>OU830601.1:59775861-62522527 GCA_917563855.2 Limnephilus lunatus
TAAAAGCTTTAACAAAATACAGGTAACATAAAATATGAGAAACACAATATAGTCTATAAAATATAAGAGTTGACATAAAGTAGGTACCTAATGTTTCAAAATTGTTGTTCACATTAGTTTATGGAATATGTAGATATACATAGTTGGCACATAATATAGCGTTTGAAGTTTGCCAAGTACAAATTATTGTCAAATACATCCACATTGTTTAAGTATTTGTTACCAAGACTATGTAAACATTGTATTGGAGAATGCAAATCATAGTTGGAATGAGATGTTAATGTTTGTCTAGTTGTTCGTGTAGGTACTTAGTAGATTAATTAATTGCAGGAGTTCACAACGGTCGAATTTAGAGATAAATAATTTTAATAAAAAGGTTAGGTCATTTATTTTTCTTCTGTTTTCTAAAGCTGGAATATTTAAAATATTCATTAACGACGGGTAATTTATGTGCTCAAAGGAATGTTAAGTTTAAAATTTACGAAACGTAGAAATTTTCTTTGAATTCTTTCAATAGAAGGGCGACCAGACTATGGAGTTATATGTTCTATTAGGCTTATAACAAGGGACGTGTACGATAGTTTAATGATTTTTAACGATTAAATTATATTAGGCAAAGGCACCAGACCACTGTAATAAAAAAAATATTTTGTCATTTTTTTTTAATTAAATTTTCTGAAAGATTCATTTGTTAAGAATGCTTTTGCCAAATTTTTAATATAAATTCGAAAAATTGAGGGAGATAGAGCATTTCATACGTTTTTACATAAAATGTTGTATCTCCGTCAATTTTCTGAATTCCTTTAAAATTTTTGGTGAAAGCATTGGTAATAAATAATGCATCTTTCAGAAAATTAAATTTAAAAATAAAAATACTTTTTTTTACGGTGGTCTGGAGCCTTAATATGTATGTTATAATAAAAATTATAATCAAACATATATTTTTATTTTACGTTATTATTTAATTAAATTAATTTTTAAAGGGTGTTAAGGGACCTACTTGACTTACTTTAACCGGTGACGAATTTTTTTTTTGTCAACACTTTTTTATCAAAACCTAAAAACGAAAAAAATTCTTCCACATGTTAACTCAGCGTACTAACCAAACAAATCCTCACCCCAACCGTAACTGTCCAATGTGTACAAAATGCATGTGTTTTAAGTTTAAAAAAAAACATCAGCAATGTTACTGGACACCAAAATTTCATTTGCATATTTTACTCCAAGTAATGGCTGGAATCACATAGAATTAAATGATAGTAAGGAGATACTTTTGATAAGGCCCTTGACTCGCAATCCGAAGGTCGCGGGATCGAATCCGGGGTGGGTAAAATAAAAAAAAAATAAGACCTCCATTCATAATTGAAACGTGGCTTGAAATGGCGTTAACCGTGTTTGGTGACCATAACTGAATAACCCGGTTCTTCCCCACCGTATCATTCCTATCCTCACTACCTTCAGCCTCATGACATACCCCGATTGGGGGTGCCATTGTCTCACTGGCTCCAGACGGGAGCAGCTGGGACTCTTGTGAGGAATAAGAATAAATACAAGATTACTACGTAGTTTGTGCTTTCAATACCGTAATTTTTCAAGACAAATGATTATTTATTGTATAAAGAAAAACGAGATTAGATTTCATTATGTCCAATGTAACCGTGGATAACTTTCGAATTTTTTTTTTCTAGAATCCTTGTTAAAAGATTATTACGTATGAGTTTCACATAGTGAACGGAAAATGTTAACGTTTTTATTTGGTTGACAAATTTATTTCGAAATAAAGACAAAGCTTAAGCAACCCACTTCGACCATAAACGTTTATCCATCTGGCTACAAAACATCAAAACAGTATTAGGCAATTAGTAAGAAATACATTCGCTGTCAAATGGTCTCATGTACCAATTAGATGTATGTGCTGATTCCTTTCTTCTCAGTGTGCTTTGTTTATCTACTTCGAAAGGTATTTTCTTTGCCTTTACAGGCGGTACATTATCGTTAGCAGTTTGCATGCATTGCTCGTCTCAATTGCACAACAGCATACAAACACAGTCCGCATATACACACAGGACTTGTCAATTCAAGAAAAGCACTAAGCACTAAGTCGATAAGTAAAAATGTCCATGACATTGCTATGTTTGGCAGCTGTTGAATAATAAATAGAACTCTTCCCTTTCTGTGCATGTGTATCGTTTCAAAGGATGTTAATTTTTTGCTGGTGTTCAGTTTAACAAGGGAAGTGTGTATTGTGAATTTACTTTAACCCCCGACCAAAAATAAACAGCAGAATTGTTTTGTTAGGAGGGTTGTATTAACGCTCTAAGCCGTGGTGATTATATAAAGACCCAGTTTAACGCGAAGAAGGAATAGGTATAATATCCGTACTAAACTGCAACAGAGCACTCCAGCGGTCAGAACGGTCTTTATCATTCATTTTGAGATTATTTTGTTTTCAAAAAGTTTCGTTAAAATCCGAAAGATGCCACTAGAAAAATAAATATTATTTATTTTATTATTCAACATGTCGCATCTGGTAGCATCAAATAATTCGGGCTGCTAGCCGGCCAAGGGTACTATGCACGCGTCAATACAGTAAAGTTTTGAGAAAAAACTACCTGAAGTCATTATGGCAACGTCGCGTCGCACGTCAGCTGTAGCTAGTGACATTTCTGACGCTTGGCCAATTTATCGTCACCCAAAATCTCAAGATCACATGGATCACAGAATGATTTGTGCTTGTTCCTTTTTTTGCATTATCTCGATACAGGAGGCCTCAGGAAAAAAATGCTCTTTTTTTATTTGATTTTTTTATATTTATACCGCGCAAGGGTCCCAACTGCTCCCGCCTGAAGCCAGTGAGACTATAGCATCCCCAATTGGGGTATGTTGTGAGGCTGAGGGTAGTGGGGAGGGGAAGGAGATAGGGAAGAGGAAGGTGGGGAAGTACCTGGCTATTCAGATCTGATCACCAAACACGGCTATGCCATTTCAAGCAACGTTTCAATTCTGAAAGGTGGTCTTACACCAGGGCGATACGGAGAGTAGGTATCTTCCACTCTGGAACGTGCCGCAAATATACTATGTATATAATGAATAAATTGTGAAATAACACAAATTAAACAATTAAAATTTATTTGGCACGCCGGGATACGATCCGATTTGTGCGAATCAAGTCTATCTACGTCATCTTGAGGGTGCCGTGAATAGGGTATTTTTAGGGAAAGGAAGGAGGGGACGTTCTGGGTGGATTAGGAGTGACGAACGTGCGAATCCATCCCTTTCACTGTGGTGAAAGGCGACGGGTCAAAAGGTCTCCCTCAACCTGTCTCTCCCAATCCGGCCCGCCATGCAGTGGGTGGGCTAAAGCCTCCGCCGCCAAGACTTAAATAAACCTCACCCCAAGAACCCGTGCACTCCTGCTCACCAAACCTAGCAAACCTTTGTTGTTGGTTATCCAATAAATTTGGGAGGCGGGTGTGGCTGCCGCGCCCCGGGAACCATTTATTGGATAACCAACACCTCTGCCATAAGTCACCCCAAGTGTTACGCTACGTTTGGTGACTCAGCAGGGGTGCCCGGGTTCATGGGGTGCGGTTTGTCGGGTGTTGGTGAAGGATGTGTCTGCTCACCTATTGCACGGCAGGCCGGATCGGGAGAGAATGATTGAGGGAGGTCTTTTATCCTCTCGAGTCGGAATCTCTCGGAACATCGCCGTGCACCGCAGTAGGATACGTTCATCACTCCTGGACACACTGCCCCCAGATTCCTACCCACCCCACGTACCTTTTTCCTTCCCAGAACCTCCTCTCCTTCCTTTCCTGTATAGAGTACCGGGCTATTCAGATCTGGTCAAATACGGCTGAAGCAATTTCAAGTAAAATTTAACTATTTCTCAAAGGAATGTATTTAAAAAAATAATCGGAACGTAGCCATCTATTTTAGTTTTTAAATTGAGAAAAAAAATAAAACAAAAACTTGGTTTGACCAAGGCTCGAACCTTACCTCCCAGTGACCGAAATCAAACGCTTTACCACTAAGCTAACTCGCAAGTCGGAGAGTCTGACAATATTTATAATATAAGACTAAACTCATGGACAGAAGTGAAGGTGATGATTTTATTAATTGGCAACAGTGTATTGTATCGCTTTCCGTATCCTATTGCCAAAAAATAAAAGCTTTTGGTTCAAGTTTGGGCCACGGGCATGATAAAGCGCCATGTTACGGTAATGTAATTCATTATTTTAAAAGTCCCGAAAACCTCTTTTAATACAAAATTTAAAAATATGAAAATTATTTTTAAAAATGCAGAATGATTTTAACATGTTGTTGTCGTATCGTTTTTTCTAATAATCTTAACCTAAGTTTTGTAATTTGAATTTTAAAAAACATTGAATTTAGGGTTTATGAAAAAAGTTAACCAAAACCCTATTCTTGATTTTTTTTTAAATTTACGTATGTCGCGTTAAAGAAAAACCTCCAGAGTATTTTTAAGGGTCTTCACAATTTGAAAATATTTTGTAAAACATATGTAATGGCGGTCAGAAAAGGGTCTGATTTCTGATTTATTTTTGATAAATGCAAACCCCCTGTAAATTTAAAAAATTTGAAATATTTTTTTTTCCCACTAAAAACATTATTTTTATCGTATTGCGAAATAAAATTTTCGTTATTTCGAAATAATTTATGATTACATTCCACCTTAAGGTATTGCTGCATTTCCCTAATCTTATAGAAAATGTGGTAAGTAATAATAAAAAAGTATACATATATATATGTATTATTTTACCAACAGAATTTCTTCATTCATTTTCATTTTCAAATTCATTTTTCTTGTTTTATCTATTAATATTTCTTTAGTTTATTGTGTCAGCTAAACAATAGTAAAAAATGTCGTGGTATAACTGAAAGTATTCTAGAATATGAATATACATATGAATTATTTTACCAACAGAATAGTCAACACTATAATTTACATGTAAAAACATTATCATACTGGAATGTCCTAAAACGGGCAATTGCCTAGTTGGACATTTTAAGTTCATTATATTGTATTATGTAATATTTACAAACAATAAATAAATAAATAAATAGACGTACCTATTGTACCTTCAATGATTTTGGATAACATTATGTAGATAATATAAAAAAATTAACGTTTTTGATCATTTGAAGCAGATACTTTGTGATGTGACATTATGAATTAAAATAAAACAATAACTTGGTAAACACGATTTTTATAAATAATATTCTACTAGGAGTAAAATATTATACTGCTTTGAAGAAGCTACGGTTTTAGCAAAACCCAGTCAGCATTGCGTATATAAAAAAATAAAAAATTGGTGTTAACCAAGTTACTGTTTAATTTTTAATTATTTTAGTTTATTTTAAAAATATTTGCTATACAAAAATACTCATATTAATGAAGGTAATGGGTATGCGAGTCTGCGCAGCGCAACTTAGAACAAAATTGTCCATATTCTCCATGCAAGCAAACGCCCGATCCGTGTAATAGTGTAAGTTCTGTCAGAACCCGCCGACCAATCACAGGGCATTTAAATCTCTTACAATTTTATTCGTTTTTAACACTAGAAAGACCGGGTACTTCTCCATACCTATAAAGACCACGACCGTCATTTTGACGGCTGATCTCTATTTGCCAATTGGTAGGCGAATATGGGTACCGCCGCCCCGGGATCCATTGATTGGATAACCAACACCTCTGCCATGGGACACTCGAATTGGTTCGCGCTATTTTTGGTGACTTAGCAGGGGTGCCCGGGTTCATTGGGTACGGTTTGTCTGATCTAGGTGGCGAATACGTTTGCCCATCTACTGCGTAGCCTACCGGGTCGGGAGAAAATTGTTGAGGGAGACCTAATCTAGACCTCTCCAGCAGGACCTCTCTCGAACCGTCGCCTTGCACCGCTGTGGGAGAGATCGATTCATTCGTCTAACACTCCAAAATACATTTATCGATTTCTCCTATTCATCCATCACACCTTCTAAAGGGTCCGCCAAATAACTTTTTTTTTTTGAAAATGCTATAAAAAAAAAACTACTGAATATTTTCTCAAATTTCTTTTTTTATTTATAAGTACAATCCTTCCGATTAATAATGGAAAATAATTTCATTCAAATGGCTGCCTCGGCTGGCCATGCAGTAGCCTACACGATCGGTCCAATTTTTAAGCACATTATCGATTGTGTGCAGCTGTATTTCACCAATGGCTTCACGAATATTGTCCTTTAAAGCGTCAATTGGCCCACTTCACGAATATTGTCCTTTAAAGCGTCAAAAGCCGGTACACCCAAAACGAGTCACTGTTTGGTGCGGATTTTGGTCCAGAGGCATAATTGGGCCATTTTTCTTTGAAAATGAGCAAGGAGTGGCCGTTACAGTCAATGGCGATCGTTATCGGGCCATGTTGAACGAATTTTTGTTCACAAAAATTGAAGAGGAGGATATTGGCAACATTTGGTTTCAACAGGACGGCGCTACGTGCCACACAGCCGAAGCTACACTCGATGTTTTGCGCCCTGTTTTTGAAGATCGCATTATCAGCCGCAGAGCTGATGTCGTTTGGCCACCTCGGAGCTGCGATTTGACACCGTTGGACTATTATTTGTGGGGTGCCCTCAAAGATAAATGTTACATAGATAAATGTTGGCATAGGGCCCGGTTTCTTTTCTTTTTTCGTTTACATTAAGCTCCATAAAAAAAACCCTAAGGAAAATTATTCCCCTCATGGCATTGTCATCTTTGGGGATGCTGTGTGGATGGTACCTAAAGGGAAAGGAAGAAGAATAATTTATGGGAATTAAATGAGGTGTGAGGGTGGGTAGGAATCTGTGGATCAGTGTGGTGACAGACGTAAGAATCTATTCCTATCACTGCGATGCAAGGCAATGTTCCAAGAGTCCCGCGGGCTAGGTCAATCGATCTCTCTCAACCAGTCACTCCCGATCTGGCCTGCCATGCAGTCGTTTGGTAGACGCATCCACCACCAAGATCCGAACACATCTTCCCCGAACAAATTCCCAATTTGGGAGGCGGATGTGGGTACTGCCGCCCCGGGAACCATTTATTGGAAAATCAACACCTCTGCCATAGGTCACCAAAATTGGTTCGCTACGTTTGGTGACTTAGTGGGGGTGCCCGGGGTCATGGGATGAGGTTTTTCCGGGTCTTGGCGGCAGATTTTTTTTTTTTTTTTATAAAGAAAGACAAACATTCCCGGGTTACGAATAACCCAACAATGTTTGAAAATCTTCTACAAGATAATAATAATATTTGGCTAATTTATATAGCGTGATTTTTGTGAAAAATCACCTCAAAGGCGCTGTACAAATAAATATGCGTCTGCCCATCAACAGCATGGCAGGCCGTATCGGAAAAGATTGGTTGAGGGAGTCCCTTTGACTTCTCCAGCCGTGTTCTCTCGAAACATCACGGATGGATGGATTCATACGTCCGTCACACCTGGACACACTGACCTCCAGATACCTACCCACACCTAATATCCTTTTCCTTCCCGGAACTTCCTCTCCTTCCTTTCCTAAAAAGACTCCCTACTCAGCATCCCCAAAGATGACATAGGTCCTGAGGAGAATTATTTTTCTCAGGGCCTCCTGTTAGCTAATGTTAAAAAATACCTAACCCCATGAACCTGGGCACCCCTGCTAAGTCACCAACCTTAGCGAACTTATGGCGGAGGTATTGGTTATCCAATAAATGATTCTTCCAGTTCTTCAGGATCTAACCCAGCTGAAACAACCCTGGTATAGGTATGTATGCATACCTTGTCTTTAGTTCTCCGACGAGCCATATAATAAATTTGGGCCAGAGATATATTTTTTGTGGCATTTTTATAAATTATATGATACGCGATAGCGAAAGAAAGAGACAGACATATTAGCACTATTGTGGTACCTACATAAACTAGGAGGAATGGGCATGTTGTAAACTTGGGTAAAGAAGGTTGTAAACAAACTCAGCATTATGGCCCAAACCGTCACATTGACGGCGGCGGTCTTTGTAGGTATAAGTCAATTTATCTCAAAAACTAAATAAGACCCGTACCTGTTTTTTTCACCATAGTTGTAAAATCATAAATCATGAAATGTGAAAAAAAATCACACCAATACAAAAATTATTAAGCATTATATCGTCACATTACTTCGGCCAGCCGTCAAAATGAATGCTCCGGTCTTTCTAGTGTTAAATGACGACTTATTAATTTCACGTGTAATTCTATAAAACCAAACTTATTTTACCAGCGTAATAAAGAACTTGAGTAATAAATATTATGGGTAAAAAATATATAAATATATATTGATCAACAAACTCTGATTATTTTCAGAATCAGAGTCTGTTGATCAATGTATAAATATATTTTTAGTCTAATATTTTTCACGCAAGTTCTTTATTACGTTGGTATCCTATCAAAACACGACGCAATGATATTTTCACAGAATTTTTCGCTTGCGACATCCTTTAAAGATACATCTTACCTTTAAAGATAAGCTCACCTGCTCGATAAAAACATTTATGAGAAGTTTTTCTACGCTCAAGTGACGAGAAAACTCTTGAAATCCCGAATCTCCTCTGACATCACAATCAGTCACACTTTTTCGCACATTGCAAGCTTCAAGCTTTTGAATTCAACTATATATATAAGGGTGTCCTCTGAAACACAACCTTCAAAGTTAAATCAAAAATAAAGGTTATGTTTCCATAAAATACTTACTTCCACCCACCCATCACCCTTTTTTTTTCATTTGCCGTATTTTCCCTTATTCACTAGAAAACAAAATTAAATTAATTTTTAAAAGTCTAATGTTCAGAGATTTCCTGAAAAATTGCGTCCAGGCAATACGCCCACAAATTTTATAACAGGAGATGAAATTTAGAAAAAAGTTATTATCAATTCATACTATCCAATATTCAAACCTCTTGTAAATGATTTATTGAGTCGTAAAAAGGAAAAGTAGATACCTGATTGAATATTTTCGTACCAGCATTTCTTTCGATTATTTATTTTCAATTACGAAAAAGGTAGGTACTTACATATTTATTTTTCGAGAAAGATTTTTTTTTCGCAGATAGTGATCACTGTTTATTAATAGATATAAAAGAATTTCCAGGATTTTTATTTTAGATTTAAAATGCTAATAAAAAATAAACCGTTTTTAGCGTATTTCTAGTACCAGATTAAATTGTATAATATAGATTGATTCGTAACTATATTCAGAACCAATAAAAAATATCTTAGCAGAGTTGGCAAATAATTCCGCTCTTTGTACATGAACTCACTTCTTACTCTATTAATTTCATCATTATCTAGTGTAATAAAAATAATATTATTTTCTCATATAGATACTCGGTTTTTCTCAAGAAAAACCCCTTTCCAAAAACTTATGTGGTAGCGGTGTTAGCAGACCTATGGCAGAGGTGTTGGTTATCCAATAAATGTTTCCCGGAGCGGCGGTACCTATATCCATTACAATTAAGGAGGAGAATAACACAGCCCCGGGAACCATTTATTGCATAACCAACACCCCTGCCATAATGGTTCGCTATGTTTGGTGACTAAGCATGGGGTGTGTTTTGTCTAGGTCCTAACGGCGGATGCTTTTGCCAATTACTGCTGCGTGGCGGGCCAGATCGGGTGAGACCAGTTGAATATTGAGTAATTTTTGATTTCTCGCACTGCTTTGAGGGAAATGGATTATAACGTCCGTCACTCTTGGACACACTGACCCCCAGATTCCTACCCACCCCTCATACATTTTCCTTTCCAGAACTTTCTTTCTTTCCGTTCCCTAAAAATGCCCTTCACGCAGCATCCCCAAAGATGATATAGAAATGGGGGGAAATTGTTTTCATCATGGCCTCCTGTGCGGAGCTATTGCAAAAAATACTATAATATAAAAATTGGCATTTACTTATATTAAATCCATTAAGAGTCGAATCGGACCACTTCATACCCAATGTTAGTGTTCTAATCTAGATTCTAAGAAGGTTTTATACTACCGGAAACGTACCCAGGTTCTTTAGTACCATTCGCATTTTAGAATTGGTTTGCTCTACGTACCAACACCGGATTGTAACTCTTGATAATTACTCTTTGGAGACATAGAACGCTCTGTGCCTTGCAAGATTCATGTTTCGGCCTGTTAACTTCCTTCGAGGGTCCCTCGGCATAGCGACAGTTCCTATCTTATAGGCCGACCTCCCTACTAGTACCGTCGACTAGTTAAGTACCTGGGGAAATTGCACACGATGAGTCTTGCCGCACCTGTTATAAGACTTTTTTATAATTAAGTTCGCTCACATCATGATCAGCGCCTTTCTCTATCCCGTAGCTTTAGATTTTTTTTAACTGGCAAATAAATTACTTGTAAAATAATTGAACTTTAATTGTAATATGGGTTATATATAAAAATCGACAGGACGCGACGCGACGCAAAAATTTAACCTGTTTTTACAAATTTAAGACTAATTTTATGCACACATAAACAAGAAAAAATCAACCCGTAAAAACAAAGTTTTTCTACTACAATACATCTATTTATGTACGACTGAAGATTGTTCAATCCTCTCCAGGAACTAAAGTTTTTAAGGTAGGATTTTAGATTTTCACGGCCAAAAGTATTTTCGTTAATGGTTTATGGGGTGTTATGTCGTGTTGCGCTACCTCCTTCTTTAGCCAACATTTCGGACAGTGTTACAGACACATCTTCCTTGATGATGGACACTGTAACACAGGAGGTAATAGGACAGTTCATAGGACCGATATTTATAAACTGCTGTAATATTATCCAATTTCTGAAAAATGCGTGTACCTATTTACGCTTGTGTTGTGCGATTGCTACTGAAAGTTAACAAAATGCATTGTCGTTAGCAATAAATACATGTGCCAAGTTTCAGCTTGATTGGATTTCGGGTAGTATAGTTAATTTCTACTTCCAAGATTCCACTTCGTTCATACAAAACAAAATCGAAATTCATATGCACAATTACCGAAATTCAAATCTATGCGAGAAAAAAAGAATTATTCAGTTTGGTCAAGTATATAAATATATAAAATAAAAATTTGTTTTTAAGTGTTTCTTTTGCGTTGCACCATTCATCCGATTGCGATGAAACTTTTGGGATTGAATGTGCGCATGCCCGCGATGGTTTCTATATATACTGTTGAGCTCTGGTGCTGAATATAAAATGTTCAAATAAAGGTCGGAGCACAGTTTTTTTCTTTTAATATAAATATATATATACATTTTTTTCTATAACTGCTGATCGACAAAATCATAGAATCATTATATTTAAAAAATCTAAATTTTAACAAAATTATCGCATGCAAATGTACAGTTAATGGTGCCATGGCGATAAAACTGACCTGTACGTAAATAAGTTAGTAACCAAATAGATTTTACTTGCGAGGAAATTATTAGGACAGTCTTCAGATAACTAACCTTTTAGAATTTTTTAGAAGAAAGTGTAATTATTTACAATTTTTTTTATCCATTTCGTTATAATGAGGTTGTCGTTTTATCCCAATTCGCCTTACCTCGACTTCTTTAATTGTCCGGGATAATATTATTTATTCAAAATCTTCAGCCGAGCAAGATAAACTGGCTAAGTTGGCGCTGAAACCTTATCACCTGAAACTCCGGGAGAAGTAGCACCAGGCACTAGGCACCAGGCACCGGGCAGGTATAGGTAAGGCGCCATCTTAGCCTGAGGAAATTATTATTGTTATCCGGGGACCCGGGAGGCATTATCCGGGTAAGCGGGACGGCCTGATTCGTGGGGGGAGTGTCGCGCGGATAATCTCGCAAGTTTTACTGCGGTGGTAGAGATGACACTGTTTTATTCTCGTACATTTGAGGTGTGTATTTAACCGGAGAAGTTTTCTGCGTTTTGTACAAATTGGAAGGTTGATAATGTAGATAAGGACGGGGTATTTTATAGAATTTGAACTATTCTCAAATTTCAATGTTACCTTATATTCAAATTGAGTGAAAGTCATATTCAAGTTCTGTTATTTACAAAGCACTGAGAAACAACCGGCCCGAGGAGAAACTGTAACAGAACATGATCTTATACAATTTTGTACTTGATTTAATTATCTTTATAAAATTTGATTACAGGTATTTTTACGATGCCTGTCTCACTAAAACATACCCGTGTCGAGACAGACATAAGAGATATGCATACGTAAATACTAAGGTTAAATACTTTTTATCATTCTTCCTTTATTTGGTTTATGATAGAATGGTCTTCCAATAAAAACAAAAAGGGAGGTAATAGGTAGTGCAGAAAAAAAAGTGAAGTTAAAAAGAGTTTGTAATAAGAATACCGACCAAAGGCTCAGTGGGCATCGCGTTTGGGTCCCACCCGGGCTTCCCATGTTCGATTCCACGGCTGGCTAAGTTCTCCATCACGACACAAACAATATTTTCCGCTTATTGTGGTGATATTAAGAGATTTTCCAACATTGTTGGGTTATATGCGGGAATTTTTGTCTTTCTTAAAAAAATATATATGGAAGTATTGTTTGAATACGATTAATTGTTCAAATTCTGCGACACTACCCGTTCTTATGAGAATTTGATTTTTAATTATTATTTTTAATATTTACTTTTTTTTTCTTTTTTTTTGAGAATTTGATTTTTAATTATTACTGATATCATTAACCCCTCGGGAACATAAGCTTGTTATCGCGATAATATTACATTACCAGACATATGTATGACTTATGAGGCGTACCTGACTTATTAGCTAGGGCAGTGGTGGGCAAACTTTTTTCATGGGGGGCCAGAAAGCTTTAAGAAATTTCAGACGAGGGCCAGGAGTATTGCCAAAATGCATTTTGTTCTAAAATCTATACTTATAACAAAACTTTACACACAAACGCTAATATAAGTTACAGATTACAATTATTTAACTTTTATTTGAAGGCCCTGCTATGGTAGGTATGTGAGACATGTGCAATTGTTTTTGATTGGCCATAATGTCTTTAAATACAGGTTTGAGCTGCAACGAAGTAACCTTTAGCAGCGAGAAAATGTGCTCGCCAGTAATCGATTTCTGACTGAGTTTTTCCGCAATTTCATGGTCGAAAAAGTCTGTTCGCGGACAGACGACGACCCAAACATCGCTATTATTTTTTGGGTTTGATCAATTATCTTAAGATATTCAGTTTTCAGCAGTGTTCAATAAAAATCTAATTTTTCGTAATTTAAGAACAATTGTTTTAAATCGAGGCTGCACTGTATTTCAACAATTTCCAACTGCAATTCTGCAGAGAAATTCTCCGGGTCCACATTAAATGTCATTGAAAAAACATCAAGCGATGACCGAATATTCTTAAAATCTTGAAACCTAGTTTCAAATTCTGTGTGAAGTTTCTTCAACGCCTGACTGAATTTTTTCAGTTTGTTCTCACTCACTGGTGCCACGGATTCCAAGGGCGGAAAGAGAGTTAAATCATTCTTCTCGTTGCAGTTTTCAACCATATTTGGGGCTCCATCTGTAGTTATATTGCATTATTTTGAAATAGATGCATTTAAAATTTGAAGACCTCCGGAAAAATCGTTATAAATTATTTGGCCCATCGTTTTTCATTTCAGTGATTGCAAGCAAGCTAACTCTTCAGTAATATTGAATTCGTCGTCAACTCCCCTAATGAAGATCAATAATTGAGCAGTGTCACTTCTATCCGTACATCCATAGTCACAGAAAAATATTTAAACTTTTCTATACGTTACCTAAGTTGAGAAGACAAGTTTGATGCAATAGCATCAATTCGCGTTATTATTTTTCGCGATAAGCTGACAGACTCAAACGCTTTAGATAAGTTTTTTCTGGGCATAAAGTGTTACTTATACTCACCACGCAATATTTTAAAAACTCTCCTTCTGAGTATGGTTTGTTGTTTTTAGCTATTTTATAAACAAAATGTCCCGCCAATGTAGAAGCCTTCTGTGCAGTATTTTGCTTTATGGACGTATTCCGATGCTCAGACAGTCTTTTCTTTGGGTTTTCCGCATTCACCTTTCTTTCTGCATCACTCATAGAAGCATATTTGGTTTTAGCATGTTTGGTGTTAAAATGGCGAAAGAGGTTAAAATCTTTAAATACCGCCACTCCTTGATTGCATGTAAGACATATTGGCTTACCGTTATATTCTGTAAAGAAGTATTTCCAAGCCCACTTTTCTTTAATTAGTCGACACTCAGAATCGACCTCATCTTTTTTTAGTGCGTTACACTTGCAAGCAAGCAAGAACACAAACAACTTCAAAACAAAGTTACCTTACTATTACTACAGCTTTGCTTGCAAGCAAAACTGTACCACACGTTGGGCTCGATCGGTGACAGTTAACTACGTGGCTAGTCTAGAAAAGGCTTCTTTTTCAAATTCAAATAATTAACTTTATACAGTTGGCTATAATAGCCCGCGATATTTATATTTTGACGCCGATGAGCCTTCGAAATTAATAGTATATAATAGGCCTTATAATTAAAGATCGTCGGCGGGCCGGATTAAATGCCTTTGCGGGCCGGAGCTGGCCCGCGGGCCGTACTTTGCCCATCACTGAGCTAGGGGATCTTTTCAGGAAAGCACAGAATAAAATATTTTCAGCAGTTTACTTAGTGATAGGTGCTCTCGTATCGCCTTGGGATAAAGTAGGCACCTACCAGTTAAATTTTGAGTACTTTTTTCAATATTACAGTTTTAATTTTCGAATTTTTATATTACAATGTAACAAACCATGTGACTTTAACGTATCGACGATAGTCCAGTCGATTGTCCAGTCAGACATCTCCGAAAAATCGAAATTTGGGTTGAGTATGCTGTTATACATACGTAAAAATCCTCAAAATACTCAGACTACTCATAAACACCACCAAATCAATTATAACGCAGAAAAATTTGTGGTGACCTAAACAAAATGATGATGTTTTTTGGGTCACTAGTAGGATATTTTAAAGTGTCACACTAATAATGTACCGGACCGTTTACATTCCGGTATTATTTTATAGCAAATTTTATAGATAAAACAGAGATACATGACACATGCAAATACTATTTATGGTCAGTATTCGAATATTGCTCTCCTCATTATCCCAAAACTTAGCATTTAGAGATGACCGACCAATCAACTGGACGATCGATACGCAAGCCATTAGTATATCATCGGCCAAAATGATAATGGATTCCCAGCTTGCCTCTATACCAGGTAACCGCTGTAATTAACATATAGCCATAAATCACCTGCAGCTAATTCCCAAATAGGGGTCATTCAATAAAATATGTCACATACAGAAATGATCAATTTTCAATCAAGTGTAAGATCAAATCAAAAGATTAGGCGATCTGTATGAGGTTTGTCTAGGTCTTGACGGCAAATGCGTCTGCCCACCGACTGCTTAGTGGGCCGGATCCAGATAGACTGGTTGAAGGAGGCCTTTTGAGCTTTCCAGCCGGACTCACTCGACCAGGAGTGTTGGAGGGATGGTTTTGTAGGCCCGTCACTCCTGGAATCACTGACCACAGATTCCTACCCAACCCATAGAACTTTTTCCACATCCTTTCCTAAAGCTTCTCCACACAGCATCCCCAAAGAAAACATAGGCCCCGAGGGAATTTATTTTTCTCAGGGCCTCCTGTATGGACCTAATGTAAAAAATAAAAATAAAAAAAAAACATCTAAAACCTTTATTCAACAGATTTTAACCAATGAAACAATTTCAAAGATCCCGCCTGGGACCAAGGAGTTGAAATATGAAAATTAATTAGAAAAGAAAATAATTGTTTACAACACAATATTAAAAAAAAAAATAGTAAAAATCCGTAGTAGAATAGGTACATCATAACAGAAGCATTTTTTTAGCATAACTTCACAACATATCCTCAATCATCCATATTTGTATATCCTTGTATAACTTTGTATAACCTTCGTATAACATTTGTATAACGTTGTATAATCTTATTTTTCTTTTCTTTGTTTCGTTTTCTATTGGAGTTTGTTCTACTTAACCTTTCTTTGATTTTTCAGCTATAGTGTATTTGAAACTTTTTTTTTTTTAATATCGTAATACCTATATAAAATTTGAACTATTACCTCCCACTTATGTGTTGTTAATCACCCCGTCCTGAGAAATTAGTTCTGTAAGTCGTAGGGATTGCCCTAGCAAGAAATAAAACATAATAAAATAAAAGATAATAAAATTAAACCCTCCCCAATAAATACTTCATTGCGATGCTTGGAATAAGTATATAAGACCGGCTCAGGTATCGAGCCTCTATAGAAGCCCGAGTAAATCTGGCTTCCAAGAAACTGGACGTCTTGTATATTGCTAGCAGATTCTTTAAGAGTGATTCTGTATAAATCTTAAGTACGCCTATCAATTCAATTTGGAAGTCACTTCTGTGCTGGAGCCCCAAAATAATTGATAAACATATTTGATTCTTTGGAAATGAGGGCGGTCGATCTGATTGACAATCCGACCGATTGCCACCTCTAATGTAGGCGTATTGAGTCTGTTATATAGGTATTTTAATGGAGCCTGTTCTGAGGAGCTAGCATCATTGATCCCGGTGCACCGGTGCACGTGCGTGGCACTCGCAGGATACGAGCTGAAATCAACTCAAAACCTCAGTTGAAAAGTCAATAAAAGTGTTAAAATTAAGAACTTGGTTAAATAGGTTACCTTAAATTAGGGTTATCAGCCATTTTAAAATTATTATTTTCAAAGATTTTATTGACTTATCAAAGAGGTGTTGAATTGACTTGAGTCTGAGTTGGCATGGAACTGAGCGGAACACCAATTCACAGTTGATGTTAGCTTCAACTGGTTGTTGTGTAAGTGGAACGAGCTACCGACATCTGTTTTTCCTCCTTCATGTAATCCAAGCCTCTTCGAGAAACGCTTTAAAAATCCCCTCCTACAGCCCCAACCTTAGCTCACTTCACAAGGCTGCACAACGGGGTATCGACACATCCCTGTATTTACTTCTGCAAAGACAGGGGGAGCTCTTGTGTGGTGTCGTATAATAAAAAATCTTATTAAATTCATGTTCATTGAATTTTCAACTGTATATTAAAACTGTATATTAAAAATACCGATCACAAGCAGTTCGGATGAAATCTTTAGGAGAATCTGTGTCTTGGACATTAGACAAATTTATGCCAAAAACACATTAGCATACCTCTTCAAACACAGAACTACCTTTGAAAATGTCCAAACTGCTCGAGATACTACTTATCCCTTTTGCTAAAACAACCTTTGGCCAAAGAAATTTTAGATACTTTGCAACAAACTTTCGATACTTTCCACTGGCAATTTGACAAAACACAATGTATCTTAAATATAAATCTGACACCTGCATTATCAGCCAAAACAGATCCAATATCAAAGATTCTTTCAAAACTAACTTATAAATATTTATGTTTTCAATGGTGATGATGATTAACTTTTACTTGTAATATTGTGTTAATATTTGTACTTTGTATGTGTTATCATGATACTCATGCTAAGCGCCTGCTCTCAACACAGGTTCTCCTAGTGAGACAGGCCTAGAATAAAACAAATTGTCAGTCCAAAATTAATAAAGATGAATAATGAAATAAAAATGTTGAAACAAAGTTGCTCAGTTATACTGATCCAAAGAAATAACGCTTATTAACTTCGATGTAAATTGGATATACGATACAAGTACAGTGGAACTGACTGAGATTTCCATATTAAAAAAGTTTTCAGAATTTGTTAACGGAATTGAACCCAGCAATTTTTTCGAAGTTACGGCCACTCCGGTACCAGAAACGGTGTTTCATTTTTGTCTCGATCTCAACCGAAGTACGACCTACTTTTCTACAATGTATCATTTCTATTGAGTCTACTTTCTATGTTTCTATTGTATGTGAATCATTTGAATAAACTTATGATAGCTTAGAGCAGTGATGCCAGGGTGGTAAAATAATAATTATTGTTAGACCGATTTATATTATCATTACACCAATTTGTGTTGCGAATTCCTCAGTGTTGTCATTTTAAGAGTACTTACTTGACTCACTAGGAATAAGGATCGTCACCATTTACAAACAAATTACGGGTATGTAGCAAACTCTCCAATTCCTCGCTTACATATTTTAGCATACGATATCGAAATTTTTAATATACCTAACAGTTTCTGTATGTAGTTTTATGTCAACGTATTATTTCTGATAATTTCAGCTTATTTTAATTATTATACTTTTTTTCTTTAAAATTTCATCGAGTTGCAAACCACTGTAATGTAAAAAAATTATCTGCTGTGTGTTACTATCTTCGGTAATTTAAAAAAAATATTATATACCCAATGGCAAAGCCCCATGGGCGTATAAAAAAAAATTATTAAAAAATTAATTAAATAATTTGTACTTGTTTTTCTACAAATTACAATAACCCATCTCAATTTATTCCCTTATGAAGGAGGTCATTACATCTTTACCTCCTTGACCTATTTCTTCAAATACGACTTAAGTCATTCCAAGCAACAACTTTTCTATTCTGAATGATTGTCCTTCACTTTGGCAATACTTAGGAATAGTATTTTTAGTGGAACGAACGAGTTGGCCATATGCTTTATTGCTGGAGATTTTCAGTTCATGTATTTTCTTCGTGTTGTGATAAAGTCATTTACATTTTTTCAAAATGATCAATTGTATTATTGATTAGCCTACCTTAATACAATTTTAATAACTAACCCTCCCAAATCCCCTCTTGTGGAATCAAAAATAATGAAAAAAAATTGCATTAACTCAACATAAGAAGTTCAGAGGATAATAGATTCCCTCGGGGCCTATGTCATATTTGAGGATGTTGGGATGGAAATGGTGAATCCATTCCTCTTACTGTTGTGCAAGGCAATAGGTCGAGAGGGTCCGGCTGGAGAGATCAAAAGGTCTCCCTCAACCAGTCTCCCCCAATCCGGCCCGCCATGCAGTGGGTGGGCAAACCCATCCGCTGCCAAGACCTAGACAAACATCACCCATAAACCTGGGCATCCCTGCTAAGTCACCAAACGTAGCAAACCATTTGGGAGACCTATAGCAGGGGTGTTTGTTATCCAATTATTGTTTCCCGGGGTGGTTATACCCATACTCGCCTCTCAAAATGCTCTTTGTCATGATTAAAAAATTTGCAAGTACTTAGAATTAAAAAAAAAAAACATTTCAATTATTTAATTTATTATCATAATACTCAGATCTACATATGAATAGATACAATCACTTTCTTTATTCTTGTGCGATGTTACTGAAACGTTTTTGGAAAATAATGTACAGCATTCACCATGTATTGTGTAAAAGTGTTATTATTTTCTATTGGACGATCGTTTTATGATAGAAACGATATTATAAAGAAGCGATTGAATGAAAACGGCTTGTTTGAAGAGGGCTTAGGCGCCTGAAGAAGCTTTCGCCTACAGAAGCGTTGTGTTTTTGAAACAGGATAAAGGCAAAATATTGAACCATAACGTGGGTTGCAAATTGGCAAATGGTTTGCTCTGAAGATCGTTATTCCATTATAATAATTTTAGAAGAATTCGGACTAAAACAGCTTTGGTCATGCCTACGGAAAATTGAACACTATTAATAGAATTTAAGCTAAAAGGTGAAAGGCTTAAGCGGAACGGCTGCGCTTCCTTTTTATACGAAACATAATTTTGACTTTGTTTAATAAAATTGAAAGTTAATTTGTAGTAAGGATGTGAGCTATTTTGTTTATTTGTGTTTTAAAATATATAACGTAGGTCATAAAAGAATTCGATTTTTCATGATTTTAAAACCAGCCTTGATAATTTTTTTTACATGGTTTATTAAGGGTTGTACCTAACCTTCTTTAACCTGGTTCATCAATTCGTGGAATTATATGAAGTAAGCAGTAGGAATAAATACGGCTTAAATTTAAATTACAAAAGACCGATTTATATTGGAATAATAATAATTACCACCTTAAGCGGAACGTTTGCGCGACTCGTTTCGGCCCGTTTCATACAAATCTTAATTTTGGATTTGATATCAAAATACCTAACCAAACTGAAAAATTATTTTTGTCATCAAAAATTATATCAAATATCTAGTACGATTTTAAATTTCATATTGCTTTGGGAAAGATTTTTTTAAAAATAATTTTATCGTTAGTCCATAAAAAAAATTTGAAAAGTCAAAAAGTTGAATTATTTAATGACCTACATTTTATAATTTTATCAAAAAAAATAAATAAATAAGTAGTACAACAAATATTATTACACATGGAACTTAACTATGTTATATTCACTATAAAATACAAAATTAATTTTTATGTTACTGTATGTTTCCTAAATAATGATATTTGTTTTCCTCCCGATTAAAAAAATCCGTTTGGTCAAGTATTTTGGCCTCAAATCCAAGTAAAGTTTTATACGAAGGAGGCCGTGCAGGCAGACGTTCTTCAAACATTTCAATTACTAGATTTTTTTTTTTTTTTTTTTTTTTTTTAATTTATTTTCCAACAAAAACACAAATTACATGAATATATAATTTAGACAATTTATCGGTAGTCCCGCGAAGCTGCCACATGGCTGTTTGTCTGCAGGTTCTACCTTAATATACACTCGTTTATATTAGAAGTTAAATATATATATATATGTATAATATCAAAAATCGTAATGGAAAATGCAAATAATGACATCCTAATCCTAAAAAAACTGATGCGATACAAATCTAATTACAACCTTACAAAAAATGCAGAAAAAAAAAAACTTTATATTCTCAATGAATATGTTTAGAACTTACTCTAACATTGATAGAATTTACTCTAATTTAAACATAAACATAACAAATAATGTGACAAAGATGTCTGTAATAATTCATGTACCATATTAAATCATTCGACAAAAAAAATGAACCTCGGTGTAATTGAAGATCAACATATGAAGAACAGTCACATATGCGCTTTAGGAAATATATCTATATATTTATCAGATTAAGAAATTTACTCAAATTAAGTAATCTAAAAAATAAATAAAGACTATTTCGCACTGGTCCAATCCTTAATTCAGTAGGAAATCAGTGGATGGGGAGGCGCATATGAAGAAAAATGTTAATGTGAAGGTGGTTGAAAGATAGTAATAACAAAAAAAAAAAAACAATAAAAAAGAACCAACATTCTCTCCAGCATCATTGTTCAGAATTTTGAAGTACCTTCCAAAAATTTAAGACCTCTGTAAAAAGATTAATTTTTACAAATATTTAAAGAAAATGTAATAAATAATAAAAATAAAAATGTTAAAACTTAACTCATCATTTAGGCATAACATAACAACCGATTTTCTAAACAACAAATTTCAATATTTTTGATGCCAAAAATACACAATAATTTTATTTACAAAGGAACACAATATTTTAATAGTCTTCCCGAAGAATCAAAATAAAATAACAGTTTTGGTATCATTCAAGAAAAAGTCAAAATATTTTTAAAAAGTTAACTGCCATAACATCACCAATCATTCTTTTTTTTTTTGTTTATTCTGTTTTATTTTACAGATACATAGATTTTTCATTGATAAGCCACTTTTTTACAATTTTCATGGTTAAATTTTCATTTTCCTCAAAAACAAAATTATTTTTGAGCTTATTAAAAATCACTGGTACACAGTACTCCAGCGTCCGACTTCCATACTTATTGGATATTTTAGGTATTTTCAGGCCTTTTTTTTCTGTGAAACGTGTGCTGTGACTATGTACCAGTGGTCTTTTATAAGTACTATCTCCCCAGTTATCCTTAATAGTAAGGAACCAGAATATACCTTTTATTGAGAGCAGGCCTTCAGCACAATATAAGAGTTGCACATTGTGTCTTTGTCTATATATAGTTGGTGGTACAATTTGTTTTATGATAGAGGTTTGCAAATTTTGTATATACTTAATATAAGTCATGCTTGTATTTCCCCAGCTTCGAATTCCATATCTGAGAATTGATTCTACCAATGAAAAATACACTAGTTTGAGTGTGCTATGAGGCAAGACAAATTTTAATTTATAGAAATTGCTCACCAGAGCTCTTAGCTGGTTACATATTTTAGTAACTTGCTTATCCCATTTAAATGTGTTATCTACTTTTAATCCCAGGTAAGTATACTCGTTGACAAATTCAATTTTTTCACACTGGCAATTTATTGTTATTTTCCTATGAATGCATTCAAGGTTATGTGCGGTTAGATTCGGAATATTCCATATTTTCAAACTTGGTGATCTGATATACATGCATTTTGTTTTTTTAACATTTATAACTAATCCTACATCATGTGCCCATTTCAGCAGTTCATCGAAGTCGGTTTGTAATTCTTGCATCGCTATTTGTGGATTTTCATTTGATACAATAAGTGCGGTGTCGTCTGCGAAAATGAATCTACGCGCTTTTCTAAATAGTTTCGACATAGCTATAACATAAATTATATATAATTTTGGACCCAAAATTGACCCCTGTGGCACACCAGACCTTATAAATTTAGATTTACTCATCACATTCAATATTTTTACATTCATTTTTCTATTTGATAAGTAGTTACTAAAGAAAGTAAGCAGTTTACCTCGGATTCCAATGATTTGTAGAACTGTTATTATTTGTTTATGTGATAGTGTGTCGAAGGCTTTAGAAAAATCAATGAAGAGTACAAGTACATGTTTTTGAGAGTTGAGCTCGGTGTTTATGAAATTAGTAAAATTTTTTAGTAGTGCGTCACAGCTTTTTTTTTTCTGGAATCCGTACTGACATTCGTCAATGATACCAAATTTATTTAAATATGCATCTAAGTATACCGCAATATATTTTTCGAGAATTTTTTCCAAAGCAGGTAATAGGG
Organism: Limnephilus lunatus; assembly: GCA_917563855.2. Classification (NCBI taxonomy): domain Eukaryota; kingdom Metazoa; phylum Arthropoda; class Insecta; order Trichoptera; family Limnephilidae; genus Limnephilus; species Limnephilus lunatus. Next base: position 59,798,756 of record OU830601.1, read on the forward strand.
AAATAGGTCTGTAATTATTTATAATTGAATGATCACCGCCTTTAAAAATAGGTCTAACAATACTAGTTTTTAATCCTTCGGGAATATGGCAAGTATCAATTATACTGTTTATGAAATGAGTAATTACTGGGCTCAGTATTTTAACATGTTTTTTTATATCATACATACGTATTTGATCCAATCCTGGTGTTTTTGAGCTTTTCAATAGACCGATAATATATTCAATTTGTTTTACGCTAGCTCTGGGTAGGTACATAGAGTGTGGTAAATCGTCAAGCAGGTATGAGGACGCACGGATGTCACATTCGTGTAATAACTTGTTAACACCATCGTCAAAGAAATTAGCAAAATTTTCAGCAGTTACATCAGTAGGTGTGGTCTTCAAGAAATATTTCGATATAACTGCGTCACAGCTGGATTTGTTTTTTCTCCCCAAGATTTTGTTTATTTCGTTCCACGTTTTTTTAATATCATATTTAATATTTGAACCCGTAACCTGCGGGCTCAGAGTAAGAAATCTATTTTACAAAATAAAAATAAAACCTTGTGCAAATTGATATTCTGACGCAAACGGATATTTACTCACAAATGCCTTTAAACGGCGATGATCTCATTATTACAGCACGAACTCAAATTAAATTAACGCACCACAAAGAAATTTTACCATTTCTCTAAAATCAATTGAAATTAATTTATATTTTCAGTTGTACCTAGTAAATGGTACATGCGCCATCAATAAATTAAATTATAAAGGATTATAAAAGGCGAAAATATAATCAGATTTCCTTTTTTCACCCTTGAATTTAAATCAAAAATTCTGTTGAGCACCAAATTTCAGTGAGCTTTAATCAAATCGCCTTTCTTTCAAATATATTTCGAAATGTTCTTGATATACTTACGTCGCGTCGTCACTTCGAGGGTCGTGATTGAGTGATATTAAAGAGCAATTTAAAAATTCTCAGGGCCTAAAAGCTTTTATGTGTGTGCTTTTAACGAAGGAGGTAGTAAATAAATGTCGTGGCAACTCGGAAAATAAGTGTGAATGTAATATGCTTTAGAAGTAAGCAACGCCTAAAGCATTTGTGTTGAAAGCCCCTCAGTCAATCAGTCAATGATTGCATCAATCCCACCTCAACGTGAATTTGAATTTCCAAACCAGTTGAACAAAACGTAAAATCAAAATTGCTTTCATTGTAATAAATTACATCTGTATTAATATGTATATAGTTTAAATAATATTTTGATATCTCCGTGGAGTCAGTATATTACTTCGATCCAGAGATTTTAATTTATATAAATAAATAAATTCATATAAATTATATAAATGTGTACCATCAAGCAGCAACTGTTTATGTTTTAATTTTTCATACACACACGAAATATATATATTTTTTATAAATAAGGACGGTTAATTACAATTTAGTTGCTGGTTTGAAAACAGATTGCTTGAGAAAATAGTCTAATAAATAGATGTGTATGGTTTTAAATTTAAATTTTCAAAATTATTTTGTGTTGGCTTTCCAGCGAGCAGACGCCGGGTAAGGTAATTGGAAGGTCCAGGAGTTCAAATTTCGGTGGCGATATTTTTATCGCAAACACTTTTGACATGTGTTAATAGGAATAAATTGAAGACACTGGTGGATATAGGACAACATGTTTAATATTTTACAATAACCGTTAATTTTGTTGGGATAGTAAATTCAAAATGTTATCTCTAATTTCAAAATATCACCACTCTCTGATTCAATTAGACCTTCAGTTACCATTCCCTAGTTTGCATTGATAATTTAAGGTCTGACGAAAAATACTTAAACACTCATAACATCGATCATATTTATTACACAAAACTTAAACTCGTCCACTTATGTCCTCAATTGACAACAACTCTTGTTATGACATTACACATATTTGTTAGTACAGTAAATAAAGTGTAAAATTAAAAGTTTCGCATTACTTTTTATGAAAACATGCCAGTAAAACAATATAATATTCCATGCAGATAGCTGTGTATAATATTATATCTACTCATATTAAATATCCATCCACGTGCGTATTAAATTGTTCTCTTTTTGCAACATTTATAAAATTTATTATTAATTTGAAAAAGAGTTACAAATCAAAGAATTGGTTAAATTAGAATTAGTTTAAAAAATTACTTTGATAAACAGTTACAAATTATTATTTCGTTATTATAATATAGACGTTACTAGGTATTATACCTGTTCTTAGGTCTACGGCCGGAGCAGTCCAACGGTAAGGCTCTTGACTCGCATTGCGAAGGTCGCGGAATCGAATCTCGGCGTGGCAAATATTTTTTTTTGATTAATTTGTGTTATTTCACAATTTATTCATTTAAAGTAATAAATAGTATATTTATGGCACGTTCCAGAGTGGAAGATACTCTTAGCATCGCCCTGGTGTAAGACCACCATTCAGAATTGAAACGTTGCTTGAAATGGCTTTAGCCGTGTTTGGTGATAAGATCTGAATATCCAGGTACTTCCCCACCTTCCTCTTCCCTATCTCCATCCCCTCTCCACTACCTCCATCCCCACAACATACCCCAATTGGGCATGCTATAGTCTCACTGGCTCCAGACGGGAGCAGTTGGGACTCTTGTGAGTTATCCATGTAAAAAAAACATATTCAAATTATTGATTTAAATTATTCTATGGTGATTTGTGCTTAAAATATATGTATATATATATATATTTTATATTCTTTACGCCCATGGAGATTTTATTAATAAAGTTTTTACGGTGAATACAATGTTATAATCAAGGTTTATTTTTAAATTTCGTGGTAACAAGCCAGTAATACATTATAATAGCCACTTATAATAATAACTTAACAAACACAACTATTTATGCTATCTTCTTATGTATATACAATCTGAATTTATAATATTTATTAATTTGATAATTTAACTGATATAATAAAGAAATATAATTAATAATAAAGTTTTCCAGTTACTTTTCGTGGTTACATGCCAGTCGTGGTAATATGTAATGCTCCACGTAGCTCCTCACTTAACGCGCATAACCTCAAATGTCGATCTTGTTCGGATTAGAATACACGCTATCATTATACGGTGCTTTAACGAGCCCTCTGAAAGGGTCGTCAAATACTTATCGCTTGTAATTTATATGAGAACGCGTAATAAAGTCGTCCGGATAGCAAATAATAAACGAGATTTTCCCTCGGAGGTCTAATTAGGTTTTCATAACTGGAAAGTCAAGTTAAATAGTAGGTTTCTAGTTCTAGCAAGGAACTATCAAAGTCATAGAATGGAATTATTATTCATGTACTTGCAAACAAACTTCTTTTATCTAAGATACCAGGTGTTTTATTAGGTCCGTATTTGGTAGGTAGTTCAGTTACGTAACGGATTTGAATCTGTCATATTAATCTTTTTCTCAATTTTTCTTACGAAAGATTAGAATGAAATGGCATTGGCGCGAAATTGAGTAATCTGGAAGTATGTTGCCTGTTGTATGCTGATGATGCGGTGCTGATTTCTAACAGTTGGAAGATCTAAAGTCTATCGTGTCTAGGATGAATGAAGTATGTATGAAGAATGAGTTTATGATGAATGTAAGTAAGTCTAAAGTCATGGTATTTGAAAGAGAGTGTATGAAATCAATGTGCAACATAGTTGTAAATGATGAGTATTTGGAGCAGGAGGATGAGTTTGTGTACTTGGGAAGTATGTTTACGATACATGGAAAGGCTGACAGAGATATGGAAAGAAGGGTAAATACAGGCAACTCTATTAATGGAGGACTGAACGCCGTTGGCGCCAACAAAAAAACTGTCCAAAGAAGCGAAGTTAACCGTCCATAATGGAGTGCTGGTACCTTCCCTGATGTATGGCAGTGAAGCATGAAACTGGCAGAAGAAGGATGAAAGTAGACTGAATGCTGTAGAAATGAGATCGCTGAGGCGTATGTGTGGTAAAACCATGTACGATCGTGTAAGAAATGTGGAGATTTGCTAATGATGGTGTTAGCCTCCATATCGATGCACTGCCTAAGATTAAGGCTATCAAAACTCCTCTGTCCCGATAACTTATTTTAGACTGACTGACTGACTTTAATTCTTGTTACATTTGCTTCCCAACGTTACATTCTCGGTTTTATGGTGTTGTTATTATCTAATTGGCGACTCTGTAAACAATTGATGCAGCTCGTGATTGTACCTCTTCCACCAGATTTCGTTTTCTTAATGGCTTCAAAGCTTCGTACCGTCCATTGAACATTAAATCCAACACCCCAACTGCCTGAAAAGCAACGAACATTCATGCAGAGAAAAATGTTTCTTCGCCACTGCGTAAAATGAATCCACAACTTTATCTCCCCAGATTGTACTTATCGTTTCCTAGTATGGCGTTAATCAACCTTTTTTATTCGCGTACCCCAAAAGAACCTCTATCTTTTTTTTCAACCTTCATAATATATTTTTACACCAAATTTTGTATTCGCACGTATTCTTTATTTAGGCTCAAGTAACCTTAAACACTTTAAAGTAAGTGCTGGTGATGAGTTTTGAAACTTCCAATCCTTGTAAATATACATTTGACGACACATTTGCACTTGTTTTAAGATTCTATGGAGGTTCATGGCTACTGCACAATCAGCATTTACTCATTATTCTAGGGACTTAAATATTTATTCTAGGTACTTAAACATTAGGGTATTGTTACCGCTGCCCCGAGAACTATTTATTGGGTAACTAACACTCTTGACATAGGTCACCCAAGTGGTTGGCTACATTTGGTGAGTTAGCAGGAGAGCCAGGGTGAGTTTTGTCTGGGTCTTGGCAGTGGTCGTGTTGGCCCACCACCTTTTGTTCTTTTCAGCCGTACGCTGTCGAACCATTGTCTTTCACCGTAGTAGAAGTTTCCTTCCTAGAATTTCTTCTCTTCCCTCAAAAAGACCCTCCATACAGCATCCCTTTACATGACATAGGCCCCGAGGGAAATTGTATTTCTCGGGGCCTCCCGTGTGCAGCTAAAAGAAATTAAGTTATTCTCTTAAAATGTGCGATATTTTCCAGGGAAAAGTTGTGTCATTTTTCAGCTTTTATAAAGTTGTGTTATTTTACAGCAAAATAACAAAACTTTTCCAACAAACGTGACGATAACATGTTGGTATTTTGCAGGTAAAGTGGCGAAATGACGTTTTATTTTCTAAATTGATTACGACTTTAACTTGGCTGTTTTCCATTTAACGGCTATTAAATATTTCCCAAATCACAGGCAAATGAATATTTGTAATTTAGCTATAAAATTACTTTCCATCATTACTCGAACACGTTTAAGCCCTGTCAAAGAAAAATACAGATTTTTTACAATAATACTGGAAACCAAACGGAAAACATACCATTCAATTTGGCTGCTACATAGTGCAGTTAAAACACAACCTTATTTAAATTATTACCATTTTTATATAGAAGCAATCAACTAGGCCAAAATTACTTTGCTGTCGCTAGGAGCATTGCCTTTTCAAAATTCTAGTATTGTCATAGTTCTGTGGAATGTGCTGCGAGGGGTGATAATCGGGTGGTCAAAGTGACCATGAAAGCGATCCAAGTAGATACCAAATGTTCCAAAAAAAGGTTTAATGAACACCCCATTCATTTTATTCCGTGGGAAATAACATGTAATTAATATTTTTGGTACTAAATTCTGTAATCATGATGTCGGTTCCATGTTTTAACTGTGAACCATTTTTTTTGACTGATGATTGTAAAATGAGAATTTTTCTAAACTAAGTTGTTGTTAACAATGAAGAATCTCAAACATATCCTTATTATTCTGTATAATGAACATTCCACAAAAAACTTTTATTCTTATCGTGCCTACGCATATTTTTTTATTAAATTATTGAAAATAAAAATAAAACGTTGTGTACACTATTATTTAATCAAAATAATCCACATCTTTCAAAACCACTGATCTTGTCGTCAGGATAAACGTATGATGAAAATTAACAAATACAAGAATAGACAAACAAGTTTACAGGTTTAGAAAAAAATTACATTTGGACAAAAAATATTACAATGAGTGGTGATGATTTGTTACTAGGTGTCAGAAAACAATTAGACAAAAGAAATCAATTTATTAAAAATAGGTAGTTATTGCATGTATCCTATATTAGCGCCCTTGAGGTTATTTGCTCACGAAAATGGCGCTATAAAAATCATCCAACAATTATTATTATTATAATCTATGTACTTTCATATTAAACTCATCTACTCGTGTATATATTATTAATATCTTCATAAATTTACACAAAATGATCAAAGAGTAACCAATATGTCTAAATAACAAAAAGATTATATATTATCTCGTAAGTAATAACTTGAACAAAATTTAATGTTAAATTTTATCTTCAATTGTTCGCGCCGCTTATATGTAGTAACTTGGCGAGTTATTTTTGTGTTCATTTTGGTTTTAAATACTATTTATTTCCTTTGGCAATGATTATCTCCCGTTCCCCACTCCCCGCATTGATTCCCTCCTGTCATGATTCCTATGAACTCGCCAGTTTTCGGATCGAGAAGTTTTGACAGTCGTCGCCGCGGGACGAAATGCAGGTTAAAACTTGCATAAAACTAGCGCAATCTGATCGCATCGCATTTATGTTAAACATAACAATTCAGGGTAAATATTTACCTAACCGCCGCAAGCCGCTTCACTTTTAATAGGCATACATATAAAGAATATAAAGAAATAAACTACCCGTAAACTTAATTACCACAAGAACCATCGGTTTCAGTCGAAAAAGGCGGAAAAATATGCATTTAAATTTTTATTTCATAAAAACTTTTTTGTACGTAATTTTTCCTTTACGAATGATGTATTCTTTCCATTTTGAAGGGGTACCAATTTTTAAATATTAATAAAGGTTGCCATACCCGAAAAATTATTACCTCAAGAAAAACATCCCAGTTTTCAAGTAGTTTAGCGGCTACGCTAGGTTTGTGTAACATGGTTTGTGATTCAAAATAATATACTCCAATTATGTATTTATTCAGAACATGAAAATTTGTATGGTGCAACCTTTAGTACCTTCCTGGAATATGTGTGATTTTTTGCGATATGGCAATCTTTTTTAATATTTATCGATTGGTACCCTGGAAATCGGTCAGTATGCAAAATAATGTAATAAGAAATGTCAGCCGTAACGAGAAATTACGTAGAATTTTTTTTTTATGAAATATAAATTTAAATGCATATTTTTCCACCGGTTCCGACTGAAACCGATATTTTTTATGGTAACTAAGTTTGAAAGTAGTGTACTTTTCAAAATCTGTACCTAATAAAAGTGCGGCGGCTTACGGAACATTTAATCAATTCAGTGTCAAAGTGAACTGCAGATCAGATGGTGATCTGATCACGCAAAAGCAATACATCACAGATGAACCTGCTTCCTGCCAGTTTTCCGTGAGTGTTTCCTACCTATCCATATTATTTTCATTGTATTTATACAGAAGTGACTTGCCAAATATTATAATCCTTTAAGCGGGAACATCAATAATTCGCTGTTTTTTAGCACACGCTCTCTTTATTTATTAATAGGAATAGGAATTGCCCGTGTTTCAACGCGCTTTTACTGAACCCTTTCGGAAACTAATATGATATTATTATATTTATAATTTTAAGAATAGACAGACAGAATTAAATATTTCGTTGGTGTTTAAGCACTGTGAAACAATATAATAGATTGACATTTTGCATTGTACTCTTAAATCGTTTAAAATCAAACTATCCGTACTTTTTTACTTAACACTATGTACTATTTACCTTGTTCTCTGTTCTTTGTTTCTTGTAAAATAACGACTAGCCATTTCAAAAATAAGTTTTGAAACTCTCTATATAAATACATTGGAAATTTATATGTCATATACTCTGGTTTATAAATGTGAAATTTCTATTACTTACTTATATTACTTTATCAAAATTAAATAGTCATAAATACATTGGGAATTAATATGTCATATATTGGTTTATAAATGTGTAAATTATAGTATGCAATTGTCAATGTTCTCCAAAAAGACCTGGAAAGTATTTCAAAATTGTGATCGCCCGAAAGAAGCCATTCACCTATTCTGAATGCAATTATTGATGTAATTAAATGTAATGTCTCAGTAAATTCTTTGAAAAAAAGGACTTAACTTCTTATCTAAAAAATAATATTAAAATCCACAGTTCCGAACTCCTGCAACTAGCAGAGAGAGGTATGAGTACAGAAGGTAGGTACCTACCATCGAAACAGCGCGCTGCGGCGATTTACTACTCAGCGAAACATACTACGGTGTTATTAGACAAGGTTATTATCGCAATTTTACAAACCTATGATCACCTTACTTTAAATTTTTGTTGTATGTATTTTTATATTATGTATGTATTCTTTCTTATCGTAACTTATTGATAGTATATATCTCACTGAACATAAAAATGTTATTACTCATATTTTTATTTCATTTAAATGCTTTTATTCCATCGTAATTTTATTTGTTCTATTTTTTTTTCTCATAGTTAAGATGAACTGCCTTTATTATTATTTATATAAAAGCCCTCTGGGCGTAAAATAAAACATAAAACAAATAAATAAACAACCAAATAAATTAATGTTCTCCAAAACGAGCCTGAAAATATCACTTGTCATATATTGGGTTTATAAATATGTAAATACTACTACTAAGAAATTATAAAATTGGTAGTACTTTATTAAAGTCATAAATATACTGGGAATTTATATCATATATGTAAATCCTAATTATACAATTGTAAATGTTCTCTATAATGACTTGGAAAGAATCTCCTACTTGTGATATCACTAAAGAAACCACTCATCCACTCTGAATGCAAGTATTAATGTTCCTCAAAATGACCTTGAAAAAAACACATCTTTGCGATTCTTTCAAAGGCATATAGAAACCATCGCTTCGTTCAGAAAACAAAATTTAATGTTCTTAATAGTTATTTCGATTAATATTTGTTAAAAATATTATGAACTAAATATACAATTTGGCTGTCCTAAAACGGGTATCCTTCCTAGTTGGACAGACAAAGTATCACTTGTAATGTATTTAATAAATATGGATATAAATAAATAAATAAATATTATTTTAAACGACTACTTGAAACTATTATTTCTGTATTGATTATTATCACCTTTTTGATATTTTTTTACAACGTGCTTACACCATATACCCACTATAATTGTTTAATAACCACTTGATTCATAATCACTAACCAGAACTAAATATTATAAATGGAACTTAAATGAATTTTTATAAGAAAAACTTTCTTTAAATACTTTTTTGAAGGTTATTCCCATCAGTGAAATATATCATATTAGAATAAGTTAACAATAATAATCTAAACGAAAATATGAAAGAGAACAAGACACAGTAAAACAGAAAAAGACAATGGTCGCAACTGGGACTCGAACCCAGACCTCTCCGTCTAATTGGGACGAGCGCGTTAACCAATTTCGCCATTGCCACCTTCTGCCAAAGCCGTCATATTTGTCAATCTCATATAATGTTTTTCTGTGTCTTGTTCTCTTTCATATTTTCGTTTAGATTATTATTGTTAACTTATTCTAATATGGAACTTAACTGGTTTAAATTATATTCACAATTAATTGTACAGTTACTTTATTCACAACTGTATGCTTCCTAAAACACATAAAAAAGATTATATGACGCAGTATTTGATTTCTCCGTACAGCCCATTATGACTTCTTAAAAGGTCCTCAAAATATCAGAATGACAAAAAGAGTTCCTATTTTACGCCACCAGAGTTCACCGTTCGTGACTTTTAAACAGTTCAAGATTGTATTTGTTCCCCTACTCAATGCATTCCTAAGTACTCATGCATAAAACACTGCAACAAATCAAACATGTAATTAATCTGTACATTTTCACGAGCAACATTACATCATATTGTAAATACGAAATTTTGATAAATCATACATATTAATCTTTTATTTAATATATGTTTGTAGGTAACTATCGCAGTTAAAACATTTAGGTCTTATTTATCTGTCATTTATTTACAATTTTTATGTTGTAATATATACCCCATATTAAACCGTTTACGAAATAATTTTGTTTTACTACAACGCGATAAGTGTTCGTTTGGAATTGGGTAAAGGCCCACGGAGGTACTGGTTTAATGCTCCCAGGGGTGTTATTTGACCCCCTTTACGAGTGGTCCCTTTAAAAATCGAAACTCGCAATCATGGGGCCAAAAGCCATCAGTCTAACGAGGGGAAACTTGTCATTTGTTTGGCGTTACTGAGGTGTTTCTATGACAGAATTAAGGCCACAGTATTTATATTTTTTAAAAGGTGTTTTATAATTCCGATTTTAGTACGAGATATTTTCATTTTTACAAGAATCATAAAACCAACATTGTTTTTAACGTTAGGACGTCTTTGGTTTGATCCAGTAATATTCAGTAAAATGTTAATGGCCTGGCAGCGTATTCCCAAACCCTAACGCGTTTCAGTCGCTCTACCGACTGAAATGCGTTAGGGATTGGAATGCATAAATCACCTTCCAAACACTACCGCGATTCAGTCGCTCTACCGACTGAAACGCGTTAGGGATTGGAATGCATAAATCACCTTACAAACACTACCGCGTTTCAGTCGCCTTCGCGCTCTGTTGCTCTCTGTTTCTGTGAGGGCGACGAACGTAATTATAGAAGGGTAAGCAGAGAGGATGGACCGCGTTCTTTTTTACTTACAAAATCTATTTTCTACATTGAAAATATTTATTTTTCAAGTCAAAAAAAAACCCGCGTTTTTTTTAACGTAAAAATATAAATTGTCACATTACCTTACAAGCCTATACCTACTGGTTCAGTTACCCAACCCAACATACCAAAATACCATCAGATTGTTTCACCGCAGGGGTAGGCAGAGAGGATGGACCGCCCAACAACTCGGTCACATTGCTTGGTTCAATCACATTCATACATACAAGATTAGGTACCTATACCCATATGTTTTAATCATCTATTATTAAGTACCTACCTAAGTAATTAATATTATTAAAAAAAACTACGCTAAACAAAGAACAGTTACTATGTTTTTATCTTTTATTTTATTTTTTTATATTTTTATATTATTTATAGATCATGTTCCATATATGTTAATACTCGTCCTAATTTGACTGTCCTAAAACAAGAATCCTCCTTGTTGGGCAGTCAAAACATTTCTTAAATAATGTATATAAATGTATAATTTTTACTACTATATATATAAAAAAAATATAGCTTGCATTTTATTCCCGAAAGGTAATATACCCATTGTGGGATCTTTAATAGTACAGTGACAGTACGTGTAGACATGTAATTAAAACTAGCAATAAATATTTCATCATTTACTGCCTGCTCCTTGCTTCAGTGACATTCATTCACTGTCACATTTACTTACAAGCCTATACCTACTGGTTCAGTTACCCCAACATACCATAAGATAGTTTCAACGCAGGGGTAGGCAGAGAGGATGGACCGCCAAACAACTCGGTCACATTGCATGGTTCAATCACATTCATACATTACGCTCATCACCTCACAGAAACAGAGAGCAACAGAGCGCGAAGGCGACTGAAAAGCGGTAGTGTTTGTAAGGTGATTTATGCATTCCAATCCCTAGAGCGATTCAGTCGCTCTACCGACTGAAACGCGTTAGGGTTTGGAAGGTGATTTATGCATTCCAATCCCTAACGCATTTCAGTCGGTAGAGCGACTGAAACGTTAGGGTTTGGGAATACGTGACCTGGCACTGCAAAGCAACTTTATTGATAATTAATGTGTTATGGAGAAATATACAAACATATGTATTCCGCTATATAACAACATACTTGAAGACTAATTAAATATGGTTTCAAAATAATGTTGGCAGTTTTTTAATACCTCTTACAAAAATTTATGACAAAAGTGTACTACTTCAGCTAGATAAAGATTTCTTTAATAAAAATAAAATACCACCAAATAGCTTAAGAGATAGTTCCGTGGGTGGACTAAGTGTACCACTCGAACGAACTACAATAGCATACCATTTCTAATTGTATGAGGGAATAAAATTATCCAATTACCCCTTGATATACAATTATAAAAAATAAAAAGTTGGTATTACCACCATGTAATTTTTATTTTTCTTCGGTATATTATGTTTTTCTTGTCATTTCTAATGTATTATGAACATTTTTTATTACTTTTATATATTATCTTTCAAAATTGTCATATCTCTTCTTATGAATATGTGGTATTTTTTATTGGTATGTAAAATATTATTTTAGATAAGGAATTCACATTGGAAATTAAAAATTATTATTTTACTTCACTTTGAAACTTTTAAAAACTGTAATAATACATTAGTTGTCCTGTCCTAAGCATCTGCTTTATTAGGAGAGTGTATAAGTTATTAAGTCAAACAATATTATTATGTTATAAAAAATTATGGAGATCTGAAAAAAAAAAAAAATTAAGTGCTTACTTAAAGTTGTTGAATTTTTCTTTAAGGAGAATGTAAATACTGTACTCGTAAAGGTTCAAGTGCTTACCGAGTCTGATCTTACCGAGTTCGGTAATGTCAAGAGACAGAATAATAGAAGACTATGTATGTTTAATAACATAATTACATAATCATTAACAACAACTAAATATTATAAATGGAACTTAACTGGTTTAAATTAAGTTCACTATTTAATGTACCATTACTTTATACACAACTGTAAGCTTCCTAAATAAACAAAAATAAATACTATGCTTTAACATGTACGAATTAAGGATTGAAGTAAAATCAACTATTGGTTTTATAGTGCTTTCACACAAACGAAGTATTGAAATCCGTACCTATGTCTAAACTCAAACTTTAATGCCGACGCATAGTTGTATGGCGGTATATCCATCCTGAAAATGGCGTAATGTTTGTTCGTCAGTTTTTAGACAGATAACTTACTGCTTCATGAAGTGTTGCTATGTATAATGTGATTACATCGTTCAAAAGTTTTTAAAAGCGATAAACTGGAATCATCAAAAAAGCGCGTTTGCATTTGCAAATATTTCCTAAAATGGTACATATTTTATAAAGTAGTATAATGAGTCACTGATAAATCGAACCTTTTTTTAACCATCAAAAGCAAAACTAGAAAAACTCCATAAATTATTCGCAAATATTTCAATTGAGTTTCTCGTCACGTTTGCTTGCCTATCGATTTCCAGAACAAGTCACAGAAAATGAGCCTAAAATATTAGGCCCCTATACTTTGGAAACCTCATTATTGGGAAGTTTTCTAGAGGAAGACCGTTCACCATATTAACGACTTCAAAGGGTTTTGGCCAGAGGTTTATTACGGGTTTTGGGAATTTTACGCGCCCGTGGGCAATTCTTTATAATGTTTAAAGTTCACATCACATTAGAAATTTGATTTTGACCAAATAATCTTGTTTACCTGAAGGAGCTTATCCATCAGGTCAATTATTCGTCCTTATTATATATTTGCTTAAGGGCAATAGGGATTTTGTAAACATGGAAAAGAGGGCATGTGTGTACATTGAAAACATGATACACTGTAAACGGTTACTATTTTATGTCGATTTTGCTGAAAAAAGCAGTATGATTTATTTTTGGATCCCTAACCATGTTTTATTTTATTTTTCTCCGTATTGTACTGGAAAAAGCGGGTTAGCAAATAACAAATATCGCGAAATTGTGCAATGATTCCCACGTAGTCATCGGAATATTACGTTGATTTGAAATATATATGAGATCTAAGCGTTATTAACAGAATTTAAAAATCAATGTGTTCCAAGGGAATATTTTTGGTTCAAAAGTAAATTGAATATAATATAGGGTAGGCCCTGGCAAAAGAGGATGGGTCTAAAACCGGATTTGGGTCAGTAAAACTTGAAATACAAAAGAGTAGATATGGCAGATAAGACCCAAAGGTGATGAATGAACGTGAATAATGCTAGAACTCCTTGCTTCCTCACCAAGGAGTGTACCAAGACGAAATTGTTTGGAGTTTCATCCCATCCGCATGCACTTAGTAATAGTTAATTAGTGTAAAATAAAATAGATGGATTTAATTTTACAATACTAGTTGAAATTTTGAATCACTATTTAGTTTAAAATATTAATAATAGTAGTTACTTATGTTCATTTTACTTTGAAAACGTAAGGCTAAAAGTTCAGCCTCAGTAAAGGCAAGGTTGAATTTTGTTTCAAACATTTTTGTTTTTTAAGAAAATCACTCTTTTGTGCAATCATGAACAATTGCCATGCTGATAAAATAAAATTAGGAATTCAGTAAAATTTATACGAAAAATATGGATAAAAAATTTGCAGATGGTCATAGATACTCTCAAAGTAAACTGATAATACGAGGGACACATTAAGATATTCTTATTAAACTTATTATATACCGTGCAAGCTGCACAAATGCAAAGGAATGAGAAATCATATTTTCAGAAACTTGGCTTCTGAGGTGCAGACACCCTGAAAAGAAACGTTATTTCTCCACGTCAGAACTCTAGTTTAATCATTATTCTTTCATACTCATTTGCACTGTGATATAATATGTAGGAGTAGGTAGGAGATAAGAAGTGTGGAATGAGTGAAATGAGCGCCTTTCTGCACTGACAAACTCTATGTAATTCATTGTTCCTTAGCCAAGTTAAAACCACGGATCATCCATCATAATGCTGTGCACTTCTCGGCAGCTTTTCGAAGGAATTATTTTCGTTAAGTTCTATCTATATGAACGGGTTAGAATTCAAGAGATGCATTCCGAAGTTTGCAAACTCAGAAAAAACCTAGTAAAGTTATTTTTTAAAGAAATTAAAGTTATTATTAACAAGTTTTTGTTCCATACGCCGCAGCCGTGTTGTGATACTCCAATGATCTGTAGGGAAACAGCGCATGTTTAAACTGTGCGCCCTAAAGTTTTAGTTTAAATTTACGGAATACAATACTTTGTGTACAAGCACTATGAAACAATACATGATAATAAGCGAATATAATATGAGTATTTAAATTGAAATATTAACTATATAACTCCAAGTGGTTCGCTACGTTTGGTGACAGCAGGGGTATCCGGGTTCATGAGAAAAGGTTTAACTAGGTGGTGGTAGCGAATGCGCTTACCCAACTACTGCGTGACTAAGCCGGATAGAGTGAGATTGTTGAGGGAAACCTAACCTAGACCACTTCAGTCGGACTTTCTCGACCCATCGCCTTGCACCGCAGTGGGAGGAATGAATTCATACGTTCATCACTCCTAGACACATTGCCCTCTAGATATCTACCTCCCTCTACATCTTTTTTCTTCCCAGAACTTCTTGTATTTCCTTTCCCTAAAAGAACCCTTCACATAGCATCCCAAATGAGACATACCCTATTGTATTGTAATAATATGTAGTTTTGGTGGGATTGGGGTTTACCACCGAAGGGATATCGTGGATAGGAACGGGTGAGGGAAGGCTGATTTTATTTCACAGGATAAAAAAATAACAGTGATTATAATCGTCAAAATCATCGCGTTCTTCACAATAGTATTGAGTCGATATATTTACGGAGATAACATCTAAAAATGTATGTTCAGGTTTTGCGTTCTTTCAATTACACTAAGAGCAGTGGTGCTACCCATGGTAGGTATCTCTTTTTGAGATAGGAAGTCTTTAGAGTGGATTAGAAGGTTAAAGAATGATAATATCCGCACGCAATGCAGGGCATCTGGCAAATTTGGCAAGTTAACTTTTATGGGTTCTCTCGATAAAAATACTTGATTGGACAAACGCTCAATCTTTATTCGATTCAATTATTATGATCATTGCATTTGATATGATTTGATAAGAAAATAACGTTCAATTATACAATGCAAACAACTTGCAATATCGGTAGATGACGGTCCTCTAGCTATGGACTAAATGGTGTACAATAAATTCACCTGTGAACAACTTGAAATCGTTTTATAAATTTAATATTGCTGTTATTAGATTATAATAAAACAAATAAAAAAAACTGCTCTGACGAGCTGAAACCGATTACGGTCAAATAAAATTAAGTGGAATAAAGTTTTTTATTTGTTTTATTATAATCTATTATAATGGACTTCCACCACGAATTATCAGTTTCAAAAATAGAAATATTAAATATTGCTGTATTCGTTGCCTGAAAGGGACAGTGGCTTAATATAGTCGCCTGTATCAGATCCTCAGTAGGGCTATAACTATTTCACTCGTGATTTTCTCTTTTATTTTCTGTATCTATTTGTTTCATATTTTCATTGAGATATTATCATCGTCAATGGTTCCGTTCACAAAACGCGCTGAGCCGCGAGAACTAGCAAGTAGGTTAATAAATTCTTGAACATTGGTAGGAACGCGCGAACACTTTGTTTTGCCCTTTTGCTAGTTGGGAGCGCGTCAGCGATTTAGCGCGCTTCGTGTGGACGCAAACATTGATACCGAAAAATTGTGTTTGTCTCGCAAAAATCCGTGAGCTTTGGCGTTATTGACACAGCTCTTTCTTTCTGAAATTTCTAGAACGTACCAGATTTATCAACCTCACAAAATCATTTCGAGAATGAGCCATGGAGATATGAAAAAAATCGGACGCCATAGACTTTACTCAAGTTTGAAAAAAGTGTGTTTGAAGCTCGGTATTAACCTTTAACTGCTGACGTGATTTTTTTTACTAATTTTATACTCTGACGTGGTCGCCTGGGCAGCATGTTACTTTATATATTAGAGATTCATGAACATTTTGAGATCCAATATTTTTATTGGACAATTTAAATATATTTAAAGAAAATAAAAGTACTTTTTATATTCTTAGATAAGTAACTTATATTTGACAATTTGGATATTATATGATAATTGTTTCCAAAAATCACTTGAAATCAGAAATCAGTCTGCATTATCTATTAAACTAAATAAAAACAACGAACTCACTTTTATTTTAATACTAGCTGACCCGGCCACGATTTTTTTTGGCTAACGACATCCACCCGCTTGCCAGCCCGCTCGTTCACCAAACACAGAAATTCTTCTTTATATATTATGTATTTCAACCAATTTACACAAAACCTTGACAAATTAGATGCCTAAACCTTCCTCTTGAATCACTCTATCTATTGGTGAGAACTGCATGAAAATCCCTTCAGTAGTTTTTGAGTTTATCGCGAACAGACAGACAGACAGACGCGACGGAGGACTTTTTTTTTGTATGTGTAATTTATAATATGTAGAGATTTCAATGGTGTCTCGAATAAACTATATATAAGCCAATCCCTGTTTATTTATGGGGGAACATCAAGTATATCTATTACGTGATTAATCACTGTATAAAATTATACATATGCAAAACCTTAGTAAATTTGTTTGTGTTTATTTTTATATAGTAAATATCAACTTTAAAAAAGTCACATAAGTACTGAAGATGGGTCAGAGAGGCCGGAAAAAAAAGTTGAAATGTATTTACTTACTAACAGAAATTTTACTTAAAAAATTTAAAACTTACGGCTCTGGCGTTACTAAATTCGAAGCTACTGGAAGCGGCATATGCGTCGCGCGCGGGGAAGGGGAGTAAGGTTAAATAGTAACTGCTCATAAAATATTTATATTTTTTGTTTAAATTTAACATTTTAAACTTAAGAACATAGTTTCTAGATAGATTTAATACCTATAATAATTACCATTCATATTCCGTATAACTACGTCCTTAAGCACCATTTAAATTTTCGTGAAAGCTGAGGCAAAGAAGACTGATTTTTCACGGCAATTAAACAAACTTATAAGGCCAACTTTCCAAACTAAGTAGTTTTATCTCTCTGGGGGAAGAAAGTTTTCTCCAACAAAGAATGAATAGGGAAATCTTTAGGCAAATATTATTAAAAATAGGGTGGCGTAAGACCCCGACACTAAATCAGCTCTTTCCTTTGAGTTCGCCAGATTTATAATTGAAGAGAGTTTTTTTGTTGTACAAGGATCCTGAGGTTAATTTATCTGTAGAGTTATTTAATAGCAGACGATTAGGTCTTGTGTCCACCAATTTAAGAATTACAAAATGTTAAACAGTTCTTAGTAGAATAAATAAGAAACGCTAGTACTTAAATAAAATAAAGTTGAATAAAAATTTGTTCACTCATCTTTTACGGATAATCGGTTTGGGTAATGAATTAATACTAAATAGTACTATAGGATGCTTTTTGAAAGACTTTTAATCGTAATGGCTTTATTAATTTGCATTTTATGTCTCGTGTATATACATTCTAAAACTACTATAATAATAATATATTACTACATATTAAAACACTGAGATATAACCCACGAAATACTGTAATAGACTTTTTTTTAGCTTCAGTGAACTTTTAGAGTTCAGTGAACATTTAAAAGCATTTATAATAATAATTGTTTTGTGTTCACTATAAATTTGTTTACTTGTTATCTACGGCCTCATTAATAATAGTTTTTTTTTAATTTTACAAAACTGATAAACAACCATTTACCATACAAAAATAGTTGTTTATCTGTTGAATGTATAACACAACTATTATCAGGTCCATATTTCGTTTACATTATGAGCTATGGAGTAAAAAATAAGACAAGACGATGTATTTCTTAGAAAATGTTCAATAAGAAAGGAAGTATAAAAAAAAACGGGTAAAGTGACGTTCCTGAAACAAACAAGCTTTCTTCGAACTTGCCGTACTTTGAAATCTTTTATCATTTCACTTAGAAAATTGTGTTTTCAATCCTTGTCATTTCTTTAGAAACGACATTATAAGAGCGTATTTATTTTAACTGTCTTTCTAAATTAGCAGCTTGAGATTGTCATGATTGCATTTTCATAAACTAAAAACTAAAGTTTGTGGGTTGATCTGCCTATAATCCAATTAACTCGACTGCCATCATCGTCAGCGATTTCAATCAGAAAATACCATTCCAAATCACTTCTTCCACTTGAAAAGGATAAATTGAAAATTGACTATTGGTGTATTATTCACTGAATGATCTAGTTCCGTAATATTTGATATACCGTGAGGGATAAAGCGTTTAAAACAATGTACCTACGCTACGTTCGACTAAGGCCGGAGAAACTGGTCATCTCATGTAATTATGCGCTCCGAATTTTAAATTTGAGGGCACTTAAGCGTTGGGTCCATATTATTGGAAATGTGCTTAGATGGCATTGAGGACATCAATATTTTAACATATGCATTTGCAATAGCTACAATGACTTTGTTTACAGTGCTCTTTTGAATTTTTTACATGAGCTCCACACAGCGACCAGCGTGGTCTAGGGGTAAGGCTCTTAATTCGCAATCCGAAGGTGGCGGGAACGATTCCTGGCGTGGGCAAATAAATTTTATTTGGTTAATTTGTGTTATTTCACAATTTATCCATTTAAAATAATAAATAGTACATTTACGGCACGTTCCAGAGTGGAAGATACTCTCAATATCACCCTGGTGTAAGACCACCATTCAAAATTGAAACGTTGCTTGAGATGGCTTTAGCCATGTTTTGTGTCCAGATCTGGTTAGCTACGTACTTCTCCACCTTCTTCTTACCCGTCTCCTTCCCCTCCCCACTACCTTCAGCCTCACAATATACCCCAATTGGGGATGATATATTCTCACTGGATCCAGGTGGGAGCAGCTAAGACTCTTGTGAGGTATTCACTTAAAAAAATAAAACACAGGTGGCCATGAAGAAAATAATTTTTCTCAGGCCCTATAACATCTTTGGGGATGCTGTCTGGAGGGTTATTTCGGGAAAGGAAGGAGGGTAAGTTCCAGGAATGAAAAAAAGTATGAGGGGAGGGTAGTAATCTAGGGGTCAGCATGTCCCAATCCGGCCCGCAACTTGTGGTCAAACGAATCCGCTGTCAAGACCTAGACCAACCTCACCCCATGAACCCGGGCACCCCTGCTTAATCACCAAACGTAGCGAAGGTGTTGCTCATCCAATAAATGGTTTCCGGGGCGGCGGTACTTAAACCCGCCTCCCAAATTAATTAATACGTTATATAGAACAATAAAATTTAAATTTGTGCGTAATTTTTAAGGTTGCACGATATCAAAATATGATTGATTTCAATTTTTCATCCGTTAAACTGCAAAACTTTTATAATCTGTAAAATTAAAAAATTGGTTTGTTCCTCTTTTAATTTCAAATTATCATTAATTTAGTATGTAGTAATTTAGGAGAAATTATGATCAATCATCAATCAGGGAAAGTTCTAGGCATAATAGGACAATAAACTCAAAGTTCCTCCTAACAAACAAACCCTTAAAAGCGAGTTGAACATTTTCCTGCCTCAAGACTTATTATTAAAACTAGTCTAGGATATAGGAGCATGTAGCACCTTAGCACCGAGCCGTATATCTACTTCTACCTACCCCATATATTCATCCCCTTGAAGTTATGCGGGGATAATTTCCGTCCCTTCGTGATAACCCGAGATATATTCTAAGAAAAATGTCCGGTAGTTCAAGACTCGAGTGGGTTTGGTTCCCCACTTAGGACTTATATACTTCCCACTATTGCGTGAACTTTCCCAAAACCCTGGCGATATGGTGAGAATGGTTTTGCAAAGTACTACTACATAGCCAGGCAATCGATGAAGTTAGAATCAATTTGTTTTACTGGAAAATTCCTCTGGTATCACTGCAAAATTTAGCACTCTTGTACGTGTACATAATTTGAACCCGATGAATTGTTAAAATTCTGTGAAATAACTAGTGGCGAACATGATTTTCAAGCGTGGTAGATTGCTAAGTTTGCAAAAGTTATCTTTATTGATGTTGTTTAGTACAACACTATATTCGTTTTAGAAAATTCGTTTTTTTTGTTTGAAGATTTTCAGAATATTTCGGCAGTGTGCTGCACCAAAAGCATGAAATACTTCATATGAAAACACCGTATTTTCGAAAAAAAATAACGTTTTTGGCTTCACAAACATCGATATTTCCATTTTTAATATTAGCACTGTAGCACATCCAAAAGTCACGGTTTTCTCTTGGAAATAACCCACCCTTAGGTTTTTATATAGCTGGGTATGAACAAATTAATGAACTTTTCCGAAGTGGAACCATCGCCAGACCAGAGAAAGGTATTCAAAAACACTTTCAGAATGTTTTTAAACTATTTCCTAAGTGGATGATACTCTTAGTGTCGTACTGGCAAGAAACTATTGTACATTATATTTTTTTATTTTTTTTTATTGATCTATATACGTGATGTTTACAATATATTATTCGATGCCTGTCTCGCTAGGGTATACCTGTATTGAGACAGTTGTAGAGGTACATAATTACATATCATATATAAGAGTAATATAATTTACAATTAAACATAAAGATGATTGAAAGTGTGGGTAAATCACATAAAGAGAGTTTTCTTATAAATGAGGGAAGAGATACAGTACAGTAGTAAATCCTGTCAAATCTATTTATGGATTTAGATTATTTAGGATTTTATAATTTTAATTTGTTTTATATGGGTAAGGACGTATGTAGATGGATATTTCTGTCTATTTGTAGTTTATTTTACAGATGTTTGCAATAGTGTGACGACCAGTACTTATAATCCATTTCTTTATAACTTGTTTGAATTTGGTCATTGATTCGGTTTGTCTAATCGTAGCTGGTAGTGTATTGTGTAGTTTGCAAGCTATGTATTTAAAGTGTCTTTGTCCAAAGGTGGTTTTAGAAAAGGGAGTTTGGAGGAATTCTTTGTTTTTGGCTCGGGTATTGTGTATCGTTTGTGTTGCTTTGTATAGGGTTATGTTTTTTTTTATGTAAATTAACTAAGATGGATCTTGCGTAGAGCTGTTTAATGTCCATAACGTTGAAGGTGTTGAAGATCGTATCCGTGCTGGTAGTAAGAGGAAGTTTAAGGATTATTTTTATTATTAGTTTTTGTGCTTTAATGATGGGGTTGAGGGCACTAGAATGAGTGTTACCCCAAGCTAAAATTCCGTATTCGATGTGTGATTGGCAAAGTGAGTAATACACTGTTTTTAAAAGGTGTAGGTTGAGGAAATTACGTGTTTTAATTATAAATGTAGCGTGAAATAGCTTTGCCAACGTGTTTTGACAAGTTCACCAACTATAAATAGTGTGGGGGTTGGGGGCAAATTTGTACGTTTATGTACTAGTGTACATTGGTTGTGAATATATAAAGTAAATATTTAAATAAATAAAGCCCACAAGCTAACATCAATATACGAAATATACCTATACCGATTTTACTCTGAACAAGACACGAACTACAATTACAGCCATTCTAACATAGATTCGATTGTCAGAGTCATGTCACAAATGCAGACGAGTCGAACCAATTTATTAATAAAACAATCATTTTGACGGTCGAGGCGTAAGGCTCTCCACTAGCTATCTAAGAGTTATGGGTTTAAAAACAAAAATGTTATATGATTAAGTTAACTTTACGTCACAATTTATTCAATAAAAATAATGTATAATATGCCTGCGGCACGGTCCAGTACTTCTCCACCTTCCTCTTTCCTATATCTTTCCCCTCCCCACAACCTCAACCTGCTGCTCGGATCGTATCGCGATTGGGGATGCCGTTGTCTCATTGGCTCCATGCGATTGGAAGCAGTTGGGACTCTTGTGCAGTATTCATATAAAAATAAAGGCATTGGATTGAAAAACAAGGCGCCGCTCCACAGGGAAAATTTTCCGTCTCCAAGGTCAAACCAATAAATAATACTGTCGATTTTTATTATTCTGATATTCAAAGGCCATAATAATATGTTCTTTAATATTTCTATGATAATAGTATTATGTAAAAAAAAGGCTTCAGTCAAAGTTTTCGTTAGATACGTACCTACTGTGTAATAATTATAAGAGCTTTTGAAAAAGTTAAGCATTTCGTAATGGCACCCGAAATCCGAACGATTGCTATTACAAAAGAAAAAGCAAAACTTACTTTGTTTTTTAAAAATAATTTTTGTAGTCGGATTGTTTCCATAATTTTAGTAATTTAAATTTTTGTTATTTTATAAAAAAGAAAACTTCAAAAGCGTCAAACACAGGTTTTAATAAAAAAGCGTTTCACTGTCAAGTGAAAAAAAATCTACAATAATTGGTCGAACCAAGAAATTCTGTATATACTATTAAGAATATAAAAAGCAGATTATTTTGGGCGGATGATTACAAAACAGAAAACGAGAATTTTTCGATAAATTATAATATATTTTACGCACTTTCCATTTTTGTGAATGGGCTCGCGGGCCGCGTGTTGCTCCCCACTGATTTGAAACAATTTTGCAGAACGAAACCAAATGCTTAAATTGTTTCTTTCTTAAGTACACTGGGATCTACGTTCTGTTGGTAATAAACTTTGGAATCCAACTAAAATGGATTCGTGCTCGATATTCTTTGTTCCAAATTATTTATGGATGAATCTAAATATGGAATGTGAATTGAGATGCAATAGTAATCCTATGTACTTGCAACATCAGTATTCTATCTCTGTGTTTGGTTATGGTTCGAGGCTTGTTCATAGTAAAGTTAATTTATTCTGCTTATTCATTGGCTTTTTTTATTACGATTTGTGTTGTTTTTGATTGGTAAAATGGTGTAAGTGCACTAATTCTCTGGGGAGAGGACTTGACTCTGAGATTCGGGGGGGATTTAACCCCGAAACGGATTCCATGATTGATTTTTCTAGGCTTAATCAACAACGTCAACACAAACTTGTTTTGAAATAAATATTTATTAAAATTAGTTCTTGCAGTTTGTATTGGAAACTTATAGACGTCCACATCCAAGTGCAATGATAAATATACGCACATATGAATGGTATCAGTAGTGTAATGGTATACTAAAGTTGATGGTGTATTTCAGTATGAGTCAACAAGTTGGAAGATTGTTTTGATATGTAAAACATATTCCCATTACAAAGGTTTTTCTTTTTCAAAACGCTTTTTAGCACCCAGATGTTGGAAATGGACCTCATCATTATTTTACAAATAAGCCGATTCTGAATCTCACCCATCTGAAAACTGTAGTTTTTTTTAAAACATTAACCAATCTCATCTGTAGTCTGTTTTATTTTCCAACCGAGGATGCCATTTGATTATTCTGTGATTCCAACTGTTTCCCGTTAATCGTACAACATGCCTAGACATTTTGGGTTGGAGATTTTAAAGGTAATGTCGGCCATCTTATACTTGCTCCATTCATGAAATTAAACTTAAGGTAATTTTAATGTTTTTGATCGTTATGTTATGGAAGTTGAAATCAAAGTAAGAGTTTTTCATATCTTATCATATGTCGTAAGAAATATCTCTGAAAAATATTATAGTGACTCTCCGCATTGCCCTTTAGAAAAGTTGTTTAAATGGCTTTAGAAATGTTTGGTTACCGGATATGAATAGCCAGGATCTTATCATCGTTCCTCCCTCCGTTTCCTTTAATTCTTCATTGCTTTCAGACTCCCAATAGTTAGCAACAGTTGAGACACTTACGCGGTATTCACATAAAACATGAACTAATTATTTTGGAAATCATTTCATCGGTCAGTGTATGAATTTAAAGTAAGTATTACACTAGTTGAATCAATTTAATAATAAGAAGAAGGCAGCTAGCGCACAAACCGATTTGAAATCGAGCTCCCTTTACCGCATGAATTAATTGCAATCGCGCACTTGCGGCAAAAAAATCGCAAATACAAAACCAGGAAATGGTTTTCACAGAGGCCGCTCGTCTGAGTGCACTGGTTCTCGGAGCGAGGTAATGTTAACTTTCTGAATGAAAGAAACGACTTGGCGAAACGCGATTTAAATAAAATCCTAAAAAAGGTTATCAAACGTTCTGTAGAAAGCATATTATATTGTTCGTATTCTTTAACCAGATCTTATAATATATATGTTAACTTAAAGTTAAATTAACAAACTTTGTGACAGTTGGTGAGAAGACCAATGCGTCGGGTTCCTACCCAGATGTGAATTTAATCCTGCTAAGCGCCGCAACCAGAGCTAGAGAGACTATGGCATCCCCAAAAAAAGGATTTATCTGAAACTGAAGGGTATGGGAGGCGGAAGAGGTGTGGAAGAACAAATTGGAGAAACAGAGAAAGAAACATGCTATCCAGATCTGGTTACCGAACACGCAAACCATTTCAAACTATTTCATCCTGGCCAATACTGAGACCATCTGTCATTGGTGCTGGCTTTGTCCTCAATCATTGAATAATCAACATTTATCGTTTTTAAATATGGTAATTGAGAGTTTTCAAACACCATATGTCAGTTTCTTCGTAACATGGGAAATTTTCGAGAAAGACTTCTCTTGAAAAGGTAATAAGTTGGTAATCGCTGAGTGTCAAAATAGATCCATCCAATAGCTACATAGTCGAGCACCCTACCCACTGGGCTATGGACCTCCTCTTTACAGTATTATTAATATTTCACATCGACTGTTTATATATAAATGTTTTGTCATTTTATTTTGTTTAGATTCACGTATGCATTTTTAACTTAATTTTTATTTATTAAACTGTTATCTGTAGTTTTAAGACTACTGTTGAATGTTACGGATGTGTTGAAACCAATAGCTGATAAACAAATAACAAATGTACCCACACCTGAAATAAAACTTTTTAAAAAATGTATAGAAATGGTTACATATTTGGTGCCGAAGAAATAAAAAAAATTACTCTTACAATTTCACACCATACAAATTAATACAATTAGTAGATTGCAGTAAGATTTACTAGATTTTTTAATCGCGTGGGTTCGTGCCGGATTAAAACCATATGTGACATTATTTATTTCTGCTAATAAAAACTGGACCGATTTGAACTCAGAACCATATTTCCCTTTTAAATATTATGTAACCTAATATTCGCATAAGAAAGCTAACAAAAAAACACAAAAGAGTTTGCTGATTTAATTATATGTTTTTAAGTCATGGTGACGTAAAAAACGCAATACTGCAAAAATATTTTAAAGAATCATTTAATCAAGTTTAAAAAATTATTTAAAAAAATTTGCTTCAAGATGCCTTTAACAAGGGAAAAAAATCAGAGTGTGCAAATCACATGCGGTAGAAGTGAAACCTTCAGAAAACTAAAGTAGACAAGAGTGGGGAGGCTACTGCACAAAGAGGAGACCGATTACACTATCTCATTCTCTCGTAGTCTAAATCCTATAGATGTGTCGATATTTTTCGTTTCATCGAGTTTCAAATCACAACGGTTCTAAAGAAGTCATCACTTCAAAAAGTTTTTGGTTGGTTTAATCGTTAGATACTATAGTAAAATCCTTTCCATACTACTTTTATCGGTTCATTAGAATGTTTAACTAGAAATGTTTATACGTTTACAAAATATAAATACATTTTATTTCCAAAACTCGTAAACATGTTATTTCTTTTTTATTATTATTTAACGTTAATTTTTCATAGAATATTTTACTTATATTCTCTCGAGTACCATTATACTAGACTCATACTGTAGGTTATGTATTTATAAGCAGATAATCCTACTGTAAGTGGGTAGATGTTTGAAAATTACATAAATTATTACAATAATATTGCCTTTTTCGTATTTACATCAGTGTATTATTTTACAAAATTTCCAAGCAATTATACCATGAAAAAAAATAAACTAAATGTAACAGATTTGTAATAAAATTGGAAACACTATGCGGAAATAAAACCTTGTAACTAGTAACTTGTGTTTATGTTGTTAAAGCAGCATTTGCATTATAAAACCACATTAAAAATTAAAATACAACACAAACACTTTTATGTTGGCCGATATATCTTCATCTATTTAAAATAGGGGTGAAAATTCAGGGGTGTTTCAGGCGTGAACTGGCGCAAACAACCCCGTCTCACGCCACCTCCCCATGAGGCCATAAAGCCAACAAACATTGCACTTTTGCACGTCAGGATAACTAGACCTTAGTAATTATTTGATAAAATCGGTGTTTCAGAACTTTATAGTGCAGAATAATGCATCGAACAGCGAGATTATGCTGGCTAGTTTATGCGGCGAATGTTGTAAGTGACAGACATAAAATTGCTTAGATAAACAGTTTATTCGTTCCTAATAAGGTATAAAGTAACGAGCATGAACACGACTATTTTAATTATGCAAACAATTTAATAAGGGTCTCATTAAAATGAAACGATACGGTTCTCCATTTCTCTATATGGGTGGGTTGAAAAGATAGAACACCACCCAACTCTTGCTTGGCACCAACTCCGCGGCATCATACAGAACCATGCGTGTATTTCTGTAGTTCTATTTTATGTAGATACTTAGATTAAAATTTTCAATTTGGGAGGTGGGTATGGGTACGCCACTCCGGGAACCATTTATTGGATAACCAGTGCCTCTTCCATAGGTCACTCCTAGTGGTTTGATATGTTTGGTGACCTAGCAGCGGCGCCCGGGTTCATGGGGTGAGGTTCATCCTGATCTTGGCGGCGGATGCATCTTACCTTCAACTGCGTGGCAGGCCGGATCAGGAGAGACTGGTCCAAGGAGATATTTTTAACTCTCCAGTAGGACTCTCTCGGAACATTGACTTGCACCGCTATGAGAAGTATAGAGCCTTGCATCCATCACTCGTGGACACATTGACCCCCAGATTTGTACCCACCCCTCATACCTTTTTACATCCCAGATAAAGACCCACCACACACACACACACCCCACTGCAGCATTCCCAAAGATGATAAACGACAAAAAAAATGTGGAAGGGATACCAAAAAAAACAAACATAAAAAATTTATATAAAACAGAGTAACAGAAAATTAATAAAATATAGATTATCACCAATGTGACACTGATATTTTTTAACAATAGCTATTATTCGTATTAAGTTAATAATAATAAATGAATATCCAATATCCATTCAGGGGGTTTTACTTCGGTCCACATCTAAAATCAGAGCATAGCTTTATCACCGCTACGAATGGTACGTGTATGATAATTCGTGAACTGCATACAGGTCGCAACTAGGTCAAGAATTCCATTCTAGGTCACAGACGTGTAAACTCTACGGGATTTGGTGTGATTCCGCTTCCATGGAACATACATCAGGTCACGTAGCGTCCCGCGGGATAGGCAGATGCATTGGATAGAAAGATAAATGTATGAATTCAGAACTTATCCTGTATCATTTCCAAAGTGTTGTGCGGTGGGGTGCATACTGAATTATGCAACTCGTAAAACGAGGAACAGTTTTGACGGAAAACCTGATTTATTCTCTTCGAAGTTTTTTTTTTTATCTGAATACCGCACAAGAATCCTAACCGTTCCCAACCGTCTGTAGCCAGTGAGACTATGGCATCCGTAATTGGGGTAAGTTGTGAGGACGAAGGTATTGTGAAGGGGAGGAAGATGGAGAAGACGATTTACAAAATCCCACAAATTACGTGATTTCAACCCATGAGCCCTGGATTCCTAGTCGAAAGCCTTACACCTCAACCACTGAAACAGTTTTGAAATTTTGAAGCATAATTTCGTTAATATATTATTACTTATTATTACCACAACACGGGCTTGTGCCTAGCATGGTGGTCGAAAAATTCCCAATTTATGTAATAAAAAATTCAATAAAGAAAACTTTAATTTTTTTTTTAAACGTACGAAAAAAATCGTGTGGACTTAAAGTCGAGCTCTTAGTGCATTGACAATCGTTTGTTTCCATCTCTATTAACGATGTGTTATCCAAATACTGATATAAAAACCATTAGTTTATCAATTAAAAATAATAATGAATATTTGACGAGTTAAAGTATTCCACCAAAAATGTAGACATAATTTGTCTCGACGCCACCTGGTGGGAGATTTTGCACTTACAATGCCTTTCTCATATAAAAATAAAGTTGGTTGTTTGTAGGTGGAAACATATAATAAGCAGTAATTGATGAATGAGACGCTAGTATATTATATTGAATTATTTGGCGAGCAGGAGATGAGCCGACGTAGCTCAGTGGATAGAGCAGTTGACCGGAAATCAGAAGGACGCGAGTTCGAGTCCCGTCGGCGGCATGCATCTTTTTTCGGAAGATTTTTTCAATGTAGATGAGTGTTTCAGGCTAATAATTATTATCTACTTATAATAATTAAAAAACCATCTTCTCATAATAATATGGATAAATACCATACCCTATCTATTCTACTTTCTTGGAAATTTAGTCTACCTAGCATAACAATAATACATAAAAATGTATATTTTGCATTAGCCTCACACAGGAGGAAAAAAATAATTCCCCTAAGGGTCTGTGTCATATTTGAGGATGCTGTGCGTAGGGTCTTTTTAGGAAAGGAAAAATAGTGTGGCCTGAAAGGAAAAATATATGAGGGGTGGGTAGGAATCTGGGAGTCGGTGTGTCTAGGAGTATGAATCCATCCATCCCATTGCGGTGTGACGCGACGCTCCGACGGCCCGCCACGCAATAGGTGGTCAAACGCTTCCACCGCAAGACCTAGATAGATCTTACTCCATGAACCCGGGCAACGCTGCTTAGTCACCAAATGTAGCGAACCACTGTTGGAGCCCTTTGGCAGGGGTGTTGGTTATTCAATAAAAGATTCCCGGGCAGTCGGACGCGTATCCACTTCCAAAATTATTTGTTAATGTCATGTCAGGTACTAACGTAGCCCTACATTGCTAAACGTATAAGTTGACGGTGGCGTAACCATGAACTAACGCTATATCTTTATATTTTAATCTAGCAATCACACCTATTTTTGTTATTTCACAGATGACAGCGTCTTCCTGCCGTCCGTCATATACATATAGCAACTTACGTTTTCTAACCGGAATGATCCTTCCCGATTCATACTTCGAAGGTAAACTCATAGTTATTGTCAAAATATCCCGACAAAGAATAAAGGTGTCATATTCTTTTTTCTATGGTTTTAATTTTTGGTTAAATTTTTGAATTTTTAGAAACGGAAAATAATGTTTAATTAAAAAATATTATTATTTTTTTACAAGTCATCTAACATTAAGTATAAGTAATCTCCCAAAATATGTTATCTCGTCTTTTATACACTTCGCTTTACCGGATCCTTGTGATCATCATCACGGTCATGATCCAAATAATCCTCGTTTTGCTCACAAATCTCAAAACCCCACGATTCTCATGACCTTTATGACTCATGAACCTCACAAATCTCGCGATCCTCGCGATCCTTATCGAAATCCTTGTGATCCTTATGAATTTCAAAATCCTCGCGATCCTTACGGTCCTCGTGAAAACGTAATCTTTGTGATCCTTACGAACATCAAAATCCTCATGATCATAATGAACCTCACGATCTTCACGAGCCTCATGATCCTCATTGTCCTTATGATTATAATCCTACTGATTACGATCCTCGTGAACCTCAGGATTTTTACGATACTCGTGATCCTTACAAATCTCACGATCCGTACGATCTTCATAATGCTGACGATCCTGACGATCTTGATGATACTGACGATCCTCACAATCCCGACGATCCACACAAACCTCACGATTTTTACAATCATCATGGTACACAAGACCCTTATGATCCTTCTGATCGACATGATCCTCATCAACGAACGTTTTTCATGTTTTATTACTTATAGTTTTTTTTTCAATATTAAACCGTTGGATTTGTTATGCCGGCGGTTATGTTAGGAATGTATGTAAGCACAGTAAGTAAGCGTGTCCCTAGTACTAGCAGCAGTGACGGTTCACGGTCCGTTAGCCAGGCCGTACGTCACCGGTGAGTAACGCGGAAGGCAGCCCTGATAAGCCATCTCCTCCCGGCTGTAAAGGACTGTAAATAAGGGCCGGCTGTCTGTGTAATGAAATTCGCTCGTGTGCCATGATGGGAGATAAGGGACGCAGGGTTGCTACAAACGAATTTACCGTAATTTTTCATTAATTGTACTACTTCATAAACATTTAAAATGCTAACCGTCGCTCTCATCTTCACAGTGGTGTTTAAAAAATGTATTTAAATGTTTTAGTAATTAGTATTTTTTAATATAGGTTTTTTTAAACTCAATTCATTAAATTATTGTTTACACAGTTTTTTTAAAGGTTTTGGGACTACCATACTATGCAGATACCTGTATTATGATAGTCGAAATTTTTATGTCTACATAATTATATAAATTTAATAATTGTTAGTTATTTATTAGTTTTCAACGATATGATAAGTTTTTACGTGATTAGTGTATGATACAGAGTCACAAGTTTTAAATAAAAAAAGATAAACTTTAACTAATGAACAGTTTATTAAACTCACTTATTACATGTCTTCAAAAACGTAGGCATCTTTGTTAAAAAAGTAGGTATTGGAAATATTAGAAAAAATCAAAACTATAAGAATTAAAAATAATGTACAAAGTAATATATGTTACTGTTCAAGTACATATATTTATATTTACTTATTTATATATCTTCATATACCAAGTACTAGTGTTCATGTAAAACATAGCTCTTTTGTTTCTTGTGGAGTCACGCATTCTTATAACGCGTTAACCTTCGTATACTTGCGCCCAACGCCATAACGCGTTTACTGGCACACGATGTCTGAGACGGAGATTTCATCTCATCTGTATTATTTTAAATATTATATACCTCTTAAGCATTATTGATATTTATAAACTTTTACATTATTCGGTAGAACCAGAATTTTAACTCAACCTTTTAAAAAGAACAAAAAATTTTGTTTTCTAACTTTAATAGACAAATAAACTTTTTTCATGGATTAACTGAAAAAAACTCTGAAATCTAATAAATGAAAGTATCAAGAATAATAAAATATTATAAATATAAGAATTAATCATTCTTAAGATTTTTGGGTAGTGATTTTTACTTATCTAAAAGACTGATAACAGTTAATAAGTGTTATACGTCCTCTCAACGCCAATGGGCGCGCCGCATTAAACAATGCCTAACAACAAATTAAGAAGCAACTAAAAACCTCAAAGTCCCGTTGTTGTCAATTTAAAAAAAAAAAAAAAGGATTATTAATTCGTATGTCTGAGAGACCAATGCGCGAGTATAGGAAGGTTAAGGAAAGCTGTCAAAGGTGTATTTTATTTCTTTGAAGCATGAATATTCCTGCACGTGTTGCTATCGTGGCACTTTTGAAAATAATTAATATTTTAATCAAATTGATATATGTATATATATTCGCCACGAGTTTCATCCCGCGCCGATTTTCAACTTAAGATGGTGATCTGAAATTTTACCATATGACTTGAATAATCTAAGACGATAAATATGTTATGTTATTATTTTCATTCCATAAGTTTAGAAAAAATATCAAAACGATGTTTTTTTTTATCAAAATCAACTGACATAATAATACTTGTGACACCCCTAGTTACATGTAAGTATGGGTATACTACTGTGAAATAATGCCTTGATGGTTCCAAAATTCTGCCAGGGAAAATGCAGACCTATTAAATGTGCCAAATAATAAACTTGAAAACACGTTATACTCGAAAGATTACAATTAAAGTATTTCGTTTTGGAAACCGTATTTTTCTTTTCATGAAACTTCGTTTGAATAATAACATTTCTATGAAACTTTAAAATATTACACCCATATATTTTTTTAATTCGTGCATTTTATAGGTTAGGACAACTATACGTAGACAAATAAAAGTAACTGATTGCCGGATCAATTGGTAATAACACCCTAAAAATGGGAAGATTATATTAGGTTTCGCAATAGCAACATTACTGCTCTATTCTATAATATTTCATTCAGAAATTTTACCATTAGGGATATTGAGTTTCTAGATTTTGGTAATCAAATTTTTTTTTTAATGTAATCTGTTAATGGAGTTTTTGGGACGTAAGTTTTGACGAAGGGTTCGTAACCAAAACCCCATGTAATAATACAAAAGGTAAACATCGATTAATATTTTGTCGACAATGTTATGGCTTTTATTAACTTGACAAAATTAAATATTTAATTTTCAAAATTCTGTATGCAAACAAAACACATCGGTGTGGCAGCTGTATTCTCGAAATTCTAAACAGATTCACTTACGTACACCGTGATGTTTCGTCGCGTTTACGTCGTGGTTCATTATTCCTTATTCCAGCAAAACATATTCCAGTACAAAGTGCTTGCATCGTGTCGGGTGTCCAATGTCACCAAGCAACGTGGCTGCGGTCATCCACCACATAGTTGGAAAATACTCGGTACATCGGTTTGTCTCGTATTTTGTCGGAAATAACAAAATCAATATGCAGACACGACAGTCAATATTTAAAAAAATAAGTGGAGCGCGTCCAGAAAGCGCGATTTAATTTTTGAAGATCAAAATTCTTCAAATCTACCCACTTGTATTCCATTTCTTTACATTCCCCGTCTCCTCTGAATTTTATGAATCATCTCTGTCATGTTTTTATAAACATTATCATTTTAAAAAAATAAAATAATTTTCAATCAAAACATTTGCACAGAATATCGTATTGAAGAAATTGCTACTTGACAATAAACTAACCATCATTCTTATTGCTAGTTTGTTTTTTTTTTTAATATTAAATTAATACTGTATTTATGTAATATAAATACAATATTAATTTAATATAAACAAACAAACTAGCAATAAGAAACACAAACTGGACAAATGACTAAACAATATATTTTCAAGAATGTATTCAACGAATATGCTTACG
This sequence comes from Limnephilus lunatus, assembly GCA_917563855.2. Lineage (NCBI taxonomy): Eukaryota > Metazoa > Arthropoda > Insecta > Trichoptera > Limnephilidae > Limnephilus > Limnephilus lunatus. The sequence goes on from OU830601.1 coordinate 59,832,461, forward strand.
AAAAAGCTTCGTCTAGACAGGGTCTAAATGTTACAAAGGCGAAAGCACTTAAGTCAAAATATATCCGAATTTCATTATTGATTTATTGGTTCAGATCGAAGTTAATCTCTTAGATTCAATGGAGCGAGAAGTGCTTGCGAAGAAGTATTGACATTACTGTGGCCGAAAATCCGAGGTCAATTGCCCAACAGTTCTTGTCAGATCCCAGCGATATAAAGTCAAAGCAAAAAACTGTGTTTACAAACTACTTTTAAAAACATTATCGTCTTACAAATAACCATTGAATCGTGAGTTCTGGCGTCGATGGTTATCAAAGTTAAAAATTGGAGAGGATTTCATCCAATAGTGCATCTACATTATCTACATGGCTGATAAATAAATAATTAAATTAAATTTTTAAATATCATTAACTATCATCAAGCTTTTAGGTAGGTAGCTCCGGCAATCCATCTGACCAGATAATAACAATAAAACAAAATATGTACGTTCCAGAACGACTTCCAATCTCATCTAAAATAAATTCGAGTAACTGTAAGTTCCATGAAATACGCCGACATAAAACACAAGAAATGTCTATTTATGCTATTGGATTGGGCATATTGTCGGAATATCTCTACTTTGGATGATTATTAGGTTTGTTTATGATCTTTCCCAATATTCAGATGGGTCATTATTCTAACTGCCTGGATTTATCGCAATATTTGTCAGTGGACTTTGAACTATAATTTTTCCGTGCCATAAGTCGAGCAAAATAACGTTGTATCCATCTATCTTCGGGTCTATATTTTCTATGGTCAATGGCCATATTCAAGCAGCGATAAATAAATTATTTAGGATATGTTCCATGTGTCGTTTTAAGCAATGGTAGTTGTAAACATTATCAAACCACATGGAAGCAATACAATCCATATACGTAAATGGAATATTTCTTAATATATCCGAAAACTGAAAATAGTTTTTGAAAGGTGATAAAAAACTCTTTCTAATTTTATGATTGGAAACATTTTTTTTTGAAATATGAAAATATTGATTGCATACATAAGAAAGGTTATAAAATTGACTCTACTTCTTTTTATTAGGTTAATTTGATAAAATTATTTTTATCTCAATATTTAGCTGTTTCATGTAATGAAAAATTAACAAACTTTTTTTTTCAAAAATTTTGCGTTTGGAAACATTGGCTTCATTTAGGCGGAAATTTTAATTCTTGCGTGGTTAACTTTAAGATTTGATTATAAAGCGTGGTGTTATTTGTTTCTAACACCGATTAGTTCTTATTTTTCACCACAGTAGTAAGGAAGTTAAAACATTTTCTATGACCTATTTGAGATGTTGCCAACAGCGAACAAATTAGTCTAAGGGGTTAATGTGTTTTGTTCTAAGACCATCGATGTGTTTCATTACCGTATTGATCTTAATTCAAATTTAATTAACCGATGTCATAGACTACTTTAGTATGGCTATCAAATTGTGTTTTATTGGTTTCTGACTTTTCAAAGATCAACTTTAAGGAAATTAAGAAATGCCACTGCCTAATCTTCTCCAGTTTGGGAATGCAGTGAGGAAAGCCAATAAAAAAAAAAAGTAATATAAGCATCATATTATTTTATCGTGCGACGGCTGCATACTTCACAGGTATATCATCGTAGCCATCTATCTCCACTCCTACAAACACACAAACATTATTCCGAGGAAATGGCCAGAGTGGCTATGAAAACCCCTTGGACCAAATAACTGTGGATGATGCAGTAAAGTTATGAAATGTAAGTAACTAAAAGAACACTAGCAGCACTCGATTGCACTTAACGCCATCCATAAAAGCTAAGAAGTTTTTCAGTAAACACAGTCTCTACAGCAGGGGTTTCCAATCTAAAATTATTTGGTGGGCTAAAAAAATTATACTGAGCTTAGGTGGACAACTCGGGGTGGGGGGAGGGCGGGGGTGAACGAAGGATATTTCCGTAAATCGGTGTCCCACTAATTGTGAAACCACGACCTTAGGCATGAACCTACTATACGTGTCGCATATGTGTGTCCTTTGCACTTACTCTTCACTTATCAAAATCAGGTCAGTTCGGAAAAAACATACTGGTTGAAATTGATTGAAAAATAAATTCCTGGTGCTGCCATTCGCCTGGAACTTTCAAGCAATAAATCAAAACCTCCATCGAGGGTCTGAGGTCTAATAACAAGAAAGTTCTAATTTCACCAAATATAATGTAAATGTGTATATGTACCGAAATCTAAAACATAAAAAGCTGAAAAATTCATTTTGGGCCGAAAAAAATATTCGATTGGGCCGCAGATTGGGCACTCTGCTCTACAGTATTGAAAGAACACAATACACAAATTTCTGAAAATAATGAATAACGGCAATATTTGGGTGAAACTTAAAATGACGATATTATTTAAAAAACAACGACAATTGCTTTGAACGTTGGCATTGGAATTACTTTAATTTTGGGGTCCTTATTTCTCGATTGGTAGAAATAACATTCTGAATGCAACAAAAACCGGTACCGGTTTCATCCCGCGATAAAATATCCCCTTGACATAATATTCTAAGGATCAAATATCCTACTGACAAAAGATCCTCCAACATGTCTACTAAAACCTAACCTAACCTAACTTAAACTAAACAAACCTAACCTAACTTATCTTATTTTACATTTGACTATTTTTGAACATTAATTTATTGTCTTTATAGAATGTCTGGATTATTTTTGTCCAATTTTACTATTTTTGAACAATAATTTATTGTTTTTAGAGGTTGTCTGTATTATTTTTGACCCATTTTTTGTTACATTATGTTGGATTGGGTTAGGTTAGGTTAGGTTTTAGTAGATATTTTGTTGAGGGATATTTGGTCCGTAGGATAGTTTGTCGGGGATATTTTGTCAGGGGGTATTTTGTAGCGGGATTAAAAGTCGCAGAAAAACAAAAACCCCTAAAACTTCTATATCGTGATATTTACAATACATTTCTTTTTTTTAATGATTTTTGTATTCTAGCACCACTGGGAGGATGGTGCAAAATGGAATAGTCCTAACCATCCCTTATTCCCTTTCCTTCCCAGAACTTCCTAACCTTCCTTTCATTTAAAAGATCCTCCTGACATCATTTCCAAATATGAGATAGGCCAAGAGAGAAATTATTTTCCTCCGGGGTTCCTGCATGGATGTGAAGGTGGCGATGTCTCCTCAACAAGCGAGACGAATGCTTTGGCCGGAAGAAAGAGAATCATCCCTTATTTTCTAGTTATTTCATCCCTGAGATATAGTGGCTATGTAAAACGAGGGTCGGGGATATTTATTGTGGTTGGGGCTTCGGAAAATAATTATCGGAAAACGTTTAAATCTCTCCCCTCATCATTTGGGGTTTCCCATCCGCAATATATTCTAATTCTATAAATTCACAAATGCGTTTCGCCCAGTATTCCAAAGAAAACGGAACGAATACAGTTATCTTTAATCAAATTTAATAATGCTTTTTGGGAACTTAAATAATGTAGACCTAATATTTTTTAAGTTGGAATTCCAACGGGGAATGACGTCAAAAATAGTAACAATGTAAGTTTTTATATTTTAAATGAGACATTTCAAGTTATTTTTAGTTATTTTAGTAATTTATTCATGGTAACTGAGTTATTTAATAAGTTTTAAACTAATCAGGTTCTTAGAGTGGTTTAAATTAACTATATTTTAGATTGTTTCCATTAACCACGTTATTTAAGGTTGTACACTTTAAATACATCACAAAAATAACTCATGCATGAAAACAGTATGTTGCCATCACTTTTTTAACGTACAACGCCTTTAAAAAAATGTAATAAGTTGTACAACTAAAGTTAGTGGTGAGCACCAGATTTTATTTTTCAATATATTGAATTAGTACCTTCGGGAAGTATTCATTAAGAAACATCTTAATTATTAGTAACACGTTCTTCAGAATTAATTCAAATGAATTCGTCGGAAAGGTTGAATCTCCAGGCCTGCTAATCCGTCCAATACTTCACTTACGTCGTTAAGATTCCCACATTATTTTTCTTCTTCTACTTTTCTTTGATAGGGCAAATTCGACATTAGGTCCGTCCAATACACGGCCTCTTTACTTACATCGTTAAGATTCTGAAAATATTTTATGGTATAGGGTCGTCTTAAAGTAATAAAGCTTTTTTAGAATAATACGGTTTTTCCCCGGTATACGGTTTTGTACAGTTCTCCCCTATTTAAAATTACATTTACGGGGGACATATTATAGATATGTACCGAATATGGCATACGTACCTAATATGAGATGTTGGTGTTTCTCAAAATTTATGTAAGAAAAGCCTCTATAAAATCCAGCGTTCCGGATTCCCCACCGACCGACCTTGAAAATGTCAGTACTCGTCCTAACGCCGACCACACCACACTCACCTGAGAGAGTGATTTAAGTTTTTGTGCCTCACCGATTTGATATTTACGTAAGTTTCGCTTAATTTTTTCCAAAAATTTTTCTCCACAAAATTGTCAATCTTTAATTGAAAGACAATATTATTATTTAAATTTTAGGTTTTCACAATAATTTAAAGTAAAATTCAAGTAGCTTTTATTTTACGAATGTATTTGTTTGTATTGATCTTGTTCCTGATATGGGATTTTTTGATGACCCTAATATAGAATACTATCTCATGTTAGGAAGAGTGTTTCCAATATGAAATTCTAATAGAAATCAATTTCTTTTTGTTACTCTAGGTTGTATTTTGGCCTGTCATAGTCGAAACATTGTGAAAAAATGTCGTAGAAGAAACAGCGGAAGACGTGGGACAAAAAAAAATCATTAAAGTCATGGAAGCTGTAAAATCGAAGACCGTGGGATATCAGAGGCGAAGAGTGGATCCAATGTTTAGTCTGCCGCCATTAATTCCATTTTAAGTGTTCGGGAACCGATAATATTGATTATTTATATGATTATAACGTGCAAAATTTAAAAAATCAGTGTATTCCATAATAGTGTATCCCTTTTTTTAATAATCGTTTTTCTACTGTTTTACCTTTCGTTTAAAATGAAGATGTGTGTGTTTCTTTTAATACTTCGTTGACATTTTAAGTTCCGTAACTATATTTTCAAAGATTACAATGTATAATACTTAATAAACGATTCAATTATAATTAATCAGATTTTTTTAACCTAAGCTATTCCATATTCGGTACATCTCCTCTATAGATACATACAAAAAGCAAGGATTTTATTGAAAAAATAAACAAATTTACAAATAAAAATATTATTATATTTATTTTGATTAATAGTAATTTGAAATTACATTTTCAATGCAAAAATTACTTCAAGATTTTCTCAATGAACATTGTTTTATTTTTCTTAGATAAGATTGGACCTAATTCCTTCTCTCAAGATGTTTATTTACAAAATAACTTTGGTTGTCTAATATTGTATTTCGGTACAAAGTCGTAAGCTTTAGAAAGTTAGTTAGGTCAGTTTATTTCTTTCATTTATCATAAATTATTATGAATAGGAATGTACTCCCAACTCTTCCCACGAATACTTTTAGAATAAACGTTAGCGGTTATTAAATTTTTTTCTTAGGGAAGTTGATGTACTTTTAACGCATATTATAAGTTTGTTGTTATAACTGCTCCGAAGAATCTCACGTGTACTTAAAACTTACGGCAAAAAAACTATCAAATGTTCAATTTAGAAGGCGAGTATTGGTACCGCCGCCCCGAGAACCATTTATTGGATAACCAACACCCCTGCCATAGGTCACCCCAAATGATTATCTATGTTTGGTGACTTAGCAGGGGTTAGGTTTGTCTAGATCTTGGAAACCAATGCCCTTACCCACCTACTGCATGGCGGGCCGGAGCGGAAGAGGTTGGTTGAGGAACGTAACCTAGACCTCTCCAGCCGGACTCTTACACTTATCGCCTTGCAACAGCTGCGGGAGATACTTTCATCATTCTTAGATACATTTATCCGCAGATTTCTACCACCCCTTATACCTTTTTCCTTCCAAGAACTTCTCATCCTTCTTTTTCCTAAAAGGATCCTCTCCACAGCATCCCCAAAGATGACATAAGCCCTGAGGGATTTTTTTCCCCTGCACCTCCTGTGTAGAGCCAATGTAAAAAAATATATAAAAATATCAACATGTTTCTTTTTATATATTTTTTTTGTAAACACTCTTATGAATGTACAACTATAACTAAAACATTATTTTTAATTGATAAACTAACGTTTAAACAAGATTTTTATGCATAGCACAAAGGGTAGATAACAAATATTATAATCAATAATTATCAGCCTGAAACACTCATCTACATTGAAAAAATCTTCCGAGAAAAGATACTCGCCGCCAACGGGAATTGAACCCGTGTCCCTCTGATTGCCGGTCAGCTGCTCTGACCACTGAGCTATGGCGGCTTATCTAATACCCGCCAAATAATTCAATATATAGTAGCGTTTCATTCGACCATTACTTATTATTACATTTTTCCAACTGAAAACAACCAACTTTATTTTTGTGAGAGAGGTATTGTTAAGTACTAAATCTCCCGCTAGGTGGCGTCGAGACTAATTATGTCTGCATTTATTGCTGAAATACTTTAACTTGTCAAATATTAATTGTTATTTTTAATAAAGTTGGTTGTTTTCAGTTGGAAAAAAGTGATAATAAGTAACTGTCGAATGAAACACTAGTATATATTGAATTATTTGGCGGGTATTAGATAAGCTGCCATAGCTCAATGGTCAGAGCAGCTGACCGGCAATCAGAGGGACACGGGTTCAATTCCCGTTGGCGGCCAGTATCTTTTCTCGGAAGATTTTTTCAATGTAGATGAGTGTTTCAGGCTGATAATTATTGATTATTATATTTGTTATAACTAAAACACTTAACTATTTTTTTTTCTCAAAAATTATCAGTTATCCACTTTATAATTAGTTAATTTTCAATTATCTTTAAATAATTTTAACGTAGAAGTTAAACAAATTGAATTTTTTTACAATATAATGGTCGAAACAAATTTGGTTAGTTTATTTCATTAAAATAACGCCACGAAGTGATTTTGCTATTTTTGCATTAGTAAAAAAAAAATCAATCATGTACATAATGGTTCAAATAATCGGTTGTATTGTTATTCAATACCATAGGTCCCCCCAGTGGTTCGCTACATTTGGGGATTTGGCAGGGGTGCCCGGGTTCATGGGGTGAGGTTTGTCTAGGTCTTGGAGGTGGATGACCAGACACACTAAACCCCAGATTCCCACCCACCCCTTAAATCTTTTTCCTTCCCAGAACGCTCCTCTCCTTCATTTCCTTAGAAAAACCCCTCCACACAGCACCCCCAAAGATGACAGAGGCCCTGAGGGAAATTAATTTCCTCAGGGCCTCCTGTTTGGAGCTCATGTAAAAAAATATATATATATATATATATTAAAAAAAAAAAAATCTTTACTACGCCTAAGGTAGAAGTTTATTTATGTTTCATTATTTTTAAAAAAAAGTGAACATAACTGAGTTATTGAGAAATCACAACTGTGAGATAGAATCAAGTAAAAGATATTTATTTTTTAGCACCATCAAAACCTCCCGAACTTGTGAGCTCTCAGTTTTTTTAGTTTCAGTGCCGGCAACCAACTAGATTTATTTTACCCACCTCACTAGACAAAGTCTGTTCCGAGGCGATAAGAAATATGGAAAGCCTTTTCAGCATGAGATTTCAACATCCACACAATTATGTCCAGATGAGATCCTTACGTTAGTCGATATCATTGGTCTCGGTAGGCCGTCTTAAGAATTTTATTTGAAAGAATACCTCAACTTTACCTTTGTACCTAACACGAGTGTTGCGATGTGTCATGAATTTGAAAAGGTGAATTTCAACTGTGAATTGTTGAAAACCGTACCGTTTAACGTTCTTACAATGAACACTTGGGAGGACAATCCAATAATAATATAATTCACTTAATACACCTTTACCTTTGTACCTAATATGAGTTTTGCGATGTGTCATGAATGTGAAAAGGTGAATTTCAACTGTGAATTTTTGAAAACCGTACCGTTTAACGTTCTTACAATGAACACAATCCAATAATAATATAATTCACTTAATGAACTGTGGGATTATGAATATTGGTTTTTTATGATAAAAAAAGAACACCAGATTCCAAACTATTATTTTATTAAATTACTTATGTCATCGTAAATCAATTAATATTCAATATTTTAATACGGTAGTATTCGTGAAGTAGGCGTTTAGATTTTTATTGCACATTAGCAGTAATAAACCGGCTCCGCAGGTTTTTGCAGCTGGGCCCTGTGGGTGGCTTTGTACTTCGCCTTCACCCAGTTTGAGTGTTGTTGACCATTTTATAAATCCGATATGAACTGGTTCCAAAAATAGCCCATTCCCAAAGTTTCATCGCAATCGGATGAACGGTTTAGCAATTCATAATTTCATGATGCCAGGGCTCACTATTTTATACAGAAACCATTGCGGGCATGCGCAAATCAAATTCCCAAAGTTTTATCGCAATCGGATGAATGGTTTAGCAATGCATAATTTCATGATGCCAGAGCTCATTATTGTATACAGAAACCATTGCGAGCATGCGTACATCAAATGCCCAAATTTTCATCACAAACGGATGAATGGTTTAGCAATGCATAATTTCATGATGCCAGAGCTCACTATTTAATACAGAAATCATCGCGGGCATGCGCACATCAAATCCCCAAAAGTTTCATCACAAACGGATGAATGGTTTAGCAATTCATAATTTCATGATGCCAGAGCTCACTATTTAATACAGAAACCATCGCGGGCATGCGCACATCAAATCGCCAAAGTTTCATCGCAATCGGATGGACGGTTTAGCAACGCAGAGCAATCAATTTTATAGTCGTAGGCGTAATATCATCTTTACTTCATAATTTTCAATAATTAAATCTCTCTTCTTCCTATACGCGTACTTCCTTCTTTACATAACTGATACCTACTTAAGCCAAGAAGCCTTATTTTTCCATACCTTGTTAACATTAAAATCATGATACTGTAATGAAATAGGAGCATTGTTCTTTGGCACTAAAATAGTGAAAACATATTTTTTACATTAGCTTTACACATTATATAATAGACTCTGAGGAAAAGAATCCTCAGTGTCTATTTCTTCCTTGGGGATGCTGTGTGGAGGATTTTTTTAAGAAAAGGAAGAAGAGTATGATCTGTGAAACAAAAAAGGTAAGAGGATTGGGTCGAGATCTGGGCGTCAGTGTGTCCAGGAGTGATGGACGTTTGAATCCGTCCCTCCAACTAGGTGCTAGACGTCCTATTGGAGAGATCAAGGGATCTCCTTCAACGAGTCTCTCCAAATGTAGCCCACCACACAATACTTGAGCAGACGCATACGCCGCCAAAACCTACACAATCTTCAAATTCAAAATAATAAATTAGCGTCAATCTGATATACTTGGAATAATTTTGTAAGTACCATGTATGTTATACATATAATAAAATAGATAATTTAGATTTTTCATGGAAGCCAATAATGAAATAAATTATCAAAAAATAACAATAGTATCAAATACAGGAAAAATTTGAAGTTGAAAAATAGCACTAGAAAACGCTGGATACACGAGGCAATAAGGCGAACTTAATATTATGCTATTAGGGATAGAGTTCGTGACCCGAAATAAAGATATAAGCATAAAATATATGCGTGTTTGTTAATCTGAGACATGTGTTGCATAAACTGGGGTTGGCTTGCTACGGATGCCGTAAAATTCTAACCAAACGGTCTCGAATTGCTTGTTTTCGAAATTATATCGTTCGGATTAAATGCAGACTTGTGCCATGCGGTAAAATTGCGCCGGAACGGTTCGTTCGAGTTTGCCAATTTGCTTATACTAAACCCATGTTGAGGAATAACCATATGAAATATTGTAAAAATTTTATTATTGAAAAATTCCAAAAACTAAAGGGGTAGGGTTAGTGAAGGAGGCAGGAGAAGTTGACAGAAACGAGGATTGTTGGGGAATACCTCCTTATTCAGATCTAATCGGCCTTACCATTAAGTTACCGGCAATACTCTAAACATTGTAGTGGATATAAAAGGAAGATGATTTATGTGTTCTAAGTGTATTGGAAAGCAGCATGATGATAACAATCCTATTGATAATGAAATGAAAGAGGTTATGTGAAACACTGCTTTATTCAGTACGAAGAAGCTCATCAAATACCAACGGTAAGTCTCTATATCATTTATTATTAACACAAGGGGTGCACAAGCTCAAAGATAACAAAATGTTTTTTAATTTAATATATAATGTCACACCACAAAGTATTTGCTTTCTTAGATAAAATCAAAGATAACTCGAGTTAATTTACCCATATAAATGTCACACGATATCGGATCTACGTTAAATCATAAATAACCATCAAAGTAATAGGGTACCGTGTTATTTAAACATAATAACAAAGTATTTTAGATGGTAAAACCCAATTTGAAAGAAGCTTTATGATCGAGGTTCGGCATTGTTCGATTGATTTAATGTTGAAATTATGGCTTGTAGTTCTGCCGCATTCAAGCAGAAATCTCTAGAAGAGTTTTTTCAGCCCACAACCTCTAGTAGTGATGGCCTCTTGTGTATCGATCTATTTAGTGGGATCGATTACTAGTAACACAAGTAGGAATTCGGTGTACGATGTTTTAAACATGTTATAAATATGTTTGATACTGATTTTTGCTATATCTTCTTTAAAAAATAACATATTTCTTATTTGCTTTGAATAATAAAATAAATTTTGTTTTGTGGCCCGATAGGAAATCTCATTTCTAAAATTTGGCTCGTATGCTGAAAAGGTTAGCCACCCATGATTTAGTAAATTTATGAATTTTATAAGTGCTGAATGCTGTAGAAATGAGATCCCTGAGGCGTATGTGTGGTAAAACCATGTATGATCGTGTGAGAAACGCGGAGATCCGCAAAGAATGCAAGGCTGATGTAAGCGTAATGAGTAAGATCAAGAAAGGAACGCTCCGATGGTTCGGGCATGTAGAGAGAATGAACGAGGAAAGGAGTGTAAGGAGAATATATGATGCAAATGTGAATGGTAGAAGAAGTCGGGGACGTCCGAGAAAGACATGGCACGACCAAGTGAATCAGATACTTGAGTCGGGCCATGTGAAGAGTCGGAATAATAGAAGAGCATGTATGAGACGGTGTATGAATGTGAACGAGGCAAGGAGTGTGTGCCAAGACCGAGTTGTTTGGCGGTCCGTCCTCTCTGCCTACCCCTGCGGGGAAACGGCGTGATGGTTAGTTAGTTAGTTAGTTAGCATTTAACATGGATAAACCATGCTTTTTATACATACCAGTCAGCTACAGCATTTTACAGCTTAGAAGACGGTCTTTATTTGAGTTCTTTAAAATGTTATTACCCTTAGGTAGTCAATGATTTAGCAGTATGCAAGAATACATCCTATACAAGAATGTAACCTTTTTCTATTCGTCATAAAAAGTATCAAGTAAAACGGCTTTTAAAGCCAAAGCACAAGAGTAAAATGCAACCGCAACTTCACGACATCGTCTTCCTTTAGTGTCCTTTGTAATCTTGGATATGCAAACATTTTATATGTGGCCGCTACCAAACCGCATTGTGTCGGAGAATGGTAAGAATCCCATCTTCCTGAGGAAATGCAGTGTAATGTAGCGAGTTGTGATCGCTTATAAAAACATGCCTCAAAATGACGGTGCCATCTTACGAGCTTTTTGCCACGCTTGGAGATTGGTCAAAAGCTTGGAGATATTCCGAAGTCATCCCCTCCTTCCGACATCTAAGATAAAATAGTGTAAGAAATGTTAACTGCCACTTGTATTCTGTGACTGATATTGTTAGCGCAAAAAAAAATGTTTTCCTGATGTTATTTTTTTTAGTTCATTAGTCAAACATTTCCAGATACTAGTCTTTAAGATAATGAGGAAAGCTTTTTTCGAATGTTCACCAAAAATCAAACATTATTTACACAGGTCGATGTTTTACATATTAAAATAAATTTTACTTATTACGGAACATTTGTCTGACATTTTGAAAAATCCTACTAGTGACCCGGATAACACCAACGTTTTGTTTAAATCACTAAACGTTTTTCTGCTTTATAATTGATTTGGTTTTGTTTGTTAATAATCTGAGTATTTTACCAGAAAGAGGAAAGACTTGTACATATAACTGCATACTCAACTCAAATTTTGATTTTTCGAGGATGTTTGACCAAGCAATTGGACGATCGATATATCATCATTAATATTATTAGATTTTTCGCACGCATAATGTTAGCTAACTCAAGATTGATAAATAAAATAAAGTGCATCTTTAAGTTGCCCCTGCGAATTTTTTATCGTGTCTTACCCCTCGCTACGATCCCCTAAACACCTAACAAGTTATTTTGGTTGTCAGAAAATTTATTCCTATCAATTTTTCCTTTGAGACTTGTCAAAAAAACTGACTGTTAATGTATCAAATTATTCTAGCGTTTAAAGGTAAATATGTTTTTGTTAATTCTCTTATTTTATTTGAGTGATTACGTGGTTACTCCATATCCAATCTGCTTCTTGCAGGATATGTTGTAAAAAAACTTAATTTTAGAAAGTCAACAAACATTTGTCTTTGCTATCTCAAGGTTTTTTTATAAATAACTAGCTGGGTTACCCGGCTTCGCTCAGGACAACATTCGAGAGTGTTCTGGAATGTTCCACACTGATGTTCCCGATTCCCTATTCCCGAAAATTCCACGACATACTCTGCGTCTCCAACCAAAATTTTCTAGAGCTCTATGGAACCTTCTAGAACTTTCCGGAAGATTTTTCTCGAAATTTCAAGAGGGCGAAACTTCCACCCCTTATATATTTAAAACCACGCCCTTTAGGTAAAAACGGTTACCCTTATTCCCTAGGGGGGGTAGAGATCTACCACATTATATAACTTCCTTGATTGTACCGGGACTCGTTTCTGAGTTTTTACGGTCCGCACGTTTTTTTTACTTTCTTTTATAATATATAGCTGTTTCCCGGCATGCGTTGCAATGCCATATTCAAATAAATAAAATGTTACTCCTTGCATGTCCTTTCCCCGTGCGTTCCCCTCCAGCGTTCCACTTCCACCTTCCCCGCCACCGCTCTCCCGCTCCTCCGTCCCGCCAACCCCCCTGGCACTTCATTTCTTGACTCTTCTCCCACCCGGCCCGTAGCTGAAATTTTTTTCTAATACTAATATTTTTAATCTCGTGATATCTTTCTAATTAAATATCCGAATTGAAAAATTCAAAAAGTTAAATAAAGGTATTGAAGCTGTCTTGAATATGAAGTAATTTATTTTGATAAGGATTAAAACCAAGATACAAATAAAGAGCCTTTTCAAGCGGCGACATTTTAATTAAACTTTTTAAATAAAATAATACTTATTGTGGCATAACCATAATAGTTAAACATATGCTGTAATGATCTTTTTTGTAAATAATGATGTGTTCTACAAAGTCGTACTACATTATTTTATTCTATCATCAATAGTTTTCGCAGCGCACGCGATGAAAAGAATATTTTAGGTAATTTTTTTACACCTTGGGTTGCATTATTGAAGTTTTAGTAAGGATGCCTATTTTTTTTGAAAATATAATATAACCTATGTTACCCAAAGATAGTTTAACTTCCCAACAGTGAAAGAATTTTTCAAATCGGTTCAGTAGTTTCGGAGCCTATTCAATGCAAACAAACAAACAAACAAATCTTACCTCTTTATATAGTGTAGTAGAGTAGTAGATAATACTCATGCATAAATATTAAATTTTAGAGTAGTAGTAATTTAAGGTGAGCTTATTGCCGGGGGTGGGGATATTTCCCTTTACACAAGCCAGTAGTACATAACTGCTATCCTTTTACAAATCACAAGCATGCCTTAAGGTTGAATTTGGTCAGGAAGTTGACAAGGAATCCCAAAAAACCTTAATACACCTCCGACTCTGTGCAGAAACGGGCGGTCCTTTTGATAGATTATCTTATCTTGATAAACAGATTGTATTCTTTACAGTTTAGAGCACAGGCATCGGGTAGCTCTATCGGTATTTCAATGAAATATGCTCCGAGGACTAGCATCAATGATTCCTTTGGCACCGGTGCGAAGTCGGAAAACACGCCAAAAAAAAAAAATTCATCATTTGTAATTATTTGAAATTATCCGCATAAGAATCGTTCATTTCCACAAATCGTTCTTGAGTTAAACAACTTGGCTGTGGAACGATTGCCAGCCTCTGTGCTTCCTTCCTCTTATAACACGGGTCTCTCCAAGACTCAGGATCACTCCTTCCTTTACACAAAAAGACCATCCACACAGTATTCCGAAAGATGAAAGAGAAATTGTTTTCCTCAGGGCCTCCTTGTGGATTTAATGTAAAAAATATAATATTGTTTAAATTAACTAGTTTGCTGAAATTTTGTTTTTAATCTTTTTCCCTCTCATTTCGGAGGTTGAGTTTGTGATTATTACGGAGTGTGATATAGTTTCTCGCTGCCTTATACGACGCAGCCCCATAGACACATTATTTTTGAAAATATAGTCTTCTTATGTTGTCAATCGTCTTCAGCACCAACTTATCCGCTAATGGCTGGGTGCTTCTACCAGGGATTTAAAGTTGGGGTTACCTTCTCTTAAACAAAGGTATTGAAACCCAACTCCCCTTTTGCCACATCTAACAACCCTCGTCTTCTGTTTCACCTGGTTTAACCAATCTGTTGAAATCGTTTCTAAGAGTTGGCACGTGGAGCTTTACATGAGAACTGACAACCACCACTCGTTGAACAGCAAAGTTAGGTCGAATGTCTTGAGCCAACAGTAATAATTCCTCTCCCGCGTAAGCTTAAACGCTTACGTTATTGCTAAAAGCGTTACGCAATAATAACTTCTAATACTATTGTAGGTCTGTCTTATCTAAATTTTTAACTTTCTTATCGGTATATGGAGAAATGAAATATTTTCAAATAAATCAAAACATTATTTAGAAAAAAATAATTTATCGCAAAACTGTAAATAAAATGCGTTTATTATAAATAGTTATCCCAATGTGGGTGATGCGCGCTTTCATCCCGCGACAAAATATCCCCGACAAAATATTTCCTACTAAATATTCTACGCACAAAACATCCTCTACTGAAACCTTACCTAACCTAACTTTACAGGATGTCTGCTTTATTTTTGTCTAATTTTACTATTTTTGAACAATAATGTATTGTCTTTGTAGGATTTCTGTACTATTTTTGTCCCATTTTGTTGTTAGGTTGGATTAGGTTAGTTTAGTTTAGGTTATGTTAGGTTTTAGTAGATATTTGGTTGGAGGATGTGTAGTCCGTAGGATATTTTGTCAGAAATATTTTGTCGGGGATATTTTGTCGCGGGATGAAAAGTCGCGGAAACATCTATATGTAATCAAATAACATTAGAAATGATAACTTAATGCAAAGTTATATAATAATTCATTATTATTCTACTACTCCATAAGTAGAGCTCTAGGAGCCCGTGTTTATGGGATATGTAAAATATGTAAATAATGATCAAAGACTTGAAATAAATACAAACATTATTAATTTGACATAGGTATATAATTTAGTAAAAAATACATATTTAAAGTCAATAACAATATATATATATTTTAATATTAAATATTATAGATTAAATAAGGGTAAATTGAGGGTACAATACATCATTATCAAATTTCAGGGACTTAATTTGCTTTTTGAACTGTTCATTTTTCAATTACAGTTATCCTAATTTTGTTTTTGGACAATAATATATTGCGTCATCTCATACATAAATACAAAGAGTGGTGCTGAGCCATGGTCGTTGTAAGCATAGGGATGGCTATAAGCCATTAGTTTTGAATTTATTGCTTATGCTATCTGAGGGATGTTTTTTTTTTTGATAATATTATATTCTTTATAAATTTGATATAAGATGTTTCTCTTATACAATTCTGTGATAGATGGTACATTAAATTCCCGGAATAGCTATAGAGTAGGGAAGTCATATGGTTTCCGAAGGATGATTTTTTATAATTATTCTTTGAATTGAAGGCCCTTCCAAAAAAAATTATTTCTTTCAACTAGTCTCACAACTTTTTTTGTCATCCACCGTATGTCTTCCGAGTCATGCATGTAGGGTTTCAAGTCTGTACATTATGGCAGGTCGCCATGGTAATCTATTATTTTTTTTATATATCCTTGGTGAAAATACAAGTATAAATATTGGGAATCCTAATTTGTTTCTCACGAAATATTGTATTGGAATTGTGTAAGATGTTTTTTCAACGTTTAGTTGTCATCTGGGAGTTTGAAAAGCCGTTTTTGCAGGAAGACGTTCGATTTACAGGTTATCAACATTTTTACGCATTTAGGAAATTTCGGCAAATATCACTAGTTTTAAGGAGAAACGCCCAGCAAGTTTTGGGGCTATTTACGAGCCTCAGGCGTATACATATTATTGTTGTCATAATAAAATTATATATATTTAATAATCCAATCCGTATGCATTATGCATGTCATTTGCTACCTTCTATTTCACATTTATAATTTAATATTTTTACACTGGACTCTTACAGAAAAAGCAATTATATTCCTTTGGTCATCATGAAACAGGCAGTCGCGTAGAATGTGATTCAATATATATATATCTATTCTATGTAAATGTCTATAAATCATGTATCATATGTTTTACAAATAAATTTGTAAAATTACTAGATAGAAACAACTTCATAAGTAACTATTTGCAGAATTTATTTGATAGGTTTCAACAATAGTATTATATTTTGTTGATATTCGAGAAACAACTCAATCATTGCCATTTATTTCAACTAAATTTCAAACCAATAAATCAAAATGTTTCTCAACAATCCTGAATGTTTGGTGATATAACCCCTCGAGCGGTGGCGTATTTACAAAAAAAAATCTTTAGCGACGGAGGTTTACAGGTGTTCGGTTTTGGATTGGCCGCAAATATGAAAAATCATAGCTCCGAATATTAATAAGAAAAGTAACTATGAAACTTTTTTTCTTAATATAATGAAAACAAATAACCTTTTAATCACCACTATATTATTAATACTATCAGAATATGATAAAAATCCTATCATATCCTGAATATTTTTATCATATCCCGATGACTAAAACATAGTTTTCGAAACATATAGATAATATTAATAATATAGCGGTGTTTACAAAGTTATTTCTTTTCATTAAATCAAGAATGACGCCACAAAGTGTATTTGCAAAGTTGGAAGAAGTATCTTTTAATTTTGTTTAAAACCAATGAATTCACCAATGTTTCATCGTTTATACCATATTTTTAGGTTTTACCAAAAAAAGTAAAATAAATTGATAAAAACCATCTACCCACCAATGAGCTCTGAATCTATGAGCAATGAATCTCACCACAGATTTTCACAAGGCACATAAAAATCATACGAACGTTTGTTTTTACTAAAAATACGGAGGTTTTACCATAATTGCTTACGACTTTTTCATTATTAATTGTAAAAATCATTATTTCATGTAAAACCCTTGACTCTGTGCAGAAACGGGCGGTCCGTTTGATAGATTCTCACATCTTAACAGACGGATTGCAATCTTTAGACCACAGGCGTCAGGTGGGAATGCTGTCCTTGTTCTACCGGTATTACAATGGAAAATGCTCCGAGGAACTAGCGTCGTTGATCCCCTCGGCACCGGTGCATAGTCGGGAAACACGCCAAACACGCGCCCAACATTTGTACACGGTTGACATTAGTCACATGAGGACGGGTCGTTTTTACAACTCGTTCTTGAGTTCAACAGCTCGGATGTGGAACGATTTACCGGCCTCTGTGTTTCCTCCCTCCAAGACCCATGTTCACTCCTTCCTTTCCTCAAAAAGACCCTCCACACAGCATCATCAAAGATGACATAGGCCCTGAGGGAAATTATTTTCCTCAGGGCCTCCTGTGTGGAGTTAATGTAAAAAAAAAAAAAAAGCGTTTATGATTTATGATAAGAAAACATGATATCGGTATATGCCTGTTATTATGTTAAAAAGTATTGCCTGAAAATGTTAAAATAACAAAATTTCTGAAGCTTAATAATACGCATTCACACTATAATATTATATTCTATGAGCGTTTCGCACAAATACAAGCACTGTTACTTTACTTCTGTATAAATAACTGTTTATATGCTCGTGATTCTGTATTAAAACTAACTTCTCTTCTTCACCCCTAAGAAAATTAAACACGGCTTGTATCAAATCGAGCAGCCAGCAAACACATTCGGATGTCTGACTCGCTAAACGCCGGCGCATTATCCCAGGTATTGCTCGCTTTAAAAGCTAAGCCCGACTACGAAGCCAGCAATCACAATTATTTAAGAGATTCTCACAGAATGAGAGGAGGGCCTCAAGAAAACTCTGCGTTATTTTAGCTACCTTGAAACGTGGGTCACATCTGACGTAAGATACTTCGATGGCGTGATGATGACATGACGTAATGACAACAAGACGAGTTGCACCTTTTTTTTTCAGAGGTCGTTCTATTTTTTCAACCTTGGTACTAAAAATAATTACACACCACAAAGCTTGCAACCATCGATCATGGAACACAGAGAACTGTTTGTTAATAAAATTGCATGATTCCATCAAATTAGATAAATAATTATTTTAAAGTTAGCGTTTGTTCTAGCAACTCTAAAATTGATGACGGTATAGTCTTTAGTTCAAATGGCAATACTAAAAATATAACACATGGTGGTAATTCAAAGCTGTGTAACCTACATTTTTTGTAAAAATTCAAAAACATATAAAAGTAGGAAAAATATTTTTTTTATTGCAATTTTGACATCCACTGATCTCAAAATTAGAATTGCATATACTTAGGTATATTAGCAATTTTGTGTTAATACAATTAAGAATAACGATTTTATAGTAAAATCAATCACTAGAGAAGAGTTTGACCTCGCACTGAAAAATCTCAAAAACGGGAAAGCACCCGGAATCGATGACATTCCGGCTGAACTCATTAAGCCAGCAGGAAAAGGAACTACAGATGCCCTATTTAAAATGATACAGACAATGTATAAGACTGAAGAGATACCGGAGGATTTCGAGAAATGCCTAATTGTCGCATTACCAAAGAAGGCAGGCACGACGAAATGTGAACAACACAGAACTCTTAGCCTAATATCCCATGCCTCAAAAATATTGACTAATATCATTCTAAAAAGAATCGAACCAAAAGTAGAGAACATCCTTTCCGGAGACCAGTATGGCTTTAGAAGAGGTGTAGGAACCAGAGAAGCAATATTGTCGCTACGAATACTACTAGAAAAAAGAATAAAAAGAAACCAAAACACATTCATCGCATTCATAGACCTGGAGAAGGCTTTCGACAAAGTAGAATGGAAAAGACTCTTCGAGATTCTGAAGAGAATTGATATCAAATATAGAGATAGACGAATAATCCAGGCTCTATACAAGAATGACGCCGCTTTAATTAGATGTGACAATGATACAAAAGAAGCCTGTATAAGACAAGGGGTGAGACAGGGATGCTCTCTGTCACCTGTTCTTTTTAACGTTTATATACAGAGTGCGAATGACGACTTGAGAGAGAGAATGAGTCACAGAAAAGGTGGAAAGATACACGGGCAAAAGGTGGATATGATAAGGTTTGCTGACGATATTGCTTTGGTTGCTGAAAGCGAAGAAAAACTGCAAGAGGCCTTAACAACCATGCAAAGCATTCTTCAAAACAACTACAACATGAAGATAAATAAAGACAAAACAAAGCTGCTGACTGTAGGCCGAACGCAACACCAGATGAGAGTAGAGATGGCAGGAGTTCCACTAAAGAACACCAAGGAGTTTGTCTACTTAGGGAGCAAAATAACATGGGACGGTCGGTCTAAAAGCGAGGTCGACAGCCGTATACACCAGGCTAGGCTTGCATTCAATAAAAGGTCGAAAGTAATTGAATCAAATAATATAGACCTAAAACTGCGAATACTCCTCATCAAGACCTATGTGTGGAGTATCTTGATGTACGGCTGCGAAACATGGTGCCTATCCGAAAGAGATAAACGGAGATTAGAGGCTTTTGAGATGTGGTCCTGTAGAAGATTATTAGGAATTTCCTGGAGAGACCACATTACAAATGAGGAGGTTCTCCAAAGAATCGAAGGAGGAAGGCACCTGCTCAGGACCTTGTCCGAAAGGCGTGCAAGATGGATCGGCCATGTTATACGACAAGAAGGCCTCTTGCATGCCATAATGGAGGGTATGACCGAGGGGACAAACTCTAGGGGACGCCCACGCCGAGAGTACCTGGACGACCTGCTGGTAGACGTGCGCTGCTCATCATATGCAGAATTCAAAAGAACCGCACAAGACAGGGAAGAATGGAAGAGAAAATTATAGGAAATTGCTGCAAACCAATCACAGGATTAAAACCAGAGAGAGAGAGTAAAATAAAAAGCACAGTTAAAAATTGCTCACATTTATTTAATACTAGCTTAATTGCCCGGACTTTCAAATCATGTCTCTAATTTTAGATCAAAACCAGATATAAAAGTAGTGTTTTTTTTATTAACACTACTTACATAAATAGTACCTTGTTTTGTTTTTTACAAGGTTTTATTTAATAATACATACAAAATCATTACATTATATGCCTATATACAGTATTCATTCCAAATCCCAGACCAAACTATAAATTATTTCGTTATAGGCTTTAATAACTTTAATAACAAGTAGTTCGTGGTTTGTTGTTCCGTGGTTGAAATTGCCCAAAACTGAACTTGTCAAATGTTAAATCAAGATGTTTATTTATTTATTTATACTTGGTTTTTACAGATGTTTTCACTCACGTGAGAAGAATCCAATTATAAAAACTAAGTTAATGCACAAATAGGCTAAAAAAATACATAAATCAATCATTCAAATCATACATTGGTGAATTTTGAAATATTTAAAATAAAAGTTGATTAAAAATCAATTAGAAATAGAAAATTATAAAAATACAAAGTTCATTTATACAAAGAGAGGCAAGATACACAAGAGACATAATTAGAAATAACAATGGTAATGATCGGTCGGTGGCTGAGTTGGCATCGCATTTGGGTCCTAACCAAGCGTCCCGTGTTTGATTCCTCGGCTGGTTAGGTCCTCCATCACGATACAAGAAACATTAACCGCTTTCTGTGATGTTACTTGTTAGTAGGAGATTTTCAAATATTGTTACCTTATTCGTAACCCGGGAATGTTTGTTTTCCTTTTAAAAAACGTTACGTAATTAGCACAAAATATTTTTCAGCAATCGCAGAACATTTTATGTGAATCCATATACATAGATTACTGACAAAATATTTGATTCAGCACACCCTTTCTTATTATATAGTCGACACATTTAGGTCAGAGGGCTAAAATAGGCGATATTATTTTTAAATGTATTCCGGTGAAACGTATTATGGCGTCTTAAATAATGGGAATTGGGAACATTTATTTCAATATTGCTAAAACATAACTTAATATCATTCTCCTTCTTTAACAATTCGCCTGATGGTACTTTCTGATTTACCTGCGAAAAAAGTGATAGCCACTTTTATAGTATATCTATGTAAATAAAATAAAATCATATATAAAACACTTTACAAATATTGAAAAAAGTACGTTAAAATTGTTATTATTAAAATAAAACTGAAAATATCTTATTAAAAAAAAATGTTGCTTACAATATTCTACATATACAGCGTCGTTGCACTTTAACAGAACTGTCAAATAATATGTAAACATAACCTTCAAAAAGAGTAATTTTCAAGTGTATTCAAGCAACAGTTCTCAACAAAATATGTTCTTATCATGCCAATGTGTTACAGAATTTAAAAATAAATAAATATAACTTCACTACATACCAATCAATTCAGAAGTTCTCTTAAAAACTTCGATTGTGTCATCAGTTCTGGATTCTTGCAAAATACGTTGAAAAACGTTAAAAATTACCTCCCTTGCGCCACTTTTTATGGTTTTATTAATTATATTTTTAGTTTTTACTTAGAACTCGAAAATAATTACATACAAACCAATCGAAAACTCGTACCACAACACTTAAAAAAATACTTCAGAAAAATACCATTGATAGTTGACAGTTATATTGGTGTTGCCAGCCTACAAATTTTTTAGTTCCGTTTTCTTTATTTTCTACTCTTTTTTGACAGACTATAAGTAGTAGATAGTGGGTAAGTCGACTTGTCGTCATGTCCATTTCATTTTTATTGTCAAGAATACCTCGCTGGTACTTGGGGTGAGGTTTATCTAGGTCTTGCGGCGAATGTGTTTGCCAACCTACTGCGTGGTGGGCCGCACCGGGTAGAGACTGGTTGAGTGAGACCTAACCTAGATCTCTTCATCCGGATTCTCTCGACCCATCGCCGTACACCGCAGTAGGAGGGATGGATTCACACTTTCGTCCGTTCTGGACACATTGTTTTCCAGATTCCTACCCACCCCTTTTTCCTTCCCAGAACTTCCCCACTTCCTTTTCCTAAAAATACCCACAACACAGCATCCCCTTAGATGAGGTAGGCCCTGATATTTTTTTTCCTCAGGGCCTCTCTTGTAGAGCTTGCGTAAAAAAAAGCCTTTTGACATCAAGGATGCCCTCTCAAATATCACCTTCAAGCCCAAAGAGGCAACTTCGGTTACCACCAGCTTATTGCTCTCTTCCACACATCACAACTCCTTTCTTTTTCCTACCGTATCACTTCAGAATATTTTTTTAAATATTCGCCTTTATTCAGAAAAAATGAAGCCACAACCTTATTCCCACTGTAAATCGAGGTGATTTGGAAAATATGCAATACATGGCAATAAACCTAAATTTATAACAAAAATACATTAACGTATGCGTAGTTATGTGCAAGGTTTTATGTAATTTAAGTAAAGAGTGTTCATTTTGTGTAAGTTCATTGACCTAGTACTCTCGATAGGTAGGTAGTGAAAATCTTCAGCCATGACTCGATCGAGACGAATTGATATCAAGCTCAAAGACTTCATTCAGTCAATGTCGGCGATTCTCATCGCTAGGATGCATTGGGCACAAGAAATAATTAAAAAAACATTTATGTTCGCAGTGTAAAGTTTTTTCGTGATGGAAATAAATAATATCGATGTCCAACCCTCCGAAAAAATCGTGTGAAGCATTTAATTATCTTACAACTTTCAAAATCGTTTAAAGCATTTCACTATTTTAAAACTTCCAAAATTGTGTAAATCATTTCATTATTTTACAAATTCCAAAATTATGTAAATCATTTCATTATTTTACCACTTCCAAAATTGTGTAAATCATTTCATTGTTTTACCACTTCCAAAATTGTGTAAATCATTTCATTATTTTATCACTTCCAAAATTATGTCAAGCATTTAATTATTTTACAACTTCATTACGTTGCGCGTTGTATCAAAATTTAATATATCACAATAATTATTTAAAAGAAAGATTGGTTAAAAGAAAGTTTAAAAAAAATCAATATTTCCATATTACATAATTTGAAATTGCGAATGACAAATAATATGAACACACATTAGAAAAAATAAACATCAATGGCGTAAAAGTGCATAAAAAATAAAATCTTAACCTTATGAATTTTATTCTATTTGACACCATAAACACCACACACTAAACTATTTGGTCGATAACTGACGACCTTGAGGGTTGAAACCTCATTTACTTTTTGTTAAATTCAGGACTGCGACCTTTAAATTAAAAATGAGTTCGAATAAGAATAGTGTATATGTTTTGTCCATATTTTATCTTTGTAGGAACAGCTTTTCACTTTGAACACGATCTTTTTAACATGAAAATCTATTCCAGTTACTTTGTTGGGACAATTTTTTTCAGTGTTTATCTCAGAAAACAAATAATATATTGCGTAGACTAAACCTTGTGAAAAAGATTTTTCGTTAGAAGAATACACAACACGCTTCTTGAAATCTTCAGAAGATGTAAATGTATTTCTTATCGGAGTATCGCACGGTGTTGGCAGGGAGACACTTTAAACTTGTGTCCTTTTCGTAAGTTGAAATAAGCCTCTGTTGGGAAAGCGGACTACGAAAAATACTGAGAAGCTATGTATACCAAAAATTTTCGGATAGTCTTATTTACTTGTCATAATGAGGAAAATCCTTTGTCGAAAATAAATATTTCGGTTTGAAAAAAATATTTTCGTCGACAAAATATATACTAAAGGAATTTAGCTCACTTGCGAATTTGATTTCGTATTTTCTTGTTTGATTCGCTTACATTTGACAACTATGATATCAGAATAAAGAACATTTTTTAGTCGAGAATTTTATTTTCGAGAAGTTCGTTCTAGTCGAGAAGTTCATTTCTAGAAAAAAAATCTTGCCAAAAAATTGTATTCATTATATCTAAATGCTTTTTTTTTAATAGACTAACTTCCAATTTACAAAATATTCACATTATATTCAATAAAAATGTAAATTATGAGAGTAAAGGATGGTATATGAGCAAACTAAATGCAGATGTAAACATAAGACTTATTTATTTTTATTTTTAACTTCATGAGTAAAAGCTCGAATTGTAATATTTAATTAAATGAAGTCAAAATTAGGGAAACCCAATAAAAAAACAGGAAATATAAAAATCAGAATAAATATATTGGCACTTCTGGGACACGAACCCAGGACCTTCGGCTTTCCGGGCCACTGCGCTAACCATTGCGCCAAGGTGTCAATATCCGATTCGCTCATTTTTAACTGTATCATACTTCGACCAAGAACCACCAGCATTATCTTAATTTTCTTAAGGCGTATTTTATTAAATGCTACTTTTATGTATGATTGCAAGATTCAAACCCGAGCTAATTGCTATCTAGATAGTGTCTGGATACATTTGTATCCATTTTATTTTTATCAATTTACTTTTGTGCAAGTCTAGGATGAATATTAATTTTCAAAACTTCAAATGTAGTATTTAATTAATTGAAGAAAATATTAGCAAAACTCTGTGATACCTCCTTGGTTCGTTTCCAGGGCCAATATGTTTTTCTGATTTTTCTGTTTCCAGATTTTCGATTGAGTTTCGCTAATATTGTCTTCTTTTAATAAAATAAAGATAAAACATAGAAGTCAAGTCAACACTTACCTAGAAATTAAATATTTTTTCATTTTTTAAGTGACCGACAAAAATTTTACTTGAACTAAAAAAATCAACATCTTGACTTGAGTTGACTGGTATGCATTTTGAATAAAGGTGAATAATAACAATTACTTCTGAGTCTAGGGGAAGGTAAGGGATGAGTTGTAGGTAAGTGAATGGATAATACTATTAATAATTATGAATAACAAAAGCGATCAATTTTTTCCGACGGTCTTCTAAGGTTTAGAATTAGTGTAATTTCATCAAAATGAATATTTGCCTCTTTCTAATCCTAGCCTCCCAGAAATCATTTTTAAAAAGCGATGTAGACGACGAATATGGACAGAATAAAAGGGGTTTATGAAACTTTAATTATTATTTATTAGATTTTATGAAATTTCTACATTGTAAAAGTTTGATTGAGTCAAGTTGTTATACAATGCTGTATTGATGATTGTTTTTTTTATAAATCTTACAGAAATATATTTGATGTTGTTATAAAATAATTATGTTTAATAAATTCCCCGGAAATTATAAATAATTGTTAACGGATAATGATAATCAATTCACACACTGTATTCAAATCAAATACATGTAATGTCATTATTTGTAAATTAAACACGGATAGATTATTTGATTTCCGCATAAGGATTTCTGATACAGACAGTTCTGTTGAAGCCGTCTATATTTCCCTTTATCAATAGGGAAAGTCACACATATGTTTTTTTCCTTTACATACGATAATTTACTCTACAAACTGAATTGAAGACCTTATATGATAATGTTTCCACATTACAGAACTGTATTTTGTATTTATCAGGGGAATTTAGTAAGTATTATTATTTATCAACTGAACACTAAAATACTCATTGAATTGAAGTTTAAAAACAATAAAATGCTGATCATGTCTTATACCAATTTATCCATAGATTACATCGGCCCATTAGGAAAATTCAACACATGAAAATTTGTCACTTTTTGAATAATTGAACAAATTGACTTACAGAAGAGTTACAATTAATTTCTTAATGTTAAAGGAAAAAAAGAAAACAAAACGTTAAAAGATCCTAAAGCTCATTGTTCAAAAATTTTTAATGCTTCGGACAAACGTCATAAATTTTTGCTCAGTAGTTACCTACTGGATAATATGCGTAGGTACACTGTAACCTTTTAAACCACAACGGAAATCAAACAAATAACCGTAATACGCCTGCCTTTTGTCCACGTAATTGCAACAGCGAAACAATATTTTCGCCAAGATTAAAAGCTTCAGGGACCCTAATCCTCCAGCGTATTTATGTCCAGGCAATCCCGCTGATCTTTTAAAAAAGCAACACCAACCAACGACAGAAACAATTGGCCGCTGAGTGTTGTGCTTTCATCTTTCATTACGTCTTGTCACCGCGATCCATCTCCCCCGCTGACCCCAAAGACTTGCAGGACCCAGAGATCACATTATCATCCATTATCTCCCCGCGTGGAAATAATTCCGGAACATTCCGGAACTTTCGGAGCATTCCGGAAAAATTCCGGGACGCGTTTTATTTATTACGTCCCCCCGGAGTCCGGACACCCGCGCGGCTTATCTCGAACGTGATTCCGTGGAAAAACGGTAAATTTTCACGAAACACTCGACACTGATGAGTCTGGAAAATTGTTTCAGGCACCCAAATCAAATCGCGTGCCGGCAGAGGAATGTATTAGTGCTTGCCAGGCAGACTGTCACACAGATTTCAGTCAGATGAACAAATGCCACAAAGCGCTTTAAATAACAGCATTATATTACAAAGATGAAAATTATGCTCTAATCTAGCTAGTAGTTTTCTCCCAAATAAACGATTTTTTTTTGGAAACCGAGTATTTCTTGGTTAGCGAACCTTATTTTAAATCATGGTGTGGTTATGTTATCATAACTGGATATGTTAATTTATTTAACAACACATTTATTTACTTGTTTAACAAAAATTTTTACACTGTTTTCTCAAATGTCGACGTCGTGATAGTAGTTTTCTATAATATTTATTTATTTACTAGCTGGTTCCCGGCAGGCGTTGCTATGCCATTTAATATAGACATTGTTTCTCCCTGCGTGTTCTTTCCCATTCGTCCCGTTCCCCTTCCAACTCTCCTTCCTCCCCCACGTCTTCTTCCCCTCTTTTAATGTGTTTATTATTTTTGTCGAAGTTGTTTTATTGTAAATCTGTGTTGTGTCGGTTGTGTATTGATGATTGATCTGTTTGTTTGTGTAAGTGTGTTTGTGTTATGTGTTTTACGGTTCTCTAAAACTTTTCATTTACTTGCGAAGAAATTATTCACATGATTTGCTATACGTTCTGCATTATTTGAAGTGGTATATATACTTTGAGTTAATATTCAGACGTGTGATAGTATTTTCTGTTTGTATTTTTGTGCGTATTTAACTCCTTAACTCCTAGCTACTCCAATAATTTTCATACAGATGTTTCTATACCTTTTATAGTGCTTAAGTTGTTCCATGTCATAGGGTGTATTTTTAATTTTTTTGTGTATTTTGTCCCGTTTACGAATACAGTTTAATATTCCTCGTGTTATCCATAGTTTTTTTAAACTTTGTGTGTACATTTTACTTGTTTTAGATTAGTGTTATTATTTATTTCTTGAACTAATATAGATGTAAATTTATCCCAGGCCTCTTCGACATTCTCTATTTGGTATTTTGTACTCCAGTCTATTTTTTGGAGTTTTCTTTTAAGTTTGAGTAGTCAATTATTTTTTGTGTGAATATTTTGTTGGTTAGGTTTTGTGTTTTTGGTGTCTATTGCTATCGTATTCATGTAGTGATCTGTAATAGTACTTTCAAGTACTACTGTTTTGGTTTTTACTTTTGTTTTGATCATTATATATGATCTGTACAACTTTTTGTGCTTTGTGTGACTCGTGTTGTGTTAGTATTTTTAGGTATTCTAGGTTTTGTGGGTATCCATTTTGTAAAGTGTTTATGTTTAGGTCTCCAATGATGATGATATTTGTTCGTTTTGGTTTAGATCTTATGATTGATTCCGTTAAGATTTAATGTTTTGTTAAGTGCAGTTATTTAAACTGTAATGTTGTTTTTGGATGGAGATCTGTACAATTTTGAAATAATCAATAATTAAATCACGTAAAGATGGAAGAATTAAGAAACCGCTTTTTTAAATGTGACTTCAGCTTTGGAACAATATGTGGAGGTATTTTTTCCATTAGCACCACACAGGAGGCCCAGAGGAAAATATTTCCCCTCAGGGCCTGTGTCATATTTGATGAAGCTGTGTGTATGGTCTGATTAGGAAAGGAAGGAGAGGAATTTCTGGGATGAAAAGGGATTTTGGAAGTGGGTAGGAATCTGAGGACGGTGTGTCCAGGAGTGACGGACCTATGAATCCATCTCTCCCATTGCGCTGTAAGCATGGCTGGAGAAGTCAAAGAGACTCCGACTATCCCAAATTGAAAAATAAGGCTACATAACTCAAATATTTGAGAATAATACAGATCATTTATCCAGTTACAATGCTAAATTTCTTATTTTGACATTCATACTCTTAACATTTGGAAGGATAGTTTTACAATAAAGATTTAATGATATTATTTGAAATGTAAAATATATCCACTTAACCGGATAGAATCAAAGTTATTTGCCTTTTAAAACTAGTAAAATTGTCAACACCAAACCTATAAATATTAGTGATGCAACGAAAACGAATACGAATATTCGTATTCGCTGAATAGTAGACATTTACCGAATATTCGTATTCGGCGAATAAGTATTTACGAATACTAATACAAAAAATAAATGATAAATGTCAAAATGTCTATGGATAAACTGTTTTAGAAATGTCAAAATGTCTATGGATAAATATCATACGGATATTATACTATGGATAAAAAACTCACGCAACAATATTTTTCATACAAGCCATGTACAGTCGCCTCGGAGAGGCTTTTTTCAACGGCTGGCAACATTCAAACTGAAAAAAAATCGCCTATCACCAATCGGAATCTACAGATGTTGTTTTCTCAATAAAAATTTGAGTGTTGTAAATTTTAAATATTAGTTTAATAAAACAAAGAGAAAACGGTTAAATAAATGAGTGTTTTATTAGGTACTCTGCCAAGTTATTCGTATTCGTATTCGTATTCGCCGAATAATAGGTTTGATATTCGTATTCGTATTCCTTTCGTTGCACCACTAATAAATATGCAATGTTTATTCTTAGGCCTTGAGGGAAGTTTTTTTCAAAGTCATCTTTGGGGATGCTGTGTGGAGGTTTTTTTTAAGGAAAGTAAGGAAAGGAGAGTTCTGGGAAGGAAAAGGGTTTAAGGAGTGGGTAGGAATCTGGGGTTCAGTATGTCATCCGCCTCAAAGACCTAGACAAACCTCACCCCATGAACCCGGGCACCCCCGCTAAATCACCAAATCCCCTGCTAAATATGAATGGAATTAGTGTTGAGGTTCTTGATACATTTAAAAGTATCCTATCATTTGTACAGATACTCGTATCTCTCCTCAACTACTTCGTCTTTATAAGTAAAGGTCGATTTTTTCCTAGGAAATGTAACTCTACAAAGTGTGAAAGCCATTCTTAAAAAATAAAGGTAATAACGCAAAAGTACAAAAAAAAAATTAAATAATTTTGCTAAAATAACTGTACGTCCAAACATTTATTACTTTAAAAGTTGAAACCGTTAAAATTGCGCTATTAAAATTAACTTTTTGAAGTAATAACGCAGTAAAATTAATCAAATACGTAATAAATTAATTAAATTATTCAAGTTGGGCTATTATTATTTCGCTCAGTGTGTAAAATTACTAAACGAGAGCTCTTAACTCGTAAAGAAAATTTTCTCAGCGAAGTATCAAGCGGCGAGTTTACAATTACTTTTAAACTGAAGATAAAACCTTTTGTTTATATTAACAAAGTACTTTGGAGCCTGGAGCAAACATTTGTTGAAAGCCTTTTCGTGTCGCCGGTTTTCGTTATTCTCAAGAGCTCTTGTGAATAAATACTGACCTTGGAGAAACCGAAACCTTTTGTTTACCCGTGCTCGGACATTAGACAAGGCCCAATTAACGATACTTGTCGTATAACGAAAAGCAAGAAATAACAGAAAATAATTAAGATTTACAGTCCTTAACTGAGTGTAGAACCTCTAGCATGGTCAATCAATAAGGATTCTATCGATAACTTTCGTTGACTTTTAGCATGACTGCAGATCGCCAACGAATAATTAACACTTCACAATGACTAAGTGTTTTTTAATATATTCGACATCAACTGTTGTTTGTGCGTTAGCGATCTGCAGCTGTCCTAGGGAATGACGAGAAGTTACCAAATGTTAATACAATTCTTAAATCTCAACAAATAGGACTGATAGATGGATAAATAAATAAATGAATAAATAAACAATTAATAAATAATTTAAAATAAACTACGTAAATAATTAAATAAATATATTTTTTTAAAAGAATAAATTAGCAAATAAATAAATTACCATACCATTTGTACCATAACTTTTTGTTGTAAATTTACACATGTAAGCATAGGCCATACACTGTCAGATAGAGACAAGTTCTACGATAGCAGGTTGGATGGAGAAAGGCGAGATCATAATATGTTAGAAAGAAATGCATGCAGTTCTTTAACATATACAATACCTACATATCTGTTATAATGTTTTTGCACTATTTTCTACTTGTAAGTATCTATTTAGGTGCTCTTTTATTATGATGTTTTATTTTTTCCTTTGAGTTGTACTATTTTTTTTGGTTTGTTGTGTTTTATTTGTGTTGCCATATTTCTCATTATTGAATTCTCTCTCTCCTCTTGTGTTTATCGTTGGGATCGCACCACTTTTGAATTCGTACCTATAATTTGTTACTAATGGAAAGTGATATTAATGGTGTCCAAAATATTTATGGTGTCCAAAAACTTGAAATATAAGCGGAAAACTGTTGAATTTATATCACAAAAAAAGTTGGTTTTTGTCGATTTGAGCATTTCGAGATTTTAAAAAAAACTTTTTTTCCTTTTTTCAGTATATAGTAACCTTAATAACTTCACTGGCTCCGGACAGTGGAGAAGAGTTAAAATCAACCCCTAAAGACAAAGTATTTCTTACTATAATATATCCATTATAAATTAATTTATTTGTTTTGACTTAGGATTCAATCTTCTTCCCCAGGGACCGGCTTTAAATTGCTGTGAACTTTTAAAGTGTCTTCAAAACTTTTAAAAAATATACACAATTTTCGAATTGGCTGAGGATTCAACTTTCCGCTCCAGGGATTGACTAAAACAATTTAACACCGCTAACGGTGCTAACAACTGAGCCAAATTGTATAGGTCTGAGATTTATTTCGCATATTAACTGCTTTAACGTTTTAAACATAACGTCATCCAATTTCAGAGAAATTATTTAATTAAAAATATTTTAAGTTATATTATTTTTTGCTAAAAAAATAATTTTTACTTGTATATATTTATTTCAAGACTTCAAGACTTTTGTTTTTTACATTAAAAAAAAAAAATTAACATGTGCAAGGTTATACAAGAATTTTTTTTTATTTATTCTACTACTCCATAAGTTGAGCTCTAGGAGCTCGTATTTATGGGAGGAGTATTAATTCACATGCAAAAAATAAAATAATAATAATGTTCTCATTAAATGTTTAAACAATATTCAAAGAACTTATGAGATAAAAACAAATATTAATTGACATAGTTTCGTAATTTAGGAAAAAAATAGTTATACAAGGTCAATTTTTTTTTTTAAATATTAAATATTAAAGTTAAAGTAAGGGTAAATTAAATTAAATTAAGGGTACAATATTTCACTATCCATTTTCAGGGACTTAATTTGTTTTTTTTTTAATTGTTCATATTTCAATGTTTCAGTTACACTAATTTTATATTATAATAATAATATTGTACCATCTTACACCTAGATACAGATTATAATATGTTCGCGTGTGTATGCTTGATTGCCACGATTTCATCAGCAGCGAGTCTATCTGCCTAGTTTTAGCTTGATCGGAAAGTGGGTTAATTCATCCATCATCAGGGCAGATCCGATAGATCCGACGATCTACCGGATCTGCCCTGATGATGGACACTGCAACGCTGTCCAAAACGTCGGCAAACGAAGGAGATAGCGCAACACGGCATAACATCCCGAAAACTAACAATGAAAATGCTTTAGGCTGTGAAAATCTAAAAACTTACATGGCTGAAAGAGGTCAATGAAAAAACCCTAATGAAGACACTAAAAACGACATAGAAGACAAATAAACTATATTTAAATAACTTTAGTCCGCCTCGGCACAGGTCCCCTAGTGAGGAGGACTAAGAAATACAATATTTTTATACTAAATTTCACCATTATATTTTGTATGTACAATTATTTTATATAGTCGCGAAAATAAAAAAAATAAATAAAAACATATAATTAAGAAATGTATGCATATATCAATATTTTGCTCCATATTTTATTCATGAATTTGAAACAAACCATGGCAGCACTTGTGAAATTCCCGCAAATGAGTGTCTCGTTGACCCACATTTTCCAGCGGAGTCGATCGGGACCACAATGGACCTAGGCAGGCAAAAATGTACCGGGAATGTAACGCGTACGAGAATAATTAATACATGTATTTAAATTTATGGCTACATTTTTGCCAAAATACATTTTAAAAGCACTCTTACGAATATTTACTTTAAGTGTAGGCAAATAAACGGGAATTAACAACAGTAAATATTTAATATTTAATGGTCTCGAACAAAATACTTGTTTTCTCGTATGATTTTACTCGACAGGTCTAAATTAACTAAATCACTTGTTTCAAAATTTTATATTTTGTAATCATCTACATATCTATATCTGTTCCTGCAGAAAGTTTTACTTTCTACCTACAATGTTTTCATGATTTTATCCAATTAATACAAAATCAACCTTAATGATGGTATAACCAACATTATATATAAAAATATTTGTAACAAGGTGTGTGCATCCTCTTGCACACACTTTATTTATGGTTTCGGTATGTGGCACCTCTAGTAATTGCCCATTGACATTTGGGCATTGGTTATAATGCGAGCCTTCCAATATTTTGGAATGCTACAGTTGTTGATCCTGCACAGATTCAAATCAGCAGATTTGAAAAGAAAGCACGCCATTCTTTGTGGAACAGCCGAGAGCTCAGGGTGGTCCTCTCGACCGCAACACAATGGATCCTTTTTGAAGATCACTACGATCGTGATTGTGAATTATGAACGTCATACTCGCCATCCTGGCATCGACAATCATCCGCTTTTCCTGGTTCTGGAGGGTTTTTTCGGCTGGGAGATTAGTTTCACAAAAGAAGATTTCATCATGCATCATTTCAACTTACCATGGTATCAAAATGAACTATTTAAACCTTAGCAAGCCCATGCCAGATAGCCTTAGTTTCAGGGTGCCACTTTTTAGTTAAATATATGTTTTTGTAATTCTAATACCTTCTTTTCTTTGAAAATCTTTAACCTATTCCTTACATCTGCCATGCGAGTCTGCTCATAATAATCTACCTTGCACATTATTGCTACCTCATCCCCGATAACTATACTATAAAAAAATGAATTAACGATTTTTTTTAAGGTTGGTGCCTGACACACGTTGATTTCAAAAATTGTTCCCACTGTTATCTGAGCTTCCTATCCACAGTGATACCGACTACTTGTCCGGTCCTATGAAGAAAGTACGTATTTAGGGTAGTGTGTAAACTAACCTCTGAAATATCATATCTGGATCATATACTTCGAGGGGAGAAGTATCGCTCGCTCCATTTAACATTGAAAGGCAAGATAGAGGATCGCCAAGGGCCTGGTAGGAGACAAATGTCTTGGCTGCAAAATATACGAGAGTGGACCGGCATAAGAAGTGTGGAGGAGCTATTCCGGGCAGCGCAAGACAGAGAGACCTTTTCAAGAGTGATCGCCAACGTCGGGGGGACCTGATAAGGCACACAAAGAAGAAAAAGTAAACTAACCAACTATCAATTTGGGTGGGGGGTGTGGGAACCGCCGCCCCAGGAACTATTTATTGGAATTATAATATTATAACAACACTTCTGACATTAGTTACCCAAGTAGTTCGCTTGGCGGATTAGCAGGGGTGCCCGGATTAATGAGGTGAGGTATTTCTAGGTCTTGGCGGCCAATACATTTTCCCACCTACAGGGTAGAGGGCCGGATCGGGAGAGATTGTTTGAGGGAGACCTTACTTAGACCACTTCAGTCGATCTCTCACGGCCCATCACCTTGCACTGCAATGGGAGGGACGAATTCATATGTCCACTCCAAGACACATTGACTCCCAGATTCCTACCCACCCTTCATATCTTTTCCTTCCCAGAACTTTCTCCCCATAATTTCCCTAAAAAATACCCTCCACAATACTTTCTTCGTTCACCCGCTCTACATGCCTAAACCATATATGCTTAATCTAAATCATTATTTATTTATTCATTTTCAGGAAATCAACAGTTTATATTTATTTCAATTTGTACGTAGTGTTAAATAGCCAAAATAAAACCAATCATGGATTTCCTCCTTGTGACTTTACTTTACTGAGACAGCATAATAAGAATAAGTATATAATTAATTTTATAAAAAAGGAATATGAATACAAAAATTAAATAAAACAAAAAAAATTTAAATAAAATTAAAGAACAAATTTAAACAAATCAAAAAAAAAATTAATTTTTTTTTTTTATATAAGACGAAAAATTACAATACAAAGAATCTATCAATACATTGGTAGCCATGGAGAGAGGTTGTACATATAAATTAAATCATAACAGAAATATAAGTAATAGAAACATAATATTATTCACTATACATCAGAGAGATACTCTTTTATGGACTTCTTATATTTGATAAATTCACAATTTATAATTCAAAGGTATAATAACACATTGGATAATGTGTTATTATACCTATTGCATATTCTGTTCAGTGTTCAGGCAAGAATTCTGCTTAGAGTTCGTCTTGCGCTTACGATTGCAATATCTGCTAATCTCCACATTTTTACACAGCTATACATGATTTTTCTACAAATATGCTTCAGGAACTTTTATAGTACATTTACTTACATCTACTTTCGTGCTTTACGGCATACATAAATTATTATTACTGTTTGAATGTGAAGATTAGCCCAGTTTATACATATATCATTAAAAAATAAAATGGTTATTGACAAAACATTAAAAACATCCATTTATAAAATTCAATTGTCAGAATGGTCATTTAATGGCAATCGATTAATCAGCTAAAGTCAACGATATGATGAAAAACAATAAAGCCTGTTATATCCTAAATGTACATAGTTTATCCTGATCATGTAGACCTTTTTTCCAATTGTGTGGTAGATAATATTTTTAGTCGACAACACGAGTAGTTTATGAATTTATTGAGGCAATCAAAACCATAAAGGCTTACAGAATTTATTGTAGTAGGTACCATAAATAAGTGATTGTTTTTTAGCCCTAAGAGTAATCATAAAAGTATTATTTTGTCCGTAAAATAAAACAATATTGCCGCGAGGAATGTCCACCATTATTCTGATGAATACGCGGCGTTCTGCGACGAGATAAAAGCATTAAGGTTAGTGCATTGGTGTAGAATGAAATAGATTGGTTTTTATAGAAAAATGACTCACTCCCGCTGCGAAGGATGGTAATACAAAATAAAATTAATAATTGTTTTTTCTAAAATGGGGACTTCAGTATGATTCCGCGATTTTTCATCCCGCGACAAAATATCCTACAGAAAAAATATCCCCAACAAAATATCTACTAAAACCTAACCCTATTAAATCTTACCTAACCTAACTTAAATAACAAAAAATGGGCAAATATAATACAGACATCCTATAAAGACAATAAATTATTTGTGATGAAGCAAATACTTAGTGATGTGACATTATATTTTAAAATAAAGCAACAACTTTGAAAGCACCACTTTTTTATATGCTTTATGCTGACTGGGTTTCGCTACAACCGTAGCTTCTTCAGGGCAGTATAATACTCTACTAACATTAAGTTACATGTGTGTTATAGAAAATATATGATTTAACAAAATGGGCTGGACTCCTCAAGTGAAGGAGGAAGAAGGCGTATGTGTAGATGGAGAATTGGGAAGGGAACGGAATACTCCCGTTCCCTTTACAAGTCGGCATAACGTATATAAAATAAAAGTGGTGTTTACATAGTTATTTTTTTATTTTACAATAAATTTTTGTTCAAAAAAAGTAAAAGAGGACTAAAAAAATACAGATATCCTGTAGAGACACTAAATTATTATTCAAAAATAGTAAAATGGAACAAAAATAATGCAAACATCCTGCAAAGTAAGATTAAGTTAGGTTTTAGTAGATATTTTGATGGAGTAGATGTTTTGTCGGTAGGATCTTTTGTCGGGGATATTTTGTCGCGGGATGAAAAGTATCCAGCGAGGGTCATTAAAAATATTATTTAAAAAAATTAGAGCGTGTAATTCACACACGGTAAAATATAACTTTCGGAAAACTAAAGTGGACAATAATGGGGAGACTACGAAGCACTTTTTCATCAATGTGAGAAATGATTTTTCTATATTTTGGTCGTCGAATTCCAGTGCAACTTTTCCTTTGGATTTGGTCATCTTACAAAAATTTGTGTTTTCTTATGAGTCGCTAGATGTCAAATTCTTTTGTATTTCTTTATGTGTATTCATTTTTAAGTGGTTTGAAGATTGGATATAAACACATGCTTTCCGCAAACGAGAGTTTTGTGCTACAAGTATAATTATGTAAGTTATTTTTTATTCGTTTTTATAATGATAATAATAATAATACTTGGCTGCTTTATAAAGCGCCGTTTTCGTTAAAAATCACCTCAGGGGCGCTGTACACATACGCATATAAAATAAAATTAATACGATAGGCTTACAACTAAGATTTAAAATTAAAATTAGGGACTTATATATAGCTACTGACTAAGACTTATTTTTAACTTAATGAGAAAAACTTCATATTATTGTATTTAATTAGTGAAGACAATATTAGCCAAACTCAATCGAAAATCTGAAGCAAAAAAAGATACGGTCACATCTGGGACTCGAACCCAGGATCTATGACTTGCCGGGTCAGTGTTCCGTATCTTTTTCTGATTATTATATTTCAAATTTTTTATTGAGTGTCGCATTTTTTTAATATAAATACCTCACAAGAATCCCAGCTGCTCCCGTCTGGAGTCAGTGAGTCCATTGCATCCCCGATTGGGGTATGTTGTGAGGCTGAAGGTAGTGGGGAAGGGAAGGAGATAGGGAAGAGAAAATACCTGCCTATTCAGATCTGTTTTCCAGACGCCATCTCAAGCATCGTTTCAATTCTGAATGCTGGTTTTACACCAGGGCGATACTGAGAGTATCTACCACTCTGCAACGTGCCGCAAATATATTATACATTATTTTAAATGAAGAGTTTGTGAAATAACACAAATTATTCAAAGAAAAAGTATTTGCCCACGCCGGTATTTGATCCCGCGACCTTCGGATTGCGAGTCAAGAGCTTTACCTCTAGACACGCCGGCCGTCAATAAATTCGTCGGCGAAGATGGCCGATGTCTGGTTAAAACGATAGGTTCCTACCTTGTAGCTAATTTGTGTCAGTTTTTGGAAATGGCAAAAGGAATTTATTTATTGATCTATATTAGGGATGCTTACATTATATTATTCGATGCCTGTATCGCTAGGGTATACTTGTGTTGATAAATAGGCATGATCGCTTCACATTTTTATGGAGGATCCTAGTGACCCCCTTCAGATAGAACAAATGAAAAAGCAGTCATTATTACTATATTAAATGTATACACATAAAAAAAACGTTTCTATTCGTATATGTGCCGACAGCAAGAATTATTGAAAATAATAACCACTCGGATCCATAAGTTTGTTTTCACAATACTATAACATTACCAAAAATATGTATGACGTATGAGGCGTTCCTGACTTCAATTTTCAATCAGTGTGTTTACATTTTTGTATTTTTTACTTTACTGATTTTCAATTAATTTTCGAATCGGGTTGAAAATTTTGATTCTATAGTAAATAGTATAGTAATTTTTTTATAAATCAGTATAGTAAATATTGACAGAATGGAATCACTTCACTTTTCCAGTAGATATAGGGTAAAGACTAGCGATGAAATTGATGAATCTACGAGTGAGTGATTAATGAGAGATAAATTAATCCAAGTGTAAAAGTTCTCGTATAAACTATAATTTGCAACATTAATTTATTAACTCACTCATTTTCTTACAAGATTTTTTTTCTTTCTAACTAGGTAGCCTACGGTATAGGGGTGCCCTCTTGAACACACCATAAAAGAAAGATTAGAGACGTTATCTATTCCCACCAGCTTGATGTTTTGCTAATACCCACCTCAATAAATTGCATTCCCCCTATTTCATCATTCTCAAAAATCCCACCAATCTCATCTTCTTAAAAACATAATAAATATTTATTAATAAAAAATTCAATAAAAAAAAGCCATGTGTTATTCCCACTTATCAAGGTTGACTGGAACAAACTGTCTCAATTTACTAAGCTGTAATAATTGGAGTGGTAGATGTTCTTATTATCGCCTGAAGACCGTCATTTAAAAATACTAAATGTTGCTTAAATTGGCTTCAATCGTGTTTGGCAATCAGATCTAAATAGTCAGGTACTTTCCAACCTTCCTTCCCCATCTATTTCACTTCTTCACTTCCTTCAACCTCATAACATGCCCCATTTCAGGATGTCATAGTCCCACTGAGATAGGACAATGGGTAGCAATTTGGACTTTAACGGTGTACTAACTTTAAAAAAGCCAACCGTTGAATAAAATTTGCTAATAGATGGCGTTAAAAACGGTTTTTTGTAGAATTTTGAGGTAGGTCTTGGCAGTAAACGACGAAAATGTAGAAGTAATAGAGTTGAAAATAAAATCTTGTGTGTTTATTGCTAAAACATCCGACAAATAGGAAAAATAATATATACATCGATTTAGTAATAATAATCATAAAAATTTAATTTTTCCTGAAAAATCAGCTCAAGTAATATGGACAAATATTTCTTCCTAGTGTTCTACTTATTACCTGTTAAAAGTAGCTTCTGCTGCCCTCTGTTGATGTAAGCTATTAATTTCGCACTTGACTAAATCAAGTTATTTTTAGTTGATGATAAGGAGGACCTTTACTAAATGCTCAAAAGATAATTTTTTTGGTCATCATTATTTGAAAAATATCACCTATAATATAAAAGTGAACTTTTTTTACTGCCGCCAAGCCGGTTCATTCAGAATGATCAAAGGGAATCGTGCCCTTTTTAGTGACCTTTACACCATATTTTGATAATCTATCAAAATATATGTAAAAATATAATCTTCCATACATATATACACATATGTATAAAAATCTAAAAATGTTTGTATGTCCGCTATGCGTTGCTAAACCATTCATCCGATCGCGATGAAACTTTGGGATTTGATGTGTGCATGCTCTCGTGATGGTTTCTGTATACAGTAGTATAAAAAAATTGCAATAGGTGGTACGCGAGCTTTTTGAAAACTGAATATATGGAATGCGGGAGGTAGGAGGGGAAATCAGGTAAGGGGTTCGCGGAAGGGGGGAGGGAAACTCGGGAAGGTATCTGGGAGGGGAAGAGGAACTCGGGATGGGAGGGACGGGGGAAGGGGGAGTGGAGTGGCGAGAGGAAAGTTGGAGGAGGCGGAAGGGGAACGGGACGAATGAGAAAGGACAAACAATGAGAAACAATTACTTTATTAAATAGCATAGCAACGCATGCCGGGTACCAGCTAGTAAATAATAAAATATGAATTTTAACTTACGGCTTAGCTTAGTTTTAGCAGATAACACCCATCAGCCTATAATTCGAAAATGATTTTTTGACAAAATATTAACATTACGCCCCATAAAACTATCCTTTTTAACTAGCGGTGGAGGGTTAATCTAGTTGATCTTATCTCAAAAGGGTAGTGGAAAACTTTTCGTACTCCAATGTGTACTCTTTTCCATGACAATTTCCTCATTTTCCGTGCTGAAAAATCTCTAGAATTTATTTCGGTAAATATTTTTGTTTACTCTACTTTAGTTCTCTTGGCTATGTTACGCATGATATTATATCATATGGTTCAATGAACCTTTCAGAATATTGAAAATTGGGATCGTATTACTAAGATATTATAATCTATTTACAGCTTGGCTCTGCATGGAGATTGGAAGAAGCTATATTATATTTTTTACGATCATATTTAAGTTCAGCTTATAAAACAAAGAATGGATGAATAAAGACGGTATGCTTTGATCACCCTTTTTGAGAAATTTTTTTTGACAAAATTTGTAAAGAAATTTTTTAATATAATATGTGGATGCCAAAATCATAATTCAGTAGGTATAGACAGAAAGAAAGCACCTATGGTAGGTCAAATCCTGTGTGAGTATCATATACTGTCATTTTCGCAATGCTTGTGTAAGCATAATGAGTAGGATTAAATGAGGGACGATTAGATGGTTTGGGCATGAAGAATTAATGAACGTAGAAAGAAGTGTATGGTGAGTACACGACAAGGAAGCCATGGCGTGATAAAATGAAACTTGTTAAAAGTCATGAATAACAGAAGAGTTTGTATGATTCGATATATGAATGTGAATTAGACGAGAATGAGAAATGTCGAGAATAATGAAGGATAGATAACAAATATTATAATCAATAATTATCAGCCTGAAACACTCATCTACATTGAAAAAATCTTCCGAGAAAAGATACTGGCCGCCAACGGGAATTGAACCCGTGACCATCTGATTGCCGGTCAGCAGCTCTGACCACTGAGCTATGGCGGCTTATCAAATACCCGCCAAATAATTCAAAATATACTAGTGTTTCATTCGACAATTACTTATTATTACATTTTTCCAACTGAAAACAACCAACTTTATTTTTGTGAGAGAGGTATTTTTAATACTAAATCTCCCGCTAGGTGGCGTCGAGACTAATTATGTCTGCATTTTTTGCTGAAATACTTTAACTTGTCAAATATTAATTATTATTTTTAATTGATAAACTAACGTTTTAAACAAGATTTTTATGCATAGCACAAAGGGTAGATAACAAATATTATAATCAATAATTATCAGCCTGAAACATTCATCTACATTGAAAAAATCTTCCGAGAAATTCAATGTAGATGAGTGTTTCAGGCTGATAATTATTGATTATAATATTTGTTATCTACCCTTTGTGCTATGCATAAAAATCTTGTTTAAAACGTTAGTTTATCAATTAAAAACTACTTTGCAGAGAAACGAAGAGACGTTTAGTGATAAATATGTGAAGTAGCTAAGTAAATAAAACCACCGCAATAAGCCTGTATTGTGTGATGTAAAAATACGCACGTATTTAGCCAACAACCAGCATTCTAGTAGCTGACCCTTTATCTTGACCCTAAAGTGAGTGACGGTTGATGAAGACGTCCCTCGTAACTGGCACTGACGTTATAATTAGACAAGAATATTATATAGTGTGTTGATGGATATGTTACGTACTTTAACCACTATTTCCCAATATTAATTGGATTCAAAAATGTTAATGAAATTTTGATCTCCGTTGACTTTTTTGATATCATTTATTTTTCAAAAACAAAAAAAAAACTTCCACATGTCATCACTGGTCACTGAGCCTAGTAACTGCCGAGCCCCTTATCCCAATACTATCTGTCCACAACCAAGTGATTTTTTTAATGTTTTAAGTTGAAAAAAAAACATCTAAAACGATAACGGAGGCCAACGTTTCGTGTACATTTTTAACTCCAAATAATGTCAGGAATCACTGGTTAGCAAGTAAAATTCCTCCATTAACAATCTAAACTCTACATTTAGCTTAACTCACTTCTTGTATTTTTACAGAAGGGATATTTCGGTGAAAATATTTTTAACTGTGGTGTATGTTTTCGTAAAAAATAATTTAAGGTATCATGTGTATGTACCTACCTATGTATTGGTGCTGCTGGAATGATCAATTTTTTGGCTTTTCACTGTCACGTTCACCAATCAAACTGAGCTACCGCGCATAAAATAATGAAATTCAAAGATACAACCTCGGTGCCGTTGACGGCATTTTGATATTTCTGTACTTACGTATCTTCGTTTTTATCTTCGTTTGTATGTTCGTTTATATCTTCATTTGTATCTTCGTTTGTATGTTCGTTTGAATCTTCGTTTGTATCTTCGTTTGCATCTTCGTTTGTATCTTCGTGTGTATCTTCGTTTGTATCTTCGTTTGTATCTTAGTTTGTATCTTATTTTTATATCTTCGTTTGTATCTTCGTTTGTATCTTCGTTAATCCATCAAAGGGACACCATCAAGTGGCTTAGGCACAAAGTAAGAACATTCATTGTTTATGAATCATATTTATAGCGACATATTTCAAGGTTAGAACAAGCAGTATTTAGGTAGTTTCTGTAATTAAAAGTAAAAATACATAATATTATAAAATAAGTGTGTAATTTTGAATCTTTAAGTTTACTCTTGATCCTTGAGACCTAACCGAGATCTCTCCAGCCGGACCCTCTCGATCCATCAGCTTGCACCGCAGTAGAGGGATGGATGCATACTTCCGTCACTCCTGGACACATTGACCCCAGATTCCTACTCACCTCTCATACCTTTTTCTTTCCCAGAACTTCCTTTCCTTAAAAAGACCCTCCACACAACATCCTCAAAGATGACATAAGCCCCGAGAGAAATTGTTTTCTTCTCGCCCCGTGTGGAGCTAATGTTAAAAAATAATTTTATCTTAATAATATCGTGTTTTAAAATACAAAACACATTAAAAAAATGTATCTTAAAAAAACATTGCTATAATAATGGTAATAATTACATCTTCATTGTTTAATGTGAACCTTACACAAGATGCCTGAGGCAAAATGTAATATTATAGAAATCACAAAAAAAATTGAAGACCCAATTTTTATCAATAATCTCCATTACAATAAAAACAAAATACTTGTTTTTAACAGCATACCGGATAATGTGTTGGGGCCATTTAATTAATTTAAAACAATAAAAATTGGCCAAGTAGGTACATCTGTTGGAGAACTCCTTCGAAATCTTATTTATGCTCTCTTAAAAAATTTTGGAATTAACAGGTGGGCTCTTTTGTAAATCCTAAAATAAAACCGAATCAATTTATTTGTAAAAAGAAAAGAAAATGTAAACGCAATAATATTTAGATATTTAAAATTACTAATTCTATTTGAAAATTTTTTAATTTATTTCGACTATGTAATGGATACCATTTAAAAACAGACCATTAAAATGAGATCAAACCGTTAATACGATAGCAGACGTTTTGACTCCTTAAAATTTAAGTATCATCAATCCCTCAATCAATTAGGAAAGCTAAAGGGTGAAGGAGGGTGGGGTTATTTTAGGGGTTGAAGGGTTCAGCCGAATTCCGGACGATTTCAGATTCCAGATTTCATTCAAAGTTGGCAGTCATT
The DNA here is from genome assembly GCA_917563855.2 of Limnephilus lunatus. NCBI lineage: Eukaryota > Metazoa > Arthropoda > Insecta > Trichoptera > Limnephilidae > Limnephilus > Limnephilus lunatus. The sequence continues at coordinate 59,876,277 of OU830601.1, forward strand.
TATCAACTTGTATCCAAAATTTATAATTGTTATATCTGGGTCGAATTATTCAATTCCTTCGAAATGATCTTTTAACGCTTGCTTCGGAGAATAAAAAAATCTTTTTTGGTTGTACAAAAAGGAGATTTTTCATTGAGTCAGCAAAGTGTGGAATAAGAATCACAATTTACCTGAGTGCAATAAAGAAGTTGATATATGGTTTATTTATTTATATTTAATTATCATTATTATTTTTTTAATTTTAATTTTAGTTTTTATTGTGTTTATTTTAATTATAAGTTTTGTTTTTGTATTTATTTAATAGTTATTTTTATTATAATTACTTTTATTTATTATTTATTTTTTCTTATTTTTTGCTTGTTATTATTTTTTTTGTACTTAAAACTTTTTGAAATTTTAATTTGCATTTTTATTTTCATTAACTTTATGTTTTTTTATTTTTTTTTTCATCATTTTCATTTTGATATAAATTTAATTTTAAAACTAATTAAACGCCACCCACATACCAACTGTAATGTGTCTCACGGTGGTACTTACGACTGGTGATTTGAATATGAATTCACACTCAAATAATTTAGGATTTTATCGCAGGCATTTGTATAATTTGTTTTTTATGAGCTGTATGGCCGTGATTGAGTCACACAAGAGCGATAATTAACTATAACTTTATAGTCCACTAGTCATTCAAACATCAAGTAGAAAATAACGATGGACTATTTCATGGCGGACTCGCTGGAATTGTAAAGTATTTTATAACGGTGACAATCCTCGGCGGAAATTAACACACGTCAGAGTGGTACGTGTAACAGAGCGATATTTATTTTACACTTCAGAATTTATGAACTGTCATAACCTTGATATTAGAACAGGGCGAGTTTGTTGATAACTGATTGCACGCATCATGCAGAGTCAACCTTACTGGTTTAATCTTGACTCTGCCGTTGGCGAAAAGCAGAACAAAGCCAACAGGAACCCAGGGCGTCATGGAACGTATACATATTTTATGGTGGGTTGCATAAGATTGTTTTTCTTCTTTCATTCAGGCATTTAAAAAAATATAAATGAATTAAGAAATGTATAATTACTGGTACCTATTAGAAATAAATTTCTAAAAACATTTTTTAAATAATATATACATAATGGTATAATTAAACTACATATAAAATACATACATCATAAAATAATGTTAACCAAAGATAAACACAATAGAGAAAGTAAAACAACATCATGAAAATTAGAGAAATGACTTTAGACCTTATGTGCAAAGGGGAGGTAGAAAATTTGTATTTAATCTCTTGGTTTTATTTCGTACGTATTTATGAAAATGAAAAACATACGTCAGTGTCTGAAAAGATGTTAACATAAATAATTGTAAATTTTCCTAGCAATAACAATTTAGTTTAATGCCCGATTGGCGGTTAAATTGACTATAAATGAAAACAGAAGATCATTCGATCGGGTTACAATCACTTGAAATCTAGGAGCGATAGAAGTAGCCTAACTTTATGATTGCTGTTGGTTTCTTGAAAATTCCCGTCCATTTATCATTTTAATCACAATTAATTTAGCAATGGATGGCACAAATCAAAAAATATCACCCCTAACAATAGTGATGCACATTTCACACAATATTTGATTGGAGTCCAAAAAGCAAATTTGCAAGAGTTCCAAAAACGATTTTAGTTTGTCCACAAGAAAGTTTCGAAGGATAATATTAAATACGACATTTCATATCACTGGCATAGATAGGTAGTTTCAAAATAAGTTTTTTTTTTCTTTCTTTGAGGGAAATGAGGTGACAATATTTTGAACAGAACTTTGGAATAAGGAATACTCCCGAAACTGCTTTAACATAAAACAGCATCGTTTCTATAATAAATATGTTTATTTACAAAATCAATAAATGCACTTATATTTTAAAAATACAACGTAGAAATTCGTTGAGATCTGAAAGAACACGCATTAAACGATTTTATTTGGGCAGATTGGTTTATTATTAATTAGTTAGTTGGGCAAGCTGTTCAAAGCGTTAGTTTTCCCATGCATAGCGGGTTCATTTATCTAATAGCTGTGTACCTAGTGAAGTCTTCCATTAAAATTTTCCGCTTAATGGTAGTTGTAAGCAGAATACAAATATTATCAGCATATTCGTTATATGGGAATGTGTGCCTTTCTATTAAAAAAAATACAATCTTAGGTATGGTGTAAAGGTGGTGTGATAAATTCGTGCTTTTGCCTCCAAAGCAATCATCACAAAATCTATAACCTTTCAGCAATCATCACAAGTACTGTAACTTTTATGAACTTTGGCGCTTATGCGTTTTTCAAAGCCAGGTTTTTGTTTTGTAGACATGCCAAGGATAAGAAAGGTTTTTAAACACCATCATTTTCAAACAAACTAACTAACTACTAACTAACCATCACGCCGTTTCTCCGCAGGGGTAGGCAGAGAGGACGGACCGCCACACAATTCGATCTTGGCACACACTCTTTGCCTCGTTCAGATTCATACATCGTCTCATACATGCTCTTCTATTATTCCGACTCTTCACATGGCCCGACTCAAGTATCTGATTCACTTGGTCGTGCCATGTCTTCTTCGAGCGTCCGCGACTTCTTCTACCATTCACATTTGCATCATATATTCTCCTTACACTCCTTTCCTCGTTCATTCGCTCTACATGCCCAAACCATCGGAGAGTCCCTTTCTTAATCTTACACATCACGCTTACATCAGCCTTGCATTCTTTGCGGATATCCACGTTTCTCTCACGATCGTACATGGTTTTACCATACATTCAAATTTCCAACAATCAAACAATTTCAAGCAATCAAATGTATTAATCAATGCTAAATACACCTTTCCATAGCTATAACTGTAATACTGGACAAAGGTTCACGAGGCAAATCCTAAATATAATGTTCGCTCAACGTCACCAAACAGATCCCCTCTATTTTTTTCTGTTTTTTCATTGTTGAAGGTTGTAAAGCAAATGTAATAAATTCACAAACATCTTAAGAAGAAACTTTTTCTTATAGAACGTCTTCAACGTCTAGTTTACAGTCAGCTTTATTTAGTATTAAATAACCCCCACCCTCTTCTTTTATGCACTACTTTCCATTGTAAGAAGTTTTCTAATATTCTTGATTTTCCTTCACAATATCTCCTTTGTACCGAGAACCTTATTATGAAGATGCTGCAATCAGATCTTAATTAGTTACAGTACTGAAAATGAAAATACGAGTTATCTTTTATGTTTTGAAATATACTGTTCTTCTTCTTAACAGCTTCTTTTGATAAAATAGTTAAATTTATACTTACACTTTTTCTGTGTGCGGAAATTTTCCTAGCAAGCAGAATTGTAATATATTAACAAATATTATAATCAATAACACTCATTCATCTGCATTGAAAAAATCTTCCGAGAAAAGATACTGGCCGCCAACGGGATTATAATATTTGTTATCTACCATTTGTGCTATGCATAAAAATCTTGTTTAAACGTTAGTTTATCAATTAAAAATAATAATTAATATTTGACAAGTTAAAGTATTTCAGCAAAAAATGCAGACATAATTAGTCTCGACGCCACCTAGCGGGAGATTTAGTATTAAAAATACCTCTCTCACAAAAATAAAGTTGGTTGTTTTCAGTTGGAAAAATGTAATAATAAGTAATTGTCGAATGAAACACTAGTATATATTGAATTATTTGGCGGGTATTAGATAAGCCGCCATAGCTCAGTGGTCAGAGCTGCTGACCGGCAATCAGATGGTCTTGGGTTCATTTCCCGTTAGCGGCCAGTATCTTTTCTCGGAAGATTTTTTCAATGTAGATGAGTGTTTCAGGCTGATAATTATTGATTATAATATTTGTTATCTACCCTTTGTGCTATGCATAAAAATCTTGTTTAAACGTTAGTTTATCAATTAAAAATAATATGTAATATATTATAATAATTTATTTGTCACGTAAAAGGCTTGTCTCTTGCTTTTATTACATGCTTCCGATTTTTTGTCCGGGTTACATCTTCTCCACAGGAAAAGTAAATCCTTCCACACACTTTTTCACAAATGATCATCTAGTCAATCCACGCTACGTAAGTGCACTATATAAGTATAATAAATTTAAAAAAATGCAAGAACAACATTCAATCTACCAGAGACCAAATGGGAAAGTATTTCACCGACTTCATATACTTTCATATCGGAGGGTTCGGCTCGGTAGAACTCCTAACTGGACCGATAAATCCTACTGATCCCTCAAAATAAATATTTAAAAAATCTTTCGTATTAAAAATGACTGATTTTTGCATTCTTATATATATAAATTATTTGACATAATGTTTAATTTATAACATTGTTACAGCATTGAACATAATATTTGGCAAAACAAAATGTTAAAAATATTTAAATGAATTTCTACGCCAATTAGGAGAGCTAGCTCTTGAGCTTGGCGTAGGAGTTATTTCATTCTTATAATATTATTTTACATAGTGTAAAATAAATATAAACTTAAGCATTAGGATGTTGTGACAATAATTTTTAAAATGGCATGAAATAATAATAACCTTTTGATTGGTGGTGTTAGTTTTTTTTTTATGATATGAAATCTGTTATTTTTTTTACTTCTTCCGGAAGACTATTAAAATATTTTATGCCTTTGTAAATATAATTATTGTGCATTTGTTGTGTTGAAAATATAGGAACTCGGATGATAAATTTATGCCTTAATGATGAGATGTGTTTTTTTTTTATACATTTTCTTTGAATATTTGTAATATTGAATCCTTTTTATAGAGTTTTTATTATCCTATTTTAATTTATGACAATATCCCTAAGGAAAAGAAGTAAATCCTTTTCGAAATGTTATGTGATAGATGTTAGTTTGGGAGAGGAAGGAGTAGGAAAAGAAAAAGGTGAAAAATAAGCGGGCTTTTTTTTAAATCATATCGACGCTTCTGACTCACACAATTTTGTCTTCTTTTATTTCATCTTTCGGAAGCGGGCTTTCAGAACTCGTGAAAAAATTGTTAAGAATAACCAGACAAAACCGGAAATATATCATTTCTTAAATAAAATTTTAGCCGAATTGACTCTTTTTCGTTTAAATAAAATCATTAAAAAAAGATCCGCGCACGTGTTTTGTGACGATAATACTTCAGTTTTTCAATTTATTTACTGTCTTACAAACTAATATATACTTTAATTACATTCTTTTTTTGCTTAGACATAATTAAAAAATGAAAAGTACTTACGATGAAGAAATATTAACAAAAAGTACACAATTTGAATAGTTTTTTCGTCACGACTTTCAGCATTTTTGAATGTAGGTATAAATTAAAGCAATTTTTTAATAAAATAAAATCGATGTTGAGTTATAATTTCAAAAAGCTTGTATGGAGAATAATAAATCTTTTTCAATGGAACCGCCCTGTACGATCGTAAGAACATCTTTCGACGAAATTTGAATTCTCGTCCTCTGGCTGGTTAAAGGCCCTTAAGTAATCGGCAATAACGAATAATCAATACTCAAGTAATCAATAAAACTAAATGTGATACTTTATTATCTCTATATCTTACTATCTGGGGGGCGGATATGGGTACCGCCGCCCCGGGAACCATTTGTAGGATAATCAACACCCCTGCCATAGGTTACGCCAAGTGATACACTACGTTCAGTGACTTAGCAGGGGTTCATTGGGTGAGGTTTGTCTAGGTGATGACGGCCAATGCGTTTGTCCACCTACTGCACGGCGGGCCGGATCGAGAGAGATTGGTTAAAGGAGACCTAACCTAGACCTCAAGCTGGTCACTCTCGACCCATTACATTTCACCGCAGTTAGAGGTATGGATTCATACGTCCGTCACTCCTAGGCACCCAAATTCCTACTGACTCCTCATAACCTTTTCCTTCCCAGAACTTCCTCTCCTTCTTTTATCCTGTGTGGAAATTTTTTTTTTACATGAATACCGCACAAGAGTCCCAACTGCTCCCGTCTGAAGCCAGTGAGACTATGATATCCCCAATTGGGGTATGTTGTGAGGCTCAGGGCAGTGGGGAGGGGAAGGAGATAGGGAAGAGGGAGGTGGGGAAGTACCTGGCTATTCAGATCTGGTCACCAAACACGGCTACTGCCATTTCAAGCAACGTTTCAATTTGAATGGTGGTCTTACACCAGGGCGATACAGGGAGTATCTTCCACTCTGGAACGTGCCGCAAATATACTATATATTATTTTAAATGAATAACTTTTGAAATAACACAAATTAATCAAATAAAATTTATTTGCCCGATTCGATCCCGCGACCTTCGGTGTGCGAGTCAAGCGCCTTACCGCTGCGCTACGCCGGCCGTCGGAGATAATTTAAAAAAAATAATAGCACAATACGTTTGATATTTTATTTTAAATGATATTATGTTATATTATAACAACTAGAATTTCCTACCGAGATAGGCTCAGTAGTCTCAGTGCAAAACACAAATAATAAATGAAGATGAATTAAAAAATAAATAATGTCTATGAATTTCAATTATAATAAATATAAAAATAATATTATTTCACGTTTTAATTAAAGTATATTGAATGCATAATTACGTGATCGTGTTTTGTGCTAATGCACAGTACAGATATCGAAAATGCTTTTTATATTTGCAATGTTACCAAGTAGATCCAGTAAGGAAAGGAGTATAAAAGATATTATGTACATTAAAACGTTTAGATAAGTGGCTATTAAGTGTTAATTTGTCAAACGAATCGGAAAATATCTTTACACTCGTACACGTATAAAATATTTATTTATTTATTGCTTGATAATTATTAAGGTTACCCTTAAAAACCTCTGTCAATGTATTTCTGAAACCCTTGTATATTAAATGTGGCTACCTAAAATAAAAAAAATGTATTTAAATATTAAATTTCACAATTTTTTCTATTCCACGATTCCAAGACATCAAAAATAGCCAAAATTTTAGTAGGTACTAAGCATACCTTAAATATCTATCCCTATCTGGGAATAACTTATTATAAACCTTCTTTCAAACTAAATTTTAGCGAATATATTATTGTCAAAATAAATCAAGGAAAATAAATAAAACATAAAATATGTACTCAATAAAACCGACGGGTGGCTGAGTTAGCACCGAGTTTGGGTCCTACTCAGGCGTCGTGGGTTCAATTTCTCCGCTGGCTAAGTCCTCGACATGACACAACATTTTCCAGTTTCTGTGGTGTTAGTAGGAGATGTTCAAATTATTGTCACGTTATTCATTCCCCGGAGAGTTTATCTTTAAAAAAAAATTAAGTGAGAAGTGAGATTGGAACAAGTTCTACTTTTAGCTCTGGAGGCGATTGCAAAACCATTTCCAAGAATAAACAAATAAAAATCCTTTTAAAGTTTTCAAAAGAAAGTGAACAAAACATGTTAAATTACATTTCCTAAATCACTTTCGCAATTGAAAAATCTTCATTTTTCTTTTTTATCCCCTAAGTTAGATTAACTTTATATAATTAAGTGTTCTTCAGTTCACTTTCGTTTAAGATTTATGAGAAAAGCTTCAAGGGCACTAGCTGCTACGACTTAAGGAGGTAAGCTCCCGTTTAAGAGTAATCTTTAGGCATTACGTGTTTTAGGTACCCTCTTAGATAATATATATACTTGTCAAAAAATAAAATAGAATATGGGTTGTGGATTCCCCTCAAGAGCCTCAACTGTTCCCATTTGCTTTCATTAGCTCCACGTAGGAGATCCTGAGAAAAATAATTCATCCCCTATGTCATCTTTGGGTATGCTATGCTTTTTAGAGAAGGGAAGGAGAGGAAGTTCTGGGAAGTAAAAAGGGAAGGGAGGTAATTCTGGGAATGAAAAAAAAACGAGGGTTGGGTAGAAATCCTGGGGGGTCAATGTTTCCAGGAGTAATAGACGTATGAATCGATTCCTTCTATTGCTGTACAAGTCATTGGATCGAAAGAGTCTGGCTGGAGAGATAAGAAAGGTCTCCATTAACCAATCTCTCCCGATCAAGCCCGCCACGCAGTAGGCGGGCAAACGCGTGTGCCGCCAAGACTTACATAAACCTCACCCCCATGAACCCGGGCACCCCTTCTAAGTCATCAAACGTAGTGAACCGCTCGGGGTGACCTACAGCAGGGGTGTTTGTAATCCAATAAATGGTTCCCGGGGCAGCGGTACCCATATCCACCTCCCAAATTGGAGTATGTTGTGAGTCTGAAGGTAGTGGATAGGGGAAGGAGTTGGAGAGTTGGCCAGTGGAGCCAGTGAGACTACGGCCTCCCCAATTGGGGTATGCTGTCAGTCTATAGGTAGTGTGTAGGGGGGAGGAGTTAAAAGAGAGCAGAGAGGTGGCTATTTAGATGTGATTACCAAATACGGCTTAAGCCATTTCAAGCAACTTTTCAATTCTGTGGCCTTCCATCAGGGCGATATCTACAGAGAATATTCTCCACTCTGGAACGTGCCGCAAATATTTATTTATTTATTATTATTTACTTACTAACAAAAATTTTCCTTATATGGAACTTTTGTCGTGTCGGTTCAGTTATTTTTTTTTATTTTTTCTCAATGGCATATCTTCCTCAACTTAAAACTAACACTAAACTTATAAAAAGAATTATACAAAGAATCTAAACTATTTGTACTGCAAACTATGAAATATATCTTTAAAAACAAAAACAAATTCGAAAACAATGAAAACAGAATCAACATTAGAAATAATAATGTATTTTATACCCCCCAAACAAATACCAAAACAATGCAAACGCACAGCAGTTCCATTGGACCTCGTACTTTCAATCTTTAACCGAAAACTATTCAGGTGACAACTAAACTTCCCCAATACTTAAAAGGGTTAAAAATATGGCTTTACAATGCAGATGTTGCAACTTTATTTTTATAGCTTATATCACTTATATTTTTTCACACAAAATTTACATTATTATTTCTCTATACACTTTTTGTTACACTATTGTATACACTTTTTGTACAAACTATTTAGACACATTTTAATTATGTTTTTGCTTAATATCCACTGTTTTGGTTTTTCCTAGGCACAACAAAATATATTTAACTATATTACCCAAGCACAGGCTGCGCCTTAGTGGGTCCCATTATTCTTATGATTTTAAAAATATGTATACATAAAATGTAAAATTGTGAAAAATAAAGGATTTAAAAAAAAAAGAAAAACCTATATATATATATATATTGACCAAATTATGTTACATATTTATTAAAAAGCTTTCCGGTTACCTTTTTTTAGAAATAACCAGTTTACCACTGTGTCAGGGTAACCATCACGTCGGGGTCACCAAATCTGTGGGTAGACCACCGCGCTTTCGTCGCGAGTTTCGAAGCTTCTAGGCTGTACGCGTGAGGCGGGTACATGAAATATCGAAGGTTCGTATTATTTTAGTGGCGCTTTGCTACATAATTATAAAATTCACTGTTTTTAAATGATTTGAATATCATATGGGCTTATTATGTTAATACTTCAAGGCAAAGTAAATATTTACAACGATTCGGAATATGCCAAACGATGATAAAAAATTAAGTTGTAAGAACAAAAAAAGTTCGAAAATTAATGAAAATAATTCGAACAAGTCGTGTGATATTTAATACCGAGTTCCTAGGACTTCTTATGAATGTTGTCGAAAGAAGAATATTTTAATAAACCATTAAAATAGTATGTCATAATTAGGTAATAATATTTTTAGTGTTTTTGTAAGTTTTATTCCTCGAATCATCAGAGAAATAACATAGTTTGCCTTACTACAAAGCCTTACATTTTTTAACAATGTTATTGGATAAATGATTTTGGTGGTTTAATTAGTTTATGCTCATAAAAAATGTTTAATTTAATGATAATAATAATAATAACATAAAATATATTTCCAGATGTTTATTACGAAATTTATCTATTCTGGTATTTGAAAACATCTATTGAAAATCAATTTGATAGGCTTCTAACTTTTTATGTAAAATATATGACAAGTAAATGAAAGTATAAGTAGAGGAAGACATGGCATTGAGATTTTTTTTTTAACAAAAGTTCCATATAAGGAACATGTTCGTTAGTAAATTTAATAGAAATATTTTGCCAGTAAACTTTAGAAAGCATAAATTAATTTAAACTAATATTTAATAGTTCACCTATATTTGCAGCACGTTCCAGAGTGGATAATATTCTCTATGGATATCGCCCTGATGGAAGGTCACCCTTCAAAATTGAAAAGTTGCTTGATATGGCTTTAGCCGTGTTTGGTGATCACATCTAAATAGCCATCTCTCGTACTCTCTCTTAACTCCTCCCCCTAACCCACTAACTTTAACCCAATTGGGGAGGCCGTAGTCTCACTGGCTCCATTGGCCAACTCTCCAACTCCTTCCCCTATCCACTACCTTCGGACTCCCAACATACTCTAATTTGGGAGGTGGATATGAGTACCGCCGCCATTTATTGGATTACAAACACCCCTGCTGTAGGTCACTTCAAGCGGTTCCCGCCTACTGCGTGGCGGGCCCGATCGAAAGTAAATATATATTATATATATATATACATATATACATATATGCATATTTTTAGAACAACATGTAACTGTTTCAAGCTATTTGTTCTTTTTAACAATGGTACCCATCTCAGAAAAGGAACGAATTCTACCTAGTGCCATTATAGTTTTAATAAAAGCGTATAATAAATAATTTTTATAATAATATTATGACCAAGTTATGTTACATATTTATTTAAAAAATTCCCTCTACAAGGTTTAATCTAAAGAATCAAAAAGCAATATGTAATTTTAAAACAGATCGGCAAATAATCATATTGGAAGTTATTTTATATTGAAGATTACTTTTCATATGATAACAAAAGTTTAAGGTGGGTATTCTTTTCAATATTTTCGTTCAGGAATGCACGGGTACGAGGATCGATTCATCAAACTTTGTGTAGGCGGATTTTAAGTAGTTTTACGGTATAAGGACGATGAAAATAAATTTCGTAAAAATATTCGCTATTAAGATTGATGATTGTAAAAAGTGTAGCCACGAATGAAATTAATATTATAATGGAAATTCTAGGTGAACATTTATATGAAAAAGAAAATCATTTGGTCCTAATCTTTAGTTGCATTGTGGACGTAGCGAATAGGGGAGACTGCTATACCGGCAGCTGTGTCATGGGTTTTATTTTAAATTAATGCCATCCAGAACTTTGCAGTTATAATGCGCGCCAATACTCGGTTCACGAGTAATGTTCGGGATGGGGAGAGCATGAAAAACTGTCTCCAGAGCATGGGCACAAAGGACTACAGGTCGTACTAATAGTAGTGAAATGAAAGAGGATAGTTTTTGCAAAGTATAAATCATGGGGTATATATTTAGGTTAACATAATACATGTAATGAGTCGGCACTTACCCCCAGGGATCAAGAATTGGTTTTTAATTCTATCTAAACTGACTAACCACTGAATAACACTGAATAAAGGTGAGTGAGCGGGGAGCATCTATCCGGCCGGCGGGGATCTGTCCCTGACATACCCAGCTGGCATCATCAGGGCTTTGGTCCGAGAGTATCGTTCCAGGAGACGGGTCCAGCGTCTCCGACAAGGTGACTGATAAGCATTTATAGAGCGAAACGGGTCCAGCGTTTATGGAGCGAATCCATCAATGGCTATTGTGGAGCTGATCGGGCATATCACTTGAGCGGGTGCAGTCCTGGCGTGTGATTTTATTATATGTATCTCAGTTATAAAAATAAGGCTTGTGCAGCGCCACTTATGGTTTACGCTTCATTAGCGGAATCCGCGGAATACCGATCAGCGCGGGATCGCGTCAATAATCATCGGTAAATCATTTGTGATTTTAACGAACACGCACGGTGTTTATTTAACAGAACTTCCACACCCGACTTGGTTTTTGTAAAATAAAGCGAATAACAACCCGCGTCATCGAATGAATACTGTTGAACACATTTATGTCACGATTACCCGTCCGGGGTACAATAATTTAAAATCTGATTGACGGTGCTACCATTTCACGGCCGCCCAGGTTCGTGAAACAGTTCCAGCGTGAAAAAGGAAACGGAAAAACAACCATCGACTCCCGTCGGTCTATGTGTTGCCAGCCCGTGCTCTTCATAATCTTAATCGAAATTACTACAAACAATGGTACTTGTTCTGAAGAGGTGTTTAAAATAATACGACTTAACACCGCTTCATAACAAGACCTACATCAGGGGTATTGGTTAACCAATAAATGGTTCCCGGGGCGGCGGTACCCGGCGGTCCCAGATTGTAAGATATAGAGATAATAAAGCATTATGCTTAGTTTAATTGGTTACTTGTTCTACTAATATTGAGGTTTAAAAAAAGCAAAAACGTCCCAAGTTTTAGGAGTAGTTAGGGCTCTTGCGCAGTATTTATGTAAAAAATAGAGATTTTTTGACATTATTATTGATGATGTGTCTTAAAAGTTAAAATATTTGATCACAATGGAATTAAATTCTATCATCCATAATTGTTTCTTTCAACAAATCCATGTTAATTTCGATAACGAAAATTTGAAATACCGTAAAAGACAAAATGTTAATTATTCAAGAAAGCGAAAAGATTTTTAATTTTTTTTTTAAATCGCATCTCCTGTTCAGTGGACCTATAATTTTGATTTTTTATAATAAAATAACATTGAATAAATATTTCAATATACTTATGGGAAATTACTGGCATAATTATTGGCATAATTGTTATTATTCTTGCTATTTTGTCTAATAGAAAATAATTATTGTTTAATAGAAAATTTCAAAATTTGAGAAGGATATTTCGCAAATAAAAATTCTATTTTAGAAAATATTAAAATTATAGAAATAGAAATTTATTTTTAGTACCTACTCCCTTTATTAGTATTTTATTCATATTTGAATCCAGAGTAACCAAAAAAAAAACGAAAATGACGGTCCACTTCAAACGCTATGCTTTATAGCAACCTTATGCTTTTTGTTCGGAGAATAAACATTTTTAGAGATATGTAGATATTAAATACGACGCCATAAAAGTACTCTTTTTAATCACAACAAAGCACTCTTTTTAAGCCTAAAATTTAAAAAAAACATTGTTTCCAAGGTAACAATTTGTTTGACGTTTGCATTAACTCAATTTTGTTAGGGATAGAAAACGTATGATACATAATTTCATAACGCCATAGCTCATTCATTACGCCAGAGCTTACCAATATATGAAGCCGTTGTTACTCGCAAATAATGTTGCTTTCGATTAGTGAAAGAATTTTTAAATTCCATTCGATATTTATTGCGTGAAAGAGTAAGGACCACCCATCCAACCAACCATCCATGCAAACTTTCGCAATTATAATATTAGTAAGATTTTTCAGAGAAAATCCTCCTAAAATGGACGTTGTTAAGAAAGCACTTATTTTCTTATTAATATGTTTATGACGCAGATCGAAAGAGAAAAAACAGGGAAAAATTACATATTCAACTAATTTTTCGATTTATATGCACTTTTCGAAAAAAAAAATTTTTTGAATAAATCTTTTGTTAAAATATGTCTTGAAAAAAAAATATTTGTTCTGTTCACACGCGGTGAAAGTGAAAAGTAGCGTCTTACAAAAAAAAATGAGAACTTGTAACACAATTGTTGGTTAAATTGTATTTATTTAAGGTAAGTTCACAGATCACATATATTAAAAATAGTCACAGTGTATCAAATCACAATAATAATTAACTGAGCAAGGGATCGGAGGGAATCTTGATGCTACGGCCAGACCCTTGCGGCAAGCTGCTTGTCGCAAGCTCACGCAAACTCTGGCAAGCGAATGGCTGGCGTCCCCACACTTGCAAGCGCGCCAGTATATTCGCGGCGCGCGCAACTCCCAAAGATGGCGGGCGTCGAAGCAGCTGCATCAGCTGTCATTTTTGAGCTAACCTATTTCTATTTTAAAGCGAAACAAAACGAAAGAAAGCGAAGAATTCGAAAGAGAAGATAGTGGATGATTAAAATCCATAGAAATCGTACCAGTTAATTAATTTATTATTCTAATATTTTGTTTTTTTCGTAAGTTGTACCAACGTGTGGATGCCACGCCAGCGTTTGCCGCAAGCGCTTGCCGCTTGTGTCCAAAATATCCGACCTCGATCGGATCGGCGGCAAGCCTTCGCAAGCCAAGCCACACGCGCGCTCCAGACGCTGGGACTTGTGGACGCTTGCGGAGGCTTGCCATGTGTTTGGAGCCGGTATGATGATTAGTCTTTGGGAACAACAAAAACTGACTCCTGCTGTTATGGTAACGGGCGGCGGCGACTGTGTTCTGCTTAGAGAGTCGTACCATAGGATGAAGGGCAGCTAAGGCAGCAGTCGGGGTCTGGTTGGTGCTTTGCTTATGGAAGTAGAATACTCCTTAGAGGGTCGTGCCAAAGAAAGAAGTGCAACTAAGAGCGTGTACTAGCCAAGGGCGAGCTGCAGACGAACTGCTTGAATTGAAGCCCACAGCTCTTTATATAGGGCATTCCTTGTGGCGGGGCGTGGTTTATGTGGCGACTCGAGAGTGGGAAATGCGCAGAGGGCATCTGCGCAGCCTGGTTCGCCTAGGTTTGGGTGAGCAGGATGGCGCTGTATGGGGGAAAAAGATGGTGTAGTGGCAAACGTAAAACGGTGACTACGAACTACATTTAATTTTTTTTTTAATTATTATTGCTCGCTAAAATGTATTGAAAATCATAAAAAAAGTATTTTTAAATTATGCTAAATGATATTTTTTTAACAATAATTTACCTTTTAACGTTTGTTTGTTATTAAAAACTGCGTATTGTTGACAAAAATGAAGAAAAAAAATCAAAATCAAAGAATACTGATTTTATCCAGAAAAAATGTTATTTTCCCCTTTTATATTATTAAACAAAAACAAAACACACGTTTAAAAAAAATGCGTTCTTTGTAATAAAAATTATACTTTAATAAGTTCCAAATCACGAAATTTAGCGAGCTAATGGTGAACACCACTCTTATTTATTTTTACGATTTCGAATATCTACAGATCGTACGCAACTTTTGAGACTCGAGACGTTCAAAAATAAGGTTTTTAAGCTCACTACGGAAAGCGACACAAGCTTACCGATAGGCTACGAAACACCGCATAAAAATGACACCGATTAGTCAATCTAATTCTCTCGAAGGCTAAAACCTATAGCTGTATATGTTTGTCTCTTTTTAGTGCCGCACGTTTCCGTTTCATCGAGTTTCAAATCATAACGGTGCTAAAGTTTTCACTTCAAAAACATGACATTTTTTGAGATATTGATGGTAACTGTGGCGCTTGATACTTTTTGTTGCACAAATACACCATATGGCGCAAACATTATAAAACGATACATAAAATACACCACGCGTCCAGCCTGCTTCCGGCCGTTAAAAACATGAGGATCTGTTTACAAATAAAATAGGGAAAAATTTTAAGGAATGTTAGATTTTTAAACACAAATGTGGGCAAAATCGTCATCACAAAAACAATGAAAAAGAAGAAACCAGATCAATTCTGAAATATAATTTAAAAGTGACTTAGATTATTGGTTTTGTAAAATAAACGAAATTAATATCCATATTTTTACATTATTGATTTCTGTGATCAGTTTTTAAGAAAAAAAACACATTGAAATCTATTGAGACGGTTAGATTATCAAAAACACAAATATCGGTAGGTAGTCTGTGTATGAAATTTTAGTTAACTGGTGTGATTTATTCCTGCACATTTTTAATGTTCAATGAACTCAAATTTGATTTAAATTTAAGTTTCAAAATTTTTAACTGATTTTTCCAACAACCGATGGAGTTAATTAATTTAAATAAGTTAATTAATTAATTTAATGAGTTACCCATCTATCATCAGAAAATATTTTATTTAACTTGATTAATTAACAATGCAGCGGGTATTGGTAACACTGGTGTATGAATAGTAAAGAAATATTTTGAGTTCAAATATTTTTGCATAAATGAATTGCTAAAAACATAGGGACTTATTCATCATTACGTGACTAAGTTTACAATTAATAAATAAATTTTGTATATTAAACTGTTATTGGATTATTTGGGCATATGGAGTAGATGAACGAATTAATAATAGTAAGGATTGTATTTTTAATGAGCTGCACACAGGAGACCCTAAGGAAAATTATTTCCCTCAGGGCCTATATCACCTTAGGGGATGCTCTGTGGAGGGTTTTTTAAGAAAGGGAAGGAGAGGAAGTTGCGGGAATAAAATAGGTTCGAGGTGTGGGCAGGAATCTGGGGCTCAGGCAGTGATCCACAATTCATTGCGTTATATTCTCGTTGGCAGTGATCCACAATTCATTGCGTTATATTCTTCGTTGGGGCTCAGGCAGTGATCCACAATTCATTGAGTTATATTCTTACGCTCGTAACGGCAGCCCGTGCCTCGGTACTGTCCTAGCGCTCGCGTTACCGTAACACTTTCATGACGGTAGAAGAATTATTAGTAACATTGAAAAATGAAGTTCAAAAAATCCAAACGATTAAAGACTCGAAAACCAAAACCAACATCGAAAAAATTATTGGTGATCTTGATAATGAAGTAAAATCTGATATATTAAAAATGCAACAACAAATAATTCAACTACAAGACAAACTAATTGAAAAAAACGACCAACTGGTGGGAAACATTGAAAAAATAATGAAAAACGCAACAATACCATCCTATGCCCAGGTATTATCAACAACTAAAGTTACTCCTCGAGAAGAAGAGAGATTCTCAATCATCATTTCATCGACCAAAAATAATGCTAAAGCAGAAGAAATTGAAAAGATAATAAAAAAAGAAATAAATTTAAGCAACATAAAGATAGGAATAAATGGTTTGAGAAAAACAAAAGAAGAAAAAATAATAATATCATGCCCAAAAAAGGAATATGCAAATACTCTAACTGCCGAAATAAAAAAACTGAAAACCGAATTGGTGGTAAATGAAATTCAAAAGAAAAGACCAAAAATAATAATAAAAGGATTAAAATCAAATCTTACTGAAGACGAAATAGTTTGCGGAATAATTACCCAGAACGAAGGAATTGAAGATGTTTACAAGGAAAGTGAAGACAATAAAATCACACTAATAACGGAAATAAAAAATACAAACGTAAATGAACAACAGCGCCAATTCACTAGCTACATCTTGGAAACCAGTGGCAAAATGCGGAAAAGTCTTCTTGCACTCGGTAAACTAAATATACAGTTTCAACGAGTAAAAATTGAAGATTGCAGTCCATTAACTCAATGTTTTCATTGCTGTATGTTCATGCATACAGCTAAAAAGTGCCTACACCGAACCGGCCCTCCAATTTGCCCACACTGCACGGGCGACCACATCCTTTCAAAATGTCCGGGAAGAGAAACAATACCAGCGTGTGTAAACTGCACCAGACAAAATTCTAAATATGGAGAAAAAAACACCACGGACCACACAGCCAACAGTACTAAGTGCAACTATAGAAACAAAATGCTGAAAATTGCGAGGGATCGCATCGATTACGACTAATTATGCATATTATTAATTACAAGTGTAACGAAAACCTAAATAATATCTACAATATTTCAAAAAAATATTTCCAAAAGCCCGCCCGCAAAGTGTTAACACGCAGTGATAATATACACACATATAATACGTACTATAATTGCAAATGTGAAGTGTATTCCCAGCGCCAACATTATTGTTATAATTATTACTACCTCAAAATGAACGAATTTATAATAAACGCAATAGATAACTCATATAAAATAGACGAAAGGATTTTAAACACGGTAAATAAAACAAACGATTTTAATGATATAAAACCTACAGTCAGCCTAATAATAATACACATGATCGTTAGATCTTTGGAAAAAAATTCGAAGAATTTCTAATAACTATTAAACAATTAAATAGAATTGACTCTATAATATTATCAAAAACGCATTCATCGAATGAAATTAATTATAATATACCGAGTTACTTGTACTACGCAACAAAATATATAATTAACAGAAATAACGGCGTTGCCTTATTTATATCAAATATTTACGCTGTCACAAGTGTAAATGAAATAATGGTGAATATTGTCAATTTATTAAACTTAGAGATAAATTTAATAAATTATTCATTTAATATAATTATTATTTATCGGACACATTCTTCTGCTTTAACCACATACATAGAAGAACTAAAAAAAATATTACAATATCATAAAAACAAAAAAAAAAAAAACAACTATGGATGACTTCGTAAACACGCAACTGGACAACTGCTTCAAAATCAGTGAATTCAATAGTCAAAGTGCAAAAGAGTGCAACGAAATCATCACTGACAAATTCTCTGGTATACAAATACTCCATCTTAACATCCGCAGCCTTCAAAAAAACATAGATGAATTTATACTCAATATAAATAATCTTAATGTAAAGCCGGATGTTATAGTATTAACTGAAACATACACAAACAGTGACTCACCACATTATAATTTAAGTGATTATATCTACATGCAAACAAACACAAACATAAATAAAAACAGTGGCATTGCGATATTCGTAAGTAAGAAATATAATATTGTTACACATTTAGAACACAACTTAGATTCATCAAACTGCATAGAAATCCATCTTAACCACAACAAAATCAATTATTATTTGTTAGCAATCTATAGAACGCATGAATCGAACGCTTATTTATTTATCGAACAAATACGAAATATAATATCAAATTTAAAAAACAAAACTTGCATAATAACAGGGGATTTTAATATCAATATTAACAAAAATATAGACAATAGAATTAAACATGAATATTTGAACTGTATGACTGAAAACAACTTTAAATCGTGTATAAATGAAAATACGCGCGAAATTCAAGGTCAGAAACCATCTTGCCTAGATCATTTTTGGACGAATATTAACATAAAAGATCTTCATAAAATAAAAACCATTGTCTGGAAAAATAACATCACCGATCATCATACGTGTATATTTTTGTACGAGGAAGAAAAAACAATACAAACAAAAAATAAATCAATAAAAAAATCATATACCAAAATAAATCTGCAAAAATTAATTGAAAACTTGAAAACGGAACATTGGCAACCTGTAATCAACTGCGAAGAAGTTGAAATATGCTCAAAGTACTTTGAAAATATTTTATCCAAACATGTAGAAAACTCAAAAACAGATATTCCATATCGTAATTTAGATAAAAATAAATACTTAAAACCATGGATCACACCGGGTTTATTAAATTCAATCAAAGAAAAAGGTAAGCTTTACAAAAAAACAATAAAATTCCCAAACGACAAAAAAATAGAATTTAATTATAAAAAATATAAAAATAAATTGACACGCTTAATAAAAATTAGTAAAGATGAATATTACAAACATAAAATAATAAGTTCTGAAAACAATCCAAAAATAATCTGGCAAGCAATTAACTGTGCAATAGATAACAATAAACAAAAACATTCAATCAAGGTAATTGTAGACGAAAATGACGTAAAAATAAATGCAGAGGAAAACCCTAAAAAATGCGCGGATATATTCAACTCCTTCTTCGCGAAAGTTGGACAAAACCTCGCTAAAAAAATTAATGTAACAAAGGGAGCGACAACTCAACAAATTATCGAAGATATACACAGTGTAAACTCACTGTCCCATTTTAAAATGATCAAGGAAGTAGATATTCTAAACATTATTGAAAATATGAAAGGAGGGTCGTCACCAGGTTTTGACAACATAACTGTAAATATGTTAAAATCTATTAAAAGCCACGTGATAAAACCATTAACTCACCTAATTAATTTAAGTTTAAAAAATGGAATATTTCCGTCTAATTATAAGAGGACAATTATCTCACCTATATTCAAAAGTGGAAACGCACAAAATGTAACTAACTATCGACCAATTTCCCTCATTTCAAATATTGGAAAAATATTTGAAAAAATCGTAAAATCTCAACTAATGGAATTTATTGAAAATAACAAAATACTTCACGACAATCAATACGGATTCCGAAAAGCGCGCAGCACACAAGACGCGATTGCAAATGTCACATCACGCATATATAAAAACCTTGATATGAGCAATAAATGTATAGGTATTTTTATAGATCTGAGAAAAGCGTTTGACAGCATATCCCATAAAAAACTTATGAAAAAATTAGATAATTTGAACATTAATGAAAACGTAGCAAATTGGATAAAAAGCTACCTAAAAAATCGCCCTCAATGTGTCAAAATAAATAACATTTATAGCGACGAAGAGACATCTGAATATGGAATTCCACAAGGTACTGTGCTAGGTCCTATATTATTCATCTTATATGTAAACGGTATATTCTCACAGCCACTTCATGGTAGTATAACCTCTTATGCCGACGATACAGTACTTATTGAAAGTGGAATCACATGGCAAGTTGTAAAACAAAAAGCAACAGAAGACATAAACATACTTAAACACTGGTTTGATATAAATCTACTATCTCTTAATAGTGAAAAAACTCACGTTATACCATTTGCAATAAAATCAAAGGACGTTCCGGTAAATTTTGATATAATTATACATGATAATTCTAAAGATCACAAAAAAAATAACTGTAAAATAAACTGTTCCACATTAAAAATTTCGAATAAAATCAAATACTTAGGAATAACAATAGACAAAAACCTGAACTGGAAAGATCAAATCAACCTTACCGTTAACAAAATAAGGAAATTAATTTACATATTTTTAAAAATCCGAAACTTTCTCTCATTAGAAAATCTAACATCAGTCTACCATGCTATAGTACAGTCAAATCTCCAATACTCTGTAGTAAGCTGGGGAGCTGCATACAAAACAAATCTACTCCCTGTTGAAATTGTGCAACGTCTAATTATAAAGATTATCTTGAAAAAACGAAGAGATTATCCAACTCACCTTAATTTTGAAGAATTTAAAGTATTAAAATTTAATGATCTAGTTCGAAAAAATATAATAATCCAAATAATAAAAGAAAAACAAAATCATAGCTTTTTAACTGAAAGTCGTACTCGTCAAAAGCATATATTTCCAACACAAAAATGTAACACCTCATTTGCACAACATCATTACACATATCTAGGAAAAAAATACTTCAATAGCCTACCTGAAAAAATAAGAACAATCGAAGACGATAAATGCCTATTAAAAGCAATTAAAGAGCAATTTAAAGTAAAAATAACAAATTGATAAAATTTATCATCATAAATTATATAACTTGTAAATTTGTTTTTTTTAAGTATCTACCACAATTAAATCAAAAGATTCAAAATATATTTTGTAAATATATTTTAAATATTTTTTCATCCCGATACTCGTCCCTCTTCTAATCACAAGCGTCTGCTTCTATAGAAGAGAAATATCATACAAAATAAAAAATAAAAAAATCAGTGAAAATTTATTATATAGTTTATTTGTATCAAAAAAAGATTATTTTGAAATATAAATATTATATTTTATATGTTATTTTTGCTGTATAAATAATGTATCTTCTGTAATAAATAAATGAAAAAAAAAAAAAAAAAAAAAAAAATTGCGTTATTTAATTATCGTGATGTCAGATCTCACCGTTCGAGACACTCGGACCCTCCGAAAATTATGCTAATAAGATTTGCATTATTTAAAATTATTTACATAGCGTAGAAAAACGTTTTAAAAAATATATTTAATTTAAGAGGAATGCGTTCATATAAAAATATATAATTGTTTTACAAAAATATTAATACATAAACTTTGGGTTATTCCCTTCAACATTGTTTATTTATAAAATGTCATAGTATTTTTCACAGTAATTTATTAATCGAACATTTACATTAAGTAAATTATTGTAATGTAATACTATTTGAACAAGGTGGTTCAGATCTTCAATTACCAAGAATACGACATCTCTAAAAGCCCCCTATAGGATTTCATGCAATGATTATGTAAAATAACACTCGAGCAATTATATCGGGCGTGTATAATATAATATATGTGTACGTAGGATTAGGAATTACAATTATTGTTGTGTTTGTAGATATGAGTAAATTGCTCTTAGTTATTACTTGGAACACCGCACAATTAGATGAATCATTTGCTAAAATTATCTAACCTACCCTGTAAAATAGTGACTACACGAGCTTACTTTGGTGTGGAATCAAAGGTTTATTTATTAAATAATAAAAACAATTTTAATTTGTCATTTTAAAGAGAAATATAACGTCAAAATGAAACAAGTTCTTTTTGTAAAACCACTTTATTTTAATTTATATTCGTCGCCCGGTTTCTGTTGTACACAACCTTCTTCAGGACAACAAATATATAAACAAAATTTCAGTACAGAGGAAGATTGAGAGGTAAGTAAAATTTATTTATTGAATATTATAAATATATTTAGATGGTCTTTTTAAAGAGAAAGATAAAGTCAAAAACAACTTCTTAGTTTAAAACAACTTTATTTTAATTTATATTGGTCGCCCGGTTTCTGTTGAATTCAACCTTCTTCAGGACAACAAATATATAAACTAAATTATAGTACAGAGGAAGATTAAGAGGTAAATAAAAGAAAGAGATGGCATATAAGAGGGAGGTGACATCAGAGACTGGTTGGTAGAGGGGTCAGGGAAGTGGCAGAGAGAGGGTGGGGATTACATAGCGAGAAAAGGAACAACTTCTATTACAATCTTCTATATTATTTTTTTGTTAATATGGCAATTATTTTTCTTTGATTTTAATATCTCTAATGCTTCTGATTTTTTTAGGCATATGCCTATTCTATTTTTATGTAGAAGGATATAACTTGGAACATTGGCATTTTAAACTAATAATATTGTGGTAAAAACTAATAACATCAGAAACACGCAATACTAAAGAAATGTTTCAGTTTTTACTAACATTTTCTGTACTTTATGTAATTTTCAGTTTGGGAGCCATTTATTGGATGGCCAACACCTCTGCCACAGCTCACTTCGAGTGGTTCTAAACGTTTGTTGACTTAGCAGGGGTGCCTGGGTTCATCGGAGAACTTTGTTCAGGTCTTGGCGGTGGATGCACCTTCCCAGAGGGGAGAGGCCAGTTTTAGGAGACCCTCTGACCTCTCCAGCTATTTATCTCGAATCATCGTCTCGCACACTGCAACGGGAGGGATTGATTAAAACAGTTGTGTTTAAAAATACTCGTACCGACATCAATACAATACATTTCATTTTATGAGAAAATCTGAATCCTGATATAACCTCAAACAAACCACATTTGATGCATACAAACGACAATATCTTGTTACGTCCACGGTTGCATTTAGAAGAAACATATGATAGAATCGAATTACCTATTAGTTTTCTAAAATAAAATCACGGAAGATAAAAGCTCACTTAAGTGATTAAAAAAACCTATCCATTTCATAAACAAGGAGTCTTTTGACAATCTATTGGGTGAACAAAGATAAATAGTGTATTTTTTTCAATAAAATCAACACAAACCAAAAACTATTTACGCTGTCACGACAAACATTGCGCCCGTTTGTAAAGCTTATTGAAGTTTTGACCTGATAAAAGCTGAAATACCTCGGTGTTTGTAAAAATCCACCAATGGAACATTTATGTTGGTTTGATTTAAGCCTTGCATTAAATAACGCTTTAAAAATAACTTTTATGTAACATTCCCGAAGATTATACCTTATACCGAAGATACAGCCTAACAAGTCAAGTGCCCTCTCCCATCGGAGGCTGACCACCATCAGAGCCTTACCCCTTAACGGCCTCCGTGGTCGATGGATAAGGCTCTTGGCTCGCAATCCGAAGGTCGCGGGATCGAATCTCGGTTTGCACAAATAACATTTATTTCATTAATTTGTGTTATTTCACAATTTATTAATTGAAAATAATATACATATAGGGTATTTGCTGCACGTTCCAGAGAGGAAGACATTCTCAATATTTCCTTGGTGTAAGACCACCATTCAGAATTTAAACGTTGCTTTAAATAGCTTTAGCCGTGTTAAGTGATCTGATCTGAACAGCCGAGTACATTCCTACCTTTATCTTTCCCATCTCCTTCCCCTCCCCACTACCTTCAGCCTCACAATATTCCCTTGGGGATGACATATTCTCACTGGATCTAGATGGGAGCATCTGGGACTCTTGTGAGGAATACACATTAAAAGGGGCAATATTCACATAAGGCTACAGCGTGGCTTAACTTAAATAAACTTAACACGCATCGGTCACATAAGTACATACCGAAGTCATGAGGTGTGATGCCTTTTAAAATTTTTATTGGTCTTCGACCAGAAAATTTATTTAATAATCTTGCGTTTGTCGCCCCTCGTGTGATATAGTACAAAAATCTGCTTTCATGTATTTATGGTCCGATTGATAGATTCTCCTATCTTAACAGACGGATTGCAACCTTTAGAGCACAGGCGTCAGGTGGGAATGCTGTCCTTGTTCTACCGGTATTATAATGGAAGATGCTCAGAGGAACTAGCGTCATTGATCCCCTGCCCAACATTTGTACACTGTTGACATTAGTCACATGAGAACGGGTCGTTTTTGAGTTCAACAGCTCGGCTGTGGAACGATTTACCGGCCTCTGTGTTTCCCCCCTCTTACAACATGGGTCTCTTCAAGACCCATGTTCACTCCTTCCTTTCCTCAAAAATAACCTCCACACAACATCCTCAAAGATGACATAGGCCCTGAGGGAAATTATTTTCCTCATGGCCTCCTGTGTGGAGTTAAAAAAAAAAATTATAAAATTAACAATATGAAAATTGTAGCTAGTCGATAACAAAAATCTCTACCCTCTCAACCCTATCTCCATCCAGGGTGTTTTGAGGATATGCCAATATACACAGCAGAAAATTCATGAAAAATATTTAGTCAACGGTAAGGTTTTATAATCTTACTAATATTATAAATGCGAATGTTTGTATGCATGGATGTGAGTTACTCTTTCACGCAATAAATATCGAATGGAATTTTAAAATTCTTTCACTAATCAAAAGCTACATTATTTTCGAGTAATAAAGGTTATATATATTAGTAAGCTCTGGAGTTATGAAATTATTTATTATAAGTTTATTGTCCGAACGAAAAACAAAGCGTGCTGCTAAGTAATTGTTTGACGTGGGCTGTCATTTTGTTATTTGTTTAGGTTACTCTGGAGATTCCTTTGATGGTAAAAATTCAAATATGTATAAAATAGGTACTAATCTACATTTTGACCTTATCCAACTGCTAGCGCGTATTTGATTATTACGTTTTAATGGGTGACATCGTGAAAAATGAATGTAACGGGTATGGAGGAGGAGGAATGCGAGCGAAGCCGGGGGCAAAAGCTAGTTTTATTATAAAAAGACACGGCATCCATTGCTCTTTATAAAACACGCAATTATCTACGCGCGTTAAATTACCTTGTGATAAATTTTATGTTTCGTTTAACCAGGCGAATTTTAAATTTTTCATTAAGTACATTGAAATCTCGACCCCAAAAATCTTTTTACATGTTTTATATTTCGCTGCGAGCGCTTTCAAAACCGGGGCGTATATTATTTTTAAACGTATATTTGAATTTCAATTTTATTTTCATGATTTGAAGTGAAAATTATCCCATTTCCCGACTTTCAATCGAATTGAAGCTCGGCAGATGGACTCGCTGTCGATGACAATAAATTTTATCAATTTTTGGTGGCAATCATCACAATCAAACGGACATATACGTATCTCTCTGAAACTCGATAATATAACAGCACTTAATACACAAAATAAATATCGGTCTTACCAACTCGTGATTTGGCCCAGTTGGTAACGTGGTTGATTCCAATCACTGGGTAAGAAGGTTCAATGTTCAGTAAAACCAAAAATAATAATTAAAAATTGACGTTTTAAAAGCCGTTTGAAAATAGACGTAATTAAGTTTGCATTTTGGTGCATGGCCTTTTTTTAAGAAACTGTTTGGTGTTAAGGATAATCAAGGCAATTTTAGAATGAAAAAAATTGAAAAGTTTCAGAATGCATCTGAAAACTAAAATTGTTTTTGGAAGGTGTTAAAATACCCCATTGGGACATTTCCCCGTTCAATAAATTACGATGATTATAGCATTTTTATTTTATTTTTATGTTGACGAATAAATTTTCTACAACAATTCAATGTTTCCCATTTTTGAATTACCGCTAAAACGATATTTTGGGGTGGGGCTATCATGTGACGTCATGAGCGTGGACGCTCGCTGACAGTGTTTATTTATGCTGGGCAAGTTGTGCGACGCTTGTGACGTCACAATCCGATTTGCCAACCACGGGCTGATTTGATTTTGTCAGTTTAAGATCGTTTTTAAAATCAATAATATTGAATGAAAACATAAAAAACAAACACTTTTAGTAGGATGATTAAAATCAGAAACACAACCTTTAAGTATTCCGTACATTTTCAACAGAATCCCTCGTTTGTGGAAATACTCCATTCAAATTACTGAATTCAAAAAATTTATACACAAATATATTTTAATAGGCAAATGTATTATAAAAGTTATCTTCAACTCACAATTTTTTTGTCGTTCCATGTAAAAATAATTCATTAAAAATTCTCACGCAGTTTCTTTTTTTTGCAACTTAGGTTTCACAAAGGTGTACATTTTAATTATTTTTTGGTGTTTTCTCTTTCTAATACCGGTTAGATCATATTTCTAACCATTCTAGGAAGGGAGACACAATGATTTCTATTAGAACCTATATGAGCTGTTCCAACTAGCCAAGGGGTTAGAATCCTCATTCAATATTTAAAATCTTTCGTTACATTTCGAACCGAACTGTAACGAATAAAAACCAATCCCGTAGATGAAAATTCTATGAAAAAAATGTCGAGGAAACTTCCGGTTTGAAGATAGATTAAAATAAATCAATTTTTCATCATCACGGATGAAATGATCAGCAATAACTGGATGAAAATATCTACCTGAACGTTAAGCGGTTCAAGTCAAAATTACTTCCTGTCGTCCAGGAAGAAAATACTAAAGAATTATGGAGAATTAGTTTCAATACCAAAATAATAACAAACTATCATCAATAGACCAGTTAGTCAAGCGTACAGAAAAGGCGTAAAAATCTGACGGTAAACACAAGCTTTAGCACAAAAAATAAAAGCTTTCAACAATATTTCACTCAATACAAAAAGAGGGAAATAAAAAAAATTCAGATACAAAATTAAAGAGACAGATTCGAGAACAAAAAATTCAAAATTACAAAAACGTAAAAAAGTAAAATAATAAAACATAATATGTGTGATACGTTTTTAGATTTTTATTTTTTATTTTATTTGTTTTTGGGGTGTTATGCCATGTAGCGCTACCTCCTTCTTTAGCCAACGTTTCGACAGACCCAACAGATTATGGTTCTGTCGGATCTGTCCTGACGATAGACACTGCAACGCTGTCTGAAACGTTGGCTAAAAAAGAAGGTAGCACAACACGGCGTAACGTCCTAAAAACAAATAAGGAAAATAGTATGTAGGTATGTACATAAAACACAACACCATTACAATACGCAAATCTTTGTATTTGCGATATATATATATATATATATATATTTTTTTTTTTTCATTAACGCCCTTATGTATTTTATTTTAATTCATCTTAGTTCTATTATACTTTATTAAAATGAATTATTTCATATTTAATAGACTTTTATTATATTGTAAAATAGATTTCTCAGCACCCAGCGAGGCCCACATTTTTATTTAACGAGTTTTTTATTTGTTAAAGAAAGACAAATATTCACGGGTTACGAATAACCCAAAAATGTTCTCCTACTACCACCACACTAAGCAGAAAATTTTGCTTGTGCCGTGATGGAGGACTCGGAGTCAAGCTAGCCGAGGAATCGAACGTGGGACCCAAACGCGATGTCCACTCAGCCACTGACCGATCACTACGAGATATGTTATTGATGTAGGAATTAGATAGCGGAAAATTGAGCGAGTGACGCCTTGGTAGGTGCCCGTTGCAATAGTATATTCGGCTACTATTCGGTCGATTAGTCAAATATTAAATTTTTTTTTTTGATGTGTTTAAAATGTCACACAGTCCTGTAATAAAATTAGTAACCAAATATCATTTTAACGACGTTTCCTCCTTAATTTCTGAGAATGCCTTCAATGTCACTCATCCATTACGTTATAATAAGATGAGAGGAAGTTGAACATCTTCATTTCTGTAAATCTACAAGATAACATATTTTTTCTTCGAATTTCTCGTGATACCAATAGGCCACTTGCATGGATTTCATAACGACTTGGAAAAAATTCTGTGGATAGACTTTTTTACTCTGATTACGAAAATGTTAGTAAAAATTTTAAGAAATGTATAGTTTTTCTTATTTTTAAATAAATAAATCCATCATTTGAGCTCGTGATCGTGATCCGATTATGTTCCCTTAATTTTGTAAAATTCCACACTGATTAATTTTTTTTTATATGGCAACACTTTGATTTCCGGCGAATTTTTGAACTTGCGTTCAACGTTCACTAGATTTATTGTTTGTTCTATGCGAACTTTTCCTTTGGTTTGATTTTTGATAAAGATGGCGGTGTTTTTTCAGATGTTACGAAGAGAACCCCGTACAAATTATTGTTATTCGTTTGGAAAACATAATTTTTTTTTAATGATTTTCGGCTATGTAATTATCGTTTTTTCGCACACATAAAATTATGTCCCGTATTTCCGGTTTATAAAAAATCGTCTGATTTTTCGTATTGAAATTTTCAATAAATCGCCAGGGTTTCAAAAATACTATTAAAAAAAAATTAAAAATACGGAATGTCTTAGAATATTTTCCTTAACCGGATTTTTTTTTTTTAAATGTGATGCAAGTGGCCTATTACATATAACGAATTTAATAACACGAATATTGAAAAACATGTTGACATACTTACAAACGTGCTTATCATATTTTGAAGAATATTAAAAAAACTGGTAGTTACTCAGTGCCCGACTCTAATTTCAATCATTATTTATGATCTATGATCAAGTACTTACTTTACTTAAGTAATCTATGGATTCTTCGGGTCACATGGTCTCATTGCCTAGGGTGACCGAAGATAGATTTATCAAGTCTTTGGGTCTCAAGAGGTCCGCAAATCAGAACTAGCCTTCAGTTTGGAAGGACGTTTGTCCTCAGAAATATTATTACAATTAGAAGAAAATGATGAACAATCACTGTGTTATTAAGAACCTAAGTCTTTCAATCAAGCATTCTATATTTTATGAGAATAGTAAGTACTGAAGAATACAGTCCCAGTACTTACCCTATGAAGTTATTTTCTGAAAGGAATATTAAAGACATTTGACAAATTTTTACACACCTTAAACCATGAGATAAGACTGAGGTTATTTGACCGTGTATAGAAACTTGGAAGAAGGAAACACTCCATTCAATTTGTTTAATTTTTTCTGGCTTCTTTTCACCTTACTCATAAGCGTCAATGATATTGAGCGAGTTTACAAGCTACTATCTGGAAAATTCACTATCTGTTAGTAAACTCGCTCAGTGTAATCGTATTACTTGCTAACAAGCAGATTGTTTACAATCTACGAAAAAAATTGAAAGGTCGTCAACTTTATTTGCCACTCGCTTACTCGTGATTGGTTTATTTATGCACTCAAAACGGCGGCCAAGAAATAGCTGATTTCGACTGTCAAACATCTGACAGAATTAGTTCACGCAGGCGTCGTTATTCAGGCTACTGGGTAGCTGTGACGCTAGCAGTGACCTACGAGCTCAGTTTCCTAGGCTACTGAGCAAGTGGACAGTTTTGTGTGTCATCATGACAATCTTACTAGCCAATTCACCCGCATTTAAATTTAGTAGATAGTAGCTTGTAAACTCGCTCAATGTAATTGAGGCCTGACACTTGAATCAGTTTAATAATCATTGATCGACAATTGATAAGAATCCATGGCGTTTAATCAAAGACTTAATTAGCGATGACACAGGCAATAAGGAACATTGAACATAGAAAGGACTAATTTTAAGCTGTTTCAACATTGAACACATAATTGTATAAGTTAGATTAATCTACAGGTCGTATGCTTTTTTTTCAGAGTATTGATATTAAAAACTTATGAGGATGCAACGTTTCTAACTGAAGACATTTGATCTATTAATTAAAATAAATCTTTGTAATAATGACTTTTGAAGGCTTTTCTTCATCAATTTAATATATCATTGAAGAAGAAGATAAAAATATAAACGAAATATGAAAAAGGATAAAACACAGAAAAAATATACGTAGGTAGATTTATTAGTCATATTCTCTTCTTCAATATTGTGTTACATTGATGGGAATAACCTTTAAAAGAAATGATAAAAGAGAGTTATTATAAAGAGAGTTAAAAGTAATTATAAAAGAGACTTTTAGAAAAAGGTGTCGCATATAAATAAAATCGGATATGTTTATACGAGACACTATCTAGGTTAAAAAAAACAGTTTTTTGAATATTTGTTTTAATTTTTAAAAGTCGCTGCTAAAAATTCGGGAAAAATAGTCGAAGATAATATTTACTTCTTCAAACTTCGCAAAATTACTTTGTGGCATCATTAATTATATAGTGAATAACAGATCACTTTGTATCATATTGTGGTTTATACAAAGTGATCTGTTATTCATTATATAATTAATGATGCCATAAAGTAATTTTGCTAGTGATCTGTTATTCATTATATATACATAGAAGATAATATTGTTAATTTTGAATTTGAAATATGAGATTGACAAAAAAGACTGAGAAATAAGAGGTATCAGTGGCCAAATTGGTGTAGGCCGTTGTCCCGATAAGATGATAGATCTTGGGTTCGAGTCCCACTTGCGGCCGTTAGTTTTTTCGTTTTTTTGTATGTTGTTCTTTTTCATATTTTGTAAAGATTTATTAGTATTATCTTCTGCAATGATATAAAAGACGATGTTCATAAAATGCATTTATTTTTAATTGTTTCGTAAAAGAAAGACAAACATTCCCTGGTTACAAATAATCAGAAAATATAGAACATACGACATGCAGAACTATTCCACACTCTTAATTACAAAACAAATGCAGCAACTAATCCGCCAATTAACCGCGCTCTACGTGTGTTCAATATTATTTACCTAAACTCTAACATCGATATTTTCTCGGATTCAATGCTCAAATTTAAAAATAGCATCATGTCAATAATATAAGCAGTTCAATGCTCATCTCCGTCCCTTCACACATCACCACTTCTTAAACTCACACACCTCTACAAACATACTTACGCATACACACATACCTACCTACTACGCACATCACCCGGTAATTACTAAATATACATACCATAAATAAGACAATACAAAGAAACATATCATAGGTACCCACCATGAAATGTTACTTTTATCTGTAATTTTTTTCTTTTTTGTTTATGGCAATTCACCTTACAGAGAGTGCTATGTGATCTGTAAATTTTCTCACTACTGTATTCAATGTAGATACTGTTTGTTTTTATATAAGCAAATAAATAAATATTTTAAAATCTCCTACTAACATCTGAGAAAGCAGAAAATATTGCTTGTGTTGTAATGGAGGACCAAGCCAGCCGTGGTTAAATTAACTTACGTTAGTTAGTTAAGCCAACTTACTTTTTGGTTTGTCGTAAACCTTATTATTTTTTAACATAATTTGTTTTAAAACCACTTCATGTTTACCATCGATCAGTCTCTGATGAATCTTTCCATTATTGACAAAAATTTCAAAAACAATAAATCTGACATAATGTGTTCCAGACTATGAAGGGGTCTTCCGAAACCTATGGAGAGTAAAAAAAAAGTAGTTTAATACAAATTAAGAAACATTTCTGCGTAGACTTAGAAATTTCAGAGAGAAGAGGACTGACATGAAATTTTTTTTCCCATGTTCGTACTTAGATTTTTTACTTTAAGATTAGCTTGCCGAGATGTTGGTTTGTCTAATAAATTTATCTATTTAAGTTTTATCTACAGTTTTATGATCATCCTGAGTGGATCCGCATTTGAAAAACTGCATTGTTTCTGCATTTGCATGTAAATGCTTTACGAGTCGAATCAATATAATATGAGCCGGCCGGGAAATGAATTTAAATTTCCAACGGAGAGGGTTTACGAACCCATCAAATCCGTCAAAATTGTCATTGATTTTCTGAAACGGCCCGTCGATACGACTCATAATATTTGCCTTCAGACATTAGCCGATATGGGCACTTTCGGCAGATGAATAGTTAATGTTTGACTGTATCTAGTCAAAATGTCAACTTTGTGCCGTTACATTTGATTTATTGTATCATAATGACGATGGTACTTTATTTGTGAATAAAAATATGTTTGCATTAAGGTTAGTGCTGATGATTGAACACATAATAATAATTAAAAACGTCGATAGGGTTACTATGACGATTAGTAACGTTTTAAAAATTGAATATTGTTGTCGAGACATTTACTAGCTGAAAAGAGGTTTTGCGTTCGAAGTGTCCAATGAGTCAAGATTCTTATAAAAACAATAACAGAAAAAATACTTGGCAAATATTTTTGTTAAATATTTAATAAAAGCTAATTACACATTAAAGCTGACCATATCGTATGAGTTTTGGTCAGTGGTGTAATTATTTGGCAGACAAAAAACATATTTTAATAATTTTTAATGAAAGCAGTGATTAGGATGGTTGCGCGGCTTTTTATCCTGCGACAAAATATCCCCGACAAAATATCCTGTGGAAAAAACATCCCCTCAACAAAATAATAATAATAATTATTTTTAATTGATAAACTAACGTTTAAACAAGATTTTTATGCATAGCACAAAGGGTATATAACAAATATTATAATCAATAATTATCAGCCTGAAACACTCATCTACATTGAAAAAATCTTCCGAGAAAAGATACTGGCCGCCAACGGGAAAAATAATAATATATACTAAAACTTAACCTACCAAAAAAATGGGACCAAAATAACACGGACATCCTGTAAAGGCAATTAATTATTATCATCTGTATTATTTTTGTCCCATTTTTTGTCAGGTTAGGTTAAGTTTTAGTAGATATTTTTTGGGGGATATTTTGTCTGTAGGATATTTTGTTGGAGGTTAACCTATTAAGTCATGTTCATCATTCTTCATCGGAAAAATTATTTCTAAATAATATTTAAAATAATTAATATTAATTATTAAAATATTTCAATCAATCAGCCAGCCTTAGCACGGGTTGTTTCATAGAATTGAAACAACGAATTTAACATACAATTTAAACAAATTTCAGTTTCAGACAATTTAAACAGTGAATCAATTCATCAAATTTTAACATTCTGTGAAAATTCCATTGAAGTTTTATATTTAGAAGTTTAATAATTTATTCAAATTCTGTGAAAAAACCCGTTCATAGTATCTTTGCCAAGAAGTGATGAATAATGTCTTTGACCAAAAGGCAAAAAATAAACATTATTATATAATGCTAACAATGATTGTTTTCTTTAAGCAATGGTTTACTAAAAACTCTACAGCAAATTCCACCTCAATAGGAATTACTCTGTGGCTGGTATCCTTGTATTTTTATTGCTTCTGTACCATTCGAAGAATATTCCGTTATCATTATCATTTCAAACTTAGGATTTTTTTATATTTAAATATTGTACCTGCGGTCATAACAACGGAAATTTTGTGTATATATATTTACCAGAAAACCCTTGCACTTAGTGCAAGTGAAA
Source organism: Limnephilus lunatus (assembly GCA_917563855.2). Taxonomy (NCBI): domain Eukaryota; kingdom Metazoa; phylum Arthropoda; class Insecta; order Trichoptera; family Limnephilidae; genus Limnephilus; species Limnephilus lunatus. Next base: position 59,910,068 of record OU830601.1, read on the forward strand.
CCAAAAAGAGAACGATTCGGAATCCCACTTAATCACTCTCTCAATTAGTGTCTCTGCAAATTGTATTTAACGGTAATAAATCAATTTGGACACCTTCATAAATTGACATTTAAAATGTTATAAATAAGTCGTCCGTACGTGGCTTTACCACAATTTGAAAATGACCTTACAAGTCGAAACAGCTGTAACTAAAATACATTCTTAAATACTTGCAGAACTCGATAATAACATATCAAATTTAAATTTAATTAAATTTCTAAAAATTTTCTGTTTCTGTTGAATTCAGCCTTAGTGACGTGACATAGAAAAAAAATGTTAATCGAAATGGTGATTGTGTAGACCAAGCAATGACATAACATTTTAAGTAGACGCGTTCTGGAAATGTCAAAGCGCCAAGCAAAAAATAAGTCAAATGTTTTGCTTTTACGTGGTTTTAGTGCTAAACTGCCAAACGTCACCTACAGTTACCCATAACTAAATTTCATTAGAAATGTCCCAAAATGCCCTCGGGCGTGATGATATATTTTTTATATGAATTTCACACAAGAGTCCCAATTGCTCCCAGTATCCTGCAGCCTTTGAGAATATGGTATCCCCAATTGGGTTGGGGTACGTTAATATATTTGTATAAAAAAAATGTTTTAATTAAATGAAGACAATATAAGCGAAACTCAATCGAAAATCTGAAAACAGAAAAATCAGAAAAAGATATTGACACATCTGGGACTCGAACCCAGGACCTCTCGCTTACCGGGCGAACGCGCTAACCACTGCGCCACCGTGTCGATATCCAATTCGGTCACTTTTAACTGTATCATACTTCGACTAAGAACCACCCACACTATCTTCATTTTTCTTAACGCATATACTATTGGCTGCTATCTTTATGTATGATTGCAAGATTCAAACCCGAACTAAATGCTCTCTAGATAGTGTCTGGATAAATCTTTATCCATTTTATTTAATATGCGACATCTATTGACTTTTCTGCAAGTCTAGGATGAATATTTTTATTTTATTTTTTTTTATTTTAACTTTATGAGTAAAACCTCAAATTGTAATATTTAATTAAATGAAGACAATATAAGCGAAACTCAATCGAAAATCTGAAAACAGTAAAATCAGAAAAAGATATTGACACATCTGGGACTCGAACCCAGGACCTCTCGCTTACCGGGCGAACGCGCTAACCACTGCGCCACCGTGTCGATATCCAATTCGGTCACTTTTAACTGTATCATACTTCGACTAAGAACCACCCACACTATCTTCATTTTTCTTAACGCATATACTATTGGCTGCTATCTTTATGTATGATTGCAAGATTCAAACCCGAACTAAATGCTCTCTAGATAGTGTCTGGATAAATCTTTATCCATTTTATTTAATATGCGACATCTATTGACTTTTCTGCAAGTCTAGGATGAATATTTTTATTTTATTTTTTTTTATTTTAACTTTATGAGTAAAACCTCAAATTGTAATATTTAATTAAATGAAGACAATATAAGCGAAACTCAATCGAAAATCTGAAAACAGTAAAATCAGAAAAAGATATTGACACATCTGGGACTCGAACCCAGGACCTCTCGCTTACCGGGCGAACGCGCTAACCACTGCGCCACCGTGTCGATATCCAATTCGGTCACTTTTAACTGTATCATACTTCGACTAAGAACCACCCACACTATCTTCATTTTTCTTAACGCATATACTATTGGCTGCTATCTTTATGTATGATTGCAAGATTCAAACCCGAACTAAATGCTCTCTAGATAGTGTCTGGATAAATCTTTATCCATTTTATTTAATATGCGACATCTATTGACTTTTCTGCAAGTCTAGGATGAATATTTTTTTTTTTTTTTTTTTATTTTAACTTTATGAGTAAAACTTCAAATTGTAATATTTAATTAAATGAAGACAATATAAGCGAAACTCAATCGAAAATCTGAAAACAGAAAAATCAGAAAAAGATATTGACACATCTGGGACTCGAACCCAGGACCTCTCGCTTACCGGGCGAACGCGCTAACCACTGCGCCACCGTGTCGATATCCAATTCGGTCACTTTTAACTGTATCATACTTCGACTAAGAACCACCCACACTATCTTCATTTTTCTTAACGCATATACTATTGGCTGCTATCTTTATGTATGATTGCAAGATTCAAACCCGAACTAAATGCTCTCTAGATAGTGTCTGGATAAATCTTTATCCATTTTATTTAATATGCGACATCTATTGACTTTTCTGCAAGTCTAGGATGAATATTTTTTTTTATTTTTTTTTATTTTAACTTTATGAGTAAAACCTCAAATTGTAATATTTAATTAAATGAAGACAATATAAGCGAAACTCAATCGAAAATCTGAAAACAGAAAAATCAGAAAAAGATATTGACACATCTGGGACTCGAACCCATATCGACACGGTGGCGCAGTGGTTAGCGCGTTCGCCCGGTAAGCGAGAGGTCCTGGGTTCGAGTCCCAGATGTGTCAATATCTTTTTCTGATTTTTCTGTTTTCAGATTTTCGATTGAGTTTCGCTTATATTGTCTTCATTTAATTAAATATTACAATTTGAGGTTTTACTCATAAAGTTAAAATAAAAAAAAAAAAAAAAAATATTCATCCTAGACTTGCAGAAAAGTCAATAGATGTCGCATATTAAATAAAATGGATAAAGATTTATCCAGACACTATCTAGAGAGCATTTAGTTCGGGTTTGAATCTTGCAATCATACATAAAGATAGCAGCCAATAGTATATGCGTTAAGAAAAATGAAGATAGTGTGGGTGGTTCTTAGTCGAAGTATGATACAGTTAAAAGTGACCGAATTGGATATCGACACGGTGGCGCAGTGGTTAGCGCGTTCGCCCGGTAAGCGAGAGGTCCTGGGTTCGAGTCCCAGATGTGTCAATATCTTTTTCTGATTTTTCTGTTTTCAGATTTTCGATTGAGTTTCGCTTATATTGTCTTCATTTAATTAAATATTACAATTTGAGGTTTTACTCATAAAGTTAAAATAAAAAAAAAAAAATAAAAATATTTATCCTAGACTTGCAGAAAAGTCAATAGATGTCGCATATTAAATAAAATGGATAAAGATTTATCCAGACACTATCTAGAGAGCATTTAGTTCGGGTTTGAATCTTGCAATCATACATAAAGATAGCAGCCAATAGTATATGCGTTAAGAAAAATGAAGATAGTGTGGGTGGTTCTTAGTCGAAGTATGATACAGTTAAAAGTGACCGAATTGGATATCGACACGGTGGCGCAGTGGTTAGCGCGTTCGCCCGGTAAGCGAGAGGTCCTGGGTTCGAGTCCCAGATGTGTCAATATCTTTTTCTGATTTTTCTGTTTTCAGATTTTCGATTGAGTTTCGCTTATATTGTCTTCATTTAATTAAATATTACAATTTGAGGTTTTACTCATAAAGTTAAAATAAAAAAAAATAAAAATAAAAATAAAAAAAATGTTAATGATTTTTACATCACTTTATTCATTACTTTATGCGAATTTCATATCACTTTATTTAGTATGGAATAAAATCAGTCTGCGAATTGAAGATATTGATATTGACCTAGAAAATTCAGTGAGAAAAGGTTATATAATTGACATTATTGTACATTTTTCCAGGATGCGACTAATGGCAGCCGACAATATGGTGGTATGGTATGACCGCAGCCTTCCAGCACCAAGCGCCACTCGAGACCATGTCGTTAATACCTAATTGATATATTATCGTTAATTTATTTATTTTTTAATTTACTTCTTTTTCTTAAAAAATCTTGTATTCTTCTTCAAACTTCGCAAAATTACTTTGTGGCATCATTAATTATAATAGAATTATTTACGGAAAAATAAAATTGCATTTAGATAATAAAAAAAACTTTTAAGAACAAATAATTAGTCTAAATCAAAAAAAAAAAATAATTATTGTATTATAAAAATAAAACACAAACACTTTGTATTTAACCACGAATTTATTATTGCATATATCGACCGGTTTCACTTCGACCAAGCTTCTTCAGGATATAAATAATAACTAAATGCTAAGACAGAGTTACTCTTATATATTAGCCATGTCACTCTTATATATTAGCCATAACTCTGTCTTAGCATTTAGTTATTATTTATATCCTGAAGAAGCTTGGTCGAAGTGAAACCGGTCGATATATGCAATAATAAATTCGTGGTTAAATACAAAGTGTTTGTGTTTTATTTTTATAATATAATGTCTAACCACAAAGTAATTGCTTCCTATGAAAAAAAAATAATAATTATTGTAAGTATTTATAAGAAAATAAACATGTAAATATTGTTTATAATATAGTAGTTTATACATAGTGATCTGTTATTCATTATATAATCATGTATTCACTTAATATGCTGTCAATATGTATAATTATTCAGGACGTGTTGAGCATCCTCCACACATCGAGGAATAAAAATTATTATCATTTTAATTAACAAATTTCACGGTGCCTACCTACCGTAAATTTTTTCATTAGGACCCTTAAAAGGATTTTTTGCATTTATACGTGTTTTATGCTTTTGGCTTTTTTACGAGAAACGGCACAAGATTTTCAACTATCCGTAGCCAGTAGGACTAAGTCACTCCCAATAATATAGAAGTTCACAGAGCACATAAAAAAAAACAGAATAATAAAACAACAGTTATCATAATATAATATTCACGTATAAGTTGAAAAGCAAAATAATTATTATTTAGTAAGTTATAATTGGAACATTTGGACACTCTGAATTTGTTCAGCAGTTATGGCAGCAATAACAGTAAAATACGACATTGTATGAAGATAAACAAACTCCATAGCTTTGTTCCAAATATTTATTTTCAGACGAAGCGGATACACTCTGATATGGACATCTTCCAGCTGGCACATTTTAAGCTTTTGCTAATATATGTATAATATCTGGGTCAAGGGTAAAAAACTTTGATGACGTATACATATTATTATAACAATTAATTGGGTGGTAAAATTAAGAATTTTAAAGAACCCCCGACACATTTTTCAGCCACCTATTTATTATACAGCCACCTTTCAGTTTTAGCATCAGGTCCTCGTCATCAAGAGAAATGATCATTATCTACTAGTTAAGACGAATCTAAAGAGCCCAAACTTGATGGGTTTACGAATAGGCTGTCGAGGGTTTCGTCTCCTACCTTCGAACTCTATCATCTGAGAAGTTCAGTGGTTCCAGTATACATTTATTTTTCAAATATGAGGTCAAATAAAGTATACGTTTGATCCTGATGAAGTAAACATTGTTTACGAAACATGTTGATCGTGTACAAATAAAAGTAATGTAAACAAAGTTATTTTTCTTTTTATTAAAATCAAAAAACGTAAATACCCATTATGCGTCTAAGATCCCTACCTGAGCTAACAACAATAATAAAAAGAGCTGATGACCTTGAAGCGCCTGAACAGATTTTTACGAGTTTTAGCTAAGAACTATCTCGATCACAAAACGCATCGTAATCGGTCAGTTCGTTTAGGAGCTACGAGGCCACAGACACACAGAAAGTCAAACTTGCGTCAGGGGTTAAAAAAAAAGTTTATTTTTATCATTTAATACAGGTAACATGGTATTTTAGCAGGTGAATCTGCGTTTATTCATGGACGTGGCATTTTTTTTAAATTTTGTGATTGTATATATTTACAAAAGAACAGCCTTTAGCAAATCCGATGATTAAATCTAAATCGTGCCTGTTTGAAGGGTGGTATCGGATCTATTCTTAGGGTGAGTTGTTTCACAGAATTATTATTAGGTATCATCAGCCTGAGGTGCAGTTGTCCCCTTTGCTCAATAATTAGGGGAGGGGTAACAGCGACAGTATCAGCAACATTTTGGAAAAAAAAATTGAAAAAACAAAAAAAAAACATTCAAATTACATTTCATTATTTTGCAATATTTCCCCAGTGATAGGAACATAAAAGAATTCATAATCTTCTCTTTTATAGATCGCGCGAATTTAATTATTTTAGGGAAAAACGCTTTAAAATATTAAGATGAATTACAGGTTTGCGACCATATAATATGAGTAATATAAATATGATTAAAGTGTTTTGTCCTTAAAAAAACTCAAATACAATTATGCAGCAGTGATTTATTCCAATGTGGTATTTGTTAGCGTTCCTTGAAAGATTTAAGGGTGTTTATGAACAAAACTATTAAATAATATTTATATTGCATGTTTACGGGCACAAACAAATAATCCATCATATTTTTCAAAGCATAACTTGTAAGTAGCGTTTTTCACTAAAATAATTATTATTGTGCCACTACGATTATGAATTCTTTGAAGAATCATTTGAAATGTGCGATAATACTCCAATAGGATTAACGCTCACTAGTCTGTGAAGAATTTCATTAAATGAATCCGTCCGTAAAAAAAAGGGTTTTATCAGCTCTTTTCTCAATGTCCTGTAAGTATAATCATTACAGTCTAACAATAGTCCTTACTTGCCAATCTGAATGAAATCATGCCCAGAGGACGTCATTTCGTCTGCTCCTCTCCTCGTCCTTTGGCAATGAATGTGGGGTACGTTCACACTTCCTTAGCATAGTCCAGGGACCTCTCTACCGGACCCTGAGCAATGTTAGACTAGATTAGAGACGTTACGTTGGCAAATTATGGACTTGGGTCAACTAAGTCCCATTTGGGAGACATTGATTTGATAATGATGGTATAATCAGCCCTTATTTCGGGCAGTATAAAACAAATTAGAAGAAATTTAGAATAAAAAACACATAAATTTGTTGTAGACCACTTTTTATCTATCTATATATCAACTCGTATCTATTATATTATTGTATAAATAAAAATTAATCGCCTAAATGTATATACAATGTACACGCATACTTTCCGAACGACTTCGACTTACCAAATTATTATTTCATTCAAATTTTGGGGATTTGATGTGTGCGTGCCCGCGAAGGTTTCTATGTATATATAAAAAATTGCAATAGGTGGCACGCAAGCTGTTTGAAAACTGAACGTACTGAACCTGATTGAATGGAATGCGGATAGGGGGAGGGGAACCCGGAAGGGGTTAGGGGAACTCGGGAGGGGAAAGGGAAACTCGGGAGGGTGGATCGCGGGACGGTGAGTGGGAAGAGGAAAGGCGGAGTGGGAAGTGCGAGAAGGGAAGGGGACGCGGAGAGGAAGGGGAGGCGGAAGGGGAACGGGGCGAATGGGAAATGACCCGCAGGGAGAAACAATTTATTTATTAAGTGACATAGAAACTCATACCGGGAACTCGCTATAATAATATATTATATAGATCAATTTGATTTGTATGCAAATTAACAGATATCGGCGTGAGTTAAAAGATGAATTAACGTAGTTAAAAGGTTAACGGTTTGAGTTAAGTAAGTAATCACCCAGTAGCAGGGCTGGGCAAAATACATGCTTTGCTGTAATTGAAATACAAATTACAAAATACTTTTTCGCATGTATTTAAAATACGAAATACAAAATACTTTGAAGTGGTGTATTTGAAATACAAAATACAAATACAGTATTTTAACCATTTTTTTATTTCAAATACAAAATACAAATTACAAAATACAAAATACATTTGGTTTTGGTAGAACCTTTGGTTGCAATAAATTGTCGTAAGTGTACTTATCTAAGGGTGCGTTTCCATAAAAGCAAAGCTGAGCAGAGTGAAACAGAAACGTGCAAAAATTGACCAATCATATTTCTTAGAAGACACATCTCATCCTCGCTCCACTTGTAAAGTTTTTTGGTATAGGACAAAGGTGCAGTGGCGTAGCTAGCATGGGTGGCACCTGGGGTGGGTAGGGCGGGTAACACCCCCCCCCCTATTGACTTCATCAAAAAATGCTCCACCAAAGGGGGGGGGGGGGTTGGTGGTTAGAGAATTGTGCTCTTGAGGGGTGACACTCGGTCGGGTCCGTCGGACCGCCCCCCCTTCGCTACGCACTTCCTAAGTGTTAGATAATTATTATTTTAATAACAAGACATTTGCATAGCGCAGTTTTGTGTTATTTCACATCAAATGCGTTCTACTGTAACTAACTAACTAACTAACTAACCATCACGCCGTTTCCCCGCAGGGGTAGGCAGAGAGGACGGACCGCCAAACAACTCGGTCTTGGCACACACTCCTTGCCTCGTTCACATTCATACACCGTATCATACATGCTCTTCTATTATTCCGACTCTTCACATGGCCCGACTCAAGTATCTGATTCACTTGGTCGTGCCATGTCTTTTTCGGACGTCCCCGACTTCTTCTACCATTCACATTTGCATCATATATTCTCCTTACACTCCTTTCCTCGTTCATTCTCTCTACATGCCCGAACCATCGGAGCGTTCCTTTCTTGATCTTACTCATTACGCTTACATCAGCCTTGCATTCTTTGCGGATCTCCGCGTTTCTCACACGATCATACATGGTTTTACCACACATACGCCTCAGGGATCTCATTTCTACAGCATTCAGTCTACTTTCATCCTTCCTCTGCCAGTTCCATGCCTCACTGCCATACATCAGGGTAGGTACCAGTACTCCATTATGGACGGCTAGTTTCGCGTCTTTGGACAGTTTTTTGTTGGTGCCAACGGCGTTCAGTCCTCCATTAATAGAGTTACCTGCATTCACCCTTCTTTCAATATCTCTTTCAGCCTTTCCATCTCTCGTAAACATACTTCCCAAATAAACAAACTCATCCACCTGCTCCAAGCATTCATCGTTCACAACTATATTGCATACTGTTTTCGTACTCTCTCTTTCAAACACCATGACTTTAGACTTACTTACATTCATCATTAACTCATTCTTCATACATACTTCGTTCATCCTTGACACGAGAGACTGTAGATCTTCCATACTGTTAGATATCAGCACCGCATCATCAGCATACAAAAGGCAACATACTTTCAGATTACTCAATTTCGCACCCAATCCCATCTCTTTCAATTCTTGCATACAATTATCCATGTATAGATTGAATAACCACGGCGACATTACGCAGCCTTGTTTAACACCTTTCGTGATGTCAAACCACCCCGTAAAATCGCCGTTCACCCTAATACATGCAACGCTTCCCTCATATAGAGACGCAATTGCCTGTATGAGATTCGTATTCACTCCATACTTGGACAATACCTTCCATAGCTTTTTCCTGTCAACTCGGTCGTATGCTTTTTGTAGATCTACAAAGGCACAGAAAAGTTTCTGGTTTTTTGCAAGAAACTTCTCAGTGAGCATACGCAATGAGAAAATCTGGTCCATGCACCCTCTTCCACTCATAAAAGCACCTTGCACATCCCATATTTTATCTTTCGTTTCCATTCTTACCCTTTCAATCAATATTCTACCATATAGCTTGCCGACTGAACTAAGAAGGCTAATAGCCCTATGATTCCCACATTCCATACGTGACCCTTTACCTTTGTACAATGGCATGATTACAGCCCTTCTCCAATCTAGTGGCGTGTAACCCTCCACTAAACATTGATTAAAAAGTTTGCACAACCATGTGAGAATAATACGGCTATCCCCCTTAAAGTATTCGGCAGCAATATTGTCGAAACCGACAGCCTTACCATTTTTCATACATTTAGATCTTTTTATTTCATCCATGCTGATTTTGGTAACATTCACTACATCATCGTTCACACCCGATTCACCGCTGGGATCACAGTCACCCGGGTTACTTTCGAAGACTTCTTGGAAATATTTCATCCATCTCTCTTTAATTTCTTTCTCATTCGTCAACATTTGCCCATCTTTCGATTTTATCACTTTCATGCTTCCGTTCTCTGGACCACTCCGGGACCTTTTGACCTCCTTCCAAAACAGTTTAATGTTTTCTTGGAAGTGGTTTGTCATTTTTATCCCCTCTTCCTCTTTCAGGCGTTTCTTTCGTTCTTTCACTCCAACACTTACTCTTTTCTTGCATACCTTATACACTTCTTTCGCTCGATCTCTCTCTTCGCTTGGAGCACTGCCAGTCTCTATCAGACGTAACCAAGCTTTCTTCTTCTCTGAGACCAGTGCTTTGATCTCGTCATCCCACCATGCATCACCTTTCTTCCTACCTTGCTTACTTATTCCACATACGTCTCTAGCAGATTCACATAGACTCACCTTTATGTGGTTCCATGTTTCCTCTATGCTTAGACCGTCCATTTCTTTCTCATTCAATCTCATTTCTGCACAATTCTCATACTCACTTCTGACATAATCGTTTTGTAGTTTTTCTATTTTGACTCTTGTTGGAGCTGATACCGTTTTCACTTTAGAGCGCCAGTCGAGGAAGAGGTTTACTCTCGACACCACCAGAAAGTGGTCAGTTTCAACCTCAGCCCCTCTGAAAACTCTTGTGTCCTCGGTAACGGCTCTCAACCTAGAGTCAATTAGTACGAAATCGATTATTGATCTTTCATTTCCTCTTTCCCACGTATATTGATGGATACCTTTATGATCGAAAAAAGTATTCGATACAAAAAGGTTCCACTCTAAACATACTTCAAGTATTCTGTTCCCATTGTCATTCGTTATTTTATCCCCGAACATACCTAAAGCCGAATCAAATCCGTCACGTCTAATTCCGACCCACCCGTTCAAATCGCCCGCTATTATAATCCTTTCATTCGAATCTTTTAGTCTCATTACATCGTTCACACTAGTCCAAAAATCATCTTTCACTTCGTCGCTTTCAGAATTAACAGGGGCATAGCAAATAACAAGAAACACCCTTGTCAAACCAATTTTGAGTCGGATCCACATTATTCTCGGACTTACACATTCATATTGTACCATACATTCAACCATTCTGGGAGACAGTATCGCTGCAACACCCTGACAAGCCCTCTCCGTATCTGGTCTCCCAGACCAGATGACGAACCTGCCATTATGCTGCATTGTACCACTCTCTTTTTTCATACTCTCTGTTACACAAAGTACGTCCAAACATTTTCCTTTCATTGTATCACATAATTCATTCATCTTTCTTTCCATTCCTCCTCTTATATTCCATGTGCCAATTCGGCATTGCTCACGTTCCTTCCTCCTCTTTGCGCCACCGAAGGGTTCTACTGTAAATAACTTTAAATTTAGTATTTAGCAAATTATTCTCATAGTGATTGATCTAATAGTGTGACACAAAAATGTACAATACAAAGAAACGACAAGTATAATATACAATAGTGACCGACCAAAGGTTCGGTTTCGGCATCAGTTTCGGTCGGCCGCACTGAAACTCTGCGTTCGTGAAATATCACGCGTCGTTCGGCTGACATCGGGTGAGTTCGTGGCTCGTTCGCCAAATTTTTGTCTAATACGTAATTAAAATGTTGGTTAATTTTTAAATTTTTTATTTGTTTTATAACAGTAATGTACCGGTAATAAAAACCGCCGCCCAAATTGGGAGGCGGGTAAGGGTACCGCCGCCCCAGGAACCATTTATTGCATAATCAACACTTCTTCCATAGGTCACCTTAAGTGGTTCGATACGTTTGGTGTCTTTGTAGGCGTGCTCGAGTTCATGGGGTGAAGTTTGACCAGGTCTTGGGGACTAATGCGTCTGTCTGCCTGCTACGTGGTGTGCAGGATCGAGAACGACTGGTCGAGGGAGGTCTTTTATCATCTCCAGTCGGAATCTCTCGACTATCGCCTTGCACCGCGGTTGGAGAGATGGATTCATACGTCCGTTATGCCTAGATACACTGACCCCCCGATTCCTACCCATGCTTTTTACCTATTTCCTTCCCAGGACTGCCTCTCCTTCCTTTCCTTAAAAACACCCTACACACAGCATCCCCTTAGATGACATACACCACGAGGGAAACTATTTTCCTCAGGGCCTCCTATGTGGAACTAATATAAAAAAATAATAAATAATTATTTTTTCACATTCTTCAATTTTTGTTTTCTTATTTCATTTAACATGTTCATTAAGAATATTGTGATTGTAAACGCAATTAAAAAACTCAATTAATGAGGTCCTTCTTTTATATTGTGAGTTGATTGATTATTGACAATTTTTTGTTCCAAGAAGTAGTTAACATGTTTTGTTAATTTTTGTTTGTTTTATAGCGGTGATATCAAAAAAATAAATGATAATTTTTTTACATGTACTTCAATAATTGTTTTTTTATTTCATTTAACACGTGTTAATTGTCTGTATAAGTGTAAAAATAAGCCAAACTTCAGTATACAATAGCTAAAAAAGAATCGGTTTCGGCCAAAACTGAGACAGATACCGAAGATTCGGTTTCGGTTTCGGTAGAAAGTCCTGTTTCGGTCAGACACTAATAATATAATACGATACAAATAGTGTTGCCAACTTACTCTAATATATATTGCGCAGGATTCTAACGTTTTTAGTCTATGTATAATCTACGTCAGTTTTTTTTTCATTATCATTACTAAGATCGCTAAATGTATTTGAAAATGTATTTTTAAGCCATAATTTAAAAAAAGTATTTGAAATACAAATTACATAATACCTCAGCATCGGGTAATTGAAATACCAATTACAAAATACATTTTTAGGAAGTAATTGAAATACAAATACAAAATACGTATTTGTATTTCAAATACGTATTTCAATTACAAGTAATTCAAATACTGCCCAGCCCTGCCCAGTAGATGGCGTTGAGTTTCGTTAGCCACAGCAGCGCGTGGTCAGGTCAGCTAGTTTTAAATAAAAGTGATCTACAGCAAATTTGTGTATTTTTTATTGTAAATTATGGCGAGCCACAAAATTAATGCTTTTTTATGTAGAAGAAATTTGATTTGATTTGTCCTAAGAAGACTAGGTACGGTTTAAGGACTAATTTTATGGTCTCATTATTATTATAGTTCCAGGTACGCCAAAATGTACGTATAAGATTTAAAATATGAGAAAACGGATTAATTAATCTAATAAAAATATTAACCGTTTATCTCTCTTTAAGAGCATATCCTTGGGCTCACATCTAATCTGTTTACCGGAATTTTAAAGAAAATGATAAAGCATTGTTGATTAATTTTCGCGGTTACTTTCGTGTCACGTAGTGGTTATAATATATTTTTAAAGTAAACATATTTCTTATCCAAGATAACATAATATATAAAAATACTTTGTTGTTGGTATAAACCATCTCACTAGGTTGAACCTGTTCCGACGTAGTAGGAATTTAATATATATTTAATACGAGGAAATGAAACGAAAAATATAATGAAAAGTTAAATAGATTAATAGAAATGAAAAAATAGACACAGAAAGAATAGAAATGGAAAGAAAAGAAATCCAAGAACTAGTAAAGAATGGAAAGGAAAGGAATGAGAGAAATAAAAATAAAAAGAGAAGAAAAGAGACAAACCAAAACGTGGAGGATATTATTACTTATCGATTGTAAAAGTTATTTGTCCACAGTATACAATACCTTTGTTGACTATTCGTATATGATTTATTTTTTTAGTTAATATTTTTAACGTTATGTCTTTTTCAAGAAAATAACTTTACAATTAGTTCAGGATAGAAGTCATTTAAAATTTTGTACAAAAAGGTTGCTGTCAAAGATAACTGCATAGTAATAAGAATTAATCCACTTCTTATTTGAAATACTTATTTTTGAACACCCCCCCCCCCCCTATATGTTTGTATAGGCCCGTTGTGCTGTCCTGATTAATTGTATGACACTAAATTCATTTTTCTGCAACTCCCCATATTTACAAAAATTAGACATAGATTTTGCTTTTATTCAACTGTCGGTTTCAAAATAAAGATTAAATCTTTATTTTCAAACCGACAATCTTTATTTTGAATATTGACGGTTAAACTATCAACCTCAGCAGGCACCTTCCAACTTAGAAGGTTGTTTCACTACAACCCGCATTCATAGTATAGTATTATACAAGGAATTTTTTAAATATATCATAAAATTATTTATTTAACTCGAAATAAATTTTTCATCAAACTATGACAATACGGTAAAGATAATAAAACACCGTCTTGTTGATTCTAATTGGCCAGACAATGAAAAACTAATAAAAATGTTATTTTTTGACATTCAAAAATCAGTCCAAAGACAAAGAAGGTCACAAAACAAAACTATCTATAAATTTGTATGTGGGCATCTTAAAAACATATTGATTCACGTCAAAACATTTGTGAAAGAATATAATAATGTAGGATAGTTCTCGTCTCTAAATATATAATAAAGACTAAATTTATAAATGGCTCTTACACATTCATTGCTCAAATAATTGTAATCCCCAAGTTCCGCCCAACAAAGGATTCCAGCAGGTGATTTAAAGTACACGCCTTGCGGTGTTGGCGAAGCTTTTTCAATGAGCGCTAAAAGCTTTTAAGGAGCTTTTTTGTACTTTTATTATGGAAGAAGAAGGCTTTTGCGCTGCTGTAATGAAGCCCCTCATTACCGACGCCCCGGGTGTCAACTCTGCTACCCGCTACGCCTCTAGGAACCTTTTCACGGGATTTTAGAAGGTTTTCGAAATACTGCGGGTTCTATCCACGAGTTCTAACGTACATACTAGCATGATCGTTATGTTGACACGTCTGTAATCCTGGGTTACCTAAATCATTGAATCGGTAATCCCTAGAAGTGTGATTTTGGGAATGAAAGATACCCTCAGTATCGCCATGACAGACGTTAAGCATCTAAACTCTAAACGATGCTGGAAATGCCCTAAGCTATATTTGGTGACTGAATAGAAGCATCAGTTTTGGAAGGGGATATGGGTACCGCCACCCCGGCAACCATTTATTTGATAACAAATACCCTGAAATTGGTCCTTTTAATTGGTTCACCACGTTTGGGACCTAGCAGGGGTGCCCTGGTTCATGGGGGTGAGGTTTTTCTAGGTCTTGGTGGCGAATACGTCTGACAACCTACTGCGTGGCAAGCCGGATTGGAGGAGACTGGTTGAGGGAGATCTTTCTAACTCTTTTTCCGGACTATCTCGATCCGTCACTTTGTACCGCAGTGGGAGGCATGGATTCACTTCTAGACATTTTGACCCCCAGATTCTTACCAACCACCTCATACCTTTTTCCTTCCCAGAACTTAATCTGCTTTCTTGACCTAAAAAAACCCTCCACACACCATTCCCAAAGATGAAATAGGCCCTGAAAGATTTTTTTTCCTCGTGGCCTCCTGTGTACAAAAAAACAAATGCTATCATTCCTTACATCTTCCCATTAGTATATCTTGCACATTCCAGTCAACCTCACCAAATTGGATCATCTCCAATTAGGGACGTAATTATCCCACTAGTCCCAGGCAGTAGAGAGTATTGTGCGGTATTCGTGTTAAAAAGGCCGAGAACATTGATTATCCATTCAACAAAGAATTTTAATTCTTGGAAATCTCAAAAAATCTCAGCAAAAGTAAGGGAAAATGAACCATATATTGGACACATGGACTCTCCCATTACATACTTCTGTGAGTTTATCTTTGCAGTGGTGTGAGCTCAGGTTTAGAATAGAGCGAATGATCAAAGGAACGTGAGTGGGTTAAGTTTAACAAGTCTAAAAATGGTTATGACTCATTATAATAGAATACTTATTCTAAATATTATAACAAATATTATAATCAATGATTATCAGCCTGAAACACTCATCTAAATTGAAAAAATCTTCCGAGAAAAGATACTGGCCGCCAACGGGAATTGAACCCGTGACCATCTGATTGCCGGTCAGCAGCTCTGACCACTGAGCTATGGCGGCTTATCAAATACCCGCCAAATAATTCAATATATACTAGTGTTTCATTCGACAATTACTTATTATTACATTTTTCCAACTGAAAACAACCAACTTTATTTTTGTGAGAGAGGTATTTTTAATACTAAATCTCCCGCTAGGTGGCGTCGAGACTAATTATTATGTCTGCATTTTTTGCTGAAATACTTTCAATCAGATATCAAATACAGACTAAAACCGAATCTACTGATCTGAATTATAAAAAAAACACAATTTTATTTAATTTTTAATTATTTAACAAAATACTACATGATACCTATACGTTTATAACAAATTCATATTAATTTCTTATAATTAAAATATAATATGTAAATGAAATCCTCAGCACGGGAAATCCCAGTGAGGATATCATTATCTTTAGATGTTTGTAAAGAAAGAAAAACAATAAATCATTATTATTATTATTATTATTATCTTTTCTCGGAAGATTTTTTCAATGTAGATGAGTGTTTCAGGCTGATAATCATTGATTATAATATTTGTTATCTACCCTTTGTGCTATGCATAAAAATCTTGTTTAAACGTTAGTTTATCAATTAAAAATAATAATTAATATTTGACAAGTTAAAGTATTTCAGCAAAAAATGCAGACATAATTAGTCTCGACACCACCTAGCGGGAGATTTAGTATTAAAAATAGCTCTCTCACAAAAATAAAGTTGGTTGTTTTCAGTTGGAAAAATGTAATAATAAGTAATTGTCGAATGAAACACTAGTATATATTGAATTATTTGGCGGGTATTTGATAAGCCGCCATAGCTCAGTGGTCAGAGCTGCTGACCGGCAATCAGATGGTCACGGGTTTGTGATGATCTCGCCTTTGGGCCTACGAAATAATTCTTTTAAAATTGAGAGATCAATTTAGAATTATATTTAATTTTTGTAACATGGAATGTTTTCAGCATACGATTCTCTGTTTCCAATTCATGGGGGTGATTTATGGGTCCTTACCACTAAATAACCACATGTGTTTGCGTAGTGAATTGAAGTGCGCCACTGAGCTCTTCTTTTAAGCGCTATTGGGATAATTTATGACTTCGGCGCAGACAAAATTAGTTTGTATTCTGTTATCTAAAGGTTACACACAAAAAAAATAGCAAACATGAAAGTTGCACTGATTTCTTGGAATTTGGGACCTAATGTGACAGAACACTATTAAAAACGTTGAAATATGCATATTGGGAGATGTGCCCACTTGAGGTTTTAAAAAGTGACTAAGAAATTATTGAAACCACACAAGTAGATGGGTGGGAGTCGCGGGGCAGGGAAGTGTTGGAGGATAGTCGGGGTAGAGGAGTGTTAGAGGACAGTCAGGGAAGGAACCTAGGGCCGCGCAGACGGGATAAAAATCATCGAGTTTTGATAGACGGCAGAATAATAATTTGGTGCGCGTAAACCGGGAATAATTCAGATAGTAATATATAATAAGAAAGGACAGTCAGGGAAGGAACCTAGGGCCGCGCAGACGGGAAAAAAATCATCGAGTTTTGATAAACGGCAGAATAATAATTTGGTGCGCGTAAACCGGGAATAATTCAGATAGTTATATATAATAATAAAGGAAGTCGGGGCAGGGAAGTGTTAGAGGACAGTCAGGGAGAGATCCTGTTGAGAATTAAGATCGTCAAGTTCTGAGAGTCGCGAGGAGACCAGCTCGGTGCTTCTAAATCATTTTAATTAAACAAAGAATAGTTCGTCTTTATTAAACAAAAAGAGTCTACGCGAATAAGGAAGTCA
Source organism: Limnephilus lunatus (assembly GCA_917563855.2). NCBI lineage: Eukaryota > Metazoa > Arthropoda > Insecta > Trichoptera > Limnephilidae > Limnephilus > Limnephilus lunatus. The sequence goes on from OU830601.1 coordinate 59,927,593, forward strand.
GAGATTGAGGCTTGCGAGTTCATATCTGTAAAGTTAGATAATATAATTTGTAAATTGAGGCGGTCGGGACGTACTTACGGGGCACTTAGCAGAGTCAGGATAAAACAAATCAACGCGAGAATTGTGTTCGACGGCTGCATCTTGGAATAAATAACTGCATGACGGGTTGTGTTTTAGAAGTGCTTGTTTAATTAAATATTATTGTAGTGAATTGATTTGTGAAATTATTTTGTGCAACAAGGCGAATTTGGTAAGTTTGTATAAAATTATTAACATATTTAGTACGGGCCTTGCAGGAAAGAGTCAATTAGGGTTTATATACAAGCCTTAGGAATCTAGGACCTTTTTTTTAAGTCGAGCGGAGCTTTGCACGTTTCCGGGTTGACCGGCTAGCAAGTACCTTTGTTGGGTGAAGTTATTCTTGAGACGAGACCGTTGTAAAAATAATAATTTGGGGTTCAATGGACTAAAATAGCATTTGAAGCACAAAGTGCGCTTTCGGGCAATAAATCTTAGACGAGAGACTTCATTTAAAAGACGGGATTTTGAAACCACAAAACAATAATAAAACCCTTTAAAAGTGCTTTGTTGGTGATCTAGAAAATTAGGTTACTGGGTATTCTCCAATACATAACGGGTACCAAAATACATAGGTATAGAATGTAGGTATAAATTAATTTGTAAAGCGCCTTGGAGGTGTTAATTATTATTTACGAGTTTCGTAATAATATTTTTAAACGTAGCTAGGGGACTATATTTAGGAAAGGGTTTTGAAAAGGCATTGGGTAATTTAACAGTTTATAGAATGGTGCGTAGCATGGGCATCTTTGCTTACTAACAAAATCTGACATAATTAAATTCCCATTCCAAAAGTTTCCCACACCTTATTCCAAATTTTAGGTATCACAACAAGTCTACTACATAGGACTTTGCATAAACTTGGTTCGATAATTTATCATATAATCACCTTTGGTTCACGTTTAGGTATATTTCTTTCGACTTAGCAAAAAACTTTCATATTGTCGGTTGAATGCAGCCGTCGGTAGGTATTCACATTTTAGCGTGATGCGCTATATCCACCTACTTAATTAACAAACTCTTTTTCTTCAAACTTAATTGAGCGGGTTACGACTCGAGAATGGACGGCGGTTGTCGGATGAATTAACGGGTCCGGCTTTCCTATTTCACCATGAGGAAGTATCTCACGCGACTTTATCGGGGGCGATGTGATCGAAATGCAGGTGGGCTTACACTATTTTCCTAATGTGGAGGCGAAGTAAGCGATGGTCGTGTCTGGTCCGAGCAAATTGGAATCCCTTGTGATCACATCTCGGTAACGTGGATCTCGTACCCGCTCTAGACTGGATTGGAAGCGTGGCCGGAGCCATTCCATGATGTCGACGTATGTACGTCACTAAGGCATTGGGGGACTTCAGGAGAACAAAGGACGTGCACCCATTTCGCCCTCCCTCTACCGCCGCTCCGAGGTACCAGCGGATAAAAGTTGTCGTCGCGGGAGGCCAGTTTGATGCAGGACGAAGATTACGATCTGGCCGGACTACCTTCGTCATGGGGGAAACGAAGTGACGAAATTTGCGTGGGCTTCACTACCTTTTAGGTTACGCTCGTGTGGGGTCTGCCTTGTCGGCGGAACGAAGGGAACATGACATATGGAATCGTTTGGCAACCGATCGGCGGTTCTTTGTTGGAATCCGGATAAGTTTTCTTAACTACTTTTGGTTTACGCTTAGGTAGGTATATTTCCTTCGATATTCGATTTAGCCAAAAACTTTCACATTGTCGGTTGAATGAAGCCGTCAGTAGGTATTCATATTTTAAGCGTAATGCGTTATATCCACCTACATAAGTAGCAAAAGTTTTCTTAACTACTTTTTGGTTTACGCTTAGGTAGGTATATTTCATTCGATATTCGATTTATCAAAAACTTTCACATTGTCGGTTGAATGAAGCCGTCGGTAGGTATTCATATTTTAAGCGTAATGCGTTATATCCACCTACATAAGTAGCAAAAGTTCTCTTAACTCCCTCACACTAGGAATAGGGATCATCCAGCATCAGGGTGGGAAAGTACTCTGGACGAAAGTGCAGCGGGGGAAATAGAATGGAGGGAAGCCAGATTCACGACCTGGTGCCTTTCATTCTTGGACCCAGCACCCTGGACGCCGAGCTTGACCTTCCTTCTTTGAGCTGATTTTTGAGCTTGAGGTTGGGGTACGCCTATCGTAGAGCATATGCCCGTAACACATATAGGGGAAGGTCCCAAGTTACGCTTGTGTATGTTATGCGAGAGGACGTATTTTTCATTCAAATCAAATACCGATGACCATCGCGATTGCAGGCTGGCGCATGTTTTGTAGCGTGCCTAGGAAAAACGTAATCATTATTTCTACTGGTTCGAGGCGGCGTGCTGGACGGAGAACGGGACTATTGAGGACATGAGTGACTGCCAAGGCGAGGATCGGTGACATCAAAATCTTCCTTAATTAAATTCATACATCGCCAGATCAGAGGAGAGAGCGGCCCCACCGATCTCCTGACATTGCCGATTGTCTAATCAACTTCGGTTTAATGTTTATGCCGATGCTTTAGGAGTTAATGGAACTCAAGTCATCGGCATGCTGAAGAACTTCAACATCATCATCAATCCAGAGTAGGATGTCAAGTTCCAAAACCTCGTGCCACCCACACATTTCCTGAACAGTTCCTGACATCGGCTATCACACCATTAATCGGAGCAGACCCTCATATCAAACGGTATGAGATGACCTCTCATCATCATCATCAACATATTTATAATTTGGCGGCGTAGTGGTCGATATTATTCCCATTACCACTCTATGATCCAGAAACACACATCAAACCCTTTCCCGACAGAAGGCAAAACATGTCGATTTTCATTCGTCGCTTGCGACCTTAACATTCTCCGGAGGCGTTGGAATTGGAAGCTGATTCGGCGGTCTATGACCATCACCTTATCAGTTGGGCTATGGAGGAGTCCAATTATTTAAACAGCACATGTTCTGTCTCATGTTAATCCAAAATACCTACCCGTAGAATCAAATTAACAAAATAAAACAAGCTAGCTAACTAACAAATTGCATCTAGCACTGTAAGTGTAGAATTATTGCACTCCGTACTGCTTTGAGTGTAAATCTTTTGTTAGAATATACATAAATGTCAAATTATCTTCGTGATAGCATTTTATAGAGCTGCAGAGAGTACGTGACATCGCATCGAAAGGTAGGATCTTCTCAATTCGCCGTTTGAATGTAAATTTATATATTAGATGCTAGGAGGGAAAATGCAGATTACTTCAATAAAAATAGTCGTCGATGAGCGTAGGTGTATAACAGGTGCTAGGGGAGGAAGCTGAACGAATATAGATAGATAATTAGTTAATTTTCAAGCTAGTCAGACTCAGTCATTGTTATTCGAAGCCTTGCAAATTGTAACACGCCATATCTAAAAGAACAAGGGTTTACCACAAATAAATTATTAATTAAATTGGATTAACTATACCAAACCACTCAAACAAAAAAGTACACAACGTTGTGGGGTTAATTACAATTGATTAATTGAGAGCATCTCGTCACGTTTGCATAAAAGTATTACGTGATGGGGTTGAGAAGGCGCTGCAAAAGAAATGCAGGGGAGAGACGCGAGAACGGGCGAGCTACGAGTTTTAAAGGCCGGGCGGGGTTGCGCCTGTAGCTGTAGCACTGTAGAAGCATTTGGAAATCAAGAGGAAGGTTTTATTACTTCGTAAGGGGGGGGGGGGTTTATCACAGTTTTGCTAAGTGACCAGGAGGTATGGTATTACAAAGTGTTGCATTTTGCTGGGTTTTATACAATGACTTTAACAAGAATAGAAAAAAAAAAAAGTAATACAGTAGGTATAACGGTTCGCATGTCATCCGAAAATGACTGAAAACCCAACGAAAAAAAAAGTAAAATATTAGGACAATAGATGTGTCGCAGAGGAATTGGAAACAATAACGTTTACATTAAATTAACTATATAAATATAGGAGAGATAGGTCGATGATCTCCAGCATCCGATAAGACGCAGATTAAAGATATCATATTTTGAGGGAAGGAGCTCCGTACGGCTATAAAAAGTGGAACAAAACTTAACAAAGAGTAGGTACTTCAACTAATGCATAGGTTCATTTGCTAAGTAGATAAAGATAGGAGAGATAGGCCGATGATCTCCAACTTCCGATAAGACGCAGGTTAAAGGTATCATATTTTGAGGGGAGGAACGCCGTACGGCTATGAAAAGTGGAACAAAATTAACCAAGAAAGTAGGTACTTCGAATAATGTATAGGTACATTAGCTTAACTAGATAAAGAAGGAGAGATAAGACGATGATGCCCAACATCCGACAAGACGCAGATTAAAGATATCATATTTTGAGGGAAGGAGCTCCGTACGGCTATAAAAAGTGGAACAAAACTTAACAAAGAGTAGGTACTTCAACTAATGCATAGGTTCATTTGTTAACTAGATAAAGATAGGAGAGATAGGCCGATGATGTCCAACTTCCGATAAAACGCAGGTTAAAGGTATCATATTTTGAGGGGAGTAGCGCCATACGTCTATAAAAAGTGAAACAAAATAAATCAAGAGAGTAGGTAGTGCAATAATGTACACATTAGCTTAACCAGATAAATTTAGGAGAGGTTGGTTGATGATGTCCAATTTCCGATGAGACGCAGGTTAAAGGTATCATATTTTGAGGGGAGTAGCGCCATACGTCTATAAAAAGTGAAACAAAATTAATCAAGAGAATAGGTAGTGCAATAATGTACACATTAGCTTAACCAGACAAATTTAGGAGAGGTTGGTTGATGATGTCCAATTTCCGATAAGACGCAGGTTAAAGGTATCATATTTTGAGGGGAGGAGCGCTGTACGTCAATAAAAAGTGTAACAAAATTAAACAAGAGAAATTAATGATATCCAACCTTCGATAAGTATTAGTGAGAAAGGGTGTTACGTTATTAGGGGAGATAGTCCTTCAATAATGCATTCAATATCAAATCGCCAAGGTGATAATATCAATGTTAGTCAACTTTCAATTGGGTTTGAACGTTTGGTAAATTGGATACCGGACGATTAGTTAAAATAATAAAAATACAAAACATCGAGGAGTAGTTCTGGTTACCGAAGTAAACAAAACATTACAATTGTAATATTGATAAGTATTAGTGTCCTTTAGTGTCAACAATAGAAAAAAGGGTCTCTTTCATTTTGAGGGCAGATCATTTAAACATTTAACGCTCAGTGTGGAGAACAAAAAAAAGGGAGGTCATTAAACCGAGTGCCGACTAGCGGAGATATGTGTCAAATAGGTTTGTGCGTTTAACGTAACGGTAAATTGAAACCCTCCCTACAGCCGGTCATCACAAGAAGTGGGTGACAGTCGGAATAAAAGCATTATTTTGAAACGTAATTTCAAAATAATCTGTACAGGATTAAACGAAATTAGTTTGACTAAATAGTTCAAGGAAACAGAATCTGTTGAAAAACAAAATACATGCAGAATAAACATTAGTGACGTGAACCGGATTAGGCGTGAAGACAATAAAACCAAATTAAAGATAGGAGAGGTAGGCAAAATGTTAGGCAATCTCCGATAAGTATAGGGAATAAAAGGTATTTCGATGTGAGGGGAGGAAGTCGGTTCTTGATGGCAAATTATATTTTAAAAATAAATTGTTTGCTAATATTCAACCCGACTTACAGAATAAGCGTATCCAAAATGTTTAATTCTAATCATGCACTAGATTAAAAGTACTACAATAATAATTACGTACTCAAACGTATGAATCTAAGGAAATAAAAAAATGACTAGGTATTGTAGACAGTTGATTTCTCAGCAGTTAAAAATTTATAGATGATATTGGTCCCCAGTACCAAATTGTTAAATTTAGAACAACGGTCAGGTCCATTTTGGGCAAAGTTCCTTTAACGAAAAAACAAACAAAAAAATAAGGAAAGGTCGGTCACACTCGTATAATTACGGTAGGGATATTTTGGAGAGAAAAAAAATACAGGCGGACCTTCGAGACGGCCATTATGTGAAACCGAAAGTACCGATTAAGGAGAGACTTGCCGACTTAAGCGATCTGTGCGAGCAGATACTTGCAATTTTGTAAGGGAAGTTGTATGGGTGAAACGTCACCTGATCGCCTCTTAAAACCAGTTAACAGATAGCAGCGACTAAGCAAATACAGTTTTAAAAGTGTTTCAAAAAACGGAGACGGAGCCAGCTTACGAGTGATACCCGTGTTACCGTTAACAAGGACAGGGCCGAATTGGGGAAAACACTCAGGGTTATTTTATAGAGAAAAATAAATTATGAATTTAGGCACAGTGAGATGTGGAGCATTGAAACATTCACAATGTTTAGTAGTAAATTGTGGATGGGTTTACAAATTGCGCAAACGGAGTTTATTGTGAATCAGTGGGTATTTAAAATCAGCGTAAGTCGGTGATAAAGTTAGGCAGAAATTAAAATTTGGATTAATTGGTTTAGAGACAATAATAGATACCTAACTGCTCACATACTATATTGTCGGCTTATGTGGGGAGTACAATAGGAGACAGTTAGGGTACCATGACTAGGTACCGTTGTAGGTCGTAACCGGCACAAATCCCTGGAAATATGTAGGCATAACGCAAGGTACATTGACCGTAGTTTCAACATTAGACAAACATTGGGCAAGGCCGACGAAAAAACGGAATAGGGAAGGGATGCGATGACGTACAGGACAGGACCGGATTAGGAAATATTCATCATTACAATTTTGAAAAAAAAGGCACAAAGATTTTAGGCGAGTCCAAACGGGCTGACTACTGCTGAAGTTCTGGAACAAAATAGGTGATTGTAGTTTGGATTTCTATCTACCTCCACTATTTTTTTCCATAAAGGGGAGACTGTGATGATCTCGCCTTTGGGCCTACGAAATAATTCTTTTAAAATTGAGAGATCAATTTAGAATTATATTTAATTTTTGTAACATGGAATGTTTTCAGCATACGATTCTCTGTTTCCAATTCATGGGGGTGATTTATGGGTCCTTACCACTAAATAACCACATGTGTTTGCGTAGTGAATTGAAGTGCGCCACTGAGCTCTTCTTTTAAGCGCTATTGGGATAATTTATGACTTCGGCGCAGACAAAATTAGTTTGTATTCTGTTATCTAAAGGTTACACACAAAAAAAATAGCAAACATGAAAGTTGCACTGATTTCTTGGAATTTGGGACCTAATGTGACAGAACACTATTAAAAACGTTGAAATATGCATATTGGGAGATGTGCCCACTTGAGGTTTTAAAAAGTGACTAAGAAATTATTGAAACCACACAAGTAGATGGGTGGGAGTCGCGGGGCAGGGAAGTGTTGGAGGATAGTCGGGGTAGAGGAGTGTTAGAGGACAGTCAGGGAAGGAACCTAGGGCCGCGCAGACGGGATAAAAATCATCGAGTTTTGATAGACGGCAGAATAATAATTTGGTGCGCGTAAACCGGGAATAATTCAGATAGTAATATATAATAAGAAAGGACAGTTAGGGAAGGAACCTAGGGCCGCGCAGACGGGAAAAAAATCATCGAGTTTTGATAAACGGCAGAATAATAATTTGGTGCGCGTAAACCGGGAATAATTCAGATAGTTATATATAATAATAAAGGAAGTCGGGGCAGGGAAGTGTTAGAGGACAGTCAGGGAGAGATCCTGTTGAGAATTAAGATCGTCAAGTTCTGAGAGTCGCGAGGAGACCAGCTCGGTGCTTCTAAATCATTTTAATTAAACAAAGAATAGTTCGTCTTTATTAAACAAAAAGAGTCTACGCGAATAAGGAAGTCAGAGATTGAGGCTTGCGAGTTCATATCTGTAAAGTTAGATAATATAATTTGTAAATTGAGGCGGTCGGGACGTACTTACGGGGCACTTAGCAGAGTCAGGATAAAACAAATCAACGCGAGAATTGTGTTCGACGGCTGCATCTTGGAATAAATAACTGCATGACGGGTTGTGTTTTAGAAGTGCTTGTTTAATTAAATATTATTGTAGTGAATTGATTTGTGAAATTATTTTGTGCAACAAGGCGAATTTGGTAAGTTTGTATAAAATTATTAACATATTTAGTACGGGCCTTGCAGGAAAGAGTCAATTAGGGTTTATATACAAGCCTTAGGAATCTAGGACCTTTTTTTTAAGTCGAGCGGAGCTTTGCACGTTTCCGGGTTGACCGGCTAGCAAGTACCTTTGTTGGGTGAAGTTATTCTTGAGACGAGACCGTTGTAAAAATAATAATTTGGGGTTCAATGGACTAAAATAGCATTTGAAGCACAAAGTGCGCTTTCGGGCAATAAATCTTAGACGAGAGACTTCATTTAAAAGACGGGATTTTGAAACCACAAAACAATAATAAAACCCTTTAAAAGTGCTTTGTTGGTGATCTAGAAAATTAGGTTACTGGGTATTCTCCAATACATAACGGGTACCAAAATACATAGGTATAGAATGTAGGTATAAATTAATTTGTAAAGCGCCTTGGAGGTGTTAATTATTATTTACGAGTTTCGTAATAATATTTTTAAACGTAGCTAGGGGACTATATTTAGGAAAGGGTTTTGAAAAGGCATTGGGTAATTTAACAGTTTATAGAATGGTGCGTAGCATGGGCATCTTTGCTTACTAACAAAATCTGACATAATTAAATTCCCATTCCAAAAGTTTCCCACACCTTATTCCAAATTTTAGGTATCACAACAAGTCTACTACATAGGACTTTGCATAAACTTGGTTCGATAATTTATCATATAATCACCTTTGGTTCACGTTTAGGTATATTTCTTTCGACTTAGCAAAAAACTTTCATATTGTCGGTTGAATGCAGCCGTCGGTAGGTATTCACATTTTAGCGTGATGCGCTATATCCACCTACTTAATTAACAAACTCTTTTTCTTCAAACTTAATTGAGCGGGTTACGACTCGAGAATGGACGGCGGTTGTCGGATGAATTAACGGGTCCGGCTTTCCTATTTCACCATGAGGAAGTATCTCACGCGACTTTATCGGGGGCGATGTGATCGAAATGCAGGTGGGCTTACACTATTTTCCTAATGTGGAGGCGAAGTAAGCGATGGTCGTGTCTGGTCCGAGCAAATTGGAATCCCTTGTGATCACATCTCGGTAACGTGGATCTCGTACCCGCTCTAGACTGGATTGGAAGCGTGGCCGGAGCCATTCCATGATGTCGACGTATGTACGTCACTAAGGCATTGGGGGACTTCAGGAGAACAAAGGACGTGCACCCATTTCGCCCTCCCTCTACCGCCGCTCCGAGGTACCAGCGGATAAAAGTTGTCGTCGCGGGAGGCCAGTTTGATGCAGGACGAAGATTACGATCTGGCCGGACTACCTTCGTCATGGGGGAAACGAAGTGACGAAATTTGCGTGGGCTTCACTACCTTTTAGGTTACGCTCGTGTGGGGTCTGCCTTGTCGGCGGAACGAAGGGAACATGACATATGGAATCGTTTGGCAACCGATCGGCGGTTCTTTGTTGGAATCCGGATAAGTTTTCTTAACTACTTTTGGTTTACGCTTAGGTAGGTATATTTCCTTCGATATTCGATTTAGCCAAAAACTTTCACATTGTCGGTTGAATGAAGCCGTCAGTAGGTATTCATATTTTAAGCGTAATGCGTTATATCCACCTACATAAGTAGCAAAAGTTTTCTTAACTACTTTTTGGTTTACGCTTAGGTAGGTATATTTCATTCGATATTCGATTTATCAAAAACTTTCACATTGTCGGTTGAATGAAGCCGTCGGTAGGTATTCATATTTTAAGCGTAATGCGTTATATCCACCTACATAAGTAGCAAAAGTTCTCTTAACTCCCTCACACTAGGAATAGGGATCATCCAGCATCAGGGTGGGAAAGTACTCTGGACGAAAGTGCAGCGGGGGAAATAGAATGGAGGGAAGCCAGATTCACGACCTGGTGCCTTTCATTCTTGGACCCAGCACCCTGGACGCCGAGCTTGACCTTCCTTCTTTGAGCTGATTTTTGAGCTTGAGGTTGGGGTACGCCTATCGTAGAGCATATGCCCGTAACACATATAGGGGAAGGTCCCAAGTTACGCTTGTGTATGTTATGCGAGAGGACGTATTTTTCATTCAAATCAAATACCGATGACCATCGCGATTGCAGGCTGGCGCATGTTTTGTAGCGTGCCTAGGAAAAACGTAATCATTATTTCTACTGGTTCGAGGCGGCGTGCTGGACGGAGAACGGGACTATTGAGGACATGAGTGACTGCCAAGGCGAGGATCGGTGACATCAAAATCTTCCTTAATTAAATTCATACATCGCCAGATCAGAGGAGAGAGCGGCCCCACCGATCTCCTGACATTGCCGATTGTCTAATCAACTTCGGTTTAATGTTTATGCCGATGCTTTAGGAGTTAATGGAACTCAAGTCATCGGCATGCTGAAGAACTTCAACATCATCATCAATCCAGAGTAGGATGTCAAGTTCCAAAACCTCGTGCCACCCACACATTTCCTGAACAGTTCCTGACATCGGCTATCACACCATTAATCGGAGCAGACCCTCATATCAAACGGTATGAGATGACCTCTCATCATCATCATCAACATATTTATAATTTGGCGGCGTAGTGGTCGATATTATTCCCATTACCACTCTATGATCCAGAAACACACATCAAACCCTTTCCCGACAGAAGGCAAAACATGTCGATTTTCATTCGTCGCTTGCGACCTTAACATTCTCCGGAGGCGTTGGAATTGGAAGCTGATTCGGCGGTCTATGACCATCACCTTATCAGTTGGGCTATGGAGGAGTCCAATTATTTAAACAGCACATGTTCTGTCTCATGTTAATCCAAAATACCTACCCGTAGAATCAAATTAACAAAATAAAACAAGCTAGCTAACTAACAAATTGCATCTAGCACTGTAAGTGTAGAATTATTGCACTCCGTACTGCTTTGAGTGTAAATCTTTTGTTAGAATATACATAAATGTCAAATTATCTTCGTGATAGCATTTTATAGAGCTGCAGAGAGTACGTGACATCGCATCGAAAGGTAGGATCTTCTCAATTCGCCGTTTGAATGTAAATTTATATATTAGATGCTAGGAGGGAAAATGCAGATTACTTCAATAAAAATAGTCGTCGATGAGCGTAGGTGTATAACAGGTGCTAGGGGAGGAAGCTGAACGAATATAGATAGATAATTAGTTAATTTTCAAGCTAGTCAGACTCAGTCATTGTTATTCGAAGCCTTGCAAATTGTAACACGCCATATCTAAAAGAACAAGGGTTTACCACAAATAAATTATTAATTAAATTGGATTAACTATACCAAACCACTCAAACAAAAAAGTACACAACGTTGTGGGGTTAATTACAATTGATTAATTGAGAGCATCTCGTCACGTTTGCATAAAAGTATTACGTGATGGGGTTGAGAAGGCGCTGCAAAAGAAATGCAGGGGAGAGACGCGAGAACGGGCGAGCTACGAGTTTTAAAGGCCGGGCGGGGTTGCGCCTGTAGCTGTAGCACTGTAGAAGCATTTGGAAATCAAGAGGAAGGTTTTATTACTTCGTAAGGGGGGGGGGGGTTTATCACAGTTTTGCTAAGTGACCAGGAGGTATGGTATTACAAAGTGTTGCATTTTGCTGGGTTTTATACAATGACTTTAACAAGAATAGAAAAAAAAAAAAGTAATACAGTAGGTATAACGGTTCGCATGTCATCCGAAAATGACTGAAAACCCAACGAAAAAAAAAGTAAAATATTAGGACAATAGATGTGTCGCAGAGGAATTGGAAACAATAACGTTTACATTAAATTAACTATATAAATATAGGAGAGATAGGTCGATGATCTCCAGCATCCGATAAGACGCAGATTAAAGATATCATATTTTGAGGGAAGGAGCTCCGTACGGCTATAAAAAGTGGAACAAAACTTAACAAAGAGTAGGTACTTCAACTAATGCATAGGTTAATTTGCTAAGTAGATAAAGATAGGAGAGATAGGCCGATGATCTCCAACTTCCGATAAGACGCAGGTTAAAGGTATCATATTTTGAGGGGAGGAACGCCGTACGGCTATGAAAAGTGGAACAAAATTAACCAAGAAAGTAGGTACTTCGAATAATGTATAGGTACATTAGCTTAACTAGATAAAGAAGGAGAGATAAGACGATGATGCCCAACATCCGACAAGACGCAGATTAAAGATATCATATTTTGAGGGAAGGAGCTCCGTACGGCTATAAAAAGTGGAACAAAACTTAACAAAGAGTAGGTACTTCAACTAATGCATAGGTTAATTTGTTAACTAGATAAAGATAGGAGAGATAGGCCGATGATGTCCAACTTCCGATAAAACGCAGGTTAAAGGTATCATATTTTGAGGGGAGTAGCGCCATACGTCTATAAAAAGTGAAACAAAATAAATCAAGAGAGTAGGTAGTGCAATAATGTACACATTAGCTTAACCAGATAAATTTAGGAGAGGTTGGTTGATGATGTCCAATTTCCGATGAGACGCAGGTTAAAGGTATCATATTTTGAGGGGAGTAGCGCCATACGTCTATAAAAAGTGAAACAAAATTAATCAAGAGAATAGGTAGTGCAATAATGTACACATTAGCTTAACCAGACAAATTTAGGAGAGGTTGGTTGATGATGTCCAATTTCCGATAAGACGCAGGTTAAAGGTATCATATTTTGAGGGGAGGAGCGCTGTACGTCAATAAAAAGTGTAACAAAATTAAACAAGAGAAATTAATGATATCCAACCTTCGATAAGTATTAGTGAGAAAGGGTGTTACGTTATTAGGGGAGATAGTCCTTCAATAATGCATTCAATATCAAATCGCCAAGGTGATAATATCAATGTTAGTCAACTTTCAATTGGGTTTGAACGTTTGGTAAATTGGATACCGGACGATTAGTTAAAATAATAAAAATACAAAACATCGAGGAGTAGTTCTGGTTACCGAAGTAAACAAAACATTACAATTGTAATATTGATAAGTATTAGTGTCCTTTAGTGTCAACAATAGAAAAAAGGGTCTCTTTCATTTTGAGGGCAGATCATTTAAACATTTAACGCTCAGTGTGGAGAACAAAAAAAAGGGAGGTCATTAAACCGAGTGCCGACTAGCGGAGATATGTGTCAAATAGGTTTGTGCGTTTAACGTAACGGTAAATTGAAACCCTCCCTACAGCCGGTCATCACAAGAAGTGGGTGACAGTCGGAATAAAAGCATTATTTTGAAACGTAATTTCAAAATAATCTGTACAGGATTAAACGAAATTAGTTTGACTAAATAGTTCAAGGAAACAGAATCTGTTGAAAAACAAAATACATGCAGAATAAACATTAGTGACGTGAACCGGATTAGGCGTGAAGACAATAAAACCAAATTAAAGATAGGAGAGGTAGGCAAAATGTTAGGCAATCTCCGATAAGTATAGGGAATAAAAGGTATTTCGATGTGAGGGGAGGAAGTCGGTTCTTGATGGCAAATTATATTTTAAAAATAAATTGTTTGCTAATATTCAACCCGACTTACAGAATAAGCGTATCCAAAATGTTTAATTCTAATCATGCACTAGATTAAAAGTACTACAATAATAATTACGTACTCAAACGTATGAATCTAAGGAAATAAAAAAATGACTAGGTATTGTAGACAGTTGATTTCTCAGCAGTTAAAAATTTATAGATGATATTGGTCCCCAGTACCAAATTGTTAAATTTAGAACAACGGTCAGGTCCATTTTGGGCAAAGTTCCTTTAACGAAAAAACAAACAAAAAAATAAGGAAAGGTCGGTCACACTCGTATAATTACGGTAGGGATATTTTGGAGAGAAAAAAAATACAGGCGGACCTTCGAGACGGCCATTATGTGAAACCGAAAGTACCGATTAAGGAGAGACTTGCCGACTTAAGCGATCTGTGCGAGCAGATACTTGCAATTTTGTAAGGGAAGTTGTATGGGTGAAACGTCACCTGATCGCCTCTTAAAACCAGTTAACAGATAGCAGCGACTAAGCAAATACAGTTTTAAAAGTGTTTCAAAAAACGGAGACGGAGCCAGCTTACGAGTGATACCCGTGTTACCGTTAACAAGGACAGGGCCGAATTGGGGAAAACACTCAGGGTTATTTTATAGAGAAAAATAAATTATGAATTTAGGCACAGTGAGATGTGGAGCATTGAAACATTCACAATGTTTAGTAGTAAATTGTGGATGGGTTTACAAATTGCGCAAACGGAGTTTATTGTGAATCAGTGGGTATTTAAAATCAGCGTAAGTCGGTGATAAAGTTAGGCAGAAATTAAAATTTGGATTAATTGGTTTAGAGACAATAATAGATACCTAACTGCTCACATACTATATTGTCGGCTTATGTGGGGAGTACAATAGGAGACAGTTAGGGTACCATGACTAGGTACCGTTGTAGGTCGTAACCGGCACAAATCCCTGGAAATATGTAGGCATAACGCAAGGTACATTGACCGTAGTTTCAACATTAGACAAACATTGGGCAAGGCCGACGAAAAAACGGAATAGGGAAGGGATGCGATGACGTACAGGACAGGACCGGATTAGGAAATATTCATCATTACAATTTTGAAAAAAAAGGCACAAAGATTTTAGGCGAGTCCAAACGGGCTGACTACTGCTGAAGTTCTGGAACAAAATAGGTGATTGTAGTTTGGATTTCTATCTACCTCCACTATTTTTTTCCATAAAGGGGAGACTGTGATGATCTCGCCTTTGGGCCTACGAAATAATTCTTTTAAAATTGAGAGATCAATTTAGAATTATATTTAATTTTTGTAACATGGAATGTTTTCAGCATACGATTCTCTGTTTCCAATTCATGGGGGTGATTTATGGGTCCTTACCACTAAATAACCACATGTGTTTGCGTAGTGAATTGAAGTGCGCCACTGAGCTCTTCTTTTAAGCGCTATTGGGATAATTTATGACTTCGGCGCAGACAAAATTAGTTTGTATTCTGTTATCTAAAGGTTACACACAAAAAAAATAGCAAACATGAAAGTTGCACTGATTTCTTGGAATTTGGGACCTAATGTGACAGAACACTATTAAAAACGTTGAAATATGCATATTGGGAGATGTGCCCACTTGAGGTTTTAAAAAGTGACTAAGAAATTATTGAAACCACACAAGTAGATGGGTGGGAGTCGCGGGGCAGGGAAGTGTTGGAGGATAGTCGGGGTAGAGGAGTGTTAGAGGACAGTCAGGGAAGGAACCTAGGGCCGCGCAGACGGGATAAAAATCATCGAGTTTTGATAGACGGCAGAATAATAATTTGGTGCGCGTAAACCGGGAATAATTCAGATAGTAATATATAATAAGAAAGGACAGTTAGGGAAGGAACCTAGGGCCGCGCAGACGGGAAAAAAATCATCGAGTTTTGATAAACGGCAGAATAATAATTTGGTGCGCGTAAACCGGGAATAATTCAGATAGTTATATATAATAATAAAGGAAGTCGGGGCAGGGAAGTGTTAGAGGACAGTCAGGGAGAGATCCTGTTGAGAATTAAGATCGTCAAGTTCTGAGAGTCGCGAGGAGACCAGCTCGGTGCTTCTAAATCATTTTAATTAAACAAAGAATAGTTCGTCTTTATTAAACAAAAAGAGTCTACGCGAATAAGGAAGTCAGAGATTGAGGCTTGCGAGTTCATATCTGTAAAGTTAGATAATATAATTTGTAAATTGAGGCGGTCGGGACGTACTTACGGGGCACTTAGCAGAGTCAGGATAAAACAAATCAACGCGAGAATTGTGTTCGACGGCTGCATCTTGGAATAAATAACTGCATGACGGGTTGTGTTTTAGAAGTGCTTGTTTAATTAAATATTATTGTAGTGAATTGATTTGTGAAATTATTTTGTGCAACAAGGCGAATTTGGTAAGTTTGTATAAAATTATTAACATATTTAGTACGGGCCTTGCAGGAAAGAGTCAATTAGGGTTTATATACAAGCCTTAGGAATCTAGGACCTTTTTTTTAAGTCGAGCGGAGCTTTGCACGTTTCCGGGTTGACCGGCTAGCAAGTACCTTTGTTGGGTGAAGTTATTCTTGAGACGAGACCGTTGTAAAAATAATAATTTGGGGTTCAATGGACTAAAATAGCATTTGAAGCACAAAGTGCGCTTTCGGGCAATAAATCTTAGACGAGAGACTTCATTTAAAAGACGGGATTTTGAAACCACAAAACAATAATAAAACCCTTTAAAAGTGCTTTGTTGGTGATCTAGAAAATTAGGTTACTGGGTATTCTCCAATACATAACGGGTACCAAAATACATAGGTATAGAATGTAGGTATAAATTAATTTGTAAAGCGCCTTGGAGGTGTTAATTATTATTTACGAGTTTCGTAATAATATTTTTAAACGTAGCTAGGGGACTATATTTAGGAAAGGGTTTTGAAAAGGCATTGGGTAATTTAACAGTTTATAGAATGGTGCGTAGCATGGGCATCTTTGCTTACTAACAAAATCTGACATAATTAAATTCCCATTCCAAAAGTTTCCCACACCTTATTCCAAATTTTAGGTATCACAACAAGTCTACTACATAGGACTTTGCATAAACTTGGTTCGATAATTTATCATATAATCACCTTTGGTTCACGTTTAGGTATATTTCTTTCGACTTAGCAAAAAACTTTCATATTGTCGGTTGAATGCAGCCGTCGGTAGGTATTCACATTTTAGCGTGATGCGCTATATCCACCTACTTAATTAACAAACTCTTTTTCTTCAAACTTAATTGAGCGGGTTACGACTCGAGAATGGACGGCGGTTGTCGGATGAATTAACGGGTCCGGCTTTCCTATTTCACCATGAGGAAGTATCTCACGCGACTTTATCGGGGGCGATGTGATCGAAATGCAGGTGGGCTTACACTATTTTCCTAATGTGGAGGCGAAGTAAGCGATGGTCGTGTCTGGTCCGAGCAAATTGGAATCCCTTGTGATCACATCTCGGTAACGTGGATCTCGTACCCGCTCTAGACTGGATTGGAAGCGTGGCCGGAGCCATTCCATGATGTCGACGTATGTACGTCACTAAGGCATTGGGGGACTTCAGGAGAACAAAGGACGTGCACCCATTTCGCCCTCCCTCTACCGCCGCTCCGAGGTACCAGCGGATAAAAGTTGTCGTCGCGGGAGGCCAGTTTGATGCAGGACGAAGATTACGATCTGGCCGGACTACCTTCGTCATGGGGGAAACGAAGTGACGAAATTTGCGTGGGCTTCACTACCTTTTAGGTTACGCTCGTGTGGGGTCTGCCTTGTCGGCGGAACGAAGGGAACATGACATATGGAATCGTTTGGCAACCGATCGGCGGTTCTTTGTTGGAATCCGGATAAGTTTTCTTAACTACTTTTGGTTTACGCTTAGGTAGGTATATTTCCTTCGATATTCGATTTAGCCAAAAACTTTCACATTGTCGGTTGAATGAAGCCGTCAGTAGGTATTCATATTTTAAGCGTAATGCGTTATATCCACCTACATAAGTAGCAAAAGTTTTCTTAACTACTTTTTGGTTTACGCTTAGGTAGGTATATTTCATTCGATATTCGATTTATCAAAAACTTTCACATTGTCGGTTGAATGAAGCCGTCGGTAGGTATTCATATTTTAAGCGTAATGCGTTATATCCACCTACATAAGTAGCAAAAGTTCTCTTAACTCCCTCACACTAGGAATAGGGATCATCCAGCATCAGGGTGGGAAAGTACTCTGGACGAAAGTGCAGCGGGGGAAATAGAATGGAGGGAAGCCAGATTCACGACCTGGTGCCTTTCATTCTTGGACCCAGCACCCTGGACGCCGAGCTTGACCTTCCTTCTTTGAGCTGATTTTTGAGCTTGAGGTTGGGGTACGCCTATCGTAGAGCATATGCCCGTAACACATATAGGGGAAGGTCCCAAGTTACGCTTGTGTATGTTATGCGAGAGGACGTATTTTTCATTCAAATCAAATACCGATGACCATCGCGATTGCAGGCTGGCGCATGTTTTGTAGCGTGCCTAGGAAAAACGTAATCATTATTTCTACTGGTTCGAGGCGGCGTGCTGGACGGAGAACGGGACTATTGAGGACATGAGTGACTGCCAAGGCGAGGATCGGTGACATCAAAATCTTCCTTAATTAAATTCATACATCGCCAGATCAGAGGAGAGAGCGGCCCCACCGATCTCCTGACATTGCCGATTGTCTAATCAACTTCGGTTTAATGTTTATGCCGATGCTTTAGGAGTTAATGGAACTCAAGTCATCGGCATGCTGAAGAACTTCAACATCATCATCAATCCAGAGTAGGATGTCAAGTTCCAAAACCTCGTGCCACCCACACATTTCCTGAACAGTTCCTGACATCGGCTATCACACCATTAATCGGAGCAGACCCTCATATCAAACGGTATGAGATGACCTCTCATCATCATCATCAACATATTTATAATTTGGCGGCGTAGTGGTCGATATTATTCCCATTACCACTCTATGATCCAGAAACACACATCAAACCCTTTCCCGACAGAAGGCAAAACATGTCGATTTTCATTCGTCGCTTGCGACCTTAACATTCTCCGGAGGCGTTGGAATTGGAAGCTGATTCGGCGGTCTATGACCATCACCTTATCAGTTGGGCTATGGAGGAGTCCAATTATTTAAACAGCACATGTTCTGTCTCATGTTAATCCAAAATACCTACCCGTAGAATCAAATTAACAAAATAAAACAAGCTAGCTAACTAACAAATTGCATCTAGCACTGTAAGTGTAGAATTATTGCACTCCGTACTGCTTTGAGTGTAAATCTTTTGTTAGAATATACATAAATGTCAAATTATCTTCGTGATAGCATTTTATAGAGCTGCAGAGAGTACGTGACATCGCATCGAAAGGTAGGATCTTCTCAATTCGCCGTTTGAATGTAAATTTATATATTAGATGCTAGGAGGGAAAATGCAGATTACTTCAATAAAAATAGTCGTCGATGAGCGTAGGTGTATAACAGGTGCTAGGGGAGGAAGCTGAACGAATATAGATAGATAATTAGTTAATTTTCAAGCTAGTCAGACTCAGTCATTGTTATTCGAAGCCTTGCAAATTGTAACACGCCATATCTAAAAGAACAAGGGTTTACCACAAATAAATTATTAATTAAATTGGATTAACTATACCAAACCACTCAAACAAAAAAGTACACAACGTTGTGGGGTTAATTACAATTGATTAATTGAGAGCATCTCGTCACGTTTGCATAAAAGTATTACGTGATGGGGTTGAGAAGGCGCTGCAAAAGAAATGCAGGGGAGAGACGCGAGAACGGGCGAACTACGAGTTTTAAAGGCCGGGCGGGGTTGCGCCTGTAGCTGTAGCACTGTAGAAGCATTTGGAAATCAAGTGGTAGGTTTTACTACTATGTAGGGGGGGGGGGTTTATCACAGGTTCAATTCCCGTTGGCGGCCAGTATCTTTTCTCGGAAGATTTTTTCAATGTAGATGAGTGTTTCAGGCTGATAATCATTGATTATAATATTTGTTATCTACCCTTTGTGCTATGCATAAAAATCTTGTTTAAACGTTAGTTTATCAATTAAAAATACTAAATATTATATTAAAGCATTTTCTGTAGCTTGGGAAAAGCGAAGTTAATGCAAAAAAAAGAGAGAACATTATCCAATGGTCATTTTAGATTTTAGCCACCATAATTTGTTTGTTTGCTGACATTAAAAAAATTATTGTTGTTGATTTATAGCATCAATATCGGTACATAAGCTAAACACTCATTCAGGTTATTTTTAAGAGCAAAAATATTTCATTTTAATCTTTTTAAAATTCCAGTTTTATCCACGTCAATCAATTTTATCTAGACCTAAATAAACAAATATCTTATAAAAATTCTATACACGCAAGAATTAATTAATTTATATGACGTGCTCAGTAGGTAGTTGAAGAAAAAAAGGTTAACTTTAGAAAATTAAATAACTTACTAACCTTCACAATGTTTCCCCGCAGTGTTAGGCAAAAAATGGACTTCCAAACAACTTTGTCTTGACACACGATCCTTGCTTTACTCATATTCTCCTTCTGTTATTCTGACTCTTGACATCGCCCGACTCAAATATTTGGTTCATTTGATGCTATCCCATATCTTCCTCAGGCGTCTCCAATTACTTCTACCATTCACATTCTCGTTGTATATTGTCCTTATATTATTTTCTCTTTTCATTCTCACTACGTGCCCAAACCATTTAAGCGTCAATAAGCGTCTCTTTTTAAATCATAGTCATTACGATTACATCAGCCTTGCATTATTTGCGAATCAAACATGGTTTAACTAATTTCATCCTTCCTCTGACAGTTAACTTACTGCAATATTAATGTTGGTAACGGCACTCCATCGTGGACTGCCAGCTTCACTTCTCCAGGTATTTTTTTAGCGCCAACCGTGTTTAGTCCTCCATGGAGTTTCCTACATTCACCCTTCCGTAAATATCTTTATCAGCATTTCCATCACCCGTAAGCAAACTTATAAAATGAACAAAGTCATCCACCTGCTCCACTATTATTTACCATTTACAACTAAATTGCTTTCTGCTTTAGCACTCTGTCTTACAAGCACCATTACTTTAGATTTCATTATTAACTCACAAGCTGAAATGAACCTGGCATTATTCAGGGTTATGAATGGTACGGATTGAAGTTTTGAGGTTGTGAGTTCTACTAAATTGGGTGCAGTTTTAGGGTGAAAATAATAATATTTTCAATTCTTGAAAAGGGTAATTTTTTGAGGTATTTACTTCATCATACCATGTCTTATAATCACAATGCACTTATTTCTTCGTTCATCTGCTCTCCTTGATTGAAGCATCCTTTTCCTACTTTCATCCATTTTGCCTTCATTAGCCTAATACATTCACTTCACTTTACCACAAATTAATATTTGTTTCGTATCATCTTCGGCGACCTCTAATTCTTCTACATTCGCTTTCAGGTCATGCATCCTTTTCATCGTTTGCTTCATTTTATCACAAATAGTTATTTGGTTTACTTATTCTTGTCATGCCTTTCTCGGGGGTCCAACTTTTATACCATCCACTTTTTAATTCAATATTCTAGTCAGCTAAACGAACGGTGCAATCCCAGTCTATCATATAACGTGAGAAAGTATTGTACAATTACATTTAAAAAAAGAGATGCAAAAAAATAGCAGGTATTGAGTATATAAAATAAGGAAATAAATGAAATTAAAGTGAACATATCGTCTTTCAGGGTGGTCGCCGCATCATCTGAATCCACCGAACATTGAGTGGAGAGCTGAAGCACAACAATGACGTCTGTAAACGTTTTGTTTTGAATTTTAAGCACTGAGATTTGAGTTAAGAGCTGTGAGCAAAGAGCTTTAAAGACAATATTAGCGAAACTCAATCGAAAATCTGAAAATAGAAAAATCAGAAAAAGATACGGTCACATCTGGGATTCGAACCCAAGACCTTCGCCCTAGATTTCAAGCAACGCAATGTTTAGATCTTGATTGGTGGTATTTATTTCATCACGTTAATACTGAAAGTATAATATGTATATGGCTGTGCCTAAGTCACCTCTTGTAAAATAATATGCATGGCAATGGCGTAACAAATGACGGACATATAAGAAGCATCAGAATAAATTTTAATTATTCCCGGAATGGAAGCTGATTTCAGTTCCTCATGTACAAGCTAGTGGTAGTTTTTTTGACCTTGTTAATGCAGTGAAAGATTTAATTTAATGTTAAACTAGCTGACCCGGCCACGCGTTGCTGTGGCTAACGAAACACGATGCTATCTACTGGATGGTTACCCAACCTTAAAAACCACGATAAATTAACTCACAGACATCTGTTAATTTGCATACAAATCAATGCCACACCGCCCGCTTGCCAGCCCGCCCATACAGACATTCTCATATTTCAACCAATTAACTAAAAACTTTTACAAATTATATACCTAAACCTTCCTCATGAATCACTCTATATATAGGTGAAAATAGCATGAAAATCTATTCAGCAGTTTTTGAGTTTATCGCAAACAGACAAACAGAAGCGGCAGGGGACGTTAATTTGTAATATGTAAGGCAAATGTTTAATGGTTTTTGTACTAAACCTAATTAGTTCCTTTTTAATTTTTAGTTTACTGTTTTCAGAAAAAGGAGGTTTCCTTCCAGTAAGAAGCCTGTTGTATTACAAATTTGATTATGAGGTACCCACCTAGAGTATATTGTTATTCTCTAAATTAACTTTTTTCGGCGGCCTTCTGGAGAAAACCACCATTAATTTTAATTTTACGTTTGTCACAAAGGAGCCAAAATTTCGAGAATAATAATTTTACCCTTTTGTTAAAAGTTTTTTCGTCTTTTTTATTTAATTATAAGCCGAGCAGATTTTTTATATTTCCTCTTGAATGAAATTGTAAAGAAACCAAAACTGAGTGTCTGAATGAAAAAATTTAACTAAATTCTAAAATCTGTAAAGACTTAATCGCAGATTCCTACCCACCCTCGAATATTTTTCCTTTCCAGAAATTTCTCTTCTTCTTTTCTTTTAAAAGACTCTTCATACAGCATCCCCAATGATGAAAAAGTCTTTGAGGGAAATAGTTATCCTCTGTGCCTTTTGAATGGAGCTATTGTTAAAAATGGGGTTTCGATGAATGACAATATTTAATAGTTTTTATGGTAGACTTTATTAATTTAACTTCGGGTATACCGACACCAAACTTCTTACGGAATATCTCTTCAGATATTCTAACACTGATGTCTCAATTTATGAATAAACAAACTTGTTTTAAACCATAAGTTGTTAAAAAAAATACATTGATTGACTGACACATCGTGAAAATATAAAAAGCTTTCTCACCCAAATTTCTACACTTACGTTGCAGTTTCCCTCGGACAAATTTATTATCTTAGGTGACTTCAACCTCACTGAAATTTCATGGAGTAAGTCTCCCACTAACACGTCCTTTATACCTAGTGATCGCTTATCACCTGTAGCGCTTCATTCATTGACTGCATGCATTTTTCTGGATTGTATCAATATAATGGAATTCCAAATACTAATGGTCACTTTCTCGACCTTGTCCTATGTAATGACTTCCTTACGGTCTATACTTGTGACGAACCATTAATTTTAGAAGATTCTCATCACACCTCCTTAATAATGGAAGTTATATTTTCTGAACCCGTTACACTAGTGGAGGAGCTTAGAAAGGCTTACGTCTTTAGGCGCGGCGATTACGAGCAAATTGATACATCTCTCGATCAGGTAAACTGGCGTGAGCTTCTCTCGGTTGGTGATATGAACACGGTTTGAAAAAAATTCTATTCACTTTTATATCAACTTATAGACGCCTACATTCAAATTAACTAAAGAAAAGTACTTTAAAAAGTTCAAGACTTACAAAAACTTCTCAGACTATGCCTCTTTCTCTCTTCTAAGATCACGTCATAAAAAACTTAATTGGGAATGCCACAATAAATATTTAACTCACATCGAACATGACATATCCTCCGACCCAAAAAAAGTATGGAATAACATTAAATCCAAGCCTAAATCCCATGATGTTCCAAATATCATGACATTCAAAGATGAAAAAGCTGAAAATGGGTCTAACATCTGCAACTTATTCTCTAAATACTTTATTTCTGTCTACAACAATAACGCTCAAAGCACCCAGATTCTACCGGATAACCTCAACGAGCCCTTTGTTGCTAGCATTCATAATATTGACACCGACCAGCATCATTTACAGAAACACCTTGAAGATCTAGATCCCAAAAAAGTGCAGGCCCAGATAAAATTCCCCCTCTCTTCATAAGCAAATGTGCGCGCAGCCTGTCTAAGTCACTATCCATAATTTTTAGTCGCTCCCTTAAAGAGGGGATAGTGCAAAACACCTGGAAAACAGCATGTATAACTCCTATCTTCAAAAATGGCCAAAAATCTGACGTCGAAAATTATAGACCAATATCAAAGCTCTGCATTTTCAGTAAAGTTTTCGAAAAAATTGTGTATAACCAGATGTTTTCGGCCTTGAGATCATCACTCAATATCAACCAACATGGATTTATGAAGGGAAAATCTACAACCATGAACTTAACGGCGTTCACCGAATTCTTACAAGACAATATGGACCAGCGCATACAGGTAGATGCAATATACACAGACTACAGCAAAGCTTTTGATTTAGTAATTCATGATATATTATTGATCAAACTCTCACAAATCGGCGTACATGGAGACCTCCTCAGATGGCTCTCGTCATATATAGCAAACCGCAGCCAAGCAGTAGTTGTCGGTGGCTACAAGTCAGACTGGGTAACCGTACCGTCGGGAGTACCCCAAGGTTCATTATTGGGACCATTACTCTTCAACATATACATTAATGACATTGAAAAATGTTTTCGCCATTCCAAGACGTTGTCGTACGCAGACGACATGAAAATATTTTCCCCTGTCACGTGTACCAATGACTGTACCGGCATACAAGAAGATCTTAATCGTCTCAATATTTATTGTGCCCAGCACAACCTTCAAATAAACGTTAAAAAATGCAGCGCCATCAGTTTCATCCGCAATAAAAACACGATCACTTTCAATTATGCCCTAAACGGTACAGTACTAACAAAAATGACGGAGGTCAAGGACTTGGGAATAGTGTTAGACCAGAAAATACTTTTTGACCGCCACATCGAATCCATGGTATCAAAGGCTTCCAAGGTTCTAGGTTTTGTACTTAGAACCTGTAAAGATTTAAAAAAAGTAAAAACCATGAAAATGCTTTACTTTGCGTACAAACGCAGTTCTCTGGAGTGCGCCTCTCAAATCTGGAATCCCAAGTACATATGTCACATAGAAAGGATTGAGAAAGTGCAAAACCGATTTCTACGATACCTTGATTTTCGGAGCTACCGTCCTCATCTAAACCACGAAGAGTCAGCCACGTTCTTCACGATATATTCTTTTAAAGTCGAAGAAATTTGGCAGACGTACTATTTCTACAAAAAATAGCTATCTCTATGATAGATTGCCCGGAATTACTAGAAAGAATTCAACTAAGAGTGCCCATCAGACAAACAAGACAAAACCACGCATTATACATTCCTCAATGCAACACTAACTCTAAACAAAATACATTCATTCAACGCGCTTCACTCATCTTTAACATGATATACAGTGAATTCGACTTATTTAACACAGCACCTAACATTTTCAAATCTAAAATGAATAAATAACATTTATATTTATTTTACAGAATAGATCCATCCCTTTCCCCTCCCTTCCACCATCCCATCCACATAACCTAATTTAACTATTTTTCTTTATACCTACGCACTTAATAATTTAATATACATCAGTGAAAACCTGTTATTGGTTAAATTTTTATTCATATGTATTTCATCAAACATTATTGTTAGAAACTGTTGGTTTTCCAAATAAAATAAAATAAAAATAAAATAGAATGATATCAATGTTTTTTTTTCTTCGGGCCCTTTTCATCTTCAATTACTAGCTGATACCCGGCATGCATTGCAATGCCGTTCAAAGAAATAATTTTTTTCTCCCTTCATGTCCATTCCCATGCATTCCCGTTCCTCTCCCGCGTCCCCTTCCTCTCCTGCATCCTCCTTCCGCCTTCCCCAACTTCCCCCTCCCTCGTCACTCTTCCCGCGAACCTCACCTCCTTCGTCACCTTTCCCCTTCCGCTTCCCCTCCCTGCCGCTAAAATATATAAAATACCAACATTTTCATTAATACAAATTTCATAATGCCAGAATTTACCATTATATATTGCCTAAACCTAACCTTAGCGGGCGTGCGCCCAACTTATCATGAAAGTTTCATCGCATTCGGATGAACGGTATGGCAGCGCATAATGCGAACAAACAAACAAACAAATATTGATTTTTATATATAAGATAAGATAAATCCGGTTGATCTAGAATGGATACATAACTGCGTCTAATAATTTTGTAATTCCCTCCAGTCAAACTCGGCAAAAACTTTAACTCCACTTATCTCGAAGTCACTCAATTTGTCTCCTGCACTCCAATATCGAGCAAATGCAACTATCCGGGAGCAATTATATTTCCTGGGAATTGGATTTATGCTTCAGGAAGTACTTACTCGGAACTGAGTCTATCATGGTATAATTAACTTCGAAATATAATATTAAGGTTTCACCGATATTTTTATTGAACCTCTGGTATTCCTATGTATTCTACCTACCTAAATAGTATTTTTTAAATATGAATAACGCGCAAGAGTCCCAACTCTGTCTGGAGGCAGTGAGAATACGGCATCCCTATTGGTAGAAGGTGAAGTAGTGGAGAGGTGGAGGAGATATTATTATTATTAAAAACATTCAACGAAGTTGCACTCCCATGAGTTATCAAAACTCATTAAGGGATCACCAATTGGTACTTTTGAAAAGTTAAACCCAACTCAACCCAATATGTAGACACAATGTATGAATAAAAAATTTACAAAACATTTCACAGAAGCAACATACAGACACAAACATACGAAGAATCACTTTACAAATATTTCACATATATGGTAGAGGAAGGTGAGGAAGTTCCTGATACAGATCTGTCCACCAAATACGGATAAAGCCATTTCAAGCAACGTTTCAATTTTGAATGATGGACTTTTCAAATGATAATACTTAAATATTCCCACGTTATTATCAAATATGTAGTATTAATAGCCTTGCGTATGTCGTACATCGTACATACGCGATTTACAAATAGTTACAAATGGAAGTGCTGCCATCTATATTATTAATACGCTAAAAAAGTTAATTTTGTAATTCAGTTTAGAATTCAAGAATTCGTCTCAGGATGGCGTCACTTACGTTAGCAGGTCGCACGAGGACGTGCTCCCCTAGATATAAGTACTACGGATTTATAGAATTTAAGAATCTCTCCGGATTTAGAAAGATTGACGGCAATACTTAGAGTTGCGAATAATAGAATCATTACATGTACATTGTAATGTGTAGAATTGTAATGCGTATTTAACTACGCACAAAGTGAGACTCTACTCAGGATTTGTAGAACATGTTGTGGGGGTAATTTCAAGGATTATTAATGTCAACAAAATCTTATTCATAGTGACAACGAGTAGAATAAAAAATTTTTTAGTCAAAATTAGGATAAATAAATACCTGTCGGAAGGAAGAGGGAGAGAAAGAGAGAGGTCTCACGTCTAGTAAGGCGGAAAAAAAACGTAATGTAATGGAAAAAGAAACGAGTCCGTGCCATCTGCAAACTTCCAGCCAGGTGCCAGGAAAAGATGAATCTCTCAAAAATCAGCAGCTAACATCCAGGGTCCTGATGTGGGTGGGTAGAAAAACAGCCCTTAATAAAAACTTGCGCGTGTACCGGTCGCATAGGAAAAAGTTCCGTTTTTCGAACATCCGTCGAAATGCCCTCCAACAAGGCTGGCAACAGGGGAAACGGCTCAACAGCCTCCACATGCCGACAACCACAGCGGCAGCAACCAGCAGTCAATCCAACACGGTGGGAGGTAGGACCACAACAATTAACAGGCCTCCAAGCCCGAAACGACCGGATGAATTCAGCATTTCACTGCCACTTCATTTCTAAAACAACACACGCGTCTTATCACCGAAAACTTCGATCAACCCGCTCTGTAAATTTACGTCTGCCGCCATCATGCTTTCTTCTCCCTCCCGCACGAGTTGCCAACCTACCGACACTCAAGTGTCAAACTTCGGAAATAAAAATAAAAATAAAAAACAGTACCTACTCGCCTTGGTTTAAAACGTTATAAATTAATACGTTACAATATGACATCATTGCCGGTCACGGTTACTTTGTCCCGATGACTAACTATCACAGGATAGTGGATCCCAAGGACCAGCTATTTTTTGAACCAGTTCCTATCGGATTTAATAATGGTCCCCAACACTCAAACTGGGCGAATCCGAACTAAAAGCCGCCCACGGGGCCCAGAAACAAAAACCTGCGGAGCGGATTTCTAACTGCTATTTTAAATAATTACCAAACGAAGTAGAATCACTAATAAATAAGGCTTAACAACAGACAAAATAGTAAGCAAAGCATTGGATAAAATACAAATTACTCAATAAATTAAACGAGCTCCTGCTGACTTAGTAGGTACATAAAATAAACCGTTTATGACTCCAGCATGTAAAATTCCTAAAATATGTAGACATAGTATTTACGTTCATGCCCATAACGTTACAATCTCAAGGCCGTGAATCACGTGAAGTTAACTGAACATACTTCATAATAATTATCGCTCAGTTAAGCCTGCAATATAGTGCCAGCAGCGTAAATATCATTGTTCTACATCCCGTAGATAAATTACTTCTCTCCTCATAATACAACAATGGAAAGCCTGTTAGCACCTGACACCCCAGAGTCTGGTATAGATGGTGCAACGTGTTTGGAATTCCGGAAGTTTACGAGTAGTTTCAAAATTATTGAAAAGAGGTGATTATTTTTAAATAACGTATTTTCTCGTGTGTACCAAATTTGTAAAATACGATTTATTGAGACTGACTAAACTAGGAACATAGAATAATTATTGTTGTTGATTGTATTACGAAGAAACTTTTTTTTTTAAAAAAAGCAAACACATCATGACTTGAGATTTTAAATAAATGAAAAGAAAATACTTGGTTTTAAGTAACTTTATTGATACATTTTCTCTGTCTACTGGTTTCGGTACCTGCGCACCATCATCATGACTGTTAAAATAATGCTATGAAATACAGATATGTGAATGACATACATGACATCTTTTTCTAATTTCCATTTTTTTTTAAAATGACTAGGTATTCCATGTTATACTTGACCTCAATGCCGTCGCAAATCTTCTGGGTCTGCCAATAGAAGAAGAATGTACTTTTGATTTTCGTTATTTGTTTTTGGGGTGTTATGCCTTGTTGCACTACCTCCTTCTTTAGCCAACGTTTCGGACAGCGTTGCAATGTCCATCATCAGAGCCAATCCAGCAGATGTGTAATTATTAGTGGTGAAATGTATGCTTAAGTACTTGGAAGCGATACCGTGTTGTCACCTCCACTCCACTACGAGCTGGTATTACAGAATACTTCACAATGGTTGTAGATTTCAATGGATGCAAACTGGGAAAACTATATCTTGGATTAAGGATTCCACAGATCTGATCAGTAAGCTCAAAAATGTTAAGACTGAGGAAGGAGATATCTTAGTCAGTTTTGACGTAGAGTCCCTTTTCACAAATGTGCCTCTAGAAAACTTCATTACAATGCTCAGGGGGCCTAGTCTCTATCTTTTATTAACCTCAGTTAGCGAGTTAATTACGTCACAAACACGTATTTTGACAGTTGCGCTAATTAGCGTAACTGCCGAAATACGTGTTTGTGACGTAATTAACGCGCTAACTGAGGTTAATAAAAGATAGAGACTAGGCCCCCAGAGAGACGTATGAGGAAGACATTTTCAAACTTTTTGAACATTGCCTGAAAACGGGATATTTTGCATTCCAGGGTGAACTTTTTGAGCAAGTGGAAAGAGTTGCGATGGGCAGTCCCTTCTCGCCAGAACTAGCCAATTTTTTTATGGAGAAGTTTAAAGAAGTGGCACTCAACCCATCTTCGACTGTTCCCAAGGTATTGTGGCGTTATGTCAATGATGTCTTCGCCATTTGACTTCACGTAACAGAGAATTCCGGATCATCTTAATTCACTCCACAGTAAAATTAAGTTCACAATGGAAAATGAAGATACAATCCTGCCTTTTCTAGATATGGAGGTAATGCGAAAAGAAGATGGTAATCTAGGACACACAGTGTATAGCGAACATTGCGCTACCTTCTTATTTAGCCACTGCATAACACCCCAAAAACAAATAACGAAAATACTATTGGCCGTGAAAATCAAAAAACGCATCTTACTTTTGATGACTCATGCGGGTGACACTTCTTCTCAATTTCAAAAGGTTCATATTTTCTTCTAGACTCATATTTTAATTTGGTATAATTTCCATGCATTGTCCAAGTGCTCTCATAAGTTTATCGCCCACCACCACTTTTTACCACGAACGTTTATTCTTTAGTTCGAAACAAAATTATCCGCTAAATCAAATCCAAATTTATTTATATTTATAATTTATTGGGGAAGAGCGCTGGGTTGATTGACATTTATATATCTTTTTTTAAATATTTGAATACCTAGATACCATTTCAAAATTAGATGCCACTGCAACTACAGCACTACCTTTCGAATCTCTAATCATACTCCCCTCTTTATAATGTATTCATTTGTTGGTTGATTTTAATGTATAAATTTTCTATAGTCGATTTTTTTTTCATACCCGTACCGAAAAACAAATACTTTATTTGGCACTCACGAATAACTAGGTTTCGATTTTTTTCCAATGCACTTGGCACTGTCAAAAAAGATGTTGATGGATGCGGTTGGGATGGAGTTGTTGAAAATTCACTCACCAGCCTCTTGGAGTGGACTTCCAAATTTCCTGCCCTGTCTCCGAACGAATGGCTAAATGCAGCGTCTTCATGAAAATCATTGTCATCAAAATCCTTTTCATCAGTAACTCCGGCGACTTCAGGAAGTAAAACGACCACATCCGGAATATCTTCTTCACCGTCTTCATCGTCAACATTCCAATTCACTGCAATGAAGTCGGCAGCCTCTTGTGCGGTAAGAAAGTCCTTTGGATTAATTCTATTCATAATAAAAAACACAGTAATGCGATTGATGCCCGTAATTAAGAATAAAATAATGCAAAGGTTTTTAACCACGTATTTTGCTGACGATATTTTAATGCATTACTTAAATAAACGAGTACCTCCGGGATTTTTTTTTAAGTATACAAATTATAAAATACTAGTCGATTCTGTATTTAAAAAAGGCTAAATATATTAAGAATGTTGGTCATATGTTAACGATAATAATTGTTTAAAAATCGCTTAACGTGTCGAATTTTGTCCGACTTTCGGGGCATCTACTTTGCAATTAAGCAAATATGTTTCTAATTATTATTTTTAATTGATAAACTAACGTTTAAGACAAGATTTTTACGCATAGCACAAAGGGTAACAATTATTATAAGCAATAATTATCAGCCTGAAACACTCATCTACATTGAAAAAATCTTCCGAGAAAAGATACTGGTCGCCAACGAGACCAGTTTTTTTTTCAGGTGGAAAAATGTAATAAGCAGTAATTGTTGAATGAAGCACTAGTATATATTGAATTATTTGGCGGGTATAAGATAAGCCGCCATAGCCCAGTGGTAGAGCACCTGACCGGTCCCATTGGCGGCCAGTATCTTTTCTCGGAAGATTTTTTCAATGTAGATGAGTGTTTCAGGCTGATAATTAATGCTTATAATAAATATGTTTCTACCTGTTTAGTTCTAACGATAAACTAAAACCTAACAGTACCTGAGAGAATAACGGTGAATCCTTATCAAGTTCTCAAAATATTACCCAGAAATCAAACTGGTGCGTTTTTGAACCGTCAGCAACACTTGGGCTAAGTAAATTTTTTGATATTTACAAATCATTGAATAAGAAATTCTTCAGTCCTAAAATTTCAAAATATTAATAATTAATGTAATTATCAACTGTACTCCTGCCACTGATATTTAAAAAAAAGTAATATCAATGGTAGAGCATTGTAAAATCATACTATGTGCTGTGCCGTTACCCTTGTATCAAGTGGAATCCCCTCCCATATTTAGTTAACTTTACCTCCGGAAACCTTGTATCCTTTAAATAAAAATTGTTATGTGTTTTATCCGGTGTTTAATTTTTGTTATTCGTTTTACTAATTACGTATTAAAATACACGGGTGCAGAACCTTAATATACTTTTTGACACGTGTACACGCGTCGCGTAACATAATCCATTATTACTATTTTGATTTTGTATGCATTTCGCCCCCTACTAATTATTGCACGTTCACATCGAATATTAATCCAAATTATTTGTAATCGACTTTAATGTACGCCATTTACGTACACTTTTAAGAGGATTTATTTCACGTTGCGATTATTATTTTTGTCACGTAACGTGATTATTTTAACGAGTTATTATCATTTTGTTGCTCGCCAGAATGCCAATTCTGTACATACCTAGAAAATAATCATATTTTATATCAAACAAATAAATAATATTTTTTTAAACATGAAAGGCATTTGGAAGATTTTAAACATTATTTATTATTTGCGGTTTTTTAAATAAAATCATAGTTGCCTATGTCCTGGTATAATCCTTATAAAAGGTACACGTATTTAAGAGTTGAAATTAAAAAACTTTTTCACTTTGTTCCACTTATTTATTTTTACCACGACCGGTTTCATCCTACTGCGGACATTTTCAGACTGGTAGTTGAAACTCTTATGCCACTGAATTTATTCAAACTTAGGCAGTGGTACACAGCATTGTCTGTATATAATTAATGTTTTTATTTTGTTAATTTAAGGTATTATAAGTTATTATGTTAATTTCGGGTTAATTTGGTAATTATATTATTATTATTAAAGTTATGAATGATGTTACATAGTGAGTGGATATTTTTAGTTCTCATGAATATATATAAGAATTTATATTGTTGAAAAGGTTTGTGATTTCTGATATATTATTTTTGTAATGTTGGGATATTCCCTCTTTTCTAAATGTTTACTGTGCACATATCATTAAATTTAAAAACTCAATTTTTAGAATTAACCATTTTGAAAATAGTGTGCTTTTTAATTATTTGTAAAAGCATCAAGCGCACAACCCCATCTTACAACACCGCAAATGATTTTTTATTAAACGTTAAATAAAAAAGACATATGGCGAATAACCAAAGGAAATAAAATTAAGAAAAAATATGAACAGATTTACTATCTCAAAAATCTTCGCAAATTCCAACAATTAACAATACGACGAATTACACTATTCTACTGCAGCATTCCAAAGCGCAACTACTTTTCTCACTCCCGATATGCGATTTCACACTATGAGAATCCAATTCTTAATATATTCTATAGATATTGACATATTGATTTATTAAACTTGGTGAAATTGTGGATAATGTAAAAAACATATTTTATTTGGTTTGTGATTTTATAGATAGTATTAATAATTGAATATGCATACATTATACACAATAATTTCCTCATACATAAAAAAAATTACTTATCTTCGTATTTTAAGTTTGAATTTGTTTATAAACATGCCCCATGTAATTTTATTTCCTTTCATAATTCGCAAAGTATATTAATTGCTTCAAACATCAACGCTTTTGATTCTGGGTTGTTTTTTTGAGAGAGTGTCTTATTTCATTTGTTTTCCTCGTCTTGTGTGAATGTTTGTGAAGCAGATTTTCATTGTTTTTTTAGAAATTCATTTGATGTATGGCTACTCATTTTTTTGTAGATTAAAATTCAAGTATTGTAGTCATCAATTAGTTTAAATAACAAGATAGTTAACTACTTACACATTTTCTTATTTTTTTTAATCTGTTGCTCTTCAGTATATTACCCATGACTCTATTGGGTAGCTATGTGATTTGTTTTATTAATCCATCGTTGGCTAAGTATGTAACGCTTCTGCAGTAATTGTCATGTGGCATAATTATTGCGTTATATACATTTTTACTGGAGATTGCGTTTATTCTTCCGAGCAGTGAGATTTTTTGGCAATTTTGTTAATAATTTTTTTTGTGCTTTAAGAAAAACGTCAGTTTGGAGTCCAGCATTACCAAATAATTCATTTAGACATCTTTTTCATGGCTTCATCGTGTATCAATAATTCTTTTTTACTTCTTCAAACACGTTCAAATTATTTTGTGGCAATAAACATACAAACTTATTTTAATTTTAAATTAATATAATAGTTAGTTTTAGCTACTTTTATTGTTCAAAAAACCAACATGTTTCGTAAACAATGCTTACTTCATTAAGTAAATCCGAGTGTGTTATGCTTTTAATTTATTCCAACCCTAATCTAAACCTTCTGTTGTGGTTTTTAAAACCATATTTTAATTGTTTTTTTTTGTTTTTTGTTTCTTGAATTTTTTTGTATTTTGCGTGTTTTAATTTTTATTTTTATTATTTCTTACTTATGTGTGATGATAATTTCTCCTGTTAAAGTTGTACTACCTAAGTGTAAAATTCCTCTGGGTGTTGTTAAAAAAATATATATATAATATGGGGGTGGCATCAACTGACTCCGAGAACGCGTTATTTTATTTATTTAAATAAATATATTGGTTCATGTAAAACAAATCTTTTTTACATGAAATATAATTTTTGCTGGTACGAAATTATTCATAATGGATTGAGGTAACTCAAATTCGTTAAATTGTGAAGTGATTTCTAAAACTAATAACAATAAAACGTAATCCAGATCACTTAGGTGTCCAGAAACCTCTTTTCCATTTCCAGTCCGTCCATAATGTTCATCATTCTCGTATGTCGCAGGGGGTTCGAGTCATTTGAGGAAATAGATTTTCACGAGAAGTGTCAGCGCTAAAACGTTTTCTTTGAGTCTAGACAGATGCTCACGTTAGTCAATTTGCTTCGAGATCGGTTGGAAGCCGAATTGATATTGGCGGGGCCAAATGCCATTGTGTTTTTCAGGTGAGCTGTTTAAAATTTTTTGGTACAATGTTTTGGTCTTGAATATAAATAAATTCACATTAGATGAGGCCCAGAAGGAAGGAAATCTACTTGTTTATTTATTTTATGGTGTCATGTTTAGCTTTTCATGTAATAATCGTTTTATGCCATTTGTATAATTATATTTCTGGGGGTCTAGCAGGGATGATAGATAAAACCCTAAATTATCAGTCAGTTATCAATTATTACGAGCACGGTCAACGTTTGGTAAGATATAATATTCCGACCGATGATTGATAAATTTTAGCCCGGCCTCCATAATATCACTTAGTTTCGGTTATCTGTCAATATACGCGTTTATTTGGAAAACGTCGTTCTTTATGCATAATAAGTTATTTTAAATAACTGGCTTTTAAATGAATGGAGTTCAATTAAAAAAGCTCTTAGAATTGAAAGAAGTCGTATACGCGATCCATAGACTTAAATAATTCAACTATGACGCGATCAATTTATTCCGTTCGATCTTTGCTTGAAATTGCTTGAAATATGACTGAAGACCTCATTAACTAATAAATTCCCGTTTAGTGTCAATAAGTAAATGTGGACTGCCAGTGTATCTTTAGGTTAGCATTTAAATTCGACTATGTCATTTTTTAAATATTTTTACTTTATTGTTTGGCGTTTGAGATTTCGGAGTGCAATTCTGAAAATATACCTACCTCCAGTGTTGACAGCGTTATATACCGATTTTACTATGAACTTAACTAGAACTTACTTACATTATTCAACCAATGATACAAAACTATGTGATTCTATCTTTAGCAACCCAGGCACCCTAACTCTATTCAACAAAAACCTAAGATCCCTCAACAAAAACTATGACGAACTAGACATACTCTTGTCCACCTTCAAAATAGACTTCAAAATTATAATACTAAGGGAATTTTGGATCTCGACCGCTTTTACTGTAAAACTCAAAAAAAACTATTCCACATATTTCACAACAAAAAACCAAAATCAAAATGATGGAGTTGTTGTTTACATAAAAGATAGTCTTAACGCTTCTGTCTCAGAAATCGCCTTATAAAACACTTACTGCTTACAAATAATCGCCGACCCCGATACATGCATTCTCGCTATTTACAGATCTCCATCCAGACACAACATCGCGCCCTTTATATTAGCTCTCGATACTCATATAAAAAAAATTACCCACTACAAAAACATCATCATAGCTGGGGATCTAAACATAAATATACTTCCACAAGGCCACCCCCAAAATATCGAATACCAGCTGATGCTCCTGGAACATGGCATAATAAGCGCCATCCAGACTCCAACCAGAGTTACCAGAGATTCAGAATCATGTTTAGATCACTTAATGATCAAATCCAAAAGCAAATTTTGTAGCGTAGTATTTTAATCAACAATCACAGATCACTACACAACAATGATAGGCCTGACTTAACAGGCTTTGAATCCAACAACTCAAAATAATGGCATAAAATATGAAACTGACTACGTTAATCTAAAAAATGGTCTAGAAAAACAAACGTGGGAACATCTAAAAAAAATTGACACGACAGAAGAAGCCTGGAATTACTTTATAGCATATCTTCAAACGCTCATCACTCAAAACACCACAACAACATTCAACTCTATCACGCACCGTAAAAAAAGACTTAAAAAATGGATTACCCAAAGCATACTAAATAGCATAAAAAAAACGGGACAAACTGCACAAACAAGTTAAACACAACCCAAATAATACTTTTATTTACTCTTACTATAAAAGGTACAGAAATATTTGTTCGCTAATTATACGCAAAGCCAAAGAATTATATTACAGAAACAAACTGATAACTGTAAACTTTGACCCGAAAAGTGTCTGGTCAATTCTGAGAGAAAGTACACATACACAAAAAAACAAAGATGATAAAATCAAAAAGTTAATTATCAATGACGAAGAAGTAGACGAAAATCCTACACTTATTCTTAACTACATAAACAGACATTACACAAATATTGGAGCCAGCCTAGCTGAAAATATAAAAAAAATTACGACTGGAAGCGACAATCAAGAACCTCGAAATCATATGACTCAGTGCTCTAATATAAACAATGACAAACATTTCAAACTACAACAAGTAACTCTGGAAGACACCAAACAAATAATACAATCCCTAAAGGATAACACAACATCGGGACCTGACGGAATAGACTCTAAAAAATAATAACACTAAGCCAACAACTGCTTATACCACTAACGTACGTAATTAATCTTAGTCTTAAAGAAGGAATTTTCCCGAGCATCCTAAAAAAAGGTCTGGTTATTCCTATTTATAAATCAGGAACAAAAAACAATGTAAACAACTACAGACCTATTACATTATTAAACAATATGTCAAAAATTCTTGAAAAAGCAATAAAAATACAGCTACAACATTATCTGGAAAAAAAGCAATTACTTTCAATAAACCAACATGGCTTTAGAAAAAATAGGAACACAGAAAACGCAATTGCCACTGTAACTGAGTTTATTACACATAACCCTGATGCTAAAAAAAAAGTTATATCAAATATTCAGACTTATGTAAAGCTTTTGACACAATTTCTCACGAAAAACTCTTCAATAAACTAAACATCGTCGGAGTTAGTGGCATAGAACTAAACTTACTGAAAAGCTTCATGTCGGGTAGAATGCAACAGGTTAAAATCAACAACATGATAAGCGAGCCACTTCTATCTAGATACGGAGTACCACAGGGAAGCGTTCTTGGTCCCCTAATGTTCCTTATTTACATAAACGACCTGTGTGACATTGATATCGACAACAACATTCTTACCCTAGATACAACAAAAACGAATTATATTACACACAGCATCACATAAAGAGGCCAACCTCCACCGCACATAGACCTTATCTTACACGACTGCGGTCAAACTTCTCGCACATGTCAATGCAAGCGTATTGAAAGGGTTGACCACACAAAATATCTAGGAGTTATAATAGATGCCAACTTACGCTGGACTGACCACATAACTTATATCATAAACAAACTGAAACGTGTCATGCATCTGATAAAGACAATAAAAAACATATTTCCAATAACAATCCTCAGAACCATATTCTTTGCACTTTGCCAATCCATTTTTACATATGGCATACTTGCTTGGGGAAGTGCAACAAATATAGCAATAGATCCATTAGAAAAAATTCAAAAGGCCACAATTAAATTAATCCCCCAAGTTCCTCGCTACACATGCTCGAATGTAATTTACGGAACATTAGACGTCATGACAATAATACAACTCTACGCCAAAGCTGTACTACTATACTTATTCCAACATAAACTTCACATTCAAATGCAACCTCAATTAGTAATTAAAACCAGGGCCTCTACAAAAAAAAACACTTAACATACCGATAACTCATACCTCACACGGGCAAAGACACTTCAAGTATTACGCAATCAAACTATATAACCTCATGCCCACCACACTGAAACAACTACTAACTACAAATCCAAATACAATTATTCACAAAAAATACATCAAAGACTGGATCAAACAACGAGGTATTCAATTTACTCAAAAAATCATAACACCTAACCAAACATAACCAAAAACAAATATTAAAAAGAAATGGTAGGCAATTATAACTTTGTTTTAAGACAAAACATTAAAATCACAATATTATTCATTCCATTGGCGTGTGGTCCCTAGAATAATATACGTACCTATTTATCAAAACTATTATCTATCTTGTACATAAACTAGATGCTTTGTATAACTGTATGTATAGATCCTAACTGCAACTTATCTTTTAATTTATGTACACGATACTGCCGCCATGGGTCAATCCACAGTCTCCTTCTTGATAATATCAAGGAAGATACGGTGTTTCTACTTTTGTCGTCAGAATTGCAATTATTCCAAAACATGGGAACACCTCAGCACAGGTTCGCCTAGCGAGGTGTTCGCAAAATACTACTAGGTACTTACCTATGTAGTTACCTATACTAGGTACTTACCTATGTTACAAAAATTAGATATAGTAGTCCGAAACCACAGGAAATACGAAAGATAACGTATAGGAATAAAAAGAACTATGATAAGGATAAATTGTGTACGGCATTAAAAAACAAAAAGTGGATTTGCGATAACCAAGGAAATTTGGAGGAAAAAGCCGATGAACTAATAGGACATCTGAAAACTGTAGTAAACGAGCTAATGCCTATAACTAATATTATATTAAAAGATACAAATAATTGGTATACAAAATCTCTACATCTTCTACAAAAACAAAGGGATACAGCTTATAAAGCCTGTAAAATACAATTTACGGAAGAAAGGTGGGAAACCTATAAGAAACTTAGAAACATGTATAGCACAGAAATAAAACAAACTAAAAATTCGTATATTAGACAAAAAATAATTACCTCTCAAAGTGATTCAAGAAAAATGTGGACTACACTCAAAGAAATCATAAGCGGTAAACAGAAGGGAGATACTAAGGAAGTTCGGTTCCCCGATGGAGTTGAAGATGATAAACCTAAAATAGCCCAAAAATTTTATACAAATTTTATACTCAGTGTCGAAAACATAAATAAGAGCATTCCATTAGTCACAGACACATTTTCTCAATCAATGGAAAGAAGAGAGAATAATAATATTTTCAGGTTTAATAAAATTAACATCGAGTATTTAATGAAAATTCTTAATGCAATGAAACTAAAATCGTCCACGGATGGAATTACGATAGGCATAATCAAAGATGCACTGCCAGCTATAGGAGACAGATTAGTTGCACTAATAAATGAATCTCTGTTAGAGGGAATTTTTCCACAGTCATGGAAAACTTCCATAATAACACCAGTGCCCAAAATAATAAATGCTAAAAATTTCGAAGACTTCAGACCAATAAATGGATTACCTAAATATGAACAATTACTAGAATCGATAGTTAAAGAACAGATAAACAATTTTATTGAAAAAAATAATATTCTTGTAAAACAACAATCTGGATTTAGAAACAAATATTCCTGTGAAACAGCAATAAATTATGTGATAAATGAATGGAAAACAAGTATGGATCAGAAGAAAATCATCATAGCAGTATTCTTAGACTTTAGACGTGCTTTTGAAACGATAGACAGAGAAAGACTAATAATGAAATTGAAAGACATGGGAATTCATGGTAAAGAATTGCAGTGGTTTACTTATTACCTAAAAAACAGAAAACAAAGAACCAAATTTGGAGATGCTATCTCTGAAGAGCAACAAGTAAACCTTGGAGTTCCTCAAGGATCGGTCTTGGGACCACTACTTTTTATTATATATATTAATGATATAGTGAAGTGCCTAAAGTACTGTTCCATCAAACTGTTTGCTGATGACACACTTTTATATATTATAGCAAATAATATTGAAGATGCATTGTCAAAAATACAAAGTGAACTTAATGAAATATCTAAATGGTTAAGCATAAATAAACTCAAATTAAATGTAACTAAAAGTAAATTCATGGTATTGGGGAAAAAACAAAATGAACTTATTACCCTAAATATAGACAATCAAAATATTGAAGAGGTAGAAGAAATTAAATATTTGGGAATCATTATCGATAATAAGTTAAAACTTAACTCTAACTTTGAAATGCTAACTAAAAAAATTGCCAAAAAGATTAATTTCTTAAGTGGAATAAAGGGAAAATTAGACATTAAAACTAGGAAATTGGTCTATAACACAACTGTAGCATCCCATCTGAATTATTGCTCAAGTGTAATCTTTCTGAGCAATAAAACACAAATTAAAAGAATGGAAATAATTCAGAACAGAGGCATGAGGTCTATATTGTGCTGTAGCAGATATACCAGGATAAAAACCATGCAACGCCAACTCAATATATTAAGTGTGTGGCAAAGATTAGTTTTCAATACCCTAGTTTTTATTTATAAGTTAAAAAATAAAATGTTACCAGATTATATGTCGAATAATGTTAGAATCAACAGTACAGTTCATTGTTATCCTACGAGAAACTGCAACGATTTTAGGCTTCCTAAAACAAATTTATCGGGAACACAAAATAATATTTATCATAAAGGTTTTAAAATGTTCAATGAACTCCCTGTAAATGTTAAGGAGGCTAAAAGTCTTGCAGTTCGTCTTCGTGGATTATGTCTTAATGTTGTAAAGTCCAAATTTTAGTCAGTAAGTAGTAAATAATATTGTAGTAGTCATAGATAAGAAAACATTAGATATAAGATGTCAAATTTTATATCTAAATAAAATAAACAATAATAAAAAAATAATGTACAGTTACGGATCAGTAACATTTTTTTTTCCTTATTACTTAACTTAAAATCTATGTATACCAATATAATTATCTGTAATATGTATGTATGTTGAAGAATAGAATAGAAATAAATAATAAAAAAATAAAAATAAACTTTATTCCCTGTCAATATCGGTTCGGCTGTCAATGGTGAAACTGTTATCGGGTCAAAGATATAAAATCATTAGAAATTACGCCTATCGAACCGATGTTATATATGGTCTATCGATTTCACTGCGCTTGAGTTCTTTAAGTTTAAATAAACCATCAACAGAGAGAGAAAGAGGTGTTTTATGAGGTTGATTGTTCAGTATAACGGAAGTGCATTAAATTGTACAACTGGATAGTATGTTGAAAAGAAGTTTTTTTTTAAATCTCAAGTTTCAACATGTTCACCATGATCCCGTATTTTAATCGCATAAGGATAAAAAATGGTTTATTATTTTATTAAAAAAATGTATTATTATAAAACTAGCGCAGGCTAATGAAAAATTACGGATTGTCTGAATTTTCGACAAATCAGTTCTAATTTCGAGTGACAAATAAATTATTTTTAATGTGTTATATCATAGGTAAGTACTTTATCGCTTTTCTGCATTCTTCAAAAAATCGGTTCCAATTTTAAAAATGACATTTAAATTAAAATAAAATTCGGTTTTATTGAACCACATTTCACAATAACTAACGTACAGCAGATACGTTAAAGTTTCATTTTCATAATCTACTCGTACATAACAATAAACAGTTCACTTATTGAGAATCCGCTCTGAACGTAAATGTGAAAAATGAACCGTCTATATCTATAAGCTTGCAATGTTTTCATGGCCGAGTTGCTCACAACATCGTTAAAAAAGTTTATAGAAGAAAAAAGTGACGTCCACTAAATTTTCTAAAAAATTTCATGTCGTTCACAGACGTGTTGTAAACTTTTCGTGAATTCCAGGAAACTTTAACAAAGAAAGGCGAATAAAAATAGGTCGTAGAATAATCCGCGCGGAATTTCAGCTTTATTGTCCACAAAATAACCCCTCACTACCTCTAACAATTTGCGGAAGAAAGGGTCTAAAAGGCATACATTTTGTACCACGCGTGACAACGTGATTTAAAGAAAAATAGTTTTAAAAGAGTGAACAGTATTAAAAACACTCGTTGAAGTGATTTATTCCGTGATGTGACATTAAATGATAACCGTTATTTAATAAATGCTGATTTTATAAAAATGTTTACCAAAAAACCACAGTTTTTGAAATAAAACTTCTTTACGCACGCTTGACTTGGGAAGTAAGCTGGTGAATGCGTTATGAAATGTGTAATGCCAACTATGATCGGGCGATGCGAGCGGTCGGGCCTTTACGCACGCTTGATTTGGGAGTAAGCTGGTGAATGCGTGACGAGAGCGTTATGAAAAGTGTGATCGGGCGAGATGAACGGTCGGGCGAGGCGAACGGAAGTTGAGAGGGAGATATAAGTTAGTGAAGTTGTACTTCAGTCGTGGGGTCTAAAGCACACACGTTTTTTTATTTTTTTATTTTTCTCTTCATTTATTGTTTATCTTTTCCAAAGTTCACTCTCATAAAAAATGCATTTTAAAAAGGATGATAACAACAACGAAGTGTTTATGCCCATACATGTTAAATATCAGTTTAAAAAAGAAGCAGCATTAAATAGTGATGAAATATTAAGAGCCATTGACTTGAATTACTATAAATGTGTAAAATTATTATTCAGTAAATAAATAAAAATAAATATTTATTACTGTTATGTCTCTGAATCTCCTCTAATAAAAGAACTTAGATATGTTGGGTGTCTTCCAAATAATTTATAAGTTGCTTTATTTAATTATCGTAAATGTTCACTATGAATATTAAACTGAGCAGACGTCCTTACTAGACTAGGCTCTAATTAAATCTGTTGCTACGGCGAGCGGACTCTGAGAGTCCACCCAATCTCACTGATGCCTTCGGCCATCATAGTAACCATTCGTACGTACGTAAGACACGAATGGCGATAATGGTACTCTTTTGAAATTCTGCTCAACTGCCATACAGCAGAACTTCGTATAAATTAAGCTATCGGCATCTATTAAAAGAAGCTGAAACCACATGAATATAATCAGTAAATTACAATTACATATCATTATTAAATCGTTTTTTTTTTTCTTTTTTACAGATTGATCATGCTTCCAGAAGGCTAAATAGCTGTGACGCATGATAATGATACACAGCTGAACTTGTTTATAAATAAACTATTTTTATGAATTTAATAATGATGTTATTGGATTTCTAAAAAAAACTCAATTGGAGTCCTTCGAATGAAACTTGATAAAAAATAAATAAAAGTAATTGTCTTTGACAAAACAAAAACAATAAAATAATAAGGATTCTGTGAAGTGTTTGAAGAATGATAATTGCTTTAAGAAAACCTTTTACATTTAAAATTAAAACTGCGTGTTAAACTATGAAGATAAACTTAGATTTATTCAAAATGATACTATAAAAATCTGTAGCTGGCGATGTGTTTCTCATCATTGTATTTATTTAGCCCGGCTCCCGAAATATGATAATTTCAAATAATGATATCTACACTGTGTTTTCCTTAATCTAAAATGATGAAGAAGATAATACTGATGAATTTGAATGAAACATAAAACAACAAAGCTGGGAATCGAACCCAGGATCTTGATGTTTCGTTTTGATTTACAAGTATTATTTTCCTTTTCATAGGTGAATATTATTGCTTTTTGGCATGCGTTTTCATACTATCCCTTTGATTTTTGTAGAATTTAAAGTGTTGTTTTTTAAATGGAATACTATGTAGGAATAACGAATATGGTTTGCTTTTCCACGTTTTTATTTTTCACCTTAATTCTACACCAGTTATGGTTTGTTCTGAACATTTGGATAACAAAACTGAGTTAAAAGTTTGGCAAACAATTGAATCATTGAAATTTTTGTGAACTTTGGCACCGAAACGGTCGCTATTACAAATGCAATCACGGTCACAATTTTGATGGGAAATTCAACCTTACCATAAAAGATATTTAATTCGTTCATAGATAGCGCTTTTAAAAACACTCTAGTTAAAATAACTGGGATGTTTAAGCACTCAGAATTAAACTTTCTGCAATTTAGGCACTTTCAGCATTTTGAAATTTGTTAAAAAACGTTTCCATCTTTATTGAATGTTGTAATCGAATACTAAGCAGGAGTCTTTTATGATTTTTTATGATGATGCTATGACTCCGAAACGTTAGCTATAGAAGGAGATAGCGCAACACGGCACAATAAACCAAAAATGAATCACAATAATGCTTTTAGTCGTGAAAATCTCAAACAATATTCAGTTGTGCATTTAATCACCAGAGAAGTAAGGTACTTCTCAACCTTCCTCTTTTCTATTTCCTTTCCCTCCCCACTTCTTTCCGTAATTCCACTAACTTCGGGCAGTTGAGACAGTACGATATTCATAATT
This sequence comes from Limnephilus lunatus, assembly GCA_917563855.2. Classification (NCBI taxonomy): domain Eukaryota; kingdom Metazoa; phylum Arthropoda; class Insecta; order Trichoptera; family Limnephilidae; genus Limnephilus; species Limnephilus lunatus. Next base: position 59,972,203 of record OU830601.1, read on the forward strand.
TTGTTGTTTTTTTAACCCACTAAAATGTTTTTGAAACGATCGTGAAACAAGGTGCACATAAAACGTGATGGCTGAGGTCACGCTAGAGCTCAGGCCCGGCGATTTATAGATGTAGAGGCTGTTGCATAGTACTCGAACCTTATTTCCCTCGTGACTGGATTCTTTCGTAGCCTTTTATTCCATAAATCCTTTTGTATCGGACGGCAGATGGATCGATAGATGTACCATCACATTTCCTACGATGAATTATCTTGATTATTATCGATATTTGTTTTTGGGGTGCTATACCGTGTTGCGCTACCTCTTTCTTTAGCCGAAGTTTCGGACAGCGTTGCAGTGACCATCATCAGGGCAGATCCGGCAGATCCGACAGATCTTTGACCGGTATTTGACCGGTCAGTGGTTGAGTGGGCATAGCGCTTGGGTCCCACCCGAGCGTCGCGTGTTCGATTCTTCGGCTGGCTAAGTCCTCCATCACAACACAAGCAATATTTTCGGCTTTCTGTGGTGGTAGTAGGAGATTTTTAAACATTGTTGGGTTATTCGTAACCCGGGAATGTTTGTCTTTCTTTTAAAAAAAAAAAAAAAAAATCTATCCGCTAACGCTATCCGAAACGTTGGATAAAGAAGGAGGTAGCGCAACACGGCATAACACCCCAAAAACAAATAACGAAAATCCTTTTGGCTGTAAAAACTAAAAACGTATCTATCTTGATAATATTCTTATCATCGTACGCTTACTTCATTATGCCTTAGCGAGGTTAATTTAATAGAACGACAAACCTTGGGACATAAGTAATTAATTTTCGGTGCTACGACGCATGTATTTTTTATCCAGGCTCCCTAGTATAACATTCAGAGATAAGAATAACTAACCCCATTATACTTTTAGTTCAATAAATAGGGAAGCAACTGGCCTAAATGTTCGACGATATTTGTGAAGTAGGTATGGTATGTATTTAATTTGCAAACCCTTACGCAAGGTACCTGTATCGAACGTGTTATGCAATCTAGATGACTCACAGCCAAATCCTTCTTACATCATTATTTCTGCGTTACGTGGCGGTGCGAAAATATTGATGTCACAACATTTAAAACGTGAATCACCTGACACCGGACCTACCACCTTACTATAAAGCCCGGTAACGAAGAGGCAGCTCATGCAGTCATTCGCCGTCAGTAATCGTAGTAACATCTCTACAGACCGCTTTCTCAATTCAACACGTCAGTATTACCGTCACCAGTTGGAACTTCAAGACTGCAGTCTTTTTCCACCTCAAGAATTCGTCGGAGTGATATCACCTGCCAACGTATCTGAATAATACCTAAAAACGCTGACGCCTGAGCCCCGTGGCCATCCTCGGGCTCCTTTGAACTTGCTGATTCTTACCAAGCCCTTGAAGTCGCTGCGCTACCAAGCCCTTGAAGTCACTGCGCTACCCCTGGCCATCTTGCTCCGGGCTGCTAGCCTGGGCCCCCCTTCCATCGGATCTTGCATCTCTCTGCCCTAATGATAACGCCCTAATGAACGCAGTACGCCCAGTAGAATGCAGACCGATTACCCTGAAGCCAATCAACATTTGAGTGGCCCTCAGCAGAGAATTACAAACCAATTAATAAATAGATGCTCTATCCCTCTATTTCAATAGAAGTCGCATTTTTTCGAAACCATAAGATCACCATAAGCTCAGACGTTTAAAGAAGAGTTATTCCATTATTCATGGCCTTAATAGTTAATAAAATCTGCCGATCAGCCACGCGGATAGTTTCGTGATCAAAAAGAAAACGAATCCAGTTGGGATAAGTACTACATTGATAAAAAGGACTGTAGTGTAACATTTTTGTTTAAATGTGTAAATTGGGAGCCAAAAATCAAAGTAGATTTCGATCATCCGAGAACAAAATTCATAAAATAATCAAAGCAAAAAATCAATAAAAAAATGATTCAGTCAATTATTGAAAAAAAAATGTTTAAACATTATGTGATCTTGATAGCAATTAATTATATATTTTATTAATATAATATCAAATCTTAAATAAAAAATTATATTTTATTTTTATACATATAGTAGAACAAAAAGGGGGATTTCTCCGTTTAAAATTGTGCTATTGATTTATGAAAACCACCACTAAAGACATTTGTTCTTAATTTGGTTCAAACATACAATAGTATAACCTAAAATTTAAATACATTACATAACCAGTTAACACGCGTAAGTACGTTTTGAATGTGTTCAGGTCAGATCACTTAATATAGGATCGTCCAAAATTTCCAAATAAAGATGATCCTAATTTTATCCCATTTCTATCATTTCTCTTCCCTATTGTTGTCAATCTGTCTAGGTAAAAATATGATAGGGTTGAACAACTCCTTCCAGTTCCTCATTCTCTCGCCTATAAGTCATTATATCTCAATTATTATAACCAATAATTATTAGCCTAAAACACTAATCAACATTGAAAAAATCTCTCGAGAAAAGATAAATGCCGCCGACGGGACTGGAACCCGCGTCCTTCTGATATCCGGTCAACTGCTCTACCAACTGAGCTACGTCGGCTTATCTCCCACCCGCCAAATAATTCAATGTATACTAGTGTTTCATTCAACAATTACTGCTTATTACATTTTTCACCTGAAAACAACCAACTTTATTTTTTTGTGAGAAAGGCGTTATAAGTGCTAACTCTCCCACTAGATGGCGTCGAGACAAATTATGTCTACATTTTTTGGTGAAATACTTTAACTTGTCAAATATTAATTATTATTTTTAATTGGTAAACTAATGTTTAAGACAAGATTTTTATGCATAGCACAAAGGGTAATAATTATTATAAGCAATAATTATTAGCCTGAAACACTCATCAACATTGAAAAAATCTCTCGAGAAAAGATAAATGCCGCCAACGGGACTTGAACCCGCATCCTTCTGATATCCGGTCAACTGCTCAAATTAAGGCCAATTTATTGAGGCATTGTGTTTTTCAAAGCTGGAAAAACTGTGTGAAGATGGTTTGATACACGATACGGGTGAAATATAAGCAGGTTTTTTAAACCTACACGTCTTTCAATACAATCACTACTTCACGCGGCTAAATGGCAACATTATTCCAATACTTTTTCTCATATACATTAAAACATTATTGATTTATGTAGATCAGAAATTGATGGCAACATAATCACTTTTGCCGATGATTCTGCCCTAGTAATAAAAAGTAAAACATAGGTAGAAACTTTTCATAGAGCGGAACTAATTTTGCAAAATATTAAATAATGGCTGGATGATAATTTACTAACGCTAAATATAACTAGAAAAAAATACCTAACATTCAGTTCAAACAATCCAAGTCAACCCTCAAGTAATCATGTAGTAAAAATACATTCGTGTAGTGATATATCCAGTTGTCTGTGTAATCCATTGGAACGAGTATATTCCATTAGATATTTAGGCGTAATAATTGATAATAAACTTTGATGCGAAGATCATGTAATTAATGTCACAAGCCGTATACGGAAACTGGCATATATCTTCAGATCATTGCGCAATATACTAAAAAAAATACACTGAGAACAGTACCTATACTTTTCCCTGTGTCAATCAATTTGATCGTACGGTATAATTGTCTGGGGAGGATGCTCTAAAACTGTATTAGATCCATTAATAAAAGCCCAAAAATTGTAATACGGACTATTTACAAAGTACATTATATACACCCAACGAAAGAACTATTTAAAGACTTCAAAGTTCTTAATATAAAATCCATATATGTAAAAAATATTACCTCTTATTTTAAATTCAAATTTACAAAAAAAAAAAAATTTAAATTCAAAATATAATACAAGATATTCAAACCAATCGAATTATTTTATTCCAACACCAAATCTTCAATGGCATAGTCCCAGTTTAACTTTCTTGCACCTAAAATTTTTAATAACTTATCAATTGAAATAAAGTCCAAAGCCAAATATCTCACTTTCGGAAAGCCGCTTACTGACCTTCTGATGAGTGACTATGACAGTGTTTACAACTTTTCAACATCATTACAACATACTAGTACCATATGTTTACAGGTTTATTTTATGTACTTGTTTATTTTACGCACTTCTTTTCTCTTTTCTATTTTTTATTACATCTTTACCAATTTTACCATGTGTTTACACTATTCTACACTCAAAGTAACTATCCTTAATTGATCACCATGAAACAGGCAGCCGCCTAGTATGGTGATTTAATAAATCTAATCTACGTAAATGTCTAATGTATGTAACATGTATTTTATAAATAAATTAAAAAATATTAAAAAAAAAGAAAACATGAATTCATTTAGATCATAAATTTAGGTAAAAAATCTAATTGGTCAAATTTTGTCTTTTAACATTATTATAACTTTTAACATTATTATAACTTTAAAAATGACGTCGGTCCCCGACCCGAATAGAACAAGGGGAAGAAGATTGTGATGATTTGTTTATAAGAGACAAACAGCTTGTACATATGTTAATATAGAGATACATATATTCAAATTTAAATTAAACCAAGCCAAAAAGGTCTCCTATGGTAAAGTTATTGGAGACGGAGTTTTATAAAAAAATATGGTAAGGTTAAAAGAAATTCATCGATACATCGACAAACTTTAAAGAAGTAGGCACTAAAATAATTTTCAAAAAGTCCATATCAAAAGAAGAAATATTTACACAAGATAATCCTTACATTCAAAAATATCGCCGGAAATAAATAACTGGATTTCATTAAAAGCTTGTATTCAAATCTTCTAAAATAAATTTCTCTTAAAAAATGAATTAAAGTACCTAATTCCCGGCTGTTTTCCCTATAGAATTCTCTTGCTAACAAATTATTATGTGGAGTGGCCTTAAAAATCTCGGCATAATTAATCTATCCGGGACATTTTGTGGGGGTGGAAATAAATCCCTCTTTTTGAATACACGATTTCATTTTTAAATATATTTCCTTTTTTAATTATTAAAAATAACATTCCTTCTCTACCTCTCTACTCTCTGCTTGGTAATGTTTTGTCGGTGGCTTAAAACTTTCTTGTTAGAATACATTTTTTTTAATCAAAAAATATAGTTGGTAGTAACCACGGGGATCCAATATGCATTTTTAAATTTTCGAGGACGCCATTTATTGAAATACAAACACCCCTACCATATGTCGCCCTAGTAGTTCGCTACGTTTGGTGACTTAAAGGGGGTGTCCGGGATCTTGGGGTGAGGTTTGTTGAGGTCGCGAAAACGTTTGCCCACCTACTGCGAGGCAGCCTAGATCGGGATAGGCTGGTTGAAGGATCTGATTTACCTTTGGATCTCTCCAGCTGAACTCTCTACCCATTGCCTGGATGGATTTAAGCGTCCGTCACTCCTGGTCACATTGACCTCCAGAAACCCACCCTCCCTTCATACCTCTTTCCTTCCCAGAACTTGCTTTTCATACAAAGACCCTGTTCGGGCATATAGTAATAAATAGTACACATTTCATATTCCCTACATCCCATACTGTCCGACCTACCTACCAATAATACTCCACCCACCTACTGTCACCAGGAGAAGGATTGTTCCTAGAGAGTTTAGTATAATTTCTACAGCAGTTTGAGCAGTTTATTGTCATATGCAATTCCCAAGTGTTTTCATGGTCAAAGTAATAATTCGCCGTGCGTTTTTGTGCAACTTCAAGAGGGAACAAGGGAGGATTCCAGAATATACTAAGGTAGGACATTCATTATTCTGGTGGCATCCTCTCCCAGTTTCATTTTCTGTTCCCTATTTCCTCAGCGCAAAATTCACGCGGCCCAATTCACCATAGGTTTCCAAGAGCTATCGAAACAGACCCTCTACTCAGCATCTTCAAAGATGCAGCAGACCCTGAAAGATATTTTCCTCGGGGCTGCTGTGTGAAGCTAACTATAAAAAATATTCGTCATTTTTTCTTTTTAATGCGGAAATTTTTGCGACAATTTTTCAGAAATTTTAAGTTGACTGAGCTATTACAGAAACATCTTATTGCGATGGAAGGTTCCAAGCCGTGTTATTTTCGTAGTATTTCTTTCATTCAAAAATTAAGCATTGTGATGATACTCTAATCCCACGTGGATTAGGACACCGACAATTTAGATCAATTATGACTAAATTCATTACAAGTCCAAGTTTATCAAAGCCATTTCAAGCAATTTTTCGTCATTGTTGGTTGATCTCTTATCAAGACGATGGTGAGAGTATCTTCCATCACTATTTATCCATCGACAAATAGCTTACAGATTTTTCACGGATGCCATCTTGATGATGTTGATCGTCGATTTTATTTCTGAGCATGTTGATTTGTGAATTAAAATATAGACACTAACGCATCTTCTATGCTTGATTTCATAACTTCCTGTAAACAATTCAAAGGTCTTATTACTTTCAAAATACGATACTTTCATACGTTCGTAGTATCCTTGAATACGCATCTTTAGTGTGGAACCCAGGTTATGCAATACACAAAAATAGAATTGAAAGTGTTAAAAATAGATTTTTAAGGTACCTTAACTTCCGCTCTTTTCGATCTCATATTAATAATAAAGACTCTGAAGTTCTTTCTTTCATACGTTAACTTGCCGAAGAAATATATCAGATTCGGTAATGTTATTTAAATTACACAAAACTTAATCGATAGTCCTGATCTTTTTCAATGCCTATCATTCCATGTTCCAAATCGCAACAGCAGACAGTCATTTTCTTTATTTAATCTCCCTCTTTGAAAGACCAACTCCAGACAGAACTAATTTATCTACAGCAAGATGTGTGTGGTATTTAGCTTTTTGCCTGCAAAAAGATGAATGACTGATTCAAAGTTGCTTTATTATAAACATGACAACTTATCTCTGTGACAACTTATGAATAAATAAAAGTAATTTCGATGCCGCTCAAAACTTTGCCCGTTCGTGAGTTCATTCCAACATTGTGGGCAAAATTATTCAGCGGCAGTGTTCTACAATTGTTGTAGTTTTACCAGCGAAATGTGACAAATGATCCGAATAAGTTAACAAATGTAGAGTTGTATGGTTTTAAGGCTTACGTACATTTAGCAACTGGAATTTGGGATGGCCCGGCTAACCGCCAAGAGTTGCTGCTAATTATGCATTCATAATGTACGGGACAAAATTGATGAATTTGGGAATATTATACTTTTTACGTGGTAGCCGCACCGTTATAGAGTCTCAATTGGAGCAAGTGAGAAGCATATAAACCCCAATATTAGGTGTATTGTGAGGTGGACGCAAATTAATTTGAGTGGAAAATAATTCAAATGAGACTTACATATATTACTTCAGAGCGGAAAAAATAATTTCGTTGGCCGATTTTTTTCCTGACTCTGATTTGTTTTGATTCTTTAGTTGAAATGATCTTCATATCTCTATTTTTTTAACAAAGATCATTTAAAACCATTTTATTCACAGCTATGATTTTTGATACTCCATAGACACAAAAAGATTAGGTTGATTTCATCTAGTGCTAAAATCCATCTTTATAAAAATCGAATAGATTTTGCTTTGAGATTTTCACGCCCAAAATAATTAAAGTGATTTATTTTTGGTGTATTATCCCATCTTGTGCTACCTGCTTTTTTACCAATGTTTCGAACAGCTTTACAGTGTCCATCATCAGGGCAGATGTGTAATTTAATATGTATATATGTGTTGCCATCTCCAAACCTCCGAGAGCTGGTATTACAATAGTTATAATTTACAATGGTTTTCTGCATTTAGTTTTGGCGTAGCCGTCAATTTTCAAATACAAACAACTATTGAGCTTAACCCGGTCATCTTTATTATTATTACTAGGATTTTTGGGAATAAGGCAATTAATGAAATTTACAAAAACTTTAAAATAAATAAAGGCGAGCGACAAGGCTGAGCTCAAGCCCAAAAATAATTAACGATAAGAATACAATTATATATAATGCATAGCATTAACTTATATATATATAATCACAATAAAGACGTAAAAAGTAACAATTTTCTAGGTAGGTGCTATGATAAAATGAAATTGTTGAAAACTACCTACCCTCTATGACCGAATAAAAACGATTGTAAGCTCGGAAAAATCTTTTTGTACCCTTTCAAAAATAGCATTCACAGCTTCCGAAGGAACCATTGTAAGATGAACAATATTGTGACATGTAAATTGCGTTACAACTTTACAAGGTTATAAGCATTCTGTCTGTATTGGCACTCGGGCGACCGACCAAATTTTGGCCTATTTGGGTAAAGGCCAAATCACTTCTTCCCAACCCATCGGCCAACCGGGGAGTTGCTTCAGCCAATGAAAATAAAACTTGTCTGGGAAAATTCTGAGCAAAATAAACAGGATATTGGATAGTTTACCACATTCGGATAATGACATTAGTGATACACGAGGAAGACATTTTTTTAGAAAACTTTGTCTTAGAATTATTTTTTTTTTTTGAGGTAAGGTTTGCTAAAAGAAATAACAATCTAACATTATGATACTTAATTGTACCAGCAATTATGATAAACATGAGAATTTGTTTTGTTTTCTGAAATCGAAACGCAATTGGTGCATTTGGTTGAAGATAGTAGGGAGGGGAAGGAGATTTGCAAGAGGAGGTGGGGAAGTACATAGCTACTCAAATATGGTCACCAACTATGGTTAAAGCTACTTCAAGCAACGTTTCAAATTCTGAATGGTGATCTTACACCAGGGCGATACTGAGTTTATCTTCCACTGTGGAACGTACCACTAATATACGACTTATTGTTTTTAATAAATAAATTGTGAAATAACTCAAATTTATCAAATAAAATTTACTTGCGCACGCCGGGGTTTGAACCCACGACCTCAGGATTGCGATTCAAGAGCCTTACCCCACGACCACAGAGGCCGTTACTTACATGATGCTGTTATATGCAGACCTATAAATAAAGATAAAAAGAAAAAAAGTTTTTGCATAGAAAGTATGTGATTAGAAAATTGTCTACACAATTTGTTTGAAAAGATGGAAGTACCTATGCCTTTTATATATTTTTTTTTATTTAAGCTACTCTTTAAAATAATTCTTTAAGTATTCAAAATATAATGGTTATGTTAGGTAAAGATTTTACATTTCTTAGTCCTCCTCATTAGGGGTTCCTGTGTCGAGGCGGACTAAAATTGTTTGATTATAGTTTATTTGTCTTCATTACTTACATAATGTATAATTTATTTTTAACTGTTTCAACTATCGGTGATAAACTGTTTCATCGCATTGTTATTTGAATTCGTGCTAGAGATATGCTATTTTCAAAACAAATATGTTTAATGTACATTTTCGATGCGAATAATTTGTGGAGTTACAAATATTAAAAATAAAATGGTTTTCGATGTTCATTGTTCAGATTTTTTTAATATAATCTGGATATTAAATAACGAGATTAATTAATCGAGACACTCTAATCCATTTCTCAATGGAGAAATGTATGGGAATGTAGTTTTAGTTACATATCGAACCCAAAATTGTGTTATTTCTTTGTTTTAGAATGTGTCTCAATTTTCTAATAAAAAATGTCTTCTACTCGTATAACTTGACAATTAAAATTCTGAAAAAAAAACTGCTCATTTTTCGCTATGACGGAAGAAAATGAATTTGGTTATCTAGAAATTATTAAAAAGCTCTTTGATTTTATAAAAATGTTATTTAAATACTTTTTCAATAAAATTTTAAATGAGACCTCTCTTAAGCCGATCAACAAATTACTGAATAGTGGTTCTGATTTATTCTCATTCTCGACTCATTTTTGTAGACACATGGTTTCATCAACGCCGGCTTAGTGTTATGAGTTTTAATCCCGAGTCCATGCCATCTTGGCTAAAAAAATTGTCGCAATATTTATTTCTAAAAAAAGCTTCAAATACGAGATTTCTTATTACAAAATATTACTCATTAAATTTCATTTAATATTTTTGGATAAGTGTATTTAATATTATTTTTTTAGTTATAAAATCCATTAATATGGATTGGTACAATAAGTGGGGTTTACAAAAGCATCGCTCATAATGGATTTGTTGAATTGAAGACATTTGTGTTGATCAAGCCAAAAATTAGGCAGGTAGAGGGGTGCAAATTATGCACACGAATCAAAAGCTCACTGCGCGAAAGTTTTTTACTGCTTAATACAGCAATAAATAATTAGGGTGTACGATAAACAATACATAGCCTTTGTGAACGGTCAAGCCAAAAATCAGGCAGTTAGAGGGGTGCAAATTATGCACACGAATCAAAAGCTCACTCCGCGAAAGTTTGTTACTGCTTAATACAGCAATAAATGTTTAGCAATAAATGATTACGATAAACAATACATATCCCTTTTGAACGGTGGCCAATTATAAATAAAAAGTTATTTCCCATGTTTAATGCTTAGTCTCTAGATCTTTCTTTACTTATGTAGTTTATTGATTATTCATGTAATTTCAGCTTCTTTCAATAGATTTCGATAGCGTAGTACGCGATACAAAGTTATGCTACATTTTAGCAAATGGCAGTTGAGTATGATATCAGAAGAGTACCATATATCGCAGTTCGTTTCTTAGGTACAAACGATTACAATGATCGCCAAAAGCATAGGTAAGATTGGGCGGACTCATTCAGTCCACTTGCCGCAGCAACAGAACTGCTTAGAATCTAGCCTAGTAAAGATACAGTTTACTATTCATTATAAATATCAACGATATCTAAATAAATCAAATAGTAATCACTCAAACTAATAACTTATTTAGAAGATACCCAGCATTTCTTAAATTTTCTTATTACTGGAAAGTCACAAAACCTTCCTTCCACTTCAAGATAAAATCTATTTAGTTCAAGGTATATAATACAATTATCTCAAATTATTGCAACCATGACCAAACTACATCATTGGCAGCTTGCCAGTTGTACAAACGTAGATTTGGAGTCGTTTAAATGAATGTTTGTACAAGTATTTCGTTCCTCGAGCTACTCTAAGTAGAGTGCTTTTGGGTTTGAAATCCTCGCCACCACGAGGTCATATAAGTGTGTACACTGCAGCAATTCCGGTATTTTGTGACTTGTTGTGTTTCTTGTATAAGCCCTCCTCCTCGATTCTGCACTGAAAGCGTGGAGCACTAAGCCGTGGCGAGCAAATATTCTCCGCTTTCGGTCGTCTGAAAGACAACAAAAAGCGACAGAAAAGGTTTGAAAAAGAATTCAATAGTGTTATTATTAGGTAAACTTTTTTTATTTATTTTCCTTTTCAAAAGAAAAACTATATTTTATGAGATTAGGTATTTCTTTTTTGCCATGGATAAAATAACAGATAATCAAGAATTTGATGATGCGTAAGGAATCAATACTTTCAGAGCACCTGCGACAATTAATATAGCGTCTGACCGATCACATGATATCCAGAAAAATCTGATTTGGCATGTTGTGGTGCTTGAATTATAAATGGATGTCCATATTTTTATCCTGCACTCTTCAAGAAAGAAAGAATGATTTAGATATATATCCGTTTTTGATTACTATTTTGACTATACATCAGAAAAAAAATGTTATGTAGTGATTAAAATGACCATGTTAAATCAAAGATTGCTCCGGTGACCGGTGTAATGTACAGACTACGTAGATTTCTTCCCACAGCCATACTGCGATCTTTGTACTATGCTATGATTCACTCCCACTTGGCATACCTATCGAGTATCTGGGATTTCGCTACCAAAAAATGATATCGGAGGTGCAAATAATCCAAAATAGAGCCCTACGTAACATTTTTGGCTTGCCTTGGGATACACCTGTTAAAGATATTTACCGTCACGCACTTGTATTGCCATTTAAGATTGTTCCTAGCTTTGAGATAACAAACACCATTTTAAATATTATTCAGTGCAACACCCACACAAATATAAAACTGAACTATAACAACGACGTTCACCAATATAATACGCGACAACACAACAAACTACACATCAAAAATAGACTCAACAAAGTTCGGACTGAAATCATTAGAATACATTTCCTACACTAACTATAACAAATTGCCTGAAAATTTGAGACAGGTATATGCCTCCAACAAATCTCGAAATGATATATTGAAAACCTATTTTTTCAAATTTTATTTGGAAAACGAGTCATAAGTAGGTATAAACTCTGTTCTGATACCCCTGATTATCTTCAAATACTAAACTTATAATATGAAGGGCGCGGTTTATACCTTTCTAAAATCTCGTCATGTATTTGTATGTAAACATCTTGTATTAATTAGGTCTGTATATTTTTGAGCTCGTACCTTATATTGTATTTTCCTGATTTTGTTTTTTTTTATGCATTTCTTAGTCCATCTCATTAGTCCATCATGGAGGAAACTTTATTTTAACTTTTTGAAACCAAAAGTAAATAAATCAGATGAGTCGGTTATACAAATTCATAAAATCTTATAAGACATGTTTCTGTGAAATATTTGTAAAGTGATTCTTCATTCATTAGTATTTCAACAATTTAAAGTCAGAAAAATAAGTGCAATATATTTTTATCATGCAATATTACAAATTTATAAAGATAATGTCCATGTCAACACAAACGCTTGATTATAAAAAATCTAATGACTCAACACGGGCTTGTCTCTTATATCAATGCTCCAACCAGAGTAACAGACACGACCAAATCATGCATTGACCACATATTCGTAAGAACAAAAAAAAAATGCGAAAGCAACTCTATATCAATCAACCATAACTGACCACTTCTCAATAATAATTGGCCTCATGAATAAAATACCCATTTCCAAAACATCATGTGATAATATAAAAAAGAAAAAGGTAAATTTCGAGGAACTAACTTCTAAACTTAAATTAGAAAATTGGCTCTCTATCCTAAATTCAGCAGACGTAGATATTGCTTTTAATATTTTTTCTGAAACCCTATTGCAACATATTGAGGCTGTCACCAAAGAATCCCCCTTGAACAATTCAAAAAATAAAAAAACTGAAACCATGGATTACAGACGGCCTTATTTTTTGTATTAAAAAACGGGACAAGCTCCACAAAAACCTACATAACAATCCAAATATACAAGCCCAAATATTTTATAAAAAATACAGAAACATATGTAATAATCTCATTAAAATCACCAAAGAAAACTACTACAAAGACAAACTGTCCAAAGCCGGCAATAATAACAAAAAAATCTGGCAAATTATCAAAAAAATATCTGACACTGACCACCCAACACCATCAATTACTAAACTAAATATCAACGGACAAAACACTTCCCTAAAAGACCACCCTGATAGTGTGACCAATCACATAAATGAATATTTTTGTAATATCGGCAAAAATTTTGCATCACAAATTCTAAATGAGACTTCAACCAATGAAAATGCTCTTGCCGACAAAATCAATAAATCTGCTGGTAAAACAAGTAACATACTTATATTAAACCCCACTAACTCTGCTGAAATTTCACAAACTATTAAACAATTAAAGCCCTCTAATTCATGTAATCACGATAAAATATCCTCAAACATACTCAAAACAATTGAACCTTTTATAAACAAACCACTAGTACATATCATTAATCTTAGTCTCAACAAAGGTGTATTCCCAAAACTGAAACATTTGGGTATTGTTGGTCCTCCTCTGGAACTTTTCCGATCTTACCTATCAAATCGCGTTTCGGCAGTAGAACTGGGAGGAGAAACGAGTGAGTTGGGTAAAATAACATGTGGAGTGCCGCAAGGATCAATTCTTGGACCGTTGCTATTTCTAATATATGTGAATGACATGACAAAGTGGGGTATTAAAGGAACTCTACAACTTTATGCGGACGATACAGTAATTTTTTACAATAAACTGAACCTAGCGGAGCTTGAAACGGAAATGAATGCTGATGTTTCTAAACTCACAAGCTGGTTAAGAATAAACAAACTAACTCTTAACGTAAAAAAAACTCATTATATACTTTTTGGCAACAAGAAAAATTTCAGCCTCAATATCAAAGTTGGTGATAACTGCCTCGAAAAGAAAATGAGCACAAAATATTTGGGCCTGATCGTAGATTCCCAACTTTCGTGGGATCTCCACATAAATCATGTAAAGGAGAAAATTACCCCCATAACTGGTGTACTATATAGACTCCAACGATTATTACCCATTCCTTTACTAACATCAGTGTACTACGCCATGGTACATTCACACCTTTCTTATCTCTGCTGTATCTGGGGATTTGCCTCAAAGAAATTGATAGCTGATCTGCAGGTGGTTCAAAACCGAGCTCTCAGAAATGTTTTTGGACTTCCATGGGACACCCATGTCAAAGACATCTATTCAGTTTCCGGTATTCTTCCAATCACAGTCCTTCCTAAACATGAAATCACAAGCACCATCCTACAAATTACTCAACAATCAACTCACACTAACATCAAGCCACTTTACAATCAAGACATTCACACTCACAATACTCGAAATAGCAATAAAATCCGCATACCTCAAACACACACTACAAAATATGGGATAAATTCTCTGAACTATGTTGCCTATACACTATATAACTCGCTTCCAGATATGTACAAGGGAAATCAGCAAAATAAAAAAGTTCAGAATAATGCTTTAAAAGAATATTTTTTAAATAAGTTTAAGGATGAAACTATGTAAATTTTCTTATCATGTCTCATTTGTCTTGTTTCCTTTTCTCTTCTTTTCTTTTCCATTTATTTGTAATCATAATCATCCACATTTGTATAACCTTGTTCTTTGTTTCTTTAATTATTTTCTATTGTTGTTTGCTCACTCAACCTGTTTTTTTTTTAAATTTATTTTTTGTCTATGTTGTATGTGAAACTTATATTTTTAATATCCATTTTCCAAGTAAAACTGTAACTATTTCCTCACACCCATTAATTTTCCTCCTGTCCTAAAATGAGTTCTGTAACTCATCGGGATTGCTCCAGCAAGTAATAAATACAATAAAAAAAAAAAAAAAAAAAAAACTCAAACTGGCATTGGTTCAACCAATTTTTAAGACTGGAACCCCTACAAACATAACAAACTATAGACCTATTTCTATATTATCATCACTGTCCAAAATCATGGAAAAAATTGTGAAAAAGAGACTTATCGACCATCTTACAAAATACAACATTCTATCGTCAAACCAGTTTGGCTTCAGAGAAGGGCTAAGCACAGATTCAGCTATTTTAGAATTAACATCTCATATAACGCAAGCCCTAGATAATGGTGATAAATGTTTGGCAATATTTCTGGACTTAGCTAAGGCATTTGACACAGTCTCTCGTCCAATCCTTTTAGCTAAGCTACGGCAAATCGGTATACAAAATAAGGCATTTGAATGGTTCAAATCATACTTAACAGATAGAAAGCAATGTGTTCAGTTACCATCACTGAAATCATCCCGTCCAACAAGTATCAACTTTGGTGTACCACAGGGAAGTGTACTCGGTCCCATACTTTTTCTCATATACATTAATGATTTATGTAGATTACAAATTGATGTTAATATAATCACTTTTGCCGATGATACTGCCCTAGTATTAAAAAGTAAAACATGGGAAGAAACATTTCGTAGAGCGGAAATAATATTGCAAAATATCAAACAGTGGCTGGATGATAATCTACTTACGTTAAACATATCTAAAACGAAATATCTAACATTTAGCCTCAATAACCCAAGTCAACCCTCAATTGATCATGTACTAAAAATACGTTCTTGTAAAGATCTCGTTAGATGTATGTGCAATCCACTGGAACGAGTAGATTCCATTAAATACTTGGGGGTTATAATTGATAATAAACTTCGGTGGGAAGACCATGTAATAAATGTCACAAACCGTATACGGAAACTGGCGTATATTTTCAGATCTTTACGAAACATATTAAACAAAAATACACTAAAAACAGTTTACTTTTCTCTATGCCAATCGATTATATCTTACGGCATAATTGTTTGGGGAGGATGCTCTAAAACAATATTGGATCCGTTAATAAAAGCACAAAAACTGATAATACGTACTATTTACAAAGCACACTACATTCACCCCACGAAGGATTTATTTAGTGACCTCCAAGTGCTTAACATAAAATCCTTGTATGTCAAATACCTAGCTTCCTATTTCAAATTTAAATTTATAAAAAAATGTATTTTTGAATCAAACTACAGTACAAGATATTCCAAACAATCTAACTATATTATTCCAGTTACAAAAACCTCAATGGCCCAGTCACAGTTTAACTTCCTTGCCCCGAAAATCTTTAATAATCTACCAATTGAAATAAAGACGGTAGACCAATATCACACTTTTATGAAAGCGATTAGGGATTTTTTGATGAATGAATGTAACAGTGCTAGTGGCCTGTTTCTCGTTCTTAGATAGAACAACTGTATTTTTTATATGTAATGATATGTATACGTATGTTTATATGTGTATGTTTATACCTGTACGAGTATAGATATGTGCACGTTTGTATAATATGTATGTGTGCACCGCATTCGTTGTTTTTGCGTGCACACATATTGAAAAAAAGTTATGCACGTATGTTATATCTGTATAGATGTGTGCACCTACGTATATAGTGTGTGCTTACATGCACACATAATGAAAAAAAAGTTATGTTCATTTTTATAAACTAATGATAATTTACTTCTTTTCCCCTTTCTATTTTCTACTTTTTATTATAATGTTTTCCATTTTTAGCATAATTTATACTAAATTTATATATTTACACTAGACTTCATATTTAACACAAAGTAACAGTACTCCATTGGTCACCATGAAACAGGCAGCCGCCTAGTATGGTGATCTTATATATCTACTCTATGTAAATGTCTTAATTATGTATCATGTGTTTTACAAATAAATAAATAAATAAATAATATTCAAAATAAAGTTACACCATTTAAAAACAACAGAAATTTTAGACAAACATCAATACTTCCTACTCCAAAATGTAAAAAAAATACTAGGACAGTTAAGTCATAAATATCTCGGAGTAAAATTTTTTAATTCACTTCCTAAAAAAATCAGAATATAAAAAATAAAACAATTAAACCAATATAATAACACCCCCATACACAAAAGCCCTCCTTTTTTATGGGGATTAATCAAATATGTACACATATTATGTAATTAATTATTATATTGAATTTATTGTAATTTATGTCTGAATAAAAAAAAAATATATATATATATATATATATGTTTGTGTCTGTATGTTTCTTCTGTGAAATGTTTTGTAATTTTTTTATTCTTGCAATGTGTCTACATATTGGGTAGAGTTGGGTTTAACTTCTCAAAAGTACCAATTGGCGATCCCTTAATGAGTTTTGATAACTCATGCGAGTGCAACTTCGTTGTATGTTTTATTTAATTATTTTTTTTTAAAAAGTGTTTAAAATACTTTAAAAAATTAATTGAACAAATTGCATGCGAAAGATTGCAAACACATGCAAAGATTCACATAATATGTTAAGATATGTGATGTGATAACATATGACATGTACACAGTGTAATACTAACTTGAAGAATGGCTGAGTTGCTGAAAAATTGCTGAACTAGACTGACTTACTGAGCCTTTTCGTATAGCCCATTGTCTTGGCTAAATAAAATATTTAAAAAAAAAAACAGTAAAAAAATATTGTCGGTTTCTATTCTGCTTTGTAATAGGATTTAGTCTTTCTTCAAACTTTTTAATAAGCTGTTAAAAAATAAGCTTTTGTTTACACATAATTTTCTTAATAGACTGAATCTCGCAGTTCGACCATAATAATATAAATGCTATTATTTTAAGAAAATTTACCTCAGGGCCTATGTCATCTGGGATGCTGTATGAAGGGGCCTTTTTGAGGAGAGA
Source organism: Limnephilus lunatus (assembly GCA_917563855.2). NCBI lineage: Eukaryota > Metazoa > Arthropoda > Insecta > Trichoptera > Limnephilidae > Limnephilus > Limnephilus lunatus. The sequence continues at coordinate 59,990,073 of OU830601.1, forward strand.
AAGGAGTGAACATTGGTCTTGAAGAGACCCATGTTGTAGGAAGGAAGAAACACAGAGGCCGGCCAATAATTACACAGCCGTTGTGTTTAACACAAGAACGAGTCGATGAAGTGATCCGTTCTCATGTGACAAATGTCAACCGTATACATATGTTGGGCACGCGTTTGGCGTATTTCCCGACTTACCACCGGTGCCGAAGAGATCAATGACGCTAGTTCCTCGGAGCATCTTTCATTGAAATATGGTAGAACAAGGATAGCACTCCCGCTCGACGCCTGTGCTCTAAATATTGCAATCCGTTTGTTAAGCTAGGAGAATCTATCAAACGGACCGTCCGTTTTTTCACAAGAGTTCAGGATTTTTTTCAGGTATTTTGGCGCTCCACACCAGAGTTGGCTGCCAAATTCAACCATGGGGCGCACTTGTGATTTATGCAGGGTTAGCAGTTGTGTAAAATTAAAGTATCTGCGGACCTTGTATAGTTTGGCAAGAAAGTGTAGAAATTTATTAATTTGGAACTAAATTTTTTCATTACTATGGTAACACCGAAATACTCGCTCTGTCAATGACGTTTCGTATGGCTCTTGACTTTACTGACTTACATCGTGTAGAATACACTGAAGATCGTTCGTTTAATTTTTTTTCATTGTTTGCCTGTGCATTGTTTGAACTGAAAAAAAATGAACAAACCAATACGTAGTGGTGCAAGATAAGTTATATACTGCGTTTTTCAACGCTGCATAGCCGATTATCGCGCGAAGAAGCTCCTATGTAATTTGGAAGATGTTTACAAACGAACTACAGAAATGACTGGTACGTTGTATAGTTTTTTAATGAATTTCATTAGTATTACAAGATTTATGCCAATTTTCGAGCGATTATAACCATTACAACCTGATTTGAGGTTATGCTTAAAAATCCGAATTTGAAACATCCATTTTACAGTTCTTACAAGGCCACAAGAAAAAGGGAATTACTCAATTAACTAAAAAAATAAGAATTATACGAAACTTCTTTAAACTCTTAGAAAAGTTACTTTTCTCTTCCTTTCTTTCTAAATTAATATTATCTAGTATGTTTTTTTAAACTCTCTTCTATAGAATAATAATTTAATGATGTTTTCCACACTCAGGTAAATCTGAGTCAACGGTAAGATGAATCGTCAAGGAAGGGGAAAAGGCAGATTGAAAATTTGAACCACCGGGAAAACGGAAAAGAACACAATAATAATAATAATTATGTAATAGCGTAAAAGTGCTGATGATTGGAAAAATTGTTGCAAACACGTGATGAAAATTGAGGCAGAAAATTATGCACGAGGCAGTACTATATATGTTGATATCGATAAACTGATAATACGTTTAGATGAAGATGAAGATACGGTAGAAGAAGAATCACATGAGGATGAAGACAATAATGTCGGGTGTTGAATTAATAGACTCAAAATTTTAAGTACCTACGTTTTCCTATCGAAAGAAACGCCCACTTAAAACTTGTTTTGTTTTATTTTACTTCTATTAATTTTTTTTTGAAAAATTTGTGAAAGTACAAATATGCTATGAAATATGCATTTTGACCGAATTGTTTTCATAAACATACATTCATTGTCTTATGAGCCATCTTGGTATTGCCATTTAAAACCTAAAAAACGATCGCAGCGCCATCATTTATTTTCTACACTTTCTTGCCAAAACTGTATAGTTTGCAAGTCTTTGAGAGGCTTACCACTCTGGCTTCGGTGGAGCCCCCTTATTTATGTAGGAGGATTATCGTGTTAATCGATTTTCGGGGGCCATGATAAAATTTTTCAAGTTTTCAAAATCTGTACCCATTACAAAACATGAAAGGGTTTCGAAAAAAACTTTTTTCTGTCAATTTTGTAACAGCTGCACTTTTTATGTGTTCTTTTATAATTCAGCATTATAAAATCGATGAAATTTATTGGAGAGAATTTTTTTTGGGCCCTTTGTTTTTTCGGTCTACAATTGTTTTATTGAAACATTACGGTTTAAAAAAAAAATATATATATGTATATATAGTTATCCACGTAATGATGTGTATACTCTATTCCATGTAGCCCGCAAACGAATTAATAATAGATAAATCAGCTCTCCGGTTATAAGGGTTGCCCGTCCCTGGACTAGACCTTACCATGTTGTACAAACTATGATTTCTAAACTACATGTCTAAGCTTTGTTATGTGTTCTTTCATTACAATAACAATTATAACATCTGATAAAAGACGAGAAGAATAACATACGAAGCATTGACTCTAAGAAGAGAAGGAAATATAATCTTGAATCGTGTATCCAACCACAAAATATGCAATAACTTTGCAAGATGTGAAAGATTCGTTCAAATAACAGCTCTAGTAATAACTTATATGCTTTCTTCAATCGACCAGAACTTACAACTTCCATCGGAACGCCTTACAATTCGTACAAATTGCATCGTTTGCATCCCGCCAAGCTACGAATAACAAATAATGGCAACAACATGCACATACGAAAAGGTGTTCGATAGAATACTTCCAAGTATTGTACATTTTCTTTAAATGCAAGGAAGCCGTGGGATTCACTATCATTTTGCAAGTCATTTTCTCTTTTCTGTTTGGCAGTAGTTACAGCAAGAAGAGGCTTCGTGAAAGTAGGATTTAATAGGTGGTCTACCTTAGCGGAGGTAGTTCAAGGATAGCAAGATTTATGATTAATCGTTAATATGTTCACAAATTCAAGAAATTTATTAAATTCATAAACTTATTTACAATTTAATTATTATTTAAAAATCATTAGGTGCATGAATATATTTTATTTTTATTATTTCTTTCTTAAGTTTCATTTTGCGCTTTTGGACGAAAAAAAGATGAATTATTTTATCTATTTCTCTATTGTTTTAAACGGTGGGTATTTAGTAGGTAGAATAGAGAAATAAACAAATTATTAAAAAAATCCATTATTAATTTCTTTAATTTCAACAAATTAAACAATGATTAAGATGTGGCAGAGCTTGATAATAAGTAAGTCACTGAGTTCATACCTGCTCACAGTGTTGCTGGAAGAGAATATTCGGAGATATTTTTGTCACCTGGAGGCGAAGACCGGAGGCCCGCGGACTTAGTGAACGTGCCCGAAGGGTCCAAGCTTCCCCTGGGCAGCGTGTTATTTCCGCACGTCTAGAAGATTCAGGTCTGCATAATTCGAAGAAAGCGTATCTTTTAATAATTGGTCAATGATTCACCGCACAGTTGCAGGGTTGCAACAGAGCTGAGAATCTTCATCAGATCAGGGCCCAATTTCGTGTGCATAAAAAATTTCCTTTACCTTGAAATAATGGTTCTTTATAATATACGTTATCTCGGGTTCGAGACATCGATATTAAAATTTCGTCAATATATGTCGATCATCCAGTTGATTAGACAAATATCTCCATAAAATTGATTTTGTTGAATTTTTTTTTGAAATCTGAGTTTAGTACTGTGATGATCTCGCCTTTGGGCCTACGAAATAATTCCTTTAAAATTGAGAGATCGATTTAGAAATATATTCAATTTTGTAACATGGAATGTTTTCAGCATACGATTCTCTGTTTCCAATTCATGGGGGTGATTTATGGGTCCTTACCACTAAATAACCACATGTGTTTGCGTAGTGAATTGAAGTGCGCCACTGAGCTCTTCTTTTAAGCGCTATTGGGATAATTTATGACTTCGGCGCAGACAAAATTAGTTTGTATTCTGTTATCTAAAGGTTACACACAAAAAAATAGCAAACATGAAAGTTGCACTGATTTCTTGGAATTTGGGATGTAATGTGACAGAACACTATTAAAACGATTGAAATATGCATATTGGGAGATGTGTTTATCACTTAAGATTTGAAGAAGTGGCTAATATATTATTGAAACCACACAAGTAGATGGGTGGGAGTCGGGGGGCAGAGAGTTGGAACAAGACAGTGAGGGAAGGAACCTAGGGCCGCGCAGACGGGATAAAAATCATCGAGTTTTGATAGACGGCAGAATAATAATTTGGTGCGCGTAAACCGGGAATAATTCAGATAGTAATATATAATAAGAAAGCACAGTGAGGGAAGGAACCTGGAGGCGCGCGGACGGAATAAAAATCATCGAGGTTGAATACACGACAGAATAATAACTCTGTGCGCGTAAACCGGGAATAATTCATAAAATTAAAGGATAATAGTTCACGCGATTGAGGGGAGTCAAGATTTGGAAGGAGTCCACGCGAATAAGGAAGTCAGAGATTGCGGCTTGAGAGTTCATATCTGTGACGTTAAATTATATAATTTGTAAATTGAAGCGGTCAATTATCAATACGGGACGTGCTTTCTGGGGCGTTTATCAGGGTCAGGAAAAATTTTACAACGAATCGACGCGAGAATTGTGTTTGACGGCTGCATCTTGGAATAAATAACTGCATGACGGGTTGTGGTTTAGAAATGCTTGTTTGAGTTAAATATTAGAGTAGTGAATTGATTTGTGAAATTATTTTGTGCTACATGGCGAATTTGGTAAGTTTGAAAAATTGAATTAATTATTAACAACATTGATGTTTGGATTTCGTACAAAGCAGGGTTAAAACAATAGAATCATCATTACTCCCGAGTATTTTAATTGTTTATAATTGTTCGTCTAGCTTGTATTTTTCTAGATTTTAAACATGTATTATAGTTATATAGCGCCTTGAGGTGTTTTCCATAAAATCGGTGCCATGTGGATCGTTCAAATATTAGTATTATTATTATGGCTACTTTAATGGGGCCTTTAATAAGGAAACATGTCATCTAAGTCGGATGATTTAATCGGAAAATTATAACGGTAACATTTAAAAGCTATCGGGTAATTATCGGTAATCGTAAAAAAAGGAGCGTTCCCTCCGTAAGTCGATCCGGAGCTGCCTGATGTTGACCGGCGACGATTCTTGAGACAATACCGTTGTAAAATAATAATTTGGGGTTCAATGAACTAAAATACTATTTGATGCACAAAAGACCCTTTCGGGCAATAAATCTTAGACGAGAGACTTCATTTAAAAGACGGGATTTTGAAACCACAAAACAATAATAGAATCCTTTAAAAGTGCTTTGTTGGTGATCTAGAAAACTAGGTTACTGGGTATTCTCCAATACATAACGGGTAACAAAATACATAGGTATAGAATGTAGGTATAAATTAATGTGTGAAGCGCCTTTGAGGTGTTAATTATTATTTACGAGTTTCGTAATAATAATTTTAAACGTAGTTAGGGGACTATATTCAGGAAGGTTTTTTTTGAAAAGGCATTGGGTAATATAACGGTTTATGAAGGGTGCGTAGCATGGGCATTTTTGATTACTAACAAAATCTGACATAATTGAATTCCCATTCCAAAAATTTCCCACACCTTATTCCAAATTTTAGGTATCACAACAAGTCTATTACATAGGACTTTGCATAAACTTGGTTCGATATCTAATCATATAATCACCTTTGGTTCACGTTTAGGTATATTTCTTTCGACTTAGCAAAAAACTTTCATATTGTCGGTTGAATGCAGCCGTCGGTAGGTATTCACATTTTAGCGTGATGCGCTATATCCACCTACTTAATTAACAAACTCTTTTTCTTCAAACTTAATTGAGCGGGTTACGACTCGAGAATGGACGGCGGTTGTCGAATGAATTAACGGGTCCGGCTTTCCTATTTCACCATGAGGAAGTATCTCACGCGACTTTATCGGGGGCGATGTGATCGAAATGCAGGTGGGCTTACACTATTTTTCTAATGTGGAGGCGAAGTAAGCGATGGTCGTGTCTGGTCCGAGCAAATTGGAATCCCTTGTGATCACATCTCGGTAACGTGGATCTCGTACCCGCTCTAGACTGGATTGGAAGCGTGGCCGGAGCCATTTCATGATGTCGACGTATGTACGTCACTAAGGCATTGGGGGACTTCAGGAGAACAAAGGACGTGCACCCATTTCGCCCTCCCTCTACCGCCGCTCCGAGGTACCAGCGGATAAAAGTTGTCGTCGCGGGAGGCCAGTTTGATGCAGGACAAAGATTACGATCTGGCCGGACTACCTTCGTCATGGGGGAAACGAAGTGACGAAATTTGCGTGGGCTTCACTACCTTTTAGGTTACGCTCGTGTGGGGTCTGCCTTGTCGGCGGAACGAAGGGAACATGACATATGGAATCGTTTGGCAACCGATCGGCGGTTCTTTGTTGGAATCCGGATAAGTTTTCTTAACTACTTTTTGGTTTACGCTTAGGTAGGTATATTTCATTCGATATATTCGATTTAGCAAAAACTTTCACATTGTCGGTTGAACGAAGCCGTCGGTAGGTATTCATATTTTAAGCGTAATGCGTTATATCCACCTACATAAGTAGCAAAAGTTCTCTTAACTCCCTCACACTAGGAATAGGGATCATCCAGCATCAGGGTGGGAATGTACTCTGGACGAAAGCGCAGCGGGGGAAATAGAAGGGAGGGAAGCCAGATTCACGACCTGGTGCCTTTCATTCTTGGACCCAGCACCCTGGACGCCGAGCTTGACCTTCCTTCTTTGAGCTGATTTTTGAGCTTGAGGTTGGGGTACGCCTATCGTAGAGCATATGCCCGTAACACATATAGGGGAAGGTCCCAAGTTACGCTTGTGTATGTTATGCGAGAGGACGTATTTTTCATTCAAATCAAATACCGATGACCATCGCGATTGCAGGCTGGCGCATGTTTTGTAGCGTGCCTAGGAAAAACGTAATCATTATTTCTACTGGTTCGAGGCGGCGTGCTGGACGGAGAACGGGACTATTGAGGACATGAGTGACTGCCAAGGCGAGGATCTGTGACATCAAAATCTTCCTTAATTAAATTCATACATCGCCAGATCAGAGGAGAGAGCGGCCCCACCGATCTCCTGACATTGCCGATTGTCTAATCAACTTCGGTTTAATGTTTATGCCGATGCTTTAGGAGTTAATGGAACTCAAGTCATCGGCATGCTGAAGAACTTCAAAATCATCACCATCATCATCAATCCAGCGTAGGATGTCACGATCTAAAACCTCGTGCCACCCACGCATTTCCTGAACAGTTCCTGACATCGGCTATCACGCCATTAATCGGAGCAGACCCTCATATCAAACGGTATGAGATGACCTCTCATCATCATCATCAACATATTTTTAATTTGGCGGCTTATTGGTCGATATTATTCCCATTACCACTCTATGATCCAGAAACACACATCAAACTCTTTCCCGACAGAAGGCAAAACATGTCGATTTTCATTCGTCGCTTGCGACCTTAACATTCTCCGGAGGCGTTGGAATTGGAAGCTGATTCGGCGGTCTATGACCATCACCCTATCAGTTGGGCTATGGAGGAGTCCAATTATTTAAACAGCACATGTTCTGTCTCAAGTTAACCCAAAATACCTACCCGTAGAATCAAATTAACAAGATAAAACAAGCTAGCTAACTAACAAACTGCATCTAGAACTGTGAGTGTAGAATCATTGCAATCCGTACTGCTTGAGTGTAAATCTTTTGTTAGAATGTACATAAATGTCAAATTATCTTCATGATAGCATTTTATAGAGCTGCAGAGAGTACGTGACATCGCATCGAAAGGTAGGATCTTCTCAATTCGCCGTTTGAATGTAAATTTATATATTAGATGCTAGGAGGGAAAATGCAGATTACTTCAATAAAAATAGTCGTCGATGAGCGTAGGTGTATAACAGGTGCTAGGGGAGGAAGCTGAACGAATATAGATAGATAATTAGTTAATTTTCAAGCTAGTCAGACTCAGTCATTGTTATTCGAAGCCTTGCAAATTGTAACACGCCATATCTAAAAGAACAAGGGTTTACCACAAATAAATTATTAATTAAATTGGATTAACTATACCAAACCACTCAAACAAAAAAGTACACAACGTTGTGGGGTTAATTACAATTGATTAATTGAGAGCATCTCGTCACGTTTGCATAAAAGTATTACGTGATGGGGTTGAGAAGGCGCTGCAAAAGAAATGCAGGGGAGAGACGCGAGAACGGGCGAGCTACGAGTTTTAAAGGCCGGGCGGGGTTGCGCCTGTAGCTGTAGCACTGTAGAAGCATTTGGAAATCAAGAGGAAGGTTCTACTTCGTAGAGGGGGGGGGGGTTATCACAGTACCTAATATGTTAAAGTGTACCCACAACAATTCAATGGGTACAATACTCAGATTACTCATTAACAACACCAAATTAATTATAATGCAGAAAAATTGTAGCGAATTAAACCAAATGTTGATATTTTCTGGATTACCAGTAGGATATTTCAAAAAGTCACATAAAGGTACCGGACACGGGTAAATAATATTTGATTTATGATGAGCATTCCAATATTTCCTCATTGTCTCAATACTTATTATTCAGGTCTGACTAATCATAATCAACTGTATATAATGCATACTGGTTGTGTTGGGTTTCGTTGGGCTCCCACCCAGTTTTTGCAGGTGCAATCCTTTTCTAGCCAAGTCCGCCATAATTGCATAACCAGCATTTCCCTCTTATAACGGTGGAAGTATCGTCAGGTTATTCGTAATCCGTGAATGTATACCATTCTTTCAAAAAATATTATAATGCAAGAAGTTTTCAAATTGAATCTCCCCACTGCAACAAAATAAAATGTACTTAGGAGCTGGCGGGCGGGCGCGCCGTTTTATTTAAATAAAATATTCTCCGGAAGGGTATATCCATCTCCAAGCCCCGACGATTGAACCCGCTTTGCAATTCACATCTTGGGAAGGTACGGTACCCGCCGTTGCCCGTTAGTATAAATAGCTGGAGAACCAATGGGGAAGTTACGTAAAGCTTGGGGAATAAAATACTCCACCGCGATGATAACAAAGTATTGTACGTAATGAATAAAAAAACTGAAATGGCTGCATTTTCAAAACATTTTCTTATTGGAGGTAACATTTTCTGCAAAGATTAAAATTACGCATCAAAATTATATTTTCGTGCTAAAAACGGTTATGACTTCATGCCCGCCAACCTTTCTAGGCGGCCCCATGTCTTTCTCAGCCGAACACGGACCATTTTAGAATTTGAGATAATAAATTTATTTTCGATCATGTTAAAAACCAAAGCGATAATTAATAATTTATGTTCAAAACTGATAAGGCGACTTGAGGCATTCAAGATGCGGATCTACAGAAGAATACTCAAACTAAGCTGGATGGACAGGATTACGAATGAAGATGTTATGTTTGGATGAGTGAAGAAAAATAATTTATAAAATCAATAAAAATTCAATATCTAGAACATGTGGTGAGACATCCATAGAAGTACGAGATCTTGCATCTCATAATCCAGGGAAAGATTTTTGAAAGTTGGGGCCCTGGAAGAAGGAGAACATCATGGCTGAAAAACCTGAAACAGTGGTTTGGCCAGTCTAAGGAGAGCTGTTCCGGGCCTCAGTAAAAAAAGTCCGCATAGCCAACATATAACCAACGTCCGTTGAACGGACAGGGCACGAGAAGAAGAAGAAGTTCTTCTTATATTCATGGGCTACAAACAGAAACATAATACTAACAATAACTTTAGTACGCTACGAAAAGTTTACGGAAAATTGAATTTTATTTGTTGTTATTAAGTTTAATTTGCCGAAGGAACTCTACTTCAATTTTTATGCATCGTGGTAATGTTATTATTTAATTTGCAAAAAAAAATTAACCAATGTATTCCAAAGGGAGGGTAGGAATCTAGGGTTCAGTGTGTACTGGTCATCCGCCTTCAAGACCTAGACAAACCTTACCCCATGAACCCGGGCACCCCTGATTAATCACCAAACGTAGCGAACCACTTGGGGTGACCTATGGCAGAGATGTTGGTTATCCTTTAAAGGTTTCCGGGGCGGCGGTACCCATTCCCGCCTTCCAAATTAAAAATAAAAGTAAACATAAATAAAGCTATAAATATATTATCGATTTTCCGAGAAATGCGTAATTGTGCGTGACTGCTACCAAAAGTTGGTAAAGCGCATTGTCATCAATGTCATGTCGAACCAGAATATCTGCCGAGTTTCAGCTTCATGGGATGACAGGAAGTGGGTTAATTTCCATTTCCAAATTTCCATTTCATTCATACATGTATTCAATCAAAATAACAGATGTGAAATTCTAATTTATGCATTTAAAAACAGCTGTCTTGCGTAGTAATAGCATGGAAGAATTTGTAATTAGTAATAATAACATAGCAGAATTTGTTTTTAAAAATTAAAAAAAAACATTTATCGAAATAAATTAGTTTGTAGCATTATTATATTTGAAATTTTAGATTATTTATTATTATAAAAAATAATCGTACCAATTTCAGAACTTTCCACACCTTTGGCTCAACATCAGGAAAACTTGCTTTCTGGATTATCTGATTATTGATTTACAGGACTCAAAGATTACAGGATGATATTTAGATACAGTTGCATAGTTGACATAGTTATTATGTACTCCAAACAGCTTGGTAATCGAACAATAACATAAATATTTGGTGAAACAACAGTTGTGCAACTGAAGAGGTGAACTGATTTTAAAGGACTTAAACTTTTGGGATATTTGTAACCCAAACACAATCTGATTTTTAGAACCTTATATAAAAAAAACTCCATTACTTCAACTGAGTCCCACGAGAAACACTCGAGAGCTACTATATATTTTGAAAAATTCCGATAAATAATTTTCTAAAATATATATTTTTTAAATATCAAAGCTTTTTTAAATAATGGTTAGAATATTTATGAAATGGTCAAAATAAAATAAATTAATAAATTTCAATACATTTGCAAGCTATTTACTAATAAAATTCTACATTAATGAAATTTATTAGATTGATAACTTAAAATAAGCCACACGATAAATATCATTAAATTTTTTTATGGCATCCATTTTTTGTGTTATTTTAACTGGTTTTAGTCAGGTGATAATGACTGCATTGAAATAAAAAAGAAATATTCAAAATTTATTTTTAATCTTACTAAAAACATTATTTTCATTGCAAAATCTCAAAAAATATTATAATTTTGAATCATATTTTTTAATAATAAACTTTTTTTAAATCTAACCAATTTCTATCAAACTTATAACAATTTAAGATTGATACAGACGTTGATTTTTTGAGCCTTACGCCGAAACACAAGTCTGTATCTCACATCGCACATGCGCAGACTGAATGTTCGTGGCGCTAGCGTCAAGTATAGTCCCTTTTAGGAAGCTACCTAAAGTAAGGAATCAGTAGGAACATTTAAAATGTACATAAATAGCATTTCTGTAAAACCCGGGTTTTTAACCGACGGGTCGAGGGTTAATATGAAATTGTTATTTTGTATAATATTTTCAACCTGAAGTTAAAAAATGAAAACGGTTTTCATATTATCGAAGTAATTTTATGATTTTGGTTCTTAGTCCTTAGGTAAGGAGTAAGAATAAATACGTAAAATGCATCGAATATTAAAATGTTAGATTCTTTATATTAAAAGTGTCGTACATAAAATACAAAGTGTTCGATCAAAGTATCCCAGGGAAGAGTCGGGTATAGAAGAAGGGTTCACTGTTTAATGTAAAATAATTACGTAAACGGTTTGAAACCTTATTTTATGGGTATCATAAAAATTCAGGAGGCTGTTCCGTAATGAATCTAGATTAGATTCGATTTAAATAGAAAATAAATAAAGATAAAAACTTTTAGGATCAGTTTAGTAGGAAATGTTTGTGTTTCAAAAGATGAAGCCTAAGACGCTCTGTGAGCATTGATATTATTCAATAATTGACGGAATACAATTTCTCTGATTAAAGAATTAGCTTAATAAAGTCAAACATTATTATGATATAATCTTCACTCAGATATAAGAAAAGTAACTAAAAGTGCCGTGGTTTCAAAAATTCCCCCATTTTTCCAAAAAAAGAAATTTCACACTGTTCCGTTCCTTCTCACCTTTTTAAAATTTACGTGCTTGACGTTCTATGGTCTAGATGTGGGAACTTTAGATCACCTGTTTTTTTGTTCTTCCTTTCTTAATAAATATCCTCTCTTCTATCAAGCGTTATCTAAAATTACCTCCCCTCCATTCAACATCTCATCTCTTCTTAGTCTGAACTCTACTCCAATCTTCCATATAATTCTGAAATTGGCACATTTAAAGAAAATTTATACATAAATTCATATTTCCTTTCTCTGTAATTTAAAATGATGGCCTAGAACAACCTTGAAGGGTGAAAGCCAGAAATAATTGAAAAAAAAAACTAAAAGAAACTTTCTTACTAATATGTTGGGCACGCGTTTGGCTGTTTTTAGGGATCAGTGACGCTAGTTCATCGGAGCATCTTCCATTAAAATACTAATAGAAAAATGAGAGCAATCCCACCCGACGCCTGAAATCTAAAGATTGCAATCCGTTTGTCAAGATAGGATAATCTATCAAACGGACTGCCTATTTCTGCAGAGAGTCGAAGGTTTTTTTCAGGTATTTTGGAGCTCCAGACCAAAGGTAAGGCGCACCTTGTGGGGCAAACCGTCGAGCACACTTGCAATTTGTACAGGGTTATCAGTTTAAAGTATCTGCGGGTCCTGTACGGTATTCAGCAGTTCAAATCTGGCTTCGATGGAGCGCCCTTAATTGGTACATCTTTTCCAGTTCTTAGAAAACCTGTTTCACCGAAAAAGGTAGCTGTCAATAATATGGAAAAAAATAATTTAGTCGAAGACGAAATTAAATTTATTTATAATACAATTACTTTAGTCTAATACTAATTCCTAGAATTTAATGCGCCGCATACGTGCCCAAAAAAAAAGAAGATGGAGAGATTTCGTCGCCTTAGCTCGTATTTATCCAACAGACCATTAGAAAATTTTACAGGAACAGACGGTTTTCTTTCATTATTTAAATGAAACATTATGATAGGTGTTTAAGATAGAGCTTTTTCCGTAAAGATAAAGGTCTCTTTAGTCTAAATAATTCTTAGTTAAATGATTGACCATCATTATTTATACTTAATTTTTAATTTTAATGTGGAGACTGAACAAAAACTAGAATTGTCTGGTGGACAAATAAGAACTGAGGCGACGATATTTAATAACGAATGTTAGAGGAGCGCGGTAATATTTAAAGCGATAAAATTGTGAAAATGTTAAATAAAACACAACTTGTTTAAAATGGAGCGAAAATCTCGTGAAAGACGTTTTAAGTATCATTTAAAGAAACATCGTGAATTTTTTCATCACTTCTTCTTTGTGTGCCCTATCAGGTCCCCCCGATGTTGGCGATCACTCTTGAAAATGTCTCTCTGTCTTGGGCTGCCCGGAATAGCTCCTCCACACTTCTAAGCTGGTCCACTCTCGTACATTTCGTAGCCAAGACATTTGTCTCTTACCAGGCCCTCGGCGACCCTCTATTTTCCCTTTTAATATTAAATGGAGCAAGTGATACTTCTTCCCTCGAAGTGTATGACCCAGATATGAAATTTTCTTGATTTTATTTATTTATACATTATTTTCAAAACTATAACTTGTAAAATGACTGAAACAAACGTGTTAATAATAATTTTCGGAGCGTACTTTGCGATATTTTTCTATCGAGGGAATTTCATATAATTTGTGTTTCGGCGTGGAACGCGTCGAGATATTATCTTAAAAAATAACACATATTTTTTTAAGAGCTTAAAAACTTCAAATGTGTTTTTTTTTTTTTTTTACAGTGAATACCGCACAAGAATCTCAACTGCTCCCGTCTGGAGCCAGTGAGACTATGGCATCCCCAATTGGGGTATGTGGTGAGGCTGAAGGTAGTGGGGAGGGGAAGGAGGTGGGAAAGAGGAAGGTTGGGAAGTACCTGGCTATTCAGATCTGGTCACCAAACACTGCTAAAGCCATTTTCAAGCACCGTTTCAATTCTGAATGGTGGTCTTACACCAGGGCGATACTGATAGTATCTTCCACTCTGGGAAGATGTGTAAGAAATCGGTAGAAATTCGGGTAGCGGCGGCTTAAGAGAGAACATCATTAATCAAACACACAAGATTTCTTTAAAAATGTGTTTTAACGTGTCCCTAATAACTGATAATTATACTCTTATTACTCTTAATAAACCTCCCTTACATTCATCCATACTATAAATCATCAATTAGTAATATTTGTAAGGGTTAATACAACCTATTTTTTACTACTTTACTCACTTAGCGAAATAACCAATGAAACGTAAAAAAGCGGATTGCTTCTTGTCCGACCTGGTTATCACTAATTCATTCAAAGAACATATAAAGCAAAATTGCACTGTTAATAAACGGAGTACCTAAATGAGAAATTTCTTGTTAGATTTGCGAAACGAGCAGCCAGAAACCGTTTCTTTGTCATACGACCGTTTCATTTCAAAATTCCGCTCCCGCCTTTACTTTACGATTCATACGAACGTAATAAAAAAAAAGAAAATATTCCAATTTACGATCCTGCAATAAAAAAATATCTAGAAAAGCATAAATTTTGCCCTCATTTGAAGCAATGCGCAGTGGAGAAGGAGTCTTTCATTAAAATCTCACGTGTTTTACTTTCCTACATACTTGAGTGGGTATTGAAATACCTACGTAGGTTTATAAAGAGTACAAACAACTTTTATGACACGCGTAACTATTCAGCTGGTATCGTCTTTCGGGGATGCTGGTGTAAAAAAATCCTGGATCAATTTGAAAATAATTTCCAAAAGTCGCTTTAGCAAAATTGTAAATAATGTATATACTTGAGGTTCATTTGCGAAAAACTGGGCTTTTGCAGAGACACTCTTTTTTCATGACACCAAAATTTATAATATACTCCAAAAGACTTGAATTAAAGGTTAAAAGTTTTTAATAAAAACATAATCACCTTTTAAAAAACATGCATAAAAATGTAATTAAAGTTTGGATCACAACTACTAATGGTACAAAAATTTACCCGCTGTAACTTTTTCAGTAAATTTTTGATTTTTAATAAACTTGTTTTTGAAGTGAAAAATTCTTTAATAACGTTGTGATTTGAAACTCGTTGAAACGAAAAAGCGACACTAAAAGATGCAAAAACATTCATCTATTCTACAGGATTTAGCCTGCGAGAGAATGAGATAGAATAATCGGTCTCCTCTTTGTGTGGTGCTTTGTAGCCTCCCCATACTTTACGTCTACTTTAGTTCTTTGACTGCCTTAAATTTTTATTATCTGAATACCTCACAATAGTTCCTGCTGTTTCCGTCTGGAGCTAGTGAAACTATGGCTTCCTCAATTGGGGTATGTTGTGAGGCTAAAGGTAGCGGGGAAGGGAAGGAGATGAAAAAGAGGAAGGTGGGGAAGTACTTGACTGTTCAAATATGGTCACCAAATACGGATAAAGCCATTTAAAGCAACGTTTCAATGCTGAATGGTGGTTTTACACCTGGGCGATACCAAGAGTGTCTTTCACTCTGGAACGTGCTGTGAATATACTGTACATTATTATAAATGAATTTATTGAGAAATTAATCAAGAATAATTTATTTTCGCGCTCCGGGGTTCGATCACTCAAGAGCCTTACCCCTAGACTACGGAGACCGTCCTACACAAGCAGACGAACCGACGATGCCCATATGGGATTTTTTGATATCATACATACGCATAATGTTATGTTATTTTTTTGTTTGTTTATTAGATTTTATTTTTTTTATCTTTGATCTACGTAAATTTATCGTTTTTTTCCATTTTTTACTGCTTTAAAAAACATATGTTTATTTTTTAATATATACGAGTATCTACGTAGGTCTTTAAAAACAAAAATTATTATAAAAAAATAAAAATATTTTAAAAAACCTGATCGTAGTCATTGGGACTATAATATTCTCAATTAATGTACGTTGTCCGGCTGAAGTAAGAGTTTTAGGGAAGAAAGTGGGGAAGAGGATGGTCGTGAAATGCCTTCTATTCAGATCAGGTCACCAAACACGACTAAAAACATTTCAATTATGACCTAGTGTCTTTCACAAGGGCGATACTTTGTGGCTTAGTAAATCTACTGCAAAGCGGACAACTCCTCTTCATACTTCAACTGCTAACTTCAAATCGTCCTTGTACTGAAGAATCGAAGCCTTTTTAAGGTTTTCAAAGTCCACCAGTACCAAAAACTTGATAAAAATGTTTCGAGCATCACGTTTCATGCATTTTGTCATTTGTAAGGCTTTTACACGAAAAAAGGTATTCAACTTCTGACAAATTTTGGTACCAAATAACAAATAAGGGGTTATTTAGTTTCACTTCTAACGCCTGCAAAGCTACTATGTCAAATTGAATATATGTATGTGCAATTGTACACGGAAATAACGAGCACTGAACATTATTGCCATAGCAAAAAATACCACATAACACTTCATGCGCGATTGTTATTTCTCACAGAAGGAAAGTCTTACGCTTTGTGGTTTCATTCGGGACATCCTGGACCTACGTAGAATGGAAGTGTCACATTTGAAATATCCGCATTCCGCATGGCTAAATAATTGAACATCCTTCTTGTATTATGTGCCACTATCCACCGCGGTACGTTTATTAGGATGTGTCGTTAATATGTGAAGAATGTCGTTCTTTTTTGTACCCTAAAAGTGGCTTCGGACCATTAAAAATTACGTTTTCTAAAATTCTTATCCAAAATTACAATTAAACGCTGGAAATAGAGTAATTTATTGAAAAATGTATTGTAGTATTCAAGTTCAAAAGTTTGTTGATTTGCATGTAATAAGCAACAAACTTTCCACATATCCTACACAGTTCTGAACAAAATCTCTGATGAAATGCAGCTTTTAAAAATCACACTTGAAAACACCGATTAGAAAATCCCACTGGGAATGTATTACAACAGTTTTTTTTTCACATTTCACACGGGAGGTCTTGATGAAATTAATTACCTTCGAAGCCTGTGTTATCTTGGGAATGGTGGAGGGTCTTATTAGGAAAGGAAAGAGAGGAATTTATGGGTAGGAAAAACGTATGCGGGGTGGGTAGGAATCTGAAGGTCAGAAGAGACGGACGTATGAATCCATCAATTTTAATGCGGTGTTCCGGCTGGAGAAGGTCTACCTCAACCGGTCTCTCCCGATCCGACCTGCAACGCAGTTGGAGGGCAGACGTATCCGCCGCCAAGATCAGACCGGACAAACCTCACCCCATGAACCCGGGCACCCCGCTAAATCACCAAAAATAGCGTACCACTTGCGATGACCTTAGGCAGAGATATTGGTTTAAGAGCCTACTCAAAAATAGAAATAAATAAAACGTTTTAAATAGGTAGGTTCTCATGGTGTAAAAGTGTACGCATTAGTAAGTAAGTTTTGAGATCCCTGACGAATCCAAATTCGAAAATAACTTTGATGGTCCACCCTACTGAACTATAGATCGTACTCGTGGCTCGTGGGTAGGTAGCACGTTGAAAAAACGATTCAATTCTCAGAGTTGAAAGTAACACGGCTTTACTTTTTTCGATTAATATACAAATGTATAAACACAAAATGGTATAAACCTTACATAGGATTTACATGCTTACGTATATAGTACACTATGAAGTTTCTATAACTAAATATATTCAAATTAATGAATCTAATATCTGAATCTGAATATAAGAGACAAGTGGAACATGAACACAATACAAGGTTCACAAAGACTGAAGGAATGCTTGTTCCAAAGTATAACAATAACTACGGATGGCGTACCCTGGAATATGATGTACCCAAAATATTTAATATGCTACCAATTAATATTAAAAAAATGCGATTCTACAAATAGATCGAGATATATGCTGAAAATATAATTACTAAACAGAGATGGTTTATACTAATTGTGTGTGTTAATTTTGACAAGCTCTATAGTTATAGTGATAATATTGTGTATGTGTAATTAAATTGTAATTGAAGATTAAAATACTGTTAACAAACTGCTCAAAAAACAATAATCAATAAAAAAAAAACAAAAACAACTCGATAAAAGCCAACACGAAATATTGCGTTTTGGGTCATGCTCTTAGCAAAAGACTCTGCTCAGTTTGTCTAGTATATGAATAACTTATTGATGACTAATTAAAAATTGAACCAAATCAGTGTTAACCACTTTCCCCTTGATTAAGATTTTAAAACCCGCTTCAGATGTACCTTTTTCAGGGCAGGTTGGTTATTAATAATAATTAAGCGATGTTAAGGTTTTTGGAGGTGGTAGAGCAGATAATTTAAAACCAAGTGTTTAAGGTTATTAATTATCATTAAGTTGTGGATTAGATAAAATAAATTAAATGTTCATGTGAAATAAAACTCTTCGAAACAAAATGTCTAGAAAGTGTTACGTAGTTAATGCCAAATTAAGTAATTTGGGAGTATTAATTAATTCTGGTATGGGTACGGCATCCCCGGGAACCATTTATTGGATAACCAACACCTCTGCCATAGGTCACTCCATGTGGTTCGCTACGTTTTTTGATTTAGCAGAAGTGCCCGGGTTCATTTATTAGTTTTGGTAGGAATCTGAGGGTCAGTGTGTCCAGGAGTGACGGACATATGAAACTATTCCTCCCACTGCGGTGCAAGGCGATGTTCCGAGAGAGAACAGCTGGAGAAGTCAATGGTACTCCCTCAACCATATGGTGGGAAGATGCATCCACCGCCAAGACCCGTACAAACGTCACCCCATGAACCCGGGCACCCCTGCTAAATCACCAAACGTAGCGAACCACTTGGGATGACCTATGGCAGACGTGTTGGTTATGCAATAAATGTTTCCCGGGACGGTGGCACCCGTACCCGCCTCCCAAATTCCTGTAAGTAAGTGGAAAAGTAAGAAAATCACAAAAATCATAAATCCGTACACACGCCATCTCTGATACTGACCAAAACAAAACACGGACATTTGCGCATCGATAATTGCTTCATTGTGTAGTTTTTAACTTAATAAAAAACTTTAATTTAATTCAACAGTTATTGATTCTGAGGCGGTACGAAGTTCGTCGGGTCAGCTAGTATTATATATTGTCCAGATCTTAAAAGCCAGGTGCTTTCTTTTCTCAATGTCCCTTCCCTCCCTTTCAGCTTTCATCCATAAAACATGCCCCAATTGTCCCACAAGCTGCGAGCAGTTGGTACTCTTGAGCGATTTTCATACAAAAAATAATATAAGGCATAAAAAATTGAACTGTGGCTCGTATGTATAACTTTGTTTCAAATCAAAGTGTTGTGAGTAAAATTTCGGTGAAAATAAAACGCTATTTCGTGTTTTACTACGGAAATAAAAAAAAAAGCCCTTGCTTTTGTGAGCAAGGTGGAAGTTCACCCACAATATAGTAAGGGGAGGGCTACTGGGGGTTGGTAGGGGCGAAGAGTGCCTTCTACACTCTCCACCCCTTCGCCTTACTTCGCTATTCGATTTCGCATTTTTATCGAGAGTAATAACTCATTCTCCGAATTCGCGAGTAACTGAAGAAATAAATAATAATAAATGTAGGTCGTGCAAATTGGAAACAAACATCATAATAGTAATAAATTTATTAACTTATATTAGAAAAGACCTGAATATGGCTTTTCACTGTAGATTTTTGTAAGTTTAGGGTGCATTTTGTGTTTTTTGTCAAAATTTTAATGGTTCTCCGGTTCGGGAAAGTTTTAACAATTTTATGACTAAAAAATTAAACACGAATCTTTTATTCAAAATACTTAGACGTAGGTTTTGTTGTACACGGTAATTTATACAATTAACAATTATAAATTCTGTTGTTAAAAAAAAGCAATCGAAACGTCATCACAGGGAAACGCAGTTTTTTTTTTACATTAACTCCACACAGGAGGCCCTGAGGAAAATAATTTCCCTCAGGGCCTATGTCATCTGAGATGCCGTGTAGAGGGTATTTTTGAGGAGAGGAAGGAATGAACATTGGTCTTGAAGAGACCCATGTTGCAGGAAGGAGGAAACACAGAGGCCGGCAAATCATTCCACAGCCGAGCTGTTGAACACAAGAACGAGTCGAAGAAGCGATCAGTTCTCATGTGACAAATGTCAACCGTGTACAAATGTTGGGCTATTCCTCGGAGCATCTTCCATTGTAATACTGGTAGATCAAGGATGGCATTCCCACCTGACACCTGTGCTCTAAAGATTGCAATCTTTAGAGCACAGGTAAATCTTTAGAGCAACTTTAGAGCACATCTTTAGAGCAACTTTCCCAAATATAAATAATAAAAAAATTAAAAAATCCGTCTGTTAAGATGGGAAAATCTACCAAAAGGACCGCCCGTTTCTGCACGGAGTCAAGGGTTTTTTTAGGTATTTTGGAGCTCCAGACCAGAGGTGGCTGCCAAATTCAACCGTGGGGTGCACTTGCGATTTGTACAGTGTTAGCAGTTGTATACTATTATTGTAAATATCTATCATGCTATAATTTGGTTGAGACTCTTGATATATCTGATTGTACTGTAACTATTGGTAATATTATATCCAAGCTAAAGAGTCTTGATTCCCGTAAAACTGCAGGACCTGACAAAGTTCCACCCATGTTCTTAGTTAATTGTATGCATACATTGTAGTATCCCATACATAAGTTATTTATTTATTTATTTATTTATTTATTTATTTATTTATTTATTTATTTATTTATTTATTTATTTATTTATTTATTTATTTATTTATTTATTTATTTATTTATTTATTTATTTATTTATTTATTTATTTATTTATTTAAGGAACATAAGCAGTCATAATAATAAAATATACATAAGAGGATGGCAAAAAAACAGACCAATTATTAATGTTCTCAGATAGGTATTTATAAACATAAAAGAAACTGAATGTAAACTAGAAAATTTAAGAAAAACAAAAAAAATAAAAACAGAACTCAGCAGCAATTTAAAAATAATAATAATACAGATGTTAAGTCAACAAGTGATAAACATGTTATAAACAATAATAAAATAATTAAAACAATACTTAGATAGACTGCGAAATAGGTATTTGGGTTGGGACGGGTAAGGGGAGGAGAGGGATAAGGGAAAGTTGCCACGCAAGTAACATAATAATATTAGGTACAATGAATTTAGTCATGAATATGTGTTATTCGCACCTACATAGAATGTAATAAAGAAATTCTGTAACGACAGTAACTAGCAGTGAATATGTCAGCAAGTGTGTCTATATGTGCAAGTTTATTATTATAGTATTTACATGCCCTTTGTATAAATTCATTTTGGTTGGAATTAGTGTTGCATCTATCAATGTAGAAAAGGGTATTTTGTCTGCTGTATCGAGTCGGCGTGTGGAAATTTATTTTATTTAGCAGCTCCGGGCAGTCAACTTTTGAGTTAATAACAAGCCTCCTATTGAGCAGTTTCGAGATTCGAAAATTGTAACGGCTGCGAGCTCCGCTCAGGTTTGTGGGGATTTCTGTCAGTGTAAGAGGGATTTTAGATAAATAAAAGAGTATGAACTGTTCAAAAAAACTATATTGTCGGCATCAAAGTTAGGGCCATCAATCACGGCCATCAAAATTAATCAAAATAAACAAACACTAAAACATACCAGATGGACTCCGGGAAAAAGAAAGGCTATCCTAACTAAACACTGGGTTCGCGGAGTGCGACGATATCGGGACGTTTCACGCAGAAACCAGGGAACCGGGGAGCCAGGGTCATCCTTCTATGTGATTCGGTGCCGCTACTACCATCCCAGGCGGCCTCCACCCTTTCCACACCAACAGCACGTGGCCCCAAATAGTCTGCCAGGCCTACAGATATCGTCTCACGGAGCTTACACCCATCCGTGGCTTCGCGACGCGGGGGTCACCCAAAGGCATAATCAAAAGCCACTGCCAGGACCAGTCATTTAACGATATGCTGTCCATTCAAATACTTTTCACAAAACATGGCGAACCGCCAACACAGTAACAGGTGAGATTCACCGATCCACCAAAATAAAAACGTGCACGAACTTCTCGTGACACGGTAAAACGCCCCGCGACCTTTACAAGACAAAATCCACTTGGATTCACATGATATTTTCAATAAAAGACTTTCATAGTCAGTGACTAATTTTTCAGCCGGCTAGCCCATCGCCAGGAGAAAAGGAAGTGACCATAGACAAACTCGCATTTTTTCTTCCCAAGAAAAATTGCCAGTCTCCAAAAAAATTACCATAGACAAAATAACCAAATAGGCAAGAACTGCACCAGTCACATAATATTTATGTGACAAAATGTTTCTCGATTTCGTCGTAAGAATTGTATATGTTGAATGATTTAAAATTGAGAAATTTGAGAAATCGCTCCTGAACTCTTTCTAACCTGTTAACATAAACAATATAGCGCGGGTTCCAAACCTGTGAACAGTATTCCAGGTGAGGACGAACATGTGAATTGTACAGAATCAGATAAGTCTTAGTATTTTTGAAAAATTTGCATGTTCTCAGTACAAAGTCTAGACTCTTTGTTGCTTTGGTGACAATATTATCAATGTGTTTATCAAAAGTAAGTTTAGAGTCCAAAATAACCCCGAGGTCACGTATATAATCTTTATTTGTTAACAGAGATCCAGAAATGGTGTATTCATGCAGTATTTTTTTATGGTTACGTGTGAATGTGACTTTGCAACATTTGGAAATATTGATAAAAAGCTTATTTCTGAGACAATAATCCGTCAGTCGGTCAAGATCTTCTTGTAAACCCACAGAACAGTCATGGGAGCTTATAGGAAGGTATATTTTCATATCGTCGGCAAATAGTAAAATTTGAGCGTTGTGAAAACATGTAGTAATATCATTTATATAGATAGAGAAAAGCAAAGGACCCAAAATGGACCCCTGAGGCACACCAGAAGTAATGATTTTCCAGATGGAAGAAAATCCACCTACTGTCACAGCCTGGGACCTGTTTGTTATGTATGAAGATAACCAACGAAGGAGATCTCCATGAATACCATGATTAGCAAGTTTTCTAAGCAGGATCCTGTGGTTGATCTTGTCAAAGGCTTTGCTTTAATCAGTATAAATTGTATAAACTTGCACACGTTTATCCATAGAGGCAGACAAGAAATTTAAAAATGTTATAAGATTTGTAGCAACAGAGCGACCTGCAAAGAATCCATGCTGAAATTCGTTGATTGAATTCTTTACCACAGGGAATAACTGGTCATAGACTATGTTTTCGAACACCTTTGAAAAAATTCAGAGCTTGGAAATGGGTCTATAATTATCTGCTTCGCACTTAGTTCGCGATTTATGATTTGGTGTGATGTAGGCTCTTTTCCATATATCTGGAAATGTACCAGTCTTAAGCGATATATTATACAGTATTGATAGCGGAATTGACAAATGATTTGCACACTCCGTAATGAACAGTGGTGTGATACCATCTGGCCCAGCACCCTTGCTGGAATCGAGCCGTTTTAAATATTTAGATACAAGATCAGCATCGATAAAAACTGATCCTATCTCACAAACCTGATTAACAACGGAGTCGTGGCAGGAAGTCCCCAGAGGGTCAGCCGGTTTATAGACGGAATGAAAATATTCAGCAAATAAATCACAGACTGCCTGGCCACCCTCGGCTGTTAAATTCTTAAGATTTAATACGCTAGGAATAGATGCTGATAGTTTTTTTGATTTAACAAATGACCAAAATGCCTTGGGATCTTTGTCGATATTCTTTTCAGCATTATTAATAAAGTCTTCATGACACTTCTTAGCCATTTTTTTCTGTCTGGTGCGTAGCCTAGAAAAAGTAATGTAATCGGAAGGGTTCTTATAAGTAGTATATAATCTGTGAAATTTCTGCTTTTCGCGAATAAGTTTTATTAATGATGAGCTATTCCACGGGGGATAGGAATGTTTACCAGAACGCCTCAATGGAACCTTATCAGAGATCAAATTATTAATAATATTATAAAATGTGATAGTGCAGGATTGACGGAATCGGTTAAGTTAAGTGTGTTCCAATCTACTTGCGCCAGGCTGTCTCTTATGTCATCGTAGTTAGCTTTGTGGAATGAAGGCCTTTTAATTGAGTTTTCCTTTATGACCGGGGGTTCAACAAACTCAGCAGTGATAATGATAGATTTATGGTGAGTATCCTCAGGAACCAACGGGTCGTTCGCGGGAGCAACGCGTACCGAGAAATTACAGAGAACGAGATCAAGAATTCTTCCTAACGTATTTTGAACACCATTATATTGGTGGAGGTTACAGTAATTAATATTATCGATAAATGTTGAACTTATTGTAGAAGTATAGTTGCAAGGAATCATGTTTACCTCATCCACAGGAAGAGACCAGGTAATATCAGAAAGGTTAAAATCTCCCATAATAAGAAACTTGTCGTTAGGTTGATTCAAAAGCTTAAAACCTAGATCATTCGAAAAGGCGGAGATTCGAGCATTGAAATTGAAGCTTTTGGACAGGTAGATACAACAAAGATGAACGCTAGTAAATACATTGGCACGTGGGATGCGAAGAGTCACCCAAATGTCTTCATCCGTAGAACACCACGAGTAATTACAAATAGCATTGAGTTCCTTTTTGACAGCCAAGAGCACCCCACCTCCCATTGTTACACCTTCGATACTTCTGTCGCGTCGGAAAACATTGTATCTTGAGTCAAAAAGCTCCCCATCTAAAATAAAATCAGTAAGCCAAGTCTCTGTTATACCAATCACGTCATAATCACCGCTCGTAACACTGCGAAGAAACGTGTCATTTTTTGTTCTCAGTCCACGTACGTTCTGATAAAAAATACTTAGAGGCAGGGACTCTTTTTCAGTTTAGTGTCAATAACAAAAATATGCAGAGAATGTGTGAACATAATATGAGGTGTAATATGTATAGACACTTGAAATATGGCCAAGTATGTTAAAAATAAAAAAAAATGAGTACAGAAAGTGAGAATATCTTGCAGTTGACAGGAGTTGAGAACAGGAAAATATAATAAGGTAATGTAGTGCGAATGTAATAAATATAATAGTTATGCGATGGCAATGTGAGATGCGGGATAGGCGGGCGTGTGGAGAAAGAGGAAGGAGTATGCAATAATAATCGGATGAGCAGTAGGTATTTTCTTATGTTATTTTCTGGAGGTCGTCTTCCCTCGTGACTAAAAAAGCTGGTGAATTTTCATTTTTTCTCACCAAAAGTCAATCTAATCAGGTGTGTTCCCGGACCTTTGGAAGTTTAGTCTTTTGACGTCCATTTTCAAAAAGGGCAATAAAAGGGACGTAAAAATCTACAGGCCAATATGCACCATGTCTACATTACCCAAATTTTTTGAAAGCCTAGTACTAGACAAGTTGTTATCCCGAATTAATCACACCATCTCACCGCTTCAACATGGATTTATTAAAGGGAGATAAATCCTTTCCAATTTAATATTAAACACGAATGATATTGTTAATGCCTTGATTGCATCACATCAAACTGATTCCATATATACTGACTTCAGTAAGGCATTTGATAAAGTAAACCACAGAATCTTATTACGAAAACTGAAATTGTTGGGATTTAGAGGGAGTATTTTGGAATTGTTTAAGAGTTATCTATTTGGAAGGTACTTGGTGGTCAAGGTTGATTCGTTTACTTCTTATACATTTGCAGCGTCGAGCTGAGTACCACAGGGATCTCACTTAGGCCCGACATAATTTTGCTTATTTATAAATGATATAGTTCATATTTTTAGTAATATTAAAGTTCTGTTATTTGCTGATAATCTGAAGATATACATAATAATCAGAAACAATGATGATCGCGCCATTCTGCAGTTGAACCTGAAAAAATTATTTACGTGGTGTTCTGTCAATGATTAACAACTAAACATTAGTAAATTCCAGATTATTAGTTTTTACAAAGGCAAAAATCCTCTTAAGTTTTCCTATGATATGAATGGTGTTAATCTTCTTCGTGTATCACAGATTCGTGATCTTGGTATTATATTCCATGAGAGTCTACAGTTCAATGTTCACATCGATGAAATAACTAGCTATGCAATGAGAATACTAGGTTTTATTTTGAGAATGGGTGCAAATTTTAAAGGTGTATTAACATTAAAAAATCTGTATTGCTCGTTAGTACGAAGCAAATTGGAGTAAAATTCCACCATATGGTCACCGTATTACAAATTCCATTCTCAATTATTGGAAAAGGTACAAAACATATTCCTTCGGAACATTAATTTTAAAATCAAAATTCCAATCAAAATTATTATTATAACTTACGCGCAGAAACCAGACTCCTTAAATTATCAGGTAGAATAGTGTTAATTGGTTTGTTATTTTTATTCAAAATTATCAAATCTTTAGTTGACTGCCCTAATGTGTTAGAACTAATTTGTATTAATATAACTGCTAGACAAACTCGAAATAAAGATATTTTCAAATATAACAATACCCTCAATACTAACTATTTTATTAATTCACCAATCCCTAGAATGCACAGCCTTGCGAATAAACATTGTGAATTTATAGATATATTTGGTCTTGACAGTTTCGCAATTTTCAAGAGACAACTTATCTCTATTTTATCTGTTAATAATTAACTTTAATTAGTTTTGTTCTTTTCATAAAACCTTCTCTCATCTAAAACCTTACCAGTAATTTTTAACCTTATTCTATTTTATTTTGCTGTTCTATCTGTTTTAAAATCGTACATTATTATGCAAATACAATTGTTAATTTATACCTACAAACTAGTTTTTACACATTGCACGTTATTGTGTTTCAGGTCTTATTACTGATTTTTTCTTATTACTCATACCATTTCATTTCTTTTATGATGTTTAATTTATTTTATGTTTTTAATTTCTGTTATGATGTTCTTTACCTTGTGATGATGATTGCTTTCTTATTTATTCTATTTTATTAGTTTAGTAACATAATATGTATGATTACATAATTATTATTGTTAGTATACTTTTCCTGTAAAAGCCGACTAGGGAGTAAACAAATACAAATGAATAAATAAACAAATCTGCGTGTCCTGTACAGTACGCTGAGTTTTTGGGAGGTTAACATTACTTTGGCTTCGATGGAGCCTCAGTTCTTTGATTTCATCTAAAACATAAACTTTTTTTTTATTTCCCTGTAAATGTTAAGGAGGCTAAAAGTCTTGCAGTTTTTCGTGGATTATGTCTTAATGTTGTATAGTCCAAATTTTAGTCAGTAGGTAGTAAATAATATTGTAGTAATCATAGAAAAGAAAACATTAGATATAAGATGTCAAATTTTATATCTAAATAAAATACACAATAAAAAAAAAAACAAAAAAACAAAAAAATATCTCTTTTAAAACGAAGTTGATAGAGATATTTAGAGAAATGGTTAAACGGCTCAAGAAAAAGCCCTATAAAGTTAGACAGTGAATATTATATATAGTTTTGTCCTCAGTGCATGATTCAATTTTATGTCCGATTTAGAGAAATAAATTTTTTTAAATATCTTTTTTTTTCCAAACATGTTTACGAACTTCCAGCTGTTCAATAATTAATTGTTAATGCCGCGATTTTTCTTCTACCGTTCCGTAGCTTAGCTATCAAATTGCGTATCTTCTTTATATAAGAATAATATTGTAAATGCAATTCAGTTTTTCAAATGGTTACCAAAACTTTTTTTTACGTTATACAACAATTTCGCACTATAGGAAATCAGTACTTAGGTGATGTTGACATATTTCACATCAACTTGGCGAATTTTGTGGATCTTGTAAAAAACTTATTCTAAAACTATTCCCAAATATATCTGAATTTTTGTAAACCTATCAAATCGCTGTATTTTTGTGACTTGTGTGCATTTTTTATCTAATTTTTTTATTATTTCTTTATCTGTTTAAAAATCATCTGTCATGAATTAATTGTACTACTAAACATTTAAAAGTCCTCTGGGCGTTGAATAAATAAATTAATTAACGAATAGTTCACAACATTAAGCTGAACTTTCCCGGAAGCTGCCGAAGTAAGCAATTTAATTGGCACTTATATGAAATTCATCTTCGTTGACTCAAGAAACAGTTTACCAGAATTCCAATAAGCAATCAAATTGACATTCAATAAATTCGTAATATCACTTAGAAGCACACTTGCAACTTGCGTGTTGTGTTGTACTGTCTGGGGTTTATTAGTGTAGATTTAGATTCGGTGTTCAATTCCCTGTCGGTAAAAAAACCTTATTCATGTACTGCGGCTTGAGCTAACGGGAAGTACTTTTCTACTGACTGGCTGGCGAGCGGCACCCTACCGATTTTAAACATGCAGGATTCTACCTTACCGGTCGAATCTTGGCTTTGCCATTGGTGGGAAGCAGGTAAAACCGTGTTTTCTACAAAATTTTAATTAAGTTTAAATTTAAAATACTTTTATTTTGTTTTAGTTTTGTTTTTGAATACAGGGTTCCAATTTTGACTTTCTTAGGCAGTGGAATATTTTAATTAACTGTGGAAACCGTTTAAATGTGTGGAAGAATTAAAAAAAATTATTTTACATAATATGTGGAAGATTAAAAGTTTAAAGATTTTTAATTCTTACATGTGGAAGATTTAAAGATTAATTAAAAAAATGTGTTATATTAATATTATTATTCTTAATTATTGATTTAAAGAACCCCACGTTCCAAAACGGTTCCAACTGGCAACAACGTCATTATGACATAGAAAACGCCAATGACCGCATCACCGAATTCACGAATAAAAACGGACATAAGAAATCAAAAATGGCACATTTCCAATTGTTATAAAAGTTTATTCATCAATATAAAAATTGATTATCGTAATTTTTTTGAAAATAAAAAAAAACAGTGAAAATCCCTTATTTTAACTATCGTGCAGTATGCGGAATTCGATTTGCTGAAAATCTTAAACGTTTTCGAATTTTATTAAAAAATTATGTTATAAATAATAAACAAAAAAAAAACAGAATAAACAAAAAAAAGAATGATTGGTGATGTGGCAGTTAATTTTTTAAAAATATTTTGACTTTTTCTTGAATGATACCAAAACTGTTATTTTATTTTAATTCTTCGGGAAGACTATTAAAATATTGTATTCCTTTGTAAATAAAATTATTGTGTATTTTTGGCCTTGAAAATATTGAAATTTGTTGTTTAGACATTCGGTTGTTATGTTATGCCTAAATGATGATTTAAGTTTAAACATTTTTATTTTTATTATTTATTACATTTTCTTTAAATATTTGTAATAATTAATCTTTTTACAGAGGTCTTAAATTTTTGGTAGGTACTTCAAAATTTTGAACAATGGTGCTGGAGAGAATGTTGGTTCTTTTTTTATTGTTTTTTTTTGTTATTACTATCTTTCAACCACCTTCACATTAACATTT
Source organism: Limnephilus lunatus (assembly GCA_917563855.2). NCBI lineage: Eukaryota > Metazoa > Arthropoda > Insecta > Trichoptera > Limnephilidae > Limnephilus > Limnephilus lunatus. Next base: position 60,019,429 of record OU830601.1, read on the forward strand.
TTCTTCATATGCGCCTCCCCGTCCACTGATTTCCTACTGAATTAAGGATTGGGCTAGTGCGAAATAGACTTTTTTTAATTTTTAGATTAACTAATTTGAGTAAATTTCTTAATCTGATAAATATATAGATATATTTCCTAAAGCGCATATGTGACTGTTCTATTTCATATGTTGATCTTCAAATACACCGAGGTTCATTTTTTTGTGGTATGATTTAATATGGTACATGAATTATTACAGACATCTTTGTCACATTTTTTATGTTTAAATTAGGGTAAATTCTATCAATGTTAGGGTAAGTTCTAAACATATTCATTGAGAATATAAAGTGGTTTTTTTTTCTGCATTAATTTTAAGGTTGTAATTAGATTTGTATCGCATCAGTTTATTAGGATTAGGATGTCATTATTTGCATTTTCCATTACGATTTTTGATATTATACATATATATATTTTTTAACTTCTAATATTAACAAGTGTATATTAAGGTAGAACCTGCAGACAAGCAGCCATGTGGCAGCTTCGCGGGACTACCCATAAATTGTCTAAATTATATATTTATGTAATTTGTATTTTTGTTGGAAATAAATAAAAAAAAACTATCATTTAAGGTTAAGAAAAATACCTTTGTTATTTTTGCCTACTAATATTCCAGACCCACACGTAATAATGTTGCTTTAATGTCTTGAGGGATTTATTTAAAAAAGGTTCTTTATGACGGAAAAATTAATTAATTTTTCAATATTTGCACGTGTTTTTCTGTCCTATTTAGAACTTCTTTCCATATTGAACGTTTTAAATATGTGTATCTAATGCATCTAGTCCTATTATATATAAATTAATTATTTTTTTATGAAATATCAACAATATTCAAGAAACGCAAGACCCACAAAGTTGTGCAAATATCCCAATTATTTTATTCAATACATATTTACATTCGAAAGTTTTGTTGTGCCATAATGTCTGGTTTGCATTATATTTGTAAGCTTTTCAAATACCGTCGAGTCATAACCACTAAACACTGGTTTGATTCCATTATTCAGAAATGAAAAACAAAAATAACAAGAGTAGGGGTAGTAAAACAATAACGAAACAAGAATAAGAAAAGAACAAAAGAAAATTTCAACAAAAAAGCCAAAGAATCGAAGGCTACTTAAATGAAAAATAAGAAAGCAGTAAAAGCTATTAGGAAAATAGAAAAAAATATTCAGAAGTTTTGCTTTGATCGTGAACAATTTAATCCGCTATTATCGTTACCGAATGAGCCATGGGAAGTCAAAATGTTTAGGTTTAAATTACGTCATATTCTGATTATGTAATCACAAACATTTCACAGGATAAAAGTGCAGCAGTCGAACTCATTTAGAGTGGCTCCATATGGCTAATCTTCCCCTGCACAAAAATTACTTTTTCTTAACTAATATACTTAGTTATTACCTGATAATGTACGTAGACTTAATTGGGATCACGGTCCAGGATAAACTGATTAATCGAAAACTTTACAGAAAGCTTTTGATCCACTTCAGCGAAGGCCTTGAAAGGTTTTTTTTACATTAGCTCCACACAGGAGGTCCTAAGAATCATCATTTCTCTCAGAGCCTATATTATCATCTTAGGGGATGCTATGTAGGGGGTATTTTTAAGGAAGGGAAGGATAAGAAATTCTGGGAAGGAAAGAGATATGAGGGTGGGTAGAAATCTGAGGCCAGTGTGTCAAGGTGTGACGGAAGTATTTTTTTTATATGAATACCGCACAAAAGTCCCAACTGCTCCCATCTAAAACCAGTGAGACTATGGCATCCCCAGTTGGGGTATGTTGTGAGGCTGAAGGTAGTGGCGAGGGAAAGGAGATAGGGAAGAGGAAGGTGCGAAAGTACCTGGCTATTCAGATCTGGTCATCAAATTCGGCTAATGCCATTTCAAGCGACGTTTCAATTCTGAATGGTGGTATTACACCAAAGCGATACCGAGAGTATCTTCCAGTCTGGAACGTGCCGCAAATATACTATATATTATTTTTAAATAATAAATTTTGAAAGGACACAAATTAATCAAATAAAATTTATTTGCCAAGCTGAGATTCGATCCCGCGACCTTCGGTGTGTGAGTCAAGAGCCTTACAAGCCTTAAATGAATCCATCTCTCCCAATGGGGTCCAAGGCAATGGTTTGAGAGAGATCGGTTCCAGAAGTCAAAAGACTTATTTATCCTCTCTCAGTCATGTCCCCCTCGCAGCATTTGGGCAGACGCATCTGCCGCCAAGACCCCGATAAAACTCACCCCATGAACCCGGTCACCCCTGCTAAGTCACCAAACAGAGCCAACCACTTTGAGTGACCTTTGGCAGAGGTGTTGGTTATCCAATAAATGGTTCTCGGTGTTGGTTCAATAAATAGAGTTGTCAATAAATGACTGAACTCTTCCTAAACGTTTAGTTATTATTTTAATTTATTTTTTAAATAACGTTTTACCGTACTTTTCCAACGTACACTCCTTGTTTTAATTCCAGAATATTTTTTTTAATATTATTTTTCACAGTTTTGAATAATGGTTTGCTGCCGACAAAAATGTGTTTCCATAACTTAGTCGAATGTTTTAGATTCCGTGAAAGAAATTCGCACATTTCTTCGTCTTTTCATGAACGTTTTATTTTAAATATTTTTTCCTCACGGCTCATTTGAATAAATTCTAAGCATGACCTGTCCAAATTCTTAGATTATATATTATTTAGAAATGAAAATTCCTTGTTTGTGCCAATTCACGTCATACTTTTGCATCGAAAATGGCTTACGAAAATTATTAATATAACAAGAAAAGTTACATCTTTATAATTATTATTCTTTCTACGCGCTCGGTCTAACACTCTTGGAATCGACACTCTTTTAAGACTTAGTTCCCGGCCCCGAAAAGAAGAACACGGAGAGATATGAAATTACGAATGTTAGAAGAGCGCGCTAACATTTACAACGATAAAATCGATGCAAAAATCATGAAAATCTTTAATAAAACACGACTTGTTTAAAATAGAGCAAAAATCTCGCGATAATTGTCTTAAACAACATTTAAAGAAACGCTGTGAATTTTTTCATACATATAACTTATAAAATAACTGAAACAAACGTGTTTATAATAATTTTTGGAGCATACTTTGCGATTTTTTTCTATCGAGGGAATTTTATATAATTTGCGTTTGGGTGCGACTAATGTCTAGATATTATCTTCAAGAATAACATATATTTTATAGGCTTCCTAAAAAACTCCGTGAAAAATTTATTCAATTGACCAACGGCCGCGGCTGTTAGTTATCTCCGCGGCTGGGGGTTAGTTTATCTCTGTTTTAGGGATGATGTCTGAACGAAATTTGGAATTTTCCAAAGTATTTTGAATGTTCTATGAATTTATAATTAAAGGTGCCGCAAAAACAAATTCCATTTTTAAAAACGAGATAAAATTACCTTTTAGATTTGTGTTTTTGAAATACACTTTAGTTTTAAAAAACTGACATATTTGAAGATTCAAACACGGAAAAAATGGAAAAAAATATTCTTATCCAAACATTTTTAATGAAAGTGTACAGAAATTAATAAAAAATCAAAATTTAAAAAATACAGTCCTTTTATATAATAATTTTGAAATGAAACTGTCATCTCACTTTTTCCTCGTGCGATAAAAATATACTAAAAAATTTCAAAGTTTTTTTTATTGCCAAAAGAATAACCCAAAAAATATCTCTTCCATTTCAACACATTTCTTACACCACTAAAGATGTTAATTTCTTTGATAAGTTTACCACCACATATACCTATTAGATATTAATATTTAAAAAAACACCACTTTTAAGAAATTCTCGTAAAATAAAGATTTTAAAACGTAAAGTTTAACTTTTATATAACCCAAAACAATATTTTGACATTTCAACTTTTAATTACTGTTTGTTGTGCAATAACTTGATAAAACTGATGTAAAACCACACGGTAAGGCGGTAGAATGCAGTAGAAAATGTGCCGGTTTCCATCTAGCGGCCATAAATGAAAACAACAATTTCACTCTAAAACAGATTTTATAACCTGCTTTAGAGTGAAATTCTTTATTGGTATAATTTCGTGTTTTAGTATAAATTTGTTGTATCCATGGTGCTGTAAAAACACAGGTAATCGGTCGTGGTGTGGTTTTTTTTTAGTAAGGCCGCAAATTTTTAAGGGAGGTTTGCAAGAAATCGGTAGAAATTCGAATACCGGCCTCTTAACGAAAGGAATAATTTTTTAACAGCTGTAACTAGCATTCCTAACGCCTCTCAGATTTTTTCCAAAAATTTTGGTGACGACTGGAAAAGTAAGGTTTCGATTGCCTTAGATATTTTTTAAAAATGAAAACTTTTTTAGCACCGTCATGATTTGAAACTCGATGAAACGGAAACAAGCGACACTAAAAAAATACAACACATACATCTATAAGATTTAGCCTGCGAGAAAATGAGACAGCAATAAAATATTTACTTAATTCACGGGTACTCGGTTCCAATATAATACGATAAATCCATGGTCCCATGCATGTTTCCTTTGGTGTAGTGGTATAAAGCGCCTGGTGAACATTTGCAGATATTTAGCCGACCAAGGATCGAAGCCTACGAAATTTGAAAATAAAGATATATTTATCGTTATTTCCTTTTTGGGGTGTTATGCCGTGTTGCGCTACCTTCTTTTTAAGCCAACGTTTCGGACAGCGTTGGCTAAAGAAGGAGGTAGCGCAACATGGCGTAACACCCCAAAGTGCGTAAGAAAGAAGGGCAGTATTATATGATTAAGAACAAAAGCAAAACAATTAGCGCATTGACATTTAAAGTTTATTTTACTTATTTATTATACTTATCACTATATTCCTGCAGGTCTTTCAAAAGTTGAGAATTCGTTCCATACAAAATGTATGACGAATAGAATTATCTTCATAACTTTTTTTTTCGTGAATTTTTCCGATGTTTTAATAGCTATTCTGCTATTCGGTGCGAAGACAAATCCAATAAAGCATATCATAAAAATCGGTCCAGCCGTTCTTGAATGATAAATGGTGTAACTCACCCGACTTTGTTTTAAATATAAAGATATTTTATTATAATCTTCAGTTTTATTTAATTTTTTAATTAAATTTTAATTTACGGTCGGAAAAAAAAGGCTCCCTCGACTTAGTAAATAATGAAGTGTATGAGTTTGCTATCCGATATAAATATTACGATATTATGTAAAATAGTTGTTATGGTATGCGTTATGCATCGGGTCGACCTGACATAACATATTATTATATGCGAACTCAACAACAGGTTCTCCCTGTATATGTACCTTTGCAATGTTCATGTTCAAAGAGCGGGAAAAATCCGCTTCGCGCGGGAATATCGGAAAACAAAAATGGTGGATAAAAATGGCGGGTTTATGGAAATTGAGAAGATATTATGAAAAGATGGACGAAGACGCCCTTGGGAGATATTATTACCAGGGCAGAAAAATCGGACCGTTCTCTTTTCAGAAATATGCAAATGGTGATATTTGTAAGGCATATGTTGTGTATATATTTACATGATATAAGATCACACCCCAAATCCTGAATCTGAATGTTCTGTTTATTTTCAAAGTACAATATCAACATTGCAAAATACTGTGGAAGTATTTGGGCCTCAAAAGAAATATGAATTCTCAAACGAACTTATTCTCCTCTTGAGAGAACTTCCAATGCCGCGAAGTATTTCCCTTATCTTTCTTTAATTTGGTTTTGAGTTGATCCTTTGGATAATAAATATTGTTTCTGTAATAAAGAACGAATGTTTTTCAAATTTCAGGAGGAGTACAATATCTCTTTATTTCAAGTTTAAATTTTAAGATAAGAAATTTACTAGTGTAAATTTAGCCCCTGAAAAATCAAAAATCCTTTCTCATAAAAGAAACGTTCTTATACTCCTAGAAATCGGAAGATAACCCAATTTAGGCGCAAAATCCCTAAAACAAAATTTCGTATACTGACATTTGCTCTTTTGGGAGCAAGCCACAAATTTTTCAATTTGGATGAAATTCTAAATTTTAACTAAGTTCTCTACTTAATCCGCTGGGAAAACTTATTGTAAAAGGTATCGGATAGTGCGGTGGAAAAAATTATGGGTGGGCTACAAGGTAAGAAAATGCGAATGAAAAAGAAAATTAAAATCGTTTATATAGAAACATAAAATATAATCCCAGTTAATTTTACAAGAGTCCCCTTCGAGAACTGAAAACAAAAATATATATATACATGTATACTCCAAATTTTGTAGTCTTCCTGGAATGGTACATTAAAACCTTTTTTCTATTAACGGTTGAAAATACGGAACAAACAATTTTGGGTCGTATCTAATTTTTGGACTCTTAATTGGACATGTCATATTTGTATCGGAAACAAGAACAACAAATTTAATTAAACAAACTACTTGGCTCCGCCATGACTTATTTCATCTGTGTATTGTACTTTTCTATCTATCTATGGAGTGTTTTATTTTATTTCGTCTTCGATTTGGTTTTTGATTTCGCATTTGATTTTGTTTTTGATGTTGTTGTGCTCATTTAGGTGTTCTTTGTGATATAACAAAAAAATAACATGTAAAAGCCCATCTGGGCGTGAAATTAAAAATAAATAAATGTCGAAAACTTTATTCCAAATAACAGAAATTACAATAAATCTGAAAAATTACCTGAAGAATCCAGGAAGATGAAATCATGTAAATTTCACGTGTCAGAATAAACTCACCTTTACAGAAAATTTACTATTTCGTACATCAGATTTCTGATTTACAGTTACATATTGATAGGTTAAATATATGGATTTAATAAATACTCTGGTTCTGCCACCAAAAATTGAATAGATTCATGGCAGAGTTCTATTCTTTATGTAACTTTGGAAGATATACAGTATAAGCGATTAAAACAGATTTTCCATTTATAGTCAGTAGTCTGATAGAGCCTTGGAAAAAAAATATTTGTGAATCGCTCTTGAGGTGATTTCACCAAAACCACGCTATGCAAATCATCTAAACATTATTACTGGTTGGGCCATTTACACAGTTTACCTTTCGATGACAAACACGCCTACATTTATTCATAATGAACCGCTGTACTTGGGAGTTAGTATTGTTGCATATCCTCTTAAATCCTTCCTATCCTGTTTTCTGTGTGTTCCTTTCACAACCCGCACTGTAAGTCGGTTTTCGATCTCCGCTCGATGTACATCATATCGCTCACGCATTCCGCCTCCCGCTACAAAGTACGAGTACATCATCCCTCGCCCGCTAGCTTTCTTCAGAGAAACAAACACACCGCAAACTCTACGATAATTGCAGTGGAATGTAAACCGGCGAACGAGAAGAGAATGCTACTCGTACAAGTCACGCAGTATGTAGGTCCTTTCTTCCTTACCTGTATATGATGTATTTCTCCTTAATAAAGTGGTTGCAAATTACATTAAATACACTCATCATACAAAGTTTCTTCGAATACCTACATTAAATTACACACCCATTACTGATATTGTTATTTCGAAACTTGCATAGTAACAAATAATAACGCATAACGAGTACCACAATGCATTGAAAAAAATTGAAATTAATTTTAAAACTTAAATTTTCATTTTTTTGTTTTGATTCAGGTTTGAACCTTCCTACCCAGTGATCGGAATAAACCGCGCTAAAGCTGGACAAAATCCGGAGTTGGTCATTTCCCCGAACAATATTGAAGTAGCTTCAAACCTGAGGTAACTAAGCCTACTGGAATGACCAAAATAATTATACATTCGACAGTCAAAGACGACTTAGTAAAAAATGTAATTAGGGTAATTAATTAAAATCCTCATAGACTACCCCTCCCAGCTTCCCAATATGTTATGTACATAAACCCCAGGTTAAGAATAATATGTTCCAGTATGAAGATGGTTTTAACCCCTTCAGTAATAATTCAAAATGAGTACATGTTGGCCTATGTATGGATGAGTACCACCAATAAAATGATTTATCGATAAAAAGTCTATCTGAAGAGTTTCAGTTTGATCGGATGCCGGGAAATGGATTAATTTCCACTTTCAAGATTCCACTGCATTCATACTTTCATTAAATTAAGTAAACAAATGTGAAATTTAAAGAGATGTTTTAAAAATATCAAAACGATATGTAGGTATATGTATAACTTTATCGCACTGGGATGAAATACGCTCTTAATTGGTATTCCCATGATTGGTAAGCCCCACCTTATGCCATAAATTTCTTTCTTTTGTGCGGAATTATTTCATCAATTTTATTTCTTCCCAAAATATATACCTTCCGTAAACAATGTACTTTAACATGCCCTGTTTCGTAACGCTCAATTGGATCTCAATGGGTTTGTTCTGTTTCACATACAAAGGCCAAAATTCAAACCTATTGGTGAAATTCGCACTTGGATGCCTACCCTGGCTGATAACTGTCCGCTGACAGCAGTTGTGAAGGATACGAAAAAGTGTATTTAGTCTTCTCATAGTAACGCTTCTGTCAATATCTTACCGTTTTTATCGAGACAAACTAACACACTAGCAAAGTGAAATTACAGCCGGTAATTTATCTTATTCGTTATAAAACTGACTTTCAACTGCCTCTTGTCCATCCAGACAATAGTCAATCGACCATGAGAGATCCCCAAACCGGGCAAGATCGCCAAACTAACTATCGTAAAGTACCCATATGAAATTACCTTTGCTATTTGTTGCAGTAAGCGTACCATATCGAGATCCACAGGCATAGCTCATATAGAGTGAATATTCAGCTTTACTCTAACCCATGTAAGGTGGTGCCATCATCGCGCTAACCTAATATGCACATATAAAAAATATAAAAAACGTATAATAATATGTTATGTTAGCATAAAATGGGTTGCTCGCATTAATTTTCCAAGAATTCAGACCGATTCAATAAAGAGGCCATTTTGCAAAAAAACTAAAAAGATGTGTATTTTTTTATCGATAAATGTTTGCATGTACATAGTTACGTACTTTATTTAAAGAATGTGAAAAGCCAAGGCTTAACAAAGAAAAGGTGAAAAGCTAATTAACTTAAAAACTACGAAAGATGACGGATGCTAGGAATTTTAACAAGTTTCCTTCTATTTATTTGACTTACTTTGCACGTGCAACGTGAATTGCGTATTTTTCTTAACACTTCTAACCTATATAAATGAGAGGAAATGTCTAACAAATGGGACAAATTTACAATAGATATTGAAATTATTTTGGCAGGGTGAGTTTTAATTCTTTGCTATTATAAAAAAGAACTAAAGTTGTCGGTTGGATGCCCACTCTTAATTGGCTGACGGCAATCACTTTTTTTGTAAACTTGGCTACCTTATGGTAAATATAGTATTATAAAATTATATTTTGGAAGATTTATTGTTTTCCCAACTTAATAATGACAGCCGGCTTGGAAAAGGTTCCGAAAATCCGAAGGTCGCGAGATCGAATCCCGATGTGGGCAAATAAATTTTATTTGATTAATTTGTGTTATTTCACAACTAATTCCATAGTGGATATATTCTGAGTATCGCTCAATGTAAGACCACCAGAATTGAAACGTTGTTTGAAATGGCTTTATCCGTGTTTAGTGACCAGATCTGAATAGCCAGGTACTTCCCTACCTTTCTCTTCCCCATCTCCTTCCTCTCCCCATAACCTTCAGCCTCACAACATACCCCAATTGGGGATGCCATAGTCTAACTGGCTCCAGAATCGAGCAAGCTGGGTATCTTGTGAGGTACTCAAATAAAAAAAAAAATAATAATAATCCTTGGATGATTTGTATAGCGCCGTCTTTGCGAAAAACCACCTAAAACGAAACGTACGATAAAATATATGGATTCACATATAGATTCAAACGTAGGTATACATAAAGTGGCAAGCTGGTGGCTTATTTAATTTCAAGGTAATCTGATCTTATTTGTGAAAATGTGGAAAATATTACGTCGTTATGATAATTTCAATGTAAGAAATTGCGGAAAAAAAATTCTTATAACACAATGGATTGGAACAGGTATTGTCGATGTAGTACATTTTGGGAAAATAAATATTACGGGCACTGAAGTCAATATTTTTTTTATATATAAGAGTTCAGCATCTTGGAATAATTGCCTGCAGGCAATTGGCAACATTATTATTTAACCCTCTCCGCCTCTCTCCCCATCCAATTATAATTCGGTGAACATTTTTTAAGTTAAGGTACATGATGATTGTTATAAGTTTTTTCGTTAACATTTTTATGTTTGATATTAAAATTTTATTGTTCAGATATATCAATGATTATTTAAAATACAAACATCAGAAAGATGATTTAATTTTTTTTCATTTGGGAAGCGGGTAGAGGTACCGCCGCCCGGGGACCATTTATTGGATAACCAACACCTTTGCCATAGGTAAACCCGTAATGATGCACCACTTTTGGTGAATTAGCAGGGGTGCCCAGGTTCATGGGGTGAGGTTTGTACGGGTCTTGGTGGCGGATGCGTCTGCCCACCAGCTGCATGGCAGGCTTGAGCGGGAGAGAATGGTTGAGGGAGTCTCTTTGACTTCTACAGCCGTAATCTCTCGGAATATCGCCTTGCACCGCAGTGGGAGGGATGGATTCATACATGCGTCACTCTTGGACACACTGACTCCCCAGATTCCTACTCGTAATACCCTTTTCCTTCCCAAAACTTTTTATCCTTCGTTTCCTGTAAAGACCCTCCACCGGGCGTCCCCAAATATGACCTAGGTCCTGGGAGGGGGAAATATTTTCCTCAGGGCCTCCTGGGTGGAGCTTATGTAAAAAAAATACTTTCTAAACTGGTATATTTTAACAACTACAAAAATAAGAAATATTCAGCACATTTAAAATACCCCCGAGGCATTCCGAAACCCAAGAAAAATTTCACCAACGTTGGGATTTGTAGGAAAAAATATTTAGAGAACTGGAGGTTTTTAAGAAAATAAAGAAAAAAAGTAAAATAAAATTAAAATAATTTTTAAAACGAATTTGCGATTCAAGTCTGGGTACCGCTGCCCCGGGAACCATTTACTGGATAACCAATACCTCTGTCATAGGTCACCCCAAGTTGGTGACTTAAAAGGTTTGCCCGGGTTCATAAGGTGAGGTTTGTTCGGATCTTGGTGGCGGATACGTAATATGTGGCGAATGCAAATCTGTCCATCAAATGCGTGGCATACATAAGTGGAAGAATGGGTGAAGGGAGACCTTTCGACCTCTCCACCAGTACACTCCTGGAACATCGCCTTGCACCGCAGCGGAAGGGATAGGTTCGTCCATTACTCCTGGACACGCTGACTCCAAAATTCCTACCCACTCCTCACACATTTTTTCTTCCCAGAACTTTATAGACCCTGAGGGGAATTATTTTCCTCAGTTCCTCCTGTGGGGAGCTAATGTAAAAAAACGAGTGTGGTTTAGACCCCACAACTGAAGTAAAACTTCTGCTCCATCAATATGATAAGAAGAAAGAAATAAAATGCGCGCGCGCACTGCTCTCTCTTGCTCCTAAAGTGATATACAAAGCGTTCGCCTCGTTTTTCGTAATGCTCCGTCACGCATTCGCTATCTTACTGCCCAAGTTAAGCGTGCGTAAAGAAGTTTTACTTCAAAAAAATAATAATATTAACTGCATCTTTCAGCAATCCAAGGGACTTAGTAAGAAAATAAATTGTTACATATTTTAAATTATTTACTATTCACAGCGAGTGCTTCAGAATCCTGAATTAGAGCGCGGTAGAGGCTGCATTTTAAGCGGATAAATCATGCATATTTCTGTGTCCAGTCGTAAGTCGTGCAAACTGCACTCAGTTTCCTTACAACTGGGAAGTATTATTACGAATTTATTACGGATACATTATTCAGGCATTGAATATTGCCTGGAATATTCTTGGAATGTTACATTTATGCTGTTGTTTCATATCTTGCTTTTACGGTATTATTTATTTGTATTATTCTGTTTGTAAAATATGTATATACCGGCAGGAGTGTTTCACCAAAACAACTTTATATATTTAGCATTCAATAATGTATTACCTTACCTACTCGGCGAGAAATCGGCGAAAGAAATTTTTTTACTCTTGTAATAAAGCTTAAAATAAGTTGATCTCTCAAATAATTTGAATAATTTTTTGCCAAATGTTTAAAAATAAAAAATTAAAACTTTTGCTTCATGTATATTTTAATGTTTACATCAGCCCTTGCTAACCCAAATTCCACCCCAGGCCGCATTGACGACCTAAAATTTTCCCAAGGGCCGCACATATAGACATTTTACAAAAATAATACAACTTTTTTATTCCAACAAATTTTGTACTGTGTCTACTCTATGTAAATGTCTTAATTATGTAACATGTACATACTTGATGGTATAATTAGTATTTGATGGTAAAGCAAATATTCAAAGGCTCGTTAAAGTCAAAATTTCACGACGCGGTGTCTTACAAGGCTTTAAACCATAGGTAGAAATAGTTTATGGTCCGAATAAAGTCCTTTGTATTAGGTTGTAGTATACGTTAGACCGCTCTTCCTTTGAGAGGCTTTTCGCAATAGATGTCCTCATTTGGTTTCCCGACTTCCGCTGAACCGAGCGGTCCTACCTATGAAATAATGCATCACATGGCACGGGGAATCTTGCAGTATTATGCATTTTCCTGCTGACGTTACTTTTCAAACTTTTCAAATGAACGCATCATATTACAATATTTTAAAAATTTTCTAGAATATAGACGTTTTTTTAAAGGATTGGCTGAATAGCTACATATGTCATAATTTGTAGAAACAACGGTAGTGAGGTTTTTTTTATAAGATAAAAGGTTAATTAGTAGATTTACCAGGGCAGATACATAATTTGTGGGTATTGCCGCTTCGGGAACCATTCATAGGATAACCAACAACTACCAAGTGATTTGCTACGTTTGGAGACTGAGCAGGGGTTCCCGGGTTCATAAGGTTCGAGGTTCTCCATGGTGGCGGATGCATGTATCTGCTTATAAGCTGCAGCCCTCTCCAGCCCAATTCTCGTTGATCGCAGTTGGAGAGATGGATTCATACGTCACTCCTGGACACACCGACCCCCAGACTCCTTACCACCCTTCATGTCTTTGTCCTTCCAAAAACTTCCTTTGAGTGGAAAGTATTTTCCTCAGGGCCTCTGGACTATGTGGAGTCAATGTTAAAAAATAAATAAAAAAAGGCAAATGAAATTCACAGTAAAGTACATAATAATTGTTAGATTTGTTAAGGTGAAAGTACATAATTATAAAATAGTATATATCCTTCAGGATGATCGCCTTTCAGAAATACTTTTAGAGAAGACCAGAAATTATCTTTCTAATCGATGCCGTTAGTAAACTCGAAAAGTTAAAATATTAAAAATAAAGTTAAACAAAATAATTACACATTTCAAATAAAGAATTTATTATAACTTAATTAACTATTTAAAATAAAAATATTTCTTTCACCTTTATCTGGGATGGCCAACCGGTCGATCGCGGCTATTAGTCCAGTCGATCGGACGCACGGTTCTAGCCAAGGACTCGAACCCAATAGAACCCGCACCCGCACAAGTACTCGGACCCGTAGCCGGACAAGAACTGGCAATGTGATTAAGCATTTTTAGCAGATTTTACCGGAAAACTTAGCACGTTAAACCTTTAATTACAAGGCAAGAATAAAATATTAACAGAAAAGATGAATTTTATTGTGGCATTCCAAAGTCAAACAGCGTCTGGGTTGTTCTTCTTGTTAACCTACATAACTTTTAGCACTCCGTCACATTTCCACCCTTCCGTCACATTAGTTTTTACTATAAATTAATTCTCTCTGGATCTCAGATGGGAGCAAGGGTGGAAGGAGGCCGAAAATGCCTATCAGGGGTGACAAACATGAGCTGCGAGTGTACCTATTTCGAATGACAACTCACGTCACAGAGTTGACGTACGAAATAAAAGTTGTAGGAGACAAGTTTTTGATATTTTAAAAAATATTTTATTTAACATCATATAAAAAAATAATCGCTCTTAATGTTTAAAAATAGTATTATATTTGATGTCGCCATATCATTTTTTTTGTAACATTATGTATATAATATACGCAAGTCGAGGTGGCAGGAGACAACTGTGATTTGTATGAAATACACTTCTATCACGAGGAGTTACAACTCTGTCACGTTATTTTTATTACAAAAATATAAATACATATTTTTTTAAACGCACATAGTCGTTACTTCTGTAGTATAGTAGATTTTAAAGTAATTATTATATAATAATATTGGTAATTCTGTTGAATTTTTCGTCAATCTCTGGTGGTGAGAACTTTATGTAGGTTAAAAAGAAGAACAACCCGTCTATAATGGTCGATATCGAAAACAAACAAAAAATCAACAATTTTTAAATATCAAGGATTATAAGGAAAAAAATATTACCTACAATTCTGACAAGTACACAGCAGAAATTAAGGCAGTGGTGTCTTCGAAAATCGCTTTAGTGATTTCAAGAAAATTGAGAAGTTGGTGGAATACAACAGTTTATCCGTTTAATAATTCCATCGATCATAGTGATATTTATGAAATGGCTAAAAAAAATTGCTGATGCATTTCAAATAGACTACTTGATATATTACAAAACTAAATTATTACTCTGCGCTGCGATGTATTTCTTAAAGCAAGGTCATCCACAGGTATTGGTTTCCAGCGAAAAATATCCAAAATTAAAGAAATGTGATGAACAACTGCATTCGTATTTTGGTTCAACGTATGTAAGTGAATCAGCATTTTCCTACTTAAAACAAACAAAATATAAAAAAGTTCTCGCTTGACAGACGCTCATACATTGGATTGTTTAAGGTTGGCAATTTCAAACTACAATCCTGATTTTGGTAATTTAGCGAAAGATGCTCGGACACAATACTTACACTAATATAAATAAGTATAACTACGAATATTTTTCATTTTTATGTTTTCCCTCTTAATAAAAGAAATACTACATGATTGCGTACTGAACTACACTGTTTCATTTAAATTTAAAAGTATGTTGTCGGTAGATTGCACAGGGTTTCGTCAGTAAGCAGTAGCTCTGGGGTCTGATCGAGTTTTCAATCCCTGACCTATATCATCTCTTTTATAATCAGTTCCAATTTTGAAAATGACACTTAGATTCAAAGCAAATCTAAGTTCTAGAGTTCACTGAACCAAAGTTGCAGACAGAATCACAACCTAAATAAAAGTTTGTATTCCGGAACGTGGAGAGGTAAGCGCAATTCCACCCAACACATTCACGTAGAATACACATGCAAGTTCCTAAAAAAACATATTATGATCTAAAGGATAAAATGGTGTAAAAGAAAACATTAGATAAATAGTCTCATTGGCTCCGGTTAGTTGCAGTAATGGCTCTTGTGCGGTAAAACTCTTGTCATAAAAAACAATAATCAATCAAAGTAGTCTTTACAAAATTTCCAACAAAAAGAAACAATACTTTTTTTGAGGTTAATCAGACGTTATACGCGTACTTCAGTCAAACTATAGGACCAATAATTGAATGTTTTGAGACTGAAAAACATAGATTAATTGTGGGAAAAGTGATGTGTGGAAAGTATCTACTTACACAGAGCCGAATTCCATACCTCACTGACACGCACATTATAGATTTATACGACTTTCATAACTTCTTTAGCGTCTACAACAATAAATTGTGTCGTTTTCTTGGTTGTTTATTAATTGTAAAGTAAAACCAAAAAAAAAAAGAAAAATTAAAAAGTTGCGCTGTAACGCCATTACCCTTTTTATAAAAGTTGCCAAACCTAATCAATCCTTATCAAATACTAATCAGGAAATTAATTCTTGATTAGTAAGCAAACTCTTTTTACTTTTATTTGGCCATTGAGCAAGAAAAAGGTGAAAAGGCTTTTTGGGTAGGTACCCAAAAAGGTTTTTTTAGGAAGATAAAAATTCCACCAATTTCCAAAAAGTTTGCCCAATAATAAAATTCAGACATTTCAATATTTTAAAGGATTGCTGAAGAATTTTATAGACGAGGAATTCATATTAAAGAACTGACGGAATATCAAAACATGTTCTTATAAATATAGCCATTTTTTAAATATGTTTTACTGACTTAAATCAATCAGAAAATCGTAATTTGGTACTACTTATGGCTAGTATTCTATACATTGTGTGGTATGCAGAGTTGCATCAAAGCATATCATATTTATTAATGAAAACATAATTTCATAAGACCATGCTTACCGAACTTCTACCAAAATATAACACATTTCCCTCAAACACATAATATATTAGACTCTTGAAAAATATATGTTAACCTCTAAACATTTGGTCGCGTGAAAAGGTAATTGTAGGAATATTATAAGTATAGTATTTTATTTAAAATATTATATTATGCCAGCATTCTTATAAATACCAACCAGGAATTATTAGATTCCTGGTCAAATAAAATTCTTCACGCAAAACACTTCAATTATCTCAACCAAACATATGTTGACAAATTTTCGTCAAACAAATGGTTGAGTATTGGAGAGTTGAGCGCAGAAATAGAAGGCTTTATGCTTGCCATACAAGATAGAGTCATTAATACTAAAAATTATAGGAAGCATATCATCAAAGATGCAAATCAAATTGATGATTTATGTAGAAAATGTTTGGCTTTTCCGGAAACTATAGAACATATTATATCGGGATGTTCTGTATTAGCGCCGTCCGAGTATACATTTAGGCACAATCAAGTTTTAAAAATAATTCACCAAAGTTTGGTAATTAAACATAACTTGATTGACTGCCGTAATGTACCATATTATGAATATGAACCAAATTCATTTTTAGAAAATGAATTTTATAAAATTTATTATGATAAAACTATTCTGACAGACAGAACAATTAGTCATAATAGACCCGATATAGTTTTACATGACAAAATTAAGAAAATAACTTATATCATTGATGTCGCTATTCCAAATTCTTGTAATATTCAGAAAACTGTTTCTGAAAAAATAAGAAAATATACAGATTTAGGAAATGAAATTAAAAGAATTTGGCATTCTCAGACTATAAAAATATTACCATTTGTTATTTCGGCTACTGGCATTATACCTAGCTCTCTCATTCAAAATTTAGGCGTATTAGATTTGTCAAAAAAAAAAAATTTGTACATAAAAATGCAAAAGTCGGTCATTTTAAATACATGTAGGATTACGAAAGATTTTTTAAATATTTATATTGAGGGATCAGTAGGATTTATCGGACCAGTTAGGATTTCATCAGAGCCGAACCCTCTGATATGAAAATTATATTTTTTATTTTTTTATTTTATTTTTATTTTAAATACATAAACGGCTATACTGCCTTTTATAAATAAACATATAATCGAGTACAAAAGTAAGAAAAATAAAATTATTACATAATAGTAGTTTTAAACTTAAAAATAACATACAATCATTTTGTGTATCATAACAAAAAAAGAACAATGAGAAATATCATCATTTCATTTCAACATTTAATGAAAAAAAAATTTTGAGTGCATGTTTATATTGCGCTAATTTTAAGAAATAAATGTCGCCGATGTTAGCATGTTCATTTCCCAACATGTGTAATCGACTGATTGGTGAGTAATAATGTGATAATGTATGAGTGTTATTATAGTAGAACGGTAGAGTGAGTCTATTGTTAGCGCGACCAGGGCAATGAAATCGTATTAATTCTATTAATTCAGGGGTATCCAGGACCGAGTGAATTATTTTATATAATATTAATAGATCACAGATTTTTCTGCGATCTGATAAATTTACGAGATTAGTCCAGTTTAATAACAAATTATAGTCCATGGATTCTCTTGGAATATCTAATTGGAGTCGGTGAAATATTTTCCCATTATGTTTCTGGTGGATTGACGTATTGTTCTTGTATTGTTTTATTCTTATATAGTGCACTTACATTGCGTTAATTTACTAGATATTCATTTGTGGAAAAGTGTGTGGAAGGGTTTAGTCTTTCATTTGGGAAAGATTCAACCCGGACATAAAATCTGGAGCACCGTAAAGGTACCTAATATATAATTATATACAATAAAAACACTTATAAATTTGTTGTAGACCACTCTTATTTTTTAAAACTCTCTACTGGTTTCGGAAGTGAGTGTTTTAAAAAATAAAAGTGGTCTACAACAAATTTATAAGTGTTCTTATTGTAAATTATGGCGAGCCACAAAGTTAATGCTTTTTACAAATATATAATTATTTGTTTATAGTAATATAATAATAATTGAACAATTTGTAGAGCGCCGTTTTTGTGAAAAATCATCTCAAGGCACTTATAATTCCCTCGATAGAAAAAATCGCGAAGTAGGTATTTCAGAAAATATTTTAAATAAAGTAGGTAGGAGTATTTCAGAAACACCGAATTTTCAAGAAAAAAACGACATGAACCTTAACGTACAGGTATTTCATTATCAAATTTGTAATATTTAATAATTAAATCTCTAACATTCTTATTTACATCATATCTCTCTTTCTTATCAACTGATTATTCTTTTTGAACGCTAACTACGGAGACTTAAATTTTTATTTAATTTAAATGTATTACAAAAAACATGGTAAGTAACACCTTATTCCCAATGAGTTGAGAAAAAAAATCATTACATCTAAATGCATAGTTGTGACTCAGGTGCGATATGATATATATATATAGTTAAAACGAATGATTGAGAATCATTGTTCTACATTCTAAGCTGCCCCCATTACTCGCATTGCCCAAAAAACCAAAATTGTACTTCAGCGCCACGGTATTGTTCGCTTTGTGGGTCCTACGTAAAGTAATAATCTATGTACTTGCAGAAAAAGACTCTCTGCCGAGGGTTTTTCACTGCTAGGCCCTGCAGGCGGTTTTTTGATGGGCTTCGCCCAATTTAGAAAGTTCCCTGATAGTAGAGTTTTGCCTCTACGTATATTTTTTTAATACTTTGCATTTTATACATTTATATAGCAAAAAAAATATACTTAGTAATTATATTGCAAAATAACTATTGACATTAAAATGTGTACAAGTGTTATTCTGTCTTGTAGGTCGATATTAGTTCCTAGCTGGGCAGATTGCCCGTTCTAAGGAACGGCCAGAAATTGATAAAAATGCCAAAAAATTATGCCGTAAAAAATGTTGGTTTTCATATACAGGATGTCCGGGGGTAAAGTGCATTACCTTCGGGAGTTGATTCTACATGATAGTATAAGTAAAAAGGATACATAACTTTTTTCGAAATTCCTACTTTTAGGGGTAGTTTTGTGGTAAAAGGATAAAATTAGACCGGCGCGGCGCGTGCGGGCAGTATTATTATTACCAAGCAACTTGCAAAAATCGCGTCTGGCAGGCTAACAGCAATTTTAGAATTTAATACATAATTGAAGAAGAACCATAATATAAAAGTGAAAAAGACACAGAAAATAGAAAAAGATAATGGTCGCAACTGGGACTCGAACCCAGACCTCTCGTCTTACCAGGACGTGCACGTTAACCAATTTCGTCATTGCCACCTTCTGTCAAACCGTCATATTTCTGATTTTAGAATTAACAATAGTATCTTCAACTAATTATTTATTTTTTCCATATTATTGGCAACTACCCTTTTTAAAGGAAACAATCATTTTAAGAATTGGTTTGTAACCTGGATAGCGTCTCGGATAAATATATCCGAATTTATTCATAATATGGAACAATTGAATTTTTATAAAAGCTTAAATGAGTGTTCAATTTTTATAAGAAAAAACTCTATTTTTAAGGTTATCCCCTTATTATTGAAGAAGAAGATAACAATAATAATCTCAACGAAAATATGAAAGAGAACAAGACACATAAAAATAGAAAAAGATAATGGTCGCAACTGGGACTCCAACCCAGACCTCTCGTCTTACCAGGACGTGCACGTTAACCAATTTTGTCATTGACACCTTCTGTCAAACCGTCATATTTGTCAAATAATAAAGTGCACGGTACAGAAAAAGAATAAATTGGAATCGTAACCCTAATTCCAATTTACTCATTTTCTGTACCATGCACTTTATTATGTATTATGTACTTGACTTAAGAAGAACAGAAAAAGAAAAAAGAGGCACAAGTTTATATAATGTTCCTTAATAATAATAATACACTATTAAGTATCTCTTAAATACTGACAAACTAAGATACATTAAATATATGTCGATATTTGAGGTTAATTTGTTTCCAATGGTACGTAGGCGAGAAATATGTGCATTTATATGATAGTTAGTGCCGGAATGATTTTACAGAGTTGCTCGATGTGGTAGCTACCAAAAATGATTAGGTGCTGGAGTTGACAGCAACCTAGGGTAGGAGCGAATCATTTAATTATAAAGTCGGTTACTCTGGCATAATTTTAAAAAATGACATTTTTGGGTAAAAAATTCGAATTTCCCTTTAAAAATTCGCGTTATGGCAGACGCGAGATTTTCAGGTCACTAGTATTAGTAAGTTTATATGCTGTAACACTGTTACTGGAGTGAGTGATCGCCGAACGTCATCCCAGGATGAACCAATTATAAATACGGAGGCTCTTTCAGCTGGTCTATTCAGTAAAGGCCGAAAGCATGAAGTAGCTCAAACTACTACGAGCTTTGTGAATGCAAAATGATTCATTTTGTGAATTATATCTTGAATATATACATACATACAAACCGTAAAGTGTTCATAAATAATTGAGGATCTCCGAAACGTGGGAATAAAACTAATTTTAATTTCGGTTTTCTTTTATCCAACCAAAAGCCTTTACGTGAACATGTTGTTAATTTGCTTGTAAATCTAATTTATGTATGATAATAATTTTTGTATGATAATAATTTGTATATGATTATAATTTATGTACGATAATAATTTGTGTCTGATAATATTTTTAATATTATATTAATTTGTGTGTGATAATGATTTGTGTATGATAATAATTTATTTACTATAATAATTTGCACATGATAATAATTTGAATATGATAATAATTAGACTATGATAATAATTTGTGAATGACAATAATTTGTGTATGATAATAATTTGTGTATGACAATAATTTGTGAATGATAATAATGTGTGAATCGTACTAAATTGTGTATCATACTAAATTGTGTAAGATAATAAATTGTTTATGATAATAATGTGTATATGATAATGATTTGTGTATGACAATAATTTGTGTATGATAATAATTTGTGTACAATAATAATTTGTGTATGATTACAATTTGTGTACAGTAATAATTTGTGTACGACAATAATTTGTGTATGATAATAATTTGTGGCTGATAATAATTTGTCGGTTCCATGACAACTCAACAAAGTGGCATTTCAATGCCCTTCAAAAAGTTATTAAGAGAGATGGTATATTTTTTAAATACCCAATAATCTAACATAACACGTTTAACCGTTTTTTTTTTTTATTTGATTACTTCTAATGACTTTTCAATGGAGTGAGTGTCCGGTCACCTAATTTATGCATGATTATATTTGTTGTAAAATAATAACTAAAAATAGGATTGTAATTTATACTTAGTACCTACGGATATTAAAACTAGTATTTTAAAGGAACTTATATCTCCTGCATTAAACTTTGTTTCCATCTCACTTAAGCTGCAGTATTTTTCTTTGTTTTTCCACCTCATCCTTTCCAAGATGAACGCGGAAAACACTATATACTTGTTTTGCTATTAACCGAGTTCGTTCAGATATTGCACCCATAATAAGTTTACTCTGATGTAATCAAGTTGTACGATCTACATATTATGTTTGATAACCAATTATTATTTGGGTTGTATATTTTGTATAATTTCCTTAGCATTATTAAAACTTATTCTATCACGTAAAATTGGTGGATAGTTTTTTTTTTACCAAATAACATCAATGTTTGTATCTTCATTATCATAAAAACGTATGAAGAAGATCGTAGATTTTATAAAGCCATTAAAAACCACTGCGCAATTCCGATTCAAGTTTGGAATCATTAACGTTCCAATTATGAATCGTTACATTCTAATACAATTTCAATTACAAAGGCGAAAGCGTGCCATAAACCGACCATAACACAGAATGGTCTGAAATTCGGTTTAATATTAGACGAAAATGAAAGAACAAAGGTTTTTATTGGATAATAACTTAAAATGGCGGGCATCCGAAAAGGAGTTAGCCATTGTGATAAGAAAAACGTTCAATAATGATCATTTTACGGTCACACAGAGGTACTATTATGAGCTAGGACGAAAAGTTTACGTTGCATTTCTGAACAGGAATTTCCTTTATGGTATCAGAAGCGATCCACCATCATCGTTTTCACGCATCGAGTTCACAGTAGGTATTTCAAAATAGTTTCCTTTCATAATATTTAAGAGGATACTTCTCCTCTTTACTGTGGTGTGGATATATAATATTACGAATATTTTTTATGTCCTACTTATTATATATTCCATTCTCATTGTACAAAACGTCTAAATATAATTTGACAATCCGTTGATTTTATTGATGTTAGAATTTATTAAAATAAAGTTATGAATTTATTAAAATTGTTTAATATACGTGTATGTAGGTGTCCACTATCCTGTTTTCCATCATTTCTATTGTTTCTCATTTCGTGTTGAAATAACAAAATGTATTGGTGGTATAAAAGAGGGAATAACCAGACAAAACCGGAAATATGTCATCTTTAAATAAAAATTAGCCGTATTGACACATTTCCACAAAAAAGTATTAATTGATTTCGAAAGATTGTTCTTTTATCTGGTAATATTTTTAGCATAATGAGGTCGTTGGCAGACTTGTTAAATTTTGTATTATATAACACACATTTCAAATCATATAATCGTGCAGAAAAATAAATCAATAAATTATCTGGGGAAGCTATGTTTCAGAATTTTAATTTTATTTTAAATAAAATCACTAATAAAACGATAGTTGCACGTGTTTTGTGACGAAAATATTTCAGTTTGTCTATTTATTTACGATCTTACAAACTAAGATATTTAAGATTTTTTTTTACATTCTTATTTTTCTTAGACATTATTAAAAAATTATAAATACTTATGATCAAAAAATAATTACAAAAATCATATAATTTTAACAGATTTTTATCATCACGCCTTTCAGCATTTTTGAATTTAGGTATAAATTAAGGCAAATTTTGAATGAAATAAAATCAAAAATGAGTTATATTTCAAAAAAGCTGGTACGGAAAACAATTAGTCTTTCTAATCGTACAGGGCACGATCGTAAGAACATCTTTCGACAAAATTTGAATTCTCGGCCTCTGATTGGCAAAAGGCCCTTAAATGAATTATTCTAAACTATCTAACTAACTCGCATAATACAACTTTATAATGAAATACTCGTACTGTATTTAAATTACTTTCTCAAAAGATCATTTCGTTTTTTTTATGAGCAAAAAGTAAATTAAATTATTTTAGGTAATATTTGATAACTTCGAGGAAAATACTTTGCAAACTACTCCAGAGAATGATCAACAATACGTTTGATTTGAAAACAATATTTTTCATCAATGTGAAGTTTAAAACATTTATAAATCACAACATATTAAAATTCTCTCGTATTTTCCTAACAGAATATAAACTGCTAAACGCCCTACCATTCAACTCGCTGCTTGCTGCGAGCTTCATCATCATCATCACTCTTGGCTCTACAACCCCTGATGGGTCTTGTCCTCCTCAAAAGTCTTCCTCCACTCATATCTGTTTTGTGCCAGCTCTCTCCATTTTACTCAGCGACCTTACAAAAAATAAAACTTCCAACATTTGATGATTTATCCAATTGATTGCATAAGGCCATCAACTGATATACTTTTTGAACGGCGCAGTGTCTTTAAGTGAAAATAACAGACTTTTACAATACAGGATTGTTTTTTTCCTTCTCTGTATTGTTTGAGGTTGTAAGCCAGATCCGAACAAGCCGCGGCTCTCGGAGCCTTTACTTGCGGCCCGCGTTTATTAAAGTTTCTGTAATTACACAAAAAAATACATTTAATCTGGCAACAACACCTGTAATCGTATTGTCGTAGACGACAGCGCCATCTTCTTTCGCTAACTTATTCGTGTAGTATCGTACTTCAGTGTGCGTCATCTGTAGACGCCTTAGAGATGGTCGATATTCAGAATGTGCTTTCACCACGGTTCCAGCTTTCATTTCTAGTTCCGATGAGGAACACATAAAAACAGAAAAACCATTCTCTTGTTCAAAAAAGTTTAATTTAAATGGTCACATGCTGACTCACAGTGGAGAAAACCATTCTCGCATCCCGACTATAGCTATTCATATATATATATATGTAGTCCAGTTTAAGATAGTTTTAAACAACACATCTAATGTATTAAAGACAAAATCATCCCCTTAATTCGCGTATTTAGCCGGCTATCATATCTGTTGCCAAATAAATTAAAAACAGGTTTATATTACAGTCTCGTACACTCACATTTAAATTATTTGATTGAAATCTTCTGGGAAAACGAATGTGATACATAAATAAATGAATTACTAGTAATACAAAACAAGGTAATCAAAAAACTATTTAACTACAAACCCAGAACTTCCACAAAAAATTCTATATGGAAACAAAACTATTAACATTAAGTAAAGTATATGAATACAATACCTACATGTCTCCTTATATACAAAATAAACAATAAACTCGTACACACAAACACAGAATTTATTAAAACGACCCAAGTACGCAAACACTTTGCACGACAACACGATAACGTCGATAACATACATTTAAACACCATCCACACTAACTATGATTAACAATCCATCACAATCCAACTTATATAACTGCCTCCCAAACGACATTAAAAACGAAAAGAAACTGGGTAATTAAAAAAAAAAGTTATTATTATTTATTCTTGATAAGCAGAATAATGAAATAGAATAGCGCTGTATGGAAATATTTAGTTTATCTTAAATGTGTATAATTATTCCTAGTTAAATGAGTGAAAATGTAATTTTCTTTTAACTGGAATAAAAACAACAACAAAAAAGCCACATGCTGACTCACAGTGGAGTAAGCCACTCTCTTGTTCTAACTGTAACTAACTATTCATAAAAGCCTTATTTAAATAGTCACACACTGACTCACAAAGGAGAAAAGCCATCGTCTTGTCCGTGACTTTCGATTTGTGAGTAACAAAATATCAAAAACTCATTCCCCAATTGTGACTATAGACATGGACAAAAAGTCAGTAACCTGAGCGGCCCTTGGACAATTTTAGGTCGTCAATTGGAGCCATGGTGCAGTTTGGGTTGGCCAGACTTGTTGTAAACAAAGCAAACGGTTAATGGTTTTGTCTTTATCAACTATGGAGATATTTGGTCTGGCCCCGACTTATGTTTATTATTATTAAAACGTGTAACGAAGCCAAGATTTTTTGTCCAGCTTTTCCTTATACATCATTTTACATGCTGGTTTTTCGACCCTCATGTGAAAAAACACAGACATTGTAAATTTACGTTGCTGCCTTTTTGCCTTTCGGGGGCGCTGCCAAATGATTTGTAATGCTCTACTAAACAGACGCTGACAACAGGGACGCGAAATGGAAAATCTTCAAAATAATATAAGAGTTCAAATATTTTATTGATAAAATCAGATAGGTTTGTACATCAAATGGAAATAGTAAGGCCAAGTGAAAAAACATTAACTTCTTAGCACAAGATATAATATTCATTTAAACTCCTAGATCAAACTAGCCAAATATTGTCTAAACTTATTTATCCTCCTATTCTTCCCCTCTCAACTTATTCCGCATCTTTTAAGTATTTCAGTTTCAATTTTGAATATCTAAAATAAAAATACAATTAACAAATTATGACTCTTATTATGGCGCCCGATCGAATCTGTATATAAAAGGTTGTTCGTGCAATAACTACATTGATATTGAACAATGATTTAAAATCAAAAATTCTGAACTTTAGGAACGTCTCTGATGTCAAAAAATCCATTCGGTACACTTTCGCAGGCAAGTTTGACATCTACGTGAAGTCATCTATTCGAAAATTCATTGTTGCGATTTTACACTTTTTTCCCCGTTTTTCCATGTTAAAAAATCTAATATACGTAGGTAAATATTTATTTCACTAATAAAACGAGATCTTATAAACTAAATTAAGTGAGTTCTACGGACACTAAAAAATATAATAACTTTTCCATTTCTCCCTTCCTGTAAACTAGTTCTGCCTGAACAGCAGTCCGGTACCTCAGTAAAATGAAGATAGCAAAAATCCAAAATAGCCTTCACGTGTGTGGCTTTTACCGGGCCGTAGTAAGAATCAAATCATCTCCGCCTAGCTGCAATGAACAGACCCGAACCCATTTCGTCTCGTCTCGCCTCTCCTCGCCTCACCACTATTATAGGGAGACCAATAAAACGTCGGCTCTATGAAGGGTGGACAATGGGATGACGACGGTGTTAACACGGGAACGTTACGTCAAGTGGTCGAGGCTAAGGCAGTGCCAGAAGCGACATAATTGCAGAAGTAACGTGGAACCAGGCTTTAAATTCTATGACAGACAGAAAAGTGATACAACAGAACAGCGACAAAGCAGATCAGTGACCAAATTTAGCGTTTAGACTGTCACCAAATTTAGCGAACTACTTGGATTGACCTACGGCAGGGGTATTGAATATCCAATAGGTGTTTCCCGGGACAACGGTATCTATACATGTCACCCAAATTGAATAATTAAATTGTGTGAATTGAAAAATAATATTATGTATTTTTTTAATTATTTATGCCCTTTCAAAATACGTGTTTTAGCCAAAGTAATAAATCTCTTGCAGAGGTGAGGATATCCGATAAAAAAGCAAAGAATAAAGAAGAACACTAGAAGTGCGTTCCATACAAATTTGAATGAAAATAGATTTTCCATTTAGCCCAATTGCACAGCGCTCTATCTCACTTACACTCGTCTGACATTTGAATTTCGTTAACACAGTTTTGCATTGGAAATTTAATCTTTGCTTGAACCAAACAAATACGGATAGAGAAAACTAAAAAGTGGAATAAAATACAATGATTCGTATCGGACGGATTGCAGAGGACTTAACAAAAAGTTTTATCCAAAGACAATATATGTAGGTCAGCGATAAGAACACAAAAGTGCAAACAATGAATAACCAACAAAAAAAAACCTTTAGGCGTCTTAAATAACAAAAAATGAGCAGGGACGAATTTTATATTATAAAAAAACGATGCATATTGAAATCTGCGAGTTCTATAAAAATAGAATTTGAATAAAGTAATTCAATTAATGTCTAAAATGTGTGTTTATACTTTATGCACCATGCGATAAAAAACATTGTATGTCCGGCCCTGGATATGAACGGGAATCTTTACCGTATTATTAGGTTTCAGTATGTAGTTTTACGGGACATCTATAGATGATATTATGAGAACATAAAGGCTTACTTTCATCAGACCATCAGTGACTTAAATTGCCGAAAAATCAATAACGGTAACAGCGCCGGCCCTGAATCGAATAGCGGCTGAGAGGATATAGTTTTGGCGCCATTTGTTGGAAGAAATATATTAATTTCGCTATTTTTGACCTCTTCAATTCTGAATAGTGTTCTTCTTGAGGGTATATTACACAAATACATCTTACAATATTATTTTTGAATAATTAAACTTTGAAATTTCTAAACACGAGAATTTCTCAATTAGGGAGGTATTGTTACCACCAATATTATATATTATATATATTTTGTTTAATTGTATACTATATGTATTGGTTAATAAATAAATAAAAAAAATATATATATATATATCTTAGTATAGACGATATCCGTCAAAAAAAAAAAAAAAAAATCAAATAAAAATTACTTGCGCACGCCAGGGTTTGAACCCGTGACTTCCGAATCAGTAGTCGAAAGTCTTGCCCTTTGACCACGGAGGCTATGGCAGCAAATAGCTGCTCACTAATTACACGCATAATCACAATATATACCTAATGCTAAAAATACTACACATTAACATTTTTCATGATTCCTTGCTAATTTAAAAAAATACTTTATTAAATTTTTTGCTTATAAATTATTTAAATTATTTTCACCTAATTTTTCATTAAAATTTTATACAATTCTTGATTTAAATTTTCTTTTTACTCTCTTTAAAATTAAAAACTCTCCACACAGCATCCCCAACGATGATATTATAGCCCTGAAGGAAATTAGGGCCTCCTAAGTGGAGCTTACGTGAAATAATACCATGCTTATCTCAGGCAAACTTACCAACTGGCATTCTATGGACTTACGTAATAGGTACTACAAGCTTGTAATAATTAAATTTAATATACCTTTTCACTTGTATCATGATGTTCCTTATGTATCTTAATAAACAATTAAAATTGCGTTTTGTCTTATGTTTTGCCAGTAACTAAATGTTGGCATCCATTACTAATGGTGGAAATTACGTTACCATCTAAAAATAGATGGGTTCACCTATGCACCAAAGATAATGCGGTTTAAATGTCATGACACCACAGCTTACCAATCGATGGATTTTTTGGCTTCAGGAACGAACAGTTTTACTAACTAGAAAGTTAGTTAAATTATTATTTTGTTAAGTTTTTTTAACAATGAAAAACGTTATTCATTTTTGGTACAATGTTGAAGGAAAATAATTGGTTTCAAAAGCTAACTTCACATAAAACTAGCATCGTCGATTTAAATAAACTGCACAATTTTAGCCATTGAAACATCTATTCGTGAAATTCCATCTCTAGTTCCAGTTAGTTATACATTAAAACTGTCTGGTTCCACTTGTCTCATTTTACATTCATCCTTATTATAATCCTCCACTATTCGAGCTTTATAGCCTCGTTACCGTGACTATCGAGTTTTTAATTATCGAAATGTTACAATAATCGATTTTTTCTACTTAACTACGGGGATACGAATAATTTCAATGGTAAATTAAATAAGCAATTGTTTCTACTTTCAGATATATTAAACAATAGGTATTTAACCCCAAAATGCATATTTGTATAAGATTATGTAACAATAGGTGGGAAAGCGGATACTGGAGCAATTCGCGAGCAGGGGACACGACGGTAATCGGAAACAGAATGATTCGCGAGCTCAATAGGGGGGGGGGGGTCCAGCAAAATCCCATGTTACTTGAAAAGCCCAAGCCCCAAAATTAGGTCTAGATTGGAAGAAAAACTGCTCACGTAATTAATGTATGCCCCCGTTATTAAAAAAATACATTTATAATTTTATTTTGATACATTATTATCAATTTACATTTTACAGTATGATTGAATAATTTTGGCCTCGCCGGGTGACGTGACTCACCCGTGCTTCTTTTTGTAGTAATACCTCACAAGAGCTCCCGTCTGGAGCCAGTGAGACTTCGGCATCCTCAATTGGGATATGTTATGAGGCTGAAGGTAGTGGGGAGGGGAAGGTGATGGGAAGAGGAAGTTGGGGAAGTACCTGGCAATTCAGATCGGGTCACCAAACACGACTCACGCCATTTCAAGCAACGTTTCAATTCTAAAAGGTGGTCTTACACCAGGGCGATACTAAGAGTATCTTCCACTCTGGAACGTGCCGCAAATATACTATCATTATTTTAAATGAATAAATTGTGAAAAAAATAAAAATTATTCAAATAAAATTTATTTGCCCACGCCGGAATTCAATCCCGCGACCTTCGGATTGCGAGTCAAGAGCCTTTCCGCTAGAGCACGCCGGCCTAGGTATTAGTATAAAATAAACTTTTTTTAAAGTTGCATATTATCCAATCATCCCAGATTCTAAAAGTTGATAAGGAATACGGTCGTAAATTTTGTAATGTGATCGCAACACCCTTCCATCTATTTATCTCTTTAGATTTAGAGAAATGAAAGTCGATTGAAATAATATTAAAAAAAAAGTAAGTAGTTCTGTGTGTAGTAGAATTCACATAATTGATTACGCTCATTTGACAGCTCGCGACAGTGGCAACGCTCATGCGCTCTGGTGAAATAAAAAGTTACTACCAAACATGGCTACCATCTCGACAAAATTGATTGGACACGGAACAAACAAATAAATTTATAGACAGGCGAAATGCAAAGTGGTCTAGTCGAAAGAGGACTTCGCTACGCTCAGTCAATTATACATCAGTAGGTAGGTATTATACCTCATATCAGTAAAGGAAAAGAAATTTTGTAATATATATTTTTTAATTTGTGCCTGAAAATGACGTTTGAGAGAGCACCCAGTAAATCAGAGGACAGATTATTTCAGAGAAAGAGTAAAATATTTTTTTAGTGATCTGGTCTGCAACGTGAAGCAAACTGTAAAAACTATATTCTTTTATCATCTTTTATCCATCGAGTTATATGTTTATTTAAAATATATGTATTTCATGTAAGCAAATCTGTCAGTGGTTGCTGGGCATCACGTTTGGGTCTCACCCGGGCGTCCCGTGTTCGAATCCTCAGCTGGCTAAGTCCTCCATCACAACACAAGTTACATTTTCGGCTTTCTGTTATGCTAGTAGGAAATTTTCAAACATTGTTGGGTTATTCGTAACCTGGAAATGTTTGTCTTTCTTATAAAAAAAATGATTTAAAAACATCATTTCGTTCACTATGTTACTCTATTAAAAAAATAATCGATATTTTAAGATTCGAAACATTTCGATTATTATAAAAATCGATTGATTCGATATTAATATCTTGACTATTAAGACCATCACTAGTTCTATTTGAAGATGGGTTGTAGCTTTGTGCATTTTCAGTCCCTGGTGATTTCTATGGATAAAGTTACTCGTCGTAAAATTGGTTTGAAGTTGTTCCCAGCTCTGATTTTATTCGTATGAAATAATACTATTTTCACGGTATACAATGGCCGTGCGATTGCCAGGAGTCAGAGGGATTTTGGCACTCAATAAATAATATTATACGATGAAAGAATAAGTTAATAAGAAGGGAAGCCAGAAAAATACATTACTACGGAAACAACATTATTGACTATAAAATTTATTTTTGTTCTTTACTGATTGTCGACTTAATATTTTCAAAACATGGGAACAGGAATATTATTTTAACGGTTGTTGTATTTTCAATTTCTTAGTATTTGATAGAAGCTCCGCACTGAGATGGAAAGAGATAAATAAGTTATATTTTTTAAACTGATCACAGTTGTGCAATTGGCATGCTTACAAAGCATGTTTATTCTTCGTTGGTGAGATTCTATGAATTTTACTTCATGAAACCGTGAAAGCCCTAAGTCAAGGAAAGCATGAAACACATAAATCCACGATGCTACTATGTCACGAATTCAAGAAACCATGTAACCGTGATGACATGAAACCACAGATCAACGAAGTCATGAATCCAAGAAACCATGAAACCATGAACAAGCGAAACCGCGATGCCACCAAGTCATGAATCCAGAAAAACATGAAATCATGAACAAGTGAAACCGCGATGCCACTAAGTCATGAATCCAAAAAACCATTAAACCATTGACAAGGGAAACCGCGATTTCACCAAGTCTTGAATCCAAAAAAATCATGAAACCACAAAAAAATTGAAACCACGATGTCAGCAAGTCATGAATCCATAATACCGTGAAACCGTGAAGACATGAAACCACGATGCCACAAAGTCATGATTCCAAGAAACCCTGAAACTATGAAGACATGAAATTACGATGCCACAAAATCATGAATCCAAAAAACCACGAAACCATGAAGATGTGAAACCTCGATTCCACGAAGACAAGTCACGAAATCATGAAATTTTGAAGGTATAAAACCACGAAGATGTGAAATCATGAAGCCTCATTACCATGAAAACGTGCAAAAGTCAATAAACCACTAAGCCACAAAGCCACGATACCATAATTTTATGAAACTTTCGAAAGTTCAAATAATACAAAAATCCTTTGTAAAGTATCTTGTTGGTCAGATTATTTTTGGAAATTTGGGGCGGCGCGCGGCGCCATGAAAACACCGTCAAACAAAGTGACAATAATAGAAACACATTCCTGCAAGTAATATTCACGATAGTTGGAAAGATAACCTACAGACAGAATACAGTGGGCCCTCACCAGTTCTACCCTTGACGGTCCCTGACATAACTCGTATTTGTATCACCAAACAAGACGTAAAGATAACGCGGCCTCTTTTATCTGCCTTGCTTTTTTATGGGACGGGACACTCTGTTGTGCCTATTATAATGACCGGAGCAAAACGGGGTAAAAATATCGACTCATGTGTATAGAAAATCGAAAACTTAACATTTTTACTTTTTAATGTATTACCCATCAATCTAAATCTAATGTATTAAAAGTTATTCGAATCAAAATTGAATATTCGTTTAGACTGTTAGAAAAAGTCAAAATATGTCTCATGTAAATAAAATCGATTTTGTTTATCCGAGACACTATATGTGACAAATAAAATGATCATTCCAAAAGATAGCTCCCAAAATATATGGAGATTATCATTTGAGGGTAACGTGGTAAATTCTGGATTTTGAAATATGACATCGACAATAACGACAGAAAAATATTGGTCCCAATGACCGAGTTGGTTAAAAATTAGTCCCGGTAAGAAAAGAAATCCTGGGTTCGAGACCCAGTTGCGACCGTTACCTTTTTATTTTTCTGTGTCTCGTTCTGTTTCAGGCTTCGTTTAGGTTGATAAGTATTATCTTCTTCATCAATGATAATTTTCAATAAATTTATAAGGACTCCGTATTTGCCTAGATCAAAGACCATTGTATTATTTATTAATCACACATTTTTCAATGCCTTCAAAATTTCATAGGAATGACGGTTTTTTTCTCATTTTCAATAGAAATTTTCATGTACTTTTGTGAAAAAGGATAAATCATTTTAAAATGCTTTTTGCTACCTGTCAGTTAAGTATTGTGAGGCTGTAGGGTACCAGGAGTAGAGGAGATGGGAACAGAAAGGTGAGGGAGTACCTGGCTATTCAGATCTGGTCACCAAGCATGGCTAAAGCAATTTCAAGCAACGTTTCTATTCCGCATAGTGGACTCACCAGGGCGATATTGAGAGTATCTACTACTCTGGAATTTGCCTCAAATATACAGTGTATGTTATTTTATATGAATTATGCACATGTGAAATAACATATTTTAGGTAAATATTTCTTGCGCACGCTGTGATCAACCCGCGACCTCTGAATTTGTAGTTGAATACCTTACCCCTCGAGGCCGTCGTTACTATGTATTAAATATTGATTTTATTTTTTTAAATCACGTATATTAGTAAAACAACTAACAAATAATATCTATAATAATGGAACACAAGTTTCATTTTTCTTGGTACTTGTTTATTATTTCGATGAAATATAAAGTACTTAATTACATTTTGTTATTTCTAAAAAAACAGATACAAATAATTGTTATATGGAATCATTAGAAATATATTTATTAAGCTATTAATTCAAATGATTTTTTGAAAATGTTATTTCTAACGCACCTACGTAGTAACAATACTAATTGGCTCAGGTAATACTTAAGAGTAGGTACCACTTCAGAATTAAGGTGAAAAATAACTGGCGATTTTTTAATGAAATCGCCGAAAAATTCTTTGGTTTCATAACCGTGCTGCATCCATTCTAAAGCAGGCTGTTTTCTACCGATAGCGTGGAACTGTTTGTAGGTTGTACTCTTTCCGTATGTGCGAAATTTTATGGTTCACGTTGGGTTTTTTACTGCCCTGACGGATAAGCGAGAATCATTTTCGTCCTTTTATTGGTATTTATATTGGCCAGAACGGCCAAGGCTTGGGTTAGTCGCTTCTTTCAGGCTATGTTGTATATCTCCATCGGTGGATACTTTATAAAATAAGACATGTAGGCTTTGATGTGAAATTCACTAGGCAGGCCTTTTGTAGCTGTTCAAATAAATTTACCATGATTATTTGTATATTATTTGACTGGGGTTAAATTAAATGTACTTCCTGGCCAACCGAACTCTCTCAACTGAACTTCTCTCTTATCTTAACGTAAAAGGTACTATAATTTATTTCAAGTTATTTAATTATCAACGAGTGAAACACAATTTGTAGATCGATGTTAAATAATAGTATATAGAGGTCTGTAATAATTATGATTCATTTTTTTAATTTATTTAAACTTTTAATTTAGTTGGATTCGAAGGATGGTACAATCCCACTCTGTCATATTATCTGAAATGTAAACAACTATTACGTTAGAATTGAAAAAGGCAACACTACATTTATTTATATATTTTTTTACAATTTTTGAGAGAAGAATGTGTTCTTAATGAAGTACACCGTTCTAAGGTC
This sequence comes from Limnephilus lunatus, assembly GCA_917563855.2. NCBI lineage: Eukaryota > Metazoa > Arthropoda > Insecta > Trichoptera > Limnephilidae > Limnephilus > Limnephilus lunatus. The sequence continues at coordinate 60,053,814 of OU830601.1, forward strand.
ACATTGTACATGTTTACGTGTTTGAATTACAAGTCTATCTTAAATATTACAAGAGGAAAATTATAAAGTTATATCGAGAAGAAAGCACAATACAAATTGGTTTTTTAAATGTTTTATTGTTTATTGTTTATTGTTTATTTCCCGTTAAACCGCGACTAAGCCGTTTATCAACACGTTTTTAATCTTCAATTACAATTTAATTACACATACATTAGATTACAAAAAAATTGTATCTTTATTCTTCCTTCCCATGTCCATATTCCATAACTTAATGCTTTTTTTGAAGTCGGTTTTTATAATTTTTTTTTATTGCAACGGGAAATATATTAAATAATTTTATGGAGAAATATTGTATGTTTCTTTATCCAAAAGTCGTTTTAGTATTAGGTTGGAGGAATGCATTTGTAAAGTGGATCTTGTAAATCGTCCAAAGTTGTCAGCGTAAAGTTATTCTGGTTTTTGAATGCGTAAATTAGAATATCTTTTGTATATAATTGTATCACTGACATTAAAATATAGCTTGTAGGAAATCTTATTAGGACTCTAAGTATAATTTTTAAAACGGCCCTTTGTGCTATGAGGACTGGTTTATGCAAACATATGACTATTTATCGTGACATTACATTATTAAACATAAGTAAATAGGTGTTTGTTTGAGAGGTTATACATAGATGGCACATATCAGTTAAAATGCAGGGATTTTTTTTTACATAAGCTCCACACAGGAGGCCCTGAGGAAAATAATTTCCCACAGGGCCTATGTCATCTTTGGGGATGCTGTGTGGAGGGTTTTTTTTTAGGAAAGGAAGGAGAGGAGAGTTCTGGGAACGAAAATGGTTTAAGGGGTTGGTAGGAATCTGGGGTTCAGTGTGTCCTGGTCATCCGCCTCCAATACCTAGACAAACCTCACCCCATGAACCCGGGCTCCCCTGCTAAATCACCAAACGTAGCGAAGCACTTGGGGTGACCTATGGCAGAGATTTTAGTTTTCCCCAGGTGTTCCCGTTAAATAAATAAAGCCGGGCGGCGGTACCCATTCCCGCCTCCCAAATTGATTAAAACATAGGTATGTAAATACGATTGCTATCTCAAAGTTGGGGCCCAAAATCACTCCTGCCGCCTATATAAGCCATTCGAGCTAACCGTTCTATCAGTTCGGATAAATGTGTATACATACGTCTATAATATTTTTATTTGAATATGTTATGAGACGAACCCGGAGTTATAACATTTGAGATATTGGAAAAATTGTTTGTAGTCCTCCTCGTTGTGGATTCCTGTTCAAAAGTTGTGTTGGTATTATACTTAATACATCTTTCGAAGCTTTTCATACCAAAACAATTTCAATAAATACCAATAATTACCGCGATTAATTTTTAGGCTTAAATTAACTTCCTTCTTCTTTAGCCAACGTTCGGTCCACAGTTTCCATCGACTTATCAAATGTTAAGTTATTAAGGATTTATTATATTTTATGAATACATGGGGAATTATTTAAATGATTTTACCACCCGTTAGGACAATCTTAGGGATTTTTATCACTGCATGTAGTTCACTTCTTGTTTGAGACAAATTTCCGCCGATGTGACGCAGGTCCGGATGCGGATCATGGAGGAAGAAAAAAAAGTCTTCAATGTGGACCGAATATTCGAAAGAATCAACCTCTCAAACCTGATTTTGAGCGACAATGAGAAACACACCTATGTAAATTGTTATTTAGGATTAGATACGTTAACAATGGACGATTTAACACAATTAGAAAATCGAAAAAATTTATATATAATATATGTATAATAGCACCTAAAAGGGGCGCTAATAAAAAATAAGAAGCTTACGTGTACCCGGCTTTACTGTTAAAAAACTGCTTTATGTTGACTTTAATTCGACTCTGCATTTCAATCTAGTTTAGAGATAATGTGTATTATTGAAATAAACAAACAAAAAAATCAACGAATAAACAAACATACATTGAGAAATAAAATTTAAGCAATTCAGAATTGGGGAAACTTTAAAATGGTACTAATAACCATTAGTGATTTACGTCATTTTACTCGGAAATCAATAAGGGCGTAGGTAATAAAAAAAATATATAAATATACCTAACCGAAAAATATAATTACAATAAAATACAACTTGCAGAACTTGTTTATCAATATTCGTTTTATATAAATTAAATAACAATATTAGTTCATGCAATATTTAGGGGATTGGTTGGGTTTGCATTCACAAAGATTTGGTTGAAAGCAAATGTCAAAAATCCTGCAATTATCCCACCTACCTAATCTTTTTGTCCTTAAATTTCATCATGAAAAATATAATTGTTGCAAGTAAAGTACCCAACTTTGATAGGTGACAGTGTGCACACTGCACATTGGAGCTGTCAGTATAAAATAATACCTGAGGCAGTGTATATAACATAACATCTGTTACGTAACAATTGTGCAAAAATTACAGTTTCGAATTAAAATTAATGGTATTGTGAACTTCATAAATTAATATTGTGAATTGAAGCAGCAGAATCTAGAGACCTTTGGCCTAACTGTGACGGTGAGTCCTTGTTTCTTTTTTTCCAATCTGGGTTTATCTTATTTTCCAGAAGCCCAGATTTGAACCATCGACTGACACTATCCATCAGGTTTTGCGAGTGTATGCATATGAATTTGTCCCCTGTAACTTAGCGATTAACGTAGTTTCGGGACTGATCCTTCGGGTGCGTTGCATAGGGCTTCGTTTGGCTCTGTGGCACCAAAGAATACAGTGGAGCCGCAGTTTTGCGACACCAATATTATTGAATATATAAAAGAAACGAAAATTAAGACAGAGTTCTACAAATTAAACGCAAAAAAAGTATTTATTAAATTGATCGGATCAATTGAATTGTACAAACGTATGTATATTTGGGGATAACAGTAGACACATATGAAATGGGATATTCACACAACATTTTCAAACGCCTGCGAGGTATTGCGGGACGAGTTTACAAAATTAAATATTTTATGTACATAAGTACCTTGAAAATAATCTAGTTGTCACTATCGGAATCTACTATCAGATACGGAATAACTTCTTGGGGAAACTCGTGCAAGACAAATATAGATTACATTCAAACAATTCAGAACTCTGTGGCTAAGCTCTTGGTAAGCAAAAGTATTTATGCACAAAGAAGAAACTTAAAATTATTATATGAGTTAGTTAGTATATTACCTGTGCGAGAGATATTATGATTTAAAATTGTATGCCAAAACCTATTGTCGGATTCAATATAAATATATATTTTGATGTACATTCAAGAAAAAAGTAAATCATGCATATGGCACTAGATTAATAAAAAATGAAGGGTTATCCATTCCGAAAATTATAAATAAATACGGGCAGCGGACATTCACTTATCTTGTCCCTACCATATTTAATAAGATGCCAATTAACATTAAAAAAACGAATCAAATTGCACCTTCGATCTAAAAAAATTTTAAAAAAAAACTCATATATCAAGACTTTTTATATTGATTTTTTTTTGTAATCTTGTGTATTATATGATTATGAGTAATTTTTCTGTATTACATATGTCTGTCCGTGTATTTTATGCCTTTATATTGTAATTATATAAAAGTTATTCTTCCGTTTCTATTTTATATATTGTGGTATCTTGTTATACATAATTGTGCTTTTGCGTTATATTAATATTGTTAAATTGACCTGCTGACAAACTGCTTTGGCAGTTTAGCGGATGCTTAAAATGAAGAAAATAAAAAAAATAAAAAAAGATCTGAAGACAAATGGAAAACGTCACCATCTGAAATGATTCTATTTTGTCCACGTCCTGAAAATGAATGTTGTGGGAAGTTACTTTTTGAGTGTGGGATATGTCGTAATAGTTGGTTTGTTCATCATGTTTCGTACTGGAGAGTGGAAAGCAATAATTCCTAGAAACTTGTCGTTGCCAACAGGGTTGTTGATAATTTTAAATAAAAAACTATTGGCGGATATATTTCTTCTCACTTGTGTTGATAATTTATGGACTGCTAATGATCCTTTCAATTAGTCAGGTTTTGGGAAGGACTTAAAATCAGTGTTTCGGAACTTTTAAAATTCTTTCTAACCTTTCATTGTGGCCAATGATCTAAATTTAAAAATTGAGCGAACATTACCGAATTTTATTTGCATGTGTGGTGAACTGAATGGTTTAGTCCGAAAACTGGTTGGCAAGTCAATAGGCCACTTGCATGGATTTCATAACGACTTAGAAAAAATCGTGTGGATAGATTTTTTTACTAAGATTACGAAAATGCTAGTAAAATTTTTTAGAAATGTGTAGTTTTTTTATTTTTAAATTAATAAATCCATTATTTGAGCTCGTGACGTCACTTCATGAAAATGTCCCGTCTCCGATTATGTTCCCTTAATTTTGAAAAATTTCACACTAATTAACTTTCTTTTTATATGGCAACACTTTAATTTCCGGCGAATTTTTGAATTGTTCACTAGATTTATTGTTTATTCTATGCGAACTTATCCTTTGGTTTGATTTTTTGATAAAGATGGCGGTGTTTTTACAGATGTTACGAAGAGAACCCCGTACAATTTATTGCTAATCGTGTGGAAAACATTCTTTTTTTAAAATGAATTTCGGCTATGTAATTATCGTTTTATCGCACTCATAAAATTATGTCCCGTCTTTCCGGTTTATAAAAAATGGTCTGATTTTTCGGATTTAAATTTTCAAAAAATCGCTAGGGCTTCAAAAATACGATTTAAAAAAAAATAAAAATACAGAATGTCTTAGAATATTTGCCTTAACCGGAATTTTTTTTTTTTAAATGTGATGCATGTGGCCTATTGACGGCGCAAGTCAACTTTACGATTTCAGTAATTATATTAGCTTGTTTAACAAAAATATAAGTTATTAATAATTTATCAATTATCAACCTTAATATATGATAATAATTTATCAACCTCCTGAACAAAATCGATATTTTCCGCCTCTGACATATCGCAAATTACTCAAAAACTTGACAGGTCGTGAGGCGCAACCATGGCAACCTGTCAATCTGGCAACTGAAATGCGCCGGCCACGCGACTAGCGCTGCGAGTTGCGACTTACTGTGCAGTGACGGTTGCTTTCCTGTGGATAGCGATTGAGTTGCCAACTGTTTTTTTATTATTTCAGTTGCACTATGAGCGGATGGATGAATCCTAGAAGTTTGTAGGCCGTCTAAATAAATAACAGTTATGAAATTCACTTAAAGATTTGTTAATAATCCATCCTGCTAAAATGGGATTTTTCCCCTTTTACTTTCACAGAAAATGAATACACGATAAAAATTGACAAAATTTGAATTCCTACTATCATTCCAAATAAAAATGTTGCCTGTGCAGTAGATGAGGACTTACTTACCAGCAAACGGTTAAAACCCGCGAAACCTGGGTGGGAACCCAAGGATTTGTAACACGAGCTAGTTAAACACACTCATTAATAATAAAACAAAACAAAAGCAATATTCAAATCGTTTTAGAGTCGTATAGTTGTTGCATTGATTAACCATTCGTAAACCCTGGCCAGTCTGGCCAAGACAAAGTATACCATTTCCACGGCAGTCAAGACAGATGCTCCGAAAAAGAGTCCAGCTGCTCCGCCACAACGTACTGAAAATAAGCAAAAAATATATTATCTTGGGGGAAAAAAATGCGAATATAAAAATAACTTTCCATTCACAAGTAATGAAACATTTATAAACCATGTTCTAAATTTACTGAAGAATAACCAAAATGCAATTTTTTTCATAATGATTTCAGAAAAATCAACCAACCTAAAACCCCAACCCCCACCTTCACCCCCAGCCCCCCCCCTTCCACCATAGAAAAAACATTCGCAAAAATTAACTCCATAGCAAGATTGAATCGTCGGAAAAGTAATTGAAGTCAGTAATTAAAGTTCATATTCATTAATTGAAGTTAATCCACGCATAAAAATATTATTTTTTCATTCTGATTGGACTCGTTTTACAAAGGCGACGAACAAAATATAGATTTTCAAAAAATTGCATTGATTTATTTTTTAAGCTGTATTTAAAAAAAAACATAATTATTTTACGTAAAAAAAAATTAAATCAAAATAACAGGTAGATACGCGACCTTTTCTTTGGTGGTCTTTCGACTATGACTCAACCATGCTGTCTACTGTTCAAGTCTTGAAAACAGCTTTAGAGAGACACATATTCTGATAAATAATTCCTTTTTTCATATGGAAGGGATACAGATCGATATTAGAAGGGATAGGGGGTATCTGGAGGACGCAACTCATTTTTGGACCATATGATATTATTATATTTTATAGGGTTATACCTACTCTCAGTATCCCCCTGGTAAAATAGGACTATTCAGAAGTAAATACGTTGCTTAGTTAATGATGTAAGCTATTATGGTTAGGGACCAGATCGTTGTTGCCAACTCTATTTTCTTCCAACTTCTTCGCATCACTTTTCTCAACTCAATTAAGTGCCTCAAAATGGGGATTCCACAGTTCCACTTCTCTTTTGAATAAACAGCTATGTAATGGAAATTTATAGCCCTATTGGCCAAATATTTAGATGGCGAAACACGTTGTTGTATGTACACGATCAAAAAACAAAATCTGATTCAAATTTAATCGTTGACAACGTACGTATGCAAATTGCTTATTAAAATGTTGACAAGACGTGACTTTTAGGCAGTTTGTGGGATATAGTTGAAGATAAGGAAGGTAACATGGGAATTGGTGGAAATTATGGCATGCCTATGCCCGTATATGGTTGTCTTCTTAGGCTTTGTTGTTGTACATAAATTGTAGCATTTGTATTGTAGATTAATGAGTAGGCTTTAAAAAAACAATGATACTTGATAAATCTTTGATTTTCAATAGAATATAGTAATTTAATTTGTAGTTGTTCATATAAAAAGATACTATCAAACACGGCGGATGGAATATTAGAGTTTATTTTTCTGTTTCTGATCGTCTCAGTAAAAATGTGTTCGTAATTAATTTTGAAAACGATCTAAACCATTCATATTTTATTAGCGTTATTTATGTAGATTCCCCCTGCATAGTTAATATGTGATGTTACAGCCATTTTCTGCAAAAAAATATCATTTTGGCGGCAGTTTAAGATCCGCAGATTTTAAACGAAACGTGTTATTCGAACGAAATATCTCTTTTATGTCGATAATATGCGATTCCTGCGCGCCGGTTCAGCGTTGTTATAGTTAAACCAGGTTACCCTTATTAACGCCGTGATTTTATGTCATGTTTGTCGCTGTTCCGGATTTATGCGCGGCTTAGTATTTATTTTTCTATATTTTAAGGCGGAAAGGAGACAGATGAGCAAAAAAGCAGCCAGTCGCTCAAAAAGATGAAATTGTGTAAACTCACCCAAAACATCAGTCATTCCGAACATAATATCTCTCTTCAGCCGCATCTTGGGGTAGTTCTTGATCCCGAACTTGACTTGGGTCCACCTGTCCCATTGCATCAGCTGGTCCTCTTGTATGGTGAAGAAGTCCCCATCACAGGATGGTGCGCAGGTACACACTTGGTCTCCAGGGCTCGAGGGTTTGTCTTTAGATTGCCTCTGGTTTATTCTGGACAGCAATGGGATGTTGTCTTTCACGCAGGATAGCTCGGATATGGAGCAGATCCTCTCGTTTGCTGTTTATTGGTGAGATCAAATGTAATTTTTAAATCAAATTTCAATAAGGCAAGATGATATTCAAGTAAGGTATAGAACTGGTGTGATATATATCGATTTTCTAGTTAATTAGACATTTCCGAAAATCTAAATTTGAGTTTAGTATGCAGTTATACGTAAAAGTGTACCTGTTCAGATTACTCATGAAAACCACGTTAAATATAAAGCAGAAAAACTTGTAGTGAATTAAACAAAATGTTGACATAGTTTAGGTTACAGGACCGTTATGCATCCAAGAGTTATTTTATATTATATAGGTAGCATATTTAATTTGTAAAACAGAGAAACTCTTAAATGATATTTAATTTTTGTTGAGCATTTGAATATTGTTTTCCTATTTATCTCAAAACTTTGCATTTGTCTGACTATTTTTTTAAGATATAGCAGTCAACAATGGTTTGGCAATACCAACCCTAATATATGACGTGAAACATAGAATTGGCAAAAGGAGAGATGGAAAATTACTGAATGCTGTTGAAATGAGGTCCCTGAGGTGTACGTGTTGTATTACTGTGCACGGCCGTGTTATAAATGTGAAAATCAGAAAAAAATTCAAGACTGATGATGTAAGTTCAATGAATGAGATTACGAACGGGACGCTTAGATATTTTTGACATGTGGAGCAAATGAACGAAGAAAGGAGTGTAATAAGAATTTATTAAGCAAAATTTATTGTAGAAGACCTCGCGGGACTCCTAAAAAACACACGGCACGATAAGTGAATCAAATTCTTAATTCGCGTTATGTCTTAAGTTACTTATTTAGACATACAATTGACAATCTTAACAATTCTCGCAATAATAATTCCTGAATATAATTTAAAAAAATACAAGGATTATGAGATGGAACACACATACTCATACACACATACTATACACACATACTCGACCACCATAACACGGACATCAGCCTAGCATGGTGGTCGAAAAATCCACAAATGATGTAACCACAATATGCAATGAATAACAAAAAATAAACTTTTTTTTTTTTTTAAACAATTAATAGGCAATAGTTTATGGCAATAAACAATGATTGCCTAGAGTAAGAATATTCGCCATCCATAGAATAATATTTTTGCGTACTTAGTGGACGGTAAAAATGTGGTAGGCAGCCACAAATTTGTACGATTTTTTTTGCGCGGCACTCCGAGAGACAAAGGTTATACGTGTAAATAGGACTTCTATCCAGGACTCTGTCTTCCAAATACCTGCAAAAATTACCAGAATTTAATAGAATCAGTTATTGTACAATGTACATCCAATGAAGTTAAATAAAATCTATCTTATATGCATTATGCATTGGAAAAATAAGCACAAAATTAAATATATTTCGGGTGTCACCAGAGTAGAACTTCGTCTTCCTATTTGGATAATGCTACCTTTTGAAACAAATATCTAACATTTTTTCTCACGCGGTTTTCCAATGTATATTTTTGATTATGATGAAAACATTGGTTTAGTATTCGATTTAATAAAATTAATAATATTTTTATGTTACAAGATATCAAATCTACGAAAATCAACGAATCGCATCATTTCAAAAAAATTTTGGAATTATCGTGGATCCCGTATTAAAAAACCTACGAAAAAATCAAGGCCTGTATAATAACAGATTTATGTAAAACTCGCTCGCAGAGTTTTAGGGAGAAATTACCGTACAAAGAATTTTCCCAAGGAAATGAAATATTTTTCTCGGGTAAAAACTATCCTTTGTCACTTCTTCGTTCTTTAACTATACATATGCAAAAAATCAAGCCGATATATCGTGAAAGAAACACAAACAAACAAACGAGCACACTTTCGCATGTATATATTTTTTTTTTTTTGTTCTTATTCTAGAAAAAATAAAATTAGATTTTCAATTATTTTACTAGAGATATCCGAACTAAATACATTTTAAATACATTACAATGCAATATTGTGCTGTTTCTTTATTTTGTTCATTATAATAAAAATGACGTTTTTTAAACTACCAACCTTTTTTCATTCTTTAGATTAGCCTTGAATAAAATAAAAGATCAGGACTTTCAAAATACTTCGAAGTTGTATTTCTTATTTTTGAATACTATTATTACTCATTTGGTTTATTTTATTCCATAGTAAAATAAATTCGTTTAATTCTGATCGAAAAACCTTTTTAAAATTATACCTGAAATAATGCACACATTTTTGTTGCACTCCCGGGTTACGAATAACCTGACAATATTTGAAAATCTCCTACTACCACCACAGTAAACGAAAAATGTTGCTTGTGTAGTGATGGATGACTTAGCCAGCCGAGGTATGCATAAATATGCACGACGCTTGGGTGGGACTCAAACGTGATACCAACTCAGCCATCGACAGGTAACATTTCTGCTATATTAAGAAGTACCCACGTCATTTCACCACTACAAGGTCATTTCGAGAGTGCATTGCAAAATCAAGTGAATACCAAAAAGTTATAGATAAAATAAATCCTCTTCGTACTACCTGCATTTCCTTTGAATGAAAGATAAACCTCGAACACTGACTGTGGAATAAATACTAAGAACTTTCATGACAATGGCACGGAAGGACAGGCGGCGGCCGGTTAGTTTCCTGTCAGTCATCTGAGGGGTTTCCCGAGGTTCGTGGAAATATATCTGGAAAGGGAAAACAATTAATTGTTTAACTTGTGGAAATAATTATAACTGGAAGATACATAATATATTATTTAAAGTCATAAAAATTTCCTGCACTTTTTAAATTTTCATAGGTAATTTAGGTGCCTACAAATATTGCATTTTTTACATTTTTCTTTCTTTCTTCTTTATTCTGGAGTGCGAATATTTGAACAATTACAGTTTTTAGTTTTTTTTTTTGGTAAATGTTCCGCTATTGAGTCCACGCTCAAAACACACTTTAAAAAATTAAAATAAGTTGTACTATGTAGATAATAGTTAGTAATAAGTAATTCAGTAACCGGAATTTAAAAATATTGCGTTTTAATTATTATTTTGTTAACTTTAAAAATGCGAAATGTCATTTTTCAAGGACCGCCATCTTTTTAAATATAAAGGCCATTCTTGTGCCGTGTGAAACTGCAATACGCAAATTGTAAATACACACTACCAACCTAAAAATTCAAAAACATTTACGTAACCAGTTGTTTCAAATAATATAATAACAATTAATTGTTGTAAAATAACCTACCAAGAAAAACATCCCAGTTTTCAAGTAGTTTAGCGGCTTTGTGTAACATGGTTTGTGATACAAAAGAAAGTGCCCCTTTATACCGCCTGCTCGCGTCAAGGCAAGAAAAACATCCCAGTTTTCAAGTAGTTTAGCGGCTACGCTAGGTTTGTGTAACATGGTTTGTGATAAAAAAAGAAAATGCCCCTTCATACCGCCTGCTCGCGTCAAGGCAAGAAAAATATCCCAGTTTTCAAGTAGTTTAGCGGCTACGCTAGGTTTGTGTAACATGGTTTGTGATACAAAAGAAAGTGCCCCTTTATACCGCCTGCTCGCGTCAAAGCAAGAAAAACATCCCAGTTTTCAAGTAGTTTAGCGGCTACGCTAGGTTTGTGTAACATGGTTTGTGATACAAAAGAAAGTGACATTTATTTCCATGTTCTTCTGTTATAAATACAGGTACAAACTTGTCTATAATACTAATCCTACTTGCAGTACAAACCTTTCAAAACTTGGGTGTTATTGAAAAGAAAAACGCGTGCGTGTTCTTTTATTTATTGTCGTTTTAGGTATTAAAATAATTACATACGTAATTTGGCAAATCAGGTACTTTCGTAATAATATCGTCTATGTATCGCCTAGCTACTCGTTTCGTGAATGCTTTCTTTTATTTTTAGGTTGGCTCATTTGCAAATTGCATGTAAAACATGTTTCACATGGAACAGTTGTGGGTGGTTTGGTATATTTAAGGAACAGTTTCACATTTCATATAGGCTTGCGTCTCGCGTCATGCACGCGTAATAATTGACGATTTTTTGAATTTACGAAACCTAACAAAATAATGATTAATACGCAATATTTATCATTTTCGAAGATTGAAATTCGTACTTATTATTGTGTAACTGACAGAGAGTGATTTTTCCTTTTAAAAGTGCATATTTCATCGTCGTAATTAATAACATGGCGGTCCTTGAAAAATGACATTTCGCATTTTTTAAGGTAACAAAATAATCATTAAAACGCAATATTTTTAAATTCCGGTTTCTGAATTACTTATTACTAACTATTATCTACCTAGTACAACTTATTTTAATTTTTTAAAGTGTGTTTTGTGCGTGGACTCAATAGCGGAACAATTACCTTTTTTTTTTTCCCGTTTGTACAATATGACCTTAGAACGGGGTAACCAGGTTAGGGCACATTATTTTCGACTTTTGTAAAATCGTCGATGGTCCGACGCTCTATGTGGAATGCGGGTGTAAACTGTACAACCTAAAATTTAAGTTTAGACATACGGAATTCAATACTTTGTGTGAAAGCACTATGAAACCATACATGATTTTAATTCAATGGCAAGCCAGAGATATAATTCTATATTAAAGTTAAGTCATGTTGTACTCAATTTTATCCATATTGTAACAAATATTATTATTTCGAGCGCATATTGACAAGTGTCAACGCTCGAATATTTTACTTATCTAGCATTGCTGTCTCTTAGAGACGAGGGATTCTATTGGCCAGAGGTTGCATCCCGCCGCGAGGGTTTTTTCACATATATATATCGACCCATAAAAGGTTGTGTGTGATCGTAAAAGTTTGAGTTTACCCGCCGGGGTGTCCCGCGAAACTTCGGGTCTCCAGAGAGATAATATACAAGTTAATTCTTTGTGTATAAGGTGACGAAAAATTAAGAGATAATTAGTGTCATTTGGAGTTATTATTGTAATGATAACCATAAAGCTAATGTTATGGCTTGTACTTTTAAGTTACTACTGTTTTTTACGATTATTGAACTGTCTACTTGTGTAACTGATTGTACCCACCCAATATAAACTCATTGTGATTACAGAAGAAAAGCGTGGATCGATTTAATTTAATCACCCGCCATAATATTACAATCTTTTCTTAATTTGAAATCTCCATAAAATAAATGTTTTCCTTAATTTCACGTGCAATTTTTTTTTGTTTTACTTAAATTTTATCATTTCTAATTTTTTTTTGCCTTATTAAGAGCAAAGTCTCTAGGAGGAAATCAAAAAAAAGTTTTATTTTGAATCTGTTTCTATTTTAACTGTCGATTCCCTGAAAATAAATAACTAATTTGGTGAAGCGCTTCTTGCCATTTCAAATTATTGAGACCGATCTCATGTGATTGTGTAAATTCATAATTTTATTTATTTATTTATTTATTTATTCCATACACTGTTTTCTTTAGAGATGCTGTATGAGAATGTTTTTGAGAAAATGAGGTAGTAAACCTTGGTCTTGAAGAGACCCATTTTGTAAGAGAGATGAATGTTTGGTTTTCCTTCAACACTTAAAGTTATATTTATGCGGCGCCTCGAAGAAAACCAAAGTAAAGCAATGTTGCTTAAAGAATATTTTATTAAAAACAAAACACAAGCTACATAGAAAAAAAGCGTGGATCAGGTGAACATCCGTAACTTTGGCAATCGTCAAAAATCTTGACTTTGGCTGTTTTAATTCGTATATTTTTAAAGATAATGTAACGAAAACAGACTTACATTATATGATAGATTGAAGTTAGATAACTGAACAAACAGTTCCCCGTCAAGTTGATGACCAGATAGACTATTCTGCTTAACAAGAGACCAGTTCTTAGCCGACCAGTATCTATGGAAAAAAATACAGTTTTAAGTTATGACAATGTTATGATGTTCTCTCTACGATCCAAATGTTCAAATCTGTATCAAAAGACAACGAGGTATTGAAATACGATACAAGACTGTTTACTCATGTATGAACAAAAAACACTGATTTCATCAAAACATCTCAAGCAAACACTCCCTTTACACGACAGTGTGATAACATGTCGACCTCCGCGATCAAGTGGTTAATGTTCAGAGGTCGTGGGTTCAAATCCACTATCACGGGTTAGCTCCGCACGGGAGGCCCTGAAGAAAATAATTTCACTCAGGGCCATGTCATCTTTTGTGCGGAGGGATTTTTAAGGAAAGGGAGGAGAGGAATTTCTGGGAATAAAAAAGGAAAGGTTTTTTTATTACAGAAAATAGGTTTTTTTAATGTAAACAAGAAAAAACCTGTTTTCTGTAATAAAAAAAATAAAAAAGAGGGGTGGGTAGGAATCTGGGGTTCAGTATGTCCAGATCGTCCACCGCAAAGACCTTCACCCCTTAAACCCTGGTACCCCTGTTAATTTACCAAACATAGCGAACCACTTGCGATGATTTATGGCAGATGTATTGATTATCCAATAAATCGTTCAAGGGTCGGTGGTACCAATCCCTCCCAAATAATTTAATTAATATGTAGGTGTTTCACATTTAATTAATTTAAAAATATATATTTTGCAGACAAGCTACACATTCTAAAGTGAAATATATTCTCACTGTCGCGTCGCCTCTGGCGAAGGACCATTCAGAATCGATTATTTTTTTGAATTTTCGACTGACAAAAAAGTTGATGAAATTTTCCGTATAAAATTAAATAGCAGATAGTTTTATGGCAATTTTTAGTATACCTCAAACATAGAAGCAAGAAATCGATAAGCCAATAGGTTTAAAATATTACTTCAACAGCTTTTCCACCCATTTGACTATTTTCAAATTTGCCGAAAGTTGTCTTACGGTGTCAAAGTATTACGAGAATGAAAATGGTTTGGCGATATTCACCCCGTTACTTCCATGGACATCGTACCATTATTATGGTTGCAATTTTATTAGATTCTTGAATAATAATACAATTTCCATATTAAACCAGATAGAATTTTGTTTCATTATTAGGTAAGTATTACCAATTATTTTGTAATGCCTATTAGAGATTATAATATAAATATGTGCAACACGCAGTTCTGTGAACAGCAGACCAAAAAAGTATGTTTCCATCTTTCTCATATTTAACCGAAATATCCCCTGAAATTATAAAATTTGTAAGCAGTTCCCACTTAAATACATCTATCTTCTAAATTTTAAACCAAAACGATAATTTAATTGCATAATAATTTTAATATTTAGAATTTTTTTAAACAAGGATCTAAGCATTAACATATTAAAATTTAAAATGAGGAATGACACAATTTATCAAAAAAAAACATTACCAACTCAATGACCATTTTTTTAAACTTTATCATTACCTACCCTGATATTTATAATTCTGACTTGACAGCTCGTAGTAGGAACCACGCTCATACAAACTGTGGACGAATAAAAGGGTTGTTTTCAAAAGGGCCGCCATCATAAACCAGAACCGGAACGTAACAATCAAATCTACAGCTATATGGTAAAGTTAAACCTGGGCCAAGCCACATTCAATCAATTTACTAATTTATTTGTAGTTGAATAACAAGTTGCTTTGTCGTAAAACATATTTTTTTAGAATATTCCATGTCTATAACATTCTTATTTAATTGCCTCTGAGGTCGAATGATTAGATCTTTGAATCCAAAAGTCGGGTGTTCAAATCCCTGTGTGGTCATCGTGGGCAATTTAAAGTATTGAATTAATTTGTAATAGCACAATTTATTCATTTTAAAATAATATTATGTTGTATATTTTCGGCACGTTTGCGGCACAGAGCGGTAGAAACTTTTAGTAACGCCCTGATGAAAGGCTGCTATCCATAATCAAATCCTTATTTGAAGCCTTACTATATACCCTAATTGTGGATGCTATGGTCTCACTGGCTTCAGATGGTAAGGAGCAATTGGGGCTCTTGGGCGGCACTCACTAAAAACAATAATCACGATAAATTCTGCTTACTGTGGTGAATTGTAAACTGCAATCGCTGAGTTGATGGCATAGCATAACCCCACTTCAGTCATCGTCTTTTTCACAGGTATGTCGTTTTCCAGAGAAGTTAAGATTTGAGGAACAAAAGATGCCTGGATCTTATTCAGCAATTGAACGTAACGATGGGGAGGGACAGACGAATGATCCGTCAGGTTGTGATCATGCAAGTTGTACATCGTCAAATTGGCGAGCATGACTATAAAATTACGCAGTTGTTTGGTTTCACGGACCTTGAGGAATCTAAAAAAGAAAAGACTTAGAAAGTAAATAGTCTTAGTGAATAAGAAATATGAATGGAAAGACCAAACTATTTCTGCACCAACAACCATAAAATCTGGTACGCTGTGACACAGGATGACCGGTCAGTGGTTGAGTGAGCATAGCGCTTGGGTCCCACCCGGGCGTCGCGTGTTCGATTCATCGGCTGGCTAAATCCTCCATCACAACACAAGCAACATTTTAGGCTTTCTGTGGTGGCAGTAGGAGATTTTCAAAAATTGTTGGGTTATCCGGAACCCGGGAATGTTTGTCTTTCTTATAAAAAAAAAAAAAATGGATGGGTCAAAACCAAAAGCCTATCGTCGTAATACAGAGTTCTTTTTCTGAAAATGAAAGGCTTTGAGCTCTTACGTAATATTGTGTTTGTAAATATCTCGTTAATTTACCTGGAGGCTTCTCCGATTTTAGACGCATCCAAATCTCTTAGACAAAATGTTGCCGCCGGAAAGCTAGTGTTCCAGGAGAGATAATCCCTCTCCATTGATATAACAGTTGGAGAATTCTGAAAAATGCACAAGATTTCTGAATATCATAAATATACATCTCTTTATCTTAAATCTTATATTTAACAACTGATTCTTATCATTATAATCGGTTTGTGGGGTGTGGTTGGTCCGAGTTTTTGCGGCGGATGTTTGCGGCAAGGCGGGCCAAATCGGAGAGTCTGGTTGAGGGGGACCTTTTGACCTCTCCAGCAGGACTCTTTCGGAACATCGCCTCGCACTTCAGTGGGGGGGGGGGTGGATTAATGCCGGTAACTTCTGGACGCTCTGACCCCTAGATTCCACCCTATTTTTTTCCCCAGAATTCCTGTCCTTCTTTTCCCAAAAAGACCCTCCACACAGCGTCCCTAAAGATGACATAGGCCCTGGAGGGAGTTTTTATTATCTGGGCCTCCTGTGTGGAGCTAATGTAAAAATAATAATAATATTTTTTTGGGAAAAGAGTTGTCGATATATTATATTTATATAAATCAAAAGAATAACGAAAATATATACGAAACTAATAAACGAGTAAATTATGAACCATAAGTTGTGTTACTGTTTTTTTTTTTACTTACATCAAAACGAACTAAAACCGTTGATATCGTATAAAGCATACCATAAAGCGCCACGAATTCCATCACAACCCAAAATATCCTGAAAAAAATCTTTTTATTATTAAATTTTATATTATATTTTTCATAATTTTTGGTATAATACAAACTATCCAACTAAGCTTAACCCTCCGCATACCTGGTAGGATCTGACCGATGCAGGGTATTTTAAACAGCTGTAATAATTTAGAATTTTGCTTGTGAATATTATACGTTTCATTAGCTACCGTCAAGTCACACTTGCATTACATGAAAAAAACTTAGTTCTATCCACTTTGCTCTCGGAAGCATATTATGTCGTTAAAGTCCGTGCGGGTTTCACATACCGTACCGGGAAACACGTCAAAATTCATGTTGGTTTCACATACCCTACCAGGTAATACGTCAAAGTCCGTGCGGGTATCACATATCCTACAGGGAAATAAGTCAAATTCCGTATGGGTCTCACATATCCTACCGGGTAATACGTCAAAGTCCGTGCGCGTTTCATATACCCTACCAGGTAATACTTCAAAGTCCATGCGGGTTTCACATACCGTACCGGTAAATACGTCAAAATCCATGTGGGTCTCTACCGGGTAAAACGTCATAGTCCGTGAGGGTCTCACATACCCTACCGGGTAATACGCCAAAGTCCGTCTGAGTCTCTCTCTTGTTTTGTAAGTAGCTATCTTTTTTTTCGTTTTCTTTAAGCATTCTTTGTAACTTTCTTAAGTTTTAATACTTAGTTAAGATTGACACTATTCACAATGTCTTCGGGACTAACCGCAGAGGATATTGAAGCACTATTAACTGAAGAAACCAAGTAAAAAATTCTAACGAAGCTTTTTAATTTTTTTAACACAAATATTATTTTCCGAGTCACACATTGAATAACGGTTTCTGCACAATGCACTTGCGTCGTTTTGTTTATAATTTAATTATATTTTAAGATCCGTTATATTTATTTTATAATAAGATTTTATTAAATTTTAAGATTCACGATAATTTAAAAAAAAAATCAATGGATTTTGTTAGAGAAAAAAAAAGGTTCTTGTATTTTTGTTCTATTCCATTATAAAAATAATTTATAAAATTTTTAACTTTTTCCACTTAATTCATTTCTGACCGTACCCGGTTTAAGCTTATTAAGACCATATTCAGACCGGTACAATTACTATTATTATTTGATGTTATAACTAACTAACCATCACGCCGTTTCTACGTAGAGTGGTCTGATAGCCAAACATCTTGGTCTTGGCACACACTTTTTGCCTCTTTCACATTCACACATCGTCTCATATATACTCTTCTACTATTCTGACTCTTGAGATGACCCAACTCAAGTTTATGATTAATGATATGAACACCTCCATGACATCTTTAAAATGGGTTTTTTAATAATCCAGGTAATGTATTTCTAAAATAAATTTTAAAGTAAACCCGAAAAAATTAGGCCTACTAACCAAACAACTGAAATTTCAGTCGCAAAACATAACATAGCAACAAATATGGGAACACCCATATAATTTGAATAAAATCCTTGTATACCACCTTTTTATCCATGCCCCCAAATGTTATGTATGTACACCATAATTTAACGAATAATATTGTACCAAAAAAGTTAAAAATTTTATATATATGAAAACATTAGGGAGATTGTTTATGCCACACGGTGAATAAGGGAGTTATATTTTCTGAAACGCTTTGAATTTATTTAAAAGAACATAAATTTAAAAAAGAAAAGAGATAATATTTTCCAAAAAAAAAAATCGATGTAATGTATGTACCTGGTAACTTACCGTAAGTAATAAGTGTAATCTGTTTATTTCAAGTGTTATGTAACTTATTTTGTAAATCAATATCATTGTTACTACAATAAAGAGTTGTTGGTCCAGCCGTCATGTATTATATTATATTCTCAAAGATTGCAATTCAGTACAAATTGAAATCCAATACAACGAGTGGGCTCGTAAACATTAAATTAAAATGTCAATCCACTTGATTAATGGTAAAATATAATTTCGGTGAATCTAAAAACTATAATTTAAAATAAAAAGAAATCAATTGAAGTTTACTCACCTTTCGGAGAAATGTCGTTTTGGTGCAACAAAATGCTTAAGGCCGTGAATCGAACTATTAGAAACAAATTGAATTAAAAAGTCAAAAACTTTCCTAAAGAATTTAAAAAGCATATATCCCAAGTCAGCCGCACGTGTCTTTTGATTTTGGTTCAGGGTGAAGTATTGTTGATATGTACGTTTTTTTAGCCTATTTGGAAACCGAATAAGCCTACCAGCCCTTGGCCACAATTCAGCTTCGTACATTTTGGATCTGAAAAATAAATCAAGAAATATAAGATTAATGTTTTAAATCAGTTAAAAGGGCACGAATATTTCCTAAATATACACGTATCGTTTATCTAAATCATTTTATGATAAAAGATCTTTATTAAAACTTAATTTCTATGCTACTTGAATTTTGTAGACAATTACATCGTATTAAAAACTTTATGTTTATGTAAATAAATTGACAAGCTTTAAAAGTACATAATGAGTTTTTTTATCACAGAGTTTTTTTTAGTTGTTGAAATTGTATTAAATATATATTATATAAACTGATATAAATGTAAAAAAACTTCGTAAGACGATATAATTTTGCTGATGATATGTAAAAATAGGGTGCAAAATTTGACACTCGTGATTGGTGATAGATATCGTAAATTTAGTTTAGTTTAACTTGTTCATACTATGTGGACTTTTAAAAAATACTTTTAAAAAAGTAACAAAGAGTTTTAAAAAAAACGAGTGTGCTTTAGACCCCACGACTAAAGTAAAACTTCACTAACTTTTAAAGGAACATATGACATTGGGGTGACGTATGACATTGGGGTGAAACATGACCATGGGTGACCTACGATCATGGGGTGACCTACGATCGTGGTGTGACTTACGACTATGAGGTGATCTACGACCTTGGGGTGACCTACAACTTTGGTATGACCTACGACCATGGGATGACATACGACCTTGGGTTAGTATGTACGCCTTACCTTAGTTGTGCAGTATGTACGCCTCGCCATTTCACCGTTCGCATCGATCACCGTTCGCATCGATTACCATTCGCATCACACTTTTCGTTCCGCATTCACTAGCTTACCCCCCAAGTCGAGCGTACGTAAAGAAGTTTTACTTCAAAAATAAATGGTCACCATTACCACTGATAGACTAATTAAAATTAAATTGATTTATTCCATAGAAAGGCCATTTTTAAAAATAACATTGTCATACAGCCTTTGATTGTGTTTTCAAAAATGAACTGAAGTTGTTTTGCTCTATTGATCCACTAAAATTATTCTCTTAATTCTGCTCGAAGGAGAGAGAAAAAAAACACATAAAAATAACATCATTACAGCTCGCACTTACCTACGTATTTTTAGATTTATTATTATTTTTCTTTATCCTGCTTGAGAAAAGGGAAAATATACTTCACCTGTAAAAAAATAAAAGACATTATGTTTTATTTATTGCCTTTGCATTAGCGGGACAGAACGCCAGTTTGTCATGGTACCGGCTTTATGGGGTTTATATGACAGGTATTTAGTATTTCGGGCGGTGTTTATAAAATAAACACTTGCCATTAAATTATAACAATACCATTAACGTCAAAATACTCACAAATAAACTGACAACATTACGATTGAACAATATTTATGGTCTTTACTAGATAATGTCACATCAGAATGATAAAAGAGTCATTTTTTTTTCCTAGAACGTGAATTTCTGGAAACAATAATTCAGCTCGCATCATACTTTCACTTATGTGAAGCTGGAGCTTTGAAATATCCGTTTAACAACCATTTTTTTTCGGTGGCATTTAATAGGGCTTAAATCAGAAATGACTCCCCGCACTATATCTAATTGTTTATGCATTCGTAATTGTAAAAATAATTTTAACCTTTTCCACTCCGTCGGCCACACATTGTGGCCCAAACGATTTTGGTAGGCAGCTCCGTCGGCCAGAGGTACTGGCCCGGCGCAGGTATAAGTTTAATCATCAATATCTATCTTCCTAAGTACATTCTACGAACTATTATTTCCGATTATTACAAAGAATTGTCGCAACATATTGGATAAACCAAAATTTTTTCATTTAAATTTACCGTTAATTAGATACATTCATTTAAAAACAGATGCATCATTTTAACACACGAAATATTTTTTTTCTTCAAATATTTTCGGAACAGTCAGTCGTTATCCTGCGTTTACGACGGTTCTCCGCAGTTACTCCCACTTTTTGTGACCATATTTTTTCGTTTTGTGGAACTATTGATGTTGATATTAGTAATTGAAAGTAAAAGAATTTACGTATTCTTTAAATTAATATTCTTTGAATTAACCGTCACAGAAAATAATGATAGTTTTACTTCGAAGTGATGGTGAAGAAGTCGGTAATAATCCAAGTGATATAGAAAGTGGATGTGACATTATCCCGCCCAAAAGAAGGAGATGCGCTTATTTCAGTAAATATAGTGATGTAGAAAATATTGTGATTCCGCAAAAACCTTCAACATCCATCAATCCCACACAGTCAAGCTTTTCTGATTCAGAAAAAAAAGGAATTGAATGTCTATTAATACTCCGAATACACCACAACAACAAATATTATTTTCTATTGGAAATACCAATGAGTCATCTTCAATTTGTGGATAGGCTAATTATTCAGCTGGTTGGAAATTATAGAGAAGGTGTAAAAACTAGAAAAGGAAGCCATTCGGTAGATCTAGAACAGCGGTTAAATCACGTCAATCTACATGTAATAATGCCTAATATGCAGAAAAATATTAGTGATTGCATCGTTTTCAATTTGGGAGGCAGGAATGGGTACCGCTGCCCCGGGAACCATTTATTGGATAACCAACACCTCTGCCTCAGGTCACCCCAAGTGGTTCGCTACGTTTGGTGACTTTGCATGGTTGCCCGGGTTCATGGGGATGCGTCTGCCCATTTACTGCGTGGCGGACCGAATCGGGAAAGACTGGTTGAGGGAGATCTTTTGATCTCTCCAGCCGGACTATATCGAACCATTGCCTTACAACGCAGTGAGACGGATGAATTCACGCATCGCCTCTCTTGGACACCCTAACCCCCAGATTCCTACCCACTCATACCATTTTCCTTCCCATCCTCTTTTTCCTTTCCTTCAAAAGACCCTCCACAAAGCAACCCCAAAGAGGCCCTGAGAATTTATTTTTCTGAGGGCCTCCTGTGTGAAGTTAATGTAAAAAAAATCGTTTGTGGTTCTAATTTATGATAGAAAAGGAGGGCAAATAAAATGAACAATATATCATTGTAAAAGTTGTGAAAACAAACTTGCACTTCATGTGGGATAACATTGGACCGAATCGTGAGTTTTTTGTAATAGTAAATGTGAGATAAATGTACTCAAAATGTGACAGTATTATATTATGTAGGTATAATATGTACAATACTCTAACTTGTAAACACCGTGTAGAATGTTTGTCAAACTTATTACCTATTTTATGTGTTGTGGGCTGGTCTATCTTTTGTTTCCTGAAAGAGGGTCGAAACCTAAAATAACGTAACCAATTCAAAATAAGAAACCAAACAATACCCATAAAACCTAAGCCAATCAGGTTCAGGTAGTCGCAGGTCAGCCGCTGTGCGGTACAGGACAATTAGAAAGAAATTTCTCCAAGAATTTACATTGGATTGTCTGCATATTTTACCCGTATTATACAAATTATTGCTATGCAATAAAAGATATAGTGCAAATAAAACACGTTGAAATCAAATGTATTATCTTTTAGTTACAAAATGTGTGATTTAACAAGTATTTTATACAAAATATACCAAACAACTAATGGTCACACGAATTATCCGATAGGGTGCCGCAAAAATAACTGTCCAAAAATTTCATTTCAAATGTAAAATATAACACACATTTTTGGTCGGAGTAGCTAAACAGTTTTGAGAAAAAATGGTCGGAGTGGAAAAGGTTAAGGACGCTAGTAAATGACATGAATGTTTCGAAACATGTAGCGAAACTACAAATAACCAGTACAGACCCGTGAAAAATCACGCGATATTATATTAATAGTAGGATTTGTGAAGCTGAAAGGATTTATGAAAAAAATATTTTCCTTGGGACCAATGCCTTTCAAAGAAGAATGTCAGTAAACTTGAAAAATTAAGACACCTGTACTTCATCTATCCCATATAATTATATAAATCAAAGACAACTCATGTTATATTCGAACGTTTTTTTTAACATTAGCCTCACCCAGGAGGCTTTCAATTTATTTTATTTTATTTATTAATCTTAAGTTAGCTCACATCTTTGTGTGTGCTAATATTTTATAAAAATATAAACACTTGATACAAAAATGGTGCTTTTTCACCGGTTTAATCGGTGGGCATAACATTGTGAAAATATTTTGAATTCTAATGTGTTAAAAGAAGTGTTGTTTAGAAGGCCAATAGTTATCTAAAATAATCGGGAATGATATGATGCAATCTATAATAAGGGTGACTTACAAATTTTTTTGCGACGTGTTCACTTATTTAGAAACTTATTCGAGGCTCAGATTAACACAAATGAAATAAATTTCGGGATACACACCCTTTTATACACAAAATCATTCGAATGGTCGGGAATCTCGTTAGCAAAAGAGATTTAGTTATTTATGAAGCCCATCCGCGATAGCATCCAATTTTAACAATGGGATGGCCAATTATGATAATATAATGTTCCAATGTAACCCATAAAAAGCCCTTCGCCCATCATTCCAGAATATCTGATTCGTACAAACAATACCAT
This sequence comes from Limnephilus lunatus, assembly GCA_917563855.2. Lineage (NCBI taxonomy): Eukaryota > Metazoa > Arthropoda > Insecta > Trichoptera > Limnephilidae > Limnephilus > Limnephilus lunatus. Next base: position 60,077,650 of record OU830601.1, read on the forward strand.
TTATGTTTTATTCAAAAATATATACACTAAACAACGAAAAATATTCCCGAACGTTTTTTTCTGAAAGCAACTATCATACTCGAATATTAAACATATTACATGTACAGATAGTAACGCTGCTGAACCAGATGAATTCTGGGAATTTTTTTCTTATTTTAAGAAGCGGATATGGGTACCACCACCTCGGGAACCATTTATTAAATGACAAACACCTCCGCCACAGGTCACCTCAAGTGCTTCGCTGAATTTAGTGATTTAGAAGGGGTGCCTGGGTTCATGGATGAGGTTTGTCGGGGCTTGGCGGCGGGTGCATCTACCCATCAACTGCGTGACAGGCCGCATCGGGAGTGACGAGAGGGAGAGATTTTTTGATCTCTCCAGTAAGACTCTCTCGGAATATCGCCTTGCACCGCAGTGGAAGGGGTGGATTCATAAGTTCGTTACTCCTGAAGACCCCCAAATTCCTAACTATCCCATAAACATTAATACTTCCCAGAACTTCCTCTCCTTTCTTTTCTAAAAATTCTTCATACTGCATTCAAGATTACATAGGCCCTGAGGGGAATTATTTTTCTTAGTGCCTCCTGTGTGAGGGTAATACAAAAAAAAAACAGTTTTAAACGTTTTGTTTTGTACGATTTTATAAGATCGATAAACATATTCTCTTCCTCAAAATCCTTAAAAATATATATTTTACTGCAACAATCAATTTGATTATAAAGTGTTTGTGAACCATTGAAGGGCTTTGCCGGTAAAGGATTGAACCTCCGACGTCAGTACGGGATCCCGACGCTCTGGATCATTTGGCTACTTAAACGCATGGGCAATCATTTCTAGTAACATAACCTGGCCTCAGTCCTATGCAGCGATTCCTTCATCATGGCAGTACTGATAGTATTATCCACTTTGGTGAGAAACAACCAGTGGAAATGATCTTTACGTAAAAAAAAACCAAAAACATTGACCCTAGGATACTAATATAATTTTTTACTGCTTAATACTACTGATCGCTTGGGAGGCTACTTTTTAAAAAACAAGTAGTTTTTGTTTAAGTCTATTTATTTAAATATGAAAAATATATTTTAACATAATAGAGCAACCTCTGCCTTTTTAAGTGCAATAATAAAAAATCCCCTCCCCCCAACACCCCACCCCCACACTCCACTCCCCCCACCCCTTCCAAAAATAAATGAACAATAAAATACGCGCCGTTTCGATTTTTTTTTTTTTTTTATAGGTGATTTACATCAAAGCTTTCACAGATACAATTACACTGAACATGGTTGATACTATCATTAATCAAAGACAAACACAATATTGATAACATAATACTTACATATATATATATATACACTCATTCACACACACACATACCATACATTACAAAATAATAATAAGTTTTTGCAACAAGTTTTTAGAACAATAATATTATAATATAAATTTAAAGGTTTAGTTTATAGGTTTATAAGTTTATATAACAATATAAAAGGGAGCTTTAAATCTTGTTAAGAGATGATTTGAAGTTGGCCAATGTTGACATTGTCAAATTAATGGAATGTTTTTTATAAATATTTATTGCGTGAAAGAGTAACGAACACACATCCATACAAACTTTTGCCTTTATAATATCTATAAGATTATGGAGTATGAAAAAAAAATCTTGCAAAAAATCTTAAAAACTAAACATTTTTCATAAAAATATAATACCAGTCTGTTGATATTATTATAAAAACTTATATTTAGCATTACAATTTTTACGTCACATAACTTTAAAGTTAGTCTATTTATTTGTTATCACAAGTGAAGCTATTAGGCGATCGATATTCCAGACAATATGGTTTGTTGCATTTCGCACAGTAGTCTTTTTTTTCCTGGGCAAAAGTTGCACATGCTTCGTTTTCCTTTTTTAATGACATTTTCTTCCACATTTTGTGCATTTATATTTTTATCATGAAAGCCAAAGATTAATTTCTAAATTGTCTTCATTTTCTAGCTACATTCACTAGCAGAGTAACCAATTTTCTATTTGACTATCGTCTGGATTTATCTTTAAACAAAATATTTATCTTTATAAATACAATTAACACTACTCATGTCAAAAACTCCAATAATAATAAAAAAATCAAAAAAAATTACCATTAATACTAAGGATCGCCTCCCAGGCGATCTAACACTTTGTAACTCGGCAAAGAAAGAGCCTGTGACACGTGCAAGCTTTATCCACCGTGTCGCGGGGGGCACTAAGTTGAGGTAAGCGCGCTAGTCGTAACGGTCGCGCAATTTTAAATTACAACGAAAGGCGATGATTAGTACTCTAGGGTTAAAAGAAAATTAATTTATATTGCACATTTTTATTATTTTGTCCGCCGTGCTTTAATAACATAACTTATAAATAATAGAGAGCAATTACTTTTATAATATTATTATTTAAAGGTTCCCCTTGAATTTAAATTTACTCCCAAAATTGTTTCTCAACATATTGTACACAGTATAAATAAACCATTATAATATGCCATACACTTATTTAGCTCTGTTCTTATTAATATTAATCCAACCATGTGATTATAAATACGTGTATGTGATGTTTACTGTTATATTACTACAAGTAAGATGGAGATGAACTTTGTAAACGTTACATACTCATAAGAAAATCATACGAGATCAAATGGTTATAAAAAATAAAAATAAAATTAATAGATGGTTTAAGAACAAAAAAGGCAATATTAAAAAAAACAAATTTCGCAAAAGAATAAAATACAGTACGTTTTACACAATATACGCTTCATTATATATCTACAACCATATATATATATTATCTTTATAATATTTGCCCCATTTTTTCAATTTCCGCCTTCATTACAGCGTTTAATTTCATTTTATTTCGCTTAATTTGGATTTGTTGTTTTATTTTATCTTTTCATTGGAAATTATTAAATTAAAAAATGGAAGCCTTAGCAGGGGCAAAGCACCCAGGAAGCTCACATTATCAAAAAATATGGTTTGAAAACGCATAATGTTATTGTATCAATAATAATAATGTTTGATATGATGATAGACCAAGGAGAGCAAAATACCGACTTTTTTCGAAAGAAGAGAAGAAATAAATCTTTTTATGTTCAGAAAATATATTATAGATCTTCTTTTGTCGACCTCCTAAATCATTTAACATGTGGAGCGAATGAACGAGGAAAGGAGTGTCGGGAGAATATACGATACAAATGTGAATGTTAGAAGAAGTCGGCGACCGCGACGCCCATAAAATAAATCGCACGACCAAGTGAATCAGATACTCGAGTCGGGACATGTCAAGAGTCAGAATAATAGAAGAGCATGCATGAGACGATGTATGAATGTGAACGAGGCAAGGAATGAGTGCCAAGACTGAGTTGTTTGGTGGTCTGTCCTCTCTGCCTATCCCTGCGGGGAAACGGCGTTATGGTTAGTTAGTTAGTTATTATATAAATACTACATGCATCTTAAAATTGGGTTAAGAAAAGAAGTGCCATAAAGCCAGATATATCGGTTCTTTGTGTGTTGACATTTATCTGAAATGGACAATTTGATGTAAATCTTTCTTTTTTTTACTTGAGCTCCACACAGGATGTGTCATCTTTGGGGATGCTGTGTGCAGGGTTTTTTTAGGGAAAGGTAGGAGAGGAGAGTTTTGGGAAGGAAAAGGGTTTAAGGGATGGGTAGGAATCTGGGATTCAGTGTATCCTGATCGTCCGCCTCCAAGACCTAGACAAACCTCACCCCCATGAACCCGGGCATCTCTGCAAAATCACGAAATGTAGCGATCCACATGGGGTGACCTTTGGCAGAGGTGTTGGTTATCCAATAAAGGTTCCCGGGGCGGCGGTACCCATTCCCGCCTCCCAAATTGAATATCTAATCCATTATATTTGAAGACAATTATCCATGAAACTGATTGTAAAGCTCTTATAGCTCCATGCAAATCTGCACTTTCTAAAATAACCTACGTCAGCTATAACAAAACTGTACGGAAACTGATATTACATTTTGTGCAACCCTAACATTATATAGGTATAGTTTTCCATAGATTGTTATGCTTTTAAATCTAATAAGTTTTTGATAATCTTTTAATTAACATCTTGACAAAATTAGTTAACACAAACGACGGGTTGTTTCAAAAAAATTTTACGATTCATCAAATATTTGAAGTTAATTTTCAGTTTCTGTGAAAGTTATAATAAAGTTCTGTTATTGTATAATGATATAATAGGCCAGTTGCTTCGTGGAACTGAAATATTCACAGAACTTTAATAAACTTTCACAGAACGTGAAAATTAACTTCAGTTTGATGAATTTTAATTTTTTTTTTAAACAATCCATCCTTAGAGATGTTTTGTGGGTAATTAACGAATGTAAATTAGATCACAGAAATCGATAAAAAAATGTATGCAAGCTAGTATTGTTAATGTAGATAGGGTTATTTAAAAAAAAGTGAATTTCTAAATGTTAGATTAAATCAAATGTCGCGCAATATTTTCGAGTGAATTTCACTGCTGAAAAATTAATCATTTTGTTTGTATTACATCCCGTGCAATTGTTACATATTATATATATGATTTGATAGATTGGACGAAAAGCAGGGTCACCAAATTGGGAGATTTCATGTTTTGTTTTACGTTGCTCCACACAAGAGGTCCTGAAGAAAAAAATCCCTCAGGGCCTATCTCATCTTTGGGGGTGCTGTGGTTTCAATTGATGTTTTCTTTCTTCTGCAAGTGCTTAAAGTTAAAGTTAAACTCGCAATTTGGGCTTCATTTAGTCTCCTCTACATGTAAGTATACAGAGTTAAACGAGTCAGATGCTTGCTGCTTAAATATTTGTTATTGGAAATCAAATAAGTTCAGACGTTGACTCTTCCGGATTGTTCCATTCCCTTAGACGCGACGTACAGATCTGATATTTTCAACCTTTGACGGATATAACACGATGTTTTCCTTTTTGAAGACATTTGAAATTGAGTAGCGTTTTCACAAAGAGAAAAATCTACCTCGATTGTTTTAAATTTTTTATTATTATTCTCCGTCTAAGTGTCTACGAAATAGCTAATTCAGATTTTCAAAAATTTAACTGCATTACGTGTGAAAGAAAATGATAAATTTTCAGAAAGTGAAGTATTAACGTACCCAAATTTTTATGAAAGTGAAATAACTAGGTAAATAATGTAAAAGAGCCATTAATTATTATCTCATTTCAATATGAATAGGCCCCCGATAAAAATAAAAAAAAAACATAATTTCTGATTCCCTTTTTTTGCCAGGTATTTATTACTTGTGCATTTTATTGCATGCAGGTATCAGCCGTAGGTATTGTACTATTTAAAAAAATACAAAGCATTTTTATAATTATTTTTAGATTTAAGTAAGTACTTTGGAAGATAAAGAAAACATCAATTTTTATATATATTAAAATCTATAATCATATTGAACAACTAATTTGTATCAATTTATTTTCTTCATTTATATGGATATTTTTCTGTTCGCATATTTAGACATCTTTTTAAATAAAAAGGTGACTTTTTAAAAATACAATGAGTTTTCTTGTTTTTTTTTTTTTTTTTTTTTTTTTTCTTTCTTCATAAAATACAAAATTGAGGTAACATTAGTGGATTTTTCGACCACCATGCTAGGCTGGTGCCCGTGTTATGGTGGTCGGTTATTCATCATGTGTAAATGGCAAGTGAAATTCCCTTAAATATTACCATAAAACATTGACACTGAGTGATTATTCACAAAACTGCAACCCTGAAAATAGATTTTGTAGATAGGTAGGTATTTCTCTAGGTGAAAACGATCCTTTATTCCTATCGAAGGACATAAAAGATGTTTCTAGTCCTGGCTCGTCAAACTGCAGGTATTTTATTATTATTTTTTTTTAAGTAATACGGTTTATTGGACGGTGATTAGATATTATTGTTTTATTGCCTGCTACGTTGCTGTTCAGAAGTCTTCAAGTCTAAGTTTTTGGTAAATGTAGCACACGCGACGTAAGTTCTCCCAATGAGTCAGCATATGGCACTCGTCTTCTAATAATCATTTCGAATCGATTTTCCCATCTCGGGAATATGGGAGAAACCATAACTATTGACCCCAACTAAGGAAAATTGTTTTGAAGTCAAAGACGTTATGAAATCAACTCAGTATTTAGATAGTTGATTCAATACATTGTGAAATTAACGAATTCTTTAATATTGCACTGAGCACACTACATTCATAATTTTGCTCAAAAAGCTTGAAGCTTCTCGTACACTACAAGAACAGAATGCACACGGGTCAAATTTTTCCTACTCATTTTCATGAAAACATTGCGTCGACAACAGCGAAAATGTACATCGAATTTACTTTTATTTTCATAACTTATTTTGAAAATTCCGTTTTAAAGTTCCCTCGCATTTTACGTCAGCAAAACATCCTTAGTAACTGTAAAGTATTTTTATTCTATAACTTATTATAACAACAGTAAAACCAAGTTAACCAGGGTCAAAAGAAGTCACTTAATCATTAATTTCACTGTTCTTTTGGTATTCTTTTACGATAAAGATTTTTTTTAAATAATCTAATTGCTTATGTTATTATTATACCGACACTCATACTGAGCAATAACAATTTTATAAATAACAAAATCAAACATTTATTTTCTGTAAATCCATTAATTTTAATTTATTTATTTACTGACCGGTTTCGCTTTGCTCAAGTATCATCAGGGTACAAATTTATACTAAACAAGAAGAACAAAGTGTGTGATTATTATATTTTTATTCAGGGGGAGACAACACTTATGATAAAATGAATAGGGATAATAATAGATACACCAATGGCGGCGGATTTTATTCCTTAATAATTTTTTCTACTTTGAGTGCATTAAGGTCAATTTCTAAATTCAAAAGATATAGATCTCAAACAGAGTCATTCGGGAGTTTCCAAATTAGATTGTTATAATTGTTCCGCCCTTTATATCGGAACGACAACGCGTAATGTTAACAATAGGATAAAGGAACACTTTCGCTGCCTAAATAATAACAGCTTTTCAGAATTCACTAATCACCTTGCATGATTGATGATACTTTCTGTCTAAGCACCGGTGCTAAAATCATCAGTAAAAATGGGCATGGTAACGTTTAAACTATTTGGAAGCACTAGAAATAAAAAATGAAGTAAAAATCGATACTTGACAATCAATTAGATGTATCTAGTAGCCCAATACTAGATCTATTTCCAATAAACCATTAAAAATTTCCCAGTCAATGTTTTGATATATTATTATAACCCTGTCTGCGTAATTGTCTGTCAGTTTTTCTCATTTCCTTTGTACTCATGTAAATTTATACTTAGGTACTGTTTGTTAAATTTTTTATCTTGTCGTTTCCCTCTGTATTTATACGAGTGTATAAGCATGTATTTCTTGCTTAATATTAATTTAAACCCTGATGATGCTTAAGCAAAGCGAAACCGATCGGCAAATAAATTAATTAAATCTCGTTGTTTTACACAAAATATGTGTTTTATTAAATATGTCAAACAACAAAGTATTTTTGTAAAAAGCATTAACACTGTGGCTCGCCATAATTTACAATAAAAAACATATAAATTTGTTCTTGACCACTTTTATTTTATAAACACTACCGGTTTTGGAAGCACCCTTCCTTCGTCAGGAGAATATTATAACTAACCTATGATATAGAATATTGACAGATATACAAATTTTAGGTATTTGAGTTAGAGGTTAGCAAAGGGGTGGGGGTAATAACGGGATTTCCGGGAAGAACAGAGTGGTTTATTGGAAAAAATATTTAAAATGGGATTCAAAGATAAATTAATTTAGTTATTCAAAATATGTACTAAAATTATTATTTAGGGATTTTCTTATTAAGATGCTTAAGTAATAATAATTTTTCAGAGTTTGATAATCATCTTATTTCCAAAGATCACAGTTTAATTAGGACACATTAACAACAAAAGCAAAAAAAATAGATAACTTAGAAGCACTTGAAATCGGAAAATCCCTAAATAATAATTCTAGTATTTTGAATAACAAAATTAATTTATCTTTTAGTCCAATTCTGACATTCAGTTCATTCATTCCAACAGACAAACAGACGCGTCGGAGTATTTGAATTTATAATATGTAGAGATAGAGATTATTAAAGATTTAAATAGGGTTTCGTTAAGTAAAATGTATTTAATTTTAAATATAGAGCATTTAAAGACTAAGATGGACCGAACATGTGCATCAAATGCCAAGCATACGAGTACCGAAGAAGTTTCTAACGGGACACCGCGAGGTAAACGAAAGGCGGGCAGACCTAGGCTTAGATAGGAGGGTGATGTCAAGAAGGATGCAAGAGGACTACTCCATGTTGCAGATTGGAAGACGACGGCTGAGGACAGAGGGCGGTGGAGGCTTATCTTGAAGGAGGCCAAGCCTCGAAATGTGCTGTAGCGCCGTTGAAGAAGAAGAAGAATAGAGTTTCGCAAATATATCTTTATACAAAAAATTATTTCTTAACAATAAGGATAGGTATTTAAAAAAATTTAAAATATTACAATTTGAGGTACCTGAAAACTGTCAGATTCATTTATTTACAGATCACTAACAGAAACTCGCCTACCCTACTCCCCCTCCCCCTGCTCCGCGCAACTTATTTTGTTTCCTTCGTTCTTGTAGACAGCTCTGTCTCTTCCTTACTCCGTGGAGACAAACCGTACTTGTGATTTTAATAATCACGTATAGATTTTAAAATGGAAATTTTAGAAATTATAAAAAGTTTAAAGAATTCGAATATTATCAATAATTAGAAAACCTTTTTTATTGACACTCTGCTAAATAATTCTTTCCGTTGAAAGACTTTGGAAAATCCTTTACTTGTGACTTGTGTTTATTTTTGGACTTTTCTTATTTCGTTTAGGTACTTTAGTGTTCACGTCATGTAAAAAATGTTTGTACTTTAACTGTATTAATTAATTTAAAAGCCTTATTATTCAGGATCCGGAAGTGAATAATTAATTATAGGACTTAGATTTGTAAAACAAAGCCTGGAAACCTTTCCCATAAATAACTGAAATGAGTAACCCCTGCCAACTCGCTGGTTTTTATTTTTTTTAAACAATGACAGGTCTTTGTATTTTTTTTTATAAATGGAACGCACAAAAATAACTCGATTTAATATTTATTTTAGTCACAAAAGCAGGGGTCCACTTTAAGGAGCCAAAACTCTCGATCGAAAAGCTACCTTGTGTTTATTGGCATAAATTGCAATAATTAGCTCACGCTCACATTATTTCTGTCATGAGCAATGATTTGTTTTAGTAAAAAAGAATGTTTAAAAAAAATTAAACCGTTCGACATTTTTTTAAATCATTTGTATGTTATTATCATTATGCGGTCCCCGTACTGTCAATTACGTATAAGAGGTATTGAACAAAACTAAGCGGGCATTCTACCCATAAACAAAAGTTATTAATTTGCTTCGCCGCCTAAGTATCTCAATGATTCATAAAAATCATACATCTTTTACTTGTTCTTCGGTGTATTATGTTTTGTCTCTCATTTCTGATGCATTATGTATCTACAACTTTTGCTATATTATTTATTACTTTTATACATTATCTTACAAAATTACCATATATCTTCTTATGAATACGTTGGCTTCTTTATTGCCACGCAAAATGTAATTTTAATTTAGAAATCTACATTGGAATTTAATAATTATTATTTTACTTAACTCTGTATCTGATAAGTTTTTAGATTTTCACGACCAAAAGCATTTTCATTGTTAGTTTTTGGGATGTTATGCCGTGTTGCGCTATCTCCTTATTTAGCCGACGTTTCGGACAGCGTTGCAGTGTCCATCATCAGGGCAGATCCGATAGATCCGACGACGGGTAATTGTTAGTGTTGAGTGTGTGCTTATTTACTTGGAAGCGATACCGTGTCGCCAGCTAAGGTATAAAAAAAATGATTTTTTTAAGCTAAACGTAAAAAACCATGTCTATAGTATACTGTAATACCATATAACACAATATAAAGGTGTAAAAAAAATTTTAAAAAAATCATCCCAAAAACTAACAATGAAAAAAAAACTAAAATAATTTAATGTAATAATATATAAGTTGTCCTCTTCTAAGCACAAGCATCTGCTTTATTAAGTGTGTGTGAAATATAATAATATCTAACTATATTATTATGTTTTAAAAATATATATAGAAAAAAATAAAATATTTTCTCTGAGTAACAGAACGTATCAGAACTTCATTTTAAATGGGGACAGATTTTACTATCCAATATTCATTGAAGCATCGCGTTGATAGAAAAATGATTTTAATGCTGCTCACTTTCAATAAATGTATTTATGGTAACAGTGCTTCTGCTCGGCAACTCCGTGAATACTTTGGGTCCATTATCCAGAACATTTCGCTAATCCGCGAATAACGACTGGCATTCTGATTATGAACTACCGGAGGGTGGATTTATGAAGCCATTCATGGGTAGGTTTGGAACTAATTTTAAGTATCATCATGATTTGTTTTTGGGGTATTATACCTTGTTTAGTAGCCTCTTTCTTTAGCCAACATTTCGGACAGTGTTAGAGAATTCATCATCAGGTCAGATGTATAATTTTTGTTTCGAAACTTTTACACTGTGTTTATAGTCATTGTAATCATGAAAAAACGCATTGGGGTATAACAATCATGTTAAAATTGTTCAGAATATGCGTAAATCTAAGTTCAGTTGTTGCTATTGAGAGATGCTTAATAACAAAAGTGAAATATCAGAAATAATAAGTAAAATTAAACATAATATATAATAAGCACATAGATGGAAAAAAAAACATAAATATTAAAAAGTTTTGTATTATTACACCCGCCATGCCAGGGATGTCCCTGTGTTATGAAGTTCACATATTGACTTTATTCCTGTGATTGCCAACCCACCGCGGCGGGTGTGCAACGCGATGTCTTAACTCATATCTTCCTAGTGATCGGTTAAGCGATCGGTTAACACTTTATTTTTTTAAGACAAATTGTGAACGCATTTATTGTTATTTTTTTATGTTGGTACACCTGATACTGTTAGATGTCAAACAGTATTTTTGAAGTTTCACAATTAACGCGTTTATTCTTTCAATTTAAACTGTTTGAAAGACAATTTTTCTTAAAAATTATGTCTCGTCGTAAAATGTGAGTATTTTCGGTATATTATAATATAATGTTATTTATGATTGTAGTTTTATAGTAAGAATAATGTATGTCAGAATATTATAACATATTGCAATTATTATAAAATTGATTGTAGGTAGAAAAAAGGATATTTTATAAAGTGATCGATTTTTCGATCAGAAGGATGATATACCCGTGTGCTGTTATGCATTCGTATGATGTCTTTATTTAGATATTTTTTTTTGTTTTTGTTACAGTTTGTCTGTAAATGAAATTATTTCACATGCGGAAGACATGAATACTTTATCGGCTGATATTTATATTTCCCCACCGGATAATTACGACAAAAGTGACGGAGATAGTGGTGACGAGGATTTTACCCACATAAATAATTTGTCGAGGCAACAACTATAAGCAGAAGCTAAACTTAGGGCCATTTAGGGCCACTGTTGCTACAGAAACTGGTATTGATGTGGAAGACAATTTCTTGGACGATCACACTCTCCAACCTATGCCTAGTACATCATCAGCAAAACCACCTCCGCAGAAAAAAAAACAGTTTTAGTGTCTAGACGTTGGAGTGCTATAGCTATTCCAGATAAGCCTGAAAAGGGGACAACAATACCCAGTTTCCTTGAAGATAATGAAACACCAATATAACAGTTGTTTTTCGATGAAGAGTTTATTTGAGCTGTTGCGTTCAGAAACTGAAAAAAATGCAATTAAACTCCAACCTAGCCGAGAAGGCGGGTATGGAGCAGTGGCACTCTAGCACACCCAAAAATCACGAGTCGCCACTGGTCTGAAGTGTATCGACTTAACGAAAAAATTTCAAATGTGTTTCAAATTTGCATCAATGCACAGTGCCATTGATGTATAATTTTACTAAAACTGCCTAAAGGTAACATAAATATTGAATTACAGATACTAATATAATATTTAAATTACAATTTATGAACAAAAACACCATTTATGTAGATATTACAGGACGTATACCTGCCATCCAATACTGCGCAACGCACTCGTCGGAAAAAAAGTATCATGTGCGAATGTGTAGGATAGTTGCTAGATGTAAAATGCGATGTTGGATGATTTAAAAAAATAGAGTTTAAGATTTTTTTATTAGTGTCAAATTGAATCTGAGCTTTTATTCAATATGGGACTAAATAGTCCTAACTAATGAGTCTTTATTCAATATGGGACTAAAACACTGTTGGACGATTGGGAATTGTTTTTTTATTAGTAAGGGTGATTACAGCAGAAGAGAGTACTTTATTAGTTGTTCAAACTTCAAAATTTTTATTGAATTTCGGATTATTTCCAAGGTATTTTTATATTTCTTCTTTTATGAGATTTTGTAAAAACAAATAGAATATATTTGTAGAGATAGAATATATTTGAAGAGATAAAATAACCTTTTTCATTTTCTTGTCATAAAAAGTGAAATATTTTATTTTCAAAAAAAACAAATGTTGAAAAAATCACTTTTATTTTTACTCCAAACTTCGAAAAATTGGAGAGAAAACTAAATTTTGAAAACACGTTCTGTTTATTAAGTGATTCTGCAAGAATACTGTCACCACACTTTTAATCTCGTTTAAACAATAAAAAAATAATAATAACCACCAGAGAGAAAAAAAAAATTAAACTTTGGATAATTTTTTTGCGCAATATACTCGTATCCGTTGATATCCTCTCGTACATTTATTTACAAATGCATAAGTCATTAATGTTATTAAAAAGATCATCACTTTCATGGAATTTTCGTTAAACTTACGCGGTAACAGTCAATTAAAAAATAATATGTAAGAAATAAACTAATTTTTCTAAACAGGAACCTCACGTGTCACTGCGTGAAAATGCGACTTTGCGAGATCTTTCGCAGCCAGTTAAACAAATATTTTATTAGTAAGATTTCAAAATACATGGTGGGAAGAGCGTTCATTCTGACAATACGTGTTTTAAACGCTCTCGTGTATTTGTTTTTCTAACTCGGACGTTTCTGGCCGAATGTCTTTAAAAAGGTGTCAAAATACGTGTTTTAGTGAAAGCTTTGTTATGAGATTGTGACAATTGGTTTTGGATCTTGATAAAGTGCTAAAACGGGAGTTAAAGTTCGCAACTTATTTCGATTTTGGACAAAGGATTACTTGGCCTCACGATATCATAAGATAATATTATTTTTCAATTTTATTCATAACATTGAAGTTTTGTTTATTTATGTTAGGCTCGGTCAAAGGGGTTCAACCATTGGGACAGTTGATGCTCCACAAGATGCTACAAATTTTTGCTAATTTTAGGTTGCAGCACTCAGAAGCAAAATGTTGCGATGCACTGGAAGCGTTGATATTTGAAATGTTGAAAGGCGACGGTCACATTGGTCTTTTATTGTTATTATGCATACATCTTTTTGCCTAGATGGAGACATAACATCATTAGTGGATAATAAAAAAGTCAACTAGAACTTGGTGGGCCCGCTTAATTGTGTATTTATTTACTGGTATTTATTGTCAAGAATCAGGACAAACTCATCTACTGAATGCAAATGCCCTTGACTCATACAAGGGGAAAATATAAGAAATTGGTATATTATTATTAAACGTTTATCTTCATTTTATTTTAGTAATTTATGTTCATTTAATTTATCCAATTGTCTATTTTCAGTCGGTTTTTATTTTTCTATTCAGTTTAAAATCATTACTTACATTGTATTTCAGAAGTTAGTCCTTTTCGTATACAGATTCATTTGTTCAAACATGGGATTTGAATAGTGATACGAAAATGTAAAACGGCGAGAAGGGTCAAGAAGTGATAAGAAAAACTACGAAGAGCCAAGTAGAGCCATGAAAAGATGAGAAGATCCAAGACGAACCAAGAATAGATGACTATTCTAAAGACTAGAATATACAAGAAAAGCCAAAAAACATGATAATATTCCAGAAGAAACAAGAAGACCCGAGAAGAGACGATAACATCCAATAAGAGGCAAGAAGATACCAATCAGAGCCCAGAAGAGATGAGAAGAATCGAGAAGAGCCAAGAGAGGCGAGCATTGGATCTACTCAAAGAAGTATGAAGAGCCACTAAGACACAATAAGAACCTAGAACAAGCAAGAAGAGGCAACAAGGGGGGGGGGAACACGAAGAGCCGTAAAGAGACGAGAAGGTCCAAGAAGAAGCAAGAATAGAAGAGCCGGGAAGATCATAGAAGTGGCAAGAAGAGACAAGTAGAGATGAGAAGATCTAAGAAGAAGCATGAAGAACCAAGAGGAGACAATAAGAGACGAGAAATAGCAAGAAGAGCCAAGAAGTGACAAAACGAAGTAAAAAAGGGCCAAGGAGAGTTAGAAAGACCCCAGAAGAGACAAGAAGAAACAAAAGACAAGAAAAAATAAGAAGAGACAAGAATGGCCAAGAAGCGCCAAGAAGAGACGGAAAGACGAAGCAAGAAGAGATAAGAAGAGTTAAAAAGAGACCAGAAAATCCAAGAAGAGGCAGGAACATCCAAAAAAAGCCAGAAAGAGACAAGAAGAGCCGAGAATAGGCAAGAAGAAGGAAGAAGAAAATAATACATAAAAAAAATATCATAACGCTCAATCCATTCCTTTGTTCCTGCCCATCCTAAAGTCCAATATTGGCTTATCAGGTTGCCATGTATACCGGTCCATTAAACTCCAACCTCCTTCCCATCCTAAGAGCACATGTTCTTAGTCCTAACAAATCAATGCCCCTCGGTGTACCGGTCTCCCCGGGACAGGAGTGCTCCTGGCTGAGGGGTACATTCGTATCGTATCGTATCGTATAAGATTTCAAAATACATAATGTACAGCCAGAATCCAATTTGCAACTAAAACGCCGTTTAACGGTTGGGAAGTGTTTTGATTTTAATTAGTAAGGCCAATGTTAATAAATATTTATGTAGGATTTTTAATGTGCGTTTTTAATTTTAGTCTGATTTGACCACAATAATCCGTTGAAATTGTATAAGTTAGCCTTCCCATCCATGTTTCTATTATCTATGGTTACTACGTTACTGTAAGCCATATTTAGAATAGTGGTGGGCCTATTCAAAACGTTGATGCTTTGGTTCACAAAATAACATCCAAATAAAAACAATTTTTATGCGAATTTTACAAAATATAGGCGACTTCTAATGGATGTTTGATTCGTGAAAAAACAGATCAGCCATATTTTTTTACAAGGAATAAATAACGAAGTCAATTAACTGTTAAAATAACAGCAGATATTTGTAGAGTTTCATCTGGAAACGAATATCTTATCTCGTTTTGAGCGATCATTATAATTATTCCAATTTTAATTAGTTCTAAAAGTGGAAAGCAAAGAAAATCGTTTTGGATAACCGGTTCAATGGAACAAATTTTATTCGGTTATTTTAAGAAGTAATGTTTTTGATAGAATTTACATAAAATTGAAATGTATCTTTATTTCGATATGAATTCAATTGAACTCATTACAATATAAATATTAACATTATCGTATATTTAAGCCTACGGTTAAAAAAACTCTGTTTTTTTAATTTAATGATCTGATTTATTTCGGTGTATTTAAATGATTTACAATAAATTTTGCGTCCAAAACTGTTACAAATTACAGTTTCGGATGAACAGTTGGAATGCTCCGATGCTCTGTGGGAAACCCGCTTGCACAGCGCGAGTGTAAGCTGTGCACCCTAAAGTTAAAGCTTAGACTTACGGATTTCAATACTTCGTTTGTATGGAAACACCATGATATGTTATGAAACTTTTAATGGACTGAAAATGCTAAAAACGAAACGAGACGATATGGTGTTGTCTGAAATCGGGTGATAATATTTGTAGAAAAACAGGTATGCTAGGAAAGGGATATACAATTACTTACCACCTTGCGAAGGAGCACACAACTCAATCACAATATAGTTATATAGATCCTCTGCGATACCTCGCGCTCGGGGTAATTATCGCCACAATAAAACAAACGAGTACAAAACCATTTGATGATCAAATTTCCTTTTTTTTTATTAATAAAAACGAGATTGCGTTCGAAAAACACCAATAACTTAATTACAATGTAGTTCCATATCTCCTTCTGTTTTCAAAATGCACCTCAAATTTTTCGCTATTTTTTTTTCTTTTTCACTATTGTTCCAAAATTTCAAATAGTTTTCCACAAAGGTGATGTACTTAGGGAGAGGTGGTAACTGGATTTACGATATCCCGGTAGGAACTAAGAATTTTCTCATTTCAAAACCAAGCAATGACAGTAGAAAAAAAATTCATACATTAAATATATTCTTTTACAAATTAATAATATTAAAATTATAAGTACTTCTAGTTTATGAAGTGCTTACGCTTCAGGGTTGAGTAATGCCCAGAAGTTCTCAAATTAAAAAAAATATTGCAAAAACAGAGTATCCTACTCAAAAGGAAAAGGTTAAATTTTCATTGATCCGCTGCTATTCATGACGTAGATACCTAAAATAAATAGCAAATAAAATAAGAATATTTTACATTAACTAATAACTGAATACATTTCAACTGTTATGTACGGGTGTTTTTATGTATTGTCAGGTAAAAATTATTTCCTAGTTAGGAAGGAAGACTGCCTATTCTAAGGAACCAAATGTTCCGTAAGTATTAATGTTATTCTATTCACAATCAAAGATATATGAGAAAACGCATCTGTGTGGGTGACAAAAGTTTAATAAAGATTGAAGTAAGACGATTCCGCATTGAGTTACCATTTTATTAAAGTTAAAGTGCTGGAACGATGGTGCCAATTAAAATATCATAATTCGAGCAAAGGTGGTCAAAGGTGGTGACGGCCTCCGTGGTCGAAGGGTAAGGCCCTCGACTAGCAATCCGGCGGTCGCGGGTCCTGGCGTGCCCAAGTAAATTTTATTTGATTGGTTTGTGTTATAATAAATTCAATCTTTTTAATATAAGGCATATTTGCGGCACGTTCCAGAGTGGAAGATACTTTCAGTATTGCCCTGGTGTAAGTCCACCATTTGGAATTTAGAAGACCACAATTTAGAATTGAAACGTTGTTAAAAATGGTTTTAGTCGTGTTTGATGACTAGATCTGAAGAATCAGGTATTTCCAAACCTACCTCTTTCCCATCTCCTTCCCTTCTCTCATTACCTTCGGTCTCACAACATATCCCAATTGAGGATGCCATATTCTCACTGGCTCCAAACGGTTGGGGCTAGTTGGGACTCTTGTGCTGTATTCACGGTAATCCAATTAAGTATTAAAAAAAAGGTAATCCACCTCAGTTTAATAAAAAAAAATTGAATTTTCTTTTTTCCTCATGTCATGTTAAGTTTGATTGTAACTTAACATGACGTTTGTTAGAAGGTATATACATATTAAGAATTAAGGAAGGTTATGTCAATTCTGAAATTAAATCAACAAAATATTTGAAGTTAAAATTATTTTATTCATTTAAGTAGGTTGCCGTTCAAGTTAAATAAGTGAAAATATTATTTAAAAAATTTAAAGAAGCTTGGCAGATAAGATTTTTAAGGTTGCCGAAATACAACTTTGAATAGAAGCATTAAGTTCAAATGTGTTCTTTGAGACAATAAATGCCAATGTTTTTTAAACGCATCGCTGGGAAATTCAAGGACCAAATCATTGGACAGTTCAAAATGACCATATCATTGGGCAGTTCAATTAACTACGGATGATATTTCAGCATGCTTTTGAACAACCCTTGTGAGAAGGGTAGATATTTTTATCCTTCGAAGCGAACAACTTTACACCGTGACACAGAGTGGCGAGTCATCGCAATTAATTCTTTGGTAAAGACGAAGTTTTTCACGCAGACTCTTGTGGCCTAACAAATATCTAGTAATAGAAAATATAAAAAAGAGATATTATATATATTTCGTAGAATATACCCTAGGCTTTAGATGCTTGCGAATGAATATACGAGGGTTGTCCGTAAAATAAGGCCTCCTAGGTGCTGCGGTCACGAGGAACAATTTTAAGCAAGATCCGGAAAAACTGGCATGTAGCCTGTTTTCCCTACGCCAAATCCCCGCAAAGCTGTACTCTCTGCGATTCTTAGTCTCGGCGTGGCAGCCGTTTGCGATGAAGCTTCCGCTCACCGCACCCACCAGGTGTGAATTACGCTCCATAATTAGATTTTCTGTGCGAAGAACGAAATTCCGGCAGAAATTTTTTCTCAGCTATTTGAATTATACGAAAAACAGTGTATGACTGCGAAAACGTGTGCAAATGGTGCAGAGAATTTAAAAGCCTGCCGGACGGCCATCGGTTTCAGATGAAAAAACTGCCAAGCTGGAAAAAACAATGATTGCAAATCGACGGGTGACGGTTCGGGAGCTGATCCCTTATGTCAGTAAGACCACTATTGACAAGATTTTGACAAAAAATTTCGGAGACCATAAAGTCGGCCCAAGGTGGGTTCCAAAATGCTCACCAAAGATCACAAAGAACAACGGGTTGAAGCAGCCCGCAGATTCCTTGAGTGCTACGACATCGATGGCGAAGAATTCTTGAACTAAATTGTGACTGGGAAGACCCGGATGCACTACATGATCCCAGAGACAAAAGAATAATCCCAATTGCATCATTCAGATTAGCCGATGCAAAGTTTAAAAACGAATTACGGAGCGTTACTCACACCTGGTGGGTGCGGCGAGCGAAAGCTCCATCGCGATTGGTTGCCACGCCGAGACTGCATCACAGAGGGTGTAACGTGATGGGGATTTGACAAGGAGAAATCAGGCTACACGCCAGTGTTGCAGGATTGCGCGTAAAATCATTCCTCGCAACCGCAGCGCCTTGGAGACCGTATTTTACGGACATCCCTAGTCAGTTCTGATATGTTAACACAAAAAAAAATTTCTTTGTTTAATCTACAAATATCGCGCATAAAAATGAATAAAAAACACACACATAAATATAATGGGAAACTATCATTTCGACGAAATATTTTTTTATGGAATTGCTTTGTTTTTATCAGAATGTTAGAAAACCAGCTGATTTAAACGAAGAGATTTTCTTCGAGATATTTTTTCCCCTTTTCCCTGTGAAAAAGGGTTCCGTGAGTTTTCATCCTGGAACAAAATATCCCCGACAAAATATCCTCCGGCAAAATATCCTATGGACAAAACATCCCCAACAAAATATTTTCTAAAACCTAACCTAACCTCACAAAAAATTGGGAAAAAAAATAAACAGACATCCTCTAAAGACAATAAATTATTTTTATCTGTATTATTTTTGACAATAAATTATTGTTCATAAATAATAAAATGGGAAAAAAGGAACACAGATAACAATCATTTATTGTCTTTTCAGGATGTTGGGGGATGTTTCGTCCGTAGGATATTTTGCCGGAGGATATATTGTCTGGGATATTTTGTCGCGGGATGAAAACGCGCATTACCGTGAAAAAGGTCGCTGTTAAATTAAACGTATGTACATTTTTTTATTCGAACCTACGTAGTCATATAAACCTTTGTAACCCTAAAAAAAACAAAATACGATTGTAGCCACCTATAGAAGCATATAGAAGTCTTGCATTCATCTGTAGAGTTTATTCCAAAAAACTACAAAAATTGCTAATATTTCACAGCCTCGTGCATTAAAGAAATAAAAAAACCTTTTTTCCGCAAGAGTTATTTTTCAAGGACGACTCTAAAACAACAGTCGTTTACAAAAAGAGTGCTGATAGCGGGAGAAGGTAAGGGAGAGGTGAGAACGTGCCCCCGTGAAAGGGTTGAAAGTGAAGAAAAATATCTTCCCAGCCATATTTAGAAAAATACTAACATATTGTTCACGGGTAAGTTTGTGTTGCAATTTACATTTATTTTATTTTAATACCACACACGAGTCCTATCTGCCAGGAAATGGGTATGTGAATAGTTCACAATGGAGTACTGATACCAACCCTCATGTATGGCACTGAGGCATGAACCTGGCAGAGGACATATAAAAGCAGACTGAATGCTGAAGATATGTGATCCCTGAGACGTATTTGTGGAAAAACCAAAAGTCCACAAAATATGTAGATGTCAGAATAGCTGTAGTGAACTAAATGTAGTAAATGAAGCAATTAGTGTATCCGGTCCGTTTTCTCTTCCTAGAGTAGTTTTTTGGATATTTCAAAGCCCAAAATAGTCATTTTGACTAAGAATTTCTGGAAGAAAAGGTTTTACAATTTCTTAACGTCAGCTCAGCGTTAGGGAGTTTTTGAGGGATTATAATATTATTAATGTATTTACTACGAAGATATCCTGCTTTGTTCTCGGGATTACTTTCAGTTTTTTTTCTAAGAAAACTTATTCGTAAGTAGGATCACAAAACGGATAATGCTCGTTGTAATATATATTTTTTTAATTTAAAAAAAAACGTGATGACCTTTGAATTGTATTTGGATTCTTAGAAATAAATTTTCTTTTTTTTAGTTCAAAAGTTCTTAAATAAATGAAGTTGAAATTCGCAACATAATAATATAATGTACCTACACATACAAAACAAACCAGTATAAGACAAGGGGTGAGACAGGGATGCTCTCTGTCACCTGTTCTTTTTAACGCTTATATACAGAGTACGATTGATGACTTGAGAGAGAGAATGAGTCACAGAAAAGGTGTAAAGATACACGGGCAAAAGGTGGATATGATAAGGTTTGCTGACGATATTGCTTTGGTTGCTGAAAGCGAAGAAGAACTGCAAGAGGCCTTAACAACCCTGTAAAGCATTCTTCAAAACAACTACAACATGAAGATAAATAAAGACAAAACAAAGCCGCTGACTGTAGGCCGAATGCAACATCAGATGAGAGTAGAGATGGCAGGAGTTCCACTAAAGAACACCAAGAAGTTTGTCTACCTTGGGAGCAAAATAACATGGGACAGTCGGTCTAAGAGCGAGGTCGACAGCCGTATACACCAGGCTAGGCTTGCATTCAATAAAAGGTCGAAAATAATAGAATCTAATAATGTAGACCTAAAACTGAGAATACTCCTCATCAAGACCTATTTATGGAGTATTTTGATGTACGGCTGCGAAACATGGTGCCTATCCGAAAGAGATAAACGGAGACTAGAGGCTTTTGAGATGTGGTCCTATAGAAGACTATTAGGAATTTCTTGGAGAGACCACATCACAAATGAGGAGGTTCTCCAATGAATCGAAGGAGGAAGGCACCTGCTCAGGACCTTGTCCGAAAGGCGTGCACGATGGATTGGCCATGTTATACGACAAGAAGGTCTTTTGCATGCCATAATGGAGGGTATGACTGAGGGGACAAACTCCAGGGGACGCCCACGCCGAGAGTACCTTGAGGTCCTGCTGGTGGACGTGCGCTGCTCATCATATGCATAATTCAAAAGAGCCGCACAAGACAGGGAAGAATGGAAGAGAAGATTAGAGGAAATTGCTGCAAACCAATCCCAGGAATGAAACCAGAGAGAGAGACACATTTTCAAATAAAAAATATTTTTTTTCCATTTTTCTCATGTTTCCTAATGCAAATTAAAATGCCTTTGGAGCTTTTCTAAGGTCTAATTTAAGATAAAGAAGCTGATTGTGAAATCTTTTTAATAATTCATTCCTTCTTTGAAATGTACACTTCTTTTGGTTTATTTGATCCCAGTAGCGCCTTCTAGAAAATAATAATCCAGGTCACTTTCCCAAGATAATAATTTATAACTGCTTCCTGAGTCGTTTCCTCATTGTTGAGGATCGTGACCCCAATTCCAATGAGAGTAAATGTCAGTGACACGCGATGCAACGCCACAGTGTTTCATTTCATACAAGCTAGACGGTAAAGACGCTTAACACACCAATCACACTTGTAACCCACCTGCGGGGTGTTAGGGTTAACTAATATAATGAAAAATTGTAATGCAGTGTAATTTTGAAAAAAAATATTTTTTTTTTTGAATACGTCTAAATTTAATCTGTGCAAAAATAATGTCAAGAGTCCCTGAGTAAACCAAGTACGTATCTTAATACCCTGTATAGCGTTGTACTTGTAGTAGTAGGTAATTGTAGTAGTACTTGTAGTAATACTTGTAGTAGTACTTGTAGTAGTACTTGTAGTAGGTAGTACTTGTAGTAGTTTTTGTACTAGTACTTGTTGTAGTAGGTACTTGTAATAGTTCTTGTAGTGGTACTTGTAGTTGTAGGTACTTGTAGTAATACTTGTAGTAATACTTGTAGTAATACTTGTAGTAATACTTGTAGTAGTACTTGTAGTAGTACTTGTAGTAGGTAGTACTTGTAGTAGTTCTTGTACTAGTACTTGTTGTAGTAGGTACTTGTAGTAGTTCTTGTAGTGGTACTTGTAGTAGGTAGTACTTGTAGTAGTTCTTGTACTAGTACTTGTTGTAGTAGGTACTTGTAGTAGTTCTTGTAGTGGTATTTGTAGTGGTACTTGTAGTTGTACTTGTAGTAACACTTGTAGTAGTACTTGTAGTAGTACTTGTAGTAGTACTTGTAGTAGTACTTGTAGTAGGTAGTACTTGTAGTAGTTCTTGTACTAGTACTTGTTGTAGTAGGTGCTTGTAGTAGTTCTTGTAGTGGTACTTGTAGTTGTACTTGTAGTAATCTTGTAGTAATACTTGTAGTAGTACTTGTAGTGGTACTTGTATTTGTACTTGTAGTAGTACTTTAACCATTATTACAATAATATTGTAAGGTCAATCAGCTGATTGCTAACCTTACATTCACTAATATTTATTCTGCAGAAAACAACCAGACCTGAAAAACACAATTACCTCTTTAAATCTATTCTTAAATCCGCTAAAAAGTTTAAAAAAATTGGTATGCATGTATTATTTATACTTCTTTGAAGTAACGAACATTCTAGGTGTTGTGATGATGTGAATATTCAATATTTTGATAAAAGCGCTCTTATCTCAGTTTGAATTGTTTATGGCTGGCTGTTTTCTACAAAACTACATTCATTTAATCATCAAAAATATGCATGATTATTATTCCCTTCGGTTCTTTCCAAAATCCGCGTGTTTTCTTTCCACAACTTTCTTGAGGATTAATCTTGTTAGGGCGTATCTCGCGATCGTTATTTTCATCTGTGTTCCTATTTGCTGATTTCCGGAAATAATTTACCGGAGCTTTGCATTTTGAAATGAAAAGCCTATCTACAGCCGTGGCTTGTGGCGATTCATTCGGAAATATCTGTTAAGCGAGTTTCTATTTTCTTTATTTTTTGCAAGACAGATCATGATGTTATATCACTTTCAAATGACTTTAGACTAAATATAGGGTTGTAAAATTAGAGGCACTATTGCCTACTAATATCTCGTCGAAACGTGTTCTACCATTAGAAAGCGGTAAGCGAAGAGCGTAGACCGAATTCGAGAGCATTAGTAGCGTTGGAGGTTAATGGTTAAAAAAGGGTAACCCATTTTTTGGCTATGTTTCATCTATATATATTTGTTTCGGCTGGTGGTTTTTTTCATTCTCTACAATTTATTACACTGAAAGGTGAGATAACTTCTCTGCTTATGGTTCACCATGTTTTTTAATGAATTCACTAATGTAAATAGTTTCCAAAGGAATCATGGGATACGGTTTTGCGATTATTTATAAATTCTTTTCTATTGTTTGTAAATACCTAAGTGCTGGGAGGACAACTGGGGAGAGTGGAAGGGAACAATTCATTGCCATAGAATAAATACTTATTCCCGAACAGAACACAAAAACAATTTGCAAGGTTGTCACCTATAATCGGCGTGTACAATATCAATGACTTTAAACCACTTTACACATCTCTACCGGATTGAGAAGTGCCGCTGCATTGATCAGGAGAACCAAAATCATAAACCAAACCTAAAATTAACAATAGTTACGAAATACTGACAAAAATATGTAAATATTTATGTGTTAGAGTAGGAGGTAAATAAAGGGAATGGGGTAATTAATTTTCAATATTCTCCTGATGAAGGAAGGACAGTTCTAAAACGGGTGGAGACGTGTTAAAATAAAGAGTTTTTGAACAAATTGTTACAAAAGTAATTATAGCAAGCCACATGATAAATGCTTTTTTTAAATTTTGTCAATGATCGTTATTAGTTCTCGGGAATTAGGATTCGAAGATTATTTTTAAATATGTTATGACGGTATTAAATACCTCGAAAATTAAGAGGAATGATATTTTTTGTACTATTCTTTTAATAGAATCTTCACGGAACTAGAAAATTAACTTTAAAATTTGATGAATCGTACAAATTATATGGAACAACCCATCCTTAGTGTTTGCTGCCAAATTTTAATATGTTTCTATTTTTCTTATTTTTTTCTTCTCTAAGCTTATTTTGCACTTTATTCTGCCCAGAATACTAAATCTATCCACACATAAAACTGATTCAAATTCAGGGCGACATCGGATCGAATGGCTGCCGACAAATAAGATGTGTATATTTTATCCGAGTGTCACAAACCCCAATACTGCGTCATCAATCGGGCCGTATCTGTAACTTGCCCCCATTGCCCTGAAATAAGACCTGCGACCTTCCTTACACTTTCTATACCGACCAATGAATATGAAGCAGAGGGACCATTGATATAGACAATACTTTTACTTAATATATATAAGATTAAAGCATAAATGAGAGCTCTACTTACATATATAATAACAATAATATCATCACACAACAAATGATTAACAGTTTAACATGAGACCGACGCGAAGCTTGAAGGCAATATCTATTTTCGAATCTCCACATTTCTTACACGATCACACATGGTTTTACCACTCATACTCTTCAGAGATGTGCCTCTGGAGCGACCAAGGTCAAAATATGGACCGCTTTAATTTTTCTGCGATTGACAGCGGTCCAAAATTGGACCACATTTTTTTTACCGAAGTTTTTGGACCAAAGCTTATGATTTTATAATATTTATTTTATAAATCCTACAAATCTCTCTCTCTCTGGTTTCAATCCAGGGATTGGTTTGCAGAAATTTCCTCTAATCTCCTCTTCCATTCTTCCCTGTCTTTTGCGGCTCTTTTGAATTCTGCATAATATGATGAGCAGCGCACGTCCACGAGCAGGTCCTTCAAGTACTCTTGGCGTGGGCGTGCCCTAGAATTTTTCCCCTCGGTCATACCCTCCATTATGGCATGCAAGAGGCCTTCTTGTCGCATAACATGGCCAATCCATCTTGCACGCCAAATCCTACAAATATGTGATACTAACCAAAATATTAGTGAATTCATTGGCTATATAGCACTATAATCAGTATGTATGTCTCCGTATGAAAATTCGGAGGTATGATTTTTTTAATGTGGGCGGAAAATATTCAAATTGATCTCCAAAAAATCACGAACTTTCGGAGGGAAAACTTTAAAATCACGCTGTCGCTCGAGTGGGTAATCTAATAATAATTATTCCAATAAATCCACACAGAAGGTTCTGAGGAATAATTTCTATAAAGTCTCCAATTTTCTCTACGAAGACATTTGTTAATTTATAAGTGCTAGTATCCTCCAGTACTACCGGATGCTTATTGAAAGACTTGGGTTCATAGTGACTGTTTGTTGATGTATCGTAATTTATAATTATTAATATCCATATCAAAATTAAAAATGTAACTACTAACGCCATCTATTAACAAGATTGTTAAAACCTTTTATTACTAATAAAAGCCAGTCTTTTGCGAACTGTATAAGCGTGTTGTCATTCTAAGAGGTTATGGGCAAATATCCATTATATTTTTCGGTTTTTACTGTGAATTTAGTATAAAACAGTCGAAAATTGTTGATTTTTCGTTGAAATATGGCCGTGAACTATTTTCAAAGCATTGAGAAGTTGACAGGACGCCAGAATTATGATCAGTGGAGTTTTGCAGTCGAAAATCTGTTGGTGCTTGACAATCTGGTGAACTATATCAAGTCAGAACCAGATGCCAATTTTGAGAAAAAAGCATCAGATGACGCAAGGGCCAAGGCGAATATAGTTTTAACTATTGATCCTGAATTGTACGTGCATATTAAGGAAACAAAAACAACTTTAGAGTTATGGATTAAACTGAGGTCTATGTTTGATGACTCAGGTTTTTCTCGTAAAATATCCTTACTAAGACATTTAATCTCGTTACGACAAGAAAATTGTGATTCCATGACTTCATACGTCACACAAGTGGTCGAAACAGCTCAGAGATTAAAAGGCACAGGATTTGCAATTACGGAAGTATGGATCGGATCATTACTTCTAGCTGGTTTGCCAGAAAAATTCATGCCGATGATTATGGCGGTGGAGCATTCGGGTATGCAGATTACCACCGATTTAATAAAATCTAAGTTGCTTGATATGGAGATTTCAAAGAATGACGTGAATACCAGCGGCGCTGCATTCGTTGCAAATAATAGCAAAAAGCATAGATTTAAAAATGGTGCGGTATCATCGATAAACTCAAAAGTGACGGTTGACAATAATGTCACTTGTTACAAATGTAAACAGACGGGTCACTATCGAAACCAGTGTCCATTGTTAAAGAAAAATACAAGTAAATGTGTTTTTAATGTTGTTTTCCTGAATGGAAAATATAACAAGAATTCATGGTACATCGACTCGGGGGCAAGTGCACACATGACGGCGAAGAAAGATTGGGTAAAAAATGTGAATAAAACGCCGTATTTGCCAGAAATTACTGTCGCCAATGAATCTAAAGTGCAAGTTGTTTGTTCCGGAGATGTCGAAATTGTTTCGGAATTAAATTATCATATAACAGTTAAAAATGTGCTATGTGTGCCTAGTTTGACAACCAATTTATTATCCGTAAGTGAACTTATCAAGAATGGAAATAATGTCATTTTTGAAGAGAAGCATTGTTATATTCGAAACAAAAACAATGATTTGGTTGCAACTGCGGATTTGTCAGAAGGTGTTTACAAATTGAGATTACAATCACAAAGTTGTTTGTTGACTGTTCCTGTCAGTGGAAAATTATGGCACAGAAGACTAGCACACATTAACAGTCAAGATATGCAAAAAATGAGAAACGGTGTTGTGGATGGTTTGAATTATGAGAGTACTATTGACATAACCAAGTCTCAGTGTATTATTTGTTGTGAGGGAAAACAAATGAGATTACCCTTTTCTCATGTGGGTGAGCGGAGTACAGAAACGCTTCATAGGATTCACAGTGATGTCTGCGGTCCGATGGAAACAAATTCTTTAAATGGAGCTCGATATTTTCTGCTATTTATAGATGATTATAGTCGAATGACGTTCATATATTTTCTGAAGCAGAAGAGTGAAGTTTTCAACAGATTTAAAGAGTTCAAATCAGTTGTTGAAAATCAACTTAGTAAGAAAATTAAAATATTAAGAACAGATAATGGTCTAGAATTTTGCAATAAGGATTTTAAGAATTACCTAAACCAGGCTGGTATAATACATCAAAAATCAAATTATTATACACCAGAGCAAAATGGACTTTGTGAGAGAGCTAACCGTACAGTGGTTGAGAAAGCTAAATGTTTATTATATGATGCAAAGTTAGACAAAAAATTTTGGGCAGAAGCAGCTAATACTGCTGTATATTTGAAAAACAGGTCTATTGCATCAGGATTGGAAAAAACACCATATGAATTGTGGTATGGATCAAAACCTGACTTAAGTCACCTGCGTTTGTTTGGCAGCAAAGTCATGGTGCATGTTCCTAAACAAAAACGTTTAAAATGGGATAAGAAAGCCACAAAACATATTTTAACAGGATATGGTGAGGATGTAAAAGGTTATCGTGTGTATAATCCTACTAAGAACTCCGTTATTATTAGCAGAGATGTCATAGTGATGGAGGATGAGACAGATGGGATGTTAACCAATGAAGAGTCGGCCGTCTGGATTCCTAACGAGGAGACGACAGAAGACAATCTGGTGGAAGAGAGTAGTGATTCAGTGGGGGAATTGTCTCAGAATATTCCAAAAACTGAGGATCCTTTTGATTGCTTTTCAGATTCTTTAATATATGATGATGGCAATGAAACACTAACTGAATTTCCAACACAAGATGTCTCAGAACATGTAGTTCAATCAACAGAACCACCCGAACAAGTGACAGAAAGCAGCACGCGTCAGAGAAAGAAACCAGAAAGATATGGTTTTAGTAACATGTGTGTTTCCAGTACTTTTCCAGCATCTGAAGAGATTGTATTCGCAGAGGCTCTTGAGGGGCCAGAGAAGGAGCAGTGGAAGCAGGCAATGGCTGAGGAACTGCAGTCATTTGAGGAGAGTGAGGCGTGGGAGCTTGTTGATAATCCGGGTGATGTGACGATAGTGAAGTGTAGATGGGTGCTTAATAAAAAATTTGATATTGAAAATAAAGTGCGTTTTCGAGCTCGGCTTGTGGAAAAAGGTTTTTCACAGAAAGCTGGTGTCGACTACACAGATACATTTTCACCGGTAGTGCGACATTCTACCATACGATTATTGTTTGCCCTTAGTGTAAAGATGAGAATGAGTATTACTCATTTAGATGTATGTACTGCTTTTCTAAATGGAAACTTGAATGAAAATATATTTATGTCATTACCTGAAGGTTTTGTAAACAAAAGTGGGGGAAAGGTATTGAAGTTAAAAAAGGCCATTTATGGATTAAAGCAATCTTCCCTAGCATGGTATGAAAGAGTTAAAGAGGTTTTAACTAAATTAGATTTTAAAAATAGTAAATATGAACCATGTTTGTTTACAAAAATGAACGGTAAAATTAAAATAGTTGTAGCACTGTATGTAGACGATTTTCTAATTTTTTCTAACAGTGAGGTTGAAACTACTAAATTAAAAAATGTATTAGGTTCAGAATTTAAGTTAAAGGACCTAGGGCCTGTTAGACAATATCTAGGCATGAGAATTAATTTAGATAAAAATAAAAATGTTATTACTGTAGATCAACAACAATATATTGAACAGTTAGTTTCTAAATTTCAGATGTCTGATTGTAAAACACAAAGTACTCCAATTGAGCCTTAATTGAATTTGGATAAGTCAACAAATAAATGTTTACCAGCAGATGTACAGACCAAAGGTTTATGTTATAAAAACATTACAATTTCATGAGTTTGCTTGGCGTTGTATGCAATGAATAAACTGTATGTTTAATTTATTTTGATAAGTGGGGGTATTAATATCCATATCAAAATTAAAAATGTAACTACTAACGCCATCTATTAACAAGATTGTTAAAACCTTTTATTACTAATAAAAGCCAGTCTTTTGCGAACTGTATAAGCGTGTTGTCATTCTAAGAATAATTATACTTTATTTAATTAACGTCCTTGCTTGAAAGCTAGGTTATGTCTGCGGATCTCTATAATTATAATGACTTTGCACTTCTACCTTCGGCACATCTAGGAAACGAGATCATGTGACCCAAAGAGCCCATGATGGACAACTAAAGTAATGTGAGAACTAATCACAGACTTATACGATACGTTACAATTTCCCTCGGGGCCTATGTCATCTTTGGGAATGCTGTGTGAAGGGGCTTTTCGAGGAGAAAAAGGAATGAAGTGTGCCTTGAAGAGATCCATATTGAGGCAGTTAGATCATTCCATAGTCGAGCTAACCTAATAGTAATGTAGAATAACGGGACTATAAATCCAAAAACATATAAATTATCAAGAAGGTGTAGGTTTCTAAATAAGCTCAACCAAGGCATTAATCTTCTTATAAATGTAATACCAACACAAAAGTGATGGGCATAGCAAATGTAAAATCATGCAATGTCTAGTGTTTTAAAAATAATGTCCTCCGCGTGTAAATTCATAACTTCTTCAAGCATAAACTTTCTTATGGAAGTACCCTTAAGTATTTTTCTATATCTTTTTGTAAGTAACAATCATAAGAATCCTAAGAATTCATAATAAATTGTTCATCGCCCTCGAAGAGATTTTTCACAAAAACGGCGCTCTATAAATTATTTATTTATTATTATTATCTGTGAATAAAAACAGGTTCATCGAAGAATTAATATTTTTATGTTGACGTATAAATTTCCGTCAAAACGGCATGTTCTTTTTAATTTGTGAATTCGATAGCGTTGACGTCACGCAGGGCAACGTTGGTGACAGCCGTCTACCACAAATTGGCGTTATCTATGTCATAATGACGATTTAGGCAGTTCGAACTGTTACAAAATTATGAATTAAATTTTTATTAAAACCAAACATTTTTGGCACTATGGTCCTAATCAGAAAAAAACAAACTTTAAATCTCTCACAAATTTTTAATAGTATTCATAGTTCGTAAAATTACTCTTGATTATTAAATATGGTAACACAAATATTTTCGGGTTACAACATATGATTTCCACCGACTCACATCCTGAAAAGCGAAAATTATTCCCCTCAGGGCCTGCATCATCTTTGGATATGCTGTGTGGAGAGATTTTTTGGAAAAGCCAGCCAGAACGTTCTGGGAAGGAAAAGAGTTTGAGGGATGTAAAGGAATCCGGGGGACAGTGTGTGCTGGAGTGACGGACGTATGAACCTATCCTTCCTACTGCGGTGCAAGGCTATGTTCCGAAGCAATCCTGGAGAACTCAAAACTGTTTATTGACGTATCTCCCTTGCATTTGGTGGGCAGACGTATCCGCCGCCAAGATCCAGACAAACCTCACAATACTGAAAATGAACCCGGGCACCCCTGTTAAGGCTCCGTAGCGAACCACTTGGAGTGACTTATGGCGGAGGTGTTGATAATCAAATAAATGGTTCCCGGGGCGGCAGTACTAATGGCAGCCTCTCAAATTGATAGCTAGCAGATAATTGAATGAGTGATGCATCCATGTTTTTTCACTCAGCTTAAAAATGTCTGAAAATGAATACGTGAACAACCCGTTGAAAACCCCGTAGGGACTTAATGAAAAAGGATATTTTTTATTAAGTACCTTATATATTTTTTACCTTCAAAATTACAACTGGTGATGAAATTTATGATCGGTGCAAAGTGGAAAGTTGAATGTGGACAAGAGACATCATTATCCTACTCATACCTTATAAACAACTAAATAAATAAATACCTTCATTGAGTTTTCTTTTTTCCTACCATCATAATAATTTTCTAATGTTTCCATTTGATAAATAGAGTTTTTATTATAATTTTTTTTTTTTTTTAAGTTTTTTATTCCAGCAGGGCTGGGAGGGTAGTGCAATCCCAGTCTGCCATATTACATACAGAGTAAATAAAAATCATATTATTAGGTAGGTACCTAATGAAAATAAAATTTGAACATAAATTACAAAAAATAACCATAAAATTAAAAATAAAATTAAATTAAACAGAAATTAAAATAAAAAATTTATCGTCCATCAGGGAGGTCGCTTCATCATCTGCATCCATCGCTCATTTAGTGGGGAACTGAGTCACTCGGATGCAGCCACGACAATGATGTTGGTTGATTTCCGTGTCCTGCTCCAGAAGCTGGCTAGTCGGTGGCGAAGTAAGGCTGGGAATGTGTGCACCCTCCCTTCGGTGAACATCGTGGAGGCGCTGCAGAACCTCGGTAGTTGCATAAGTTGCATGTATGCATTGTTGTAGCACACCCTCAGTTTGTCCCATTGCGCTGCTGGGTATTTCGTCCACAGTTCAGTTGTGTACAGGGCGATTATTTGAACACCCTTTTAAGAGTCCCAACTGCTCCCGACTGGAGCCTGTGAGACCACGATATCCCCAATTGGGGTATGTTGTGAGGCTGAAGGTAGTGGGGAGAAGAAGTAGATAGACAAAAGAAAAGTTGAGAAGTATTTGGCATAGTCAAATCTAGTCACCAAGCCAAGGAACGTGTCAATTCTGAATGGTGGTCTTACACCAGGACGATACTTGGATTATCTTCCACTCTGTTTATTTAATTAATTACACAAATTAATCAAACATCATTTATTTGCGCTTATTCCTCGATTACGAGGACATCAAATGGAGTGCCACACTACATAATGGTCAGATTTAAAGCCACGACTGGCTGACTAAAAAAAACTGTTCATTTAACAGTCATTGCAGATTGAATAGTGCAAAAACAATCAGAAATATTCTCGGACATTGAATAATTTAATTGCTTCATATTACAACCTAGAATGAATTAAAGTGAGGTCAATGTTGAAACTTATAACGCCAACATGATCTGATATATGTCATTGGTTCCAACTATATCAGGTCAGAGCACCGACCACTGACAACCCAATAACTTTGTTTTACTGCTTGGTTTTGCACCCCTGGCTGTAATGGATTCAGGTGACGCAAAGACCTGCCCACCCCTGGAGCCAGGTAGGGGTGGTGTTAAATCTATGGCTCGTGGAAGCGTGTAACAATTGGTGTTTTTTCTATTTAATTTAATTGAAAACGCTATCAAGCGGAAAGAGCTTTCGATTGGAATTTTGGTTTCATTTGATACAGAGTGAATTATTTTGGGGGCGCCGCAGATATTTTAAATGACTTGCCGGCGTCGTTTATATACCTACATTCTTGTTCGTAGATATATTTTTCTTTCGTCATTTTCTTCTGGTGTATAATGAAACATATTTATCAGTCAGTGGCAGAGTTGATAACCAGGACCTAGGCATAGTGAGTTCAATTCCTCGGCTGGCTGAGTCCTCCTTCACGACTCAAGTAACATTTTTCACTTACTGTGTCAGAGATTTAAAAAAAAAAACAGATTTTTTGTAACCCAGAAATTATTGACAAAATAAAATTGTAAAAAATACCCTCGTCCCGGAAACCTTTTATTGGATAACTAACACACCTGCCATAGGTCAATGACAGGTCAGTGACTGAGTTGGCATCGCGTTTGGGTCCCACCCAGGCGTCTCGTGTTCGATCCCTCGGTTGGCTAAGTCTCTCATCACAACACAAGCAATATTTTACGATTTCTGGGGTGGTCGTAGGATATTTTTAAATATTATCGAATTATTCGTAACCCGGGTATGGTCACCCGAGAGGTATTGTACGTTTGGTGCCTTAAAAAGGGTGCCCGGGTCTAGTTCTTGGCGGCGATTGCGTTTGCCCACCTTCTGCGTGCCGGATCGAAGAAGACTGGTTGAGGGTGACCTAACCTAGACTTCTCCAGCCGGACTATCCCGACCCATCGCCTTGCAAATGGGAGAGATGGATTCATACGTCTGTCATTACTCTACACATTGACCCCCAGATTCCTACCAACCCCTCCTACCTTTTTCTTTCCAAGAACTTTCTCTTCCTCATTTTCCTCGAATCTCCACACAGCATCCCAAAATATGACATAGGCACTGGGGGATTTTTTTCCCTAAGGGCCTGCTGTGTGGAGCAAATGTAAAAAGTCTTCATTTTATAAGATGCACTACGAAATAACATACGGAACTGTACTCGTACCAGTGACGTGGATTTTGAAACCATGAGCGTTAGGTATTCCTACAGCACAACTACCGTCAAATTTGATAATGAATCATTGATAAAAAGTCTAGTATTTGTGGAACCACGCTTTGTGTTCAAGGTACCTACTGATCTACTAAAGATTTCTTACTGCTGTGTCATTTTTCTACTTGAAGTACCCCATACTACTGTTAGTGGTTATCATAAAGACAATTTTTACCTAGCAGCAGCCCGAAAAAACTATACGGAACTGCATTCGCACCGGTCACGTAGATTAAAAAGCATTTTCCTGTTTTACATATTTTATCAATCTTTATCAATATCATTTTGGTAATCTCGAATTTGTTAGTCATCATAAATTAAAATTTTTGGCCATTTTTGAAGATGAACTTCTGATTGATTATCCTTATACGTCAGAAAAAAACCGTAAGTCATTAACATAAACCTCGAGATAATTTATAATGAAATTTTCCCTCATTCCGATGTGTATACCTAAATGAAAATTAAATCATGTAATCACAATTTTCGATGCCTAGCCCTGTAAATGCCTTCCTGTCAACGTAATGTAATATATGTTTGGATGTATCTTTCAAAACGGAGACCCTTTTTTACGACCGCGCTGAAAGGTTTGACGATGGACGCCCCTGCATGCTTTGAATAGTTTTCCCATGAAATATGTGGGTGGAGGAAAGAGGGGGTGGGAGGGGGCTGGCCAAACTTTGATTTACTCGCATCTCAATCGTGAAGGAGGAGATCCAAAAGAACTATAGTTCTGATCAGCAAGAAAGGGGTCCCTTAAGTGTGTCCATATATTATCATGTCGTAAATTAACTGAGCTCGAATGATGGACTGTATTGACGTGTTTCGGGTTAAAACCATGTGTTGTTAAATTTCTGTAAAAAAGAGTTACAAATTTATCATTAGTAGGTACATCACAGATTTTTTTTAATTTTAGCTTCTCACAGGAAACCCGGAGAAAAAATATTTCCTTAATTTTTTATTTATTTTTATTGGTGTATACTTCACAAGAGTTCCAATCTGCTCCCGTCTGGAGCTAGTGAGACTATGGGATCCCCAATTGGGGAATGTTGTGAGGCTGAAGTGAAGTGGGGAGGGGAAGGATATGGGGAAGAGGAAGGTGACGAAGTATGTATCTGGCTATTCAGATCTAGTCACCAAACACGGCTACCGCCATTTCGAGCAACATTTTGATTCTGACTGGTGGTCTTACACCAGGGCGATACTGAGAGTATCTTTCACTTTGGAACGTGCCGTTAATATACTAAAAAAATATTTTTAAATAAATTAATTGGGAAATTACACAATTTAAACAAACAAAATGTATTTGCCCGCTCCGCTATTCGATCTCGCGACCTTCGGATTACACGTCGAAAGCCTTACCCCTCAACCATGGCTGTCAAGGATAGCTTTAGGTAAAGGAAGCAGAGGAAGTTCTGGGAAGGAAAAGGTATCAGGGGTGGGTAGGAATCTGTGGTACAGTATGTCCAGATCATACGTGGCCCAGATCTAGACCAACTTCATCCCATGAACCCGTACACCCCTGCTAAGTCACCAAACGTAGCGAAACACTTGGCAAAGTTTTTGGTTATCCAAAAAATGGTTCCTGGGGCGGGGGTACCCATTCCCGTCTCCCAAAATGAAATGCGAGTTGTATACCACTTACGCTTTTCGAGAATGTGCCACGCATTCGATTTTTCTTAAAATAATCATAAAAATCATTTTTTTACACAGAATTACATTCGTAAAACATATTTTGAAGGAAAGTGTTTCTGTAATTTATAATACCCGTACCGTTTAACTTGGATAAAGTAAATAACAACTTTTCAAGATAATTATAGTCCGTTTACTAATCGAAATCAAGCATTGATGATATTCAATAGAAGCAATAATCAATCACAACGCATAGCACGATCGACTGAGGGCAGATTAAACAAGACAAACCACCAATCAACTTAATACATTCCAGACATCTGTCATCGACCATACATTAACCGGTAATGTGTCTTAATTGTAATTCATTGATCCCCTGCATACATACGTCACTGACATGTATTACATACTACTATTATATAATACACGTCTGCCAATCTCCATATATATTGCATTCGAAATTACTTACGAATTACAGCTTCAGAGGCACTTAAAAACAGACTGTAAAAAATAAGAATTAAACTAAAAGAAATACTACTGTTTGCTGGAATTGGGTGATAATATGTGTAGAAATTACTAGGGAGTCAAGGAAGTGGGATAACCAATTACTTACATCTGCGAAGGTGCACACAATATAATCATAAATAGAGTTTATATAGTTCCACCGCGATACCACGAGATAATTATCGCCACAACAACACAAACAAAAAACCTTCCTTTTGGTTCAAAAACGAGATTATGAACACTATTATGATCATGGATTTGTTTTCAAGGTAGTCCCAATGAGTCCCAATTGATCTTCTGTTTTACAAAAACAAATGCACTCGAAATTGCTATTTTTCTCTTGTCATTGTTCCAAATTCAAAATGCAATTCCAGCAAGATGATGTGGTTAGGTAGAAGTAGGTAATGGGTAAAATGACATTCCGGTAGGAACTATGCATATTATTATTTAAAAACCAAACACCATATGTACACAATAAATATAATACGTAATCACCTGTAACTTACTGAACGCGTTGTTTAATTATCAAGAATAATAATAATATTTTAATGATTTCAAATCACCTCAGGGAAGCCGTTAAGTAGCTATATTAACATGTTACCTCTAGATTTTTACATCGAAAATATTTATAATTAACTGTTAGTTTGAGTAATTTATTTATACAGGGTTTTTACATATGTTCTCATGTACATTTAGTTTTAAAAACTTATTTAATATTAATATTATATTTTAATCGTAATCTTGAAATTTCTAAACTACGTACTTCAGAACACACTATATTATTAGATATTATCATGTTGGTCAGTTGGCTAAAATAGACGATATTATATAAAATGGATTAAGATGAAATATGCTACATGAATTGGAAACATTTAATTGAATGAAGACAATATTAGCGATACTGAATCGAAAATCTGGAAACAGAAAAATCAGAAAAAGATATTTGCACCTCTGGGATTCAAACCCAGGACCTTATTTAAATATTTATTTCATTATTGTTCAGACATAATGTGGTATCAAGATGACCGTGAATTATTATATGTAGAAATATTAGATTATAATCGCCTTCGGGTTTTAAGTTTAATAATTTTGAATGTTCAAGTCTTAAGTTATATGATGTGAGCTGGTCATACAGTCCACATTTGAGCAAAGACACAAGAACATTGTAATTTTAAATTGATTTGGTAAACGGTGTTATTTCGAATACATTTGCGGGAATATTCATAATGAGAAATTTATACAAAGTAAAATGTTTTTTTTTATTAGTAAAATGTCAACAAAATGGAGTGAGTAACCTATAATCATTACCCAGGAAAACTGGCAAACATTTTTGAATTAGTCCTACGACCATTATTATACACGGAAATTTTTCTAAGTTCAATGATACAGGACTTGCAGAAGATTGAACTGTATGACGTCTGGGCGGGAATCTGATGCTTTTAACCGCTCGACTAATTTACCTTTTCGTAATGTCTCCGAGGTAAATTATCAAGCCTTAACATTTTTAGATTTTTTGGTTCTGCAATAAAATGTATATCGTGGGTATGACTAACAATTGTGCGTTATTTGGAAAGCCTTCCTTTTTCATAATTTAATGAACTCGTTTCATGTTGAAGAGCCAGCATAAGGATAAAATACCCCAGTACAATTTTCTGTAGGTATAACTTATGTTTTTGAGGGTTAGGAAAACTTTAACCATTCTTAGGATATCAAGTGGCAAGCCTCCGCCTGTGGGGAGGATCCCACAAATGTGAAAAATGTTCATAAATTTTGGTTATGCTAATGGCGGCTGTTTTGGAAAAGGGACCAAGCGTACAAAAGAAACCTGCGAAAACAATAGGAAATAGGTTTTTTTTATGTAAATAACTGTTTGGGCACGTTTTATGAGGAATTCTTAAACGTGCAAACGGGTTAGGGATATAATAATTTATTTAGGTTAAGTCTATTCTGAATAAATTGGAAACTATTGAAAATTTATGTTGTGTGCTAAGAGTCCGGTAACTTGAAATTAATTAAAGACATTTTTTGACTAAAGCGTATTCATTGATTTAGAATGCATAGAGCTAAAGCTATTTTTGAATCTGCTTCAAAATAAAAGGATAGTTCGATACATACAGAAGATCGACCGGACATTCTAGTGAGGCTTAAATTAAAGCCTATTGTAATTTTCATAATGCCAGAGCAGAGTCAGTATTATACATAAATAGAAACATTCGCGGGCGTGCGCACAAAAATTACCAAAGTTTCATCGCAAGTGGATGAATGGTATAGAAAGTAATTGCATAACCTCAGAGCTCACTTTAAAAAATCTCCAATCACCAAAGTTTCATTACAATCAGATGAATGGTACAGGAAAGCATACAGGACAAACAAAGAAACATTCATTTTTATATTTTAAGATACAGATTTTAATTCTACTTTATATCTACCGTGTTCATTGTTTTAAGTGTTTAATTTAATTTTTTTTATCTTTAAGTTTTTACTTAACATTAAAAGCTCTTGTTTTCTCTTTATCATGCATTAAATCATGTAAAATACAAACTTTTGTTAAATCCCATCAGGCCTCCTAGCACAGTCGATCGATAAGGATTGATAGGATAACTTTCGCTCATTGTTCCCTAGCATGACTACAGATCGCCATCGAATAAGTAACCGTTGACATTGACTAAATGTTCTTAATATATTTGACGTCAACGGTTGTTTGTACGTTAGCGATCTGCAGTTGTCCTAGGAAACGATGAGAAGTTACCGAAAGTTTATCCTTATCTTTATCGTTCGCCCATGCTAGGACCCCAGGTTTCTAATCTTAATATATAAAAATGAATGTTTCTTGGTTTGTCTCTTATGTGCTCCTAAACCATTCATCCGATAGCAATTACACCTTGCTAATTTGATGTGCGCGTGGCCGCGATGATTTCTGTATATAATAGTGAGTTCTTGCGTTATGAAATTATTTCCTCTACTGCGAATTATTATCCGACAGCGATGAAACTTTGGTGAGTTGTTGTGAACACGCACGTAAATGTTTACATACATAAATATATTGTGGGGCACTAGTTTTTTTAAATTTGTATAAAAAATTGGAATAGGTGGCGCGCGAGTCGTTTGAAAAATGAGTGTATTTCATGTAGTTTAGCGGCGGGAAGGGAAGGCGGGAGAGGGGGGGAATCTGGGAGAAGCGGAGGGGTATGAGAAAGTTAGGGGTTTGCGCAAGGGGGGTAGAGAGAGGCGGGAAGGCGGGGAAGGTAGATACTGAACGTGGGCGACGGGGTTCGCGGGACAGGTGTAAGCGGAAGATGGCTGGGGGGAAGGCGGGGAAGATGGAAAAGGAACGTGGAAAGGGACGCCGTAGGAGAAAGGAAGGCAGAAGGGAAACGAGACGAAAGCGAAAGGACACGGAGGGAAAAATAATTTATTTATTTAAGTGGCATGCCGGAAACTCGCTGGTTAATAAAAAAAATACAAGTGTGCAGTACACACAGA
The DNA here is from genome assembly GCA_917563855.2 of Limnephilus lunatus. NCBI lineage: Eukaryota > Metazoa > Arthropoda > Insecta > Trichoptera > Limnephilidae > Limnephilus > Limnephilus lunatus. The sequence continues at coordinate 60,116,846 of OU830601.1, forward strand.
GGCTATGAAGCATCGCAAAAAGAGGAGACCGATCATCACAGGCTAAATCCTATAAGTGTACATATGTGTTTGTCTCTTTTTAGTGTCGCTTTTTCGTTTCATCAAGATTCAAATCACAACGTGCTAAAGAATTGTTCATTCCAATAAATAAATTAAGAATATGAACGATTCCGAAATAGCAGTATTCTTATCTTCTGTGTGTTCTAAACACCTTCAATAATATAATCGACTTAAATTTCATTATTTGCGAAACTATTGATACTTCTGTTTTTATTGGGCATTATGATAAACTGATCTCTCCGTCAATTGGTTTCTATTTTTACGGCATTTTATATTCCAATTTTACGACAGATATAAAATTATTTTGGAATTGGTTTTGATCTTTAAATTATTTTATCGAACCCGTAAGGAAAATTCTGATGAATAGTTTAAGAATGGTAACAAAAAAAAAAAAAAATTGTATCAACGATAGAGTCATTGTATCGATACTTATTCAAATTCGTGCCAAGTCTTAGTGCTTTATTAACGTTTGTTAAAATAAAACAAAACAAAGAGCTAACTTTATAATGATTTAAATCAGAGAGAACTATGAACCAGATTTAGATATAACAGACAACTCATTCAAAGAAGACTCTGAAAGCCTTCCCGACGCTTTTCCATACCATTTAAAATGGTACAGGCATTTGTACCAATCATAAAAGTTGTTCGTCAAAATTTGTTCTAGTTATTTCTAAGAAAAGCCAACGGTTGACAAATTTCAACTTACGCTAATGAAATCCCTGGGCGAGGAATTAGTTACCCAGTGAAAAATTCATTGTTCTTTTTTCTTAGGGTCTAGTTGGGTAACTAGCAGAGGCGGCTTGTTTCTGGAATTTCCAGCAAAGCAAAATTTCATAAATATTTGGTTTAAAATTTTCTTTTTATGAAATATAGATGAATCAAGTCAATTGATGTGGGTACTGCAATTCATTCACTCCACTAAGTTACATTTGTAAAATAATTGAATAAATAGCCAGTGGCGGTCGCGAAAACATCTCGACAATAAAATACAAATTCATTGTTGAAAATCACATTCCAGATGCATTGAATTTCACAGAATATTTACACATACCATGGAACCGCTGCTGATAACTAGTGACTGTTGTACTTTGCTGGATTTTTAACTGTATTTACATGCATTAATTGGTAATTCAGCTTCTCAGGCAGTTTTTGGAGTGTATATATATTTCATATTTTAAATACGCGATTAATGAGACATCATACAACAATTTAAGTACACTGCATGTCAAAAATCACTAAAAATATCTTCCATGTATATTTTAGCCCAATTAGCACGCGCCTTATCTCTCTAATACTTTTTGCCTGATATCGTACATGAAGTATATCGCCAACTTATTTTTAATTTTCTTGGTTTTTTTCATTAAACTTTTAGTAAAATTCAATCACAATTCGTGGGCACATTAAAAAACTGCTCTTTATTTCTACTTTTCACTAGTTAAAGAACTGTTCTTAACTCGAGCGAAATCACCTACTATATTCAATGGATTTATGTAACAGGTGCTATAACCATGTAATTTTTTTACTTAAAATACCTTGCGTCATAATATGCTCTGTATGTCTTAATAAATAGATGTACAAATGCATATCTAAACCTGTTTAACGTTCATTGATGTATTGGTTATATATTGGGTCCTTACATATAAAATTGGCGTTTTGCCGTACTGGCAACTTTGATCTCAAATATCTTCTCTTTGGTTAAGAATTCCAAATTCAAATTTATACAGCTATTTACTCATGTATTTATGTTTCGAAAATTATAATTCATTTGTTTTTTCCTAGATTGTTTTTTTTTCTTTGCGACACATAGTTTACACAATGGAAAACTTGAAATATCGCGTTATTTACGAGTAAGAGTTCCACCGTGGCACCAGTGCTGCAGAAACGGCTCGAAGGATTAATGATGTGTATGGCGACGGTGCCGCAAAAGAAAACACAGTGCGTTTTTGGTTCCAACGTTTTCGTTCTGGAAATTTCGACCTGCAGAACAAGCCTCGTGGACGGCCGGAGACCAAAGTTGATAATGAAGAATTGAAGGCTATTGTGGAAGCGGATCCATAGCAAACCAAGTCCGAGTTAGCTGCTAGCTGCGGTGTTGGTGATAAAACTGTTTTAATCCACTTAAAGCAAATTGGGAAGGTGAAAAAGCTCCCATACAAAACTCCCATAAGCTCCCATATGAAGTTCCTCCCATACAAAACGCCAATTTCATATGTAAGGATCTAATATTAACCATTAGGCGTATTATTATTAATGCATAATAAGATGTGCCCACGGAGCTATAGAAATGCTCTTGCGCACAATTCACAGCTTTGTGAACGGCCCGAGGCGAATTTCCTGTTAAGAATAAAGCATTGAAAAATCGATAAATCATTCAATAAAGAAGAGGCATAAGGGGTAAGTTAAAGTACGGAGCAGGAGTGGATGAAAGAGTGGGAGGGGGGAGAGTGGGGTGAGAGTTGGTGTTGGGAATGGGAATCCCACGGGTAAGACAAGAAGAAGCCCGCCAAATATCCCGGTTAATTTTTCACGGCCTCCGACGGAGAAGGGGTAGAGGTGGATTGTCTAGGGAGAGAGAGAACTGAGGTGAACCACATACCGTAATGAATCCGTAATAGAGATAGCCACAGAAAACAAGGGAAAAGTTTTTATAGTACGATGACGTCAAGATTTAGGTTCTCTGATTAAGGGGTTCGCAGAATTATTTTACAAAAGTCACCTTTTGTTAATGAGAAAGCTTAAGAATGAAAAACAATTGATTCACAATTTCTAGTATCAAAAAACTAATAATGTATAAACTATAATTTTGTTGGTAAACTAAAGTTTAAGATTTCTTATGCATAGCACAAAGGGTAAAAATTGTGCTATTAGTTTACCAATTAAAAAAATACAAGTTATATTTGACAAGTTAAAGTATTTCACCAAAAATGTTGACAAAATTTGTCTCGACGCCACCTAGTGGGAGATTTAGCACTTACAATGCCTTTCTCACAAAAAAAAAGGTTGGTTTTTTTCAGGTGGAAAATGTAATAAGCAGCAATTGTTGAATGAAACACTAGTATATATTGAATTATTTGGCGGGTAGGAGATAAGCCGAAGTAGCTCAGTGGATAAAGAGCAGTTAAACGGTCCAGTCAGCGGTATGTATCTTTTCTCGGAAGATTTTTTCAATGTAGATGAGTGTTTCAGGCTAATAATTATTGTTATTGTAGAAACTTTGTGGTTTGACGTATTTAATAAAATAAAATACTATTTTGTTTAAAACAACGAGTTAAACTCGTAAACAAAACAGTATTTTATTTTATTAATAATTATTGCTTATAATAATTGTTTAATAATGTAGAAGCTTAATTAGAAAAAATATTAGTTGTGTATGGTTACAAAAATATATATTATGCATTATTAGAAATATTTAACTGTCCAACTAGGAAGGTTTCCCGTTTTAGAACCATAAAATAGCCTGTTTTCGTTCACATTAGGTAGGTACATGCTGTTATTTATAAAACTTAGTTACTAAATGAACTACGGCTCAAGATCCATTTTCATCATAACAAAATCAGTCAAATACCAGTTTCTAAAAACAATACAGCAAATAAATAGTCTAAAGTCGTAAAGAAAAAATAAACTCATTTATTCATGAAACAGAAAGTTCGAAAGCACTCGAACGTTCGGCTGTGTTTTTGAAGAAAATTCAAGATAGATTTACGTTTACGTAATCATAAAAGCATAGTGTTTTCTTATTAAACTAAATATTTTGCAAGTATAGTGAATGAAGGGATTATCTATCAAAGAGTTTTTTTCGGTAAAGTAATGACATGTATCTGATTCTAATTAAGATTCCCACAATATGTACTATATTGGAACCTAATATGAATATATTATTAAAGTTAAAGACTTAATTTTTTCTATGGAAATATTTATTATTGTATGGAGTAGGTATAAAACATGTTTATTTAATTATCTGCATAAAAACATCACTTCCTACAACAATTAATAAATATCTCGCTCTCTTCAATTGGCTTATTGATTAACAAGTTAATCAAATTTTACGCGTATTCTGGATAAGGAATTGAATTAAAATGTTGTGGAAGAGGGGGAGTTTTCAGTGAAAATCTCAGCTGATCTCGACTGAATGTAGTACGACAAGGCCTTGCGCGTGTGATTAATGAGCCTCAGATATGGCTAGGACTAACTTTGGGACCTTGGAATCACTCTTTAAGACATGACTTAATGTGGGCCTCAATGCTTCTCAAATAGCACTGCCAAAAAATTTAATTAATGTAAGTAATATATTTAAAAAATAATAATGAGGTATTTCAACAAACGAGGGATTTTTTTGAAAATGTATGAAATATTTAAAGATCATTTTTCTGATTTTAATCATCCTACTAAAAATGTTTGTTTTTTATGTTCTCATTACATATGATTTTAAAAACGATCTAAAACTGAAAAAATCAAAACGGCCCGTGGTTGGCAAAAAGGATTGTGACGTCACAAACGTCTCTCAGCTTGGCTAGTATAAATAAAGACTGTCAGTGAGCGTCCACGCTCATGACGTAACACTATAGCCCCGCCAAAAAAAATATCGTTTTAACGGTAATTTAAAAATGGGAATCTTTGAGCCGCTGTAGAAAATTTATTCGTCAACATAAAAATAAAATAAAAATGCTATGATAATCATAATTTTTTTAAGAAATAAAGAAAAACGTGGAAATACCCCATTCTGCAAGGTTTTTTCATCTGGTAATAAGTAACTAACCGTCTTAATAATATTATTTTGAGTATCACTCTTCTAAACATCGGTGTATTTAAATTCGTATTAAATATATATGTCGTCCAATGCGCTTTGCTGCATGAAGCCAATGGAACTATTGGAACAACAATTTATGATATTTTGTAAGCTAAATTGAATGTAAGTGGGAAAAGGGAATAAAAAGGGTGATTTTTAACAGAATGAAAGCCGTTTCAGTTGGCAATTGCATTTAATTTATTCAAAGAGTCGTTTCATTTATTCAAAATTTAACGTTTTCTGTAGTCGAGGGGCAAGGCTCTCGGCTGGCGATCCGGTGGTTGCGGTTTAATATTCCGGCGTACCCAGATAAATTTTAGTTGATGGATTTGTGTTTTCACAATTTAATATTTAAAAATTGTATGAATTATATTTGCGGCACGTTCTTTAGTAGAATATACTTTCAGTAACGCCCTGTTGTAAGGCCACCATTCAGAATTGAAACATTTCTTGAAATGGCTATATCTGAATAGCCAGGTATTTTCCCACTTTCTTTATTTTCCGTATTTTCCTCTTCCTTATCACTTACCCTCCCCACTTACCTTCAGCCTCACAACATACCCCAATTGGGGATGCCATAGTCTCACGGGCTCCCTGGCTGTGAGGAATTCACATGAAAAAGCGTTGGATAAAGGTGGCTTTAAGTAACTTGCTTTTATTTTTTTGATCTATGACATCTGGACTCAATAACAATTGTTCTCTCTGATGAAGAGATTATCATATCGTAAACATTTCGGCACTTTGGATGAACGCGAACTAATGTTAAACTGATTGATCTACCAATCATTGTTTTTTCCTCTCTCTACAACTATATTCAAGACACGAGTTCACTCCTCTCTTTCACTAAAAAGATACTCCACGTAACATTTCCATACACAACATAGGTCCAATGGGAAATTATTTCCTTTTTGGCCTCCTGTGTGGAGTTAGGTAAATTATTAAAAATGATAATAATAATAATGTTGCTATTTTAAGCCCAATGACCTTCTTCGACGGCTAACATCGTAAAAGTTTATTGAGAGCTTTTCTACACTTTCTTTAATAAATTATTAACGCCTAGATACTAAAGTTTTGGCATCACTGGCATGTAGGTAAAATAAATAGTTTATTTCTGCTTCAGCTGGAAACTTATCCAGCGAAGATTATTCGGGTACACGCCAGCTTCTTAGCGTCTGATAAGGCTGTCTAAAAGGATTCAAGGGAATATGTGGGAATACGCCCACTAGCTACTAGCCATTAACAATGTAGGTTTTCATTTCCTAACTTATTAACCTTTAGCTAGAGCGTAAGATTTTTTTATGTTAATTATTTGTCAGTCGAAATCTCTCAGGACCAATGTTCTACGAATACCGTGAAAATCCCGAAAGCCGAAATCCTAAAACCGTAATGCGGAGTAAACAAAGTATAGCTAGCATATCAATTAACATAAATCCCCAAAACCAAAGCCTAAAAATTATCAAACGCTTGCTGGTACCCGACATGCGTTGCAATGCCATTAAAATAAATATTTTTTTATATAAATAAACGTTTTTTCTCCCTTTATTTCCTTTCCCATGCGTCCCCGATCCCTCCCGAGTCCTCTTTCCCTCCCTACTTCCCCTTCCACCTTCCCCCTCTTGTCACCCATTCCGCGAACACTACCTGCTTCGTTACCCTCCCCTCCTTCCTTCTCTCTCTACCACTAAAATGTAAGAAATACACACATTTCATTTTATTTATACTAATTTCATAACGCCAGAAGTTACCGTTATACATATACGTAAACCTTTGCGGGCTTGCTCACAACAAATCATCAAAATTTCATTCCAATCGGATGAACGGTATGGAAGCGCATAAAATACGAACAATCAAAAAAATATTGATTTTAACATATAAGGTTAAAATAGAATTACAGTTTAAAAGTAAAATTAATCCAACCAAACCATATCTTAGTTCATTTCCCGGTTTGATAGTGTGGTTAAAGTTATCTTATCATACATATTTACAAACGCTATAGGTATAAAAAGTTTATATATCTTAATGTCAAGAAATAAGTGATTTCGTCTTTCGGAATTTTGCCTTCCACGATAGTTTCTTACATCTAATATGATTGAAGAAAGTAATCATCTATATGTTTTGGCAATAAGCGACTCCTTCACTTAAACGTGTATTACTCGTAAACTTTTTCCATATTTTATGTATGCCTACACGCCTACATAATATTATTAAGTGATTTTTTATGTACATTTATTTTTTTCTATTTATAAGGGTTCAGTATACAAATAAAAAAATGTATATTTTATTTTTAATACACAATACTGAAAACAGGTTCAATAAAGAGAAATGTAAACAAAATACTTGCCAAGAATTTATTTTTAATGAAATAAGTATTTTTTTAAATCTTTATTCAGCCAAAAAAGTGGGTTGTTTTTGGAATATGATATATTACTATCTATCCTTCGTAGGTTAGGAATGAAATTTGATCTGTAGGCGAGAGAGCCTGCTTTACGTAGTCCCTGGAGTGGTATAAATCGAGTATCGTGTTAAGCCGAATTAACATTCGTTATTTGGCTGGGCAACCTTTCAGGGCAGGGATCATCAAGTTTTGGGGTTGATGGCGTTTATTTATTGAATGGTTTGTGTTTCCGATTTTTATAGAAATCAGGAATAAAGTCAATTTATTGTTTCATATTCATAATCGCATGTAAAAATTACGGCTAATATGAAAAAATATCGGTATCACGAATGCTTGCAACATAATCAAGTTTATTTTATTTCTAGAAAGAAAAGGAATCTATTAGAGTTTCGACATCTCACACCCCTCCGCCAATATTCACTGTCATTTCAAAAGGAAATTCGTCTTCTTTCAAACCTAAAATGCTGGGAAAGGTAAAGTTAAATTACCTGATATTTAGGAATTCATTTTTCTTAGCGGATGGCGTCATTGTGTCAAAATGGCGAGCGGATCTGGACTCGATAAACTTGCTCAGAAAACTCGTAGTGGGCGGCTCACATTAGCTCAAATAGAATTTTTTTTTGACTGAATCTGACGACGATTATCTCAGTAACCATGTAGTTTTATCAGATCTGGAGATTGAGGATGAGGAATCCGCTGAGGAGAAGCTAGAAGTTTTGGAAGTTACGACGAGTGAAGCCGGTCCGTCGGTTTTCGTGCCCCCAGCCAAACTGCCAATCCTGACGAATGGAAATGGAATTCGTCTCCAACATCTCTCGAATTCCTATTACCGAAAGTCCAAGAATGTAGCACATTTAATGAATTGGAAGAGGACAAGACAGCATGCACGGCATACTAGCGATTCTTTACTGTCTGGATCATCCAAAACGTCTGGATCGCACTGGGAATGCAAATCTTTCAAAGTGGACCTCCACGTCCCTAGTTGCTTTAACGACAATCATACAAAATTATTGTTTTAGTTAAAAGTATACATACATAAATATGTAGTATCTCGTTCGTAACAAAATGCATTACCCTTAAGCATGACGGAAAATAATTGAATTTGAGGTGCTAACAAGGCGTCGCGTTGTTTAATGACTAGAAGATGTTGTTTGTAGAATGGGTTTATATTTATATTTTATCTATTTGTTTTGCAAAAACAGTACATAAAGCAATACAACAAGCACCGAATGATAGTACTGGCACCGAGCAATCATATATGACGGTAACCAAGTAGAGTGCCGTAATTGTGTACCCCATATACTGATAATGTGTTGCGAGAAGAAAAGTGAGCTATTGAAAATGTTTGTACATGAAAATATAATGGTAAACTGGTAGTGCCGTAAACATGTACCCAATAATGATAATGACATATGCCACATAAAAAAAGCGAGTTATATAAAATGTTTTATATGTATATCAGTCATCAAGTTGATTAGTCAGACATCTCCAAATACTAGTTTTGAGATAATGAGGAAAGAAATACTCGAATGCTCACAGTAAATTAAATATTATTTACACGTGTCTGTGTTTTACACATTATTATGTATATAAGCATTAAAATAATACCGGAAAGCAAAACGGTCCAGTGCATGAGTGTGACATTTTGAAATTCCCTAATATTAACCCGGATTTTTTTTTTTAAATAAATGAAAAGAAAATACTTGGTTTTAAGTCACTTTATTGATTTATTTTCATTGTCTACCGGTTTCTCCTACCATCATCGGGACTGTTTAAAAAAATAATGCTATCAAATAAAGAAGTATACGTGTATATACATTTTTTTAAAGAAAGATAAACATTCCCGGGTTATGAATAACCAGATAATATTTGAAAATCTCCTACAACCGAAAATGTTGCTTGAGTCGTGATGAAGGACTTGGCCAGCCGTGGAATCGAACACGGGTCCATATACCATAAGCAAGCATTATTTTTATAACAATCCTGATGATGGCAAGCAGGTACCGAAACCGGTAGACAGTGAAAATAAATTAATAAAGTGACTTAAAAACGAAATTTTTTTTCGTTTATTTAAAATATCAGTCACAATGTGGTTGCTTCTTTTGAAAAATCTTTTTTTGTTTTTTTATTTTTATTTCAGTGCAAGTTTCTCTGCATTTCATTTGATTTGGCGGTGTTTGTGAGTAATCTGAGTGTTGTGCCAGATAGAGAGTGTACACTTTTATATATAACTGCATACTCAACTAAAATTTCGATTTATCGGAGAACTCTGACCAATCAACTCGACGAGGACGATCGATGTAAATCAATGCTGAAATTGCAAAAGCAACCACATTTTGTAATTTGTGTAAAAATCAATGGAAGTTACAGAAATAAGTGAATTATTTTAATATAATGGTACTTAAATAAATATTTATTTAGACGATTCTGATAGAGATTGTGGTTAAGGGTTGCTGGAATTGGAGAAGAGGTGGATTACACTGTCTTTCGGGAAATTTATGTTAATTTCCTTTCATCCCCCCGTGTATTGCTAAAATGTTTTATTGGAGTCGGGAGCAGGGGAGCAGTGGAGCAGTGGAGCAGGGGGGGGGGGGGCAGGTGAATCTGTGTATCTAGCATTCTCCCAGTCTGGCTAATTTATCAAGTTGCGAGGATACTTGAAGTTTATTCTAAATCGTTCCTTCCTTAAAATATGGAGGATGAAGCAATGGTATAAAACGTACATTAAATTTATTTAAAAATCATTGAAGAAGAAGATACTATTAATAAATGTAAACAAAACATGAAACAGAACAAAACACAAAAATAAAAAAAAGGTTATGGACGATTTATATACAGGGTGTCAAGGGTACTTGACTTAGGTACTTTAATCAGTGATACCTGACTATTTTATATTATGGATTATTTGGAGTAAAAAATATAAATTAAATTTTGGTCTCCGGTGACTTTTTTATGTGTTTTTTTCTACAAAAATACATAATAATAGTAGGTGTTGAACAGTTTTGGGTGGGGTAAAACATATTTTTTTTATTATTATATAATACTAGCTTTTACCCACGGCTTTGCTAGCATAATATTAGTGGGTAATTATTGGCATAATTGTTATTATTCTCGCTATTTTGTCTAATAGAAAATGATTATTGTTTAATAGAAAATTTCAAAATTTGAGAATGACATTTCGCAAATAAAAATTCTATTTTAGAAAATATTTAAATTATAGAAATAGAAATTTATTTTAAGTACCTACTCCCTTTATTAGTATTTTATTCATATTTGAATCCAGAGTACCCTAAAAAAAATAATAAAATGACAGTCCACTTCAAACGCTATGCTTTATAGCAACGTTATGCTTTTTGTTCGGAGAATAAACATTTTTAGAGATATGTAGATATTAACTACGACGCCAAAAAAGTACTCTTTTTAATCACAAAAAAGCACTCTTTTTAATCACAAAAAAGCACTCTTTTTAAAGCTAAAATTAAAAAAAAAAATGGTTTCCAAGGTAACAATTTGTTTAACGTTTGCAATAACTCGATTTTGTTAGGGACAGAAAACGTATGATACATAATTTCATAACGCCACAGCTCATTCATAACGCCAGAACCTACCAATATATAAAGCCGTTGTTACTCGCAAATAATGTAGCTTTCGATTAGTGAAAGAATTTTTATATTCCATTCTATATTTATTACGTAAAAGAGTAAGCCGTTTTATGTGCAATCAGTTTTAGACATTAAAAATACATATAAAAAAGAATTAATCTTAGGTTGGAAAAGAATTGACCTAGTATAATAGTAAGTATCTAGTGTAGCCCAAAAAGCGGCATATTTGGCAGATTTGGGCTCAAGGCCAAGTTGTGCCACGTAAAAATTATTATTTTTAGTTCTAGTGTTTTTCTATTTAATAACAAGTACCTACATACTTTTGTAAAAGACAATTATTGAAAAAAGATTAGATCAGCATTAAAATACTGCGCTTACATTGTTTAAAATTGTTGTTTTTTCACTTTTTCCCTTGCCTTACGGTATTTACTTATTTCCAGTTTGACCCTAATACTTTAATTAATTTTATTAGTTCTTTCATCCGATCATCAAATTTGTTGGAAATCTTTTTCCCAAATTACAAATCTTAAATCTGAATTGTGGAAAAAAGTTTTATTATTCTTTCGTTTGCGTCTGTTCTGTAATCTATAAATCTTCAATCTCGCCTCGGCTTGAATTAATTATGAAGTGTTCGTAGTTTTGTAGAAGGTTTATTGTTATGATTAATAGATTCCTAAGTCAGCTTATAAAATCTTTGGTATAAAAAAACAGATTACTGATAATATGGACAGAAGTGAAATATGATGTACCTACATATATGCTTGAATATGCCAATTCGACAAAGGAAAAACTCACTGAGATTTACAAATTCACATTTAATTGACAATAACAAAATTAAGTTAGCAAATTTTATTTAAATTAAAAAAAAAATTCGGGGGATTATTCTGAGGTAATCAATAAATAACCATAAAATCAAAATCATTCCTTTTATGTCAGGATATTTATTTAGGTAGCAGGCACATAGGATATAGAGATTTATTTAAATTGAATACCTCACAATAGTTGCAGTCAAGAGCCAGTGAGACTATGGCAATCCCAATTGTAGTATGTTTTAAGGCTGAAGGTAGTGGGAAAGAGGAATGTGGGGAAGCATCTGGATTTTCATATCTGGTCACCGTACATCACATAACTCCCAGCTGCTCCCATCTGGAGCCAGTGAGACTATGGCATTTCAATTTTTTTAAAGGGGAAGGGGATGGAAAAGAGGAAGGTGGGAAGTAACTGGCTATTCAGATCTGGTCACCAAACACGGCTAAAACTATTTCAATTAACGTTTCAGTTCTGAATGGTGGTATTACGTGTGGTGATACTGAGAGTATCTTCCACTCTGAAACGTGCCGCAAATATACTATATATTATTTGAAATTAATTAATTGTGAAATATCATAAATTAATCAAATAATTTTTTTTTGCGCACGCCGGGATCGTATCCCGTGAACTTCGGATTGCAAATCAAGAGCCTTACCCCTCGACCGCGAAGGCCGTCAGAGCAAAATAAATTCTAATACTGACACCAAGTCCTGGAATACCTGCCAAAACAGATCCAACATCAAAGATTTTATCAAAACTAACTTAAAAGTAATTATTTTTTCAATGGTACGTTGACGATTATCTATTACTTCAATGTAATTTACGGTGCTAGAGATTTTATGTCAGCGTTGAATCTTTCCCAAATGAAAGACTAAACCCTTCCACACACTTTTCACAAATGAATATCTAGTAAATTCACGCAATGTAAGTGCACTTTAAAAGTATAATAAATACAAAACAATACAAGAACAATACGTCAATCCACCAGAAACATAATGGGAAAATATTTCATCGACTCCAGATATTTTCATATCAGAGGGTTCGGCTCTGATGAAATCCTAACTGGTCCGATAAATCCTACTGATCCCTCAATATAAATATTTAAAAAATCTTTCGTAATCCTACATGTATTTAAAATGACCGACTTTTGAATTTTTATATACAAATTATTTGACAAATCTAATACGCCTAAATTTTGAATGAGAGAGCTAGGTATAATGCCAGTAGCCGAAATAACAAATGGTAATACTTTTATAGTCTGAGAATGTCAAATTCTTTTAATCTCATTTCCTAAATCTGTATATTTTCTTATTTTTTCAGAAACAGTTTTCTGAATATTACAAGAATTTGGAATAGCGACATCGATTAAATAAGTTATTTTTTTTTAATTTTGTCATGTAAAACTACATCGGGTCTATTATGACTAATTATTCTGTTTATTAGAATAGTTTTATCTTAATAAATTTTACAAAATTCATTTTCTAAAAATTAATTTGGTTCATATTCATAATATGGTACATTACGGCAGTCAATCAAGTTATGTTTAATTACCAAACTTTGGTGAATTATTTTTAAAACTTGATTGTGCCTAAATGTATACTCGGACGGCGCTAGTACAAAACATCCCGATATAATATGTTCTATAGTTTCCAGAAAAGCCAAACATTTTCTACATAAATCATCAATTTGATTTGCATCTTTGATGATATGCTTCCTATAATTCTTAGTATTAATGACTCTATCTTGAATGGCAAGCATAAAGCCTTCTATTTCTGCGCTCAACTCTCCAATACTCAACCATTTGTTTGACGAAAATTTGTCAACATATGTTTGGTTGAGATAATTGAAGTGTTTTGCGTGAAGAATTTTATTTTAACAGGAATCTAATAATTCCTGGTTGGTATTTATAAGAATGCTGGCATTCTCGTCGTATAAATTTAATGGCGAAATATTTCTTTCTGCCTTGCAAATTATTTTGTGCATTTCTGAACTATCAGCTTTCCTATTGAAAAAATTTCTTAGCATTTCTACCTGATTTAGTTTTAAAGATGTTATTTTGACTATACCTCTACCTCCTAAATTTCTAGGTAAATTAATTCGTTCTATAGCTGAATTTGGATGATGGGAATGAAATTTTGTTAATGTAGTTCTAATTAATCGTTCTTAGCTATCTAAATCTGTATTAGACCATTTAATTATGCTAATTTAATTTAATTTAATTTAATTAATTAATTTAATTGTGTTATTATAATATGTGTTATTATTTGTATTTTGTATGTGTTATTATTATAAACTGATCGTGTTAAGCGCCTGCTCTCAATACAGGTTCTCCTAATAATACAGGCATAGGACAAAACAAATTGTACGTATAATTATTATTACTGCAGACACATTTGTCTAGGGATATTTACATTTTATTAGAATTTATTTTATATTACACGCAAAAATGTTTTGTAAATATCCTGTTTGTGTCTCAAATAAATAAATAGATAAAAAAAACATAAATAAAGATGAATGAATGAAAAAAAATATCTTTTCTGTAGTTTTTACAAACATAAATAGTCACAAAAATGAATGAACCCAACTTAACTTCAAAAGCTCCGAGTGCATTCATATTGTGATTTAAAAAAAAGCTGCCTTCCACCCGTTTTTTCGGTAAATACCAAAAATTCAATAAAACGTCACCATTGTTACAAAATACCACCGATTTTGATGAAAAATATCTCCGCTTTACCCAAAAATCCCTCTAAAAACATCGCGAATATCATCAAAAATAACAAAACCTATGCCAAAAGTATTGAGAAATTTTTAAGGTACCTGCTGATTTTTTAAACCTGTTTTCATTTGGTTGCTGGTTGTATTAACCAGAGCAAATCTGAAAGATGTTTTCACTTCAGAAAACCGGCATAGGAATTTTTATAAGCATTACAATGTTCACGAGAAACCCATCCAAACTAACGTTTACTTTTGTTGTTTAGTTTTGTAGTTCAAGCAATGAATGTTAAAAGGTTATGTTATTTATCAACGACTTTGACTTAAATTATCGTTACTAATAAAGCTAATTAAGTATGAAGTGACGCGTTGACTGTATTTCAAAATGTTTTCAAATTCGGGGAATGATTCGATAATCAATATTTTTTCTCGAATCTTTTGACTTTAAGCAATAAGAAGAAGAAGATTAAGAATCAATTTTCAAACTCGGTTTATAAACCCCCAATTTATGTATGAATCAATTTACAAATTCATGATAGATTTTAGTCTAACCCAGACTGCGTATTTAGAGCAAACGGGAATAAAGACAATGAAGAAATTGTATTACGACGGACCCGTTGAAAAAATCGATGTGCTTCTACTAGATAAATTAGTGTTATTATTATTATATAAACTAGCGAGTTCCCGGCGTGCCTTGCAATGCCACTTAATTAAGAACTAGTCTCTCCCTGCGTGTCTTTTCTTCCGTCTTCCCTTCCTTTTTCGCGTCCCCTTCCCCTCACGCGTTTCCACTCCGCCTTCTCTCACTGTCCCGTGAACCTTCCATCCCGTTACCCCCTCCCCTCCTCGTTCCATACATTCAATCCAGATATAATCAGTTTTCAAACCACTCGCATGCCACCAATTGCAATTTTTTATAATGCCAGAACTCACTGGTATGAAAAGTATAGAAACCTTCACGAGAGTGCTAACAACATTTCACCAAAGATTCAAGGCAATCGGATGAATAGTTTATGAAATAATTTCATAATGCCGGAGCTCACCGCTTTATATAGAAACCATCGCTAGCGTGCGCACATCAAATCCCCAAAGTTTCACCGCAATCGGATGAATGGTTTAGCAACACATAATTTCATGACGCCAGAGCTCACTATTATTTATTTATTGACGCCCTATTGGGCTTTAACATATAAAATACAAATAAAATTTATAACAACAGTACATAACAAACTTAAAAAAAGATTACAAAATATACAAATAAAGCATAAACTCAATAAAAAAATTGGAGTACATACATCTAAAGCTAATTCCACTTGGATGACTTTAGAGAACTCGTAGATGCAACAATTCATATACCTACGAACAACAAAAACATAAAAAAAATCAAAACACATTAATTTTTACTTAATTACTCATATGCTTTTGGAATAAGAACAATAAAAAAAAAACAACAAACAAAAGAAAATCGAAATAAAATAAAAATTTCTCATTCATTATTTACATCTAAAAAGTGGTGGACTAATTTGGCTTTAAATGAATCTAAGTTTAAATTAAATATGTCAGCTACATCAGTCAGTTCATTACCCAACCTATGTATTCTTTCTACTGCAGAATTCGTAGCGAAGTTATTGTTGCAAAATAAAATATTCCGTCTAGTATATTTTGGAGGTATGTGTAAGGATAACAAGTTTATAGCGTCAGGGCAGTCCAACCTTGAATGAATAATTTTATACAATAAAAGGAGATCAAATATTTTTCGCCTTTCAGTTAATTTTGGTAAGTTAAGTTTACTGCGTAAACTGACATAATTGATTTCAATAATAGGAATACCAATTTTGAAATTAATAAAACGTAAAAATTTATTTTGAATTTTTTCAATTTGTAAACAATGAGAGTTGAAATGAGGACACCAAATACTTGAATTGTATTCAACCTGACTTCTAACCAAAGACGTGTATAACAATTTTATGATTTTTTATGTAATCAAAGTCTTTAGCAATTCTGAGAATAAATCCAAGCATTTGTAATCCCTTACTGGTTATACTAATAATGTGATTCAAGAAGCGTAATTTAGAGTCAAAGATAATACCAATATCGTTGAATTCAAAGACTCTTTTTAGAGTGGCATTGTTAATTGTGTAGTCGAATAATAAAGGGGTTTTAGATCTATGGAAACTGATCGTTTGACATTTGTTGATATTAAGATATAATTTGTTTACGATGCACCATTCATAAAGTTTATTTAAGTTCCTTTGTAGAGTTAAACAATCAGAAGAATTTTCGATAGATTTAAACAGCTTTAGATCGTCAGCGAATAGAAGAAAGTGAATATTATCGAAAATTAATGATATGTCGTTAATAAATAGTAGAAAAAGAAATGGTCCTAGGTGGGAACCTTGGGGGACTCCACTTAAGGCAAAAAAAGTGTATGAAGTTGTGGAGTTAATTTTTACAGATAGTTTTCTATATGATAAGTAGCTTCTAATCCATTCGAGAAAGTTGCCGCTTATTCCCAAGTGTTCTAATTTTTCCATTAAAATGCGATGAGAAACAGAATCAAAGGCTTTGCTAAAATCAGTATAAATAGTGTCAACTTGATAACCCTTGGACAGTGCATTAGAAATACAATTTTTGTAAAGCAATAAGTTATATGACGTAGATCTGCTTGGCATAAAACCATGTTGAAATATTGATATAAGTGGTTTAATTTGATACATGATTTTACTTAAAATAATCTTTTCAAAAAGTTTAGGTAGTGATGACATAATACATATGGGTCTATAATTTTCAATTTGACTTTTATCTCCTTTTTTAAAAAAAGGTGTTATAAAGCAACTTTTCTAAATTTCAGGAAAACATCCTTTAGATAAAGATAAATTGAAAATTATAGTAATAGGATTATATATAGAAACCATCGCGGCGTGTGCACATCCAAACCTAAAAGTTTCATCGCAACCGGATGAATGGTTTGCATGCATACAAGCAAATTTACATTAATAAAGTGCCGTGTTTTCCTTTTTTAGTTTCATCGAATTTTCAATACACCTCAGATTATTTTCATGAACGAAAACAATTCGGAATTCCTTTGCCTTCTGGTTTCGTTTTCTTTTTAAAGATGTGGTTATATTTCTGGTAAAACAGGGGAATTGTTATTTATACGAAGAATAAAATTAAAATAAAATAAACGTACATATCATTCATAAGCTACATTAACTTTTTTTATATTAAATGAAAAAACACACTTTGTAAAACACCACTTTATTTGAATTAATAATTATTTAACAGCCTATTAAATAATTATTAATTCAAATAAAGTGGTGTTTTACAAAGTGTGTTTTTTCATTTAATATATAATGTCACACCACAAAGTATTTGCTTCCTTCGATAAAACTTTTTTTTTGCTTTCTTATGGTGATTTTATTAATAATGCCTTGAATGCCAAACATGTCGTATTCAAACTAATTCGAATAACCTTTCTATCAATGATATTTTCAGCAGTCTTATGTATTTCTACCTGTCTTAAGGTTTCGTCTTCCCAAGGGCCCACGAAAATAAAAATAAACTTTTAAACTTAAAACAATTAACCTGCCGATTCTAGAGAAAATAATAGACCATTCCTGCACAGAAGCCGTAGATAAATTGGCAATGTTCAAAATATTAATATTGTTATGGTATAAATACTAATAATACACCTACATTATATACGTACACATACGCATGGAAAAGAATTGGTTCATTCCAATCGATTCAATGGATCCGTTTGTCAATATTTTTTGATCTAAAAAGATATCAGAAATCAAATAACGATATTTGTTCGAGTCGATGGGGCAGCGGAGACAAAGGGACTGGGAAAATATATAAACCTTTCAACGATTTGAAAGCATAAAAAGGGTTCTGATCGTTTGATATATTACTATTTATATTTGGCGGCTTTGTTGAGCACTTTTGTTTGTACTTTGAAAGGTTAGACCTGGGAAATACGATATCTTCTTTTTCAACATGTATTTATTTCAAATGTGGATATACATATTTTCAATTATTTGGTACGTGACGAATAAATGTTTTGAGAATTTGGTAATGAATATGTAGTAAAATTTTATCATTCTAAAATAAAGTGATAACATTTAGTTTTCAAATTAACTATAAATGTCTTTTGTTATTACCTTTATTTAATGTACAATCATATTCCCTAGCTTTTTTTTTTTTTTTTTACTCTCTAAAATATGTTGTGTATGTATTATAACGCTTATGGAATGTGTGGGATTGCACTATTCTCCCCACATACCAGAATTAATATTTAATATTATTATAATCAATAATTATCAGCCTGAAACACTCATCTACATTGAAAAAATTTTTCCGAGAAAAGATACTGGCCGCCAACGGGAATTGAACCCGTGTCCCTCTGATTGCCGGTCAGGAGCTCTGATCACTGAGCTATGGCGGCTTATCTAATACCCGCCAAATAATTCAATATATACTAGTGTTTCATTCGACAATTACTTATTATTAATGGAAAAATGTAATAATAAGTAATTGTCGAATGAAACACTAGTATATATTGAATTATTTGGCGGGTATTAGATAAGCCGCCATAGCTCAGTGGTCAGAGCTCCTGACCGGCAATCAGAGGGACACGGGTTCAATTCCCGTTGGCGGCCAGTATCTTTTCTCGGAAGATTTTTTCAATGTAGATGAGTGTGTCAGGCTGATAATTATTGATTATAATATTTGATATCTACCTTTTGTGCTATGCATAAAAATCTTGTTTAAACGTTAGTTTATCAATTAAAAAATAATAATTTATTATTATTAAACACTATTTCAATTACAACATGTCACACACTTAAAAGAAAAATCTGAAACAACGCAGAAAATCTGTCAATTCTATGTTTCATTACGATTTTATCCAATAAACTTCTTCAATTTCAAAGACTTGTGAAGACGAGAGAAAATCACATCAAGGGTGCTTAGAATGTAATATTTCAATCATATGAACATTAAGTAAGTTTTAACGGTCAACTGACAGTTTAACCTCCAAAAATTGATCCCCCAAAATGGTATTTACTATAAAATTATATTTTTTTGTGCATTATTCGCCAATTTAAAACATAAAAGATATTCAGTTCGACTTCAAAAATTCCCTTTATAATAAGTTGGTATGAATATCAAAAAAATTTATACACTCTGTCGATTTTTTGTACTGGTACATTGATTAAAAAGAAAAGCAGAATTTTCCTTGATTCATTTAAATAAAAATACGTTTATTTAATTAATAACAGATAACTTTGTATTAACCACTTTTTAATAAACAATATCGACATGTTTCAATAACAATGTTATACCAGAGTGGAAGATACTATCAGTATCGCCCTGGTGTAAGACCACCATTCAGAATTGAAACGTTGCTTGAAAATGGCTTTAGGCGTGTTTGGTGACCAGATCTGAATAGCCAGGTATTTCCCAACCTTCCTCTTTCCCACCTCCTTCCCCTCCCCACTACCTTCAGCCTCACAACATACCCCAATTGGGGATGCCATAGTCTCACTGGCTTCAGACGGGAGCAGTTGAGATTCTTGTGCGGTATTCACTGTAAAAAAAAAAAAAAAATCTTCTTCCGGATATGTTAACATATTATTAACATATCCTGAAGAAGATAACATTTTTATTGAAACATGTCGATATTGTTTATTAAAAAGTGGTTTATACAAAGTTATCTGTTATTAATTAAATAATAAATAATGCCACAAAGTTATTTTGCAAAGATTGAAGAAAAAATACTTTTAATTCTTTTGTTATTCTGCACATCCCTACGGGGTCACTTAGTTGTATTTTATGTAATTAGGTATAACGTATTTGTATTTTTCCTAAAGCGACTGCACATTGTATGAAAGTACGTCGGGGGACCACTTGTCGGCGGATCATCTGTTAAGGAACCGTTTTTAACATAATCAAATTAACTTATTTTGTATGAATGAATATATTTTACTAGCTTGGCGATTTGTTAACGATAAAAGATTTTTACCTTAGTGATATTAATATTATAACGTACATAGTTTTTAACTATTTTTTTTAACAACCACTCATGAAAACCAACTTGATGGGTTTTCTGGCATCGTATCTCAAATTTAGCTGGTTGTTAATAAAAGATACGCGAAAATTTTTCAATTTATTTTTTGTTATTAAGTTTATTTTGTGGAACTCCATTTCAATTTTTATTTATTTTATATATTAAATAATATTGTTATTTAACGTATAAACACCGTTTATTGTAAACGAGATCTGTTTTGTAATTATTATTATGCGTTACAGCTGTTTCGCCCTCTGAAGGCCAGTGTGATAATGTCTATATTTCGAAAGATTTTAAAAATATTTATATTGAGGGATCAGTAAGATTTATCGGTCCAGTTAGGGGTTCTTCCGAGCCGAACCCTCTGATTTGAAAATATTTGGAATCGGTGAAATATTTTTCCATTTCGTCACTGGTAGATTGACATGTTGTTCTTGTATTGTTTTGTAATTATTATACTTATATAGTGCACTTATATAATGTGTATTGACTAGATGATCATTTGTGGAAAAGTGTGTGTAAGGGTTTAGTTTTTCCTGTGGGGAAGATTTAACCGTAAAATTATATTTTTATTACGGTGCTCCAGATTTCATGTCCGGGTTGAATCTTTCCCAAATGAAAGACTAAACCCTTCCACACACTTTTCCACAAATGAATATCTAGTAAATTAACGCAATGTAATTGCACTATATAAGAATAAAACAATACAAGAACAATACGTCAATCCACCAGAAACATAATGGGAAAATATTTCACCGACTCCAGATATTTTCATATCAGAGGGTTCGGCTCTGATGAAATCCTAACTGGTCCGATAAATCCTACTGCTCCCTCAATATAAATATTTAAAAAATCTTTCGTAATCCTACATGTATTTAAAATGACCGACTTTTGAATTTTTATGTACAAATTTTTTGACAAATCTAATACGTCTAAATTTTGAATGAGAGAGCTTTGTATAATGCCAGTAGCCGAAATAACAAATGGTAATATTTTTATAGTCTGAGAATGCCAAATTCTTTTAATTTCATTTCCTAAATCTGTATATTTTCTTATTTTTTCAGAAACAGTTTTCTGAATATTACAAGAATTTGGTATAGCGACATCAATGATATAAGTTATTTTCTTAATTTTGTCATGTAAAACTATATCGGGTCTATTATGACTAATTGTTCTGTCTGTCAGAATAGTTTTATCATAATAAATTTTATAAAATTCATTTTCTAAAAATGAATTTGGTTCATATTCATAATATGGTACATTACGGCAGTCAATCAAGTTATGTTTAATTACCAAACTTTGGTGAATTATTTTTAAAACTTGATTGTGCCTAAATGTATACTCGGACGGCGCTAATACAGAACATCCCGATATAATATGTTCTATAGTTTCCGGAAAAGCCAAACATTTTCTACATAAATCATCAATTTGATTTGCATCTTTGATGATATGCTTCCTATAATTTTTAGTATTAATGACTCTATCTTGTATGGCAAGCATAAAGCCTTCTATTTCTGCGCTCAACTCTCCAATACTCAACCATTTGTTTGACGAAAATTTGTCAACATATGTTTGGTTGAGATAATTGAAGTGTTTTGCGTGAAGAATTTTATTTAAATTTTATTAAATTATAATTATTAAATAATTTTTTTTTTAAGGTTTTTCAAGAGGAACGTAGCTCGGTGATATAATTAAGTATTGCGTATATTTAAGCAAAAACTTAAAGTTGCCAAGAAAACTACGATTATAGAACTTCACCACGTGATGAATAGTATTTTGCTCAAAAAGTATGAAGAACAGAACTGGTTTGCTAGCGGCAGCAGTTAGCATTTAGGCCTCTGTTCGAGAAGACGAATGGCCAAAGTTTTCCCAAATATTCTTCATTTATTTCTCATAGCATAGTTCCTTTTCATTAGCGGCTTACGAGTCCTTGTTTCTCGCAGTTTTTTTTGTACTTGTAGGTCAAGTACACTTGTGAAAAATATTTTCTTATTTGGTGCTAGTCAAATACGAGTAGCTATACCCAATGTTGTCCACCGACATGACGTTCAATTAAAATATTGATAACGACACACGACAAACATGTTAATACATTTTTTATGGTATTCCAAATATTAATGACAATCTACTTAACAAAGTACGTTAAATATAAATTAGAACGTACGTAAGTCCTGATTGTTGGTGATGTCAGATTGTGATATAAATGTGGTTTTATTTGTAAATATTGTTAGAGTCCCCGATGTTGGCTACCAAACCAACACCAGCTCTGGGGCCCCCAAACATGTCCCATGGCTAGCTCTCAGCGGGAACAATGGTACTCTCTATTCAAGGGGTGAGTCGCTCAAAGCTATGGAATTTCTCTCTACCTTCCGGCGTCCAACGGGATACACTCTGGTAAATAATCCTCCTGCCGCAGCAGAATAATAACAAAGTTAAATCTTTAGGACATGTATTGTAAACTCAAACACAGTACATAGGTTTCTACAGTACAATTCAATACAAGAAATGCAAATTACACAAGCCTAGCTAAAGTGTTTAATCTCTCATTGTCTCTCTCTCAAAACAAAACTCTCCGAGTGGTGATTTTCGCGGGGCCCTACATTTCACTGATTACGGACACATTCAAAAGAGGAAATGAAAGATACAGCTTACATGTGGATTTGCAGGATCCTCGCCTCATGTGGAAATTCAATCAGGGCACTGTCTTAGTCTGACACAGACCGAACTTATTACAGCGCGGCGAAGCCGCCTCTAACTCGTGGTTATTTCAATAATACATCGCGGCTTACATTGAATTTGGTCCGCTCGGCCTCAGGCCGCGTGCGTCCGTTCGCAAAGGCGCTCAAATCTTCTCTGTGAATTTGGTCCGCTCGCCCGAAAGCGGGCCGCCTACGTGTGCTTCCCAAGGCGCCCGAATCTCGTCTGGCGAGTGGCGGTGGAATGGGCCAGTGGCCGGGCAAGGGGGAGGGAAGCGGGAAGCAGGAAACAGGGGGGAAGAGGGGAGAGGCCGAGCTGTGTTTGAGCTTGTTCCGTGTTCTGGAATCTACTCGCTACAGGGGCGTATCGTAACACTTCCCCCCGCGCTTGGAAAAAAAAGCGACGTGGCAATGGAGCTGTAGGAAAAAAAATCCTCTTAAGCTTCCATTGGGGTTTTTGAGAGATTCGTTGCTTGAGAGATGCCTAGCTAGAACATGCAATTTATGTTATAGTTTAGGTCACAATGTTTGTAGGGAATGGGTGAGGGGTACATATAATGTTTGGAAAAGAACAGTTTTGGTAAAAGTACATGGTATAAAACAACATACAAGGTTATGCAATTGAAAGATGACAATACATGGTTATGCAATTGAAAAATGACAATACATGGTTATGCAATTGAAAATGACAATACATGGTTATGCAATTGAAAGATGACAATACATGGTTATGCAATTGAAAAAAAATAACAATACATGGTTATGCAATTGAAAAATAACAATTCATATTTGTACAATAGAAGAACAAAAAGCAAAAACAAAAATGCTTGTGTGATTCTAAGGTTTCATTGGTCTGGGAGCTAAGTTTGCGAAGCGTGGATTTGTTTGGTTTCGGAGAATTTCGAAGAGAAGGACGTGGTTTCACAGATTCTAAGGATTACATTATCACTGTAATCAGACCCCTTTGAGATAACACTCAGAAGTACACTTGGGCCTTAGAAAACACTTGGTTTCGTCGAAGACGTCGAAGTTCACGAAGTGGAGACTGTGGTTGCTGTGCCGCGACTATGGTTACAGAGGTCATTGAAGAGGAGAATCCAGTGTCTGCAGGCATGCCAATACGAATCCTAAGTGTTATTAAGGTAAACACGGATCGTATATAATGGTTATTGAAGCATAATGTAGCTCAACATAACTTGTATTGGTACGCATTCAGCGAATACTGGAGGTCAAGGTAATGATGGTTTACACATGACGATGTATGCGTCACTGCATGACAGCGCAAGAGACGACATGGTTGGCATTGATAGCAAGAGTAAGAACAAACCTAGGAGCTGGCGTGCCCAAAAGGTGGTTCAGAGTGTCATAATGTATAGTGGGACAACTCAACTTGCTGTGGCACGACAAAACAACATACATATGAGCGGTATGGTCTGTGCTTTCAGGAACAAATGCGTAGAAAAATGGCAGCAGGAGGGACCTAGTAACCACAGCGCGTGCTGTCAGGAAGTGAAACTCAGCTTGGCTGTTGGTGATGACATCCGCCTGGGCTTCTTTTTAATCCGGGAGAAATTATTATTAGAGCAAAATTCTTGAAGTTTACCTGCCTAGGGACCAATGAAGGAAAGGTTTGGAGAGAAACAAAATGTGTCCAGATAATGAAATAAACGAAATTTAACCACCGACCCAGAGAGTGACGAAGAGAGAGTTTTCTAACTAAATTGTGATTACATGAACATTTTCCTTTACCAGGATGACTTGGCGTTTGCCGAGTGACAATATGTCTTGGTTAAAAAACAACCGGCCCTCTATGGCCTATGTTAACATAAAGGTGGTAACATTTTTGTAGAATTTCAAAAAACAAGACAAAGAAGTCGTGAATGAGTCGCGGTAAAAGCAGAGAAACCAATTCATGAATAAAGGTTGTCAAAAGGAGACAGACGGTACGCCAAGTGCATATCGTACATATCCAACATTCATGAATGTGTTTCGTAAAATTGAGAAAAGAGAACAAAAGGTGAGACATATGCAGAGAGTGAGGGAGAAAGCCTGCTGATAATTGGTCAATTTACCGATTCGCACTCCCAGTGAGGGCGAATTATGGTCAACAACAGGTTTTCCTCTTCATAACATATACCTGAGAACATGATGGTGAGGAGAAAGGAAAGGAAAAGGAAAGGAGTTGAGTGACGAAACTTGCTAGAGACTGGACTAATTTCCACTTCAAACTCCATGTGAGAATGAAACATGATCAACCAGCAGATTTCCTGACTCTTTACATTTGTGAAAAGGATGAGGAGAAATTTGAATACACATTATCAAAGAGACTAATCTTTTGCGTGTATTGGGCAAAAGATTAGGGGTCATTTTAAAAAACTTCTGCCTGATTGTGAGAAAAGACAGACCCTTGCTCCAATTTCACAAACCTGGGGGTTTTCTTATCCGTTCCCCAGACAACGAGTTATGCAAAAAAGGCACAAATTGCATCATAAAAGATGACACACGATATTGTATCGTTCGCACGAATCACGGTAAGTGTTTTAACGTCTCCACGTATAGTGTACAAAACATGTAAGTACATACAAGATAAAACTCAATTATAGACAGAAGTCAAGAGTTTATACAATGCCTCTTAAAGAAGATGGCAAGGCCGATATTATGTCGTTCGCACGAATCACGGTAAGTGTTTTAACGTCTCCACGTATAGTGTACAAAACATGTAAGTACATACAAGATAAAACTCAATTATAGACAGAAGTCAAGAGTTTATACAATGCCTCTTAAAGAAGATGGTAAGGCCGATATTATGTCGTTCGCACGAATCACGGTAAGTATTGTTATTACGTCTCCACGTCTCGTGTACAAGGGTTGTACACAATTATACATACAGGCGGTACTCATGACAAATTAATGACATACGACCAAAATACAAAAGCGGTACTCATGACAAATTAATGACACACGACCAAAATACAAAAGCGGTACTCATGACAAATTAATGACACACGACCAAAATACAAAAGCGGTACCCATGACAAATGAATGACACACGACCAAAATAGATTGTACAAAAAGGGTGGTACTCATGACAAATGAATGACACACGACCAAAACAGATTGTACAAAACGGTGCTCATGACAAATATGCCACACGACCAACTCAATAACATTTAGCTATGAGCAAAAGTGATTATGACGAACTTCTCGTATCGTGGCAGGTATTTTAAGGATCCCTCCTATGACGGTGGATGTTCTAAGGATCTCTCCTATAATGGTGGATGTTCTAAAGATCTCTCCTATAATGGTGGGTTACGTTTCAATACAACACAATAAACGTTAATGATGCTTGTTTTAACACATAATATGAAGATTTGTTAGATTAACTAACTCCGTAGCCCAAGAGCGTACGACAGAGAAGATAGACAATTTGATGTTACTTCATGTGTTACAAAGTACAAGGGTGACGGCAGAGTATAATTCTACTTACACCAAGTATTTAAAACAAAGACAGACCTATAATGGTTTTACATACTGTCGGTTGTGGCAGCCTACAGTGAGGAAGACCAAAGAAAAGGGACCAATTACGGTTTTACATACCCTTTGTGCAGTTACAAACATACCAGGTTATGTGCAATTTGGGTTGCAAATACTTGGTTAAATGAACACCTAAAAGTTGTGAATTCCAAAATCAGGATAACCATAAGGTTTTATTAACCTGTCTCGTAGGGTCGAAACGTGCCATGCAAGACATACGTAACGTACAAGCAAAAAAACAAAATAACAAAAAGGTGACTTTGTTATAAAAACCAAGGACCGGATGATTCGGTTTTACGTACTTTAGTTGAAACGAGCCAAATTGATTTATATACAGGGTTATAAAGACCAATCATTGGTTTTATAAATACGAGTTCCAAAATGGACGTGTCGATATCCAATTTGGGTACAAGAGCATGAATTTGGGTAGGACGCCATCAATTTTTAATTTAAGAAGAAAAAATTGAAAAAACTTATATACACGAGAGGCGACTATGTAAGTAACCACTGTTTGATTTTCATGCTAGAGATACCTCGGAAGGTTTTACAACTCATGATGAACAAAATAAAAGGGAGAAAATTGTAAAAATAGTTAACTGGTTCTGAGTCGGAATTTAACACTTTGGAATTTACAAAACCCGACTTCTAGAACGACACGCCGATGGGCAATTGTCAACTACTTTACATGAACAAAATAAACAGGTGAGAAAGTTCCTTTCCACACGACAAAAATGCAACAAAAAAATAGGAGAAAAATTACAAGATTACATGACAAGGCAGGGTATGACATGGCATGAACATTGCATAGTGTACGTGTTGAGACAATAAATGGGCTCGCGACTTCCCAAACATTGAAACTCGAAAAGTGTCTCCGTTCCAAAGTGATCAGTTTTAGAACAGGTGAAAAAAAAATAAAGAAAAAAATTGCCGTGAGGGAAAGAAAAACAGTGCAAAAACAACATTTGAAAGTAACTTCAAGGAGAGTACGCATTAATTTACAAAATAATTTACAACTTGTTTCATTTACGAAACGATGGGCATGTGATTGACACAATACACGCCTGACGTAGTAAGCCTTTGTAAGCTTACAAAAAAAAATGTGATACATACTGGATCATTTTATATACAACACAAAATTACAAAAAGGAGAAAAGAAAGGTGACAATTGGCATTGTTGCACCTAATAGTGAGGTATTCTCACAATGGCCATAATGTATGGACGAACAGTAACATTAATGGGTAAAAAGGAGTTAATAATCTCAAACAAAACCGTGGCACAAACTTGAGGCCCGCATGTGAGATTAAACACATCTTGAACAAATCCTTGTTGAGACGAGGTTTGTTGTATTTCGCAGTATTTGATTCTGCTAAAAGAACCGTTGGTGTCGCTCCGTTTCCTCATAGTTTTTTCGGCGCCTTGCCTCTTAATACGTTTGGCTTGCGGGCGGCGCCCAGCTACGAGTTTGCCAATCCTTGTGCACGGCTTTGCAGCCCGTGTGTCCCGCCCATGGCCGAGCACGCGGCCGATGTATTTATTGGGACCGGCACACGTTGTTATTTTGATTGTTGCTGCGGCTACGGTTGTCAGTGGGACATTTGTTGGTGAAATCATCCTTGTTTTCAACGTCGCTTTCTGTGCGCGTTCCATAGTTGACTTTTTGTTGAACGATAGTGCATATGCCTTGCTATGAACCAGGGAGAGTCCTCTATCCCTTAAAGCAGTTTGTAAGTGGGTTTTGGGTAAACTGTGCACATTGGGAATGGTGCCCAAATTGGATGGTGTAATGGCTTGATTGTCCTCCATTGTGAGTTTCCTGGGTGGTGAGAAAAAAATTGGCCAGGGGTTTCCTTTAGGAAGCGCAAAATTAATTTTTGTGAGGCACTTTTCACTTGGTTATCACTTGTTAGCACTTCCAAAATATGGTTACAGAGATTTCATATCACAATTTGGTATACATGACACCAGAATTTTTGTCAAAGGAAGGCAGACGAGAAAAAATTTTGCGTGGAAAGACCTTAGTGGTAAAGGTTTTTGTATTTCACTGACCACTTTTGAGAAAACTGTGAAATTCACAAGTATTTATTTATTTTTGAAAAATTTTGCCAGGACTGACTTTTAGAAAAAAGGTTTTTTATTTTTTCACAAATCACTTTGCACTGAGAAAGGCACTAAAGTTCACAAAAGGCACTTTTCTGGCAAATAAAGGATGAACTTCCGGATGAAAATAACTGGATATGGGATTCATTAGTCAACCACATTAAAATTATTTTATTTATTCATGGAACCAATCATTGGCTTTATTATTATTCCACTTTTCACTTATGTAAGGGAAAAAACACAATTCACTTTCACTTATGCTGAAAAAAAAGCAGTACCTATAATGTAGAATGGGGAAAGAAAGTAATTATTTTGTCCATTTGGAGAAATATTAAGTTGTACTAATTTGACAGACACAAGTGGGCCAATTGGTATATTGTGCAGAAACAACAAAAATACGTAAGTCCGAAATTTTTGATTAAGGAATTCGCAAAATAACTGGGGTTCCAGAATCAGATTTATAATAATTTCCGTTGCTATCCGGTTCGGTCATAAAAAAGGCGGTTTGAATTTAAACGCTGCCTAGCAACAGTCAATTGTTCATTCCGACGGGCTTTTCCGTTGGGATTTTGGCGCGGGGCAAAGCATTTGCGCGCGAAATCCAGAGAATAGGTGGCTATTTATCGCGTGAAACATCGGCCGTTGAGATTGGCGCGAATAACTGTTGCTACCCGCCCG
Source organism: Limnephilus lunatus (assembly GCA_917563855.2). Lineage (NCBI taxonomy): Eukaryota > Metazoa > Arthropoda > Insecta > Trichoptera > Limnephilidae > Limnephilus > Limnephilus lunatus. Next base: position 60,146,287 of record OU830601.1, read on the forward strand.
TTGTTTCAAAATGGCCGTGTTTTCAACTGCGATGCAATTCATAATTTCAATCAGATCTGTGTTATGGATCTAATTTACATATTGGTTTCTGTGGTTTATTCACAGGATTCACTGTACACTGGGTGTAGAATATCAAGGCATAATTAATGTTTACAAAACAGTTGCTATGCGGGGAGGGTTTCGACAAGTAATGTCCCGCAAAGCGACCGGGATAGAAAAAAAATTCCAGCCCCACGTTCTAGCGCCAGTTGTTAGAGTCCCCGATGTTGGCTACCAAACCAACACCAGCTCTGGGGCCCCTAAACATGTCCCATGGCTAGCTCTCAGCGGGAACAATGGTACTCTCTATTCAAGGGGTGAGTCGCTCAAAGCTATGGAATTTCTCTCTACCTTCCGGCGTCCAACGGGATACACTCTGGTCAATAATCCTCCTGCCGCAACAGAATAATAACAAAGTTAAATCTTTAGGACATGTATTGTAAACTCAAACACAGTACATAGGTTTCTACAGTACAATTCAATACAAGAAATGCAAATTACACAAGCCTAGCTAAAGTGTTTAATCTCTCATTGTCTCTCTCTCAAAACGAAACTCTCCGAGTGGTGATTTTCGCGGGGCCCTACATTTCACTGATTACGGACACATTCAAAAGAGGAAATGAAAGATACAGCTTACATGTGGATTTGCAGGATCCTCGCCTCATGTGGAAATTCAATCAGGGCACTGTCTTAGTCTGACACAGACCGAACTTATTACAGCGTGGCGAAGCCGCCTCTAACTCGTGGTTATTTCAATAATACATCGCGGCTTACATTGAATTTGGTCCGCTCGGCCTCAGGCCGCGTGCGTCTGTTCGCAAAGGCGCTCAAATCTTCTCTGTGAATTTGGTCCGCTCGCCTGAAAGCGGGCCGCCTACGTGTGCTTCCCAAGGCGCCCGAATCTCGTCTGGCGAGTGGCGGTGGAATGGGCCAGTGGCCGGGCAAGGGGGAGGGAAGCGGGAAGCAGGAAACAGGGGGGAAGAGGGGAGAGGCCGAGCTGTGTTTGAGCTTGTTCCGTGTTCTGGAATCTACTCACTACAGGGGCGTATCGTAACAATATTAAAAAAAATTTGGCTTGTAATCACAACCTTTTTTTTAATATTGGGATTTCAGGAAACGTACAAAGGTTAGGTTAGGTTAGGTTAGGTTAGGTTAGGTTAGGTTAGGTTTTTTTTTTCGTTATTAATGTGCAAATGTGCAAGTTTGAGACCCATAAAGTATCATTATAAAACTGAAAATCTGTTTTTTGTTTAAGGCGATCCACTAGTACAGGAAAAAATCGAAATCGGAATTCACGCCCTTTTATGGGAGGAGTTTAAAAATACTTGAGAAAAAGCTTTTGGAAAGGTTGGAAAAGATATTTAAGAATTTTTTTTTACATGTTGATTTCGTAAAGGCCTGTAAAAAACATTAATTCCTTTTTTATGCATTGTTTTTTGCAATAAAACGGAATTTTTAAATTGATTTCACGAAAATAAGCGGCGCGGAGCATAACACGACCGCTCTCCGCTCCGTTCGGAGGAGTAATGACGGAAGACAGGGGGGCGGCTGCCAGTCGTTCTTCGGTGGACGGTATAAGGTTCACTTTGATATAACCAATTCGTCGACTGCCGCATTGTCGCCGTGATGTCAAAAATACAAACGCGAAAATGCATATTATATTTTATTTTGTGAGGTTCGGGCGTAAATATCATTTTTTTTCGCGATAATTATATAAGATACTGAATTTGCCACATTATGCAATAAAACCATATCCGTAAAAGTGTTTATAAGTAGGAGAGTTTTCAGTTAAAAATGTTTTTTATAGAACTAATACTTTATTTTTTTCTAAGCTTATTAAAAGACTTATTAAAAAAAATGATCGATATTTTTAAGGGACAAAGTATGTTCTACACGCAGTATTTAATTGAAGCATCTATAATACTTCTAAGCGGTCAAATTTTCAAAACTAAAACATACGATTTTGTATGATTTTGCATTATTTAGTATGGCTTCATCTTAATAAACTAATTTAAAGAAAGACAACTATTCCCGGGTTATGAATAACCCGGCAATTTTTAAAATCTCCTACTACCATCGCAGTATGCAAAAAATGTTGCTTGTGCCGTGATGGAGGACCTAGCCAGCCGAGGAATCGAACACGCGACGCCCAGTGGGACCTAAACGCAATTCTAACTCAGCCACTGGTCGGTCAGTGTTATGAGAGTTATAGAAAGTGTAGTTTTTGGAAATATAGAAATAAACAAAAAAAAATTAAAAATATTTCTCGATAATACAAACATATTTTTTTGTAGCATACAAGAGTCCCAACTGCTCCCAACCGCCTGGAGCCAGTGAGACTTTGGAATCCCCAATTGGTGTATGTTGTGAGGCTGACGGTAACCGGGGAGGGGTAGGAGATGGGGAAGAGGTAGGTGGGGAAGTACCAGACCCTTCATATTTATTCACCAAACATGGCTAAAGCCATTTAAAGTAACTTTTGAATTCTGAATGGTGATCTTACACCGGGGCCATAACTAAAATTATTTCCACTCTGGAACATGCCACAAATTTTCCTTATATTATTTTTAATTGTGAAAATAAAAATCAATAAAATTAAATTTACTTTCACACGGATTTGAACCCGCGACCTCCTAATCACTAGAAGCCTTGCTCTCGACCACAGAAACCATCAAAGACGTGGTGGCAGAACGTCATAACTCTTTTAAAACTACGTTTGTGAATGCACAATAGTAGAGGTAATGTTGAAAAACAACGCCAGTAATAATTCTTAACACTCTCGTAACACATGTCTTTAAAGTTCGGACATAATACCTACAAAATGCGGAGAGCTTGATTTGTTAAGAAATCATTAATGCACAATAGTAGAGGTAATGTTGAAAAACAACACAGTAATAAAGCTTAACACTCTCGCAACACATTTAAAGTCGGACATAATACCAACTAAATACGGAGAGCTTGAGTTGTTAAGAAGTCATTAACCATTACGATCTATTGCGTATGTGGACTTTTACGTCTTAAACAATTATAGCTCTATAAGTGGAACATTTCTGAACGTAGCTGAATACTAACACTGTTTTTTGAAAAGTTACGAAATAAGCTTTCAAATTGTTATATTACAAATAAATATTAACTTTTGTAAATATTAAAATTTAAATGCAAACATAAAAAAATGTGAAAATGACTCATGTGGTGTTTTTATGTGAAAACGGTACTAAATCACGGATTATGTAAAAAGCAATACTAATTCTGTCGTATAAATGTATAATAAACAATTTAGTCACCTCACTTTTTTATCATTTCATACAAGAATATTTAATAAAAATATAACAATGTCTAACGGCGGGAGGAGATTTGTCAGTCTACCATGTATCTGATAGAATAGGTCTTTTTTGTATTTCTATGGACAACTTGAATAGTGATGGGTAGCATGATTTATTATGGAGCTTCTACTTTTTATTTTAGGGATGTCACTAGAACAATAACGGAGTTATAACGATTTCTGTGGAAACATACGTGTTGACGTGAAAACACGCTTATTGTACTTGACTGCTATTGTCATATTAACGTGTATATCTGCTAACGTTGCTGAGCGGTTAATGCACAATAGTTGAGGAAGTATTGAAAAACAACACCAGTAATAAATCTTAACACTCTTGCAACACATATAAATAAAGTTCGGACATAATACCTATAAAATGCGGAGAGCTTGAGTTGTTAAGAAATCATTAATGAAAGTTAGCATCAGAGATACCTTTCAATAATTTCGGGGGAAAAGTTTTCCACTCACTTCCTACTCATAAAAGAAACAAACAAAGTTGAGTTTGATTTATTTCCTTTCTCTAACGATACTACGAGTACATTGTGCCTTCGTCTTTTGAGTTAAAAGTTTTATAGAACAATGATGTGTTTTTATTTATTTTTATTTTGTTTTCATTTATATCCGGTTTGTTTGGAAAGTTTCCGGAAAACACTTAAAGAGTTTAAAAGGAATTAGAACACAGTAACGATAATAATTATTAGACATCGTTGGATTGAATACTGTACACTGCTAGTAGAGGATTCGCACTAGAAACGACCTTCACCTATTTTGACAGTTACGCTAATTTTGGTTCTGTCAAAATACGTGTTTGTGACGTAATTAACGCGCTAACTGAGGTTAAAAAAAGATAGAGACTAGGCCCCCTGTTTAATGGATGAAAAGTGTTTTATATCAAATTTAATGTTTAGAAAATATTTATAACCTTTCTAAATTAAAATCATATTGTTTTGTCTATTTTTTTTTCTATTTTTCATCTTTCTCTTGCCAAATTAATAGCACAATATATTAATTACATAAATATTTCTCATTTTAATTCTTTTAAAATAAATAATTTTTTTCTAAGAATCAAATCTCAATATTATGGTCACCCTACATGTTTTCATAGGAATGTACTATCGCCTTCAGCTAATTAGGTACTAATCATTCTCATAACCTGTAAGAAACATACAACAATATTGTTCTTCAATAACTGTATTATTTTTGTTATTTTATTAAATTGTAGAGTTGTTAACCTCAATACAGGCTTGACCTAGTGAGGTTAGAAACTGAATTGTTAACATAAGACCTAGGTACCATGTAAAGAAACAAATAAATAAATAAATACATATCTCGAAAGGGTTGTCTAAAAAATTCCTGGCAAGACTATGATTAATTTTAAAAAATATCAATTGAAAGAGAGCGCGTATGCCATTTATTCGTGCAACAGAGAAGGATAGCGATACGTTGCTAAATACTTTAATTAACTACTCCAAAATAATGGGTGAAGGTCGTTTCTAGTTCGGATCTTAGACTAGTATTGAAAGCCTTTGTGAAATCTGTCTATACACGGCTGCATACATTTTTTTTAAATAAATCATCTCTTTCACCCAGTGGTTCGCTATGTTCGGTGACTTAGCAGAGGTGCCCGGGTTCATGGGGTGAGGTTTGTCCAGGTCTCGGCGGTGGATGCATCTGCCCGCCTGCTGCGTGGCGGGCCGGATCGAGAGAGACCGGTTGAGGGAGGCCTTTTGACCTTTCCAGTTCGACTCTCTCGGCCCATTGCACCGCAATTGGAGAGATGGATTCATTCGTCCGTCATTCCTGGACACAATGGAGGTGTTCGAAAAACCCCCAATTTATGTAATAAAAAATGCAATGAATAACGAAAACTTAAAAAAAAATGGCTCCCAGGTTCCTACCCACCGCTCAAAACTTTTTGCTTCCCAGAACTTCCTATCCTTTCCTTTCATAAAAAGATCCTCCACACAGCATCCCATCATGAACCAATCATGTGCAATACGCAGTAAACACTTTCCCACATGTAGTGCACCGAAATGATTCAAAATGCATTTTTCGGTAGGTACAGTTTACTCGCCTTGATTTCGATAACAGTTGATAGAATGTATGCATTTATTGCACAGATTGACAATAAAAGTTTGTTTTGAAGAGTTTTATTTACATGCACATTTGTTACTTAATTTTTATTTATCTTCTACCGGTTTCGACACATCCGTGTCATTCACTAGCAATCTTAAAAGTAACTTAAAAAATATACATTTAGGTGGGGGTATCATAGTGTAATTTTGTGCATTGGAATTTGTTATTGAAACGAATCAATTCTTTTAATTGTTGTTATTTTTTTGATTTCTGTTTCCAACTCCATCGGAACTTCCATAGGACGGTTCAATGAATCTGATTATAAAGATTATATTAAAACTACTGATCACAAGCAGTTCAGATGAAATCTTCAGGAGAATTAGTGTCTACGACATTAGGCAACTTTATGCTAAAAAATACAGAACTACCTATGAAAATGTCTATATTGCTCGAGATGCTAGAACCAAGGGGCATCTACTACCCATTTGCTAAAACAATTTTTGGCCAAAGAAATTTTAAATATTTTGCAACAAAACTATACAATGCACTTCCACTGGCCATTAGACAAAGCACAATGTATTTTAAATATAAATCTGATACCAAGTCCTGGATTACTAGCTAAAACAGATCCAATATCAAATATATCTTATATTGATTATATATAGATTATAATCTATCTAAAACTTACCTAAAAGTTTTTTTTTGTACATTTTTTCAATGGTACGATGATGATTATATATTACTTTAAATAAATGTAATATTGTGTTATTATTATTATGTATTTTTATTGCATATGTTAATATTTTTATTATAAACTTCTCATGTTTTAAAGTGCCTGCTCTCAAAATAAGTTTTTACAGTGAGACAGGCTTATGACGTCACAAATTGTAAATCTAGAATTAATAAAGATGAATTAATACAAAAAATACAACAAGATTGGATGGAGTTTGGATGATTGAATGGATATTGAAATTAAAAAATGCACATCAAACCGGTTGAATCATTCCAATATACCAATTTTATACATTATTTCGACAAATGGCAGTATATTTATTTATTTATTGTTTGAAACGTTACAGAGTGTTAACAAATTATTGCATTAATATTATTACGTTGGAATATGAACTGATAACACTCCAATTAGAAATGTTCACAGCATGCATAATTAAGGTTTAGTTGTTGCTAGACGGAGATGCTAGTAGTGAAAAGAAAACAGAAATAATAATAATAATAAAAAAGAAATATAAGACAAGAAATTTAAAACATGGTAAGTGTACAGAGAAAGAAACGTTTCTGGAAAGGATAATAAAGTTAAAATAAAGAAAAGACATAATAATAAAGCAATTAACAATCGTAGTGTATCATCAATCATGACATATCATCAATTAACAATAATTAAAAATCTTCTTCCATGACATATCATGGTAGAAGATTTTTAATTTGTTTTTTAAAATATTCGAGACTGTTTGCGAAGATATCAATAAGGTCACATTCAATTGTGTTGTACAAACGACACATTCGAGACAGCGGATTGAAGTATGCAATATTGTTATTAAATATTTCAATATGGAATATATTTTGAATTCTTAAGTTACGTCTATTAGGAACTTTAATATGTATGTTGCTCAGACAATGAGTGGTTAAAAGTTTATCATGAATAATTTTATATAAACGTATTAAGTCAGCAAATTGTCTTCTTTTTTCCAATGTTGTAAAATTAAAGTGTTGTAATCGTTCCTCATAGGATTGGAGTATGGCATTAAATCCAAGTTTAAATGATAGCAGTCTTAGGAATTTTTTTTGCACAGATTCAATTGTTTTAGAATATTTTAAATAATGTGGATTCCAGATAACACTCCCATATTCCAAATTGCTTCTGACCAACGAGTTGTACAAGGTTATAATGGATTGGGGGTATTTAAATGGTTTTGATATTCTATGGATGAATCCAATCATTTTCAATGATTTACTTATAATTTTACTGATGTGTACATCAAACATAAACTTTGAATCAAGAGTGATTCCTAGATCTCTTATAGTGGTGACTGCATTTAATAGAACATTATTAATGGAATATGCATAATCCTTTCGTCTTCTGTTACGAGTAAAAGTAATAATGTAACATTTTTCAATATTTAAAAACATATCGTTTTGAATGCACCAGTTATTTAGTGAGTAAAGGTCTTCCTGAAGCTTAACATGATCAGAATCAGTGGAAATTTTATGGTAAATCTTGAGATCATCGGCAAAAAGAACAAAATCACAGCGTAACATGGGGCCAAGGTCATTAATAAAGATTAAGAATAGTAGAGGGCCAAGTTTAGACCCCTGGGGCACGCCTGATGTTACAATTACGGGAGGTGATTCATACCCATTAATAAGTACTAATTGTGTTATATGTTCCAAGTAAGACTTAAACCATCTAAATAGATCACCGTGAATACCTATTCGATCAAGTTTCTGTAGTAAAATAGAATGGTTAACTTTATCAAACGCCTTTTGAAAATCTGCGTAAATGGCATCTTCTTGAGTTCTTTCATTAAAAGCATTACAAACGTAATAACAAAAGTCGAGAAGATTTGAGTTTGTGGATTTGTTGGGAACAAATCCATGTTGATTAATGCATAATTGGGGTTTAAAGTGTGAAAATACAGAAATATAAATTATAGATTCAAAGGCTTTTGCAAAACACGATAAAATGCTGATAGGTCGATAATTTTTCACAAAAGATTGATCACCAGATTTATGTATTGGAACAATATTTGCATTTTTCCATAAATCTGGGAAAGTTCCTGTAGTTAATGATTCATTATAAATTATAAAAAGTGGCTTAATCAGCGCGCTGGAACAACATCTTACAAACAAGGGAGGTATTTTGTCAGGTCCTGGACCTTTGGATGTATCAATTTTTTCTAAACAAGATTTGATAGTTTCCATGCTAACGTTGATTTTGCCAAGATTAAATTGGTTGTTTTGTATAACTTTCGGCGTGGCAGTATATAATAAGGGATTATATTGGGTATAAACGGATGCAAAATAATTAGAGAACAGATTGGCAATCTGTTGTCCATTATCTGCAGATATAGAGTCCAGGTGCATTAATTTGGGAATGCAATTAGTAGTGCGCATTGATTTTGAGTATGCCCAGAAAGCTTTTACATTTTCCTTTATGCCTTGTTCAACAGAGTTAATGTATGATAAATAGCATTCTTTTTGCATTTTTTTCGATCTTTTTCTTAGAATAGCAAACTCAGTATAGTCTAGTGGGTTTTTATATTTATTAGCCCGCAGTCTTACCTTATTTTTCTCTTTGAGGAGCTTAATAAGAGACTGACTAAACCATCTGGGGTAGTGATTTCCAATTTGTGTCTTTTATTTTGGAATATGTTTATCAATAATATCCCATAAAGTATCGTAGAATAATTGTACCTTATTGTTGACATTTGAGTTACTGAAAAGTGAGATCCAGTTAACATTTGACAGGTCCAGACGACATCCTTCATAATTTCCTTTCTTAAAATTGTATTTAAAAGGGCAGTGATTATCTTTTAAGTATTTTAATTTTTCATGTTTTAAAATGATTTCAAAAGGGGGATGATGAATGTCGACATTAGATAACCCTGTTGTTCTGGACAGATTAATATTACAATGATCGCACAAAATCAGGTCAAGAATATTAGAATTTCCATTAAGAACATAATTAAATTGGTGAAGGTTACACACCGAGGCCAAATTGACAACACAGTGAGCTTTATGGCTAATGTAGTTTGACGGAGCAAGAATTTTGTTGTTAAATGCTATGTCAGGTGTCCATTTAATCTCAGGTAAGTTAAAATCACCAATAATTAAAAATTTAGATTTGGGATTACTATGTTGTAAATAAACATCCTGAATATTCTTGATTCTTTTAGAGTATTCATCAACAGACAAATTGGGGGGAATATAAAGTATACATATGTAAATAAATGAGTTCGAATATTCATGCAGTTTTATCGATAACCATAGATCCTCACCATCACTTTCCCAAAATGATTTGTTTGTTGTTATTAGTTTTTTATCGACTGCTGCTAAAACTCCACCGCCTTCTTTGGATGTAGAATTAGTGGATTCGCGATCTCTTCGAAAAACTAGATAACGCTCGTCAAACAATTCATTGCTAAATATTGATGAATTTAACCAAGTTTCAGTGAAGCAGATAACATCGTAATTGTTGATCATAATTTCATTTTTTATGTCATTTGTTTTTGTTCTAACTCCCCTTACATTTTGATAGAAAATTTTAATATCCATTTTTTTGTGAATTTGACATACATATTATACATTATATAGTTATATAACAATAGATAAATTAGGTAAGAGAAGCCAAGGAGTCATGATTACGGATTAACACCAAGCGCGCGGAGTTTTCATCCTTTCGAACGAAGATACGCCCATTTCTGATCCACACGAATTTATGATTAGTTTCTTTGGCTCTGATCCTTGTAGCTGCGTGCAGGACCTTGTGTGTGGGAGAGAGGTGTTCGCTTACGTATATTGGTGATTTCGTGCCGTCAATGCCTAGGTGCGCAGAGTTTAGCTTGTTTGTTCTATTTTTTTTATTGAAGTTAGCCACTGCAGCCAGGACTTCATCCTTTACCCTCACGCTTGGGAGCTTTACTATGATTGCCTTGGGTCGGTTGGACTCTGGTTTGAACTTGGCAACACGGTGTATGTTTAGTATTTCCGACTCAGCAATGGGGCGCGTAATTAAGGTTCCAAGCCGTTGGACGATAGCTACCAAGTTCTCGGATCTATGCTCAGGTACACATTGAATCTCTACGTTAGTCTCTCTGGCCATCTGTTCCATGTGGGACACGCGTGTGTTAAGATCGTGTATTTGTGTGTGAAGTTTGGTGTTATCGGCTTGCAAACTTTTGATAGTAGTCAGCGATTCCGAGAACATTTTCTTCAGGTCCTCGTACTCAGCCGAGATGTAGTTTACGGATTCTTTTAGCTCCGGCAGAATGTTGAGTTTTGCGTGGAAGGCCTCGAACTCCAATAGTTACGATATAATAATAAAACTATAGTTACGATATAATAATAAAAATAACGTAGTATTTATATAGCGTAGTTTTGTGTTATTTCGCTTCAAGTGCGCTTAACTATAATAAACTTGTGGCGACCAAAAAGATCGCCCCTTTCGTAAAAATCATTGCGCCGCCACTGACTTTGAAAGAAAATACCAGATGAGATACCTATCTACAATCATTTGTTTACGCCGCGTAATACTCTGGAAACGCATCGAAAGGCCTCGAGTAAACTGCCGTTGCATCGGTACGGCCGCGGAATGTTCGAGGGCCTTGTTCACTTTGCCTTCACAGTACGCGACAATATTACTTGGCGCTTCGGGAAGCTACTCTACCGGTCGGCTATATAAGCGCTGCAACTTAACGCTAGCGCAGTCAGTCCATACTATCTCAACGGTGGATCACATACAGTTTGTCAAATAAGAGTAGAAAATATATGAGGGCGCCACCGTTGCCCAAATGGCAATACTAAAAATAAAACCATGGTATTAATCTAAAGCGGTGTAACCTACTTTTTTTAAAAATTAAAAATACATTAAAGTGAAAAAAATATTTTTTCATTGCAATATAGATACCCACTGATCTCAAAATTAGAATTGCATTTAGGGATATTATTATTAAACTTTTGCAATTTTGTGTTAACACAATGAAGAATAACGATATTGTAATAAAATATAAAGCATACTTTAGAAATTGCTCACATTTATTTAGTACCTAGCCTTGCCCGGGCTTTAGATCATGCCTCAAATTTTAGATCTGAATATATTTTACTCATTCAGTTCTAAAAGTAGTGTAACTAAACTCACCATTAATGATTATTCCTTTCCATCTACTGTTAAATTCAAATTTATGTCATTTAGTAGGTACCTTCACAATAGTACTTATTCGATTTAATTTAAAAAAAATTTTTTTTTTTTAAATGTTTATGCAGTGTTTTGAATTTTCAGTGTCATTGTACTTTTAAAATATTTGACAGATAAATTGGTGTTGCTAGCCTAAAAATTTCTTAGTTCTATTTTATTTATTTTCTACTCTTATTTGACAGACCATACTACAAAGCAAGTGATCCGTGATAACCGTACAGTGTAGTAACTCCGCAACAAGCCCGCTGGGCTCTTTATCGCTCATGTGGTTTACGCATATCCAAGGAACATCAACACCTTCGAGGCCTCCATCTTCTACCACCATCTCGCTGTCTGGCCCATCGTGCCACGATATGAGATGTCACCCGACCTGCGACTACCAAGCCCATTGTGCTTGCTGTCGAGGTGCAACCGATCTCTGGCTACACTCCGTCACTCCGCTCCTCACCGACCATCGCTACGTGGCTCTTCAATAAATCTGACTCAATACTTCGACTGATGCCTTTTATTTCGTCCCCCGTCTCTGCCGATCCGCAGTCCGCTCCCTCGAATTTAAAAGTAATCATATAGTGTTCCTTACGAGTCCTTATAAAAAGTGACTAAATAATATGGAACAAAGAAAATACAGTATGTACAAGGCAATGCTGATGCTGATGCGGCAATTCGAGTGGTGGGCACCCTCGGACTAAACCTTTCCCCAACTGACATCCAACGTGCATTACGCTCTTACGATCCTAGACCAGGCGCGCCAAAAAGAATTTCGATTGAAGTACAGGATTCGACTAAGCGTCAAGCTCTATTAGCTCTAAGAACTAAGGCTAAAATTTATAATGTCGAAAACAAAAATAAAATTTTTATTGGCGAAAAAATGACCCCATACCTAAAAGAGCTCATGTGGAAAGCGAAGTTGAAAGCAAAAAGTTATAATTTTTCTTACGTATGGTTCAAAAATGGTAAGATCCTGATTAAAAAGAATGAAGAAACAGGAGTATTCAACATCAAGCACGAGGATGACCTTTTGAAGCTCTCTGACCAAAAAAATTCAAACGAGACCGATTACTAATTGAGAACTTTTAATTTGTTATGTATCTTATTAGCCTGATATTATGGATTTTTTTTTGGATCAAGAACTAAGTGACAAGGAAATCAATATCAACATTGATGACCCATCAATATGCAACGAATTCTTGAACCATTCTGCTCTCTCTATATACTGTATGAACATAAGATGCCTAAAAAAAAATTTTGATGAGACTGTAGCTGTTCTCGACTCTATTCAACACAGATTCAGTATTATTGTTTTTAGTGAAGCTTGGTTGAAAGATACAATCAATATCCCAAGTATTACTGGATATTCCTCACACAGCACCAAAAAAAACTATTTACAAAACGATGGTGTTGTTGTTTACACCCGGAATGATGTTATTGTTTCTGTTGAAGAAATAGCTATTCCACATGCTAATTGTCTTAAATTACAACTATCAGATAATACATGTGTTTTGGCGGTTTATAGATCTCCTTCTCAAACACATCTTGATAACTTTTTTGACCACCTGAACAATTTACTCTATTCTGTATCAGCACTTAACCACGAAGTGATTTTATGTGGTGATATAAACATAAATATTTTGGAAATGAGCTGCACAAAAAGTGAACAATACCTTTCACTGTTGATTTATCACGGTTTAAAACCATTAATTATTTCACCAACTAGAGTTACTTCAAAAACTAAGACTTGTATTGATCACATTATGGTCAAGTCAAAAGATAATCCTCAAAGTGCTGTATTCAGGACCAGCATCACAGACCATTTCGCTACAATATTGAGATATCCTAAATCTATAATAACCAAATCAAAAAAAATTGACGTAAAGCTTAAACTAACTGTGGATAATGACCTGCTAAATTCAAGACTGAAAGAAGAAACATGGAATACCGTTTTATCTGAAAATGATGTCAATACAGCAGCTGATAATTTCATAAAATGCCTAAAATTACACATTGAAAATTGCTCATCTACAAAGAGAATCCATAGTAATAAAAATTACTTGAAACCATGGATAACTTCTGGAATTGTGGACTGCCTCATAAAACGTGACAAATTACATAAGAGTTGTCGCAAAGAACCAAATAATATTGAACTATTTGCATATTATAAAAGATATAGAAATTGGTGTTCTAAAATTGTAAAAACGACCAAACAGTCATATTATAAAAAGAAGCTTCATGAAGTTAAAGGAAACATAAAGCAAGAATGGAAAATAATAAAACAAGCATTGGATATGCAAAAGGAATCGGTGTCGATAAATAAATTGAAAATAAATAATAACATTGTTTCTATAAATGATAATCCAACGCTCATCACTAACCATGTTAATGGTTTTTTTAGTGATATAGGTCAAAATTTTGCTAATCTTTTGTGCAGTGTAAATAAAACCAGTGAAGAATGTTTAATCAATAATTGCAATCCAACACAATCTATGTAAAATGCCTGTTTTGAATTCAATCCAACAAATTGTAATGAAGTTCTAAAGGTGATTAATGAGCTAAAATCAGGTTTTTCGAGTGGAAATGACAGTATAAGTGCAATGGTCTACAAACAAAATGCTTCTGAGCTAGTTATACCTATTACACACATTGTAAATGTTAGCTTTGAGAATGGCTTGTTCCCCAATCACTGCAAAAATGCCAAAATTATTCCTTTATTTAAAGGAGGAGATAACATAGATGTCAATAACTATCGACCTATATCCCTGCTAAACACCTTATCAAAAATTATAGAGAAGTTAGCTAAAATTAGGTTGATGTCTTATGTAAAAAGATATGAAATTCTCTCAGATAATCAGTTTGGCTTCCGAGAGAACATGGGAACTAGTGATGCTGCATTAAAAATGATCACCACAGTCATAGAAGCTCTCGATACTGGCAATAAAGCAATGGCTGTCTTCTTGGACTTGTCTAAGGCATTTGATACCGTATCCCACGGTTTACTATTGAAAAAACTCAGTTCAATGGGTATTGTTAATAAAGCTTTAGATTGGTTCAGAACTTATCTTGAAAATAGAACACAAAGAGTCATGATTAATGATCATATTAGTTCAAACAAAACAATTGTATATGGTGTTCCTCAGGGCAGTGTTCTGGGTCCAATTTTATTTTTGTTATATATTAATGACCTTTGTAAACTGCAATTTTCTGGTTCTTCAATTGTATTTGCAGATGACACTGTTTTAGTGTTTTCTGGTGATACTTGGGATGAAACGTATGCTAAGTGCGAGACAGGATTAAGGGCAGTCAAAAATTGGCTTGATCAAAACTTGTTAACCTTAAACATGAACAAAACTAAATATATTACCTTTAGTATTTCTTCTGTAAATCAACCATCTTTGGACCGCTCTTTAAAAATACATTGTTGCATGCAGAAGTGTAATTGTCAATCTTTGGAAAGAGTAGACAATATCAAATATCTTGGTTTAGTTATTGATAAACATTTAAAATGGAACAATCATATTGCTATATTAACAAACAAAATAAGAAAGCTAGCCTATATCTTCAAGACTCTAAGAAACATATTGGACAAAGTTACACTAAAAACTGTTTATTATGCTCTTGTTCAATCAATACTTTCATATAACGTTATTTGTTGGGGTTCTTGTCACAAGACTACTCTAGAGCCTTTAAATATTGCACAAAAATTAATTTTAAAAATAATGTTCAAGAAAAGTTTTATGTATTCATCACAGTTATTATATAGCGAAAGCAAAATTATGACAATAAGGCAATTGTACATAATACATGCTCTCTGTAAATTTTTCAACAACATTATCACTGCTAAAAGATCTCAACAAGTACGCAACACTAGATTGGGCTCTTCTTTAATGTATCAGCCAGTATATACCAAAACATCCTTTGGACAAAGAAGTTTTTCATATAAAGCTCCGTTGCTTTATAATATGCTCAATGAAAAAATAAAAACTATTTGTACATCACATTTATTCAAGAAAATGGTCAAAATATGTATACTAACTGAGAGTGATGGTTTTGGATTACCCATGTTGTCGCTTATATCATAAATCACTATGGAATTAAGCTATATTTGATACAATCCATATTTAATTACTCTGTATGTACTTAACTTATTTATTGTTATGTACTTTTTAATTTGCTTATTGTTATAAGTATTTACTTACTATTTTCTACTTCTTTCGTACCATAATTTACTTACTATACAATATTATAATTGTTTATTAGTATTTACTCATAATTATTATGTACTTTATTTACTTATGTTTATTTACTTATTATTATTAAATTTTTTATTATTGTTTACTCATAATTATATTATATTATATTATTTGTTTAATTTATTTATATCTACATATTTACTTAATATATTATATTTATTTCATAAACTTTATAAATTTATTACATAATTGTTTATTATTCTTTATTTTTTGTTTATAATTTAATGCTACTGTGGTATGATCACCCTCTTATTGCATCTGGTAAGCCACAACAGGTACCTTGTATTTACATATTTAATATTTAGTTTACAGTATAATGTTATTTTTGTCAACAATGAGCATACTGCCCAGCTGTAATAATTATTAATTAGTAATGTTTAAATAACTGTACTCAGTGCTTCTTTTGTAGGTTTATTATTATATTTCTTTTAAGTTTAGGTATATGTATGTTTCTTTTTTTTTTAAATTACTTTATTGTAAAACTGCATATCTCGTTACAGGAATCCCCTAGTGAGATGTGCAGCTTATGTTTTCATGTATTTCTTATTTTTTTCAATAAATAAATAAATAAATAAATAAATAAATAAATGCCAATGAAATTCTTCAAAATACAGACGCTAACTTGTCGAAGAAATATATCAGATTCGGTAATGTTATTTAAAAT
Source organism: Limnephilus lunatus (assembly GCA_917563855.2). Classification (NCBI taxonomy): domain Eukaryota; kingdom Metazoa; phylum Arthropoda; class Insecta; order Trichoptera; family Limnephilidae; genus Limnephilus; species Limnephilus lunatus. The sequence continues at coordinate 60,162,561 of OU830601.1, forward strand.
TACACATAACTTAATCGATAGTCCTGATCTTCTTCAACGCCTATCATTCCACGTTCCTAATCGCCACAGTAGACAGCCGCTTACTTTTAATCTTCTTCTTTGCAAGACTAACTCCAAACATAACTCATTTATCTACAGATCCACACATTCCTTCAACTTAAATTATTACCACATTGACATTTTTAACTCGACGTTACATTAGTCTTTAGCCTTTTAAACCTTATCCTATATTCCCCCCCCCCCCACATAATGTAACTTAAAATGAACTAATTAAGTACCCACCTTTTTAGTGTCACACATTATAATTTACTGTTATTATCTGTGGAAAGTATATAAATGACGTAATTAACCATTTTATAATTGTATTATTGTGTAATTTATGATTTGCTGTCAACTTTCCCAAATATAAATAAAAATAAAATAAATAAAATAGAACAAAATTAACAACTGTAGTGCTGTTTTGACACAGGATAATAATTATTTTCACAAATCGTTCGACTAAGATTCTACAAGCATTCAACGTCAGATGTCATTTGTCGTCCTTGCAAGTTGACAGTATGTTTCGCTGTTACGGGCTTAGGGCTGTATCTCCAAGGTTAAGCCTCTGCTGTCTATGCTAAGCTCGCTCAGTGTCAGGCTTAGAGGCCTCTGGGGCGGAAGGCGAATCCCTGAGCCTGAAGTGACGGGGTGTGTTGCGACCCCTGCTTTGATGAGTGGACTTGGGACCCAAGTCTCGGACACTGAACCCATAACGTGTTTAAGATAAACGTCAATCACTTAGACCGAATTTTGGAACGTATGTAATTTTCAACGTACTAAAATGGCTCGGCTCTTTTTTAATTTTTTATTATTAAATAATCGATTTATAAAATATGTGCTGATCTATTTTTTTCTCTATAAAATTGTTAATAACATGTTTGACTCCCCTGAACTCCTTATATGATTAACTTCAGGTGCCTAGTAGAACGGTTCGTCAGAAGGTACCTTACCATTTTAACAATTCAGGTACCGATGCAGGAATAAACTCAGTAATGAACCGACTGCATAGTGCAGGAACACCAACGGTAGTGAATGTCTATCAGCCTATTAAAATATTGTTATTAAATCTGTATGTCTTTCTTGATAGCTTTGAAATTTTCATAAATTTTGAATATGTATCGAAATTTATATAAATGTGCATCCTATATTTTCTCCGTTTGTTGTTTTTAAGTTAAAATTTTTATACTTGGTACTTATTTTAATTGTTATATCTCTTTGATTATATCAAATGCATTTTTAATTTTATCATTTGTAAAAGCACTAATTGGGCGTGTACAAATAAATAAATAAATAATAATGTTTTTTACAAAATACGTTTTCACAGATTTGTGTATGAGATTTTTCGATATATCTCTTTTATAGAAGCAGGCGCTTGTGATTTAAAGAGGGACGAACATCGGGATGAAAAATATATTTTGTATCTTTAATTAATTATGATTTAAGGAACTTAAAAATAAAGACAAATTTAAAAGATATATTAATTATGAAGATAATTTCATAATTTTTACATTGAATTGATCTTTAATCGCTTTTAGTATGCATTTATCGTCTTCGATTGTTCTTATCTTTTCGGATAGTTTATTGAAATATTTTTTCTTGTGTATTTTATCCCTACAAATTTTTTGGCGTGCGCAAACAAATTTTATTTTATTTATTTGTTATTTCACAATTAATTAATTATTAATAGAGTATATTTGCGGCACATTTTAGAGTAAAATATACTCTCATTATCCCCCTGATGTAAGACCATTCAACGTTGAAGACGTTGCTTGAAATGGTTTTAGTCATGTTTGGTGACCAGATCTGAATAGCCAAGTACCCACCTTCCTCTACCCAATTTCTTTCCCCTCCCTTATACCTCCATCTTCACAACTCACCCCATTATCGTAAGAAATGTATTACGAATACAGTTCCCCATTTTTCAGAATGAAAGGTGCAATGAATATTTAAAAAAATAGATTATTCCGGTAATTGTTGGGAATTTCAAAAATCAAATTATTTTACAATTTCGTTTCGTTTTGTTTATAAAAAGCCTGCTGTCATTTGAATATTGAAAATAAAAATGCCTTAAGGCTAATTTCATTTAAAGATGCGATGATAAATTGACGAAACTAGTCAGCGGCTTTTGCAAATTTATATTTTCAAAGGTTAATAAAACAAAGACAATGCTTAAAAATCGCCTTTTCTGCCTTCGTTGAACGCGTCTACTACTGAATTCTGCTACATGAAAGACCATAAACAATAAACATCTTTGTTTCGGACACCTTTTAAACAAATAGGTTTACGATTTAGAGTTGGCGAACTATATATCAAAAATATATCAATTTAGATACTTTTTTGGAAGTTTAGCTCTTTTAGAAACCATAAATTGCTTCTAACGCTTAGAGGTTGTCCATTGCATCCCGACAATTTTTCGCCAACGTACGTACATTAAGTGGAAAATGACCAAAACCTGCCGTGGAAATGAATTCCTTGAAAAATATGTTATAACTTTTATTACAACGAACCCTCTACTAGCGTCACCTGCGATAGTAGGGATGCGGAGATTTAGTTAAAAATAATAAATGAAAATGTTTTCTGATAATTTGTATATATATGTTCAATACGCACAATAATGCCGGCTGTCCCGAGCTGGTAGAACTATGAGCATTATTTTTGGGATAATTTGTGTAAAGGAAAAATAAGATAAACATTAAAATTAGGTAATACTATGCAGACTTATAAGGATTGTACATATGACATATACTAGAATAAGTTAAGTTAACAATAATAATATATTAGAATAAGTAAACAATAATAATCTAAACGAAAATATGAAAGAGAACAAGACACAGAAAAACAGAAAAAAGACAATAGTCGCAACTGGGACCATTTGTTCGAATATGGGACGATATATTTCACTGATGGGAATAACCTTCAAAAAAGTAATAAAAAGAAAGTTTTTTTTATAAAAATTTAATAATAATAACTAGATTATTACTATTAATTTACTTTATTTGGCTTTTTTCAGGCAATAACTTTATTTTACACCACATGGATACTTGCATGGTGTAAAGTACTGTTAAATGGATATTTGGTGTGAAATATGGTATGAAATAACGTTATACGGGGATACTTACACTCACTTTCCGATCAAATATTTTTAAAAATAATCAAGATTAAACAAATGTAAAATAGTTAATTAAACAAATTTAATAGTTATATTTTAAAAAAATGTAAAAATATATAGCTGTCCCTTTAGTAAAATACTATACACATTTATCTGGCACATGCGTAAAGGACCAACCGCTGAGTGTGACAAATGCATCAATCGCAACAATTTTACGAATTACAACAATTTAAGAGCTCGATGCAATAACAACTGATGATGAAAATTGTAGTTTTGAGTGAAATTAAAAATAATATTGTCACGACCAATATTGTGATACGAGAGGGGATGGGCTGCTCTCCACGATAACGGCACAACTGTAGGTCACAATTACCGACACTTTTTGGTATATTATTAGTAATTTTACGATTATCAGCGAGATTTCAATAAAGAGATGTGGAGGATATCACTGCGAATTTTCAACTAATTTTATATAGGTAATTTTAGATTTTGTGCAATATTGTAGATGTGTTCCACGTAGGTAGGAAACACCTTCCCCTTCTTCTAACAAGTAGGGACTTTCAAGGAAAGGAGAAAGACATAGGAAAAAAATAACAATGAAGGACTTGGGAACATGGGTTCAGGTTTTAAACTGTTTCAGAACTAAACAAATATTTTTTTAGACGCTTATATACAATTGTATATTCTTATTAGGTTTTTAGTGTTTAAACTTGTGCTTGTTGCTCTCTCTACGTAAAATCTGCAGAATTGATATTTATACAGTGGATAAATAAAGGATTGTGGTTTTAAGTTGTTATTAGATCTATTTCCGTCATTTATTAATAGTTAAAAAGTGCAAACTAGAATGCAGTAATTTATAAATTTAAAATTACTTCAAATAGTCACTTTGGTAGGACAGGGTTCCGACTTCACTTTACCTTGTTCGGAAGTATGGGATATCAAAGTTTGCAAAGATGATTTCTTATAATTTATTAAGTGATTTCTGATCTTGAGGTTGAATCCTATGTAGATTATTTAAGTTTAGCATATTTTAAAGGAAAATACTTATTCTGAATGACAAAATCAGAAATTGTGAAATAGATTTTGAGATTTAGTCTTCGCTAACTTTGACAACATTGAAGGAGAAGTTAGAACTCTATCCAACCAAAGTGACGAACTTCACTGCGCCTCCTAAAAACGATCAACTGTCAGATACAAACAAAATAGCAATTACAAATGTTTCAAAGTCATACTTAGTAAAATGAATAAAAGCTTTAAAAATATTGATGTATTTTGCTTATAGAAATGAGCAAAGAATATTTTTTGAAAAAAAGTGTCAATTAGCCCTGTCCAAATCAGGTTACCGAAATATCGCTTCGCACCTTTATATAGTTTTCAACAATCAACTGGCTTGTATTCACTTAAAGTACCTTTATCGTTATAATTTATACAAATATCTTTATTGCAAACACTATGCTAATTCGCCTGCACCCGCTAACCCAAATTTCCATTCTAACTGGAGGGTCTAAAAGCCACCGTTAAGTATATTCATCTCTCCGGGTCTTACCGTTAATTCCAGGTTTGTAACGATGGCAACCCTGCGATAAAGCGGCGGGAAGCCATGTGTCACGTGACGCACCGGAAGCCGTCGCAGCCTCTCTCCTTGTTCCCGCCGAACCGGAAATGAACGTAATATCGCCGAATTCTCCCGCTTTATTATCCAGCGGGTGTTATTATTCGCCCCCGAGGAATATGGTGAACATTCTTAACAACCGTTTGGCTCATTATTAGATATTTTGTGGGTATTTTTATTATTAACACACCCTCAATAATAGGGAATTCTCAAATACGAATTTCTGTCGACTTTAAATAAATATTTCTTACGATTTGTTATTACGTCTGTTTCCATAAAGTATATCCTAGAGAAAAGAATTGAGAAATAACTCGTAATTAAACTTTATATAGATAAATAAATTAAACATTTGGGCAGTTCACCTTTTTATTATTACTTTTAAAACCCGCCAATAGCCACGACGATTTGAAAATAAGCGCGCGAAAATTAACTTCCTGATTTTTGCTTAAATATCCGTATAAATCCGAAAATTAAGTCAAGTTGTTATTTCTACAAAAACCTGAATAGACACCCTACGTGAATAAAAACACATTTCAAAGGTGATTGCTAATAAATAAACTCTTTTAAATGCATTTGAAAAAGGAACAAAAATGCAAAAAGTCGGACTTTTCGGTTTTGACAGCGTTTGCAAGTCACAGATAATTCAAACACAAACAGTGTAGTGTTTCCGCATAAATGAAATCTTTGACGCTACCAAGAATTGTGACTTTGTCTTTCATTCAGTTTCTTTATACATAAGGTTTAAAATCGCATACAATTTTTTTTTTAAATAATTCCACAGACCAGTTTTAAAGAAAGGCTCCAGGTAACCAATAATCTGACAATGATTCCTCCCACTATCATAATTATGAGTGGAATATGTTGCTTGTGCGGGACTTAGCCATGACAGGAATTGAACCCACGACGTCTAGGCCATACATATATTTTTAAACACCATTTAAACAAAAGTACAAATATTTATTTATTTTATTAATTGTTGCTTAAGATCCATTTATACAGCAAAAATAACATCATATAGTATTTCAAAATAGCTGTAAAAATTAAAAATGTGTTCAAGTGTTATTATGTACTATATGTCCTTATTAGTTCCTAGCTAGGCAGATAGCCCGTTCTAAGGAACCAAGTGTGGCGACCAGAACGGTTGCCCCCTTTAGCCACAATACAGTCACGCCACTGATAAAGCAAGCACATTCTCGAAAGGTACATCTTACCTGCATACCATGCCGCACACGGCTACACATTTCTGGAAGCGCATCGAAAGGCCTCGACTCAACAGCCGTCACATTCTTACGGCCGCGGAATGTTCCAGAGTCTTTTCCGCTTTGCGCGGGTGTTCGATATTACTTGGCGCTACGGGTAGTTCTCCCTACTCACACGGTCGGCTATATAAAGCGCAGCGACACAGCGCTAGTCAGTCAGTCAGTTCCAGTCTCTAGTATCGGTAACAGCACGAACACATAGACAGTGCATCAAGTGATAACGTTCCGTAACCGCCAGGTCCACGGCGACATGTCGGATCTGTGCCGGTGCATCATCAACCTTCGAGGACACATCAACTCTCAGCTTATATGGTCCATCGCACCATCAGCTCAAGAGACACAATTGCCCACGACAAGTCCCACGGCGGGCCTTCTTGTCACGCAGGCAGCAACTTCTCAGCCACTGAGACTTCATTCTTCTCTCGAGGTTCACCGCAGCTCATCTCCGCGACTCACTGCGTCGAGCATCCTTCCTTGACGTCAAGGTCTTCTCCACCGCCACGGTTCGGAACAACATGCTGGCGACATACAGACCCGTGGTCTGCTACACCACTGCATCACCGACCTTCATCACTGCAAAACCTACGAGCCTCATCATCATCGCTCCTGTCTGCACACTGTTATTCTACACTAAACTTACCATCGCTACGTAGCAACAATAAAGACTGACTCAATACATCGACTGACGCCTTTCATTCAATCGTCCCTCGTCTCTGCCGATCCGCGTCAGCTCCCTCACAAGTGCTGGTGAAAAAGGCCAAAAATTTATTCTACGTTAAAAAAAAACAATACAAAATGTTGTTTTTTTTTGTAGATTAAATATATACTAAGTTTTTACTGATTGGGCCATTAATAGTTAACAATGTAAAATTTTATATCTTAAGTGACATTATTTAGTAATTAATGACATGTACTTCCTAAAGACGTGCAAAAGTTTTTTTTTAAATATTAACACCGCACAATAGTCTCAACTGCTCCCAATCATTAGGAGGAAGTAAGTCTATGGCATCCCTAATTGGGGAACGTTGTGCGGCTCAAAGTAGTGGGGATGGAAAGGATGCGGGGAAGAGCTAAAGCCATTTCAAATCCTGCCGCAAGTACACTATTATTATATTAAATGACCAAAATTTATCAAACAAAAGTTACTTAGGCCGGGATTTGAACCCGCGACCTACGGATTGTTAGTCTAAAGTTTTACCCCTCGACCACAGAGTGTTACGTATCTTTGAAAAGTTACGTATCTTTGAAAAGTTACGTATCTTTGAAAAGTTACGTATCTTTGAAAAGTTACGTGTCTTTGAAAAGTTACGTATCTTTGAAAAGTTACGTATCCTTGAAAAGTTAACTTTTTATTTTTAGTTTTGTTGTGTTTCATGCAAAAATACAAGTCCATACCTACTGGTTCAGTCATCCCAACCGTCTGTAATAAAAATCAGACAGTTTAACCGCAGGCATAGGTAGATAGGAGGCCGCCGCGACTGAAACGGGGCACGGTTTGTAGACGGTTTTTCAAAACAAAACCTACCCCATTTCAGTCGCCGCCGCAACTGTACGAAACCGGTCCGCTTTAATTTGATGCGCTTTTTTATCATTTTTCAAATCTAATTATTATTTGCTAAATAAAACTTACATGGGCACCTAAATATGTATTTTTAAAGTCATAATATTTTTATCTGGAAATCCTTATTTAGATCTGTAAGGTTTGCATGAGTTTGTTAAGTTTTCTCTACACTTAAACAAGATTAATTTTTAACTTTTTAGGTCACCTTTCCTTTGATTATCCTCAGAGGTCACAGATTTTTTGTACTCAACGAGTCTATCAGTCAAAAAGAGGAGTCTCGAGGAACAATCATTCCACTCGTTATTGAAAGTTTTGTGAAAACTTATATTATTAGCAAAACCTCAATAGGACGTCTTCGCTGTAGCTCCGCCAACTTGGCAATTGCTAGCAATTTTTTTGAAAGAACTGGAACAAGTTTCCATTTAAACTTTTGAGTTCACCTTTCCAGAGTTGGAACCTTAGTAACAGAGTTGATTTTCCGCAGAGGTCGCAGGTAGTATCTGTCCAAGTTCGGGTTCATCTACACTTTAAATTAGTTCTTTAGAAAGCAATCACTTTGTACATTATTAGACCAAGAGTCTAGCCTTGAAGTAATAGCAAGTTTATTAATGGTATGTCCGCCATCCACGGGATAAGCTTTAGCTCAAAATTTACAATGATTGTTTTATTAACTTACTACAAATAATATAATGTTAACTAGATTTTGAAAGCCGAAATGTTACTGGAAATATGACTTGTATTTATGTTACAAAGCTTGGCACTCTCAAACAAATCTAATTATGAAATTTTAACGAAAGTTCTTCAAATTGATTTTCCGAATTCATAATCATCATCCAAATACCGTCGATATTTCAACAAATCCAAATTCCAACAAATCAAACCGCAAAACACTTTTTTTGTGCTTTCAAAATGTTTATTTTATTTTATTTATTTGCCTTATAAACAATCTTTATATTCGCGTATGACAGTATTGGGAATATTTTCATCATTGACCAATAAAATAATGACATTAAAATTAAAGAACAAACACAAAAATAAACAATATACTTAATAAAAACAGTTCTGATAGAGTGTAGTCACATACCTTATCCTAAATAAGGTGTAGATATTCTGAAATATAATTTTAATTTTCTAGGTTTACCACATGGAATGGATATAAATAATAACTATGAGAGGAAGTAATTTTATTCATTTCAAACTGCTGAACACTAGAACTGATGCACAGTAATTTTCCTCTTATGTAAATTATGTATGCAAAATTATTAAGAGTTAAGTTTATCATTATTACAAAATTAAGTTAACAAAATTAAGTGTGACTCGCAAATCAAGAGTGCAAATTTCGTTAAGAAGTATCAAATTTGTGGTTTGAGGGTGGAAAAATAAGATGTGGTGATTTTTAAAAATCATGAAGAGAAATGTCTTTCTAGTCTTTTTTTATGAATACCACACAAAGAGTCGTAACTGCTCTCGTCTGGAGCCAGTGAGACTATGGCACCGCCAATTGGGGTATGTTGTAAAGCTGATGGTAGTGTGGAGAGGAGGATATGGGAAGAGGAAAGTGGTAAAGTACCTGGCTATTCAGATCTGCTCACCAAACACAGCTAAAGCTATTTAAAGCAACGTTTCAATTCTGATTGATTGTCTTACATCAGGGCGTTACTGAGAGTATCTTCTGGAACGTGCCGCAAATATATTAAATAATTGTGAAATGTTTGCGCACGCCGGGATTAGAGCCCGCGACCTTCAGATTGCAAGTCGAAAGTCTTACCCCTCGAACATAGAGGCCGTCGAATTTAGAAAGTCATTCTTTTCAAAATTTCATCAATCTCAGATTTTTAGATTGTAAACTGTTGATTTTATAAAAAAACAATCCTTAAGGCATCGTACTTTACATATATATACTAGCTGAATTTTCTGGTGTTGTCCGGGCTTTATGCAGAGCTTTCCGAAATCAGACGTAGATGTAAATTTACCTCTCTTGAACGTAAAGTATTCCCAATTGCATCAAAAAATAAAAATATTCTGGTGGAAAATAGTATGGGGTGGTTTTTGGAAATGTAATTTATACGATGGCCTTCCTCTTATATGGTACAGTGTTCAATCTCGTAATAAAATTTTAGACTTGTATTAAAAACAAAGCCATGCCACCAAGGATACTATTCTTTATATTACCTACATGGTATTGAGAAATTTACCAGACTAACTTTAATCAGTAATTCCTGGGATTATTTGGAGAAAAAAAATTACATTAAATTTTGATCTCCGGTAATTTCAGTAGTGTTTTTAGTTGAAAAACATTTAAAAAAAATCAGTATTGGACTTAGGGTTGAGTTACAAAAGTCTCGGCTCATCTGGAAGAAAATAATGCTTGTTTTGGAAATAGATAGATACGAAAAAAAAAAATTTTAATGTGAGGGGAATTTTATTCGTTAACTAGGTTATTCGTGTTTTTTGAGCAAGACTAAAACCATTTTTAGCAAAGTTCAAATCCATTTGGTGGTCTCTCGCAGGGGTGGTGCTGCGGTTATCTACTAGGTGCTGAAGTACCAAAAACTCAAAGCTGAACTCTAACATGAAATATTCTGCCTTTCCTTTTCTGTCTGAATTTTTATGTGCATTTCCATCGTGAGCTATATTTTCTTTTAACCGTCAATGAACTATTTTTTTTCTGTTCCATGTTTTCAAAAAAGTGGGTTGAAATATCCGGTCTTTATGGCCGGGTAGTGAAACTAATGATGATGTAAAAGTTTTATATTACTATTTGCAAATCCTGTCTAAATATTATAGACGGGAATACTAAAACTGATTTAACCGAATAACTTGAATTGAATGACCCAGTATAATTTGACCGCAATGAATTTATCATAACAAATAAAAATGGTTTTCGATATTACTGAACGAAGTCGAAATGTCAGGAATGTCTTAATGAGAAAGCTTTAGTAACCGGGATATTTTGTCAATTGCTTAATATACATTATTACATAAGCGTTAGTTAAAATATTGTTAATCATTTACGGGATGCGTACATTATTTTAGAAATCTGCTCAATTGGAGATTTGTAAGCAAAAAGCATATTTCTAGAATGTATGTCCATGTTCTCTCTAGAGATATTCGTGCCAGTATTCTTCAGTACTTTCTTTGAATCGCAGTCATTGTTTCTTACGTATCGTAATTTATAATTATAATTCAGAGGACTATTAAGCTAGTTTTTGTAGTAATGACTCCGCAGATCTACCTTTAGTTGTTTATGGTTACCTTCGGCACATCTCTAAAACGAAACCATATGATTTGAAGAGCCCATAAACAACTAAAGTAATTTGAAAACTAATCACAGACTAATTATGATACTTTAAAAATAACTTTTCAAAAATCAATCAGACATAATATTACACTCGGATTGTTATAATCTAAGCAACTGTCAAGCATTTGAACAAAACTAGCTGGAATTTTTTTTATGGTCTCCGCTTCATTTGATTTCTTTTTATATTTGCTTTACCACTGGTCTGGTTACATATTTTAAACATGGCACAGAAAAATTTTACTTGACCTAAATTAATTTCTTTTATAATCTATATGTGCACCTAAGTTGAGTAAATTAGATTAAAATATTTATTGATTTATTGGAATAATGAACCTCGAAAGCCAAAAATCTTTAAATGTTCCTTAGCACACCACTTCATACAATATATATACAAAGAATAATAAATGTATAAACAATCAGATGGAGAGTTCTGTACGGACTCTGCCATATTCTGCGTAAAATGGACTTGAATATTATAGGAAGAAAAAACAATGGCTTACCCGTGCATTCTGGACCTTAGTAAGGCTTTTTACAGTCTTTTACACCTTATTATGGACAAAACCTAAAGAAAGAAAGCTACCATGAAAAGTAATATGAATTTTTGACACAAAGCAACAGGAAAATCTCGTAAAATGGAAATATTGATTTTCAGATCGATTTTTCCTGAAAAATTCTTTATTTTATTGTTGTACATTTATTTTCTTATAACAATACTTTAATTTCTGTCTATTTGCTCTGTTTCTTTGATTTATGTATTATTTCTCTTTTATTTTTATTCTTATTTAGGAATATATTTTTCTTTGAATTATACATATATATGTCTATGTACCTGTATTGGATTTAGGATGTGTGGGATTGCATTTACCTCCCCACATTATGGAATAAAGACTATTATTAATACCTACTTTCAATAAGCTTTAGATGATGTACCATAGTCCATGGTAGGTTATGGTCTAATCGTGTAGGTATTTATTTAGATTGGACTCGTTGTTATTCCACGGAACAACCTGTCGTACGGAATAAAGTTACTGTCGCGATAAAACTCTCGGATTTTTTCTGTGTATCCCTCAAACTTTCCCGAAATTTCAGGTCTACGGATATCTCGAAAATGTACGACAAATCGTTGGAAGGGAAAAACTTTTTAAATGGCACATTGGAAAGGTTTCTTTTATTTTATTTGCAGTAGATTTGGATTGAAGCATTTTGCTTCACTAGCTTCAGAAATGGTAAAAATAAAGAATAGTCCAATATATTTTAGGCATTTTGCCAAATCAAAATAATTTCAATACCGTTTTTTAACAATCGTGTGAAATTTATTGTGAACTTATGTTAGGTTATCTTGTGTTATCACTTATCATAGTTGTTATGGTTAGTTAGGTTAGATACTTATTAGTTATTAACACCATTTAGTTATTCTTAGTTAAATTGAAAAATTTCCATCAAGTGCCTACTCCTGAATTTTAATGTTATATTTCAGTTTGAAAAATAATGTTTAATTTCCGAAAATTTTAGGTGATTATGGATGCTGTTAGGAGGATATTTTAAAATAAATAAAAGAGAAGAATTTCTGGGAAGGAAAAAGGTGAGAGGGTTGGGTAGGAATCTGAGGGTCAGTGGCTCCCAGAGCGATGAACGTATTAATCCATCCCTCCCACTGTGGTGCAAGGCGATGGATCGAGAGAGTCCTGCTGGAGAGGCCAAATCTCTCTCCATCTCGAGAGGTGTTGTATCTCAATATTTCATTGTTTTTTCTCACATAATTTAGGATCAAAACATTACAACAACAAAGATAATTATTTTGTTTATAATATAGGTTAGGTTGTACGTATAATATACAACCTGTACTAAACTACATTCAATCTTCAACCAAAGACAGTCATTCAAACGTATTCCAAATTAGTAAAGTATATTAAGTAACGTCCTTAAAGATCCCTGTAAGATCAATACGGACATAATATAAAAGCCTTATTTTTCCCAAATAAATGGATCTGGACCGAATTATTTTAACAATGGCCAAAGATTAAAGTGGATAACTATTATTCTATTTCTTTTATCAACGCAAATAAGGGCACTGCGAGCTTTGCCAGGAAAGAAACAAAAGTTTTATCTGCTCCGGATTTTGTATTTTAATTGGATGGGGGCATCTCAATGGCGAAATAGCTTCAGAGCAAGTGTAACGTTACTCAATAGCAATTGCGGGAAATTGTATTAAGATTTTAAGTAAATTATAAAAGTAAAGTAAAGTAATAATATTTTCAAGCAAAAACTACATGAACTTTTTCGAAAAGAATTCTGGTGAATTTTTTTAAAGTGTTATTATAAGATTCAGATTCAGATAAAAAAGGTAACGAGGTATAGGTTATATTTGCAGTTTTTTTCGGAAAAAACTTCAATCCGATGGTGCTAACATTGTAGGTACCTAGGCACTGTTTCAATATTTATGAGCGGCACGAAAAATTTCACATTGATCATGAAGTTTTTTTTTAAAGCTATTTTAACATGACACGGTTTTTAAACATATTAAAAATTTCCAAGTTGGTTTGGAAAACTGGATATTACGCAAATATTACATTAAGTTTCTTCCAAAAAAGGGAGGGGCGCTTTATAAAATTGCTTGGAAAAAATATCCACATCAACAAAGTTAAAAATATATACTTCTCCGTGAGCTATCAATACAAGAAAGATTTTAATAATGATAAAAATAAAATTGGATAATTTATGGAGCACCGTTTTTGTGAAAAATCTCCTCAAGAGCGCTGTACAATTTATTAAGAATTCTTTGGTTCTATCTAATTTTACTATTTACAAATGAAACTCCCTGGAAACAAAGGATAAAATATGGAATGTGCAAGGTGCTTTTTTGAGTGGAAGGGGGTGCATGGACCAGTTTTCCTCATTGCGTATGCTCACTGAGAAATTTCTTCCAAAAAACCAGAAACTCTCCTGTGCCTTTGTAGATCTTCAAAACGCATACGACCGAGTCGACAGGAAAAAGCTATGGAAGGTATTGTCTAAGTTCAGAGTGAATAGGAAATTGTGTCTCTATATACATATTTCAATTGCGTCTCTATAAGTAATTAAATTTAATAGTTTTCCGATATCTTCTGCGTTTTTAAATCCTTGGGGCATCCACAGAATTCTTGAAAGCTTTCGGAGGCTTTAAAAATTAATTAGACCACACGTACTGCGACTGCAAGTAGAATTATAGTAAAATAAGAAATAAGAAGAGCTTTTATGTTTCCATTTGCTTTGTAATTAACACGGTGTCACGGGTTTTACATTTGCAAAGAGATCCTGTGGACTAATTCAAATTGAATTAAAAACGGGATTTATAGCAAGAAATTCTTAATTAAATGGAATGTTTGCTTTTATACCTGAATTTAAATAAGAGCTTTGAGAATTTTTTTTGTTTTTTTCATTACTTTGTACAATAAACTGTTTCACTTATTTTCATAAAAGGATTTTCAATTTAAAACATTTTACATTTTCTTGAGACACTGTTTTAATTTGAATTGATTACCTAATTATTAACGACTGTTTACTCTTAAGGCCGAATTAAACCGTTTTAACCTCTCAACAAAAATAATTAGGGATCACTGAACGGAATAATAATATTTTTGCAAACGTCACGAATGTACCTTATTTATTATATGTTTTTTTATTTATTATTATAATGTACTTATTATTTAAAGCAAACATAAATTTATATATAAATATATTTTTACATTAGCTCCACACAGGGGGCCAAAATAATTCCGCTCAGGGAAGGAAGCGGAGGAAATTCTGGGATGGAAAAAGGTATGAGGTGTGGGAAGCAATTCTGAGGTCAGTGTCCAGGAGTGATAGAGGTATGAATCCTTCACTTCAACTGTTTAAAACGTCTCCCTCAACATCTTAATCTATCCTTTTCACCGCGATGCAAGGCAATGTTCCGAGAGAGTCCTGCTGGAGAGGTCAAAAGATCTCCCTCAACCAGTCTCTCCCGACAAGGCCTGCCACGCTGTTGGTGGCAGACATATCCGTCAGATCCGGACAAATCTGACCCCATGAAACCGGGCATTTTTGCTAAGTCACTAAACGTAGCGAAACACTTGGGGTGACCTATGGCAGAGGTATTGGTTATCCAATAAATGGTTCCCGGGGCGGCAGTACTCGTAACCGTTTCCCATATGTAATTTTTTGTAGCATTTCTTTTTTTTCGGTAAAAATATGTAGGTACGAGTATATCAAAAATATTATGTAGGTTTTCGCTAAGGTCTGTCATACGCACTCGCGCACACTAATAATAATACAAGTCTATATATTTTTTTTTTAATATTGTTGAAATTAGTTTATTTATTTGAATAATGCACAGAGTCTCAACTGTTTCCAACCGCCTGCATATTGTGAGAATGATGGTAAGTGGGGAGGGGATGGAGATGGGGGAGATGAAATTGAATGGGAAAGTTCTAGTCACAAAACACGGCTAAAGCCGTTTCAATTCTGAATGGTGAACGCACACCAGGGTACTGGGATTATCTCCCACCCAAATAAAACTTCAATAGTTTTCACTAGGCTAACTTTATTTCGTTATGGACACACACATATATATATATATATATATTTTTTTTTTTTTTTTTTTTTTTTTTTTAACTTTATTTATTCACATTTCTTTGTACATATAATGTGTAAATAGCAATTATTATATAATAACATAATATATAATAACAATTAGTTTGAACAAGAAATGAAAACCCACTGAGTGTGGGTAATATTAAAACAAAATACTATATTTCCAAGTACCCAAAGTATAAAATATACTTTAAAAAAACATATAAAATATAAAGTTAGTATAAAAAGTTAGTATTACATAGGTAGAATAAGTGAAACAGGTTTTTTTTTCAGCTATTATAAAAATAAAATTAAAAATATTGAGAAAAACATACTGATATTCAATTTTTTTTTTTTTTAGTTATTGTAAAAAAATAAATAAACAGAAAACATATTGTACTACAATTTAGAAAGTTACAGAAAGTGAGTTGTAGAAGGATGAATAAATTTATAGAAAAAGCGTTTCAATATCTACATTATTCGGCCATAATTTTACCTCTTTTACATATTTTATCATTTTATTTATCATTTGAGTTTGTAGTGGTAGAATGTTAAGTGTACGAGGACCAATGAAATTGCTATATATCTGCAATAATTTAGTATTGGTTTGTGGGGTGTATTATCTTTATCATTATTTTGTATTACCGGTTTCATACCAATAGCATAAATGTGGCTCGTTGAAGACATTTTAATATTCCTGTGCAATGTTAATCCGTAATAATTATTAGCGTATTATGATTTAACTGATCAAAGGAATCTCTGAAGTACTATGTTAAACCAATTTAATCTGAATTTTCTTTGTTTGAAGCACGACATCTGAACAAACTTACGTACATATTCTAGGTAGCCATCGCCTAGTGTTAGTAGGTACACTCCGGGGTTATTCATTTACTTACTGGGTGTTAAATCGTAGCCTTCCCAGAACAATTCTCCCTTCAAGCTTCATGCATACACATATACACGAGGATATTTCCCATTGCCTTACAGCATTACGAATAATAACGTATATCCCAGCTTACGCACACAGTTTAGAGCATGATCCCAACCAGTGGAGACGAATTAGCATGTAAATCGATTTCACTGTTGGCGGATCTCCTAATCCAAAAGCAGAGCTATATTCAGCCTACGAAAGGAATGTTACAAAACCTCTTGAGTTTTGACACTGGATAAATAAGTGTTCGGTTCCAATACAATACGATTAGTCCACGGTCGCACGTAAGTCAATTAAAAAGGGTTGAATCCTAAGATATCAAAAAAAAGTTAAATTAATATCCAATCTTCAATCCACTCCAAAACGAACAGGCAAAATAAAATGATATCTAGTGAATCCGAAAAAGGAAACACAAATACTAATAAAATGACCAAATGTAAAGGAAAAGGTGCACTGGAATTCGGCGACAAAAATATGGAAAAATCATGCTTTGTAATTGATAAAAAAAAGTGCTTCATAGTCTCCCCCCTCTTGTCCACTTTAGTTTTCTGAAGGTTTCACTTCAACCACGTGTGAATTGCACACTCTGATTTTTTTAAATTTTGAGTCTATATTGTTGTAATTGTATTCGTACTCTATTTTAAACAAGTAATGTTTTATTAACCATTTTCAAAATTTTCGTATAAATATTATCGTTTTTTATATTAGCACGCTCCCTCTAACGTTGGTATTTACATATCTCCCCTTCTTCTTATTTTTTGTGGGCTTATCACCGGACCTTAAGTTCAATTAATATTAAAAAAAATTGTTATGGTTACTGTACCGGACGGGCTGCAGGGGAAATCGAAGACGAGAATGTACAGTTACGGGCGTCTTCGTTTTCTATTTTTTTTGCACGGTACCAGTAGCCTGCATTATGAATGGTGATGCGGGGAACGAGGGTACGTTTATATTTTCGTCTCATCCTGCTTCTGAGAATTACGAATATGAAGTACCTAGTTATCATTAACGACGCGGATTTTTTACCTGACAGATTTATTTCCTGGATTCAAAATTTTGTCATCATTGCTTCCCTTTCATGTGCTATTTCAGCGGCCTCAGTCCATTTCATGCTCAGTCTCTCAATTTTGTTTTAAATTATTTAATCATAATATCTTAATCATTGAAGTACCTAAAACTACAAGTTTATAAAACAATCAACATTCTTATTATCAAACAACCAAGAAATAATTGTTGGTAGTTTGATAATAAGGATGTTGTATGAAAACTTCTCACATATTTCCTTGAACCGTAATATTAATAATGTCCTTGACTTTGTTCGTTCTCAGTGGAGTAAACTTATTATTTGATACATTAGAAAAGTACTCCATTGTGAGCAGGGTTTTCGTTTATATTCCGCAATCACGCGGGATTTCAGCAATTTTTGATTTCGCCGATTTGCGGGATTTTTTATGTGCGGTATTTGCAATATTGTGGGAATGAAAAAATATTGATTTTACACCACAAATATGCTAAAACGACGTGGAAACCTCAAGTCCTGGAATCGATGTTGAAGAAAGAGATGTCTAATGTTTAAAACAATGTTTAAACAGATCATATCGAAACTTCGCTTGAAATGGGTTTATCCGTGTTTGGCGACAATTTGGGAGACGAGTATGAGTACCGCCGCCCCGGGAACCATTTATTGGAAAACAAACACCTCTGCCATAGGTCACTCCAAGTGGTTCACTGCATTTGGTGACTTAGCAGAGGTGCCTGGGTTCATGGGGTGAGGTTTGTCCGGGTCTTAGCGGCGGATACGTCTGCTCACCAGCTGCATGGGCGTATCGGGAGAGAATGATTGAGAAAGTCCCTTTAACTTCTCCAGCGGTACTCTTTCGGAACATCGCCTTGCAACGCAGTGGGAGGGATGAATTCGTACATCCGTCACGCTTGGACACACTGACTCCCAGATTCCTGCCCACTTCTAATACCCTTTTCCTTCCCAGAACTTCCTATCCTTCCTTTCCTACACACACATCCCCAAAGATGACATAGGCCCTGAGGGAAATTATTTTCCTCAGGGCCTCCTGCGTGGAGCTAATGTAAAAAAAAAACAAGGTCTGAATACGTACTTCTCAACTTGCCTCTTTTCTAAACCACGTGGTATAGGGTGCTGTATGCCCAATGGTTACGGACGGCTGAGATATAACATAATATTTAACATTTTAAATGTGCGCGAATAGGGTTATAAATAATTAAACTATTCGATTTAACAGAAGGCACTCATCAAAGCGAGGTTTTTGAATTCACGCCCGCTGGAGCAACAATCAATCGGAAGCTTCATGACTCGGAATACCAAATAAGCCCAAAAGATCGAATGAAAACACCCAACCCACGCACGCCGAGAGAATCTATACGAACATATTCATTCGGAACATTCCACCAAAAAAAATCCTTTGAAAATCACTGTTATCAACATTTTCAAAAAAAAATAGGTTATATTTAAGTATTTACCGTATTTATTTTGATATTTCGAGTGGGATTAACTATTTATAAATTTTTTCAATAAATGCAACAATGGAATGTATTTTCAGAACCCGTTTAATCACAGGAGATCATATTTATCAAAGCACATATAGGTCTTATATAAATCGCTGTAACTTTTTTTTTTTTTTTTTTAAAGAAAAACAAACATTCCAGGTGTTACGAATAACCCAACAATGTTTGAAAATCTCCTACTACCACCACAGAAAGCCGAAAATGTTGCTTGTGTTGTGATGGAGGACTTAGCCAGCCGAGGAATCGAACATGCGACGCCCAGGTGGGACCCAAGCGCTATGCCCACTCAACCACTGACCGGTCCTGCCCTCCCTTACTCCCTTACTATCCTTACTATCGTAGTGAAAAATATATTCTAAACGATGTAAAAAGGCAAAATACCACGCTTTATATTCAAATCTAAAAAACGACCACCAAAAAGTAAAATGTACCCCTTTACGAAACCAAAGTTTTGAATCTTTTATTAATTATTTTCATATGAAACAACGAAAACGTGAGGTAACGAAAACTTTTATCATGAAACAGTATTAATAGTCTTGCGTCTGCATGGTTGAATTTAAGAATCCGGCTTCGAATGCATGTCTGCCGCCGCGCCTTACCCGCCGTACCATATAAACATCCGTTTACGTAAAATTTCAACCAAAGCTAACGTTGTAATTCAATTCGTTGTAATAACGGTTTCAAATTCAAGAATTCATCAAAAGATGTCGCCTTTTCGTTAGCAGGTAAGCAGGGACGTGCTCGTGGCAGGTATAAGTACCACGAATTTGTGAATTTGAGTATCTTTTCGGATATGGAAAGATTGACGGTATGTACTACATACGACGTCATTGCTTGTCCCAGTTACTTTGCCCGGTGACTAACTATCCCTGGATGACAGTGGATCTAAGGAACGGGCCATTTTTGGAACCAGTTACTATCGGATTTATAAAATGGTCACCAACACTAACTGGGCGAAGCCGAACCAAAAGCCACCCGCAGGGCCTAGCAGCAAAAACCTGCTGAGCCGGTGAACATTCGTCTAATAAAAAATGTATGTTTCTATTTTTGAAACTGACAATTCGTGGTGGAATTCCATTATAATAAATTATAATAAAACCAATAAAAAAACTTTATTCTACTTAATGTTATTGACCGTAACCGATTTCAGCTCGTCAGAGCCATTTTCATACTGGTACAAATAATTATTAGTCTACGGTTTATATACATAACATATGGGGGAGGGGGAGAGGGGTGGTCTACAAGGATTTTAATCGTTATTTTTTTTCGTTATCAGTAATTTTAGTTAAAAAAACGTAAAATAAGCAATTTAAAAATATATATATATGTTTGCATGCAAATTTTTTATATTTCAAAAAGTAAATGTGTATTTCTTATTATACAATTTTGAAGCGTATTTCATCATCTTTCAAAATCAATTTTTAGTTTTCGAATATGTTCAGAAATATTCCATTTATTTAATTTTTATTTAAAGCGAAAATATTTTGACTAAAATTCGCCAAATTTCTGAAGGGTTCAAAGAAACGTATTAATGTAGTACTTGAAAAACTATTTAAAATGGAAAAAAGTAGCTGGACAGATTGTGAATAGGTCCTTGCCTAAGCAAAACAGAAGTAATTGTTAAAAAAAATCCTTAATAAATACACACAAATTTTCCGTTGTCTCTTATTTTTTAAATTATTAATTGATATTTTGAAATTCGTAATCTTATAATGAACAGCAACCGTAAGGCAGGTTTTTGGTTGAGCTATGACAACGTCAAGCAGAAAATGTTGTTTTTATTTGTTTAATGGCGCTAGATCTCACCACTTCCAAATATTATTATTTTTTTTGTTAAATTTACAAAACAGCTGTTTCTATCTTAAATTTCTTGTGAACGTGATTTTTGAAGATCGCTTCTCCGTTTGTTTCCAAGTTTCCACATAATTCGAGACAAAACGCCGTTTTATGTCTTTTGTAAAATTCAATTACTTAAAGGTAGTGTTCTATACCTTTTGATGATGATTGCTTTATTATTTATTCTGTTTTATTGGTTTAATAACATATGAGTATATAATTTTTCAGATATATTCTGTTGCTATTACTTTTGTTGATTTATGTTGATTTTTTGTTGATTTTTGTTGGTATTCTGTTTCTATAATTATATGTAATTTTCTTACTGTACAATATTTTGTAATATTTTGCAGTATTTTTGAAAATATTATTTTTCCATTTTTGTAACTATACATATTATTATCTATATATATAATTACATAGACTAGCTCTCCAGTCAAACCCGAGAAAATTTCTCTACTAATTGGGTAACCAAAAAAAGTGATGTCTGATATGAAATGTAATAAGTATTTATTGTGAATATTTTTTTTTTCTAAATAATTTTTTTTTTTTTTTTTTTTTTTTTATTGTTATTATATTTTTTCTTCTATGCTTGTAAAAACCCACTAAGGCGTAAATAAATATAAATAAATAAAGTTAGATAATAACTTCATAGAGTATCTTTGAGTGTTACTTTACATGGGTATTAGAAGTAATTTCTGCGCGAATCAGTGGTTCTTAACCTTTTCGATGTTATTAATCATGAGAAAATTTTGCAGAGTACTGAAAACAGGGGGAGGGAGGGGTGGTTGCTACAGACTTTGTCAGATAAAATAAACTGTTGGAGCTGATGACTAGTGCTATTTTTAGCTCTCACAAAGTTGGGTTTTAGTTTTATCCAGATAGAAAAAAATAGTATAAGATTGCCAATTAATAACAATCACGACTCTCGAACATCGTGAGGTTTTAATAGTCCAGCATTAAATATAATCCAGCATAAGTAGATGAGGCAGTATGAAATTTTGGTTTTCATTATTTCGCAAAGCACTTCTCGGACATTATTCCAAGCTCGTAGAGTACTTGTGCTCCGCAGAGCACCGGTTAGGAATAATTGTATTATCGTAGGATTAAGAATTGTAAAATGGTTATTTAAAACTAATATCTACGCAATAGCGTGAAATTAATATTCGTCTAATATAAACGAGCAATGAAAATTCCAAGTGCAAGTTGGCTCTGGTTATGGCAGATGTTCGTCATCCGTCAATCCAGAATTGGCCCATAGCTCCAGAATAACGTATGAGGAAGGGCGCGAGCTTCCCAAGATTTCAACTTCAATCGCGGTAGATAGTTTGCAGGTTTGACAACCTATACGTTCAAAAATAATCCAGTGTTGGCAAAATGGTAATTCTTCGAAGATAAAAATGCCTCCCACCGGAGCAACAGAAAAACTTACTTATAAGAGGATGTTGTGATGAATCGCAATGGATACGAAAATATCGTAGCTTCCACCTTACGAATGAATAAATAATATTTAGAATTATAACGAAATCAACACACTAGCGACATCTAGCGGATTAAGTTTGATTGGGCCATGGAGACTGCAGAGATCTATAAATTATAAAATTCATGTCAAGTTTTGGTAAATAGAACACAGAGGCTAATAACATCTCTACTTTTCCCAGGGAATCCCAGATATTAGGCCCAATTATAAACACTTAAGATTGATCAACCAATCAGAGAAGAAAGGCGTTACCTTTTTTCAAGACAAAGAGATGGACTTTGGACCAGGACATTAGATGATAATTAATGTGTTTTTTTTATTCTCACGGGAACGGCGGGTCAACGTTCGATTTTATAAACTGTCTCGAGGCCGAGGGCATTTGGTACAATGACCCTAGATGTAAAGTAAACATTGAATGCAAGAGAGATATCGACAACCGCAGTTAACGAACAAATAAATCCATATTATGTTGAAAAAATGATGCAATAAAATAGCAAAAAAATATAATGAATGGAAAATTCAAGAAAAGACCTGGAAAACGTGGGAAAAGCTACTGTAGGGATATTCAATTGTATAACGAGTACGTGAAAAAAACAATAGGAGGCCAGATTCAGAGGGAAACGTACGTTTGATATTTAAAAGAAAGAAAAACGATGGAAATTAGGAATGTCACTTTTAAATGAAGCAATACGGTCAGGGAAAACGATTTGAAAAGAAAATCTAATGGAAAAAATGGACATTTAAACGGAAGTATTTATTGAACAATATAAGATTTCGGCTTAATTTTGCGTTTTCAGACGAGTTTAAATGGATATCGTTATATATTTGAAATAGGATGGTTATTCTAGTTATATTACGTTAGATTAATTCAAAGGAAGGGATCGTTTTTACGTCATCTGCTATGAGAAAAAACTATAGACGATGGAGCAAGTTGGTGAGACAATTGATGTAAAAAAAGGTTGTCGAGCCCATACATGATTCTTGTATACAAACATAAGATTTTTAACATGGTTTTTGGTGATTAAAATAGTCTTTATAGCTTAAAGGGTGATTAAAATTAACATGGGGCTTATTCAATATTTGGATAAGATAAAAGAGATTAAATTTAACGAGTTAATATTAATTTCTTATTTACGATTGAGTACGTAGGAATCGAAGCATCAACATATGTCTACGAGGATACTTTATGGGATTTAAAGAAGAAACGAGACGCAATTTTACACGTTTTTAAACAAAGCAATTAACCGGACACATATCCCAGAGTCAAATTGGAATTTTCTTCTAAAAAAAATGTGAAAAATAACATATTAAGTCATTATGGATACGAAATGAAATTTTCTAAGAGGAGAAAAACATTGGATATGATATTAATGATGGTAAAATATTAAATAAAGATAATTAAAAGATGATTTCGTAAGGAAAACTCGTGAAAATTTAGAAGTATCGATGAAAACAGTAAATTTGGCTTGGAATATAACTAATCATATAGTTATGGACAATGACATAAGAATGAAGCAGAGAAATCATAAAAATAACGTCGTATATAAAATATTATTGAAGAAAAATAAGAAAATTCAAGTCTACGACTTAAGTAGAGACAATACAGTTAAAAATTGAATTGATTCAAATAGGAAACATGAAAATATGCAGAAATTTAGGAAAATGGGAATTGGAAAATGCATAATGAAGATTTCGACATGAGTTTGTTCGTGTTCTGGTAGCGATAAACCAAATTGAGAATTATATACAGTTTATTGAAGACGTACCTATTATATATTGAGAGAAAAAAGGACACGAAAATCATGATATATTAGTTAAATTCGTAAGACCAGAAGACAAAGGAACGACAGGGCAAAATTTGACATAATATGCAGGTTCGACACTGGAACAATTTACGGCAGAGACAGAAGACTAGGGCTGAACTTCGAAAATCAAAGGGGCAAGACTTACGAGAGTGATACGAAAATAACAGAATTGATATATGTTAGAGTTTGAATTAGAAAATCAATGAACGCGTAATTAAGCCATTCTAATCCTGGAATGGGTATTTAACCTACGACATGGACATTTGATCTTCAGTCGTCGGATTAAAAACGTGGAAGTTACGTGACGTAGCGTCTAAAACGGTTATTAGTTGAAAATTTCTCAAGTGTTGTAAAAGTTTGAGACTTACAAAAATTCGGAGTGGGAATTCTGATACTTAGAAAATTATAGTCAGTGTTTGTGATTAAATCTGTGAAGTGTTGAAAATTAAATAAAGTGGTTTATATCGTTTTACAATAGATTCAACTCATCATTAAAATAAAAAGTTTATGTAGTGTAGCGAATTTAAAGAAAATCAACAGTGTTTAAAGAATTTTATAACAGCAGTGAATAATAATAATAATAATTTTAAATCATAATTATTTAAATTCCGTTTTCACCATTTATAAAAATTATATTCAGTGGAGTGATAAATCATAATAAAAAGTTAACAGTGTAGAGAAGTTTATAAAAAAAGGGAGTTTATAATATAGTGGAACGATAAAAAAAAAAAGTGTTTAGAGAATTTAATAATAGATAATAATAATTGTCGAACCCCATTAATCTAAAAAAAATTAACATCGAGTTAATTCGGCTAGATAATGTACGATTGAACGGAACATTTCTATCACAAAGTATTGATCTATTGTTAGATTAAATAATAATAAATCTATTATTTCGTAAATAATCGTGAAGTGGTTATTGCTTAAAAATTACAATTTAAGCAGAATGTTATTTTAATAATGGAATAATTATAATAATAAATCTGGAAGTTAAGATAAATAATAAATACATAAGCATGATAAAAATCTATTCGGTATTTAATTGTATAATACTTTGTTGCTAGATAAAAGTTCGGTGAAAAAAGAACACGAAATAAATAATGATAATATTACTCCGGATAATAATAATGAATTAATTTGTTATATTTAATTTAACAAAGCGTCAAGTTAACCAACGAGTTTTGAAAATAAAATATATTTTGATTGTTAAAGATAAGTCGTCAATTAATTCAGTTTAGATTCGACAAAATAGCGGAATAATAAATCGAAAGGATTAATTTAGATTAAGTTAGACAATAGCTGAATTAGTTAGAAAAAAAAATACATACAAAAGGGTTGGTCGTGTAGCACCCGATCGGAATTGACTTGTTGGGGTAAGTTTTTCATAAGTATAAATATTTTCAGAGTCATGGACGAGGAGAGAACAGCTGATCATCGGTATAAAAATTTATATTATTACGACAAAATATTACTTGATCCAAATCTGTGCTATATATGTATATTAAAAATAATGTATATAAATATGTATTTCGAATTATACTTGTTTGTATGTATATCTAATTATATATATATATTCCGGAAATAAAATATCTCAGAGAGATATTGCACAATTATGATTAAATGTTTATGGCATACATATATCTTACATCTGCTTATATTGATATGTTATCCATATATGGGTAATTATATATATACCTACATTCCCAGAAAAAAAGAGGTTAACTAAACAAAACATCTTTTATATTGAATTTGAGTGATATCTATCAGATACCTACCTATAAATATATCTACACTTGATTAATTTCCGAGTTCCTATAGAGTTATATATCTTATATTTAATTTATTAAAAATGTGTAGTTTATGTAAATTTATTCTATGCAAAATTATCTCTATATAATGTATGTATGATATTAGGGCAAATTGATTCGGAATGCTTAGTGTAAACAAAAAACACGTGTCATTCCATGTACTTACTTATTCGAGAGTATGTTATTGGGTTAGTGGGTCACGAAGTCAGTGACGGTTTTGTTTATGAATTTAAAGGTAAAATAAACAATTGACATTCTTTAATTGCTTCGGGCTAACATTACTACGATATTAAAATTACAAAAGGATTAATACAATTTATATAAAATGAGATTAGTATTTATTTTACAAAAAGAAAATATAAATCATATATTTGAAACATTTGGAAAATTCACGGGATAGCAGCAAAATATGATTTGAAAAATTAACAAGAAGATTAAATTACAGTTTATAATTACATTTGACTTTTGAAAAATCACGGGATAGTAGTATAAAAATGAATTGAGGAATTACATGAAAAAATTTGAAGTTATGGGAATAAAAACCTCACACGTATCAATCATTTACATGAGACTTTTGAAAAATCACGGGATAGTAGTATAAAAATGAAATGAGGAATTACATGAAAACATTTGAAGTTATGGGAATAAAAGCCTGACAAGTGTCAAACATTTACATGAGACTTTTGAAAAAACATGGGATAGTAAAAAAAGAGTTGAACCTGTGGAGGGGAAAATCTAGAATAACAGTTCAACAAAACAAATCAAGAAATCAATAGAGATGGCAATCTCTGAAATAAAATTGTCAACCAAACAAATCAAGAAATCAATAGAGATGGCAATCTCTTAAATAAAATTGTCAACCAAACAAACAAAAACCGGAGTTATTAGTCTTCATTAATAAAACTAATAAATATTCTTAGTTTATTCTTATATATTGATATTTCCCACTTTTAATATGTATTTATTCGGTCATCGGCTAAGGTTTTGTGCAGAATTCCTTTTCACGAAATCCGAGCATGGAATGCGAGGCTAGCTAGCTTCACATTGCGAGTTATAATCCTTCCCAATCGTATATATACATATATATCTTCTTATGTACTGTACATTGGAAAATGCGGACCCGCATACAGTTTGCGTTTAAGGTCTGTCGGATCGTCATCGCATTTTCTCTTGTGCGTGGGAACGAGGACTCACGCCCCGAGTTTTCACAAAGACCGTGAGTATATGATTGTGTATAGAACGAAACCGGTTCACTCTAAGTAAATAGTAGACTTCGGAGGAGTTGGAATTTGGAGATTTCGGGGCTTAGGGAAAAACCTGAGTGACGTGCACGACGACATGGAAGATTGACAGAACAAGGTACAGAGACCCTCTGGCATATCACGTCGGCTGACTGTGCGAAGTTCTAGTTGATCCTTGACCACCCTGTTTATCTGCAGGAGGATTGGAGCCAAATTATGCAAGCAAAAGAGCATTTCTGAGTTCGTTCTAAAAGACAATCAATTAATAACAATAATCTACTAAAACAATGTCATATGTACGTTATAGCATCAGGACCAAAATAGGGGAGAGCAAAGCAGTAAATAAATCTTGAGTAACAAAAGACTTCACTAACAATTAACCATTTGAGTCATTCCTAATTACACAAACAATTGAACAGGTAAATGTCACTAATTACAGGTATATTACGGATTCATTAGAGGTAGGAAATCGAAATAGTGTTTAGGGAAAGTTTAGTTCCTAAAGAAAATAAAATGAAATTTAGAATTGCAAGAAATAGACCAATCAAATTCGATGCTCAACGCTCCTTTCAGAATCAAAGGGTACCACAAAACAAAAGTAATTAAGTTCCCACACCATAAATCAAAAAATAACACAACGTTTGGTGGAATTTATTTACAACATAAATACGAAAATTTTACGTTCAAGGTCGTAGATAACGTATTAATTAATTAAGTACTTATATCTATAAAGATATGTAGTACAAGGGAGTTTTAAATAGCTTACTGTAGTAATCAAAGAAAATAAGGGTCACATTTTCATGAAGGTTTGTGTGTCATACATATAAAACCTTAGAGAAAATTAAATATCGATCAGAGCCAAAAGAAAAGTTTAAGAAAACTTGAAAGGATGAAAGATTCAAAAATAGTAAAAATTGAAAAGAATTCAAAAGAAGAGACGAGAAAGGGGGTTTATCACAATGTCAACCCAGTGTTACAGAATCCTTCACGTTATAACTGCTCTAAATGGTAGAGAGTAGCTAGATTTTAGCTCACTTATATAAATCTAGAAAAAATTTGTGGCAAAAAGCCTGAATGCTAAAGTATGTAGCACCATAGATTAAATAATAAAACACTACTCGTAGAGATGCCTTCCGTACAAATTTGAATGGAAACAATTGCCTCACTATTAGATGTTTTTTGTTTAATTCATAGAACTCTAGTAATTTAAAAAAAAAAAGTAATGTTAATCACATTTAATAATGCTTATTAAATTCTACAAGTTTAGTATTGTGACAAATGTTTCACAAATTTGACACTGACTTAGTATCTTTTGTTCTAGACCATTTGGCACGTGGCCTGTCTCTCTGAGAATCCCCTGAAATTATTTATCGCCATGCCATTTGAAATTTCTAATGATGGTGAAACCAAATTGGAATTGGAAATCGGACCTTTAATTGGATCACAAAACACATCCACTTGGCATTTCTTATATTTTCTCTTTATTCTATGATCGTCAGGTCATTCTATGATCGGAAAGGTCCGCGACGATTGCTTTCAATTCACCATTACATTAAATTTGCGTCGGAAAATGAGTTAGGAAGCCTGCGAAGAGTCGTCTCGTCACCTCCCCTGGCTACCAGACACAGATAAGGGTGGTGCCATCCATTATCTCTTAGTTAGACAGAAGTGTTATCAAATCAATGATGGCAATTTCGGATATTTAAACCTGCTTAATACTGACCCACAATGAATGTGAGAAAATTAAACATTTTCTTGAAAATAAGATGGAAAGAACTTAAGGCGACCTCAAGACAAGTAAGCTTTTTTAATATCTTGTTATATAAATACTGCACAATGGTCAAATTTGTCCGGAGCCAGTGGAACCGACAACTGTGGCATCCCCAATTTGGGTATGTTGTGGGCCTGAAGGGATTAGAGAGGAAAATCAGATTGGAATAATAAAGTTCAGAAAGACCTGGCAATTCAGATTTGATCACTAAATACGCCTATTGATATGACTTTCATCAGGGCAATACTCAGACTACCTATCCACACCTATGGATCGTACCACATATACAATATAATTCCGAATATTTAAGTTAATTAATTTGTGAAAAACCATGCAAAAATAAAACAAGATTTTGGTTCCGAACTCATAGTTCACGTGTTGGAATAACTATTCAAAAACCTTTTCAATTTTTTGGTGTCTATTCTTCATAGTGTTGTACACAATGTAAACTTGCTGTTTCAAGCTATTTCCCTCGAAATTCTGTAAATTTTCATGGATACCAGCATGACTTTTTTAAAATTATAAATATGTGCAATCCTTTTGGCTCGGAGTCAGTGACAATACAGCGGTACTAATTAGGAAATGCTGTGATGTTAAAAACAATTGGATAGAGTAAGGAAAATGGGATAGAACCGTTTCTGAGTTTTCAAATATACGTAATTAATAGACTGAAGCGCAGACTCGTGAAAAATCACCGGATGGCTTTTATTATTTAAAATTTAAAGAAGACAATAAAAATCGTTTTCAGTTTTTAAAAGAAGTAAACACATTGTGACTTGAAATTTTTAAATAAATAAGAAGAGAATAGTTTGTTTTAAATCACTTTTTCGATATTTTATAGTCTACCGGTATCGTTACCTCCGTACCATCATCATGGATCCTAGCATGGTCGATCGATATAGGTTTTATCGAAAATGTCGATAACCACGAGAGCCACTCGTTCTAAAATCCTGTTTAAATGCAACAATAACGACAAAGCAATAACGAATAACATAACAATGAGTTTATGAAACACTCGCTTGTACCTAGGTTACATAAATTAAGTAATAGATTATGTAGATGTGGCAGATCTATTTAACTGTATGGAAGGTAGGTACAAGAATCTTTTCAATCAATATTAATTCTATTTGTAACGTAGATTTTTGTTTGTAATTGTATTTCTGGTGTAATATCTCATTCAAATGCCACAATAATTATCTGTTATGCTCTTTTTTATTACTTCTAATATTTATCTTATGATTTTGTGACATGTAATCAGTG
This sequence comes from Limnephilus lunatus, assembly GCA_917563855.2. Lineage (NCBI taxonomy): Eukaryota > Metazoa > Arthropoda > Insecta > Trichoptera > Limnephilidae > Limnephilus > Limnephilus lunatus. The sequence goes on from OU830601.1 coordinate 60,192,702, forward strand.
CTTGTAGTATATGTATACCGTTGATATTAAATAAATAAATATTTCACACGTACACAGGCTAGAACAAAATGCATTAAACGATGTTTTTTAAACATTATTGCTGCACTGGAAGAACCTTCGGGCAATCATATTATATTTAACAATGTACTGTACTTCCTCAAACATACCTCCCTCTGACCTATCTTCCAAGCAGCAGGGAATGTTGATTGTGAACTACGAGTACAACTGTGAAAGACAAACACCTCGGGGCAAGCTAGGAATTAATTCGTTTCTTAATCGCTTAATTATCACGGGAATTGTCGAGGTAGGGCACACGTAGATGGGTATGTGGATATATTTGAACGTGAATGTGATCGTGGGTGGTGGTGGAAAGGTGGCAATAGGTTCTTGGAATTACTTGAAAGTAGGTGAAAGACGGGAGGAAGACGAAAGGATGTTATTAATTCATATTATATTTTATTCGTTTTCGGATCTAGTTTTGGTAAAAATCGGCTTAACGGTCTAATCTAACATTGAAAATTACAATTTCATTTAACTAGTAAATTATTACGTTAACAGAAACATTTTTTAAAAATCAGTGAGCATCAAATATTGATTTATTAAATACAAGTTATTTTATTTATTTATTTAAACGCCTTTTAGGCCTTTGCATACATAATGCGCCCTTGAGGTGATTTTTCACAAAAACGGCGCTCTACAAATTGTCCAATTATTATTAGTATTATAAATACTCAAAGCTTTTCCATAACGGTTATAATAATTTTATTAGCATAATGACAATGGCATAATAATATTTATTATAAGTAATAAGTATATAATAAATATAAAATTATTTTTTTTTTTTTTGCCATGTGGCGCTGCCTCCTTCTTTAGGGCAGGGCAGGTGTGTAATCTTTAAATACAATTGATGGACACTGTAATGCTGTCCGAAACTTTGGCTAAAGAAGGAGGTAGCGCAACACGGCAGAGTAACCCAAAAATAAATTAAGGTAATGCTTTTGGCCATGAAAATCTCAAATTATATCCAAGTAATAAGTTATTTAACTTAAATAAAAAAAAATTGGTTAAAATAATCTTATAAAGATAAAATCAAAAACCGTTTAAAATAATAAGTCATAAAATATTTAAGTTATTTAGCCAGTAAGTGTTAATTTGGCCCATGATTTCAATATTTATAATGATCATACAATTATAATATCAATAACATAATATAATAAGTCCCACAATATATTATTGTACGTTATTTAGGTAATGTAATTTTTACCCTTATAGTGAATATAATAATTTTGTTTATATTGTTTATTTTTTTCTTCCTTTTACAATTTTTTATAGAAAAATGTGACCTTAACGGTCACATTGCACTTATTTTCTAATTAAAATTATAAAGTCATATCTAAAAGAAAGCACAATACAAGCATTAATCATTGTTAGGTTGCATAATTGAATCTATATTCTTTCATCCCATGTCCATAATCTATGTCTTGATACTTCTTTTGAAGTCGGTTATTTTTTAAAATAATAAATTCTTATAAATATAACATAAATAACATAATACATAAGATATATTACAAGTTATTTAGCTAATGTCAATTTGACCCATAATAATCTTATAAATAATATAATATCAATAACATAATTCATAAGAGTTATTTAGCAAATTTGAATGTAACCCTAAGACCGTATGTAGGAAAATTTGAAAATACATATACATTTCAGAATTTTCGTCACTACCTAGCCTAGAGTGAATAAAACTTGATAGTTTACATATTCCAATTTCTGGCATAATTGGCTCTGCGCTCTACTTTTTGTCATTGTAGTTTTATATTTTGAATGCTGATTTTTGTGTTTTCCCGGCCTAATTTTTTCTCCCGCTCTTTTTTATCTGCGTTTTGAAAGGCATGTTGTTGGTGTTTTTATGCGATTTAAAAAAAAATCATAAGTTGTTGTATTTTACGTCTACAGTGTACGATTTGCAATTTTATGTGATACACGCCCTCCGAGACCAAATGTTCTTTCAATGACTTCTTCAAACACAGTAAACTTATTTTGTAGCACCATTTTAATTTAAAATCAATAGAATACTTAGTTTTAATCATTTTTAATGTTTATAAGACCAATAAATTTCATAAACAATGCTTACTTCAGCAGGGTTTACTTAAAACGGGTTAACTTAAAGTTGTAAGTAAACCCTGATAAAGTTAGCATTGCTTATAAAACATGTTGGTATTTTAAATAATAAACGTGGTTAAAACTAAGTATTCTATTAATTTTGAAGAAGCAATAAATTCTAAACTATTGAAAAGAAAACAACACCGAAAGATAAATAAACAAAACTTTACCACGGGTTAATATTACAAATAAGAGTATTAACATCGGTTAACAATGTTGGGGTGGCGGGTCTGCATTTTATTTTCTTAGCGATTTATAACGTACCTAAATCTAATTCACAAATCCAAGTCACATTACAACCAAGGATTTGTTCGCTGAAAAGGGACCGAAAAATAACACAATATTGTAAATTATGGTTTCGAGTCTGCGGCATTGACATTTTATAACATAGATATGTATATTGTAGAGATCTCAAAAATGGCAAGCAAAAGATTCGCTAATTGTCACACTTTCGATCTAATGGTTTTAGTGCTAAAATAAAGTAGTCACAAAGGGCAATGCTGTTTTGAACTACATTTTAAAAAAGGTGAAACATGACCACGTGTTTGATGATAAAGTTTTGACACTACACCGCAAACACAAGGAATAAGTTTTACTAATTAACTAACTAACCATCACGCCGTTTCCCCGCAGGGGTAGGCAGAGAGGACGGATCGCCAAACAACTCGGTCTTGGCACACACTCTTTGCCTCACTCACATTCATACATCGTCTCATACATTCTCTTCTAATATTCTGACTTTTGACATGGCCTGACTCAAGTATCTGATTCACTTGATCATGCCATGTCTTCCTCGGACGCCCACGACTTCTTCTACCATTCACATTTGCGTCGTTTATTCTTCTTACACTGCTTTCTTCGTTCATTCGCTCTTCATGCCCAAACCATCTGAGGGTCCCTTTCTTAATCTTACTCATTATGCATACATCAGCCTTACATTCTTTGCGGATATCCACATTTCTCACACGATCATATATTGTTTTACCGCACATACGCCTCAGGGATCTCATTTCAAAAGCATTCAGTTTACTTTCATCCTTCCTCTGCCAGTTCCATGCCTCACTGCCATACATCAGGGTAGGTACCAGGACTCCATTGTGGACTGCTAGCTTCGCTTCTTTTGACAGTTTTTTATTAGCGCCAACGGCATTCAGTCCTCCATTAATGGAGTTACCAGCATTCACCCTTCTTTCAATATCCCTATCAGCCTTCCCAACTCTCGTAAACATACTACCCAGATACACAAACTCATCCACCTGCTCCAAGTATTCATCATTCACAACCATATTGCATACTATTTTCGTACTCTCTCTTTCAAACACCATGACTTTAGACCTACTTACATTCATCATTAACTCATTCTTCATACGTACTTCGTTCATCCTAGATACGAGAGACTGTAGATCTTCCAAAGTGTTTGAAATCAGCACCGCATTAATAGCATACAATAGGCAACATACTTTCAGATTACTCAATTTCGCGCCCAATCCCACTTCTTTCAATTCTTGCATACAATTATCCATCTAAAGATTGAATAACCATAGTGACATTACACAGCCTTGCTTAACACCTTTTGTGATGTCAAACCACCCCGTAAAACCACCGTTCACCCTAACACATGCAACGCTTACCTCGTACAGAGACGCAATTGCCTGTATGAGATTTGTATTCACTCCATACTTGGACAACACCTTCCAAAGCTTTTTCCTATCGATTCGGTCGTATGCTTTTTGTAGATCTACAAAGGCGCAGAAAAGTTTCTGGTTTTTCGCCAGAAACTTCTCAGTGAGCATACGCAAGGAGAAAATCTGGTCCATGCATCCCCTTCCACTCATAAAAGCACCTTGCACATCCCATATTTTATCCTTTGTTTCCATTCTTACCCTTTCAATCAATATTCTTCCGTACAGCTTACCAACTGAACTTAGCAGGCTAATAGCCCTATGATTCCCACATTCCATACGCGACCCTTTACCTTTGTATAACGGCATGATTACAGCCCTTCTCCAATCTAATGGCGTGTAACCCTCCTCTAGACACTAAAAAGTTTGCACAACCATGTGAGAATAATATGGCTATCTCCTTTAAAGTATTCGGCAGCAATATTGTCGAAACCAACAGCCTTACCATTCTTCATGCATTGCAATAAGTTTTCATGTAAATAAATAAAAATATTAATACGTTCAAAATATTTATTGTCATAAAAAATACAATGATTTTGATTTTTTTCAGAAGATTTTCGGTGCCATTAGAGAAAGTGAGAGAGCAAACGTAGAAACACATGAGTATAGGGAGAACAACCTTATGGAAGTAGGTCGTCTCATACATCATACAACATTCCATATTCATCTTAGTGTAACAGAGTTAGCGTATCTTGTCATCTCAGTCGCACCCATAACCCATTTGTAGTATGTAAAATTAGATGTTTGTATACTAGTCCCAGTGAGTAATCTACCATGAAGTCATCATTCTAGTATCTTTTGTCTTTTTCGTTAGGAAATAAGATGCAAGAGAAGGAAAGGACGAACGTCGATGACGTCCGTACGAGCTCTCGCTGGGCCTTGTTCAATATCATTTGTCCGCGCTAATAAAGTTAATTATAAGATAGGTAGTTAGTATCTTAGTGAAGTACGATTTTGTTTTTCCAAAAGTGAATTCCATTTGACACCTACCTACTATAAATTTTTGCCAAGAAATATTACTTGATCACTTATTATTAAAGAATATGGATACGCGAGAGGAAATGAAGAGGAGGATTTTTAACAAAGCCTAGAAAGAATTGACGCGTTATCGTTGTTTCTTAAAAAATTTAAACCAAGAATTAATTAAATTGGTACCCTACAATTAATTCATAAAATCATTGGTGGTGCGAACGTAAATTAATTAATAAAATGAAATACTGTTTTGTTTAAAACCACGAGTTTTATTAATTTTTTGAACCGATCGGTTTCGCTTTACTCAAGCATCATCAGGGTACAAATTAATTTGTACCCTGATGATGCTTGAGTAAAGCGAAACCGGTCGGTTCAAAAAATTAATAAAACTCGTGGTTTTAAACAAAACAGTATTTTATTTTATTAAATATGTCAAACCACAAAGTGATTGCTTTCTACAATAATAGTAAATTAATTAATATAATTGGTGAAGCGAACGAAATAGGCGGCTTGTGTCATTGTTTTGTAAACAGAATAGAATCATTGTTGAACAGAGTAGAAAAAAATCGTGTTTTCGTAAAAAAATATTACTTAGCAAGCGCTTTGCTCTCCCGTAAAGCGATCCATTGTGACTAAATTTCCAAGAAGCGAGGAGCCGCGCATAACTCTTCTCCTCCGTTCGGATCCCCGCTAGCACTACAAAAATGCAAATGTTTATGACCCACCCATTATGTCTTAATACACTGAAAAATTGATCTTTTGTTTTGGCTAACATAGGAAATTTTTGGTTTTATTTTAAAGTGATACAATTTAGCGTACTTTTGGTATGTAAACAGACTAGCAGAGGAAATTTTGTTTTTACAAATATACTAAATAATATCAGGTAGACTCTACAGTGTGGAAATCCTAATTGAAATATACATTACTTTACATTAACATGAAGAAATTTCCTTTTCACCGGTAACGAATATATCTTATTACATAGCATCTTGTGTCAAGTTATTCAGAGCCTTTGATATTCCGGAAAGGGGATATTATGTGTGATGCTTTACTGTTTTAAGGGGATGTAGCTACTCTCTTAAATTAACTAGGTATTATAAATAGCGGGGATCTAACAAAATGGCGGTGAACAAAAAAGTCGCGACAAAGTACCTGTAAATAAGTACATACCTTCAAGGGATAAAATTACAAAATAACTAGAAGTTTATATAAATATTACATAAAAACTAGCAGATAAAAACCCGCTACCACCGCCGGTTTTTTGCTGCTAAGTTCTGCAAGCGGCCCAAATCCGCGTTAAGGCGCCGTATCCCCGCTCAAACAGAAGAAGATGGAGAAACATGCAGTTACAAATGTTGAAGAGAGTGCGCTAATATTTAAAACGGTAAAATTCAAGCGAAAATTGTGAAAATGTTTAATAAAACACGACTCGTTTAAAATAGAGCAAAACTCTCTTAAAAGCTGTCTACAACAGCATTTAAAAAAAACTGTGATTTTTTTCATATGTACATATAACTGAAACAAACGTTCGTAGCATACTTCGCGATTTTTTTCTATCGTGGAAATTTCATATAATTTGCGTTTTTATGAGCTTAAAAACTTCAAATGTTTAAGTGGGATATGTAGAAATCGGTAGAAATTCGGGTAGCGGCATCATAAAATGGAAAGTGCCCCAAAAACTTAGAATATTAGTTAGGTTAAGTGTTAGTTAAAATAGTATTAAGGGCGTACTTGATATACTTTAACCAGTGATCCGATGACTTTTTTTTCTAATTTTTATTTCTTCAAAACCAAACAGAACTGGTCCCTCAGCTGTGTAACTGCCCAATCTCTTACCCCACCCCCATCTGTCCAAAACAGACTATTTTTTTACTTGTTTAAAGAAAAAAAAAAAACATCTAAAATGTCTCCGGAGACCAACATTTCATCTACATTTTTTCGTCCAAATGAAGACAGAAATCACTTATCAATGTTAGTCTAGTAGGTCCGTTAACACCTTGTATATTAGTTCAAATTAATAAATTGTGAAATAACACAAATTAATCAAATAAAATTTATTAGCGCACGCCGGTTTCGATCTCGCGACAACTTTAAGAACCTTACTCCTCGACTACGAAGGCCGTCAAATTATTAAGTTGTTAAGCTTGTCAGCTTATTATAATTTGATAAAATGCTGAAACGCACCTAGAATTGGCGTTTAACGGGGACCTTTCAAATTACAAAGAAGTAAATGGCACTGAATGGCTACTTAACGACATTATTTCATTCGAATTTCTGTGCAAAAACTGGCCCTAATTCTTCACATTTTTTCTCAAACTTTCATAACATATCACAAGTAATTAAAGAATTTCACCTCAAAACATAGTTCTTCTCGGAAAGCTTTCTAAAAAACTAATTCTTCACACAATTTTAAGGCAGCTATTTTGTCTCGTGCTATTTATGCCGGGATAAACCCACAAAATAAACCCAGCTGGGACCCCCGTCATCCTGTTTACATATCCCTTAATCTAGTCCAACCCTCGGAGTGATGGTAGGTACCTAGCAGACCCCATCACAGGGGCTGCTTAAGTCATAAAGTGAAAATCGATCCTGTAGGGGGTGATTTGGATACGCGGCCTTGTGAACTCAATGTATAGATATATTTATTTTTAATATCACTCAGACAAAAAACGCTGTCCATTAAAATAATAAATATTCATGAAATTGGAGTTCGCGCGAATGTAAAAATAATTATCTTGAGTACGATTTAGTCTAGCTAAATAAAAAAAAGCTTTCAGGTTGAGTACGACCATATTTCTATTCAGTGTTTTATATTAGAATAAGTGCTTAAAAAATAAGTTTCCACGAAGTCTAGATTAGATTGAAATGTTAATTTGAATTTCTATCTTTCAGTGTGCTCAACCACATGTAAACTATTTTTCAACTCGTTTTATCTCTCTTCGTAAATATAAACATCTCCTTAAACCTAAGTAACCTTAAGAACCTATTGAAATTAATTAGAACTTCGCGATCGAGAAGAAAAATGTATTTTCGTCAGGGCAGCAGAAATAAATTCATCGTTTATTGGGGATTTGGATAATTCGTCGATTAAATCGTAGACAGGCCTCCGCGGTGGTCGATGGGTAAGGCTCTCGACTTAAAATTGGTTAAAATCCTGCTATTGGCAAGCAAATTTCACACGTGTTATTTCACAGTTTATTCATTAAAGTTATTTTTATGGTGTAAGACCACCATTCAGAATTAAAACAATGCATGAAATAGCTGTAGCCGTGTTTCGTGAACAGATCTAAATTGGCAGGTAGTTCTCCATCTTCATCCCTTTCAACCTTATAACATACCCCAATTAATGATGCCATGGTCTCGCGGTCTCCAAGCGGTTAAGAGCAGTTGGAACAGCTGTATTCACAAACAAACAAACTTGAGAAAAAAAACTGCTATTCTTTCGTAATTCAATTGCATTTTGAATATAAACCGCCAGCGTGATATGTGTTTGTCCTTATTTTATTTGTGTTTATTTGTTATTTATTTTACGCGTTTGTATTATAAGACAATGTCTGTTGAACTGATATTGATCAGGTTTTTTTTTATCCAACCGGGTTTAACGTTTAGTGCAAAATGAAAACGAGAAATTAGCAAATTTGCCAATGCACTGGAAATAGGTTCTAGTGTCTACTTGCTGTGCCATAAGTGCCGGAGGCTAAACACTATAGACTCCTTAACGATGCTCTTAGTTGGTGAGGAAAACACAATCATTAATATGAAAGCGACTTCGCGAAATAAACATTTCAATATACCTAGTCGCAATGTTAAAAATCTAAATGCATGGTAAACATGCCTTTTTGTTCAAAGGAAAACAATCCCGTGATTCCGATAATCCACAATGTTTTGTAAAACTCCTACTACCACCATTACAAGTGGATAATGTTGTCTGTGGAATGAAGGACGGTTTTCCTGGTAGAAGAATTGAAACCCACATATTTTAACATTTCCTGGAAATATTTCGATAATTAAAATAACAGTGGAAAAAAATGTATATAATATTCTTTAGGGTGGCGCTGACTCGAAGAATTTTTTTTTTTTTACATGAGCTCCACACAGGACGCTCTGAGGAAAATAATTTCCTACAGGGCCTATGTCATCTTTAAGGATTCTTTGTGCAGGGTTTTTGAAGGAAAGGAAGAAGAGGAGAGTTTCGTAAAGAAATGTGGTTTAACTGGTAAGAATCTGGGGTTCAGTGTATCCTGTACATCCGCCTCCAAGACCTAAATAAACCTTACCCCATGAACCCGGGCACCCCTTCTAAAACACCAAACGTAGCGAACCACTTGGGATGACCTATGGCAGAGGTTTTGGTTATCCAATAAGGTTCCCGGGACGGCAGTACCCATTCCCGCCTCCCAAATAGAAATTTATGACTTGGCTCTTCGATTTTTTTACGGCAGCTGCACACAGAAGGCACAGAGGAAAAGGAGAAAAATGCCTCCTGTATGCAGCTTTAGGGAAATGAAGATGAAGTTCTGGAAAGGAATGAGGGAAAAAAGACATGATGGGTGGATAGGAATATAGGGGTCAATTAATCAAGGAGTGATGGACGTATGAATCCAACCCTCCCACTGCAGTGCAAGGCGATGGATCGGGAGAGTCCGGTTAGAGAGGTCCAGATTAGTTCTCCCTTAACCATTCTCTTCCAATCCTGCCCGCCACGCAGTAGGAGGGCAAACGCATTCGCCACCAAACCTCACCGTATGAACCCGAGCGAATCACCAAACGTAGCGAACTACTTGGGGTGATTTATATTGAGGTTTTCTAATAAATGGTTACTGGGGTGGCGGTACCCTTTTTTAAATCCCTTATAAAGTATTTCTTATTTACGAATACACGCGGCTGTCCGCTTTAAACTCTTTATTGTGACACAACGAATGAACTCATTTACATGTTCTTTATTATGTACATTATACTGTTTGTGAACTCTTTTCCCAACCACATCGTAACTTATAAAGTTTTTAATGACCTACAATAAATTTTAATAACCGTAAACTATCTCGTAATTTTATTATAAAGCGTAATAGACATGCTCAGAATGGGTTTAATGAATCGCCCAAATAACGGCGGGATCCTCGCGTGAACAAAACAAATTAAAACTGTTGCTAACAAGATAACTTGACTAATAACTCGCGACTCAACATGATGTATCGTAAATACGAGTCTGTTAACGAGAATATTAATATAACGAGGCACAACGTAAGCTGTGCTCGGGAAAATGGATGTGAAAAGTTTTCGAATTCCTGCCCAACGAAATGCACACATTGCCCATGTGGTGCATCCACTGCAGTCTGCCCTCGGCCATTTTCATTTTTGCATCTCTTATTGCACCTTATTTATTGCATCAGTTAAATTAAATTGTTCAGCGCAAGTAGCCCTTGCAGCGGTTCAACGAAAAATGAATTGGAATTTTCAAATGTCGTTATTAAACATTGTTCGGAGTACAGAATGAAGAGGTTAAGGGGAACGGCTGTGCGACCTTTTTCACGCAAAACTCGATTTTGAATTCGAGCTGAAAGATTATATTTTTAAACAATAATTTTGCACGGATGTGTGATACTTTAATTATTTATGATTTAAATTGTAATTTATAGACCATTGAAGATTCTTTTTTTCATGATTTTAGTGGCAAGTTTGGCAATTATTTGTGGGGTAATTATAACCTACTAAGTAAATATAATAATAATTAAATTTTTAAGAAAAAAAATTTTCGTGGGCTTAAATTATAAACTTAAAATGTCCGATTTACTTTGGAATACAAATTTATCTCATTTAATAAATTTGTGTTCCAAAGTTTTATGAAAACATTTTTTTTAAATATTTTATTTTATATTTCATTATAAGCTGATCCCCCCAATGCTATTCAAAGAAATAAGTTGAATCTCTTTGCATGTGTGTCCCTTTTCATCCTCTCCGCCTTCCCCCTCCCTCGTCTTCCCTCTCCGCGAACCCCACCTCCCCCGTTTCCCTTCCCCCTGCCTTTCCTCCCTGCCGCTAAAATATATGAAATCCACACATTTTAATTTATACACATTTCATAACGCCTTTTGTAGCAGGCTGGGTAAGAGTTGTATTAGGTACCATTCATTTACAAAAAATTGTCAAAGTTTCATCTTAATCATGAAAAATTGAATTATTATTTTACAATTTAAAACAAAGTTGCACATACCCATCCTGGAAATTTTCTACGCCTTTTGATAAGCCTTTAATATTTTAACTGACTAAAAAAAAGTTTTAGACAGTTAATTGGTTAATAAATTGGGAGGCGGGAGTGGGTGCCTTAAAAGGGTACCCGGGTTCATCCTATCTGTTATGGTGTGTTATGGTCTTATGGCTCACCAGCTTCGTAACTGGTCGGATCGGGAGAGGTCGTTGTAGGGAGACTCTTTCACAAACCCCTCGAACATTCTTGAGCCATCACTTTCCATCGGAGTTAGAGGGATGGTTTTTCTCGTCCGTCATTGCTGAATTCACTGACCCTAGATGCCTACCCATCCCTCATTCCCTTTTCCTTCCCAGAACTTATTTTCCTTTTCTATCCTTAAAAAAACCCTCCGCCCAGCATTCCCAAAGATGACATAGGCCCTGAGGGAAATTATTTTCCTCAGAGCTTGATGTAGGGAGAAAAAAAATTTTGGCCTCGAATTTAAATTTCAGTTTAGTATGAAAAAGAAAACCCAGCCAGTCCCTTTAAACAGATTTCATTGAAGAAATGTTGTGAAGACATTTTTTAATCAAATACAAAATTAAAAATACAATTGTTCTTTTTACATTGTAAAGCAATAATTTAATATTACTTTGTCAGTCGGATCCATTATACACAGTTACCCTCATCGTGATGCGGTCCAAGATTCGCAGTTTTTTTATCGTGTGTCTTAAAATTTTCGCATTTTTAGGACTAATTAACAAAAAAAACATTTTGATCACTCTACCATTAGTTTTCTTTCGGGGTTTTAAATTTATTTTTATTACGAACTTTACGATGTTATTTTTGTACTTTCAAAGTAGATACTTTTCAAAATATATTGTATAAATGTAGTATTGATGAATTTTTATTTTATTTTTCTTCATACTTTAATTCATAATAGCCTTTTCTTTATACTTTTATGTTGTTACGACACTACTTACTCATCTAATATTCATTCACTTTCATGCACTTTCCAACTTGTATTTTTCTAATTTATGTTTTTAATATTTACTTGTATGTGGTTCTTACCCATGTATATTCTGTATCAATTTTTCAAATTATTGTAATTCCTTTATAAAAGTCTTAAATCGGCGTTAATTAATAATACATAAATAAAATCATCAGTACTTGATAATGGTCAGCATATCTATTCACAATGAAGAAAACAAGAAGGGTATTTGAATGAAAACAAATATAACTTTTAGCCCATTCAGCACCCGCTCTGTCTCACCAAATTTGATTTTCGTAATTATGATGAAACCCAGTATTTGTATTAGAAATTTAAATATTTGGATCACGAAACTCGTCCACAAAGCATTTAACATATTCATCTATTCTCTGATTCACACAGCTAAAACAGTTCGCGTCTATGTTTTTTGAAGTGAAAACCTCTTCAGCACCGTTATGATTTGAAACTCGATGAAATGACAAAGCGACACTAAAAAGAGAAACACATGTACATCTATAGGATTTAGCCTGCGAGAGAATGAGATTGAATAATCGGTCTCCTCTTTGTGCGGTGCTTCGTCGCCTCCCCACTCTTGTCCACTGAAGGTTTTGAGGGTTTCACTTCTATCACGTATGAACTGCAAACTTGTATTGTCTTTTTTAAATTTTGTTTTAATTTTTTTTATCAATAAAACTATTACTCCACCATTAGAAGCATTTGCTTGTGGATGGAAGAGGGTGTGCATTTACAAAAAAAATAACAATATGACAATTTATTATACCTACATAATTTTGTTAAGTCTTAAATACATTTCTGTTCCTATTATTTATTTAAAAACATATACACAAATATTTAATATGGTTATATCGCCATCACTTTTATGAAATTAAAATAAATACATATTTATGTATTAAGAAGGAAAAAAAACGATGAAGGAAAATAAATTGAATAATTTTGGATTATTTGTATTTCGGTGGAAATAATGATAGCAGATTTTTTGTTGATAATTTACTTTTAAAAATTTCTTGACAGAGTTCTATTTTATCATTAAGGCTTCCGATTCCATCTGGTAATTTATTAAAGAAACATTTCCTTGGTTCGTTTTGGTTCTAAATAATTTATGAAATCTCTCATTAGAACGTCACTGAACGTTTTCCAATAGTATTATTTTTTAAAAGAAAGACAAAATTCAAATTAATAAACTAAAGGGTCCGCCATCTAAAGTTTTTTTTTTCAACTAGTGCTTATTTCGTGAATGGTAACACTTAGCTCATGTCTGATTTGACAGATAATTAATTTTATCCTTCCGCTGAGCGAATATGGTTGTGTATACGCTTGAACAACGCTGCGTGGGCCACTGGAAGTGGGCCTGCGATCGACTTACAGAAGATGCCGATTTTGCCAAAAAAATCATCTTTTCGGATGAAGCTCATTTTGATCTTGGCGGGTATGTAAACAAGCAAAATTGTCGTATTTGGGGCACAGAAAACCCGCACGCATACATTGAAAAGCCGGTACACCCAAAACGAGTCACTGTTTGGTGCGGATTTTGGTCCAGAGGCATAATTGGGCCATTTTTCTTTGAAAATGAGCAAGGAGTGGCCGTTACAGTCAATGGCGATCGTTATCGGGCCATGTTGAACGAATTTTTGTTCACAAAAATTGAAGAGGAGGATATTGGCAACATTTGGTTTCAACAGGACGGCGCTACGTGCCACACAGCCGAAGCTACACTCGATGTTTTGCGCCCTGTTTTTGAAGATCGCATTATCAGCCGCAGAGCTGATGTCGTTTGGCCACCTCGGAGCTGCGATTTGACACCGTTGGACTATTATTTGTGGGGTGCCCTCAAAGATAAATGTTACGCCGACAAGCCAGAGACAATTGACGCTTTAAAGGACAATATTCGTGAAGCCATTGGTGAAATACAGCTGCACACAATCGATAATGTGCTTAAAAATTGGACCGATCGTGTAGGCTACTGCATGGCCAGCCGAGGCAGCCATTTGAATGAAATTATTTTCCATTATTAACCGGAAGGATTGTACTTATAAATAAAAAAAGAAATTTGAGAAAATATTCAGTAGTTTTTTTTTTATAGCATTTTCAAAAAAAAAAAGTTATTTGGCGGACCCCGTACAATTTTATTTTATATATTTTAACGGGTTTATAATAATACTAATTTTTAAAAATTGACATAGAACATGATTTCAATAGAAAAATAACAATCATAGACAATTAATAAACATAGACAATAGTAACAATGTAAAAATAAGAATGCGTAGGGACAATATGAAACAATTTACAAAGGAAATAAGTTTAATATTGGACCATTTAAAAACAATTAAGTTTATCCAACTGAATACCATTGATACCACAATGCATCAATCATATACCACTGTTGAAGTCAAATGTATGACTAGTTTCCAACAAATGGTTGGCAAACTCAGAGAAACTATTATTGTTCAAAGATTTTAAATGCTCTTTAAGCCTTATTTCAAAGTTTCTCGAAGTTTTACCTATATTAAAGAAACCGCAATCATTACACTTCAAATTGTAGATTCCAGATTTTTTTTTAATCAATTATAGTGGTAAAAACAAAGTAATATATTAATTTGAATTAACTTGGTGCCACAAAATAAGTTTGCTATTTTAGAAGAAAAGAAAAAATTCCCTGGTGACGAATAACCGGACAATATTTGAAAAACTTTCCATTACAAACGGAAAATTCTTGTTCATTATTGTGCAATGACGAAGGATCGTGAATCCAACCCATTAGTCCATTCCGCTTCTAAATATCTGATGATCTTATTTAACGGGAATTTAAAAAAATATTTAATATTTCCAATTACAGCTTTGGAATAATACCATGTTTCATGTGCTATTTAACTTGTGTATAGCACAATACTCAAACAAATAAACATTGGCAATACAGAATCATGTGTTTAGTTAATATTATTTGTATAGTTTGAAACGTTCTACATAACAGCCCAAGGCCTATTAAATTACGATCCACCGTTTTTGAAGTTGCCAAACAATATACATTACGTGAAAGGTTTAAATGACCTAACATGTTTACATAAAATCATAAATTCAATAATTGACAGCCCTGAACTTTTATACTTGATTTCTTTCCATATTCAATTCAATTCAACATCGAGGCACTATCTACCATTCTATTGTGACAACTCCAACACAGAATCACAATTGTATACCCCCGTTCACCGTATACAAAATTTGGGTAATGACTATAAAGATGTTGTTGACATACTTAACACATCATTCACTAAATATAAACAAGCCATAGTAGAATTTATATCAGAAAGAAGAACCACAAATTTCATTTATCCAACTGCATAGCTCTGCTTCGATTTATTTGACATATATTGCACTTTTCCCAGTTTACAGTTTTTCCATCTTGCATGGTGGTGTGTTTTGTTTTTATTTCAATTTGTTTTTTACTCTATTTTGTTTTAGATTTGATTATGATTTTGACTTTGATTTTGATTTTGATTTTGATTTTGATTTTGATTTTGATTTTGATTTTGATTTTGATTTTGATTTTGATTTTGATTTTGATCTTGATTTTGATTTTGATTTTGATTTTGATTTTGATTTTGATTTTGATTTTGATTTTGATTTTGATTTTGATTTTGATTTTGATTTTGATTTTGATTTTGATTTTGATTTTGATTTTGATTTTGATTTTGATTTTGATTTTGATTTTGATTTTGATTTTGATTTTGATTTTGATTTTGATTTTGATTTTGATTTTGATTTTGATTTTGATTTTGATTTTGATTTTGATTTTGATTTGGATTTTGATTTTGTTTTGTTTATGATTTTGTTTTTTTTTTATTTTGTAATGCAAATTTAGATTTAGATGTTCTTTGTTTAAAAAAAAATGCATGTAAAAGCCCAGCCGGGCGTGAAATTCCAAATAAATAAATAAATTTCAAAATTCTAGCAAAAAAGCTTTGACGGAAATCAGTCAGTGCTCTTCTTGGAGAATTCTCTTCAGTGCTTATAGTAATGATGTAGGTCACCCTAAAATACTTGCCTCGACAGTCATGCGATACTGTATCATTTGTGGATACGGAATCGATTCCGTACATAATCGACTGTAAAATTTGTGTGATTGTGTATGGCTTGCAATTGCTTTTTCTAAGGGCGTATTTATCAACTGTCACCGATTTCAACTAGTTTAAAACACTAAATGCTGTAAATGTGCATGATTATTTAATGTCCGTTTAAATTTGAATCCAAATATGCATGAATTACTTAGTTTGCCCTAATTTAGAACCTTATAACATATTTTGTGCACATGAATAGTTGTTTGAGAAATTGTTGAAATGAAGTGTAATTCCCATTATCCGTGCCTAAAAGTGCGGCAGTTAGTGGAATAATTAATGTATTTCTTCCGCAAATATTCAAATATTATGTACGTGAATACTGCCTTAATAGCTATGTCTTAAATAGGTTCTTAATTTGGGCAAACTAAGTAATTCGTGCATATTTAGATTGAAACCAAACTTCGCAAATGTCAAATCCATGATGTACAACTTATGTATAGACATTAAATGAATAAATAATCATGCATACTTAGAGCATTTTGTGTTTTAAACTAGTTTACATCGACAAGAACTGACCTATCAGCCCACAGAAAAAGCAATTGCAAACCATAGACAATCACACAAATTTGACAGTCGATTACGTATGGAATCGATTCCGTATCAACAGAACCGCTCTTCTGAACGTATTTCAGTAAATTATTTGTTCAAGAACAATGTTACGCCATATACCTATGTATAATTTATATACACTTACACATACATGCACGAGTAACTTGATTGAAATGGTTGGTAACTGACAGATATATCAATCAAAATTCGTGTGTTGGAAAATCAAAATTCGTGTCTTTGAAAGCCGAAACTAAAAAAAATGTGAATAACCTTCATAACCCACAGGGAAACGTCTACTTATCCCCTCAGGCTAATTTACTCGGTTTTCGGTTAACAACTCATATAGTCTCACGGAAATCGTTGTGTCTACCTTACTATCAAGGTTATAAATATGATCTAAACGGTGTTAGAAACAAAATATACACGCTTTATATTTAAATCTAAATGATAACCGCAAAATCATTAAAGTGTTCACTTTGTAAATTCAAAGTTTCAGACCACAATTTAAAAAAAAAAGAAACTTTGGGAATTTTTATTTTTATTTTTACATGAAACGACATGAAGTGAGTTGACTGTTTATAATACATTTGCCTAATAAAATGTGTGCGTGTTTTTATTTTTTTCATCACCTTTCAAAAACAGTTCTTAGTTTTGGGATGCGTTTAGAAACATTCCATTTATATGGATTTTATTGCAAAGCCGAAATATTTAGACCTTACGAAAAAATAGGCCCGAGGCCTGAAAGGTAAAAAAACATATAATTTTCATGTTGTCTAGGCATTTTAGAACAAAGTCCATATTATTACCTACCTATGCTTTGGTACAATAGAATAGATATTGTCTCCAGTATCGATGAAAGCAACTTCCGTTTGTTTCGTGCAGAATATTATCCAAAATGTTCTGCTTGCTTTCGTGGCTACATCGGTCAAGGGTCTAGCACAGTTAAATCGACAACTTTACAATATCGGATCGAAATGCGTAACTTTCGATGATTTTATATCAATATCCCGAGCATGGTTACATCTTAATAAATAAAGTCGGGTTATTTACACCATTCATAACTCGAGAACGGCTGAACCGATTTTTATGATCTTTGATTTGTTGGATTTTTCTCCACCCCGAATAGCAGAATAGCTATTAAAACATCAAAAATTTTCCCGAAAAAATAAATTCTGAAGTAATTCTTTTCCTCATACATTTTGTATGGAACGAATTCTCATCTTTTGAAAGAGCTGCAGGAATATTGTGATAAGTATAATATTGAGTAGTGAGTGAATTCCAAAAATTCAAAAACGTCAAATGTCAATGCGCTGAATGTTTTGCTTTTGTTCTTAAACATATATAATGCTGCACCTCTTTCTTACATACTAAATGTCAACAGTCGAAAATGGGACAAACGGTGAACGTATGTCTGCACCCCTGAAACACAATTCCCGTAAGTAAGTGGAAAAGTAAGAAAATCACAAGAATTATATCTCCGTACACAACGCCATCTCTGATACTGACCAAAACAAAACACGGACAGTTGCGTATCGATAATTGCTTCATTGTGTAATTTTTAACTTAATAATAAGTTAACATAACAGTTATTGATTTTGAGGTCGTACGAAGTTCGCCGGGTTAGCTAGTTGTTGATAGATAGATGAAGCGATTTTGAGAGGGAATAAATAAGAAATCGATATCTAGAAACACTGGCGGTACCGTATATGGATGTATATCCCTTAACATCAAACCAATACGATAAATGAAAAATACTTATACATTGTCAATTTTGAATTGAAATACTAACTTCAATATACATTGTCCCTATGCGTGTATTTTTGACGCTAATCGAGAGTTAATTAGTTAATGAGGTCTTCGAAAGATCAAACGGAATAAATTGATGCGTTTTTGATGAATTACACAAGTCTATGGATTGCGAACACGATTTATTTCAATTCGAAGAGCTTCGTAAGTTCAGCTTCACATATTAATAAACAAGTTATTTTGCATAACGAATGACCTTATTAAAAAAGTCGTGTATATTGACAGCTCATCCGGCACTTAGGAGGTCACGTTAAAATTAGCATCTTTTGTCAACCAACTGTCAGAATCATATATATTGACAGTACTCACAAATAACACCAACTAACCATAGATGACGACTGTAGTCGATATCGTTATTACATAGAGTTTTATCGATTGACCATGCTTGACCTCGAAATTTAACAGATTACATTATACAGCGTGCAGTTTAGAGTTAAAACGAGACTCAATCGTACAATTTTAATAACCAAATCAATGATCTTTATTGCAGTCGACTGCTAAAGCGAAACGGAACACTCGTCCAGTCCGTTCTGCACCAATGATTCTGTGTGATCCCTTTAAGCGTCCGCAGTGATCGGATTAACCGGGTAGCCGTACCCACCTCTTCCTCTGCCATATCTCTCTGGTAGGGCCTATCCCCAGAGGGCCCAGAAAACCAGAAAAACCAGACTGGACACAGAGTAATCCCGTCCATAAAACACGGATTATCCCAACGAATACCGAAGAGTTCTCAGTGGAAACGAAATATTTAAGTATTTTGTATTATAATATATGGGATACGCATTTTCGGTACGTATTTCGTTTCAACTAGGTTTTTCAGTAGTCATAAATTGAAAAATGGTGAAAATAATATATGTGCAGTCAACCAGCTATTGATGGAAGAGTGATTAAAGAGGAGCATCTGTATGTTTGTAAGCTTGTTCCTCAAGCCTATCAAAATTTGGGTTCTGATAATATAAAATTATCAAAGCTTTTTGTTTCGATAATTTTAAAGAAACGCAATGTTCAACATGAGCTATGCGCTGTGCAGCTAAAACAGACGCTATTGCGCCAACAAAATCTAAAAAACCAACGAAATCAAGGAATTCTCCTTCGTCAATTTGAAATTTTCTAATTTGTTCATCTATAAAAACCAATTCATCAATTTTTTTTTAACAATCCATCCTAAGTGTTTTCCACAGTTATAAATCGCTAACCAAATCTACTACTATTTGTGAGGATTTCTGCCTTTATGGGAGCTGAAATTATGTCAAAGCCCCGTACTAAAAGCCCATAATGTTTTGCGTTGAAAGGAATAGTACCAAAGTACATTTTGATGTATTTCAAAGTATTGACATTTTGTTCTGGATCAAAGCCATGCTATTTTGCGTAAACCTTACTATACCCGCCAGAAATGTAAATGCGCTTTTTGACTGGATTTGAAATTCCCATGGCAATATCACCTATTAATACTAGATTTTTGAAGAGGTAGAGAAAAATTCCATGCAATAAAATGTTCGTCTCGTGTTCAGATTTTTATAAGCCGACAGAGAGCTCAAAAAAGTCATAAGCATTTTAAATTTTGGAACATCGGTTGCAAAAACTCTTAAAAGCTTGATAGTATTTTTAATGCGATTTTGATCTAAAATTATAATTTGAATAACTTTTTCACGTAGGTACTAGTAATAAGGGATTTGTAAGGAATATTAGACATTAGAGAGAAAATAATAGCGGCAATATCACTTTTTTTAAAACTTACACATTTTTTTGGATAAAACAAACTTAAAACACTCTAGGACGGGTTGTTTCGCATAATTTGAAAAAATGTAATTTTTTTTGTTTAATGAATTTTCAAAGTAAATATTGAAGCGTTGTTAAAGACCTTAAGGTCCACTCAGGAGGCCCTAAGGAACATAATTCCCCTCAGGGCGTATTTCTTCTTGGGGATACTGTGCGGAAGGTCTTTTTAAGGAAAGTAAAGGAATTTCTGGGATGGAAAAGGTATGAGGGATGGCTAGGAATATGAGGGTCGGTGTGTCTAGGAGTGACAGACATATGAATCCATCCCTCCCACTGTGGTGCAAGGCGATATTCAGAGATAAGGTGACTGGTCACCAACTCAGAATGAAATAAACTCTACACCTCCTTCGAAAAGTCATTAACAGTGATGAAAAAATATATAAAAAATGTGATTAAATAGATCAGGTTACGGGCTATTTTTCAATTGACTTTTTTCATAGCTTTTAATGACATTTCAAAAAGATAATTGATTGAGACTTGAGTCTGGGTTGGCATGGAACCCGAAATAATCCTGCTGGAGAGGTCAAAAGTTCTCCCTCAACAGTCTCTACCGATCCATCCTGCCACGTAGTTGTTGAGCAGATGAATCCACAGCCAAGACCCGGGCAAACCTGACTTCATAGATCCGGACACCCCTACTAAGTTTAACCAAACCTAGCGGCTCTTTATAGTATGATATTAAAATAATTGCATCGATTACTTTATCCTACTACTTTCAACAGTACCATTTTGGTACTCGTTAAAAACTAACTATTGACTGTGATTGAAAACATTTGATATTACGACCATTAAATTTGATCCCAAACTATGAGTAGATATTTTAATATTCATTAATATACAAAATTATCATGTTTTTATCCCAATATTATGCAAATCGTTTAAGAGGAAGTTAACCGAAACGGCGCTTTACGTGCTAATGTAATATTAACCCACTATTATACTTCTCTTTGCATACTAATGCCCCCCTTGTGGGCAGTTTAAAATAATATCCATAACTTTATTATTACTGAAAACCGCCAAATATCCGAACTTCATAATATGAATCTACTTATTTCGTTAATAATGCTGATGTTTTAAATTTATTTTATTTAATGATCAGCTGTTAACCCTGTACCAATTTCAAGTATCTACACCTAATAAATTAGTTCAAAAGTCACCTCTAAGCTGGACCCCTAAAATACTTGATAATCCAGCTTGATTCTCCGCCAAGGAGGGTGGTCCGTCTGATTGACAATCCGTTATCAAGAGACATATTGCCATCTCTAATGCACATGCAATGTAGTGTACTGAGTGGGTTCTACAACCTTTAACTTAACCCGCCTCACAACGCTGCCCAACCGGGTGGCAACGTAGTTCCTCCGTCTTTACGCTATACGGATAGGGGCGCTCATGTGATGCGTCGTGTGAAAAAAATATAATAACAAAATGAACAAATTTAATACAAAAATCACCCAGAATATTATATAGACTTTGAGTTGGGAGATTGAGATCAATTCTTCACTTCAAGTCCACCTGCTTGATAGATCAATCAGTAAAATTAATTTTTAGATTGATCAATTATTAAAATTATTTTATAATTAGATGTTGTTTGATGTAAATACCGCATAAAAGTGCCAAGTGCTCTCAACAGTCTGAAGCCAATGATTGATTCCTCCATTGAAGTATGTTAGGACGCTAAGGAGGCTTTCAACATCCCCTCGTTAAGCTCAAAATTAAATCGGTAATAATAAATAAATAAATACTCCAACAATTAGAAAACTTGCCTACTTTAGCCCTCTGACCCAGATGTGTCGACTGTATAACAAGATAGAGTGCGCTGATGTGGATATTTTCGTTGACAATTTGTACGGATTTAAAAAAAAAGTTCTAGCGCTGTTAAAAAGTACTAACTAATTATGTTGTGTGAATTGTCTTTCTATGCATGCTCGCGTATTTCATATGTCTTTTACCACTCATTGCAATGTGTTACTTGAGTGACCTTGTATATAATTCTTTATTTTTATTTGTGATGTTTTTGTTTTTCTAATTGTATTTATTTGTATTTAATTGTATGTAATTGTAGATTTTTATAATTGTGTAATAACTGAGTTTTATAACTGGATTGTTCTCATGTAAGTGTAAACATCTGTAAAACCCAGTATAAATAAATAAATAAATAAATTGACAAACTTATCCGATACGAGTACCAAATTGTAAACTCGGTCCTCTGTTATGTTCACCCAAACTTGTAAAGCAACATTAGCCGAAAATTTTATTGGAAACGAGATATTTGAGAGAAAGTAGATTTTGGCGCGATTTCAAGTTGTTTTTACAAAATGGCGGTGAATGTTCAAGTGCGCCAAGGTCGAAAACTCAGATTTTACATCAGGAGATGAGTGTATAAAACATATAAAAAATTGGGACTTCCGGAATAATTCCGATCGCGACCCCCTTTTTTGCGCTAATTGCACTGCCCTACCAGTGCGATACTGAGAATAACTATTATTAATATAATTTTGTTTTTGAAGTAAAACTTCTTTACGCACTCTTGACTTGGGGAGTAAGCTGGTGAATTCGTGACTAGAGCGTTACAAAAAGTGTGATCGGGCGAAGCGAACGGAAGTTGAGAGGGAGAAATACGTTAGTTAAGATAGAAAGAGAGAGAGTTACGTTTCGTATAGGTATTACTGTAGGGGCAAGAGAGTGAAGTGCAGGCACATATTTTCTTTCTCTCTTTCTCTCATAGCCAGTTACGTTTCGTATATCTAAGACACAGTGCAGGCCTATTGTCTGTATCACACTGTAGGAGCAAGAGAGAGCAGTGCGCGCGCACATTTTAATTCGCTCTTCGTTTATAAGTTAGTGAAGTTTTATTTCAGTCGTGTGGTCTAAAGCACACTCGTTTTTTGAAGTAAACCATCTTTACGCACGCTCGAAATTTTGGGGTAAAATGATGAATACGTTATGAAACGTTACGAAAAAATATGAAACGTTACGAAAAAATGTGACACGCTAATCAATATGAAACGTTATCAATGTGAAACGCTAATCAATTATATGAGTTGAATTGAGTTGAATTGAGTTGAGTTGAGTTGAGTTGAGTTGAGAGCTGAGAGCTGAGAGCTAAGAGCTGAGATCTGAGAGCTGAGAGCTGAAACTTAAGAGTTGAGAGTTGAGTTGAGTTGATAGGGATGTTGAGGGGATGGGGATATTTTTATTCCTGTTATTGTTATATTGTTAATGGACGGCATAAGTTGGTGAAGTTTTACTTCAGGCATGTGGTCTTAAGCACATTCGTTTTTTTATTGTTGTTAAATTACTTAATTCCAACTAAGTTCATTATTGGGATTATTTTTCAACACAACAAAACTTACCTTATTTATTTGGGCATTCGTTAATCTCTTACAAACAATAAATTAAAATCTATTTTATCTAAAACATCATGTTTCAACATGTTAAATGGTTCACTAAAGTTTGCGACTAAAACGAGGCCATTAGACCCCGTAATTACGTAATCTTAAATAATCATCTAAAATATGTTACAACATTTAAGCGTAGATTTATTGTCCTAGGTGATATTATTAATATTCTTCCCCTAATATTGTAATGAGGGTTGGTCTGGTCACGTTAGAGATACCGCACATTCAGCGAGGCCAAGCGCAAGGGATCCCTTAGGGCAGGGATCGACAAACTTTCTAATAAGAAAAACCAAATAATAAGTTAACAGAATCTCCATTTTTTTTCATAAAGTCGCAACAAAAAATTAATAAATTACACTGTAGACCTGAATATCAATTTTAATGGCAATCAAGAATTTTCTTTAAAACTCTTATTCAGTTCTTATAAAATTAGAATATATTGGAGTTTAAGCTTACCGCATAAGAGTCCCAACTGCTCCCAACCGCCTGGAGCCAGTAAGACTATAGCATCCCCAATTGAGGTACGTTGTGGGATTGAAGGTCAGTGGGGAGGGGAGGTATATAGAGAAAATTATGGTGGGGAAAGACCTGGCTATTCAGATCTAGTAACAAAATACGGCTAAAGGCATTTCAAGCAACGTTTCAATTCTGGATGGTGGTTTTACACCAGAGCGATACTTATATTGTCTTCCACTCTGGAATGTGTCTCAAATGTACCTTAAATTGTTAAATGATTTAATTTTGAAAACGAAATCAATCCAATAAAATTTACTTGCACACGCCGGGATTTGAACCCGCAACCTCCGGATCTCTAGCCGAGAGCTTTGTCCTTCGACCACGGAGGCCGTGCACATACATACACTAAAGAAGAAAGCTGAAGTGCCTTCTTTTCGAATTTGAAATGAAACAAATACTCCATTCATCCCATCTGGTATGCTCTGTCTCATTTACTCTCATCTGACATTGTAGATCTCCATACCATTTGAATTTCGTAAACACAGTTTTGTATTGGAAATTTAAGGCCCGATTGTTGAAATATTGGGATCATGTCAATAGACCAGCGTTTAAATGGTCCCCACACATAAATATTCTGAACAACAGAATAAGGAAACTAACATATATATAATTAGGTGTTTAAGGGATATTTTAAACGAAAAATTACTTAGAACCACATACTTCACTTTCTGTCAAACAATTATACAATACGGCAATATAGGATGGAGCGGTACATATACAAATCAAACACAAACAATTTACATATCACAAAAACTAATTATAAAAACAATTTTTAAAAAACCCTACTCATTTTCATTAGAACTTTTATTCAAACAATTTACGGTCAGAAAATTAAGTGCATTATACTTTTATCATGCAACATTACAAATTTATAAATATAATATACAAAATAAAGTTGCACCCTTTAAAAATAAAAGAAATCTTATACAAATATCAATACTTGCTATTCTAAAATGTAAAAAACAATTGGACAGTTAAATCATATATATATCTTGGAGTTCAATTTTTTAATTCACTATCTGAAAAAATCAGAAACATGAATAGTAAAATAAAAAAAAATTTGAAACTCGGCTTACAAATTATACCGTAAATTTGAACTGAATAAAAAATAAATTAAACCAATATAATAACACCCCCCCATACACACATGCCCTGATTATTTATGCGTGTACTTGGTCGAAGGGATAAATCAAATATGTATTTTATGTAACTACTTATTTTATAAAATTTATTGTAATTTATGCATCTTTAACTGAATAAAAAAAATGAATCTCGTCCACGGGATATTAATTCTATTTAGTCTTCTTTATTCTACGCTTTAGTACCTATGTTTACCACTTAACAAAAAAAACTAAATAAACCTAAATAAATATCAAAATTAAAATGCTCTTTAGTCTTTGTAAAGTTTATCACATAGGTAGAGTCAGGTATGAATAAATAGATAGAGCCAAAGATTAGACACGCATGCACGAACATGTTTGCGTTCCTTTAGCGGCTGTGTATCACGCTCTCCGGTGAGGCTGCAGAATGGTGGTAATGGTAGAACTGTATAACAGAAAATGCCTTGAAAAGAGCCGCATTTGGCTCGCTGGTCACGGTCAGCTGATCCCTGCCTTAGCGCCCGGGGCTCGCAGTAAAAATGTTAACCCTAAATCGAACGGGTCCTCTGAAATGAAAACCCTCGGGTCATTTTAACCCTGGCGGGACAATGCGGTGACATTGGTGAGGAGATCCTTTTATATTGGTCTTCATGATATGTACAAAGCTACTATATTATATTAAACTTGAAGTCCTTGAAGATTGAATGAACTTTAACCCCTAGTTCCGTGATGTAATCTTCCTACAGGCGAGCTACTAACCAAATTTTAATTGATGCATGAAATGTGCAAAGAGCGATGAGGGTTTATTTTTAATCGAACTAAGTGATATTTTTATTGAAACTGTAAACAACTTCTCTTTGAATATTACATAAATGATGGATAAGCGTGTACGCAAGCGAGTCTCAACTTCTAGGAGCCAGTGGGACAGACAAACCCAAATTCGGTATGTTGTGAGGCTGAAGAACAGTGGAGAGGAAGGATATTAGGATGAGAAAAGTTACGAAGAACCTGGCTATTCAAATCTGGCTAAGCAATGACAAGCGATTTTAAATTGTGGTCTTTCTCCAGTGAAACACTGAGAGTACTAGAGGTATAAAGTGGTAGAAGTTGATGTGAACGGCTCATGGGAGTGCAAAGGTAGGTACATAAGGATATTATGAAGGTACGTCCAGGAATTCTGTCACCCCAGGACTCCTATGGTGACAGAATTCCTGTAAATGGCGCTTTGTATGTATAATTATTTTCGTAATCGTAAGTATTCTTGCACCTAATTTTTTTAATAACTTATCAATTGAAATAAAGTCTAAAGCCAAATATCTCACTTTCAGAAAGGCGCTTACTGACCTTCTGATAAGTGACTATGACAGTGTTTACAACTTATTTCATATTATACTCAGATAGAGATATAAATTTTCAACATCATTACATACTAGTACCATATGTTTACAGGTTTTTTTTACATGTTTGTTTTACGCACTTCTTTTTCTCTTTTCTATTTTTATTATAACTTTACCAATTTAACCATGTGTTTTCACTAGACTACACTCATAGTTACTATCCTTAATTAATCACAATGAAACAGGCATTCGCCTAGTGTGGTGATTAAATAAATCTTATCTCTGGAAATGTCAAGTATATGTAACATATATTATATAAATAAATAAATATAGATAACTATTTTCTGTTTAATAGATTTTTATTTTTATCTCTGAATAGTGGCAGGGGTTAGGAAATGGGATCATATAAGAAACTCGACGATCCGAGATGATCTATACATTGAACCAATGCTACTCTTCATAGAAAAATCGCAACTGAGGTGGCTTGGGCATGTACTAAGAATGTCTGATGACCGAAATCCGAGAAAGATACTGAGTGCGATTCCACAGGGTAGACGTCCAGTGGGCCGCCCCAGACACAGTTGGACGAGGCAACTTCAGAAACTGTGCGAGGAGAGGATGGGTCTACCATCAGCACAAGACAGGGACGTGTGGAGGAGCCTTGTCGATGCAATGGGTCCCCGACCCGAATAGGACAAGGGGAAGAATATGATGATCTCTGAATAGTAAAGTAGAGTGATTGTGATAATCTATGCCCTACGAAAACCGTATTTAAGTTATATCACTCTATCCCTGCGAGATATCGCAGTGTCTCTTTATGACGGGACCGCTTATTTTATAATATTCATCATTTGTTTTCGCTTTCCTGTAAAATTAACTTTTTTGACTTACGACCCTTTTCTGCGGGAAGCGATGATTAACAATGTATTATGTTAAATATTATTAATATTACCAAGCTATTAATAAGCCACTTGCATCACATTTAAAAAAAAAAATCTGGTTTAGCCAAATATTCTAAGACATTCTGAATTTTTTTTATCGTATTTTTGAAGCCCTGGCGATTTTTTGAAAATTTCAATCCGAAAAATCAGACCATTTTTTATAAACTGGAAAGACGGGACATAATTTTATGGCTGCGAAAAAACGAAACTTACATAGCCGAAAATCATTTTAAAAAAAGAACGTTTTCCACACGAATAGCAATAAATTGTACGGGGTTCTCTTCGTAACATCTGTAAAAACACCGCCATCTTTATCAAAAAATCAAACCAAAGGATAAGTTCGCATAGAACAAACAATAAATCTAGTGAAAGTTAAACGCAAATTCAAATATTCGCCGGAAATCAAAGTGTTGCCAGATAAAAAAAAAAATTAATCAGTGTTGAATTTTACAAAATAAAAGGAACATATTCGGAGACGGGACATTTTCATGTAGTAACGTTACGTTCAAATAATGGATTTATTTATTTAAAAAAAAAAAAAAACCTATGCATTTCTAAAAAAATTTGCTAACATTTTCGTAATCTTAGTAAAAAAATCTATCCACACGATTTTTTCCAAGTCGTTATGAAATCCATGCAAGTGGCCTATTGTGGCGACTAAGTTTTTAGAATACTTTTGTAATCTCAATGTTCATTTTGCTGTAATGCATCATTTTATGTATTAATGAACATTAAAAAAATATCTTCGATAATTTTTTTAAATCTGTTGACTTCGTTGGCTTGAAATAAAGCCGTTAATCAAGTATTTCTATCTGACCCGGGTTGAAATCACTTCATAAACTAAATACAGATCGGTAACAGAATGCAATAAACGAAGTTACAATCATTGCATTCGTGGGATAACTGCATACTGCGCATCCAAATGCAAATTTGAATGGCTAACTCTGTACAACCGAAAGGTTGATGTGGTTCAATAAATGTTAAATAGAATTTCATCAAAAATATCGAATCATAAAGCAAACCATCAAATTAATAAACTCAGTCCTTTAAATCTACGTTAATGCATGATAAAAGTTAGGTCACATGTAAATTCCATCCACTCTTTCTATTTCATTTATTTTGGGAGGCAGGTATGGGTACCACCGCCCGTAGAACCATTTATTGGTTATATGCATAGGTTACCACCACTTGTTCGCTACATTTGGTTAATTAGCAGGGGTGCCCGGATTCACTGTGTGAGGTTCGTGGTCTTGGCGGCGGATGTATATATGAATGGTTTAGGGGTCCCTTTGACTTCTCCAACCGTACTCTCTTGGAACGTCACCTTACATCGCACTGGGAGGGATGGATAGACTTTCCCTTCCCAGAACTTCTTCCTACCTTTCCTAAAAATTGCTACCCCGGATTCCTAACCACCCCTCATACCTAACCACCTTTTTTCCAATCACCCCTTTTCCTTCCCAAAACTTCCTCTCCTTCCTTTCGTAAAATTACCGTAGGATATTTATAATATACCATCTTTGGGAATGCTGTGTCTCCACCCAAAGCTAACATAGGCCCTGAGGGGAATTATTTTCCTCGGGGCCTCCTGTACGTGAAAACTGTGATTCAATCGCAGAATTATCCAATAAATCTCCAAAAAAATTAATATATAGCCATGCTATCCTCAGATAACTATATTTTATATCGTTTTCCATATTTTCCCTTCATATATACTTTGGCTATATGTCTTATAATTAAATAATATTATTTATAATTTTGAAATTATTTACATGATTAATCCAACGGCTAAGATTTTACGTCGCTGTTTCGGTGTACTGCTTTGCGTACACGCATTATGAGCAATGTGCATTCTCGAAGAGGGTAAAAAGGTACATTCTCCTAAACCTAACCTTGCCTAATTCAAAAGCGATCCTCGTCACTTTTTATTATTTTTGTAGTTTTATTAATATTGAATCCGTGTAATAATAATAATCTATTTATTCCGCAATATAAAGCATACACATAAACGGGGCCAATAATTTTCTCCATGATAAAGATCTTTTTGTTGTTGTTTATCCTCTTCCTTAAACCTGCAACTAGTCTTCTTAACCTGGTACTTGCCGCTCCGTGAGCATACTGGAAGCACTGCAGTATCTGGGAAGGCTGAACATCATATATGGTCGGCGTTGTTATAATTCATGCTTAACCTTTCCATGCTGTTTTTCTTAATATTGGCCTAAGGCTAGCATGTACAGAACATAAAAAATAGAATTCTTTTTCACGTGGGCTGAAGCATAAACCTGCTGCTGAGCAATCTGAATATGTTCAACTTAATGCTGAGCGCTCGTCTTTGTCTATTATCGTCGTGTAATTTGCCTTTGTCATCGTCGTCCAGTATGTACAACAGTATTCTTTCATCTTTCCCAGCCTGTAATTCGGATAGTACTTCCTAGAAAATTAAATTGCATAGACAAACGGTGCTTCGTAGCTTTTCTGGTTAAGTGCCTACTACTTTTAGAACGAGCTTAGTATCGAAACGAAGAACGGAAATACTTTATCGATTTCATCAAATTCCTGCGTCTTTTAGAGAATTCCAAAGAAATATTTATTTTCCTACTGGATACTCGGAACGATTTGTAAAGGCAGTAAGTGAATTGCTTACCTTCTGGGAAATTCCTCTTTGCTTAATTAGCTTATTGAGTTGCTTCCTTTTATTTATTTTATTTATTTATTTATATGCATACATATTGCTTCCTTGATATTAATATTTGAATGATTTTCAAATGCTAGGTACCCAAGCTTGTTCATGTTCGAAAGTTTGTCTAGATCGAACATGTTGATTGGAAGTATGCTCTTCGTTGGGTCCACATGCTCGAGCGGCGCGCATCTCATGTCGAGCAGCTCGTGTAGCTCGCCGCTCAGTCGGCATAGATTTCTATGGTCAAAGGTGATTGATTTATTTATGTTTAAATGCCAAATCTGCTGACTTCGTATTTATTTCATGAGCACTGTTCTCCACGACATAAATTCATAAAATTTACATTAAATTCGCTAGATAACTCCGAAATTCCATTTTTATTCTCCAGTAACAAGGACACCAAGCGCATCAGGCCCAAGACGGGTCAAAATGTTCGACGCATTATCTACACGTCGAGATATGCTCGACCGAATTTCTGCCAAACATCAACATCAACAAGAATTACGTACCTTGAATCTTTTTCGATCGAACAAAGAAGCAAACCGTACAAACGGTATACACATGTTCGAATGAGCGTAAAACCATCGAACATAGACAGGCGTGGGTACTTTAGTATAAGATTTTAATAATTCTTAGATTATCTTCACTTTCTTGCATGAGAGCTTTTCTTACGAGAGTTTCCACTGAGGAGTATTGATTGAAAGATTCAGACTTTAATCTCTCTCAAACTTATTTAGTTGAAGTGTTTGTTATAAAGAACAGTACCTACATTATGCGCGTAATGGCAATTACTTTTTTTATTTTATTTCGTGTTCACTTAATTTGCCGAGTACTTTCCAGTACAACTAGAAATAAGTTTTAATCATCGAGGAAAGAAGGAAGAGGAGATGACATAAGGGAAACTGTAAAATATTATCACGTAAATAAGATGTTTGTTTAGTTCATTTTTTACACTTCACAACCAGATTTATTAAAAGTTTAAATTGTTTACTCTTTTAAATTTACGCCATCTTTTTCTAATTCGACTGTACAGCGATGAATGGTCAGTTGTCAGTGACAATGTGTCAATTTGAAATTCCTCCACTGCACCCCTGGCTCCGATCTACGAAGTTGACGACAAAAGTCTTGTAGAATATGCTCGTACGACCGCCTTCCCTCTTTCATTCCTCCGTTGTTTTGAAAATTTTTAAGATCATCATTTTGAAAAAATTTAAGATCATCGGCGAAAAAGCATAATTTAATTTAAGAGTTTAGTTTGAACCAAGGTCATTTATGAGTATTAGAAAAAAAAATTAAACTTTATTTATTGTAAAACCTCAACTGCTCACTATAAAGAATTTCTTTTGTTAAAATATTAGAAAATCAGTACCTTCTGTCCTAAAAAAATTAAGCTTTAGTCCAAAGAGAGTTTTTAAATATTTTTAAACTATCGCAGTGAGGCAAAGAACTGGCAAAGAAGAATAAAAATAAATATAGAAATGAGATTCGTGGGGAGTATGTGTCGGAAAAAAATTACAAAGAATGCAAGGCCTAACGTAATGAGTCAGAAAGATTCCAATGCTTAGATAGTCTGAGCGTGTAAAACGGATGATCGAAGAAAGGGATGTAAGGAAAATATATTACTCAAATGCGAATCGTGGAAGTCGGGGATTCCTGATGAATACACGGAATAATAAAGTAACCAAATACGAGTCGGGCCACATAAAGGATCATAATAAAAGCGAATGTGAATAAAGCAAGGATTGTTTTCTAAAACCAAGACGTTAGGCGGTCCAACCCTTCTTCCTGCGGTTAAGCAGCGTAATGGTTAGTTATTTAGTTAAACTTTTTCTTATTGCGCTGTAAGAAATATTTTCGATTTTTTACATCATTTTTCATCTTTTTATGAAAATGTTCATTGCCTCTTCATCCGTAAATACCAATTTGCGTTTATTTCAAAGTCTCCGTAAATTGAAATAAAATATCAAAGTAGATGTAATAACTGCAAAGAAAGAAATTTTTTCCTCAACTCGAAACATTTTCACAAACGTTCAACCCGTGATGTCAATGATTACCAAAATTAGTTTATTTAATGAATCTGTTTTTGGTAGATTTATGGTATTTTAACCATCGTTTCAACACACTATTTGATTTCATGCCACCAACAAAATATTCCTCAAGTATGAAAGTGTTAACCGGGAGGCGGATATGGGTACCGCTGCCCCGGAAACCTTTTTTGGAATACCAACACCTCTGCCATAGGTCACCCAAAGTGGTTCGCTACGTTTGATGACTTAGCAGCGGTGCCCGGGTTCTTGAGGTGAGGTTTGTCCGGGTCTTGACGGCGGATGCATCTGCCCATCAGCTGCATAGTCAGCAGGATCGGGAGAGAGTGTTTGAGGAAGTTCCTTTGACTTCTCTAGCCGTACTCTCTGAGAACATCACCTTGGACCACAGTGGGATGGATTAATTCATATCTCACATGTCACTCCTGGACACACTGAACCCCAGATTCCTATCCACCCTAAAACACT
This sequence comes from Limnephilus lunatus, assembly GCA_917563855.2. NCBI lineage: Eukaryota > Metazoa > Arthropoda > Insecta > Trichoptera > Limnephilidae > Limnephilus > Limnephilus lunatus. The sequence continues at coordinate 60,225,455 of OU830601.1, forward strand.
TTTCCTTCCCAGGACTTCCTCTGCTTCCTTTCCTAAATATACCCTCCACACAGGATCCCCAAAGAAGACATTGTTGTCCTCAGAGTCTCTTGTGGAGCTAATGTTAAATTAAAAAACCAATTGCTGTCCAAAAACATTTTTTTATCGTTATCACAATAACTGTAAATGGCTCTACCCCTTGTAATGTATCGATTTTATGTTGGTATCTTTATTTATAAATTTGTTAGGCATTTTTTCTCCGAGAAACAACCCTAATGGGCTACATTCAAAGTTATTTGTCGAACGTCAAAACTTTTACAAACAAATCAATCAATCGCGATGGGCCTCATCATAAGTTTGTTCCGAGTTCAGCTATCTCACGAATACCAAAGATACATCGAGATTATGGCATTTAACTGATTTCACAGTAACCTCTGTTCACACCAAGGTTGCTAAAATACACCATCATCAATCATTACAAAGATAATTGGAAAAAAAATCGAAGTGTATTTAAATGTAGTCAAATGTCGTAATATTACTTTTCAGTAATGCTTTATCTGATAAAAGACTACCGAAAAACTAAATCTGTATTTGTGCAATAAAATGTGCAGGTCAAGATATTAAAATAATCTACCTCTTCTTCTTCTTCCTTGCGCTGTCCCGACTCATTGGGCCGTATTCATAAAAAAAAGGTTATGCTTATACTTGCGGAAAATAAAGGAAATCCTTCAGCTCGCATTCATTATATTCCGAGTAAATACTTATACTTATAGAGTATGAGCATATCCTTTACATAAAGTGTTTGTTTATTCATAAACGTAACCTTTTACTGTAAATAAAAAGGATATCCTTCAATAATTATGTGTGGTCAGTAGCAGACTCAGTCGTATAGTGATCAGTTGTAGCGATGGCAGATGTTGTGGAATTGAGAGAGATTAAACACTAAAAGCAAAGTTTATCAACACCTGTTCGTGATTACAAAGAATTATAACCGTTTGAAGAGGAAAATGTGCAATGGCTTTCCAACAGATTTTTGGGAATAAATAATGCTGAAACTCGAGGAGGTGCGTTATCATCCGTCCTAAATATGCAGATATGTTTACGCTATCTCAATGACCCTGGGTATCAGAAAAGCATTGGTCAAGAACTGGGTGTAAGTCATTGTCTATGGACAAATCACGGACGGTTCAATTTTAACGTTACGATGACGGAAAAGTGAAAAAAAGTGAAAAAATTGTTATAAATGAACTTTTAACATTTCTATTTAATAAAGTAGACGTGTTAGATGAAGTGTCAATTGTACAAATATGCTCAACCCACTTCAGTGAAGAGGAAGTGGAACATTCCAAGGATGTCCTGTACTCGGAGGTCGATGACAGGAGAATCACCAGGAAAGGCGATGGAAAGAAGGTAAAGAATCTTTACGACATGATTAAAGTAATCAAAGAGACCGAGACAACAGATATGCCAACTTTCGTAGCTAAAAATCTGCATAAACTACCTCCAGTTTGTTTTGATTCCGTTGATATAACCTCACTTTTAAAAGATATTTTGTCTCTAAAAACGGAACTCTTCACCATAAAGGCACAAATGTGCAAACAAAATGATGTAGACGACCTACGACAGCAGATGACCCTTTTGAGGAATGATCTAAAACCCGGAAATGTAAACAATCAAACGGTTAATTCAAAATACACCGAAGAAATGCCCTTGGTTATTGTCAAGGTCACCGAACCGAGCACTGATAATGCACACACTAAACAAAATACGTATTCCAATGTACTGGGTAGTAAATCAGGCGTAGAAACCCAGAAACCGTTAGATAACAGCCCGCGGTCCGAGCCTAAGACAATTCAGAACTACCAAAATAAAAAAAATACCGGTTTTACCGTCGTTAGAAAACGAAAAATAAATAAAAATCACAAGGGTACAGGACCCACATCAAGTATCAAGGCGGCTCCCCTAAGAACGGCAATATATGCCTCAAGATTTGACACCGAAACGAGTGTTGATGACTTAAAACAATTTATTTCATCCAAGAATCAATCTTATATAGATGTAGAATGGATAAAACCTTTCAAACCGACCCCGTTCTAAACATTTAAAATAACGATTCTCACGCAAAAAATCAGTTTATTTATGGAAAAAGATTTTTGGCCCGAAGGAATAGTGTACAGAATTTTCAAAGAAAGAAATTATAGCCCGGAAAAAAATTTAAACAATTTACATGATGGATCTTCTTAAAATTATTACCATCAACTGCAGATCAGTGAGAAGAACGGTGAAATTTATTCACGACATATGTGAAGAATATGATGTAATTTTATTACAAGAAACATGGTTACTACCAACCGAAATAAATTACCTTTCAGAAATACATCCAAAATTTTCTAGCTTGGGCACGTCTGCTGTAGATACTTCCACAGGCATACTAAGAGGGCGTCCGCACGGCGGGACAGGCATATTGTGGCGCAGCACAATAAAGGCCAAGGCTATCGACTGCAATGACAATAGGTTAGCGGGAATAGAAATAACCCTGGATAAAGGATTGTTGTGCATTCTCACAGTTTACATGCCAACATTCTGTAATGACAACATACCCGAATTCTCAAGATGCCTGGCAAACCTGCATACACTTATTGAAGACAAGCAATATACGAACTGTCTTATCATGGGTGATTTTAATGCGGATCCAAGGACATTATTTGGGAAAGATTTATTATCGTTCTGCAAAGAAAATAAATATCACTGTGTTGATGTGGAAAAACTGCCAGGAAATTCTTACACCTATGTTAGCGATGCCCATAATACAACGAGCTGGTTAGATCACTGCATTGGAACGGTCACAATTAAAAAGATGACAAAAAATATTTCCATAAAATACGATGTTGACTGGACAGATCACCGGCCCATGTCTATTTGGTTAGAAACAACAGGAATAACCACTACGGAGGGAATTACCCCGACAGCGTTGGATCCAGTAAAATGGAGAGCACATACTATATCTCAGATCATGTCCTATTCTGTAACAGCATCATTTTTAATAAACCGCATTAACTGCAGCAGCGATGTCGAACTCTGTAAAAAGTCAGGATGCAAAAATAACTTTCATAAAGATGCCATCAATAAACTGTATGCGAGGATTGTAGAGTCACTGTGCATAGCCGCAAAAAACGTCTTCGAAAGTAGACGTAAACATAACAGCACCACATCTAAACATATTCCTGGATGGAATGACAGTGTTTCGATTCATTATGAAGCATCACGAAATGCACTTCTTAAATGGATTGAAAATGGAAAACCCCGGACGGGTCCTTTGGCAGAAAACAGAAAAATATTGAGAAGAAAATTCAAATCTGAGCTAAGAAAATGTCAAAAAACGGCGGAACAAATAGAACTGGACAAAATATCAGGTGCATTTGAGGATAGAGATTTTAAAGAATTTTGGCAAAAAACCAACAACATCTTAAAATCCAAAGCACAGATATCAACCCATATAGAAGGAGAATCAGACGCAGAAAAGATTTCTAATATTTTCATAACCTACTTTGCGAAAACATCTGAAAGAAAAGAACCCACCTTCTTAGAAAAACCATGTGAAAATGATGACGAAAACATAATCGTTACAGAAGATATGGTTAAAACCGCTGTCAAACGAATGAAAGCTGGAAAATCTCCCGGTTATGATAGCCTGAGCATTGAACATGTTAGAAACGCCGGCGAAAAAATATACACGCTTCTAGCAACATTATTTACACAGATTCTTCAACACACGCACATGCCAAGAAACTTCTCACGTACAATTATTGTACCACTAGTTAAATCCAGACAAGAAGACTTATCCAGTACTTACAACTATAGGCCGATATCTCTTGCCACAATAATATCCAGAATATTTAAAAGAGTTATACAAATTCAAATAGAAGGCAAACTATTTACATCCGACAATCAATTTGGTTTTAAATCTAAATTGTCTACAGATATGGCAATATTCAGCTTAAAACAATGTATCGAATATTATAAGGCAAGAAAAACCACAGTGTATGCTTGTTTTCTTGATTTAAGTTAAGCCTTCGATCGGGTTTCTCACGAACTGCTTTGGAAAAAAACTAAAAGAAAGGAAGGTGCCAGGTTCAATAATCAATATTCTGGCAGTCTGGCATCATCAACAAGAGAACCAAGTTATTTGGAAAAATAAAATGTCAACACCAGTGAATATGGAATGCGGCGTCAGACAAGGGGGAAGTTTATCGCCTATTCTATTTAACGTCTATATGAACGATTTAAGCGATAAACTCACCTCGGCAAACGTAGGCTGTCACCTGGGAAATAACTGTGTAAATAACATTGCATACGCAGATGATATTTTGTTTTTGTTTTTGAATATTTATTTAGATGTATGCAAATTTTTTTTCATACATCTAGTAAGGAAATATAAACAAATACAATTGATACAGTTACATTTTTAAAATACATTTTAAGAGGAAAAAAAGAAAAGATTACATAAATAAAAATACATTTTGAGGAAACAGATATGACAATAATATAGGTAAGATTATTATGAATCAAAAAACATTCTTCACATATAATGCACACATCCTACGAAAAGTGCTAAGACTTGAGGCTTCCTTAACGGCATTCGGCAGGCTGTTAAAAAGTTTTTGTCCTTTATAAAACGCGCTATTTTGTGTGCACGAAAGTTTAGTTTTGGGAAGCCTAAAGTCTCCGCGTCTTCTCGTAGGATAGTTGTGAACATTTTCGTGAAACATAATGTTACTCGTCAGATAATTTGGTAGCATATTATTTTTCAGTTTATAAATCATTGTTAATAGATTATATGTTATATGTTGTTTTGTCGTCATCATATTTAGATTTTGTAACATAATTTTGACTCTAGTAAACATATTGTATTTTAAAATCATCCTCATCCCCCTATTTTGTATAACCTGTAGCTTATTATTTTGGGCTTCGTTACATAGGAATAAAACACTAGAACAATAATTTAAATGCGGAGTTACAATAGAATTGTAAACAAGGCGCGTTGTCTTGAGATCCAAGTTATTTCTGATCCTTTTTAAGAATCCAACTTTTTTAGCAATTTTTTTTGTTATGTATTCTAATTGTTCGTCGAATTTTAATTTATCATCCAATATTACACCCAGATATTTAATACTGCTAACCCTTTCTATGTTTTCGTTATCGATTGTTAGTATTGCCTGCTCCTTTCCGCCTAGGCTATCCACAATTAAAAACTTTGTTTTCGTAACATTCAATTTTAATTTGTTTTGGTGAAGCCAAAGCGCTACATAATTTAAATCAGTTTGTATTTTTTCAATGGCGTCCTGTAAATTTTTACTGGCAATGTATAACAATGTATCATCAGCAAATAGTTTAATTGCACAATGCTTTAACACTTTGATAATATCATTCATGTATATAATAAACAACAATGGACCTAAGACAGACCCCTGCGGAACGCCTTTATTAGTACTATGTGGTTCAGATGTTTTACCACCATATTTTGTAATTTGTGTTCTTTCTGATAGGTAATCAACAAACCACTTATTTTCTTTACCATTAATTCCAATATTACTTAATTTTTTTATTAATCTATCTCTGTCGATTGTTTCAAATGCCCGCTTTAAGTCTAGAAATACTGCAATAATTTTATTTTTTTTATCTCTAAAATTTTTCCACTCATCTATTACATAGTTAATAGCGGTTTCACAAGAACATTTATTTCTAAAACCAGATTGTTGTGGAACTAATATCTGCTTGGCCTCAATATATTCTGTTAATTGCTCCTTTACAATGTATTCCAGTATTTGTTCATATTTGGGTAAACAATTGATCGGCCTATAGTCGTCAAATTTTTTTGGGTTATCAATTTTCGGGATAGGAGTTATTACAGACGTCTTCCAAGTTTTGGGGAATACTCCACTATTCAAAGATTCATTGATAATTTGGACCATCGATTCGCCAATAATATTTATAGAGTCTTTGATTATATTTATTGTAATACCATCTGCAGATTCCTTCGATTTCATATTACTCAACACCCTCTTTAAGTACGGTAAATCCACATTTTTAAACTTAAATTCTTTATCAGTGCGTATAGGCTCGTCTAGTTGGTTCTCAGGATGTTGTGGAATACTTTCGATTATAAGATCTATGCTAGAAATAAAATGCTTGTTAAATTTAGTCGCTATCTTCTCTACTTCTTCTTCAGTTCCATCTGGGAAATCAATTGACTTTACAATTTCTTTTTGTTTACCCTTTATGATTTCTTTTAGTGTTATCCAAAGTTTTCTTGGTTCATTCTGTTGTGTTTCTAATTTTTGCTTATAATAATCGCATTTATGTTTTTTAATTTGTTTGGAGTATATATTACGAACTTTTTTATATGCATTCCATTTTTCTTCTGATGGTTCCAATTTTGCCGCTTTATATGCATTATCTCTTTGTTGCTGAAGGTTGTGTAATGGTTTCGAATACCATTTATTCGTATTTTTAAACTTAACCCTTTTCATTGGCATAATTTTATTGACTGCTGTAGTCAAAATATTGACGAAGTTTTCTGCTTTGTCGTTTAGGTTATTTGATTCGGTAACTTGAGAAATACTATTTTGTAAAGTTTCACAAAATTTTGTTAGATCATATTTACTTTTATCTCTATATGTAATTTCCCTTGATTCATTTTTAATTATACTCGTTTCAAATATTGTTAATATATTTTCGTGGTCTGATATTTTTGGAGTATCCACAACATTAACATTCAAGTAAAAATTATTTGTAATAACTAAATCAATAATGGTTGCTGATGTATTTGATATTCTAGTTGGTTTGGTCACAAGTTGTTTCAGTCCTAGATTATTTACTAAACATTGAAGTCTATTACTGCAGGTATTTTTGACTTTCATGTCAATGTTAAAGTCACCGGTTACATAGAACATATCTTGATTTTTCATGTTTTTAGTACACCAACTTTCGAAGAAATCCAAAAATTTTGAATGGCTTTGGTTTGGTGAGTGATATAATACAGCGTATGTTCCTTTAATCAAGTTTTTTCTTATTTGTACTGCCAGTATCCATGTATTTTTTTCATCAAACACTTCATTTGATATTATTTTAAAAGATATATTATTTTTAATAATCATAACGACTCCTCCCGTATGCCGACTAAATGAATCGCATCTTACAGTTGAATATCCTATAAATGATACTTCAGAATCGTAAATATCACTAGTTATACACGTTTCACTTAACATTAAAATTTCTGGTTTGAGTTCTTGTAATAATACTTCAATTTCATTTAAATGAGCCAAAAGACTTGAAATGTTTAAGTAGTATATTGTTGCTTTTCTTTTTATCCTAAAAAATCAATTTTTCTCTTCTGGTTATTTTGTCACCAAGCATAAAAGGACTGAGAAAGCTGTTAAAGATATGTGAAGAATACGCTGCCGAATATAACATGGTCTATAACCCCACTAAGTCTGTTTTGCTCGTATTCAAGTCAGGCGCAGGCACCATAAAAGTACTACCCGTCAGTCTAAACGACACAAAAATAACAGAAAAAATCGAGGTCAAATACTTGGGACACATCATAACAGCGGACCTCAGCGATGATTCGGATATTGAGCGACAGAGAAGATCACTGTGCATAAGGGCAAATATGATTTCTCGAAGATTTAACAAGTGCAGCCCAGCTGCAAAAAGGCAACTTTTTAACACGTACTGCACGAGCCTATATACCTCGGAGCTATGGACCAACTTCAAGAAAGCATCACTAAAAAGAATGGAAGTACCATAACACGGGCACCAGCCTAGCATGGTGGTCGAAAAATCCACTAATGTTACCCCAATTTTTGTATTTAATGAATAAAGAAAATTAAAAAAAAAACAGTACAACAACTCGTATCGAACGCTTTTTGGGTTGTCCTGGTACTGCAGTGCCACCGAGATGTTTGAAGGAGGGCGAGTTCCCGGATTCCGAGCACTCATGAAGAAACGGATCACTAACTTCAGAACGCGACTAGCCTCGAGCAAAAACAGTCTTGTGATGGCAGCATTCCACTTCTGGCAGGGTCCCATCTACAAGCGGTGGAGCCACTTCCTGATGACATAGATTTATAACAAAAAGTTAACTTAATTCAAATTTTCTTATTTTGTTTTGTATTATTATCTATTATTTTCTTTTACCATGTAATTTTTTTTTTCTCTCATCTTGCAATATTTTTATTTTACTTGATATATTGTATATGTATTATATGGAACTCGTGGGACTGCACCACCCTCCCCGAGATCTGGATTAAGGATAAAAAAAAATTGGAAGCTGCCGCGGCACAGTCACAAGCCAACATGCCAACAACCTTTTACTTTTCTTGGAGGATACTCTTGCAAGTATAAGGTAATTATTATGAATACGAAAAAAAGAAAATGCTTAAACTCCTACCTGTTTCTTCAACTCCATACCTTATACTTATTCTATTCTTCAGTTTTATGAAAACGGCCCATTGTCTAGGTAGGCTGTTGGAGTCGGCTCTCACGTTCTCAGGTTGTAGCTTCTTTGGTTCTGAGTATCGCCTTCATCAAGGCTGTTTCTCTGAAGTATTTTGGATAAAAATAATATACCGTCTTCCATTAAATTTGGGTAATATTATAAATTTTGTTTCTTGTGATGTGACTAACGTACTAAAATCAAATACGTTCTTTTCGATGGACAAATCCTTGTAACGAAAAGCCTGAAAATATTTGAACTTTTTTTTACCCATGGCTTCACATAGGAGGCCCTGAATAAATAAAATTCCCTCAAGGCCTGTGTCATCTTTGGGGTTGCTACATAGCGGTTATTTTAAGGGAAAGGAAAGAGAGGAGGTTCTGGGAAGGAAAAAGGTATGAGGGGTAGTATGTTGATACAGGTAGTATGAATTTGGTGGTCAATGTTTCCAGGATTGGCAGACATATGAATCCATCCCTCTCACTGGAGCGTAAGGCGACGCTCGAGAGAGTCTGGATGAAGAGGACTAGGTTATGTCTCTCTCGATCCGGCCCGCAACGCAGTAGGCGGGCAAACGCATTTGCCGCCAATACCTAGACAAACCTCACCTCATAAACCCGGGCACCCCTGCTAAGTCACCAAACGCAGTGAGCCACTTAGGAGCATAAACCCGGGTACCCCTGCTAAGTCGCGAAATGTAGCAAACCACGGGTAACCTATGGTAGAGATGTTAATTCAATAAATCAACATCTAGGAGGATCTCAAAAATTTAATGGAAAAGTAGAGAAAGATTTAATTGGAAAAGAATTGAAATCGAAAAAACCCTCCACTCAACATCCCTAAAGATGACAAAGATCCTCAGAGATTTTTTTTCCTCAGGGCCTCCTGTGAAAAAGGTACATAACTTTAGAAAAAAACCAATCAGACAAAGTATATGTTACGCGTCAATTCAAAATTATGATAAAAACAATTCACTCAAATGAAAAATATTACAAGAGGGACAAAGGACACAAAGAGAAATACAAGTAATAAATACATTATAATTAGTTCAATTCAAGCTTGTTATATATTTTTAGGGAAAGCATATATTTTTTTCTAAATCCATATATATTATTGACGAAGATATATACTTGCAAACTCATTTCGTAATCAAAACATTTGGGTAAGAGTATTAAAATTATTAAATTATTTTTAAACGTATTTATTATTTTAAAAAAAAATATGCCATGGTATTTTAACCAATATAATCAAAACGGGAAATGGGTACAATTATTTCAATATTGCTAAGACAATGCAGTACCTATCAAGTTAATAAGAAATATTTAAAAAAAATTATAAGCATATAAGATTATTGTCTTATAATCGTAAGTGTATTCATCTATAAATATTCATGACATACGTCGCGTGATCTGAGATGGCAGCGTAGACCACATTTAAAGATAGCATTGTTACCATATTTTTAATCGATTCTACGATTTTTCATATTTGCTGTAACATGGATTCCAAAAAGTATTTCTATATTTAAGATCCTCCCATGTCAATTACAATTATGGAAATGCAAACGGTTAGAACTGATTAAGGGTCTATGAATAATTTACATATTTTGTGAATAAATCCCAACATTTTCAGTTATTCATCAAATATAAATTTAGAACCAATCGTGATTTCTTTCATGGAAGACTCTTCTTTTAGAATAGTATTAGTGTACCGGACGTGAATGGAAGACAATTTGAATTAAAAATAATTTTTTATTTCTCCTTTTATTAATGTGCAATAAATTGAATCACGGGGTCAAGCGGTCCCTATGTGACAAAAACGACACTGGTCCCCCCCCCCCCCCTCACTCTCCCACCATCCCACTGTTGATCATTCCTACACCTCTTTTTAATTAATTAACTTTGTTCACTTAGCATAAAATTGTTATTTGTACTCAGCAAATATGAAACCTTACCCTTTTTTCCTTTATTTTTTTCTTTATCATTTTGCACAAAATCCAATGTGTGCAACCCAGTATCTTTATTTACATTTTTTTTGCAAACTCACAATTATAAAATAAACTATCTGGGGAGCGTAGCGTTGGGCGGAATGTGGCGACATGACAAGACGCACGGTGACCACCATCGCCTTACGAATTACGGGGAAACAAAAGGTTCGACCCGCTGTTTCCCCTTTAAATAGAGCCCTGAAAGCTCTGGACCGGTAGAGTCTCAGCATCCATCATCTCTCCAACATCTTCGTCTGCCCTGCCTCCCAGATCGAACTGCAAACTGGACTTTTTCTTCATGCCCTGGCTGACTTTTGACACCCTTGAAGACTAATAAAATTGCTCGATCGCCTTTTTAAAGGCGTAGGTTACCCCTCTACTTCCCTTCCTACATTTTCTCGCCATTTTTAAATTTTTCCACTCATCTATTATATAGTTAATAGCGGTTTCACACGAACATTTATTTCTAAAACCATTGGTCCAAAACTTTGTCCAAAAACATTGGTATAAAAGAAAATGTGGTCCAAACGCAGAAAAATAAAAACGGTCCATATTTTGACCTAAGTCGCTTCAGTTATTCATTCTGTCCAGCGTGTATTGAGGACGCGCATTTAATATGCACACATCAAAAGCTTCCACCATCTGGATCAATGCTTGGTTTATTAACCCTTTATTTATTTTCATTTGTTTATCTATATCAGGGGTCTCCAAACTACGGCCCGCGGTCCAAGTTCGGCCCGCCAGTGTCATCAATCCGGCCCGCGACATTTAATGACCAGTGTCATCAATCAGGCCCGCGACAGCTAATGACCAGTGTCATCAATCAGTCCCGCGACATCTAATGGCTTATTGTTGTTATTACAGTTGTGATAAGTTGGATAAAAAGCACAGAATGATAGTAACTCTGTTTTATTTACTTGCTAGAAAAAGCTTAATGACAAGTATAATATCGAACCAACGAGGTTATTCGCGAAAAAATACTACTAGCGCTATCTGTTATCCGGTGACCGGTCAACTCACAATGAAACCAAATCAAAATCACCTCAGAAAGGTCATTAAGAGTGATGATAAAAAAAATGTTTAAATAGGTTGGGTTAGGTTAGGGTTTCCGGCTATTTTAAAATTATCTTTCATAGCTGTTAATGACCTTTCTGAGGTGGTTCTGAGTAGGTTACATTCTGAGTTGGAATGGAACACTGTTAGCGATGGATAGAGAGGAGGTACTCCTACTACCTAGTTCTGCGTGTAACCACTAGATGTCGTTAAGTGTCGCAGTCAACACAATACTAATTCAACCAGCGAATTTAGCACGCGTATGCTCCCTCAGGGCGCGTACTTGGCTACAAGTCTGGAAGTTATAAGCCTCGATGACACACGGCGAGTTTACAAGCTACTATCTGGGAAATTCAATATCTGTTAGCAAACTCGCTCAGTATCATCGCGTTACTTGCTAACTAGCAGATTGTTGACAATCTACGAAAAAAGTTAATAGGTGGTCAACCTTGTTCGCCACTATCTAACTCGTGATTGGTTTATTTATGTTTCCAATACGGCTGCCGATAAACAGCTGATTTCGACTGTCAAACTTCTGAAGAATTAGTTCGTGTTATTCCCGCTACTGGCTCTAGTAGCTACGTGCGAGCCCAGTTTCCCACAAAATTGTCGCGAGCTACTGAGCGAGTAGACAGTTTTGTGTGTCATCATGACAATCTCACTCGCCGATTCACCCGCTTTTAAACTTAATAGATGATAGCTTTTAAACTCGCCTTGTGTCATCGAGGCTGTAGATAATGGCAGGTAAATAAAAAAAAACGGTTTTGGCCCTTGGAACTTACGAGAGTAATACATATGGCCCTAAGGCTGGAAAGTTTGGAGACCACTGATCTATATTGTACAAAGAATTATAATAGGCACGTATTAAATATTATCAAAATAAACACAACCGTAATATACCTACTCATGTAAAAAAATTAAACCCCCATAAACGATTTTATGTACGTCTACTACACCGTTCTTTTCATGATTTAATAAATTGCAGAAAATCGCTTATATCGTGAAATTTTATTTCGAAACACCCGGAGTTCCAAAAAATGTGCGGATGATGCGATGTTCGTATTTATTTATTCATCGCCATGGGATAGGTATATCGATCTCTCGTCGGTCGGTTCGATCGCGAATCGGTTCGAATCACTTTCAGGTATCTTGCTCCGCTGCGGTTCGGTACTCCTATCACCTCTGCTGGCTGTGTTTTCCCTCCAATTGTTGAATTTGTTATAAAAAAATTATTCAAACTATGGGAATTATAATTTCACCAGTAGAAAAAAAGCAGGATTTGCGAATCGGAGAACGAAATATCATTATTCTCCATTGAAACATCAGATTATATTATCATTGAATTGTTGATGGATGCGGCGATTTTCTTTATAAACAAGATATAATAAAATAAGTGGGTCCACAACGTTTAGGTCCAAATTCGGCCATGGATTGGGTCACGAAACACGCCCACAAGGCACTTCTTATTATGTTATTATTTATTCTATGGTCCACGAGTAGTTACTTACATATCTCTCTCTGTCAATGAACAATATCGTGACACGAGAGGAGGTGGGCTTTAAATCTTTCAGGTCTTCAGGGGTTCATGCTGTGATGGTCCAATATTGGTGGTTGGTGCTCTTCCACTATGAAAGCACAAAGGGTGGTTAACTTTACCGTCACTTTTTTGTGTATTAATTAGTATTTTTACGATTTCAAGAGCGAGGTGTGAACGATTTCACGACAATTTTTCAACGGAATTAATGTGGTTAATTTTCGATTATTGTGCAATTTGTGTACCAAGTAGGTATGCATCACCTTCCTCTTCTTGTATTATGTAAGTAGGACCTTTCAAGGAAGGAGAAGGACAAAAGGAGAAAATAACAACGTAGGAATTTGGGATAATGAGTTTCAGTTCAAAAGCTGTTTCAAAACTAAACACTCTCAAAATAAGTGTGCTAATAAGGGTAGATATATTTCAGGAGAACAATGGACGAAGCCGGGTCTTGAAATCACTTGTGTAGTGCGTTCAGAGCAATTATTTTGATATAAACAATATTCATAAAATTTATGGAATAAACGCATTAAGGTCGAAAGTTGTATTATGTTCCTTAATAAATAGTTCTTTTCTTTTGGCTTTTCAACCCATATTGACTGCTCGCCACTACCACGTGTTTGTATCTATTGGTTACGCGTTTGGTGCATTTCTCGATCTTCGCCGTAGTAAATAATTTATGCATTTATTCTTCATAGCTTTTTTTTACATGAGCTCCACACAGGAGGCCCTGAGGAAAATAATTTCCCTCAGGGCCTGTGCCATCATTGGGGATGCTGTTTGGAGGGTTTTTTAAAAGGAAAGTGAGGAGAGGAGAGTTCTGGGAAGGAAAAGGATTTAAGGGGTGGGTAGAAATCTGGGGTTCAGTATATCCTGGTCATCCGCCTCCAAGACCTAGAAAAACCTAATCCCATGAACCTGGGCACCCCTGCTAAATCACCAAACGTAGCGAACCACTTGGGGTCACCTATGGCAGACGTGATGGTTATCCATTAAAGGTTCCCAGGGCGGCGGTACCCATTCCTGCCTTCCAAATTGCACTTACGCAGCATTCCCACTAGTCGTCCGTATTAGACAATGAGAACGGATTCCATCCGTTTAAATGAAAAACTGACTTATTTCCCCAACTAGAGAGGCCACCAAACTCAAGTATTATAGCATTGTTACGATTTATGCAGGATAAACATTGGTTGTTATTTTCTGTACTACGGACTTTGTAAGGTTCACCCAGCATCTTAAGGATCTTTTCATTTTAAATGTTTCATGCAGTCCACCTGAGTTGGTTACTTGAAACGGGAAGTTTTTTGATAGGATTGGTAGTAGGATAATTTTTTTAATGCCTTTTTTGTTTGGTTTCGAGCAGCGTATATATAGATAATACTATATATTTATTCGTTGAAGTATTTTCTGGCCCAATTATGTTGTGGGATCGTATTTATTTCCTTACTTTTACAAATGATGTCGCTAAAATAATCGAGTCATTTGGTCTCTTGTCCCATTGCTACGCTGAGGATCAGCAAGTTTATTTTTACTGCTCTCCAAACGAAATCAATAGCCTCAAAATCCGCATAGCTGAATGCCTAGAAGCAATAACTCGTTGGATGTCTTCAAACAAGCTGAAGCTGAACCCATCTAAGATTGAGTTCCTCTGGGCGGCCACAAACAAACGTCAAAATTTCATAGACAATTCACCTATTTCCATTTCCGGCAACGATATCATTCCAAAGACAACAGTCAAACTTCTTGGCGTTAATTTAGATTCAGACTTTTTGCTTAAAAGTCAAATAAATAGGACAGTAAGCACCGGCTTTTTTCACCTAAGACAACTCAAGTCAGTTCGAAGAAACCTTCCTACAGAGGCGACAAAACTATTAATCAACTCCTACGTAGTCTCACGGCTTGATTACTGTAACGGCATCTACGCTAGTCTCCCAAAATACCAAACTGACAAACTTCAATCCGTGTTTAATGCAGCGGCAAGGCTCATAACCGGGGTCCCTAAATATTCACACATTTCAGAACACCTTCGTAACCTTCACTGGCTCAAGTGCCCTGAAAGAATCCATTACAAATTGTGCTGGATGGTGTTTAAATCAATCAACGAAATGGCCCCACCTTACATCTCTGAATTATGCGTCCCGGAAAATATCGGTCCGAGGCAATTAACCCTTAGATCGGCAACTTCATCTGCTATAGGCAGAATAATAGAACCCAAACGAAAGCCAAATACTAAGTTCGGAGATCGTGCTTTCGGAGTATCTGGGCCTAAGGCTTGGAATAGACTCACTCCGGAATTAAGATGCATAAAAAGCCCAACAGAGTTTAGGTCCAAACTAAAAACCTACCTTTTTGGGCTCTCATACCCTTAACTTAATTTAAATATACTTATCGGAGAGTATCATACTTGTATTGCCTATGATATGTCTTGATCACACTTTTCATACTGAATTAAAATTACTCGAATCCTAACACATCAATCTGTCTTTCGAAAGATCAAATCCTTGTACTACTGCACCGCCCACCATTAAATGTTTCTTTTACTTTCCAAAATACACTCATTAAAGAATATAGTACATATTAATATTAACATATTTTCAGGATTAAACAACATGTGTTCACAATTATGTCCTCTGCGTGCGAACTCTATCTAAATTTCTTTAAATAGACAATAAACAGTGTTAATTTCAAGCGACCTCCCAGGTAAGTATGGTCCTGGATTCATTCATTTTTAGGCAGCATCGCGTTCATTGGTCAAAGTATGGTATATATATTTTCGTATCGGTGATCAATGAACCCGTGTATGCAATTTTTAGCCATAAGTTGTTTTTAATTGTTTGTCTAGCTTGTAGTCTTTCTAGATTTTAGGCATGTATGGTAAGTTTGTACAGCGCCCTTGAGGTGATTTTTCACAAAAACGGCGCTATATAAATCGTCCAAATATTATTATTATTATTATTACTTACTCTTTCCAAGTATACAATCTAAACATTACACAATATTTCGATACGAATGGAAGGTTTTTGATCTGAGACCTTTTACGGAGATGTTACTCCTTGGAGAAATTAATGAAGAGAGGAAAAGTGTCTGCAGCTTTGTACAGTTTTTTTAAATATTAATTTATTACGGTGTCTTTACAGCGATATTCTGGGATTGGACTCAAATTACAAATTTACACCCCTGAGTTCGGTTTTTCATGAACGACGCTATGTAAATAATCCAACCATTATTATTACTACCTACGCCTTTGAGGTCTTTCACAAAAAGGCCCTTTGTGAAAGACCGCGCCCTTGCGCCCTTTCACAAAAAGGGCGCTACACAAATTATCCAATTATTATTATTATCATTATTACATAATATTACGAAAATTCTTCTTAAGTTTTAAAAACTCATGGACAAAACATAGAGTATGGAGGAATAATCTACATGGGTAAAAAAAGCATTCAACTGAAACTTTACGTAGGTAGCCATTAAGAAAAATTTTACACCGTTGAAGAAATTATTTTTCTTCTACGTTCCCTTCTTAAGCTACCTCGGAAAATTACTAGCAAACTGCAAGTGACTTTTTGAAAGTTTCCTGTCATCCACATTCTTGGCACGATCTTGCAGAATAACTTTGAGGAAAAAAGGACGAATTTCGTATGCAATTTTGTATGAAATCTGCATATATTATAAATACCAGTCTTCACAATCGTTCGCCGCAAAGACTTTGAAGAAAGAACGCGAAACACTAAAGGTTTTTAATATCCTGTCATCACAAGACAGTGAACGTTCTGTAACTATTTAAAATAATGTTTATTTAGTTGTTTGATAACTTATATTTTATATATCAAATTAAGCTTAATAGTTTGATTATGAATAATTTACATTTGAGCAAGATAGGATTATTTATAGAAATTCTAAAGTTTTCGGTGAAAATTCATTGGCCACAACTTTTAACCGTTTCAGCGTTTCAGATAAAATTGATCGCCTAGTTTAAGTCTCAAAACCATTTGGTTCTAGCCCTAATATATTTTTTATTTTTTTTATTTTTTATTTTGATACAACATTTCATAGTTCAATCGTACAAAAGTACAATCCAATAATGTTGGGGTCCTATTGCTACAAAAAAAAATTATGCGTTTTATAAATTTTAAATTAAATATCCCACTAGACGACTTAAAATATAATCTATTACTAAATATTCTAAAAATACACACACTAGAAGACCGACGTAAAATAAACGACTTGACATTTTTATTCAAAATAATTAACTCTAAATTCGACTGTTGCGAACTCCTACAACTCATAAACTTACGAATACCGACAGTAACCACACGACAAAACACACTATTCTACTGCAGCATTCATAAGCGTAACTACATTGCCCACTATCCGATACAAAGATTTCACACTATGGTAAATCAGTACCTAAGTGATGTTGACATATTTAACATCAACTTGGCGAATTTTGTGGATCTTGTAAAAAACTTATTTCAAAACTTTTCCTAAACATATAGAAGTATTTTTATAAACTTATCAAATCGCTGTATTTTTGTGACTTGTGTGCATTTTTATCTAATTTTATTATCATTTCTCTATCTGTTTAAAAATCATCTGTCATAAACAAACTGTTCTACTGTAAAAGCCCTCTGGGCATTGAATAAATAAATAAATAAATAAATGGGCTGTTCTCCTCCGACAAAAACACGTGCGTATATTTTGTATGGTTAGGTCGAGTCCACAATGATTTTGCTTTCCATAGCCGATAAAAAAAAAATAATGGCCCTGCCACTTTCTTGTGATACTGTTTGAGGTATTGTTTGTGAAAACAAATGATAATGATTAAATTCTGGAACTCGTTATTTAGTGTTTTTTCTATAATATTTTTTTGTTTTCTGGTATGTTTTCCTCTACATTTAACCTGCAAATTAACCAAAAAATTAACGGTTTTTTGAAGTAAAACTTCTTAACGCACCCTCGACATTTGGGGGTAAAATAATGAATGCGTTACAAAAAAGAACCATATTTTTGATGTGAAATGCTATGAAACGCATGAAACGCTATGAAACGCATATATTTAATGTGAAACGCCATACATTTAATGTGAAGTTTTACTTCAGTGGTGTGGTTTAAAGCACACTCGTTTTTTTGAAGTAAAACTTCTTTACGCACGTTCGACACTTGGGGGTAAAATGATGAATATGTTACGAAAAAAAACCATACAGGGACGCTAATTGAAGTAAAAATGCTATAATCAATGTGTAACGCTAATCTATATGAAACGCTAATTAAAGCGAACGCTAATGAATGTGAAACGCTAGTTGAGTTTGAGGTTGAGATGGAGTTGGGGTTGGAGGTTGGGTTGGAGGTTGAGTTGGAGGTTTGGTTGAGTTGAGTTGAGTTGAGTTGAGTTGAATTGAGTTGAGTTGGGTTGAGTTGAGTTGAGTTGAGTTGAGTTGAGTTGAGTTGAGTTGAGTTGAGTTGAGTTGAGTTGAGTTGGGTTGGGTTGGGTTGAGTTGAGTTGAGTTGAGTTGAGTTGAGTTGGGTTGAGTTGAATTGAGTTTAGTTGAGTTGAGTTGAGTTGAGTTGAGTTGAGTTGATGGGGATTTTGAGGGGATGGGGATATTTTTATTCCTGTTATTGTTATATTGTTAATGAACGGCATAAGTTAGTGAAGTTTTACTTCAGTCGTGTGGTCTAAAGCATACTCGTTTTTTTATTAGATTGGTACTATTCTGTAATGCCATTGGTTCGCGATGGCTTTGTTTTGCTCTCCGCCAATGGCAAGATTCACAAATATATTTTGATCCTGCACGATGCATGCTATCACTGATCTATCATCAGATTACCTGCTGCCGTAAGTACCTTCCAAGGAGGACATTTCGCTCCTTTTCTATCCGTTAAAGTGACTCTACGCAATAAATTCACAAATAGGATTGATTGATTTACGTTTGATAAATTACGTGCCTATTTGAAAATCAATATTTTTCCGGCAAAGAACACAATTATTAATGTGAAATTTAAAGGAAACCGAAAAATAATGTCTCTACCGAATGGCCTTAAAGCCAGTTTTCACCTTATTATCGTGCTCTATATAAATTCGAGTACATAATACAAAAACAAGAGAAGTAGGTTGGTAATTAATAATTTAAACTGCGGATATGGTTGCCCAAACCGCTGCCCCGAGAACCATTTATTGCATATCCAACACCTCTGCCGTAGGTCACCCCAAGTGGTTCGCTACGTTTGGCGACTTAACAAGGATGCCTGAATTCAAGGGGAGAGGTTTGTTCGGGTCTAGGTGGTGGATATATCTGCTATATCTGGTATATCGGATATATCTGCTATATCGGATATATCTGCCCACCAGCTGCGTGAGACAGGACTCTCTTGGATCATCTCCTTGCACCGCGGTGGGAGGGATGGATTTATACATCCGTCACTCATGGAGACAGTAACCTCCCATATTCCTACCCAGCTTTCGTACCTTTTTCCTCCCCAGAACTTCATCTCCTTCCCTTCCACAAAAGATCCTGCCCACAGAATATCCAATATAGGTCCGGAGGGGAATTTTTTTCAGGACCATCGGAAAAAAAACTCGTAATATTTTTTTTCCAATATTCATTTCTTTCGCCGTTGAATGCTGTTTTTGGCCATCGTTTCAGAGACGGATAAAGGTAATATCTATTAATTGTGGGAATAATTATTTTCCTATTTGTCTTGCCGCCTAAGCGAAACAAGAGATAATAAATAATATTTGGATGACTTGTATAGCGCCGTTTTTGTGAAAGATTACCTCAATCCTAGTATATAATCCCGTGTAGCTCGCTCTCTCACCTTATAGCTCTTAGAAAGTTAATATTAATAACATATTTATTTATTTATTTAAACGCCATAAATTTGGCTTTTACATTCAAGTGATACATGATACAATGGTTCACAGGAGGATATCAGTATGTTAAAAATAACAGAAATAAAATAGTTAAGCAATATTTAAATAATATGCGAGGTTTATAAAAGACCTAACATAAAAAGAATGTGAAGTATGTATGATAAAAGCTAGTATATACATAGGTATATGAAACAAGTATTTGTTACAACCAAACAAATAATGTGGGCATTAACATTAATATTGAATCTGAAGTCGTTGCTACATAAACTTTCATAACGACCACGCACTAATCCAGTATACTCCATTCTAATATATAACCATTATTAATTTGTGATAAAAATTCTCAGCATTTTCGTTAATTTCCCGTGTAAATAACGGGATCCTACGATTCCGGGATTTGTGAGGCTGAAAGTATAAATAAAGTTTTGTGGATCCTTAAAAATTTACGAAATCCGATTATTTGCCAAGATTAACCCAACACTTAAAATTATTAAAACAAAGTAAATACACAATTAAAATAACTTACTGCTAAAAAATATTGTAGTAGATAGGTATCGTTTGTCGAAATTCTTCATGCAATCTGCTCCAATTTTTTTGAAAATTGCACTTATATTCAAAACAAATTCGAGTTCATTGAATCATATTTTCAATCACAGATAGACCCACAATCGGAAGTAGTTTTTTAACACCGTTTTTTCACGATAATGTTCGATTGTATTTTGCATTTAACAGAATAGTTCAGTAGTATTTAACCACCCTCCGACTTCCACATCATTTCCAAGTCAGGAAAATTCATCTCCACATCCTCTTCCTCTTTCCCTTTCCCATTTGCTGTAGTGGGTAAGGCTCCTTGCCCCGTGAACACAAACACCCATCTCCCGGTCCCTATCTCCAGCTTCCATCTTCCTACAGGGACGGACTGGAGTTTTACTAAGTCCCTAAAATTGGTTGGAAACTAGAAATACAATATTGTGACATTCTCAACATACGATGAGGAAGAAACTAGGATGGTGTTAACGGGATCAATGTATTTATTTCTATGTTGGGTGATGGTTTGAAGCGTTTACCTTTGCAGAGCAATAAGTCACACTCCGAATATTGATATGGCTTATGTAGTGCCTAGTTATTTGGCCACTTCTCTATTTTATTTTATTATAGATTGTTGGTGATAAAAAATGTTTTCGCGTTGGGAAAAATGTTCGCTATTTTACGGTGATGGCTGTATCGGGAGGAATTGTATAAGCTCTTTTTTTGTTGTTTGGTTACGTTTGTCATTACCCACTTCTACTATTTGTGGGCTTACTTTTATGGGACATATTTCTGATGGAAACTTTCGGGTCTCGATAGAATGATTTTTTTATTAATTAGTTTATGATTCGAAATAAGTGAGGAGAAAATAATCTTTTTAATACGTCTGAGAAATTATTTTTTAAGTGAAAACTTCTTTAGAACCGTTGTGATTTGAAACACGATAAAACGGAAACGAATTAAACTAAAAAGAGACATCTATAGAATTTAGCCTGGGAGATAATGAAACGTTACCTACGAAGCGTCGCGCTCTGATAAAACGTTGTTTTATACAATAAATAATCGTTGTAAAAAGCAACGAAAGTTTTACGTATGATAGTGTTCTCCGGTGATTTTTTAAAACATTTTGGCATTCTTTTTTAATATAACAAACTATTAATGTCACTATTTCCGTAACCGAGGTGTTGTGTACAATGGTCCAAGTACACGCATTGGCCCCTTTGATTATGAGCTCACTTTTAAAGGCTCTTATTGGTTGCGATTGTGTCTGTTATTGTTTCACTTCTAACTTTTGTACAAAAATTAACACATTAAATTGACTCCATTTTAGCTACTCTCACATTTGATTAACAATTGCGATTTTTGCCTTTCCCCATTATACATCTCATCTCATTCTTTATAATTTCTAGCTTGTTCAAATTTCCTTCATTGACTTAATGTGACATCGTAGAGCAGTAATCTAAATGTAGAGCTACTATAGTTTTATAAATGAGCTCTGTAGTGTTTCTATTTAATTTATTTTTTAGTCTTCTTTAGCACATATTTAAAATTTGCTGTGAAAGTTTTTTTTAATCGAGTATAGCACCCAGGTATTTGATTTCATTTACTTTTCAATTTTTTTCATAATTATTGACAAATTTAACCCTGTGTTACGCGTTCAATTGCCTATTTCCGTGTATTTTCGCTGGTAAATGTATAAAATAGCGATGCGGCCCTGCTCCCATCTCGCACATTGCACTTCTGCAGGAGTTCTAGCGAGTAATCCTGCCCTCAATATGTCGGGAGTGCTGCCGGCAATATGTTTACGTCAATCAGAAATCTTATTACTGCGTGGAGAGCGCATAAAAGTCAAACAAATGGAACAATTTATAATATAACTATGTATACTAGTTGAAAGCCCGCTGATAGGCAATAAAGACTTGAAATATAACAGGTTTACTCGCCCAATAAACACGCAGTCTACATACTAGAGTTAAATGAAATCTAAGGTCTTATTAAGTGGGATTGTTTTGGAAATCAGTAAATGTCCCTTACAATTTTTGTTTCAGTTTTTAGAGAAAAAAAGCTAAATTAAAAAATTTCGGCATTTCGAAAATTTTGTTTCCACCTTAGAATAAAGAAAAACTAGAAGTGCCTTCTTGATTTGATTGACAACCAATGTTCTACCCAGCTCATTTAGCAATTCACTTTTTATTAGAACAACTCTCTTTTTATAACTTTTGGAGGTTATTCCCATCAATGTCATACCATTGAAGAAGAAGATAACACCAATAATCTAAACGAAAATATGAAAGAGAACAAGACACAGAAAAATAAAAAGATAACGGTCGCAACTGGGACGCGAACCCAGAACCTCTCGTCTTACCGGGATGAGCGCCTTATCCAATTAGGCAATTGCCATCTCTTATCAAACCGTAAAAAAAATTGTCAGAGATGTAATTTGTTTATTCTTAATTTTTAAATATGAGATTGACAAACATGACGGTTTGATGGAAGGTGGCAAAGGCTGAATTGGTAACGATCTTACGGATCTTATTTTTCTCCATTTATTGTTGAAAATGTATGACGTGTGATTTGAAAATTGACGTTAATGATTGTGTTTATGTAACCACGTCTAGCATTATATTGATTTTAAATTAAAAAATGTTTTTTGATACCCGAGATGAAGAAAAATGGATTAGGGGTTGGGTACTTGCATAACATGTTTTAGCTTACCCGGCATTTACATACATCAGAAACCTGGTGAATTTTATATTCAAAGATAAAATCTTACACATTCTTGAGGGTCAACAAGTTAACATTTAAGCTACAACTTTGTATCTTAACACACTAACGAAAGTCCCGATCTTTAAAATTCTTAGAAATAATATATAATATAAACAATAATACCTACCATGTAAAGAAACAATAAATATATAGGGGTTGTCCTATTCCACAACTTTTTCAAAACCAAGAGGTCACACTGGTGACATTTCTATGGTGTAATAAGTTATATCTATAATAATTTCAAATCGTATTTTAATGATAACTGGCACTTCAATAGAATATACATACACTCTCAGATCAAAGAGATTACCTTTTCACCCCTTTTTAAAAAAAAACTTTACACTTCACTTCAATATTATATTCCCTTGATGCCTTCAAAGAAAGGTTTGCTTTTAATATGTAGGCGCTTATAAATAAATGTTATGAACTAATGACAGAATTAATAATAATATTTAGTTTTATCTCTCGATACTTCGACAATAAATCATGTATTATTTTTTCTATAAATTTCCATAATTATTTATTGTTATTTATGTATAATTTTAATTATTTTGTAATCTGTTTGATAATGATCATTATTTATTCGTGCTACTTTTATTCAATTGCATGCTAAAGAATTCAATTTAGTTTAAAAAAAACTCATCTGAATTTATTGAACCCCTGTAAATACGATAGTATTACTTTGGCTCATGATGTTATTTATTTTAATGTTTGGTATTAAATAATGTACCTACTTGCCATTATTCAAAAAAGTTAAGTAATATTTTACTATGTTTTCTTTCTACTCAGTAGTTCATAGTTATTATTCAGATTAATGGTGACATTAAAAACGTTGTGGAACAGCTGTCCCATTACTGTGATGCCTAAGGAAATATCTAAGAAACATAATTTTGGGGAGAAAAAAAAATCATGCATGAGCCCTTGGGGTGATATTTCACTAAAATAATCAATTAGATAATAAATTAATTTTTTTTAACAAATCGGTTGTCAACGGGGATCATTTAAGTGTCCAAATAATAAAAAATGTAAAGCTTATTCTGGATTTGTGAAGTGATTTTACTTTCTTTAACTTCTGGGCTGTTCTTATTTTGACAATTAATAAAATAACAATTTTATTAAAAAACAAACGCAACATTTCAATAAGGTAAAGTGGGTATATTGATCGTCCAGTCGATTAGTCAGACAACTATTGTAGTTTTGAGATAATGAGGAAAGCAATATTCGAATCTGTGTTTTACATATTAAATATGATATAAAATAACACCGGGAGGCATAACGGTCCTGTACATCAGTATGACATTTCCAAATATCATACTAGTGACCCAAAAACTTCAACATTTTCTTTATTTCACTAAAAGTTTTTCTGCATTAAAATTGATTTTATGATTAGGTAATCTGAGCATTGTACTGAATAGAGGGTACACTTTTACGTACACATATAACTGCATACTCAACTCAAATTTCGGTTTAAATTAAATTATTTAATTAAATTAAATTTAGATTTTTTTAAATGTCTGACTAATCAACTCGACGATCGATATGATTGTTATAAAGTTATAAAGATGATTAACTAACTCCGTGAATTATAGAATAATCAACTTATTGCAATGCCAATATTCATGTCATCATCATCATCACTCTTGGCACTACAACCCCTGGTGGGTTTCCTCAAGAGTTTTCCTCCAGTCGTCACGGATTTCAGCCAGCTCTCTCCAGTTAACAATCTCCAAGGTGGATAAATCTTTGATGACGTTGTCGCTCCATCTTAAACGTGGTCTTCTCAGGCTCCTTCGCCCTGTCGGTCTCGAGTTCAGAAGGGACTTTGGTGCTGGATGCTCAGTCATTCTCTCTACATGACCCAGTCACCGAAGTCTTCCCAGTAATAGCCAATATTCATGTATAAAATAAAATAAACAATAATGCTTAATAAAATATATGAAATGCTTCGTTATCTTATCACATCATGAAGTTCTCAAATATTCCCATAGCGTAAAAAAAATTCAGGAAATGTTAAAATAACTTGTTGGCTTTAAAAATATTAATTCTAAGAATTTATATTCATTATTTTTTTATAAATATGTACCTTCGTTTGGGTACTATTTTATTTCACGAATTATTATTAACAATTCATATCATAATACCTACTACTGAATATAAATTACAATTCCAAGTCACTAACCCACTCATGGAACAACTGCTTCTAGATTATGTACCTTTCATTATATCCTTCAATATCCTTGATCCCCTTAAACATCCTGAATAATAATACACTCGTGAATTAACTGGAATGAGTCTAGGGCTTTCTCGGAATCAAAGAATTGCTGATAATGATTATAACGTAGGTAGTTTACAAGTATTATCTAAGAAAGTATTAAATTTAGGCTCTTACCATTATGCTAAATCACGAACTGAAAATCCAACATGTCTACTCTTGCCCTCGAAAGCAAACTCTACATATTTTGCCTTACCACTATCTCAATTCTCAAAAGAGAACGAACTTTGCATATTTCTCAGAGATCACACAAATTCCTGCATTTCATTTCTAAATGAACATTCTGTACATTTTAGAATAAGGTGTTTTCATGTTTCATCGGAATATGTAGGTTATCTGGAGAGTAAAATGAAATGGTTAAATGATCAGGATTCATTCTCTAAATGCTAAATGATCCCAAATAATAAACTTAACACATTTGGTTGGACACTTGGTGAAAAATATTTTTTTATAACTTTTTGTGTAAATTCCAAAAACCATAGGGTTCTATGGTTTTTGGAACTCTTTCTAAATTCATTTTTCTTTCGGAATTCATTCTAGATACTATATCAGGCGATGCGTTTCACATGCTACCATAAAGAGTTAGATTGTTACTCTTCGAATTAAGTTATTTATTTAGATATAAATGTAGGTAAATTGTTTTACAAATGAAAGGTAAATAAATTACAATAAATTTCGAAAAAATTGGGAAAATTAGTCGAGGATAATCTTGTTAATTTTGGGATTGAAATGAAAGATTAACACAAAAGCCATTAAATATGGCAAGTCACAATGGCCAAGTGGTTAGAGGTATTGTTCCGATAACATAGAGATCGTGGGTTCGATTCCCAGTTGGGACCGTACCCCCTTTATTTTGTGTGTCTTGTTCATTTTATTTTTTTATTCTCATAAACATTGACATTATTCTCATAGACATTGACAGTTTACATTCATAATAATAAGTACAGGTAATGCAAACATATTAAAACCAGTAACTGTATGTAAACGGGTGAGTTGAAGTATTTTGTGAACACCTCATTAAGAGAATCTGTGCTGAGGAATTAGCATATTATAAATAAAGTGCTATTTTGACGTCATTAGTAAAAACATAGGATCATCCTTGAGACTCTCAAGTGTACATTGTTTCTTACAATGGTGACAGTATTGAATATTATGTTAGTAGCAGTTAAAGAAAATCATAATATTATGTAGATACAAGGTAAAAACAAAATAAAATATATAAAATAAGACACTATATAAAGAGGTAAGATTTGTTTGTTTGTTTGCATTGAATAGGCTCCGAAACTACTGAACCGATTTTAAAAATTCTTTCACTGGTGGGAAGCTACTCTATCCTCGGGTGACATAACCTATTTTATATTTTCAAAAAAATTAGGAATCCTTACTAAAACTCCCATAATGTAACCCAAGGTGTAAAAAAATTACCTAAAATATTCTTTGCATCGCGTGCGCTGCGAAAACTATTGATGATATAATAAAATAATGTACCATGACTTTGCAGAACACATCATTATTTACAAAAAGTGTCCCGACAGCATATGTCTAACTATTAAAGTTATGCCACAAAAAGTGTTATTTTATTTAAAAAATTTAATTGAAATGCCGCCGCTAGAAAAGGCTCTTTATTTGTATCTTGGTATGAATCCTTATCAAAATAAATTACTTCATATTCAATACTGCTTTAATACCTTTATATAATTTTTTGAATTATTCAATTCGGACATCCCATTCGAAAGATATCACGAGTTTAAAAATAAAAGTATTAAAAAAAAATTGCGTGGTCGCCGGTCACCCCGCTCGGCTAGCTAGGCAACATCTTATGCGATCTAGGCGTCACTGGGATACGGGCCTTACGAGAGGGGAGTCAATATCAAAAGGATAGAAGGGGAACGCAGGAAGGAAAAGGGACGCATGAGAATATTCATTTATTTATTTATATATTAACGCTAAACATTTAGGGATAAACAATTCATTTCCTTTAATGGCATAGCAACGCATGCCGGGAACCAGCTATATAAAATAATTTCATCCCAATCAATAACTATCCTAATCTCAAGTGAAGATTTTTATTGCTTGACCTAAAAGAAATGACGTAGGAGATGACTAATACATTTAAAAGAAACATGAAGTTTAGATTTATTAGTATTGTATTCTGCTTCAATGATTAAATAATATTACATTGATTCATTTATTACTAGCGAGTTTCCGGCATGCGTTGCAAAGCCACTTAAAAAGAAACTATTTCTCCTTGCGTGTCTTTTCCCATTCGTCCCGTTCCCCTTCTGCCTCCCCTTCCTCTCCCATGTTACCTTGCCCTCGCGCTATCCCTTCCACCTTCCCCGCTTTCCCTCTCTCCTCTCCCGTGAACCCCCCTCCTGCGATCCCCTCTCCTCTTGCGCATTCAGTATATTCAGTCCCGGTATATTAAAATTTTCAAACAGCTCGCGTGCCACCTACTGCATTTTTTTTACAAAATTTTCTTTTTTCATATATTACAACATTCATTTTTTAAGCAGCTCACTCAAACAAACCTCATACTATCTGAAAATCAATATGGATTTAGAAAAAATATAGGAACCTCCGATGCAATCGCTTCTATTGTAAAAAGTATAAAACATAGTCTCGATAACGTAAATAAGTGTATCGGAATATTTTTAGATCTAAGTAAAGCTTTCGATACAATTGATTACACAAAAAAGATCTTCTAGAAAAAATCAAAAAGATTGGAATCTCAGGTCGTGAATTGAACCTCTTAAAAGCTACATGTCAGAAAGGTCAAAGTTAGTCAGGATTCAAAATAAATCAAGTCAACCAATACAAATCCAATATGGAATCCCGCAAGGTAGTGTCTTAGAACCGATTTTATTCCTGTTATATACATATAAATGATTTATGTGATCTAAACTGTCACGGCTCAGTCATTAGTTTTGCAGATGACACAGGCCTTCTCTTCCATGGAAAGTCGTGGGAGACTGTATTCGAAAAATCTGAAAAAGGGATGAATCAGGTAAAACAATGGCTTGATTGTGTTAAAATATACAAAATAATAAATACATTATTTGTTATAAATAATGTTAGTTTAAAAGTTGGCAACATTTTGTGTGTGGCAACACATTTATATTATGTTTTCAACTTTTAAACTAACATTAATGATAACAAATAATGTTTTTATTATATTGTATATTTTAACAGATTCAAATTCACTAACATTAAATTATATAAAAACCAAATATATTAAATTCAAAATACTCAACAAACGGACAGATAACCTCAATACAAACCAAAACATAAAAATTCATAAAGACTGTATAAACGTGAACCGAGAAATTCCTTGGAACTGCCCAAAATTGAATGAAGTACAAACAATAAAATACCTTGGAATAATTATAGACCAAAACTTTAATTGGAACTCCCAAGTGGAAAATTTGAACAAATTAAAAAAACTAACCTATTTTTTCAAAACAATAAGAATTTTTTTAGATAAAGAACAGCTTATTAAAATATATTACGCATTAGCAAAATCTCATCTACAATATGGTTTTATCGGATGGGGAAGCTCGTGCGATTCCACAATAAATCCAGTCCTCATTGCACAAAGGGCAATTTTGAAAATTATACTTACTTAATTACCCCCATCAGAACCCCTACAAACTATGTTTTTAAAGCACTGAATTTAATGTCACTGAAACAATTATACACAAAAGAGATTCTAATGTACGCATTCAAAAACCAGGATAACTTTACACAGACGAACTCGATCCGATTGACAAGATCTACACTTCAACATACATTCCACCAACCTACAACTAGAACGAAAGTTGGACAAAGAAATATGCAGTACTTCTCTATAAAATTACTTAATTTACTCCCTCTTACAAAAATAACAATTAAAAAAATAACCGACTTCAGAAGAAACATAAAAAATGGATTATGGACATGGGAAGGAAGAAGATATACACAATTTTGCAACCGAACAAATATTAATGTTTTGTACTTTCTTTTAGATTCAACTTTATTATTTTTACAATTAAAACACATATAAATTTGTTGTAGGCCACTTTTATTTTTTAAACACTCTACCGGTTTTGGAAGCACCCTTCCTTCATCAGGACCTTCCTTCTCCTGACAAAGGAAGGGTGCTTTCGAAACCGGTAGAGTGTTTAAAAAATAAAAGTGGTCTACAACAAATTTATATGGGTTTTAACTGTAAATTATGGCCACAGCTAGTTAATGCTTTTTTCAAATATTTATTATTTTTGTCTGTATTATTTTAACACATTAGGTATTTACATATATTTAAACAAAAAACTTGTACAATGTGTCCTTAGAACGGAGTACCCCAGTAAGGACACATTTTTCTCTGAAAAAATGTAAAACAATGAAAAAAAAAACAACCAAATTTGTTGCCGACCATTTAAAATAATTATAAGTTTTGATTTCGGTTAGTATCATAGGTGATTACTTCAAGTAAATTCATTCATTTAAAGAGTTTATTCGAAAATTTAATTTTGATTGAACAATGTCATTCTCAAATTGTGACATTTGTCTCTGTAGTGATTAAAAAACTTTTCAGATATATTGTCATGTGGTTGTAATAATCCAGAAACCTTCGCGAGGGTGGAAAGAAGGTATTTTGGAAATTTCAAAAGTTTTCTACGTTCAATATAGTAATGCATAGACAATTCATATACATGGAAACATATTTTGATTTATATATATATATATATATATATATAGATTATTTATTCCAATGAAATTTAAAAGCCAATTAGTTACTTCTATTTAAATTTTTAAAAATATACCAAGGTCACTTATTAGCGCGTCGTAGAATGCAAGTTTGACTTATTAAAAAGAATAAATTATGTATGAATTTAATTATCCAAAAATGGAGTGCAATGAATGCGGATTGTGTGTTTTGCGCACGAAACAAGCGATAAAGTCCTGTTTTGGGGTCGTTAGCTCTGTCGACAATCGGGAAAGACGTGGAAGTTTTACAAACGAACACCCATTTATTCTTCTCCATCCAGCGGCCGACATCCGCAGATTATTCGACTGGGGAGCGAACAATGTACAGATGAAACTTTGTCAGCAAAACTATTCAAACAGTTTTTCCGGTGGAAGTAATTAACATGGCAAATAAAATAAAATAAATTGAAATAATTATAAACGGATTTGAAAGAACAAAAAACACAAAAGCTAAGTAAATAACGTTACGTTAATGGGCATTTCCGTTGGATTTTGCATATTGGAGTACGGAATATTATTTATACCTTTTTTTTTTACTAGTGTGGGCATACCAGGGTATCTAGCATGGTCGATCAATAAATATGATACTTATCGACAATTTCAGTGACTTGTCATCGTTCCCAAGAATGACTCGGATCATTAAAGAACAAACAACAGTTCACTTCGGCCAAGTTTTTTCAGTTTATTCGACGTGAATCGTTGTTTGCGCATTAGCAATCTGCAGTGCTCGGGAACGATGGCAAGTTACCGACACAATCGATAAATCTTTTATCCGTGCCAGACGGATATTTCAATACATTGATATTCTACTTGTTTTATATAATAATACCTCACAAGGGTCTCAGCTGAACCGTCTGGAGCCAGTGAGACTATCTATGTGAGGCTGAAGGTAGTGGAGACGGGAAGGAGATGGGAAAAGGAAGGTGGGGAAGTACCTGGCTATTCAGATCTGGTCACCAAACACGGCTAACGCCATTTCAACGTTTCTATTTCAAATGGTGGTCTTACACCAGGGCGATACTGATAGTATCTTCCACTTGCTAAAAATTCTTAAATTTAATTAAAAATAAAGTTGCGTTACATAAAATTGAATAAAAATTGTCTCCATTAAGAAGTAAAAAACATTAAAATTGTCATATTTAAATAATTTTAGGCAGCCCTGATTTACCTTCCATAAAACAACTGATTTTTTTTTTATTGCAACAACAAAATCAGGCCTAAGCCCTTTAGATTTTCGCTTGTACCTAGATTGCATGTAGTTAGCAATACTTTCTCAGAAATAGTAGACGTGTTCAACTGCACGGAATTTGCTTAGAAGAAAGAATTTAAGTATTTATTATTGTTATACGCCCATAGCGGCTTTTACATAGATTATAAATAAGTTTTAGATAAGTTAGAGTTTATACCAGAAGTTATAAAAGTGAAGAATTAAAATAAAATTACAAGTAGTTTTTGAAGAGTATGGCGTAAGAAATATTTTAAACAATATAATATTTGACAATAACATAGAACAAAATATAATATAAAACATAACAATAACATATTAAATCGTTAAATATACTATACCCACATTACAATAATTTGTAGGATTCCACAAAGTGTTGATTTAATTTGCATGTAAGATTATAAAGGGAGAATGAAAGAAGGCTATAATAACATACTTAATAAATAAATATTAACATTTGCTTTTTTGTTGTTGTTTTAACGTGCTCTGTTTAATAATTTCTGTAACCAAATTTACGTCTTCAATACTGGTCCACTAAATTATTATACATATCACATGTTTGTGAAAGCTCGTATGGGCGCATATTATAAATAAATAACCAAATATTTTCTTTGTTTAAAGTTAGAAGCAAAGTTTATCTAATTTGAAAACGATTTATTAGAGGAGTTTTAGTGTGATAATATTTTGACGTAGTTATTTCATCATTCACGCTATACACAATACCTTCCAACTACTACTGGTGTCCTTTGTCTGAATTTATTTCACTAGTTCTCCGACTAGTTGTTCTTGTTTGGTTTTAATTCAGAGCCAACCATGAACATGGAATAATTAAGACCTGTTAGTTGTCTGACGATAATGTGGCGGTCTGTAGAGATGTGTTTCGGTGATGTTATTTAAACAATTTGTAGAAATAACGTAAAACCACTAAAAACCGTGATAAACTTTTATACCGCAAAAATTCAGAGGGCAACATTAATTAATATTTTTTTCCACTCAACGCGTGGTACAATTGACGAAAAGTTGGAAAAATGAACCCTCAATTTTAAAACTAATTAAAAACGCGTAAAAGGTGGTTAAAACCGCATAAGAGTTTTAACTGCTCCTGACTATCCGGAGACTGTGGATCTATGGCATCTCCAATCGGGGTACGTTGTAGTACTTTTTTTTAATTTTAATTATTTTCATTATAAGTTTATTTTGGCATAAACTATGTACAAGGTTACATTTAACTGTTTAAAAACGTTTTAACAGTTTTATTAAATTATTCTTCTTCATTTTTTCTTCATTCTTTACACTTTCAGACATTTCATCGTACATTTTTAATCTTCTATACATTAGCAGTTTAGTGGTCATGTTTTTCTTTGACGGATTACGTGGTCTAGAGGTAAAGCTCTTGACTTGCAATCCGAAGGTCACGGGATCGAACCCCGGCCTAGGAAAATAAACTTTATTTGATTAAGTTTAATTATTTCACAATTAATTAATTAAAAATAATATACAGTATATTTTCGGCATGTTAAAGAGTGGAAGATACTTTCAGTGTTGCCCTGGTGTAAGACCACCATTCAAAATTGAAAAGAATCTTGAAATGTCTTTAGCCAAGTTTTGGTGACCAGATCTGAATAGCCAAATATATACTTCCCCACCTTCCTCTTCCCCATATCCTTCCCCTCCCCACTATCTTCAGCCTCACAACATACCCCAATTGGGAATGCCATAGTCTAACTATCTCCAGACGGGAGTAGCTGAGACTCTTGTGAGGTATTTATATAAACAATGTATTTTGGCATTTAGTTATTAATAATTTTATGAACAAAAAGTAATTCATTATATGGCCGTGTCTTTTTTTTAATGGAATCCTCTTTATCATTCTTTCATTTGATTGATTTTTTTCGTAACCAATGGAGCGACAGTGCAATTTAAATCTTTTTTTTTGATTGCTCGAGATTTCTTGGTGCTCATTTTGAATATTTTCCGGCCACATTAAAAAAATCATATCTCCGGATTTCAATATGGAGACATACACACTGATTAATATATAGCCAATGAATTCACCTCTCTTTTATCGATTTTCACATATTCGTAGGATTTATAAAATACATATTACAAAATCGTAAACTTCTACTTCATTTTTTACAAATAAAGGAAAATTTGCCAAAATTGGCACCAAAGCAATCTCAGGTATTTTAAAAAGTGCCATATTGTGGAAAAAAGGCGCTCCAGTGGATAAATGCCTTTCTTTAGCTCTGTTTTGAATAATTTCCAAATTATTCAAGTTTCCTTCATTGGAAATTATATTGTAAGACGTACATTATTATACCAAATAAGAATCGCATCTGGATGGTTATCTTCCAAAAGAGCGATTCTGAGAGATCGGTAAGTGGGAAGAGGTAGTGGGAAGTCTTGTACGGTAATCACAATATTATAAAGAGTTCCCATCAATCGAGGACGAAAAACAGCGTAGAACTTTAATTTAATAACAGATTAGAGTTCGAAATTTAATTAAATCTAAAAGCTGAATGAAAACCTCCGATTAAAAAGCCTTGTATAACAATAAGTAATTGGCGTTCCTTTGAAATTTTAATAGAACGAGGAAAAGCAAAAATACTTGTTAAAAAATAAGCGTGTTAATTTAGATTCTTAGTAATTTTTCCGCTTTCTAGTTAAAACGAATAAAATTAATACGACGAATTTCGGAGCTTATAGAGGTATTGGGTAGTGT
This sequence comes from Limnephilus lunatus, assembly GCA_917563855.2. NCBI lineage: Eukaryota > Metazoa > Arthropoda > Insecta > Trichoptera > Limnephilidae > Limnephilus > Limnephilus lunatus. The sequence goes on from OU830601.1 coordinate 60,259,632, forward strand.
GTTTACGATAGATGGGAAGGCTGATAGAGATATTGAAAAAAGGGTGAATGCCGGTAACTCCATCAATGGAGGACTGAATGCCGTTGGCGCTAATAAAAAACTGCCAAAAAAAGCGAAGCTAGCAGTCCACAATGGAGTCCTGGTAACTACCCTGATGTATGCCAGTGAGGCATGGAACTGGCAGAGAAAAGGTGAAAGAAAACTTAATGCTATTGAAATGAGATCCCTGAGGCGTTTGTGTGGTATAACAATGTATGATCGTGTGAGAAATGTGGATATCCGCAAAGAATGTAAGGCTGATGTCAGCATAATGAGTAAGATTAAGAAAGGGACCCTCAGATGGTTTGGGCATGTAGAGCGAATGAACGAAGAAAGTTGTGTAAGAAGAATATACGACGCAAATGTGAATGGTAGAAGAAGTCGGGGACGCCCGAGAAAGACATGGCATGACCAAGTGAATCAGATACTTGAGTCGGGCCATATCAAAAGTCAGAATAATAGAAGAAAATGTATGAGACGATGTATGAATGTGAGTGAGGCAAAGAGTGTGTGCCAAGACCGAGTTGTTTGGCAGTCCGTCCTCTCTGCCTTCCCCTGCAGCGAAACGGCGTGATGGTTAGTTAGTTAGTTAGTTACCTTAAAGAGAACAATGCCAATACCGTAAAGACCCCGTAATTAACCCGTGTTATTGCATATCGCGAAGGTTTATTTGATCAATTTGGAACGTATAACGACCAAATTCTACACTATAAACTACACTCTCTGACAGGAAGATGGAAACTTTCCGATTTATTGCTTCTGCACAAAATTATACATGCATCAGTTGAGACACCAAACATTTTATCCCAAATTAACATCAACGCACCATCAAGAAATTCAACAAGGAGGTTGCAAGATATTTTCTATATATCTACCTACCACACAAATACAGGATATTTCTCCCCTTTACCACGAACATTAAGACATTATAACACTATACACCGCTCTAATAATGAAATTGACATTTTTAATAACCCATTCAAACACTTCAAAAAACATATTTTACCATCAGTCGTATAAAGCTGATAGTGTGATGAAGCCCTTTATTCAAAGACGTGAAATATTGTACCTACTAAATCCAGGTGCCAATAATAAATTGTTGGTGATTATTTTGTATTCTACATTTAACTATTATTGTTTGTCATTCAGTTTTGCATATTTAAGAGTAACTAATTGTTTTTAATACTACTTTTGTTGTAATTTCTGTAATTTAAATAATCCATGTATGTAATTTTTTTGGCATAATTGCCTGTTTTATGTACTTAAATAAAAATAAAATAAAAATAAAGACACTCAAAAAAGTTAACAAAATCGGAGGAAAATCTTTTTTTCTCGTACGATCTTTTGTTATCCTAAACTCTTTTATTTTTTGCGGTCCATCCTTTCTGTCTACCTCCGTTGAAAAAATGGTACATAATTTAGTTATTTTATGACTCTGGGCTCAGTGGCAGATGGTTAGGTTAGGATAATTTATTGCACGACATGTGCAAATGACAAGTTTATTTGGTGGTACTGATGAGTGCTGTTGTTGAATAAAATGGATTTATATATTGTATTTTCGCATTGTTTGCAACCCCTTTCAGAGTGGAAATTATTAAAATGTTGTTTGAAATGGATTTAGTTATGTAAATCACATCTCAACAGAGTGTTTTTAACATGTCTATCTTGACAATATCTTACCAATATCTTTTTCTCATTTTTCACATAAAGTTAAAAAAATTAAATTAAAATATTCCTCCTAGACTTGCTAAAAAATGTCAAAAATAAAAGGGATACAAATTTATCCAGACACTATCTAGATAGCATTTAGTTCAAGTTGAATCTTGCGATCATATTTAAAAATAAAAGCAGCCAATAATATGTGCGTTAAGACAACAAAGATAATGTTGGTAGTTCTTAGTCGAAATTTGATACAGTTAAAAGAGACCGAATTGGATATAGACACCTTAGCTAAGTTGGTAGAGCACTTTTCATGTAAGTAAATGGTCCAAGGTTTGAGTTTCAGAGGTGCCAATATCTTTTTCTGATTTTTCTGTCTCCAGATTTTCGATTGATTTTCGCTAATATTGTCTTCATATAATTACATTTTATGTATCACGTTTATGTATAATTTTTCATTATTTAAAACTAATGAAATTGATTTATTCCTAAAGTTTCGGATGCTTTTAAACTTTTCTTGACTTCTCAACAGAAATCGAAGCAAAGGCGCAAAAAAAACGAGAAAAATAAATCGCGTAAAATTTTTTGCGAACGCGTTTCCAAAAAAAAAATCACTAAATTATATTGGAAGTAAAAGTTGAACCTGCGTCTAAAACATATTTTCACTTATACATTATCAACAGGCATTATGAAAACTTCCAGGAAACGCAAAAGACGAGTTTGAATAATTTATTAGGATGGGTTTTCAATAACTTAATAAATTACTTTCCCTGAATATGTTCCCAATAACTGAATATGTTTTCAACAGAATAGGATTTCGAAAACTTGTGAATAACTTACGCTTTCTTCACCATAGGAAGTTTTCGATCTTTGATTAGAATATTGTTTTCACATTGGCGTAATAAGTTTTGGGTGAAATGATATAACTTAGGGTACATGAATAAGTAATTTCTGGTATTATTCTGCGAAACCAACAATATAAATTATTATTAAAAAAACTTTGAAAAAACGTCCCACGGTAAGATACATAACAAAATAAATTACTTTGTGCTTTCCCTCGATGTAAGTGGATAAATAAAATCTAAAAATATACATTTTAAATTGTTGTTTGTTTTCCTTTCACGTTTATTTGTTTAATTCAGATAATACTGTGCTTGTAAACATTAAAAAACAATTAGGCACACGTGAAGAAAACAAATTATAAAAGTTTTTTATTAATATTTTAGATTAAACGCATATACAATGATAAAGATAAAAGAATCACCAAGATTATACTTTTGAACAGCAGGAGAGTAATTAATAGGCGATAACTATGTAAATCTGTGGAGGATGAATTCTGTAGCACTTATCCTATGCCAAAACAAATTATAGTTTGTTTTGACGTAAAGATATTTTATTGATTGCCAAAAGTGAGACTCTGTTCCCGCATTGACCTCATCCGACAACCTAAAAGCAATTCCAAAAGTTTTTCAGTCGTTTGCCGACTTTTCAGGGCCCGGTGCCCTGGGAATAATATTTGCGTAATGAATTGATCATTACTAAATTAGGTTGGGATAACAGTGAAGCGAATTACTAAAAAATAAAAAAAATGTAAGCAAAATATCCGTTGTCAAAAAGCTAACACTTCTCTTTCCGTGTCTTAAAGGTGGCCACCTCACTTTAAACTTTTGCATTAGCTTCCTCCTAAACTCCACAAACACATTAGCACCCGAGCAATGCTACACTCAAGGCGCACTCACTTTGAAGTGTACCTTCTGTTTTTGTACACATAACGGATTAAAACTTAAACAAAGTGAACTTTTAAAATTAAATTGTTTTTTATTTAAATGTTTTAAACCGTTATGTGCGGTTTAATGCACTGAAAAAAAGATATTAATATATTAGAGATATGCTAAGATGACCTCCCGACTGTCGAATACGGAAAGAATTCGTTCATTTATCCTCAATATGGAGCGATTGTGGTCGAAAAATAGACCAAAATTTTCCTACCATTCGTAAAACATTTATTGTAATTATTTTAAACATTTCCCCGCTAGAAATTAATTTCAAAACGAAGCTATTGAAATGTTTTATCTATTATGACCACAGATGTTGCAAATCCGAACTAGAGTATTAAAGAAAAATGTTAAAAATAATTTTATATAATTAATATTTTTTCACTCGAATTTTTGATCAGCTTTTTACGGTTAAAATAAAGTCATTTTTCCATAGATATGCACCTTTCATTATAAAGTATACCACAAAAAATATACATAAATCTAAAATATTCTATGTTGTCTCGAATAAATACCCCTCACGGCAGTTTCAAAGTAACAACACGCAGAATTCGCGCGGTTATAAACTATTCGATTTTTTTTTAAATCCTACAAATAAAAAAAAAGGTTAATTAAAGGTTAAAATACAGGTTAATTCGTTGACTTTGTAGCACCATAATAAGTTTTTATGTTGCGATGTTAAAATTCGGGTACGATTTTTTTTAATATTGGCGAAAAATTTAAAAAATGATCTTCTGGGAAATTGCGAGCAATCGAGGCATATGATAGCTCCAATGGGTGATTTTTTTGAAGGTGTGCAATAGTATCAGTTAACAATAGTTGCGACGCCAGGAAACACAGTCCCACCCTGTAAAAACTGCGGATAGAAAATCACCTATAATTCAATATCTTTAGTACTGACTCATATCTCTTACGAAAAATAGAAAAAGAGAAGAAAAGAAATTGTCCATTATCTCTTCTTCATTAGCTATACCTCGATGTAATACAACGTATTAATTAAGCAGTGATTTCTGTGTCAGGATTAACGAACCTATATCGAAAATTAATAAATTCTTATTAGAATAGACATATACGTAAAAACAAATTAGTACATACGGAAATAAATTATTTCAATGAGCAGTGATTAATTATTAAATTATGGAAATATTAGTGACAATTTGAAGTTTTACTCATAAGTTAAAAAAAAGATTAATTATTAGTTTTTATTGTAAAAATATAACATATCGATCATAAAATAATAATTTTTTGTTTTAAAAAAAAATCCACTGTTAAGCCCGCGTGAATTAAAACAAAATAAATGAGGAATAAATAAGTTAAATTATTATGAATACGGATGGAAATGTAAAAATAAACATTACAGATGGCTTTTAAAAAAAATACTACTAATTTCTAAAACTTCAAATTGATCGAATTGTAAACCTGATTTCTTCTTTTAATCACTTGCTCAACGTAATAATATTTTCTTATTTGAACTCATTTATCCGTTCGATCACCTCGTCCAAAATATCATTCTTTATCCAGTTCATTACCCGAAAATTTCATTCATGGCGGTTTTACAGGCAAATCAAAAATTAAAAAAAGTCGAATAGACACTAGCAACATCCGGCCGCTTTTTCCTCTTACCCCAAAAATGCTTAAAGATATTAGGTACGTAGCGACGAAATTTATGAATTACGTTGAAATTAGACTCACGATTCAATTCAACTTTTTTTTTGTTTTTGTTTCAGTCCTCAGATTTTTTTTTTGCATTAGGTATTTCTATTAAAAATTATGAGGAGTGGGTGGACATCTGGGGGTCAATGTATCTAGAACATGTTTTACTTTAGCTCCACACAGGAGGCCCTGAATCTATGTCATCTTTAGGGGTTCTCTGTGTTCTTTTTAGGAAAGGAAGGAAAGGAGGTTCTAGGACTGAAGAGGGTATAAGGGGTGGGTAGGAATCTGGGGGTCAGTATGTCCAGGTGTGACGGATGTATGAATCTAACCGTGCCATTGCGGAGCAAGAAGATGTTCAGAGAGAGTATGGCTGGATAAGTCAAAGGAATTTTCCAGGACTCGAACAAACCTCACACCACAAAAAAACATAAACCGCCCCAAAACACTCAACCCCAAGAACACATTTCTTATGAAATTCTTCTAAATCATGTCTCGGAGGAAAACTGGGAACTTACCTATTCATGTACTGATCCCGCCTCTGCATGCGATGTTTTTATAAATACTTTACAAAACCACTTGGCCAATGCAACATCTTATACAAAATGTAAAAAAAAACGATCGGAAACAAAACTGAAACCATGGATCACTGCTGGTATTCTCCATTGTATTAGAAAACGTGGTAAAATACATAACTTCTGCAGGAAAAACCCCGATGATTATAATTCTCTCATATTCTACAAACGTTATAGAAACCATTGCAAAAAAATAATTGAAAAGGTTAAAACAGACTACTACAAAAAAAAAATCAGTGAAGCTACCGATGATAAAAAAAAAATTTGGAACATCATAAAAGATATAACTAATATTAATAAAACCGACACACCTATTGTTAAGGTTGATATCGAAGACCGAACAATACATATAATATCTAACCATTTCAATAAATTTTTTTCCAATATCGGACCCAACTTAGCAAAAAATATTTTGAACAGAAACTGCGTCTCAGAGAAAGACCTGGCCAACAATATACCTATCGATACTCTGAGTTATAACCCATTTCATTTTACTCCCACCACTGAACCTGAAATAATAGAACTAATAGCATCTCTTAAAAATAGTAACTCCACCGGTATAGATCACATCTCGGCAAAAATTATTAAAAACATCCAAAAATATATCGTCTCCCCTCTTAAACACATTATCAATTTAAGTTTCAAAACTGGCATTTTTCCAGACTCCTTGAAACAGGCCACGATAATCCCAATCTTCAAAGCAGGTGACAAATTATCTGTAAATAACTACCGACCGATATCCCTACTAAGCACGATATCTAAAATTGTAGAAAAAGCGGTAAAACGTAGACTCTGTAAATTCCTCGAAGATAACAAAATACTGTCGGATAACCAATATGGCTTTCGCAAAGGTAGGAGCACTTCAGATGCAATAGCCGTCCTCACAAAGATTGTTTCCCTTAATCTTGACATTGGTCGCAAACCACTTTGCTGTTTTTCTTGATCTGGCAAAAGCATTCGATACGGTCTCCCATCCCTTACTGCTAAAAAAACTACAGCAGATTGGAATAACAGGAATAGCCTACAGATGGTTTGAAAGCTATCTTATAAACCGAACACAACAAACTCTCATCCAATCTGATAAAATACATATAAGCAATAAATTACCTGCGTCATATGGTGTACCCCAAGGCAGTATACTAGGACCAATTTTATTTCTCATATATATAAACTCACTATGTGCCATGAATATTGGAGGTAAGATATTATCATTTGCCGACGACACGGTCCTAATATTCGAAGACGAAACATGGCAATCCGTCATTAAAAAAACTAATAATGCCCTAATAATAGTAAAGCATTGGCTAGACACTAACCTCCTCACTCTTAACATCGACAAAACCCAATATATGACATTTTCCATACGTCAACATAGTTTACCTAACAACTGTCCTAAACCTATCATTCATTCATGCTCACTTAATTTACACAATCCCGTGACCACACCTAATATTAATTGCACTTGTTCTGTCCTTAAATCATCAAAGGTAGTTAAATATCTGGGGCTAATCATAGACAATCAACTACGTTGGGAAGCCCATATCAGTGACACAGTTAAAAAACTCCGTAAACTCTGCCATATATTCTGCTCCCTTAGGTCTATCTTAGATTTACAGACCATAAGAAGCGTATACTTTGCCCTTTTCCAATCCATAGCAACATATGGTATTGTGGGATGGGGTGGTTGTGCTGAATCCATCATCAATCCAATTATTAAAGTTCAAAAACCAATTTTGAGAATCATATTTAAATGCAAACCTACCCATCCCTCAAAGGAACTCTTCGCTAAACTCAAGGTCTTAGATATTCGACAGTTATTTACTCAGATTAGCGTATGTTACACATGGCAAAAAAACCAACTGGATGCTCCACAACATCAAGCACACACTCGTTTCTCATCAAACCTGGGCTGCGTGGTCCCTAAAACTAAAACCTCATTCGCTCAAAGACAATTCTGGTTCATCGCTCCTAAAATATATAATGCTTTGAGTGCCGATATAAAGTCACATAATTCTAAATCTCTTTTCAAATCCCATTTAAAACTTTGGATATCTGAAAAAGGAAGAGATTTCTTCAAAAAACACATAAGAGCTTAACATTATATTTTTAAAAAAAACTACTCTGGCGCATATATTCTCCTATTTCTTTCGCAGAAAGAACTTCAAAACTGAACATAAACATAATCATCGACCAAGATATCATACGTCAATGGGAAGAATACTTGACAAATTTTATTTCTATCTTTTATTTCAATCTTTTTTTTAAATATCTTTATACACTTTTTTCTCAGCTTTCTTCTATTTCTTATATTTTTATCTGTATTAGTATTTATATTTAATTTTATTTATCCCTAAATATGTTCTTTTTTTCTGTCCTTTTTATATATTTTATTACATGTTTATTTAAAATAATGTATCATATATGACTACCACAGCACGGGCAATAGCCTAGTATAGTAGTTTAAAAAATTGGCTGTATTATGTAACTTGTAAAAATTTATGAAATAATAATAAAAAAAAAAAATAAAAAATAAAAAAAAAAAACCATGAAGCCGGGCACCCCTGCTAAGGTATGAATCCATCTTTCCCACTGCGGTGCAAGGGGATGGGTCGAGATAATCCGGTTTTCACCAGTCTTTCCCAAACCGGCCCGCCACGCAGAAGGTGGGCAAATGTATTCATCACAAAAACCTCGCCAAACCTCACCCCATGAATAGGCATACGAAAAAAGTATCGATACTTTGTGGTATCGAGTACTTTTCCTTTCGATACCGATACTTTTGTTCTCGATACTTTGTATTCGATACTTTTACTCAATCAGTACTTTTTGGCAAGTATCGATACCTGTAAATATTTGGCAAAGCGGCTCATGTTTATGGCAACGCCATCTAGTTCAATCATAGCAAACCTTCGAAAACATTTTATTTCATTGGTATAATTGCAAGCACAAGCAATCTAGTGTGTCATTGAATGAATAGATGGCTTATAATTCAAGAAAAGTAAGTTTATTTTGTTATCTAAGAATTTAGTTACTGAAAAACACCATTAGGTGAAAAAAATCTGAAAGGTGCCATACTGTATTGCAAAAAAATTGTTTTACTTTTTAGTTCGTGTTAACACAGCTGTCTTTCATTATATATTTAATTACGCACGTTTAGTTTTGCAGTTGATTATATACATAAAAAACATTGCACTTTTTTTAAGAGTACCTAATATAGCAATTTGTGAATTTACAATTCCTTTTTTATTATTGATTATACGTACTTACGTTTGATTGTTTATTTTTTCATGTCACTGACGTTGACGTCCTTTTACCTTTTCTAACTAAAAGAGATACTTGAATTTGAAAATTTTGATCCTGGGTACTCATGAGTACAGTATTGATACTTTCTATTCGATATAAATTTACTCGATTCTTTGAAGTATCCATACTTTTGTTTCAATACTTTTACGAGTACGAAACTTTTTTTCCGATACTACTCATGAGTACAGTATTGATACTTTCTATTCGATATCGTGTCCCTACCCATTAACCCGGGCACCCATGCAAAGTCACCAAACGTGACTTGAGGTGACCTGTGGCAGGGGTGATGGTTATCCAATAAATGAGTCCCGGGGCAGAGATACCCATACCCGCTTCCCAAATTCTTCTTGGCACACACAATATTATTAAAATATTAAACTTTTTTTTTTCAATCCAGTACACCACTACTCAAGCAAGGGTTTACTTAAAATGATTTACCTTTGTGAATATAAATTTACCTCACGGATCTTTGGTATTACCGTCACTACATTTGTGATCTATTTTTTACTTTGTTGTGTCGCATGTAGTTATTTTAGAACGCGTTTGCTTATAATCTCTATTGGTGATGATTATTTGCAGGCTTAATTTAGGCAATAATTTTAACGGTAAATTGATATTCATAATATGCTTCCAATAAAAGGCGTATTACTGAGTTGCTGGTGGAGTATAAAATACAAAAATATTTTTTTCTCTTTATTAAAATGTATCATTTTTTATGGAGGCGGGTATGAGACGTTGGGTATCGCTATCCCTGATAGCATTATTGCATAACCAAAACTTATTCCGTAGTTAAACCCAAGTGTTCGATACGTTTGGTTACTTAGCATAGATCTCTAGGTTAATGTGGTGAGATTTTTCCAGGTCTTAGAGCCGGATGCGTCTGCTCACCAATTACTGTGTGGTGGGCTGGATTGGGATAGGCCAGTTGAGAGAGATCCTAGAACGTCTTCAGTAAAACTCTCTCTACCCATCGCTACGCACCGCAGTGTGAGGGATGTATTCATACGTCTGTCACTCCTGGATACACGCACTCCAAGGAAGCTTGGGGGGAAAGTATCGAAGCCTGCGTCTCATATATTTTTCATCTCAGATCATTTTCTCCATAATTTAGAGACAGAGCATCCCCAAAAATGAAACTGTCTTCGATGAAAACAACTTTTCTCGGGGCCTCCTGTGTGCAGCTCATGTAAAAACAATCATTGTGTACGTAATGTTGATAAATAACAATGCTGATAAACAATTTTATTCTGTGATTAAAAGTATTTCATTTAAATAAAATACTTACTCGGCAGTGAAAAAAATTATTTTCATGTGAGAAATTTATTTTTAAAAAAAATTCGTCGAGTATTTTTCAAAACTTGTTGCCAGATACGAGCGATGATGGATAGCCAGCGACGTAATGGTGGATTTTTAGAGGACATTATATTTAAGGGCGTTTAACCAGCCAGCGGCCGAAAATCCACATTTCGTCGAAAGATGTTCTTACGATCATACAGGGCGGTTCCAATGAGAAAGATTAATTACTCTCCATACCAGCTTTTTAAAATTATAACTCTATATCGATTTTATTTCATTCCAAATTTGCTTTAATTTATACCTTCATCCAAAAATGCTGAAAGACGTGTTGATAAAACTATTAAAAAATTTTGTAATTATTTTTTAATAATGTCTGAGCAAAATAAGAATGTAAAAAAATCTGAAGTATCTGAAAGGCGTGTTCTGAAGTATCTGAAAGGCGTTTGTAAGTGCGCAAATAAATACACAAACCGACCAATTTTCGTCATGAAACACATGTACGTTTATATTTATTAATGATTTTATTCAAACTAAAATTATAATTCTTTAACATACGTTTACCAGATAATGTTTTGATTTATTTTACTGCATGATTATATGATTTGAAATGGGCATTGTATAATACCAAATATTTTTTGAAAATTCAACAAATCTGCAAATGACCTATGGTATAACCTTATTATTAGTGGCGGCCAACTCTAAGGTGCGGAGGAGCGCCGCACTCCCAAATGTATCTATTAATTTAAATCTAATCTAATCTAATTAATTAATTTAAATCTAAAAATTCCCGAGCGCCAAAAAGCATACTTATTTCTGACACACCTCATCACAGTTCACAATATACACTCGGTTATAATGCATACGTAATATAGGTGCCTACTGGACTGCGCGCGTAACGAAGCAGATCGTTGTGTGTCTATATTCAGAGTGGTGGTTTGTTTTGCAAAGCGATCACAGGAGTTCTTCCATAATTTTATAATGAGCCAAAATCGTAGGTAGGTTGAATGCTTTGCAAATTTTACGAAATCGCGGGCGGCGATCCAAAAATTTCCACCACGCCAAAGGGAATGGTTCATTCTGTAGCATGTTAAACGGGTACACGTTTATGTCATATTATTATCCATATCGTGTTTTTATTTTAATATCTACTCTTTTTCATGCTATGTTTCACTCAGCATCGACTAACGACAGCATAACAACATAAACCTTGCGGACATTATTTGTTATGAGTTATGACAGTTTCCATTGGAGTTTCGGAGCGTCAGGAAGACTTTCGGGTGTGTGATAAACTGAACATTTTTTTAACTCGATTTTCGTGCCAATAAGAATCTACATACAATTTTCTGGATAAGAATCAATTGTTATTGAATTTGAATTTACAATCGCGGCGACTTTACAAATGCTGATGGATCAATATTTATTTTACTAGAACTCTTTTACAATAATGGAATATGGAATGCTTTTTCAGTGAGTTGTTCCTCACAATCCTTATGACGTCTGCTTAGATTGAACGATGTTGTTAAACTTTACAAGAATTTAATCTATCTTAATAAATACAATTAATTTAGACTCAATGTGTCGCATGCACCCAGAGATAATGGAGGATCGACCTAATTTACGAATAGGTAGGATTTTTTCATAATTGAATTTATTTAATTAGAGTAGGTAGGTCCAAGATTTATGGGATATCTCTATGGGATGTGTGGAATTGCACTCACCTTCCCGCATCTTGAAATAAAGACCATTATTATTATTATTTTAGCGCACCACCTATTTTTATAAACACCAGCCGCCACTGCTTATTATACTAAAAATAAATATTTTTTTAAAAATTTTAAACATTCTTTTATTAGATAAAAGAACAATCTTTTGAAATAAATTTATAATTTTTTGTGGAAAATAGTCAACACGTCTAAACATTGATTTAAAAATGACATATTTCTGGTTTTCTCTGGTTATACGCTCTTAAGTAATGATTTTGTTGTTTGTCTATCCCAAATACATCATAACCTACCGCCATTTCACGATTCCACTTCTCGGCAGATCATGGTTTGGCTAGGCGCATCATGATCTGCCTGATTTTACAATCGGCCTGCCATATCTATATTTGTTTTAACAAAATTTATTTTTATACGACTTGCGGTTTTCTTTTTCACGAGTTTTCAAAAGAGCAAAAAATTATGGTGCGACCAAATTCAATGCGATCTGTATACAATGTTCAACGTGGTAACCAAATAGAGTCTATCTAGTTCAGCGGAGACAACGGTTTTATTTTATATCGGTACAGATTTATACTTCTATCCCCTCTTCAACGAAAATACTAAACTGTTAAATGTTAAAATTTATACTTTTCTTTATTCTGGAACGAAGTTTTTTTTATTGTTTTACAGCAAATTTGAACATATGTTTGAAGTAAGAATATTTTTTTTCCTGGAATTCCTCACTGAGATATCCTAGCAAAATAATTTATAAAAGCTTTTATAAAAAAAGATAATATTGCTTTGCATATCATTTCATGATAATTTATTGAAAATAATTTTAGAGTATCGAAAACTTTGCAACATTTTACACGAAATGTATTATTCCATTATCAGTGCAAATTCCTGGATAAGTTAAAATGAAAACTACAATATCGAATTCAAACTAAAATAGTAACATGCTTGGATATTCCATGTGCCTTTTTTGTGTGAATACCGCACAAGAGTCCCTACTGCTCCCAACTGGGAGCCAGTGAGACTACGGCATCTCTAAATGGGATATGTTTTGAGGTTTAAGGTAATTGGGAGTAGAAGGAGATGGGAGAGAGGAAGGCGGGGAAGTACTGGCTATTCAGATCAAATCATCAATCACGGCTAAATCATGAAATTCTGAGAGTATTTTACATGTCGCAAAAACTCCTTATATTATTTAATTGGGAAATAACACAAATCAATTAAAAAAATTACGAGTGTGCAGTTTACACGCGGTAAAAGTGAAACCTCCAAAAAACTAAAGTAGAAAAGATTGTGGAGGCTTCGAGGCACCGCACGAAGAGGAGACCGATTATTATATCTCACTCTCTCGCAGGCCAAATCCTATAGATTCAGCAGTTTGTCTCTTTTTAGTTTCGCTTTTTCGGTTCATCGATTTTCAAATAACAAAGGTGCTAAAGAATTTATTACTATAACAAAATTTACTTGGGCACGCCGAGTTATGAACCCGCAACCCGGAGGTCACGAGAGTCTTATACCTCGACCACGAAGCCCGTCACAGACTTGGTTTTGATTTCAGATCATTAATATAATATAATAAAAAATATTATATTAATTCAAATATGCTACTTAGTGAGATTTCGTTCAAGAATTTCAAACACAAAATATTGTTTTCTCACTTCTTCGAGCTTCACAATATCCCAGCAAATATTCAACCACCATAAACAATCATGAGTATCATCTTCGGACATGAGTATCATCTTCAAAGGTTATGCAAAGTCATTAACTTCAATTGGCATATTGTATAAAACTTTCAGTAATGTATTGTATAGTTATGGTAACAATGAAAAGAAAAGAATACTTCGTTAAGTTCACTTAACGAAGCAACGAAAGTTAGGTTAGATTTATTGTCGTTTATTATTTTTATCAAGTTATTAATAGAGGTACAATTAGTTTTATGATATCTCTAAAAGGACGAATTTATGAGTTTTAAAAGTGAGCTTGGGTAAAACTTATGCAATGGTGTCTAGTTACGTCACACGAGACAGGACTCAGAGCAATTAATAAATCGAATATCAGTTTCGAAAAATTCAAAACTCACGTCGTGTCGTCAACAAGATCTAATCAATATGATTCATTTGTAAAAACATAGAATTTCATTCAAACATTCATCCAATCTCTCAAAATATTTTTTTCCGCCACCATATTATTATTTCTTTTGCAATGAGTTTTGATCCTGTTCAACTCGCTTGGACAACACTTTAAGCCCACACCCCACCCGTAAAGTACTCTTCCCACATTCTCATTGGGAATCTGCGAGATACAAATGTTTATGTTTGCCCGGTACTTCTGAATTCCCGACTCCTTCAGACGACCCTCGCATCATTTCAAATATTTACAATAAATATTGCGAGGGGATCCTTCCACGAAAGACTTAGGGAGCTTCTGATATCTTTCTAAGAAGAAACGGTGGGAATAGTCCGTATGAGAAAATAAGGAAGTATATAAAACGGATAAGGCCTAAGTATTTTTCGATAGTTGAAAGGGTTGAAAGAACACATTTTTCTACGCTGATATACATGAAAAACAGAGATAATTTACATGAGATTGGTCTTGATTGAAATTATATTGAAAATGCCAGAATCTTCATTTTAAAGCAGTCGTTCTGAATTTTGTTTATCTGAGTACAACATTTTATTGTATTTGAAACAAAGAATTGTACAATTTGTTCAAATAAACATCATTGACTCAAAGACAAATAATTTTTGCAATCTTTCTTCACATAAGTACCATAATATTTAATAAAATGCTAAAAAGAAAGTCCAAATAAACACGATAATTTAATAATTGTTTTCGTGTATTCGTCGAACTCCCTTTGATTTATAAAAATTTAATTAAAATTATTTTTAACTAGCTGGTACCGGGCTCGCGTTGCTATGCTATTTAATAAAGAAATTGTTTCTCCCATTCGCGGGAAAAGACACGCACGGAGAAACAATTTCTCAACGCGATCCCTTCCGTTCTCGCGTTCCCACTCCGCCTCCTCCACCTTCCCTCTCCCCACTCCACTCCTCCCCTGCCCCCGTCTCGCGAACCCCCCTCCCAGTTCCCCTCCCCCCTCCCAGGCTACCCTCCGCGATCCCTAGTCCCCCCCCCTCCCGCATTCCATACATTCAGTCCCTGTACATTCTGTCTTCAAACAGCTCGCGTACTACCTTTTGCAATTTTTTTATACAAATTTCATAATGCCAGAGCTCACCAGTATTTTATACAAACCTTATCCTGACAAAAACGAACACAAAAAAAATAAATATCCAATTTTATTTATTAATTAATCTTTCGTAATTCATTATGCCAGAGCTCACTATTGTATACAGAAACCATCGCGGGTATGCACACAACAAATCACCAAAGTTTCTTCTCAGTCGGATGAACGGTTTAGCAATGCGTAATTTCACGATGCCAGAGCTCAATATTGTAGGCATACAGAAACCATCGCGGACCCGCACACATCAAATTCCCTAACTTATCGCAATCGGATGAATGGTTTAGCAACGCATATAGCGAAAATACTTCTAAAAACATTTTTAGATTTTTATATATACAGATAGAAGATAGATAGACGATAAAAATAATGTTATTATTAAGTTCTGCCGAATTTTATTTTTTTTATTTTTGTGACAGCTGTTTTGGCTTATAAAGCCGACATTTTGAAAATGGACAATACTTGCAGAACTTAATAATAACATTATTAAATTTAATTTAGAAAAAAATGCAATAGTTTACAATCTAAAAAATTGTCTTCAATAATTAAAACAGTCGCCATCTTGAACTGTAAAATAAACATACAAACAAATTTACAAACAGACGAAATGCAAAACGGTTGATACCAAAAAGGACTTCGTTTTCTCAACATTTCTATAAGCTTTCCTACTTCTTCTCTCCGTGCATATTCTTTTATGATACCTTACACCTAGTTTAAAAAAACATTCTTATCCCAGAGAAGATTAAGATATTGTATGGAACATAATTAAGAAAATTTATTGAATTTATTTCTAATCTAGATATGAATTGTACACAATGGCTGAGGGGTTAGAAGAGTTGTCCCGGTAAGACAGAGATCCTTGGTTCGGTTCCCGGTTTCGAACGTCACCTTTTTTTCTATGTCTTTTTCTGATTCATGTTTCGTTAAGATACGTTAGCATCTATTATCTTCTTCTTCAATGATTGAATTTATTATTTATTACTTTAATAAATCATCATAACCATCGGAGCGATCACGTAGGGAGAAATAAATTTGCATCGATTGCTTGAGATTTCCCAGAAGGTCATTTTTTAAATTTTTCGCCAACATTAAAAAAATATCTTCGAATTTTAACATGAAAACATAAAAACTTGTTATAGTGCTATATAACCAATGAATTATTCTGTATTTTACCGTTTATCTCATATTTGTAGGATTTATAAAAAAAATATTAAAAAATCGTAAAATTTATAATCGCGCGAATTTTGAGTGTTTTTACTTGAAACTGCAGTGAGGGATACTTATTCGGGTCAACATATATTTTTTTCGGTTTCTGTATGTTGTCTGTGGTATACTTTATAATGAAAGGTGCATATCCGCGGAAAAATGACTAAATTTTATCCGTAAACAGCTGTTAAAAATTCGGCGGGAAAAAAAATATTTTTAACATTGTTCTAAAATAGTCTCGTCTAGATTTGCGACATCTATAATCATAATAGATAAAGCATTTCAATAGCTTCGTGTTGAAATAAACGGCTGGCCAAGGAAATGTTTCAAATAATTACAATAAATATTTTACGAATGGTAGGAAAATGTGGTCTATTTTTGGACCGAAATCAATCGCATAAAAATAAAAGTGGTCATTTTTCGACCGAAATCGCTCCAGTGGTTATAGGTTTTTCCTTATTCCTACAGGTCTTGCACTAAGAGTGGTATGAGAATTTTCTCTTATAGGTGACAAAAAAAATGTGCAGGCTTGCGAAAATTTCAATCAGGCAAATAATAAAACATACCTTTACATTTAACTTTGAGGCACGTTAAACATTATTGAAATTTACGGCTTTTTATTTAAAAATCTACCGTGAACTTTGTTAAATTTTTAGTGCCCTGGCATAAAACTTCAAATAAAAAGGTGCTTAAAACGCCAGCATTTAATGTTTTCAAGAGTTGTAAAGTTTAAGTAGTTTTTCGAAATGAACAAATAAAGAGCAGTTTTATTTTTCAATGCTCAATTTTTTATTACGATCGTCCAATAGTAGTATAAAAGATTTATCTTCATTACATTTTAATGTTTTTAGGTAGAAATGAGATCCTCAAGGCGCGTGTGTGAAAATAATTCATGACTTATGTGAATTATAAATAAGAAGGGGACATTTTAATGGTAAGGACAAGAAGCGTGGATGAACAGAGAAAAAAGTATTTATAAATGACGGGCATTATTTAAGTACTTACAGCATATTTCAATTATTTTGAGTTTGGAGATATTGAGCTTACCCCTACTCTCTACTGTTATCAAAATATGTCTCAATATTTCATATCTGGCTTTCTTGTGTGTGTACTCAACTGCTCCTAACCGTCTGGATCCAGTGATAATATGGCTTCCCCATTTGGGTTATGTTGTGAGGCTGAAGATGGTGGGGAGGAAAAGAAGATGGGGAGGAGGAAGGTGGGGGAGTGTCTGGTTACCAAACACGGCTGAAGACATTTCAAGCATCCTTATAACATACATATACGATACTTTCAACACATATACGGTGCGATACTTATACAAAATGTATTTTTTTAATAAATGAATTGTAAAATAACTCAGATTAATCAATAAAACAAATTAGGTTACGAATGAAGATGTTATAGTTCGAATGAATATAGAAATTGAAGTTATTAAACTAAAAAAATCCAAAAACTTCAATATCTCGGACATGTGATGAGACATCCAGAGAAGTATGAGATCTTGCATCTTATAATGCAGGGAAAGACGGGGCCCTGGAAGAAGGAGAACCACATGGCTGAAAAACCTGAGACAGTGGTTTGGCCAGTCTAGCATAGAGCCGTTCCGGGCCGCAGTAAACAAAGTCCGCATAGCCAACATGATAGAAGAAAAAGAAAAATCAATCAAATTTACTTCCGCACACCGGGGATTGAACCCACGACCTCCAGACTGCAACCACAAAGACGTAATAATCGTATATTGTATTATAATGCTTTCATGCAAACGAAATATTGAATTTCGTAAGTCTTAACTTATTCTTTAGGGCGGACGGTTTACATCCGCCCTGTGCCAGTAGTGTCAGTGTAGGTTGGATTTCTTGAAAAACTCCCATATTTTGGTACTTTTCCTCGGTGTAATGGATTCCAGTGAAACTTCCACTTCCTTGTAACCCTTCCTTCCATTCCCACTTTTTGTTAGTGGATTCCAATGAAATTAGATTTCCAAGAAGGCTGAGTAAATACCATAATAAATATTATTATTAGTGTCCAACCGAAACAGAAATTTCTACGGAAACTGAATTCGAAGGTTGTTTTTAGACATTTAAAAAATATATTGTTAACTGAAAATAGGCTCATTTTTTACACTTACTCAGACAGTTAACACGTGTTAAATGAAATAAATAAAAATAAAAAAAACATTAATTGATGTGTGTGAAAATATAATCTTTTTTTATATTACTGCAAATAATAATTATAAAAATTAACAAAACATGTTAAACTGTATGTAACAAGGATGTATGCGCGAGAAATAACACATAAACTCACAACACAATCACGCCCGGACCGGCCGGCGAACTCAGCGGATGATGGTAGATGACACTCGAACTACAAACTCACCCGAAGTCAGCCGAACGACGCGCGATAATTCACCTCCGCAGAGTTTCGGTGCGGCCGAAGGTTCGTCAGATTTTCTGCCGAAACCGTAACTGATGCCGAAACTAGATTTTTTTGCCGACACTTGCTGAAACCGAAACCGAAACCGAACCTTCGGTCGGTCTCTAATTATTAAAAGTAAAGGAAGATTATTTCTAATGTAGTTTTTGGGAAAACCGTAATAAAATCGACAGCATTGGAGGTAATTATCCACCACTTACCGCCCTGGTATAAGTAACAGATGGTTACTCCTCTCGCAAGGACTCTAATTTTTTTGAAAGAACGAAGCTACATTTAGTTTAGAACGAATTTAGACCTCCAATGTCCCTGCATTCGTTGTTAGCAAGCAGTATGCAAAATCGACAGCAGAGCGTCGATCGCAAACGGACGCAAAGTTCGCACTAAAACAGCAACCAAGCGGGATCACCGCTCGTTTTTAAGGGACAGTCTGAGCTACACGCTAGTGTCTCCCATTTTGAGAAATGATGTCCACTTCGCCGAAAATAAGGAACTGTCTTTAATTCTTGGACAACTCTGGTATCAGGCAAAAACTACAACATGAGAAATTATAATTACGAGAGTAATAAAGAGCCATGAGCTTATAAAATAGCAAGGATAATAAATAGTAGTTGAGAACATGTCTAAATAACAAAGCAAAATGAAATACTGTTTTAGTAATACGATATTGGAATGCCGAAGAAATATACATACCTACTTAATACTTATTATTTTTAATTTAAAATATATATAAGTAACTAATGTAATAAAATAACATTTTCAAGAATACCTACGTATACGTTATATAATACTATCGAGTTCCCGTCATGCGTTGCTATGCCACTTACTAAAGAAATTGTTTCTCCATGCGTGTCCTTTCCCATTCGCACCACTCCCCTTCCGCCTCCCCTACTTCTCCCGCGTCCCCTTCCCCACTCCACCTTCTGCGCCTTCCGTCTCATTCGTCCCGCGAACCCCTCTCCCGAGTTCCCATACATTCAGTCCCGGTACGTTTAGTCTCCAAACAGCTTACGTGCCACCGATTGCAATTTTTTATACAAATTTCAAAATGCCAGAGCTCACCAGTATATATAGAAACCTTCGCGGGCGTGCTCACAACAACTTACCAAAATTCCATCGCAATCGGTTGAACGGTTTACCAATGCATAATTTCATGACACCATAGCTCACTATTGAGCGAGCATGCGCGCATCAAAAACCCCAAAGTTTCATTGAAATCGGATGAACGGTTTAGCAACGCATGGACATCTCATATACTCATATGCACCCAAGCAAACAATTTATATGTATATATATAGATTTGTAATATTCCAGAGTTAAAGATGCTTTGCGAGAGACAATCATTCATTATTCAGAAACGAAGCGTTATGTAAAATGGATTTCGCGACCGGATTAAACAGCCAGACACCTTTTAACCTCTCCATTCGCTTCTTCTACCCAATGTCTTCAAAGTAACTAACTAGCCGTAATATTATACCCATCGACTGGATTGATAAACCAAGAGTTTATCAGAAATAAAACATAAAATTCCCAGAAGAACATCTCGGTAAGAAATGGTACAATCGATTTCTTCAGAAGTTGAGCCGAGCCACGTCAAGACTATCCCTTTTCCCTCCATCATCCGCTTTCCATTACGACCTTTAAATCATTTAGCAGCAAGTTTTTAGCAGGGAGTTTCCTCCATCTCCTCCCGCAGACGAATGGGTGAGGAAATTGTTAATAAAGGAGCATTTCCCTTAATCTCTTCCCCTAACTACCTCGCAGCCTCTCCAGAAGAGTTTTGCAACTTACATTAGATGTACTTCCACTCTTACTGGACTAGAACTTTAAGATACTCCGCTGAAATCTTCTTTGTTGATGGGATGTTTTTGGGAAGAGTTTGGAACGGAGTAGGGTTGTCAGGATTTAGAATTACGCCCTTACCTGGAATAACGGTATATATCCAACAATATTTTCGTTTTTTATAGAAAAAAGACAGTCAAGTTTCATTACTTGTTTATGTTAAAAACAATCTGAAAGGATAGAACTACTTTTGTTGGCATTTAAGACGTTATTTTTTTAATATTTATTGAATTTGTACATTATTTTAAAATCAAAATTTAAAAGAATCTTTCTTCTGCTTTCAAAACCATTTTTTTAGATGAATTTTGAGATACGATAAAATTAGCGAATCTATTTGAAATCGAATGTCAAATGTGTCAAGGTACCATGTTTCAGTTGTATTCGTTTTTCAATTGTTGATTAACGCGTTCATATTTGCGATTTGTCAGTATTCGGGTAATTTTGTTAGGACGTTATTCTTTATTCGGATATAAGTTTATCTACGGTATAACAAGATGTTCACTGTATAAAATAGACATTGCGGTCTTTTTCACTAAAACGGCGCTTAAACAATAATTTAATGGCTCATTTTGTAATGGAATTAATTAGTATTTACGCCATCCATTTTTTTTAATATCCCTGTATGGTGCTCTGTATGGTTTAAAATTGACCATTAATATCTGTGTTTCTGTATTAAAATTGTTTATTTATTTAACCGCTTCTCATCACCAAACAGATTAATTATTTTTCGTACCAATAATCTAATTTAAATTCATCATTTTTCGTACAATATGGTTAAAATTACAAAGGGATCATAAAATCAATATCAATATGGTTACATTTAAACAAAGGGATCATTAAATGATTGACGTTTTCAAATTATCGGTGTTCATATCGTCATTTGAAATTTCTAGCGTTTCGAATATGAATGATATTTTTTTCACCAGGCTACCTTTAACTCTGCTTTGCAATCTACCAACATAAATGATAAAATACTGTAGTGTATTGATTATTCATGTATTTTCAACTATGACTGCCTCCGGATGGAGGTGGAAGGGTCAGACTCTTGACTCGCAATCGAAAGGTCACGGGATCGAATCCCGGCGTGCGTAAAGAAATTTTATGTGATCAATTTGTTTTATTTCACAACTAATTCCTTTAAAATAATACATGGTATATTTCCGATACGTTCCAGAGTGGAGGATACTCTCAGTATCGCTCTGGTGTAAGACCACAACTCAGAATGTTGCTTTATATGGCTTTAGCCGTATTTGTCGAACAAATCTGAATAGCCAGATACATCCCCACTTTCCACTTCCCCACCTCTTTCCCCTCTCCACTACCTTCAGCCTCACAACTTACCCCGATTGGGGAGTTCACAGTCCCACTGGCTCCAGACGGGAGCAGCTGGGACTCTTGTGAGATATTCACATTAAAAAAATAATAAAAAACACTTTTAACCCTTCTAATCACAGGAGACCCAAGTTGTCCCAAAACATCATATGCCGTTATAATAGCAAGAGACCCAGATTGTCCCAGAGCGACCGTGCATTATTAAAAGTTATATATCTCTCTTCTTGTCATGCGAATATTTGTGATTTCTTTTATGTTAGAGAGCCAAAGAAATAATGCTTCTCATTGTATGAGGATTATATGAGCTATGTTGTTGAGATATTTTACAAACCCGATCATAAGTGACGGTTTTATTTCGAGCCAATTTTTGACGTAACAAACATTTAATTTTAAAATAAAATTGTATGAAAGTGATAAAAAGTGAGGTGACAGTTTTATTACAAATTTTGTTAAAAAAAGGAATCTGTATTTAAAATTTTAAGTTTATTCTATTTTAAGTACTTTAATTCCAATATTCGCAGGTATGCATTTTTTAGCTAATTTACATTTCCAATATCAAAATTTTAATATTTAGAAATAAAAAAGGTGATTTCTAATAAACACATCGGAAAGATTATTTTATCTACATTTTAGAACAATTTTTGTTTTTGCAAAAGGGTTAAAAAATAACCCATAAATAGGAAAATTTAAGATGCATGGCAAGAACCAGGAATTTTGCGCGCGAACCTTGACAGGCAAAAGGTTACAGATATTATTTTCTTATTATTCGAAGGGTTAAATAGATGTCAATAGGTTAGTTTGTAATACGAAGGTCTGATATATCCCAACCCTGTGGTAGATGACTTGGATATAGGAAGAGTACCATCTACCACCGTTCGTGTCTTAGGGACGAGTGGTTACGATGATGGCCGAAGGCTGCAGTGAAATTGCGCGGGCTACCTGAGGCCGCCCACCGGAGTAATAGAACCAGAGCGAAATGTTCTCTTTCCAGCATGTTGATAGTCTCACCGAGACGTGGTGGATAGCAGGCTCACTGCTGCTCTGACTTGTTGATTCCATATTGTCTGTTTTCTTGTTTAATTGAATAGCTTCAGGTATTTGCGTTGATCTGGGATTTTCCCCTTCGGTTGACATTATAAACTTTTTCAGATGTAGGAGAGCTTACGCATAATAGGCGGAAATTTAATAATATTCAGACGTAAATTAAAAAATATTAAAGATAAGATCGTGCTATTCAATTGTACACAAAAAACAATATTCAAACCAAAAGATTTCACAACATGCTATATAAAAAATATTGCAACCTTGCATCATATTATTGTTGAGATTTCTAATTTTAAGAACAATATATTTTTAAATCCCGAAAGTGATACTATCATTGACCTCTGTGTTTTAAAACGTTATATTATTTGCGTAATCCAAGACTCAAACCATAATTTTATTGCGTTTTTTTAAATTTATTTGACTGTGATCTGCAGTTTTCTACATTGGTAATTATAATGCACAATGACCTTTGAATAGGTGAGAGGTAGGTTTTCAATTTCAATGATTCGTAAAATTTTGCAACATTTGAACTGTAGGTATGCATTTAAAAATTGTAGGAAAATTTCTGGATAATATTATGGATTAGATTGAACGTTACGTCCGGATGAATCTTGCTGTCCAGCAGCTGCTCGATTGATGCTTGGACATCGGCTCTGCTTCTCTGCTGATGCGTAGACTCTGCCCTGGTAGAAGTCAGCTGTTCTGTTGAAAGTCAGCTGCTGTGGAGGAAGCTGGTGGTGTGCTCCGGAACAGGCTGCGAGCTGTTTTCTCTCTGGTGGCCGTTGTTTCTGAAATTGATGTTTTTACGCAGTTAATGGTCATTGCAAACACGATAATTTTTAAAAATCATTAGTTGGGACAATAATCATATCATATAATCATATAATGTATGTAAAATTCACAGATTTCTGTATTTCTGCTACGATCGAAATCGCAACGGGATGCACTACGTGCATACTATTTTAAAATTACTGAGACGTCATTTAATAAAGCTACTAAAATTTCTAAGTTACTGATTGTTTGAAAGAAGTTTTAAAATTGAATTTGTACTTACATAAGTCTCAGGAAACCCGCTGGCGACCCCCTCCCGTGGTGTTCGATATTTATTAATGCAAAAAAGAATAACATCACGATTTAAACTCGATGATGGATTAAAAATTGTGTAAAATGTCGGGTCACCAATATACCGTATGGGTGAGTTACTACTATTACGATATTTAACTCTCTATCACAGGAGGGAAATAAAAGCACTTAGTATCAGGCTGTATAAAATTGCATTATATATTTAAGTTTACTTGCGACAATATTTAATTAGTAAATTACAATAATTGAAAGCTACACAGAACGACCAACGGAAGGCGAGTCTCCAGCGGGAATAAACTCGGAGCTCGGAGCTTGCCGTAAATCGCAAGTCACCCGTATCTGTCATCAACGGTGTTGCCTTCTCAGAAAATACCTTTTGGGCTGTTCAATTCATGTCGAATGTAGGTACCACCACAAGCCTATTGAAAATATTCACGATAACTAAATAAACCAACCACGAGTAGTATTCATTCGAACCTTTAACTTATTTGGAAGATCCTCAAAACATCTCAAGATATCTTACTATTGGAAGTTAAGATACATAAAAAATACCATAAAAATATTTATATTACCTAACCTAAGGAGGAATGAAAGTACCTAAATTAATACTGACTGCTTTTCTGCAGGTACTCTATGTACGTCTATCTTTTTTTAATAGTATAAGGGAACAAATAAAGGTTATGCAACGTAAAACTTCTTGATTAGAATAGAGCAGTTGGTAACAACAAAGCGGTAAGTTTGAGCTGTCTGTGTGTGTTGGCTTTCTACTGTTGTGACAGCTGCAATGCGAGATAAAGATTGATGCTCCTCCTGTCACAAAGTTTTGCTCCACAGAGATGTTATATAATGAAAACCGCATTAGATAAATAAAAGTTTGAATCAGTTATTAAACCAAGTTTATGGGAACGTTATTTTTATGATGAGAAATAGAAAAAATACGTTTATAGTCTGACCATTATGAGAACGATAATCAAAATAGTAAAGAAAGTAATCAAAAAGAGCGTGAATGCGAATTTGAATACTATTAATAATCAAAAAAATGTTTTTAAATGACCCATTATTAAATCTGTTCCCTTTGTAAATTGTGCCGTATTGTCCCTCTACCCATTCTCACCTTTCCATTGACGCCGTTGTCTATGTCTATTATTTACAATTAGTTTTAAGTAAACCCTGAAGAAGTGAGCATTGCATTATAAACAATAAACGTGGTAAAAACAAAGTATTCAATTAATTTTGAATTAAAATGGTGCCATAAAATAAGTTTGCTATTTTTGAAGATGTGAAAAAGAAAAGATCATTTTTTACTAACTCATTATCAATCAATCATCGTATCTATTTCTTTTTATTAAACGACTACGAAAAGGAGGAGGTTATCAATTCGACGGTATTTTTTATTTTTTTTTATTTTTATGTTTGTTACCTCAGAACTTTCGATTGAGTAAACCGATATTGATAATTCTTTTTTTATTAGAAAGCTGGTTCTTCCCGTGTGGTCCCATTTTAATTTGGTCCAGTTCTAAATTGTTTGAACTGGACCAAATTCTGGGATCTATGAGAACACCGTATATGTCTTAAATTTGAAATAAGTATGTGCGCGACAAATGGACGAATAACTCAATATTACGCTAACAGATTTCGATGATTCTTTTTTTGAAGTAAAACTTCTTTACGCACGCTCGTCACTAAAAATTAAAAAAAATTTTTTTTTAACAAAACAAAAAAAATGCACTAAAAAGTAAAAAAAAAAAAAAATCGTACGATTGTTATTTTTGGAGTCGGTGTCAGCCAAGGTAACTACATACATAATCAATATAGGTGAGATGTGGAGATCTTGGCTGACACCGACTCCAAAAATAACAATCGTACGAAATTATTTTTTTTACTTTTTAGTGCATTTTTTGAAGTCGTTTTTTGTTTTGTTAAAATTTTTGTTTTTATGAATGCCAAAATAACGATTACACGGGTTGGGTAAAGGGTTTGAAAATCCCGCACCTTTTGCAAATCCCGCAGGACTATGTGAAAAAATTAAGGAATCCCGTGGGATTCGCGGGTTTTTAATTAACGGGTACTAAATTTAAATAATGCAAATATTTTGGGAACATTTTTCATTACTCGGTATCATTACCAGTATATTATAAAAGACATTGAAAATGGAACATAGAAAGTCAGATACTTGCTAGTAATATTGTGAAAGGACATTGAAGATGTAACGTAGTAGGTAAGTATTTTTAGAAGACTTTGAGAAAAAATTGGATCGTAAAAAATGTGGACTGTGGAAAATCTGTCATTCATAGTACGTGAGTGGCAAGTCAAAATAGCATGCTTTAGAGATAATATAGTATTTTTTCAAGCCCGCAATCCCGCAAATTACGGGCATATTTATTATATCCGAGGTACCAAATATTACTGAAATCATGTTTATATTTATTTATCTCCTCCCAGGAGGCAATGAAGAAAAAATTCCACAGAGCCTTATAAGAGAAAGGAAGTAGAGGAAGTTTTGGGAAGGAAAAAGGAATGAGGGATGAATAGGAATCGGGGGGTCATTGTGTCCAGGAGTAACAGAAGTATGAATACATCCCTCTCACTGCGGTGCAAGGCGATGTTCTGTGAGATTCCTACTGAAGAGGTCAAACGATCCTGCCTGATACGCAGTTGGTAGATAGACGCATCCGTTGCCGGGACTCGGACAAATCTCACCCCATGAATCCGGGTACCCCTGCTAAGTCACCTATTGTTTGCGAACTACTTGGGATGACCTATAAATCATCGGTGGAAATATCTACTACAGCACACTCCATATTTTTACGAAGTCGACACATTTGGGTCAGAGAGCTAAAATAGGCGATGTTGTTTTTAAATGTATTCAGGTGAAACATATTATGGCCTCTTAATCAATGGGAATCGCGAACAATGACAGAGACATAATGTAGTATCAAGATAGCCCTGAATTATTTTATTTAAACCTGTTAGATTAGTTTTCTAATTTCATATTCAATTGTTAATGACCTAACATATTTACATAAAATCATAAATTTAATAATTGACAGCCCTGAACTATCATATGTACTTGATTTCTTTCCATATACCTTGCAAACCAACATCAAGGCAATATCTGCAAGTCTATTCTTATTGTGACAACTCCAATGCAGAATCACAAATGTATACCCCCGTTTGCCGTATACAAAATCTGGTTGTGACTTTAAAGATGTGGTTGATATATTCAACACATCTTTCATTAAATATTATAAATAAGTTATTACCCAATTTATATCGGAAAGAAGAACATCAAATTTAACTAAACAAACTACGTCGCTCTGCTTCGACTTCTTACCAATATATTGTACTTTTCCTGGAATACATACTATTTTTCCATCCGGCGTAGGAGTGTTGTATTTTTTTTTTATTATTTTTTTGGTACATACATTGGTATAATTTTACAATACTTAAAGGCATTTTTATGTATAAACATTTAAAAATTAATGAATAAAATAATTAGCAGATTAACCAAAAAAATCCCACATGTTCGTGAGTATACTTCTGTATTTTTAAAACGGTTTAAATTAGACTCATATACATACATTATCTTTGTAGATATTAAAAAGCATAAAATTAAATAACCAAAAAATAAAATTAGTGTTTACTGAATTACAATCCAAACAAGATGTTAAAAAGATTAAAATTTGTTAAGTTACATCCGGTCAGATGTTATAGCAAGTAAATGTTTGTATCAATGGTATTCATCCAATACTTTATTACATTTTTATATTTGCTGAAGGAGGATATATTTTTTAATTCAATTTCTTGTAGAGAGCATTATACATTTTTGGTGCAATAAAATACGCATGTCTTTGCGCAAGCCTAGTTTTACACGGTGGAACTTCAAATACATTTTTTTAACCTATATTTACGGTGCTCCAGATTTTATGTCCGGGTTGAATCTTTCCCAAATGAAAGACTAAACCCTTCCACACACTTTTCCACAAATGAATATCTAGTAAATTAACGCAATGTAAGTGCACTATATAAGAATAAAACAATACAAGAACAATACGTCAATCCACCAGAAACATAATGGGAAAATATTTCACCGACTCCAGATATTTTCATATCAGAGGGTTCGGCTCTGATGAAATCCTAACTGGTCCGATAAATCCTACTGATCCCTCAATATAAATATTTAAAAAATCTTTCGTAATCCTACATGTATTTAAAATGACCGACTTTTGCATTTTTATGTACAAATTTTTTGACAAATCTAATACGCCTAAATTTTGAATGAGAGAGCTAGGTATAATGCCAGTAGCCGAAATAACAAATGGTAATATTTTTATAGTCTGAGAATGCCAAATTCTTTTAATTTCATTTCCTAAATCTGTATATTTTCTTATTTTTTCAGAAACAGTTTTCTGAATATTACAAGAATTTGGAATAGCGACATCAATGATATAAGTTATTTTCTTAATTTTGTCATGTAAAACTATATCGGGTCTATTATGACTAATTGTTCTGTCTGTCAGAATAGTTTTATCATAATAAATTTTAACATAATGAATTTGGTTCATATTCATAATATGGTACATTACGGCAGTCAATCAAGTTATGTTTAATTACCAAACTTTGGTGAATTATTTTTAAAACTTGATTGTGCCTAAATGTATACTCGGACGGCGCTAATACAGAACATCCCGATATAATATGTTCTATAGTTTCCGGAAAAGCCAAACATTTTCTACATAAATCATCAATTTGATTTGCATCTTTGATGATATGCTTCCTATAATTTTTAGTATTAATGACTCTATCTTGTATGGCAAGCAAAAAGCCTTCTATTTCTGCGCTCAACTCTCCAATACTCAACCATTTGTTTGACGAAAATTTGTCAACATATGTTTGGTTGAGATAATTGAAGTGTTTTGCGTGAAGAATTTTATTTGACCAGGAATCTAATAATTCCTGGTTGGTATTTATAAGAATGCTGGCATTCTCGTCGTATAAATTTAATGGTGAAATATTTCTATCTGCCTTGCATATTATTTTGTGCATTTCTGAACTATCAGCTTTCCTATGGAAAAATTTTCTTAGCATTTCTACCTGATTATGTTTTAAAGATGTTATTTTGACTATACCTCTACCTCCTAAATTTCTGGGTAAATTAATACGTTCTATAGCTGAATTTGGATGATGACAATGAAATTTTGTTAATGTAGTTAACGGTTTTCATTTTTTGTAAAAAGAATATTTCGAGAAAATATATATTTTAAACATTGTATACAATATTTTTTTCTTATCTCTAGCAATTCAGCTTCCTGGAATAATTGCAGGGAGGGGTAGTTCTTATCTTTTTGCAACATTATTTTTAGTATTAATTTTTGAGTTATTTCTAGTGACTTAATGTGCGTATTATACCAAAACCTCCTAGACTCCACAAGGCCAGGACACTGGATCAAGATGGCCGCCGCTGAAGGCTGATGAGTATGGATTAAAAAATCTAATAAGGTGCCAATTATGGCAAAATAGTTATCTGAAGAGAGAAAATATTATACTAATTACACACTGAAGTGCAAAAAACATAGGTTCATGGCACATTGGGGAAAAAGTATTGACGGGTAAAATAAGGCAACAAAATTTCTTGGTAAAAAATCAATAATATCCTTTATTAAAAATGAAACATTTCTAAGTACAGTGTATTGGTACTTATAATTGGAGAAGGTATCAAAAAAAGATAATTTTTTTAGAATAAGGGCCAGTTGTTTCACAGAATTTAACCAATTCATCAAATTCCAATGTAAATTTAAAAATTCTGTGAAAGTTCTATTTAAGTTCTGTTATTAAACCAATATGGGCAAGTTATTCCACATACCTGAAATAATAACAGAACTTGAGTAGAACCTCAACAGAACTTTAAAATTAACTTTGAAATTTGATGAATTGTTATTCTGCGAAACAACTGGCCCTAAAGAATAAACTAAATATAAACAAAATTAATGATTGATTACATTTATTAACGAAATATTATAATGATATGTGTTGGAATATGTATAATATGAATGTTGTGTAGTTGGTGGATATGATTGCCGGCAGTTGAGATTGTAGAGTAGTCTGCTGCAGTTTCTGGAGGTTGAAGGCTGGCTGCTGTAGAACGTGCACCTGAAAATAATAACAACTAAAGTAGTACACAAGTAGTATAAATATTAGATGTAGGTATATTGTTTTGAAATGTTGAATGGTGATGAGGGAATGGTGTATGTGGGTATATCAAACAGTCAAGAATATTTTTTTTTACTGTGTTTTTACTTTAATTCTACGCATTCAACAAATAAACTCAACTGTAAATTTATATCGACAACGGCAGATGCAATGACTTTTGGAAATGGAGTTTTCGCAAGATAAAAAAATACTACAGAACTTTCTTTTTTCACGGTAATACAATCAGTTGGGAAGTTATGTTTGTCAATGCAACCTAAAAATTCATTAAAAGTTGAAAAATGGTTCTGAGATTCAAAGACTGCATTAGAAACTATGCTCTTTTCTACTGCTATTTGTAAATTAATAAGTTATTTCCTGCTCTTCCTTGCGTCCAGACTTTCTCGGGATAATGTTGGAGTCGCTGACAGATAGGCTGGACAATTTGGCAGAATTGATGGGATGGCTCCCGGAGCAAGTTTCACCCTCTTGTACTTCATTATGCATTGCTCTCCAGTTTGAATGTTGGTGTGAACACTGGTTGTAATGATGTCCTCCTTTCTAAAATGCAGCTCGCAAACCTGAAAAGTTATTACTTTAGTGTTAATTTATGTTCAATAAACATTAAATATCTAGGCACTCATTCATTACAGCAAAAAGCTGTCACAACCGAAACAATATATTAAATTATACAACAACGTTAACATAACACATTTTCAAATCAAAATAATATGAATAAACACGTGTAAACATCACATCACAATCGCAGTTGCACGTTTTTATAAATTGAGGTTATGTACAAACATGACAATCAATATGCATTCAATTGTGCTTGTTAATATAATGTAGGTACATTTTCACAATGCACGACAATAATAGATTTCAATTGTACAGTACACCCTTAAAAATAGTGTTATTTAGCCGTTTAAAATATTAAATATCTAGGCACTTTGAAAACTTATATTTTTTCATGGTGTTGTCTTTCATTACACCAAAAAGCTGCCAAAACCGATACAATATTAAATTAGACAACAACGATATGAGCTAACATCATTAAATTAGACAATAAACACATTTTAAAATCAAAATAATACGAATAAACATGTGTAAACACCACATTACAATAGATTTTTATGACGTCTTTCATATAGGTATATTGAGGTTATGTACAAAGTTGAATCCTGTATTTGCAGTAAAAAATAAGCACATTTCACTTACCGTTGAATATTTTGTTGGAATGAAATCCCGACGAATAGACTTAACCCATTTATTACATAATATAACATCATTTGCGAACTTGAATGTATGACGTTTTGGTTCGTTGCCATAATTTCCTTTACAACGAGGTACAACGCACTTATTAACCATTTTCAAACTTAAAACACTTCTGTAGAGAATTAATACGTAACGTCGCTCAAACTTTTGTATGTATTGTGCATGTAACTTCTAATTTATAGTTTTTTGCCTAAATCAAAACGCACGCGCTGCACCGCGATAATAATATCCATAGATGTGAGGTTGGTAACGTATGAATCTGACGTTTCCAGCCGCCTAGCTTCAGCCTCCTAGAAGGATTATTACCGCTAGAGGCGTAAACTGGGTCTTGGCCTTTATACCGTGGGTGATGATTATACACACCCCCAACCAATTATTCCATAAGACACTGATGATTGCACCAATGCATGATACACCAACTTCATTCTTTTAATGTCGACAATGTAATTTAAACATTTAAAAATATAAGTTAAATACTTAGTTTAGTTACAAGCGTTTCTATGTGATATGTCCATTTTAGTTGGCTGTCTATTATAATTCCTAAGTATTTAACCTAATTGCCGGTATTCATTTTTGTACAGTTAGAGCATGAGACAGGATTGCAAGTATTTTTGTGAAACCTTATATTTAAGGGAGTTAAGGGTGCCGCCTTTTTGGTATTATAAAATGGGATGTAAAGAGTTTTTTCACAGTTTAGTGTCAGAAGATTCATATTGAGCCATTCTTTGACAATGGATGTGCACTTATTTGCATTTTCAGAGACCTCGTCCCATTTCATTTTTTACTTTGTTTTTTTATTTAGATTTGTTTTTTGATTATATATTTTGGTTTTTGCGTTGTCTTTGATTTTGTTTTTGATTTTACTTTGTTTTGCTTATTTAGATGTTCTTCATAAAAATAAAAGTAGCATTTATAAACCCAGCCGGGCGTGAAATTTAAAAATAAATATATTACTCGCACACAATTTTGAAGAGAGTTGAGTAGGTACTTAACCCTATATATTTGGTGTGTCCTCGCACATACCCCCACTTAACATTTTTAAAAGAGGTTAATATGTGTGTTCGGTCCAGTCCAAGGCCTGAAGGGACCGCAAACACCGAACTTGGCATAATTCTCAAGTGACAGGGACCAGGGGCTAGTGTCCGCACCGACCTCAAAATACCCGTTACAGGCCATCGGGCATATAAATTGTGGGCTCCAAGTAGTATGATTTACATTATTTCGTACTGTATGGGGGGAAAGCCACTATGGTCGTAAAATATTACACGGTAATGGAAAATGTGTGTACTCGGTCATAATACATAATTAATATACAAGTAAGCGTGATCAATATTTTTCATGTACTTAGTACTTACTTACCTATACTTGTGATGCTAATTACAGTTTGTCAAATAAGAGTAGAAAACATAGGAAGGCGCCACTGTTGTTCAAATGGAAATACTAAACATATAACTCATGGTGTTAATGTAAAACTGTGTAACCTACATTTTGATAAAAATATTTTATTAAAAGTGAAAAAAATATTTTTTCATTGCAATACAAGATTTTCAGATCCATTGATCTTTAAATTAGAATTGCATATATGCATATTATTATTATACCATGGCCATTTTGTATTAACATAATGAATAATAACGATAAGTAATAAAATATAAAGCACAGTTTAGAAATTGCTCACATTTATTCAATACTAGCTTAAGTACCTAGCGTTGCCCGGGCTTTTAAACTAACTAACTTAACCAAACTTACCATTAGTGATTATTCCTTTCTATCTACTGTTAAATTCCAATTTATGTTAAATTAAATTTAAGCAAATCGCTTTATAAAACAGCTTTTAATCAAATTTATGTCATGTAGAAAAAATGTGGTTTACTGTGTTCTATACATTCAGTGTCATTGTACTTTAAAATAATATTTGACATTTAAATTGGTGTTGCCAGCCTACAAATTTTGTAGTACCATTTTTAATATTTTCTACTCTTATTTGACAGACTATAATGTTTCAATTGTATAACTTCCTCTCTTAGTTTATTAGTTACTAGCTGGTTCCCGGCAAGCGTTGCAATGCCATATTCAAAGAAATATATTGTTTCTCCGTGCATGTCCTTTCCCGTTCATCCCCGTTCCCATCCCGCGTCCCCTTTCCCTCCCGCGTACCCTTTCCACCTTCTCTCCCGCTCCCGCGTATATTCAGTTCCAGTACCTACATTCAATTTTTAAACAGCTCGCGTACCACCTATTACAATTTTTGTAATTCAAATTTTAATTTTTCATGAATTACAAATATTTATTTTTGTATATTATAAGAGCCATCAAATATTATAAGAACAATCAATCAAATTTGGTACCTAACATAGGTAGTACCTATTAGGTACCTATTTATCTGTAATAATTCTTGATTCCATTCAAAATATTATATAAGTTCTTTCAATTAATTCATTAGTGTAAAGAGTTTTGAAAATAAAACAATCATAATTTTGCAAAATGTCATTCTCAATTTTTTTAAGTTTGCAAGAATTTTTGTGATGATTAAAAAACTTTTCAGATGTATTGTCATGTGATTGTAACAATCCAGAAACCTTTTCGGGGGTTTAAATAAGGTATTTTGAAAGTTTGAAACATTTCCTATGCTTAAATATAGCAATACACTAATCCTCAAACACATTTTGATTTTTATATGTGCAGATGTTGCTTTGAATCTCAGCAGATATTTTTTTAATTAAAAAACCATTACGCATTGTCTGCAACCAGTGCGTGACTGCAGCCAGTATGGTATTCCCAATTGGTATGTTTTGAGGCTGGAAATAGTAGGGAGAGGATGGAGGTGAGCCTGGCTATTCCCATCTGTTCACCAAACACGGCTAAAGTTATCATTGAAGAAGAAACTAACACTAATAATCTAAACTAAAATATGAAAGGGAGCAAAAAGATAATGGTCGCAACTGGGACTTGAACCCAGAACCTCTCATCTAACTGGGACGTGCGCATTTATCAATTCCGCCATTGCCACCTTCTGTCAAACCGTCATATTTGTCAATCTCATATTTAAAATTTTAGAATGAATAATTTTATCTTCAACAATTTTTTTTCATCAATCATCAATCATCGTTTCGATTCTGATTATTAAATACAGCATTTTCTTAGTACTCGGGTATGATGGTATCGTGTTGTTGTTTATCTTGTGAATATAATGTTCGTTTTCGTGTAAACAACTATCCACACAAACTCTTCCTCGTCTGTTTACTGCCCTCTATTAACTCTTCACCTCTCATCTCTAGTTTCTCCCTAGTCCGCATGTTTCCCTCCCGAAACTCTGTTTTACCTCCTACGGATTGTCTAGTCTGAACAACAAACTTAACAATAACAAATGTACAATAAATTTAATACGATAACAAATGCAATACGCCATAAAGTGAATTTGTGGTTATTGGAGAAGTGAGACATAACAGATGGATTTATTGATATTTTACGAGTATAATATTAGTCCTCTTTGCGTGTTTTGTTTTTTTTTAACGAGTATGTTTTTTAGTTACTTTTATTCCGTAGGTATGTCTAATTTACAAATGAATCTATTTATTCTTTTAGTTCTTGTTTTGACCCTGAGACGATTTGCAGAGCTTTTATTATCGCTTAGCTCGTAGATCATTGTTCTACATATACACGATAATATTTCACCATTTTTCTTTGACAGTGGCCCAATACATCTAATACAGCTCACACGAGTTGTCATTGGATGTTCGATGATGTCTTCAACATGAATCCCAAGACGTCGGAACCATCTTCCCGTTAAGGCGGAACATTGATTGCTTGCGATATTTTTTATATAATGTTCTTAACTTGTCTAATAAGTTACATAATTTCCACATTAACAAATTTGTATAGAAAATATACTGATAAATGATAATATAAAAACATTATTCTGATACTTTATAAACTGGAGAGAAAAATAAATAATTAAAAAAAACGGGTTAAAGGACGTTTTTGGCTTACTTTAACCAGTGATTCTTGACATAATTTGGAGAAAAACCGATCAGTGGCTGACTTGGCATCGCGTTCAGGTACCAACCGGGCGTCGCGTGTTCCATCGAAAAGAGCGTAAATTACATCATAAGAAATAATGTAGAGAATGATATTAAATAAAAGAAAATAAATAAAAAACATAAATAAAATAAAATTTTTGTGAAAGACAACAATAATACCGCTGTACAGAAACACGCTGTGAAATTCGTTCCTGCTTAAAATTAAACAAGTAAATATTCTAAACGTATTTTAACAAAGAATAGTGCGCTAATAGATACGGAATTGCAATAAAAGTGTAGTAAAGAAGTGTCAAGCTGTACCAGAACATCTTGTAATAACCTAAATACGATTTAAAAAAAAAAACGAGTTTGCTTTCAAAGCAATTGATAAACAGCGATCACTTGGTACCGTACTCTGTGCTCGACCTACTCGCAAGTGTTGAACTCAGCTGTGTGTGTGTACGTGACTGTCAGTTCTCCACCCACCAACACCGTCCGCGCAGGGACGCTAAACCTTTTGTCGCTCTATATTTCGAAGCAGTACCATGGACTCCTGTGACACCTTCTCTTTCATCTCTGCGGCAAACAATATTATAAATTCCTTACAAAATACTATAATGGACCCAAGCAATAAGTTTACA
This sequence comes from Limnephilus lunatus, assembly GCA_917563855.2. NCBI lineage: Eukaryota > Metazoa > Arthropoda > Insecta > Trichoptera > Limnephilidae > Limnephilus > Limnephilus lunatus. The sequence continues at coordinate 60,295,949 of OU830601.1, forward strand.
AAAGAGCAAATGGGGAAATTATCACCAAAACTCACAGAACTGCTAGGGAATATAAGCCTTGTTGCTACCAAGATGGGATTGCTAGAGAATAACCAGCCTGCAAATACTGATATAAAAAAACAAAAAAACATTAAAAACAAGTATAGTATCCTAATCACTCCAAAAAATAAAGATACATCAACTGAACTTCAAAAAAAAATTCAAAGGCACTTTAAAACCAGCCAATTAGGAATATGCATAGAAGGCATAAAAAAAATCTCCCAAAATAGAATTATAATCGATTGTGTTAAAAAAGAAGATGCTAAAAAACTACAAACTTTAATTTCTAATGATCTTAATGATATTGATTGCAAAGAATTAACAAAAAAAAAACCAACAATGATATTCAAGGGAATTTTCAACGACTATATCAAAGAAGAATTCACTGACGATATCTTAGACAAAAATGAGGACATCAAAATTGTAACGCAAAAAACAGAAAAAAATTCTATATTTAACATAAAAGCAATAATTAAAAACAAATACAATGACACCGCTAACTATATAGTAGAAGTAGATAGCACAACCAGGAAGATCCTGTTAAATAAAGAAAAAATAAACATTGGCTACCAGCGAGTTACGGTTGACGACGCCACCCCAGTGGTACAATGCTACTACTGTCTACGCTACGGACATACATCAAGAAATTGCAACCAGAAAGAGAAAAACAACTTGCCTGTCTGCTCGCACTGTGGAGCTGCACACCACTACAAAGAATGTCCAGCTACAACAAATCAACCGAAGTGTGCAAACTGCACTTTTCAAAATGACAGATTTCAACTGTCATTTCCTACTAATCATAATGCGACTGATAAAACCAACTGTATATATTATAAAAAAATGCTGGCATTCGCACAACAGAAAATTGAATACTAATTTGGATTCAAGGTATAGTTTTCATAGTGACTCATGTTTATTATTGTCAATATATTATGTATGTACTTGCACAATCAAAAATCTAATAGCTAACAAAATTAGTAATGCTATGACATATGCTTTAAAAAAACATGTTGTTTCTTATCAATCTGCATTTTATAAAACAAGTATACTTACTATTAAAACTGAAAAACCTAAGATATATTCAAAAATTATACTAAAATTGTTTTTTGAAATGTCCATAATCAAACTAACTGTCAAAATTACAAAAAAATATTTGATCTTACGCAGCAAAATTTGGAATATTGTTATAAATTTTAAAGATCTCTTTAAAAATATCTCATGTCTGTTCTCAACGTCTTACATTTACGTATATATTTCGAAATATCCACAAGATATAAAAAATAATAATTCTATAGTCTACACATTAAAAAAACGTCATATTTTTCATCATTCTACGTACTATAAAATCAGTATATATATATTTAAAACTAAAAAAATTAAATCATTTTATATATTGATGATAAAAAACCTGAATATTTTCTTCATGATAAAACATTTCTACTACATACTACATTATTATGTTTCTTTTTCCATTACATTACGTCTACATTCAACATTTCTATATTTCTACCAGAAAATAGATAATACAATACCAATACACAGTTGTGTTTACCGAAGGCTAGTAAATTATAGACTACTAAAGTCTAATTATAGATATATTACTTCAAAATTATTATTATATACATTACTAACCCATGTATCACGCTGCCAATATTCTATATGCAATAAATCTCTACAGTATATGTTCACTTGTACTATTGATATATGTATGTATGTACTATGTTCTATTCTACTCAAGCAAGAATATTGCAGAACAAATTATGATGGTTTTACTGCTATTAATACCTATTGTACAAATTTTAAATTTTAACACATGCAATGAATAATATTAACTTAAACGAAATCGATAAAAACCTAAACATAGAAGAATATGTATGTGAAACAGCAATAGAATGCAGTAAAATATATAAAAATATAAAAAATCGATTAACAATCTTACACCTAAATATAAGAAGTGTAAATAAAAACGTGGATGAATTTCTTGTATCACTAAATACACTCTGTTCACAACCAGATTTTATAATATTATCCGAAGCCCATATACATTCGAACATAAACATACCAATTATTCCCAACTACAAGCAATATGTTACAAATTATCAGATTAATAAAAATAGTGGAATTGTAGTATATACTATTGACAAATTTACCGATATCAACGTTATCGAAATACCCATATGTAACGTAAACTGTCTGTCAATCAATTTTAATGTAAACAATAGGCCCTTTAATATAATCGCTATGTATCGCACACACAGTTCAAATGTACAACTATTTATAGAAGAGTTAAAAAAAATTCTCTGTAATAAGAATACTTTAAATTGTATATTAATAGGTGACATGAATATTAATATTGGCCCAAATAATCACTGTAAAAATAAAATTGAATATATAAACACGATGAATGAAATGAATTTTATGTCATGTATAAATAAGTTCACAAGAGAAATTGCAAAACAAGCACCATCGTGCCTAGATCATATTTGGACCAATATTAAAAACACAGATAAAATTAAATCTATCATATGGAAAAACGATATAACAGATCATCATACGAATATATTTGTTTATGATCTATGTAAAAACTCAGAAATTTATGATCCTGGAAAAAATATTAAAATCATTTCTAAACTGAACTATCATAAATTAAATAATAAATTACGCAATGAATCATGGACATCAATATTAAATTGCCAAAACCCTGATATATGTGCAAATTATTTTGAAGAAACATTAACTACTAATATCGCTGACTGTACCACCTATATTAATCTCCAAACTAATGCTAAATTAAGGAAAATTAAACCATGGATTACGCAAGGTCTAATCATATCCATCCGGAAAAAGGAAAAACTCTTCATTCAAACAAAAAAAAAACCAAACAATAATCACATTAAAACTGAATATAAAATATTTCGAAATAAACTCACAAAAATTATTAAAGATACGAAAGAAAAATATTACAAAGAAAAAATAACCCTTACAAAGGAAAACACTAAAAAAACATGGAACACCATAAACGAAATTATGAATAAAAATAATAAAAATAAATCAATTATAAATCTTATAAACAACAATGGAAGCACATTAAATGCTATCCACGAATCAAAGACGTGTGCAAATATTTTCAATAATTTTTTCGTAAACGTCGGACAAAAACTTGCTTACAAAATTGATCAAAATTATCAACCAGATGATATACATGAAGATAAACTAAGTGAAAACAATCTATCAGTTTTTAAATCGATTACGGAGGAAACTATTGAAAACATAATAAAATCACTAAAAAATGGTGCTGCACCTGGATATGATGGTGTAACTACAGAAATCCTAAAAAAATGTTCTAACTCACTAACTAAACCAATTACTCATATAATTAATGTAAGCATTGAAAATGGAATATTCCCATCAAATTACAAAAAAGCCATTGTAACACCTGTGTATAAATCCGGAGATTCGAAAGAAATAAACAATTACCGCCCAATATCGTTAATATCCAATGTAGCTAAAATATACGAAAGAGTAATAAAGAAACAAATTGTAGATTATGTGGAAAATAAAAAATGTATTAATCCTAGTCAATATGGTTTTAGAGAAAAAATGAGCACACAAGACGCAATAGCGGAATTAACTAGAGTTATTTATAAAGCATTGGATAAAGGGAAAAAATGCTTAAGTATATTCATTGACCTCCGTAAAGCTTTTGACAGTGTTTCACACTCAAAATTAATCAACAAACTAAATAATATAGGAATAACCGACAAAGCAAAATCGTGGATAAATAGTTATTTATATCAAAGAACACAGCAAGTGAAAATAAATAACGAGTTAAGTGATATAGAAAAAATTAATTTTGGAATCCCACAAGGAACTGTACTGGGCCCAATACTATTTCTATTATATGTAAATGAACTTTTTGAACTCCCAATCGTCGGAAAGATTATATCTTATGCGGATGATACAGTATTAACAATTGAAGAAAACTCTTGGAAAGAAGCCGAAATATCGGCAAATAATGCAATAAATATCATTAAACAATGGTTTGACAAAAACTTACTTTCTTTAAATGTTGAAAAAACTCATTTTCTACCTCTGAGCCTAACAGAACATATTTCAAATATAAATGTAAACATTAAAGTTCACGACAGAAACTGTCTACTTAAAATCACACCCTGTAACTCAAATTGTATACATATTAGCAGTAAAGAACAAATAAAATATCTTGGAATAATTATCGACAATAACATTAAATGGAAAAATCAAATAAACTCCACAATAGACAGAATGAGAAAACTAATATATATATTTTTCAGACTTAGAAATACTATCACATTAAAAATATTAAAAGAAATTTACTTTGCACTTGCGCACTCGGTATTACAATATGGAATCATAGCTTGGGGGGGTGCATATAAATCATCCCTTCTCCCACTCGAAACAATTCAAAAAATTCTTATAAAAATTATCCTAAAAAAACCGTATTACTACCCAACAATAAACGTATTCCAAGAATTCCCTGTTCCCCCACTTACAAAAATTTACGAAAAAATAGCACTACTTCAGCTACACAAAGATATATTTAAAAAAAATATTACCCCTCTGCTAAATATTAGCATAAGGAATACTTCTATTGGTGGACTAACTATACCACCCATACGAACCACAACAGCACAGAATCACTATGTATATAAAGGAATAAAATTATTTAATCAATTACCCGCCGATATGCGAACAGAAAAAAATTACGACAAATATAAAAAAAAAATTAAATCATATTTTGGTAGTCCCACCATATAATTTTAACTTTTATTATATATGTTTTTGACTGTTTGTTATTCCAAAGGTTTTATGTACATCCTATATATATTTTGTTTAATTACCCTTATAATCTTATATGTTATTAAGTCTAAATCTATTCATAAGTTAAGTTCTTAATGTTTGTTACATCCTATTTATTCCATCAAGTTTGTACATCCTATATATATTTTGTTTAATTACCCTTATAATCTTATATGTTATTAAGTCTAAATCTATTCATAAGTTAAGTTCTTAAGTTTGTTATAAGGTTTTGGAAAAAAAAAAAAAAAAAAAAGTTATTATCAAGTTGTCCTCTCCTAAACACAAGCAATAGCTTTATTAGGAGAGTATATAAAATATGTTATATTGTATTAAAATAAACTTATTGTAAAAAATTTACTCAATAAAGAAAAAAAAAAAAAAAAAAAAAAAAGAAAATGAACAAAAAAAACGCAGTGTAAATAAAATTTTAAATGAGTAAATTAACTTGACGATCTTTCACACCAACGAGGGAAGAGAGTAGGGTTTTCAATCCCGCTACTATCATGCATCCCACTGCAGACGCCAATAAACCTCAATTCATGAACCCGGGAACCCCTGCTAATTCACCAAACGTAGCGAACCACTTGGGGTGACCTATGTGTATATCCAATAAATAGATCCCGACGGTACAAAGACCCGCCTCCCAAATTACCTGAAAACATTGTTACTTCTTTCTATTCTCTGACAACGAATTTATCTCCTCTTTATGCTGGTTTATGACCGTGTTTTTTTTTAATATTATCCATACTAATTTCGGTAGTCAATAAAATAATTTAAGTTCAATGACTCTTTAATTTTCAAAATTGGAACTGATATGAATAAACCATATCAGACAAAATTGACAAAATTATTGCATTAATTAACAATTTCTTTATTCGAAATGCGTATTTCTGTTTTTTAGATGTCTGAAAGTCTACTTACGGCACTCGAAAGGCAATTCTATTCGTCTCTAATAATCATTTGTCCACAAATTAAAAAATACATAACTAAAACAATTGCAAATGATAGTTTTGGATAGGCAATGACCTTTAGCCAAATGTTATAAACACTTTCAGCTTAATAAATCTACAACTTTTACATCCCGTGATTATTGCAGATTTACACCAGTTACAAATAAAAATATTTTAATTTGAAATTTTGAGCTTTTTGCTGACCAAAGCCGTGCTTTTGAAGTGCCCTTCATGGTTGTGGCTATCTTTATTTAAAGCCCATCATATTGTTTACAAGTATACGATTATTTATCCCCTCATGTAATTCCACCGGCCACCAATTCACAATTACTTATAAAGTCACATCGTGGCCATTTTTATCTGTTAAAAACACTAATAAAGTAATGCTAACGATTTTATTATAGTTTTTCCTTTTGTAATTCGTATTCCCGACGGAACATTTTACGCGTCATTAGTTCTCGGCCGGTCCACGGAACCGCAGCGCCATTTACCCAATGGTTATCGCTTTTTATACTAACACGTCCCAGAAACTGGGAATTTATTTCTATCGTCTTTATTTGTACATTGGAAATGCTCCTTTTCTGTTTTATTTATTAATGTATTATATTAACCCTTGTCGTACATTAACGTAGAAGGGGTATTTATAATAATCCCATTGTGGGTTCCGTAATATTTAGTCATAAATGAGTGTGATGTAAAAAGGTTTAAATGCCGCGTTAAATTATTTTTAAATTGTGCCATTTTTATTTTGAAAACTTTATTAAAATAGCTTCATGACTATATTTTGGTATGGGTACTGCCGTCCAGGGACACATTAATTGGATAACCAACACCCTTGCAAATAAGTCATTCCAGTTGGTTCGCTACGTTTGATGACTTCGGCAGGGGACACGGGTTCATTTGGTAAGGTTTGTCTAGGTCTTGACGCCTAGGTTTGCCCACTGTGTGGCGGCCCGGTTCTGTAGAGACTGGTTGATGGAGATATTTTACCTCTCCAGCCGGACTATCTCGGTCAATAGCCTTGAACCGCAGTGGGGGGGATGGATTCAAACGGCCATCAGTCCTGGACTCGTTGACGTCCAGATCCCTAACAACCCCTCAGCCTTTTTTTCCTTCCTAGGACTTCCTTTCCACCCTTTTCCTAAAATTACCATTCATACAGCATCCTCAAAACTGACATAGGCCCCGAGGGAAATTGTTTTCCTCAGAGCCTCATATATGGAGCTAATGTAAAAAAAAGAGAAATTTATTAATATTTTCGAAAATCGAAATTCGCGATTGACAGAACGTGGTTAGCGCTAAAAAAAAACAGATCAATATTTTAATACTTAAATATTTTCAACCTTACTAACAAAAAAACACTTCCTAAACATTAAAAGGTAGTTGAGTTGCACATTGAGTAAAAAATATAGGTAAAATTTCTATTTGAAATAATTACTAATAAGGATGAACAAAAAGGCAAAGTTGCATTTTGCGCGTGAGATTTCTTTCAAAATGACGGTTTTGATTCGTGATGTTTGATTCAAATAATGTTATATTTCAAAATGTCAATTTTAATAACCAATTCGCTATTTTATTAGAACAATTATAATTTTTATTTCGTTTTTAATCCATTAATAATTTCATGTTGTGAATCTAGTTTCGTGTTGTCGGAAAACGCGAAGTTATTTATAACAAACTATTTTTTATTTGAATTTTACCGCGTGAATTTAAAGTGATGTATTTAATAACATATAAATTCGTTTTGCGTGTGTACGTGTGTTGGTAATACAAGAAATGAACGTTAATATTTCGCAACAATGAATCCAAAAGATTAAATTTTTTAACTGTACAAAAGAGAAAAAATGGTAAGTTACTCTTTTTCTCGCAGATTCCTTCAATAAAAGAAAAGCTTTTTCTAATTTTCGTAATCTCCACAATTTTTCGACGTTTGGAGTAAAAATATCCATGGTTTATTTTCTTTCAACAGTTCAATTTTGAAAAAAAAAATCAGTGTTTTTTTCAAATACAAAAATCTAAAATGGTTTCTTGTTTCTAAAATGTTATTTTTTTTCACAGCAACTTCTAAAATATAAAGCAAGTTTAAAATGCCTTCTAAATATTCTGAAATTCGATGAAAAATGATTATTAACTAGCTGGTACCCGGCATGCGTTGCTAAGCCATTTAATAAAGAAATTGTTACTGCTCGTCCTTTCCCATTCGTCCCGTTCACCTTACTCCTCACCTTCCTCCCCCCGCATCCCCTTCCCCTCACACGTTCCACTCCTCCTCCTCCACCTTCCCTCTCCTCACTCTACTCCCTCTCCCCCCTTTCACCCGTCCCGCGAACCTTCTCCCGAGTTCCCCTCTTCCTCCCGTATTCGCCTCCCCCCTCCCGCGTATTCTCCTCCCGAGTTCTCCTCCCCCCTCCGAAGTTCCCCTCCACCCTCCTAGGTTCCCCTCTCCCATCTTGCATTCCATACATTTATTCCCAACACATTCATTTTTAAAACAGTTCCCCTCACCTTCCCCCATCCCGCGAACCCCCCCTCATGAGTTCCCCTCCCACCTCTCGTATTCGCCTTGCCCCTCCCGAGTTCCCTTCCACCTTCCCCCTCCACACTCCACTCCCCCCACATCCCCTCCCGCCATACCCTTCCCCCCCCCCCTCCCCTACAACCCCCCTTCCTTCCCTCCCCCCTCTCACTACACCAACCTCTCCACCCCACCCACCTACCCTTCTCCACACCCTCCCCCCTCCCCATCCCATTTCTCACATTCCCCACATTCATTCAATTTTCTAACTGCTCGCATGCCACCTATTACAATTTTTTATACAAAGCTCAACATGAGTTTTATACATAAACAATGATCCAATTGGGTCCAGTGGTTCGGAAGTTAAGTGCATACATACAATTCTGCGATTCATTTTTAGAGATAGGTTTTAACTACGACGCCAACAAAGCACTCTTTTTAAGGTGAATAGCCTAATTAAAAAAAAAACATCGTTTCCAAGGCAACAATTTGTTTGCTTTCTTCTGACGTTTGAAATATTTTGTACAGTTTACATGGGAAAATTAAATTGTTATTTTTACCATCTTCCTCGCAATTTTTCCATATTTTCTAACCTTGTAAAGCTTCCCTTGACTACGACAAACATTTCAAAACCAAAATCAGCTAAATTGGCTTAGCCGTTCTCGAGTTTTAGCGAGACAAACGAACACCGATTTTTATTTATACACATAGATAACATCTTACACAACAAATAAACAACCCTCTTCGACGTGTAAACAGTGTATTTCTTTCCATGAACTTTTTTATGAACGTTATGTATCAGATTTTTTTTATTAGTAAGGTTTACACAACATGGTTGTTTTTCAATTGAACAAAATTTTCATCACATTTATTTATAAGGCCTTTAAACTATTATTTCAATCAGCTCGGATTCTTACATCACTCACGTGGCTAAAAATGTGTGCAAACCAATGCAAAACTTGATTTCTCAGATATTTTAACACTTTAGCTCGAAAATATAATTTATTTAATTTCTTGGAATTCCGAAACTCTTGGGAAATTCGCCATATACGTAGAGTAATATCGAAGGTGGCATTGTGAACAGTGAACATTAAACACAATAGAACGCATTTACAGTCGACCGATAAAAGTGGCATTTGAAAAAAGATTTCCTATTTCACAAAAATGGCGGCCATTGATAACGTGAAATATCCGCAGATTAAAAAAAATGAGCTTTTCACACATTTTCCGAATGATTTGTTGACTTCGGTACCCTTGTGGGTCTAAAACCTAAAGGTTGTATTTGGATATTTGTTATAGAAAAAAATTATTCCTAAATGACTGACGGGTCAGTGGCTGAGTTGGAATCGCGTTTCCAGGCGTCCCGTGTTCTATTCCTCGGCTGGCTTAGTCCTTCATCACGACATAAGCAACTTTATATTGTGCTTACTGTGATTGTAGTAGGAGGTTTTTAAATATTGTCATATTTTTCGTAACCCCGAAATTTTAGTCTTTCTTTAAAAAAAACTTAAAGATTAATATTAGACGACATGTATTATAATTAGAAACACCGAAAATACATACATACCTAGAACACAAACAATATTGTCGCTTTTTCTAAAAATCGGAATAAAAAACTTTAAATAAATAATAATAAATGTATGTATATATTTTTTTGTTAATATTTTTATTTTTTAAATGCAGAACCTGATAATGTTATTATCAGGTTCTGCAAGTATTTTGAATTTGATAAAAACAATGTTAAATTCAATTTTAATTAAATTTTAAAAAATTAAATGGAATTCCACGAATTAAACCCAAAAACAATTAATATTGTTATATTATTTATTTTTGGAATAACTTATTTATTTATTTATTTATTTACGCCCTAGTGGGCTTTTACAAGATAGACACATAAGTAATACAGTTGTGTTAGCAAATACATAGTATTCAATTTATATTGATTTATGATAAATTTAAGACAAATTAAATGTATAGGTATGGAAAGCGAAATTTGTAAAAAAACATATAAAACTAAAAGAAAATAAAAATATAGAGTGTATTCACTACGGAGTCGTGCAATCATACATTTTACTAAAATAATTATAAAGACTTCGTTTTGTGACTAATACGGAATCTTTAAATATGTCTACAGTATTCCCAAATTTATTGCCCAGATGATGCATTCTATTAATAGGTGTATGAGCCTCATAATTCGTTTTGAAATTGTCACAGAAAAAGGTAACAAACACTTTGTCTCGTATTTCTGGTCGGTATGTAAAATTTTATTTTGGAGAGAATTTCAGGGTTGTTAATGCAATTATTAATAATTTTATTTAATAGTGCAAGGTCAAAGATGATCCGCCTATCTGACAGCGTAATTATGTTGAGTTGTTTCATCAAAAGGACAAAGTTAATAAATCTTAGAAATTTGTGCTGTACCCTTTCTGTATTGTTGGAGTGGATTTTATACATTGGGGACCAAATTGGCGAATTGTACTCTACCTGGCTTCTTACTAAAGAAGTGTACAATGTTTTCAAACATTCTAGTGACTTGAAACCACTTGCTGTTCTGCATATGAACCCTAGCATTTTTAAAGCTCTATTTGTTATTTCATTTACGTGCAGAGTAAATGTTAACTTTTCATCAAATATAACACCTAAGTCCCGAGAGTTAAAGAGTATTCATAGGTAACATGACTTTGGATTTTACGAAAACGAATAACTTGGCATTTTTGAATGTTAAGAAATAACGAGTTGATCACACACCAGTTATAAAATTTATCTAAATTTGATTGTAAAATATGACAAACCTCTATACTACGTATCATTTTATACATTTTCAAATCATCAGCGAAGAGAAGGACTTGCACGTCTTTAAATACACTAACAATTTCATGAATAGAGCCTCAAATTCAAATATGTACCTAATCATTTAAGACAATATTAGCGACTCAATCGAAAATTTGAATCAGAAAAGTCAGAAAAAGATCCGGTCGCATCTAGGACCTTAAACCTTGCCGGGGCTCTGGTCTAAGAGCAGGACCGAACAGAACTCTGACAGGGGTTCAATTATTCCTATGCGTGATCTATCTTTTTCTGGTCTTTTGTTTCTAATTTTCGATTGAGAGTCGCTAATATTATCTTTAATGATTACTTAAAAAATCAATTGCTTGCGTTCTTGTATCGCACGGTGATGTCAGCGAAGAGAATGTGTCCTGACAAATAAAGGTTCCCAACTCAGAGCAGTCTTATATATTCAAGAATTTCACCCTGCAGTGCCGTCAATGGTGTCAGCCGTGATGACGATGACAATGAACCCTGACACAGAAAGGTTCGCCACTGACAGGAGTCTTATCAGAATAGGAGACTTTATTCCGCAATGGTAGGGCCGGCCCAGCAACCGGAGCAGTCCGCTCAGGGCACCGTCTTGCCAACGCACCAAAGAGCCGACAATATGTACATAACACTCAATACAGCGTCCTTGAGATTTTAAATAGGATGTACCTGCGAATATAATATCCTTCGTACTTTCTGTTAATTTTGTACCATCAGTGATTTCTGACGAACTTGTGCAAATAAGTTGAAAAACAAGTGAGACCTTTTTTAAGAATTTCCTGATATTTCTCAGTCTCATTGTTAATAAAAATCTCCGGATAAACCTGGTTACAAGAAGTTGTGTGCGAGATGGGTGCCCAGAATACTCACACCGGAGCATCATCAAAATCGCGTGAGGGAGAAGCTTTTCTGGACTATATCGTGATGGGGGATGAGACCTTAGAGTCTCACTACACCCCAGAATCAAAAATACAATCACTTGATAATAACCAGAGAACACCAGAAATATGTCGTTTTAAATCAGTGTTTAGACGTATTGACTCTTTTCCACGAAAAATTATTAATTGGTTTCGAAAGATTGTTCTATTATCTAGTAAATGGATATTTTGAATTTTCAGAAAAAAATTATAATTTTTAGTATAATAAAGTTATAGGTCGTTGGCGGATTTGTTAAATTTTTAAAAAAGTACATTTATTATACAACACCCATTTCAAATCATATAATCATGCAGTAAAATAAATCAATACATTATCTGGTAAACGTATGTTACAGAATTATAATTTTAGTTTAAATAAAATCATTAAAAAATATATAAGTACATGTGTTTCTTGACGAAAATTGGTCTGTTTGTGTATTTATTTGCGCACTTACAGACTAATGTATTTCAAGTTTTTTACATTCTTATTTTGCTAAGACATCATTGAAAAATAATAAATACTTATGATCAAATAATAATTACAAAAAGTACATAATTTTAATAGTTTTATCAACACGCCTTTCAGCATTTTTGGATGTGTGTATAAATTAAAGCAAATTTGGAATGAAATAAAATCGATATTGAGTTATATTTTTAAAAAGCTGCTATGGAGAGTAATTAATCTTTTTCATTGGAACCGCCCTGTACGATCGTAAGAACATCTTTCGGCCTATTTTTTTTTGATTTTCGGCCGCTGGCTAGTTATACGCTCTTCAGTAGCGTCATTTGTCTTCTTGACCGATTCAGCCGGAGGATACTGGCATCTGTATTTAAGCCGTGGAAAAAGGCATCTATTTTTTTAAACCGTAAGGAGGTCTTATTGGTGGATTTTAGGTCTAAAGAGACTATCATATTGCAGAGGCTTTCTGCAATACTCTTAAAACTCAGAAGAGCCATTCGGAACCGCAGAAAGAGAATGCTCATCTGGGAATGGGAAGTTAGCCTCCTGCATGACATTGCTAGGCTCCGCACCACGCGATTTTCACAGGAGTTGCTGACATAACTTGGTTGGGATATTGCCACCCATTCTCCCTTTTCACCTGACTTGATATCACTTTTTCAATAAACTACTAGAATTTTTGGGTAGGAAACGTTTTTGAAGGGATCTGGAGGTCGAGAAAGCCGTGAAGAAGTGGCTGAAAGAGCTAGTGGCGGTGGTCTACGACACTGGTATACAAAAGCCGGTAATAACTGCTTAAAGTGTTAGAGAGCCATTAAATGCTACTACATATATTTGACCGAATATCCTACGTTTTTAGGATTCAAATATATGTATTTAACGCTTAATTTATAAACGCATGAACTCTGCGTATTGTTTACTTTAATATTGACGTTCGTGACGTATTGAAGAATATTACAACTTATGACATTTGTATATTTTTTATGGCCTAATTGATAATAATCCGACAGATATAAATTTTAATTCTAACATGCCTTTTTTAACATGTAAACTCATGATCAACGATTTGTTAGAAAAAATATTACACCGAAAAAGAAGATAACACTAATAATCTAAACAAAAAATATGATAGAGAACAAGACACGGAAAAATAGAAAAACATAACAGTCGCAACTGGGACTCGAACCCAGAATCTAACGTCTAACTGGGACGGGCGCCTTTACCAATTCGGCCATTGCCATATTCCATCAACAAGTTCTAGGTTCGAGTTTCAGCGGCGACAGTTATCTTTTATTTTCTATTTTTCTATGTCTTGTTCTGTTACATATTTTTGTTTCGATTTTTGGTATTATCTTCTTCGTCAATGATGTATTACATTGATGGGAATAACCTTCAAATTTAAAAAAAGTGAGTTGTTCAAATAATTGAATATTCATTTAGACTTTTATAAAAAGGTCAGTTTAATATGTTTCATATAAAAATAAAATCAGATATATTTATCAGAGACGCTATCTAGGTTAAAAACCAGTTCTTAGAACGATTGTTTCCAAATTAAAAAAAATATTTGCCTATAATGTGGAAAAATTAGTCGAAGGTAATATTTTTAATTCTAAAATTTGAAATATGAGATTGACAATTATGCCGGTTTGGTAGAAGGTGCCAATGGCCGAATTGGTAAGGGCGCCCGTTCCAGTTAGACGAGAGGTTCTGGATTCGAGTCTCAGTTAGAAGCAATTAAAATCATTTGCTAAGTCTCCGCTTTTGTATCCATTGTAATTTTCATAATAATTTCTAAATTAAAATATGTACCTATTTATTTTAGAGTTTAGACCATTCCTACTCAATGTTACCATGTATCCCTTCAAAAAGTAACTTGGTAATGAATAAGCAAATAGAATCATTATCATGCTCAGTCTCCGCTTATGTAGCTAGTGTAATTTTCATAATAATTTCGAAATTAAAATGTGTATTTAGTTTAGACCAGTGGTCTTCAACCTTTTCGAGCGGCGTACCCCTTGACTCTTACTATAAATCTATTGCTCCTCGTACCCTCTATCTGTCTTTGGTCCACGTGTAATGAAAGTGGCGTTTTATTTGTAAATTTTAATAATTTCTTTATTATTTACATGATTCTAATAATCAAGTCATACAAACACAATTTACGCAATTTTATACAGAGTGTAACACGACTGTAGGCATTTTAACCAGTGATTCTACATGCGTGTCATATTATTGCGTACCCCCAATTTGGCTTCGCGTACCCCCAGGGGTACGCATACCACAGGTTGAAAACCACTGGTTTAGACCATTCTTACTCCAATGTTAACATGTATTCCTTCAAAAAGCAATAAAAAAAAATCCCAAACATCATAAATATAATAACGATTTGAAAATATAATTAAGTCATTAATAATTCATATTACTTGGTAGGTTTTAAAAAAAAATAAACAATTTAAACCTTAACAATTAACAATGTTGAAGTGAGCCACAAAACCAAGGTAAATAGCCTACTGGAGTTAAAATAAAAAATATTTAGAAAATACAAAACAAAAATAGTACACAGTATTACTGAAAACAACAGATCATCTTACAATGTACAGGGTCAAAAGTTCAAGAGTCGAAAACCACCAAACCCAAAAGAAGACTGACAACCTCCTTTCCAAGATTTAACGGTGAGCGTCCATCTGCCCGCGCCGCACGGCACACAATATAATATATTATATAGAAAAATGCGTTCCGTGCCGTGCGTGCAGATGGACGCTCACCATTGCCATTAACCAGCGGCTGAGAATTTAAATTTCGTTGAACGATGATCTTGCGATCGTACCCTTGCAACTGTGCAGGGCGGTTCCGATAAGAAAGATTAATTGTTCTCCATACCAGCACATTAACATTATAACTCAATATCGATTTTATTTCATTCGCAATTTGCCTTGATAAATAACTACATCAAAAAATTCTCAAACTCGTGATGATAAAACTATTAAAATGATGTACTTTTTTAAAATTACTTTTTAATCATAAGTATTCATATTTTTTTAATAATGTCTAAGTAAATAAGAATGTAAGAAAATCTTAAATATGTTAATTTGTAAGGCCGTAAATAAATAGACAAATCAATAAATAGAAATCTAAAATTTGATTTAAAAATGACACATCTCCGGTTTCGTCTGTTTATTCCCTCTTACATTAATTTAAAGTACACTACATTAATTTAAAGATTACAATTGAAAATCTTGAAATATTTTTATAAAATCTTCCTACATATTCTTCTATCAAAGTCGTACATGGTTTTATCCCTCAAGGTAAATGAAAGAGTAACATCGTAGCATTATTTCCGGTTTTTCTTTGATACGGGATAACTTCCAGAAAGATGAAAGGAGCAAGAACGAAGCCTTGTTTCCCCTGAAGGATCGACATATCTTCAGGGAGCTTTCCGTGGAAATATCCATAATACCTCCCCAGGGTCCTGTTGTTCCTAGCTAATAGAGTGACGTTGCATAGTACCGAAGTTTGCTGTCAGAGTAGCAAAAAGTCAAGTTTTTATGGAAGTTGCTTGCTTTCAAAAATATGTTTGCACTCCGAAAAATTCAGTAAAAAAATCAAAAAAGCTTGTAATCACGATCACCTCGTTTTTTGGCCATAAAAAAATTGAAAATTGAACCGAAATTCATGATTTTTTTTGTTAAATGTCCGTTTTTAAGGCGGATTTTTGACCAAAAATGTTGAAATTATTTAATTAAGGATTTTGGATAGGTTATTGGATTTGAATGCTAAAAAAATTTACATCTTTTTTTCGCGCTACAAACATGACTTTTAATTTTTTTTTTTCATAATCAAAACATTAATAATTTTAAAATAAGCATTCATCAGTAACTCTTTATGGGATTTAAATTCCAAACTTTGCAATATATTAATTGCAAAATTATTGTTTTTTCGGGTAGATTACGAAATAAAATAATGGGAATTCTATTTGGTAGTTCTGTAAGATTATTTGTAAAAATTGATTTTTTTCAGTATCAAAGCATAAAAACTAGGAGAAATATGAATTTTTTCAAATTTATTTCATAAATCCATAAAAATAAATTAAAAATTGGGTTTTAAGAGTACTTTGTTTCTTCAACGGGTTAATTTTTTAGTTTAAAAACTAGCGATAAAATCAGGCGATGTATGCCCTGTAATGAATGGAATTTACATATAATTTGAGAATTTCGCATTTCATTTAGAGCTGCATCTGAAATTTAACCCTCTTTTAATATTCCATCTTCATAAATAACTCTAATCTATACTTTGACGTACTTCAGAGGAATACATCGATCATTTAATGTTATAATTTAGGAGTTAATTTAATATTTTTCACATGTGTTGCGAAATTGCGCGATTCACGTAAGGTGACGTCCACATTAAATGTAACACTGAAGAGATCCATTCCCCATTATATCCGAAATGAAGGAATATTTTCTTTCGTCATCCTTACGCAAGTACAGTTTGATAATGCCCTCAGAAGGCGAAACAGCTGTCACGCGTAATAATAATTACCAGCAGTACTTGTTTATAAATAAACTGTTTTTATTAATTTAATAATAAAATTATTGAATATATAAAATAAATAAAAATTTAAAATGGAGTTCTACAAATTAAACTTGATAACAATAAAAAAAAAAAAATAAAAAAAAAAAATAAAAAAAAAAAAAAAATAAAAAAAAAATTACTTACGCAAGTACGTTGGGTAAAAATGTAATTTCTAATAATTCAAAATTTTTTTTATTTTCAGAAATAATTTATTCTGATTTCCGAAAGTATGAAAAAAACGTGAAACACGTGCACGGTAAGAATTTCTTTAAATAGGTACTACTAATATCTTACGTAAATAAAACCACTTCTTTATTTGCTTTTATTGAAACCAACAAACAAATTTAAATTGCTTTCTTTCGAAAGCCACACAACAAAATTGTATAGATTGTAATGCTTTGGAGGCATACTGGACTGCTCCATGATAGCTCAACAAAGTGGCATTGCAACCCAAAAGTACGTAGAAAATGGTATTTGTTATTACGACATCTTAAAAAAAAAAAGGTTGTTCTAGACCACACGACTAAAGTAAAACTTCACTAGCTTCTGAAAGTACATATGACATTCGAGTGACATACGACATTGGGGTGACATATGACATTGGGGTGACATATGACCATGGGGTGACCTATGACCCTGGGGTGACCTACGATCGTGGGGTGACCTACAATTGTGGGGTGACCTACGACCTTGGGGTGACCTACGACCTTGGGTTAGTATGTACGCCTTACCTTAATTGTGCAGTATATACGCCTCGCCCGATTACCGTTCGCATCGATCATCGTTCGCATCGATTAACGTTCACATCACACTTTTCATAACGCATTCACCAGCTTACCCCCAAAGTCGAGCGTGCGTAAAGAAGTTTTACTTCAAAAATAAAAAGTACATAGTACATTTATAATGCCTTTGGAAAAATACAGAAATTCGTTGAGAATTTATTATTAAAACACATATGTACAAGAGATAAACTATCCTCTTTGGCTGGATAAGCAATACACATATCTTTCCAAGAACTATTTTTGGCAGTTTTTAATTAGTAAGGTTTTAACATATTCACGATGTTTTTTATAAGGCCGTAAGTATTTAAAACAACAAAAAAAAACAGAGTGTGCAATTCACACGTGGTAGAAGTGAAACCTTCAGAAAACTAAAGTAGACAAGAGTGGGGAGACTACGATGCACTTTTTTATCAACGTGAAGGATGATTTTTCCATATTTTTATCATTGAATCCCAGTCTACCTTTTCCTATACATTTGGAGTCACTAGATGTCGATTTCTTTTGTGTTTTCTTTGCCGGTACATTTTAGAGTGGTTTGAAGATTTGATATTGGTTTTACAATAAGAAAAAAATTTGGAATTCTTAGGATTCGGTCCTTGATCTGCTGAATGTCTGCCCGTTGAGGTCCGTCAGGCACTTTATACCGCTAGACCAAAGGAGTGTAACTTAAAGGGTGTAACTCTGGAATTATCGCATTATATTGTATCCGAGTACGCGGGATATAAAAAAAATATTTTAATGCTATCTCACTCTCCCGCAGGATAAATCTTATAGACGTAGTTGTTTGTCTCTTTTTAGTCGCTTGCTTCCGTTTCATCGAGTTTCAAATCACAACGGTGTTAAAGAAGTATTCAATTCAAAAAAATTGTAGACTTAGTTCGGGTTAAGTTAAGTGTGAAAACAAGTGATCAGAGAAATTTTAAATTAGATTTGAAAAGGTACCATCACATCGCCTGCTTGAAAATTTCCAAATCATTCATTTCTGCCTCTTGACCCATATTTTTTATCACTTACACGTAAACTATACAGGATGTTACAGGACGTACTTGACTTACTATTAAAACTGATTCCTGAGATATTTTGGAGAAAAAATTGTATATGAAATTTTCGTCTCCGGAGACGTTTTAAATTTTTTTTTTTCTTCAAACCCAACAAAAAAACTTTCTTCCACATGTCATCGCTGGTTCCAACCCCTCAACCAGCCCTAACTGTCCATAACCTACTGTTTTTTTTTGTTTGCTTCGAAAATCAAAAACAAAACATCAAAAATGTCACCGGATACCAAAATTTTTTTACACTTTTTTCTCCAAATACTGTCAGGAATTACTGGTTAAGTTAGTCCAGTATGCCCCGTAACAATGTATATTATTTCCACAGCAATATCCCATCTTTCGCAATATAATTCCTAATACACGGACTCAAGGAAACTAAACGGTAGGTACATCTATAAATTTAGTCTACAAGAGAATGAGATAGAATAATTGGTTTCCTTTTTGTGCGGTGCATCGTAGCCTCCCCACTCTTGTCTACTTCAGTTTTCTGAAGGTTTCACTTCTACCGCGTGTGAACTGCAGACTTTTTTTATTTTTGAAATGAAAACCTCTTTAGCACCGTTGTGATTTGAAACTTGATGAAACGAAAAAGCGACATTAAAAATAGAAAAACAGTACAAACACATGCATCTATAGGATTTAGCCTACGAGAGAATGAGATAGAATAATCGGCCTCCTCTTTGTGCGGTGCTTCTTAATAAATTTATAGATGCAGTTTATTTTATAAACAAGTTCTGCAGTGTGACAGCTGTTTAAGCTTCTGAAGTTTTATTTATCCCTTTAGAAGGCGAAACAGCTGTCACGTGTAATAATAATTACATAGCAGAACTCTTTTTCGTTTTTATAAATGGTGTTTAACGTGTTGTTAAATATGAACTCAGACATTTACCTTCCTGCTAAACCCACAAAGCCTTGCGTGTTAATCCACTTTCAGCCGTATATGAGGTTTGGTATTAGAACCCTTCTGTGGTCTGCTACCCGCAATAACGTTAACCAATTAGTATTAGCTACTACTTCAGTACTGCATTCATTGATTGTGTTGCATTTACCTTTCCTTCTATGTTTTCTTAAACTTTCCATGTATGACGAATAAAATGCAATTTGTATTCCAATAACCAAACACGAACACTTTCTCCATACGGCAAAATATGAAACAAAGTTTGAAAATAATTTATTGTGTTTAAAATATTCTAGGCAATGTAGTTAGTTGGTTTAACATCTGCCAGTACCTGTACAATTGTAACGAAGGTATAAACCCACAGAGCGTGCGTGTCCGAAAGGCGTGTCGGGCTGGTGATAGATATTTCTTAAAACCCCCTTCCGGAAGAGCTTTACCGTTGATTTATACTTGAAATGGAAAAACCCTCGAAAATTAACCCTACCGCGAGCAAAGGCTATTGCCAAGACGTACAGCCAGGAGAGAACTAGGTAGTGAAATATAAATAATGCATTGGAAAATAAGACACCTCGTTTTTCTTTAAACATAGAAAAATCCCTAATCCGTTATTCTTATACAACATTGTGAACCGTATTGTTAATTGATCATTCAGAGAGGATTGCATTTCGTTGCCTCGAATACCACACCAGAGGAGCGATTTTGTGTCTTTTGTAGATACGAGAAAAATCCCGTACGGAATCAGCTGTCAAATTTGTGTGATTTTCTATTTCTTTCAATTGCTTTTTCAATTGGAGTCGTGGGCCGATGACAGTTACAGCAAATTTTAATTAGTTTAAAACTAGAAATACATTGGTTCAACCTACAGATTATGTAAATTGCTATTCATTTCAACATTTACTACAAGAATTAACTATTTACGTGCACAAAATAGGTTCTTACTTTGGCCAAACTATGTAATTCAGGCGTATTTGTTTGAAACGAAACTGCACAAACTTAATATTCATGTATGCCTACAGTGTAACGCGTTCTATACTAGTTAAATTTGGCGGTAGCTGTCATTGGCCCACGGCACCCATTGAAAAAGCAATTCGCAAAGTCGCCTCAGTTGAAGATACACCTACCTGTGACTCCGTAATTTCAAAAGTCAAAATAAATATATATTTATTTGATTATGTAAATACCACACAAGCATCCTAACCATCTAGAGCCAGAGAAATCATCCCTAATTGGTGTATATTGTGAGCCTAAAGGTAGTGGGGAGGGGAAGGAGATGGGGACGCGGAAAATGTTGAAGTACCTGGCTATACAAATCTGGTCATCATACACGATTAAACCCATTTCAAGCAATGTTTCAATCCTGAATGGTGGTCTTACACCAGGAAGAGAAGCTTTCACTCTGAAACCTGCCGCAAATATAATTGGCGTTAGTTGCGTGCCGCAAATATAATGGCATTAGTTGCGACGATGAAATACCCTCCGTAAACAGTTGAATGAATTCATTTTAGTGTTTATTATTTTTTTCAGTTTCACATCTCATGTTTTTCATGCTTATTCGTTTTTATTTTATTTATGTGTTGTTATTAACTTTAAACCTTAACTTATGATTTGTCTAATTTCTTTTGTTATTTCAAAATATGGAATGTTTTGCATTGCACTACCCCTGCATACATTCTGGAATAAAAAAACTAGTATTATTATTATAACTTATATTTTTTTAAATTATTTAATTGTGAAATAACATAATTCAATCAAATAAAACGTTCTTTTCATATGAAATTTACTTGCACACGCCGGGATTTCAACGCCCCCTTTCTACGACGGAATGGGGGTATTTTTAAACTAAATCATCGATCATATTCTCTATGGCTTCTACTTCCGATGGCCTCCCTGCCAGTTCGCTTCTGCATAAAACTGGTTGAAAAGGAAACAAAAAGGAAGTTCTCTAACAAAAAGAAATGACCCAGATATGTGGGGAGACGAGGGATGTATTATGAAAGTTGAAAGCTCCGTGAACAGGTTTCACAACACTTTCAAACCTCGCCTCTTTTTTTGCCTCGTTTTGATTCATTCCCGCGTTACGTGGAACAATAAAATATAATAAGACTCTTTCGTTGGGATACGAAAATGATGATAATTTAACGAGGTAATCACAAAAAAGGTTGGATATCTGGAAGATTCACGATCCATACTTTTATCACGGTCAATACAAATATAAATTACTAGCAAGTCCCCAGCATGCGTTGTAATGCCACTTAAATAAATAAATCTTATCTCCTTGCATGTCCTTTCCCATTCGTCCCCGTTTCCCTCCCACCTTCTCCTTCCGCCTTCCCCGCATTCCCCCCCCTCCCCTTTTTCATCACCCCTCCCGTGTCCCTCTTTCGTCTCTCACTCCACCTTCCAGATTCCTCCCCCCTACCTCCTTAAACCACATCACCATTAAACTTTATGTTTAATGGTGATGTTTTTTTTAACTGGCACGCCATTTATTGTAAAATTTTAATAAGAATTTCATAACGCCAGAGCTCACCTTCCATAGAAACCTTCGCGGGCGTGCGTACAACAAATTACCAAAATTTTATCGGAATCTCATGAATAGTATAGGAATTTTTTTTATATATATATAGAAACTATCGCAGGTGTGCTCACATAAAATCACCAAAGTTTTATCGCAATCGGATGAATGGTTTAGGAAGCAAAGGGACAAAACACACATTCACTTTTATGTATTAAGATTTAGTGACCTCTATAGCAGGGCTCCAAGCTTTCTGCTTCTGAACAGAGAGGTGAGGGCTCAAATTCCGGATTGAACTATGTATTTTCCTTTACTTTTAACCTGTCGTTCCTTCAGCCTCACAAAATCAAATCTAATAGCTGCTGACAGACAACGCAGAGACTAAAAAGACGTCACGACTACAGAAGTGATTCCAGTTGCGTTAAGATATTTGCACATTACAATGAGCGCGGTTTGGTTTTTTTGGCAAATAAACAAAGGTTTTTAGTTTAATTCTTTTTTAGCACAATTCCTTTTAAAATGAAGGTAATAAAATCAAGTAATATGTGCATTAACGTGTATTTATGGCTTATGAGTTTCAACTGCTTCCAACTGTCCGAAGCCACGATTCAGGGAGAAAGGGAAATGAAGGATTATCATCTTCGTTCAGATGGCGTTAGTTGCGAGCACGGCCAACAATTGATAAGACATTTTCCGACTGACGATTGACAAATTGTAGCGCGGCTGTCATAGTTTCAGATAAGCTTCGGTTAATTAACAATATACACAACTTTTTGAATAATATCGTTCTTTATGCAAAATAACTGACTGATTAGTAAATGGAGGTGAACTAACCAAACTCTAAGAATTGAAAGAAATCGTATACGCGATCGGTAGATTTAATTCATTCATCCGAGACGCGATTTATTTATTCCGTTCGATCTTCAATTTACGAAAGAGGTTGAAATAGACTATGGACCTCATTTATTTATTTATTTTTATACAATAAATTATATTTTATAACATAATTTAATAATGATGGCCTTACTCGGTAGCTTACCCAGTTACTTACAACTAATTAACTAATTAACTAATCAACGCATACATAGGTTAGTATTTTAAGTCAACATTACCAATTTATTATTATTTGACGACTGACGTTTCGGGATATCAATTTATAGAAAACTCTTCCAGTTTTGACATCGTAAATCGATTTTTTATTTATTCTGTCAATATCGGTTCGGCTGTCAACAGTGGAACCACTATTTAAAAAGATGTAAGCAACATAAGCGTTTAAAAAAAACTCAAATACCTACATTAGTTTGTAAGACCGTAAATATGTAAATAGACAAACTGAAATATTTTCATTGCAAAACAAGTGCGCGGATTTTATTTTTTTTTTACATTAGCTCCACACAGGAGGCCTTGAGGAAAATAATTCCTCTCAGGGCCTCTGCCATCTTTCCTCTATCAGATCCAGACAAATCTCACCCGAATGAATGAACCCGGGCACCCCTGCTAAGTCACCAAGCGTAGCGAACCACTTGGGGTTAAATATGGCAGAGGTGTTGGTTATTCAATAAATGCTTCCACGGGTGGCGATACCCATACCCGCCTCCCAAATTGAAATGATTTTATTTAAATTATTGACTAAAATTAAAATTCTGAAAAGTGACTTTCCCTGATAATTTACTTTTCTTTGTAATTCTTACATTTTAAGAAGACAGGTGAAATATAAATATAAAAGAGACATCGATTATTTTTTCCTCACCGTGAAATCTTGTGCAGAGGGGGAAAATAAGTTTTCAGCGATTTCTATGGTACAACTTCATGATTCGCGTAAGGTTTCTTCAGTAACTTCGATAACGAGGTTTTTAAAATACTAGTCAGTTATTTTTCCGATAGTTTCTTAAGCCAAGATTTGATATCCTTAATGTAGTTATTTTTTGTTTTAATTCGTGTGATACGATACTGCGTGGGAGTTTTTTTTTATGTATATGCGTATATTATTTTAGATTAGCTCCACACAAGTGGCCCTGAGGGAAAAAATTACCCAGAACCTGTGTTATCTTTGGACATGCTGTATGCCCATTAGGGAATGAAAGGAAAGTAGGGAAGTAAAAAGGTATGATGGGTGGATAGGAACCTGGGGATCCATACGTCCATGAGTGAATAACGTATAAATCCATCCCTCCCACTGCGATGCATTTCGACGGATCGAGATCCATCTGGAGACTTTAAAAGGTCTTCATCAATCAGTATCTTCTGATTCTATGATGAACCAACGCATTTACTATCAAGATCAAGACAAACCTGACCCCATGAACCATCCATCTTAGTTAACCACTTGGGGACCACATGGTAACCAGCACCCCTTTCGTAAGCTATGACCTATGATAGGGATGCTGATTACCAAATAAATGGTTCCCGGGGCAGCGGTACCCTTAGCCGCCTCCCAAAATGGCCTATATATATGTACATATTATTATTGTAAAATCACCAAACAAAATACTATAACTCAATTTCATGCCATATTAAAAATTTAACGTTACAATTTCGTTGTACACAATATATAAGCATGAAATAACTCCTACACCAAGCTCAAGAGCTAGTTCTCTTAATTGGTGTAGAAATCCTTGAAAATGTGTATTTCACAATTTTGTTTTTTCCATAGAGTACCATGTTCATTACTGTAACAATGTTATAATTTAAACAATATAACTTTACTGCTTAAAAATCACAGCTATTATTTGTTCAGAGGTAATATTACGCTTTCGCATATTTAGCAATTCATATTATCTTGGCTCTGATTGTGTTAGAGGTTTACCTGTCTTTTTTGAGATGATGAACTAGAATATATTTCACTTCTTACGTTATTTGCTATTGCCAATTTTATTTTAAAGGGAAATGTTAGTGATGAGATAGGAGAGGAAAAATGAGGTGAGATTGGGTTGAGATTAGGTATCTGGGCATTGTATTCGATTTGTGGGGCGCAGATTCAGGTTACGAGTTAAATTTTCTACGGCAGTTGCGAGATTGGTAAATAGATCTTAACAGGGAGTTACTTCCTAATCTTCCTCATCTCCATTACCTTTCGTTGTTTCCGAATAGTCGGGAGCAGTTGGAACTATTGTGCGATATTCGCATAAAACACATTAAAAAGTGAAATTTAGTCAGGAGTTCAGAAGACACGAAGAGGTTAGACCGAGGCTCACGTACATTCATCCCCTGATTTGCTCCACCGGCGGTTTGTGAAAGATCCGACGTGTATTATGATTAATTATTAGTATTGTAGCAGGAATATTTTTTCCTCTCGCTAACACACCGCCTGTTTCTCCCCTAACGTTGATCCATTCATCTGCATTACTCCGCATATTGCTCATAATGGTTTTAACTGTTTGAGTTAAACAATGCTTTACTGAAATGATTTAAAAAAAATACATTATTCACCGATTCAATAATGAATACCCACTTACTGAAATTTTAAATTCTTCAAATGGCATGATCTCTCTCTTAAAAGTGTATTTATTTTTATTTCTTATTTTCTGAGTAAAACCTCAAAAAGTAATATTTAATTAAATGAAGACAATATTAGCAAAACTCCATCGAAAATCTGTAGACAGAAAAATCAGAAAAAGATATTGGCACCTCTGGGGCTCGAACCTAGTACCTTCGGCTTTCCGGGCCATAGCTCTAAGCTAAGGTGTCTCTATCCGATTCGGTCATTTTTAACTGTATCTTACTTCGACTAAGAACTATCAACATTTTATTCATTTTCTTAACGCATATTTTTATTGACTGCTATCGTTATATATTTATTTATTTGTTTCTATACATGGTACCTAGGACTAATGTTAACAATTCAGTTTGTATGATTGCAAGATTCAAACCTGAACTAAATGTTGTCGTGTCTGGATGAATTTTTATCCATTTTATTTTTAATATACGACATCTAATGACTTTTCTGCAAGTCTAGGATAAATACTTATTTTTATTTTTAAATTTATGAGTAAAACCTCAAATTGTTATATTTAATTTAATGAAGACAATATTAGCGAAACTCAATCGAAAATCTAGAGACAGAAAAAATAATGGCACATCTGGGACTCGAGGGTTTGGGACCTGGGTTCGAGTCCCAGAAGTGCCAATATATTTTTCAGATTTTTTTTTGTCTACAGATTATTGATTGAGGTTCTAATATTATATCAATTTGATTAAATAATATTTTTTATATAATATGTTGGGCTCCATGTATAATTATCATTCGTTAATATTCAGTACTCATTTCTCAACTAACCACCACAAACAATCCTTGGTTCTTCAACGCTTACACTTACTTGTTGATGTTATTTGGCCTTTTGACTACATCTGAGAAGCATTTGAATAATCTTCCCTGGCTTTTTCTTCCATCCACTTATTCCCCTGCTGGTCCTAATATATTCCCTCTTTTCTCCGTCTTTACATTTCCTATTCTTTTCAATACTTTTCTTACTCCCACGTGTGCTTTATACCTAATTCTTATTGTTTGTAATATCGGATCACTTCAAATTCCTCCATTTCTAAAATATCTTTCAAAGAAATGTTGATGCCCCACCCCATTGAAAACATTTCTTCTAAAATTAATATAGCAATACATACCCATCTACTATACCACACATAAATCAAAACAATCTTCGAGGGTTGTGAATTTAGATATTTCGTCTATTTTATTTTAAAAGAAACAAACAGCTTTTATGTTAGGTACATTATAGCCACCATTACCTATACACTTTTGAGGTTAAATAAGATTAAACCAAAACTTTTTTTTACATGAATACCGCACAAGAGTCCTAACTGCTCCCGTCTGGAGCCAGTGGGACTATGGATTCCTCAAATTGGGGTACGTTGTGAGGCTGAAGGTAGTGGGGAGGGGAAGGATAATAGGAAAGAAGAGGGTCGGGAAGTACCTGGCTATTCAGATCTGGTCACCAAACACGGCCAAAGCTCTTTCAAGCAACGTTTCAGTTCTGAATGGTGGTCTTACGCCAGGGGGATACTGAGAGTATCTTCCACTCTGGAACGTTCCGCAAATATACTATATATTATTTTAAATGAATTAGTTGTGAAATAACACAAAGTAATCAAATGAAATTTATTTACCACGCCGGGATTCGATCCCGCGAACTTTAGAGTGCGAGTCAAGAGCCTTACCGCTGTACTATGCCGGCCGTCATATGTCTTACGCTAAAGTTGCTTTAGATATAGGGGCATGTGAAGCATTACCATTATGTTACCATTACTTTAGATATACATATATGTGTATATTTTTTTGCATTCGCTCCAAAAGTAGGCCCTAAGAAAAATTTTTTTTTCAGGGCCTATTTCATCTTTAGGAATGCTGGGTAGAGGGTATTTTTAAGGAAATTAAGAAGAGAAAGTTCTGGGAAAGAAATAGGTATGAGAGGTGGATAGGAATATAGGTAGGGTTCAGTATGTCCAGGTCATCCGCCGCCAGATCCAGACAAACCTCACCCCATGAACCGGGCACCCCTGGTAAGTCACCAAACGTAGCGAACCACTTGGGGTGTAAGGATGGGAGATGCTTTGAATAGGATATGTTCAATTCGGGAGGCGGGTATTGTTACCGCCGCCCCGGGAACCAATTATTGGATAATTAACACCTCTGCCATAGGTCACCCTAGGTGTCTCGTTACGTTTGATGACCTTGTAGGAGTTTCCGGGTTCAAGGGGTGAGGTTTTTCCGAGTCTTGGCGGCAGATGCGTCTTCCCACCAGCTACGTGGCAGGCCGGATCGGGAGAGAATTGTTGAGGGAATCCCTTTGAATTCTCCAGCCATCCTCTCTCGGAACATCTCCTTGCACCGCAGTGAGAGGGATGGATTCATACGCCCGTCATTCCTGGACACACTGAGCTCCCAGATTCCTACCCACCCATAATACCCTTTTCCTTCCCAGAACTTCCTTTCCTGAAAAGACCCTCCACACAGCATTCCCAGAGATGGCATACGCTCTGAGGGGAATTATTTTTTTCGGGCTTTCTGTGTGGAGCCAATGTTAAATAAAAAAAATTCTAATAAAAAAAAAGCTCTAGAAACATTCTATAATCACGCATTAATTTATGATTGTACTTGTTACTTCGGTTCGATATGTCCGAAGTTTATTGCTAATCTCTACATTAGGAAATTGTGTGAATAAAATTTGTGTGTTTGTATAATTAAAAAAAAATTGTATAAACAGAGTTTTATAAATTAAATTGCTGTGTTTTTACTTTTATTTTATTTATATACGTTTTTATTACAGCAGGACTGGTAGGATAGTCCAACTCCAGTGCTCCGTATTACATAATTTACAAATATTATAAAGGTAGTTACCTAATGATAACATAAAATAAAATAGTTATCTAAAGAAGTAAAAATAGAAAATGATTAAATTGAATTAAATTTTAAAAATATTTAATCGTTCATCGGGGAGGTCGCCGCATCATCTGCATCCATCGCTCGTATAGTGGAGAGCTGAGCCACTCGGATGCAGCCACGACAATGATGTTGGTTGACTTCCGTGTCCTGTCCCAGAAGCTGGCTAGTCGGTGGCGAAGTTAGGCAGGGAATGAGTGAACCCTCCCTCCAGCGAACACCATGGAGGCCCTGCAGAACCTTGGAAGTTCCTTAAGTTGCCTATATGCATTGTTGTAGTATACCCTAAGCATGTCATATTGTGCTGCCGGGTATTGTTTCCATAGCTAAGATGCGTACAGGGTAGTGCAGTATGTATTAAAGAATAATTTTCTGACACCGCTTCAGTGGTAGAACCGCCTTGAGAGCATTCCAGCCCTTACATTAATTAGTGTTATTTGTCGATCCATGGCATTCATATCTTTGGTTTTAGATATATTCCGGATATGTAACCTCTGAGGCCAAAATCAATTCAATTCCTCTTGGACAGATTGGAGAAATATTTAGTGGCTCCTTGTTGTGTTTGAAACCGACGATTGCACATTTACCTATTCATTAAAAACGTTCATTAATGTACACGTTTGGTTCGATTTGCATAAAAGCAACGTAATACTACTATGCCATTCTAGTTTGCATGTCAAAATCAAAATACTAAACGATATTAGCATAATCTGTAGACATAGAGCTGAATATTTAATATCCTCAAAATATGTTGATTCTCTAAAATGAAAACGATAAACTTACCGATATTGTTATCTTGGTAATTAAACATTACTTGATTGACTGCCGTAATGTACCATATTATGAATATGAACCAAATTCATTTTTAGAAAATGAATTTTATAAAATTTATTATGATAAAACTATTCTAACAGACAGAACAATTAGTCATAATAGACCCGATATAGTTTTACATGACAAAATTAAGAAAATAACTTATATCATTGATGTCGCTATTCCAAATTCTTGTAATATTCAGAAAACTGTTTCTGAAAAAAAAAGAAAATATACAGGTTTAGGAAATGAGATTAAAAGAATTTGGCATTCTCAGACTGTAAAAATATTACCATTTGTTATTTCGGCTACTGGCATTATACCTAGCTCTCTCATTCAAAATTTAGGCGTATTAGATTTGTCAAAAAATTTGTACATAAAAATGCAAAAGTCGGTCATTTTAAATACATGTAGGATTACGAAAGATTTTTTAAATATTTATATTGAGGGATCAGTAGGATTTATCGGACCAGTTAGGATTTCATCAGAGCCGAACCCTCTGATATTAAAATATCTGGAGTCGGTGAAATATTTTCCCATTATGTTTCTGGTGGATTGACGTATTGTTCTTGTATTGTTTTGTATTTATTATACTTATGTAGTGCACTTACATTGCGTGAATTTACTAGATATTCATTTGTGGAAAAGTGTGTGGAAGGGTTTAGTCTTTCATTTGGGAAAGATTCAACCCGGACATAAAATCTGGAGCACCGTAAATAATGTAACAAATCTGCTAATAGCTAAAACTTCTTAATGTAACGATTTCGATGATCGGAAAAACTTTATAAATTTATTTAACGTGACCCTAAAGGCTAAAACACATTTTATCAATTTGTCCTCAGCAGACAAACACGTCTGATAATATTATAAGACCTATCTCCCAGAACGGGAATATCCTTATTTCCGTAGATTATCGGCCGTTGAAGGATTAAGCTTGCTCCCAATTCTCCCAACGATCTGGCATCGGAACTAAAAAGAGAGAACAACGGGCCTACTGACTAGAAAAAGAACATTTATTTTTATTTTTATTATTATCATTACGTTTATTTGCGCTATTTCCTTAGCTCACACTTCCTTCCGTGAAAGGAAAATGCGATAACGAATTTCAGTCTGACGCCCGCCTTTATTTTACTGAGCCTAGAGAGAAAAGATTATCGAAATTCGGATAAATCGTACAAAATTTAAGTTTTATTTTGGGTGAATAAAGAATACGTTGAAAGTTTATTCTCTTAAAACAAATAAACATTCTTATTTAAAAACAACTATCCTTAATGCTTATGTCCTGGACGCGTTTAAAACTATTAAAAAAATGTTATTTAACGTAGGTATTTATTTTCTAATGTGGGTTTTTTTACATAGAGGCCTCAGCACGGGTAAGCCACCCAGTGAGGCCAACATTACTGGGTTGAACTATGATATGTAACATATTGTATAAACATAAAAATAAGTATTTTTTGATGTTTATTAAATGACAACAAATCACTTGTAAAACACCACTTATTTAATCAAATTCTCTGCTAGTATTTTTCATCATCCCTCTTGAATTTTTCCTTCTTCTCTACTTCCACTAAATGGAGAGTGCCGTTGTACACCTTCCAGTTACTCTGGGTAGAGGTTACTCTTGTGCACCTACGTGAAAAAATCTTTACATAAAGTTTTTCGAAATATAATGTAGACATTTTTCTTGTTTTGATGGTCAGGTGTGCAAATTCATCAATTTCGGAATGATACTGAAGATTTACACACACATCAAATCCACGCCGCCACCCACCCGCTTGCCACAGACTTTCTTCTTTATATACTAAATAGATACATTTCTACCAGGTTATGGGAATTTTTATAAATGTTCGTCTTATTCTGACAAGATAATAATAGATTGTTCGAGAAAACAAAGCTTTTTCTTTTCATATTATATTTTCTTCAAAGTAATAAGATAATACAAAACAAGAAGTAGCATTTGTTTACTAGTCTTCAATAATATTAAAACTTCAGTGGTAATTCCTACTAAAATTTAAGTGTTTTCTTCAGTAAAATAACAAAAGCCTCTATTATGGTCTCTGGGCGTAAATGTCGCTATAAATTGTGCTGAACCATTCGTTTTGCAAATTAAATTTCTCAAATTGTTTTAGTGCTTTTGCGTTAGAGTTGATAACACTACGATGACATGCGCGCTAGAGCTATAATAAGAGTAAATAAAATAAGGCTCTTTAGCCACCGAACCAGACAATGTTAAAAAATCTTCTAATTGAGCCGCAGAGAAGGTTTTATTGTACAAAATCCGTGTTAACTTATCAATACGATTGAGGGTAAAAATAATAATATTATTTTCATCCGACCAAATATATTAATGGGGTGGCACAGAATCTTATTAGATACTAGTGAGTTACCGGCATGCGTTACTATGTCACTTAATAAAGACATTGTTTCTCTCTGCGTGTCCTTTCCCATTCGTCCCGTTCACCTTCCGCCTCCCCTTCCTCTCCCGCGTCCCCTTCCCCTCACGCGTTCCCCCGCCTTCCCTCTCCCCACTCCCCTCTCCCGCTTCCCCCGTCCCGCGAACCCCCCTTCCGAGTTCCCCACCCACCTCCGACATTCTATTCATTTAGTCCCGGTACATTCAGTTTTCAAATAGCTTCAAATGCCAGAGCTCACCAGTACACATAGAAACCATCGCGGGTATGCACACGTTGCACACATCAAATTCCCAAAGTTTCATTGCAATCGGATGAATGGTTAGTAACGAATAATTTTATGATGCCAGAACTCACTATTATTTATAGAAAACATCGCGGGAACGCTCACATCAAATCCCCAAAGTTTTATCGCAATCGGATGAATGGTTTAGCAACGCATAGACATCTCATATACATACTCATATAAATACATGTAAGCATTTCTTGATTTTTATGTATATAGATGATATACATTTTCGAAACTCCCGTTTTTCCCCTTTATTTACATTTTCCCGGATCCAATACAATTTCTCCTATTCCATCATTATAAGCGAAAAATGTTGATTGTGCAAAAATGGAGTACTTACGTGACAAAGGATTGAATTCACGACTTATGAGTGGGAGCTCGACGCATTCGTCACTCCGCTACTAACCATCTACTATCTCAATAAGAAATCAAACGTTTCGCCTCCGTATTCAAACTCAATTGCACATGAGAAGATATGGTTGAGTGGTTGCGATCCCCGGCTATGAATCCGGTGGTCGCGAGTTCAAATGCGCAAGTAAATTTAATTTTGATTTATTTGTGTTATATAACATTTTATTCTTTTAAATTAACTAACAATGTGTAGTATATTTGCCGCCCGTTCCATAATAGTAGATATTTTCCGTATCGCCTTAGTGAAAGAAATGGCTTTAGCAGCTTTTGGTGACCAGATCTGAATAGCCAGGTACCCTACCTTATTTTTACCATTGCCTTTCCCTCCCCACTACCTTCAGCCTGACTGCATACGTCAATTGGGGATGCCATAGTCTCACCGGCTTCAGACGGTTGGGTTTAGTTGGGATTCTTGAGCGGTACTCGCATACAAAAAAGTATTTATACATATATTACATTATATGACTCGATCAACTAAGTCACGTAAGCCATCAATCATTCGCTTGGACATTATATTACCTGTCGGAGGGTTCCTAATTGGTTTACCTGAAAAAACATTATTTATTAATTCCGTACGTCGATTTTTGGAATTTTCGTATATTTCCGCTGAACATAAAAGTATCCAACTTATCAATTCATCTAAATACATTCTCTGAAAGCATCGATTTAAAATATGCTAGATTGAGTTTTTCGCTACGCAGCATAAAGGCACCCTCCATTAAGTATAAAAATTATATTATTCAGCAATCTTTGAATTGCATAGTTGAAATTTATCACATGAAAATGGATCGTTTCCACAAGTCATTCTTGGGTTCAACAGCTTGGCTGTGAGATGATTTGTCGGCCTCTGTATTTCCACTCTCCAACGACATCTAAAAAGGAGGTTCACTCATTCCTTCCCACAAAAAAACCCTCCACACAGCATCCCCAAAGATGACGTAGGCCCTGAGGGAAATTATTTTTCTCGAGGCCCACCTTATGGAGTTAATCTCGAGATATTAAAAAAAAAATCAATAATAAGAGGATGAATGAATCATAACTGATTATAGTAATTATAATTGCGTACCCTCTTCCTACAGTCTGAACTGTATCTAATTTTGGAACTTTATATATATATATATATTTTTTTTTTGAATTGTGTTATTTTTTATTAACCAATACATATAATATACAATTAAACAAAATATATATAATATACAATATTGGTGGTAACAATACCTCCCTAATTGAGAAATTCTCGTGTTTTTAGAGGATTGACTTCTATCAGACACCATTAAATCAAATAATATTTCAACACCTTATTTAAAAATGCATAATAACCATCATAAACCAATCGCCAAGAAAACATTTCAGAAAATAGACGAAATGCGATGAAATGACAACAAAACTAAACGTACTGTTGTATCTGAAAATTCTTATTAATTAGAGCCTTGAATGCACTTGGAAATGGACTATACAAATAAAGAATGAAACGAGAAAAACGGTGTTTGCTAATACATAATTTGAATTGGGTGATAATATGTGTAGGAAAAACTAAGGGTTTCAGGAAAAGGGTTATTCAATCACTTATAATTGATGTTATGAATATAGCTCCACCTCGATTCTCCCAGATAATTATCGCCACTCGGCCTTTATGTTTCCTCCTTCTTACAACATGGGTCACTTTAAGACCAATGTTCATTCCTTCCTCTCCTCAAAAAAACCCTGCTCACAGCATCTCATACGACATTTATTTTCCTTAGGGCCTCATGTGTAGAGTTAATATATAAAAACAACAACAACAAAACCAATAAGTACAAAACTATATTGTTTATTTCGAGAACGTCAAATAGCTTATTTTTAGAACGAATATGGCAACAACTTGCTTCCAAGGTAGTCCCAATAATTTTTCTGGTTTGAAAGAACAAATTCACTCGAATTTGATATTTTCTTAACAATTTACCGAATTTCAAAATACTTTTCCAGCAAGGTGATGGTAAGGGAAAGTTAGGTACTGGATAAATGATAACCCGCTAGGAACTATCCAGATTCTCATATCAAAACCAAATAGGTACCTACCAATTTTTTCATTATTTTTTACAAGCTTAATAAAATTTTACCGTTACAAGCGTAGGTTACTACATTATTACTACAATTTTACGTTACAAGCGTAGCTTCATCTAGTTTAATGTATGTAAATATTCGGCGGGTAATGAAAAATCCGCCCTTTTTGTATAATGCCCACAAAAACCTTCCATCATTCATTTATTCCAATTAATTAAAGTCAAACTCTCTCTTGTAACATAATACCATCCGAGGGGAGCCTGAAACATTCTAGTTTCGGCTTTCAGCAGCGAAGTTATCGGTATTCGTAAACTAAGAGCGCTGAAGAAGTCTCTTGGAAATAATTTATAATAAAGCTTGCAAACTTACCCATTTCGATTGAATTTCCAATGATTTTAATAAAGATTACGATCGTGCTCACAGAAAGTTTCACTGGGAAAATAATGTCGATTCCACAATCTGTTTTGTGTAATGCCACAAATTATGTAATTTAACCTTCTGTATTCAGAAAATTAGAAAATGATACAATATTTATATTTATTTACAAATGAATTGTTTATGCAATATTTAAACTTATGCCATTTCTAACAATCTCTGTCTTAGGAAATAGATTTAGTTTAAACTTGTTAGTTATTTTTAAAAATCATATAAATAAAGTACCTATGTGGGTATCTATTAAGAACTATTATAAAAATGTTTTTATTATTTTACAAATGCATTCAAACCCACAGTACCTTAACTTCACAAATACATTTAAACAGTACCTTTATCTCACAAATAATTCAAACCTATTGTACCTTCATCTGACAACATTTATATTTAATACATTTAAACAGTAGGTACCTTGATCTCGCAAAGCACAAAAAAACTTTACTGCCCCGAACTAACTGTATTAATTAAATGAAATTTTTAATTAAATAAGATGAACTTTTGATTACTCTATTGTTTGCTTGAGCCCTCAAATTAGTATAAAGTTTTTTTTTATTTTATTTGCGTAATATTTCATTCACAGGACATAAAAGAGGATAATCTATTGCCTTGGCAACCCATTTCGGGTTTGAAGGCTTTCTTATTACATTACTGTCAAGGAGACAGCACACGGATGGACGATCAAAGTGTCATTTATTCAAGGTGGTGCACCATCATTTATTTATAAAAAAGTAGGAGGTGCGGTTTGGTGAATAGTTACCAAAACAATGCAATTCATAGAAACTCGCTGAACTAAAATGAAGAGGAAAACTACTAAATTCTTTCGTAGCAAGTAAGCAATGCATTAAAATAATAGATCGCCTGAAATTTCTTTTATTATTTTAAAAATGATAGGATAAATACATTTTTCAAGAGTGTATTTTGTTTTATAAAGTCTTTAAAGGCCTTGACTCTTGGGTGGTATTCCAGAACTCATTTCTTAACTAAATAGCCAGTAAATAACAAAGGTTTTACATAAACAGTAGAACTTGTCAAAAATAATAGGGGATAAAAAAATCAAATAAAATGTTCTGGAATTCATAGTAAATGCGCATGTACAGTATAAATGTACAGTGCATAATGTCCAAATCGATTACGAGAACTGAAAAAATATTTTTCAGACATGACCAAAAATTGTTCCCGAAATGAATAAATGCAAGTCATTAAATAAAATAGTTTCCGGGTGCGTATTAGTGTTACTATTTTCAAAATCGGAACTGATGAATTTTAATAAAAAATTTCGAATTATTAAAATAGTCTAAATCTAAGTAAATCTAGGTAAACTGTAGAGCTGTAATGTCTTCTACAAGACGATTATTTTTTGTTTTGAAAGTTGTTTTGGCTTAATTTCCTCAATTTTACCCTGGTAAGTCTAGTAACATCCCGTGGTTTTACATGGGTTACCAGTAGATATTATAATTAAGTTAGATACATAATTACGGTTATTTGTACATTTCCAAAATGTTTAAATTTGTTCACAAATCACCAAGGGTTGAAGATTGTTTATCGATTTCTTGCAGTAAAAAATCCTGAATCAAAATGTTAACTTCTACATTGGATATTCCACAATTTCATAAATTTAGAGCATCTGACGGCGCCATGACAGTTGATCCGACGACAATTGTTCCCCGGGCGTACTAATATACAATGTGTAGTCGGCTTAGGGAAAATAGGTATACCTAATAATTTACACTAAATACAACTAATTAACCCCGAAGGGATGTGCAAAGAGTACCGCCGAATAACTAAAGTATAAAACATATTTTATTCTAATACATCAAAGAAAAATCTGCTTCTCTATATACTGTGAATACCAACGCATAAGTACAAAAAAATCGACACTGGGTATAAATTCATACCAACTTATTATAAAGGGTCTTTTTGAAGTCAATTTTACGATTGAAATTGGCAAATAATGCAAAAAATGTTTAATTTCATTATAACGGGGGCGAATTGTCGGCGGATCAACTATCGGATCACCGCATCTGACGTAGGTATTCATAGCATTTGAATAAGGGAGGTTTCAAAGTTCTTTTCGGTACGTAAATCAATTTACCAAAACTGGCTTAACTTTAAGCATCAACCCCCAGATATACTTATCCGTAATTCTCTTCAGTTATTTCAATAATTATAATTGTTTGGAAGACTCTTTCTTCACGAACTCTTTATTTATTGTCATATTTTAATTAACGTTTTAATTTGTACGCCTTCCTTTTCTTATATTTTCTTCTCTATTTCCTTTCTTATCTCATCAACTTATTTTCACTGCTTTTTTTTAAATTCTCGCTAAATCCAATTGCAGACAAACTCCCCTTAATGAAATGCCTTCGAATTAAAATAGTCCAGTCAATGTTAAAAAGAGTTCAAAGCACAGACGTAGAGTGATTAAGTGTCCTGCAGCACAATATATTTTTATATCTATATTCCGCAGCTTTGAAGTCAAAAGCAACTTTTTATTTAATAAAAGTAAAAAGGAGGCAGGTATGAGTATTTAAGTATTATTTACAAGTATTGGATAACCAACACCTCTGTCGTATGTCACCCCAAGTGCATCGCTACGTTTGGTGACTTAGCAGGGGTGCCCGGCTTCATGGAGTGAGGTTTGTCTGGGTCTCGGTTGCACCAGCTTTTGCCCACTGCGAATCGCGAGTCTGTCGAATCGGGAGAGACTGGTTGAGGGAGACGTGTTTAAGTCTCTAGCCGGACTCTCTCGACCCATCGACTTTTACCGCTGTGGGAGGGATGAATTTCAATGTCCGTCACTCTTGGGCCCAGATTCCTACCCACTCCTCATACCTTTTTCCTTCCGAGAACTACCTTTCCTTCCTTTCCCTAAAAAGACCTCCACATCATCCTCAAAGTTGACACAGGCTTTATGAAAATTGTATTCCTCATGGACTCCTGTGTGGAGTTAAAGTAAAACAAAAAACTGCATCCAATGGAGTGTGGTAACCCAAAATTGAAAACTGGTCAGTTTCGATGTGGTCACTAAACACGGTTAAAGCCATTTCAAGCAGCCTTTCAATTTTTAAGTGTGATCTATCTCCAGAACTATATTGACCTAAGTATCTATCACGATTACCTATTTACCTATTACATATTATTATGTGTTTTTACTAATCGATCAATATTTCCTTTGCAACACCTGAAATCGATGTTTAATTAATTATTTATAGTATTTGTAATTCACAAAGAGAATATGTTTAAATGCCTCTGGGTGCGCTAAATGTACCTACTCGTATGTGCAATTTCTCGACCATGACGATGATTGCACCCACTCTGATATTACTGTCTCATCCCTGCTTACTTAAATGATAAAGTAAAAAAATTAAAAATTATATATATTTTAACAGTCTTTATATATTTCAACAGTAACCTTAACGAGATGTTCACATTTTTGTTGTTGTTGCGTAGTTTTCCAAATAATGAATAATAATCGTTTCCACAATTATTTCGGCAACCAAAAGATACATAAATAATGTTTCTTTGAACTAACCATGTCAATCACAATTCCCGATATGTAGTAGTTAGGTTTAGGTATCTACCTAGATATGTAGTATAAATGTATTTTTACAAAAAACAATATTGTTTCGCGAGGCAACCTCAAATGTAAATATTTGAGCTAGTTTCTCGGAAGGTCACAGCACAATACAATTTTTTCAAAATTGACAGGCAACAGTCATTTCGACAAAGGGTTCAGGATCTCACTGGTTTTTCAGTATCTAATTCTACCTAATTTCTCTAATATTCCTTTGGTTTCTTCTTTAATTTGGCGCTTTGTCCCTTCCTCGTGCCTCTTCATTTCCTTCTGTTTACCTCTCAGGTGGTTTCAATTCATTATTTTTTGGTTTAATTATAATTTAATTTATAAAATAGTAGCCCTAGTAACAAAAGACCGAGTTTTTTTGTTACTGCGAACTCCGCGGGGAACGGTAAACAAACGAATATAATATTCTGTTTTGTACCTGAGCTTATTCCAGGGAATGATTTTTAGAACTTAAGACGGATTTGTATTGTTCGAAAACAGATAAGTTAATATCATTAGTGGATTTAGTTAATTAGTAATTCTAAGATTTTTTTATTGAAAAACACTCTTAATTTTTTTGTTTATGTGTGTGTCTCTTGAATAAATGTTATTGATCTTTGATGGAGGAAAAACGGCATTTCATAATAATCTGTACCAAATAAATGTGCAATTTTTTTTAACAAACAAGTATTTCATGGTGTACCTTCAGCAGCCGCAAGTATAAAAAGAATTAGATCAATGGTTATTGAAAACAAATATCTTTAATTAAATAATTAAAAACACTTTGTTTTTACCACAATGATCTTTACTTAAAAAGTCGACATGTTTCGAGAACGATGTTCTCTCCATCAGGACATCAAATGTAGTGTATGTTTAAGTTCATATAATGTCCTGATGAAGAGAACATCGTTCTCTAAACATGTCGACTTTTTAAATAAAGATTATTGTGGTAAAAACAAAGTGTTTTTAATTATTCAATTAATAAAATGGTGCCACAAAGTAAATTTGCAAAATTTGAAGAAATAAATATCTTTATTAGTACTGTGGCGACCAGAACGGTCGCCCTCTTTAGCCACAATCCTTGCGCCGCCACTGATACAGCCAGCATATTCTCGAAAGGCACAATCTACCTACAGTTGTAGTGTTTCACGCCGCATACGGCTGCATA
Organism: Limnephilus lunatus; assembly: GCA_917563855.2. Classification (NCBI taxonomy): domain Eukaryota; kingdom Metazoa; phylum Arthropoda; class Insecta; order Trichoptera; family Limnephilidae; genus Limnephilus; species Limnephilus lunatus. The sequence continues at coordinate 60,335,825 of OU830601.1, forward strand.
TTTCGGGAAGCGCATCGAAAGGCCTCGACTCAACAGCCGTCACATTCTTAAGGCCACGGAATGTTCCAGAGGCTTCTCCGCTTTGCGCGGGCGCTCAATATCACTTGGCGTTCCGGGTACTCACAAGGTCGGCTATATAAAGCGCAGCGACACCGCGCTAGTCAGTCAGTCAGTTCCAGTCGCTAGTATCAGTAACATCACCAATACATAGACAGTGCATAAAGTGATATCGTTCCAGTGCGGTAACCGCCAGGTCCACGGCGATGTGCCGGACCTGTGCCGGTGCATCATCAACCTTCGAGGACGCAACAAGCGACACAATTGCCCGCGACATAAGGCCCGCCGCACCTTCTTGTCCCGCAGGCAGCAACTTCTTAGCCACTGAGACTTCACTCTCCTCACGAGGTTTACCGCAGCCATCTCCGCGACACCGCGTCGAGCATCCATCCTGGACGTCAAGGTCTTCCCCACCACCACGGTGCGGAACAACATGCTGGCGACATGCAGACCCGAGGTCTGCTACACCACTGCATCACCGACCTTCATCACTGCAACACCTACGAGCCTCATCATCATCGCTCCTGTCTACACTGTTACTTTACACTAACTTTACCATCGCTACGTAGCAGCAATAAAGACTGACTCATACATCGACTGACGCCCTTTTCATTTCAACCGTCCCCGTCTCTGCCGATCCGCGCGTCCGCTCCCTCAGTACTTTCTGTTAATAATTAACTTTTCTGACGTTTTTTTAATTGTTTTATTTAATTTACTTATTATTGGAAGTTAACAGCTCCAAAGTAAAGCTTGTGTTTCTAAGCAGATTGGATTGACTATAAATTTTTGGAAAAGAAAACTGTGTCCCTCGGAAATTGCATTTTTGTAAAAAGAATTTGTCCACAAACAAATCAGAATATTAAACTTATGAATACTGGCAGTAGCTATACGATAAAATACACTATTTTACTGCAGCATTCATAAGCGAAACTACATTGCCCACTCTCCGATACAATGATCTCACAGTATGGGAAATCAGTACTTAGGTGATGTTGACATATTTAATATCAACTTGGCAAGAAGCTCATGTACTACTTTAGAAAGATACGGTATATACTTAATAAAAATGATCTGTTTAAAGTCTATAATGCTCTGTGCCAATCACGCATAGAAGTTGAAATTATTGGTTGTGGATCTGCCTCAAACATCCTTATGAAGCAGCTAGTTAAAACACAAAAGGCAATAATTTATTTATTTATTTATTTATTATTATTAACGCCGATTAAAGCGGCTTTTACAAAATATTACAATTATTTTACATATGAATACAGAATATACATAGATAAAAAAATATAAAAATTAAAAAAAAATATAAATATAAAATACATAAAAAAGAACAATATAAATTGTAGTATCAACATAAAAACAACAACGAGTAGGTTATTATAAATACAATACAACATATTATAAATCCCAGACTATATGTATTAAGAAATTAATACTTTAAAACTGTATTTGATTATAATCAAGCTGAAAAGCGCTGACAGACAGTTTTAATTAAGTAGTGTTTGTATGAGGTTAAACTAGCAATGTTTATAGATTCATCCAAAACATATTTATTTCCAAGTACATGCAGGCGATTCATTATAGAATTGAGTTCAGCATTAGATCCTGTATTGTTGCAATGATAAGTTAATTTGAAACGAACTGATCGACTAGGTACATGGAAACATATTAACGAAAGAAGTTCAGGGGAGTTCAACAGGTTGGTAACGATTTTAAATAAATAAAATAGGTCTGAACAAATTCTTCTTTCTTTTAATGTATCGAGTCCCAATAATTGTAACAGAAAGGGATAATTAATGTTTTCGATGAATATTCCCAATTTAAAATTAATATAACGTAAAAATTTATGTTGGACTCGCTCAAGGGAATTCTCATGCACACTGTAGTAAGGATTCCAAATGGTGGAGTTAAATTCTAGTTGGCTTCTAACAAGTGAAGTGTAAAGTAATTTGACAGTTTTTAAATTTTTAAAATCCTTTGAAATCCGTAAGACAAATCCTAACATTTGCATTGCTTTACTGGTTATATTATTAATATGTTTAATGAATGTTAATTTAGTGTCAAAGGTTATACCAAGGTCTCTTATTTCATCAACAGATAATAAGATGTGATTATTGAGAAAGTAGGTAAACAACAAAGGGTTTTTTTTCTGTGGAATCTCATAAGTTGACATTTTTTTACATTGAGAGTTAATTTGTTTATAAGACACCAATCATAAAAGCTATTAATATTAGATTGAAGTGTCAGACAGTCCTCGATATTATCAATAATTCTACATATCTTCATATCATCAGCGAACATTAGAATGAGAACACGGGTGAATATGTTTGATACATCATTAATGAATAAATTAAAAAGTAAAGGACCAAGATGAGAACCCTGGGGTACGCCACTGGTAGCTTTGAACGTGTAGGATAAGTGACCATTAATACAGACAGTTAACAGACGCCTTAGTAAATAACTCTTAAACCAAGATAAAAGGTTTCCATTAATGCCGAGTTTCAAAAGTTTATTAATGAGGATTTTAAGACAGACCTTATCAAATGCCTTACTGAAGTCGGTGTATATAGAATCGACTTGTTGTTTGTTGGCAAGTGCATTAGAAATGAAATTTTCATATAATGTTAGGTTAGTCAAAGTTGATCTGCCGGAAATAAAGCCGTGTTGACAAGTTGCGATACAAGGGTTTACAAAGAAGCTGATTTTCTTAAGAATCAATTTTTCAAAAAGTTTAGGTATAGACGATTGAATACAGATAGGCCGATAATTTTCAGCAAAGGATTTATCACCACTTTTAAATACAGGAGTTAGGTAGCTAAGTTTCCATATTTGTGGAAAGTATCCTGTAGAGAGAGACTTGTTAAACAGTATATTAAGGGGAACAGATAAACTTTGGACGCAATTCTTAAGTAAGATGGAAGGAATCTTATCAGGTCCCGAGCTTGTTTTGGGTTCAAGTGATTTAATACAGACTATAATGTCTTCAATATCGATGTGTATTTGCGATAAGTTTAAATTTATATCCGAATTGAAGTACGGAATTGAGTCATCAGGAATATCAGGTTCATACACGTCCTTAAAGTAATCAGCAAACATGTTAACAATTTCATCAATTTTACTGGAGTTGTTTTGTCCGTAACGTATATTACCGGAAATACCAGCATCATTGTTTTTCATTGATTTTGTGTATTTCCAAAAGTATTTTACATCATGAAGTATGGTGTTCTCAACCGAATTAATGTAATTATTGTAACATCTTTTTGTCATTTTTTTGCAATCTCTTCTAATATTGTTGAATGCCATATAGTTGGGAATTGTTCTGTGTTCTTTATATTTTTTATATGTTTCTTTTTTAATAACAATTAACTGAATTAATTCTTTGCTGAACCATATCGGATACTTTCGTACTTTATGATAAATTAGAGGAATTGTGTCGGAAATGATATTATTCAGTTGAGAGTAAAATAGTTCCACGCTATAGTTGATATCACCTTCCTTGAGAACAGACCAATTTACTTTGTTAAGTGCTTGATTAATGTCCTGGTAATTAGCATTAATGAAATTACGACTACAATTTTTAATTAAGGGGGTACACTCTATTGTATTAGGTACTAGTATTGTAAGTGGAGGGTGGTGATTATCAATTGGGTCAAAGGATTCGGCTGACTCATAGACTTGTATATCCTTATCAGTAGAAAAAATTAAATCAAGAGTCCGATTACTGCAATTCGGCACATTGTTACATTGAAATAAACCTAAATAGTTAGACATGTCTAAGATTTCACTCTCGCACGCCGTTAATGGTAAGTAATCCAAATCATTAAATTTAAAATTAGGTAGGTTATAATCACCACAAATCATAATATTGTGATTAGGGTGGTTAGATTTGAGTAGCTGGACATCTTCGCAGTGATTTTTATACATTATTACATTAGAATTTGGTGGAATATATACACATCCGATGATAGTTTTTTTTGATTTATCGTTTAACATTACAAAAATTTGCTCAACATCATTGTTTTTGTTTTTTAATAATTTAGATGAAATTTTTTTATTAACTGCTATCAGGACGCCTCCTCCTCTTGATTTAGAGCTGGTGTTCCGATTTCGGTCAACTCGGTAGATACTGTGGTTAGTTAGACCGAGCTCCGCTGAGTATATCGATGGTTCCAGCCAGGTCTCAGAGAGTATGATGATGTCCTGTGTGATGGTGGGTGCATTAGTTCTAAAGTCACTGAGTTTAGTCCGAAGTCCCCTGACGTTCTGGTAGAAGATGTAACGTGGCACGGTTATAAGTTTTTTGGTATATTGGTTATAATTTTAGGTCTATCGTTGATATATTTAATAATTAAATTATTTTCTCCCTTGCTTTTTCGATCCTCCAGCTCCTTCCACAAGTTTTGTACTTCTTGCCGTTGAAGCATTGTTAAGTCATTCTTGGTCTTGATAGTTACACTTCCATACGGTATTCCTTTTTTCTGTAGAATAGTTCTAGCTTGATGTTTATCGGACAGTTCGATCTTGATGGGGCGTGTTTTATTAGTATCCTTTTTGCCCAATCGATACACTTTAATTAGTGAGGTATCTACGTTATCAACATTGTTAAGAATATTCTTGACTTTATTCAGATCTTCACTCATTGTTGCAGTTTGAGAATTGCCCGAGCTTTCAGGAACATTGAACATTATTACATTTTTAGATCGCGATTTTCTCTCGTCCATTTCCGCCAAAGTTTCGTAAATTCCTGTTAGTTGTTCCGTTTCGATGTTGGTAGTTGACAAATGTTTTGAATGATTAGGTGATATGTTCCTATAGGCATTTAATTCACCTTCAAGAAAACCTACTTTTGTGGAAACCAAACTAATATTGCCTGGTAGCACTGAGAGTTGAGGCGTTAATTTTCCCATTTGTTCTTTAGTAAATTTATTAGTGGGATCCATGATGGTCGTATTTAAATCACGTATAATATTGTTTGCTAATGTGATGAATGCATATGTATCGCAGGAGTCCATTATAAAGGATAAAAATAATCCTAAAAGTCCATAATAAAAATAATCCTAAAAGAGTCCATAATAAAAATAATCCTAAAAGTACCCATAAGAACTCCATCAAAAGAAATTTTTAATAACTTTAATGTGTTCAGCATTACAAAACTACATATACTAAAAAAATGCACTTCTCAAATTTAAATAAAAATATGAATACCTTGCTGACCAATACACCTACACTACAAGGCCGAAATTCTCAAACTACTTAACATCCCGAAATTAAATACATCTTTTGGCCAAAGAAACCACAATAAAAAAGACATCAAATTATGGCTAAGTAAACATGATGATGATGAAATAATTAAAATTATGCAGTAACCCCAACGCAACATACAGACAACAAACATAAATACTTTTTTATTATTTTTTTTTTGTTTATTTTGTGAAAATTAACAAATTATGAGGCAATCATGATCATCAGTATCCTTACAACAACATACAGTCCGCATCGAAACAGAAATACCTAGTGAGGGGGACTGTGAACAAACTGCTTTACCTTATATTTTTATGTTGTCATTAAATAAAAATAATAAAATCTGTCTCTTAACGAATCACATTTAGGAAGATCAAATCCTTGTACTACTTACGACCCACCATGAAATGTTGCTTTTACTTTCAAAAATACACTCATTAAAGAATCTATTATATATTAATATTAAAATATATTTCAGGATTAAATAACATGTATTCACAATTATGACCTCTGCGTGCGAACTCTATATACATTTATTTAAATAGACAATAATTTAACGTGTTAATTTCAAGCGACCTCCCATTTAAGTATGGTATGTATTCATTCATTTTTAGGCAGCATCGCGTTCATTGGTCAAAACATTGTACATATATTTTGGTATCGGCGATCAATTAACCGGTGGATGCAATTTTTAGCCATAAGTTGTTTTTAATTGTTTGTCTAGTTTGTAGTTTATATTATAAGTTTGTAAGGTGATTTTTCACCCTTGAGGTGATTTTTCACGAAAACGGCGCTATATAAATCATTCAAATATTATTATTATTAATTTGAATTACGATTATATGAGTTTATATATGTGTTTAGATTCTCAGTTGTAGCATTTTTATTCAGAGTGAATGGTATTACAAAAGTTTTTTCCGTATTTAGAGATAGTAAATTTTGAGCAAACCATTTTTTTATTAGATTTATATCTAATTCAGCCATTTTCTGAGTTTCATTCCAGTTATCATACATATCCAGAGTTATTGTAAAAAATAATAATAAATATGTCTGCATTCTAGTGAAATCAATAGCCCAACAATGCATGTGGCCTGCCTCGCCCCGTGGCCGCGGGACAACGGATTAATTATCATGTTCAATCAAATACAACCGCTTTGTACGTGTCCAATGCATATTGTAATGTTTGTACTCCTTTTAGCCCGTGAATTATTGTGATACTTTACTCAACAGCACTATTACGTGGCTGAAACAAACGCTGTTAAAATTTATGAGTTATATTTTCAAATAAATTTAATTTAACGATTGGCACATTTTACGTAGCCGGTTCAATTTTACATGCGACATCGTATAGTTCTAATAAATCAAATATCATATTTTTCCCATCCTCCATTACATCCCATTTATAATTAACGATCACGGTGACTGAGGCAAATCCCCTGGTTATATTTGACATAGTTATCAAATCAGTCAAGAACGTGAAAAGCCCTTGACTGAGCTATTCGTGAACAATTTTAAGCGCGGAGTGAGGGAGAAGATGTATGAAAAATGTATTTACCTACTTCATTTTATCATCACATATCTTATTTCCAGATATATCAAATACCTAAAAATAATCATAAGCAGTTATATGCATTAGCAATATAAAAATATAATAGATCAGTTAATATCACTTAGCATTCAAATCATTTCAATTTGTCATACAAAATGGCTGCTTGGCCGTTCCCCTCCCCCTAGATTAGGCATACAAAATCGTACTAATGCTCTTTCAAATTCATGAAATCTAACTTAAGATGTGTTCCAAAAAAGTTGTTGCAACAAACTATCCAGCTAAGTTTGGTGCGTTCAGCAATCATCGTAACCGTTTGTATATAAAACACAAACGACGATAGATGGTACTCTTCCGATATTTTACTTGACTGCCATCTGTTGGGATATATCAAAACTTCATGTTACTAAATATACTATGTCCAAGGAAATCATTAAATGATGCTTAAACTACATGATTGTCCTACACACTGTATAATCAACACCATTTTAAAGATATTGACCTTTGCCACTAAAAAATAACGGTCCGCGTGTACCGCTTATTCTCGGTCATTCGAAAGTTCGTTAATTTTTAAGGTTGGTTGTATGTTTACCCTCCTCCTGGTATAACAATGTCTAACAATATTGAATCACAATTGGAAAACCTGGAATCAGTGGTTGTTTTTTTTTTTTTTTTTAATAATTCCTTTTAAAAATATCTTTGTCGATATTCATTTCATTCCAATTAACTACAATTATTATGTATCACTCGATTGGGAAAGGCTGTAAAAATAAAAATCTTTCCTTTATAATAATAGTGATCCAAAAATAGAAAATACAGGTAATATAATTTCATACAAAGGCTCTAGGGTCAAAAATTTTTGCTTTAGTGCCCAGCAAAGTTTACGAGCCTTAACTCGTCATATAATAAACAAGTCTTTATTCTAATCTGATCATGGGTGTATACATCCGTTCTTTCATTCATCCATTCATTCTACGCAACAATAATCGTAACAATAAAGCCGCAGTTATTATTTTCATAATCTGGGTTGTAATGCGTGAAATCCAGTTACAGCTGTATTTTTCGGCCCCCTAGGGAAATCTCTCTCATGGAAGGGTTCAATTATCATAAACCAGCTAATTTCTAACAAATTCAACTGCAACAAGCGATTTAAATTACACTGGGTGGTCCCCTCTGACGGATAATTTGTTCTATTCCCGCACCCATAATCATCTTTAGCCCACTTATCAACTGTGTTAAGGTTACGTTGTAAGTGTTCAAAATGAAGAAGATCGCGGAAGATGGTTTGAAATAGAGATATGTAAATACGATTGATAGAATGAGCGTGCTAATATTAAAAAGTAATACAATAAAAAAAAGCTTAATTATTTAGTTAAACGTGACTGATTTACAATCAAGCAAAAACTCTTTGAGTTAAGTAGTATTTAAAGAAACCCCTCGTGTTCATAAATTTGTTCACGTCCATAATATGACATAAAAGAACCGAATGAATTTTTTCGTAATTTTAATTACTTACTTGGCTTTTGAATAAATATTATCTTAAAAAATAGCAATCTATGTATTTTAAGAGTTTCAAAACTGGTGCAAGTGTTTGAGGGAAATATGTGAGTAGAAATTCAGAATGCAGATAGAAATTGTAGTGTATTGAATATACATGGAGTTTCAGCTTCTTTCAATAACTGTCGATAGGTTAGTTTGTAATGAGCCATATCCAAGCTGAGTTTATTATCAAAAGAGTACCTATAATCTATCGCCGTTCGTTTTATAGGTAAGAACGGTTAAGATGATGGTTGAAGGCTCCGGAGAGAAAAGGCGAGTTTCCTTAGTCAGCCCGCGCCGGAGCGACAGAACTACTTAGCATCTAGCTTGTTAAAGACGTATGCCTAGTCTAATATTCATTGTAAATATTCATATAAACAAACCATAAAAACACGCTAGTAATATTCAAACCTTAAACTTATTGGAAGATACCAAACCTATCTCCAGTTGTCTACTATTGGAAGTTAAGAGACATAACAGGAATCAAATAAAAAATATCGTTGAACGATCCTTAGCTGATCGCATTATGCTGATTCTACACAATGCATGTTCAATGCAGCAAAATTTCATGATGATTGTTCTATCTATGCAATAAGAAGAGCCACAAAATTGATACATTTGGAAAGCAAGATTGCTTCAATATTTTGTTGTTTCATTGATATTTTCTGTTGTTGTTGTTGTTGTTTGTTTTAACCAACACCTCTGCCATTGGTCACCCCAAGTGGTTCTATGCATTTGGTAGAAATGCCCAGGTTTATTGGGTGAGGTGTCAAAGGCTTCACGTCGTATGCACTTGCCTACCAGCTGCGTGGCGGGCAGGATCGGGAGAGTTTTGTTTGGGGAGACCCTTTGACCTCTCTAGCTTGTCTCTGTCGACCCATCGTCTTGCACCACAGCGGGAGGTATGGATTCATTCGTTCGTCACTCCTGGACACACTGACCCCTGGATTTCTACCCATCCCTCATACCTTTTCTTTCCTTGAACTACCTCACCTTCATGTCCTCAAAATAACCCTCCGCACAGCATCTCCAAAGAGGACATAGGCGCTGAAGAAATTATTTTCCTGAGGGAATTTTATTTTCCTGTGTGGGGTGAATGTAGTGGGTTAAATATATAACACACACGTAATAACCTACACATATTGGTTGGTTATTATGTCTGCGTATATAAGTTTAAAAATTCAGATTGATGAAATCTATAACAAACTTGAATGCGATTTGATTTGCAACGAGCCCATCTTTGTTTAAAAATAACAATATAAGATGATAATTTTACGTACCCGATATGACACAGTTTTGTTTTGTTTTTGTTGTAAAAACATTATTTTTTTTCGTTTCTCGAAGTTATTTTGAATTTCTCGTTACTTATGTTAATGCACCTATTGATTTTAATGGTAATGATCTGAATGAGACCGCAGTAATTAGTTAACAGGAAGTTTCAATAAAATAAAACATAGAAATAAAACTTTTTTCTATTTTAGTTTTACCAAGGAGTCTGTGATATTGTGGTAAGAAAGACTTATTTTTAAATTACCATCAATTCATTAAAGATAAATCGAATCCATGATAAACATTTAAAAATTCCCCATTGGAGGTGGCCCGCTGGTCCGTTACTTTCAAAGATATAAAAAAAAAATTGCGAAAAAATAACATTGATAACAAAATGCACAACAGCGCGTTTTACCTCTCCTTTCCCGAAAATAGAGTGACAATACAAACATTTTAATTTGCGGTCTTCAGACAGGGTGAGTTATTATTTTATATTTATAGCAATGAATATATTTTGACAATGAATATAGCCGCTCCAGGCTTACAACAAATTTTTCTTTCATATTGAAATTTCACACGAAATACGTTTTTTTTTCGACTAACTGACGGGCTCCCGGCTTAAAATTCCGAGAACTTAGCCGCCCACCAGATAACAAAGAAAAGGGATTTGCTCGCTCCCCAACAGCGAACCAATGCCTTCCTAACGCAAGGTTGCGTTCAAGCTTCTTTGCTTCGGGGGAGGCAGTCGTGACCTTTGCCTCCCCAGCTCGAGACGCGGCAGGAAAAAATTCCTGGCAGTACCCCGCCAAACCTCCGAGTGTCCGCCCGATACCAAAGCCTCCACCCACTCAAAACCTCCTCTGCTCTTCATCGAGGTGACTCTCCCTACTGAACTGGAATCTGATTACCCGCAGAAATAGTTTGAGTACAATTAATAAACCTGATAATACCTAATCGATAAGAATATGAATTTGTTTTGTCAAGAATAAAAAAAATTATTCTTCTCCAAGTACTTGTTATTCACTGAACCCCAATTTCCCCATCATATAAATAATTCATAGCCTTCCAAAAAATTTAATGTATTTTAATACTTTCCTTAGCACATATTCAAAATTTGCTGTGAAAACTAATATCGAATCCAATATGACAGCAAGGTATTTTATGACATTTACTTTTTTTTCTGCCAATTATTGTCATATTTAACCAATGTTATGCATTTTATTGCCTATTTCCATATATTTTGTATTGTTTATGTTTAGTTTTAACTTGTTTAATGTTAGCCATTTTGATGTGTTAAAATTCTCTGTTTATTTTATTTATTGCAACTATGTACTTTTCACGTCATGAAACATAGATTAACGTATCGTCTGCATATAACAATATTACCAAAATTTCATTACAAAATAAGAATAAAACACAACTACATGTAACACTCAAAACCAATATAAAATACACATCACTCACAAACACACAACACATAATATAATATGTAATATATACCGATTTTAATTTATTTTTTTTGTTTGTAATAAACTAATTCATTTTATCTTATAATTTTAACTTAATTATAAATTTTAATTTTTAGTTTATTTTGTTTTATAAAATGGAGGCCTCAGCACAGGTGAGCTACCCAGTGAGACCGACATTGTTGATTTTATTTTTGAAATGTAAGATATTATATCAATCAAATGAATAATAAATACATAGATTAACGTATAATCTTATATTACAATGTTTTGTATTTTAAATTATATCATTTAGGTAACTTTTGAATTGAACTGGGCCTAATACCGGCCCTTTCGCAATACGTCTGTATTTTCCATCGGTTCTGAATCACAGCTTTCACTTTTTGTTACCTGTTTTCTTTCCCGGAGATATTCTTTGAGTAGGTTTAGAGCTACATCAGAAAAACCTATATCGTCTAATTTGTCAAATAGTTTTTATTTATTTCTATTGTTTCAAAGACTCTTTTCGAATCTAAGAATGCTGCAGTGGTGATTTTTTTGTCTGTTTCCTTCTTCCATTCACGAATCACTATGTTTGTTGCCGCTTCGCAAGAGTTATTTTTCCAGAATCCTATTTGATCATCACATAATACTTTATGTTTTACCAAATTCTTCATTTTACCACTACAAACTCAGCAACTTTTCTTTTATTAAAAAAAAAATTGTAGCTGTTCGAATGTGTAGGTAGCATATTATTGATCTAAATTCTTCATATTATCTGATATTAACAACACCACAATGGATGTTTTCCATGGGTTTAGAATTTTTTTTAATTCTTAGCGATTCGTTTATTATTTTCACGAGATAAGGCCCTATCATTTGACATCTCCAAAAACCTTAAAACTTATTTATCTCGACGATTGATTTGGTGCCGTTAAGAATCGGTAATTGATTTTTTCATCGTCCTCTTAAAATAAAAGTTTTTTCTTGATTAAACTGAGCATTTCACTGTATCTGTTATGGAAATTAAATATCATATTTCACCCCTTTATCTTCGGTTTGTAGTAATACTTTAAATCCTTAGTGGTTTTCCACATTTTTGTGTCTACTTTTTCACAGATAATATTATTTTTTAATTAAACCGTCTTTAAAACCTCAAATGATTTTGAGTATTTAGTTCCCATATTTTTTAAATAATTTCCAGGCTTGTGGGTTTCTCGAGGTTTATGAGAAGTTATTTTGTTCAATCTTTCTTTTTCATAATGAAATTCTATATTATACCATTTATTTGTTCCAGTTATTTTAGTATTTTGGATTGGTGTTAAGTTGAAAATTATTTCTTGTAGGTTATTAATTAATGCTTCTTCATTTCATTTGATATAATTTATTTATTAATGATTTAGACTTTTCATTTTATTCCATGTCATGAAGTTCATTTATATTATTTAGAATTTTCACTGGAAATATTGAAAATTACTTGGTACTCTTTCTTGTTCGATAGTTCTTCTTCACAAATATTTTTGCCATTTTTGTCAAAATACGTAGTATTTTCTTTAACTTTCCATCAACCCATGGAATGAATGTGCAGTACAACTTATTTGTACTACCGCGCCGGGAAACTTCATGCCTAATAATTACCATCCAATTACTAGAATTCTGTTAAAAGATAATGTCAACTTACAAAACATTATGTAAATGAATGTCGACAAAAAATAGAGGCACATATTTATTTGAACTTAAGCATACCCTGTGTAACATTTTCCACGGTTGGTGTCAAGTACACGTGCTGCCACGTGACGAATAATAATATTTTCACCAGCATTTTATGACCCGCGTTTTGGATGCATCGGAATATTATAACATGATAAGAAAAAAACTTCTACGTAATGTGGAAATACGAACAAAATATAAATAGGAATGAAAAATCATGTCAATGGTTGATTGGGAATTGCATCTTTTTGCATATTTTCAAAAGACTTACGGTGCGAAAAGTTGGATGTAAAACAATAAACATAATTATAGCTTTCTCTTAGATATATTTTTGACTATTTTTTATTCCTAATATTTTATGTACATTCTATTCTTTTTTAATTACCTTTATAATCTTTAAAAAATATGTAAAGTCAAAATCTCTTCATAAGTTAAATTCTTAAGTTTGTGATAAGGATTTTTTTAATAATTCTTAAGTTTTTTCGAAGGAAGCAAATACTTTGTGGTGTGACATTATATATTAATTCAAATAAAGTGGTGTTTTACAAAGTGTGTTTTTTCATTTAATATAATTCTAAAGTTATTAACAAGTTGTCCTCTCCTAAACACAAGTATTTGTTTTATTAGGAGAGTGTTTAAAATATTTAAGTTATATTATGTTATAATGTGTAAATGTAAAATAAATAAAAATGTATTAAAAAAAAAAGATTTAAAAAGAAAAATTGACTACTTTAACAAAATGTTACATATTTCGTAAACAAGAAACTGAAATGGATGTTGAGACAGACGCCAGATACGTTAACAAATGTAATTATTCTAAACCTTAAAATATATAAACCGACTTCTTCTTCTTCAATGGCGTTACAGCCCATTTCGAGCCTTGGCCTCCTTCAAAATAAGCCTCCACCGCACTCTGTCCTCGGCCGTCGTCTTCCAATCTTCGACATGAAGTATTCCTCTTACATCCTTCCCGACATCATCCTCCCATCTCAGCCTAGGTCTACCCGCCTTTCGTTTATCTCCCGGGTGTCCTATTAGGACCTTCTTCGGTACTCGTGTGCTTGGCATTCGGTGCATATGTCCGGCCCATCTTAATCTTTGGAGTCTTAAATGGGTGGAGAGTCTAGGAGCTTGATAAATATCATAGATCTCATTATTGTGGCGAATTCTCCATGCCTCTCCGTTATTTCATGTAAATCGACAAAATACTGTAATTGAAACCTTCATATATAGTTATTCCAAGAGTAAAAGCAGGTGAATGTGGATTAACGTGTATCATTTTATATTGAATTAATGTGGCATTAAGAATAATATACCCATTATCTTCATGCTACCACACCATTATGGCAAATATAATAAAACAAAAGCTGTACTTAACCCTTCGTGATCTATCTGCATACCATGCTAGCATTTATTAAACAAAGCCAACCCTTTTAAGAGTTTGCTCTCTAAATATCGTTAAAGTGAATCCTCCTTTCCGCAAAGTATTATTACGTGAATCATGACGTTTTTCTGATTAATTAATTTGCAATATTAATTAATGCTCTTTTAAACACATTTTCTTTGTGTTCCATGGCAAACAACATGAATTTACAGATGTACAGGGTTGTACCACTGAAAAGGATTATTATGAAAACCATCTGAATTTTAACAACTGAGAGACATTCTTCGGAGAGGAATTATTAGACAATAAATTAGCTAGAATTCGTCTTCAAGTACCGCGATCTTTGACATCATTATATCAGTGTGTTTTGATGAAAACTGTTTTGATTCAATTAATTTTTGAATAAAATGTTCGACTTTTCATAAAAACTGTCTAATGATCTTTACATGCGCATTTAATGAACAGTTGTTTTAGACATGATGAATAATAATAGATGGAGTTAGACACGATGAATACAAACATGATTTTTTCTTGAAAAACTTTTTCTTTTAATAAATGTATTATTCGAAAATTGCGATTTTTTCAAAAGTGATAATTATCTACAAATTTGCAAAAAGAGGTATTCACTAAAAACCCTACATTTAAGTTCTAAAATATTATTTCACGAAAATAAGAATAGGTATTTGCTTTATCATTATAAGTACCTACCATATCTAAAAATCGCAAAAAAAATTTTTAAACATGATACCGACCGTTGTTACTTCATATAAATATGCATTAGTAGGTCAATTTAGGAGGCCGGTATGGGTACCGGCGCTCCGGAAACAATTTATTGTGTATCGACTTCCGTACCTCCGTAGTCCAGTGGCTAAGACTCTTGACTCACAATCCGGAGGTCGCGGGTTCGAACCCGGCGTGCGCAAATAAATTTTATTTGATTAGTTTGTGTTCTTTCACAATTAATTCATTTAAAATAATATATAGTATATTTGCGGCACGTTTCAGAGTGGAAGATACTATCAGTATCGCCCTGGTGTAAGACCACCATTCAGAATTGAAACGTTGCTTGAAAATGGCTTAAGCCGTGTTTGGTGACCAGATCTGAATAGCCAGGTACTTCCCAACCTTCCTCTTCCCCACCTCCTTCCCCTCCCCACTACCTTCAGCCTCACAACATACCCCAATTGGGGATGCCATAGTCTCACTGGCTCCAGACGGGAGCAGTTGAAATTCTTGTGCGGTATTCACTGTAAAAAAAAATTAAAAAATCGTGAACCCCTGCCATAAGGGTTTGGAATATACAATATACGTACTTCGCTACATTTAGTGACTTAACAAAAACGGTAGGTACTGGTTGAAGGAGACCTTTTACGTCTCTAGCCGGACTCTCTAGACCTAGACCCATTGCCTTGTACCGCAGTGAGATTCACACGCCCGCCACACCTGGACATATTGACCCCACCCCTCGTAACTTTTCCATTCCAGAACTTACTCTCATTTTCCCTAAAAATGCATTCCACATAGCTTCCCCAAATATGACATAGGTCCCATAGCATCAGGGAAATTGTTTTCCTACTGTATAGAACTAATGTAAAAAAAAAATTGGAAGTAGGGAATCAGAAATATACTAGATTTTTTATGTGACTAGGGGGCTACCCAGATACCAAAACTGAAATAAGATAGTAATGAATATTTTACAATATATTACTACCCAGATCAGTGGTTCTAAACCTTGTCGGAGGTATAGACCCCCATCAGTTTCATTTGCGCATCACCGAACCCTTCTTAATTGGAAAAATAAAAAGTGATTTTTTCAAATTCAAAGCATATGTATATATTTATTCATGGGTGCACAAAATGAACAAAACCATTGAAGTACAAAGGAAAAAACCGTTAAAACATGATTTTCACACAAAACACAATAATGAATATATACTGCAAATCAGTGTGACTATTGCTGTTGATCTTGACCTCCGCCGAACACGCGAGACTGACTCACCGAACTCCTGGATTCGATCGAACCCAGGTTAAGAACCACTGACCTAGGTATTTCATCTTTGTATAGATGTAAATATGTAGATATTTATCATTTTTTACTAAACACGAAGCAGTTATATATATATATATATTGATACTTAAAACTCCGAATTATCCATTTAATAGAAACCTGTTAAGAGAATAAGATCATAAAATTTTAAAAAATTGACGCTCAATGGAAGATAAAATCTGACATTTAATTCAGAAAATGTATTGACCTCTATCATCTATGATTTTAAAAAATAAATAAATAAATTTATTTTGGATTTGAATGCCTCACAAGAGTCTCAACTACTCCCATCTGGAGAAAGTGACACTATGGCATCCCCAATTGGGGTATGTTGTTAGACTGAAGATAGTGGGGAAGTGAAGGATAGGAGGAAGAGGAAGGTGGGTACATGGCTATTCAGTTCTGGTCACCAAATACGGTTAAAGTCATGTCAAGCAACGTTTCAATTCTGAATGGTGCTCTTACACCAGGGCGATACTCAGAGTATCTTTCACTCAGGAATGTGATTATTTACATTAGTGTCAAATAAATTAATTGTGATATAACACAAATAAATCAAATAAAATTTATTTGCTAACGGCGGGAATCGATCCCGCGATTTTCGGATTGCGATTCAAGAGCCTTACCCTTAGACCACGCCGGTCGTCATATTTGATTTGCTCCTACCACAAGCGGAAAATATTACTTTATTAAAAGGAAGAACCCAACGCATTATCAATATTATTTTCCAATTTTGTATTTATTTTCAAAAATATTACAACGTATTGGATGTCAGATCTTCGTTGTAAAAGTACAGTTGCTTCAAATGCGATAGTCTTTGAAAACCTTTTTCCTACCAAAATAATCGAATTTAACATTCACCGTATTCAGATTACTCATTAAAGCTGCCAAAATTTTATGGGTAAAGTTATTAAAATTGTAGCATTAATGGTGATACTTTTTCGAAAAACAATTGGGCAGGCGGTTATGGGTACCGCCGCTCCCGGAACCATTTATTGGATTCCCAACACCCCTGGCATATGTTTGCCTAGGTCTTGGAGGCTAATGCATTTGCCCTCTTAATGCATGGCGGGCCGGATCGGGAGAGATTGGTTGAGGGAATCCTAACCTAGACCTCTCCAGCTGGACTTTCTCGACCTACTCTTGCAAAGCAGTTGGAGGGATGGATTAATCGCGATGGATGGGTCCGTCACTCCTAGACACATTGACCCACAGATTTTCTTTCCTAGAATTTCATCTCCTTCCTTTCACTTTAAAAAACCTCCACACAGCATTCCCAAAGCTGACATGGGTCTTGAAGGATTTTCCTCAACTTCCTGTGTGGAGGTAGAATTAGAAAAAACATTTTATATTTTTAATAGGTGAGCAGTAGGACCAATTAAAAATGAAAAAATAAATAATTTATACGAAGAGGCACTTGAAAATAACAATAAATATTTTGTTTTTACATGTGTGATGATAGATTTAAAATATTTAATTTATAAAAAAAATGTCGTGTTTTCCAAATAACTCAAGCTATTTAAGTCAATATTATTCAACCTCTGTAATGAGAGATATCTACCAACCCAAAAAGAAATTCTATATTCTTCGTGAGACTGAACATTTTTCCTACATGCTATGATAGTATGTATCATTTTCCAGGTTCATTATATAGGTACCTACTTCTGTTTGAAAGTAGGGTGCACTGTTGACACGTCAATCCCACATAAGGTTTAATGGAGGACCCGGTAATGAAATGAAAATAAACCGATTTCTGCGAGCAAAGAGCGCGAAACTTCGTTAAATTCCCGCCCAAAGGTTTTAGGGGCTTCCGGATCCGCCCGCGAGCTTTGTAGGCTTTGGCGCACCCGTTTCCGGGCGGCTTTCGGCTACGTCATTTGATTTTAGACTGCTACTGCCTTCCAACAAACTTGGGATGCTTTGATTATCTTCGGTGAAGCCTTTTACATATTTATTTATTGATATTGTTTACTATCAATTTTAAACATTTTATTTATTGTTTTACTCGTAGATCTCAATTCATCCTTTTAAATTTTTATTTATTGTTATTGTTAACAATTTCAACTTAAGAGGCGGGTATGGGTATTGCCGCCCCGGGAACCATTTCTTGGATAACCATCCTCTGCCATAGGTCACCCCAAGTGGTTCGCTAAGTTTGGTGACTTAGCAGGAGAGCCCGGGTTCATGGGTTTAGGTTTGTCCGGATTTTGGCAGCGGATGCGTCTGCCCACCAACTGCGTGGCAGGCCGGATCGGTAGAAACTTGTTTTTTTTATTCATTTTACTTTTTGTTTAACTTGTAGAAATCAATTTAATATTTTTACATCTTAATTAATCAAATTTATAAAAGTTTTTATTAAGTTCTGCGAGAATTTTATTAATGTTACAGCTGTTTCAGCATTTACGTTTCACGCTTATACGAAACCTGTAGTAAGAACACTTTAAAACGACTTATTTTATTTAACCCTGCCGTTTTTTTTTATGGTGTTTAAATTATTTATGTTCATTTTCCGTAAAAACCGGTTTACTTAGAAAATCATTTTAATTGTGCCTAAGTGCCCCACCGAATAATGAATTTCAATTATCTCGATAAAATAAAAATATTAATATTTAAAATACGTACAATGTTTTTAAAGGAAAACCTTCATTATACAAAAAAGGTCGATGGTATCAGTAACCTTTTTCAGTAGAATTTTAAAATAACGAAATTAAAATCACTCCAAAATTATTTCAAAGGCTTAATTATATTCTAAGAAAGAATTTCCTTGCACGTTTTAAAAAAAAATACTATTTTAAAAGCCTTTCTTGTAAAATTTTCTTCGTGAAAAAATATTATTTTTAGAACTTCTAATTATTTGTTTCACAAAAATATAATCTGTATTTTTTGTCGAAAAGAAAGTTCTCTTTGAGAATAACAATCCGTTGTGTATGTTAAAAGTGGATTTTGAAGGGTTCGAAGGATAAAAAAATTATAATAATAATGATTAAATTTTTAGAGGTAAAATGGGTAAAGGGGTAACTTTTTCACTTATAGGTTTAGTCCTACCCAATTTATTACAAAACATTAATTAGCACATATCAAATTCTTCCATCGATTACATTACACCATAACTAAATGACAATTTTTTAATGAACGACAAGTGTAACTAAATATACAGTGATTGCTTATTTTTTCATGGTGATATATAGCGGGCTACAATAATGACAATAATGGCCCAATTAATGATTAAGTAGTTAAAAATCGTAAATCAAACAAATTGAATAGGATGCACACTTATTTATTTGGTTTTAAGTAATAGGTACCTGCCTAAAAAGTAGAAGAAGGGAAGAAATGTACATACGAATGTTAGAGGGAGCGCACTAATATTGTATAACAGTTAATTTGGTTAGCTGGGTGATAATAAACACTTATAGTGCGGGAGTCCCAAATTTGACCCATTACGATGTTCTTCCTGCTCTAGTGAATATTTTATTATGTGTATAATCGTAATTTTTATGACTTTTAATGAAATATGATGATTATTATTTATACGAGACTTTATTATTATTTCCTACTTGTGATATGACTAAAGAAACCACTCATTCACTCTGAATGCAAGTATTAATGTTCTTCAAAATGACCTTAAAAAAAAAACATCTTTGCGATTCTTTCAAAGACATATAGAAACCATCGCTTCATTCAGAAAACAAATTTTAATGTTCTCAAAAGTTGTCTTGACAGAGGCTCATTCTTGTGATATCTTGAAAGAAACCATTCCCTTGTTAAAAATATTATGAACTAAATAAACAAATTGGCTGTCTGAAAACGGGTATCCTTCCCAGTTGAACGGACAAAGTATCATTAATATATAATGCATATAAATAAATAATTAAATAAAAATTTATACTAATTCACCTATAAGTACGGTTGGGTCAATTTTGACCCAGTCATGAATGTCAGAGTTTAAATTAATCTAAGTTAATAAAAATAACCGACAAATCTGGACAAAAGTTCTTCTTGGCTGTAGATAAGGACTCTAAATATATAGTAAACGCATTACCGTACCTAGGCAAGGACGACGTCAGGTCAAATGACAATGTCAAAAATTGATGCAGCCATACCTAAATAAGGGAAGAAATATCACTTGTGATAACTTTTTCACGTCTCTATCCCTTGCTGAAACTCTAAAATCAAACGGAACAAGTATTGTTGGTACAATAAATAAAGCTCATCGGGAAATACCTGCTTGCGTCAAACAAGCAAAATAAGAGTTGTACAGTACAGTAGTACTGAAAAAATACGATATCGTTTTGACAGTATAATATCAAGGAAAACACAAAAAAAATATTCTTCTCCTTAACTTAACATAACTTGAGTTTTCTGTTTGCTCACTATGTGATTTCGATGAGTAATAATTACCATTTATATAATTTTATTTGTATTGTAATATGTAATATGTAATTAAAACATTCTATCATAGTGACTAGTTTAATGTGAAAAATATATATCTTCACATTACTGTAGCAAAACTAAAATGGCCATAATTGACCCATCCGCGCTTCTAGGGGTGTCAGGATGTTCCGCGCTTCTAGTGTTAAGAAATACTAAATAAATTATGAATTAAGCAAACATATTGTAAAGTTTATTGTAGTTATTATGTTGCACATATAACATTTAATGTGTTACTTGAATTACTGATTCTAATTATTCATAATTTACCTCAGGGATGGGATTACGACTCTAAGAGTTTTTTTTCCATCAGATTGTAAAGAAAGTTGTATAATAAGTAATAAGTCAATGAATCTAAATTATTCTAATAATTAAAAGGCACCATTATCACCGTGTGGTGATAAAAATTTATAAAAAAATATTATTGGTAACCATTTGATTTGTAAACTAATACCAGCTAGATCATTCTTGTCTTCCAGAAGAGCATCATTGTCCCGCCATCTTCCAGAGAATCAGTGACGCGACCTTCCCTTACTAGCACTTCTCAGAGACTGAAAAGTAGTGAAATCATAGATAGCTCAGTCTGGTAACTTTAGTTGTGATTTCTAATATCTAGTGATTTTTCTTGTGAAACTGCTATTAACAACAATTTAAATGATTTATGAATGGACAAAAATTTGAGATGAAACATCACAATCATTACAATATTTTTTAGACTTAAAATGGGCATTTGAAACAATCGACAGCGATAGGTTAATCAACAAAATTAATAAATATAAGAATTAACGTTTAAGAAATTAGTGTTTTATTGATTATCTGTCAGAAATAGCACAAGTAACAGAATATGGCCAATAGCATCTGAACCACGTCATATTAGTAAAGGCGTTCCACAGGGTTCTGCCTTAGAACTACCGTTGTTCATTTTATTTATATACCTATTAATGTTATTGTTGAAGATTTAAAGCGTTGTACAATAAAATTATTATTTGAAATATTATTTTACATAGCCAATAAAAATGTATAAGATGCCATTGATAAAGGTGGAAACGAGCTGACAACACTAAAAATTAATAACTTAAATATTTAAAGGATTAGAAGTATTAAATATTTTGGTGTAAGATTAGATGATAAATTAAAATTTGACAAATACCTTAAATGCGTAACAAAGAAAATTGCTAAAAACAGATGGTTTCTTTAAAAAAATGGATCTCAAGACAACGCACCTTGTAAACAATTAAATTGTTACTCCGCATTTAAATTATTTTTATATAACGAGGTTCAAAATGAGAAACTTCAGGTTATACAAAATATGGGGATGAGGATGATTTAGAAAAGCAATATTTTTTATCGTGGTATTATTATGTAAAATATAACAAATAATATTTAATATTTGGAAGATTTGATTTGTGAAGAAAAAACCCGACATATTTTATTATATCTTACTTAATATTATAAATGCGAAAGTTTGTATGGATGGTCCTTACTCTTTCACGCAATAAATACCGAATGGAATATAAAAAATCTTTCACTAATCGAAAGCAACATTATTTGCGAGTAACATAGGTAATAATATATTGGTAAGCTCTGGCGTTATGAATTAGCTGTGGCGTCATGAAATTATTTATTATACGTTTATTGGCAAAGCGTGTTGCTAAGTAAATGTTTGATGTAAGCTGTCATTTTGTTATTTGTTTAGGTTACTATGGAGATTTCTTTAATAGCGAAAACTCAAATATGAGTGTTCTAATATGAATATTTAATGTAGGAAGATACAAATATAAAATAGGTACTAATCTACATTTTGGCCTAAGCTATAAGCTAATACTAATCTTATTTTGTTTTGTTTTTGTTTATTAGGGAAACAAACAGTTGTACATATTATAAGGTAATTACATATTACATGGGTGCATTAACCAGTGAAGTTTCCGCAAAAAAATTATAATATATAAACACAGATTAAAACGTTAAAGAAAAAATAAAGTGTTAGAAATGAAAAAACACAAATTAAAGCATGTGGGAAAGAAAAGATGAAGTTAAACAGCGAACACATATAAAATTAACATATTTTCACATCATTAGAAAACGTTTAAGGATAAATGATTAGCCATTTGCCAGCGCCCTTGAGGGGGTTTTTCACAACAACAACAAAAAATAGCGCTACATAAATCATCCAAATATTATTATTTTTATAATAAGAAGGAAAAACAACATAATGAGAATGAAAAAACAACAGACAGCAGGGATGGAGGGTTCGCAATAAACAATTGGTTTTATTTTTTTCAGTTATGAATTTAATAAATTGGCCTGAGGACAAATGGAAAATATCAGCTTCGTAAAACATATCGTTGTATTTTGTGCACGTCCTTCGGAAAAATGAATGTTGTGTGTAATTTGTTTTTGAGTGTGGGATGTGGAATAGTTGGTTTGACCTTGTATTTCTTGTTGGACAGTGGAAATTAATGAGTTCTAGAAGATAGTTGTTGTCAACAACGTTGTTAATAATTTTGAATAAAAATTTCTGGTCGGATATATTTCTTCTATCTTCTAAGGTTGATAAATTATGGAATGTTAATGAGTCTTGTAGGTTTTCTGATGTTCGAAAGGATTTAAAGTCTAAGTGTTTCAGTATCTTTTTTTGAATTCTTTCTAACCTTAAAATATTAACTTTGTATTGGGGATTCCATATGACTGATCCGAATTCTAATATTGAGCGGACAAAAGAGACATACAGTATTTTGATTACATGTGGTGACCTGAATGGTTTAGTCACTCTTAAGATGAATCCTAGAAGTTTGTATGCCCTGTCACAGATAGAATTTATATGTGTTCGGAAAGACATTCCAGAGTCCATTATTATTCCTAAGTCCCTCACTTCACAACATCTTTTTATTTCTACGTTATTGATTTTGTACGGGAATGTTAGGGGGTTCTTGCTTTTGGTTACCGATATTGGGTTACATTCTTCCAGGTTAAGGAACAGTTGGTTGTTCGCACAGTATATTCCAAACCTATTAATATCCTCTTGCAATTCAAGGCTGTCATTAAGATTAGTGATTTTTTTGTAAATTTTAGTGTCATCAGCAAAAATTTAGAATTTGGAATTTTTAAAACATTTACCTATATCATTGATATATAAAATAAATAAGAGAGGTCCGAGATGTGATCCTTGTGGAATTCCTGAAGGTATTTTGTAAAAACGCGAGAGAAACCCTTAGCTCTAACTGCTTGACTTCTGTTTGTGACATATGATTTGATCCATCTTAGAAGGTCACCATTATTAATGCTAACCTTCCTAATATTATGAATGCGAAACGGAGCGTATTTGATTGTTGATTGATTAGGGAGGTAGTGCCGTCACTACCGCTCCCCCTCAGGGGAGGGGGGGGGGCGAATATGCGAGCGAAGCCGGGGGCAAAAGCTAGTAATATTATAAACGCAAAAGTTTGTATTGATGTAGGTATTTGTGTTTGTTACTCTTTCACGCAAAAAATTCTGAATGGATTTTAATGAAACTTTACAATAATACAGCTCATTCATCAGAATAACATATAGGCTATAATTTATAAAGCTAGCTAGGAAGGGGGCGCGGGAGGGGAACGGGGACGCTCGGAAAAAGTGATTCAGGGGGAAACAATGTATTTCATGCCGGGAACCAGCTATAAATTTTTATGTGTGTGTGAGGTGTATGTACATGTGTGCATACATATGTGTAAAGTGTGCATACTTATGTATGAACATATATATGTGAATGTAGGGAAGGTAAATGTTTACATAAGTATTTACTAATATTTGATTTCGATCCTCCTTAATAACATGAAAACAATGATTTACAAGTTTAAAAATAACATGCTCCCTAATTATCTGCAAACTAATATTATGTACCTTGAAAATGTTCTCAATTAAATTATGAGATGTTGCCGAGATTTTAAGCTTCCTAAAACTAAACCGATGTGCACACAAAACAGAATGTTTTGAAGGACAAACTTTATAACGACGTACCAAAAGCCTCAAAGGAAGCATAGGCAAGTCTAGGCACTTTTCGTAAGATTTGTGCTATACGAGTAAAAAAAATTGATAATTTGTATACAACGGTAGTTACCAAAACTATTATGGTTATTCTTTTACCAATTTAACTGTATTTTTTTAAATTTTATATATTTTTTCCTACAAGGTGTAAAAAAATCGTGCATACCTGCATCTAAATAAAAAAATCAAAAACACAAATCATTTGACTCTGTACAAATCTTAAGTACGCCCTTCCGTTGGGTATTAATTTAAGTAAACTTTTGTCGAGCCCACACGAAAAATACATTGATTTTGCAAAAACGACAAAATTCTAATTTATTCTCAGATTGCTGTAGTAAACACCACACACTGTACGTAGGAATTCTATGTATTTTTTACCAGTTTTCAATTATAAGGTGCACCGCAAAACAAATGCCATTGTACACGGTTAACATTTCCTCATAGGCATAATTATTTCTTCTATGACCTGCCAGCTTTTGTGTAATCTCAACCATATAACAAGAATTCCCTTAAGATCTATGTTTCCTCTTCTGTATGTTTAAGAGAGCCCTTCGTATGGTATCCCGAGAGAGATAACAGAGGCCCTGAGGGAGACCTAAATACTGGGTGAAGTTATAAACAGAACACAAAAGAATTTTCGCAAGATGCTTAATACATTTTTCCTAAAGCTTGCTATTTTTTATGGCCTGAAGGCAAGTTTCATTATACAAATCAGCGTTTCCTGAAAGAAATTGTTTGTAATATGGTACAATTATTTTATGTGAAGCGACCTTATGCAAGATGGTAATAAAACCAACATAAAAGAAAATTCTGCGCAGTATAATAGTAATAATAATTAATATATCGATTATTTATAAGCTAATGGAAATCTTACTAATATTATAAATGCGAATGTTTGTATGGATGTGTGTTCGTTACTCTTTCACGCAATAAATACTGAATGGAATTCAAAAATTCTTTCACTAATCAAAAGCTACATTATTTGCGAGTAATGTAGGCTATATAATGGTAAGTTCTAGCATTATGAATAAGCTGTGGCTTTATGAAATTATTTACCACACGTTTATTGTCCGAACGAAAAAAAAATCGTGTTGCTAAGTAATTGTTTGACGTGGGCTGTCATTTTGTTATTTTTTTAGGTTACTCTGGAGATTCCTTTGATGGCAAAAATTCAAATTTGTATATAATAGGTACTAATCTACATTTTGACCTTAGCCAACTGCTAGCCCGTATTTGATTGTTACGTTTTAATAGGTGAAATCGTCAAAAATTAATGTAACGGGTATGGAGGTGGAGGGGGTGTGTGGCGGGGGGGGGGAATATGCGAGCGAAGCCGGGGGCAAAAGCTAGTTATAAATAATGCATAAAAAAATAGTGATAATTATACCGAATTCTTATTTAATTTTAAAGCATTTACTTTGCGGCTAGGCACAATCTAAACACATAATTTTTTTTTAAACCATTTTCATTTTGGACAACAAATTTTGGAGTTAAAATTTTTTTTTTTTGCGGAAATAAGTCGTGATGCGCTTTCTTCTTTAGCAAACTTTACAGATAACTGGGCAGTGTTAATTATCAGTGTCCCTCGTTGACTGCCCTAATCAGTGTGCCCAGAAGAAAAATAAAATAAAAAGTACCAATTTAAACAGGTTGTAACAGGACGTACAAGAAAGATTTTAACCAGCGATTACGAAGCATATTTGGAATCAAAAATTAGATGCCATTTTGCCGTTCGGTGTTATATTTTTTGAAATAAAAAAATTAATCACACGTCGCCACTGATAACACTCATACACATCATGCTGGGATCACATGATACGCGCATTGTATCGTGTGTTACCGTGATGCTGCAATGAGACGTAGTGCTTATCACGTAACCCGCTAAGCTACGCGCAACTACTCAGTTACGACATATGATGGAAAAACATAACTAACGAACTAACCATCACGCCGTTTCCCCGCAGGGGTAAACAGAGGACGGACCGTCCAACAACTCGGTCTTGGCACCATCACACTCTTTGCCTCACTCACATTCATACATCGGCTCATACATTCTCTTCCATTATTCTGACTTTTGATATGGCCCGACTTAAGTATCTGATTCACTTATTCCTGAAGAAGTGAACATGGTTCACGAAACATGTTGATAGTGTACAAAAAATAAAGTGATGTAAACTAAGTTATTTTCTTTTAATAAATAAATAATGACATCACAAAGTGACAACCTTTTAGAAGAAGTTTTCTTCGAAAAATTAAAATTATTATTCGTAGGTAAAATTTTATAATAAGCACTAGTAACGTTATTAAGTATTCTTTTAGGTAAATTAAGAGCAATAAGATCTTTTATTTTTCATTCTTTTGACCAACATCATATGAGCGAAAAATGAGGAAGACTGAGTTACTAAAGTTTTTCCCAAATAAAATAAGCATTAAAATGTAGATAACAATATGAAAAACGGCATCATTACCAGAGTTCTCTTGTGCAAGGATCGTTCCACAGAAAGGTTCAACGAGTTAGTAGTTTGTATCCTCAGTTCTAAGGAGTAAAACTTCCCAGGCACTCCTAACCCGCTAAACTTAATGCATTTCATTAAAACTTAATACTAGTTTCGTTACAAATTCTGGCTACTGCGCTAATTCTGTAAAAAGATTAGACTCAACTTTCGCAAACTGTAAAAGAAGTCTGAAAAGGGCATTACTGAATAGTTTACGAATTCTGAAAAAAAGCGTTTGAGTGGTAGATGATTTAAATAATGAATAATGAAAAAGTTTTAAGAATTTCTTGAACAAGAAAAATACCAGAGTATAACGCGTAGGATGTATTGCAAATAACGAACAGAAGCTTGGAATCTTAATAATAAAACAGGAATAATTAATTTTCTCATCGTTTTTTACAGCTACCTAAAATCAGTGTTCGTATTTATCTCACAGCATATCAAATAATAGATTCTATAAAATATTCGAAATGTATCAAGCATACAAAACTTTTTGTAAGTATAAAATCTAGAAATACAGAAAATTAAGGCGTTTGCGGCAAAAATTACAAGTTTTTAAATAATAAGGAACGTCATGTAGTGATAACACTGTGGTACACGACATTACTCACTTCAGGAGGCGGGTATTAACCAACACCTCTGCCATAGGTTACCCCAAGTGGTTCGCTACGTTTTGCGACTTAGCAGGAGTGTCTGGGTTCATGAGGTGAGGTTTGTCTCGGTCCTCACGTACTGCGTGGCGAGCCGTATCGGGAGAGACTGTTTTAGGGAGACCCTTTCAACTCTCCAGTCTGACTCTCTCGACCCATTACCTTCCACCTCATCGGGAGGGATGGATTTATACGTCTGTCACTCCAAGACACATTGACCCCAGATTCCTATGCACCCCTCACACATTTTTCCTTCCAGAACTTCCTCTCCTTCCTTTCCCCAAATAGACCCTCCACACAGCATTCCCAAAGATAAAAAGTGTATTATTTTTCTTAGTGCCTCGTTTACGCAGATGAACGACGGTCACAAACTTTTCACGTCACACAAGTTTTAACAAAATTTGTACAATGTCGTTTCTTCCAGACAATTCAATGATTTTACGAAACCAAAAAGAAATCTAATTTGTTTATGTATTTTTTTATTGACAGAGACAAACAGTAGGAGGAAAAGACACTTATTAGTATGAGTATAATAATTTTTCATGCGCTTTACAGGAATAATAGTAATGAATCGTAACAAAATTATAAGAACCTAACTCAATCTCTGAGAAATAACTTATTTTCAGAATCTAAGCATCTATTAATTTCATTCCTTTTTTCAAAAGTTTCATTTATTAAGTCGTGATATTACTGTTTACATTTGAGATCATTTTACTACGACAAATAAGGCGGTAGCATTTTTCAAAACACACCATCATTAACAAACCCCGTAAAGCACCCTATAAAGCACTCGGCACTTACAAGTTTAAAATTCCCCAATCATATCTTGGTCGGCCCAAACTTTGCACAATCCACAATCCTGCCATTTGATTGTAGTTAGACTGGGGTGAAGATTCCTGGGGGTGGAGGGGTGACTAGGCGGCAAGGCAGTACGGCTGGATCTCCAACCGCGCATGCGTCTCCCGGCATTCTCTAGTTAAGCTCTACCAGTCGCCGGAGTCAGACGTTCTGTGTTCGAAAAAAACCCCATTTCGTAAAAACTAAATACGAAAATAGGTACTTGCGCTTTTGCGACTCTGCGCGCGCGAAATTGTGGTGGAAATTATTTTTAATTTGTCGAATAACGACAACCAATTTTGGATTGCATTTATTGTGGCCAGTGCGATTTATGAACGACAGATTATTCAAGTGATAAAAACTTTTCGAGCGAGTGAGTGTGCAATTGATTATATTATGTGTTGAGTGGTGAAATGTTTTGAATATTTTTTGGTTACCAATTTTGTAAGTACATTTTAATTTACGTATAGAATATAACAAACCACTGTTCTTTGACAACTTTTTTTTCTGGAAATTTGGATAAATCACCAACTTTCCGAATTAATCATCTTATGTATGTCTAGATAAGTGTAACATTAGCAATTGAATATTCCTTTACGTGATCCATTGTTAAAATGTGTGAGCTTTTACTTTAATTTGAAGCTTTCGATATTTTGCTTAATTGTTAGGTGACCGGACAACTCAGAATGAACTTAAATAAACACCATCTTTAAAAAGTCATTTAAAGTGATGAAAAAATGTATAAAATATTGGTTAAATTAGTTTTTTGTGGCGTTTAATGACTTTTCAGAGATATATTGAGTCGATTCCGAGTTGTTATGGAACCAATGTTTAATATCGTCAAAAGTCGCATGATGTTGACAATTTCCTTCGAATTAAACTTTAAAGGGGTGTTATTAATTTATTACCTTATCCCGCCATAAATCAAAATTTTGGTTTAACTTGTTTTTGTTTTGCTAACATTTGTATATTAACGGTTTCTAAAAACGCTAACAGAACTAATAAAGCGTTCCCTGAACTAGCTACTGCTAATAACTCGTGCTGGAAATAATTCTTGGACTAATTATTTATTTGCGTGATAAGTATTTTACTGTGTTTATGTGTTGTTGTAATTTTATAGAATCAGGTAAAAGCTAATGCGAAAAAAAACAGGAAGGCCACATAACTAATAGACGCAGGAAAATGTTTTTTTAAAGTAATTATTTGTTCAGCACGGCAATATATTTTGAAACACGTCAAATATATGCTGTGGACAGTATTATGGTAGAAAAATCGCTGCTTAAAAATCAAAAACGATAAATTAATTATTAACAACTTTGCCCAAATTTATTGACTAAATAAGCAAATAAAACGATTCGAAATATAAGCAGATCTATGTATATTATTAGAATATTGAGAAAGCTCCAGAAATGTTTTACCATGTCAAGATTACTTTTATCGTATTCGAAATACAGTATTTTTCTTCGTTTATAAAAGTATTTCCAATCTTTGCTCAGTTCGTAAAATTGATTTTTCTTGAAGCGGAAAAGATTCCGGGGTTATTTTTTTAATTTATTTTGGAAATCTTCAGATCTCAAAAATGTAATCCATAAGCAGATACAAGATTTTTGAGATTTTTCCGGTTAGATGATTTCATTGCCTTCTATATACATATGTCGTCTTAATCAGAAATAATGTTATAATTGTTCTATTTTTGATAGTCGAGGAATCTGTTTTATTTTTTCAATTTAGCTTGGATTATGAAACAAAAGTTTATATTTTTTTTTTTTTTTTTTTTATTAGTGACTATTTAGTTACAGGTTTGATGACAATTACAAGATATGATGATATATATAAATATTTAATCCGTTTGTTCTTAGTCCTCCTCACTAGGTGGTCCTGTGCTGAGGCGGACTGGTAGATTTCTTTGATTTTCCGTTATTTAGTTTCTATGATGTTTTTAATACATTCTCTAGTATGTCTGCATTAATTTCTTTCACCCATGTTTTGATTTTTTCCTTAAACTTATTTATCTTTTCTATCTTTTTCAGACTTGGAGGAAGGATGTTGTATAGTTTAGTTTTGACGTGCAGATGAGGTGTTGCGCAAGTGGGTGGTAGAAGAAATTGGGACATTCATGGGAGCAACATTTTGAATCACGTCATGTAAAGACGCGAAATAACGGAGAATTATTCGAGTCGATTTATGAATAATATATATTAAGTTCTAATGGTGCTTTTTTGCGAATTTCAACTGCTTCTGACTGTCCGGAGCCAATGAGACCATTGTTTCTACAATACAAACGAGGTATTTTGTTAGGCTGACAAGAATGGGGAAAGGAAGGAGATGGAGATGATGAAGATTAGGAAATACCTACTTATCTATTCAGAATTGGTTATCTAACACGACTAAAACCATTTCAAGCAACTTTCGATTCTAAATAGTCGTCTTCCACTTGGATGACATGGAAAGTATCTTAGCTCCACTCCTGTTTCTACAATAGTTACAAACAAGGTATTTTGTTAAGCTGACAAGAATGGGGAAAGGAAGGAGGTGGAGAGAATGAAGATTAGGAAATACCTACTTATCTATTCAGGTGTGGTTATCTAACACGACTAAAACCATTTCAAGCAATTTTTCGGTTCTAAATAGTCATCTTCCACTAGGACGATATGGAAAGTATCTTAGCTCCACGCCTATATCATTAGCTCCACACAGGAGACCCTGAGAAAAATAATTTCCATCGGGACCTATGTCATCTTAGGGGATGCTGTGAGGATTTTTTTAAGGGAAAGGAAGTAGAGGAAGTTCTGGAGGAAAAAGGTATGAGAGGTGGATAGGAATCTGGGGTTCAGTGTGTCCAGGAGTGACGGACGTTGGAATCCATCCCTCAACTGCGGTGCAAGGCAATAGGTCGAGAGATTCTGGCTGGAGAGGATAAAAGACATCCCTCAACCAGTCTCTGTCGATCCTGCCCATCACGCAGCAGATGCATCAGCCGCCAAGACCTGGACAAACCTCACGCCATAAGCCCGGGCATCTTTGCTAAATCACCAAACGTAGCGAACCACATGGGTGACCTATGGCAGAAGTGTTCGTTATCCAATAAATGGTTCCCGGGGCAGCAGTACCCATACCTGCCTGCCAAATTAACTATTAAAACATTTCAAGCAATGTTTCGATTTTGAATAGGCATCTACCACTGGGGTGATATGGAGAGTATCTAAACCCCTGCTGTAATACACTAATTTTAAAATTTGATTTTTGCTACAGTTTCATTCTAGCTCGTTTTTGCAGGTGTCGAACCGGAACACTCGAGACTTGTTAAGTTGAGGTTGAAAAATTGCTGGCAATTTAGTTAGCACTTCAGTGGAAATCGAACCCGCGATCCGTCAAAGTCAAGTGCGGCTATTATACCTAGCCCGTTATAGATATTACGCACTCATCCATTTACGAAACCCTTCTCACGCCACTAGAGGCGTCTGCGTCTCAAACAATTTTTCAACAAGCTATAAATCCTAAAATTTATCTTTTTAATTTTCGCTTAGCAAAGGTAACGTATGTTTTTTTCCCGGGTTTCTAATAACCTGACAATACTGAAGTCTATAATACTAAAACTGATTTTCCATTACATGATTTTACATTTGACGATTCTATTGACTTTAACAATTGTACATTTAATGAAGCTGATATTAAAAAGAAAATTATCACTTTAAAACAAAATAAATCAGCAGGCCCTGATAACGTTCCTCCAATATTTTTATTAAAATGTGTATCCATATTAACAATTCCACTAATGAAAATTTTTAACCTTTCTTTGAAATCTGGAATTTTTCCTGATCAATGGAAGAATAGTTTCTTAACACCTATATTTAAAAAAGGTGATAAAAATGACGTCTCAAATTATAGACCTATATGTATACAATCTGCAATTCCTAAATTATTTGGATCTATTTTATTAACGAAACTTAATAAGGAATTTAATAAAGTTATTACACCATTTCAACATGGATTCATTTCGGGAAGATCAGCTTTAACAAATCTTTTGATTTATCAACATCACATAATTGAATCATTAAATAAACGATTCCAAATTGATACAGTGTACACAGACTTTAGCAAGGCATTCGATAAGGTATCTCATGAAATTTTAATTCAAAAACTAAAAGCTCTTGGTATGTCGGGTAGTATGTTAAACTGGTTCATTAGTTACTTGTCTTATAGAAAACTTTCTGTTAAAATTTTAGATTACATTTCAAAACAATTTGTGGCTTCCAGTGGAGTTCCTCAAGGTTCACATTTAGGACCTGTTTTATTTTTAATATTTATTAATGATATTGTAAAAATTTTTAAAGAAGTAAACATACTCTTGTTTGCTGATGACCTAAAAATTTACAAAACGATTACCTCAATTAATGATTGTAATATTCTTCAAGCTAATCTGATTTAAAAATAGTTCAATTTAAATTAAAACTATTTTTAAATATTGATAAAAGTCAATTTATATATTTCTGTAGAAACAAAAATCCTATTATGTCTCATTATAGTATTAACAATATTTCTCTTAAAAAGATGTCTAATATCAAGGATCATGGTATCCTTTTTGATGAAAAATTAACATTTGTTCCACACAT
Source organism: Limnephilus lunatus (assembly GCA_917563855.2). Lineage (NCBI taxonomy): Eukaryota > Metazoa > Arthropoda > Insecta > Trichoptera > Limnephilidae > Limnephilus > Limnephilus lunatus. Next base: position 60,369,118 of record OU830601.1, read on the forward strand.
TAATGAAGTTATTAATAAGGCTATGAAATGTTTGGGATTTATTTTAAGAACAGTAAAAGATTTTTCATCACTTTATTCATTTAAAATTCTCTTCACTGCTTTAGTAAGAAGTAATTTAGAATACAATTCCACTATTTGGTCTCCATACTATAGAGCACACAAAATAAAAATTGAGAAAGTTCAGCATAAATTTTTAAGGTTCATTAATTTCAAACTTTCCATACCAATTGAACAAATTAATTATGTTAATTTAATGAAAATGAATATTATAATCAATAATTGTCAGCCTGAAACACTCATCTACATTGAAAAAATCTTCCGAGAAAAGATACTATATTACTTTAATTGTACTCCTGAAAAACTTATGTATCTGTATTAACGTGATTTTGTAAAAGTCTTTAAGGCGTGAGTAAATAAATAAATAAATATTAGAGACATGTTGAGTGAGACCTTTTGACTTCTTCACCCGGACTCTCTCGGCCCAACACCTAGGATGGATGGATTTATACATTTCTAAGCAAATTCTTACAATTCTCCAGTCTTTCAAAATAAATATTAACTCAACTTTGGCATTAGTCTTCTTATAAATATAAATGTAAAACCAATAGTGATAAGGGTAGGAAAGGTAATGTCCAGTATATTAAATATAATGTCCTCCACGTGCAAAGTCGTAGGTATCTTTCCCAGCATAAACTTTCTAATAAAGTGTGTTTATCGGCAGTGACCTGCAGGTAAGTATGTTTATGTATCTATCTGATAATAATAATATTAAATAGAACCTAAGAATTCATAATAAATTGTAAAGCGCCCTTGAGGTGATTTTTCACAAAAACGGCGCTCTACAAATTGCCCAATTATTATCTATTTTTATTCATATATTACTTATGGATAGATGGATTCATATATTCCAACCCCCCAGCCTTCGGTCATCCCGAGTGGTTCTCTACGTTACTTAGTTACGGGTTCATGGGGTGAGGTTTTTCAAGATCTTAGCGGCGGATGCTTTTGCCCACCTTCCGCGAGGCATACCGGATCCGAAGATACTGGTTGAGGGAGACGTTTTGACTTCTCCAGCCGAACTCACTCGACACATCGCCAAGTAGGGATGGATTCATACGTTCTTCACTCCTAAACATACTCACTCCCAGATTCTCACTTACCCCTTATATATTTTTCTTACCCAGAACTTTTTCTCCTTCTTTTCCCTTAAAAGACCCTCCAATACAACATCCTGAAATATGACACAGGCCTGAGAGATTTTTTTTTTCGAAACTTCAGTTAGAAACAATTAGTTCCGTATCAACACAGTCCCATTTCAGTTAAACACACAGCTATACAAATAATATTATCACCACGCATTACGAAAACAATGGTAGACTTCATATTGTGTATCGCTGTGGTTTTGTGCTAAACCAGTAATTAATATTAATGTAATTAATATGAGTTAATATTACCAACATTCTAAAAATGTTAATTAAATGGGATAACCGCCCAACCGCCCAGTGGGTCTATAGCATCTCAGATTCTGAGAAAGTTATGAGGTTTGAGGAATTGAGGTGGGGAAAGATATAATATCTAATAATAATTGGATAATTTGCAGAGTTCCATTTCTGTGCAAAATCACCTCAAGGACCCAGTACATTATGACTTGTATTTACAGTTACAGAAAACATAGTTAGCTGACAAGTTACTACCAATGAACACACTTTTATCAGAAAGTTTTTTTCTTGGAAAAAATACGACTTTGCATGCAGAGGACACCATATTAAAAACACTGGACATTGACTGGTTTTACATTACTACCCTCAATTACTGTTGATATTACATTATGAGAAGATTATTGGCAAAAGTAGAGTTGATATTTATTTTGGAAGACTGGAGAATTTAGGACACTTTAGGACTGGATAATTTTTATGAAATGACCTTAAAAAGCTTACAAATTCATCTTTACTCTCATTTTTACACAATTAGTTATTAACAAAATCGCTGGCTGTAAAGGTGAAGGTAAAAGGTTTTTCACTTTATGATTCTATTGATGATTTAGATAGGTTGAAGAGAGGCTATGAGGTACCTGGCAATTAAAAGCTGGTAACCAAATACGACTTAAGCCATTTCAAGCAACATTTCAAATCTGATGTGATTATTTTTGTGTTTACACTCTTTCGATTCTAGGAGCATGTAGGTACCACGCTGAGCATGTCCGACTGTTACTCTATTTATAAGTTGGTCTTTTTGGCTGACCCGACGAACTTCGTACCGCCTCAGAATCAAAAACTGTTGTTTTAACTTATTAGCTGAATTTAATTTAGTTTTTTTATTAAGTTAAAAACTACACAGTGAAGCAATTATCGATGCCCAACTATCCGTGTTTTGTTTTTGTCGGTATCAGAGATGGCGTTGTGAACGGATTTATATTTTTAGTGATTTTCTTACTTTTCCACTTACTTACTGGGTGGCGTTTCATTTTCTTTATACGTATAAGGGAAATTTATTATAATTATTGTATTTTTCCTTTGGAGGGGTGCAGACATATCACCGTTATTCTCATCTTCGACTATTGGCATTTAGTGTGTAAGAAAGAGGGGCAGCATTATATGTTTAAGAACAAAAGCAAAACAATCAGTGCATTTACATTTGATGTTTTTGAATTTTTGGGATCCAGTCACTACTCAATACACTTTCAAAAGATGACAATTCATTCCATACAAAATGTATGAGGAAAATAATATTCTTCATAAATTTTTTTTAATAGCTATTTTACTATTCGGGACGGAGACAAATCCAACAAATCAAAGATCATAAAAATCGGTCCTGCCATTCTTGAGTTATAAATGGTGTAACGAACCCGACTTTATATATTAAGATTTGTTTTTCCACTAAGCCACAGATCTGTGTTTTTAATCGGATAGATTAGCTTCAGATACCTTAGTATAAATAAATATTTTAATTTTTGAGTAGAAAATGTTGACTTCTCCATTCCTAGATAAAAATAACTCTAGATTTTGTTTAAATTCCTCTCAGGTTCGGCCCTGTGTCACCAACTTAATCCTTGATAGGAACTTACATGATAGGACCTGACGGCATTTTTACGACATCCACTTCAAGCGTGGAGCGAAAACTTAAGCCAACCCTAAACTACAGCTTAATTCGGGATAAATTTAGTTTAGGAAGTTTGATGCTCAATATTTAACAAGAATAACAGAAATGATATAATCGAAACAGTTATGTTTACTTTAATTATTCCGCTGTAATATTAATTATGTAGTTCTCAATTATTGGTTCCTATTCTAAATGAGAAATCAATATAAGAATCCGCAAAAAATCACGGGAAAGTCTGAAAACTTGATAAATAAGTTTCAATTTTGAAAATTTGTTGAAAATTAATATTTTATTATTGCCAAAGCTTAGAAATCCATTCGCGAATTACCCTGATAAATTTTTGGGTTATTATACCGTGATGCGCTTCCACCTTCTTTAGCCAACATCACTGCAATGCTGTCGGTAAAATTGGTTGAAAATGTCGGAAACGCAACAAGACATAGTTACCCAAAAATTAATCACGATTATACTTTTGGCCATGATAATCTCAAATAACATCCACCCATGTTGTTATTTTTTTTCGGTGACATTTCGTAAAAAATATGTTAAGATCGGTTATTCATTATTAGGTACTTACCTACTTTATCGCTCGTTTGAATTCTTCGCATAATCAGTTTCGAAAATGACACTTAAATTATAAGCAAATTTGGGTTCATTGAATTTATTTGACAATCGAATTTTGAAGGTTTGATATATTATTTTTTACGTAATTACCACAGAAGCATTCCAACTGCTTTCATCTCCATGGCATCACCAATATTGGAGCTGCGCAAGAATCAAGAAAGTCATCAAGTCAAGATATCTGGATTTGTTATTATGGCATGTAAAAAACCCTTTCGAGTTACCCACCCATTTATTTTTTAGTATTTTTTTTCAACAATATGAAAATTAAAATTCTTGCCTCGCTTGGTCATTGAATTCCACATTGTTTTAAATACAATTTCACGATGGCAACACAGATATTTAAATGCAGTTCAAATATTTTAAGGTTTGTTGACATTTCTAGAACATTTTTCGTGGATTTAAAAGTTTGAAATTTCATATACATCAATAAATATACTTTGCATATGGATCACACTATTGATAAAATTTATAATACGACATAACCGACTGTCATTTTAATACCCACAGTATTATTTGTATGAAACAAAGATTAATTTACTATAATTTTTATAATGCAAGTTTCAAGTTTGTGATATGTAACAAAGTTTCAATTTGATACAAAAATCATGAGAATTAATTTATTTTATAAATCAGCAAAATCAACAACATTCGACAGCGTTTTTAGTGCCAACTACGGTCATCAAAAATTCAAACTTTTTAATATAATTTAAAATACTTTAATTTCAGGATTTTTGTCTATTATATTTTTAGAATTTACGATAAAACATTTGTAGATAGTTATGCTTGAGTTGCATGACTTGACTGCAATATTCGGCCCATTTTCTGAGTTAGAGTTAAAAAAAATTCTTCTACCAAAGGTTTGAAGACCTTTAACTTTTAACATTGCAGGCAGACTATACCTGTCTTTAATATCGTTCGAAATTAGAAAAATAAATCTACAATAAATTACCCATTAAAAAACGTTACAAATAATCAACCATCTAGCATGAAGTTTTAAATAACCCTTCTATGTTTTTCAATGATTAAAAACAAACCTTTTATTTGTTTTCAATATTTAAAAAAAACTAAGCGTTCAAAAACAAAAAACAACAAAAAAAAAATTCGTATTGCCTGTTATTCGTATTCTTATATTCGTATTCTATTATTAGTGTAAGAAAAGCAATTGAGTTTTCTTATGCATTTACGTGTAAAACATTGTGATTGTGATCATTTCTTTGTGATCGTTCCGGAAAAATCCCGACAACTTTTCAAAAAACTTGGGGCAATTGAGTGAATTAAGTATAATTAAATATTTTGTTTAAGTAGTGTATGTGTAGGTATATTTATTTAGACATGTGAAATAACACGTAAATTAATACTATTTGCGGACAGGCGACGGGTTTCAAACCCAACAAAGAGATGTTCCTAAATAAATCATTGATTCAGAAAACTTATTACATTGTTCTAAATTGGTTTACTTATTATTTATTATTTATTTATTAAACACCACAATGTGATGGAATAATAATTAAATATCTCCCGAAATATAATGTGGAAAGTCTATCTTCCCCAAATCGTAATTCTGGACGGACATACATTTCTGAGTCAGCATTTTCAAGGAGGAAGAAAGATAATTCACAAAGTCCTATTCTTAATGCTGCTTGCGTATAAATACTCTCATATTACTATTTCTGGCATGTACTATACTTACATACAAATATTATTTACCCACAAAATATTAATGGCCTTTAAATACGACCCCTGTTGGTTAATCTCTACCAGATTTCTAGGGAATTAATCTGCCTCGTGTGATCAACGGGAAACAGAAAATAATAAAGAGTGAGTCTATTAATAGGTTGCTAGGGCAAAGATAATTGCCTCAGCATGGTTAGGGTTTTTTAACCCCGTGTTTCATCCCTTAAACCCTTATTTACCTACCTGCTTTATCTTTCAACCATTAGTGGCCCTTACTTAAGACGAATAATTTGATGTTTTTCTTTCTTATTGATCAAAGAAAGTTGTCAGAGCTTCGCAGAAGCATTTACTTGAAAATGTGTTTCTTTTGTGCTAATCCGTATACAAAGGATTTCTAGGGAAAAATTTAAAGGATTTAAAGGTATTATGGGTAGAATTAGAGAAGAATAAATAAACTTTTGTCTTCTACTGCACTATTTACGTTATAGCAGTTCAGGGGCTTAGAATAAAAGAAAACTTAGAAATAGAAAGAAAATTTTATTTTCTTTCGAAGTGCAGAAGAAAGCCAGAGACACTAAGAGATTAGTAAGATAGTATGAAATTATCTAAGAATTTAATAGAATTGGCTGTAGTGTTTTTTTTTTCTTTTGCCAAAATAACCAATTCTGTCAAGAACAAATCTAAATTTATTGCACAAAAAAACATAAAACGTACTTTTTTAAATCTAATAATGCTGCAGCTTTTTCTTAGACATTAAATAATGGTGAGACAAAAGATGAGACACACAATATACGTGTATCTATTTCCTCCAAAGTACTACTTTTTTCTTTTGGAGTAAACAGATATATCTTATTACGGCTCAGCTACGGCCATGAGAATTGCATTTCATTTTATTTTTACGTGAGAGGGAGATGTATTATAATGATTGTAAGTTTCCTTTGGGGGGGTGCAAACACACTTTCGCCTTTCTTAGCCTTTCGCCTTTCCGAAACAAGTTTCATAAATCCATTGACTCTTATGAATGGAATCAGTATTAAGGTATTGAAGCAATATTATATCAATTCGTTATTGGCCATACCTTAATTAGTGATTTACAGTATTAATAGGATAAAGACTGTACGGTTAAAATTTAAGAATCTTTCTTAGAAATACAAATCTGATGCCGCGTCTTATGCAAAACCGTTTTCTTACGTGGAGTTTGTATACAAATTCACTTTTGTAATAGAACCGAATTAAAGTAATGCCAAAAGATGGCGCCACTTACGATAACAGTTTGCGTGATTAGCGTCCCCTGGCAGGCGTAAGTACTACGGATTTGCAATTTTGTGTATTTCTACAGATATGGAAAGATTGACGATAATATGATTATTATTGTAACTAGATAACTTATTGTGAATACTTGTACCACGCGGCTATGTATTACGTATGACGTCGTTACCTGTCACGGTTACTTTGTCCCGGTGACTAGTTGTCACTGGATCACAGTGGTTCTGAGGATTTTTGAAACCAGTTCCTATCGGATTTATAAAATGGTCACCGACACCCAAACTGGGCGAAGGCAAACCAAAATCCTGGCAGCAAAAACCTGCGGTTTTTCATTATTTAATTTGACTATAATAAAATATCCGTCCTGTGTTACCTGAGTACATTACAATGTAACATTATGGTATGACTTATTAAAATAAGAAACTCTACTGACCTTTTAGATATGCTCATGTTCATAGTAGGAATATGGTTCACGGAGATATATTGCGCACTACATTTACCTGAATAAACTCTCCAAAGCATTTGAAGTAATTATTATCATTGCGATATTCAAATACTGAAATGCAAATTTGAAAATAAATACCTTTTGTTGTAAAATATTTCTTCAACTCTGAAAATTATTCCTGTATCTACCTACACTAAATCATATTCTAATTCTCCGCAATCAGTCTTTGCACTGTGTTATTATTATCTTTATAATATTAATGTTATAGTGTAATTTTTTAAATCTTTGTATTTTGAGTTTTTAGTAATCTTTCGTTAATCATCATTTTTCTTTTACAAAAAAAATTTATGGAAAAATGTTGGAATTTCGTTATACGTGTTAGGCAGTTAAATGAATATTTCAATGCTACAGTACTCAACATAGAAATAACGCCAGTTAGAAGAAACTTCGCACTATTATCTTTGAAGAGTTTTTGATTGGACTCAAAAACAATCTCACATGTAAATTTGTCTCCAATATTAAATATATTGTTACTCAAAATCTGAAAGGGGGGTAAATAAATACATAAGTTTTTTAAACATAAGGTCCATACAGGAGGTCCTAGGGAAAACATTTTCTCTCGGGGTCTGTCATTTTTGGGGACTTTATTTTATTTATTTCTATTCTAAAACATACACTTTACAAATTATTACATTTGTTTACACAGATAATACTTATGAATTTTTCTATTGGGTCTATTGCTATTTTCATTGCACTTCCCCAAGCCAGTATGCCATATGTGATTTCAATGCCAATTTCAGTGCCAATCCAATTTATTAATTCTGAAAACATTACAAAATAAATTTTTCAAAGCGTTTTTAAAAGAGAATATGTATAAAATATTTAAATAACGTAAGCTGATTTAAACTAACAACAACAAAGCTTGCCGTTTAAATTGTGCTTCATTGATGTTAAATTTATCAAAATTCTATTAACCAGACAGCTCTGCTCTAGGGATGCGGTGTGGAAGGTCTTTTTAATTAAAAGACGAAGAGAAAGTTCTGGGAAGGAAAAAGGTATGATAAGTGGGTAGGAGTCTGTGTCCAGGAGTGACGGACGCATGAATCTAACCCTCCCACTGCGGTACAAGGCGATGGGTCGAGATAGTCCAGCTGGAGAAGTAAAATGACTCCATCAACCAGTCTCTCCCGATATAGATGAAAAAATTACCCCATGAACCCGGGCACCCCTGCTAAGTCACCAAACATATCGAACCACTTGGAGTAACCTAAGGCTGGGATATTGGTTATACAAAAAAGATTCCCAGGGCGACGGTACCCATACCCGCTATAGAAATTGTTAACTAACTAACTAACTACCACGCCGTTTCTGCGCAGGGATAGGCAGAGAGAACGAATCGATAACACGGTCTTGGCACACATTCTTTGCCTCGTTTACATTCATACAACGTCTGTTAAGTGTTTTTTTGGTAATAAGTCTATCTTTCTGGGACACTAAAAAATGATTTTAAAGTTACTTTTTTTATTTCCGGATAAATATAATATATATCCCCAATTCAATTTATTCGAATCGAACCACCCAATTTCAACGTTTCCTTCTCTACTAATTCAATCATCCGATTCTTTTCAAACTTTGAAACAAGTTTTTTCTTCGTATTTTGCTTTGTAAGATCTAAGCCCGTACAACTTTTCGATTTACAAAGAGAGCATCATATTGAAGAGTTTTCAGTTTGGGAAAGAATAAATTTATGAATTCATTACATTTCTCCCAATTAGTAGGCTTAATATTGATGAAACTTGGAGCTTTGAAGGCACTGGCGAAATGCTCGGCCGAGTAACACAATTGGGTACCCTTAAAATGTATTTAGCATTATGTATTTCCCGCTTAAAATTTTCTTGAAATTACGGTCCCTACATAAATATTACATAAGTTTAGGTAGTTTGGTAGCCATTTTATGATGGATCTTAATATTTTGTAATATTACAGCCTTATTTGTCTTACAAAGTGTTTATTTAAAAAAAACACCACAAGGTAAATGGTTGGAATCATATATTTTCTGATGGGTTTCCATATCACGTTGTTGTTTTGGCAACGCTAATAATAAATAGTACGTTGTAAAATTTTAACAAACTATTTAAGTATCTTATCCAATTGACGGTGTTTAACAAAGCAGTTAGAAAATTTTAAACTCTTTATAAATTGCCCTAAGGGCGTATAACCAAGCCGAAAATCCACATTTTGTCGAAAAATGTTCTAACGATCGTCCAGGGCGGTTCCAACGAGAAAGATTAATTATTCTCCGTACCACCTTTTTAAAATTATAACTCAATATCGATTTCATTTCATTCCAAAGTTGCTTTAATTTATGCCTGAATCCAACAATGCTGAAAGGCGTGACGATAAAACTATTAAAATGATGTGCTTTTTGTAATTATTTTTTGATCATAAGTATTTATCATTTTTCAATAATGTCTAAGCAAAATAAAAATGTAAAAAATCTGAAATATATTAGTTTGTAAGTGCGCAAATAAATACACAAACCGACCAATTTTCGTCAAGAAACACATGTACGTATATATTTTTTAATGATTGTACTTAATCTAAAATTAAAATTCTGAAACATACGTTTACCAGATAATGTATTGATTTATTTTACTGCATGATTATATGATTTAAAAAGGGTTTTGTATATGTAATACATGTATTTTTTTGAAAATTCAATAAATCCGCCAACGACCCATGGTATAACCTTATTATACTAAAAATAAACATTTTTTCTGAAAATTTAAAACACACGTTTACTAGATAAAAAAACAATCTTTCGAAACCAATTTATAAATTTTTGTGGAAATTGGACTCAATACGTCTAAACACTGATTTAAAAATGACATATTTCTGGTTTTCTCTGGTTACATGGTCTTAAAACGAATTCATATATTTTTCTTGGCGGTCAACATAACGGCATAAATTAAATTTGCAGGTACGAAAACTTCATTTTTATAACAAAAAATACATTATTATTAACCCCGCAGACCTCGGGCCTTTTTTGTCGGAAGGTCGAAATATTTCCGTTTTGCAATAAAATCCGATTAAATAGAATATTTCTGAACGTATCCGTTAACTAAAAATTGTTTTGAAAGGTGATGAAATGTGCTTTCAAATTTTATAACTCGATATATACATACAATTCTTTAAATATAATTAACAAAACAAAAACGACTTAAAAAAATGAACTAAAAAGTAAAAAAATAATTTCGTACGATTGTTATTTTTGGAGTCGGTGTCAGCCAAGGTAACTATATACATAGGTAGTTATAGGTGAGATGTGGAGATCTTGGCTGACACCGACTCCAAAAATAACAATCGTACGAAATTATTTTTTTACTTTTTAGTGCTTTTTTTCGTTTATTGTTTAATTAAAATTTTTGTTTATTTTTTTATTTTTAGTGACGAGCGTGCGCAAAGAAGTTTTACTTCAAAAAAATAATCATCAATATCGGTTCACCCAATCGAAAGTAAAAAACATAAAAAAATAAAATAAAATAAAAACCGTCGAATTGATAACCTCCTCCTTATCGAAGTCGTTTAAAAATTTTATGAAAACATAAAAATTTTTAAAAGTGGCCCGCGTTACTTTTTGGCTAACTAAACTTACTGCTTACGAAAAAAACATACATATATTTTATTAGACACATGTATTACAAACATTACCGTCAACTCACTTTGTTGTTGTTTCTTAAAAATAATTAATAAACAATTACCAAATTTTCATAATTTTTATTTTCATGCTTTGATTTCATATTAAATATTTTGTGGTAAACTTTTGGATTTGAATATAGAGCATGGTGGTTTCTCTTTCTAACACCGTTTAGATCACATATCTAACCATGATTGTAAGGAAGACACAACGATTTCTATGAGACATACACGAGTTGTTCCGTAAACTGAACAAATTAACCTGAGGGATTAAAGAATGTTAATAAAATGATAATTATATGGTAATTACCTGTAAAAATTATGTTCGATCCCAAATTTTCCTTCAATAAATTTCAACAATGAAATCTGATATTTATCCTTTTCTATTTTCGCTTGAAGCTCGACGTATACATTTTTAATCGATATAATAAATAAATACACTGGAAAGCCTCCTTTCTTCTTTGCCATTATATTCCATTACACAAAGAACCTTTTACAGTTAAACAAGCTCTTAGTAGACTAAGTATTATCGGATAGGACTATAAGCTTTAAATTAATGGGTGTTTTAGTGGTACAATAGTTTGTTGCCTACTTAGACTTACCGCCCATCATAAAAATAATATTGTTTTACCGATTTTTATAATTGATGGGCTGTGAACACGTGAATCGAACATTGAACACGTTTTTTTAATAGTTTTTAAGTGACGAACTCGGAAGGTTCTTAATGAGAGGCATTTTTTTTGTAAAACACATAAATTATAGGCATTTACCGTAATAAAAAGTTTGAAATAAAATATTTATGTTCGATAATTTATTTGCCTGACAAGAAAAATGACAGTCTGAGGGGAAAGAGATTAACAGTCGTTTGGTGGGTGCCGCGTTTCTCCATGAAGGTTGATGCTAACAAGAAAGTAATTTTTTAATTGGAAATTGTCGATATGGTTCTAGTAATAGTTTCTCGCTAGCTTAAAATTTCGTTAGACCCAGAATAATATATATCTTTCGATCCCATGAAATCCGCTCCTTTGGTATACTAAAATCATACGTGCGTCCCAAGTCGATGCAGGATATAGGGAATTAAACACTGACGAGTAGGAGTTGAAGGGGTATATAGTTTTCGACTTCACGTCGATGTATTACATTATTTTACAACCCAAATATAAGACGCAAAGGGTAGCACGTAGCGTTAACGGCAAAGATAAACGCCCATTCTACACCTGGACTGCAATTCCAAAAATTATTTTAATGAGATTGACTGTTATAAATACTGAGCTTCGAGTGTTTACAAGAAGCAATGATAGATATATATATATATATATATATATATATAGGTAAAATGATGGACAAATAAGTTCAAAGACAAAACCTGCGGATTAAAAAATGTTATACATAGGCAACTAAAACAATTTTAGGTACCGAGAGAAATGTTGTTTTCCAATGTTTAGTCGCAACTCACAACAAATCAATCAAAATTGTCGGGGAAATGTTTTCCGATTCCTAGACTTATCTGATCTGATTTGGTGCTGATTGATTGGCACTGTACGTGATATTTGTTTATCATGCTAATTCTCCATAATAAAAAGCAAAACACAGCATATTGTTATTTATGGTTACATCTGTCTCTTAACATTGATAAAAACTCTGATTAATGTGGAGTTTCACATAAAATCAAATATAACATTCTGATCAGCGCCATTTTGACTTTGAAATGCCAATTTTAGGTCCATCTGGGTTCTTTCTATCAAATTTAAACTCGATAATAACAATGACATTTGTGCTTTCATGCTGAAAAAAATTTGGTTAAAAGCTGAAATGGACCCAAAATCGGACCTTTCAAATGTAAAAAAATGGTTCTGATTGACAATTTTGTAACAAATTTATACTTAAATTTCTGTGAAATACCTCAGCCGGAAAATTGGTACCTGCTGAAATTTTGGCAAGCTGGTTTGAATTGATATCATCAGCTTTTGTATGTTTTTATTTTCAATATATACCTATTATGATTTGAATAGAAATTGAAAAATGTTTTTTTCTTCTTTTTTAAAGGTGTCCTTGGATTCCTGCTGAAGGATTCCAAATATAGATAATAAATGTAAACAATTAAATAGACGTGGTGGATTTCGTTTATCCTCAAGGTGCGTGAATTTAAAAGTGTAACCAGTTATCGGCCTTCAAAAATATTTTTTGGAATATCTGTGGAAGCTTCAGGCCGAGAGAAAAACCCTTTTAGGGGTAAATCTTTTTAAAAAGTATGAGATTTTTACAAAAATATTATGTGTATTTACACTGGTAAAATTATTCTAAAATGGTAAATTCATGAGTTTATTGAGCTCTTCTAGCCGGTCATTTATCTACGCAAAATAGAATTTGAGACATTTTACACCTCGCCTGACTCCACTTTTACGGGTACGGAAGGATCTCTTTTTCATTGTATGATTTTTTTCTGTTGTCTGTTCCAATCCAAATAGTTAGGACATTGACTTTTGCTACTGGGACATCTCACGTTTCGAGGTTTTCCCATAAAAATTGTTGCTAAGATCGAAGAAACACCCATAAATGATGATTTTTATTATTGACGACTGATGAATTTGTGTTTTAATATGAATTTATTTAGCAGAATAAAAGATTATATTAATAAATTAAGAATAATAAAAGTGTGGAGTGTTGGTTCTCTCTGCATGTTTTTTGAAAATGTATAAACAATAGTATTATAATGAATGCATAAAACAGAAATATGATTTCTTAAGCAGCTAAAGGTTCAAACAGAAACTTTCTAACTATTGATTTTTATAGATTTTAAGGTGAGCGCAAATATTTTCAATTAGAAAAGTAATTTTCGTTTGTGAGTAGAAGGTTTATATTATGGAGCTATCAAATAGTTTTAACATACAAAAAAAATAATAAAAAAAACACCACATTATTTGCTCCATATGAAAAGTGTTTGAAAAATTACCATTTTCTTTTATTTTAAGCCCGAATTCATTTTATATCCCTCTTCTATTGTATTAAAAAATACAAACCGGGCGTGTAATCATATGGAGAAATTTTCTTTAAAAAATCAGAACCGGAGGCTTTCAGGCAAATACTCCCATTTTTTCATTTGTTTCAGGTGTTCTCCCACCCCACTTCGCACCCTTTGGCATTCGCTCATCAATCTCTTCCCTTCTACTAGTTTCACTTTCAAATACGAGGCTGCGTAATTTGACTTTTTATCCCGGTTACCTCTTTTTTAACCCCCTACTTTACGCAACATTTTATCCCGAATTCTGCCACGCATAGCTTTACGTTTTTCGGCCTATATTGATCCAAATTTTCCATCTTTCACCTTTTTTACGGTAACGATACATTTTGAACAAGTTCACGATATATTATGTAAATCAATTATTTTTTTCAAGGTGGCCACATAAGCTCAGTGCGTGGTTAGAAAGTGCGGTATGTTATTAAGTATTACGTTACTCACTCATATTATTTCTCCACGCTTTATGAAAAAGATCACAAGGAAATATAATAAAAAAGAACACTGATTCATTTACGTAATACTGGTAGGGATTTTTCAAACATACATACATAACGCTACCATGTATTCATAAAAATAACGAAAAAGATAGACCAATTTTTAATTTTTTTTAACAAAAAAATTAAAGCCAGCTTGTCTCGCAATTTTTCGCGGAGAACATGTTTTACAAATTTTGGATTCTCATAGACATATAATATTGCAATCTCGAAGAAGAATATTAAAAATAATACCATGTGCTTGGTACGGTCTTGTAACTGTCCTTCCAGGAACGTGGAACGATATTAAGAGGACCCGGTCACCGAGAAATTTGAACAATAGGTATTTTACCAAACTGTTACTGTCACTGTCGCTCTTACTTTTCCTAATACTGTGCGAAGGGGATAACTGCACCTAAGATTGATAATACCTAAATAAAATCATCAAAATCGAGGTTTTGTTTTCTCCATCGGTACACTCCAAAACTGGACCGGTTTTTTTTTGGGTTTATTTACTTACAGTTTAAGAAGAAAATATTCTATATTTTGCTTTTTAAAAAATACATTGTTTAGTTTGTATACTAAACATTTGTTGACGACGTTCGATCCAGCCAATTCTCACGATTTTTTAAGGGTTCTAACTCCTTTAAGAAGAAATTTATCAAAAAAAGCTAAACTTACTGTAAAGCTAGTAGTCGATATCTTCATTATATTAAAAATATTTGCAGTAGTGCCAAAATCCAGAGAATAAATACGTTTGTATGGACAAAACGCCGCCCGATTTCCTCTTAAATATAGCAACTCAGGGGTATTCAACATCGAATCAATAATATTAAACAAACACACATTTTTTTATTTTTTTATTTGAATACCTCACGAGTCCCAGCTGCTCCCGTTTGAAGCCAGTGAGTCTATGGCATCCCCAATTGGGGTATGTTGTGAGGCTGAAGGTAGTGGGGAGGGAGATAGGGTAGAGGAAGGTAGGGAAGTACCTGGCTATTCAGATATGGTCACCAAACACGGCTAATGCCATTTCAAGAAACGTTTCAATTCTGAATGGTAGTCTTACACCAGGGCGAAACTGAGAGTATCTTCCACTCTGGAACTTTTTTTTTTTTTTACATTAACTCCACACAGGAGGCCCTGAGGAAAATAATTTCCCTCGGGGTCTATGTCATCTTTGAGGATGCTGTGTGGAAGGTCTTTTTGAGGAAAGGAAGGAGTGAACATGGGTTTTGAAGAGACCCATATTGTAGGAGGGAGGAAACACAGAGGCCGGAAACACGTGCCTCAAATATACTATATATACTATTTTAAATGAATAAATTGTGAAATTAATCAAATAAAATTTATTTGCCACGCCGGGATTCGATTCCGCGACCTTCGGTGTGCGAGTCAAGAGCCTTCCCGCTGGACTACGCCGGCCGTCAACACATGATACAAATAGTTCTTCGTTCCGATGATTTTAATAAATTTAATGAGTTGAGTAGGTAGCCATAATCTCAATTGTACCACAAATAAACTAGATGTTTAAACGACAAACATTATTACGAATTCGCGTACCAAAAATATAAATAAAATAAAAACCAAGTTATTTTAACATTTCATTCCCTCAGGCACCAACGGTTCTTCTCTTATTTTAGAAATATTTGTATCAAAAGGCCCAGAAGTAGCCGCTCAAAAAGAAGAAAAAGGAGAGTATATGTAAATACGAATGTAGAGGGAGCGTGCTAATATTAAAATCGATAATATTTAAGCGAAAATTGTGAAAAAGTTTAATTAAACACGACTCATTTAAAATAGAGCAAAAATATGACGGGGGATTTCTAAAACAGCATTTAAAGAAACACTGTGAATTTTTTCATGAATATAACTTGTAAAATAACTGAAAAATCGTGTTTCTAATAATTTTCGGAGCATACTTTGCAATTTTTTTCTACCAAGGGAATTTCATATAATTGGCGTTTCGGCGTGGGGAATGTATAGATATTATCTTCAATAATAACATATAATTTTTTAAGAGCCTTAAAACTTAAAGTTTTTAAATAAATGCTTAATAAATCAGCAGAAATGCGGGAAGTCGGGCCTTAACAATAAGTTACCTCTTGCTTTTCTGCTGTGAAAATAAAACAAAATAAGCCTTGAATTGGTACAATTTGTCTTTAAAAAAAAAAAATTTAACTTTAAGTAACGGTTATCATAAACCTTGCACGATTATAGCACGTTTAAAGTAACATGGTACAAAGGTGCTGCTTGAATGTACATTTGGCTGTTTGTTTAATGTCTGCCGTGAACATTCATGCCATTTGCATATTTGCCGAATCGCGATATTGAGAGAGATAATATCAGTTTGTTATTCAGTTAGACTGTTTGAGTTTAACTGAGGAGAGACATGCAACGATAACCAAGTGAAAGAAACAAACTTCAGAACATGAATATTTAATAGGGTAAACTAGTTGTGTTTCGATAGGTGTCTCGTACTTGCGCAAATTAATTCTGTTTGAGTATTCGCTTCCATTTTGGAACTACATAAGTCCCTTTCGGGGATACTTCTTTTTAGCCCTCTCAAAGGGATTGACGCGAGCGTTTTTAACACGATTAACAGTTTAGTTTCTAAAGCAAAGTTAAATTAAAAATGATCAATTTAAATCATGTATATATATAAAATCTACACTTTAAGCTTTTTATTCATGTAAACTGTAACTTGCATTGATGGAGGGCTAATAGTATAGGTAATAAAGTGAAATACCTGTTTAATTTTTTATAGCGGTTATAACACATCGAAAAAAACAACTGAATGTGTTTAGTATTTTTTACGTTTCTATCGTATCTTTTTATCCTAATCCTATATTTTTGAGAAACATTTATTATTGACCTAAAGTTTATACCGGATATTAAAAAAATGTATATTTAATAGAACGACAGAAGACTGCCTATTATCTACCTAACTATTTTCTATATATTTCTTCAGCAGAAGCAAATTGGCTTTATCTTTTAATTTAAGTGCCCTATAAAAGGTTTTAACAATTTAATTTTAAATCTTAAGAAACTTTTGCGATCAATACAACCACAATATTCCAAAAAAAATGGAGACACTAGTTTCAACCTGGATAATGACGATAACTATATTTTGATCACCGCCCAAAAATGTTGTGCATACGAATTCTTTAGTTTTTGGCCAATTGATGTGAAGCAAAACGTATAATATTTTTACTAAAGGCAGCTCTGCAGCTCTATTCAGCCAACTTTCTCCTCAGATTAATGATTTCAATCTTTGCAGTTCACAAAAAAAGGTTGTACGTTGTACCGCTGCTCACTATTTTGTGTTATTTCGAATTTACTACGAGTAACATTTGGTTACGCGAGGAAATTGTAGGCCAAGTAACGGAGTCCGGGTGACTATCTACGACACCGTCAATTTAGATTATACTAACACCCTTCCTGTAGAACCAATGTACCGATGGATTTACTATTGGCAGAGTTAAATATTTAGATTTAATGGCGGAAACCTTTTTATTCTAGATCTCTTAAATAATATTGTACGTTTTTGAAGTGAAACTTCTTTAGCAACGTTGTGATTTAAAATTCGATGGAAGCGAGTGATACTAACTGACTCGACTACTCCACGCAAGCCTCCAATATCATAGCGGTATAAAGAGCCTGACGAATTTCAGCGGACAGACATCCAGCAAACCAAGGGTCGAATCCTACGAAATCCAAAAAAAGAAAATATTTTTATTTTTATAAAATTAATATCTAATCTTCAAACTACTCCAAAATAAACATGCTAAAAAAAGAGACATGTACCAACTCCGAAGAAGAAAACACAAATACCAAATGTATAAGAAAAATTGCACCGGAATTCGATGCAAAAATATGGAAAAAAATCATCATCAAAAGTGCTTCGTAGTCTCCCTTGTCTAACACAGTTTTCTGAAGGTTTCATTGAAGGAAGGTGAATTGCACACTCTGATTTTTTTCAGTCCACATACATAGAAGGCCCAGAGGTTTTTCACACATTAGCATGAAGAGATAGCATGTGTGTGTCTTTAATATACCTGCGCTAAGAGAAAAGGGGAAATCAAGACCCGTAAGGTAATTCCAGCAAGAAAGCTCACCAGAACAAATCCTAAAAGCGGCCCATTCTCCTGCGAAATACTTCAAAGCTGCCAATATTGGGCCACATTGATAATCCCTTTTCATTTAAATTAGAACAAGCAAAGCACTTTCAGGTGGATTTTCAAAGAGCAAATAATTCCAATACTTAGTTTGTACTTACGAGTAAAAATACAATTTTCATTGAATTAATAAACCATGTAAACTCTTTAAAACGAACTAACTTATCTAATTGACTTCAGAGAAGTAACAATTCAATTTGAAAGTATCCCTAATTCGAAAACCACTAAAGTAATATTCTTTCTAGAAACTTAACAGATAAAGTTCCATGATACAATAGTACATAAAGCCCGCAAAGCTGAGGATGGAGTAGATACTTATTTTTTTAGATTTATCACTAAGTCGATCTTTGTTTTACGACACCGTAAAAGAAGGAAAATTAGCCTTGTTAGGGAAAACGGTCGCGTTTTTATTTCTTACCACAAATTTTCATTAGTATCAAGAAGCTTTGGGCTAAGTCCAAACACTTAGACTTAATCCGCTTTGGAACTTTTAGTGACTTAGAACACTTTGGCTTGTTACAAATAATTATAATTACGGTGGACCACGCTAATAAAATTAAATATTACGTTTATAATATCTCCCCACTCGTCTTATTTTAACATTGAATGGGATATTTTAAGGACTCTAAGGAATAATTTTGAATGCTGGGCAAAGACTTAGGGCTATTTAAAAAGTGATTAAAAGAGGGGTCGTTTAAGTACTGCAATCCGCAATATAAAATATTTTTTTATGGCACAATCATCAAAATAAAATATCAAAAAGGTTTTGTCAATCTGAAGAAAATTCTTAAGATGAACGACTGTGCGGCCCATTTCAAACAAATCTTAATTATGAATTTTAGGCCAAAATATCCAACTCAACTGAATAATTATTTTTTGTAATCAAAAGTATATGAAATGTCTGGATTACGTACTACTTTATTTATTTGTGTTTTACATTATAAAACATAGGCCGTTAAAGATTTCAGTATTTCATGATCTTAGAGGCAACTTTGTGAGCGAATAATGAATATTTAAAAAATACTTTTTAATTAAAAATACTTTACTACAAAAAAACAGAGTGTGCAATTCACAAGCGGCAGAAAGGCTACGAAACACCACACAAAGGGGACACCGATTATACTGTCTCATTCTCTCGCATGCTAAATCCTATAGATGTATGTATTTGTCTATTTGTATGAGTATCAAATCATAACCGTGCTAAAGTATTTTTTACTTCGAAAATATGGTAAAATATAAATATGATTTAAAAAGTTTATTCATGGGCGTAAATTTAAATTATAAACGATCTACTATTTAAAAAAAGGTTTTTAAATAATAGCATTTCAAATTTAATAATTAAAAAACATGCCAAATAATATACAGCCAGCTTTTTATACAAATAATAAATTAAAAAATCATATTTCTTCAATCTTTGTAAAATAACTTTGTGGCATTATTTATTATTTAATTAAAAACAGATAACTTTGTATAAACCACTTTTAAATAAACAATATCGACATGTTTCAATAACAATGTTATCTTCTTCAGGATATGTTAATATAAAGAAAAATAAATGACAAACAAGTATAGACAAATTAGAATAAACTATAACATAGACGAAATATAAAAAAGTAGAGGTGATTAATTGCTAAAAAATCATAATAATAGTTATACAAAATTAAATATGAAATTTAAAGAAAAATAAAATTGCATTTAGATAATAACAAACTTTTAAGAACAAATAATTATCTAAATCAAAAAAATAAATTATTGTAAGTATTAATAAGATAATAAATTTAAAAGATGGCTATTTTTAAAAAATGTTTGGTTATTTATAATATTTAAATTACTATTAATGCTTTTTCTAATTTCTAAATTATCCAATTGTATGCCCGTAGTGTTAGAGTGTAATTTTTTAAGACCTGTATTAATATCAAAGAATGACTTATTTCCAAAATATGGTTGGCAAATTCAGAATAATTATTATTATTTAAACATCTTATATGTTCCTTAACTCTAATGTTAAAATTTCTAGAAGTTTTTCCAATATAAAAAAGTTATAATTATAAACAAGTCAATCTTTTGATATTAATACAGGTCTTAAAATTTTACATACTAACACTACGGGCATACAATTGGATAATTTAGAAATTATAAAAATCATCAATAGTAAATTAAATATTATAAATAACCAAACATATTTTAAAAATAGAAATCTTTTAAATTCATTTTCTTATTAATATTAACAATAATTATAATTATTTGTTTTTTGATTCAGACTAATTATTTTAATTATTGGTTTCTTAAAAGTTTTTTATTATCTACATAAATGCAATTTTATTTCTCCTTAAATAATTTTTATATTTAATTTTGTGTAACTATTTTTATGAGATTTTTAAGCAAATAATCATCTCTACTTTTTAATATTTTGTCTTTTTTCTAATTTATTCTAATTTGTCTATACTTGTTTGTCATTTATTTTTCTTTAAATTAACATATCCTGATGAAGATAACATTGTTATCGAAACATGTACATAGATATTGTTAACATTGTTATCGAAACATGAACATTATAGTGGTTTAAACAAAGTGATATATTATTCATTATATAATTAATGATGCCACAAAGTAATTTTGCGAAGTTTGAAGAAGTAATATAAACGATCTATTTAGGTCGAAACACAAATTTGTCTTTTAGAAATTAAAATTACTCAACAACAACTCATTTTTCAGACTTTTAACGTATTTTTAGAATATTTCATTTTATTTTTCATAAAACAATTTTTTTTTCAAAGTAGATAATTTTTTCAAGTTATTAAAATTAACTCATAAAAGAATTCCAAAGTTGCCTCCAAAATGTTGCAAAATTGAATTCTTTAATCAACGTTTAAAACAAAACAAAATAAAGTGGCACCAACCCGTACTAGATATTTAATATAAATTTTTATTAAAAATATATTTTTCACTAGAAGACTGACTGAGATGGTTATTTTTTGTATCGCGATGTTTATTAATTAGAATTTTGTACACGGGTAGAAATTTTCCACCGATTTGAAATTTTTGGAATATGATATGAACATTATTAATAACTTTACCTGAAAGAGGTTTTTTTTTAGACCCTCGAACCAATTACATGCGGGCTGTTGATACTTTTTTGAAAGATAGATACAATTTTCCATTCACGAAAATAATTCACAATTCGAGAAAATGCGAGGGAAATTTATTTACATTAAATGATGCATCATATTACGATTATAATTTCTGAAGTCAGCCATAGAACATCTAAGACAATATCTAATATCTATGCACAATCCTATTCCAAGGATATTATATTTATCGTATTTTATATTGACAAAGAGAAAGACATAAGTTTAAGACCTGGCGCACACATCCGATTTTGCTTTCCGATTGTCTGATTAGACTATCGGATCGGATGAACCACTTTCTTGGTCTCAGTCGTTTATGATGTGTCTAGCGAAACTCTACAATCAGTACAAAATATAATCTATAGCGCAATTTATTTATTTACAGACTTGCTCCCAGGCCAAGTATTTTATTTCCATGTCATGGTCCTCCCTTAACTTAACGTTACGCAGATTGATACTTATTTATTGTTGTCTACTTTAATTTGTAGAACTTCATATTAATGTTAAGTTTTTAATTTGTGTATTCAAAAATAAATCAATTTGGAACCATTTAATGGGTAATTAACTCCCCTGCCATCGGTCTCCACAAACGGTTCGTTATGTGGTGAGGTTTGTCTAGGTCTTGGCGGCAGATGACCTGGACACACTGTACCCAAAATTCCTACCCAACCCTAATACTTTTTTGAAGTAAAACTTCTTGTAGTAAGACTTGGGGAGTAGGCTGGTGAATGCGTGAAGAGAACTTTACGAAAAGTGTGATCAGGCGATGCAAACGGAAGTTGAGAGGGAGATATAAGTTAGTGAAGATAAAAAGAGAGAGAGTTACGTTTCGTATTACTGAAGGGGCAAGAGAGAGAGGTGCGAGCACATATTTTCTCTCTCTTTTTCTGACATAGCCAGTTACGTTTCTTATATCGACACAGTGCATGCCTATTGTCTGTACCGCTGTAGGAGCAAGAGAGAGCAGTGCGCGCGCAAATTTTCTTTCTCTCTTCAGTGTATTTTTACTTCAGTCGTGTGGTCTAAAGCACACTCGTTTTTTTTTCCCTTGCCAGAACTTCCTCTAAATTGTTTCCTTAAAAAGACTTTCCACACAGCGTCTCAAAATATGAAAAGCCCTGTGGGAATTTATTTTCCTCATGGGTTCCTAATTTGGTTTGGAAGCTAATATCAAAAATATTATTATGAAATTTATAAAAACGATTTTAAGTAACAACAAATTTTGCTGTTCAATAGTAATATTACGCGTGACAGCTATTCCGCTTTCTGAAGGCATTACAAAGTTTGATAATGCCTGCAGAAGCCGAAATAGCTGTCATGCGTAATAATAATTACACAGCAGAACTTGTTGATGAGTAGTTAGGTGTCAATACTTATTTGTAACCTGTCGAGTCGGAAGAAAAAAATGGATCAGAGGTGTGCGGGCTTTCTCAACAAATGTATGGCCCGAAGGCTTTCCGATAGTCTAATCAGACTATCAGAACCAACTATCGGATGGAAAAATCGGACGTGTGCGGCCGGCCTATTGCTCTTATATTGTTTTAGTAGTTTACATAGTAACTATTAAAATGTCTACTTTTACCACAACAGCCTACTTTTAGTCTATGTGAAGTTTTCACTTCTCCATAAAGTCACCTACTGACGCCCACTGTTTTCCAAGAAAAAACTTCCCTAATTTTGAATATAAGAATGAAATAATTATAATGTGCAGAATCTCCCACGCAAAACATTCTTGAATTAAAGTATGTTGTAAAAGTAATTGAATATATTCTTATCATCTGCGTTACGTTTTAGCGTCAACTCCCTTGTAAAGAATACCTTATTCTAAACCTGGCCACTTAGTTCCAAGGAATCTCATTTGGTATAAAATATTTTTCTCCGGTTCCAAATCTAGAGTCCTTGGTACTTCTGCTTTCTTTTTTAGATGAACAAAGGTTTTTATTGTTTACGAAATTTATCACAGTTACGATAATTCATGGTGTTGTTCGATCCGAAAAGAACTGTATTTTAAAAACGTTAAAGTATTTCCTATTTCCTGGTACAGAAAAAATGGAATAAGTAAAATAACTAAAACAAAGGACTAAACGAGAAATACAAAAACATTTCTTGGCGCTCTTTTTAAGTGCGTTTCATATATGTTGTTCATTGGGCATTTATTTGTAATATTGAGAGTGTGCGAGTTGATTCTGTTTGACTTAGTGATTTTTATAAATTGAATACGGTACAAGAGTCACGACTACTCCCAACTGTCTGGAGCCAGTGGGGCTGTGGCATCCCCAAACGGGGTAAGTTGTGGGACTAAATAAAGTATGCTTGGAAGGAGTGGGGGCAGAGGAAGGTGAGAAGTATCTGGCTTATTTTTACCACACACTGCATTTCAAACAACTCTTCGATTCTGAATTGTGGTATATCGCCGGAACGATGCTAAGAGTGTCTAAAACTCTGATAAGTGTATTTTATAATATGACCATGTTTTGGGTTTATTTATGAAATATTAGTGTTGCTGTGCTTTACAACATCGTTATCGTCATCCTTTTACTAGTGTGGTCATTATGTACGGACCATGACTTTGAGGCTAACTTAAAAAAAAACTACCTGAGAGCAGAGATTTTTCTTTTGCCCGCAAAACTTAATTTGTGTTACCATTTATTTTTTGAGTTCTGTATTTTCTATTTGTGTGGTTGTAATGTAAACAGTGTGCTTAAAAAAGAAGTATTTGTTGACAATTCCTTTTTTATTTCCAGGAAACTGATTATTTTTCACTGGAACTAACAGCCAGAGAGTTGGTTGGCTTTTCGTTTGTTTTAAGACCAATATTTTTATTTCCCTTTTATCTCCTACTTATCATTTTATTTGTACTTCTAAGTAATTTGAAATATTATAGTGTAAATTCGAAAAGTCGTCCTTAAAGTAAATACTCTTGGCTTTGAAAGGATTATGAAATCTAATTGAAAATTTTAAATATACCTATGTTTAATGTGAAATTTTCGTGTTTTTAATAAATATTTTATCTGGTTTCTTATCTTATAGCAGTATCTATACGATCAATAGATAAAATTTATATTGTTGATTGACGAGTACGGTTCTTGAAAAATTATAGGATATAAAAAATGGAAGACACGGATTTACATTTTGCATTTCGCCTTAAAAAACTCAATTGCTTTAAAGTCTACTTCAAAAAGTTGACCGATTCTTGTTTTACAAAATACATTTCGGGAAGATTGCATTTTGTAGAAAAGACCATCATAAGATATTGCTACTTTTAAGAACTGCATAAAAACAACCAAATTTTTTTGTATTGTAACTATTTAAGAATAAATTTTAACAACTTTTGTTTTATATAGATGGGCCTGTTTGTTTTTTCTTAATAAATTGTTTAATTTTAAGGATTCATTCTGAATTTCGAAGCCAAGCT
This sequence comes from Limnephilus lunatus, assembly GCA_917563855.2. Taxonomy (NCBI): domain Eukaryota; kingdom Metazoa; phylum Arthropoda; class Insecta; order Trichoptera; family Limnephilidae; genus Limnephilus; species Limnephilus lunatus. The sequence goes on from OU830601.1 coordinate 60,394,135, forward strand.
ATTATGTTTTGAAAGGTCTATTAAAAAAAAGAAGAGGATAAAAAAAAACTTTTTTTTAATTATGAACATTCAGCCTGTTACGGGATACCTGAGTATTTTTCAATTGGCCTAATATTTTTGTGGTACATTATGAGTAAATGATTTTAGTAAATAGATGTGGCACTCCTGTAAATTAAAAAAATATTTGATCACAACCCTTACAACCAACAATTTTTCATTAACTTTGTGGGTGATTTTAATAATAATAACAATAATATTGTATTCCAGAATGTACGAAGTGGTAGTGCAATGTAATTTTCGTATTTCGGAATAACAAAAGAAAGACAAGATAAAAAATAAATACTAACACATACATAAAATTGAAAAAAGAAAAGGCATGAAAAACGTGAGAAATGACACTGAAAAAAAATTTACACTAAAATTAATGCCAACAGCCGTTTACGGAGGGTAATTCACCGTCTCCCGTCTCTAGAGGGCCGTCAGGAGTGACTCCAACCAGGCAGTCGTAGCGGTGATGTTCGATTGGCGTAGCCTGCGCCATAAACTTCTCATGCGGTGGCGGAGAAGTGCTTGGAAAGTGTGCATTCGTCCCTCCAGAAACATTTTCGTAGCACTACAGTATCTCGGTAGGCGGAAAAGTTGGCGATAAGCGTAATCGTATGGGACTTTTAGCTTATGCCATTGGGATGCAGTTTAGTCAACCCACAGTTCTGACGTATACGGCGATGTGCAAAAAGCGTTGAACAGTATTCTTTTAACGTTTGTACTGCAGAAATTAAACGTCATGTTAGCATACCTGCTCTAACGGATATCGCTCTTTTTTGCCTTTTTATATCCTCGATATCTTTTAGGTCGTATGTGATGATATGTCCCAGTTACTTTACGCTATATCTAACTTCTAATGAACTCCTGAAAAAGTGATCACATTCTTAATAAATGAAGTGGGTAGATAATTACTTGAACAATGGCATTGTATTTTTATTATTCGTTAAATTTCCCATTACCAACACTTATGAAATATTCTAAATACAGCTTAGTGAACAAACATTTTTATCCTTAAATAAAACTTTTATACACAATCCCAAAAATAGAAATTTTAAGATCTACGAGTACTTTGTTCATCACAGACAACAGGAATATCAAAGGATTTCTTATTTAGTTCTTACTTATTCATTCTTATCTTCATATTCTACATCTTCTTTTGTGTAATACCGTTCCTTTCTTACTTTTCTCTTTTGTCATTTTCTTCCGCGTAAAATAATTTAACACAGATATTATTGTCACAATTAGATTTATCACTCTTCCATGCGTGTTCTCGCTTACTTCAGTTTGAAATTCACTCGTGCGTGCGTGTTTCAAAATTTACAAGAAATTATTATCTTGTAATTTAGTAAATAATGAAAGCCCATCTATCCCAACAACTGTCAACAAACTTGTGTGTTACTCGAGGAGTAAATTTAAGCGACAGATCTCTGTTTGTGGCCGGAACTTCTCAGAAGTTGATCATACAATAGGGATCATATAACCGGTTGTTATTTATTGATTAAATAATTAAATTGTAAACCGAGGCCAACGCATTTCGAAAGATAATTATTTGTTTTGCGTGTTTATATATTGGCCATTTTTTCTATACATTGGCACTCATGGCATTACGACTTAGGATTTTATTTTTCTCTCTTCTACCAAGACTTATTGGTCGAGGGTAGAGGCTCTTAATCTTGAATCCGGAGATCGTGGGTTCGAATCCGGGTAAATTTTATTTGATTTGTTTTGTTTTTATGTGAATACCTCACAATAGTCTCTGCGGCTCTTCATCTGGAGCCAGTGAGACTATGGCATCCCCTATTGAGGCATGTTGTGAGGCTGAAGGTAGTGATGAGGGGAAGGAGGAGATGGGTGGGGGAAGGTGGGGAAGTACCTGGCTATTCACATCTGGTGACCAAACACTACTAAAGCCATTTCAAGCAACATTTCAATTCTGAATGATGTTATTACACCAGGGCGATATTGAGAGTATTTTCCACTCTGGATCGTGCCATAACTAAAATATATTATTTTTAAATGAATTAATTGTGAAATAACAGAAATTAATCAATAAAATTTATTTGCGCACTCCAGTATTCAATCTCGCGACTTTTGGATTGCTAGTCGAGTGCCTTACCCCTCGACCACGGAGGCCGTGTTTTACTGCATATTTTGCCAGACCAGATCTGAATAGTCAGGTTCTTCCCCACCTCCTTCTGCGTTGTGCTAATATACACAATTTCATTATTAAAACATTTACTTGCGCACACCGGAAATCGAACCCACGACCAGGATTCGTAGTCAAGGACCCAACCCCTCAACCACGGAGGCTAATATAGGGATAAAACCCGATCATGATACCAATCTCCAATGCGATTCAAAGGCTGCAAATCGCCGCCCATCTCAGCGGCGTTCGCTCGGATTTCAGCAGTAATTGCAGCGAAACGACCTATCACCAAGAGATTTATTATTAATTTAATGGGCAATAAAAATCTTATTTCGGACATTACTTGGTATTATGTTTGTATTTCGACGTCTGTCAATTTGTTGCAAAAAATATTTTCTGGGAACAATGCGACATCTCTTTTCACAAATAATCTAATAATACTTTTTTCGTGAATTTCGTGAAAATCTATTAATATGGCTTTAAGAATAGACTATATTTATCCAAACCTTGTTGTTGGTTTGTCTTAAAATATCAACCTATTGTTTACTGTATACTGAATTTATCAGCCTAATGTATATTTTACTATCTACTGAAATGATCGTACTACTGTATATTTTACTATACACTGAAATTATAGTCCTACTGTTTATTTTACAGTGTACTGAAATGATTGTCATACCGTTTATTTTACTGTATAATTAAATTATTTATCGTCCTACTGTATATTTTACAGTATACCAAACGATCGTCATACTGTTTATTTTACTGTATAATGAAATGATCGTCCTATTGTACATTTTGCAGTGGACCAAATGATCGTCATAATGTTTATTTTACAGTATAATGAAATGATCGTCCTACAGTATATTTTACAGTGCACCAAATGATCGTCATGATGTTTATTTTACAGTATAATTAAATGATCAATATGATCATCCTATTGTAAATTTTAAGGTGTACCAAATGATCGCCATATTGTTTATTTTACAGTATAATGAAATGATCGTCCTATTGTCCTATTGTAAATTTTACGGTGTACCAAATGATCGTCATACTGTTTATTTTACTGTGTAATGAATTTCCTATTATTTATTTTTACTATACACTGAAATTATCGTCCTACGTATATTTTTCCATGTTTATAATTGCTTTATTCATATTGTTTGCGTATCTACCTACTATCCTTATCATCTCTAATGTTTCTCGTTTTGTATTAAACCTACGTACATAATAATATTTGGAGTCATAATTCCACGTTAGTCCATATTACACAAATAAACAAATTACGTTATAAATAAGTTTGGGTAACGGCAACTACGCCTTCATATTCTCTTATTATAACGAAAATTATTTATTCCTGTTACTGTTGGACGGATTTATATCTGCAACATAGAGATACATTCATCTGCAAAGGGTTCCCAGGGTCCCAATATAAAGCATATAAGTATATTATATATTAATCCGCAGCTATCTTATGACAATTTTTTTTCCTGTTACTTTAATGTCGGGCGGATTTACTGATAGATTCCCCCAGTGACAATTCACCTTTAAGACGTAGACCTCTGCAACAACTCCACAATAACGTCATTTCCTCATGTCAGCTTATTAAAGGACAGCTTATTAAAGCTTAAGCTTATTAAAGTTTAAAAATGGATTTTCTAAGCCCCTAATTTGCTTTGTCTGTTCCTGAACCAATCCATCCTAACAGGTGTGTTTTACCTTCCTGTGAAAATAGCTTTATGAATACATTCTGTAGGTTATTCATCGAACCTTTCTACCTGTTTTTGGTTCCATTTCATTATTACGGAAATACTTAACGAATAATTGCTTCAGATGCTATCATATCTGGTCGGCCCCTGCATCAAACCATAATAACTTTATTTGTTCCTGTTGCCTTATTAGCTAACAAATATATGCCCCATACGTAATCTACCTCGTGCGACCCCGTATAAACCCAATTTAACGACAACACTACGAGTTCATGGGAAATATTTACAAATGGTCGTTTCAGGCGCCATTAGATCTCAATAAAGCATTACAACAGTATTTGTCCCTTTTCTCTTATTAGTTAATCGATATATTTCCCGGGCGCCAAAGTATCTAATACACCACTGCAACAAACCATGATTATAACAGCAGTTGTTCCTGTTAAGTTACTGTTGGTGAACATATATAACTGGATACTTCGGGTGCCAATATACCTTGTCCCAACTAAGTGCATTATGTCCACATTCTGTTCTGATATTTACTTGATTCGCGAATGCCCTCATGCAGCAAGACACACCTGTGCATTCGATAAACACATTGGTAACTCGGGGAATTGTATCACCGTCAATGTGTACGGCTTCCTACTGTGGATCAATCATAATTCCTGGAAGTCTGTTCAACAATGGCTGTTTATTGCTAACATTTGCTTCCTGCCTATCACGCCTCCATAGTTGTCCTCTGAGATTACAATATTTGCCAGTTCTCAAATATTTTATATTTGAATTCATTCAGCAACCGAGGTAATAAAGTCTTATTTCATGCGTAAATATATATTATTATACAATAATTCACAGAGAAACATTCTCATTTTTCCAACGAGTGCGCACAAGGCTGTTCATTTCAGATTTAATGTTCTGTAATATTCCAGGTGTAATATATAATGGCTTATCCATTTAGCTACGTTTCAATACAGTGTCTTATATCTTGAAATGAATTATAGTTTTATATTATCAGCAAAACCTTAGGATGTAGAAAATACTAGTAGAGAAAGCCTGACGTATCTAACTGGAGCCTTTACCCGTCATCGTTACCGGTCGTACCTAAGACACGAACGGTGATAAATAATATCTTCTGATAATTGACTTAGCTGCCATCTGTGTTAGGATATGGCAGAACTTTGCATTATAAGCTGACCTATAGACATCCATTGAAAAAAGTTGAAATTAAATGGATCAATCAATACACTACATTCCTCATATGAAATTTTTAAAAATTATAAATAATATGAAATATATGGTTTATAATTAAGTAGGTAGATATTTAAGTACCTACTAGCAAATCTTATGATTTCAGAGAATATTTTGATTTTGATTTATTAACCACTCAGACACATAAGCTTTTTTACACAACAAAGTAATATTACTAGACGTACGCATGGCGTATGAGGTTTAACTAAGTTATTAAACAAAAGAGAAAATTAAAAACAATAACGCGAGGTCACAAAACTACTCGTTTAAGAATAAATATGTGGATTTCTGAATTATTTTGTTAATATTTTTACATTTTACGAATATTTGATAATAAATTTGCAACAAATTTTTTTTTGAACAATTAAATGCATAAAAAAGGAGAACTAACATTAAAATACATCATTTCTAACTTCAAAGGATTAATATATTAATAAATTAAATATTTTTGCAAATGCATACATCAAACCGGTGGCGGTTCGTGCTAAGAGGCAGGGAAAATTGTGCTTCCCCAAATATATAGAGAAGAATAGGAGAAAAAGAAACTAGACGCACATAGTTTTTTTTTTAGATTAAAGTTACTGCTTTTTAAATTTTACCCACGGATATTTTCGTATTTCGGTTATCTACGAGCTAACTAGATGACGCGGTACAACAATGCATTTGGGAGGCAGAGAAAGGGCTCGCCTCCGAGAGCCACTGATTTAATGTAGACGGAGGGAAGAGGGAAGTTACGTAGAATGGAGATGAACGGTGGCCGTTGCGCGGTCGCGTGTTGTTCAGTTGGAGGCGCGCCTCAATAAACGTACACTACCAAAGATATTTTTTTTTTTTTTTTTCATTTACTAGATTCTTATGTTTCTTGAAGAGATGAATCATTTAAATTTACTGAATTTAAAGTTAATGTTCTTTATAAATAGAACGGCGTCATATGCGCCTTGCAATTTTTACCTCATGTGGGTATTTTAAAATGTTACCTGGCTATTATAGACTTAAAGGCCTTGTATTTCATCGGTAGGGAAAAATTGTTATCTAAAAACCCTACTAAAATTGCATGTTTTGCTAAGCTCCATCATCATCAAGCAGCCACGCCACCGGCAGGCGCTCATGCATACATACGTGTCTGTTTGTGTTATGTTGGGAGTGGGAAGGAGTCGGTCATGTCCTTATTTTTTGGATCTCTTCCGCATTTGCCTTCGGGAATGAGGAAACCATGAAAAACCTCATCCGGGAAGAGTCGGCCGAAAGTCAACATGAAACTTGTCGGCCTTCAGTGATTTCAATATATGAAATCCTGCATTGTGTGGTGAGGGGTGTGTGTGTCTGTTTTTATGTGAGATATATATACATATTATATGGGAAATTTATAATAAACTTACATAAACATACATATTATACAATATTAAATAGATATATACATAGATATGTAAACATAAGTTTTGGGGGGGGGGTCTGGTGTTTAGGAATACCTACTGCTCGCTCAGTCGTCCGCGTCTGAATCTGGTACCAAAGATATTAGAAACCCGAGATATGCTATGTTGGCCGCCAGACCGTGGACGGACTACGGCCTACGGAGCGGAGTGTGAATACGGAAAGAATTCGTTCATTCAATTGGTTTTGTGTCGTAACCGCGTACAGTTTGTGCCCGTTTTATTCAAAATGCCGTCTTGTTCAGTGCAACTATGCAAAAATAATACAAGAAATGTGAACGTCAAGATAAATGGAGTTTCATTTCACCGGTAAGTACAAAATTAGAGTACATTATCAATTTTTAATGAGTATTCGAAGTTTTTATTGACATAAGGCCCCGTTAAAACAAACATCGCCGCCATTACGATGCTAGTGATGGGGACGCGAATTCTTTTAAATACCGACCATCGATATTTCGTAATATTAGTAGGGCTTTATGTATAAACATATTATTTTTGTAGATAATTATTGTTGTAGATGCTGATTGGTGGTAGAAACAAATACAATGCTTTTCTTTTAAAATCATTATTTATAAAAATTAATCTTTCTTTGTTCCGCATGCGTTCGTGTACCATTTATTCGATTTTCAATGGAACTTTGGTGATTTTTAGTGCCGGAGCCCATGGAGGTTTCTATATACGAGTATAATGGTGGGCTCTAGCATTATAAAATTATTTCCTATACCATTCATCCGATTGGGATGAAACTTTGGTGTTTTCGTGTGGGCACGCCCGTGAAGGTTTCAATATATATAACGGTAAGCTTTGGCGTTATAAAATTCGTACATTTTTTGGCGCATGATCAGTTTGAGAAATGTGCGTGTTTCATATAGTTTAGCCTCAGGAAGGGAAGGAGAAGGGGAAGAAAATCCGGGACGAGGGATCTGATAGGGGGAGGATTATGTGGGTTGGGGAGGGAAACGAAGGAGGGGGTTGGCGGGGGTGAGGGAGTGATGAGAGGGGGGGGGGGAGGGGGTTCGCGGGATGGGGAGAAGCATAACAAAAAAGCGTGATAATTTATTTATCTTAGGTAACGTATAATTTATATCCGTTTTTAAATGCAGTAACTTATAGTATTTTAATTATTTCAGATTTCCGAAGGACGGAATAATTAAAGAAAAATGGATTGACGCAACGGGGAGAAAGGGAAACTGGTTTCCGACTCGCCATAGCATCATTTGCTCGTCTCACTTTGGCCAAAACGATTTTAAACCAGCAACAAAAATTCGGAACCTTTTTGAATGGGCACAATTTAGTTCTTAGGTAATAGCATATATAGCTGGCTTTGTTGTTCGTTTTCTATGCGGAAAATTAAAATGTGATACTTGTGTCGGTGCGTTGATTGCAAATGAAATTACAAGTCATCATGGATTTATAAAGTTAAAAGATAAAGGTGGCCTTTTTTTCCCTTCAATTGATGTTATAAACATTTGCAAAACAATGGAAGTGATGATAAAGAACGCTATTGTAGATAAAAATAAACTGAAAATTAAATCAAAAAATAATATTAAACAGGAACTAGTAACCAAAGCCTTACGACATTTCGTTGGAATCAAAGTATTTGAAAATATTTATTTTCATCAATATGACCAATCACCAATGAATAATCATTTAGTTCAACTCACTAAAGCCGTTTTGGAAAAATACCTTGATATCCGTTTACTTTGCTTAGTTAAAAACGTAACACCAAAATTATCGAAGCAACAAGTATTAAACAAATATCTCCACTTTACCGGTCAATAATATATATTTTTTAAATGTTTGTTTGCTAAATGAAAAACCTCGTGTACATACATATTTCTATATATTTTTGTTAATTATACCAAGGTGGGTTTTTTATTTAAATTTTTTTATTTACATATGTTCGAGATTGATGAAAACTAGCACATTTGACATTCAAAAGAGGAGGAAAATAACTGTCTACATATTATTTAAAAAAACTGCCTGTAAAACACGGGTAATAAATAGATTATGAAACAAAATATGAAATCGCAAAATAAAGGCCCTAACACGGGTAGAGCACCCAACGTTGCCCAAAATACTTGTCATTATTATTGTAAAATTATTAATTGTGAAACAGAATTGTAAATACTTTCAGTATAACCCTGGTTAAAGACCACCATTCAGAACAGAAAGGTTGCTTTAAATTTATTAGCCGTGTTTAGCGACCAGATCTGAATAACCGGGTACTTCCCCACCTTCATTTTCCTCGACTTCTTCCACTCCTCACCACCTGAAACCTCATAAAATACTCCAATTGCGGATGCCCTAGTCTCACTGGTTCCAGATGGTTGGGAGCAGATGGGACTCTTGTGAAGTACTCAAATACAGAATAAATTAACATGAGTAAAAAATATGAGTTTCTTTTTATGGATTTTTACAACAACAAAAACACACTGTGAGTGTTATTGTGATTAAAGTTATTGAACAAAACCAAAAACTGTTAAAATTCAGTTATCTAATTATAGATTAGAAACAATTGATTTGGATTTGTTACAAATGGGACACGTTAAACATGCCCAGAGTCCAGATCACACTTGTTTCGATTTATCGGTTCTGAGGATAAGAATTTTTCATCAAAATTTTAACTGGAACCATTTTTTAACTAAAATATCGATCTCTGTCGATTTGTATTCTTGTAAGCTTTATTCGTCATCATTTCTATGTATTGCTAATTGCGGATGCGTTCGAAACGTGTACGCATAGAAATTTGTTCTAAGTATTAGTGCCAACGAAAATGACAAGTTTTAAGTGTGAGTTCGAATAGGGGCGTATACTTTAGCGTGAGCGAAGGTGTGTAATAGTATTGGTTAATAATATCGGCGACACGAGGAAATACAGTTCCACAAGGTTTAAACTGCCCATAGCATATCTCCCTTTGTTTATATTATCTGTGTACACTACCGAAGTAGAACCGATCATTTACGATTGTCTCTAACGCTCTAATGTCCAATTTTTGTTTGGTTTTGAGATAATTTGTGATAATACGCGGTAGTATGTACGTACGGAGCTGGGCTATCTGGATTAATTGAGTAGAGCGAATTTGCAGCTGGCGGTCAATCTTCGTTTTGCACATTGTTATTAAGAAAACAGTTTTTACGTTAGTACTTAAAAACTCCAATGTTTTTTTCCAGGTTCGGTATTATAGGTAGATGTAGGGACTCATGATACTTACTATTTGTGCTTCCCACTTATCAACCTGCAAACCGCCACCGCATCACATATAGCGTAGTATTTCTGTAACATAACGGGAACATAATCCCTTGTAGAATATTATATGTCACTCACCTAATGCAGTAAAATTAAGCTACGTGCAAATATAAACAGAATTTATAATAACGTGATACCCTCGCCCTGGACTACGGTGGCTGAAGCCCTACTCACGATTATGGCTTGGACACCCCTGTTGATGCAATTATTATTAATGTAAGTACTTACTCAAATATGAATATCAAATTCTATTTGTGACTTCCTGTCGGTGTGATGAAAGGTTTTGAGGGGAAAAACCGATTGAAATGTGTCCATGTATATTTTTTCCTGAAAATTGTACATTTCTAATTTAATTATATGAAAACAAATCACTTAATAAAACACCGCGAAATGCACTATTTTATATTACATATTATATTCACTAAATTATTATGTATTACCACTATATTACATCAATGTAATTCCAATTTATTTTATTGAACAGATTTTCATTTTTATTGGCCCACCTGGTGCGTTTAGAGTCGAAAGGTCCAATGCACGAAAGACGTAATACCAAATACCCTAAAACGCCCAACTCCAATAAAATATTGGCAGAATTTAGGTATTTATATAGGCTGGCAACTCTGGTCGTTAGAGGCGCTAGTGTAGCATGTTGCATTGCTTCCCAAAAATGGCGGTAAATAATTTAATTTATAGATGGTGTTAAGGTACTTACGTACTTAACCAGTAATTATTGACATTATAAAGAAAAAAATGAAAATGAAATTTTGATCTTCGGTCCATTTTTTTTCTTTACTTAAAATATAAAAATTTGTAGGTATTGGACAATTTCAATCATATTCTTTATACCACTGGTTGAAGTAATTTGAGTACGCCCCTTCAGTACTTGATGGCGGTGTAGGCTTATCACCGTTAATACAAACCTATTTAATAACCGCTTTAATATTTTTTTACGAGCTAAGAGGCAGTAAGTTCGTATGTAGGACATTTTTCATTTTAATTTTCTAACTAACTGACTAATCATCACGCCGTTTTCGCAGGGGTAGGCAGAGAGGACGTATAAGACGCCAAACAACCCGATCTTGGCACACACTCTTTGCCTCATTCACATATATACATCGTATCATACATACTCTACTATTGTTCTGATTTTTGACAAGGCCCGACTCGACTATCTGATTCACTTGATCATGCCACATTTGCGTCATATATTCTTCTTACGCTACTTTCTTCGTTCATTCGCTCTACATGCCCAAACTATCTAAGGGTCCCTTTCTTAATCTTACTCATTATGCTTACATCAGCCTAACATTATTATTACCACACATACAGCTCAGGGATCTCATTTCAACAGCATTCAGTTTATTTTCATCCTTCCTCTGCCAGTTCCATGCCTTACCGCCATGCATCAGGATAGGTATCAGGACTGCATTGTGGACTGCTAGCTATTTAACAAAGCTTTAAAAAAAGCAAAGAATTTTTTTACTATTAGCTATTTTATTTTTTTATTTATATAGTTTAATAACGTGCGGTAAAAAAAATATTCTTATGTTAGAAATAAATGTGACGAGGAACTAAATAATTTATTATAAACTTAATTATCTAATAACACGGATATTTGCATATTCTTAAATGAAAGTTGTGAACTAAAAAAAATACTATTTACAACTTGACGGAGATTATTAATACCCTTAAATTATTTTTCTAATGAAGCAATATTTTATAAAAAAATAAATTTTAAGAAAATGAACCAAAATAGTATCGACAAAGAAAACAGAAAGTCAGGAACCTTTTTTTTGTGATTAAAATGTGAAAATGGTATCAGTTATTTCAGCGAAATTTCTATAATATAACGAGACGAGTTTTTCCCTTCCAGTCGTTCGTGAACTTTGTAAGTATTTTAACAGCCTTGATTTTGAAATAAGAGAATATTTAAAATTCTTCTGCCGTGGGTCATTTTCCACTAAGTTACATTTTAAAATGATTCGAAAAATATTTGTCCACTTTATTATTTAGATGAACTTTTTTTATTCGCAAGTATATAAAGAAGAGTATCTTTGGCGGGTGGCCTCGGGGCGGACACCAGTAGGGAGGCGTGTATTATATATTTAAATACGAATCTACAGTTTTATTCCGAGATCGATTTTTTTCTCTTGGCCGTCAATTATCACCTTCTACATTAAATTTCGAATAACTCTGCATAAAGTTTGCGCGACGCCCGCGCCGGCCGGGGACGGCTAGTACGTAATATTTTTTCTTTATTCGTTCAAAAATGATTTGTGATTCATTCTACATGAACGCTTCAATGCATTAGTTGGGTAGTTGATCGCATTAGTTTAGAAATAAAATAAACAATAGCAATTGTTTTTTAAGGCATTTCGATGTATTTTAATTATTACATTTTTCTTTTGCCTTCGTGAATCGTTTTGGCCTTGTGAAAAAATGTTCCGTTTGGTTTAACTTTATTTTAACTTCAGCTACTTTTTCAGTTATTAAGACTCGTAGAGAAAGGACTGAATATTTGCCAAAATAATATAGCTAACCATTCACTTATAATAACAGATTTTCCACCGAAAGCAAGGTTCCACTAAATTAAACAATTCAACAGCTTTCGAAGTATAAATGTTCACTCTGATTCACACAAAATAATTGAATACCACTCCGCTCTTTCACACTATCTGAACTCCAGAAATGTAGATTTTGAAATAACGTAACCTATAAATGTAAACTATTAAATCGATAAAATCTTAGTTTTCTTTTGTTGTTATCCTTTTGCACCATATTTTTCTTCAAGCCTTATCTAAAATTGCCTCCTTAATTTCATTACATCTTTCCATAGTTTCAACATTTTGTTGACTTCACCAAAAAAAAGTAATTTAAAATAAAACAATAACTTTGTAAACACCACTTTTATTTTTATACTTTATGCCGACCGGGTTTCGCTACAACCGTAGCTTCTTCAGGGCAGTACAATTAGAGATTGTACTGCCCTGAAGAAGCTACGGTTGTAGCGAAACCCGGTCGGCATAAAGTATAAAAATAAAAGTGGTGTTTACAAAGTTATTGTTTTATTTTAAATTATAATGTCACATCACAAAGTAACTGCTTCATATGAACAAAAAAAAAAAGTAAGTTCACTTTAGCGACATTAAAATACAATTTGGCTTTCCTTTCTCCATTCTTTGAAAAACATCCAAGAACAACCTTGAAATATGAAAACCAGAGACAATTAAAAAATGTATTTTGCGTACGGAGATAATAGGTACCAAACAGATTATATCTGACAAAACTCCCGTTAAGTGTGGCCATCATGGGAAGCCATTATATTTAACATATTTCATGACAATCGTGTATTTAAGACAGATATGTACAAAGCGTGGTTGTGTTGGGACGATATTAACATAATTTGAACTTGCTCCAGTATCATGATTACTAGTTGGAACGATCGTCCATTCGGGCAAATGGCTTTCGACACACCATTTAAGGCGGTGTTCGGTACAAACTTTTATTTCGTCGTTAACGGTCATTCTTGGGCCACGCTTAATGGCGCCCATTACGTTGTTAATCTGGCCATTTCATCTTTCCCGGGGAAATTTTCGCCTGAGTAATATTGTACAATATGCCTCAGTGGTCGGAGTGGTGCTCATCCAAGTGGAAGGGTTCGGTCCAAAACCAGACGCGTCAATTCTAACTTACTTGGACATGTTATGTTGTTAGAAGTGTGTGCTTCTAGCACAGCTGTCAATCATGAACATTGAAATGGAAAAAAACTTATTTAAAAAAACACACACACACAAATAGTTGTTCACTAGCGAGTTCCCGGCATGCGTTGAATGCCACTTAATAAAGTTTATTTTTTCTTTCTTGTCCTTTCCCATTCGTTCCGTTCCCCTCCCCCTTCCCTCACCCCACTCCCCTCCTCCATTCACCTCCCCCCACCCACGTTCCACACATTCAGTCCCGGTACATTTAGTTTTCAAACAGCTCGCGTGCACCCTATTGTATTTTTATACAAATTTAATAATGTCAGAGATCACCATTATATATACATAAATCTTCTTGGGTATGCTCACAACAACTCATCAAAGATTCATCGCAATCGGATGAATATTTTAGGAAATAATTTCATAACGCCAGAGCTCACCACTACATATAGAAACCATCCCTAGCGTTCACACAACAACTCACTAATTTTTAATCGCAATCGTATGAATGGTGAAGGATGTTATTTCATGACGCCAGAGCTCACTATTATACAAACCATTGCGGGCACGCGCACGTCGAACCCCAAAGTTTCATTGCAATCGGATGAATGGTTAGAAACGCATAATTTCATGAAGTCAGAGCTCATTATTGTATATATAAACCTTCGCAGGCATGTGCACATCAAATTCCCAAAGTTTAATTTCAATCGGATGAATGATTTAGCAACACATAAGAAACATACACGAAAGCAAGCAAACATATATTGATTTTTATATACATAGATATTCAGTTTTAACTATTTATTAAGCAATATACACATTTTAAAATTTGAACTCAAGGATGCATTGAGACTTTTTCAAAATAAAGAGTTATGTAGGTACCTACCGACAATGTTATTTTATGTTTATATTTGAAATGTGCGTGCATGTGTTTACTTTTTGCAAGTCAAAGGTGCATTGCAGGGGTGCACTGGTTTATGTGGTGAGGTTTGTCTGGGTCTTTGTAGCTAAAGTGACTGCCCGCTTACTGCGGGATGGGCCACGAGACTGGATGAGGGAGACCATTCCGCCCCTCCAACAGTACGATATCGACCCATTGCCTTGCACCGTAGTGGGAGGTATTTATCCATACGTCTGTTACTCCTAGACACACCGACCCCCAGTTCATACATTTTCCTTCTTAGAAATCCACAGCCGTCCTTAAAAATACCCTCCACACAGCATTCCCAAAGAAGTCGTTAAGTATCAGGTTTTAGGTTCATTAAGACTTGGTGTTTTTACGTACATGTATTATGTGTATATATGCGTAGTACCGCAAAATACTAATCTACAAATAACGAGTCTGAAATATGGAAATATTGGAAATTAATAATACTGTTGAGATATCAAGGCTTTGATGGTTTCATGATAATATGACTGACGAGGATAAGGTGGACGAAAGTAGTCAAGAAGGCTATTGTGAGTTGGAATAATATACTAATAGTGGAGTATGCGCGAATGTAATTTAATCAAGGGATTTCTGTCAGAACAAAGGAGAGCTCCTTCCGCTTATGGATATACAGCGCGACGTTTATTCAATTACAAATAAATAAAAACTTCCCGACCGTTATACTGTGTTTTTGTTACACATGAATAAAAACTGAACAAACACTGCTTTGAAATCGTACCAATAAAAAATGTCTTTAATTGGGCTGCGAAATAGATGGCAACATCGCATTTTGACAGACTGACGCATGAGACTCCCATCTTGAAAAAATTAGATTATTTCCAAGATATTTAAAGCGATGCTTTTTGATAGCCCTTTGCATATTATTATTATGAATCCAAAAAATCTGCGTTTATATTTCGCGTACAACTAATTCAAAATGTCATTTTTTGTTTATTTTCTGGGATTTTTTTTATCCCATAAACGAGATAAATAACGAATTGACAGTTTTCTTGCAGATTCCCTTAATAAAGAAAATGTGCTATCTAAATTATGTGGGATAAGAACAAATGTTGTTCTTGGAAATATTTCAAAATTCTTTAAGAAATTTCAAGAACTGTTTTAATGTCAATTTCTATTTGACTTTTCTATTTGAAATGTGTTTATATAGCGGATAAAATTTTTCACAACGATTGTCAGCAAGGCTGTTAGTATTTTTCTGCGTTTTCTCTTAAAAATATATTTCATTACGAAATCTTTTAAAAGTCATTGCTTTAGTTAAATTTACAAATACAATCCCAAATAGGAATAAATTAATGTTAGCTTTAGAAAGAAAGGACAGTGAAGGTGGAGGGATGGAGAAAAAGAGGGGACGGGGAGGGGATCCAATTAGTTAAGTATAGCCACAAAAATATCAGATCCACAAATAATTTGTAAGTAGGACCTAACCTAACCTAACTGCAACTTAACTTAATTGAACCGTTATACAACTCTCTCTTGGTACACATTCCTTACTTCATTCACACACACATTGTCTCACAAGTATTCATTTTTAATTGGACTATTGACTTAATCTTGCTAAATCCGATTTAACTTAACTTAACTTAATCCGATTCCAGCAAATTATTTACTTGGTCGTACCATGTTATTATCAGGCGCCCCCGATTTCTACCATCCCCTTTCGCGTTATATATACTTCTAACACCTTATCCTCAAAAGCACATCATTATGAAATAAAAATAACAAATTTATCTCTTTTGAAAACAGACGCACAAAAACGTGTTCTGCATTTTCAATTATTTATTAAATATTAATCTATATCACGTTCCACATTATTCAAATCGTATAAAATTAATGTTTCAATTATTATGTGTCGTTCCCATCTGAATGGGCTTTGGTAATTTATTTCGCCTTTACGGTTAGAAATCGGCCTCCGGTAGCACGTACGAATAATCCTAAAGCGTGAATTGCTAAATTATTTATGTACGAGATAATGAGGCAGAACAGAAGGAGACTAATTATCTATAACCCAAGTGATTTGAAAATAGTTTCTTTTGTACTACAAACCTACCTTTAATACACATGAAAGTTTATAAATTTGTATAATTTTGTTCAATTCCATAGTTTGGTCCCCATATTATCAAATTCATATAAAAAATATCAAAAGAGTGCAGCACAAATTTTTAAGATTTATAAACTTCAAGTTACACATACCTATTCAACACATTAACCACGCATCCTTACTAAATACACTTAAATTGCGTTCCCTAGAAAACAGAGGAAAAATAAATGACCCAACTTTTTTGTTTAAAATTATTATTCATTCTGAATTAGATTGTTGCGAACTCCTCCATCTCATCGATTTCCATGTACCCAATCGAGCAACAAGGCAAAACATATTATTCTGCAACAATAATTCTGGAACGAACTACCACATGCATGCACCTATTTCTCGACTTCACACATTAGGAAACAAATTCACCTCTAATATCGATGTATTTAACACAAGTTTACCATTATTTAAGAAATACCTGAACGATATTTTTATGTAGAATATTTTGATATTTAAGGAGCATCACATTGGTACTAAGGCATATATTTGTGTATTTCTTTATTAATCCACAATGTAAAACTTGTTACCGTTTTATTTTTATGTATCTTGCATTTTGTCATGTATTTACACATGTATTGTCACAATTAATCACCTGTAAATTTTGTAATTACTAACATACGAGTACCTACTTGTTTATTTTCTATGCTATTTACAACTTAGAAACTTTCTCTTATATTGTAATGTATTTATTATCTTTCCTTAATTTATCTGTATACGATACGATACGATAGATGTGTACTAGTTATTTTTTTTATTTTTTATAGTTTTTCTATGTTTTAAAAAAAACTGTCTTTGTATTATAAACTTGTAATGTAAAAGCCCATCAGACTTCGAAAAATAATAAATAAATTAAATAATTTTTTAAATGGATCTAATAATATCATGTGGTTTGTGATATTCTGATGGGGGTTTTTTAAGCCAACTTTACTAGTAGCATCCAGTTTAACAATATCAGGGAATGTTATGTGTTGTTGATGTAAGTTGTAGAGTCTTGTATCTGTTTATCTCAATGTTTAATACAACTTTAGAAATGTTGGGTAACTTCCAAATAAGTTTGAGGTCGTTGAATATTAAACTGGACTAAACGTCCTTTCTTAAGTAGACCTTAAGTAGTTCTGAGGCTGGCAGCTGGGGGACTGAAGGCTAAATCTCAGATGCCGTCGACAATCATCGTAAGCGTTCGTACATAAGACACAAATGGCGATAGATGGTATACATCTGATATCATACTCAACTTCCATCTGTTGGGATGTATCAAAAATTCTTATTACTAACTACACCAACGACATCTATCGAAGATGATGAAAAAATACACGATTAACCTATATTATGTCACATAGAGAAAATGGACAGGCTTGTGTAAGAGGCCATTATATATAAACAAAAGACAATCTTTAGAATGCCTCTGTCCCACTATAACACATTCTAAAGGCATTAAATATATTGTAATTGAAATTGGTGAAAATCTACAATGGAACTCATACATTGACATCATTACAAAAAAATATATACCATGTGAATGTACGTCTTTAGAAACATTCATAATATCCGCAACATAAACGACATTTTAAACATACTTTTCTTTGTGTCAATCACAAATAGAGTACGGGATAACTTGATATGGATCAACCTTGAATACTGACACAGCCCAAAAAGAAGTACTTAAGAGAATACTGAAATTTCTGGTTACAACTCCGACAGACGAAAATTTTAAGACTTTCAAGTGTTCAATGTACAAAAAATTTATAAAAAAAATATATTTAAACGTTAAAAAATATATTTAAACTTAAAAAAATAATTTTAAACTTAAAAAAATAAATTAATGCTGCACTGCCCAACATAAATACTAAACCAGGACCTTAAGCAAAATATACTGGTTTTTACCAATTTCGATACATCTTTCGGATAGAGATATATTAAATTTCATGGTGCAAGACTATTGGCTTACCAAATCGAAAAAATAACAGAAACTGGTAGGTATATTTAAAACAGAGAGTTGTGTGAAAATCAATTACCTGTAAATATTTTGAAGACAATGTAAATAGATATAGATAATCAATACAAAAATAATAATAAAAAAACAATTAGTGCACACCGCCTGAGAACAGGAAATCCTAGTGAGGAGGACTGTAGAAATAGTGGCATTATTCTTATACATATATCATTTAGGGTATATATAATATATATAATATGTAGGGTATATATAATATATATATATATATAATATATAAATATATAATATAGTATATATAATATAGAGGGCTAGAGGGTATTAAGGGACGTAATTGACTTACTTTAACTAGTGATTCCTGTCATTATTTGAAATAAAATATGTAAATATAAATTTCAATAACTATGCTAAACGAACCACGGCTGTTTTATGTTTTAATAGGTTATTTTATTCTTTTTTTTCCCTCTTTTGCTCTTTTTTTCGACAACACATGGATGTAGGACTATAATGTGCAATGCATACACAAGTTAACTATATGTTTTAATCCTCTTTTAAGTCCATATATATGTTATTAAGTACGTGTACATATACCCTTTTTTAAATATATTATAATATTATTTTAATAACCATGCTAAGTTTTAAACTTTTTATTTTATTTTGTATTCTTTCTGTTCATTATTTTTAATTGATAAACTAACGTTTAAACAAGATTTTTATGCATGGCACAAAGGGTAGATAACAAATATTATAATCAATAATTATCAGCCTGAAACACTCATCTACATTGAAAAAATCTTCCGAGAAAAGATACTGGCCGCCAACGGGAATTGAACCCGTGACCATCTGATTGCCGGTCAGCAGCTCTGGAACGGGAACCGGCAATCAGATGGTCACGGGTTCAATTCCCGTTGGCGGCCAGTATCTTTTCTCGGAAGATTTTTTCAATGTAGATGAGTGTTTCAGGCTGATAATTATTGATTATAATATTTGTTTTTCTTTCTGTTCCTTTTATTTCCTCAATTTTCCTTATTTTTTTGTATAAATCGTGTTCTATAATATGTTCATACCCATTCTAATTTTACTGTCCTAAAATGGGAATCCTCTTAGTTGGGCAGTCAAAACATTTCATAAATTATGTATACAAATGTATAATTTTGTACTAAATAAATATGTAAATAAAAAATAAATATATATATATATATATTATTAAAAAATATATATATTTTCGTCTCCGGTAAATTTTTTATGATAACTCCAAAAGGCCAGTCCAAAGCAAATAAAAAAAACCACTTGCTGTATTCCTCCGTTTACTGATGTTATCTTTCCCAAAACAAACTCCGTGTAAATATGACACCATTATGTTAGCTTCCATTCCGACATTTATACAGCGAGACAGTGTCTGATAGACTCGTGAGAGCCCCTTTAGGATGGCGTGTCTAGTGTCCATAGTTTGTATCAATACTAAGAACGTATGACGTGACGTGATGAGTTAAATATAAACGTAATTGAGGGACGTTTTCACAAAGGAAACAAAAAAAATCGTTAGACAATTTAAAGTGAATGATCACTAAGTTTAGTAAAATCTTTAGACACGATGATATGAAAAATCTGTTAATTTTTGAAAAGCCATATTTATTAAAAAATAATTCTAAAATTGAAAATTTTGGCAAAAGAGAAAAAACATCTTGTACCTCGGTTTTTTTTAATTATTTTTTTTTTGACCTTTTCAATAATATTATTATTTAATTTTTAAAAACAGTTTATTTTTAACAAGTTCTATTATGTAATTTATAATTACACGGGACAGCTGTTTCACCATCTAAAGGCATTATCAAATTGTGGTTAGGCCACTTACAGACGATATATTTATATTATTTCTAGGTGGTACTTTTTGATGAAAACTTATTTCTTTTATTTTTATTACCTAGCCCTTATTGATTTCCGAGTAAAATGTTGGAAATTATTAATTGTTATCCCCCTTTTAAAGTTTCCATAATTGCTACTTTAAAGTTTCCACAATTGTTACATTGTCATTTTAAGTTAGTTATTTCCAAATTATGACACAGGGTTTCTTTTTCTATAGTAGTTAATATTAGTTAATAGTTTTCTATAAAAGTTAATTATCCTAGAAATTTTTTTTTTATGAGATTGTAGGCATGGACCTATTTGAAATTGATTTTTGATTTTTGAAAATTGGATTTTGTTATTTCGTAGACATCTATATAGTGTTTTGAAGAGTTTTAATTTTCAATGTACATATTTGTAACTTTATTTTTTTTTAAATTTGCGACCAGTTTTACATTGATAATTAAAACTCCTCCAAACAAAATTTCTAGAAATTGTTACATAGTTAATGCCCAAGAAATACAAAAAAACTATATAGTGAATAGGAATTTACAAATCCATTTGGGGTAGATATTTCTCTTTGAGAAAATGCCTCTCAATATTGCTCTTTCGATAGAAACAAGACGCTTTAATAAATTTCTGGTCGAATAAAAATATTTACCATGCAACGTACTTTTAAATATACGAATAGGTTCAAAAATAAGTACGTACCTGCTAGAATAATTTTAATTTGAGTAATTTCTTTTGTAGTGTAGCAATATTTATTTTAATTTATTATTGTCTTTCAAGCACCTTCATTCATATTTTCATGGTCCATCACACATCCTTCTTTTTTTACATTAGCTCCACACAGGAAGCCCTGAGGAAAAAAAATTCCCTCAGGGCCTAGGTCATCTTTGAGGATGTGTGCCGAGGAGTAACGGACGTATGAATCCATCCCTCACACTGCAGTGAAAGGCGATATTGCGAGAGAGTACGGCTACAGAAGTCAAACGGACTTCTTCAACCATTCTCTTCCGATCCGGCCTGCCATGCAGCTTGTGGACAGACGCATCCGCCGCATAGACCCGGACAAACCACACTCCACAACCCGTTTAACCCTTCTATTTCTTCTATAGGAATCTAATATTTTTGTTTCCCTTAGTATTCTCATATCTTACTGGGGCGTCTACAACTTCAACTATATCCACTTGAGTGGCACGTATTTTAACTTTTTTTTTCGATCCGCTTTTCATGTGTACATGTCCAAATCATCTAAGCGTTCATTATGCATTACGCTTAAATCGGCCCTTGATTCCTTTCAAACAACATATTCTTTATAGGGTCGTAGGTAGGTATCTACGCTTTTACGCATCTTTAATACTCCTCAAGAATCCTATTTCCTTGTTATCATTTACATCTGAATTCTATAAACTGCGTGTAGCTCGAAATTCGAAGCTCGTAGAAGATCAAAGATCAAAGCTCGAAAAAGCTCTGAACTCAAAGCTTGAGTAGCTATCTCAAAACTTAAAACCCAAAGCACAAGTTGAAAGCTCAAATTCAAATCAAAAGCTCCAAGCTCAAAGCTTAAAGCTCAAAACTTATAGCTCAAAGCTCATAGCTCAAAGCAAAATGTCAATTAATGGCATTTTAAAAAATTCAGCTCTCCACATCACCCCTTATTTTCTTCATTTCATTTTAAATTTTTCTATTTTTATTATTTTTCTGGAAATGTAATTGGAACTACCTTTTTTTCTCATACACAAACCGTGTTAGGTACTAATGTGGTAGAATAGGATTGCACCGTTCGTTTGCTGATAAGGATATTAAATTATATGATGGATGGTTGAAAAGGTTTGGGACCCCCGAGGAAGACAAAGCACAATCAAGTGAATCAATAATTAATGTGGTAAAATGAGATGTGTGTGATGAACGAATGAAGGGGTATAAACAGAACGTGGAAGTGAATAGTAGAAGAAGTCGAGGTCGCCGATGAAGACCTGATCCAATTTCTCAACTGAGGAAATGTGATACGAATGCATAAGGTTGGTGTAAGCGAAATGGATAAGATCAGGAAAGGGATGATCAGATTGTTTGGACATGAAATGCGGGTGAACAAAGAAATGAGTGTTAATTAAATGGTGGCAGAAGTCGTGGAGTCCGGGACGTCCGAGGAAGACAAGATACGATGAAGTGAATCGAATACCAAAAAAATAAACTTTTTCAATTATTGACAATATTAGGTACAATTTCCACCTTAAAACTGTATTCAGTTTACTAGAATTTAAAACTTCAAAACTCACTTCAAACTATTCATAAGCCCGCTTTATCTTCGAATACGTAAATAAGAGTGTCTGTGGCTGCTGAGTCGGCGGTATGGATTTTATTTTTATTCAAATCTGCAGTTTTATTCCGAGATTGATGAAATTTTGCACACTTGAACTTCAAAACATGAGAAAGGTCACTGCCTAAGTGATATTTCCAAAAACCACACCATCCACTTTTCCCATCAGAAAGAAACTCGAAGCCTCGGAGTGTGCGTGTGGCGGTGTGGAATGTGAATTTGTTTTTTTAAAGAAATCTTCATTTTTTCCTCGATTTAGGAAATTTTCCATACTTGAAACAAGAGGAACGTCATTTCCTACATGATATTTTGAAAAACCATCCCCTTTCTGTTCCTTTAATGCAGATTTTTTTTACTTCCTGATGATATTTTTTTTACGCAATTGACGTTCAAAACAAGAGGAAAATTACTGTCTACGTGTGATTTTGTAAAAATCTGCATAAAGCTCTGGAAACGCCGGGGATTCAGCTAGTAAATAAAAATAATTTAAAATAAATTCCTTGCACCTTACGATACAGATTAACATTTAATCTCTTACTTATTAGAATCGTACGCCCTGGATCAGCATCAGTATTATTAAGCCACTCTTAGCCCGGTTTTAGGCCGTTTTAAACTTACCTACGCCTTGGATTTAAGTTATGTTTTTCGCTATTCCGACCTTACACGCCGCTTATTATTTACACCACGTTCATATGTGAAGGATTACTAGTTTCGCACTGTCTACCATTAATAATGTAAGCCATACACGCTACGGTCTACTGGAGAGGTGACCTGCGCAGGTCTGCCTGTGCAGGTTCGTTCCGAAAGAATTGATTTTCGATGTTGCTCCGGTCGCCTTCGCAGGTTCAAAAAACTGCCCAGATCTATTCCCACACACGCTCCGGTCTACCTGCGCAGGCATAGACCACTCCGGTGGACCGTAGTGTGTATGGCCGCGCAGGTCACCTCTCGGCTTCCTACGGCTAGAAATAATTACCTACCTACCACAGTGGAAGATATTCTAGAGTGGAAGATGCCCATAATATCGTCCTGCTGTAAGACCACCATTAAGAATTGAAACTGTGCTTGAAATGGCTTTAACCGTGTTTGGTAACCAGATCAAACAAGCCAGAAACTTACCCATGTTCCTCTTCCCCATCTTCTTTCCCTCCCCACTAACTACTTTCAGCCTCACGACTTACCCTAATTGGTAACGCCATAGTCACACTAGCTCCAGGCGTAGTTGGGACTCTTACACGATATATACATGTAAGAAAAAAAAAAAAATGATAAAATCCTACTAAGTGTTTGCAATAACTTTACCTCAATATTCAATGTGTTTACATTGTTGATTTATATTCATATTTTCCGTATATCATTAAGAAAACCTTACTTAACCGACTTATTTCATAAATTACATCTCCCCACCTTCGTGTCTTAAACTGACTTATATCGAACGTAATTAATTATTACGTTATGCTGCTATTTGAGCGAGTCTTATTTATACCACCGCTTTCCCGGAAATTAATAACCTTGTGAAATATTCACTCACATTATTAATGTATTACAGAAAACTTAAATCTTTGCATTTTGAATTTTGCTGATTGTAAATCCTAAACCATTCACCTGATGGCGATGAAATTTTGGTGATTCAAAGAGCACGTGCCCGTAATGGTTTCGTTATATAATACTGCACTCTGGCGTTATGAAATTTTTTCCCAAAATATTCATCCGATTGCGATGAAACCTTGGTGAGCTGTTGTACGCCCGTGAAGGTTTCTTTATAAACTGGTGACTTTTGGCGTTATAAAAAGTGTACAAAAGATGACTTTCGTTTTGTTTGAAAAATGAGTACCAATTTATATCGTTTAGAGGCAAAGAGGGAAGGAAGGAGGGGGATGGGAATCCGGAAGAGGGAGGGGAACTAAGGAGGGAGGTTCGCGGAAGGGACGACAAGGAAGGGGTAAGGCGGGGAAGGCGGGAAAGGTGTAAAGGGAACGCGGGAGGGGGGAGTGGGAGAAGGTGGGGTGGAGATCGAGAGAGCGACAGAGGGAAGGACAGAGAGAGGGCTTTCAAAAGAAACAAGAAGCGGATGAGGATAGCATTAGGTGACTTGGAAAATACGTGCTTCTCATACGGACACCTGAGAGAAATATGAGTATTTCATTTAGTTTAGCGACAAGGAGTGAAGGATGAAGAGGGATCAGGGAAGTAGGGAGGGGGGTCCATCTGACGGAAAACAAAAATATATTGTGTATCCAAAAGCGCTTCAATAAATTATCAGAATTAAAACCAAAACACTTTTTTTTAAATAGACAATTCACCCTAAAGAGCGTGCTTTGTTAACACTTTCTTTGAGTGGCGGTGCAACGCATGCCGGCTACTCGCTAGTATCTAATAATAAAATCAATAAATGTTGTTATTTGAAGTAAAAATCAAAATGAAAAAAGTATAATTTTTGCGTAATAAATTACGCCAGGTTAAGGCAAAAACATCTATATAAATATAAAACGATAACTTTGTAAACACTATTTTTAATTTTTATACATAATATACTTAATCCCGACTGAGATTTCTCTACATCCGTAGCTTCTTCAGGGCAGTGCAATCCTGCCCTGGAGTCTAAAATCTATAAATTTAGTAACACGTGTTTTAAATATATTATGCTTTCTAGTCTGAACTCCGTTGGAGGAGGTAGGGCTAGTGGTGGGTAGAGGATTGGGAAGAGGGTGCTCTAAATTATCCATTGATTCTTATTCCATTTTTATGTATGTTACGTATTTTAAACTATAATGCCACATCACAAAGTATCGGCTTCTTACGAACAAGTATTAAATTTTATATTTTTATAAGTACCTACACAGTACATATTTGTATCATAACTAAAAATGCTTTTAGCGTAATTATTTCTAATAATGTCTTTTCTTTTTTTTCAGCTCCCAAGTGAAACTATTAAATTTCATAAACATTAGTGCTTTATATAATCAGTTTTTACAAAACGATGCGTTAATCTCGCGTCTTATGAACACTTCACACCGGTGCAGTCTGGTGTCTGACAGACGGTGTCTGACCAGTGAATGGTAGGCCATGACTCGGCCAGTGCAGTGCGGAAGGTAAATAGCGTCGCGTTTGCCTGGACTTTACATGGGATGAAGCAGCATGCCTGCCTCGGAGCCATCGCGCTGCTCTTGCGCATGCTGCAACTTGCGGAAGGTGAGTCGACTTACTTATATTCCTTAGGCTCTTGTCTTTTACATACTTGGCACTTAACCAGTCAGTGGCTGAGTTGGCATCGCATGGAACCCACTCAGGTGTCGTGAGTGCACTTCCTCGGCTGGCTAAGTCCTCCATCACTACACAAACAACATTTTTCGCTTACTGGAATGTTACTTAGTAAGAGATTTTCTAATTACTACCAGGATATTTCTGACCCGGGAATGTTTATCTTTATTTTTAAAAAAATGTTCACGTGTCACTTACACACTTATTTGTCTCCTACTTACTCTTCTTCATCATCAAAAGTTACCTTATTAAACAATGACTATTATGTATATTGCCACTTTTGATATATCTAAAAGCTTCCGAGCTTGTCACATAGAGGGCAGTGACATGAGCTGTCCCGAAAGGCCGCTAGATGGCAGGTATTGTAGTTCAGAGTTTGGACACCAGGGGAGCCAAGGGCCACGGGCAGTCTAGAGCAGCTATTGCAATTTAGATCCAATTTAGCTAGCCTCTAGTAAGGTTGACTATTCGCAGTCGCAACATTGTAATACGTGAAGTATTTATAAAATTCCAATAATCATCAAAGAACTCTATTATTCCTAAAAGTAATCTCCTTTCAAGGTGTGTTGGAGAACTTTTTTGTGTGCATTAAAACTACTGAACACAATACCACTCAATTGAGTGATGTTTTGGAAAGGAGGGAGTTATTTATGCATTAATTCCTCACAGGAGACCCTGAGGAAAACAGTTTCCCTCTGGCCATTGTCATATTTAGGGGTTTTCGTTTGGAGGGTCTTTTAGAGGAGAGTAAGGAGTGATCATGGGACTAGAAGAGACCCATATTTTTAGAGGGAGGAAACAAAAAAGCCAACAAATCATTCCACAACCAATCAGTTGAACTCAAGAACAAGTAATAGAAACGACAAATAAATGTTAACCATGCACAAATGACGCTGGCTCCACGGACCATCTTCCATTGATAAACCGATAGAACAAGGACAGCATTGCCACTTGCTCGAAAGATTGTAATTAGTTTGTTAATATAGTGGAATATAATACTGCCTGCAAAATGTGCGTAAGTCTGACTCATTCTCATGCTGCCACATCAAGAGTGAATGTATGTTTTAATCTGAGTTTTTTACTGATCTACCAGAGTTCCATTAAACATGCTTTGCCCACTTCCTATTCTTCGAGTATATCCTCACCACTTTTCGTATATTACCAACTCACATTGTGTTGGTGTTTCCCAGTTTTGACGGATCAAAATTTTGTATCTGCAACCATTTTCAACCTTCACCGAAATACGAATAATGTTTATGATGGGTTTTATTTTTCAAGTAAATATTTAACGGTGCATTGAAAATTCAAAAAATTTATGATAGTGGAATTTTCATTGTGGGAATGCGTAGGGCTAAAAAATACCCAAAAATATTCAACAGATTTTTTTTTAATCAACCGCAAAATCGGGTTTTTAAGAACGGAGTAAACAGCAGGTATTTCAATTGTGAAAATTAATTATTTAATTTACTTAATTTATTAATAAGAAACCGTGCCTAGCAATAA
This sequence comes from Limnephilus lunatus, assembly GCA_917563855.2. Classification (NCBI taxonomy): domain Eukaryota; kingdom Metazoa; phylum Arthropoda; class Insecta; order Trichoptera; family Limnephilidae; genus Limnephilus; species Limnephilus lunatus. The sequence goes on from OU830601.1 coordinate 60,421,584, forward strand.
AGTCGAACAGCTGAAAAAATCGGAACAAGTTAAATTAATGCGAAATGTTTTTTGTTTTATTTTATGTAAACCATTTTTTTAAATGTAAGAAATAAAACATAACATTTTAGAGTAAAAAATTATTAAAATACATGAATTTATTTAATGAAATAAGAAAAAGATAAATGCACATTTTTGCGTGTTGTGAATTAAAGTAATAAAAAATCCCAGGCAATGAGCCATTCTAGTGTAGGTGAACTTGTGATGAAAAAGGCTATTAATATAAAAAAATATATATTAACCAAGATATAATAAACAATTACTTTTTTTCTCCCTCCCCCACTTCCCTCCCACAACTGACGCACTGTCCCACTCTAATTTACTGTCTCTTTCTTTCTTAACAATTTGTATATATTTTTTACGGTGCTCCAGATTTTATGTCCGGGTTGAATCTTTCCCAAATGAAAGACTAAACCCTTCCACACACTTTTCCACAAATGAATATCTAGTAAATTCACGCAATGTAAGTGCACTATATAAGATAATAAATACAAAACAATACAAGAACAATAAATACGTCAATCCACCAGAAACATAATGGGAAAATATTTCACCGACTCCAGATATTTTCATATCAGAGGGTTCGGCTCTGATGAAATCCTAACTGGTCCGATAAATCCTACTGATCCCTCAATATAAATATTTAAAAAATATTTCGTAATCCTACATGTATTTAAAATAACCGACTTTTGCATTTTTATTAATAAATTTTTTGACAAATCTAATACGCCTAAATTTTGAATGAGAGAGCTAGGTATAATGCCAGTAGCCGAAATAACAAATGGTAATATTTTTATAGTCTGAGAATGCCAAATTCTTTTAATCTCATTTCCTAAATCTGTATATTTTCTTATTTTTTCAGAAACAGTTTTCTGAATATTACAAGAATTTGGAATAGCGACATCAATGATATAAGTTATTTTCTTAATTTTGTCATGTAAAACTATATCGGGTCTATTATGACTAATTGTTCTGTCTGTCAGAATAGTTTTATCATAATAAATTTTATAAAATTCATTTTCTAAAAATGAATTTGGTTCATATTCATAATATGGTACATTACGGCAGTCAATCAAGTTATGTTTAATTACCAAACTTTGTTGAATTATTTTTAAAACTTAATTGTGCCTAAATGTATACTCGGATGGCGCTAATACAGAACATCCCGATATAATATGTTCTATAGTTTCCGGAAAAGCCAAACATTTTCTACATAAATCATCAATTTGATTTGCATCTTTGATGATATGCTTCCTATAATTTTTAGTATTAATGTCTCTATCTTGAATAGCAGGCATAAAGCCTTCTATTTCTGCGCTCAACTCTCCAATACTCAACCATTTGTTTGACGAAAATTTGTCAACATATGTTTGGTTGAGATAATTGAAGTGTTTTGCGTGAAGAATTTTATTTGACCAGGAATCTAATAATTCTTGGTTGGTATTTATAAGAATGCTGGCATTCTCGTCGTATAAATTTAATGACGAAATATATATATGTATATTATTCTGTATTTGTTATTATTTTTATAACAGTCCTGAGGATGGTACGGAGGTATCGAAACCGGTAGACTACATAATGTCAATAAAGTGACGTAAAAAAAGTATTTTCTTTTTATTTATTTACATATCTTTTATACACCAACTCACCAAGTTGGGCCCGTTTCGATATGGTAGGAATTTAATCTTATTTAAAAAATAATAAAATTAGATTAGATTAGAATAGATTAGAATTAATAAATAGTTTAGATTAGAAATGAGAAGGAAAAAATAGAAATTTAAATAGAAATGAAAGATAGAAAAAGAAAAGAAATGATAGAACCAGAAAAGAAATTAAAAAGAAGCATAAGAAAAATTAAAAAATACAGACGTGGAATGTGTTTTGTAAAATTGTGGAAGTTATCTATCCGAAGTATGCAATGCCTTTCATGCGAGAATTTTGTATTTCAGATTTATATTTTTTGTAATTAAATTATTGAATGTCATTTAATTAGAATTTGTGCATCATATCCGGGTATATATTATTTAACACGTACTACATATAATCATAAATATTATACAATGCGGTACCTACATGTATTTTGTTGAGTGTGCCAAGCTTTTAATAGTGTATTAAATTTATACAATAATATTATTCAAGCACCTACTTACGGATTATACTAAGTACTACTTTATTACATTTCCGGTTTTACTTATATACCGTAACTATTCCATGTAAAAGCCAAACAGAGCGTTAATAAATAAATAAATTTAACGGTCGTGTGGTTGATTATGTCAACCCAGATACTGAATGTTTTAATTGGAAAATTATTGTGCTAATAACTAAACCTCTAATTCAGATCGTTACCTCGCGTTACCGACAACAGTTACTAAACCTGTAATAATTGCACTTGTTCTCGGAAAATAATAATTTACTTGGACAGTAGTGCATGCAAGGGTTTAACCAGCTATTGAAACCAAACATAATAAAACAGCAAAATTTGCTTCGAGGCTGAATAAAAGGTACTACCAAGTAAGCGCTGTTAGCGCCAACTTACAGGGGTTAGAGTGGGAACTAAATTTCCCTCTTTGCAAAAGGTTCTTAAAGTTATCACCCAAACCAAATAGCACGGTACAGCACAAAGATAATCACGGTAACTTATTTTGCTTGTTGTAAGTTGAATCCCTTAGTCGGCACTTGCATCTTTCAATGATTGAACCACAGGCACTCTTAATAGTTTTTGTTATGATTTATTCATACAACGGCGACATAATCGATTTTTGAGTCAGATAGTTAACTATAATCACAGTAAGAAAATAACATTAGCAAAGCGGTAGAATAATTTGCATAATGTCAGGATGGGTGCGATCGAAACTTCCAAACTCGACTCAGACAAAGTGTAGGTATGGTTTTAGGTGCGAATTCAAATATAGTTGAAATTTTTTATTTTTTTATTTAATGACAATGTAAAAATACAAGGTTAATCAGTTTGTTCGCAGTCCTCCTCACTAGGTATTCCTATTCCGAGGCGGACTGTATGTTGTTTTAAGGGTGCTGATCATGATGGCCTCATCTTTTATTGATTTTCACAAAATAAACAATTAATAAAATAAAATGTATTTATGTTTGTTGTGTGTGGGTTGCGTTGGGGTTAGTGCGTAATAATTTTAATTATTTCCTCATCTTCATGTTTGATGTATTTTTTAAACTTTTGTGTCTCTGTGGTGTTCGTAATTTCAATTGGAAGGGCATTATATAGTTTTGTAGCATAGAAATTATGGTTTCTCTGGCCAAAAGATGTATTTAATTTCGGGAAGTTCAGTAGTTTTGAGGATTTCGTTCGTGTAGTGTAGGTGTGTTGGTGAGCAAGGGACTCATATTTTTCTTTAAATTTGAGAAGTGCATTTTTTAGTAAAGTTTAGTAATGCTGAACACATTCAAGTTTAAAAAAATTCTTTTGATGGACTTCTTATGGGTATTTTCAGGATTATTTTTATTATTGCCTTTTGCGATTTAACCAGCTGCTATATTTGAATGTTTGAGGCAGATCCCCTACCTATAATCCCATATTCTATGCGCGATTGGCAAATAGTATAATATACCATATACAGATAATTTTCATTAAATATATTGCGTATGTTTCTAAATAAGTACATGAGTTTTGTAAGTTTCTTTGTAATGCTATTTATGTGGGAGTCCCATCGACGATTTTCATCGATTTCAATGCCGAGATATGTTATGTTTCTAGAATGTGCTATAGTGGGGCAGTGGCATGATTGCGTTAATTTTTTTCCTTGACAATCATGTAAGTTGAGAGCATAATCCTAAGCTAGTTGTCTTCTGGCTGTTATAGAAAAAGTTAAATATTAAGTTTTGTTGACATTAAGTGTAAGTGAGCCATTTTTGCAGGAGTACAAGCCCGTGTTCAGCTTCTATGTAAGTGGTTATCCAATCACTTTCATTAAATAAAATGACAGTTTCATCGGCAAAACTAATGATTTTTTTTCCTTTGGTGTGTAAGTTGCAGATATCATTTATATGTATCAAAATAATAAAGGTCCTAAAACGCTTCCCTGCGGTACACCGTAATTGATTGGGAGAGGTTTACTTTTACGTTTTTCAATTTTAACACACTGTGAACTTCTAACATGTAACTTATTAGCAGATTTAAAGTTGTGTTTGACATCCCAATTATTTTAAGTTTCTTGAAAAGTATTTTATGATCTATCGTGTCAAAGGCCTTTTGCAGATCTATGAAAATTGCCAAAGATTTATTTTCCTTGTCTAAGCTTTTCGTGATCGTGTTTATAATATCGTCTGTGGCGTCGGCAGTACTCAAGTTTTGTCTAAAACCATACTGAAATTTCGATATAAGATTATTTATATTATAATTCTATCCATACTATTGGTGGAACAGAATAAACCTGTCAAGATCCGTTTCGGTGTTAGGAAATAGGTACTCCACTTATAAATGGAAGTAATTAAATAAAAGTAGTTATGCGAAATAAGAAGTTTCCAAGAACCATGATATAGATCCAGTTGAACTATGGCATGAATTTTAATGTAAAGCGGAAAGAAACAGAGAGGAGAAGATAAAGATTGTAATGTAACATTTTATCGAAGCCAACCTGCTTTATTAAATACAGCGAATTGCTTTCTAGATGTTTTCTGTTCTCTCACCGTGCTGATAATGAGAGAATCTAGCATTCAGATATAAATAAATATGCTGCATCGAAAGTAAAATATTATAAAAATTTATAAGGCGAGTTTATTTACCTGGCAAACTTTTAACTGCTATTCCTGACCCTGTTTGGGGTGAAGAAAATGCTTATCGTTTTGTTATCTTTTTTTATGGTGATGTTTTTGGTGTTGATTTTTCAAATACTACCGGCTGCGCCAATGTGATGACCGTGGTCGGTTATCCCACGTATTCTGGACTCCCTTTGATGGATCCAGATTCCTCTGATTATGGTGATCGCAGTACATGGCGTATTAGCAATAATAATACGTAGGTAGTCTGTTGATGTTTATTCCGAGATATGTACAGTGGTTCTTCTAAGGAATTCTCTTAATTATTTACTATAGATTAGATATTTTGTATACTATATCCTAATATATAAAAATCTCGCATCGCGTTTTTTGTTCGATATAAACACCGAAACCACTTAACCGGTTTTGATAAAATTTAGCTTACTGTATCTATGTAATTTGGTCCAACTTAAAAGATAGGATAGTTTTTATCTGGATTATTGACCTCAATATTTATTACTATGAATTAAATATTTGTTATAGGACAATGCTTTGAATTATTTGTAAGTTCCATAAGTTTATAACCGATGGTGGTGCGAGTTAATTTATCGACACAACGCTTGGTTATCTAGGTAAGGTAACCATCAAGTAGATGGCGTTGTGTTTCGTTAGCCACAGCAACGCGTGGCCGGGTCAGCGAGTTATAACGCCCCGTCCAGAAAGCCTGCTATAATTGCACCGAGGGTGTGTGGAGGTATTACGCATATTTGGCATAACCACCCCATTAACCCAATTATTCAAATATTAAGAATTATTTTAGTTATCTCCAACGTTGAAAACCGCTGATTTAAATTATATCAATGTTTTTTAAGTTTTCTATTAGTTTGGTGGTGAATCAAGATTAACGAAAATTTATTTTACAAAATAATAGGTACGTAATCAATTAAACTAGTGAAACAGTAAATTTATTATTAAATCGTACAATTTATCTGTCCTGTACGCATCTTCTTCTATCGGAGATTGGCACACATTTGTGTAACCTTTACTCATCTGGCGGCAATCCACATTAAGTCTGTTTCCGTATTTTCGTAAACTTTGACCATTCCTAGAATAAGTTTTTAATTAGTTACCTAACTTAACTATCCGGGGTATTTTTGTAAAGCGCTTATAAATATTTTATGTTGTAATATAATGATTGTTTTCCGAACGCCAACCTAGGGACATATCCGAAGCCAGTAGGACTATAGTCAACTGTCCGAAGCCAGTAGGACTATAGTGTCCTCAAATTAGTATGTTATAAGTCGGAAGGGGTGGGAAAAGACAGAGATGGGAAGAGGCAGAAATTGCCTATTCAGATCTGTTCACTAAACACAGCTTAAGTCAAGCGACGGGGCGCGACTTTTAGATTTGCAATACTTAAATAGCAATACTTTTGCATATTGCTACACGCAAGAGGCCCGAGGAAGATAATTTCCTTCAGGGCCTATTTCATCTTAGGGGATGCTGTGTGGAAGGTCTTTCAAGGGAAATGAACGAAAAGAAGTTCTGAGGGGTGGGTAGGAAGCTGGGGGTATGAATCCATCCCTACTGCAATTCAAGGCGATGATGGGGTGATCCTTTTACCACCAATTTTTTACTAAGTATATATAATTACATCTCCAAAATTACGGAATGAGGATTGATTTTTCTAGAGCGGAAAAAATTTAATCCAAAAATTGGCTAGGTAAAAAGTCTAGGTGGATATATATCCAGATTTAAATACTTGGTATTTTTTTGTTGATTCAAAAATCATATTAGTCACACGAGGGACAAAATAGTGGTAGACAAAGATCAAATTATCTTATAAAAATATTGCTTCCATAGACTGATTAAGGCCCGGCTTCTCGCATTTCTACCGATTATTATTATTACTAGTTCAAAAATATGTCTAATACTTTTTTCAGGTAGTCTTGGCGATCCCACTATAAAGAAAATGAGGATTAAGAGAAAAAATAGAAACATACTTATAATGTCAAAAAATTAATAATTTCACAACTTATAGTCATTTTACAGTTAAATAATATTTATATACTTATCACTCAGTCAAAATACAGAAATAATTATATTTTTTAATTAGAATACTACGACCACGTGACCCCAACTAACCCCAATTTTTTAAAGTTTTTCTTATTTAGTCTTCTTGTAAATTGATAATTTGGCCTTGTGTGATCATTTGACTTTCGTAAAATGGGGTCGCGAACCGAAATAAGTTGGGAATTTCTGGTGTAGCTGATTAAAATAAATATTCTGTGTCACTATTATAAGCATTTCGTTTGGTAAAAAGCTTACTAATTATTGCTATAATAACCGTCCTTAAAACATAGATTACCTACGAAATATTTCCCTTAGTTTAATCACTGGGGACACCAGATTCCAATCACTTTTTCAAAAGCAATTTGTCATTTTTCTTCATTACGCTGGGGACCCGTTTGTTATTGTACTTGTCCTAAAACATCACAAATATTCGCCCACTTCTGCTTGGGGGCTTTTGAGATCATAATGCCGGAATCCCATTTCGGAACCTCAATAAAAACCAGAACCGACTCGCATACATCGCTTTTCACATTATAAAAACTACTCCGGGCAATAACACTAAGGCTTATTACTTCTACTGGTCATGCTTTAGTTTTATAACTTCAGTGAGCTTTGCTACGAAACAGTAGTTTAATGGTATTAATATTTTATCCAATTTTCGAACGTCGCCTCGTGCACGCTTAAATGCTGGGCATTAAAATAATTAATTTCTCTGGATGAAATTGTGTTGGCCAGAGAACACTGTGCAGAATGCGAATTACGGATGTGCTCTTATGACAATGTCGTTCTTTCGTTCTTGAAAATAATCCAATGATATTTTTACAAATCTCATAATCCAAAGCTGTATCTATGTACATTATTGTACATATAAAACTTGGTCGTGGATGTCGGATCGGATATCGATGTAAGTAAAATCGTGAAGTAAAATAAATTTTAATATCTGCAAACATTTCTTTTACCTAAGTATTTAATGTGTTCCATTTGTTAAGACGTAAAGAAAATCCATCAAATTTTAATTGGAGGATGATCTCAGATTTACACAAGATAATTTGGGAGGCGGTTGTGGGTATCGCCGCACCGGGAACCGTTCATTGGATAACTAAAACTTCTGCCGAAGGTCACCCTCAGGGTGACCCATTAACTGTATGGATTGAACTGCTCACTAACGATTGATTGTGATTGATCGGCCGGTGTGGTCTAGGAGTAAGGCTCTTGACTCGCAATCCGAAGGTCGCGGGATCGAATAAATTTTATTTGTTTTATTTGTGTTATTTCACAATAAATTCATTTAAAACAAAATTTTGTTTATTTGCGGCACAATCTAGAGTGGAAGATATTCTCAGTATCGCCCTGGTGTAAGACCTCCATTCAGATATGAAACGTTGCTTGAAATGGCTTTAGCCGTGTTTGGTAACCAAATCTGAATAGCCAGGTGCTTCCCCACCTTCCTCTTTCCCATCTCCTTCCCCTCCTCACTCCTCACTACTTTCAGCCTCACAACATACCCCGATTGGGGATGGCTATAGTCTCACTGGCTCCAGACGGGAGCAGCTTGGACTCTCGTGAGGTATTCACAAAAAAAAAACAATTTAATGTAAAAAATTCTGTAAAAGAGTGCGCAGTTAATATACTTTTATTTATTTAATAAAAAAATAGTAAACTTGAATGAAATCATAAGCCGCTCATCTTACAAGGCATTTCTATATCGAGATGTGACTGCTTTACTATCGTAGTAAATAAAATAAAAACACATAAACTTAATATACCCAATATTAAAAAATAAACCTACATTTTTTTTATAAAATAAACACTGCAGTTTTTAAAACTACAATTACAGCTTGATAGTACGTTTTTAGTTGGTTTATTGGTTATTTAGTTAACATTAACATTCGTATGTAAACTAAATAATTATTATTACAAGCCAAAAATCGTTACAATTATTATCAGCCACAATCATGGGAATCATAAACTAAAATAATAAGTAAATGAAAATAAGGAAATAATAACCGGAAAGTAATAATGTATAAGGATATTTTAGGTAGTTCCCTACATGATATCTAAGAATGATGATTCAAGGGAAAATTCATTCCACATACCGTAATAAAAAAATTGGGTAAAATATTTGGTAGGGAGTTTCCAAATATTGGCTTTGAAAGTATTCTTTTGAAGACAAGCTCAATATTGTTCAGAAACGCGTTCAATGCATCACAACAGGAATAGATCATAATCTCTACAGCCCAATGAACCAGCATATTGCAACAATAGGCTCACTGATTGGATGAATTCATCACATTGTCAGTTTTAAGTACTGTGACACGAAGAGCCATGGAAGGAGCCATTCCACCTCTACTTGTCTCCTCCGGGCAAGACAAAAGGAGCTAACTCGGTCTCAATCTCCGCACTCGAGTGGGACTATGCTGGGCTAAAGGGTGAACTTTGTGTCTCAAAAATCACCAGATGGAGTCTTTGGTTGCAATAGAGAAACAGAGTTTGCATTTATTATAGACATTTGAATTAAAAAAAATAAGTCAAACTGCCAGCTGTGAGTGTGTCATAATCACGAATCGAAATGGAAACATTTTAAGAAGGCATTATATCAAAAACTGAATGCCAGATGGTTGCTGCTGAAGCAAATTGAAACTCTCTTGGAGACACTATTCTTTCTAATCTACATCAATGACCTATGCAACATCGTTAATACCTGGTGAAATTCTCTCTCCTGCCGATGAAATTTCAATAAGAGTACAAGGTAAAACGTGGTAAGATACAACCGGCAAAACAAACAAACGCATTACAACAAAAGATTGGCTAGATAGAAATCTTCTCTGTTTAAATTATGATATAACTAAGTCACCCACTAAAAATAATCTCAACCTGTAGTTCCATAATGTTAATTGTAACTCTTCGACATGACCTGACTTAGACCGGTCTGTGGTTGAGTGGGCATCGCGTTTGGGTCCCACTCGGGCGTCGGGTGTTCGATTCCTCGACTGGCTAAATCCTCCAACACAACACAAGCAACATTTTCGGCTTTCTGTGGTGGTAGTAGGAGATTTTCAAACGTTGTTGGGTTATTCGTAACCCGGGAGTATTTGTCTTTCTTTTAAAAAAATGTGTACAATAGACAAACGTATGTTACCACGAACAATAGTATTGGTAAGATTTTAATGAACGGGAAGGACGAAGAGGATAGTTTAGGTCACTCGGGTATTTATTCACTTCAATGCGGTACCGCGCGTTTTCATCCTCCGACCAAATAATATCCCCGACAAAATATCCTCCGACAAAATATCCGTATTTTGTCGTGGGATTACAAACCCGATTGCAGCGATTGTCCTGCGTTTTAAACAGGCAAAGCTGCACGTAATGTTAATGTCTTCTCCAAATTTGCGAACCATCTAATTAAAACAGACCATAAATTTATAACTTAGAAGCACTAGAGCTAATTAATAAGCAAATAAACCTTAATAAAAGTCCGATACTTTTATTGTTCCCCATTGACAAAGAACACTCACTCCCCAAATCCATCTACCCTTATTCCTACTTCCTTCACTGGAGCTCGGCGCATATTTTTCAACCCACTTTGAAATATATTATTAGAAGAAACTACGATTATACCGAAACCCGGTCGCGTTTTCCCAATCCCTAACGCGTTTCAGTCGCTCTACCGACTGAAACACGTTAGGGATTGGAATGCATAAATCACCTTCCAAACACTACCGCGTTTCGGTCGCCTTCGCGCTTTGTTGCTCTCTGTTTCTGTGAGGGTGACGACCGTTATTATAGAAGGGTAAGCAGAGAGGATGGACCACGTTTTTTGTACTTACAAAATATTTTTTTACATTGAAATTATTTATTTTTTTATTAAAAAAAAACGCGCGTTTTCAGTCGGTAGAGCGACTGAATCGCGTTAGGGATTATAAATAAGCAACCCGGTCGGCAAGAATATTAAAAATAAAAGTCGTGTTTAATATGTTATTGTTTTAATTTAAATTATATTTTTATATCACATTATAATATATTTCACATAAACAAATTAAATTATATAAATCAAAATTAAAATTAAAGCAAATACTATTATGTAGGTAGGTATGCCGTAATATTGGCTTCGCCTTTTTGCAATTTTTATTTAGTTTTATTATATTATGTGTGTACCTACCTGTATGTATCAAAAAAACTTTACCAATAAAGAAAAGAAATGGAGCAAATGTAATAATGTTTTTTAACTCTGCTTCAAATGAAATTAGAATCTCTCAATAAGAATGCTGCGGCTGTGGGAAATAAATAATCAAATACCTAATGGTTTATTTTTTCGAACTGTAACCCTTTGATGAACAAACTATATATACCTATTATTTAGCACTTTTTATCTTTATGTGATTTCGAGGGATGATTCGAGGGATATATGGCATCCTCATGACGGGAAAATTGCAAGATTGAGGAAAACCGTGCGGGGTAGAGATGAAAAAGGGGATGGCTGGAATATACCTTACTTTTATTAATATACCTCACATTTATTTTTGATATTTGAATACCGCACAGGAGTCCCAACTGCTCCCGTCTGGAGCCATTGAGACTATGACATACCCAATTGGGGTATGTTGTGAGGCTGAAGGTAGTGGAGAGGGGAAGGAGATAGAGAAGACGACGAAGGTGTAGAAGTACCTGGCTATTCAGATCTGGTCACCGAACATGACTAATGCCAATTTCAAGCAACATTTCAGTTCTGAATGGTGGTCTTACACCAGGGCTATACTGAGAGTATCTTCCAGTCTGGAACGTGCCGCAAATATACTATGTATTATTTTAATGAATAAATTGTGAAATAACACAAGTTAATCAAATAAAATTTATTTGCCACGCCGGGATACGATCCCGCGACATTCGGTTTGCGAGTCAAGAGCAACGCGTCGATTCTGAAGGTTAGTTTTTAAAAGAATATCTAAGATTCTGGGTCTACTACGTTTCAATCTAAGACTTCCAACTATCTTATTGTTTTTTCATAATAATAAATAAATTTTTATTTTTATTTTTAAATTTACGAGTAAAACCTCAAATTGTAAAATTTAATTAAATGGAGACAATATTAGCGAAACTCAATAAAAAAACTGGAAACAGAAAGAAAAAAAAAAATTGGCAGCTCTGGGACGTATGTATATAACAAACTGGGACTATATAATATACGTATTCTGGGACGTAATAAATAAATCATTTAGTAATGGATTTTGTTTTGATTTTTGTGAGAATATATTCGAGGTAAGTTGTTTTCATAGTTACAAATGATAATACAACATAAATATAATCGTTTACTTTCCGTAAGGTAAAGACAATTTGCCTCTCTTTGTTTTCGTCATAAAATATAACAAGGTATCCGTGAGTATTTCATAGTATGTCTGTTCCCTTTCAGGCGATAGCGAATACACTGGGATAAAATTGTATAAATTTAAATATTGATGGAAATGTTACATTTTTCGTATTTATCGTATCATTGCGTCATTTTGTCGCTTTTAGAAGTTTTTATAAGATTTTCAAAATCGGTGTTAGTGAAACAAGACAAATATTTCTTGACAAAACTTTTGATTGGTGAGCTACGGCGTCATTTATTTCAGGGTAAACGAAACTTTTACTAGTAACAGCGTTATTTCCTTATGAAAAACCTGTTTGATTTTGAAATGAGATTATGCTGATTTCCTACCGGGATGCCATTCATCCAATAAGGAACTCCAGTGAAAAAAATTATGGCTTTAAAAAATATATATTCTTATATAAATATAGATCAACAAACACTGATTCTGAATATATAAGTTTTATTAAATAATATTAAACGTACAGTTTTAAAAAACATATTAAAAAGTGTATTTTTAATAGGGTCGTTGAAACACAGCGTCAAGTTGGTTTTATGTTTAGTGGTGATGTCATTGATCACTGTAAAGTCATTGTACGGGAATGTAGGTATGACACAAACCATCGTATTAACAACATTTCATCTTATTCGTTTATTAACATACTGTTAAAAGCCTCTAAAAGTGTTTTTTTTTTCAATGTTGGTTCAAATATGCATAAAAACTTTTTATTTTCCAAAAATGTATTATGTAAGTAATTGAATAAAGCATAAAATATATATCTTATATGCCTAAAATTAATTTATAATCAGTTTTTGTTTCATTGAATGTAGAATTGTAGAAATGGGACTTAGTAAAAACCCGCTATATTTTGATCAAAATAATTATCTAATTAAAAAATAAACACAAGATTGATCATTGAATGCAACTGACTAAATAAAGTAAATTAATAAATTTGCATGTTAAAACTGTACATAAATTTCCAAAATTAATCACATAACTTTGAAAAAATCCAATCAAGATTAACGGACATATCAAAAACGTAATGAAGCCTTAAATAAGCAATTTTTTTTCTATCGCGAAGCACCGTTTTTAAAAAAATATAATAAATATTCATCGACAGTAGGTATCTACTTTCATAATATCATCTATTTAAGTAATAACATATCTAATAAATAACGCTGGTTATCTTCAACCGTCGCGTCGGGTCTTAGGCAATACGAAACTAAACCATATTTCAAGTCATGTTTCGAAAGCAGTTTGCGTATCCAATAAGTTTTAATTAGAGGCATAAGTTTGCAGAAACTTATTGCTTTATCGTGCTTATTTCAGAATAAAATTAAGATCAAAATATAAGCGTCTTCAAAATAAATTTAGTCTTTTATTTATTTGTGTTTTAAATAGTAAAATAAAGACCATTTCAGAATTCGACTATTCGTGATATTTTTTTGCCTTATGCGTTTTTGGGTTGATATTTTTATTTAGGTAAGACAAATTTGTATTTTAACTTAAGTTGGTCGTTTTTATTTGAATTTAAGCTCTTCAAATTTTTTTTTATAATATTTATATTTTTATTTTATATATCATCATATTTACAAAGTAAGTGGGGCGAAATTATTATTTTTAAATAATTATCATGAATAATTACACTCACAAATAATTACAAATGAAATTTGATAGAGTTAATTACCTATTATGTACAACATTTAAAAATAATTGAAATTCAAATAAATAAAAAAGATTACTTGCATACTAGATATTTGCTATACCTTTTGATTAAAAAAATAAATGGTTGACAGTTTGGTTGACAATTTTGGCTTCAAATCCAATTTTTAATTTTGCATGAAAAAGGAACCGCTGTTGTTCCTCTTTAGGCGAAGCTTAGTGTGAAATCACTATTTTCGATAAACCTTTTTTAGAAATGAATACCTATAAATATATTCTGAAAAACCTGAAGCTATTAAAATAAAATGGTTGATAAATATTTGAAAAATATTCGAGTAACTGAGAAATTACTGAGAAACATATTTTTTAAGAATTAAAAAATACAATGTTATAGCTAAGACTACTTGTTACAGTTTTTAAACTTTTTTCTTATTAAAATTATTCACAAAATAAATAAATAAAAAATCGCTACAGTCGACTGCTTCTCGACTTTATTTGCCAAGCGATTTGTATGCTTATTACGTAAATTCGCGTTGATTCAAGGGACAACTAAGAATATACACATTTTTTACCTGTGTCAATGGATTGTCGCTCAGTCGTGCCGCACTCCTCTGAATAAAACAACAGGCTAATCGAATGTTTTAGTACTCAAGGCCGGGACGGTTTTTTCCATTGCTGGGCCTAGGTACTTGGAATCTATTCACAATAAGATACTGGTCCCTGAGGAAGAAACTATTCCGCTCATTAAAACATTTTTAAAAATCTGTAACTTCCGTGTCAGATTGATAAGTTCACCAGCTCCGTCTGAACCAGTCGCAGGGTGAGCAATTTTTTGTTTTGGTTTTTTCGTGAATTGATATTTTTTTTGCAACCGTGATACCAACTCCATTTTCAAATTACTTTAAAAACTTGAACTGTGGTACGAACCTTCCTACCCAGTAATCGGAATCAACCGCGCTACCAACCGGGCTGAATCCCTAGTCGTATATTATGGGCTTTAATTTCTTCGAATTTCAAAAAATGCATAAAGATCCGCGTGTCGGGAAGAGGATTAATTTCGACTTCCAAGATTCCGCTACATTGAAACAAACAAGAGTGAATTCTCTTTTTTTTACATTAGCTCTACACAGGAGGCCCAGAGGAAAATATTTTCCCTCAGGGCCTGTCATCTTAGGGGATGCTGTGAGGGTTTTTTAAGGAGAGGAGGGAGAGGATGTTCTGAGAAGGAAGTGGGTATGAGGGATGGGTAGGAATTTAGTGGTCAGGAGTGATGGACATATGAATCCATCCCTCCAACTCCCTCAACCAGTCTCTCTCGATCCGGGCCACCACGCATCACGCCCTGGAAAAACCTCGTCGAAGACGAACAAACCTCGATTATCCAATAAATGGTTCCCGGGACTTCGGCACCTATACTCGCCTCCCAAACTGCATTTAAAAACTGGAAGCACTGACGGTTTTATGTCAAAAAAAGTGAAATCTTGATAGAGGCAGGGTGATTTCCAAACACTCTTGTAGCCTATAGACTATGTAGTTATATAATGAATAATATATCACTTTGTTAAAACCACTATATTAATTTGAAATTGCAAAAAAAATCTCAAAAAGACTCATTACCATTTGTTATCGCATCGAAACTATAGGTTTCGAACCCTTTTTACAAAGGGTAGAGAGCGAATCGTATCCTGAATAAAATATAGCGAGACATCAAATTTGCAAACCTTTGTTTTCCGATCCGTAAAAGAAAGGCGGAAACTAAAGGCAGATATCAAACACACTAATGGTTCTACTGCCGGTCTGAGTCTTTCCAGTCCCTTAGTGATATTATATATTATTTTTCCCTGTCTTTAAGGGCACCTTTTCTTAAATGGGGTGTTTACATATTTAATACTAAGCATACTTCTTGTCGTGTTCTAAACGCCAAACGATCCCATGGATTTCTTTCTTCATATTTTACAGAAAAGGTTAATTACCAAAATTTTGTCATTTTTCAATTCGTGTAGTTAATGATTAATTTTTAGATTAACATTTTTTAGAACTGAATTAATTTTGTGGAGTATATTTTTTGTCCTTCTTAAAGACGGTTTTTTATGTATTCTCTCTTCTGCAGTTCCTATTTTCATTGATGTTTTCATTTGTTGAAGAAAATTTTGATTTTATAAGGTAATATCTGAAAACAGGGTAACAATTTTGAAAGTATGTACCTGTCTGATAAAACTAAATAATCATTTTATTTATTATAAAATGGCTAAATTAATAACATGTTTCGAAAAAAACTTCTTCTAAAAGCTTTTCACTTTGTTATGGCATTATTTATTTTATTGAAACGACAAAAAAACTTATTTTGCATCGCTTTATTTATATATACACAACCTTGAACTATGTGTATATATACTTATTTATTTTTAGATTTACCCCACACAGGAGGCCCTGAGGAAAATAGTTTCCCTCAGAGCCTATTTCATCTTTGAAATCCGCAACGTTTTCGCATTGAGTCGACGTGTTTTTTTCTTATGTCACTGCGGCGTTTTTCACACAAAAGATGGTAGAACTAGTCTCACAAAATCCAATATTACGATAAATATTATTATACATTACAATAAACCGATACTACAGCTCGATGAGTATAACTTTACAGATGGCATCGCTAATGTAATTCTCCTTTTGTAGCCAGCAGAGCTAAATGTGACGAGCAGTGAATAACTTACTCTAGCTGTTAAAAACCCGCCCGCAGATTTTGCTGCTAGGCCCTGCGGGCGGCTTTTGGTTCAGCGCCGCCCAGTTTAAGTGTTGGTGACCATTTTATAAATCGGATATGAGCTGGTTCCAAAAATAGCCGGATCCTCAAATCCAATGATAGCTAGTCAACGGGACAAAGTAACCGCGTCAGGCAATGACGTTACATATAACATATAGACGCGTTGTATTATTATTTACAACTGCCAGTTACAATTATAATCATATTGTCGTCAATCTCTCCATATACGGAGAGATTCACGAGATTACAAATCCAATATTACTTTCGCCTGCCAGGCGAAGCTCCTCACGTTGTTGTGTTCTTAGTCGGATTCTTTGGTTTCATCCGTATAGTCGTAAGGCTATTAATATTGTTTGATACTACGACGTACTTTCTATTATTAACCTAACAAACAATACTACCGCCATGGGTGGTGGAACCACAGTACCCTCCTTGAGAATCTCAAAGCGATGGTGTATTTTTACTTAAAATTATATAATAACACTTTACTTAAAACATGCGAACACCTCAGCCCAGATTTCCTTATAATGTGGTGTTCACAAAACACAACTGCTAACCCATAGAGTTACTGATTATTAATATTTGTGTTTATCTGGTACTTATTATGTAAGCTTTATGTATGAGAATAGAAATATGAATAATTAACAAAAAATAATTATACGTATTATGCTGCATAAACAATAAGGAACTCCATTATTATGGCTTTAA
This sequence comes from Limnephilus lunatus, assembly GCA_917563855.2. Lineage (NCBI taxonomy): Eukaryota > Metazoa > Arthropoda > Insecta > Trichoptera > Limnephilidae > Limnephilus > Limnephilus lunatus. The sequence continues at coordinate 60,438,897 of OU830601.1, forward strand.
AAAAATATTTTCATATAGATCAATAAACGCTGATTCTGAATATATAAGTTTTAATAAATTATATTAAATTTACGGTTTTAAAAAAAATATTAAAAAGTGCATTTTTAATACTGTCGTTGAAACACGCCGTCAAGTTGGTATTACTACAATGTTTAGTGGTGACCTCACTGATCACTGTAAAGTCATTGTACGGGAATGTAGGTATGATACAAGCCATCGTATTAACAACATTTGATCTTATTCGTTTATTTACATACTGTTTATAAAGATTTAGTTGTTATGTTTATTGAAACATTATTGATGCCTAAATAATTCAGTTTCAAAAATAAAGGTAGATGACGTGATTGATTACGTCACACTATCTATCATAGATACGGTGGTTTTCGGGGGATCTTAAAAAAATAAAACTTTTACAATTATTTTAAGTTTTAAAACTAACTTTAAAAATAAAATAAAATATGCAGTTATTTAAGTTAGAAAGTCATTATTTATTAAAACAAAATTTTAAAATGGACTGGAGTTCTCTATTGTGAACTGAGATGCGGGCCAAGAGGCTTATCGTTCCTTTCCAATAATCATGCCAGCAAACCCGAGAATTTGCAGAAAACAACTGCTCTCGTGTATTAGTCAAACTTGTCTTAAAACAAATCTTTGGATACTTAATTATAATTTTGACATTGTCCATTTTCCACACTTCAAACCTCCCAACACATATTGGCTTAAGTATACATTACCTATAAACAATGCATTAATTCCAACCAACATAATTAATAATTGACCTGAACATTGTAACGAGCACCAGGTTTGAAGAGGTTAGTTCTGGAAGGCGCCCTTTCCCCTGTTACGTGTTTCGTTATGGATTTTAAATTGAATGCAAAAACATGCCCAAAATCCACAGAAGAAATTTATTTAATTTTCTTTTGTTAAAACGGTATGCCGAAGTTGCTACGGTTACTAACAAAACTTGTGGACCGAAATGTGGTAAGCGCCCCATTCTTCTCCAGTATTCATAATTAATTTTGACATCCTTGAAGGCTTAGGAGAAATTGTTCGTTGAAATGAGATATTATTTGAACAGTACGATACAAGAAATGCAAATACTTTAATGGTATACCCCGTTTATTCAGCGTTAAAATAATTGAATCAAAAATATAAAAGAGGACCAAAATAAAGAGAATTATAAGTTTATATTACAACGAAAAAACGGGCACTATAGAATAAATCATGAAACATTAAAATCTTCAATGGCCTATATCTTATAATCTTAAGCAAAAATAAATAAAGTAGCTCACATTCGTACTAGATATTTGATATACCTTTGGAATATTAAAATAATTTTTCAGCTTGGTTTTGTATTGGGATCTCAAATCCAAATTTAAAATTTGTATGAAGCGGGCCGAAACCGGTCGCGCGAACGTTCCACTTAAAATCAAGAAAAACTTACGATGCTTCATGAAACAAGGAACCACTGTAGTAGATAGACGATAAGAGAGAACTGAATTTCATATTTTAGGTATTATTATTATATTTTATTTGTAAGTACATCTATTTGAATTTCGATTAAATGAAGGAATATAAATCTTGGAAGTGGAAATTAATCCATACCCTGTCATCCGATCGAGCTGAAACTCGACGGGTAAATAATGCATTTTTTCAACTTGTTTTGGCATTTACGCATACACGCGCATTTCTCTGAAATTGCTTTCTAGCCGGTTCAAGAGATGGCGCAACTAGGATGAAAATTGAAAATAGATATGTTATAGTAAAAAAAAAGTTTTTTCGGACTATTGATTTTTTTTATTGTTCGACTAGCTGAAACCTCCGACAAAGTTTTTCAAAATCTAATGTAGACAGTGACCTTCAAATTTTGAAGGTCACTTTTGCAAGTTTTGGAAGTTCGATGTGCAATAGTTCATCAGTGGCGGAATGAACTGTAGATTTTTATTTTAAAAAAACACAAATCCGCTTCGCCCGCCCGATGTCCGACCTCCCACCCGCCTGCTATAGTAATAAAAAAATTTAAAATCATGTATGTGGTACGTGCATATTTAGCACTTTTATTACTCTGTTTGGGGGAAAGAGAGTGGACGAGGGAATTCTCGGATTTCCGGAATCGCTGACTCGTTCTGGCTACTTTGTGGTGCAACAAAGTAGCGAACCCGTATATCCTTCCCTCTGTACACATCTGGGAGGCGCTGCTTCGGCAGGGGAGGCCGAACAAAGCCCTGTTTACATGATTATACTGTATTGGGAGCATGTCCATGATACTTTATATGTATCTAGCCCACAGTTTGCAGGGGTACAGGCTCCCGCAATATATCTGGAAATAGCTCTCTCTTTATCAGAAGACTACTTCTAATCTCCTGGCAAGCACCGTAATCCATTCTGACGCTATGTGTTTCTTGCCATTTCATCATCAGTTACGACATGACGTAAATATTCAATTTCGCTCCAAATATTCATGGATGGAACAACTGAAGGTTCGTCACTTGCACTAAATGTCAGAAGCGATGATTTTTTGGCTTTTTCGTTATCCCATGACTGTAATCGAATGCTTCGCAAATGGTCTGCGGTTGTTTCAATGCTCTTGTTTATTATGAATATAGTCATGAAGAGATCAGCTGTTCAAATCCAAAAATTAGCAACAAACAACACTATTATTTTTTTTTTAAATCGCTTTCGTTTACTATTATAATATATGTTTATCTATATGATAGGTAGTGCAGTTGGAAATTTGAAAACAATCGGAAAGATTTTCGTAGAAATCAAATTTTGAATACTTTTTCAAATGCAAGTATTCCACGAAAAAATATTAAAAACTGATAACTAAAATACTCTGTCTATAATATGAAATCGTTTTTTTATGTAAAAAGTTGTTTTATATGAATTCCGCACAAGAGTCCCATCTGCTCCCAACCGCTTGGATCCAGTGAGATTACGGCATCCCCAATTGTGGGAAGAGGAAGGTGGGGAAAAGGTCCGGTCATCAAATACGGCTAAAACCATTTCAAACAGCGTTTTAATTCTGAATTGTGGGTTATTCTGGGAGTATTTGCCGCAAACGTATCTTAATTTATTTTATTGATTAATGGGAGCACTCAAATGAGTCTATAAACCAATGTGTTAATGTATAGTATCTAGACTAGTTTTGGTGATGTTTTTCCACTACTTTCATCAAAAGCAGTATAAGGAAAGGCGTTTTTTATCGTATGAAATTTCGTTGGTATGTCGTTCGATTTGGTACTATATTTACTACAAAGAGTGAAAAAGAGATATTGAAACAAGATATCATCTCAGAAGATGGGTAAACCGAAGAAAAATGTAGTGAAAGCGCATGGATGCACAATGGCAGGCGATATCGCTGTTATCAGGACCGAAATTTATGACACATGCCGGTTCACTGTTACCGCTTTTCCCCAGGGTAGATGGTATTTTTTTAGTTCTCGGGTTTTGTTTTCGTTTGAAGCAGCTTTTACAGTCTCGTAATGGATCATAAAGAAAACAACGCGAAACGATAGCATTTTATGACAAGTTTTTTACTAAAATATGCTAGACTAGAGCGTAACATCTGCTTCTTTTCTTATTCATTCAGGGTCTCTTCAAAACTTAGATTTACTTTAAGTTATCGCTGCTAAGATCAAAGTCTTGCAGAGAGTCATAAAACCAATGTCAATTCAGAATCACTGTCACCGCTTTTGTAGCATTTTGCGCCAAAGTTATGCATTTCTTCTTATAACAGTTTTTTGGTCCAACATGTGTGTCTACATGAGGGCTTCGGTGAAAAAACAGAAGTTTTTTAATGTTTTCTTTTGCTTACTTTGATTTAAAGTGCGGCTCCGGTCTCAAGGCTGTTTCTCAAAAGAATTCTCAGTATTTTTATTCAAACTATTCCCTTCTGGCCCAGCCACGAAATTCCACGCATTTACATAATACGTTGGGAGCATGGAATAAAGAAGTTGTTGAAGGAGTATGTACTGTACATTAAGAAGTATTGTATTATACATCAAACAAATTTTCAGAAGAAGGGACATAAATAATAAATGTAAGAAGTTACTGAAATTCCTACAAGAGCCGAGTATTTTAATTGTGAAATTTTGTATCAACTTTGTTAAACAGGATAAATATATTCACGGGTTTCCGTAGATTAACATGTTTGATCGCTTTATTTATGCATGAATATCCTTATAAAACTTACAGGAATCGCAAATATTTTAATGTTTTCGGAGGATCAATTTGGTTGCTCTGTTATCCTTAATTATGTTCTAAAATAAGGGAAAACAACAACAAGCATAGCTTGAACATTCTTGGAAGCAAATCACGTGTAGTACCAAAAAGGTTTACGCTCCTTCCGGGAATTTTACTTGGGAAATCATAATAGGGCTAAGTTGGGAGTTAATTTGTTTGCTAGTATCATCAAGTACCAGAGTTGGATCTGGCTTCCTCTTCAAATATTTTCCACAAGCTCCAGTCCCTAGTCAAAGCTCTTCAGTCTTCAGAAATTTTCATATTTGCTCCATTTGGTAGCCAGTCCACCACTTCGTCAGTCTGCATCTTGGTCACTCTGGAGGAGCACCTATTTTTTCACGATTTTTTTATGTCCGTGGTCTTTGAGACCGACAGAAACTTACGATGGTTTCGTTCCTATTTATATTCGTAGTCAAATTTCATTTGAAAAATACGTGATTCATTTTCAACCGCGGGTACAAAAAATTTTTGGTTCATAAACTGTTCATTCTTTGTTTCGACAAAGGTATCATATCTCATGACCAGGCATTAATTTCTCTAAAGGATCTGATTTACGCTTATAGGAGTAAATACCCATATAGAAATAGCTAAAATCATTTTATACCATCGTTATTTATTTAGGCTATGACAGATGTGTACCAGTTTATATGAATATTTAATGTTTAAAATGTTCGACCTTGACAAAGAACCGTTTTGTTCTTGGGAAAATGATACCCACGCCATTTTGTTATGTTACATTTAGCTACGTAAAAACATTTCCCAAATTACTCTTCCAACATCTGTTCTTTACAGAATGTATTTTAGTCAAAATATTAACCATGTTGTTTTTTTTTGCCGAAATAAGGACAATAATAATTTATGTCTGCTTCATTGTTTTAGAATGTACTAGAGCAGTCTTTTGCCACAAGGTACTGATACAACAAAACTTATATTAAAGCCGCCTTCACACACCGTTTTTTTAAGAAAACATGTTGAAAGGGATCAAACAATAAAGAGGAAAGGACGGCGGAAAATCGGACAGCCGAGCCATACGATGCGGTGGCCTTTAATTGCCTTTCAGTGGAGGTTAGTACTGGGCAAACTAGTTATGTGGAGGCACTATAACGGCCAGTCGTTTCACAGAATTTGAATAATTTATCAAATTTCTAATTTAATTTTCAAGTTCTCTGAGAAAATTATATTTAAGAATTTGAATAGAACCTTTAAAGAATTGTTGAAATTTTTCTAAATTCCGTGAAACAACTGGGACTCAATCAGGTCATCAGGATTATCGTCATCATCGTCGTCACCGTCAAGAGTTGGGACTTGACCTCATCCACAAACGTTATCATTCACTTACCATCCTTCCGAAGATGTTTGACGTCCTCCATGTGCTAATGGGATCGGCTACATCAGCGTCCTGTATTCGTTGCAGACACAGTTCCTGCACCGCTTCTGTATCTGCTTGCTTTCCAGGCCCGGACTGGCCAGGTCCGCAGGTCCGTGATTGCGGAGGGCCCCGGCGCGAGGGGGCCCCGGAGGGGCCCCACAAAACGTACAAACAAAAGTTTTTGTCTTGTTAGTAGTTATTTTGTGTTCTTGGTAATTTTTGTTATTTTTTGTTCTTGGTAATAGACCCCAAAAAGTTTGAATTTATCTTGAAACTCCAAACATTTCCCACAGAAGCTCTACACAGTGGGAAATGTGAAAACATTCAAAACTTTCTAAACTGTGTAAAATTGAAAGAAGTCGGCTGTTGATAGAGCTGCGACAGTTTGCACAACAATACAGCAACTTCATAGCGGCAGAGTCCACTGAGAACTACGGACTACTACGGAGACAGACGCAGTGACGAAGAAGACGATTTGGACCCAACGGCAGCGGAAACAAATGCTGACATTTACTGCTACGAAAATAGACAATGTTTCCAGTGTTTGACAAGTGCTTTTTCTGTTCTCTTAGAACTTACTCAATCTGGACTGTTTACCAACCTGTATATTGTATATAAATTTGTTCTTACCATACCTTGTACCCAAGTCACATGGAAACGAGTTTTTTCTAAACTTAAAATCGTCATAAATCGACTTCGGTCGTCCTTAGACCAAGACCTTATGTCCAGTCTGCTTTTTATTAATGTTAAGAGGGATTTATTTTATAATTTGGACAAAAATAAAATAATAAATGAAGTAGCTTTAACAAGTGAGTTGCTTATAAAGAAACTATTACTTTAGGGCTTGAAGAGCAAAAATCATTTCAGTTAAGTTAAGCCCCTTCTATTCTAGTATACAACATTGTAAACTGTTAAACACACAGGTTTTTTTTAAACTTTATTTTCTAATCCCTAAAATCCGTTTGTCATTATTTTCACTATACAAATAATTTTGACACAATTCATTAATGCTTTGGTGTGAATAAAATCCTGCCCTAAATAATAAAGTCAACAAAAGTCGAAAATCATAATATTGGTATAAAAACCTATCTGAATTTCTTCTACTTTATAGGTGCCAATATAGCGTAGAAACGCGTTTTCATTGTTTTCAAGCACCTAATTTTCAAAAATTAGCCGGTGAGGCCCCCGGACCCCCCCGTTATCTGAAACTCCCCCCCCCCCCACCCACGTTAGGGGGCCCCTTTACAGGTTTTAGCGGAGGGCCCCAAATGGTCCCAGTCCGGGCCTGTTGCTTTCCCAAGCTTTATCTAAGGCACCCCACTGGATGTCCTTAATCTGGAACGGCTGCCAGTGTTTCATGTGAAAATTGCTCTTCTGACATTCTTAGTACTTGTCCATGCCCAAGCCATCTCATCTTTGACTTCAAGATATTTTTTATTTATTTTCACATTTCACAAAGGGTAAAAATTGTTCAATGCTAAATGCATATCGTATTTTGAACTTCTCACTCGATCACTTGTGACACCAGTGACTTCATCCACTCCTCTCATAAGTCACATATCGGCAGTTTGGACCCTAGAAAGCTTTAGGGTATTTTTTTTCCTAAATAATACATCAAGACCGCTTACAAAGTTTAGTCGGTTTCACCAGAGTGACATAGAAATCCAAGCGACCTTTCTTGAAGACGTAGCTCGATAAAGATACCGAAAAAAATTATGAAAACAAATCTCAATTTTTTCACTTTATGCTATAGGTGGACAGCCTTCTTTTTAGGTTCTGCAAAAGCCTAGTTAATAATTATATTTCGATGGTTCTTTTTCTATAACCAAATGGCTTTCTAACGTGACTCTAACTAAGGATGTCATTTTGTGAAACTCTGGTCGCTAATCTCTTTTAAATTACTAATGCCCAATTTAATTAAAACTTCATCAATTCAATGGAACGAAATTCTTTCCTGGGTGCTTGAAATATATATTTTTTCTACTATTAATGGCAGTAAGTTTGCGCTAGAAACTCGTTTTAAAAGCCGTTAATTATAACGAGGAAAAAAATGTTTGTTGAATTATTAATAGCAATCGTTTGGAGGAGGGTAGATTGAGTATAAACTTCAAACGCTTTTATAGGGAAGTAGTTTTCAAATAATAAAAAAATGCATTGGAAAATGAAATCATTGACATTTTATCAATCATTTTTATCTGTTCAAATATAAAATATCTACATGTATACGCTGAATGATTTAGAAATGAGATCCCCGAGATGTACGGCCGAATAACAAATTAAAAACAACATTAGACTGATGGAAACTAATTGGAAAATATTTAAAAGAACGCTTTGATTATTTGGACACTTAGAGCGGATGAACGTCGAGCCTTAGGCCTAATCTATGGGGCGAAAGTGAATGGTGGAAGTCGGGGCTACCTGAATAAGATATGGCATGAATCAAATGCGTAAGTCGGGTTAGTTCAAGAATGAAATAACTTATTAATATGCGCGGTGTGATGCTGATGTGTGAATATTAATGAAGCTAGGGGTATGTGTCAAGACAGAGTTGTGTGTCTATTCAACCTCACAGCCTACCCCCGAGGTGAAACGTCGTGATGATGATGGTTAGGTAAGTAATTTCAATGTCACTCGCAAGAGAACATATAGAAGAAGTATATAGAGTCTTCCTAAGAAGATACTAAACGACCAACTTAATCAAATAAATAATTTAATAAATATATCGGTTTTTTTAACGTGGATTACAGATGACGAAGTATTGGAATAGTATACAATATCACTCGCAAAAGGTAACATGGAAGAAACAAATAGGGACTTCCTAAGAAGATATATAACGACAAATATAATCAAGTACTCTGAATATGTGAAAAAAATCGATATAAAATAAGAGGATTATTATAAACGTGGATGACGCTGTGTGGCTTCCTTTACAAAGTTGCCTGGAGATTCATCCTCTTTCTCCACCCCTCAGGGGAAATGGCGTGATTGTTAGTTATTTATTTAGTTAGTTAGAGACGAGTTTCCGAAACACAAGATGAAAATACTTTAAGACTTTATACATTTTTTAACAATTGCCTCGGGGGCTTAGTGAATAGTTTCCGAGGCCAGAGAGTCGCAGTACTCCCAAAATATTCTAATATCATAAGCCTTGCTTTCATCTCATATCCTTCTTAACTAAATACTAATGAGTTTCGTGAGTTTCAGCTTAAATAAGTTGAATTTTCCATGCACCCTACGGTTCCTGGATTTAATATAACAATTTTCAATTAGTTCACCACTTACATAGTCTACGTAGTGCTAGAGAGATGACTCTAGTTGCAAAACCAGGAAGAAAGATTATGAACAGAGTCAAACTAAGATGTGGGATTATAACTTGGAGCAAAAGCTTTTCAAACTTATGAGCAATCGTTACTCGAGAAGTATTTGACATTTCCTTAGAGCAATCTATCAACTTTCATATTATAAATTCATTGGATTATACTATTATTTACTCTAGGTACTTTTTGTAGATACAGTATTGTGTCTGTTAATCTCAATGATTAATACAACTTTAAATGTGTTGGGAAACATCCAAATAAGTTTGAGGTTTGTTGTGATTGCAAGTTGATTTATTGATTTATCGTAAATATTACAATTATTATTAAATTGGAGTAGATGTCCGTATGCTCTAAGTAGTTCTAACCCCGTCGGCCGCCAGAGGGGTGGCGTCCGCCCTACTATCAAGTGCCTTCGGCAATCATCGTAACCGTTCGTACCTTAGACACAAACGACGATAGACGGTACTCTTCTGATAAAATATTAGGGTATATGTTGGGGTACATCTGTTGGGATATAGAAAAACTTCAAATAACTAAGTATACTACTGAAATCTATTGAAGGAAACCACTTGACTAACCTATACACTACAGAAACAAAATCAAAGAGAGTAAATAATGGAATTGTAAAAACTCGTACAATCATTATCGCAGTCGTAAGCGACCACGATTTAGAATCAAAATGTTGCTTGAAAATGTTTGAACCTTTTTGGTCACCAGATCTGAATAACCAGTCACTGTCCCATCATCCTCTTTCCCATGTGCTGCCCTTTCCCGCTCCCTTTAGCATCACAATACTTATATTTTACCCTAATTGGGGATGCCAGAATCCCACTGGCTATGGAAAGTTAGGAGTTGGGACTATTTTGCGGTATTTATATCTTTAAAATAGCATTTGAAATGTGGCTTCACCGGAGAATACTCAAGGTCCCATGGAGAGCTGCTTAGATTGGTGAAAGTCAGGAAAATTTCATATCTGAGTCACATACTTCGAGGGGAGAAGTATCACTTGCTCCAATTGGTATTGAAAGGCAAGATAGAGGGTCGCCGAGGGCCTGGTAGGAGACAAATGTCTTCTTTGCGAACTGTACGAGAGTGGACAGGCATTAGAAGTGTGGAGGAGCTATTCCGGACAGCGCAAGACAGAGAAACATTTTCCAGAGTGATCACCAATGTCGTGGGGAACTGATAGGGTACACCAAGAAGAAGAATGTCTATAAAAAATGCATGATTATTGCTTATGAAGCTCATTTGCTAGATGAAAAATATTGCGTTAGCATAGAAAATCAATATAAAAAGGCAAAAATTCGAAAGTTTTCACTGTTTCACCAAGAGGACAAAAGAGATCTGCTATTATATCGATAAGAATTAAAATTATTTGGGGTTACAACTCCGTTAATTATATAGTTTACTAATGAATACCACTAAAACATAGATCAGTTTTAAGTTTAAATGACGAATTTAATAGAAAAGAGGTTGCAACAGATCTCCCAATGGACAATTTACATAATATTGGATTGGTGTAAAAGAAAGGAAGAGATTCATTTGTTATATGTTTTAATCGGTTTCATGACAGTTCATTTCAACATAATTTTTAGAAGTCATTAAACGTGATGAAATTTTAAAAAATAGCCCCTAACTTAACCTAACGAGACAAGTTTTAATGACTTTTCAAAGAATTGTTGAAGTAGCACATTGTTAAGTTATCCCGTCACCGATTTAATCAATCAAACAATGTTGGTCTTCTGAGCATGCCATGCACAATAAACGAGCAATGGAATACTACATCCGTGTCGTTTTATGTGCTCCTGTTAATTGCGTAAGGAAATAATTATTAAAAACTGGCAAGTACCTTAAGATTAGGCGTCGGTACATCATATAATATAAGATTCATTGAATTCATAATCTTTGAAAGGGGGCATACGTTAATTAGGTGAGCTCAAAGGGGGGGTTGGGGGGTTCTGCGTCAAAATCTGACATTACCATAGACATATGAATGACATTACTTAAAAAGAATATACGAAGTAGCACAAATTTATCTCACCAAGTGGAGGGGTCTAGATTGGAAGAAAAACTGCTCACGTAATTAATGTATGCCCCCAAAATAGGAATAGGAATATATTACGAAGTATTTGGCTTGAAAAATCTGTTCGTATGTTGTGTTACTTTTCTTTATTATGTACCACCTTTCACACAAAATACCATACAAAACTTGATACATGAAGACGTTCTTTCAATATTTCACTTCTTCGAAAACTATATTCCTTTACATTGAAGAAGTTGTCAGATTTTCCATGAATAAGGGTAATATTACGCATAAAGAAAAATGTATGAAAGGAAGTAAAAAGATGAGAAATTTTTCAACTTTCAGAGAAAGTTGGCCAGCTGAAAGAGATACAAATACCTTTATCGCGGGTGACAGGGACAGATGATAGGGATAGGGCAGTACAGGTATCAGATAAAGACAACTGTAATATAGGTAAATCAATGTTTTTTAAATACATATGTACACTGGTTTTTTGTACTAGATTTTGCTCTGGTTTTTGTTCTCAGCTATACCAGTTCGATACACAGATACAACAGACTCTCAATTAATTTTTTCCAGCAAGAAAAGTGGTAGAACCATCAGATAGGCTACTATGTGACAAAGTTACCTGAGTATTTTTTTGGTTTTTTGTTAAAATTATCGTAGACTACGTCCATGTTTTATAGTATAACAATAATAATGTCATTAAAATAGTATAGTTAAGGTAGTAGATCCAGTGGCAGTATTGCCAGAACTCGGTTTGTTTGTTGGTGGGTAGTTAGCTGTTTGTTGTTCGATGCGCATTGACCACTGCGCGCCATTTAGTGACTGTTTTGTTATTTTTGGATACAAGAAGAAAAATATTATTAATCATTCAAATGACTAAGATTCGCCTGATTGGTGATGAGACGTCGAAAATTATTAGGTTTGTAATTTGGTGACAGTTTCTAGAGATTTCAATCTGTTCAGCGCTATAAATAGCAATAAAATCCGTTTAATGATCGTAGGTACGTATAGCCAGTTTTACTATGCATAAGTTGTTCTGAATAGGGAGTAATTCAATACCCGCTGTGAATATCAAAGTTGATCCGTCTGACTGATAAAAAAATATTTTATTTAGATTTACATCATACTACGAATTTACTCACAGGGATTGTTTACATAGAAACACATAATACCGGTATGAATTCGACTTTTTTCTAACAAAATACTTATTGAAACAAAGCGAGGTTAATATTTGCTTTCATTGTATTTCTTGTTCGTTCGAGTACAGGAAATAATACCACGGCATATTAAGCTTCTATTTGTGGGGAAGAAATCAATTGTTAACCCAATATCGTAGATTATTCTCCCAAAAAACCGTTTATTTCAACAATGGGCTGATTTTAATCATTGATTATCTCCTAAAATGTACTTTTTAGATGCTCCAAAACACTTAACTTGTGAACAATGATCAGTAGATTTATTACAATTTTAATCTGGTTTATTTATGTTTACGTATTTATAATAATAAAATATAATAACAAGGCTACAAGTTAGCCGATCTAGTTGGGAGAGAGCAAGATTTGGCAAGATTGAATCTGCCAGATTCTGTCTACGGCGGCGGTGCCGACCATCGAACCGGCACCTCTGTCGGTCACGTGGAAAAGTATTTCCCTGCTGACATCTCGCGGAGTAGTTGGAAAGCTTTTGCAATACAGTACATAAAAGGATACGTGGTGTTATGAGTTGCCCATAATTCATACGAACATACTATACAAGCGGCAGGTTGCCCATAAATGCTACGAACGAACTATACAAGCGGCAGGCAGCTGTGTGTCACGTGCTCAGTACATGTACATTCTCGCGTGATTATTGCTGTCCCTCTCAGGCTGGCAGAAGACATTACCATATATGGCTACACGGCGCGAAATCCAGCCAATGGCAGAAGACATTACCTTATAGGGCACACGTTCGAGTCTTCCGTCTCGCTCATCACGGACAGAGAACTCCGGCCACCGTTCACCGAAGCATCAGACATATTTCAGACAACGGCGCGAGCGGTCGTACGCACTACTACGTACTGTCGGGCAGTATGCCACCCTTTGACGCGGCTAATTAAGTCTTCACTTACGATCCCAGTATGGCGATATCACCACAGACGCCTGTATAATCCTACTGCCGCCTACTTTATACCATGGCAGCCCTGGCCGCCCGGCTTTTAATCCGCCTACATTGCCGATAGCCGCTTAATTCACCGTTATCACCCACCGGTTCGGTAAGCTGACCGAATCCGCCCACCATGACGCCGAGAAGCCGCCCACGCACCCCGAGCCGCCTCGTTCCTGCACACGATCTATGAGCTTTGCTCTAGATCTCTCCACTTCGTAGGAAGCTGCCTGCATCCGTACGACGCCACGTGAGATTTTAAACCCTCTTATAGTATTTCCGAGCCTAAATTCAGTAGTATTTCTAGTGCCTCTCTCTCTCTCTTATGCTAGGCCTTAAACAGCTTACCTGGTTGCCTGTACTGTTCACCCTTGCATTATTGAATACATTTGAATTGTGCCCAAACCTTGTTTCATTGGAGTCAACCATCGACAGCCTCGGAGGAGCCCTACTACCCTGAGCTGAGCCTTCCAAGCCGAGGCATATTGCCCCCGGGGGGCCTGCTTAACACTTGTTCCCCCCCCGGGAGGGACATATTTCTGGAGACCAGAAGTATAACACTGGACCCTACGTGGCTTCAGTATCACCCTGGCCCCAGGAAGTATGACACTGGCGCGCCAACTGGGCCGAAGTCTTGTCGATTGTTGTCTCCCTAGAAACATAATTATGTAATCTTAGCTATAAATATTTTATATTTGTGCTCCCATCAACAACGGTAGTTCTGTGTGAATTATTCTAAACGTCGCGAGTCCGTCGGCTAGTGCTATTCGAGTGTTAGGTATTTTAAACATCGCTTACTACCGTAGCATTCATTCCCACGCTATTACGTTTCTATCGTGGCATCTTAGCTATAAATATTTTATATTTGTGCTCCCATCAACAACGGTAGTTCTGTGTGAATTATTCTAAACGTCGCGAGTCCGTCGGCTAGTGCTATTCGAGTGTTAGGTATTTTAAACATCGCTTATTACCGTAACGTCTTACGCTATTACGTTCTATCGCGGCAGTCAGAGTTGTTCGTCATTCGCGCGGAATTTTTTTTAATTGAGTAATGAATATCGTTATTTTAAATTCTCCGAGTGGCTGCTGTGTAAGTTGCGTTATTTCTTCCTTGAAGAGCAGTGGTTGTTTCCAATAAAAGGTAGTGACTACTGTCGGATTGTGCTCGTTCACATCCGTTCCCCTGTAATAGGAAGTTGTAAATGCGACTGCCAGCAACTGCTCTCGTCTTATATTATTCGTCCGAAATTTTTTTTTGCTTTGTTCATTATAATAACGCAAAATCATGGAGGCCACCATACCAATAATGGATAGAATATTAAATTTCGAGAAAGCAAACGCGTCGGTAATAAGAAAAATGTTGATGGATAGAGGCATAGTCCCCAAAAGGGCTTTGTTGTCTTTACGGAAACAATGTGTCGAGTTTAATGAATCCCTTAGTGGGCGGGTTGAGTCTCCTGCTATTTTATTAAATTCTCCAAGTGTAGCAACCACCCCAAAAACTAGTAATTCGGGAAACCTCGTTAACATAGTATCCTCGCCTACGCAAAATCACTATGAAAGGACTACCACAAGGTACGTTGAAAGAAAAATAGTTAATTTAACAAATTGGAAAATTTCTTTTGACGGGAATTCGGATGTCCGCGCTTTTTTAGACAGAATCGCCGAATTACAATACGCGAGGGGCGTTGATTGTCAAGATTTGGCTAGGGGTTTTGTCGAACTTCTCACTGGTTCAGCACTATTATTCTATAGGAAAATTTTCAAAACTAATCTAAAGTGGGAAGAAATTAAAACAGCCTTTTTGAAGAGATTCGAGGACCCGACGTTTCAAATGACTGAGAAGTCGAAGTTATTTAACTTGTGTCAGAAAAATAACGAAAGAGCTGCGGATTTTATTTTGGAAGCTTTAGCTATCAATTCCAAGCTGAATTTGCCGTTAGAAGAGTCGGAATTTTTATCGTTAGTCACAAAAGGTCTCACGCCAGATTACGCACAACTGAAGATCGGTAAAAATATCACCAACGTTTCGGAGTTACAAGCATTATGTGAGGAGATGGATAAAATCAAATTCAGTCGCGCATCAAGTAAAAAGGCAGTCGAGCCGGAGGTCGTCTCAAGTTATAAGGAGGTTGACAGTGATTTGGGAATTAAATCTAAAATTCACCGTTACAAGCAAATGTATAACGTACCGGTTCGGCAGTATGTAAATCTAATATCATCCCTGAATGATAAGTTATCATCACCATTGTCTGAATTAGACTTGGTTCTTATAATTAAAAATGGGTTGTTGCACAAATATAGTAAACTATTCTCGTACGATGTGCCCCGTACTTGCGCGGAGGTAATACAAAGATGCGAGATCTTAGAAGATACTCATTTCGATAATTCCCAACAGAATCACAGGGTTAGAACTTTCGGCCGTAATAAAAACTCACAGCTCGCGGCGATTTCACAAAGAACCACGGATATCGCTAATCGTGCTTGTTTTAAATGCAATCAAAACGGTCACTTTGCAAAAAATTGCAATAAAATTAACAGCAACAGCGTCCCGCGCCGTAGCCCACGATGGAAAAAGCCTGATTACAGCAGAGCAAACGATTTTCCTGATCTCTCTAAACCACCCCCGACTCATTGTAATTCGAATCAAAAAAAACTTCTAGGCGGTCATTGCAGTCCAAAGCCATCAGCAGAGACAATCGAAAAGGAATGGAATGACTGGTTAGGTTACGTGAAGGTTTTTCTGAATACCGATCCACTCGAGGCAGTGAATGTGAATTGTAGCGGAGATGGCCGGCCACATGTCACATTCAAAGTTAAAAATCGTGTTTTATCAGGTTTACTAGACTCGGGTGCGTCACTATCTTGTATAGGTGGGATTTTGCACAAACAATTCACGTCTCGTGCGCTGTCCCCTTGTGATCTGGTAATTACTACAGCGGATAACAAGAGACAGGAAGTTTCTGGCAAGCTGTCACTTCCAGTAGTTTATAACGATAAGTTGCAGACCATAGACTTTGTAGTGATACCTTCGCTCGGCCGGAAAATTATTTTAGGCGTGGATTTTTGGAAAAAATTCAACATAGCTCCAAATTTATTTACAGCAAATCAAAGTATTACGTATACTTCCATCTCAGAAGTTAACGTAGTAAGGTCAAAAAACGATCTCACACCCGCGCAACTAAAAACACTTAGTGATGTGATAGAGGAATTTCAATCCATATCTTTTGCTAAACGCGGTTTAGGTAAAACTAATTTGATCAAACATGTTATCGAAACCGAAGGAACCCCAATAAAACAACGTTATTACCCCCTGTCACCAGTAAGGTTGAAACAGCTAGAATGTGAGGTGGATAAAATGTTGGAATTAGGCGTAATCGTTAAAAGTAAATCTCCTTGGTCAAACCCGGTTATTTTAGTTCCCAAAAAGGACGGAACAGCTAGGTTCTGTTTGGACAGTAGAAGACTCAATGCTGTTACAAGGGCTCAAATTTATCCGTTGCCAAACGTTCATCGTATTCTTGATAACTTACGGCATGCAAACTTTATTACTTCCTTAGACTTGCTTAAAGCTTTCTGGCAGATACCCTTGCACCCTTCGTCTTGTGAGAAAACTAGTTTCGTAGTTCCAGGTAGGGGTACCTTCATGTTCGTAAGACTACCCTTCGGGCTACGTAATGCTCCTAGCGAACTGCAACGCCTCGTGGACACCTTATTTGGTCCAGAATTCGAACCCAACCTTTTTGCATATCTAGATGATCTAATAATTATCTCACGTACCTTTGAAGAACATATTGTACTCCTTAAAAAGGTTTGTAATATTTTAAAGGCCGCCGGACTAACATTAAATATAGAAAAGTCGGAATTCTGTAAATCAAGACTCAAATATTTAGGTTTCGTAGTGGACAAGGAAGGTCTCCGTACAGACCCGGCAAAGATAGATACTATCAAAAATTTCCCCCGACCTCAGAATACAAAACAGGTAAAATCATTCCTTGGATTATGCAGTTATTATAGACGTTTTATCAACAACTTTTCAAATATTGCAGCCCCTTTAACTCACATAACTGGTGGTAAAAAGAACCTACCTAATTTTACGTGGAATGAGGAGATAGAAAAATCATTTTCCGCCTTGAAGAATGCCTTAATTTCAGCGCCGGTACTAAGCTGCCCTGATTTTAAGTTACCCTTTATAATACAATGTGACAGTTCCAATTTCGCCATCGGAGCGTGCCTTTCACAACAATTTGAGGACGCAGAACACCCCGTCGCGTATTACTCCAGAGTACTCTCTAAAACGGAGAGAAACTATAGTACAACTGAACGCGAATTATTGGCCATTCTCGACGCCGTATACAACTTTCGCTCGTACGTCGAAGGGTCAAAATTCACAGTGGTCACGGACCATTCAAGTTTAAAATGGCTTATGTCACTCGAGAATCCAACAGGTAGACTTGCCAGGTGGGGGACACGCTTGTCTCAGTTCGATTTTGACATAATTCACCGTAAAGGCTCCCTTCATGTAGTTCCAGACGTACTATCTCGTATTGAAGTTACCCAATTAAATTCATTACTTGGCACGCCTGGCTCTAAAGACAAGTGGTACTCAGAGCTGTATAATAAGTGCGCCAATAACCCACAAGCTAGTCCTAATTTCTTAATACAAGGTAATAGGTTGTATAAGCATTGTAAAGCTGATTTTTCCTTACATACAGACTACGAATGGAAATTAGTATCCCCGGTAGAGGATAGACAGGCCTTAATCTCGGAATGTCATAATTCACCCACAGCAATACACCCAGGTGTGTTTAAAACCTTTAAAAAATTATCGTTAAGGAATTTCTGGCCCGGAATGTATAATGATGTAAAAAAATTAGTGTCCAATTGCAATATTTGCAAGGCTTATAAACATTCAACTAAGCCAGCCTTAGGTCATATGTCCCACCCCAAAAACGTAGATCGCCCTATGCAAAGTCTTAGCGTAGATTTGATAGGTCCCTTTCCGAAAGGTTACGACGGAAACTTTCATATTCTGAGCGTGGTAGACGTTTTTACTAAGTACTGCTGGTTATTCCCATTACGCCACGCGACGGCAAAAACCATAATAGAAGCCTTGGAATACAATATATTTTTACCAATCTCTGTACCTAGAACACTCATAGTTGATAACGGTCGCCAGTTCACTTCAGGTGCTTTTAAAGCCTTCTTGTCTCAATACGGCGTTCCTGATGTATTTTATAATTCTTTCTATACTCCTATGAACAACACGGTAGAGCGCTATAACCAAACCATCGGAACCTCGTTGGCTATTTTGGTGGGCAACGATCACCGTCAGTGGTCAAAGCACGTCAGAACGGTACAAGCAGCAATTAATAATACGGTCAACCTTACTACTGGATACACCCCGTTTTTCCTCATGCACGGCTTTGAACAGACAGTGCATGGCACGTCACATTGGCGTATCTCCCCGGGTGCTAGTCAAAATAACACACAACCAGATACGGTAGTGGATTATGCAAATAAACTACAAGAACTTGTAGCCGTGTATGACAAGGTGAGCGATTCACTCGCCGCCGCGTATAAACAAAGTGCTTTTCGTTATAACACTAGACACAAGTTGGAATCCTATAAAATCGGAGACAGAGTTTGGAGAAGAAACTTCCCTCAATCTAAGGCAGGCGTATATTTTTCAGCCAAACTGGCACCCCGTTTTGTAGAAAACAGAATAAAGGAAAAAATCTCTAGCACGGTATATGTACTAGAGAATTTAAATGGAAAAATTGTCGGTAAATTCCACATTAAAGACATAGTAAAAAAGGGTAGTGACACCCCGGTCGTTGCAACCTTATAAGTGTTTTTATTTATGTTTTTGTTGTTATTTTCTCTGATTAGTCCGGTTATTAGTTGAGATATAATTATTACCCCTTAGGTACAACCCTAGGACGTCATGAACCCTAGTGGTTAGTACGAGGTTATAACGCATATAACTTAACCTTTGTTATTAGAGAAGTATACAATTCCTTTCTTAATGGATCGTCATCACAAGTGTTGACAATCCGGGACGCCGGTATGTCTGCACGTGAAGACTTGTGTTATTATTATTATAAAAAAAGAGGTAACTCACCTTACACTAGTGAAATTACTGATGCGATATTTAGTTCATTTATTGTAATGACTATTATTGGTAGTAATAATTTATTACTTTTCCATCCTAGTGCGTAGCCACTTAGGTTGTTTTTTTAAAAAAAAAAAAATGTTTTTAAATTTATATATGAATATGGTTACATAAGTATATAAATTCGTCTAAGAAACACGACACGATACACTGATTGAGGGCGTAGTTCAAGGAACCCTAAATTAGGCTAGGTTTTTCATTAGAAAAAACTGCGTTAGGTATTCAGTATCCTGCCCGGGACCGAAGTAGAGACCTAATTTCTATTTTCGTGGAACAATTTGCATTCTAAAAAGTACTTAATTTTAGATGCAATGAAAGAATATGCAAGCATATTCTTTTCTTTTCGTTGACAAGAGACGGCATAAGAAAATTCTTGTACAAGTGGTAGGTATAAAGGCACCTAGCTCTCATCATACTGGGATAGGTCATTGGGTAGTAAGAAACTTAGGAACCTTATGGTTGTAAATAACCTTGTGTATATATTAATATAAGGTCATGTATAAAATGGAAATATCATTAAAATTTTTTTTATTTTTTGTCCTTTTTTTTTTTCGGGTTTTTCAATCTCTTTCATTGTCGAATTATTCTCACATGTAGGTTAAATCGTTATGGTATTGGACATCTCACACGTTGCGATATAGGAGAAATTGGGGCGGTAAAACGTTCACAATCGGGTAGTTACCCACTCCTTAACGGGGTATGTCTCAATTCTAGCGTATGTTGGAGTGAATTCACGATGAAAAGGCAATGTAATAATTATATTACCACATTTTTGTTATCAGAATCGGCCCAATAGACAACACTATTCGGTTCACATAGGTTGTGGTGGTATCGAATTTTAACCTTCTTCCGCGATCATATAACAACGGTTACTCGTTGTGTGGTATTATAGAGCTGTTACAAGTCCGATAGGATGGAACTTGGGTATCGACCTAACGTGTCATTCGGCAGGTAAACTATAATCCAAAGCGTGATAGGATGGCTAAACTCCTTAGAATTAGAGCAGAAGGATTGTTGGAAACGCGAATTTCCGAACAAGGGAAGTATTTATGATTCCGGTGTTAGGAAGAAATTCGTTACTCAATTAAAAAAAAATTTTTTTTCCTCTTCTAATAACATTGTCGGTAGTATTAAATTTTCGTATTTTTTGGTAAAAATACGTGGCGTTGTTGTTATTTATTTTAATTTTTTTTTCTTCTCTCCTTACGTAGTCAAACCCTGAGAGTTTAAGTTGAGTTGAAACAAACTCGAATTGAAAGTTATTTAACAAAATTGTATACACACATAGAGTTTTTGGTGGGTAAACAAATGTATATTCAAGTGTTTTAATTATGATAAATGTAATTAATTAAATTACTATATAAATATTTTGTAAACACGTAATTGATTACTTCGGTATCAATATGGTAAGCCAGCGTGTAAAGTCCTTGCCATATCAGGACGCAATTGTACGGTGTTTTGTAACTTGCTATATCACTGTATTCAAATAAGGAGTAGTACTTCTCGTAGTAAGAAGATTTAAGAGTATGCACCCAGTTGAGTAAATTAGCTCGGTAATGTCATAAAGTTATGTCATTCGGGTCGTATTGTTCTTATTAGAGAATAATGTAATTGCACTTATGGTCAGTACGGTTCGTCTGGTTATTTTGGTGGGAACACCTAGAGGGTGTCCTATGTGGTTTCGTCGAACGCAAGTTCACCGTGAGGATTCCAAGGGATCTATCCGGTTGTCTATGTCGTTGCGGCAAGGGTATATTTCTAGTATACCAAGTACAGCGCTGTACGGGTCACCGAGGGTGAGTCGAGAAAACATGAGAGGATTCATATTATGCCTGAAAATTAATATTCATGATAGGTTTTGTAGCATTACCTTACAATTATATGCGAACATGAGAGGATGGTCGTTTATGCCTGATAATTAAATGCAAACCAGACAAACCATGACAAGCTGAGAGTGCGGGAAACTAACATTTGGGTTAAAATTGAATTGTGAAAATAGCATAAAGTGTATAAAAACAAAGTTGTATAATTTTAAGAATTCTATTGTAAGACGCGAATATGAGTGATTTCGATCATTTCATGACATTGGTCAGCGTACAATATTCCATAACAGGAATAAAGTGTATAAAAAAAAAAAAAAAAAAAAAAAGTGTATAATTTTAAGAATTCTATTGTAAGACGCGAATATGAGTGATTTCGATCATTTCATGACATTGGTCAGCGTACAATATTCCATAACAGGAATAAAGTGTATAAAAACAAAGTTGTATAATTTTAAGAATTCTATTGTAAGACGCGAATATGAGTTGGTTTCGATCATTTCATGACATTGGTCAGCGTACAATATTCCATAACAGGAATAGGGTTGGAAATTTTTTGTCTAATTTTAAGATTTTTACATGGTAGTAATCCTTCTCGGAAGGGTCATGTTTTCTTTATTTCTTCATGCACCTTCGTTAGCGTGTCTTGTATCGCACTAGGTACGTCACATTTTTTTTAATTTCTTGAGAGAGTTGGCAACCTTTGTTCAGTTTTTTGCTAGTTTTTTTAGCTTGGCTCACAGGTAGTTAAAATTTTGTTGGCTCTTAGGTAGGGAGTGTTTAAATCCTGGTGAAGAGGTAGCTCTGTACCTCACATTGTGGCAATCATCGCATCACATGCTGTATGAAAGGTCGTGGTCCCCTGCATCAGCCTCGCTGCCTTTTCCCTTCATTTTTCAGGGGAGGAGGGTAGTGTTATGAGTTGCCCATAATTCATACGAACATACTATACAAGCGGCAGGTTGCCCATAAATGCTACGAACGAACTATACAAGCGGCAGGCAGCTGTGTGTCACGTGCTCAGTACATGTACATTCTCGCGTGATTATTGCTGTCCCTCTCAGGCTGGCAGAAGACATTACCATATATGGCTACACGGCGCGAAATCCAGCCAATGGCAGAAGACATTACCTTATAGGGCACACGTTCGAGTCTTCCGTCTCGCTCATCACGGACAGAGAACTCCGGCCACCGTTCACCGAAGCATCAGACATATTTCAGACAACGGCGCGAGCGGTCGTACGCACTACTACGTACTGTCGGGCAGTATGCCACCCTTTGACGCGGCTAATTAAGTCTTCACTTACGATCCCAGTATGGCGATATCACCACAGACGCCTGTATAATCCTACTGCCGCCTACTTTATACCATGGCAGCCCTGGCCGCCCGGCTTTTAATCCGCCTACATTGCCGATAGCCGCTTAATTCACCGTTATCACCCACCGGTTCGGTAAGCTGACCGAATCCGCCCACCATGACGCCGAGAAGCCGCCCACGCACCCCGAGCCGCCTCGTTCCTGCACACGATCTATGAGCTTTGCTCTAGATCTCTCCACTTCGTAGGAAGCTGCCTGCATCCGTACGACGCCACGTGAGATTTTAAACCCTCTTATAGTATTTCCGAGCCTAAATTCAGTAGTATTTCTAGTGCCTCTCTCTCTCTCTTATGCTAGGCCTTAAACAGCTTACCTGGTTGCCTGTACTGTTCACCCTTGCATTATTGAATACATTTGAATTGTGCCCAAACCTTGTTTCATTGGAGTCAACCATCGACAGCCTCGGAGGAGCCCTACTACCCTGAGCTGAGCCTTCCAAGCCGAGGCATATTGCCCCCGGGGGGCCTGCTTAACACTTGTTCCCCCCCCGGGAGGGACATATTTCTGGAGACCAGAAGTATAACACTGGACCCTACGTGGCTTCAGTATCACCCTGGCCCCAGGAAGTATGACAGTGGTGCAAAGACAAGATTAAGAACAGTTTAAAAGCCTGTACTCGTATTTCACAGAAATGAAAATTAAGTGATCATTATAGTGAGAAAACGAAGCAAGCAGGAAAAATATTATTATCCCTGCGACTCACCTATTCCGCATCATGTGATGACTGAGAAAATTATACTGAACACTTCAAAGAAATGCGTTCATGCAACATTTTTAATAACACTTCAAATAAACAAATCCCACATTCGAAGGAAACATTTACTTTGTGGCCTGTCGTAATCTTAATACATAGAAATGAATGTTTCTTTGTTTATCCCTTATGCGTTCCTAAACCATTTATCTGATTGCAACGAAACTTTGGTGATTTGTTGTGCGCACGCTCGCAAAGGTTTCTATATACAACGGTGAGCTCTGTCGTATACAAAATTTGTATACAAAATTTACTATAGATGGCATGCGAGTAGTTTAAAAAATGTGTGTATTTCAGGCAGTTTAGCGGCAGGGAGGGAAGGCGGAGGGGGGAGGGGAAACAGAGAGGGGTGGAGGAACGAATGCCCTCATTCGTTCCTCCCTCATCGGTTCGAGGGAGCGGTGGGAAATAATAGGGGGCATTGCAACACATTTCGGGTATTCGCTAGTTACAATATAAACACATAATTTTGTTTGAAACTTATTTTATTAATTATTGCTTTACCGATTTAGGAAGGGAAATTCCTACATCAGTAGAATATTTAAACTTTCCTTGTTGAAGGTTCCATCCGAAACCGGCAGGCAAATGAAAATTAAGTGGTTTCAAACGTATTTCTGTGTTTATATTTTAAACAAATACCTACTCACTTCGCTGTGAATTGGAATTGTTTTATAAATCTCTTTGAATTTTCGGAATGACTAATTTGGCGACTTGACTTATTTTTCGACAGAAATATTTGAAAGCCTTACCTCATAAAGAAATTGAAAAAAGAAAAATATAATAATTTATCAATTTCAGATTTCTCCTTAATGAAGCGAATCGGCTTTTGACTATAATTAATTTCAACTTTTCAATTGCCAAGAAAAACTTTATTAATCTGTCAATGAAAATGTGATTTATAATGCTACCAGTCAGTGGTTTTGAATAGTGTTTTTGGGCAAAAATGGAAATTTATAATATATTTTCCGCTTTGCGTTTTTATGGTATTAAAACGTAAATGTTAATTGCGTAAAATATGAAAAAGTTACTATCTGCCTTAACTACCCGGCTTTGCAGAAGTTTTAACATTTTTTGGCGAATTTTTTTCCTCTTCAACGTACAGAAAATTGTGGTCTAATTATTTGAAATTTTAAAGCTCCGTTGTTAATCGTGGAAAGGTTTTTGGTGCTAAAAATAGAGAACGGATCAACCAAAAAATCCAAACAGAAGACATTTTATGAAGTACCTTTTTACCCGTTGCCTAAGCTACACCTGTCGTTTTTGACAAATACCCACTGTTAAACAATAAATTTGTGCGTTAATCTTGATAATAATACGCGTGAGCAACTGGGAAACGCCAATAAAACTACATGGATGACATTTGGACGACTAGATCACTCTCGATCATTGATACCGGTTTTTTTTACATGAGCTCCACACAGAAGGCCCTGA
Source organism: Limnephilus lunatus (assembly GCA_917563855.2). Classification (NCBI taxonomy): domain Eukaryota; kingdom Metazoa; phylum Arthropoda; class Insecta; order Trichoptera; family Limnephilidae; genus Limnephilus; species Limnephilus lunatus. The sequence continues at coordinate 60,463,553 of OU830601.1, forward strand.
CGAAAATAATTTCCCATAGGGACTATGTCATCTTTAGGGATGCTGCGTGTGTTTTTTTTATGAAATGAAGGAGAGGAGAGTACTGGGAAGGAAAAGGGTTTCAGGGGTGGGTAAGAATCTGGGGTTCAGTGTGTCCTGGTCATCCGCCTCCAAGACCTAGACAAACCTCACCCCATGAACCCGGGCACCCCTTATAAATCACCAAACGTAGCGAACCACGGCGGTGACCTACGGCAGAGGTGTTGGTTATCCAATAAAGGTTCCCGGGGCAGCGGTACCCATTCCCGCCACCAAAAAGTTGGAGATAGCTCGGCAGCATTCTCACGGAGACTTGACCCAGATGTAGAGGTTAAATGCACAAATGAAGCAGCAAGAACTGCATTCAATAAAATGAAATCCCTCTTCTGCCGTGACAATATCAATTTAAAACTAAGGCAGCATGTGTGGTCGGTCTTGCCGTTTGGATATGAGCTATGGACTTTAAAAGTAAATACCATGAACAGGTTAGAGGCTTTTGAAATGTGGCTTCACCGGAGAATGCTCAAAGTCCCAGGTACCGACATGACCACCAATACAGAAATTCTCAGGCGGGCTAAAGCAAATAGAGAACTGCTCACATTAGTAAAAGTCAGGAAAATTTCACATGTGTGTCACATACTTCGAGGTGAGAAATTTCACTTGCTCCAATTAATATTAAAAAACAAGATAGATGGTCGCCGAGGGCCTGGTAGGAGGCAAGGGTCTTGGCTGCGAAATGTTTTAGAGTGGACCGGTATTAGAAGTGTGGAGGAGATATTACGGGCAGCGCAAGATAGAGATATATTTACCATAGTAATTGCCAACGTCGGGGAGACCTGATAGGGCACACGAAGAAAAAGACGTACCTACTAGTGTGACACATATAAATTTAAAGCAGACCTGCCTTCTGTTTTCTGTAAGAAAATTGGCCAAAGTACCAACGTATACTATATATTAATGCTCAGTTTTCAAAAAACTCACTTTTCTCCTTGACGGGAAAATCGACCGCACCGCCCCTTAAGTTTCACCACCCTCAAGGTTCAATTTCGGATAAAGCATTTTCAGTTTTTTTATGGATCCGAAAATGACCTCTCCGCTCCTCGAGTTTCAAAGACCGCAGAGACCATTATCGGATCCAGGGCCGTTCACCGAAATCGTGTCCCGATTAGGACCATTTTTCATACAAAAAACCGGTGCACGGTTTACAGCGCACCAAACGGCGAAAACTATAATTAAATCTCTCACCTACGAAGAAATTCGGCCTTAGTTCTATTTCCTGCCGCTAGGTTCACCCGTTAAAAACGTCGCATTTTTCACGGAATCTAATGAAGTATTTTTTCCATACAAAACTGATTTTGCCCGGAATTTATACTAAATAATTAAACGGCTTCGAGAAAATTCTTGAGAAAAAATGACATTTTACAGGGGCATTACGGAATTAAAGATTACGTTAAAAAAACACCTTCCGGCGGACATGTTTTTGATTCAACATAAGCAATACAAGTTTTATAAACTTTTAAATGCACGACATGTACCGCATTTCATTCAAAATACTTCACAATTTTGTATCAAAGATTGGTATAATTCTGACATTTGTTGAAATTAATCTGTCCTCGACAATGAACAATTTTGCGGCCAGTTAAAATGAATTCTTGGTAGGTACCTACCGGCGTTGAAATGCGAATAATTTACATGCAGTAAATAAATAGTTCCTAGGTAAATGAAACCAAATGAGATCAGTACTACTACGAAGTTACTTTATTCCATAGAAAATCAAATAAAACGATAAAGATTTTTATAATGCTGAATTCACATTTTTGTTAGATTTAGGTAGCTGAATTTTAATAAATACAAATTAGCCAGTACCTACTTACGATTGGGAACTAATTTATTGTTGAAATAATTTTTAATATTTGGTCAGTACCTACTTAATTATGTGGGAACATTATTGTTTAAACATTGAAATAACTAAAAATGGTCATTTTTTGCCAAATGGTTTAGGTACCTACTTGAAAGATGTACATACATGTTTTTATAATGCTGAATTCACATTTTTGTTAGATTTAGGTGGCTGAATTTTAATAAATTTAATTACGAATTAGCCAGTACCTACTCACGATTGTCCGCGCATAACTTCCGAACGATTGAACCAAATTGAATAATTCTTTTTACGTTGTGATCCTTATTGTTTGGACAAGGTTTTTATAAATTTACTGGTGAGCTCTAGAATTATTAAATTTGCATAAAATGAATCACCGAAATTTATGTACGCTCATAACTTCAGAAAGACTGCAACAAATTGGAAAATTCTTTTTTTGTTGTGTTCGTTATTGTTAGGGCAGAGTTTGTACAAAACTACTGGTGAGCTCCGGCATCATGAAATTTGTATTAAAATGAATCCCCGAAATGCATGTACGCTTATAACTTTCAAACGACTGCACCAAATTCGATAATTCTTTTTGTGTAGTTATTGTTATTTTTAGAACAAGGTTTGTATAAAACTAATGGCGAGTACTGGCATTATGAAATTTGTATAAAAATTAATTACCGAAAAGTAGAATCGCAAAAGACAAATCGGATAATTCTTTTTATGTTGTTTTGGTTTATGGTTGGTAAGCACTGGCATTAAGAAATTTGTACAAAAAAATTTCAAGAGGTGGCACGCAAGATGTTTGAATACTAAATGTACCGGGAATGAATGTATGAAACGCGGGAGTTGTGGGAAGGGGAAACAGGGAGGGAGGAAGGGAACTCGGGAAGGGGTTTACGGGACGGAGAAGGGGGGGAGTGAAATAGAGGAGGGGAAGGTGGGGGAGGTAGAGTGGAAACGCGAGAAAAGAAGAAGACTTATGGTAGGTTTTTTGCTGCTAGGCCCTGCGGGCGGCTTTGTATATATTTGTGTGTTGAACCGCTAAGCGTTACTTAACCATTCATCCGATTGCGATGAAACTTTGGGGATTTGATGTGTGCATGTCTACAATGGTGTATATATACTAACGTATGGCAGGTTTTTGCTTCTAGGCCCTGCGGGCGGCTTTATACATGATTGTATGTTTAACCGCTAAGCGTTGCTAGACCATTCATCCGATTGCGATGAAACTATGGTTTTTTTATGTGCACATGCCTACCATGTCTGCAGGGCAGTTGGTACCTACCCGCTTACTATGAAATAATATTTTTTCTGTAGTTTTTTTAACAGCAATAAATCAATGTTTTAGTTTCTTAGAAATTCTGGTTTATTCATTTTATAGCGTCGTTTTTGTGAAAAATTACAACAAAGTATCTATTAAGTACCTACCTATTTACTATGAAATAATTTTCTGTAATTTTTTTAAGCATAAATCAAAGTTTTGGTTACTTAGAAATTCTGATTTATACATTTTTATAGCGTAATTTTTGTGAAAAATTACAACCACGTTCCTTCTAAGTAACTACCCGCGCACAATGAATTTTTTTTTCTATACGATAGTAAGTTAAGTTAGTTTTAACCCGTTAGTTGCTTTGCAACAGGCATAAGCTAGTAATATATTATTGTTATGTGTATGATTAAACCAGACAATTATTTTCATTCTACTTTTAAATTCTCGCTGCCTCACTAATAAACGTTGTATTCATGTTTATATAATTGACAAACAACCGTGTACGTTGACTTGACTAAACCGATATACCGCCATAAAAAGTTTTTTTTTTTTTATCAAGTGAAATTTCTCATTGAATTTCGGAAAAATTCCAACATATTTTAAATGTGCTATGTATTAACAACCATTTGTGTGAAAATTTTATTGATTTAGAAACCGTAAAAAACAGTTCATCTAAAGATAAACACATTGCTTATCCAGCTAAAGAGGATTGTTCATCGGTTGTATACAATGTTATTAGTATATTTATTTATTAATAATCATGGTCCTCTTGGGCTTTTACATATTATTTCATTTTCACGTATCAAGAACAACAAAAATAAGATAGAAATGGGTGTAAAAATATAGAAATATATTTTGGATGTATTAGTCGTGCATTATAAACGATGATTTCTTTCATTTATATTTACCTACCCAAACATAAGGCATTCAAGAGGTGATAGTAGGAGATTTTCAAATATTGTTAGGCTATTCGTAACCGGTAAATGTTTTTTGTGAACATTCTATGAAAATTAAACATATTAAAAATATTTTATAAAAATGTCCTTAGTTTTGAGATAAAAGAGCAATGTGGTTCAATATTTCGTTTGAATCGGTTTTCTCGCTGCAAGCAGAATCCAAACAGTTCGCTCGCAAAGGAAATACACCTGCAATGAATTCCGAGAAACGTATTTTTTTCATTTCTTTTCCATTCTGCACGTGTTGACATTTCTATTTCGTCTATTCTCTGAATAAATTGTGGCGTTCCTACCTCCATATTTCATTTTTGATATTCGCTAGCTTGTAAAATATGAATATGAAATGTTTTGAATTTCTCTCTCTTACGTTTTCGGTATCATTTTATTGCTTGGAGAGTGTACAATTGTACATATTCAATTTCCTTCATTCAAGTTCAGTCGAAATTACCACAAAATTGTTAAGTTAAGCTTGTGCACAAATTAGTTCTTTGTTAAGCTTTTTATTAATCAGTCACTTGCACATATAACGTCGAAAACGTACCCGTAAAAAATCGCAAAACTTGTATCCATTTATTTATTCAAATCAAAATGTACATTTCATTTCCATCACAGATTTATGGTCTGAGTCGGTTTGATTATACCGTTTAAACAATGTATTTGGAGGGTAACCTAACCTAACAAAAAAAATTGTAAAAAATATTACAGACATCTTGTAAAGACAATAAATTTTTGTTAAAAAATAGTAAAATGGGGCAAAAATAATACAGACATCCTGTAAAGAAAATAAATTTTTAAAATACTAAAATGTAAATCAAGGTTAGGTTAGGTTAGGTTTTCGTAATATTCCACTTATTTGGATTTTATTACAAAGGGGAAATATTTTGACCTTGCAACAAATTAGGCCCGAGGACTGAAGGTTTAAGATTGTCTGTTTTTGGGATTTTTGTGATGGATTAATGTATTTAGCATTTACTATAAAACTTACATATTAATCACAATCGTTATTGTAAAATAATATATTTTATAGATGCATAATATTTTTCATAAGAATTCCTCATTGCGGAGAAACTTATCACAGTTTTCCTACGTGAAGGCGGACGTTGAACTGCACAGGCTCTGAAACTGCGGCAATAAAACCGACCTCAATGTGGCGTTTATGCAATGCAACCGGGTACGATTGCATACGTATGAATAATGCAAGTATAATACTGGCACCAACTTGCACATATGCTTTAGAGTTTGGAATTTGGAGCTGAATAGGTCTCGCGGTGCCTGTTTTAAATCTAACTTTCGGAGTAAGGTGAAGTTTTAGAAAGTTAATATTACTTTAGTTCATTTGATGCGAAATTCTTGTAGCAACTAGTCGTACGAAAAAGTATTCAAAGCGGTGAAAGCGATAAAAATTAAAACATTTAAACTTTTAATTGCATTCATTTCGAAATCGAAATCATCGGAATATTATCGAAATCTAATTGTATAATTTATGTGAGGTAATTTTTTTGCTGCGGTTCCATGGTAGTTCCTCTAGGCTCTTAAATGCGTAAAAAATTATAAACGTTGGCAAAATTGATAAAATAATTAATTACGTCAACAATAATAACAGAGAACGCTGTTATTCATTGATAACTCGTTGTAAAATTATTGACCTAGGTATAATTTTTGAAAGTATACTAACCTTTGTATGTCATATTAGTAATATTATTAATAAGGCCCCTAAGACTCTTGGTTTTATTTTGAGAGCTTCAATAATTTAGGCACATAAGTATATTATGTTATAAAAAACCCTTGTCAAATGCGAACTAGAGTATAACTTTACATTATGGTCTCCCTTTTACAATATTCATTCCAACAGCATTGAAAACCTAAGTTCCTGCGGTATATAAACTATAAATTGGATGTTCCTGTACAAAAAATTGATTAAAATTACATACTGGATAAAATGTCCCTTTTAAAACTTTCAGAAAGAAGATCAGCACAGATTTAACACTATTAAATAAAATACTGCATTACAATATACTGTACCCAAAAGATCTTGCCGACATTTACTACCCTTCTACTTTAACAACACCAGGATACTATCTTACCTAAATTCCCCGATTCCGAGACTTCACAGTCTCGGAAATAAATATTCTGATCCGGGAGATATATTTCACCTCAGAAATAACCAGTCTAAACAGTGTTTATTCCAATTCTTTTATATAACTAGATATAATTTCTGCAATTTTTGTATAAATTTAATATGTATTTATGTGTGATTTCTTATCATTTTTACCAATGTATTTTTTTGTTATGTGCTGGTTATATTTTTTCAATGTACTATATTTTCTTTATTGTTTTAGTTTTGAAGTATTTAAAATAACTGTGATACTCGACTTATAAACCAGAATGTACGAGTAAAAGCCCATTAGGGTGTGTAATAAATAAATAAAATATTAGTGGCTGTGAAAGATGCTCAAGCTTGTGGTTTAGTTTTCAATTAACATTGTTAGAGAGTGCAGCAATAACACCGGAGCTCAAATAGTATTATAAGTTTTTCGGTAATTAAACCTACGAATTTATATTGTGGAGCTTAAATTACCGTGTCTGATGAATGTACAAGTATAATAAAACACCTTCCCTGATTCAGAAAATATGTTATTGTACATGTATTCATATATTAATATTTTTTTTAATCTATTGGGATAAGAACACATGAGTGGAATAGGTGAAGAGATGTGTCCAGTTAAAGTCAAGAGTCGCGAATGTCATTATTTTTGATATAGGCTTCTGGGATAATTTTCCTCTTTTGACGCTGAGGCTCTAAGTTGTTAGATGTTAAAATTATGTAATAAATATCTCCAATGATCTTTATTGAAACTGATTGTTTTGTAATTGTTCGCAGGTGCAAGCGCGGCCAGCTGGGACCCTTTCCAGCAGCCGTACTTCGACAACTCCACCAAGAGAGAGGTGACTGCCGCTGTCGGGCAAACTGCCTACCTGCACTGCCGCGTGAGGAACTTGGCCGACAGAGCTGTAAGTCTACTCCGCTTAAATCTTGCTTAAAGTAACTCTTTCTTCTTAGTATTCATGCTCCAGACCTCTACTGGGAGTGATAAGTATTCAGCCTCGAAAATATCGTCTGGAGCAACTTCATCCAAAAAGGTTATTATTGATTCATAAAGCACTGCGCGTCATAAATTGCTGCTGCTGTTACATCCACTACTACATCACTTTCTTGCATCGTTTCAGACAGGAGTTCCTTTTTATTTCTGTTTTCTTGGCGCTAAACGTCTAACAATATTATGTGAGACGCTCAGATACCCGCTTTTGGTTTATACTAACACCCCTGGAAAGACTTACCAGGTTAATTAACTACCGAGAATTTGCAGATCGCAGGAATTTTTTTTCAGCGTGATTCAATAAGCTTAGGAACAAAGCATTTTAACCTTTAATTTATTTCATCATGTACTTTTTTTACATTGTGTATTTTTAGCCTAAACATGCGATTTTTATTTTTTTATTTGCTTTATTTTTTTTTCAATGTATTGGTTCTTATTCGATTTTCACAAATAAAATTCTGTCTCTTTTATGATCTGGAGTCACAAAATGACAAAGGAGCCGATATACTAGAAACTTTCTTAAAGTAAATCAGGAAAAAGTTGATTATGAATCTTGTGCGTCAGGACTGTTTAGAGTTTAGAGTTTTAGAGTAACAATTGTTCAAAATAACTCTACTGAAAACGTTGAAAACTTGTATTTCAGTTTAGCAGTAAAAAAATAAATAAAACCAAACAAATCGTTTATTGCTGATATAATTCCACTATATTTATGTCATTAAGGGGTGTTCTGATCCATTATCTAAGCCACTACTCTATGTATTTAATCTTACGGTTAAAAACGAAACTTTTCCTAAAATGGTTAAAGTCACATCGTTACACAAAGATGGTGCCAATTAGTATCAAGCAACCAACTACCATCCCATTTCGATTTTTTTTGCAACTGCTTAGTAACATATTTTATCCCACACATAACCGTACATATTTATGATTTTTTTTTTGTAATTTTATTTATCGCTTTTGCAACGTACTTGTTTTCATAGTCTTTTTACCAAAATTATAAGTCTCAATAACGTAGCGGTCCATAAAATTGACGACTTTTAGTCGGCTGGTTTAATTACTGCACCTTTTTTGATCCTTTTAAAATTGATTACATGGGCACTGGGTGCATGAATGGGCGCTAAATCAGGCAAAAGGCAAACACTGTGGCTGGAAGGTATAATATGTGCCTGTAAATTAATTCAGGGTGTAATATACCTGAGTGACTCTATCCAACCAATTTATTTTTAGGTATGATCAGAAAGAACTGTCTACGGTTCGGAAGAGATATACACATTGCTACACATTTCTTCAGACTGATTCGTGGATGGTTTCTATTTTCCCGATGTTTATCTCCGTCAGCGACGGGATAGGCTGCTTTATTTCCCAGCCTGCAGGACTAACTTGTCAATGGTCATGCCGGTGACGAGAGAAATCTTGCTGTTGAATAGAATCATTTGGTTTATCAATGCCAAATTGGCTGCCGTTAAAATTCAAGTTTTGTTCCTACTAGTAGACAATGTCGTTTTTAATTAGAGCGTGTTATCTTGGTATAATCAAAGGGTGAAGTGCATTATAAAATAATAGTTTATAATCAAGCATCACAGCTTACAGTTAATGTACTCATTTAAATTCTCAATAAAAGCCTGTGCAATGTACCTACGTAGACATAGTTGAAACTTACTTTTTATATATGTTTTTTTGTATTAGCTCCACACAGGAGGCTCTGAAATAATTCCCCTCGGGTCCTACGTCATCTTTGGGGATGTTGTGTGGAGGGTCTTTTTAGGAAACGAAGGAGAGAAAGTTCTGGGAAGGAAAAGGGTATTAGGGGTAGGTAAGAATCTGGGGGTAAGTGTGTTCAGGAATAACGTACGTATGAATCCATCCCTCCCACTGCGGTGCAAGGTGATGATCTGAGAGATTACAGCTGGAGAAGTCAAAGGGATTTCCTCAACTATTCTCTGCCGATCTGGCCTGCCATGCAGCTGGTGATTCGCCGCCAAGATCCGGAAAAACCTCACCGCATGAACCCGGGCCCCCCTGCTAAGTCACCAAACGTAGGTGACCTATGGCAGAGGTGTTTGTTATCCAATTAATGGGTACCCATACCCACCTTAAATTAAATTAAAAACCTTTGAAATGAACAGTTTTTAAATGTCTTTAAAATAATACATTGATTACCCAATACCCATACCGTAAAGTTAAACAAAATATATCGCTAAACCTTTGTGAACCTTCTGAAGTCCAGCTTTGCACACAGGTTTCCGACAAATTCCTCCAGCCTTGCCTATCATTAATCCCACTCATCTAACCCAATAATTATTACGAAATGTTAGAATATATTTAATTAATTGAAATGTATGTAACTCAAAATTTAATCTTGGGCTGTGTTGATTTTTTGCATTTAGTATGTTTTATTAACAGTCGTGGTTCCATGGCCTAAATGAGGTTCTGGCCTAGTTCTGCAGTAGCTCAATCTTTACTTTGCTCCAGTTCTTATTTCCGATATCTTCTCATCTGACACCCGGAAATCCGGCTTCCAGTCTCGGATAGTGGCACTGCATCCGTTTTAACAAAAGCTTTTGTGGAATACTCAATTTGAAATTAAATTGAAAAATTAAAAATGATTTCAACAATTCCTTGCGTTTCTACAATACGGCGCATAGTTAAAAGAAAAGCCAACTGCAGATCGACATACTTATCTGTGCAGTCGAGGTGGTTGGTAGTAAAGGTTTTATCGGCAAAAAATAATGGATTAAAGTTATTCAATATTGTTTTCCAAAGATTAGTAAGTCATGCTAAGGTTATTGGATCGATAACCTAACTTTTCTATTGTGATATGTTGTTATATCGATATGAATTATTTCTTATGATTCCATTACCTGTTCTTACTTAATAATAATTAGAAAGGCGAGAATAGGTACTGCTGCCCCGGGAATCATTTATTAGATAACATACACCTCTACCATTCATTACTCCAAATAGTTCGGAACGTTCGGTGACTTAACAAGGGTGCCCGGGTTCACGGGGTGAAGTTTTGGCGGCCTCAAAACTAGAATGCTTTCGTAACCTCGCTTACATCCAAAAAGTTGATGTTGTAGCTGTCATTTTTCTAAATTCTGTTATTCTTTGCTGACTGTTTTGTTCCTCTGGTTCCTCGCATTGGATCTAAAGTAGGTACGCGCATTGAACGCATTGTTACAAAATATCTGACACAAGTGACGCCATGTTTAAGGACTCGACGAATGTGAACAACCACGCCCAGCTGGTCGCGGAAGACTGACGTCGCCGACGAGTTTATAAAATGTCGGTAAAGTGTGCCTGTGTACGAACTGGTTACAGCCAATCTGGCTGTCGCCAAAATACTCGAATATCGAATGCTTTATCTATTTATTATGTTTTTTTTTATATAGATACACAGTTACCTACGTCCTAATACAATCCATAAAGATTATTTTTTAAAAATGTGTGAATCAATCACATAAATATGTGATTGACAGTTTATTCATCAAAGTCGATATAGTTCCCTTCGAAGCACTCCCCTTCAACTGCAATGCACTTACGCCAGCGTTTGGTCTAATCCTCGAAACACCGATGGTACTAATTTTCAGTATGTCCATCGGAGACGTTTTCGATTTTTTTGTGATATTCTCTCGGATGTTGTAACGCGTTTTAAGTTTTTTTAAGTCCGTTGAATAGGAAAAAAAACAGATTAGGTGAATTCGAAGACTACTAGATAATATTCGTGTTGTTTGTGGTCAAAAACTCACGGTCAAGGATCGCATGATGCGACCCAACGGTACGTTGTTGTGGTGCAAAATTGATGCCATTTTCAGACTTGTAAAAAATCGAAAACACACGTAAAGGACTCAGTACAGCGTAACTTTACAAACGTCAAGCTATGACGCTGAAAGTTGAAGGATTGCAGATTTTTGGGAAGAGATTAGTTAAAAAAGGTTTGGAGTTTGGTATATTATTATACTTTACGTTATTCAACAAAAATGTGGACGAAGGGCCTTAGCTAGCAGAAGAATTGATACCATGACGGTAAAACTCAGCTCAGCTAATAGCCGGTCGGTCTAAGTCACGGACGTACAAAATATATGGACATGCCCTTACGTGTTAAAAAACGTGTTATTTCCCCCTCCCATTGGAACCATTTTTCGGAACCGGCTGGGCGTGTCCGGACCAATGTCGTGCTCTCGTCGTACATTATACGCGCGGACGCTGTATGTCTATGAAACACATACTTGGACAATGAAGAAGACTTGGCGAATCACAAGTCTCTTTCCTCTCTTCGCCCCGCCATAGTTGGTTTTTACCCCTCATCTGTAAGTTCTCGTCTAGTTATTTGTATGTCTATGGTCTAAGTCTAAAGCGTTATTTTATTTTACAAAACCTTTTTAACGCCATCCTGAATACAAAATATAAGATCATCCTTGACTCCTCAGGTCTCGGACCTTTTTGTCGTAATATTTCCATCTTATCTTATCTTATCTTTAATATTTACAACAAAGTCGGGTTAGTTACACTATTTATAACTCGAGAACGGCTGGACCGATTTGTATGATCTTTGATTTGTTGCATTTGCCCTCCCCCTGCCCCCCCCCCCCCCTTTCATGGCGGGGGGGGGGGTTAACAAAAATTAACTAATATTAAAGTTTACTTTGCTTTATTAGTACATGATAATGGCGTTCAACGTGTTTCAAACTCCAAAATTCAGTGATATTTGAAAAACAAAAGTTTTGTGGTTATTTTTTGGACATTTTTTACGGTGTTTGACAATGCCATATTTTCAATAAACAAACCAATAATCAAGTTAATTGGTATTTTGGATTTAAGATAATTGATTTACCTTGTTGATGTATTGCAGCTATTTTTGGTGAGTCTTTTGTGAATTCCATTTTAGTCTATTCAAATGTCGCCATTTCTCAACAAAATGATGGTCAAAAGTTGGTTGAGAGGGAACATTAAGTAGTTTACAACATATCGAAATTCAGTTTCTTATATATCTATGTAGGTTGTGATTATAAATTAGACAGTTTAAAAGAAACTTAATAGAAAATATTTAATGGGAGGCAAAATTAAACTTCCTAAGCTAGTTTATTGGGAGAAATTACTGAGAATAGTTCCGTTTTAAACGTTTCCGATTTCATAATATTTTTTTTATAAATTCTAGGAATATATTATAATCAACCAAAGATAGGTGAATTCATTGACTATATAGAACTATGATCAGTTTGTAAAGCATATTAAAATTCCCTCCGACCCTGTCTGCGCCCTTCCAAAGGAAAAATACAATAAATATAACAAATCTCTGAAATGAAATGTAGTTTAATGCACAGGAGGCCAAAAGGAAAATGATTTCTCTCAGGACTTATGTCATCTTAGGGGATGTTGTGTGGAGGGTCTTTTTAAGAAAGGGGAGGATAGGAAGTTCTGGGAAGGAAAAAGGTATGAGGGGTGGGTAGGAATCTGGGGATCAGTATGTATGGGAGTGACGGACGTATGAATCCATCCAATCCATCGCTCCAACTGCGGTGCAAGGCAATGAGTCCGGCTGGAAAGGTCAAAAATCTTCCCCCAACCAGTCTCTCGCGATCCGGCCCACCTCGCAGCAGGTGGGCAGACGCATCCGCCGCCAAGAACCGGACAAACGTCACCCCATGAACCCGGGCACCCCTGCTAAATCACTAAACGTAGCGAACCACTTGGGGTGACCTATTGCAGAGGTGTTGATTATCCAATAAATGTTTCCCGGGACGGTGGCACCCGTACCCGCATCCCAAATTCCCGTTAGTAAGTGGAAAAGTAATAAAATCATAAAAAAATATAAATCGGTATACAACGCCATCTCTGATACTTACAAAAACAAAACACGGACTGTTGTGCATCGATAATTGCTTCATTGTGTAATTTTTAACTTAATGAAAAAACTGAATTTAATTCAACAGTTATTGATTCTGAAGCGGTACGAAGTTCGTCGGGTCAGCTAGTTTTTAATAAAATCTTAATAAATTGAATATTTCTGAATGCATCCGCAAACTAAAAACTTTTTTTGAATGGTGATGAAATAAGCTTTCAAATTTTATAATTCGAAATAAAGTAATTTTTTGACACTAAAAAGATTTAAAAATGGCTCTCATTACGTTTTTTCTAGCTATTTTTTGTTATTTTGAATTTGAATGTAAAGCTTGGTGTTTTTTTTTCTAAAACCGTTTACATCATATTTTTAACCATGATGGTACGGGAGACAACAATTTCTATGAGTTGTTCCAAAAATCGAAGAAATTAGTCTGACGGATTAAATTTCTTGAAGCAAACTGTATTAAGTGCCTCTAGAATAGATGTACTATTGAATATGCCACGACATATTTTCCTTGATTGTTTACTCCAAGAATTTTATTGAAAGAAAGTTTTCTGAAGACATAATTCATAAACAGTCGATTCCACTCAATTGGGTGATATCGAGACCTAAACATTTGTCCCAAATAAGCGATGATTAGGGGTGGCAAAAATGTATTTAGCCTTTTTATATGAACACGTTTTATATTTTTTATTCGCCTTCTCTCGAATGTATTTTTTAATAATTTTTTCCACATTTAATAGAAATTTTGAATAAAATATTTTATTTCTTCTAGCTAGCAATATCTTTTAATATTAGTTTATATTAATCCATCCTGACGAAGAAAACTTTGTTTTTGAAACATATCGATAATATAGATTATATATTGGTGTTGTGCAAAGTAATTTGTTTTCATTTAATTAAAATATTTTATCATTGAAAAATAATGTTCTACATATAGATAGGTATAAAATTGTAACTGGGCGCATGTTAACGTAAAAAAAATACAGGAGAATAAAAAAATAAAAAATTTTAGCCTGAAGGGAGACTTCCACTTACGAGTATATTAATTTATGATAATTATTAATAATTTATTTATTTATTAATTTTCAGGAAATCGACAGTTTACATTTATTTCAGTTTGTAAATAATATTAAATAGCCAAAATAAAACCAATTATGGATTTCCTCCTTGTGACTTTACTTGTACTGAGACAGCATAATAAGAGTGTAAATTAATTTTATAAAAAAGCAATATAATATAAACAGGTCCAGCTTCATTTTCCTGCTTCAAGATTGGTTCTCTCTCCTCTCTCTCTTTAATATTATTTTTGTCACATTATTAAAAACTCTCCTCCAAAATATTTTTTTTCTCAAATTATTAATTGTTTTTAACCCAATCCTAAAATCTCACCCGCGTCGCATGCCACCCGCCCGCCCTTCTTAACTAAAGTTCGTTCACTGAGATACATTTTGCATCGACTTCAAATCGAAATTTGTTCCAATTAAACGGAACGGTGTACCAGATAATCGAAGTAAATTAGTATGAGTTTCTTTATTTGGTTTCTGTTCCTTTGATTTTGTCCCGAATAACCGACAGTCCCGATAAACCGGTGTACCAATTAAGCGCAATCGAACGAATTTCTAATCCCCTTCCGCAAAGCTTTATGCGACTTTATTCTTTCTAACAAAAACAATGAACGAAGAGGTTAAACCAACAAAAAAACAACCTGAGTATTTATTTGTATGATCGCGCAAGTATTTTTGCGGTTAATGCTATTTGTCTCCAAACTTAGTGAATCAAGATAATATTTGAGCTGTTTTTGTAACAACGTCTTTTTATAACATTTCTCGTCAGAATAACAAAAAAAATGCACGGGTAACATCTCTTTGCCATGCTTTTACATTTACTTGTCTAACATCTTAATCTGAATTGTTAAATGTAATATTTTTCTGCGTAGATACACCATCTGAATTAAAGTAAGTCTTATAACTAAACATACACCTTGGATGCCAAAATTGACAGAGCGTAGCAAAGTCCTATTTTAACTCGACCATTTGGCACTTCATCTGTAATTTTTTTTTTTAAGATGTACAATTTTAAAAAAGTTATTACGAAAATAGATATATCTGGCGCACGGCGAAAATTTTATGGCGACAAGTTAATGGTTCACTAAAGATTCTTTTTTTAAATGTTAAATCGTCGTGTTTATTAATTAAGTTGGAAGGTATTTAAGTACCTACTAACAATCTTATGATTTTAAGCAAAATTTAGGATTTGTCTTAAAACAAGTGAAAATTAAAAATATTATTTTGGACGCGAGGCCTACTGTTTGCAGAACTACTACATACTCTAAGTCCAACACTACAAATCACTATAGCACATTGACTGATTTTGTACTCGCGCTATCTGTGCCCAAACAAAGAAAATCTGACCGCTTTGCAAAGACCGCATCACAAAATATTAGCAGCAGAAATTTATTATTTTTGAAAAATAATATGCTCTAATAAATAATCTCTTATATTCAAAATAGAATTCTTCAGAAAAGTTTACATGATAATTTGTAATAGCCAGAAGACTGTGGTTATTGAATACACCAAAATGATTTTTCATAACACTATAAGATATTTACGGGCTGCTAGATTTGATTGTGTTCTCTGAAAACGGCTCAAAAACTACCAGAAAATAATTTTTTGAAGGTCAAAAAGTAAAACTTGTCATAAAATCAGGCTTCTTTATAATCCCAAGAGATAAAACCTCATTAAAGGTCCTGCATAATATAAAATAAATTTAATTACCTTTTTTATTACGATGAGAGCCCACTTTTAACCACCATTCCCTTTTTTCTTCTAAATATTTTGGAAACCTTACCTCTTTTTACGATATAGCTTTCTTTGTGATCCATTCTCGTTGGCACTCCCTGTCAATTTTTCAGTTTCATGATGTATCACCCATAAAAAGCATCCATCATTTTGAAACTCAAATTTAATAAAAAGATTATGAAAAGATGTTAAATATAACGAACCCGGAGTGTTTCCAATTGAATTAAGCGAGGAGCCTAGGACGAGAAGTGATTAATTATTTTTATAATTAACATCAACTCAAAAATATTATTTATTCCCTTTCAGTATTCCTGGAAGTAAAACTGGCTAAATTTTATTTTCATTAAATTCATCAGCCATGTTTGAGATAATTTCGACGGACATTTAAAATGGTTCCTCAATTTATTTAGGGACAGTTGAAAGCATTGACAAAATGAAGCTCCCGGTTGGAAGTTATTGAAGTATTCATAACTTTAAGAGGATTAGACATTTTAGTGAAACGAACAAATTAAGAGGATTAGGGAATTTCATATTGTAAATTTATATCGAGTAATTTCAAAGAAAGATGTAGGGTTTTAAGTTTCCAGTCCAATTAGTGTACCAAACGAGAAATTGACGTCCAGCAATTTTACATTAAATGGATACTGTACTGATTATTCGTGTAGTTTCAGCCTCCTTCAAGAAATGTCTATAGCGTAGTTAGTAATACGAAATGTTGCTACATGCCAACAGTTGGCAGTTGAGTATGATATCAGATGATATCATGCAGTGCTGAAAACCAGCAGCATTCCAGATGAAATCCTGAATTGTAGCTAACCTTCTCATCAATAGACTCAATGATAAAAGAACAAAGTGTATAATACTGTAAAAAATCTATTGATGAATAAACGTTTTTATTATTATTATATATTGTCGTTCATATCTAAGGTACTAACACTTACGAGGATTTGTGAAGGCATCGACAAGTTGGAACAGCGGGAGCGGTAGAACTACTTAGCGCCTAGTCTAGTAAGGAAGTCTGTCCAGTTTAATATTCATTATACAGCGCCCATGGGGTGATTTTCCACAAAAAACGGTGCTCTACAAATTATCCAACTATTATTATTTACGATAACTAAATAAATCACCTATTAATCACACGAACCTCCAACTTATTTAAATTGTTATTGATGACCCGTAAATTATTTTCCTTGTGGCTCCCTGTGTAGAGCTATTGTTAAAAAAATCGTGGATGCCTTCAGAAAACGAAACTTCTAGAGAATGACGCGAATGCAGAGTATCAGGAGCAGGATAACTGTAGGGTTAATGGATTATAATATTGTTACCGAGTTAAAAATTGTTTGACATTTTATTCTACTAGGCACCGCACAAAAAGGAAACCGATAGGCTACGAAGCACAGACAAAGAGAACACCGAATAGTCTATCTCATTCTTTCGCAGGCTTAATCCTATAGATGTATGTGTTTGTCTCTTTTTAGTGTCGCTCGTTTCCGTTTCATCGAGTTTCAAATCACAACGGGCCAAAGAACTTTTCATTTAAAAAAAAAGCGTTATAGGCCGTTCGGGAGACCTTTTGATCTCTCCAGCGGGACTCTTTCGGGAGATCGCAGTGAGAGGGATAGATTCATATATCCGTCACTCCTGGACACACTGACCCCCAGATTCATACCATCCTCTCATACTCTTTTCCTTCCCAGAACTTCCTCTCCTTCCTTTCACAATGAGGCACTCCATAAGCATCAAGCAGATTTTTTACTTGTTGTATTTTATATTTAAATCTTTGTAGGTACCTTTTAGAGATATTTTAAAATTTTACTTTTTATTGTTTTATTTCTCACTTAAAATTTTTATTTTTTCTTTTTCCCTATTAATTTATAGTTTATATTTTATACTTTATAATTTACTTTTATACATTTTACATTTTATTCATTGCTTATTACTTTACTTGTTTACCTTTTTTCTTAAATTTCACTAACATTCTTCATGTTGTACTATTTATAAGTATGTCAATTATGTTAATGGCACGTGTTGTGCCGTATATATGTAAATAAATAAATAAACAAAGATGTTATAGGTCTTAGGGATTTTTTTCGCAGGGCCTTCTGTGTGGAGCAATTGTAAAAATATATGGTTCACTTGATCGTGCCATGTCTTCCTTAAGCGTCCTGAAATTCTTCTACCATTCACAAAAAATACAATTTCATTAAAAATAAGAAAAGAAGGAAGAAAATATTGGCGAAACCCATCAAAAATCTAATGATAATGAGCTTTAGGCTGCTATTCCTATTATTAAATAGCATGGAAATAATATAAATGCAACTGTTTCAAATGTCCATTAGTTAACAAAATTGGCAACAAGCCTGGCGCCGTACTGCAGCACAACAAATAAAATTGAATGGCTGACAGTCGAGCATTGCATTTAAAATAAAAAGATCATTCAGCTTATAACGCAATTTCAGTCCAATCCAATGTCGCGTACAAACAAAAGATTTATTTCACATAACATTATCAACCGTTGAGTGATAGTCGTTTGGAATGCACAATAAATTAATATTGAACCTACTAAAAATACTGTAACGATCTACGTATGTCTTATTTAATTGCGGTGCATGAAATTTTACATTGATATCACACGATCTTTTGCCAACAAACCAAATAAATAAATTGATGTTATACTCTGAACGCTATTGCTCTTTACAAACGCAGAAAACAATTTGTATTACTGTTTCTGTATAAAATTATGATCTGCCTTATTGACTCACCAGCTCTATTGGAAAGGATTGCATTTCATTGCCCTGAACGCAATACCAGGTCGAATACCTTATTTCATATACACCAGGCGAGACATAGTCACGGTTTTCAGGGGTTTGCCCGAGGCTCACATTTTAATTTATTTCGGCCAATTCGTAATTGAATTATCATTTTTATTACCATATCTCTCAAGGGATGCGAGTTAATTATATTTTAGGTTAATAAAAACAGTACGTTGCCATCATTTCACGTACAATGCCTTTAAAAAATTGTAATATTTTGTGCAACTACAATTATCGATGAGAACCAGAATTTATTTTTCAAGACGATGAATTAATAACTTCGGGAGGTATTCATTAAGAAACATCTTATAAATTAGTAAGACGTTCTTCAGAATTAATTAAAATGAACCCGGTGGAAAGGTCGAATCTCCAGACCTGCTAGTGTGAATTCAGGTGCCGCAGGTGCATATTTGTTTACACGCTTTCTTCATTTACGTCGTTAAGATTCCCACATTATTTTTCTTCTTTTCTTTGATAGGGCAAATTCAACATCAGGTCCGTCCAATACACAGGTCGCGAGTTGCAATTTGTATAAACATCTTCTTTACTTACGTCGTTAAGATTCTGAATATATTTTAGGGTAAAAGTATGTCTTAAATGCGCACCATAGGTAAAAGTATGTCACCTTTGCTCGTGCGAATCTGCAAATCTTACAACGCCTCAAGAGATATTGATTTTACGAAATTTTTAAATTCAAATGGTCTCAATATAAAATGTCTTCACAAAGAAATAATATATCTTAGTGGATCAGGCTTTGAAAAGTCGCATAAGGATAGATAAATAAAGAAATAAAATTATCCTTACGTTGTACTTAAAACCAAACTATTATTTCTAAGTTTTTTTGTTCATTTTCATCTCTTTTACTTATACTATGTAATATTATAACTTTTAATAACTACTTGCTTCCTAATCTGCAATTATAAAAAAATATATACGTGGAACTAGACTGGTTTACATTATATTCACTATTAAATGATTTTATGTATAACTGTATGTTTCATAAATAAACTCAAGATGAAAAATAAAAATACTACCCAAGAATTTCATCTCTCCGTATTCTTTAACACTGTTGACTATTAAAATCAGTTTTACAAACAAAGCATGCATTTAAAGCTGAGAGTATATTACACTATTCGTTTTAACATGGAAGGAAAATTATTTCTCTCAGCATCTGTCATTTTTTGGGATGCTCTGTGGAGGGTATTTTTTAGGAAAGAATTAAGTGAACTTGGTTTTTGAAGAGATTTATGTTGTACACAAGGGCCAGCTATCACTAATCACTAAAATAATAATAACGTAATATTTCTATAGCGCAGTTGTGTGTTATTTTACTTCACGTATGATTTACTATAATAAAGTTTCAAATAATCCTACAGTGCTCCTTACGAATCAGTACAAAACATTTTTCAAATAATATTAAATAAAGAATGTACATTATTTTTATCAATGCAATACCAAAAGAACAAAAAATAACAATAACATTTTTGTTATAAGCACAGGACAATAATTATGGACAATAACGGTGCTATAGCAGAGGACAAACCAAAAACATTAAAACTTAAGTATAATATAAAAACACGAGGCAGTTTACATACAGAAATTAGAAACATTCTGATTGGGACATTACACATGAAACATAACAAAGTGTACATGAAATTAATTAAAAAACATACATGAAAGTGGATATAAACATAGTACAATAAGTAGGAAACCAAAACCAAACATTTGCCGGAAACTTAAGAACATAGTCTATTTCAAAATATTGAAAGAAGTTAAAATTCATTAATGGTATGATTTTTTAAATAAATTTGTTTTTAGAGTTCGTTTAAATTCAGACAAATTTTGGATATTAGCAAGAGTTGGGGGAAGTTTATTCCAAATGAGCGGGCCAGTTGCACGAAAAGAGCGATCGTAGTAAACGACTTGATTTGCGAAAGTTCGATTAAACGATTAGCAACTAAGTAGAAAAGCTGACCTTAGAATATGCTGTCTATCACTTAAGTTATGTAAGAACGAGTCATACCCACTTCCAGGTGACAAGTTTCAATGGTGTCCAAACATTAGTCGTTTTTTCCCTAAGTATTTTCATCGTCATAGCAAAGCAGTGGTTTCACAAATTTATTAACGAGAAATACTGTGTACCAACAAGATTAAACAAACAAATAAATACACTTTTCAATCGCATATAAAGTACAAATATTTGCCGAAGAAAAAATACTTCAAAAATTCATCAAACAAAAATAATTCACGAAACACTCTTGGAAAAATCTGACAAAACTGGAATATTTCATGTTTTTTTCGTAATACTCGTTTGTGTTTGAAATAAATTGAAAGCTTGCCACTTGGCTGTTCGTGTTTGGGAACACGCTGAGGTATCTCCTTTTCAACGGTGCAGGGTGCCCTAATGAACACAAAATTGCTACAGCAACAATAATTACGTGGACATTTTTATTCCGTTGTACTTTCGTTTCGAGAAATTTGTATACTTGAGTGTTTCTTTACTTTAACGAATTAATATGCAATTAGGCATCACGCAATCATGATTATTTTGATTTTTCGTTTATTTAGAAAAGCATCGCAAAATTATTACATACGTCAAAATCGTCTATTATTTTTTAAGAACACGTAATATTTAAGGGTTTTTTTTAAAGAAAAAGAACATTTCTCCCCATTTTTATCTATAAATACCAAATTCACCTTTGGGTTAGGGGCTATTAAAGTCAAAGGGAACTTTTTAAGTGAATTTTAAAAAGTACTTATCTACTAAAGTACTGTACTGTACTGTAAGGTACTATGACGTATTACTTAAAAAAAATTAAATTAAGATTGAAAAAACGAAGTTGGTATGATATATTATTATTTGCATATATTTATAAGAATCTGACGTTGTTCCATAATACAACATCATTAACTTGCAGTTTATAGGGACCAAAAAGCTGTTCCTAGAAAAATAATAAATTATACGAATGATATTTAAAATTAGAATCTATTTAATATTGCAATATTGGGTTATTTTCATGTACGCCAGTTTATTCAGTTGGTTATAGCAATCAGGAAAAATGATTATAAAATGGGCATTTTTAAATGGGTATAATACCTACCCTAACGTAACGTAATCTATTTAACAAAGTTTTTTTTCATCTCTTTTAATGACTGTTCAAGGGAGTGATGAAGTTGGACATTGTTGAGATGTCCGGTCACCCAAACAAAAATAACAAAATATTTTTTCAGTCACCAATGTTTTTCACGCGATTAATTTCAATCACGAGTTTTATGTGTATATCGAACGTGTAATCTACCAATAAACAGCAAACAGCTTTATATGTCATTTTCAATGGCCGCCCGAGAGAGGAATGGTAGCGATTGTAAGACGCAATAATACAATTTTTACAAAATTTAATAAAACTGCTAGAATGAAGGTTTTTATATTTGATAGAGCGGCAAAGAGAGTAGTTTTGCTTATATAATTCAATTTTATCATTCCATTCTTGTATAAGGATGCACGAAGCTGCAAAGAAATGGACCAACGTTTAAAGGGTAA
Source organism: Limnephilus lunatus (assembly GCA_917563855.2). Lineage (NCBI taxonomy): Eukaryota > Metazoa > Arthropoda > Insecta > Trichoptera > Limnephilidae > Limnephilus > Limnephilus lunatus. The sequence continues at coordinate 60,485,765 of OU830601.1, forward strand.
TTCTGCGAACCAATACCGCGCACGGCTCAGCCGTACCATATATATGCAGCCCCAAACTCTGTTCATGAAACCAATCTTTTTTGGGTAATTTTGAATGGAGAGGAATTGTGTAATTATTATTTTAACTTTAATAAGAGGTTTAATTATTTCCGTATTGTTGAATTGTTTCGACCTGGTGAAACTACACTTATTGTATTGGTCTAGGTATCTCCTAATAAATTGTCCCAATACAAATCCGGTGCGACCACTTGCGACCCCAGCGCACGCTCGCTCCCCTGCAATAAACATTAAACATTTGAAAAGGAAGGAAAATTGAGAAAAAAATATATACGGATAAAATTTTTATAAGAAAAACTTTCTTTTTATACTTTTTTGAAGGTTATTCAAAATAATTATTAAAAATAATTAGTTGATAATAATTTAATTATGAAATTTGAAAATATGAGATTGACAAAAATGACGGCTTTGACAGAAGGTGGTAATAGCGAAATTGGTTAACGCGCTCGTCCCGGTTAGATGGAGAGGTCTGGGTTCGAGTCCCAGTTGCGACCATTGTCTTTTTCTGTTTTTCTGTGTCTTGTTCTCTTTCATATTTTCGTTTAGATTATTACTGTTAACTTATTCTAATATGATATACGGATTACTTTACTAAAAGTACAAATTGTGCTATTTTTATAATACCCATCGATTTTATTAATATTTTCGAAAATAATTATTTTTTCATCTATTAAAGTTAATTTATTAGATACATACCTCTTTATTCATAATGTGCATATATTTTTTTTATATAATATTAATTACTTGTGTTGAAGTAAAATCCGTGGGTAATTTGTTGTATTATTTTTTTTTTAAATCACAATACGTAGATTTATTTCCGCCGCTCCATACTAAAGGGACCACTGTGCACTGGTCGTTGTACGAAATTCCAGCATTGGAAAAATCTCGTGATTTATTTTCTTCCAAAAATTTCCAACTGTTATTCCGATTTTCTGTTCTCCCCTTTTCCCTTTTAGATTTTTCCTTAAATCAAGCGAATCGGCTATTGACTCTAATTAATTCAAACTTTTTCAATTGCTAAGCAAACTTTATTAATCTGTCAATGAAAAATATGATTTATCTCGCTATCCATCGGCGCTTTTTAAGGATCTTTTTTTCAGTGCATGTTATTTCGAAAATGTTGAATAAAATTAATTACTCGTAATTGCCGAGATTTTATGCCTTTTGATTTAATTAAACAATCTTAGAGTGTGAAACCGTAGAAAAAGTCGAGGACGTTCGAGAAAGATACGGCATAGTGAATTAACTGCTTGAATCAGATCATCGATCAGAAAAATTGAAAAAATATTTTATTTTTATTTTAAATGCACATTTACAGTTATACATAATCAATAATAAACATACATTTTATTTTATTAATTAATAAGAGCGTTTTTGAATTGTTGATTTTTTTTTACATGAACTCCACACAGGAGGCCATGAGGAAAATAATTTCTCTCAGGGCCTATGTCATCTTTAGGGATGCTGTGTGTAGGGTTTTTTTTTAGGAAAGGAAATAGAGGATAATTCCAGGAAGGAAAAGGGTTTAAGGGATGGGTAGAAATCTGGGGTTCTGTGTGTCCTAGACAAACCTCACCTCATGAACCCGGGCACCCCTGCTAAATCACCAAACGTAGCGAACCACTTGGTGTAACCTATGGCAGAGGTGCTGGTTATCCAATAAAGGTTCCCGGGGCAGCGGTCCCCATTCCCGCCTCCCAAATTGAATATTTGTAATGTTGTTTATATTTATAATGTTTAATATACAGGATATCCGGGGGTAAAGTGCTTTAACTTCGGGAGCTGATTCTACATGATGGTAGAAGTAAAAAAGTTTAACAACTTTTTTCTGAAATTCCAACTTTTTTTTTCTCTATACAAAATGACGTACCTACTAAAAATCCACAGTGTGAGGTATAAACTTACCCGAAAAATTTGCTGTGAGCTTTCCGGGCACGGCGGAAAATAATAATGCTGGCCGCACACGCCGAACTAATTTTACCTTTTTACCAAAAAAGTACCCTTACAAGTTCGAATTTCGAAAAAAATTGTTTTTATCTTTTTTACTAATACTATCATGAAGAATCACCTCCCGAAGTTAATGCATTTTACCCCCGGATACCCTGTATAATGTATAATATTTATAGAAATATATGAATGTCAATGATGCAAGAAGTGTTTATAAGACAGAGTATTGCTTCAATGCAATGTTTATAACAATATTATCTTTGAATAACGAGTAACTTTCAAAAGAAAAACTAAAATCTTTATCATTTTTACCTTTATTTCACAATAAATAATAATATTAATTAAAACTCCAACGAGAATTTATAATATTTATTGTAAAGGAATTTTGAACCAAATACGATTCCGAATAAAAAACTAGTCTAGGTTTTTTTCTGAATGTTCAATATAAATAAAATTACACTGAAGAATTCCTCCGTGTAAAGAATCCCGCACATTTCATTAAAAATGAGATATAACGCGCGACACCGGGTTAGAGGATATTTATACTTTACTTCCAGCAGAAGGTATTTACCAAGAAAGATCTTTAGCTCACTGAATAGAATTTTTTGCAAATATCGCGAAAGCATTTTACCGGTCTCTTTTGGTGATATACGAGAGCCATTAAAACGTGTACGTTTGTTACGTTTGAAACCAACAAATGTACAATAATATCATGTAACTGAGCAGGAATGGGGGAGTGTGTTTGTGAACACGTCAGCTCGGGGAAGAAGGCGTAAGAGTAGAAAAAATACCTTACATTGCGAACCGCCCCCTAATGCTGACTCGCAACTCCACCTGCTTTCCACTGACATGTAATTAATCTTTTGGGTGGTACAAGTTGAAAAAAAATATTGGTATTCAAACTATTCTATCATCTTTTTTATCGGCTTTTTATACATAAATCACTGTTCTTTGCTTCCATATCATAAAATTTCTGTTAGTCGCCATCGGGCTTTCAGCATTAGGTATTTGTTCTCGTTGAACAATATGGGAGGGATGAATTCAAAATTCACAGTGGTACCTTTATTCTTCCCAGAACTTCCTCTCCTTCCTTCCCTTTAAAACCCTCCGCATGGCATGCCCGATAGGATAATGTAGATCCTGAAGCTTCTTAATTTGTATGTATATTTTTATTCTATGTATATTCATTTATTTATTAGAAGCACAGAAATTATTTTACAGTATATTTACATTACATTTACATCACAGTTCATTGATAACTTTGATAGGTTAAATACCCATTTACGGAGAGTAAAATTTACTTCTTATTCTATATATATATATAATTCTTACGATCTTATTTTATATAACAAAATATCACAGGTGCATTACGTATATAAAATAAAAATACGTGAGCTAAACTATGTACGATGACAAATGCACTGTAATGTAAAGCGTAATTTATGTAATAATTTTTTTTTAAATCTTCATCGTTTTTAATTGATTTTGCTTCACGCTATATGTATTATTTTACACCTTTATACATACTGATCATAATATCTGACAATTTCTATCACCTTAACACAATGACATGACATCCATGGCAGACGAAAAATACATCTCAAATACTCAACAACCTTATTGATTTACGCGTCTATGTATTACGCGATCCACGGAGATTCACAAGACACATTCACTGCGTCGAAGTTAGGATAGATTACGTTTAAAAGATCGGCGTTTTAAATCATTGTAACAATTCTAATAAAAACTAGAAAAAAATTGTCGCTTATTCCTTTTTCAAACCATCCGAAATAAACCCAGTTCCAAGAAAACCATCACCATATTAGAGGTTCCGCAGGTTTGCCAACCCAATCACGATAATTCCCCCTGGTGCGCTGTGGGTGGTTGTTTCCCTACCCCCCTCTCACAAGTAGCACAATGCGGTAAAACCTGCACTCCCTCGACGGAGCCTGCACCGAGAACTGGTGACATTTGATTTGGTTCGCGTTGCGGCGCGCGTTTCGACCACTGTGCGATTACGTCATACAAACCGTACCAAAGGGTAACTAATGTTCGATCGTTGTAATTAATGTTGGGATAGGGGGAATTTACTCAAGATGTAAAATAAATGTTAAAAAATCAAATGAATAATATGAACATGGAAACTTAAAGAAATGAAAAATAAAAGCCAATAAAATTAAAAATCACAATCTATTTATCTCTTACGCTACATACCAGGGGTACGCGAAGCCAAATTGGGGGTACGCAATATCGTGGCACCCATATAGATAGAATCATTGGTTAAAAATGCCGGAAGTCGTGTTACAGTCTGTATAAAATTACATTAGTTGTATTTATGTGACTTGATTGTTAAATTGCCGAGTGGGCATCGCGTTTGGGTCCCACCCAGGCGTCGCGTGCCATATTCCTCTGGCTCCGGCTGGCTAAGTCCTCCATCACGACACAACATTTCCGCTTAATGTGGTGGTAGTAGGAGATATTCAAACATTGTTGGTTTATTTGTAACTCGGGAATGTTTGTCATTCTTTTTAATAAATAAAATAATAATAATAATAGTACTAAAAAATTACAAATGAAACACGTCTTTTATTACACGTGTACAGAAGATGGATAGAGTGTACGGAGAGAAACAAATTTGTAGTAAGAGTCAAGGGGTACGAAGGCTCAAAAAGGTTGACAACTGCTGCTCTATACCTACAAATAAGTTACATTGTTAAAGAATTATTTAAATTTATTAATAATAATAGAATAATTTGTAGAGCGTCTTTTTTGTGAAAAATCACGTCAAGGGCGCTGTATATTAAAACAAATTCAATGTACATACGGCGCATATGCCGTAGGTGGGTAAGTAAATGCTAATTCATTCAGTTTGCAGATTTTTTTTTTTCAATAAACTTATTGAATATTTCACGACAAGAAAGAGTATTGCTGCGTTTTTGAGAAAACTTGAAATACATTCAAAAATTTGGTTTTTAATGTGCGTTTTGTTTATTTACAACATGATGCTGGCCAATTGGTATCCCAGTGACTTAGCTGATATAAATTATATTAAAGATTCCGTTTCTTTAAAAATCCCAATCGCAACCAAAAACCTATCATTTGATGAAAAATATTATTTTGTTGAAACATTAATTTCATTTTTATCGTGGTGCTATTTGAATTAAAAATCTTATCATATAAACAGTAAACGATTTTTTTTGTGAAAAAGTAAGGGAGAGCATGATTTTATCTCGAACGTAACTTAAATTATAGCGTTTCCTTTAAATTCGTAGTTATTCTACCATATTGTAAAAATGGGATTTTCTTTTCGGAAATTCTTCACATTATTAAGCATGAAGGTGTATTTTAGTAAAATAAGCTACAGCCTGAAAGTAAACTAAGTTATTTCCGAAGTAACTTCGAGCTATTGATCGAAAATACCTCTTGTATAAGCCTCGAGACTTGTCCCATTGAGCCTGAAATACGATTTGAATATATCGTTTATTGAATAAGCAATTTGTACGGCGGAGGGTTACAAATGGTGAGTGTTAAATATAAATATTTATGTGTTCATGTTTCGCGCTAGGTAAGCGGATTTGAAAGGCTTAGCCGGTGACCTCGGGGTGGTTCTAACATCAAGATAACCTACGTCCACAGCCAACCCTTCGCTACTTTATTCAAATAGCTTTACACGGGGTTCTTACAGTTAGTTTAAGGGTTGCAAGAGTAAACTGGGAGGGTTTATCAGATCACAAGCTGACAGGCGATAATATAAACAAACATGTCAATTCAAATGAAACGCTGGCAAACTTCAGCCAGTCTTTGTTAAAATATTTATTTGCGCCTAAGTAAACGGTGAAATAAATAATATTTCATCGATAAAATTATGATGGTTTTATTGAAAAAAATCCAGCGTTTTTGTGTAGGGTGTGTACCACACAACCTTTGTAATAAACATAATTTTTTTTTTTAATTATTATATTTTGGAAAGCACACTAAAAAATGTAAATATTTATCCAAGACAACTATCTAGATTGCTTCTAGTTCGGACAGAATCTTGCGTTCACATAGATAGCAGCCAATATAAATAAAAAGGTGATGAAAATAATGATTGTAGTTCTTAGGTGAAGTATGATGCGGTTCAATATGACCGAAGGGGATAGGGTCGAATTAGCTCGGTAGTTAGAGCAAAACATCGACAAGACTATGGACATTGTTTCAATTCCTAGGTGCGACCGTGTCTTTTTCTGATTTTCGTTTGAGAATCGCTAATATTGTATTTGATGATTCAAAAATCAGTTTATACAAAATTTGAGATTTACCGTATTTGTGGTTGGGTAGGAATTTAAATATTTAAAAAATACGTTTTATATTAGGTATTAATAATGCTGTTGAGTTAACTAGATAAAATATTTAAATACTTCTATAAACTTTCCGGTTACACTTTGTGATGTCATGCTAGGGATGTCCCTGTGTTATGGCGGGTGAAGTTTTCAGATAGTAAATTATACATGTTATGGTTGTAAAGTAAAAATTTAAGTTATATAAATTAAATCAAGTTGCAAATATTATATATCATGGTTTTTAAATGTAATAATAATTATATTCTTTTATAATAATAACAGTAAAATAATTAATTAACTTCAGTAATAATTATAAGTTCGATAATAAAATTCAATGCGAGTAAAAGTTATAAAATTATTTGTTAATTTAAAAAATTGTTATTAAATTATACAATTTAATTGCGAAAGAATAGTAAGAATAATATGTAATAATAATTAGGTCGATAATAAAATTCAATGTAAGTAAAAGTTATAAAATTATTTGATAATTTAAAAAATAGTTGTTAAGTTATACAAATTAATTGCGATAGAATAGTAATAATAGTATGTAATAATAATTAGGTCGATAATAAAATTCAATGTAAGTAAAAGTTATAAAATTATATGTTAGTTTAAAAAATGTTGTTAAATTATACAATTTAATTTGATAATAATAGTATTAAAACTTTACAATTCAAGTAACAAATTTTATATATAATGGTTTCTAAATGTAAGGATCCATTGTGATAAACGTTTTTTAAAGGTGTGGCGTTGGGATTCGGTTTTTATTTTTTCAGCGAGAAGGTTAAATATTTTAGAAGCTAGGTATATGAAATGTCTTTGAGCTGACGTGGTATGTAGTGTAGGTACATTGTAGTGTCGGTTGGTTATTGTTCTAGTGGTGTAATTATGATGTAAAAGGGTTTTTTTCTTATATTTAAACATGAAGTACATTAAGGTAAATTTTAGATGGAGTTGACGTATGTTTAGGACATTACATTCGGTGAATAGTCGAGTGGAGGGGTATGTTGTCGGTCGCTTTTTGATAGCACGTAATATCGTTTTTAGGGCTTCTTGTAGGGGATTAATAAATTTATGAGCACAGCCGCCCCAAATTATGATGCTATATACTAATTGGGATTGGCAGAGAGCATAGTAGTCTGTTTTTAGTACTGTGGGAGCAAGGATTTTTCTAAGAGTTCTAAAAACATAAGACAGCTTGCCAATTCAGGAAGTTAGACTGGCTAAGTGCTAATCCCAACGAAGATGATGATCAATTAGGACCCCCAGGTGTTTTATATGGGATACTTTTTCCAAATTTGGTCAAGTACAGGAAGAGTAAGGTCTCGGACAAGAGTGAATTGTTATTTTCTGGTTGTTGGTAGGTTGGGTTGTAGCAGACAGACTAAAGGTTAAGAATTTGGTTTTACCAGCATTGAGGGTGAGGAGATTGTCATCTAAACAATTTTTTACAAGGCCTATGTCGTATTGAGCTATGTCGAATGCTCCTTTCCAATTTTTATGTCGAGCTATAAGCACAGTATCATCTGCAAAGGATATTAGTTTTCCCGTTATGGGTAGGTTGCAAAATTTATTGATGTGTATGAGGAATAAAATTGAGCCACTCTTTCCTTCAACACTTCCTTGTGGGACTCCGAATTGGATTGGTAAAGGGTTATTTAGGGCTACGTTGTTAATTTTCACGGTTTGTGATCTACCAGTTAGGTATGAGGAGAACCAGTTAAGAGTTGAATCCCGGATGCCTATTTGAGACAATCTTTCTAGAAGTATGGGGTGCGAAACGGTGTCGAATGCTTTGGCTAAGTCTAAGAATATGGATACGCAGGAATCGCCTTCGTTCAGGCTGTTTGTGATGTTCTCATTCAATTCTAAGATTGCAGATTCTGTAGTAATTTTGTTTTGGAAGCCAAACTGATTGTATGAGAGAATCTTCTGGGTTTCAAAATGGGAGATAAGTCTACTTTTAACAATTTTTTTCAATGATTTTTGATAAGACACTTAGCAAAGAAATGGGTCTGTAGTTTTCGATATTTGTTTTGTCGCCACTCTTATATATTGGGATAACCGTTGCATTTTTTAGTTGGTTGGGGAAGGAGCCGCTATTGAAACTTAGATTTACAATATGTTTTAACGGTGTGGTAATAAAGTGAGCTATACTTTTTAGTATGTATGGTGAAATTTGGTCAATACCCGCTGCACTATTTGTCTTTATGGAAAGTATTGTGTCAAAAATTTCTTTAGTGGATGTGGGGGCTCGGATAAGTGAGGGATGAAGAGAGTTTTGTTGTCTTACCCGTGAAGTTAGAAGGTTTTGGGTTTTATTAGTGGCTTTAAGAATTTTGTTGGCTAAGTTCGTGCCGATGTTACTAAAATAATGGTTGGCGTGATCGGCTACGGTTTTTGGGTCTTCGTGGACTTGGGGTATTTTTCCCATTAATAACTAGAGATTGAATATTGAGTGAGGTTTTTTTTTTATTTTCTGAGATGTCATTGACTACGTTCCAGATTACTTTACTGTCATAACCTGAATCTTCAAATTTTTTTTAATAATATTTTGTTTGGTTATTATTATCAGGTTATTGCAAATGTTGCGATATTTTTTATAGAAACGTAGGACTTGGGGGTCTGGGTTAATTAGTGCTTGTTTATGGAGTCTGTCTCTTTTACGTATGCAGAAGATAAGGCCGTTCGTAATCCAAGGTTTTAACTTTTTTGTTGTTGTTGGAATTGATATTACACACTAACAGACCCGGCCACACGTTGCTGTGGCTAACGAAATTCAAAGCCATTACCCAACCTTTATAAAATCCACACTACCCGCTTGCCAGCTGCCCGCTGCCCGCTGCCTGAATTGAATATTTGAATTTCTCGGCTTTTCTCTACTATAATAAGTATGTATTATACATTTAAACCTTCCTCTTGAATCACTCTATCTATTGGTGAAAACCACATGAAAATCAGTTGCGTAGTTTAAAAGATCTAAGCGCACAAACATTTTGAGCGACTTCATTTTATACTTAATAATGATAAACACAAGCCAAAACAAATTAGAACAATTCTTTAATGTTGGCGACTTGTTTTCTATTAGGTACTTTAATATTTATTTCAAAGTTCAATTGCTCTCGGGAACGGCATTGCCAGTTTTAAATATAAATCTCTGGATTTTGAGAATTTTGTCAGTAAACCTATACAAATCGACACAAGAGCTCATTGTTTTTGTCAACAGATTTTCTCAATTTTTATAAAGGTTTCTTCGGCTTTTTAGAAGAAATCTGGAATTTAAGAATCACAACTTTTAATCATGTACCTTCAAAAACCCGTGATGCTAGTATTAGCGAAAAGTTCTTTGAATTTTATGTTTGTATGTATCATTTTGGAGAGAGTAACGCTTGCTGCACAGGAAGAATATCTTTTTGGACACGTCTCCCGCTAAACTGAAAACTCGAACCAAGATAAATTTGCAGTCATTAGCAAAGTGGAAGGCAGGAGATGAGGGGGGAGATCGTTGAGGCTGGAGTGATCAAGATCGTGAGTGAAGGAGCCTGGTACATCGGGTTAATTGGAGTGGAGGTCACGATGATCAGAAATGAGGGAACGACGCGGCGGAGGGAAATATTTAATAATGAATAAGTCTGTTAAATTTTTTACATTTTAAATTAAGTAGGTATTTATCCATATTTAAAATGGTTCAGTTTAATGTATTGAATGCTAAAAAGAAGTCACGTAATATTTTTGACATAACGTATTCAATCAGATTTAGAAATAATTCATATCGGAGATTCCTGAATTCGTATATTGCAGAAGCAGAAATAGGTGTGTTTAAAAAGGAATACCTACTTTTGAAAGGAGAGTCACTACAAAGAAAGACTATAGTGTCACAAATTGTGGTAAAAGTGTACACTACAGTGTCATTAATTTTCGCATATTCTCCGTTTTGTTTTTCTAGGTCAACCCATTTATTTACAACTTATGACGTCATATCAACATTCAAATATATTTTAGAAATAAGTTATGTCAACAGCTCAATTTGTGTAAACTTAATAATAATACAAACTTAAAGTGCCTTTCAGGTCATTCCAGAAGAAACCCATTGAGCACATGCACTCTGTCTCTATGCCTAATATCGTTTATTGCCATTTCATATGATCGAAATGAAAATTTAAGACAAAAATAGTTAGACTTTTGAAAACATCACGAAACACGCTCATATCACAGTTCTTTTGATTTTCCAGTTTATTATTTTATAAAAGATAGGTATTGATTTTTTTTAATAAAAATTTTGATTCTTCAAAAGGCTATGTCTATCACTCCACCCCCCCCCCTCTCGGATATCAACGTTGTTTTAAATTAATATTCAAATAAATAAAATACCTACTTATTTTTTACCACTTTTTTGTTTATAAAAACCAACATCTTTTGAGCAACGTTCACTTCTTTAGGGTTTTAATAATACTCATTGTAAATAATAGACATACACAATAGTGTCAATGGAAAAATAATAGACATAGACAATGGTATCAAAAGAAAGATGAGAATGGGTAGAGGGAAGAGGGGCAAAATGGAACAATTTACAAAGGGAACAGGTTTAATATTGGGTCATGTAATGTCTATTATTTTTTCCATTGACACCATTGTCTATGTCTATTATTTACATTTAGTATTTTTAAAACCCTGAAGAAGTGAGCGTTGCTCACGAAACATGTTGGTTTTTATAAACAATAAAAGTGGTAAAAACTAAGTATTCTATTAATTTGAATTAAAATGATGCCACAAAATAAGTTTGCTATGTTAGAAGAAATTAATATTCTATTAGTTCAATTATGCTATTAGTTTTACCTGTGTTTTTAGGAACTCCTGTACCGAGAGCAGGCGCAGTTTACAAAAGAATTACAAATAACAACACAATGTTACTTTTAAAATAAAGACAATCGTCATCGTACCATTGTAAATGCTTCAATTTTATTATAAATTGGGTTTGATAAAATCTTTGATATTAGAACTATCTTGGCTGATGATCCAAGACTTGGTGTCTGATTTATATTTGAAAAAAGTTATCTTCTGTCTAATTCCCAAGCATTGTATAGCTTTGTTGCAAAGTATCTAAATTTTCTTTTGCCAAAAGTTGTTTTAGTGAAAGCGAGAAGTAAGAGATTACGCCATTTCGTTGACACAAGTGCTTCAAAAAGTGTTTCCAATAGTGTAGGCGTAGACTAGACACGTGATCCTACGAATAAGTTACAAAACGTTGATATTTGTAAATAATAATGCCGCAGCATTTTTCATCAAATGGGCCTGACATTTTCTAACGCAAAAAGTGAAACAAATATTTATGTGTTATCGAGCACGCCGGTATAAATAAATGTCGTCATAAACCACATTTTTGCAATATTTTCACCGAACCTCGGAAACCTCATAAATCATTCGATTTGCAATACCTACCAACATTCCTTAAATTTTCAGATTCCGATCAAGGAATTCCACTCACGACAAATGTATGTTAGCGGGAACAAAAGAAGATACTTGAAATGTATAGAATGGTCTGTAACGATCACTCTTTTTATGAAAAGTACGAAAGAACGAAACTTAAAATGGAAAGGAAAATGATAAATGGTAAGAAACGCAGAATTATTCATAGTATATGATACGTACAATGAGCGTAGAGTTTTATGCTGAATAAAAACTTTAAAATGAAGTAAAACTTGTGATGAATCAAAAAAGTTTAACGTAAAATTATTCGTGAAAAAACTAATAATGAAAATATAAGCGTGGAATGAAACGTAGAACGAAGCGTAGAACGAAGCGTAGAACGAAGCGTAGAACGAAGCGTAGAATGAAAAAATAATGAAACGTAAAATGAGATAGATTTTGTCTAGAAACCAGAAACACATAATAAACAACGTAGAATGAATGTGAATTATGCATCAAATAATATGTACAACGGAGCACAGAATACTAAGCTCAATTAAATGTTAAGCGCTGAAACAGAATAAAAAATATATTGAAAAGTGGAAGAAAAGGTGGAACGCGACGTTTATTGAAACGTGAAAGAAGCGTGATGGAAACGGGGAATAGGAGATGAAATATGAAACAAGCGTGATGGAAAAGGAATAGTGAAATGCATAACGAAGAGAAGCAAAGCATCAAAGGAAACGTGGAAATAAACAGGAAAGAAGCGTGAACGAAACAGAAAATGATAATAATAGGGAAACGTTTGATAGAAAATAACAAAAAAGAAGAATAAAGCGTAGAATAAAACACGGAATGAAACGTGAAAGAACCGTGAACGAAACGGAGATTGAAAAGTATAGTGATCGTCTGGTGAAAAGTAAAGCGTAGAATGAAACTTAGAATGGAAAGAAGAATAAAATTTAACATGAGTTTAATTCATTTTAAATGAATAAAGGATAAAAAAAACTCACTCGAAGTCTGAAAAGTGTAATAAACAAAATAGAATGAAAACGTGGAATCAGAATCAGAAGAAAATAATTATTGTGACGTAAATGTACCTGGAATTAGAACAGAAATTTTCTAACCATGGTACATATATTATACATAATATAGAATAATTTTGTCAATCTTCTGCAAATTCAACTTCACATAGTTAGAGTTAGGGTTGGTATCAGAACTTGCCTATTACCAACCTTACTGTCTTTGACAACTTCTTGTAAGTGACTGCCTCAGTCATTCAATAATTATTTTGCCTGCATTCACGAATGAATGCAGAGCAAGGGTGAATGCAGACAAAATAAGATTTCAAAGATACTTCCAAAGTTCACAAACTCGTCCACTGGCAGGAGCAAGGAGTAAGCAAGGAGGGAGAATTCACAGTTGTCAAACAGGAGTGCATTCCACAGTGGTATTGAATCTTGAATCCTCTTACAAATTCCATAACTTGGGACTGAATGCAAAATAGCCTCGGTTCCTTTGACCAACTAGAACATTTTGCGTTTTGAAATTGCTTACTTAGCTGTTACCAGAAATCATTTAAAAAAGATTTAACTAGGTTAGGGGTTAGGTTGGATTGTATTAGATAATGTTATGTCTGGTTTAGTTAGACCCGGAATCATTTAAAAATGTTTGGTTTTAGTTTAGTTTCGGTGAGGTTGGATCACCTTAAGTTTGTTTTTTTTTTTAATATATTATAATACGCTTTTCTAGTTAATTCCCACAAGATATCATTAGGTTGGAATAAATTTGATAAGTTGAGAGATATAAGATTAGGACAGGGTTATGATATATGAGGTAACAATTCAAAAACATAAAGACCACCTTTCGCAACCTAATAAAGTTAAAAATTCTTTAAGAATCCATAAATTGCGATCGTACCCCTACAGTTTTTGGTCGCCTCTGTAACACACCTTCGAAAGTAGAGTTGTTTAGCGATTGGAAATGCCTTGCACGACAAATGTACTAACGCAAATATCGCATTGAAGGCGGGAGAAAGGTATTTCATAGCAGGAAGCCTCAGACATTGTGTTTTGTATTTCCATTGTATTTTACATTGAACTCTATTTTGTGTGGAAATTTTACATTGAACTGTATTTTGCATTGAACTATATTCTCGCACTATTGTTCGCTCTGGCTGTATTCAACGGATCGGAGAATTCATTTATTGTCGAAGTTCCTCTAAAAGTTTTTCACCTACTAAGGAGAGCGTGACTTCTTTGCAAAATATTTTCATGACTTTGGTTAGGATATTGTTGTGCAAAAGAAAAATACAATCGACAACTGCATGTTTTAGCGTGGCAGTATCGACATGTCTAACGATGGCATTGTACGTACTAACCTAACCTAACCTAAGCCAACAGCTTTTCCCTCTCTCATTTGGCTGATCCTGCATATTCTATATCTGTTAGATAATTTTGGATGAAGTTAAGCTAAGAGGTGAATATACAATACGATCGTAAGCATATTGATCCAGCTCCGCATGTCCTGCAGTTTATTTTCGGTTGTATTTTGTGCCCGTAGAAACACAACAGTCATGAGTAAATTTTGGTGCTAATTGCACTATGTGATTATTCTATTTTAAACTTGTAGGTACTTAAAATCACGCATGAAACTGCTTTTAAAAAATTAATACGTTTTAAATTTTCCTTATTTATTTTTGGGGTGTCATTCCGTGTTGCGCTACCTCCTTCCTTGGCCAATTTTTCGGACAGCATTACAGTGTCCATCATCAGGGAAGATGTCTTTGATTAGTCGTATGATTCTATTTAAGAAAACACTGAGTCATTTCTTATTCATGTAGTATTTTTATATTAGCTTCAATTTAAGCTATTGCAATTAATTTTGGAGGTGGGTATGGGTACCGCTGTCCCGGGAACCTTTTACTGGATAACCAGCACCCCTGCCATAGGTCACCCCAAGTGGTTCACCACGTTTGGGTGCCCGGGTTCATGGGGTGAGGTTTGTCCGGATCTTGGCGGCGGATGCGTCTGCCCATCAGCTGAACTAACTAACATATCCGTATCACTCATTTCTTCGCGTATAGTAAATGGTTTTGTTTCACTCATACTTAGTGCATAGTGCCATTTCTCTAAATCCATTTAACTCCTACCATTTGATCACATCATTCCATTTAATTTCCAGAAAATGAAAACGGTATATCGCGTCGTCACACAATCCACACATGCATGAACCCATTATTGCGTTGACTCTGCGGAAAGCACTTAGAAAATGATTAGCCGTTTAGGTGGATTGGTTTTATAAACCAGACCTTCAGACATTTTTTCCCCATTGTATCTACATACATTTAAAAATAATCTATATAAATAAAAATGAATCGCCGAAATGTTTGTACGCGCATAACTTCCGAACGACTTCACCAAATTGGATAATTCTTTTTTTTCTGTTCGTTATTCGACAAGGTTTGTATAAAACTACTGGTGAGCTCTGGCATTGTGAAATTTGTATAAAAAAATGGCATTAGGTGGCACGCGACCTGTTTGAAAACTGAATGTACTGGGACTGAATGTATGGAATGCGGGAGGGGGCAGAGGAGAGGGGAATTCGGGTAGGGGATTCGCTGATGGGGGGGAACCTGGTAGGGGGGAGGAGAATCTGGGAGGGGGGAGGGGGTTCGCGGGACAAGGGATGGGGGGAGTGGAGGGGGTAGAGGGACGGTTCAGGAGGTGGAGTGGGACCGCGAGAGAGGAAGGGGGCGCGGGAGAGGAAGGGGAGGTGGAAGTAGAACGGGACGAATGAAAAAGGACACGCAGGGAGAAACAATTTCTTTATTAAATGGCGTGGCAACGCATGCCGGAAACCAGCTAGTTTTACATAATTTCGAAATACAGTAAGCTGTAAATATAGGGTACAAGTAATGTAAAAGTTAGTAATAAGTAAATATATAATAGACAAACGTAGATTTGCTTAAAATGTTAAACATTTATTTTTTTATATTTACGTATATTTACGAATTCATTTTTTCAATTTATTTTTATGAATTCAATTTAATCCATCCACGTAAGTGCTCGAAGCGATTCAATAAAAAAGTCACTAAAAATTGGCGACGACGCATGACTGGGAAGAATAAAAAATCCATTTACAACTCTTGAAGCATGCCACAATGTTGCCTGACAGTGACAAAGTGATCTAAATAATACCAAGTTTGTTCCTACGTACGTTTATTTACCGTACTACCGCAAAGGTGTAAGAAATTTAATGACTTTTTAATTTCGCAAAATTTAACGACAATAAAGAGCACAAGCTTTTTAATCAAAATATTTATTATAAATTTAACTTTAATTACAGTATGTGAGCAGTCTTTGGCATTGCGTCTGATTTCCAATCAGACGTCATGAGTTCAATTCTCAGCTGGCTAAGTCCTCCATCACGACACGAGAAACATTATCCGTTTACTATGGTGGTGATTTTCAGATACTTTCGGATTATTCGTAACTCGGGAATGTAACCTTTAAAAGAGTGTTACTATTATATGTAGGTTATTAAATATAAATTATGAACTTAATAAAGTATTTAAAGTGAAAGTTGTAAAGTGTATATCTGAAACCAGAGCATGATGTAAAATGTCAGATTACAATTCCATAATAAAAGACAGAAAGTATGAAATATAATTAAGATTTATTGTATCTACTTTTACATGAATTATGACTAAATTAGAAGTTGAACTAGACTCTAAAATATTAAACTATTTATCTCAAGGGTACCGAAATTACTACGTAAGATTCCGACAGCCAAACAATGTCACAAGTGAAATTAGTTTGATATGTGGGCGTGATTATAAGAAGGTTCTAAGGGCGCTATTGCATCCAATGTAAAAGCAGGAATAAACCATAATTAAATTGGTAAACATAAAGATATATGTAGGTACTAGTAATAAATTTACAGGTTTACGTTTAATGTGCACTTGTTGTTTAGTAATAAAGTAATAACGCGTGTTGTTTAAAAATAAAAATAAAAAAAAAATTTGATATTTTCATAAAAACGAATCAAATGTGTGGCGTGAAGTTATGACAAACGAAGTTTTTTCATTCGATGAGTCGGAATCGGGGAGTTTTTTATTCAAATTTTGCTGCTTTTCAATGAAGAAACATATTGTAAAATGTCGGCATCTCCTCACTATTGTTATATTTCCGACCGACAGGTTCGCGAGTCAGGAAAGTCAGTCTCCCAATGGAAACTACTGCGTCAATTTTTTTTTCACGCTTACACACTTAAAAATGTAGCATTATTGCGGTCACCTTATGATAATCTAGATTGCTTCGAAAACGCAGACTCGAGGTAATTTTTTTACAAAAAAGCGTTCTACAAATTATCCAGTTATTATTACTATATTCAGGGTCGGTCTTTATTGATCCGAATTGATACATTTTTTTTAAGCCATAATATCTTTCACTGAAATTCCTGATTATAATTAATAATGTATGAATTATTGTAATTTTTCCTCCTGTGACACATTGAAGTGATTTCGAAGTCTATATCGTCGATGCAATTTTCATCTACACTATTTATAAATTTAATAAATTAATCTCTTTAACCTTGTCATCCTGCATACTTTTTTCAAAAGACCAACGACCGAACTTTACCGAGAACTTTAACAGTACTTAACATGGCTTTAGTTATGAGAATATTTTGATTAAAAAATTTGTAGAGATGTGGTTTTTAATGAACAAAATTTTCTACTTCGTAGTGAAATTCAACGTTAATAAGCTCTTTTTAAATGGATATTATAATATAAAATGTGATAAAATGGTCTTCGAAGTTTCGGATAATATTATGTCCGATAAGTCCGATAACGTCGGAACAGTTTGACAATGCTTTCAGAAGGCCTCAATTTGGGAGGCTGGAATGGGTACCGCCGCAAAGGGAACCACTTATTGATAACCAGCACCGCTGTCTTGTCTCCGGTCTTGGCGGCGGATGCGTCTGCCCACCAACTAACTGCGTGGCAGGCCGGATTGGGAGAGATTGGTTAAGTGAGGCCTTTCCACCTCTCCTGCAGGACTCTCGGAACATCGCCTTGCAACGCAGTGGGGGGATTGGATACATACAACCGTTATTCCTGTATTCCACTGACCTGCCTATCCACCTGTCATACCTTTTTCCTTCCCAGAACTTCCTCTCTTTACTTCTAAATAGACCCTCCCCACAGCATCCCCAAAGATGACAAGCGTCCTGAGGGGAATTATTTTAATTTTATGCGGTATAAATAGTGAAAAAAATTAAGACGTAATTTATTTATTTTTTACGTGCCGTAATTGAGTGCAGATAAAAGTAATTATATATTATTGAGCGATGTTGCAGTTTTTTATAAAAAAAAATTAATGGCAAAACGCCAATACTCCGATCTATTCCCTAAAAATGGCTTCATTCATTTCAAAATAACTTTTGTAATTTAAAATAGATATTAAAATCAATATTACCCTGGAGAGAGTTCACCAGTTAGAATTGAAATGGTGTTGCTTGATATGGTTAGTGACCAGATCTGAAGTTCCAAGTCTTTCTCAGCCTTCCTTTTCTCCATCTCCATCGCCTTAAATTCCTAAGATTGGGGGCACCATAATCCCATTCTCTCCAACATTTGGAACTCTAGCAATGTTATCACATTTAAAAAAAAAATCAATTGGTTCTTTATCTTCGAGACCGGCCCAGGTTCAATAATGTTCATAAATGAATATGTGCCAACATTCAAATTTCGGAAAAACATTTCTTTTTCTAGAAAAAATATTGTATGCATGTGGTATGTTAAAACACAGCCCATACATAAATCATAAGCCACGATAATAATATATCTCCTTTACGTGTAAAAACACAACAGTCGCGGAAAATTTATTGGATATCTCAAGAACACGAACTTGCTACGTTCCACGACTACCAAAACATAATGTGTTTCCCTTTGATATAAATATTAAAATACAAGGTGTCCGGAGGTAAAGTACGCAAACTTCGGGAGGTGATTCTTTATGATCGAAAGAGCTCCAGTAGATATTTTTGTCGATAATTTATAAGGATTCAGAAAAAATGTTTTGCCCTTGCTAAAAAACGTGTAGTAATTGTTGAGCTAATTGTATGTACTATTTGTATTTCTCTTTGAGTCTCTTGTGTCATACCTCTCTTTGTAATATTTTCATTGAAGCGGGTTTTTTTTGTAATATTGTATTCTCGTTAATGTGTCCTCTGTGTGAGTAATTGTTTGTAATATTATGTACCTTTTTTACAATAACTCCACACAGGAGGCACTGAGGAAAAAATCCACCTGGGCCTATGATGCTGTATGGGGGGTCCTTTTAGTTGAGAGAAGTTCTGGGAAGGAAAAAGGGATGAGGGTCAGTGGGTCCAGAAATGACGGTATTAATCGATCCTGTGCAAATCGATGGGTTAATAGAGTCCGGCTGGAGAGGTCTAGGTTAGGTCTCACTCAAATAGTCTCTCCCAATACGGCCCGCCACACAGTAAGTGGGCAAACGCATCCGCCGCCAAGACCTCGACAAACCTCAACCCATGAACCTGGGCACCTTTTCTAAATGGTCACCAAATCTATGCCCGCCTCCGTAAAAAACACAAATATTTTTTTTCGAAAATCCAACGTTTTATATTTTTTATTTAAAAAAATTGAAATGTTGAAAAAAACATTCTATTTTCACCAAAATCATCTTCCGAAATTTGTTCACTTTACCCCCGGACAACCTGTATACATTCACCTCCGAAAAAACACATTCCTGATATTCAAACGTCACGACTTACTTTGGTAATCATTTGTTCTGTAAATTCCAAAAAAATACTACCATATTAGTCAATGACGAGAAAATAGACAATAAAAAATACGGATCACAATAAATTGTTGTATCGCACGTAAAGGCTTATATTTTTTTGATTTTTGTACATCAAAGAACCACTACTTTATATTTTAGTTTTTAATAAATTGGATAATATTTATTAATATATTGTATAAATATGCCATAAAAATTCATTTCGTATTAAATTTAAATATTTTATTCAATCGTTCTTGAGTTCAACAGCTCGGCTGTGGAACGATTGTCCGCCTCTGCATTTCCTCCTTCCTACAACATGGGTCTCTTCAAGATCAATGTCCACTCCTTCCTCTCCTCAAAAAGACCCTCCACACAGCATCTCAGATGACACTCTGCCCTGTGGGAAATATTTTTTCTCAAGGTCTCCTGCGTGGAGTTTATTTTAAAAAATGCAAGCTTGTGAAAATTCATATAAAAAACACTTGTATGTAACTTTAGATCGTACAATGACATCAAAAAGTATAAACTGAATGTAAAAGAAATCCAAGTAGAACATAAAAGTAAGAGATATAAGTACACACAAAACGTGTCAGTAGACATAGGTTAAATTAATATTGATTGAAAATATATGAGAGTGCATATAAGATATAAACCTTCCGTACCAAACTTCCGTGTAATTAAATGTGTCCGACACTTCTGCGTACGTATTACCAACTGTGACGTGTGTAAATTGCTCAATCCGGATATTGTTAAAATAAAATCCAGTTATTTAAACAGGATTTTGGAACGAGTAACTCTCGTAGGTAAATGAAATTCAGAAAGGTTAATCAAAGCTGTCTAATAACGTACCTTTACGTTTGTAGTAGGTACCATTTACAATTTTGAACATAAAAATTAAATCGGAATGATACGTCGACACGAGAGATTTATTTAATTATTTCATAGTATTTATTTTATTGGCTATTTCATATGTAGTTTTTAGTTTTGCTTTCAATGGTAATATCATGTTTGAAATTAATGTGTCTTGGGAATTTATGTTTAATTATTTCAATGGAATCTGAACATATTTTAAAATGAGTGGAACAATTAGTAAAAAAAATAGTATTTGTCCATTTTGATAAAAAAATTAGATTTTGTACAACGCACGACTTACTTAAACTTATTTTGAACGTGTGACCTATTGCAAATATTTATACTCTTTTCATAATAATAAAACGCACATAATATTTGCTTAATTTTTTTTTTTTTTTTTCGAAGAGAACTAGAAGTTATTTGTCTTTTTATTAAAATAATATTTGCCTTAAGTTTTAGAATTTATTCATTAAAAAAAAAAATTATTACTTGGTACATCTATTTTCGACCATTTGGGCCGGCTAATAGCCAATTTGACAACTCTTAGAAAATTCAATAAAGATTATAAAGTCCGTTTTATATGTTTATAATAATTATTATTGATTAGTATTTCGATAAATGCCTATAAAACGTAATGGAACGTTAAACCAGAATATTGTTAGATCCGCGATAATGTATGGTGCCGAACGCTGGATTGTGTAAAACTCCTACTCTGGGCAACTCGAAATGCGAATGCTTGGCCGGCAAGAGTTTCACTAAACGATAGATAGACGATATTAAAAGTTCACGCATTCGTGGTAGCCTGGGTATCACCAACATAAAGAGAAAGCTGTAGGAATGAGAGTTGAATTGGTATGGGTACATGAGACGGAGACCACCAGACCACAAAGTGAAGCAGGCAATTTCTACGGACCTTCATCGACAGTCATCCAGAGGAAGACCAAAGAACTCCTGGATGATTAAATCCTCCAAAATATTACAGAGAAACAGCTTGGATGAAAGTGATACCCAGAACCAAAGAAGATATTGCCTGAAAACGAGATGTGCCGACTCCACCAGCCTAGCTAGGCAATGAGTTGGGACAGCGCAAGGAAGAAGAAGTATAGGAATAGTTAAAGGACTGTAATGATTATCACAACGTGTTATCTCAAGTAACAGTATATTGATGAAAAAAGATATCCGACATTTGAACAACCGCTCGCATTCTTTCGTGCTAGATTCTTTCATCAAGCTCCCCCATGTTAGAAGTCAGTTTCGCGGTCGTTACAAAAAGCGACTTATTTCTTTATTTAACTTTTGTAAGGAACGGTAATAGAAGCTTCAATACATAAGAAAATCTAGTTTTTAACGATACCTTCACTCACATAAAACACGAAAACGAATAAAACATTTACGAGTATTATTATACCGTTTAACCATAGGTACAGGTTTTTTCTTTGAGTGTGATATACAGTTTTTAAAGCACTGTTTTTATTATTATTTTTCCTGTTCAAATTTCCACAACGTAATATTTTTTTAAACGGTGAAGAAAACACTCAATCACTGTTATTGATGGACGGTAATGATTTGCTGTTTTTAAAAAAACCTGTGAATAAAAATGTCTAAACGCTCATAATGAGCCATATCAAAGGTTTTATTATTTCTAATGTTTTTCATGTTGGGGAAAAATTTGGTGTGGCTAAAAAATTCATACGAAGTTTGAATCAAAAGGTCGAGTATAATAAAGCTCGGATTTTTTGTTTTGTGAAAGTTTTTATTTGCTTTGTATTGTTTTTTTTAACGATATTTTGGTTAAATTGAGCGTATTTCACAATATTCTGTATCGTTAGCACTTTTGGCAGGACTTCAAGAATATAAATTTGTGTAATGGGATTTCGCATACACACAATTTAGGTTACAATTACAATGAAATCTGCGGCAGATCCTGGTTGTCAGTTGCTAAAACGTTGAGGAAATGAATCAATCATTTATTTCGTAATGTTTATATTTTTAAATATTTGAACCAAGGGAACACAAATAAAGGGGTTAATCCGTTTTTTGTTGTTTTTAATCCGTTTGAAATAATTAATGAATGTTTGGAACTGTCAAAATCTTTCTTGTGAAAGGCACCATTTAGAACCTGAAAGTTGGGACTATTGTGCGATATTCACAGCTAAAACATATTTCTTTATAATTTTTAACAGCAAAATTTTCAAACCCAGTTCCCATTCCACGTTCTGAGTTTCACTTCGGCTACGCAATATAAGTTTATTACAATTTGAAATAATGACTTTAACATTTTTTTCTTCAACAATTGCAAATTCATCATCTGGCATCATTTTAATTAAATGAAAATAAATAACTTTATGTATACCACTATCAAAATAATCTACACGTTTCAAAACCATTGGCTTCTTCGTCAGGATAAACGTATAATGAAAATTAACAAACATAAGAACAGACTTACAAGCATAGAAAAATAAGTATTCGTATCTACCTACATCGTCTAGACAACCATTCAGAATTAAAATGTTGTTTTAAATGGCTTAAGCCGTGTTTGGTGACCAGATCTGAATAGCCAGGTACTCTCCCACTTTACTCTTCCCAATCTCCTTCCCCTCCCCGCTACCTTCAGCATCACAACATATCCCAATTGGCAATGCCATATTCTCACTGGCTCTCCAGACTGTAGCTGCTGGGGCTCTTATGAGGTATTCATATAAAAAATAAAAATATTTTTTTAAAAGGGTGAAAACAATTGCAATGAGCGGTTATTATTTAATTATTAAATGCCAAAAAAAAAATATTATAAATTTGGTAAATGTTGCATTAAAAACCATTGGTTTTGGAATATTCCAATTATTTTGATTAAGTAGTGGTGTAAACAAAGTTACTTATTTTCAGAATTGATCCGTTACCATTTCTCAAAAATCATCATCGCCCTTGTACATACGTAGTATTTATGTACCGTATTTGTTTTGCGTTAAATAAATATTTTCTTTATATTATACAAATTTATTTAAACATTTCATCCAAAGCTCGATGTGTTGGAATCCACTCCAGCGGATAATAAAAATGGAGGCAGTGTTCCTTTTAAACGATAATGTAATTGATTTTATCCCCCTCCCCCTGTTAACTGGTTTTGACACCAGTCCGTTTAAATAACAATAAGTCGTTTGGATACGATATTTTTCGCTTGAAACATTTGTTGACAGTGAAGTATTTGACATAGCATCTGATATTCACTTTTTTGGTGCCAAATTGTAGGGTACATCGTATGGGAATTTGAGAACGTAGTTTTATTTTGCGTAGTTTCATTTTGGGGGGCAGGTATGGGTATTGCAGCCCCGCGAACGTTTTATTGGATAACCAACACTACCGCCATAGGTCAGCCAAAATGGTTCACTACTTTTAGTGACTTAGCAGGGGTTCCCGGGTTCATGTGGTGAGGTTTGTTAATATCACGGCGAGCCGGATTGGGAGATATTGGTTGAGGGAGACCTAACCTAGACCTCTCCGACCGGATTCTCGCCTCGCATCGCAGTTGCAGATGAATTCATACGTTCATCACTCCTAGACACACTGATCTCCAGATTCCTACAAATCTCTCATACCTTTTTCCTTCCTAGAACTTCATCTCCTCCCTTTCCCTAAAAAGACCCTTGACACACCATACCCAAAGATGACTTAGGTTTTGAAGCTTTTTTTCCTCGGGGTATATGTATCTACGAATATACTTTAGTTATGCTTACTCGTACAAGGTACCTACAGGAAACGCAATAAACATTCCGTATATTTCAAAACATTTCTTATGTTTGAAGTACATCCTAAATTTTAAATGATAAAATTCTAACCTTTACATCTTAAGGTAGAACATACCTAGCGACCTAAAAATAGAAGTATTGACATATAAATACCTACTCTTATATGATATATAAGGTTCCATGCCAACTCAGAACCACCTCAGAAAGGTCTTTAAAAGCCATGAAAAAATAAATTAAAAATAGCCAGTAATCCTTACGTAACTTAACATATTTAACCATTTAAAAAAAAAAATTATCATCACTCTTAATGACCTTTCTGAGGTAGTTCTGAGTTTGTTTCATTCTGAGTTGGCCGGTCACCGATGTATAATATCAACATATACATCTAAGAGGACCTATAATTTAATTATCCTTACTCCTACTACAGGATATGCAATCAACATTGTATAAAATTCAAAAAAATGAGTGCTCTGTTTTGAATCATAAACCTCAAATCTTTGCATCAACTTTTAGTTAGAATATACCTAGCGTGCTAGAAATAGGAGTATTGATCTATAAATATCAGACAGAAAAATCTGTCCCCATTTCATGACGTAAGAATTCTCGGTGCAAGAAGTTGTTTGTTGCTCCAGCACACAGCTTTTCTACTTTGTTATTAAAATTAGATGAGGAGAGCTTTACCATGATAACTGAAAACGTGATTAGAAGGGACATGCCATCACTATTCGTGTTTATTATCACTAATTGCATTGATAATGCACCTGTAGTTTAATTACAGCGCCCAGCGTTGCTAATAAATTCGAGAAAGCTTCATATTATGAATGTAAAAGACAGCGTTGTAGAGGTTTTCAAACCTGGCGATTCGTGATAACGTGGTCGGAGGATTGAAACGGGTATAGAAGGGGAGGTGACTCTTCAACGCAAACTTCCGTAAATCAAACCCTCACCTCGATAATAAAAATGGTCCATACAACTCTTAATCCAGTATTTTACTCTTTATTATCTATTTTTTTTAAATTTTTTTTTATTCTTAATATATCTTAAACTTTTTTTTTAATTTTCTTTATTCATTGCATACATGATAAGGTAACATTATTTGTGGATTTTTCGACCACCATGCTAGGCTGATTCCCGTGTTATGGTGGTCAATTACAAAGGTATAGTATATTGTACTTCACGCTGGGCGTTCGCCCGTGTTGTACATGACATTTTTCAATTGTAAACATTAAAACAAACATTGGGCTTAGTTACAGTATGTAAAAAAGAGAATCAATAACAATTTTAATTTAAATGTAAAATCGACTCCTACATAATTTCAACAAAACAGATTTGTCTTTTAAGTTATGAGGTAGCAAAATTATAAATTAAAAGTTATAAGGATTGTAGCCAGCTCCGTATGTGTTTTATGTATTCAGTAAGATTAGTTGTTTTATATTGTGTTAGAAGTCAATTGTTAGTCCGGTCAAGATAGACATTCAACCTAGAACAAATTCCCAAGAAGCTGAAAATTTACATGAACGTTAGGGATACCATTATAATGAAAACTCCCAATCGATCCCATGTTGGGAATTTTTTTTATTCAAGGTCAAAGTTCGCAAATATGAGTTTTTTGAATTTTTTAGCGAAACTTTTAGTATTATGATAAAAATAGTTCAGACAAAAATTGTAGATCATGCTATTTTGTAGATCAATTATCTACAAAATGGCGCGAAACACTTTTTCCCCTAAGATTCATTATTTCTGAGAAAAAGCGATTCCAAAATCTACTAAAGTTGTACTCGCTATACTATGCACACGTTTCCACGCCACCGTAGTACATAGTTGAGTGAATGTTTACGGAATGCACTACTTATTTATTAATTTACTACTTAGCTTCATCTTTTCCTTAATTTATAAGATAACTCTCTTTATGGGATTTATTAACACTTTTTTTTTTTTTTTTTTTTTTTATTTCTATTCTTCAACATACATACATATTACAGATAATTACATTGGTATACATAGATATTAAGTTAAGTAATAAGGAGAAAAAATAGAATGTTACTGATCCGTAACTGTATATAGGTAAGTACCTAGTAGTATTTTGTGAACACCTCACTAGGCGGACCTGTGCTGAGGTGTTCCCATGTTTTGGAATAATTGCAATTCTGACGACAAAAGTAGAAACACCGTATCCTCCTTGATATTGTCAAGAAGGAGACTGTGGGTCGACCTATGGCGGCAGTAACGTATACATAAAAAAAAGATTAGTTGCAGTTAGGATCTATACATAAAGTTATACATAGCATCTAGTTTATGTACAAGATAGATAGTAGTTTTGATAAATAGGTAGGTATATTATTGTAGGGACCACACGCCAATGGAATGAATAATATTGTGATTTTGTTGAATGTTTTGTCTTAAAACAAAGTTATAATTGCCTACTAATTATTTTTAATATTTGTTTTTGGTTATGTTTGGTTAGGTGTTATGATTTTTTGAGTAAATTGAATACCTTGTTGTTTGATCCAGTCTTTGATGTGTTTTTTGTGAAGAATTTTATATGGATTTGTAGTTAGGAGTTGTTTCAGTGTGGTGGGCATGAGGTTATATAGTTTGATTGCGTAATACTTGAAGTGTCTTTGCCCGTGTGAGGTATGAGTTATCGGTATGTTAAGTGTTTTTTTAGTAGAGGCCCTGGTTTTAATTGCTAATTGAGGTTGCGTTTGAATGTAAAGTTTATGTTGGAAGAAGTATAGTAGTACAGCTTTGGCGTAGAGTTGTCTTATTGTCATGACGTCTAGTGTTTCGTAAATTACATTCGAGCATGCGTAGCGAGGAACTTGGAGGATTAATTTAATTATAGCCTTTTGAATTTTTTCTAATGGATCTATTGCTATATTCGTTGCACTTCCCCAAGCAAGTATGCCATATGTAATAATGGATTGGCAAAGTGCAAAGAATATGGTTCTGAGGATTGTTATTGGAAATATGTTTTTTATTGTCTTTATAAGATACATGACTCGTTTCAGTTTATTTGTGATGTAAGTTATGTGGTCAGTCCAGCGTAAGTAAGCATCTATTATAACTCCTAGATATTTTGTGTAGTCAACCCTTTCAATACGCTCGCATAGACATGTGCGAGAAGTTTGTCCGCAGTCGTGTAAGATAAGGTCTATGTGCGGTGGAGGTTGGCCTCTTTGTGTGATGCTGTGTGTAATATAATTGGTTTTTGTTGTATTCAGGGTAAGAATGTTGTTGTTTAGCCAATTTTTGACCACAGATAGACTTTTTTCGGCCTTTTTATATACATCATTCCATGTTTCTGCCTGGCAGAGAAGTACTGTATCGTCAGCAAATGTTACGATTTTACCGTCGATATCAATGTCACACAGGTCGTTTATGTAAATAAGGAACATTAGGGGACCAAGAACGCTTCCCTGTGGTACTCCGTATCTAGATAGAAGTGGCTCGCTTACCATGTTGTTGATTTTAACCTGTTGCATTCTATCCGACATGAAACTTTTCAGTAAGTTTAGTTCTAAGCCACTAACTCCGACAATTTTTAGTTTAATGAAGAGTTTTTCATGAGAAATTGTGTCAAAAGCTTTACATAAGTCTAGATAAATTGATATAACTTTTTTTTTAGCGTCTAGGTTTTGTGTAATAAACTCAGTTACAGTGGCAATTGCGTTTTCTGTGTTCCTATTTTTTCTAAAGCCGTGTTGGTTTATTGAAAGTAATTGCTTGTTTTCCAGATAATGTTGTAGCTGTACTTTTATTGTTTTTTCAAGAATTTTTGACATATTGTTTAATAATGTAATGGGTCTGTAGTTGTTTACATTGTTTTTTGTTCCTGATTTATAAATAGGAATAACCAGACCTTTTTTTAAAATGCTCGGGAAAATTCCTTCTTTAAGACTAAGATTAATTACGTACGTTAGTGGTATAAGCAGTTGTTGGCTTAGTGTTATTATTGTTTTAGAGTCTATTCCGTCAGGTCCCGATGTTGTGTTATCCTTTAGAGATTGTATTATTTGTTTGGTGTCTTCCAGAGTTACTTTTTGTAGTTTGAAATGTCTGTCATTGTTTATAATAGAGCACTGAGTCATATGATTTTGAGGTTCTTGATTGTCGCTTCCAGTCGTAATTTTTTTTATATTTTCGGCTAGGCTGGCTCCGATATTTGTGTAATGTCTGTTTATGTAGTTTAGAATAAGTGTAGGATTTTCGTGGAAGTCTACTTCTTCGTCATTGATAATTAAATTTTTGATTTTATCATCTTTGTTTTTTTGTGTATGTGTACTTTCTCTCAGAATTGACCAGACACTTTTCGGGTCAAAGTTTGCAGTTATCAATTTGTTTCTGTAATATAATTCTTTGGCTTTTCGTATAATTAGCGAACAAATATTTCTGTACCTTTTATAGTAAGAGTAAAGAAAATTATCATTTGGGTTGTGTTTAACTTGTTTGTGCAGTTTGTCCCGTTTTTTTATGCTATTTAGTATGCTTTGGGTAATCCATTTTTTAAGTCTTTTTTTACGGTGCGTGATAGAGGTGAATGTTGTTGTGGTGTTTTGAGTGATGAGCGTTTGAAGGTATGCTATAAAGTAATTCCAGGCTTCTTCTGTTGTGTTAATTTTTTTTAGATGTTCCCACGTTTGTTTTTCTAGACAATTTTTTAGGTTAACGTAGTCAGTTTCATATTTTATGCTTTTATTTTGAATTGTTGGGTTCAAAGTCTGTGGAGTCAGGCCTATCATTGTTGTGTAGTGATCTGTGATTGTTGATTCAAATACTACGCTACAAAATTTGCTTTTGGATTTGATCATTAAGTGATCTAAACACGATTCTGAGTCTCTGGTAACTCTGGTTGGAGTATTGATGGCGCTTATTATGCCATGTTCCAGGAGCATCAGCTGGTATTCGATATTTTGGGGGTGGCCTTGTGGAAGTATATTTATGTTAAGATCCCCGGCTATGATGATGTTTTTGAAGTGGGTAATTTTTTTTATATGAGTATCGAGAGCTAAAATAAAGGGCGCGATGTTGTGTCTGGATGGAGATCTGTAAATAGCGAGAATGCATGTATCGGGGTCGGCGATTATTTGTAAGCAGTTAGTGTTTTCTAAGGCGATTTCTGAGACAGAGGCGTTAAGACTATCTTTTATGTAAACAACAACTCCATCATTTTGATTTTGGTTTTTTGTTGTGAAATATGTGGAATAGTTTTTTTTGTGTTTTACAGTAAAAGCGGTCGAGATCCAGCATTCCGTTAGGATAATAATTTTGAAGTCTACTTTGAAGGCGGACAAGAGTATGTCTAGTTCGTCATAGTTTTTGTTGAGGGATCTTATATTTTGGTTGAATAGAGTTAGGGTGCCTGGGTTGCTAAAGATAAAATCACATAGTTTTGTATCATTGGTTGAATAATGTAAGTGAGAGCTAGTTAAGTTCATTGTGTTTAGTAATTCGGCCATATTAAATTAGTTGCAATACATGAGATTTAGTTTAGGGGGATTAGTCATCTACGATTGTTTCACCATTTTTTTAAGATCATTTTCATGAGATATTTGGATGATTTTTTCCCCAGTTGCTTTGCGGACAAGCAGTTTACTAGCTTTGAACCACACGAATTGATAGAGGTTGTCTTTGGCCGTTTGTTTTGTTTTCCAGAGCAGTTCCTTAAAATATGGTGACAACACTTCACTAAGAAAAATTGGGGATTTAGAGTCTAAGAATTTGGCTGCATTTTTTAAAGAGAGCAAAGATTCCCTAGTTTTTTGACTATAGAAGGTGATGTGGAGTTTGTCCGGCGTATTTTGTCTTCGATCTTGGGTCCTGGTCACCATACGTACATCTTGTTGTTGCAGGGGCAGTCCCAGTGAACTGGCTACCCGAAGTACGGCTTCCGTGGCTTGTTCTCCCGGCCGCAACTCCACACCTGCCATTTCCAAACTGTCGGAGAGCTTTTCTTGCTCTAAAACGGCAAGACGGCATTCTAGGGAAGAGATTCTTGAATTTTTTTTTTCGTTCTCCTCTCTCAAGAATTTGGTTTCTTTTAGGGCCTCCTGCATTACTTTGAAGCGTGTGAGGAGGTCATCGTACTGGTTGCAGATGAAATCACTGCTTTTCTTAAGGTCGCTAATTTCTGTCTCAAATATTTTTTTTATTTCACTTATTTTATTGTCAAAGTGATTTGTGAGACGATCATATAACTCCTCGGCATCTGAACCAAATGTTGAGGCGGACGGTGCTGGTGAATTCGGACGGCTTTTACATTTCGGGCATTTCCAAGTTTGTTTATTTTTAGCTGCCATTTTTTTAAAGTTAGTATCGGAGATATTAAGGCAGGTATTGTGAAAGGCAATTTTGCAGATGGCGCACGTAAGTGCATGATCATTTTTGGTGATAAGGTTTAAGCAGGCTTCGCAATTCATTGTAATTCGGTTTATTTTTGTCTCTGCGTCTGAATTATGGTTTTCCGATCACTTGCGTAATATTAACTTCAATGGTGTAGAAATAAAAAAATAAAAATCTTTGGCGGCAGTAAGGATCGTTCCGGGTTCCTTCGGATATCGGTGCGAGTGGAAAAAAAAAATAAAAATCTTTGGCGGCAGTGAGGATCGTTCCGGGTCCCTTCGGATATCGGTGCAGGTACCTACTGTCTAGCTTGCCGGGCGTTCTTACCGCTAGACCACGAAGCGATTACAGGTACCCGTCAGTGAACAGTAATATTAATTGACTCGCTCTTGTATGTTTATTACGTGGTGTGTGATGATAGAAATTTTGGTAACAACACTGTCTGATACAACACACTTTAAATGTTTAAATCACTTAAAATAAGAATAAATCCGATTGATTAGAGTTCACTACAGTAACAAATTCACTTTACTGATTTTCAGGAAACGTTTACCGATGAGTTGCTCGGTTATTGTGTACTGTGAGGTATAAATTTAGGTGATTTTTGTGGAGCGATATTTAGGCGTGCGGTCTGATTGAGAGGTACTTTAGGTAACACTTTCAATCATCTTTCTGTTTTAATTGTATTCAAATTATTATTAATTTTAAATATTGTTAAGATTTCAGGTACTGAAATATTAATATTTGTGATTGTCACCCTAATGGTTGTGGCAACATTTTTTGTGTTGGCGATTGCCAGGGCGATTTCGTATTGCCACGGATTTTTTTTTCTTCTCTTATTACCATCCGTCTTGGGCGGGTCGTTTTAGGCAAAACGTCTGCTGCCAGGTTTTCACTTCATATGGGTTATAATAACCGCGGAGAGAGATAGCATTATTGGGCTCACCGTACATGAGCTACCCTACGGGTCTTTTTATTGTTTGAATAATGACCAATATTCAAGAGCCGGAGTTATTATTGAAGAGTTACTCCAGCCACACTTCCTTTCGGAATCTGGTGTTACCACGCCGGATTGCTCTGTCAGGAGAGCGGAAGTTGAGATCCTGAACAAATTATGATATTTTTAAATATTCTTATATACGATATACATTTATGTACCTCTACCCCTGTTTCAACACAGGCATACCCTAGTGAGACAGGCATCGAATAATATCATGTAAACATACCTTATATAAATAAATAAAAATTTAAGAAATTGAACCATTGAGCATAGATCTCCAAATATCTCTCCGTCTTGCAGGCCTACATATAATAAAGATATCTCTTTCTTGGTTAACTGTCTTCTATCATTGCTAAATATCCTGTTCCATTTTTATCAATCTTACGGCTCTTCAGACAAGTTGGAGAGTCCATGCCACTTTTTCCATAATGTCTTTAAAGATTCATGTTAAGACCATTAGCTTATCCAAAACCGGCAAAACCCTTTGAGACCTGTGAGGGTTCAGTACAATGCCGCTGTATCATAGGCTGGTCTGATGAGTATTTTAATAATATTTGATTAGGTCCTTCTCAAAAGGGTCTCAATATGCTGTATCCTTAGAGATTGTGATAGCTTCTATTCGCCAAAGTAATTGTACTGTTTATTTCCTGACTTATGTCGTGCTGCGACATGACAAGAATTTCAAAGTAACTTAATTCACTTACAAATTCGGACTGTGAGCGATTACACAGAATAGTTAAAGGAAAATGGGGATGAATTTAGTATTTATTTCCTTCCCTCAAACGACTGTGTTTGAAGAAAAACGTATTCAAAGTCAGAAAAGGCTAGAGAATTTATATTTCTTCCAACTTATTTATTCATTTTATAACTGCTTACAATCTGGCTACAAACAAACATTTTTCTTGTTATTTTTGCAGGCATTTCCCGTGAAAACGATTTTTCAATTTACCATCCCATTTTCTACGAAAATAAAAATTGTGGGATATTAAACATCACTTATTCGAAAAATGTAATAACTCTACGTAGTTACAGGTTGTCCATTTATAATGAAGCGCTTAGTACAAGGCCGTGTGATAAACAAACAAATGTAATGTTCTTCATAATATTGGAAAGCTTTCATTGTCAGCCTAAATTTATGTGCGACTGTGTATTCAGGCAAACTAGACATTGAATTGTATTTTATGTTGATTTTGTGATTTTAGCAAGAGATATGAACACATATCTTTTTCATTCTTTCAAATCAACACAGCATTTAGTTTTGATATCTTAAAATGCTGAACATTAGGCGTGCATAATAAATTACCAAAATTTGAATGTTCAAAAAGGTCAAACAGATGAAAGTGGACAGAATGGAAATTTGAATATTTATTTGTAATATTAGGTTGAATCTACAAAAAAACTGTCATGTGACAGTTCTGTAGGACCACCTATTGTTAACACATTTACGTGATTATAGTAATTATGTTCAATTAATAAATTAATTTTTTTTATCTAATAATGATTGTTTTAAATATTATGTGCAATTACGTTTAGGTTTACTTTAAAAGCTGTAACAAAATAAATAATAATAATATTATATGGTGTGGTCACTGGACATAATTAGTGGCCCAATAAAAACGAAAAAGCTTTTTCACTTCGTTTTCAGGGAAATTAAGCTAACGATACGGTTTTTTGGAGAACCATTATTTATTAGGAGTCATTAATTTGGTTTAAAGTACTTTGAGATTTTCTTAAGAGAATGAAATTGAAATAGTTTCTGTGTCGGAAAGCTCTTAAAAACACTCCTTCCGGTTTGCATTGTTCTGGCATTGGTGTCATTAATCTGGAAGATTAAAGTAATTTCTCTGAATTCTCTTTTTTAATTGTTAAAAAAGGTGGTCTTTTAAAGGTTTTTTATCTCTTGTCTCCCTATTGATTGAAAGATATAGCAGCTCACTACTCAGATCTCACTACTAGTATCTTCTTTTCTAGACTCCTCCTCCGTCCAGCCGGTCTGCATATCGAAAGTGCAATCTTGGACATTATGCTAACATCGGCACTCCGTCATGTTCACATAAAACAAAAAAAATAATAATAATAACTTTTTTTTTAAATCACTCATTTTAACAACATGTAGGATTACGAAAGATTTTTTAAATGTTTATATTGAGGGATCAGTAGAATTTGTCGGTCCAGATAACTCCTGTTCGAACCCTCTGATATGAAAATATCTGGAGTCGTGGATTATTTTCCCATTTGGTCTCTGGTAGATTGACATGTTTTTCTTGTATTGTTTTGTATTTATTATACTTATATAGTGCACTTTATTGACTAGATGATAATTTGTAAAAATGGTGTGGAAGGGTTTAGTTTTTCCTGTGGGGAAGATTTAACCCGGACATAAAGTCATAAAATGTAAAAAAATAGTATTAATAATATTTTGCTAATTTATATAGCGCCGTTTTCGTGAAAAATCATCTCAAGAACGCTGTGATATGTATTCACAAACGCCTCAACTTTTGAAATATTTTAATAAAAAGGTCCTTGTGGCCCTCAAGGCTCTCATTTCTACAGTCATTTCTTGTCATTGCTTCACCAGTTCCATGCCTCAATGTACACTGCATATCATTGTATGCGTATTGTGAATTATGTTATGATACATTCACAATATTTTATTATTTTTTTACATTAACTCCTCACAGTAGGCCCTCGGGAAAATAATTTCCCTTGGGGTGTATGTCATCTTAGGGGATGCTGTGTGGTGGGCATTTTTAGAAAGAAAAGGATAAGATCTGGAAAGGAAAAGGTTATGACGGGTGGGTAGGCATCTGGAGGTCCATGTGCACAGGAGTGACGGACGTATGAATCCATTCCTCCAACTGCGGTGCAAGGGGATGGGTCGAGAGAGTCCGGCTGGAGAAGTCAAACGTCTCTCTCAACCAGTCTCTCTTGATCTGACCCGACACACAGCGGGTAAACAGACGGCATCTGCCACCAAGACCTAGACAAACCGCACCCGAGCACCACTGCAAACATAGCGAACCACTTCAGGAGACCTATGGTATAGGTGTTGATTATCCAATGAATGGTTCCTGGGGCAACGGTACCCATATCCACCTCCCAAATTGTGGACAATAATGATATTCTTGAGTCGTTCCGACATCTTCCACTCACCCGCGTATCTATTTTCTCAAATTTTTCAATAAAATCTTGGGGTATTTCGGTGTACATAATAATAATAATAGGATGATTTGTAGAGCGCCGTTTTTGTGAAAAATCACCTCAAGGGCGCTGTACAACTTATTAAGAATTCTTAGGTTCTATCTAATTCTACTATTTACAAATAGATACAGAAACATACTTACCTGGCAGGTCACTTCCGATAAACACACTTTAATTAGAAAGTTTATGCTTGAAGAAGACACGGTTCTGCACGCGGAGGACATTATATTTAAAACACTGATTTTACATTTTCTACGCTTCCAAATAGGTTTATTTTTCCTACTTTTTTACAAATAAGTTTTTTACAGTGTCACCGGCATTAAATGTGTTGTCATAATACTTTTTTTTTAAAATCGCTTTCAAAATATTATTTTAGGTTATATAAATTGGAAAAGATGGATAAAAATAAAAGCCCCGTTGAAGCTTTTGGATTGGCTTCGCTTTTGAACAGCGGAGGTTTCAGCGAGTATTCGAATGTAGAATGAACAAATCCCAGCTCTTTCAACTACCTACGGTAATAAAAGCATAGCCGTTTTCCTTCAATATCTGATCAAATCTATTTTTCACTTGGATGGTTTTAAACGATACCTTAAATATAGTCTTGAAAATAATATTAAGCATGAATATACTCCCTCTTGGCTGATGCTTTGAGATGACATCGTATAAAATATAGCAAAAGGTCCGAGAATTCTTTGAAAATGGCTTCTCGTTAAATTATTCATCTCCATTTTACTACCAGACTTGTCCGTGATTCTTGCATTCTATTGTTAACTATTTTCGTATTTTGATAATATACCACTGCAAAAATAAAACGATTCTTTACATACGTAAAATCAATGTTTGCAATTCACAGTAGAAGTGAAACTAGAAAGTCGATGTCGCTTTCTTTCTTTTGCCTATTTATTTAAAGTGGTTTGAAAATTGGATATTGATTTATATGTCGTCTGTCTCTCTGGCTGTTGAGAGTCAGGCGCCTTACCCACTGCGCTATGGAAGGCCCGCGCTGAAGATTATATTAGAACCGGGTATTTATGTAGAACTGAGTTGTGACGCATTTCCGTTTCATCCGAATTTCAAATCACTAACGGCGCTAAAGAAGTTTCACATCAAAAACCGCAACAAAAATGATCAACGAAATTTTTTTTTTATTAAATGAAAGGTGAAAAACATTTCGGAATTTCTTATTTGAATGATAAAATGGATATTTCAAAGCTCCTTGCATCGTATTAGAAATGATTCGATGTGCTACAGAAAAGAGTTAACAAGGTTAAAGTTAAGATTACGCTTCAGTGTTCGAGAGTTTTAACCATAGAGTTTCACAGAATTTGAACATTTCATCAAATATCGATTTATTATGCCATCCGTTTCACATAAACGAAATATTGACAGAACTGGACTATAATTTTCAGAAAATTTGGAAATTAACCTTGAAATTTGATGAATTTGTCAAATTCTGTGGAAACAATGCTTATAAGTTACACTGCTTTACATTAATTTGTGGTCATAATAATGATTCTAATTATAGATAAGCAAATCAAATTTCATTATATAAAAATTTACTAATTTCAACGTTGTTGCAATGTTCGAAGCCATTTTCCATTTTGCTAATTTAACTATGTGCATTATTGTGTTTTAAAAGTCCGTTGGTGAATATTTAATGTTATTATGCAACCAATGTTAATATATAATGTTATTATTAACTTCAAACTCAACGTTATTTCATCCGTTTCGTAATAAATTCGCTAAACAGAGAAACGTGTGGGAGTACATTATGATTTCCGATGGTAAGCCAAACTTTCACGTTTGAAATTTCATACTTTTTAAATTTTATTTCATACTAAATTTCACACAAAATGAAATGCTCTTTGAAGGATGACCCAAAACACGAGGCATTAATACGCGAAAAGTCATATTATTGGTACTCTTCTGTATCTTAAATACCTGTAAAATTAATTTAGTAAATCAACTAGCTTTTATAATACTTTTATAAGATGTAATATTAGATACTCAGTGTATGTAATAAGTATATAAAATTTGTACGATAACTGAATGGAGAAAAAGAGAGAGACGCAAACGTTAAAATTGTTTTAAATCTATACAGGATTTTAAGAGACGTACTTGGCTTACATAGCAGTGATGTAAAAATGGCGTTAATTGATGTAAAAATGTCAATAACTTAAAACACAAATTAATCGGTAGGACAGCGAGAGTCGGGGTGAGGGGTTGGGCGTTTACTCAGGTAAGTGACCAGTGATGTAACGTGGATGATTCTTTTTGTTTGGTTTTGAAAGGTCACCGAAGGCAAAAATTTCGTTTACTCCGAATATTGTCTGGAATCATTGGTAAGTTAAGTGCGCCCCTTAACACCCGTATAGTCTGTTTCAATGATTGTTGAAGTAAAATTAGGTAATAGAAAAATAAATCAATAACGTTAAATATCACAAAAATGCATTTTTCAATCAACTTAACTGTAACTTTTAACTTTTGCTTTTACTTTCCGAAAACCGATAGTTACTGTAGAGTTACTCCGCCATTTTGACATACTTGGCAGTGCTGTTGAAGGTAAGGTACAAAATTGCGCGCTTCAATATATAGACCAGTGGTTCTTAACCTGGGTTCGATCGAACCGCAGGGGTTCGGTGAGTCAGTCTCGCGGGTTCGGCGGAGGTCAAGACACACCCCGACCCAAGAAAGCTCTGGAGATTTTCATAGCGTTTGTTACAACATATATTTGCAAGCAATCGTTTTCAAGGATGCTGGACAAAACAACGAAGATATAATATAGACTATAGACGATGATGATAGTGACGATGAATTCCTTATCCAATATGTCTTGCATCAAAAACCAAAAACATTTAAATCTTGTGTTAATAATTAGGATGATTTCGATTTTTTGGCGCGGTATCGCATGTGGAAAGATCTCGTAAAAATTGTGACACGTCGAATTCAAGGAAGTAGTGCTGTAGTACAAATACTGGAAAAAAATTATACCCTTTCCGTATAATATTGTATGTTATGTTAGGTCATAACTTATTTTAAACATCCGTTCAGATATTTGTATAGGAACGTAGCTGTCAGATCCTATAACGACGCGAAACCAAATAAAGATATTTTGATGGTTTGTTCTGGTTTTCAAACTTAATTCATGGTGTGGTAGCACCAAAAAAAATTACCGTGCATTTTTTTCACATAATTTCGAGGAATATTCTGCTTACAATACTGGCCACACACTTTAGCAAAAGTACTTCTGAAACAGCACATGGTCCTATTTACAACATTGTTACTTTAACTGAATGTTAAAAAGAATTATTCTAATATTTAGCTTTCTGTTGAAACAGACGGCCCCTATATAATTTCATAAATTTCAGAATCTCAAAAGATTCGAATTCCATTTTTCGTTATTACCCGTATTTATCGTTCATTTACGACTTAGACTGTAATAGGTTAAAACTGTATCTACAATGATGGACGTTACATTTATAAAAGAGTTCTTTGATATAAATACCATAGAGAATAAAAACCTCCGGCTTTGTAGGTTTACTGATGTATAATTTGTTTTTATTTTTCATTTTCCTAACAGCCCTCCTTTTGTAATACAAAGTGGATAAATAAAGAACTCGAAAACTTTTTAGACGTTGTAAGAATAATCGTTCCTTAGAATAACCTTTCTCCTGATCGACAGTTTCCAACTGAATATTTCAGTTAGTAGGCAACACGTAAAAAAAATTCAATACAGGGGTTTTTTTAGTAAAAAATATTAAAAAACATTACGCTTTTGAGACGTATTGGGAATGATGCTGTTAATTTTTTTTACTATCGACGAAAATCGTCAAATTTAAACCCCTTTTCAAAGAGAGACAAACGTTCATGGCTGAGAAATATTGATTGTGCTAAATATTGTAATCAAAAACATAGCTAGTATACGCTTGGCTGGGAACCCGACACATTTGTCCGCTCGACTACTAACCGGTGTTGCTGTACCCGATTGAGAAATAATGAAGATTAAGAAATAATGCCTTGCTATTTTGATCTGATTACAAACAATTAAATTGCCTTTTCAAGCAAAATCCCGGGAACCATATATATAACCAACACCTTTGCCATAGGTTACCCCGAGTGGTTTGCTACGTTTTGTGACTAAGCAGGGGTGCCCGAGTTCATGGGTTGAGGTTTGTCCGGTTCTTGTCGGCGGATGCGTCCGTCTACCAGCTGCATGGCAGGCCGGATCGGATGATAATGGTTCAGAGAGTCCCTCTGACTTCTCCAGCCGTACTCTCTCGAAACATCCCCCTTGCACCGCAGTGGGAGGAATGGACTTATTCCTACGTCACTCCTGGACACACTGACCCCCACATTCAAACCACCCCTTATACCTTTTTCCTTCCCAAAACTTCCTTTCTTTAAAAATACTCTCCACATGGCATTCCCAAAGATAACATAGGCTCCGAAGGAAAATTGTATTCCTCAAGGCACCCTGTGTTGAGCAATTGTGAAAAAAAACAAGTGTGCTTTAGACCACACGACTAAAGTAAAACTTCACTAACTTATAAAAGAACATATGACATTGGGTTGACATTGACATTGACATTTCAGACAATATGGTTTGTTGCATTTCGCACAGTAGTACACACTCGTGCGTCTTTTTTCGCTGGTCAAAAGTTGCACGTGATCCGTTTCCTTTTTTAATGACATTGATCACCGTTCGTATCGATCACTGTTCGCATCGATTACCATTCGGATGTCATTTTTCGTAACAATCACCACTTTTCGTTACGCATTCACCAGTTTACCCCCCAAGTGTCGATGGTGCGTCAAGAAGTTTTACTTCAAAAATCTATTTCTGCCTGTTTAGTTAGCATTTTTGTATAACAATAACTTTTCTCCGTTTGGGTTTTATTCTGAAATGAAGTAATACGGTTGATGACAACATACTAAGCCTCAATTTCAGTGATTTTCACCATCTAGTATTGCAATTTGTTGACAAAAATAATCAGCCCAACGAGCTGTAAATTCTTTCACAAATCGTGTTTTTCGGTTATGTAATGTTCCCAGAGGATATTCCGTTACTTCCCAGTGGAACGTATTCAAAATTTCTCGCTACATTAATTTTCTTATAAATGATCCATAAAATTAATGGTTTGTGCATTTCGATGGCTCTCCCTATAATTTTATTTGTTTTTTCTCCTCCCTTTAGTGCAGATTAACGTGAAATAAAATAAATATTTAACTTACAAATGCCTCTTCATTTCGCAAATGACGGTTTAATAATGTATTTCAGTGGGCTTACATTTCGTTATTCAAACCCAAAAGTCGTCGTAAAAGGTATTAAATGTATTTCGGAATTATTTCAAAATGTATTTTTCTACCTTAATCACTGGATTCAGAATGATTCTGAAAAAAATATTTGTTTACTTTTATCAGTTTAAGTTGTGTATCTACTTTAAATGACTTGATTAAACAGCCTTTTTTAACAGACAGCTTGGCATGAAAAGTGTATCCCGTAATTGAAAAGCTTCCAGAGGATTTTTCATGGAAAAAATACGTAAAGTTAATGTTGTGGAACCATTTGGAAGATTGTATTAG
This sequence comes from Limnephilus lunatus, assembly GCA_917563855.2. NCBI lineage: Eukaryota > Metazoa > Arthropoda > Insecta > Trichoptera > Limnephilidae > Limnephilus > Limnephilus lunatus. Next base: position 60,526,026 of record OU830601.1, read on the forward strand.
AAAAGATGATGTTGGTAATGATTAATGAAGTAAAGTTTTCTTTATTTAGCTTTTTGACAGCTGCTATGAAACGGGTTTATATTATATATGTTTAACCAAGGTCGAATATCACAGTTATCTAAATGGAACCGTGATGACTCAGACATTTTACTTTTTTATGTTCAAATATTTTATCTATTTTTCGTGACCTGCTACCACGCTTATGAAATGTATCTATGTTGTTAGATAAGGAATATAATTAGTGAGAAGACCCTTCCTACTCTAACCAAAATAACCAAATTATGTCTTGAGGGTTTAACCAGAGAAAATCAGAAATATGTCTTTTAAAAATCAGATTTTAGACTTATTAACTCTTATCGACAAAGAATTATAAATTGATTTCGAAAGATTGTTGTTTTATCTAGTAAACTAATGTTTTAAATTTTGAGAAAAAATCTTTGTTTTTAGTATAATAAGGTTAGATTTGTTAAATTTTCAAAAAAGATTTTATATTTTACAACACCCATTTCAAATCATATAATCTTGCAGTAAAATAAATCAATTCATTACCTGGGAAAAGTATGTTACAGAATTTGAATTTTAGTTTAAATATAACCATTAAAAAATATATACGTACATGTGTTTCTTGACGAAATTTGGTCCGTTTGTGTATTTATTTGCGCACTTAAAAACTAATACATATCAGATTTTTTTACATTCTTATTTTGCTTAGACATTATTAAAAAATGCTAAATACTTATGATCCAAAAATAATTACAAAAAGTTCATAATTTTAATAGTTTTATCACCACGCCTTTCAGCATTTTTGGATTTAGGTATAAATTAAAGCAAATTTGGAATGAAATAAAATCGAATTTGAGTAATAATTTTAAAAAGCTAGTGCGGAGAATTATTATTTTTTCTCATTGTAACCGCCCTGAATTATCATAAGAACATCTTTCGACGAAATATGGATATTTGTCCGCGGGCTGGTTAAACGCCCTTAAGAATTTGACTCCAAGTGCTGTACCCTTAGGAATTGTTTTTTTTTACATTAGCTCGGCACAGGAGGCACTGAGAAAAATAATTCCCCTAAAGGCCCATGTCATCTTTAGGGATGCTGTTTGGAGGGTCTTTAGGAAAGGAAGGTGAGAAAAATCTGGAAAGGAAAAGGGCATTAGGGTGCGTAGGAATCTGGGGGTCAGTGTGTCTAGGAGTGACAAACAATCGCTCCCTCCCACTGCAGTTCAAGGCGATGTTCCGAGAGAGTACGGCTGGAGAACTCAAGGGGATTTCCCAACCATTCTCTCCCTATCTGCAGCTGCCATGCAGTTGATGGGCAGACGCATCCGCCGCCAAGACCCGAACACACCTCACCCCATGATACCGGGCACCCCTGCTAAGTCACCAAATATTTCGAAACACTCGGGGTGACCTATGGCAGAGGTGTTGTAATGCAAATTGTAATGTAACGAATGAAACGTGCGTAATGTGTTTTTTATTATTATTAAAATTATTTATTTTCCAGCTATACATAGATAGATAAAGATATTTTTGGCATAAACCACCTTGCTAGACTGAGCCTCTTCCAAGGTGGCAGATAAATTACGTTTGTCAAAGTGTTTTTCTATTGCATTTTCTTTTGCTATTTTTAATGAAAGTTTTTAACCCAGCAGGACTGGGGGCGGTGGTGGTTCAATCCCAGTCTGCCATATTGCATGAGATACATACAATTATTACACAAAGCGAAAAATAAAAATAATAATAAAATGCAATAGGTAGGTGGGTACCTAATAAATGATTCTTAAATTTTTTTTTTTTTTGAAGCAGTAATCTCTGAACCCAGAGGGAAATCTCTTGCCAGTTTCTCGTGGAATCCGCATAGGTACACATAGTCAGCTTCTTGAAAAGAAATTACAGGATCAATTCCGACTGAGAGACATACACAATTTGAGAGGCTGAGTATTTTGATGATGATTATAAAATTTTATGCTCTTTCAAAAATGACAACACAGCGTTCATAAACAACAACGATTTTCAAATAAATTCAATTCTCGCCCGCATGATTTTTACGGTCTCACCATAACTCGTTATTATTTATCCTCCGTTAAATAAATTTTCAACCATTTAAAAATAACCATGGCCCATAAATCGCGTATTTTTTACATAAAGCCCCGTGTACGAGTATAACTGTATAACTGTACAGTTCCATTAAAGTCTCCATATCACATTATTTTTCCGACAAAATGAAAGGACACAGCATTGAAAATTCAATTAAAAGTTCACCGCCCATTGAGTCAATGTTGTACTGTTATTTTCCCCAAACAAGGGTTTAATTTACACTGTGTATGTATTGTGGTAACCCTAATTGCTTCGGAGAAAATCATTAATTACGCGTTATTATTTTTTATAGTATTTAGTTACCTAAAATTAAAGAAAAATACATTTTATTTAAGAGGAATTTGATAATTATTGTATGAATGTCAGCAGTTATTTCCGGGTGCCCCGTAATACGATAATGCCCGTTTTCATTTTGCTAATAAATATCCCCGACAAAACATCCCCCAACAAAAACTCTAGGAATATTTTTTTGTGTGATGTTTATAATAATACTAAGTTTAGTATAATACAGACATCCTTTAATCCCAGACATCCCAGATAATAAATTATTGTTCAAAAATAAGACAAAAATAATACAGATTGCAATAATTTATTGGATTTAAAGTATGTCTGTATTATTTTGTACATTTTTTTCTTAGGTTAGGTTAGGTTTTTGTAGATATTTTTTTGGGGAAGGTTTTGTCCGTAGGATATTTAATCGGGGATATTTTGTCGCGGGATGAAAAGTCGCGGAACCCCGTCATAACCCCACACAATTCGTGTTGAGGTGACCAGCATTATTGTATGCATGGGTGCGTATTTATATTCTTAAAAAGTTTTATGCATTTGTTTTTTTTTTAGTTATGAACAAATCTGTTGAAAAAACTTGAACAGATTTAACAAAACCCTAATCGCGGCGGTTTCGCAAAAGCAATTCAAAACATTCCTATTATTATTAGATAAACAACTCTCATTTCAAGCAATTAAGATGTACAAGGATTATTCCTAAGGGATACTATTCCAAGAAATTGGTACGCCCTTTGAAAAAGGGCAGAATCATTAACCCTAACCATAAATATGGAAAAGGTAACTTTAATTACAATGTTTAAACAGGGGTGTTTGCTTTGCTTTAATTTGATCCTTAAACTTTTAACTAGGAGCCCGGATGGCTCATATTACACTTTAATTAGTCTTAATGACCTAAAGTATTAAGCTGATCAAATAAATTGGTCGACTCCGTAGTGCAACGGTTTGCGAAATTGATTTTGAATTTGATGGTTAGTTCGATTTTAGCTAAGGCACTATTTTTTTCCTTTTTCTTTTTAATTAAATGGGTAATGAGCTTTCGTTTCGTGATGTTGTTTGCAAAGGTCGGATGTTGGAGATCACCCAAACAAAATAAAACTTGCGGAACATCACTGGAAAAATAGTATTTTGACATGTTTATGCCAGCTTATGTTTTTAGTCAGACAACTGGATAAAGTTCGAAAATACTAAACCACCACCTGATTAGGAGACATTATTGGGCAGGTTAAGGTAGGGAATATAGGGAGGAATATAATAAAGCAGGAAACACCTTCATATAAAAGAATGACGTTACTTACTTGTTCTCATGCCGCTGACGTCAACTTTAAACAAGTCTTCCACGGTTGTCCGCATCTTATAACACTGTCAGATTATTTGAGCATCCTCAATCATCGTAATACCTGAAAAATCAACAGCAGACAGTCGCTTACCTTTAATCTCCTTCTTTGCAAGACCAACTCCAAATAGAACTCATTTATCTACAAATCCACACACTCATTTAACTTAAATTATTACCACATTGACATTTTTAACTTGTTTTTAAGTGACATAAAACGAAAACGCACTGCAACATGACTCAAACTAGAAAATTGAATCCCTACACATTCCCGTCCTTTACCTCTTAATCCTATTTTCTAATAAAATGATAAACGGAGGAAATTTGTAGAAAAAATTATATACATATGAATTACCAACAAATTGTTGAGAAATCAAACAAAATGTTGTCTTTCATCGTACCATTAGTTCAACCCATTTTCAACAATAGAAAAAATTAAAAAATGTATAAATATCCTTTACGTTTTTAGTAAAAAATAACATAATGAAAAAACAAAGATAAGCGATTACATGTTAAAGTGATTCTTTCTTGTACAATATTAAAGCGAGTATCAAATAATTATGAAATAAATAAGAAAGAAACCTTTTTGATCGCCTATTGATATAGGGTTTTATCGATCATCCATGCTGGACCGCCTGGTACGTGCTATTGCAACCTGTGCAGCATTCAATTTATTTTTACGCGTATATAGTTACAAATAATAAAATAAATTTTCTTTTTCAGTGCTTCGTTGTAATTAATAATTTTGCAGTTAGGTAGGTAAAATGAATTTAATTAAAATAAAGGGAAGTATAAGTATTTTATTACAATGCATATCAAAGTAGTCTGTGAACGACTGAGATCTATTGTTAGTAATTATATAAATTAAAATTCTATGTTCCAATATGCACACTACGAATAATTTATTTATCATTAGCTGAATCTATTATAAGGTATGGAATTACAGCTTGGGACTTTCCTGTAAAACAAATATAAATCATGTCCAATCAGTTTAAAATTCATTAGTTAAATTATTATTAGCCCATCAAAGTTTATACGAACAAAGGTATAATGTTCCGTAATTTTGCCAGAATCTCAAAAATCTCTCAATAAGATCAAATCTGTGGTATAAAATTACATTTCAGTAAAGTAAATTCTTACGTAATAATTATTATTTTTGCTTCCGGGTTCAGTTTCCAGCAAAATAAGGTGGAATGAGATGCTAAATATAAACGCTTTAATTGCCGTTTACATTTACATTATTCAATTACTGAGATAGAAAATATAAATAAGTTTAAAAAAGAATTACGAAAGTATGTCTACCTCAATTATTAATGTCTTTATTTATGTGTAATATTTAAAGAATGATTATGTTTGCCAACCAATGTAAATGTTTATATCTTTATAAAATATTAGCACACACAAAGATGTGGGCTAACTTAAGATAAATAAATAAAAATAAAAAAAAAAATTTAATATGTAAGCTTAAATGGAAAGCAGAGATGGAAAATAGTTTATAGATATCTCCCGACTACATAAAATTCTCGTTCATCATTTCAGTATCCAGTACCAAATTAAATGAAAATATATATTTTTTAATGTGGTCCAAATTTTGGTTCCATGATAATCGAAGAAAAAATCCTTAATAGGATTTAATTAAGTAAATGAATTATTTATTATATTACATAATTTAGGTCTTTAAAGGAGATCCTGACACCTTATGATAATAATAAAACATTATTATTTAGTTTGGTCAAGTACCTGTATTTTTTCCATGTATACTGTTTAAATATAATGAAATATAAAATAAAATAAATGTTGATTATAAAAAAAGCATTTTGATAAGCTTAAATTTAAATTACAAACGACCGATTTACGCTGGATTGCAAATTTGTCGTATATTAATTAAAAATTTAAACCAAATAACTTCTATATTTTATTTTTATATTTATTTTATATTTAATTATATTGACATAGTAGTTTGAGTCACATCATTTTTTATCAAATACCATTAACTCACAAAAAATTATCAAAATTGCCTCTAATGTCATGAAATATTGATTCTTTTAAAGAACTTATTTTAATAATATTAAACATAAATAAATAAAGTAGCACACACACGTACTAGATATTTGCTATACCTTTTGATTAAAAAAATATTTTTTTAGTTAGGTTAAGTATTTTGGCCTCATATTCAAATTTCAGTTTTGTATGCAAAAGGGCTGCGCTGCCACTCCTCAACCCTTTGAAGAGCATTGCTGCACGAATGCGGCGGCACTCGAACGATCCATTTAGAGCTGTGATTCCCAAAGTGGTCCAGGTGGACCCCCAGGGGTCCACAGGAAACTCGATGGGGGTCTACGATTGCGTGATAAAAAAATGGGGGTTCACAAGTTGTAAGTGGGGGTCCACGAAAATTTATCTGGTTTCGATAGTAAAGAAAAAAAATGTTGGCTTGGCTTTACCTATTAAAAACAAAAGGGTGTAATTTTGGGCTTTTCTTGGAAAATTGAAATTTATGAAGCAAAATTTTAGTCGGCGCGAATTCTCCCAGTTTCTAAACTTGTCACAGGCAGAATGTCTTGATGAGGATATTCAGATGTACATTTGAAGATATTCTGACGATGGAAATACCACCATGGATTATAAATCCATTTCATGAAACGGAAGTAGCGAATGTGGTAATACAGGAGGAGCTACTTGAGCTTAGCACCAATGAGGAGCTGATGGTGAAATTTAAAAAAGGCTTTTATACATTTTGACAGCAGAACGGGAAGATTAGCGATTATTCCTTATAAAACTGAAGCCGAATATTGATAATTTGCTGCCAATCCATCAAGCACATCCCTCCCATTAAAATTATGACTTTTTTCTTAATTGTTAATTTGCATTGTTGAAGTTGCGGTACGTTTATTGATGTTTAATTTTAATTCTATTGAGGCTGTATTCACATTATTTTAATGAATATAGCACAATAAAATATCCAATTTTTTCTTTTAATTTTAACACTCCGAATTTAGGTTTGGAACTCAGCCGCGATGCAAATTTCCATCATTACATCTAATCTTCACATTTTTAATGAGTTTTTGAAATATGGTAGAAATGTAGCAGCAGGGGGTCCACCGAAACCAATAAAATTTTGGAAGAGGTCTACGAGAAAAAAAGTTTGGGAACCTCTAATTTAGAGTATCGCAGCATACGTGCGACCGTACGACTTTATTCAATATTTTGTTGTTTATAATTCACTGAATTTGTCCAACTATAATTTATAATGCAATAAGAAAAGGATATAATACTTAAAAAAGCTCCGAAATTAACTGGTGTAGTAAAAAAAAGTAAGAAGAAAATTACTTAAAATTAAGAAAAACTTGGAAATTAACTCACTCTCACGATGTAAATGTTAAAAAAAAAATAATTCGCTAATCAAAGGGTTGAAAAAAATCGGATTTGAAATATTTTTTAAGTTTCTGCAGAAGTGAAGACCAAATTAACTAACTTCTGGCACACCGACACGCCCACAGCGCACGTTAATCGGTTTATCCCTTCAGTGAATCTTGGAGTTTCTCAAAGCCTTCTAAATTTGAACTATTGTTTTACCATTCAAGTTGCAATGTTGTGTTACTAATTTATTGACAGATGGAAAACTTTCAAGTGGCAGAATTAGGGGAAACTTCGGCTTTCAATCCATAATCCGTGCGGCGCTCCGGGAATACGCCGAAGATGGGCTATAATAATTTCAACGGAACCAAGTTGGATCCATCTAAGTTTAGCAACCGTCCCTCCGGGGTGGACGAAAAGGGGATGGTTTACGGTGGACAAGTTATAGGATAACTGATAGAATTGGTGTCATGGAGACCGCCATTTTTAATGCTATATTATTTTATAAGCTTGGTAAATTATTGCTCGAAACATAATTTAAACTTATTTTATTTGTTCGACCGTTGAACCCATTTGTCCAGAGAGTACTTGCAAAAAAAAATTTTTAACATTTACTCATTTCAACTCAAGAAAACTCAGAAAAAACTGTCATGTAATCTTTGGGGATGCTGTGTAGGGTATTTTAAGGAGAAGAAGGGGGGAGATGTTATGGGAAGGAAAAATATATCAAACTTGGATAAGAATCTGGAAGTGAGTGTGTCTTTGAGTGATGGCGTATAAATCCATCCCTCCCACTGCGGTAAGGCAATGTTCAGAAAGAGGCATGCTGGGGAGACCAAAGATCTCCCTCAAATAGAACCAGTTAAAAGCAGTTTTTAGGCAGAAACGCCGTCATGACCAGGACAAACTCCCCCCCCATGAATCGGGGTACTCCTGCTAAGTCAGCAAATGTAGAAAACCAATAGGGGCTGAGGTTTTAGTTATCCAATACATGGTTCCTGGGGCGGCGCCGCCCATACCCACCTTCCAAATAGATTTTTCCAGTATTTTATCTTCTAGAAAAATATTTTCCCGGTTAACATTTTTTTTTAAATATTTATACCACACAAAAGTTCCTACTGCCCTGAACCAATGGGAACACGGCATCCTAAATTGAGCTACTTTATGTTTTTTGGCTAATTGTAGTGGGGGTGGAAAGGAAATGGGAAAATTGAAAATTCTGTCGAATTGTGTTATTTTTTTAATTAATTAATATATTGGTAATTATTTTTGTATGTGAAGATTAAATATGGTAATAATTGACTGGACAGTTGCTGATTTTGCATCATGTCTGGTTCTGAACCAGGTATCGTGTGTTCAATTCAACAGCTGGCTATACCCTCCAGTAAACATTTTCCACACTGTGGTGATAGTAGGAGATTTTCACCACAAACATTTTCCGCTCACTGTGGTGATAATAGGAGATTTTTAAAGAATATTATCAGGTTATTCGTAACTCGGAAATTATAAAAAATGTGAAAAAAATATCGGTTAGAGACAGTTTGGAAGAAATGAAGAAATCCGAATTATCCTCCCAACCGAGCTTTAAAATTGTTATTTTGTGTAATATGTTTATGTCCAATTAAGTTTTCCTCGTGAACTACTGTTATGTTTCTAGATTCCTACGATGTCTGAACTCTACAGGTAAATCATAGAAAAAAGACATAATTTGTCGAAAATATTACGTTTATGAATACTTTGTGACCCTTTATTTTCTTCATCCAACAACCAACGATCTACTCAAAACTTCAAAAAAAATGTTAATCTTAATTCGCTACATATTTGAAAACAATATTTACAAGACATTATGCATAAACCCATTAATTCAATCTATTGAATGATGTGCCCTTATAAAATTATTATTAAATATAAAAGAAACGTGAAACCAAAGGCATCCATTTCTGTTTAAAGTTTCTAATCCTCTGCTACGACACAAACATTGTTCCACGCTTTCTGTAAATGTTAATCCAACGGGGACTGGGATTATTTCAAACAAGTTTCACGTAACTGCCTAATACACGATACTCAAAATTAGTTCGAGTCACTTGCTTCAAACAGTTCATACATTACGGTTAAGTTCATTTTAATTAATTATGGTTTAAAATGTATGACTACGGTTCTAAGGGTGTTCTTCCGTTAAGCCGAAAAACCGGTGTACCTATGGGACTAAATTGTAATCCACTGAAACGACTTTTTAAAATAATAATTTGTATTTCATTTTCACGGTTTATACTAGTGATGTGAATACGTGTAATATCTGTGCCAGCAGTATTTGTTAAAAATCCGTTGAGACACAAGAAAAGTTTTTCTCTTTTACTTCTCTAATCGAATTTTGTAGTTCCCTAAAAACGAAAAAACAAAGAGGATAATTATAATACAGTTCTAAAACGTAATGATTTAAAAGTCTTCTCCTAAAGGATGAATAATTTTTTATTTTTTTAATTGGTGCCCTTTTTACTCATTTAAAGTACGCTCTAGCGTGTTTAAATCGCACTTTATGGAACGCGCGTTTTTTAAAGTTACCATGGCAACATCAACAAATCAACAAAATGTGAAGTCTAAATGTCAACTTTTAACTATAAATCTGACAGTAATATTTTAAACGTCAAATAAAACATTACAAATGTTTCAAAAATTTTATTCAAAGTTTACATTCTTTTTTACATCGTTTACATTCTAATTATTAATATATAGTCGATGCTTTGTACTGTTCCGACATTTTCTGAAGGTAAGCAAGTACAACTCGTTCATCTACATCTACTACGTTTTGCTCCTCCATCCATGTTATGAACCTTTCATATTCTTTTTTATAAACGTCTTTGGATTTTTCAGGTATTAACCGCGATTCTGCTTTGGTATTTAAATTATCAATGTTAGAACTCATTTTACAACACACAATTACTAGTAAAAACTGTGATGTCAACTATTAATCTTATTTGACAGATTGCAAATTAATGTTTGTGTTTTTCATTTCCATGACAAAAAGATATTGTGATGTCACATCACGAATTCATTAATAGTTCTTATTTCCAAAATTTTAATAATAATATCAATATTTATGTTTTCAAAGAGTACCAATAAAAAAAAATTGCCTAAAGTATTCGTGGATAACTGGTCTTTAAAACACTTGCTTTATTTCGAGCACTCGGCTACGCAGTCGTGCTCGAAAAATCGCGCGTGTTTTAAAGACCTGTTTATCCACTTATATTTTAATATACTATTTTAATTTCAATAAAAACTTGAAAAATTTAAACCTCTGATCGATAATGGATTGCTCCCATTCGCCCAGTTTGGTGGATCTATTTTTAAATTAAGACAATGCATTATGTCTTGTATCATGTGGAATCAGGCCGCTAATAATAACACTCCTTATGTAGATGGCAATAAGGTTTCAATTCCCGCTCAACGCCTGCAGTCTGCTTTGAATTACGCAAGAAAAAACTTCGCTAAAAAATGTGTTTTATTATATTTAGCGACTTTCAGGCACGAATAAAAATATTTTACGATATTTTTCGACAGAATTTAATTTAATGAATTTGTAAGTCAGAGGTTTTGAACTTTAAAGCAGTTTTTATAAGCCTTATTATAACTTTTTCTGGGCATTTCAAAAGGCTTATTAAAAATCCTTCAATAATTTCAAAGGTCAAGAAGATGCGTTTTACTCGCAGTATTTAATAAATAAAACCATCAGAAATGTCTCCAAGCGATCAAATTTTGAAATCAAAAACGTATGAATTCTCAAATTTTACCAAATTCCCACTTAACTTTGGTAAACAATTTTGGGTTTTTTTCATCGAATGTAACCAAACTTTTTTTTTATAAATATTATTTGAAAACCAAATCTTGATTGGCAGGGCAGAAATATTATGGTCACAAAAGAAAAGAAACAAATATCAGTGATTTTTATTGTGATACCTGATGAAACATTTTGCAGCAAAAAGAATTTGAAACATTTAAAAAATAATAATACTTGATCATATTCCAATACGTGATTTCTTTTATGCATCTCTGTCGTTCGCATTCCTTCTCGATTTACTCCATTAAATGTGTAGAACTCTTTTTAATCCAATTTGCGGTGCTCGATCAACCTTGCACGCTTTTGATCTTTTTTTAGACCCTTGGGTATTGGTACTTGGCTCTGTTGGCATACCACTGATAGCTCCGTCGTAACCTCACCCTCTTTCTCGTGAATAACACGTGTATTAGACATTCTAGAACAATTTGTCCAATGGTATTATTTTTATTTTTTTATTTATTGATCTTAAAAAAATGGAACATATTATTATAATACTTATCTTCCATTAAAAGCATTCTCTTATGCATATCAAACTAGATTGAAGAATACATTACTTAAGTTAGATACTTATCTCAGAAATCTGCAACAGACAAGTAGGTAAGTACATATTGTATCAAATGGAGTCGACAGGCTTAGCTGCGCAGAACGTGACATATTCTACGTAGATTAAACGAGCTGGTCTACACAGCTAGCTACATTTGTGCCCGAGCATAGAACGCTATAATAGGTCGTCAAAACAAATGCTCTGTAGCTGAAAATTTCCCTGGATTTGAAAAAAATACTAGGAATAAAAACCCATGATCTCGTCTAATTTCAGAAGCGTTTGAAGTGCCCTGATAACTTTAATATGGATGATGGATTTCCAAATAACACATCTTGATTCCTGGTTTTGATTAACCTGCATTCTCGAGAACTGACTATGAACAATACAGGACAATAAACACTGCAAAGCTGTCCAAAACGTTGGCTCGAGAAGGCGAAGAAAGCACAACAAAATTAATGGAGTTTTTCGCAAGTCAATAGACGCCGAGTAATAAAAATAAAAATGGATCAAATTTATACAAGACACTATCTAGATAGCATTTGGTTCGATTTTGAACCTTGCGATCATACATAAATTGTTATACTTCCTGGGACCAGGGTTATACTAAAGACCACGTTGGGCCCAGTGTTATGCTTCCGGGGGCCAGGGTGATACTTTAAGGTCTCCAGGAATATAAGTCCCTCCCGGGGGGGGGACAAGTGTTAAGCAGACCCCCCGGGGGCCATATGCCTCGGCTTGGAAGGCTCATCTCAGGGTAGTAGGGCTCCTCCGTGCTTGTCGATGGTTGACTCCAATGAAACAAGGTTTGGTCACAATTCAAATGTATTCAATATGCAAGGGTGAAACAGTACAGGCAACCAGGTAAGCAGTTTAAGGCCTAGCATTTGAGAGAGAGAGAGAGGCACTAGTAATGCTACTGAATTTAGGCTCGGGAAGACTATAAGAGGGTTTAGAATCTCACGTGGCGTCGGACGGATGCAGGCAGCTTCCCTACGTAGTGGAGAGGTCTGGAGCATAGCTCACAGACCATGTTCAGGAGCTGGGCGGCTCGGCGGTGAGTGGGCGGCTTCTCGGCGTCATGGTGGGCGGATTCGGCCAGCTTACCGAACCGGTGGGCGATATCGGTGAATTACGCGGCTATCGGCAACGAAGGCGGATTAAAAGCCGGGCGCGTCCAGGGCGGCCATGGTATTAAGTAGGCGGCTGTTGTGAAATACTCGGCTCGTCGGCACGAAGGCGGATTAGAAGCCGTGCGCGGCCAGGGCGGCCATGGTATTAAATGGGCGGCTGGGGTATTATATAGGCGGCTGTGGTGATAACGCCATACTTGGATGTAGGCGGAGACTTAATTAGTCGCGTCGAAGTGTGGCAAACTGCCCTTGTGTGTACGTAGTAGTGCGTACAACCGCTCGCGCCGTTGTCTCGAATATGTCTGTCCTTGCCGATCGGCGGCTGGAGCTGCTTGCCCCCGATGAGCGAGAAGGAAGACTCGAACGTGTGCCCTTATAAGGTAATGTCTCTACCTATTGGTTGAATCCCGAGCTGTGTGACCATATAAGGTAATGCTTCTCCTAGCCTGAGAAGGACAGCAATAAAATGCGAGACTGGACATGTACTGTGCGCGTGAACAACGGCTGCCTGCCGCTTGTAGAGTCTGTTCGTAGGCTATGGGCGACACATAACAAAATATAGCAGCCAATAAAGATATGAGTTAAGAAAATGTTGGTAGCTCTTAGTCGAAGTCTGATACTGTTAAACGTGACCAATTCGGATAGGGACACATTAGCTCAGTTGGTAGAGCTGCGCCCCGGCAAGGCGAAGATCCTGAGTTCGAGTCCTAGATGAGATCTTATCTTTTCTGATTTTTCTGTTATCAGATTTTCGATTGAGTTTCGTTAATATTGACTTCATTTAGTTAAATATTACAAGAAAATGATTTTAAAATTCATTTATTTACATTAACGGTTCGAAAACAATTAGGATTGCTTCTCTTTTCTCTTTTTATTTACCTACCTATGTATTTCCTCCTTCCTACAACATAGCAGGTCTCTTTAAAGTCCGGATTCACTCCTTCCGTTCCTAAAAAAGCATTCTACACAGAATTCTAAAAGATGACAGGGAAATAATTTTCCTTAGAGCCTTCTACGTGTTTCTAATCTTTAAAAAAACATGTATACAAACACTAGCATATACTAAATACATATAATCTACCTGTTATGAAAAGAAAAGACGACAAAACGACCTGAAAAGAGAGTTAAGTATGTAAGTATTGGCCTCCTCTAATAATACCCATAGATATTTACGTATTCATAATTTATGTAAATCATTCAAGCACACGAAGTACACTCATCAATAACTTGACAGCCCAAGTTGGCAAACAAGGTGCAAAGTTTCAAGTGAGTTATGCTGGCAACGTAACCCTGGTCAGGTTTATTGTTATTTCCACGTCCATGAATAATAAGATGCCACCCTCCTATGAACCCACGACCTGCCCCTCTTACCCCAAGGTAAGCTCTTAGACAAGCGGTTGTTTTTCATCTTTAGAGTTCGAGGTTAGGCCTAAATTTCCATAGAAAGTGAAATTACGCTTGTGTTTTTTTTCTCTGGAAAAAATCTTTGTAGTGTTTGAACTCTACAACAATGGTATTACAGTTTTTTTTCAAAGATGTATTAAATTATCAGTTATTGTGGGGCTTTACAAGAATGTAAAAATTGTGAAAATAAAAATTATTATATTAAAAAATAATTATTATATTAAGAAAAATCGGTGCTTAGCAACGCTGTAAAGACATTCGCATTTCATTAGCTCTCTGATTTTTTATTATATCAGATAGAAAAGAATTAGTTTTGATCCCAAAAAATATAAATATTTGAAAATAAGTATATTTGATTACGTAATAAATAAACTGCCAGTAAACAATAGGTTATTTAGATAAATAAATAGGATATAAAAAAATCCCTTTTGTGAAGGCTCCAGTAACCAAGGTAAACAATAATATTTGAGATTAATTTGTAATATATTTTATAGGTAAATTTAATTACATATATTTTATTTTGATAACAGTATTCTAAAATATAATATATTATAGATTTGTAACTTTGAAAGGTAAAAGGTTTAAATTAAAATATTTAATTTGGGCATTTTGAAAATTATTTGTTGACAATTGACAATTAACAAATAATATTACTAGGTAACGATAGTTGCTTGGTTACTGGAATGTAGGAACTAATAATAAAAATCCTTTTCGTGTTGTTTTGTAAATTGATAATATGTCATTTACAACGAACCGAAATGAAGAGCGGTCTGTTATGTCATCTACACAGATGAACAATGATAGTCTGAGACCACCAAAAACAAAAGCAGGTATTCCTAGGCAGCGTATGAAATGGACGAACGATGTCAATATGTTCATCGTTCGTTCATATTTTATGTAACTAAATCAGAAAATATTATCAATAATATTCAGAAAACTGTTTCTGAAAAAATAAGAAAATATACAGATTTATGAAATGAGATTAAAAGAATTTGGCATTTAAGACTATAAAAATATTACCATTTGTTATTTCGGCTACTGGCATTATACCTAGCTCTCTCATTCAAAATTTAGGCGTATAAGATTTGTCAAAAAATTTGTATATAAAAATGCAAAAGTCGATCATTTTAAATACATGTAGGATTACGAAAGATTTTTTTAAATATTTATATTGAGGGATCAGTAGGATTTATCGGACCAGTTAGGATTTCATCAGAGCCGAACCCTCTGATTTGAAAATATCTGGAGTCGGTGAAATATTTTTCCATTATGTTTCTGGTGGATTGACGTATTGTTATTGTATTGTTTTGTGTTTATTAAACTTATATAGTGCACTTACATTGCGTGAATTTACTAGATAATCATTTGTTGAAAAGTGTGTGGAAGGGTTTAGTCTTTCATTTGGGAAAGATTTAACCCGGACATCAAATCTGGAGCACGTTTAACTATTGTTATCATATTTTTCTAACATGTTTGTTTTAAAATCAAATCTCGCCAATGTCAGAATATTTTTTTGTTAGAAAATGAAAAAAAAAAGATATTTCTTTCTATTTCTGGCTTAGCAACTATGTTGATATAACGAACGTATGTCTGATCACATGTGTCAAAGAGGCAGCCTTGAAGAGAGGGGAAAAATAATAACTCTCTTTCTTCCCACGAGCAATCCAGTTATCACTGTTTTCCACGGGTAATTCATTACACTAAATACGAGGGCTGTCCGTATAAGTCTCCAAGGTGCTGCGGTCGCGAGGAATGATTTTACGCGCAATCCTGCAACATCGGCGTGTAGCCTGGTTTCCCCTTGCCAAATCCCCACCACGTTGCACTCTCTGTGACCCTTAGTCTCGGCGTGGCAGCCATTCGCGATGGAGCTTCCACTCGCCGCACCCGCCAGGCGTGAGTTACGCTCTGTTTACTTTTTAAACTTTGCTTCGGCGAATCTGAATGACGCCACTGGGATTGCTCATTTGTCTCTGGTGTCGTGTAGTGTATCTGGGTCCGGTCCGCGTATTTCCTTTTCCGTGTTCGATACGAGGCAACCATGCCTCAAAATCAACACGGATTTGTAATGCCATTTTTTCTCCAAACCCGTGTCCAGTAGAAGGCAAGCGGCATTATACTGTGCACGGGTTTGTAACGCCAATCCCTTCCCAAACCCGTGTTCAGTACGAGGCACGCACAATATAATGGATGGTCAATAAAACGCAAACAACCCTACTAATAAAATAAATAAAAACACTTTATAAAATAGTACTTATAACATTTTATAGTACCAATCTTATAAAATAAATTCTCTAAAATAAACTCGGATGTCATTATAATTTTAAAAAACATCCCAGGTTTTGAATGGTTTGTTTAGCAAAGCAGGGTTTGTCTAGCGGGTATCTGCAATTATTCTAAACATTTATTTCCATGTTCTGCTGTTATGAATACAGGTACAAGCTTGTCTATAATGCATTCACTTAACATGCCTCGTACTGAACACGGGTTTGGGAAGGTAATTGGCGTTACAAACCCGTGCAGTAGGATGCCGCTTGCCTTCTATTGGACACGGGTTTGGAGAAAAAATGGCATTACAAATCCGTGTTGATTTCGAAGCATGATTACCTCGTATTGAACACGGAAAAGGAAATACGCATCCCGTCCCTAGTCACAATTGAGTCCAAGAATTTTTCGCCATCGATGTCGTAGCACTCAAGGAATTCGCGGGCTGCTTCAACCCGTTGTTTTTGTGATCTTCGGTGAGCATTTTAAGACCCACCCTGGGCAGACTTTGTGGCCACCCAAATTTTCTGTCAAAATCTGGTCAAAAGTGGTCTTATTGATATCAGGGATGAAACCGGTGACTTTCCGGCACGCTTTTAAATTCTCTGCACCATTTTCGCACGTTTTTGCACTCATACACTGTTTTCCGTATATTTCAAGTATCTGAGAATGAATTCCTACCGGGGTTTTGTTCTTTGCACAAAAAAACTAATTATAGAGCGTAATCCACACCTGGCGGGTACGGTGAGCGGAAGCTCCATCTCGAAAGGTTGCCACGCCGAGACTAAGTGTCCGAGAGAGTGCAGCGTGGCGGTGATTTGGCGTAGGGAAAACAGGCTACACGCTTGTGTAACTAGATCTCGGATAAAATTGTTCCTCGCGACCGCAACACCTTGGAGACATTATTTTACGGACAGCTCTCGTAGATAGATAATTAAATCTCGTTTTCTCCCACCTCGAATAAGATTTATAGAAAACAATATTAAATAGTGTAAGATGATCAAAACTGGCATAGCTGGTAAGCATTAGTAACTCGTCAAAGAAACAATTTTTAAGTTTTTTCTTCAGGTAATCTTTGACGTCTAGGTGATACGCCTTTAATTCTGAGGCTTCGAAAATCCCACGAGAAATTATGATATTGCAAAGAGATGGACAATGAACTAGAAACCTTCAACTAACCGGGCGATTGATTTGAACCACTAAGCTATCGCGTTCCTGGGATGTCCATCCATCGTGATAAACATATGTATTCATATATTTTTAATTATGGAAAACCTCTAAAATTTGTCCTGTGAATTATGTATTTAAAACCGTTCTCTTTCGACACCTACAAATAACATACACATACACCTATAAATATGATTTTGTAAATTTAAATTCTGATCAAAGAAAAGCAATTTATTTTGTTGCGTAACTTCCAACGTGTATAATTTAAAATCATCACAGATTTTGATTATTTAAACCACATTTTTAGAACACTTTAATTATTTCTAGCATCTATGGACCGTTATCTAAAACAGATATGCTGTTATCCGAACAAATAAAGAAAGAACTTATATGGGTTCCCACAGAAATCCAAACAAAGAAATAAAAGCCAACGTAATGGCCGAGCTTTCTCCGTTCTGTTAATAGCAATGCACATAATATGTAATATTGCACATCGCACAGAGCTTAATTGTACCTCTTAGGACGAATAAAGCCGGATATTACGATGCATTTTGTATTGCTTGTCCGCTGGTGTGGAACTAAGTTTCTTTGAATCATCAAGGACTGTGAGCTTTGATGCTTTTAAGTCAATTTTCAACGTAGCGCTTTTGAAGCTTTAAAATAATTAGGCTCTGGCGGTGAATTTTATGAATATTTATTTTTTTATAGACGACAAACATTGCTGGATTTCGAATAACTAAACAATACTTGAAAAACATCTCTCATCATGATCCACGGCTTTGCGGTCGAGTGGTTAGACCCTCGCCTCGTAATCCGAGGGTTGTGGAATCGAAGCCCGGCGTGTACAAATAAATTTTATTTGATTATTTTTTGTTATTTCACAAATATTTAATAAAAAAATAATATATGATATATTTACGACACGTTCCAAAGTGAAAGATGCTCTCAGTACCGCCCTGATGTAAGATCACCATTCAGAATTGAAACGTAGCTTGAAATTGCTTTAGCCGTCCATGGTGATCAGATCTGACTATACAGGTACTTCCCTACCTTCCTCTATCTCATTTCCTCCCTCCCCCCTCCCCACTCTACCTTCAACCTTACAACAGTTACCTCAATTGGGGATGCTATAATCCCACTGGCTTCAGACAGGAGCAGTTGGGACTCTGTGTGGTATACATATTAATAAATCCGTGGCTTGTGCACTGATGGTGGACTTCGTCTTGTCGTTTTGTTTAAAACCGATACCTAAGTAATGAATGGTACCTACGTAATCTGGATTGCTCGATTTAGCTATTGGCGTTAGTGTAGCTTGAGGTCAAGCCAGCGATTATTTACTTACTAATTGAAAATTCCCGCGGATGACATTAATTTTGATTATCTATTACAATCAATGCGACTCTTATCGTTAAAAGACAGAAGAATAATTATCTGTTTTTTTTTAATTAATTTAATATGTAACAAGTACCCAGTAGACCAACTCGACTTAAATCACCTTATTATTTATTGCAACAAGACTGGCACTAATGCAGAACAAAATTTAATAATGCATTGCTTGCTCCGATTGGGTTCTACTTAAAGCATTAAGTACTTCATTTTACACATTTTTATATTTATGTTTAATACATTTTGTACTTTTTTTAAATTTTGTGTAGTTTATACCTTTTTATATTTTGTATTTAATACTTCGTGTTTAATTTTTTTTTAATGTTTTTATACTTTCTTCCATTATATATTTTATGTTAAATACTGTTTCTACTTTTTTAGACTTTTTATAGTTTATACATTTTTATATTCAATACTTTTTGTACTTTTTTAGATGTTTCATATTTTATACTTTTTTATATTTTATGTTTAATGCTTGTTGTAGGTACTTTTTGAGATGTTTTAATTTTTATGCTTTTTTATATTTTATGTTAAATACTTTTTGTACCTTTTTAGATGTTTATAGATTAAACCTTTTTATATTTCATGTTTAATACTCTTTGAACTTTTTTTAGATGTTTTATAGTTTATACATTTCACTTAATGTTACATAAAAATAAATAAATAGTTGGGGTCACTCCAGCCACCATCTATCTAATCAACCATTTTTTTTTTCAAAATGTTGGAAAGCCGGTGCAGAGCATCGCGACGAGATGATCGCATCAGTTGTATCTTGGATTCCCTTGGTTAATCTAGCCAAGTGTCCTGTAGGTAGCCCATCCCCACAGGCCACAAAACCTCTAAAGATGGCGTAGGTCCCGAGACAATTTATTTTCCTCAGGGCCCTCTGTGTCGAGTTAATGTATAAAAGGTAAATCTTTTAAATCGCGTATGTATAACCACAAAGAACGCAAAAAACAGTTTTTTCATTGTAAAATAACTCTGTTAAACCTATTTGCATAAATAGCACATGATCTTTCTTTCAACTTCTCTAAGGAATAAATCTAACGTGAAAGAAACTCTCAGAATCACCCTTGGAATAGACCACCATTCGGATTCAAAACAATTCTTAAAATAATTTTATTCGTGTTTGGTGACCAAATCTTATTATCCAGGTGCTTCTCAAACTTTATATTCCGTATTTTCTTCCCTTCCCCACTCTTTCAGTCTCATGCCTAAAGTTTATGTATAGACTTACTGATTTCAATACTTCGTTTGTGTGAAAGCATTATGAAAACCATAACACACCCCAATTAATTGGGTAACTACAACACTATCTGGAAAAAATATTCACATCTGCACTGCGTATATTCCACAAGATCATAGACTTTCCACCGTCACTAAGCATCACTAAAAACCGCAGAGTACTCCAATGACAGTTTTGTCATGCTAGGCGATTATAATCGCCTATAAATACGGCCGCTGGCGGCGTAGTCTAGCGGTAAGGCTTTTTATTCACAATCCGAAGGTGGCGGAATCGAATTCCGGCGTGGCAAATATTTTTTTTATTAATTTGTGTTATTTCACAATTAATTCATTATAAATCATATATAGTATATATAGAGTGGAAAATACTCTTAGACTAGGCCTGGTGTAAGACCACCATTCAGAATTGAAACGCCGCTTGAATTGGCTTTAGCCGTGTTTGGTGACTAGATCTGAATAGCCTGGTACTTTCCTCTACACTTTCCTCTTCCCCACTTACCTTCAGTCTCGCAACGTACCCCAATTGGGGATGCCATAGTCTCACTGGTTCGAGACGGGAGCAGTTGGGACTCTTGTGAGGTATTCATGTAATTTTTTTTTTAAAAACATCAAAAAAATCAGCCTCACTTCGTTCGGGTACCAATAAACGATAAATGTGATTTCTACTCATGAATTCATTAAATTCCGCTCACTTGGATTTTATTGTATTTCTGTCATTTAAAAACTTAAAACAGTATAACCCACATAGAAATAATATTTGAATAACCACATTCTTGACTAAGTCTTAAGAAATATAGCACTACGTATCACGTAATTAAAATTCACTAGTACCAGAAGATATACACCACAAAACTCTACTTATCTCAATTCCCATAAAAAAACCCAAACAAAATTAAAAAGACCCTCAGAAAATATTTAATTTTAGACTTGCAGACTACAATATCATTAACTCAATAATTGGTTGGGATACTACACTAAATAATTTGAATACTCAAACCGGTATTAATGTATTTTATGATGTACTTAACAATAGCGGAATTAACAAATATTACAATCAATAATTATCAGCCTGAAACACTCATCTACATTGAAAAAATCTTCCGAGAAAAGATACTGGCCGCCAACGGGAATTGAACCCGTGACCATCGGATTGCCGGTCAGCAGCTCTGACCACTGAGCTATGGCGGCTTATCAAATACCCGCCAAATAATTCAATATATACTAGTGTTTCATTCGACAATTACTTATTATTACATTTTTCCAACTGAAAACAACCAACTTTATTTTTGTAAGACTAATTATGTCTGCATTTTTTGCTGAAATACTTTAACTTACTACTTTAGCTATGGCGGCTTATCAAATACCCGCCAAATAATTCAATATATACTAGTGTTTCATTCGACAATTACTTATTATTACATTTTTCCAACTGAAAACAACCAACTTTATTTTTGTGAGAGAGGTATTTTTAATACTAAATCTCCCTATATATATATATATTGAATTATTTGGCGGGTATTTGATAAGCCGCCATAGCTCAGTGGTCAGAGCTGCTGACCGGCAATCAGATGGTCACGGGTTCAATTCCCGTTGGCGGCCAGTATCTTTTCTCGGAAGATTTTTTCAATGTAGATGAGTGTTTCAGGCTGATAATTATTGATTATAATATTTGTTATCTACCCTTTGTGCTATGCATAAAAATCTTGTTTAAACGTTAGTTTATCAATTAAAAATAATAATTAATAGCGGAATTTGTACCAATTAAACATGTTAAAAATAGTAACTATCCGCCATGGTATACAACCTCTCTTATCAAAATAATTAAAGAGAAAAGCAAATTTCATAACAAAAAATTCAAAATTCAAAAATTCCTCTAACTACACAACTTTTTCACTATTACGATCAAGGCAAAAAATAATAACACAAGAACTTTACATTAACCATATTCGTAATACTGAAAGAAACATGTATGTTAACCCAAAACTTTTCTGGAATCTCATTAATATAATCTAAAAAAAAGCAGATCATCACTTCCTAGAGTGTGAACTAGCAGAAAATGGACAAGAAATCTGTTACTTGTTCGCGGAACATTTCCAATCTGTATATATTATATCTGAAAACAATTTGACCATATCAGAAATACCAGATATATCAAACAATATAAAAATCAATAAACACCGAATAGAATTTAAAAATTCTTTCACTAATCGAAAGCTACATTATTTGCGAGTAACATAGGCTATATATATTGGTAAGCTCTGGCGTTATGAAAAAGCTGTAGCGTTATGCAATTATTTTTCATCCGTTTTCTGTCCCTAACAAAATCGAGTTATTGCAAACGTCAAACAAATTGTTACCTTGGAAACAATGTTTTTTTTTTATTAGGCAATTCACCCTAAAAATAGTGCTTTGTTGGCGTCATAGTTAACATCTACCTATCTCTAAAAATGTTTATTGTCCGGACGAAAAGCATAGCGTTGCTGTGTAATTATTTGACGTAGGCTGTCATTTTGTTATTTCTTTAGGTTACTCTGGATTCAAATAAGAATAAAATACTAATTCCTACTTGAGGCGAAATCATCAGAATAAATTAGGGGAGTAGGTACTTAAAATGAATTTCTATAATTTAAATATTTTCTAAAATAGAATTTTTATTTGCGAAATGTCATTCTCAAATATGGAAATTTTCTATTAAACAATAATTATTTTTTATTAGACAAAAAAGCAAGAATAATAACAATTATGCCAGTAATTTCCTACTAATACAATGCGAGCGAAGCCGCGGGTAAAAGCTAGTGTTTAATAAATCAATGCTTGAAATCATTGTACCGGATATCTGGATCATAGCTCCAATCCACAAAAATTGCGATAAAAGTAATGTTAAAAACTATCGACTCATTTCTAAATTATCAATTTTTAGTAAATGAATGGAAAAAATAGTCTCTCAATGTTTAAATTCACAACTAAACCATATTATAACAAAATAACAACATGGCTTCATAAAAGGCAGAATTGTAGAAAGCAATCTTGTTTTATTCACCGATTTTATTGTTAAACACATCGACAACCGCACTCAAGTAGACGCTCTGTATACTGATTTTTCCAAAGCTTTTGATAAAATCAATCAAAAATTATTAATGATAAACTTTGGTCTATTGGCATACGTGCTAACTTTGTTTCGTTGGGTAACTTCGTACATACTCAATAGATTATAAGCGGTAGCAATGAAGGGTTTTAAATCTGATTTCAAAGAAATTTCCTCAGGCATCCAACAAGGGTCTCATCTCGGTCCGTTATTTTATTTTATTTTTATATATTAATGACATAGTGAATGTCGTAAAATACTCCAAATTAGAACTATTTGCCGATGACGCCAAACTGTACAAACCCATAAATGACCTAAATGATTGTATCAAGTTACGGGATGATTTAAATAGCGTAGCTATGTATTGTGAGAATAACCAGTTATTTTTAAACGGTTCATGGTGTCATCATATCGTATTCACAAGAAATGCCAAAAAATTATACATCAATATCTTTTAAATGAAAACAAAATTGTAATCTGCTCCAATATTCGCGATCTAGGTGGGATTCTCGGTAGGTAGTAAGTTACAATATCAATTAAAAAACAAATAAAGCAGCTAATGCTTGTTTTCATCGTAAGAAATACAAAAAAATTCACAAAACACTGTAATTATCAAACAACTATACTTTGCACATGTACGTAGCCATCTAGAGTTTGCGTCAACTGTGTGGTCTCCATTTTATGCTGTACATATAAACAAAATTGAATCGATCTAGAAAAAATCATAAAATTTCTTTGTTATAAACCACACAATCGATTTAAAAATTATATTGATGTAACATTTTTTTTCAAAATTGATACATTGAGTGTACGTAGACAATTCTCAGATGCGATGTTGCTATATAAAATGGTAAGTAATATAACTAACTTTCCTGAATTATTGAACAGAATAGATTTGAAAGTACCTACAAGGCACACACGTTCGTGTAATATTTTTAAAGAAAAACACTCTAAAACAAATTCAAACTAAAATGCTTGCCTTGTAAGACTGTGTTCAACAAATAATAACATTCTCTCTGATATAGATATCTTCAAATATAACGAAAATAAATATAAAAACTCTATCAAACGTGTATTAAAATGTGTTAAATGAGAACAAAACTGCATAAATGTAATGTAATATTATGTAATTGTATATATATATATAAGTACTACCTACCTCCTGTTATAATAATGTTATATCTTTTAGTTGTTGTAATGTTACTGTTTAATTTATAGATACACGATAATATAGTAGTATAATGAGGAAATCTATAGTTGGTTTCTCAGTTAGGCAAATTATACACGTATAAATTAATCAAATTGTAAAATGTTAATTTTCCTAAAATAAATAATCCCACAGGCTGCGAGCAGTTATAGGCAAAATGCTTGTAAATATTATATTATAAACCCTAAGAGAGATAAAAAACTATAAAGTTGTAAAATATTTAGTTCGTCTTTACTGTCATTGCGTAAATTAGTAGTCTAATGACATAAAATAAAAGGTTAATGAACCTTACGGATGTGACGTCACGAAATCACATTAACATTTTTTTAAAGCAAAACGCTCACATAAATAATAATAAAGCGGAATATATTTACATTTTGTTCAGCGTGGGTAGAACCACTCACAATACTGTCACATTCTCAAATCTTATTAATGATTATTCCACACGGTAGTTAAGAGCGCCAATTTATTTTACTAAGTTTCGGCCAAAATGTTTAATTTTATCCAAAACAGATGTTCTGATTTTGAGTAGACTCCCATGCTTTGTATGTTCGTCTTTTTAATATGTATAACATTTTAAATTCTGACGCTGTCTTTGGTTTTCCTACTCTGGCACCTTGTTCGTTGTTTAGTAAAAAAAAATCGAGTGCAGTTCACACGCGGTAGAAGCGAAACTTCCCCAAAACAATCTCAACCAATAGGAGCCTTGAAAAGCGAAATCATAATCAAAGCGGCCAATGAGAGCAGTTTGACGCTTCGTAGGTACTGTAATGCGTCATTTCCGTTTCATTCGAGTTTAACATCGCAACGGTGCTACATAAATAAGGTTTACATAAAAAAAATGGCATTCTGAATCTCTACTACTTTATCAGCTTAATGAAAACGTTTTGGAGTCTGGAATACTCGGCACTCTTGAATTAACTACGTAATTAATCGAATGCAGGTATTTGTAGGAATCTAAAGTATAAATATCATATTATAATGATATTGCTCAGAACTAAAGACGTACGTGGGTATCTATCTCCCCATAGTAGTGGGTATTTTACAAAGAATCGCGAATGAAAAGTGTTGTTTCAGCTCAAAGTTAAAATAATAATACCACTATGTAATGTTAGGTGTAAGTTTCAGTACAAAGCAGAAAATATTTTATCTAAGTGTCGCTCAGAAACTGTGCTATGAATCACCTTACTATAATTACAAGAGGAATGTTTAGTGTATAATGAACAACTTTTTATAGCCGAAACTTCATTATCTCTTAGCTTTAAGAACTTTACTCGTAGCTGACATATTTATGTGCGTTTGTTTTTTATCCATTAAAATAAAATTATTGTTCAAATTATAAATTTCCCTCTTTCCATGCTCCGAAAAATTATCCTACCACAACATTTAAGGGTGAAAGCCAGTAACGTTGAGAAAAAAATATAAATGTCCAGTTCACACGTGGTTGAAGTGAAACCTTCAGAAAACTGAGGTAGGGAGGCTACAATGCACCTCACAAAGAGGAGATCGATTATTCTATCTCATTCTCTGGCGAGCTAAATTCTACATATGTATGGGTTTGTCTCTTTTTAGTGTCGCTTTTTTGTTTTATCGATCACAACGGTACTAAAGAAGTTTTCTCATCAAAGTGCATCGGAAATATTCATCTGCACTTTATCAGTGACCATAAGTTTTAGACATTTTGTTTTGAACAGTTTTAATTTTCAATGTACATTTGTTACTTTATATTTTAAATTTTCTGCTACCAGTTTCGACACATCCACCAGCACACTTGAAACTGACTTTAAAAATCTATGCAAGTACAGAGGGTTGATTTTGGGGGAGGGGAAGAAAGGTGGGAGGAGTAGACATTACATGGAAACATTGTTAATAAGGGCGATTTGCGAAGATAGTGAATGACGCGGATGTATCGAAACCGGTAGCAGTAAATTAAAAATATAATGTAATAAATGTACATTGAAAATTAAAACTCTTCAAAACAAAATATCTAGAAATTGTTACATAGTTAATATCGAAAAAATACAAAAAGTTTTTTCTAGGTCCGTGTTTTCACTTTAATAAGAATAGTGTCCAAAATATCTGAGGACATGTTGCAGGCAGATAGCGGTCAATAGTATATTGTGACTGCCAAGCTTTTCCAGAAACTTCTTTAATGTCCCGTATTTTTCATTTTGCTAACACTTTCAATTTAATCTCCAGGTATCATGGATAAGAAAGCGCGACCTGCACATCCTGACGGTGGGCGGCGCCGCCTACAGCTCGGACGGGCGGTTCTCCGCGCTGCACGCCGACGGCTCGGACGAGTGGGCGCTGCGCGTGGCCTCCGCACAGCCAAGGGACTCGGGCACCTACGAGTGCCAGGTCTCTACTGAGCCCAAGATCAGCCAGGCCTTTAAGCTCAACGTCGTCGGTAAGTTATAAGTTGTAGTTGTAGCATGGGTATGAAAAACGCGACCGGTACATTAAAGTGGGTCATTTAAAAACTATGTTATTTTTAAATTCTAAGAGCAATAAAATGGTGCCAAATGGGTTCAGAACGACGTGT
Source organism: Limnephilus lunatus (assembly GCA_917563855.2). Classification (NCBI taxonomy): domain Eukaryota; kingdom Metazoa; phylum Arthropoda; class Insecta; order Trichoptera; family Limnephilidae; genus Limnephilus; species Limnephilus lunatus. Next base: position 60,552,917 of record OU830601.1, read on the forward strand.
TTAAAATTTTTTAAATTTCTGATTCCATCTTCTTCCTCCGGATTCACTTCAAAATTTTGAATTTTTTTATTTTATTTGTGGCGCAACGCGTACGGCGTGGCGTCAACATACACTCGAAACTGGGTTCTGTTTCAACCACGCAGATGCTGGGGTATTTATAACGTTTAATTTACCGTAAAAAGTTGGCACTAAGTAAGTATCAGGTATTTAACACCTTTTTACTTGTCTTTTATTAAGTACACATTCTTGCAAAATGATTTTATTGCTATTTAATCCTTGGTCTGCACATTGCCAATCATTTATCTCAGTCCATCTCTACAGCAGTTATAGTTTGGACTATCCAGTTTAGCAGAGTGTTACCAGCGAACTATGTACTTCTCCTTTGTTCTATGGACACATTGATAATCATTTTCCGCGAAGCATGGTCTGCCCATTCCCATTCCAAAGTCTGAAAACTCATTTGTTTTAAATGCTTTTCATTTTGGTTCGCTCAAACCCTCGGATATAACGAAATTCCTTTATTTTTTACGTTCAATCAAAAATAATTTTAAAAGATTTTTGTCAAATCAAAGATATCGACGGTTTATTACTGTTGAACGGTTCACGTTTAGGCAAAAAGGAAAAAAATCGCATTTTTCAGAAGACAGTAATCACTGGTTTTTTATTACCTTCAGGTAATTAAGAGAATATTTTAAAATCAGTTTTTAGTTACACAAATATAAATGGTTCTAAATTGTAAACTTTACCATCATTTTTTTTCGTGCTGACTATAATTATCTTATAGTAAGCCTGAAAATGAGCTTTTCTGCTAAATGGCCTTAAAGTATAGTCTTGGTATAATGCATTGGTGTAGCTGAGCTATTTATTGTTTTACTAAAATGCTGGCAAAAATACATACTTACGTGAACAAAAATACTGTTTTAACATGTCAAATAACGGCACGTGCCCACGGCTGTATGTACATATGTTCCCACATGGCAGTTCGTCTTTAACGTATCACTGCCAAACGTATCAATGCGCCAATGACGGCAATGTGATTGGCAATCCGTAAAGAACGAATATTATTTTCTGTCCATCGAAATAGTCCAGTGTTTATTCACCCCGCACACGATGAAAAGACAATCTTACATCTTCATATGTTATCAAAAACGGATAAATCTTCCACATACGTCTTTTGTTGACTAAAACGTAGGCTGCTTAGTGAGGTTCATTTCTATTGTCATTTTTAACTTTATCTACGTGATAACCAAGGCGCGTGTAAACACACTTGTAGTTTAGTCCACTAAAAAAAGACGTACTGTCGTGGGAACGGGCTGTAACGTGATTAATTTTTGAACATGGAAATAAATTCTACAGTACTATTCTACTCCTACAAAAATGCATGGCCTCTTTTCTTTTTTTCGCAATCAATATGCCACAAAGGATGTATTAAAAGCTTTTTTTATTGTACACTTTACAAAAGCTTCATTTTGTAAAAAAAGTGAAACAATGTTACCGTTTCACCCAAAAATTTTGCGGTTTTTTAGACAAAAGGGAGTTGTTGTGGGGAAAGGGAAACTGCGAAATAATAATAGTGGATGTGACAAAATACAAACGTTCCGATGACAGTGTAAACAGTGGGTTACTATTGTTACTAGCCCTCCGCAAGCCTCGTGAAATTGTATCACTGGTTATGCCAAGTAGGGTCTGTGGGACCCGGCAATACTGAATCGTTTTTTTTATTATTTGTATACTTTTTCTTCTTTTCTGTTTTATGACCTTATAAATAAATTTAAAACATTTGAGAAAACTCCTTTATTCACCATGAACCAAAATAAAACCTTCCAATTTTCTATCTAACAAAAATGTAACGCTTTTTTCGTAATCGCCTAAAACTTTTGTTTATAAACAAAATAACGTGTGACGTGTTGAATAGGGACCATTTTTTTGCAGGAGAAAACTGAGCCCAGTAAACAAATATGTGTACTGCAAAGGTGAAATACATTATTTTTCTTGCGATGTTTTGTGTTATGACATGTTATACACCCATGATTTATATTAGGGAGATGGTTGATAATCATCAACATTTTCAGAATACAAGTGAATGTAATTTAAAAATTTATTCTAAATTATGATTTTCTTCAATTAATAGTTCTTCAATAGCGTTAGTCGTGAAGATATTTTGAATAATTAAAATCTTTGAAAAAATTGAGAAATCAATAAAAAATGCCTAAATAAAATAAATTATAGCTACTTACAAAACAACTACTGCATATGCCTGTTAGGGTACGTGAGACCCGCGCGGACTTTGACGACGCACGACAAGTTCGACTTTGACGACGACTTTCGAGGGCAGCGTGGGAAGAACTAACTTCTCTTCGTGTAATGCTAGCTTGGCTCATTAGCGGCAGATACTGAAACGCGTGTCCTTTGCGCGCAAAATATTAATTATTATAAACCTTTTTTAAATGCCCTGGGTCTATTAGACCCTACCAGGCATGCAAGGGTTAAGTAGAAGGCCATTCATATCACGTTACTGAATATAACAAAAGCCTTTTCGAACGACGCGACGTTTCTATTCTAAAAGGCAGTATTTCCAGGCGATACCCCGTGGAAACATCTTTGAAGGTGTTTTCTCTATTATATTATTCCGCACCAATATTAAATCGAGCCAAATATTGTATTATTAAGGCGTTTATATAATTTCAAAGACATGTAAATTACTGAGAAGTTAACCAATTCGATGGTCGACGCTGTATCAACTCTTGAAGCGTGCATTGAGCTTCTCAGAAGCTGGGCGATCTGTACACTCCACCGAGCATTTCAGATAACTAGTGCGCAAATATTGACTCCGTACAGATGACAAGTGGGCCTCACTGTAGGGTTTGGCAATCACTTATTGGAATCCTCTTGATACCGAAGATAAACCTTCGACTCAAAACGGAAATCAAACTGATCAATTCCCATCTCAGAAGAGAAGATGCATTTGATAGACTGTGTTTATTGTAGTTGTATTTATTTATTTACAGTCACTTTGGTTTAAATTAAAAAATGTCTATATCAGAAGAAAAGTGGTTTAACAGTGTTGTCATTCTCTCCAAAGGCATGTTCATTCGTAGGTTGGTCCTGCCTCTAGGAAAAATAAAAAGCTTGTGCTGTCTAGCTCTGATGAAGTTATCGCAGACATAAAGAGAAATTATTTACATTTTTAATGTTTGATGTTTTCAAGAACTAGTGCCAATGTTTAAATCTAATCAAGCGATCGTTACGCCTGATTATTTTAATATTTTGTTGGACTAAATTTGGTGGAGAAAACGACTTCCTCAAGTGTTTTCCAATCATTTGGAGGACTATTGATGTTTATTTATTGACGACAATTAGTTGCTATTTACGTAAAACGTAGAAACATAAAACGATATACGCTTATTGAAATAGATTGTTTTAAATTATGGTAAAAATATCAAATGTCTAGAACAGATATGTATCTACATTGATCGAGTAAAATATTAAGTAAACTACTCTAGTTGACTGCTGAAAGTACACGACTGTTCTAAAGTTAGAGGGTTGAGTTATATATATATATATACCTATAGCATACTCATTATATAGTTACCGACTTTAAAGTTTTAATCGTTTCGAAAGCCTGGATATTGCCGGCATTGGGGAAATGCCACAATCATTATTATTTACACAAATAAATATCATGTTTGATTCAAAATTAAACTGAAGTTATTAAACTCCATGAAATTCATTTAATTTATTCCATTCTTATTCTCAATTTTGGAGGCGGGTATGGATACCGCCGCCACCGGTACCATTTATTTGATAACCAGCACCTCCTCCCTAGGCCACCCCAAGTGGTTCGCTACGTTTGGTGACTTTGCACGGGTGCTCGGATTGATTCGGAGAATTGTCTAGATCTTGACGAGGATGCGACTGCCCACTGGGCTGGATTTGAAGAGACTGGTTTGACCTTTCCAGCAGGACTCTTTCGCAGTGGGAAGGATGGATTCACACGACCGACACTCCTCGATTCACTGACGCCCCAAATTCCTTCCCACCCGCATATACGAGTATTTTTTCTGCCCTAATCTTCCTCTACTTCATTTCCTTAAAAAATACCCTCCACTCGTCACGGCATCCACGAAGATGACATAGGCCTAGAGTGAAATCATTTCCATCTGAGTCTCTACTTATGTATAAATTAAAAATGAAATCCGCCTATAAAAAATACTTATTATTTTAAATAAATAAATAAAAAATGTGACCGCTTAAACTAATTCCAAGTGTTGTACTTTACTTGGTCGTCTTTATGAACCATTTCGGCAAAGTGTGTATAAACCTTTGATTTCTACTATAACTTAAAAGGGGCTTTAGCAATCCAATATACGCTACCCGTAAATAGTTAAAACCATCGTAAAACTAACGAAACTAAATTTTGCACTCGGCCAAAGTGATGGGAATATTGACGTAGCCGTTTCGGCGGGGTGGGTACTTTTGTAATAATGTATGATAAACTAGAAATGCTTAAGGGCGGTTCAGGGGTTAAATAATGAAGAGTCTGGGGAAGGGAAGACCGTAATTATTTTGCCAAAGTTGTTACGCCACTGGATTGTTAAAAGGTGAAGGATGCAGTAACTGCCCTTAGAAGTCAAGGACTGGAGATTTGAAGTTTCCAAGAATTTGATAGCAAATATATTCAATGTGTTATATTTAACAAGTCTTTTAACTCGATTATAATATTATGTTATTAGGTTGGTGAATTGGTAAATACACGATCAAGTGAAGTGATTGAATCAGTAGTAATTTTTAAAAACCTACAATTTTATTATTTTTTATTTTTTTTTATATTTATTACAGATTAATTATATTGTATCTAAAAGCTTCCGGATTTTAGACATAGATGGCAGTGCTAAGAGCTGTCCTTAGATTCTGCTAGATGTCAGGTAGTTTAGTACCTGTGGGAACCGACAGAGGGTCAAGCAGTTCTGGGTCGGTGTTCACTGGAACCTTCTGTTCAGATACCTGATAGCCAGCTTCTAGTTAGGTCGACTAACGTGGTCAATATTGTAAATACGCGAAGTAAATAATAAATGCAGATAAACACAAGAATCTATTATTCCAAATAAGTAATCTCCATCCATAGGAGAATCTGTTAGTATGTGAAGTAAAACTACAGTGCACTACTTTAATGTAATCCTATTACAATATAGACCACATCACTATAAATACGTGAACATTTTTTCAATGATATATTTTAAAGCTCTTGCTTACTACTTGACAAGCTACTTTCAGTAGTTTAGCGGGTAAGAAATTCCAATTGTGTGCAATTTTTTATACAATAATAAAAAATAAAAATAAGACTTTATATAATGATTCTTAAATCCTTCAAGGTGAATGTTGAAAAGGTTGTAATCATAGAATCTTATTTATAATGATATATCTAGGTCTCAAGCAGCACCATACCTCTTGTCATGCCATGCTGGGCAAGAACGTCCATTCTGCCATGTGGAACACAGAGCAAGTCGTGGTGTCAACCCTGAAAGTAGTTGTTCGGTATGAACAGTTTATAACACTGCATTGCAGGAGATATAGTTATCAATAAAATAGTTTATTATTTTAAAGTCTGTTACTGTAAGGGTCCCATTCCTCCTAAATTGGAGACTGTCGTTGCGCTGGAACACAATTATGAAGAAGGTTCCATTGTAGTTGATCCCACGAAAGTTGAACCTCAGCAAAAACAGTTGGTTTAAGAAAAAAACCGTATACCTAATTACACAAAACATAACTAAGTGTCCCCGAAGGGGTGTGCAGAAATGATGTACCGTCGAATAACAAAAGATATTTGACATAACATATTTTTGTTCAATTGCATCAAGAAAAAACTACTTGTCTATAAAAAAAAAGCTAATGCATATAAGATAAAACACCACATTTCTGACCGTGCTCCAATTTCTGACATATGTAACACAAATAACGATTTTACCAACTGAAGTAACATTCCTACATATAATTTTTTTTTGATATTAGCGCATCGACAAAGTTGTTCCCCTCTCCCTCTAACCAACGTTTAGTCTAATGACTATTTGACACCCATTTCTACCAAAATATTATTTAGTGTACGATTTTGGTGATTTTGTGATATTGCACATTTTTTCACCTTTTTCGGCGAGTAAACCAAATTTTACAAAATGTGATGACACAGTTCACCAATATTTTACGTATCGTTTTTATATGTTTTTCAATAGAGTATTGACTGTATTTATACATTTAAATGGAAAATAATATATTTTAGTAGATTTATGATAGTTTTTGAGCGGTCAGAAATAGGTACCTGTTTTAATAGGGTGACCATATTTCTGACATGTATGTCAGAAAATGATACGCCTCCAAAAAATCATGTTCATATTTCTGACTGGTATGTCAGAAATTGATAATTAACATAATTTGGGGGTTTTTAATCCTGACATAAGAAAAACGGGTGCGCGACCAAAACTTTATTTTAGATTTGAGGCCAAAATACCCAACCAAATTGAATAATTAAAAATATGTATGAAAAATATCTATCCGTCTCGATCGAGATAGATATCGGGCGTGATGTCTTGTCAGATTTGTGTGATTTTCGAATGCTGTTAAATGAATAAATAATCTTGAATACTTGCATGAATTTGTCTTTAAAACGACCTAAACTAAAATCCGTGACAGCTCACAACTGAAATTTTGACATCGGCCCATAGAAAAAGCAAATAACAGCCATATTAAATCACACAAATTTGACAGCAGATCTCGGCCGAGAACTTTTTCGTTCCCACAAAAGATATAGCTCGTCTGGTGAGTGGTTCGAATTTCATAAACGAAAACAACAGGCCAAAGAATGTTTAGAGCGAGAAAAGAGTGCTAAAAGAGATAAACTAAGACAAAAGAAAGAACATGTTGTTGCCACTAAAAATAAAAAAAGAGCTTAATACGAAAAGAAAAAATCATCAAACGATAAAAAAGGATTGTTTTCCTACGTCAATTGATTTAGAAAATGGAAACTACGTTATATTTTTAATTGTGGGTCCAGGACAAATAAGTGCCATAAAGAACAGAAAATAAATTCTATGTCATCATGTGGAATAAATTTTTGGAAATGACCAGAGAGAGTAGATCAAATATATTACAATATCGGGGGTGTTATCGAAATAATTGAAGATCCTATATCTAGAAACAATCGAGGACGAGGTATTGAAATGAAGAAATATAAAAATTAAAATAACAATTTTTGGTTTTGTAGATATTTTGTGATGGAACTCTTATAAATAATACAGTGTTCAATGCCTACTTGGTATAAACTTCCTAAATGCAAAGTACCTATACTTTTTTTTTTTTTTTTTTGTTATTTTTTACTGTACCTATTTTAATTTCGATGTAATGCCTGAAGAAGGCAAGATACAGTTGTATGGATTTTTAGTATCTTCTATTGGTACCTTGCTTGTTACACTCAAGGTTTCTCCTAATTCTTTTTTATGAGTTTTCCTTATTTCTTTATAATTCTTTTAATTTTCGTTAATTTCATTAATTTCTTTAATTCTTTTTGTAATTTTTTCTAAGAACGCAGTATATATTTCGCTTGTTTTCTTCTGTTTCCAAATTTCTGTCCTATTCTCATCAGTAATTCCAAAGTTTTTTAGTTTGTAATTTAGTCTAAATCTGTCTATATCAAAAATTGAGCATTTTTCTAATTCGTGGGTGCTGTCCTGAGTAGATGTTTTGTCACACGGGTAAGATACGGTTAAGTTCCTTTTTGGCGTAAAACAACAGACAAGTAATGTAAGCGATGTTGTATACCAAATAACAATGTTTTAATTAATTTTCATCCCTGTATAATTTTTTTTTTATTTTATGTTTAATAATTAATAAAGTTTCTCCAAAATACCGATTTTTGTTTTGAATGTTGTCCACATAGCTTTGCATTTTATTTGCAGGTATGATCGAAATATCAAGATGTATGTCGGATACTGGATTCACATTGATTTTGGTATGTCAGAAATACGAATAGCCATGTCAATCAATAGGAACATATTGATTTTGCTAGGTCAGAAATAGGTGTTTTGTTAGCGTGTCACATATTAAATAATTTTAAATATTTAACAGTAATAAATTTACCAAAAAGTGAGATTTCATTAATTGAAATTGAATAATGTTTCCAAAAATTCCATATTTCGTTTCAATAATAGAAGGTTGATTTTAGAAAAAAATATTGAAATTCATGAAAAAAAGTGATAGCTTAATGTGATAGAAATAGGGTGTTTTGCTACCAGCGTATAAGTTTCAACTTAAAAGGCGGGTATGGGTACCGCCGCTCCGAGAACCATTTATTGGATAACCCACACTCCTGCCATAGGTCAACCCAAGAGGTTCGATACGTTTAGACACTTAGCAGGGGTGCCTGGGTTCAATGAGTGAGGTTTCTCTAGGTCTTCGCGTCGGATGCATTTGCCCACTTATCCTTCACACAGCATCCCAAAAGATGACATTTAACTTAAGACCGTCAGTAAAAAGGGGACCGCTAAGTCCACTAAAGCATCTGTTTGTAATATTCGATTTTAAAATATCAGCAACTTGATACATAAAAGTCCCTAGTCGTTGTTGAAAGGAAACACATTTTTATGTAAACATTTGTTTTAACCATATTTTCTATTAAATATTATCTCATTACTTTCTATTATTTTCTATTAAATGTTTACCTCATTACTGATGTTACCTTAACAAAATTTTACATGTGAATAAATATTCGCCGTGAAAACATTAATATATTAGTCTAGAGCTAGACTTTGCATGCGAGAACATTGCTTCGTGGTAAAGCTATGAGCTGTTACCCTGTAGATTTACCTAGTTTGTTATTTTTTTTTATATAAGTTTGGTTTTTTTTTACAGTAGGTAATTAATAAATGTTTTCCATGAAAATGTTTTACAAATTTTAATCCAAAGCCAGACTTAAAATGTGAGAACATTGCTATGCGGTATAACTATTTATAGCCCCGTAGATTTTTTTAAACCCCTTAGGCTAAATTGTTCGTTTTTGGGAGCAGCTCATATAAGTCTCCTAGAATCGTTGTGTCTCCCTTACTATCGTTATGAGAAATATGACTAAACGGTGTAAGAAATAGAATAAAAGTTTTATATTCAAATCAAAAACTTTACAACACAATGATTAAAATGTCAACCGCTATGAAATGAAAGCACCGCAAATTGAAAAAAAATGAATTTTTTTATTAATTATATTTACGTGTCGTTTTAAATAACGTTTATAAAAAATATGTCTTAAAAACATTTACATAATATGTGTTTTTATATTTCTTGTTATCAATAATTTTATTTATAAAAAACATAAGTTGGGCCATTCTTAAAACTTTCCCATATTTACATACATGTTTTTTTTTTATTTCAAAAAAATTATCTAATTATTTCAAATAATAAAATTTGAAAGCGTACTTTATCACCTTTCAAAAACAATTTTTAGTTTACGGATACGTTCAGAAATATTCCATTTATTTGGATTTCATTACAAAGCGGAAATATTCTGACCTTCTGACGTAATATGCCCGAGGCCTGATGAGCTAAAAGGACGATTTCATTTTACTCTGAAACGTGAAATCAGGTTGTGTATTTATCAGGCTTTAATAAACCTGCACAAAATTATACTTATTAAAATAATTTGTGTTTCGGAATTGGCTTTGACTTGACTATGAGCCGTTAAAAGCAAGCCTGCGGTAGGCTATATAAAATAACACATGAAATAAAATTAAAAGCGTTCTGTTTATTTAGCTTCTCATATTATTTTATAACAAATTTCTAATTAACTCGGCCAGCTAACCTGCTAGTTTCGTATACGGATGAGCTTTTTTCGATCCAATTTCTTTTCGTATAAAATTTATGGATAATAATAATTGGAAATTTTAACTAATCATTGTAATCTTTTTTAATTTTATAATTTTTTTAGCTTTGTTTCATCAATTATTCTAATCTTGTGTGATATAAATAATCTGTTTTTAAATTGAATAAAACTTATTATTTTATTCAATTTAAAAATTGAGATTAAAGATGTCAACGTCCTCAATGACACATCTACCTTTGAGCTTCTAAACTGGAGAGAGCTGGCACAAAACTGAGATGAATGGAGGAAGACTCTTGAGGAGGCCAAGACCCACCAGGGGTTGTAGAGCCAAGAGTGATGATGATGATTTCAAAATTTTTATTATAGAATTTGTTTCATCAAAGTTTTGAAATTACTAATTAATTAAAATTGAGTATTTTTTCTTGTATTCTATTAAAATTATTAAAAATAAATATATATAAATGATTACGTTGGAGTAAATAAAGATAAAATTTATTTATCTTTCGTTGTATTGCGTTTAATTTTTTTTTTTTGTGTGAATTCCGCACGAGAGACATAACTACTCCCAACCTTCTGAAGCCATTAAGACTATGGCAAGTTGTGAAAGATGGGGAAGAAGATAGTGGGTACCTGGCTACCCAGATCTGGTCACCAAACACTACTTATTTCAAGCGATGTTTCAATTCTAAATGACGGTCTTACAACAGAGCGATACTGGGTGTAACTTCCACTATTGAATGTGCCGCAAATAATGTGCAATAACACAAATCAAACAAATAAAATTTACCTGCCCACGCGGGATTTGAGCCCGCGACTCCCGCTAGTTGACCTAGCTTTACCTCTCAACCACGTAGGCCTTTGTTATTCATCGTGATTATATTACACCAATTTAAGAGGTGGGTATGGGTACCACCGCCCCGGGAACAATTTATTGCTAAACACCCCTGCCAAAGGTCAGCCCAAGTGGCTCGCTACGTTTGGTGACTTAGCAGGGGTACCCGGGTTCACAGGAATGTCGTTTCTCTAGATCTTGTTCTACGAATGTTACTTGTTACCAGGTTTCTCTAGGTCATTCTACGAATGCGTTTGCCCACCTACTGTTTGGCGGGCCGGATCGAGAGAGACCCATCCTAGACCTCTCCAGCTGAACTCCCTTAACCCATCGCCTTGCACCGCAGTGAGGCGGATGGATTCATACGTCCGTCACTCCCAACACATTGACCCCCAGACCCCTCATACCTTTTTCCTTCCCAAAACTTCCTCGCCTTCCATTCCCTTAAAAGAGCCTTCACAAAGCATCCCAAAAGTTGCAATAACCCCAATAGGGTTTTTTTCCTCAGCGCCTCGTGTGTGGAGCTAATGTAACAAAAAAATTTGTTATAAATATTTGTAGTTCATTAAAAAACAGTGTTTTGCATGTCGTTGAAGAAAAGAAATCGTAATTGTTTAAATTTTCAATGAATAATAATATGTTTTTTAATAATAAGCATAATTTCGGAATAATTGTAATCGTTCCATTATTTACGATATAATATTAACCGCATTACGAAGTAATGAATTAATTATCAATGGACATTGTTATATGGATGTTAGCACGAAAACAAAGTCAACAGTCCTCATTGTCACGTGCAATACCAACACGTCTTCTCATTGTTAGAAACACCTCAATATATCTTCCCATTGTTACATTCAACACCAACATATCTTCCCATGCTTGCAGTTACTTCGTCATTGTTTCCGGGCGTCGCGCGTCGGCGTCGGTACCTCGAGCTGTTACACCTTTGATCTTTCCCGTAGAGGCTGGTTTTAGCTGAACCTTAGAAGGGAATATTTCATCTCGGTAATATATAGGATCTTGAAAGTTTACGACGGTGTTCTGCTAAATTAAAGTAAGTTAACTACTCAAATCTTAATAATAAAACACGGTAGTTAAAATACACACAAATAAAATAATAGTGCATCGTTCTAATGAGAATGGGAACCGTTTGTAGAAATGTGTTTTTCTCTGAATGTTGAATTTTAAGGGAACACGATTTGGGAGTCGGGTAAGGGTACAGCCACCCCGGGAACCATTTATTGGATTACTAACGCCCCTTCCATAGGTCATCCCAAGCGGAGATGGCGGAGATGAATTGGCGGCGGATTCAACTTCCCGCCAACTGCGTGGCAGGTCGGATCTTGAGATACTGGTGTGGGAGATATTTTGATCTCTCTTGCAGGACTCTTTCGGAACATCGCCTTGCACCACAGTGGTGGGAATAAATTCATACGTCCCTCACTCTTGTACATACTGACCCCGGATTCCTATCCACCCCTCATTCCTTTATCTTTCCCAGGACTTCTTCATTTTCTAAAAAGACCCTCCACACAGCACCCCCAAAGATGTCATAGGATATGAGGGGAATTATTTTCCTCATGGCCTCCTGCGTGGAGCTAATTTAAAAAAAAAAAAAAAAAAGATGGTTGTTGAAAATTTGTTTTAAATTGTTTCTATAGTCTGCCAGCACAAACGCGTTGAACAATGCTCACTTTTGATAGAAGGTTTATTTAAATTGGGAGTATTGTATGAATTTATTTCAAATTATATTTTTGTCGAGCGACGCAACTCATCAGGAAGTCCAGCATGGGCGTTTATCAATATGGTAAAACTCTATATCAATGCGATAATAACTAAATCCGTCATATATGGTCAGTTATGAATATTTGCGAGTACGGTCAACAATTCGTCGCCTTAGTTCGTATTTGTCCAACAGACCATTTTCTTTCATTATTTTTATTCAAAATTTTCTTTCATTATTTCAATAAAACATTATGATAGGATTTTAAGATAAAGCCATTTTCGTATAGGTAAAGGTCTCATTAGTTCAAATAATTCTTAGTTAAGTGATTAACAATAATTTTTTATACTTTATTTTTAATTTTATAGTGGATATAGAACAAAAACTAAAATGGTCTGTTGGACAAATGAGAACTGAGACGACGAATTATGGTAAGAGATATTCCGACAGAGGATTTATCAGATAAGTTTTGGTTAACTGTCAACTTACGCATCTATTTGGATAATGTCAGTCGTTTTTCAAAATTACTAGAATATTAATGGACGGGGTAAAGCTCCTAGAATTGAAATAAGCTACTAAGAAGAAACAAAGACGGGGTGTTTGACATTTCGGAGTCCCAATTTATAGAAAATACCTCCAGTGTGGCCAGTGTATATAGAAATATTGGTTTGGCAGTCAACAATTAAACAGTGTTCTCGACATCGATATAAAATCATCGGAAGTTACGCTTACCAATCCGATATTGTGCTTCAGAAGAGTCTTCTTATCGACACTTCATTTATCGTCACATTGAATGGTTTTCTGCTCCCTTTCTGCTCCAGCGATCTTGTAAAACGATATAACGATTCCTGAACGTTAAACCTGAAAATGGATTTCCGAACAAAACGTACACAAACATCGAAGCGGCATAGCTGGTTTGCGACCACAAAAATTACAGAATGGCATAAACTTGCCAGTTCTTTTTTCACATTAGTCGCAGAAGCTCAGACGTAATTCATTATTATTAAAAACATGCATCAATAAGTGACCCATAAAAAGTCTGCACTTTATGTGACTTATTTGAAATTGTAATCTATTTTGATTCGCTTAGTAGCGATTTGGTATTTTTAGGGACGAGTGTGACGTAAATGATACGTGTCTTAATGTTGAAATGACTAAACATTAAATATTGGTTACCAGATCTGAAGAGCCAGGAACTTCTTCATTCCCTCTTTCTCGTCTCCCTCTCCCACCCATCCCCACTTCTACAACCTCACAACACACCCCAATAGGGGCTATAGTCTCACTGGCTGCAAACGGCCGGGTGCTGTTAGGATTTTTGTGAAGTATTCGCATTTAGAAAATTTAAATACTATTTCTGTAATTTTTTTTAACTGGGCAAAGGTAAGGAAATGTGACTTGTGTTACTTTGTGGTATCGTTTTAACTAAAAGAATACAAATCACTTTGCATAAACCACTTATTTAATCAAAATTATCAACACATTTCGAAACCAATTGTTTCTTCGTCAGGATAAAATGAAAAAAAAAATTCACACGAAAATCGGATACAATTACCTTCAAGAATTGTTTAACAATTATTGTATCGTCGGTTGCCAAGAATGCAAAATCAAATAAGAAGTGTCTGAAAACACCTTTATTCAAAAAATGAAAATCTACCATCGGCAAATCCAAGCTTTTGTCTCTAAGAATGAAGGAAAGAAGAGTGGACAACAACAAACAACTTGGAAGAGAGTTGAAGACTTCACATACTAGACAGTCACATGTTGAGAATTCCCTTGCCGATTGTCCAAATATAGAAGAGTTGTTTACACTAAAAGCACCTATCTGAAAGCAGTACAACATATATAAAATGAGAAACAAATTCTATGAAAAACTTAACCCCCATACACAAAGTTTTGCAGGGAAAAAATCAACGCAAAAAAATGGTGGTGGAGGCGAATCTCAGGAGAAATATCTGTGAGTGGTTTAGACAAAGACAATCCCAATTCTGGGCTGTCAATGGTATTATCCATCTTCTTTCCGGGGTCAATGGTATTATCTAACCTACGAAAAGTATGAAATAAAAGAAAAATGAAATTTGTTATCAATTTGAAAAGTTAATGGTTTTCATTCCTAAGACTTCTGTGTCTCAAAGCTTTTTGCTTCGTTTTCAGCATTAAAGTTCGTTTGGAAGCCTATAAAAAATCGAGCTCATTTGAGCAATTCAAAATGCAACTCAAAAATCTTCACTGGTAATATATCCCGAAAGAAATAACTTTGCTGAATAATATTAAACTAAATCATGGAATGGCTCCGGCTTACTTACCGGAACTTTGCAATCCTGAAGATTCTAATGCGCGACAGCCATCTCTCAGCCATTCTCATTCGCGACGTCATCAGTTATTGAAATTTGAATGAATGAAAGCACATACCAGTACAAAGTTTGGTGAGCGTGCTTTCGGAGGGTCAGGCCTGGATTGACCGACACACGATAATTGTGTATATTTTTTTGTAATAATTCTTAAATTACTTAAGAATGTTTAAGGACTCACAGAATCCTAAGCTAAACTGAAAACTGGTCTCTTTACAAAATCATATCCTGAAATTACAGTAGCAAACCAAATTTACATAGCTGACCTAGCCGGTTTAGATCTTCAAATAAAAGCAATTTACACATTAAGTATTTCATTCAATGCGTCGCTAATGCGTCATTCTACTAAACAAAAAGCCTGAAAGCGTTCACGGTACGACATCTAAATAACTTTTTTTATGTGAATATCGCACAAGAGTCCCGACTGCTCCCAACTATTTGAATCCATTGAGACTATGACTAACTAGGCTTCCCAATTTCGGTAAGTTGTGATACTGAAGGTAGTGAGGAGTAGAGGCAGATGGGGAAGAGGAAAGTGGGAAAGTACCTGGCAGTTTGGTCACCAAACACTGCTAAAATCATTTCAAGCAAAGTTTTAATTATGAATGGTGGTCTTACACTAACTAGGTCGATACTGAGGGTAGGTATCTTTCACTCTCAAACTTCACTTTCAAACGTGTCGCAAATATATCATTTTAATAAATACATAGCGAAATAACGCAACGAGTACTCAATCAAATAAATTTTATATACACAAGCGGGGATTTGAACATGCGACCTTTGGATTGCTAGTCGTCAAACTTACTCCTCGACCACGGAGGCCGTCAAATAAATTAAAATCTTAAAATAAATTAAAATCTTTGATAATTAATAATGCTAAAAGGAAGTTTCTGTGTCTATTTGTGCATAATAAGATAAAGCGTAACAAGTTATATTTGTATAGCGAAATTAAGATGATTTTTCACAAAAACGGAGCGATACAAATTTTACAATCATATTGATAATTTGTATTGAAATAACTATTTCATTTATGTGATATTTTGTATTTTGCGCACTGCACAGATCGGACCAAAAAAATTGAAAATCTTCCGTTGGCATAAATAACACTTTTAAGGCCTGATTTTCGGAAATTAAATCCAAAGTACAAAATTATAGGTGCGAAGCCGTCTTCTTCTTTTCGTTTTAATTTAACAGTCCCTTCGAAACAAAAATAACAAACAAACTTCGAACAAAAATACTACGAAAAGCCTGTTTTTTGAACCGCACTGTCTAATTCTGAGGCAACGTTATATATTTTGAACAAGAAGGTTCCACGTGGAGACATGTTGTAACTATAACATTTTATCTCGAATTTTTCGCTCGCCGGCCTGTCAATAACTCATTTTGAATGCTCCGATGTCGTACGCCATAAGGCTCCCTAGATTACCTCATATACATGATGTTGCCATTTACTTTTAGTGTGGTATTTGAAGGACAAAAAATGGCTAAAACCACTTTGATGGATTCGAGCAACAGATGTCTTATTTAGACGTTTTTTTCCTAATATACTCATACTTATAATGACAGTGATATTTTATTGACGCGGTGGAGGCTTGAATAAACAATATACTCGTATATTTTTTTTATGAAATTGTTGTGTATTGGAAAATCATAATTAATAAAAATTTTATTATCTCGACGTAGATTCGACGCAAGGGCCTTTTACTTTTCTACAAACCCGTACGGCTTTAAACACGTTTTAAAATTTACGCAACTCATACAAATTTCAGCGACACTGTATATATAATCTGTACAAGCCACGCCCGAAAACCGCTTTGAACGTATAGCATCGTCTGACACGAGCATGAAAGTGCTATTTGGTGGTCACGTGACTTAGTTATCGCATCGACTGACATCTCAGATCGCTAGTAGCTAATTGCTGAAAGTTTTTAGTTTGTTTCATGTAATTTTCGATTCGGACACTTCACTCGCGCGCTTTCAATATTTCCGTGAGACTGTCTCCAAGTGGCTGGAACGAGTAACCACTAGCAATCACTCGCCACGGCAAGACGGCAGCATATACGTCGCGCCGTGTGACTGAGCCTTTAGTACATTTAAAACATACTTTTTAGTCGTAGCGGTCGAAGCTTTAAAAAGCGCCTGTAAAATGGTATAATCGATCCAATAAAATTGATTATGTATGTAAATCACCTGAATTCGCTTAATCTTTGGTCTCTTGGCTCAGAATAATAAGTTTTCCTAAGCATATTCCATTACTTTCGTAATTCTTCAGAATATTAAATTAATATTAAAAGGAGGTTTCGAGACTCGAGAAGATTGTAATCTTGCTTTATTACAAATTACTTAACTTGAATTAAAAAACGTAATGAAAATTGTGATAATATTGATAGAACGCTTGTAGGACGGTTTGGTTGGTCGAATTAAAATCAATATTACTATTAGTTAACATTGTTAACCAATGTTTAAATCAACTTAGTTTAGGAATTCATTAAAATTTCTTTTCTCAACAAACCATTTCAAGCAGATAAAAGAATGCGAGGTGTTGTTATATATTTTTTATATTACTATGTGAACTCAAAATAGTTTCGTCTACCACATATAAATTCAGACAGAAAAAGTTGTACGATTTTAATGAGGACGCTATTCTTTGATTGCTCATGTTATGAACTGTGTTTAAGGCAAAACTATGGGGGGCAGAAGTGACAAGTTCAAAAATTCCTTTTTTTTCTATTTTAAGAAATCCTCAGTATCGTCCTAGGAATTCAAAATAACAACAATTCAAAATAATCATCCAATAACTTGATATTACTTATGGTTTTCCTTAGTTACCAGATCAAAGCTGCTTAAAACATGCATGCTTTTCAACTGTACACATTTGCTTGTTTACGGCATGCTTGTTGTTTACTCATAAATGAGTATCTTCGAAGCAAACAATTAATACATATGCTTTTTAAAAGCAAGCCTCAAGTAGGAAGCCTATTAGTAGGAATGCGAGAAGAAGATATCAACGGTTATAAAAATCGTGTTTGCATGCTTCCGCAAAAATTTCATCAGCTACTCTCTAAAATTAATTATTTATCGAATCATGCTCATAAGCAAATCTATTCAGACAAGCGCCTAGCATTCTTACAAATGAACTGGCTTTTTGTGAACGTGCTCACAGTCCTTAATGAGAATAATTTTTTATTAGACTTTTATCGAATCAAATATTTAATACGTAGGAATATCATCTGCTTTTGAGCATTTCGCTCTCTGGTACTGAGAGGTCCCAAAGTTATATGTATGTAATTGGATGGTACGTACTCGTATTAGGGCATGGAGAACGCAGAACTTTCGACTCAAAATAAGCATCACTTAAAAAGCAATAATATATTCGTGAAACAAAAATATAACTTTCACGTCGATTTCCCGAAATTAAGAAATAAATTTGACGGAACTCGCCGCGGTTATTATTTTCGCATTACTTCGGGCGGCATTTCGCTACGGTTATTTAACCGTGAAGGATTAAATCGTGCACATTATTGCTATATACAATTTTATCGTACTACGGTTTATTTTTCGTTCACGTATGTAGTCGAAAAGAGAAATGATCGGAAAAAATGTAAAATCGGGATGATCTGAAACCTTCGAAAACAAAAATGGTTGTTAAACTTTTGATTTCCGTCCATATTATTAGTACTACTTAGTTTAGTTCTCATTTGACCTTGTTGGTACAAAAATTAGGCTTCTTGTGACTTCACATGGCTCCTTGTGACGTCACGGGTGTTTAAGCGTGTATCGAAAAATTAAAATTTGAAAATTATTGTACCTTTGAAACTAACTAAAATATGTTACCTGCTGAAATTAAAAACTGTGCCCAAAACAAACAATTGATGAATTTACTGAAGACTTGGCTTACGGAAATAATTGATTTGTATTAGCTTACAATGACATATTATTCTAAAGACTTTAAAAATGATATTTATGTTTTCAAAAATTTATTTTTATCTATATTTCTGTAAAAAATTAAAATTTATTTTATATAATTGTAAAAATGTAACTATTAAATCACTTTAATAAGATCTTTAACTTAAAGAACCCGTTAGACAAACTGCTAAAAAGTAGTTTATCGGGACTTTTTGTCTTGTATTTGTAAAGTGTATAAAATAAATAAATAAAAAATAAAAACTATAAAAATAAATGTTAACCTTCAAAATGGCAAAATTGGAAAATCGGAAAACTTAAGGTGTGGAAAAGGTCGGAAACGGGAAATTTTTATAAAAACATTTCTCTTTTTGATTTTGTTATGTAAAGTTTGGAAATTAATCATTTTGGGAAATTTTAGATCTTGGAAAATTTTATTTTTCTGAAAAATATCCTTCTGGGAAAATCGCTTAATTGATCGGAAAATAGGTCGAATATTTTTTCAATACATTATCTTCATTATGTTATTACGTGGGGTTAGGAAATTTTCTATGTTGGGAAGTTTTTAATTTTTCTGAAAAATGGTCGGAAGTTTTTGTAACTGAGAAACTCAAAATTGTGTAGTTTTTTTAAGTCTTCTTTTCGGAATGTTCAAAAATAACTTCAATAGCCTTTTTGAAAATAACAGAGGGCGCCACTTCCGCTTATAATCCTAAACTGTACAGAAGTTAAGATAATAATTAAGATTAATGGTAACAATAATGGATTGGTATGATGTACATTCTAATTCATATTGTATACATTTCTATGTTATAAGTTATAACCTTTCCAACACATTACTATTTGATTCATTTAATAATGTCAGCTTTCTTAAAAACATTCTTCACAAAATAGAATGCCTTTTTACAGACACATCTTCGAAATCTCTCTAACCATTGGATATTTCCATAAAGTGGGCACGATATTAGATTTATTATTGCGTGGGCCAAAACGGCAAAGTCGGGCAAGCGAGGCGTGGGGGCAGTGAGAAGCGAGGCAAATTGAGGGAAACCGGGCAACGAGACGCGCGGGGCAACTCGAGCAAGTGGGGCTAAGTGACAACAAAAGTCTAACATGCTGTAGGCTCTTTTCACGTAAATTGGGAATAAGGGAATAGATTTGAATTTCCAAAGTGCTCCAAAGAACGCTAATGACCGAACGGGATGTTTTCGAGTAATCTGCACGCCATTTTGCCATCTTTTGATGGCGAAAATCTGGTTTTGATAAGCAATTTTTAGAGTTTTCTTTTTACAGCTCGCGCGAGCACGTGTAAAATACATTATCATATTTATCGGATAGGCTTGACGTGCATGAAATTCTTATCTTCCCTGTGTTCCGGGTCGATTATTAATCTTTTAGGTTAAATTTAGCCCTCGTAAGTGAAAACGTATCGAGGACAAAACATGATTCCTTATAATAAGTTCTATTTTTAACCAATTATTTTTCCAAAGGTTATTTGACGTATTAGAGAAGCGTTCCATGATGACTTAGAATCAACTCAACTCAACACCTCTTTGAAAATTCATTAAATTTTAAAAAGTTATGAAAAAGTTATCAAAAAATAAAATAATAACCCACCTAACCTACCGTAACCCATTCAACTAATCTTTTTCATCACTTTTAATGACTTTTTATAAGAGGTGTTTAACGGTCGCCTTAAAGAAGACAACTGTGAATATTTTCATTTCACAAGAGCCCAGTGAGACCATGGCATCCCCAATTGGAGTATATTGTGAGGCTGGAGGTAGTGGGCAGGGGAATCAGATGAAGGTGGGGATGACGTGGCTATTCAGATGTGGTTACCAATCACGGCTAAAGCCATTTCAAGCAAAGTTTCAATTTTGAATGGTAGTCTTACACCAGGGCGATACTGGGAGTATCTTCCACTCTGGAACGTGCAGCAAATATAGTGAATAATATTTTTAATTAATTAATTGTAAAATTCGCACATCCCGTAGAAAAAGTGTCGTAAGTCAAAGAAGTCAATTTTAAAAGGAGAGCGAAAACATACAAAAATAATTGTTGGAAGTGTTTGTTAGTTAGTGTAGGAGTGGATGGAGAGTGTTTGGTGTGGTGATCCTATCCACGTCAGGCAGGATTGCCTTCATACCTTACCAATATTGAGGTTTAAAATGCTCCTTGAGATCACGGCACTTCCAAGCCGTGATCCTGTGTTCAGGCTTATAATAATGATGATGTTTAATTGAAAGCACTTATTTGTCAGCGATATTAACTTTTATTTTAAAATATTATTTACAACAAATATGCGTTCGCGTACGAACGGGTAGAGAGGTAAATTTCCGTGCAACCGGATTGATCGAGTACTAGAAACGGAATAATAATATAATTGCATTTCGGAGCAATCGGTGAGATTTAGTGCGGGTCATCTGGGATACCATACGCGTGAAAAAGTGTTGTGAATAAGTACTGCCATATAATGAATGATGTAATCCCGTCGAAAAGTGGTACTAACGACATCACAAACACTTTACTTTTCAGAGTTAAAACGTAAAACAAAAAAATTTTGAACGTTGTGGCAACTTTTTCATAGCCATTTGATAGAAACTTGTAATGGTAACCTTGTAATAAAAAGTAGGTTATATAACACTATTAGTAAATGTTTCAAAACAAAATTGAAAATTGGCACTATCGTCCGTTCTCCAGTAATTTTCAGAAACATCGCTAAGGTATTCCAATATTTCGATAATCTATTATGCTCAAATATATGCCATTACATAAAAAAAAATACTTGAAAACATAATATTTAATTGGCCTTAAACAAATTTCGTGCTTTTCACAGATATAATATATATTCGCCATAATATAATTTACCAAAGGCAAAGCAATAACACAAAAACATGATTTTTTATTAAGGGTAAGGCCTTTTTGCCTCTCCTTGGGCGATATAAAAATCCTGTATTTTATTCTTCTCATTAAAAGCAGCATTTTATCAGTACGATCTGGAACAACTGCTGCGGAGCGTCTCTAACTCGCCCGACGCTAAAAGGTTTTCTTCCTTCCAACTTCCCGACTGAAGGAATAAATCCGCGGACTCTAAATCTAATTCTACTACCGGCTAAGGAGCTCTTTGCAGGGGTAAGGAACCCGTGGAGGTCGTAACGATCTGTAAATGTTAACTGACGTTACTTGGGTGCGGTAATTTATTTTTAAAACATTGTGGAGATAAAACGCATCTTTACCATAGCAAAGTCTTTTCTGTCAAAACTATTTATACATTCAATTTAATCTTAGTAATCCGTCACTTATGAGGTCCAGAGTCTCTAGTTATCCTTAATTATCGGTGTTCGTGGTCGTACAATACAATATAAAAATAAATTTATTATCTGTTTAAAGATTAAAATCACTTTATTAGACACGAAACAAATTATCGTCGCGAAATCTTTCTCCTATAATGTAATGATGACTTTAAACTTCACTTTACATCGGTGTTGTGAAGGCCCCATATCTTAAGAAACTTTATAAATCTGAAAGAAGAAAGAAGTACGATAATAAAACTATAAAGGTCTAATCAATTAGCATTACTTAACATTTTAAACCTCTGTATCATACAAAACTAGCTGAATTCCCCGACGATGCCCGGGCTTTACACAGAGTTTTCAAAATCAAATGTATACAGTGACCTTCCTCTTGTTTTAATGTCACATGAGAAAGGTTTCATCAACCTCGGCATAAAACTATAGATTTTCATACAAATTAAATCCTCGTCCACCACGTATAGACTTCTCCTTTATATTTCAACCAATTTACACAAAACCTTGACAAATTATATACGTAAACCTTCCTCATGAATCACTCTATCTATTGGTGAAAACCACATTAAAATCTGTTCAGTAGTTGTGAGTTTATCACGAACAGACAGACAGACGCGGCGGAGGACTTTAATTTATAATTATGTAAAAATAATTAGTTTTAATGCGCATAGGGTTCAGCTCACATTACTCGATTTAATAACCAAATAATCATGAGAAAACGTGCAAAGTAAACCAAGTTATTATTTACGTTTACATTATTACATTGCAAGTACTTTCGCCATAATGCAATGTGATAAATAAAATAACTGAGAGTTCAAAAAAAGAAAGTTCAGTAAATGACAGTTCGTAATAGGCTTATAAAATAGACGATTATCTGGTCTGTTTATATGTAAGTAATTCTTGTAATAATTTATAATCAGGCGAATTTGTAAAATATCACTAATAAATTTTAAAATGTTCTATTAAAATTGACTTTTCGAATGTAAAATGTTCTATATTGACTTTTTAGAGTAGCCATGCAAATCTCCGTCCGCTGAAAGCAGTCTTACGAGTGTAAACGGTTAATGATTACGTTTTCCATATCAAAAGCATGGCCTTAAAAGAATCTGCTTAGGTTTAAATAAATTAGGAACTCGAAATAATTCATTTTTCTAGTATTTCTCGGAATCACACCGTCACACAAATGGCATAGGTACTGCAATGCTTTAATTATGACATTTTTACATAGAAGGATTGGCCATTTCCCTAGTGAAAGGTTTCGCACCACTTCCATTTCATAGAATCCAATAGGGTACTATCAATTCAAAGTTATCAACGTTTCAAATGCTATCCATTAGTGGTCTAATTGAAGTTCAGGACCTGCTTACACATGCGCTGCTTAGAGAGCATAACTCCCCTTATCCGTTGACTATGTTTGATATTAAGTTACCCGGAATTCGCCCCGGGCATTCTCTATTCAATTTGCAAAGTTTAGCTCATGTGTATTGACTATGTAAGACGCCCGAATGCATACGATTAAAGATGTAGTACAATGAATGCGGTGTACTGTGGTATCCCACATAACTCACTAGCCAAAGTCAATCTTGCAAGCAATGATCGTTGATTTCAAATGGTCAGTAAATTGATGAAATACGCCTAAAAATCTAAGAAATCTGTCTTCAAATACTAAGGTGAGCAACCTTTTTTTTCATTTCATAAATTTACATAATTTCCTTTGCGCTTTTCTCAATGAGATCAAAATCTGATCTCATCTGTTTCTTCAAAATTATCAACTGTATAATCGATTAATTTACATTATTACTACAACTCATCCCATTCAATATACCTTCTCGTAGACTAAGAAATAAATACCTTCTCTTCCTCAATCAGCACTCCACTAATTATGGTTATAACTCACCGCTCTCCAGAATGTGTAGAATGGTCAACTCACGACAAGACCTTGATTTTTTTGGTGTAAGCTTAAATGATTTCTGTCGCTCTTTAAATAATTGGTTATCTACTACACTATATAAAGAGGTAATATTTGTTTGTTTGTTTGTGTATTTGTTTGCATCGAATAGGCTCCTAAACTACTGAACCGATTTGAAAAATTCTTTCGCTGTTAGGAAGCTACACTATTCCTGGGTGACATATGCTATATTATATTTAAAATAAAAATTGGCATCTCTACTAAAACTTCAATAATGTAACCCAGGGTGTAAAAAAAATACCTAAAATATTCTTTAAATCGCGTGCGCTGCGAAAACTATTGATGATAGAATAAAATAATGTACTACAACTTTATAGAACACATCATTATTTACAAAAAAGGTCGCGACAGCATATGTCTAACTATTATGGTTATGCCACAATAAGTATTCTTTTATTTAAAAAAATTAATTAATATGTCGCCGCTTGAAAAGGCTCTTTATTTGTATCTTCGTTTTAATCCTTATCAAAATAAATTTCTTCATATTCAAGACAGCTTCAATATCTTTATTTAATTTTTTTAATTTTTCAATTCGGATATTTAATTAGAAAGATATCACGAGTTTAAAATTGTTAGTATTAGAAAAAAGTTTCGGCTACGGGCCGGGCGGGAGGAGTCAAGAAATGCAGTGCCAGGGGGGTTGGCGGGACGGGGGAGCGGGAGAGCGGTGGTGGGGAAGGTGGAAGTGGAACGCTGGAGGGGAACGCACGGGAAAGGACATGTAAGGAGTAACATTTTATTTAATTGAATATGGCATATATTATAAAAGAAAGTCCAAAAAAACGTGCAGCTCGCAAAAATTCAGAAACGAGTCCCGGTTCGATCAAGGGAGTTATATGGTGTGGTAAGATATAAGGGCTGAAAGTTTCGCCCTCTTGAAATTTCTAGAACAGTCTTCCGGAAAGTTCTAGAAGGTTCCATAGAGCTGTAGAAAGTTGTGGAAGGAGTGGCGGAGTATGTCGTGGTATGATCAGGAATAGGGAATCAGGAACATCATTGTGCAACATTACGGAACACTATCTTATTGTCCTGAGCGAAGCCGAGTAACCCAGCTAGTATTTTATATTTTTAACTTTAATTTTTGCAAAGTCTTGACTTGACTTGGCACTTCTATTTTCTCTGTTTGTCTTTGCTCTCGTGTACCATCCTTATTCTTACAATGTACATTGTACATTCCCAAATTTCGTAATACTATGTTGTAAATTGGACGTACATAAGTCTGTAATAAATAAATAAATGGGGATAATTGCCTTCTTTCTCTTCTGGTGCCCTGTCATGTTGCAGGAGGGTTTTCATGCTAGATCATAGGGGTGATATTTACCCGTCGGAGTGCAGTCTCTTAAGTAAGTTTCCTAATCATTAGGTCTAATATATTCCTGAACTACGTTTTCGATCATCTTCTCTTCGATCATCAATAATATTTTAAAGGACGCGTTTCTTTATACTTTTTTTTACCTTCTTATACAATTTGGGTGGGAGTATGGGTACCACCGCCCCTGGAACCATTTATTAGATAACCCACACCTTTACCATAGGTCACTCCAAGTTGTTCGCTACGTTTGGTGACTTAGCAGGGGTAACCGGGTTCATGGGTGAATTTTGAGCAGGTATTGGCGGTGTAGAGAGTATTAGGAGCGGTGCGAGAGGGAGAGGCATGGAGAATCCGCCACAACAATGAGCTCTATGAAATTTATCAAGCTCCCAGACTCTCCACCCATTTAAGGCTCCAAAGATTAAGATGGGCCGGACATGTGCACCGAATGCCAAGCATACGAGTACCGAAGAAGGTTCTGACAGGACACCCGGGAGGTAAACGAAAGGCGGGCAGACCTAGACTGAGATGGGAGGATGATGTCAGGAAGGATGCAAGAGGATTACTCCATGTTGCAGATTGGAAGACGACGGCCGAGGACAGAGGGCGGTGGAGGCTTATTTTGAAGGAGGCCAAGGCTCGAAATGGGCTGTAGCGCCATTGAAGAAGAAGAAGAAGATTGGCGGTGTATGCATCTGCCCGCCAGCTGCATGGCAGGCCAAATCGGGGGCAATGATTGAGGAAAAAATTTTGATTTCTCCTGCAGGACTCTCTTGGAACATCGCCTTGCACCGCAATGGGAGGGATGGATGCATACGTCCGTCATCCCAGGAAACACTGATCCCCAGATTTCCCGCCACCCTTCTACTTTTTTCGTTCCCAGAACTTTCTCTCCTTCAAAAGACCCTCCACCCAGCATCCCCAAAGATGACATTAACCCTAAGGGGAATTATTTTCCTCAGGACCTCCTGTGTGAAACTAATGTATAAAATATCTATATAGGGTGTTAATGGACGTACACTTGACTTACTTTAACCAGAGATTCCTGACATTATTTGGAGTAAAAAAATGTAAATGAAATTTTGGTCTCCGGTGACATTTTTGTTTTTTTTTTTTACAAAAACATTACAAAAAAATGATAGGTGCTTGGCAATTGGGGGCGCAGTTAGGGGTTGGGCAATCTCTCGGCTGAATGACCAACGATGACATTAAAAAGTTTTTTTTTTATTATAAAAATAGTCGTCGAATAAGTCACTTTATTTACTTTACATGTTTTACTCCAAATAATGTCAGGAATCACTCGTTAATGTAAGTCCAATACGTCCCTTAACATCCTGTATATTTATGTATATCGAAAAGTCGTAAGCTTTTATCTTACGTTTCAATGTTGATTAAAAGGAATAAGAACGGAAAACGAAATTAAGGAATACGAGGAATATTAATTATTGGTATGCAGAGAAGACCGTCGCAATTTATAGCAAACTACCATTGTTAGTTGATTATTGTTTACTGATAGATGGTCTATCTATTTGATTTGTATATTAAGTATCGTTCTCTTGATCCGTCTAGGACCTAGACGCTCTCAATCCCTCACTGGCTCTTAAACATTATATTTTCATATTATTAAATTTATTAAATTTCTTGGCGTGATATAAACACATATTACAAACCTTAAAACTACTTACACTAAACCTTTCACCTAACTAATTTTCGCTTTTAAAAATGTCTCTTTATCTCCCCGACTTGTTAATTCCCTAATTAAGTTTTAAAACCTGTTATTACACATGTCAGGCGTAACTACCAAATGACATTCTATGACTTACCTACCTAATACTCGTAATAGGTACATAACCATGTAAAAATTTAACATCTTATAACTTATATTATAATGAATTTTTAAATTTTTATAAGAAAAACTTTATTATTTATACTTTTTTTAAGGTTATTCCCATCAGTGAAATATATCATATTAGAATAAGTTAACAATAATAATCCAAACGAAAATATGAAAGAGAACAGGTTACTAACCAATTCTTAGAATGATTGTTTCCAATGAAAAGAGTCGTTGCCAATATTATGGAGAAAAATAATTAGTTGATAATAACGTAATTCTAAAATTTTAAAATATGAGATTGACAAATATGACGGTTTGACAGAAGGTGGCAATAGCGAAATTGGTTGACGCGCTCGTCTCGGTTAGACCAGGTCTGGGTTCGAGTCCCAGTTGCGACCATTGTCTTTTTCCTGTTTTTCTGTGTCATATTATTTTTTTTATTTCATATTTTCTTTCATATTATTACTTATTCTAATATGTATTATAATA
Organism: Limnephilus lunatus; assembly: GCA_917563855.2. Lineage (NCBI taxonomy): Eukaryota > Metazoa > Arthropoda > Insecta > Trichoptera > Limnephilidae > Limnephilus > Limnephilus lunatus. The sequence goes on from OU830601.1 coordinate 60,580,503, forward strand.
TACTGTGCATGTCTTATAAACAAATAAATAAATATTGATTTTAGGATATAAAATGAACGTTGGTTTTTTTTTGGTGTACCTCTAAAAATTCCTGATTTGGTAGGTGTACCTTGAACACAAAAAGTTTGCGGAACACTGGTCTAGGTGACTAACTAAGCAAGATCCTGGTTTCTAGTTGGAGAAAACTATTACTCGCCTCAGGAATAATAGGTACTATTCAATGTTCAAACAAGGTAATACACAAGGCTGGCTTTTGACTATGTCTGTTGCACAAATGCATTGCCAAGAATTTAATTAATAATTCAATCAACATTTACATGAATTTACTCTCGAATGCATAATATATTCAATTTCTGTGAATGCGTGTCTCAGTAATCAGAATAGTTAGGTCTTCCGGGTTGTACACACATATATTATACCACAAACGAGAAGATCAATTTCTATTTTGCATTCTGTGCACTTTCGTTGACCGTTTTTCGTTGAAAATAAAGGTTGTTTAAAAATAGTTAGAAAGTTATTTTAAGCCTAAAAAAGGCACGTGACTGAATGCCCTGTAAAATGTAGATATATCAGAAAGAAACTAGAACAGAAATAATTTCTAAGTGTGAAATAATAATACCTATAGTATGAATAAAGTTTTAAAATTCTCTTCACATATTAACATCGAAAAATATAAATGTCGTAAGCACCAAAAAAAAGTAATCTTTTTTTATTTACAGATAGTTTTATTGCCATGTTTCATGAAAAAATTTCCTGGCACTTACAGCTTACATCCTTTTACACCCTATTACATATTATGCGTCCTTAAAAATACACCTTTTTAAATTTTAAGTTTTCAATTAAAATAACAAGCATTTGTAATAAACTACTAAAAAGATTTATTAGGGAATTTATATATAAAAATGGAGAAATCAGTCATTTCAAATATATGTAGAATTACGAAAGTTTTTTTTTAAGATTTATATTGAGGTATCAGTAGTATTTATCGGTCGAGTTAGGAGTTCTACCGAGCCGAACCCTCTGATATGAAAATATCTGGATTCGGTGAATTATTTTCCCATTTGGTCTCTAGTGGATTGACTTATTGTTCTTGTATTGTTTTGTATTTATTTTACTTATTTAGTGCACTTATATAACGTGGATTGGCTAGATCAGTTATTTTCAACCTGTGGTACGCGTACCCCTGGGGGTACGCGAAGCCAAATTGGGGGTACGCAATAACGTGGCACGCATGTAGAATCACTGGTTAAAAATGCCTGAAGTCGTGTTACATTCTGTATAAAATTGCGTAAATGTGTTTGTGTGACTTGATTGTTAAAATCATGTACATAATAAAGAAATTATTAAAAATTACAAATGAAACACCACTTTCATTACACGTGTACAAAAGGGTTCCATGCAAACTCAGAATGAAACCAACTCATAAACACCTCAGAAAGGTCTTTAAAAGCTAAGAAAAAATTATTTTAAAATAGCCAGTAACCCTAACCTAACTTAAGCTATTTAACCAATTTAAAAAAAAAAAATTCTTCACTCTTAATGACCTTTCTGAGGTACTTCTGGTTGGTTTCATTCTGAGTTGTCTGGTCACCGTACAAAAGATAGATAGAGCGAACGGGGAACAACAAATTTGTAGTAAGAGTCAAGGGTTACGCCGCGCGAAAAGGTTGAGGACCACTGGACTAGATAATCATTTGTGAAAAAGTGTGTGGAAGGGTTCAGTCTTTCCTGTGGGGAAGATTTAACCCGGACATAAAATCTGAAGCACCAATTTATAAATATTTGTAATAAATTATAAAAATGTATTTATTTTCATTTTAGAATGGGTACCGCCACCGGGTAACCACTTATTGGGTAACCAACACCCCTGTCATAGGTCACACCAAGTGTTTCGCTACGTATGGTGACTTAGCAGGGGTACCCTGGTTCATGGGTTGAGGTTTGTCCAGGGCTTGGTGATGAATGCGCTTGTCCACCTACCGCATGGCGGGCCAGACCGAGAGAGACTGGTTGAGGAACCTTAATCTCTCCAGCCGGATTCTCTCATCCCATCGTCTTACACCGCAGAAGGAGGGATAGATTCATACATCCGTCACTCCTAGACACATTGACTCCCGGACTCATACATTTTTCCTTCCCTTCTTTCTACTTTTAAACTCTAAAACTTACTACTAAAACTTCTAAAACTCTAAAACTTCTACTCTTTCTTTTCCCTAAAAGGACCCTCCACACAGCATCCCCAAAGATGAGATAGGCCCTGAAGGAAACTTTTTCCTCATGGTCTCCTACATATGTGGAGCTAATGTAAAAAAAAAATTTTGCACATACATAAATAGGCCATATAAGAAGAGGTTGTCTTTACTTTTCTTTACCACTCGTTTTCGAATTGTTTGCTGGTTTCTTTGTTTCTACCCTCTTACGATATGGGTATTTTCCTTGTGCAGTTAATTACAAAAAATAAAATTTTGCAAACTTTCATCGGTTATTAAAATATTTTGCTTATATCTGAATGACGAAAAACATTTTTTCTATTCACAGTGTCCAGAGCTGAGATCATGGCCAGTCCAGAGCTGTTCGTGAGGAGCGGCTCAGACATCAACCTCACATGTGTCGTGAAGCACACGCCGGATCCACCCAGGTAATCATAATATCCTAGTTGTTCTATATTCATATTTCGTACCTACTCATTAACCTCTAACCACTTTACATAACGGCATGTTCTGTTCGGGTACAGAGCTTGTCCAAAGCGTCAAGATTTTGATGGTTTTCATAAGTGAAGGCTAATAAGTACGTCATATCGAAGCGACAGAATAAAAATGGAGAAATTCTTGATTTTTTTAATGCTTTTTATTTGACTAACTTTTTCAACATGTTTCGTCATCTTATTACGTTGAATTTTTTTTTTGCTTTACAGGTAAAACGAAAACATAATACATTTTGACCGGTCAGTGGTTGAGTGGGCATAGCGCTTGGGTCCCAACCGGGCGTCGCATGTTCAATTCCTCGGCTGGCTAAGTCCTCCATCACAACACAAGCAACATTTTCGGCTTTCTGTGGTGGTAGTAGGAGATTTTCAAACATTGTTGGGTTATTCGTAACCCGGGAATGTTTGTCTTTCTTTTAAAAAAAAAAAAAAAAAAAAAAAATTTATGGAAAATTTTCAACTGTTTGTATGTCCCACTATAAACTCGTTATAGTGAGCTCTGCCATGATTAAATTGAAAAACCCTCAACTCTGTGCAAAAACGGGTGGTCTGTCGGGTGGGAATGCTATCCTTGCTTTACAGGTATTTCATTGGAAGATGCTCTATGGAACTAACGTCATTGATCCCTTTGGCACCGGTGCGTAGTCGGGAAAAACGCTAAACAATCGTCAAACATGTATACACGGTTGACATTATTTATCACATGAGAAAGGAGCGCTTCTTCGACTCGTTCTTGAGTTCAACCGCTCGGTTGTGGAACGATTTGCTGACCTCTGTGTTTCCTCCTTCCTACAACATGGGTCTATTCCAGACCAATGCTTATTCCTTCCTCTCCTCAAAAAGGCCCTCCACACAGCATCTCAAATGACATAGACCCTGAGCGAAATTATTTTCTTAAGGGCCTCCTGTGTGGAGCTAACTTAAAACTATTTCAAGCTCATTATATCATGTCCATCATGAGCTACGAAGCATAAAATATCTATTCAACCTTCAAAGACTCAGGCAAAAAGCGATCGTATTGGTTGTTTGAAAATATTTCACTAGTAAAAAGGGTCTTAAAAAAAGTTGATAATCGAACGAGGCTGGAAAATAACTAAGAGAATCGCAAAACTATAATGTTAAACCATTTTTAAAATCTAATTCCGAATAGACAAAAAGAGGTGGGCGCTTAATATTTGGGTTTCCCAGAGGAATCTAGTAGCCCCAGGCCCTTTTAATAAGCACTCACTCTTTGACTAGGGTATTAATATTATAACTAATAAAGGGCCATAAGAAAATAACTATTATTTTTATGTTAGGGCCTAAAACCAGTTTCGCAAGAGGAAATTTTGTAACTAAAAAATAATGTATGGGACATCTTATCTGGCAGAGGCCTATTTGGATTATGAAATATCCTTTTAACGGGTTTTCCTGCTAAGAATAGGAAAGCCTTTGCCGAACAATGAGAATTATCTCGTCGTTTACTATCTCTACAGTATTTACTCAATGATATTAAATTTTACTTCTGCCTAAAAGGCATTATTCAAAATTACTAATTGTTTTAAGAACAAAGTATTTTTCTTTAATTTCAGCTTTACGAAGCTGTTTTTTACTTTTTAATAAAAGCACTGAAAATAATTGTACGGTAATCACTTTAGCTTTATTAGGTAAAAGTATAATTCAATATTTTTATAGTGGAATAACTTTTTGGATGAAATTGTAAATTGTGATATTTAATAGTTGTAGATAATTTTATTAACTTACAAATGAAAAATGTAAAACAGAAATATCCGAAAAAGATTCCATCGTATCTAGGAATTGAATACAGGAACTTCGCTAATGGGACCCTATGTCTGGAGCCAGTGAGACCATGCCAATCAAATTGTAGTATTTTGTTAGGCTTAAAGTAATAGGGAGAGGAAAGATATGAGGGAGAGGAAAGGTGGGGAAGTATATAGCTATTCAGATCTGTTCACCAAACACTGCTAAAGCCATTTAGTGTTCTTAAACCAGGGTTATAATGAGAGATCCACTCTAGAACGTGCCGCAAACACACATACTATTTATTATTTTTTTGTAATTAATTGTTAAATAACACAAATTAATTCAATAAAAAAATTTGTATTTGCGTACGCCAGGATTTAATCCCGCGACATTCAGATTGAGAGTCAAGAGCCTTACCCCTCGACCACGGAGGCCGTCATATTTAACTGTAGCATACTTCGACTAAGAACTACCAACAGTACCTTCATTTACTTAACGCATATTTTTGGGTGCTATCTTAAGCGTTACAAAATTAAGAAAATATTCGTGGTTCTTAGTCTATGGTAGCGTTAAATATGACCGAAAGGTGTAAAATCAAATTAGCTCAGTGGTAGAGCAAAATCCCGGCAAGGCAAGTTCAAGTTCTGGACAGTTCGAGTATTTTTTTTATAATCGTTACTAAAGCAGAGAATCTTCTTTTTTGTCTGAATCTTTTCATCTGAAATTTCTGCCTTAACGCAATTCTTTTTAGTTCCTAACGTTATTTTTTCCTTGAGCATTGAGCTATAAATAGTGTCAAAAAACCAAACAAGACACCCAAAATGTATGATCCACATTTGTCGGCTAAAAAAGTCTCCCCAATGAAGTCATGAAAATTTCAGTTCATCTAAAGTTTTGTTGTCTCTAATGTCTTGATAAACTATACTTTAGCTGGTAGTATTATTTTCAAAGTAAACTACGTAGGCCCTCTGAAATTTTCTGTTAACTCTAAAGAAAAAAAAATTGAAGAAAAATAAAAAGAATACCCTTTTCATATTTTTCGTTTTTTCTATACGAAAAAATGTGTTGAGCTCGGGTGTACAAAGCTCTTAAAGTTTTCCATTTGTTAGTGATAAACATTCCTTCATTATAACGGCCGAATTTAATGATCTGCGATATGAAATAACGTAGAGACATCAAAGGAAAACCATTTGATATTGTCATACCTTCTTTTATTTCGCCTTCACATTCATTACAATGGGAGAGGTTATTGCAAAAATAGACGAAAAACAATTAAGGCATGATTGATGAGAACCATTAAGGCACGTACGATTCCTCCATGGAAAATAAAAGAATGGTACAGATATTAATAGAGAAATTAGTCAAAACAAAGAATTCTTATTTATTTTTTTCGACCAGTTACGATCTTGCACAAGACAGGGTAAAATAAAAATGTCAGTGGAGCAATTATTTTAGTCAAATGGTTTTATTTGAATAAAATCTTTTACTTTAAATAACTGAAAGTCTATTAAGGACAGCGAAACATCAGTAAACATTTTTCAATTCGGGAAAGATCTCTGTTGGCGGTTACTATAATATAAATTCTTTAGACTTGGACTAAAAATATTTTTTACAAAACGACGAATATGTTGAGTATCCGCTTGAAGGTTTTTATATGTCTAGGTTTTTGGCCATATTTCGGCCAATTTGCAAATACCCGCGAGCGTCCGCTGGCCAAAATTTGTCCAATTTGAAGAGATAACTTAAAACATTTATTGGAATTATTTCAAATGTTGCCGCGCATTGGAATCTTCTGTAAATCACAAAGCTCACCTTTTTATGAGAGATGTCTTACATCTACAAATTTTGCATTATTTATTATTGACATTCAGCAAACCGAAATTATTGAAATATGTTCTTCTTACAAATCATTGATTATCAGATGATATATCAAAAATGCATATTAAAATTCTAATTTAAATCTGATTATCAAATAAGAGAAAGATAACGCACGAAAGTCATAATATTTAATATTGATCTAAGTAGGTTCTACAAACAGCATTTTTTTAAAAGAATAAGCAGAATTCATGCGTACATAAATTTAACTTTTTTTTTGTGAATCCTAAGACTATCTGATAAACGGTTAAATATGGTTGCATTTAATAGCTCTCTAACAATACAAGCAGTTTATATGTTTCCGTCTCCATATTAAAATTCGGAGCTGTGATCTTTTGAAAGAGCGCGGGAAATTTCCAAACGCTGAAAGTGATCAAGGCTGAAATAGATTATTTAACAGTACCTACCTACTCTCCAGTGGGATGTCATAAAGAGAGATTTTTATGTTCTAAGCGTTACTTACGTTCTTAGTCAATCTAATGTAATACTAAAAATAAAATAAAATCAAATGGTTGAACTAAATAAATGTTTCAATTATTCGGAAGAAATAAAGTATGGGTTCCCTCAAGCATTGGTCCCGGGAACCATTTATTGGATGACCAACACTTCTGCCATAGGTCAGCCTAAGTGCAAGCTATGTTTGGTGAGTTAGCAGGTGTGCCCGGTTTCAATGGGTGAGGTTTGTCTGGGTCTTGGCGGCGGATGGGCCTGCCCACTTGTTGCTTGGCGGGCCATATTTAGAGAGACTGATTGAGGGAGGCTTTTTGACCTCTCCAATCGGTTTTTCTCCACCCATCACCTTGCACTGCAATATTCATTCGATTCACCCCTGGACACACTGACCCCCAGATTCCAACCCATCCCTTATACCATTTTTCTTCTCAAAACTTTCTCTACTTATCTCGACGCAGCATCCTCTAAGATGACATAGGCCCGGAGGAAGAATATTTTACATTTAGGAACGTAAAACTCTCCCAACACATTTTGTATATCTGCCTAGCAATTCCGTATTTTTTGTGAGATCGTTATTGGATAACGGACGTTATCTCCTGTCAGATTTGTGTGATTATTATGGCTGTCATTTGCTTTTTCTATGTACAACGTACATTAAATGAATAAATAATAATGCGTACTTGTAAGAATTCGTGTTTAAATCGATCTAAACTAAAATACGTGACAGTAAATATGTAAAAATCACACAAATCTGAGAGGATATAACGTCGTTGCGCATCGATAATTGCTTTGTTGTGTAATTTTTTCCTTAATTTAAAAAAAAAAATATTCATCTAATACAGTTATTATATAAGTTTCAATGAAACCAATTCAAAACTTTTATTTTACTTTATAATAACGAGACATTTCATCAATTTGTCTTTTTTATTTTATTTTATAATAACAAAACATTTCATCAATTTGTCTTCGAATGACAACCTCTCAAATACCCACATACTCCGTTAGAAATTACTTTTTCACTTTCTTAAGAAAAAATATAATTAATAATTAAAAAAGTTGCGGACTTGGAACAAGTTTATTTTTGGTTCGGTTTTTCCGTTTCAATATTTTATTCAGGAATAGTAGTCATTATGTTTTATTTGAGTTTTTCCTGATGTTGAAAATTGTACGTTCATACATCACGGTTTTTCGGCCAGCGTGATTAAACGCAAAACGCTCAAATCCGACCCAACATTATTATTAACGATTTCCATTGAAATAAAATAAACGATTTGGTCGTTGGGACAATGGAAAACATATTGAATAGCGGAAATATTTACCTGCCATTATTATTTTCAGTATCAGAAAGATTTGAATCAAAATATATTAATAAAGTATTATTTTATACAATTATCTATACCTACACACACATCATTGAAAAAATGTCGTGTTTTAAAATTTTTAAGATTTTTTTGTTATTCAAACTTTTATTTAATAATTTTTTCAAAGCTCTGGGGTGGTATTATGAAGTCGAGAAGAAGAAGGTTTGGCGTTTTTTATTATAAATCTTAAATTTAGATTTGAGGCCAAAATACTTAACCGATCTGAAAAACAATATTTTTTTAATCAATAGAATGTATGTACTGTTTTTTTTTATTTGCCTTGAGAAATATTTTTGATGGATTGAATTTTTTTTACATTTTTTTAATAGCTAACTTTGCCTATTACTGTACAATTGAATTATGAGAAAGGAACGAAGCTACTATAAGCGACATGTCGCGCCTTTATGGTTGCTTCTTTCCTTTCCTCTCGAAGGTTCGGCTCGCTTGTGTATACGCAGCCCACGATATTCTCCAAGTTTACTTTCCTTGATCTTTGTAAAATTGACATGAAGTGAAAACTTCTTTAGCACCGTTGTGATTTGAAACTCGATGAAACGAAAAAGCTACACTAAAAAGAGACAAACACATATCTATAGGATTTAGCCGAATTTAGAGTATGAGATAGAATAATGTGCTTCGTAGCCTCCCCACTCTTGTCTACTTTAGTTTTCTGAAGTTTTCACTTATACCGTGTGTGAATTGCACACTCTGATTTTGTTAACCGTCTTTGAGTAAAAGTACAACATTTAGTTTTGGCATAGTAAATGTAAGCATGTTTAATAACACACATCGGAACACTCGTTTACCGTTGATGCCAGCGCGCGGTGGTATGACATCGAGTCGTTTCACAAACTACAGATTAGTAAAATTGCACGCGTAAGTTACTAGGTGTATTCGTATTTATTATTTTGGTTAGCAGCCACAAGGCTCGTAGATAAAAATCCCTTCCTGGAAGTCTATAGCATGGACGATCGATAAAACCATATATTAATAAGATATTGATCAAATTCGTCATCTATGGTCCGTTATCAATATTTGCGATCACGGTCAACAATCGTTAAAAGATTTTTCGACCGACGCGACGCGACGATTGATAAATTTTAGTCCTAACATAGAATCTGATAAGGTTCGGTTAACTGTCAATGTACGCATTTTTTTGGATAGTGTCGTTCGTTATGCAAAGTTGCTGGCTTATTAATGAACTGAGTTAAACTAGCGAAGCTCTTAGAATTGAAAAAAGTCGTGTACGCGATTCATAAACTTAAATAATTCAACTAAGACGCGACCAATTTATTCCGTTCGATTTTTGAGAAACTTATGTGGTTGAATATGTCTAAAGACCTGATTTACAAATTAACTTCCGTTTAGTGTCAAAGAGTAAGTGCGGACTGCCAATGTATATTTTGGTTATTATATCAATTCAGCATTGTCAATTTAGTAATATTTTTACGTGATTGCTTGGGGTGTTTAAAAATTCTGAAGTGTCAATTCATTTAAAATACCTTCAGTGTTGCCAGAGCACATCTATTTCTTATTTATTCCTTAAATTTTGGCTCGGCTGTCAACGGTGAAATCGTGCTCGGGACATCGATATAAAATCATCGGAAGTTACACCTATCGATCCGATATTGTATTATCGATTTCAATGTGCTATGAGACCTCTTTACGACGTCAGCCAACCTAGTGGCGATATTATTTACACAATTTGGAAAGGATGAGTAAAAATTATTATAAGTAATAATTATTAGCCTGAAACAATCATCTAAATTGAAAAAATCTCTTGAAAGAAGATACATGCCGCCGACGGGACTCAAACCCGCGTCCTTCTGAATTCCGGTCAAATGCTCTGTCCACTGAGCTACGTCAGCTTATCTCCTGCCCGCCAAATAATTCAATATATACTAGGGTTTCTTTCAACAATTACTGTTTATTACATTTTTCCACCTGCAAACAACCAACTTTATTTTACCCTTTATGCTATGGATAAAATTTTTATCTTAAACATTCGTTTATCAATTAAAAATAATAGGATCAGTAAAGTTTTCCGAAATAATTGGAAAAGGAATAAGCCATATGCCAATTTACAGCATTCATTATTAGGTTGTGTATTTTTTTTCTTTAAATTCCAAAAAAGCGTGCTTACTGTAATATTTATTTAATGTCTTCCCTTTTTTAATTAATTTTCACGTGAAAACTGTAAATTTTGCCAATTTATGTAATATTATTAAGAAACTAAATAATACGGTACTTCTTCTACTGTCTGTAGATTATTATTTTACATCAATGACTCAGATGTTCAGCGAACTCATTATTTTTTATTTTCCTTCAGAAATTACGAAACAAGAAAATAAAACAGCGCGAGAGTCTTATCCAAGTTTTCCACCAGGAAAAAAGTTATCATTGTTAGGGCTGGGCACCGGGGAGATTTATCACCACTGCCATCTAGCGACAAAAAAATGTAGCCGAGCCCCCTCGTAATATAGTAATAAGGGCTCGCGAGGACAATTTTCAAAATCAAGACAAATTGCTTTCATTCCGATTATACGAATCCCGTGCCCGAATTTAAACTGAACCTTCCATTTCTTTTCTGTCATGGCGTGCTTCATGATCAATGTGGACGCAGTATGTCTAAGATTGTACCAGTTTTCTAATGTTTAGCAGCGGGAAACAAATGAGAAGTAATAAATATTATTAAAGACATCATTGGGATGGCACTTTCTTTAGAAATGACAAACCTGCCATCTTATAGTATGATTGATCGGATGCTGTAATTTGAGAACCTTTTAAGATCTATAATATCGCGTATCAGTTTGTCGGGGTAGCGAAATGGTAAAGCGGTCACTTCTTACTGCTGGTGCCGTCTCCCACTGGAGGTCAACTATAATCAAAGCAAATATTAGAAGAGAGACGTAGATTTTCTTTTAATACGTATATGTTTACTATTCAAGACTCCCAATTACTCAGGGCCAATGGCACTGGACTTTACCAATTTTGGGGAAAGTTGTGAGCTCAAATGAATGAAGGAAAGATTCTAAACACATCAAAGTCTTCGTAGTGTTGAGGAAATTATTTTGAATGTAGTCCGTTAATCGCGGTGATGTCAGTCACAGTGAAAGAAAATTTACATCGATTTTTTAATTTTATATATGTATAAGTATATATATATATGTATATATTTTTTTTTACATTATTTCCACACAGAAGACCCCGAGGAAAATAATTCCCCTCAGGGCCTATGACATCTTTGGGGATGCTGTGTGGAGGGTATTTTATAGGGAAAAGATGGAGAGGAAGTTCAAGTAAGGAAAAATGTTTGAGGGGTGGGTAGGAATCTGGGGGTCAGTGTGTCCAGGAGTGACCGACGTATGTTATCTATCCCTCCCACTGCAGTGCCAGGCAATGTTCCGAAAGAGTCCTGATGGAAAGGTCAAAAGATTTCTCTCAACAAGTCTCTCCCGATCCGGCTTGCCAAGCAGTTGGTGGGCAGAGGCATCTGCCACCAAGATCCGGACAAACCTATTCTTATGAACCCGGGCACCCCTTCTAAGTCACCAAACGTAGCGAACCACTTGGGGTGACCTATGGCAGAGGTGTAGGTTATCCAATAAATGGTTCCCGTGGCGCCAAATTAATAATATTTACTGAAGTTTTATCTAAAATTATTATCTGAAATTAAATGATGTTATCTGAAGTTGCAGGCGTTGTCTGATCTTTAGGCAGAGTTTTTCAAAATAAGATGTACAGACAGTGTAGACACTAATTTTTCTCTTATTTTTAACGTCAAGTTTGCAAAATTTCATCAAGGAGAATCAAAATTCCTCTTTAAGGCATTGGAGAAGAGGATAGGGGTGGTTTTACGAAATCTTATGTAAACAGTAACCTTTCTCTTGTTTTGAAGGTAAAGTGTGCCAAAATTATTTTTGCAAAGTGTCTTTTCAAATAAAACTGTAGATTTAGATAAAAAAAACAGAGCCATCCACCCACAGATATTCTTCTTTATTTATATAGATGGAAGCTAGTCTGACGGCCTCGTGGGAAATCCCGGCGTTGGAAATAAATTTTATATTTTTAATTTGTGTGATTTCACAATAAATTAATTAAAAATTATATTTAGTATATTTGCGGCACGTTCCAGAGTAGAAGATACTCTTACAATAGCCCTGATGTAAGACCACCATTCAGAATTGAAACTTCGCTTGAATTGGCTTTAGCCGTGTTTGGTGACTAGATCTGAATAGCCGGGTACTTCCCCACCTTCCTCTCCCCCACTTACCTTCAGTCTCGCAACGTACCCCAATTGGGGATGCCATAGTCTCACTGGCTCCAGACAGGATCAGATTCTCCAATATGGACCATACAAAACAATCTAGTCAGCTATTGAAAGGGAGGTCGATAGATGAATTAATTAGTAAAGTTATTGCTATTGATTGCAGAAAACTTAAGACAACTTAACAACTCTAACCCGTTCATTGAACTTTCATAATTGATCCATTCAGAGTCGATACGATGCTTGAAATGGCTTTAACTTTGAACTAACTACATCTGAATAGTTACCTCCAAACCATCCTCCACTCCTTCTCTTCAATATCCTTAAACCTAAAAGCTAACCCCATTGGGAATGCAATCGGGGTAATAACATCATGCATGGATTCCAATACCCGAACCAACTCGAATCCAATAATAATTATACGATAGCCACCATTCTCAACCATTAGTAATATTGATGTAACTACGCTTTATAAAATAAGCTATTTTAATATATATAAGTAACCTTAGGTCAGTGAGCTCAAGTCAGTTGAAGGTTAAATAAACTTACTCCTATATAAAAAATAGCCAGCGCTATTTTTTCCAGAACATGCTTAATGGATATGTAAATGTGTTTTTGATGATGTATTTCTTTCACTTGTTTTACTTTGTGTGGATATTTTTTATTATATTAAATCAACATACATTTGGGAGATTACGCTGCTGGTGCCTAACAAGGTTGAATATATTATTATGACCATTACCAGTTTAAAGTAAGCAATTTACTTTCCAATAGGAGCACTTCATAAAATCTTGGTCCATTACCTGACAAATCACTTCATTCGTAATAGAATAGGGAATTTTCATTCATTTTATAATGACGTGGAAAAAATCGTGTATGGAAAAATGTGTCTGCTAAGATCACGAAAATGTCGCTAAAAATATATGAAATTAAGGTTTTTTTTAGTAATAAAATAAATAAATCCGTTTTGCATATGTCACTGCATAGAAATATCCGGTCTCCAGGTTTATTTATTTATTTTTATAAAATTACATGTTTTTTTTACGTAGCTGATCCGTAGTATTTTTGAATTCGACAATGTTATCATTAATTCACCTTTGTTTGCAGCCTGCATAGGTTGTTTTACAAAATTTAAAAGCAATTTTTTGGTTATGATTTTACAATTTCACGGCCAAAAGGATGATCGTGGAATGTTTATGGGCTCTTATACCGTTTTGCGCTACCTCCTTCTTTAGCCAATGCCAAATGCCATTTAGCAATCATCAGGGCAGATGTCACATCACACATCTGCCCTAATTTTTGGACACTGTAACGTTGTCCGACACGTTGGCTAAAGAAGAAAGTAGCGCAACACGCTAACAAAGGAGTTTTTCACCAAAGGAGTCTTTCAAAGACCACCATTCGTACTCAAAACGTTACTTGAAATGCTGTAGCAATTTTTGGTGACCAGATTTGAATAGCTTCCCAACTTTCCTCTTCTCCATATTATTCTACTCCTCACCACCTTCAGTATACCTACCTAAAAATTTGGGATTCTGGATGGATGGGAGCAATCTGGACTTGTGCGGTATTCGCTTTTTTTAAGATTGCACACTTTTTATACTCCAGGAGAGTAAATGCATTTTTTCATATAAAATTTTATTTTGGATTTGTGGCCAAAACACCCAACCAAATTGATATCTAGAACGGATTTGTACTATTTTATTTATTTGTGTTTTGGAACCTTTACGACATTAAAGAAATCAATCTTCCTGATTTTAGAAGAAACTTTGGGAATTATTTGTGGGTCAATGCCTAGTGTGATGGCCAAAAAATTACCCATTTTCTGTAATATTGTATAAACTTTACTGAATAAAGAACATTAAAAAAAAAAAAAAAAAAAAACTTATCAAATAGATAATTTTATGGAAAAATAATCAACTGTAAACTAAAAACAAAAATTATTTTAAAAATCGATTAAATTAAATAAAAATTGGGCGTAAATTTAAATTACAAATTCAAATTCCTGCCAATAAATTAAAATTTCTGGCCAAGAAAACGCATTTTTATTTATTTATGTAAGTATCATTATTTTAACACAGTAGAGAATCCCTCGAATTTTACGAAATATCCCGATAGTGTATAGTGCCAACGCACAACACTCTGGATATGTTTCCAGAATTTCCACAATTCAAGAGAAGAGTATTTCTTTTAAACGTAATTCTGTGCAAAATAATGATTTGCAAAGCCAAAGCGCAAAAAAGCTAAGCCAAATTATATGGAACTTAATTGGTAAAAGCCCCGAGCAAGTTTACTTGCTTTGCGTGGTAATAAGTGAAGTTTTATTTTGTAGCGGGAACTTACAAACCTCATTAGAAATAATACATTCTCGTGTAGGGCTGACAGTTGCTGACATTGTGAACATAAATTACAGCCGACTGTGTTTAAATATTTTAAATTAATGTTACACTTTTCTCTTAAGATATAGTTTCTTTGTGAAATAATGAAGAAGGTTTATCAGTATTAAGTCCTTTCGTGTATATCACATTTTTGTAACTTGTTTGTGAAACAAACAGTGTAATACACACATGACATGTCTCAGGGAGGCATTAGACCATTGGAGGTATAAGTAACAGATGGTTACTCCTTCAAGGCTTTCGCAAGGCATTTGACCAGTGAAGTTTAACAATTTAACATAAATATATTTGAAAAATAAAATTTATTTCATCGTTTTCAACGATTTTATATTCATTATTATTTTTAATTGATAAACCAACGTTCAAGACAACATTATCAGCCTGAAACACTCATCTACATTGAAAAACTCTTGATGATTTTATATTGTTATTTTAAAGCCGGCATTAAAGCTTGGTTTAAGGCCGCTTTAATCATGCAAACGTCGTATTTAGTTAAGTTTTTCACTGTTCCGACCTTATGCGCCGCGTTATATTTTCACCGCGTTTACACGTAAGGGTAAGGTAAAAGCGAGTTTTATAAAATAATGGATAAATTTAAAAAAATGTTAAGATTATTATGATAAACGATAAACTAAATAAACAAAGATGAAAACATAATGAAAACCGCATACTTATAAATATGTATATTTTTTTTTTATTCAGAGAAAGATATATAAATTACAATAAATTCAATATAATAATCAATTACATAATATGTGTGCATATTTGATTTATCCCCATAAAAAAGCAGGGCTTGTGTATATTTATTTATTTGTTTAAGGTTTTTTTAGAAGGTAGTGTAAATATTATATTATTAACAGTTTTATGTTGAAATTTTTTCCCAAAATTATTTACCAAATCTTAATATATAAAACAAAGTCGGATTAGTTACACCATTTATAACTCGAGAACGGCTGGTCCGATTTTTATGATAGTTATTTGTTGAATTTGTCTCCACCCCGAATAGCAGAATAGCTATTGAAACATCGGAAAAAATTATGAAAAAAAATTATGAAGAAAATTCTTTTCATCATACATTTTGTATGGAACGAATTCTCATATTTTGAAAGAGCTGCAGGAATATTGTGATAAATATAATATTGAGTAGTGAGTGAATTCCAAAAATTCCAAAACGTCAAATGTCAATTTATGGTTTTGCTTTTGTTCTTAAACATATTTATATCAAATTTATAAAGAGTATTTTATTAAAACAATTCACCCCTCTGATAGCATAAGCAATTGATTTAAAACGAATGGCTTAATAGCCATCCCTATGCTTAGAACTACCACGGCTCAGCACCACTATCTGTATCTAGGTGTAAGATGGTAAAACATATTATTATCTAAAAACAAAATTAGTGTAACTGAAACATTGAAATATGAACAATTCAAAAAACAAATTAAGTCACTGAAATTGGATAATGATATATTGTACCCTTAATTTAATTTAATTTAATTTACCCTTACTTTAATTGTAATATTTAATTTATTTTTTTTTAAAGTATTGACCTTATATAACAATTTTTTTTCCTAAATTACGAACCTATGTCAATTAATATTTGTATTTATCTCATAAGTTCTTTGAAAAAAATAATATTTGTATTTATCTCATAAGTTCTTTTTAAACATTTAATTAGAAATTTGTATTTATAAAAAAATAATATTTGTATTTATCTCATAAATTCTTTTTAAACATTTAATTATAAATACAAATATTAATCAATTATTATTTGTATTTATCTCATAAGTTCTTTTTAAACATTTAATTAGAACATTATTATTATATTATTTTTTGCGTGTGAATAAATACTCCTCCCATAAACACGAGCTCCCAGAGCTCAACTTATGGAGTAGTAGAATAAAAAATAAAAAATGTTGTTTAACCTTGCAAATTTTATCATTTTTTAATGTAAAAACAAGTCTTGAAATAAATAAATAAATAAATATATAAATAAATATATAATGCTGCCCCTCTTTCTTACACACTAAACGTCAACAGTCGAAAATGAGACAAACTAAAGGAAAAATACAATAATTAAAATAAATCTCCCTTACACGTATATAGATAAATAAATGAAACGCAATTCTCGTAAGTAAGTGGAAAAGTAAGAAAATCACAAAAATTATAAATCCGTACACAACGCCATCTCTGATACTGATAAAAACATGGACCGTTGCGCATCGGTAATTGATTCATTGTGTAATTTTTAACTTAATAAAAAAACTTAATTAATTCAGCTAATAAATTAACACAACAGTTATTGATGGTAGATACTGAGGCGGTACGAAGTTCTCCGGGTCAGCTAGTACATTATATAATTTACCCTCGTGAGCTCTCTTATAGGAAATTTTAAAATAAGAAAACAACACGAAATTGAAGGAAGTTACAGAAAAACCTATCGAATAAAGGTAAGGACACACGAGCTCATGTAAGCAACGCAATCAACGCATTAAAACTTCTGGACAACTTACAATCCATACATTTACTATGAAAATAGGTGCTTTAGAAACACATTTGTCACCACTCAATGCTAGGCCACGGCACAACGAAGGCGACGAAAGCAATTATGTTACTTTATTGCCCATTTATTGGTTTCATTGTATCTACGTAAAAAAACTGGTTTATAATATATTTCATTGGTTTCCGACCATTTTGTTAACAAGGCCTCATTACCTGTTTTTAAAAAATCTACCTTCCATGACTTTTTTTATTTCTGTGTAACTACCAATATTTATGTGTATATACTTATTTTTTATCGATTGTTATGTCACACCTTTGATAAACGTTTCCCTTAATTGGGACAGAGTAGCTCAAGGTTTGCAGAAATTTCTTCAAACCTTGGGGTAGTCTCATGTCTAGGATCCAACTGATATCATTTTCTAAAACTAACCGAAAGTTTTTAAATGTTGTTAACGTGGTTTATTCAAACTTTTGAATTGTTTTATTATAATTAACTTTCACACCTCAAACGGAAAATATTGATTGGGCAATTGCAATATTCTCGTGATGTAGCTCTGTTATTTGATGTCAATACCACACAAGAATTTCAACTGATCCCAACGATGTTGGAGGGAGGTAGGATAGAGGAAGGTTTGGAAGTACCAAGTTATTCAGATCTGGTCACCAAATAAGGCTAAAGACAGTTCATCTGACGCGCGTCGTTTCGATTCTGAGTAGTGATCTTTCATCAGGGCAATACTAAGAGTATCTGCCATTAGTTAAGTAGTTTTCAATGTTTTTAATCTTTTCTGTTATGCCACTAGCCACCAAGCCAAATCTTCACTTATATTAATAATATAGAGCGATTAAGACTTTACTTATTCATATGCCTGTAATAGTAGTTACTGTAATTTTTTTTATTTATTTGTTGTTCATATTTCTATATTTGATACTGACCATTGGTGGTGGAATTTCATTAAAATCAATATATATTATAAAATAAACCATCTTACTCATAATCGCAGAATAAGATAATACCACGAAAATACGAACGGGTTAGGAGAAATTTGTACCACAATTTCGCCTAACCCGTTCGTATTATAGTGGTATTATCTTATTCTGAGATTATGAGTAAGATGGAAAGTGAATAAAATTGTGCGTCCCGCTAAAACTCAGAAACGAGTCCCGGTGCGATCAAGGGAGTTGTATGGTGTGGTAGCCTTCTACCAATAATAATGTTTCCGTTTTTACCTGAAGGGCGTGTTTTGAAGATATAAGGGCTTGAAGTTTCGCCCTCTAGAAATTTCTAGAACAGTACAGAACATTTGAGAGTATCCGAGAGCATTCCACAACATTCCAGAACATCCCGAGACATTTTGGAATGTTGTGGAATATTCTGGAATGTTGTCCTGGACAAAAGCCGGGTATCCCAGCTAGTATTATATTAAAACAAATGTAAAACTTTCTTCCACTTCATTTATTTGTGACCGTAACCGGTTTCAGTCTGTTAAAGCCATTTTCAGACTGGTACAATTGTTCTTAAATCTATGGTATAAAGGTGGCCTTAACAGACTGAAAACGGTTACAAATAAATTAAGTCGAAAAAAGTTTTGTTTGTTTATATATACGAGATTATCTATATATCTTTTTTTATTGGGTTTCGAACCCTCGACCTCTGATTAGTTCTGTATTAATACCAAACTGTAACCATGTACAGTAAACAGTAGGTTGTGATATTTTCTAATATTCAATTTTAACATTATCTTTGATTACTCGAAAAAAAACATTTAACATACCGTTTTTAAACATTTAATTCATATTATAGCTTAATTACATTTACAAATACCTAAAAATAATTGGATCGATTCGTTTGATGCCCTTTTCAAAAATTTCAATTTAGAACCAACATTTTTACTTGATTCGCACTTCGTACACTTCAATTCAATGTTATGTATCAATTTCCTTTCAAATTGCCTTGCTTGACGCACGCTAGCAAATTTGCGAATATTAATTATGATTAATGAAATTTACGAAGTTAATCCCATTACCATAAATTTAATACTGCATGAATATCTGCTTTAAAACGCCCGCTATGAAAATAAGCAAGTAATAATGTTATGCAATATTATATTATCTTTTGTAAAACTAGGTATCATGTTATTTTATGCTGTCCATATTCGTCATATTGAATCCGTTCAACATCGGTTCTTAAGAGGGTTACTAGGAGCCTAGGATTAAAAAGAGTCAATACTCTTATGATGAAATGGAATTAACTCTAAACCTTTCTTCTTTAGAAGATCGTCATGAAAACTTTGATCTCATTTATTTCTTCAAAATTATCAATTGTATTATTGATTCCCCTACTTTGCTGCAACTTATCCCTTTCAATTTACCTTCCCCACAGACTCCGAAATATGAACAGCCCTTCCTCATTCAACACTCCACTAATTTTGGATATCATTCACCACTGTCCAGAATGTGTAGACTGGTCAACTCAAGTTAAGACCCTGATTTTTTTGCTAAAATTCAAAATGATTTTTGTCGGTCACTGAACAAGTGAAGAAATATTTTGACTTCTAGCTAAGTCTTGACCTCGATTTTCTGGGATTTATATTTGCTTTATAATAATTTATCCTCCACACGATAATTAAATAATTTACATTTGTATTTAATTTAGCGCCATTATTTTGTAAATTGGACGTAAGTCGGTTAATAAATAAATGTAATGCAGAAGAATGTTAAATAACAGTCTGTAAATCTTTATATAACTGTTCATTGATGATTCAAACACAAGTTGATATAACTAGCAGTTTGGTTATACGCTTTCTTACAGGGTGGACAGCTGGACAGGCTAAATTCGTGTAGCCATTGCAAATTGCAACCGAAAACCCTCCACTTCTTCTATTTCTCCTAGGCTGCTAATTGCGCCTTATTGCTGGCCACGAATAAATAAACGAGCATTATACTTGAATACATGGTATTCAGGGTCATTATACTACAGGGTGTTAAAAAGGACCATATTAGATAGCCGTTAAGTATATAACAACCTTCCACATAACACAAGATACACAAACTTTCAAATCGTCACTAAAAACATTTCGTCTAAACAAATGTCATTATACTCCTAAAGCTTTGTCCATTTCGCGGGCAAACGCCAGACTTTTGCTCGACAGTCCCATACAACAATCAAGGTCACAATTTTTGCCAACACTCAAGGCCGTAGTGTTTGAGCTTCCCGTGTTCGGCGGAAAACAAAACTTACATCTCATCCCGGGTGAAGCGGGAAGGCAGGCGGGGGCCAGCGGGGGGGGAGAATTCATTTTTTGACAGAAGTCGCGCGGTGCGGTCCGTGTATGTAGAAAAATCGGAACGGATTTTTGTGGTTATGTGCTATGTATTAGCGAACATAATCACGAGTTTAAAATATTATTATACCTAAATATAATATAATAATAGAAATATTTGATAATATAATATCAAATATTTATAATTATTATGTTGTTGACGTAAATAATTACGTACTTTAGAGTAGAATTAGATTTTAGATAGATAATAGAATTTAGATTCTATAGTTCTAAATTAGGTCGTGCAATAAAATGACGTTATTATATAATGTCATTGGTGCAATAATCGATATTAGTCGGAAATCTTTCCTGATAAACCCTGATCTGTGTTTTCTTCCTGATGCAGGTAGCATCTTTTCTACATCTAACGCATTTTAACATTTATGCAAACGATAAACGTCAAATTTTTTGGTACGCGGACCTAATAATTATGATTTTAAGTTGTAAATAAACACACAGTCGTAATGGATGATTATTTCTTTCGTGAACTCACTTGTAAATAAAGTCTATTAATTTATTAATCGGTTTCAGAGACACGGGAGAAATTGACCATTGTAAATCGATATTCTATTTTTGATGCTACGTAATTATTTACGTAGCAACAAAACGTATTCACTCTAAATTCTTAATAAATAGTAACTTTAGGTCGTGCGTATTTATCGGAAATCTTTCCTGATAAATAAATATCTATTAAAATATCTGTGTTTTCTCCCTGATGCATCTCTTTTGTCATCAGAACGCATTTTAATATTGATATAAACGTCAAACGTCAAGTGTAAGCGTGCCGTGGACAAGTCCGTACCTCAGACCACTTGTCAAATTGTGTGGACCGCGCGAACTTCGCCCCAAACGATGTTGGTGTAAAGTTATGGCCTTGAGTGTAGGCAAAAATTGTTAAACATTTATGACCTGTGTTGGACCCTGCTTAATGAATACCTTATGTAAATCAACTCTGTTTTTTTTTTTTCTCATATGTGTAATGTAACATGTAATTGTTTGGTTTTAATGTTTTAACAAATGTCATTACGCCTTAAGTGAACACCTCACATAAATGAAACACCTATTTTTGTATTTTTATTTGTATATTTGTATTTTTCACATTATAATATTCTTCTTTGTATAAACATTACAATATAACATGTATGTGGTTAGCTGGAAAAAATGGGGTCTAATCATAAGCTAAACCGTTTGTATTTTTATTCGTACAATAAATATTTATCGATTTTGATTTTTGTTGATTTACTTTAATTCGTCACATTATTTAGAGTAAAAAATTTAAATGAAATTTTGGATTCCGGTGACATGTTTATTTTTTTTTTCAACTTAAAACATAATAAAATCCCTAAGTGTTGGATAGGAAGGGTCGGTGAGGTATTGGGCGGTTACTTAGCCGAGTGACCTGTGATGACATGTGTAAGATTTTTTTATTATTTGGTTTAGAAGAAAAAATCGTCGAAAAAATACACTGGAGACCAATACATTTTTTGCTCTGTCAGTAATGTCAGAAATCACTGGATACAGTAAGTGAAATATATCCCTTTATTAAAATTAAATCATTTTGGCATCTATGTAAGTTATTAATTGGTTCGCCTAATCAGTTCCGATTTAGAAAATTAATCATTAAATATTAATAATTCTGCGCATATATTACGAAGTAATATTTCACATCATCACAGACAACCGAAGTTATTATAATTTATTAAAAATAGTATGTTCACAGATAATACATTAACATTTTTAAAATTTAGAGTGTGCACCATGCACTTAAACTCGTGGTATAATCTGGTTATCTAAATATCCAATCTTATTCAATATTGAATAGAGGCCTTTCCAAGGTTCTATACTATGGCATTGTTGGCATCTTACTATATATAATATTATAAATGCGAAAGTTTGTATGGATGGTTGGTTGGATGGTTGGTTGGATGTTTGTTACTCTTTCACGCAATAAATATCGAATGGAATTTAAAAATTCTTTCACTAATCGAAAGCTACATTATTTGCGAGTAACAACGGCTTTATATATTGGTAAACTCTGGCGTTATGAATGAGCTGTGGCGTTATGAAATTATGTATCATACGTTTTCTGTCCCTAACAAAATCGAGTTATCGCAAACGTCAAACAAATTGTTACCTTGGAAACAATTTAAATTTTAGGCTTAAAAAGAGTGCTTTGTTGTGATTAAAAAGAGTACTTTTTTGGCGTCGTAGTTAATATCTACATATCTCTAAAAATGTTTATTCTCCGAACAAAAAGCATAACGTTGCTATAAAGCATAGCGTTTGAAGTGGACTGTTATTTTCTTATTACTAAAATAGAATTTTTATTTGCGAAATGTCATTCTCATATTTTGAAAATTTCTATTAAACAATAATTATTTTCTATTAGACAAAATAGCAAGAATAATAACAATTATGCCAACAATTATGCCTGTAATTTCCCACTAATACTATGCGAGCGAAGCCGTGGGTAAAAGCTAGTACATAATAATGTCGTGCTCAACACATAAGTCCTTTAGACATGTGCATCTTAAATGTACATTTTGTACATCTATAGCCCGGAAGGCATGCAGCAACATATTATACGACACAAAAAGGAGTGCGGTTGGTGGTTTCCAAGCAATTTTTTTTTTCACTTTATGTGAAACTTTGTGTGGAATATACTGAAGCCGAAAAGAATGTTTTTTTAAATTCCGTATTATAAAAATTACAATATTGTGAAAAATATCTCTTCAACCGCATGCCTAATATCCAAGGTAACATTATTTTGTGAGGAAAATCTGAAAATGTTTATGAATTCTAAATCATGATTTTTAACCATTATAAACTCTAACGGCTTTAGTGAAAGGTATTTTAAATTTTACACAACTGATAAACAATCATTTACCCTATATTACGGTTGTTTATCGGTTGTGTAAATTTAAAAACATTTATTAGTAATGCCCTACTGTAAACGGCATATCATGCTATTTTGGTAATTAACTTGTATAGGTTGATTACCATTCGGAATTGTAATGGCTTTAAGCGTATTTGGTGACCAGATCTGAATACCTTCTTCTCTTTCCCACTTTCTTAAACATCACAACATACCATTATCGCCACAATTTCTCCTGACGGTTAGTAGTAGTTGGAACTCTTGTGCCGTATTCATAAAAACCAAAAATAACCAAAGAAATCAAATCACGGCTGAATCCGGGTAAGTAAAAATATTACACAGACATAATCTCCACAACATATGTAAATGGACGGTCAATTCACGTACAAATTTTATCAAATATAATGTAAAATAAAATACAAATAAAGTGTAAAAAATTAAAATATTCACATTTTATAAACTTTCGCAACGTGTCATCGGTGCTACCAATATATGTAAACTAATTTAAAGCTCGATTGGATTTTTGTGTGGAGAGAAGAACGTATTAAAATATTTTAAAATTCAAGACAACTCAATTACTGTTAAACGTATTGTGAAATCAGACATCAGCAGAATGTTGCCTGCAAATAAAAAAATTAAATTTATAGAACAAAAACATATCATCAGCAATTTTATAAAACGTGCCAATTAAGAACACAATAATATTTTCATTTCAATCCCCATTAATTAGCGAGATGATTATCACACTGTCACTGACAAGACTTTGAGAGATCTTTCAACTTTATGTATTTCATCCGATTTATCGTTTTTCGATTTCACCCCTCAAAAATTGATTTTCTGTCCCGCGCTAAACTTCCCTTACTCGGCTTTCTTCGGGTTGATTCGTATTCCTCCCTCGTTGGCCCCGGTTTCTTCCCATCCCTAACAATAGCATTCGTTTATCTTCTATGCTACTGAGGACTTATCCGGCATAATAAGTTCAAAACTATTATTAATGACAACTACTCAGATCAATAGACCGAAACGAAGGGAATGCCTACTAAATATTGAAATTAATATTGATTGCTTTGGCGGGCTGTTTGAAATTAATTCATAATTAATATGCGTGATGTGAATTTAATGTTGATTCCATCTCGCAGAAAACTTATGTTTTCTTTATTGAATAAGTAACACAAATCAGTCATTGTGTTGGTTGTATGAACATTTTTTTAGAAATTTCGTCGTTTATTTTCTTTGAGTTTATTGTAAACTACAATAATTGTTCAACGACTTCCGAATGCTTTAGAACTCCAGCATTTCCAACTGCATGGAAACACGTAATCTAAATTATAAGGCTGAAGGAAGTAATTGAAGAAAGAAAAGGGAACAGGAAATTCGTGAAATATTATTTTCATACTTGGTTATTGTACATACATAGCAATATTCACGGTGGATATTCGATCCCTTTAACAAGGATAGATATTAGATAAATATATTATATGTATATATTTTTTTTAAATAAAATTCCCCTTTTGACATTGTTTGACACGTCAGTTCTTTTTTACAGCTCTTTTTTGTGTTCGACTGAAAAAGTCTCTTGAAATCCTAGGATGTCTCCATCTTTTCCTTCAAGTACTTCGACAGGCCCTCTCACAGCTTTCTTAAAAATGACTCAGGCCCTGAGGGAAACCTCAAGGTAGTATTTATTAAAACAATACGTCGTTTTTTTAATATGAAATATGAATATTTAGATCTCCTCGGGGTCAAATTATAACGTTATTACAGCACAATCTCACTAATCCGGCACTTCAGTAGACCGATACGTCCAATAATCCGGCACCCTCCGCCCGCACCTCCCTCGCCCCTCTACGCCTATGCGCTCCATCGCCGCGTCGTCGTCTAGCAGTCTAACCTCAAAACTTATCTCATGTGCACGTCCGTACGTATTTACCTGTTGTTTTGAAATGAGAATAGTGTATAATTAAAAACACGGGCAGAAAAAAACGGCATATCTGCCAAAAATATTATAGTTCTCGAAACATGCGAGAAAAGCTTTTTAAGTTTAAAATTGTATGCCAAAACGTATTGTCGGATTCAATATACAAAGAAAAAGTTGATCATGCACATGACACTAGATTTAGTAAAAATGAGGGTTTATCCATTCCGAAAACTATAAATAAATACGGGCAACGGACTCTCACTTATCTTGTCCCTACCATATTTAATAAGATGCCAATGAACATAAAAATCGAATCAAATTGCACCACCGATCTCAAAAAAAAAATTAAAAAATGGCTAATTGATCAAAACTTTTTATATTGATATTGTTTGTAATCTTATGTATAAATATGACTTTGCCTGTATAATATCTGTCTGTCTGTATATTTTATGTCTTTGTATTCTACTTTAAAGTTATTCTTCTGTATCTATTTTGAATATTGTGGTTTCTTGTTATATTTGTGCTTTAGTGTCATATTAATATTGTTAAATTGACCTGCTGACAAACTGCCTTGGCGGTTTAGTGGGTGCTTAAAATGAAGAATAAAAAAAAAATAAAAATAAAAAATAAAAAAAGCAAAGCCTACAAGTTGCACAAAAGCAAACCTCAATTAAGGATTATTTTAAAACTATGTAATTTTGAGATATATTACAGTTACAATAAAGCCTGTAAAACAAGAATACAAATATGTACATACATTATATTTTTTCTTTATGAAATGCTTTGTTTTATTTATTATGATTTTTTCTCTATAATCCAGTAATCCGAACATTCCTATAATCCGGCACCCTCTGGATTTTAATAGTGCAAGATTAGTGAGATTGTACTGTATTAGTATGAGGCTTATAGAATTTGAATGTTGTAAAACTTTTGGAATATGTGTATTGTATGAAATCTTTAGAATAAGAACAGTATGAAGCTTATAGAATGCGAATCGTATGAAAATTATAGAATATGATTAGTATGAGAATTATAGAATATGAATACTATAAGACATATGGAAAACGAACAGTAGGTATGAAACTTATAGAATATAAATAGTTGTTGTACTATTTACATCCTTATGTTAAAATACCTATGCAAATACTATGCTAATTATGAATGTACATAATTTTATGTCTAAAGAACAGACGTTCGGATAGACCGAGTATCGTCTACTGGGTATTTGCTGTGAATGCAATCTTATTCGTAGTCGTGAATCGGAGTCGGACCTCAAATCCAAAGTTAACTATTTATCAATCTGGCTGGATGTAGGTCTCACGTCCTGTCCATATCGGCGGGTCCTCGTGAATTATACAATATTATGGAGATCGGAGCTTTTGTTCTTCAGATACCCGAGCGACCTCCGCCATTCCCAATATAACCCCCAGAACAGCCTCCCACAACCCTCGAGTGAACACGTGTCAGCGAGGGTACAAATAAAACCTTTCCCGACTAAATATTTCAGGTTGATTGACAAGTAAAGTTCTCGCGCCTCCGAAGCGAACTCTGTAATCTTTTTGACTCACCATATTGTTCAGATAGACACGTTTCTTTGCGAGTCGAGCGGAAAAGGAAATGAGGCTTAACACCGAGACGAGTACACGACAAGGAGAATCCCAAGGTAAATGACAAGTAATCCAACGTACACGTGTTTTTAAAAGCTTCTGTAGAAGCTTTCCAAAAATTCAAGTTCATTGTTGCTTCTGCGGGATTAGAAATAAATAAATTTAAAATTTTGCCGTGCTTGCTTTGTTTACGAGAAACTTTATTTTTCAGAAACAAACACAAATATCCCGTTTTCCATATATTTCACAGATTAAAAGATAGGATTTTATTTAAAAAGTATTCTTCAAACTTTTAGTGTGTTCAGAATTTTAATAATCAACATCTTCAGTATTCTGAATAGCAGATGACGGGAATATTAATCTTAGCAACAAAGAAGAAAGTCTAAACCTCTGGAACGGTGGGCTCTGATATGATGAAATTTATTTTTGTCTAAAATATCTAAGACAATTAACTGTTTTCACCTTGCTTCTTTATTGATGTCATGAATTATAGAGCTTTTATGTATCCATTCAACTATGAAAACAAGACCAGCTGGCCTCATATTTTTTTAATTAGGTCATGAATTTTTCAAAATATATTTAAGGATGGCTGTATTACGTAGTCATTTATGGGTAATCTTTCCATTATTTTTAATGTTTAAACTTTATTAAATTAATGTTCTTCCTTGATCGCGCAACAATGCGCGATATTAAGAATTTAAGGAGAAAGTCCTTGCCACGCCGCCAATTTATAATTTCGGTTTTTTATTAAATTCCTTCCCCTTTCATTAATCTGACAGATATTATGTCATTTCGAACAGAATTAAATCTACGGGTGAAAATGTGAATTTCTTATGACAAAGATAAAATTATTGAATTTTAATCTTATGTCTGTGATATATTTGTAATTGAAGTTGTACAAAAACAAAACTTAATATCGTTATTTGACACCATTCAAGTGCTCGTTGTGAGCCAATAGGTCACGCTGAATAGCATCACTAATTTTAATAAAGTACATACAGGAGTGCCTGGGGAAGGGAAAGAGAATAATGGTGATAACTTTTCGTAGCCTATGTCATGTCAATCGGCGTTGTGGTTATACTTTTGTTATTGTTGAGTCTCACGATAAAAGCATTTCGATTCCTAAATTTAAATGAAATTTTTTAAACCATTTTGGTTTTTGGGTGTAAAAACCTATCTAATATACCAATCACTGAAATTTGAAATGCTGTAAATGTAAAGGACAAAATGTTAATTTTAGGAGAGCGAAAAGAAAGTTTTTTTTTCGAACAATCATATCGCCTGTTTTTGTAGATCTATAATTATGAATAATTATAAATAATAATAATATATCTAATAATAAAATATAATAATTGTTACCCTTTGCGCTATGCATAAAAATTTTGTCTTAAACATTAGTTTACCAATTAAAAGTAATAATTAATATTTGCAAAGTTAAAGTATTTCACCAAAAAAATGTAGACATAATTTGTCTCGACGCCATCTAGTGGGAGATTTAGCACTTATAACGCATTTCTCACAAAAATAAAGTTGGTTGTTTTCAGGTGAAAAAATGTAATAAGCATTAAATGTTGAATGAAACAGTAGTATATATTGAATTATTTGGCGGGTGGGAGATAAGCCGACGTAGCTCAGTGGATAAAAGAGCAGTTGACCGGATATCAGAAGGACGCGGGCTCAAGTCCCGTCGGCGGCATTTATCTTTTCTCGGGAGATTTTTTCAATATTGATGAGTGTTTCAGGCTAATAATTATTGCTTATAATAATTATAAAATGACCTTAAATAGGTCTTTCTGAGTATTTAAATTTTTTTGTCAATTTCTTAATAGTATTTGATTTATTTTTAATTTTTCAGAAAAAATTCCTAAAATGCATGTCGGAAAAAACGCACTTATTTTCCTAGAAATACTTGGATGACGTAGATCGATACAGAAAAAATAAAACAGATAAAAATTAGGTATGTATTTGATTAATTTTTGGATTTAATTGGATTTTAGAGCATTTCAAATTTCCGCCATCAATATCTTTATTGTGTTTGCCTAGTATTGAACCCATTACACTTAAGCCCAGAACCAACAATGAAATCACCCCATCGCAGAGTTGAAATCTAATATACTCATCGTTCACTTTATACTTCCCTCTCTTTATTATCTATCTATATTAATAAAAATGAATCTCCGAAATGTATGTTCCCGCATAACTTCCGAACAACTGCACCAAATTGGATTATTCTTCTTTTGTTGTGTTTGTTATTGTCTGGTGAGCTCTGGCATTATGAAATTTGTATAAAAAAATTGCAATAGGTGGCACGCGAGCTGTTTGAAAACTAAATGTACCGAGATTAATTTATGGAACGCGGGAGGGGGAGAGGGGAACCAGGGAGGGGTGAGGGGAACCTGGGAGGGGGAAGGGGAACTCGGGAGGGGGGTTTACGGGACGGGGGAAGAGGGGAAGTGGAGTTGGGAGAGGGAAGGTGGAGGAGGCGGAGTGGAAAGGCGAGAGGGGAAGAGGACTAGGGGGGGGTGGAAGGGGAACGGGACGAATGGGAAAGGACACGCAGGGAGAAACAATTTCTTTATTAAATGTCATAGCAACGCATGCCGAGTACTGACCAAACTGACCGCGTCAATGATACTCTCACGTGGTGTAGGCACAAAAAAGTGGGATAGATACAAAATACTGTTTCAAGAATCTAATTTTATTTTAAATCTTTTTCATTCATTCGTGTTCACCTCCATTTTCCCCGTTCACGGGGTGAGGTTTGTCTGGGTCTTGGTGGCGGATGCGTCTGCCCACCAGCTACATGGCAGGCTGGATCAGGAGACAATGGTTGAGGGAGTCCCTTTGACTTCTCCAGCCGTACCCTCTCGGAACATCGCCTGCACTGCAGTGGGAGGGATGGATTCATACGTCCGTCACTTCTGGACATACTGACCCCCAGATTCCTACCCACCCCTCTTACCCTCTTTCTTCCCATAACTTCCTCTCCTTCTTTTCTAAAAATACTCTCCACACAGTATCCCCAAAGATGGAATAGGTCCCGAGGAGAATTATTTTCTTCAAGGCCTCCTGTGTAGAACTAATGTTAAAAAAAATAAAAACGTTTATTTTTCACTTAATACTCCATTTTAAAAGTCATATATAATTTTCTATTTCACTTTGTAATGGAAAAATAAACTAAAATCAAAATTATATCGACATAACATTTTATTATGTTAATCTTGTATATACCACTGTATTTGAATTCAAAGCGAACGTGTTTCGGACATAACCCGTGAACTATGAAACTTTTAACTGAAATAAGTTATGTATTTTGAATGTTTACATAATTTTCTGTTCCAGCAAAATTGTAATTATTCAAAACTTTTCATGGGTTAAATGTTTTACAAATCGTAACGTTATTTTTTTCTGTAATAAAATGTATGCTTTCTGAATACTTTGTACTGTTGAACCTTGTATAAAAAATTTGTATGTTTTTAGCCTCTCGTCTAATTCGTATGATTTTTTTCATGTTAATCCGAAGCGACCTTTGGGTCTTGAGGTAAATTATGAACATTAGTGCACATTACAATTGGTATTATTTATCGATTGTATATTTTTATTTCATTATATGTTTGTTAATTATGCTTTTTTCCTTAATCAATCTAATGAATTTAGCAAATCAAGATGAAAAAATCCTGATCAAGACATTATTAGCTATTAACAGTCGAATGTCTTATATTTCTTTTTCTTGTACTTTTTTATGTAAGCTCCACATAAGAAGCCCTAATAATTACCCTCAGGCCCCCTTCATTTTTGGAGATGCTGTGTGAAGTGTGAAGGGTCTTTTTTGGGAAAAGAAGGGGAGGAAGTTCTGGGAAGAAAAATAGTACCGCAGGTGGGTAGGAATCTGGGGTTCAGTTTGTCCAGGAGTAACAGACTTATAAATCCTTCCATCCAAGGCGGTGTTCCGAGAGAGTCCTGCTGGAGAGGTCAAAAGGCCTCCCTCACCCAGTCTCTCTCGATCGGGCCCACCACAGCAGATGTGAATTTCACCCCATGAACCCGAGAACCTCTGCTAAGTCGCCAAACATAGCAAACCACTTGAGGCTACTTATGGCAGAGGTGTTGGTTGTTATCCAATAAATGGTTCCCGTGTCCTGTTGATTATTATCGATACAGTTACTTCAAAAACATTTTTTCCATGCAACCAGATACCCGAAATAAAATAATTGAGAAAATATAAGGAATTAATTAATTAGAACTTTTACGCAGGCTTATTTTTAATATTACCGCGGCGTAATCATTTCTTGCTATTTATTTTAATTTATAAATAATAAAAAAATCCCACCTTCAAATTATTTCTGCAGTCCATCTGATTGTTTCGATCGGTGGTCTCGATGGTTTGGAATGCTAAAGTAATTTTATAATTTAAAAAATAAAATAAAAATACTGGTTATATTTTTGACTTCATCTTCCGAAATAAATTGTGTCTAGAATAGCATAAGTGACCTTTTAAAATATTAAACATGTGGGAAGATTATTGTCGAAAGATTTTTTACGTAAGTATTAAAACATTATATCGAGTCACATGTTTTCAAAAAGATTATTGAAATCGACAATTAATACTTGTCCAAAATACCTGTTTTTAAATTAAATTTATGTACAACGCCTTTCTACAACGCAACGCCTATATTATATATTTCTTACTTTCAAGCTAAAGCCATCATGCTATTTCTCCGCAGAGGTAGGCAGAGAGAATGAACCACCACACTTTGTATCGGTCTTATCGCTATCACATGGCTCTGTCTCGACACATGGCTTCCGTGGTCGAAAGGAAAGGCTCTTGACTACGAATTCGGAGGTCATGGTTTCAAATCCCGGTGTGCGCAAGTGAACATTTATTTATTTAATTTGTGATGTTTCACAAATAATTCATCGTGGTTAATCATATTCATTACAGAATATTTGCGGCACGTTCCAAAGTGAAAGATGCTCTCAGTATCGCCCTGGTGATACCTTTTTTATATGAATACCTCACAAGAGTCTCACCCGCTCCCGTCTGGAGCCAGTTAGTCTATTGCATCCCCAATTGGGGTATTTTGTGAGACTAAAGGTAGTGGGGAAGGGAAGGAGATGGGGAAGAGGAAGGTGGGAAGTACCTGGCTATTCAGATCTGGTTACCAAACACGGCTAAAGCCATTTCAAACGTTTCAATTTTGAATGGTGGTCTTTCACCAGGGCGATACTAAGAGTATCTTCCACTCTGGAATCTGCTGCAAATATATCTACTATATATTATTTTTAATGAATTAATCGTGAAATTACAATATTAAAATTAAATTAAATTTATTTGCCCACGCCGGGACTCGATCCCGCGACCTCCGAATTGCTAGTCAAAAGCCTTACCGCTAGACCGCGCCGGCCGTCAACACCGCAACGTCAATAACGTAAACGTCAACGCCGATACACCAACATTTAGAATTGAAAAGTCGCTTGAAAAGGCCATAACCGTTTTTAAAGGTTATCCAAATAGCCAGGATTTTTCCCATCCTCCCCTTCCCATCTCTTCTTACTCTCTACAACCTTCATTTCACCACATACCCCTATTAGGGATGAAATAGTCTCACTGGCTCGAGACAGTTGTGAACAATTGGGACTATTTAAAAAAAAACATTATTTTCTTCCCTTGTATTAATATTTACATCTAACCTAAAGCCTCGATTACGTTGAGCGAGTTTACAAGCTGCTAGCCGACGCATTCACTATCTGCTGGTAAAATTGTTCAGTGTAAAATCTCCTAGTTAGCTAGTACATATGATTACACTGAGCGAGTTTACTAGCAGATAGTGAATTCGCCGGCATATAGCTTGTAAACTCATGCCGACTGTAACGCCACTTACATCGGACAAACAGGTAGAGCATTCTCAACTAGATTCAAAGAACACATACTATGTAATAAAAATAAAAACATCTCTTCAAAATTCGCAGAACATCTCTTATGGAATAATCACGTTCCACTTAAAAACAACCTGCCACTTAAAAACCATTACATATAGAAGAAAGGGTCTTAGATTAAATTTGCTTGAACAATTAGAAATCAATAAACTAACAACGCTAATAACGCTAATTAATAAACTAAGGAAAATTATTTATTCCCCACTACTTAGTATGTTTACCAAACCTCTAAAATATAATGTACTTAAATGAGTCATAGCAATGACGTCATTCTAAATCAATTTAGAAAACCTTTACACTTAGTGCAAGGGAAACCAAAGGGAAAGATTCCGAATGCAACATAATCTCCCTCTCAATTAGTGCCTCTGCAAAATTGGATTTGCCAATAATAAATCAATTTAGACTTCAAAAATTGACTTTAAAAATATTATAAATAAGTCGTCCGTACGTGGCTTCACCACAGTTTGAAAATGACCTTACAAGTCGAAATAGCTTTAACTAAAATACATCCTAAAATACTTGCAGAACTTGATAATAACATTATCAAATTTAATTTTAATTAAATTTCTAAAAATGGAAATGGAGTTCTACGAATTAAACACAAAAACAATTAATATATACTTGTAAATTCGCTCAATGTAATCGAGGCTTAACCACAAACAACCGCATTTTAAAGGTATTTATTGTGTACGTCCGGTATCTTGGGATAAATTAGTTATTTTTTGATTTTTTTTTCTTTATATTTTGAAAATTTTAATACCTGTCATTAATATTATTTAAGCGTTTTCCCAACAAAATTCTCTACCCTCCAACCAAACTCTAACCTTTCGTTAGCCTCTTTCCTTTCTCTCCCGGTTAACCCTTCTAAACTACCTGTCAAAACCAGCACCTGGGATTTTGTTTACTACAATTTAAGACTAGAAGAGCACAGTCAAATTCCTACCAAGAAAAATTAAAATAGAAATTCAACCAATATCATTGCAACCAATTTTTTTATGTTTTGAAGTGAAAACTTCTTTAGCACCGATGTGATTTGAAACTCGATGAAACGAAAAATAGCGACACTAAAAAGAGACAAACATATACAAATATAGGATTTAGCCTGCGAGAGAATGCGATAGTATAATCGGTCTCCTCTTTGTGTAGTGCTTTAGCCTATTGGTCTAGTCTTTGTGCAGTGATTCGTAGCTTCCCCACTGTTGTCTACTTTAGTTTTCTGATGGTTTCACTTCTACCGCGTGTGAATTGTACACTCTGTTTTTTTAAGTAAAAACTTCTTTACGCACCTTTGACTTGGGGAGTAAGCTGGTGAATGCGTGACGAGAGCGTTACGAAATGTGTGATCGGGCGAGGCGAACGGAAGTTGATAGGGAGATATAAGTTAGTGAAGATAGTTACGTTTCGTATTTACTGTAGTGCAAGAGAGAGAGGTGCGAGCACACATTTTCTTTCTCTCTTTTTCTCATAGCCAGTTACGTTTCGTATATCTAAGACACAGTGCAGGCCTATTGTCTGTATCGCACTGTAGGAGCAAAAGAGAGCAGTGCGCGCGCACATTTTCTTTCTCTCTTATTTTATAAGTTAGTGAAATTTTACTTCAGTCGTGTGGTCTAAAGCACACTCGTTTTTTTCAGTGAAACTTCTTTAGCATCGTTGTGATTTGAAATTCGATGAAATGGAAACAAACACATACATCGATAGGATTTAGCCTGCGAGAGAATGAGATAGAATGAAACCTTACCTACGTACAATACTTTTGAATTGGCCGATTTGATTATGAGCTCACTTTTCAAAGCTCCTATTGGTTGGAGATTGGGTGGGTGAAGGTTTCACTTTTACCACTTCTACTCGATTTTTTGTTGTTTCATTCTTCAGCTTCCAAATAAAAACTAAATTACATTTTATACATCCAGCGCATTCACAACTACAGAAGCAAGGGTATATTTTTTAAATTATTTACCTGCGTATAGTTCTCATTAATTTTGTGTCTTCGCATCCTTTTTCAAAGGCGTTTCGCTTGAATAAAATTGCTCGTTGAACCGACAAATTGCTGCATTTCCAGTGATGGAATTGTGACGTGGGTTGAGATCCAGTGGGTGTAACATTCTTGGGCTATTTTCGATGAGGATAGTTGGCAAACACGCGAACCTTTCAATGAAGAATGGATTTGTTTTTATTTAAACGCCCATAGGGCTTTTACATATAATGTAGTATACAGTGAACATAAAGAGTTGACAAAACACATTAAATATAAAAAGTCGGTAACATACAATATAAGTGAAGTAAAAATAGATAATCTGCCAATTTCCTCCAAATCAACAATAATATTTATAAATATGTTTAAAATGCGTAGATACATATTCACAATAGTTTATCAAATAGGTAGAATAGTTCACACATACGGCATTTGAAGTTTACCACGTTCAAATTATTGTCAAATACATCCATATTGTTGAAGTATTTGTTACCGAGACTATGTAAAGGTTGTAGAGCAAGAGCCCGCGACGATCAGACCTTCGTTATTTTATAAAACCTGAAAGTTTCTCTGTGTATGTCCCTAATACTGGTAAAGACGATCCCCGACTATGATGTTTGGATCACGGTGGCCTTGAAAGATAGCATTTTGCTCGCACTTTTGCAAGGTAGCAGTCTGCTAGCGTGGATATTTCGCACTATTTCACTCCCACCACTTGCATGTATATATCACACTCGCAACTACGGAAGACTTTTAATGTGTCTGACAAGGTGAAGGAACGATCGAAACTGTCTGATTACTGAGACAGCGTATGTTGATAGTTCCTCGAGTAATATATATAAAATTCAGCTTTTATACTTTAACGTAAGTACAATAATAATTAATAAATATAATATCTTTCAAAACGATCGTCACGGACTCTTGGACTATTGTATTGTAGAGAGCAAACTACAGTTGGAATGAGATGTATGTATGTATATGTATAAAATGTTAATGTTTGTCTAGTATTGTTCGTGTGCGTACGGGTAGATTTATCAAATGCAGGAGTTCACAACAATCGAATACAGAGTTTAATAATTTTAATAAAAACCTTCGATCATTTATTTTTCGTCTGCTTTCTAAAGTTGGAATATTTCAAATATTCATTAACTACAGGTACTCGTAATTTATATGCTCTAATCTAAAGTGATGTTAAGTTTAATATTTACAAAACGTTTCTTTATATTCTTTCAACATTACGAATCGACCGAAGAGCGACCAGACTATGGAGTTATGTTAATGTCCTATTAGGTTTCAAACAATAGATATGTACGAGTACAACAGTTTAATGATTTGTAACGATTCAAAAATTTTAATTGTTCTTAGTATAAATCGTAATGTTTTCTTTCCATTTATTTACAGTTTTTTTAATGTGGGCCGTGCAGTCTAAGTTCTCACCATTATTATGCTAAGATCCCGCATTTCCGTTGCCCTTTCTAAATAATAAATTATTAGATAATAATAATTTTTCTACTCGTGGCCAAAGAGTTAATTGTTACTACATACATAGGCGTAGTGAGGGAGGGGGCGGATTATGAAGTCGAAATTTATGTTTGTCAACATTAATGGGGGGGGGGGTGACACCACGTTATCCGCCCTATCCGCCCCGAGTGCCACCAATGCTAGCTACGCCACTGACTACATAGCATGAATTCTGAGAATTTTCAGTTATTGTGAAGCGTTCGTAGCTTTAATCAACCCCCCGGAAACGGATAGAATGTAAATTCTTGGATAATGTGGTCCGTAATTTGAACTTCTCTATATTTACACAGCGCAGAGTTTTTATGTCCTCATTTGTGCATCGTGTATGCGCACAATGATCATAATTCCACGGGATGCGATGTATTTCTGGGAATTTGACCCAATTTTATGACCCAAAAAGTTGTAACACTTCAATTAAATTTAAAATGCGGAGAAATTGACTGCTAAAATAGTAACGCAGTATGAAACTATGTTATAAGGAATAAACTGAATAGATTGAATGTTTAAAACTGAACAACTTTATTTATCACATGGATTCCAAACGAAAAGTTTATCAGAAGACTTGAAACACGAGGTTAAAATAATATCTTGTAAAGATGTACTATTTATTCCAAACTGCATAGTCATTGGAAACCTGCGATTCCGTACTCAGGCATCGGTGTGGCGATTCATCAAATACTGCTAGCCTTAAAAAAATCATAGTCCCCACTACAGTTTAAGAACGTATAACCAGAGAACACCAGAAATGTGTCATTTTTAAATCAGTGTTTAGACGTATTGACTCTTTTCCACAAAAAATTATAAATTGGTTTCGAAAGATTGTTCTTTTATCTAGTAAACGTATGTTTTAAATTTTCAGAAAAAATGATTATTTTTAGTAGTAATCATGCAGTAAAATGAATTAATACATTATCTGGTAAACGTATGTACCAGAATTTTAATTTTAGTTTAAATAAAATCATTACAAAGTTATACATAAGTACATGTGTTTCTTGGCGAAAATTGGTCCGTTTGTGTATTTATTTGCGCACTTACAGACTAATATATTTCAATTTTTCTTACATTCTTATTTTGCTGAAACATTATTGAAAAATGATAAATACTTATGATCAAAAAATAATTACAAAAGGTACATAATTTTAATAGTTTTATCAACACGCCTTTTAGCATTTTTGGATATAGGTATAAATTAAAGCAAATTTGGAATGAAATAAATCGATATTGAGTTATAATTTTTAAAAGCTGGTACGGAGAGTAATTAATCTTTCTCATTGGAACCGCCCTGTACGATCGTAAGAACCTCTTTCGACAAAATGTGGATTTTCGGCCGCTGGCTGGTTATACGCTCTTAACACTCATCCACATCTCCAGTTTCCACATCTAGCGTGATAGAGTTAGCTCTGTCTGAATTAATCCTAGTGTTTAATCATTGACTTTAATCGGTAACTGGTTGGGTGGATGGCTAGTATTATTAACATTACAGAATCTTCGTAACCTTGAGAAGGCAGCGGAAGGCAGGCTCACAAAAGCCATAGACAAAGTTTCCAAGATTAAGGTTAATTCCCAAGCATCAATTATTGATAATCTAGGACCTAAACCCACACCTTGCGGTATTCCTAACAATAGGGCCCTTCGCGGTAGCAGTGGCCGTAAC
The DNA here is from genome assembly GCA_917563855.2 of Limnephilus lunatus. NCBI lineage: Eukaryota > Metazoa > Arthropoda > Insecta > Trichoptera > Limnephilidae > Limnephilus > Limnephilus lunatus. The sequence goes on from OU830601.1 coordinate 60,618,612, forward strand.
CGCTACATATGTGGTGATCCCGGCGTTGGACTCAGCAATTTACAATAACAAATGATGTATGGAGTAACCGGGGATAATTCCTGGTGCTCGTCATAGCTTTTTAACTGAACATATATTTCCAATACAAAAATGTAACACCTCATTTGCACAACATCATTACACATATCTAGGGAAAACATACTTTAATAGCCTACCCGAAAAGAAAAGAACAATTGAGGACGTTAAATGCCCACTAAAAGCAATTAAAGAGCAATTCAATGTAAAAATATCAAATTGAAGAAATTATCTTCATAACTTATATAACTTTTAAATTTGTTTTTTTTTTTAAGTTTTTTTAATTAATTATAAGATACAAAATATATTTTTCATCCTTATACTCTAGTAGTAGTTTGGGCGTGTAGAGCGAACGGACGAAGAAATGAGTGTAAGGAGAATGTATGACGTGAATGAGAGTGGTAGAAGTCAGAGATGCCCGAGGGAGACGCAACGATTGATTCAATTTGGGAGGCAGATATGGGTACCGTTGAGCGGGGAACTATTTATTAGATATCCAACACCTCTGCCATAGGTCACCCCAAGTGGTTCGCTACATTTAGTGGCTTAGCAATGGTTCCCGGAGTTTATGGGGTTAAGTATATCCGGGTCTTGGCGGTAGATGCGTCTGCCCACTAGCTGCGTGGAAGGTCGGATCGGGAGAGAACGGTTAAGGGAGTACCTTTGACTTCTCCATCCGTACTCTCTCAGAACATCGTCTTGCAGCGCAGTGGGAGGAATGGATTCAAGCGTCCGTCACTCCTGAACACACTGACCCCCAGATTCCTACCCACCCCTAATACCTTTTCCTTCCCAGAACATCCTCTCCTTTTTTTCCTAAAGAGACCCTTCACACACCATCCCCAAAGATGATATATGCCCTGAGAGGAATTATTTTCCCCAAGGCTTCCTGTGCAGAGCTCATGTTAAAAAAGGGTCAGAATAACAGAAAGGTTTGTATGAATCTGAATAAAGCAAGAAGTTTGTGCCAAAACCTAAATGTTTAGCAGTCAATCCGCTCTATCTAATTCTGCGGAAAAACGGGGTGATAGTTAATTAGTAAAATAATTATATTTGTACAATTATATTACAATTGTTTTCCATTATTCGGTAGTTCATGGGTAGATGAACACGGAATAATACAAGTGTTTACTCCAAGCTTGAAACATTGCTTGCATCCCAAGTTAGTTGTCTCTAGGCGCCATGTAATTACGATATCAAGACAGTGGCAGTAATTAGAGGATGAAAATTGTATGATACTGTGTTGCGTACTGATGAACTGCTATCTAACTCGGGATTAAGGGATAAGGATACCATATTGTTCGGGATAATCCATGTGTATTGAGTACAGAATAACGTGAACATATTTGTAACTGGGTACAAGAATTAAGGCCTTAATTTTATCAGTGATGTTATGAACTAAATTAACAAGGTCATATAAGACCTATATCATTCATATTTTTTTCATTTGCTCCTTTTATCGCTGTATTAATTTAGCTATGTTCCGTGAAACATCAAATCGGGCGTAATAAATGTTTTACTACTAATTACAAACTTATTCTATAACAAACTATTCATGTTCATGTTTATAATAATATCAACAAAGTTACTTAGTAACTACTTTCAAGTAAGTACTTTTTTTTCTCATAATATATTTATTGAACTCCTTTCTATAAGAGGTTCTTTCTATACAAGTGGTTCAAACAAAGTAACATTGTTTCATTTATCTTTTCTATAACTTCACATATTGATTAAACTTTAAATTCTGTTATTATGTTATGCAATAGGTATTCACTTGTTATCACGCTCCGACAACTTATTTATAACAAAGTATGTATATGTCGCATCATGATGCGCTTAGGCACTTCACGATCTGCCTCCAGGCACTTCACGAATTAGCTGGGCGCAACATGATCTGCTTGATTTTACGATCGGCCGCCGACATATACACGTAAAAGTCTTTAAGACGTTAATAAATATATTTTTCTTTTAATGAAATACGCATTTTCGTATATCTACGTTCACCAGTGGACAAGAGCCAAACACCCGTTAACAATTTATATCGGCTTTATGAGAACGGTATGTTTCTCCGACTCGTTTTTGTGTAAGTAGGCTGTGGAACGAGCTACCGGCATCTGTTTTACCTCATCCACATAATCCGGGCCTCCTCAAGGCTCTCATTAATAAATCCCTTCCTACAGCCCTCATCTTAACCCGCTCCACAAAAATACCCAACCGGGTGGCGAAATAGTTCACCCGCCTTTACATTATGCAGACAAGGGCGCTCGTGTGAGGTGTACAATAAAACAGGTTTAAAAAAATCAGAGTGTGTAATTCACTGAGAACGTGAAAAGGATATTTTATTCTAAGCCCAATTAAATTGTTCATTTATATCTTATGCACGTGCAAAAAAAATTTGCTGCATTATTTCTTTTAGAAATGTAATAAAAAAAAACTTCGAGGGTGGAGCGGACCATGCTGCTGTAGCGAGCATCGAACAACCCTAAAAACTATATTTATCCGATTTTATACAATGGTATCACCGGCCACCACTCTCTGGCCGGGTGCATGATATTGCAGATTCATTCCGGTTTGAGCGTTCGTTTTTCTACGTGCTTGTCCTCTAAGCAAGATAAATATTAAATCAGTACCGATTATTGTAACACAAAGTTTTAGTGTCAAATATATTTGACTCGCGTAAAATAAAGAGTTCTTATTGAAAGTCTCCACAATACACGCATCCAGTTTACAGGCGTGGCAAGGTTTGTAAACTGCCAAACCCACTGGATAAAATATCAAAATATACCAATATTGCCAAACTACGAACGTATATACAAGAAATAACTAGGAGGTCGTAAATATTGTGAATAATATGATCCATGCATTACTACTTTTTTTAATAAATTTGTCTCCCTTTATTTTAATAAAAAATATTATTATTTTACACATTTAAAAAAAAAAAACAAAATCGATTCTCATTTTGCTTTTTTGAATGGGGTAAATTGGTATTTTAAATGAATAAACACCGAAATAAAACTAAATGAACACATTGGTCAGCCTCAGCCCAAATGCAAGGTGAAGAGAACCACTTTGACAATTTAATGAAGGATGTACATTGTTATTTCATAATGTTTTGTTATTAAATAAGCCTGTGATCGAAAAGTGATACCGCTTATCCCCTGCTGAAAATAAAATAGTACTGCATTCGAATATGAAATATAGATGTCCCTTCTAAATTACATACATGCTCACTTCTGTTACTTCTATAAAAAAATTAACAGATATAATGTCATTATTGTTAATTTTAAGTAATGAATTGCAGAAAAAACTATAGGTGCTATAAAAACATTAATACATGTTTCAAGGAATGCATGACAAAAGAGAAAATATTTAACATGAAAAATGATAGGAAAAGTGTCTGAGCCAGATAAAAATCTTTGAAGATGGACGAAGTATTAGTAAAGCGTTTAAAATTTGAGTAGGTACAAGTATTAGGCAGTGTTGGAATCAAGATGTCTGGAGTTTTATTTTTGTTATTTAATTTTGAAGGAAATTCTTAACTGACAACCTCCGTAACCTTTTATTGGCTTAGGGATTTGACAGGTGTATAAATAAAAATAAAATAATCCAACCAACAAATAAAAAAAATATTTTTCTAAGTGGAACTCCTAATTTGAGGATAGTTGTGCGGCAGAAAAAAGATGAGGGAAAGCAGAATTTTAGAAAGCACTTACACATTAGGTCTATTCACAATATATGTATAAATAAAGCTCTGCAGTTGACGCATTCCTACATAGTTCGGTAGTCTCTACAATACCAATCCTGAGAATCTCTTCCCCTTTTAAACTGTACAGTATTGTACAAATTCATATTCCTTATGTAAAAAACATAATTAGCGTGTTTTGAACCCGCGACGTCTGGAACCAGAGTTGATACGGTCACCATTATGATAAACCTTCAATTAAAATCAATATCTTCCTTGAAATGAAATGGCACAAATACGGCAACCAGATATTGATGGCAAGTTCATTTCAGTACTGTGGAGCATATACTATTATCTCCTGGTAGTGTGTATGACCTCCAAGGCAATGCAATAAAATCACCTAATACCTACAATATAAAAAAGCACATCTTTCAAAACATCGTCAGACAACTTCACATCTATTCTCCAGTTTTTACAACACGTCAATGATTTTTTGAATTTCACAATATTAACAAATTTCAACCATACAGGTATTTTGTGTGTTCCGTATACTTATTATTCTAGTATTCTCTTTAACGTGTTTGATATAGGTATATATGTGGGTACATGTCAAGCAGAATGCATGTTGTAAATATTGCTATCTCGTAATTTGTCAGCAAAATCGAACCAATTGAATACGGTAGAATCGACGCCATTTTAATCCCGTTATTAGTAACGGGTTAGCCCACATGGATTTCTCGGGGAAAAATCCACTATGCAAAGTATACAATAAATGCTTTTAACGTAGGTTCTTATTTCCTACTAATCCTTTTTTTAATAAATCTTGGAATCGATAAGTATTAATGGTTACAAAAAATCTTTAACTGTTTCTGGTATTTGCACGACAAACATGTCGTCAATTGTTACATATTAACATAAGTGTACAGAAGGGTCATTCTGAATATATTGTATTTTATTTTCATTAAGTCAACGTTACGAGACAATTTGTATCCATCGTCCGTTACCGGCTGTCAAATTTCTGTGATTTTATATGGCTTTCAATGGTTTAGCTACCGTGCATTAAATGAATTAGTTATGGACTTAAAAACCCGAATTACTATTTAATAGTTATTAAAACTACCTATACATAAGCCTAATATCAGTTTGTTGTATTAATTTGTTGTTTGTACATCTCTTATCGAGGATTATGCGGCAAACGTGCCGTTATCTCTGGCGCTAGGATAACTACTTTTAACAGTAAGCGCAGTATTTAGCTCGTTAGTGCGATGTGGAGTACCTCAATTAAGAAAACTGTCAAAATGTGTCGTATACGGCCGATTTAATACGCGTTACGCTATCGTAAAAGATACAGAAACACTCTTCTAAATCATTTCAAATAAATCCTTGCTTATACGAGTGTAGTGGTTTACTGGATGGATTCAAAAATAATTTCATTTAATAACAATTTGGTATTTGTTAGGAAGTATGAACAAAATAAACATAAAAATAACGTTGAGGAATGTCGAATTTAATCACGAGTCTAACATTAAATTGAACGTTGACAAAGTCGCTGCTCATTCAGTTTCTTTGAGCGGGAGTTCCAAACAGTTCCGCGACTTTTCATCCCGCGACAGAATATCCCCCGACAAAATATCCCAGACAAAATATCCTAACCTAACCTAACCCAACAAAACCTAACCTAACCGAACCTAATTTAACCTAAACTAACCTAACATAACCTAACCAAATCAACACTAACCCAACAAAACCTTTCGTCAACATATTTAAAATGTAAATCTAACCTAACATAATCTAACCCAACAAACCTTTCGCCACCAAATTTAAATCGAAACTCTAAGTTCCTTACTCTGCATCCTTTCTTCCTTGTCGGGGATGTTTTGGACTTGGGATATTATGTTGAGAGATATTTTATCGGAGGATATTTGGTCGGGTATACTTACGTTCCAAATTAGTTCTAACAACTTTTTTTAAACTTTCTCTTCTATCGGTGTGCACAAATACATACAATCCTCTTCAAAATGATTATCCGGTACTTACTTCTCAGAATCTTAGTATTTGTTTCAATAGCTTGCAAGATCTACATGTTACACCGGTACCTGAAGATAGTCAGAGATAGAGAAGGGTAACATTTTATAAGCACGACCCTTATCAACCCTTGGCCCGGAAAATATATATCTCTAACTTCACACTAATGGTAGATTTATTGTATTGTTCCGATCGCGGGTCACAGGTTGGCCTCCCCTCGAATAAATAAGTGTACCCTTCGCTGTCTCCGGAAATAACAAGAGAAGCAGAAGAAAATTGGGATCTGAATTTTTAAATTCTAAACAGTCTCATAAATCAAAATAAAGTTTTAGAGGTATAAATTTGTCCTAGAAGTAACTTAAGAATTGAACATTACATACACGTACCTATGTAAAAAAAATGAAGCATTAATGTGAAAATTAAAAATATATATATATTATCAGTTTTGCGGTGAAAACTTCTTTAGCACCGTTGTGACTTGAAACTCGATGAAACGAAAAATAACGACACTAAAAAGAGACAATCCATACATCTATAGGATTTGGGGGGCGGGTATGGGTACCATCGACCCTGGAATCATTTATTAAATAACCAACACCTCTGCCATAGGTCACCCCAAGTGGTTCGCCACGTTTGGTGACTTAGCAGGGGTGCCAGGGTTCATGGGGTGAGGTTTGTTCAGATCTTGGCTGCCGATGCATCTGCCTAACGATCGATAGAGACTGGTTGAGGGAGATCTTTTATATTCATCAGATGGAATCTCTCGACCCATCGCCTCGCACGGTGGTTAGAGGGATGGATTCATACGTCCGTCACTCCTGAACACACTGACCCCAAGATTCCTACCCACCCCTCATATCCTTTTTTTCCCATAACTTCCTCTTCTTCCTTTCCTAAAAGAGGGAAATTATTTTCCTCAGGGCCTCCTGTGTGGAGCTAATGGAAAGGACCTTACTGCATAGCCATTAAAGTATATAACAAACTTCCATGTAACATTTAACAAATACTCGATATAGGTACCTACTCAAATTTAAATCATCATTAAAAACATTATTTTTAAACAAATATCATTTAGTCTAAGAGCCCGTGACGATCAGGCCTTCGTTATTTTATAAAACCAGAAAGTTTCTCTGTCTATGTCTCTAATACAGGTAAAGACGATCCACGACTATGAAGTTTGGATCACGGTGGCTTTGAAAGATATTATATTGATTAATTATAATTGTACTTACGTTAAAGTATAAAAGCTGAATTTTATATATGTTACTTGAGAAACTATCAACATATATTTTCTCAGTAATCAGACAGTTTCGATGGTTCCTTTACCTTGTCAGACACATTAAAAGTCTTCAAGGTGCGAGCGCGATATATACATGCAAGCGGGTGGGAGTGAAATAGTGCGAAATTTCGACGCCAGCAGACTTTTACCCTATACAAGTGCGAGCAAAATGCTCTTGAAATTGTGATGCAATTTTATATAGCTTTGCAACCTGCTATCTTCCGAGGCCACCGTGATCCAAACTTCATCTGAACTAGGGACATACACAGAGAATCTTTCAGGTTGTATAAAATAACGAAGGTCTGATTGTCATGGGCTCTTGCTCTAACTGCACTCTAAATGAATACCTTACGTAAATTAAAAACCTCTTTTTATTTTCATTTAATGTAACGTGCAATTATTGGGTTGGGTAATTGTATTATATTTGTATTTGTTGGGTTAGCCAGAAGAAATATGATGTACCTATAAGCTACACCTTTTGTACTTGTAATTTGTGCAATAAATGGTTTTTCAATTTGAATTGAATTGAATGTTAAAAAAAATTGCCTGCGATTGCTATTGAGAGTTTAATCGATGCCCTCTTTGTGCGGTGCTCCGAAGCCTCCCCTCTCTTTTCTACATTAATATTCAAAAGTTCTCTGATATATTTTTTTATATTCAATTAGTGAAGTTGAGAATAAATTTGATCGTCATAATATTATGCAAGTCCTGCAAGTTGGGTTTTGCAACCCTATTCAATTTGAGCGAAAACTATACTAGTGGAATAGTAAAGTTGGTCACTCTAATGAACACTTTTGTTCGAGGAAAACAACTAATCCTCGAAGCTGCAGACCTTCTGAATGAGGAGACATCTAAATTAGAAGCGAAACAAAATACTAACTTACTAATTAACCACAACGCCATTTTCCTTTGGGAGTAAGCAGATAAAATGCCAAAAAAATCAGGTTTGGCGCACACTTCTTGCTTCACCCACAATCGACTTACATCACTCACTCAATTTGGGAGGCAAGTATGGGTACCAATTTTTGGATAGCCAACACCTCCGCCACAGGTCACCCCAAGTGATTCGCTACATTTGGTGACTTAGCAGGGGCGCTCGGGTTCATGGGGTGAAGTTTGTCTTTTTTGTTTAAGTTATCTCCTCACAGGAGGCCCTGATGTCTTCTTGTCATCTGTGTGGAGTTTTTTTAAAGAAGGGAAGGAGAGGAAGTTCTGGGAAAGAAAAAAGTATATGGCGGTCAGTGTCCAAGAGTGACAGACGTATCATCCCTCCAATTGCTGTGTAAGGCGATGGGTTGAGAAAGTATGGCAGGAGAAGTCAGAAGGCTTCCCTCAACCTGTCTCTCTCGATCCGGCCCGCCACGCAGCAGTTGGGCAGACGCATCTGCCGCCAAGACCCGTACAAAACCCCACCCCATGAACCCGGGCTAAGTCACCAAATATAGCGAACCATTTGGAGTAACCGTGTCAGAGATGTTGGTTATCCAACAAATGATTCCCGGGCGGCGGTGCCCATACCCGTTACCCATACCCATACAAATTTTCTAGGTCTTGGCGGTGGATGTGTTAGCCCACTTGGCCCACGTAGGCCGGATCGGGAGGGGCTGGTTAAGGGAGAACATTTGGTTTCTCCTACACAGCGCCAGACCTTCCAAGTGTTCAAAAAGGGAAAATCTTAGTAAGCAGGGAAAACAATTGTCAAATATAAAATCTTGAAAAATCCATTTCTTTAGTGGCCAATATCTTACAATTTAAAACATGAATAAATAAAGAATATCTTAGGTATTTGCTATTTTTTATTTTATAAAACCGGTCGCCGAGAAATTTGAACAATAAGTATTTTACCAAACTGTTGCTGTCACTGTCGCTCTTACTCTCCTGAATACAGAACGAAAGGGACAACTGCACCCCAGGCTGATAATACCCAAATAAAATCGTTTTTTATTCCCCATTTTTCTCCTCCAAAACTGTACCTATTCTTAAGATTTTTTATATTAATTTACTATTAATTAATTTTTATATTAATTTATTAAAATAAAATACTCTTTATACTATTAATTAATTTTTATATTAATTTATTAAAAGAAAATACTCTTTGTACAAGCTTTTTGATTTTGAATGTCTGTTGACGGCGTTTTTATTAAATACATTGTCTAATTCGTGCTCTGAATATCTGTTTCTGGCGTTCAAACCAGGCAATTTTAACGATTTTTTTCCTAACTCCTATAAAAAGTAATTTATCAAAAAAACAAAACGTAGTAGTAAGTAGTCGACATCTAAATTATATTAAAAAAAAATTCAGTAGTGTCAAAATCCAGAGAGGAAATAGGGGGATACGTTTGAATGCGGCGCCGTTTCCTAGTAAAGACTAAGGTATTGAAATATACAACTAGCAACCAATATATCTCTAAAATATCTTTCTTTGACAAACAGGATTTAATTATAATTGTCAGTTGGAACGGACCCATCCCATAAGTGGTCAGTAAAGTTTCAAACTTTGCCCATCGAGAAGCCCGGAGAAATTAATATCAATATATTAAAACAATTTAGTACAGCTTTAGTGCTCTCACACAAATCAATACACAAAGGTACTTCGTAAGTTGTTTGTTCCCAAGTTAGTTCGGAAAGCACCGTTTACGCTCGAACTATGCAATCAGGTTTTCAGAAGAAAATCAGATTTTACAAAACATTGTTATACAGGACCTTGCAATCTGAATGGTAAAATTCTTGCCTGCAGTCCTGAAATCGTGTGTACCAACCCCGTCGAAAGGCAATAATTTAAAATGTATTATTTCTGGTATGTTGGTGTTGTTTTATATACGAGTACTTACGGAAATGAAATAACTATGCAATGATTGGGTCTGCTCCATAAATAAAGGTTCTATAAGTACCGCTCCAGTGAAACACAACCATAGACCTAAGCTACACGAGCGGTTCTCCCGCCGCGGTTTCCCGCGGCAGGCACAATTTAGTATGAGCGTTGTATGGCGCAAACTACACGAGCGGTTTACCCGCCGCGGGAGCTCGCGGGTCACAGGCGGGAGAAAATCGACCGCCACATGCAGCGATTCTCCCGCCGCGGGAAACCGCCAGCTCAAGCTACACGGGCGTTTTCCCGCGGTTGCATCATTTTGTACGTGAGAGCGTTGTTGATCGGTCATGCGCGTGAAGGATTCATGTTACAACATGTTTGATACGGAGCGATTCATAATAGAAATACAAGATCGGCCCGCTTTATATGACTTATATTTGAAATATTACGCCAATCGAGAAATAAAAGCAGTTATGGGTGGAGATAGGGCAACAAATGATAGCTCATTGGGATGATTTAGGACCAGAAGATAAAAACAGATCTAGTGAGAATACTTTATTTATTTTTATACAGGGTGATCTCAAAAACGTTGGAGAAACTATAAAGTATGGCTAATGACTCTATACTTTGCCAATGCGAGACCATAAACAATGCGAGAGAGCGTTGTTGTTTGGTCGTGCGCGTAAAGGATCAGGAGGTTTCCCGCGGCGGTAGAACCGCTCGTGTAGTTTGAACGTGACGGTTTCCCGTGGCGGGAAACCGCCACCCGTGTAGTTTGATATCTCCCGCCCGCTTTCTCAAGCGGTTTCCCGCGGCGGGAGAACCGCTCGTGTAGCTTGGCCCTTAAACTGACAATCGAACCTTCGCAAAGACTTTAGATTAATTCATTAATAACTTACCCAATTTACTTATGTACAAACACATTGGATAAGATATTTGTAAACGCAGTATATGTGCTGTTATTTGTTTTATCAATTTATTGGAATAACTTTTGAAGGTTATACACATCAATGCAATATTATTTAATCATTGAAGAAGAAATTAATATTAATAAATCTAAACGAAACGTGAAACAAAAGAAGACGCAGAAAATGAAAAAAGGTAACGGTCGCAACAAGGTTAATGAATCTGATTATTTTTTTGTAATTATTATCGATCTAATAATTAATTCGAGACTGATATTAGCTCAGTGGTAAGAGTGTTATCCGTGTAAGACAGATCTCCTGGGTTTAATCCCTATTTGGGAACGTTACCTTCTATTTTATGTTTCGTATTCTCTTTCATGTTTTGTTCAGTTTTATTTTCTGTTAGTGTTATTTTACTGTGATGATCCAATTAAATCCAATTTAAGTTCTGAGGTATTTTAAGGTGTCCCGTGATATCTTTATATGGTTCCGCAGTGTCCTAGAGTTTCGGAAGGAGTCCTAAGGTGTTCGCATGTGTCAAAAAGTATCTAAGATGACCTGAGGTGGGCTGAAAAATCTTAAGATATCCTAAGGTATTCTAAAGTGATAAATCCATTTTTCGATGCGAACTAGATTCCAACGGTCACATTCCTCCAAATATTTCTCTCCTCCATCTCCTCCCCTTCTCTATTTTATCTGCCTCACAACATTCTCAAAATTGAATTCATTTCAATGAAACAAATAATCCTACACGCCCCCCGGGCAGTGGGGCGGTGGACAGTGGTATTCTTATTATTAATAAATGTGAGGTATTCAAATTGGTCCTTAAATATTAATCTGCTCCGGCAAACATGAAATGGTCCCTTTCAAAGGAGTCAGAAGCCTCCCGGACGGAAATCCTTTCCAAACTTATTTAGAAATGGACCCTTGAAGTATTTTTTGCCTTTCCGCCGGTAATGGGGTATTGTCACAATTAAAACAAAGTTTAATGAGATCTAAAAGTTTCGGGTGGAAGACCGTTTTGAACAAAAACACGCATTTAATAATAATTGGGTAGGTAGGTAATGAACCAAGATTAAATTTAACGGATAGGATAAAACACATTATGTTGTAGCATAAAATCGCTATTTTCAATTCTTTTGTCGCAAAAAAAATACCCCAAAATATTTCATTTTAGATTTTCAGGGCCAAAAGTATTATAGTTATTTATTTTAGGGTTTTATGCCGTGTTGCACCACCTATTTTTTTAGCCACGACAGCGTTACAGCATCCCGAGCACTTACGAACTTGCTCCCTCTCGGTCCGGACCATAGACATATGAATATTACTAGACCAGAACAGAAAGGTGAGGGGTAGAAACCAACTACAGCGGGACGAAGAGCGGGAAGATGACTTAGGTGATATGTATCTGACAGCATATAGGCTTCTCGCATTACCTATAATATCACCATTTAGTTCTTAAAAGTGAACTCTGCTTTTAAATGAATAGACCTTTTTACATGCGAGTGCGAATTCCTCGCCGCGTAATGAACAAATTCGCGAAGTCCATACGGCAAAGTAAAGGTCGCCTATTTTCAGAGTCCAATATTTTGTTGCCGTATTTAGTTATGACAGTTTTACAAATGTTTCATAATTTACTTACCCCAGTAAACAGCGAATTTGTCGTGATTCGTCAATAACTCAATCTGACAGTATATATACTCGTATTATAATATCACAATTTAGTTCTTAAAAGTAAACTCTGCTTTTTAATGAATAGACCTTTTTACATGGGAGCGCGAATTTCTCGCCCCGTAATGAACAAATTTGCGATGTCCAAATACGGCAAAGTAAAGTTCGCCTATTTTTAGAGTCCAATATTTTGTTGCCGTATTTAGTTAAGGCACTTTTACAAATGTTTCATAATTTACTTACCCCAGTAAACAGCGAGAGCACACGCCATGTATCTCGAGTGATAGTATATGTTACAAAAACGATCCATTTATGTGATCTGAATAGCTTAAAATAGTGTAAAATAATGCTTGCCTATGGAATGTAATACGACAATTGGGTTTATTCTCTTTTTCACTTCTATTTTTACACGTTTTCAAAACACAAGCCACTATGTTGCCGTATTATTTCGTAAAATGTACCGATGAGTGCTCGACGCTGGCTCGCAGAGGAATGATGACGTCCCATTTTTTAGACTTAGGGCAGGTCTAGTAATATTCATATGTCTATGGTCCGGACAAACTTCCCGCTCTGCCACCAGAGGTCGCCAAAATGAAACTCTTTTGAAAAGAAGAAAGATTTTTATTACTAAGAAAATTTGCATAATTTTAGATTAATAATGCCAAAATTTTAGCTTATGCACTCGTGACAAATATTTTGAGGTTCGCTGGGTTCACAGAGCACGTTGGGATTACAAGATGGCGGCGGCATTTGTCATCTGCCAAGACAAGCGATGACAGATATTCATCGGGTAAAAATAAATATGGCCGAAGTATACCGTCAGTCAAGTGACGGGACGCCATCTTGTCTGGTATTTTTTTGACGCCATCGATCAGGGTATTGTCACAGTGTCCCTGCAGCGACTCCCAAGATTGATCTCCGAGATTCCATAGAAAAACGCACAATGAGATTAAGGCGGTAACATTTCTTAGGATTTTTCGTCTGGTCCCCTTTATTCTATTTTTTTTCTCTATGTTGACGAATTGCTTTGCTCTCCTAAGAGTTTTAGTCAATGTTTGTCTATTGTAAACCGATTTATGGAAATCGGTGATTTTTTGGGATAGATACTTGGTACCAAGCGTGGCCAGAGTTTTAGCAACCCTTTTATGGAAATTTGTTTACTCATTTAAACGATGGGACCTTTTCTTATTTTTGTCTTTTTTATATGAATACCGCACATGAGTCCCAACTGTCTGCAACCGGTAGGACTATGTCATCCTCACTTGGTGTATGTTGTGAGGCTCAAGTGATTGGGGACAGGAAAGTAGACGGGAAGGCGAGATTGGATGTTACCTGGATATTCAAAGATGATCACTAAATATGGCTAAAACCATATTTAGTGAACTTCGAAATTCAAGCAACATTTCGTTTCTCAACGTTGGTTTTCCACTAGGGCGATACTGATAGTATTTACCACCCCATTGGCAGTTCGTGCTGTGAGGTAGGGGAGGCTATGCTTTCCCAAAAAAATAGAGAATACAAAGGGAAAAAGACAGTCGTATCCAGTATCCATGCATCAATGAATCAATAAATTAGTATGGGAAATAAATAATTTAAATGTTAACAATTTATAAATTTCATAAATCTTACAGTTACTTCCTTGAATATATTCGTATTTCACTAGGAATGGTTGTGATATTATGTAACTCATCACTCATAACGCCAGTGCAACGCGGTCAGCAATTCGTGGATTTTCGCTCGCTCCGCCGAGTTACTACACAACACAGTACAATAATACCCTAGTGAGGCAGAGATAGAGCACGCCTCCGAGAGCCGCTGATTTTGTGTAGGCGGGGGGGGAATGGTGAAGTCACTTGGAATCTAAATGTACCGTAGCGACTGTGGTCGCCCGTTGTTCAGTTTGAGGCGCGCCTAAAAAGCAAACACTTCCGAAGTAGAACCGATCATAGCGATCGAAATATTGCTATTTTAACTAATTTAGTAGGAAGAATTTGGAGTTGACGGTCTATCTTTTGCTTGCACATTATTATTATTATCATAGTTTGATGTTGGTAATAGTTCCATTGTTTTTTCTGGGTATAATAGGTAAGTGTAGCATACAGAAAATTTTGTTTAAAAAAATGTTTTTGCCTCTCCACTTTTCAACCTCTCAAACCGCCACTCTGTCTTCTTATTTAAGATATACAGCCCATTATACAATTCGTATTGTGAACTGAAAACAGGTGAGTTGATCTAGAAATCAGTCGGAGAGAAAAGGTTGTACAGTTAAACGAAGTCAGAAGTTTTCTCTGCTTCAAACTTCAGATAAACAAGGGATGTTTATCCGAAGTATATTACTTGTAGTTATACCGTAATATGAGGTGAAATCGATCGGGTGAGGTTAAGTAGTCATTTTTGTGCTTTTTAATTGTTTCACTGCTGCCATGTTGCGATTTTAATTGAAGCTTATTCCGTTTGAAATCTACAGTATGATGAATAATGGATACCCAATATAGACAAATGGTCGATCAGAGAGTCGCATATGAAACTTTTTTTTATGTTTTGGGATTTTCTGCAAAAAATTTAGTGCACGGGTGAAATTAATAGAGGTAAGAGCATATCCATTATGGTTAATCTATTAGCTGTTGCTTTATTCAAATAAAATAAAATTAAATATAATTAAAAATGTTTTTTATTGTAAATCCATACTTCAGTTTTGTCAAAAAAGTACGTAATTATAAATTTTGAGTAAAATAATGTAAATTTCCGTTTTTGCAGGGCGAAGTCGAAGTGAATATAATGTCGGTAGTTCTTGATCGAAGAATGATACAGTTAAAAAGTGAGCGAATCGGATGGGGACACATGAGCTCAATTGGAAGAGTATCTACTGACTCGCCAAGTCATAGGCCCTGGGTTCGAGTCCTAGGTGTGACCGTATCTTTTTCTAATTTTTCTGTTTCAGATTTTTTATTACGTTTCGCTAAAATAGTCTTCATTAATTAAATTGAAATTAAAAATTGAGGTTTCAGTCATTAAGTTAAAAATAAAAACATATATTTTATACTCTGCTAAAGTCGTAATTTCTGAGAAAAAAAGAGTGGCGAAATCAGTAGGTAAGTAAGATAAATAATAATAATCAGTAGGTAAGTAGAAATGCGTGTGGGTAATGCTTAGTGAGTAAAGTATTTTTTTTTATTTGAAAAGATATCTAAATTAGTAGATATTGTTTTTCTAAATAAAAGAGATATCTGTTGATTATATACATTTTGAACTTCTTCATCTTACCATTTAACAAGGTAGATAAAAAAAAATGATTTTTACAAACTTCACCTCAAATTAATATGAATTCTAGATGTTAAAAACGAAACTAGCCCTCCAAATTCCTAAACATTTTATGGCAATAATAATTAAGGAAGTTACGTTAGATGATATTACAGTAAATAAATTGAATGATTCCTTATATTCAGTAACTTGAAACGTACTTGTGCGTACAAACAAAGACTCGTCATTTACTGTTTAAAAATCCGTCACACTACTATAAAACTGTACAATTTATTATAACATACGTAAATAATAATCGAGTTCTCTAGCACATTGGCACTCATTTCTATTAAATTGGCTTGTACCTTTTCTCAGAAATTTCTTATTACCAACCAGAAATTCCTTAACACGCTGCTGGCAAGCCAAAGTTTATTTAAGAAGACATTCGACACCAAGTTTCCCGAATATTCAACAAAGGATTCTAGGAAACTCTTGTAATTCCTTGGAAGTCCGTTGAATGGTGTTCACTATTTATGTATATATTGTATATATGTACATGTTACACAGCACGTGTTGTCATGATTATAATAATTATATTATGTTCCACGTGTTCTGCTCCTCTTTGGCTTATTATTCTCAAATTGCAATTATCGTATTATATCTTTGAAATCCTAATCTAGTCTTGTACCAATCACGAACTTTCTCTAAAACAACAGTTTTCCACTAACACTCTAATAAATACATCTGTGGAAAACGATCTCCTTTACCTCTTGTTTAGTATACGTTGATATGGAACGTGTTCAAATATTGAGGAAAATCTGGTAAGAAATTATCAACTCCAATTTCACTCCACATTAAAATTGAAATTTCTAATTTCCTTTTCTTTTCTGACATTAAATATGGTCTACCGTGACGACCAGTTTTGAAATTAACCTCTCTCTAATAAAGGGCCTTCATTAATTTAAATAAAATATATTTTAATACCATAAATATGAAGAAGAGAGAGGTTAATGTCAAAACGCAGGACGCTAGGGAATACCATTTTTTTGTTTTTTTTAAAAGAAAGACAAACATTCCCTGGTTACGAATAACCCAACAATGTTTGAAAATATCCTACTACCACCACAGAAAGCCGAAATTGTTGCTTGTGTTGTGATGGAGGACTTAGCCAGCCCAGGAATTGGACACGCGACGCCCGGGTGGGACCCAAGCGCTATGCCCACTCAACCACTGACCGGTCAAATGAAGAAGAGAGAGGTTAATGTCAAAACGCAGGACGCTAGGGAATACCATATATATGAAGATGAAAGAGGTTAATGTCAAAACTCAGGACTCTAGGGAATACCATATATATGAAGAAGAGAGAGGTTAATGTCAAAACGCAGGAATACCATATATATGAAGAAGAGAAGTTATTGTCAAAACTCAGGACTCTAGGGAATACCATATATATGAAGAAGAGAGAGGTTAATGTCAAAACGCAGGAATACCATATATATGAAGAAGAGAAGTTATTGTCAAAACTCAGGACTCTAGGGAATACCATATATATGAAGAAGAGAGAGGTTAATGTCAAAACGCAGGAATACCATATATATGAAGAAGAGAAGTTATTGTCAAAACTCAGGACTCTAGGGAATACCATATATAAATGAAGAAGAGATAGGTTAATTTCAAAACTGAACGGCACGGAAACTCTCTATAAAATGCCTTAATTTGTTTAAAAAAATACATTTTTGAGAGAGGTTAATGTCAAAACGCAGGACCCTCGAGAAAACCATATATATTATATATGTATATTTATATATTTCTTATGTATAAATCTTCTTCATATAATATATGGTATGATACATTTTTATGGAGATCAATGTCAAAACATAGGACTCCAGGGAATACCATATATATTAAGAAAATCCCAACATCCTGCGTTGTGACATTAAACTCTCTCAAAAATGTATTTTATTCATTTTAATAAAGGCAATTTATTAGAGATAGGTTAATGTAGGAGAGCATATTATTATATGAAGAAGATAAATAAAATTACAGAAAGGGAAATTCTTGAATGAAAATAAGGTTTGTAGAATAGACGTAGATATAGTATAATAAGTGATATCGTAGTCGTATTAGATGAATTATTTTTACATTCAATAAATAGAAACACCAATTTAAATTGCTACTATAACCCGAGTACCCAAAAACGTTTATTCTCGAACATTTCGATTTTTTAAAACTTAATTTATGCTTTTTCGGCAAGGGTTTAAAACAGTGATTCTTAACGGGGGCGCCAGCGCCCCCCTGTGGGCGTTTTGGAGGTCTGGGGGGCGTTTTTAATTTTTTAGCATTTAGGGGGCGCTGCAAAAGTTCTAGTGGGCATTGGGTCAATATAGAAAATAGGCTCATTCAACTTTTTTTTCTTTATTTATAAAATAAATTTTGTCTACAGTTTTTTAGAGGTTTTCGACTACCAAACTAGGCCAAAGAGCTAATAACTCCTTAGCGATATTAATTTTTTCAAATTTGTATTATAAGCGGGTAAGTTGCTTGTGCAATGGTGGAGGACTTAGTTCACATCAGATCTTGATCCCTGGATGAACTTTTAAGCTTTGAAATTCCGAAAAGCGTTTGATCTTCAACTTCTAGATTAATTCAACTCTC
The DNA here is from genome assembly GCA_917563855.2 of Limnephilus lunatus. Classification (NCBI taxonomy): domain Eukaryota; kingdom Metazoa; phylum Arthropoda; class Insecta; order Trichoptera; family Limnephilidae; genus Limnephilus; species Limnephilus lunatus. The sequence goes on from OU830601.1 coordinate 60,636,935, forward strand.
TTTACCTAGCAACTTCATTTCCATCACATACTGGTGAGCTTCAAATTACAAATTTAACTGACATCTGCGTAGATATAGTTTTTCAATTTTTTAAACAATATTAAAACTCGAGTAAAGTCGGGTAGTACCTAACTATTAAACGCCGTTTAAAACCCATTTCCATATACGAGTATTTTCTCCGTTCAATCATTTAAAACTATTGCGTAGGTAACAATATATTGACTGACTCATGACATTCGACAGTTGAACCTGACAGTTACTGTCAGGATAACGTTACCATTCAATTTTACATTTCTGCCATATGTAGCTAGCTTATGACGTATGTTTTTTATGCCAATATGAAGTAGCCCGGAAAAAAATATGAAGTTTTATAACGACTACACTACATTTATCGTGATTGATTTTTTAGGTTTACGTTTAGCAAAAATTTTAGGTAGCCAACTAGCTGGCGTAACTAGAGGGGGTGGGTGTTGGCGGTCCACATTGGGTGCCACCCGATGGAGGGTGACACCGGACGACCTAACTGTGACAAAAACTTACGAAGGCGGAATATTGCCACAAAAATATTTTATACATATCATTGTCTGTTATTTATATTTTCGTAGCTCTATGGCTCGGTCGGTCAAAGATTTCTCAAAAATTATTTGCTTTTATGTTCGTTCCTAGCACTAACTATTTCTCGGTTGGGGATTCCCCTGAAATATTCCATGCTTGTCATCTGTGTCAGTCTCATTTCTTTCTTACATGGTGATTGACGTGAACTCGTGAAGTAATTGACGTCAATTAGTGAAAAAGTTTATTGTTTTTAAAAGTGTGAACATCTTTCGCAAAACAAGGTAAATGGATTGGATAGTTCATTTTTTGTAATAAACGATAACTAATAAACGCAAAACTTGAATACAATATATAGTAGAATCAATCGAAAACTGACTGAAAAATAGTTATCAAACGTCTATCAAAGATCAGTTGCCCTGGCGCCATCGCCCCTTTCTTCTTTCCTCCGTGGTACCACGGCCTAACACCACAAAAATCAATCACAATAATACTTTTGGCCGTGATAACCTCAAGCATATCTGACTACAACTGTCATACTGAAATTGGTCAATTTCCATTGTGATTCCATTTTACCTATATTGTCAAATTTATTAATTGTTTTTTTTTTGTGTTTAATTCGTAGAACTTCATTTATTTATTTTTATATAAATTAAATTAATTAATATTATTATCAAGTTCTGCAAGTATATTTTTTTATTATTTTTGTTACGGCTGTTTTGGCTCACAAAGCCATTTTCATACTATGGATCTTTGAAATGAAATGATGACTGATTTATACGAAGTAACGAGACGACTTATTAAACCGGTAATAAATCAATTTTGACACCTTCAAAAATTGACATTTAGAATCGTATAAATAAGTCGTCTCAGAGTGGTTTAATCACAGTTTGAAAATGGCCTTGCAAGCCGAAACAGCTGTAACAAAAATAAAAACAAAAATACTTGCACAACTTGATAATAATGGTCCAGGATGTGGGGAGGTGAGTGCAATCCCACACATCCCAGTGTAAGTTCATACATTGAAAACAAAGGTATTTATAAATAAGAGTAAAGATGGAAAATAGTCAAAATTAAAAATAAAATCGAAAGCAAAGAAACACAGGAAAGAAAGAAAAATTTAGAGAAATAAAAGTAAATAAAAAAAGAGTAATATCATTAGATTAATATGATAAAATCTTTTATTGAGCTCTTATTGGTCCATCGGATCTGGGATTGTTGGAGCCAGTATCTTTCTCCAATGTTCTTCTACGCTCGATCCTGAAGTCAGACGGGATTCTATGATGATAATATTTCTGGAGTGGTTTATCCTTCCCGTCAGTCCTGCAATCCTGGTTCTTAATAGAGCTTTAAATCCTGGAACTCACCCTTCTGTAAACATTGAGGAGGCACTGCAGTGGCTGGGAAGTCCGAACATCACCCGAAGCCTTTTCATGGTTCTTTTTTTGAAATTTGCCCAGAGCTCGCGTGTGTACAGGGTGGTGCAAAATGCAAGGAAGATCGTCCTTTTCACCCGTGGACTGCAGAGCGGAAATCTTCTACTGAGCATGTTGCATTTTATGCTCAGTTTCGCCTCTGCCTGTCAATATCTTCATCATCCGTTAACTTATTATGATGATAATATGTCCTAGATTATTCATTTTTTGTGTTCTAGATATTTTTTTATCGTTAAAAACATTGTTAAATTATATTTTTAAAAATCAAAATATTTTACTGAGACCGAAACCGTACAGGCACGCATCTAAAACAATATTCTAATAACGTTCCTGAACTATGTTTGCAAATAATATCCCTTTGTCGTACTTCCTATTGCCAAATCATAAATATGAATTTATTGAAAACGAGAATTTAATGTGGCTATGCTTTCTCATCTGACATTTGAATTGACTCGGGCACAATGGTGCTTTATTATATTACGTTGGAATCTCCATCGCGGAGCAGTCAAATTAATATTAAGTTAACAAATCAGGCACAGAGCAAACGTAATGCCAGGAATAAAATTTAATACCCTTTTGCAAAATGGTTGTGCCTTAAATTTATTGGGTTGCAATATAATTAACTCTTTTAATATGATATTAGGATGAGTTCCGATTGTCAGAAGTAGGTAAGTGGAACAATGACTTGCGCAATTGGGGAATATTGTAAGTCTTAAGGAAGTTGTGGAGGAGTGGGAGATAAAGAAGGGGAAGGAACATCGTTGTATAATTACAGCAGTTTAGCCCTCTCGTATTAAATTTCAATTAAAAAATAGCACCATCTAAGAGTTCATTATACAACTCCCCAACTTGCTGTAATCTTATCGTACAAGCTTCTAAAAAAATGCGAAACCAGCGAAGATTGTTGAAAAGTGTTGTCATAGTTTGTTGCGTAACGTCGTTATTTTTCCTGAAACAAATGTAAGATTTTTATCAATTTTTATCTTTTTTGTGTTAATTTTAAGGTTCACACGTCCTTTCTAGATAACACTTGGTCAATGGGGAGGGAGCAACAAATATTTCGATTATGCATGGTACGTGTATATAATTATTACATTACAAGTTTCCGAAACCAGCGGAACTATGGATTCATTATTTAAGGAATGTTACAAGGTTAAATAAAGATTAAAGTAGATTAAAGGGCAATTAAAATCAGGTCACATAGCATATCTAAATCCATTTTTAACAACCTCTCTATTTTTAACGATAATCTGTAATGACGATACTAAAAGCATCGACGCATCTGAAAGAAATCCAATGTTTTTTATTATTATCTATGCTTTACGCAATAGGTAATAGTCACAATAGATATTGGCCCCTACAATTCTCGATCCGATGGACCAATAAGCGATAAATAAAAGATTTTATTATTTATATATATATATATATATATAATTTTTTTTGTAAATTTACTTAGTATTGTATATTAAATCTCTTACTACTCACACTCGAACTCGTACTACTCGCCTTTCTTTTCCCTTTGTTTCTTCGTTTTATTTTTTTTTATTGTTTGTTCGTATGTATGAGTTATATTCTTTCTTCTATCTCTATGTGTAACTATGTACCCATATTGTATATATGATGTGTGGGATTGCACTTACCTCCGCATTTTGGAATAAAAACCATTGTACTTATTTTTAATATGTTCATATTTATTTCAAAGATGAAACCTCTTTCAAAAAATCACAAGCACACCTTTTGAAGAGTTCCTCCAATATTTTTATATTTTGGTATTTTAGCTGCCTTTTCGTAATTCTTGAAAAAATTTAGAAAGAAAATACAATAATGAAAATATTTTAATTTTAATTTATGTGGACGAATAAACTTTCTACACTGATTTAATGAAATGTTCGGTTTAATTCAACTTCTTAACAGCAAGTGGCGTTTTCTACGTCATAATGACGTTGTAACCAGTAGGAGCCATTTCGGAATGAGCGGTTTTAGATCGTTTTTAGATTGTTTTTAAAATCAATAATTATGAATGAAAATATTACAATGTCACAATGTTTAGATGAGAATCAGAAACATAACTTTAAATCTTCCAAACATGTTTAACGGTATCCTTAGTTTGTGAAATTACCACATTATTTATTATAACCTTCCCATTTAGAGTGTCATTTTTTCTTCTCATGTAATGGAAAGGTCATAGGCAAGGTAGATAGATCAAGATTATGAAAATTCTTGGCCACTTTTCTGGGGTGACCTTTTTCATTGAGGATCAAGTCTCAACTCATCTCTTATTACGAGCGTACAGTTTGAACACGTATCAAAAACGAATTGTCGAGGGTTTTAAATTGTGTACAGTACTCCAAATTCAAATAATCGTCTATGGGAGTGTTGGAACACACAGAATAGTTTTACAAAATGCCACACTTCTCTTCCATATAATGCCACTGCTTTTCGAATTTCTACCGATTTATAACAAATTTCTCTTGAAGTAAAATAAATATAATAATAAACCTAAAATAAAATAAATATAATAATAAAATAAATATAATATTAAACCTAAAATGCAACACCATCTTAAGTTCTTAAGTTCCTAAAAAAATATATTTTATTTTTTAAGTTAATATCTATATCTTTGTAGATCCAAAACGGTAATTATATGAAGTTCCCACGATGGAAAAAAAATCGCAAAATGTGCTCCGAAAATTAATATAAACACATTTTGCTCTGTTATTTAACACGTTATAGGTACGAGAAAATTCACGGTGTATCTTTAAATGCAACTTAGGCATTTGTTGAGAGATTTTTGCTCTATTTTCTTGTCTTGTTTTATTTATTTACATACCGTCTTCTTCTTCTTTTCGAACGCTTATTACGGAGCCTTAAAGTAAAATAAAGAAGCAATCGTGCGCGTTCAGCTGTTCTTATCTTCCACCTGCAAATAGACAAATTAGACGCTTCTTTAACGCTTTGTTCTCTATACAATCTTAACCCTTTTTTCGATCTAGGCCAAAGTTTGCATCGTTAATCTTTAGGATTCTGCGCCAAACACAGACACGCAGTTAACTTACCATAACCCAAAACCCAACCCCTCTAATAGTAATAAAAAGCAGCTTTGGAGTAAACCGAACCAACTTTTTACATGTATCACCAAACAATCAATCTACTGCGCAATTATTCACACTGGTGTGATGTTATGTTGTTATCGTCATTTAATTGTATTTATATTCATTATAAACAATCTTTTTACATACCTACGTATTTAGTAGTTTTAAAATGATCATATTTATCATAAACTAATGAAATAATTAAGTTTAAAATTGAAGACCAAAAAAATGACAACCACAATTATAATAATAAAAAACGGTTCCGATTGAAAACTTACAAAAAGTTTAATTGTGATAAAAGTATTAACTGGGTTTACATTTAAAAATTGTGAAATTGGCGAAAGGAACGAAAGATTATGAAAAAAAATACAATAAAATTTTTTATTTGATCGTCTTGATTCGATGTTTTTTTTTAAGAATATTAGACTTATTAAATAATCATAAATGCATAATCTATTAAAGGTACTGCAGCAGATTTTTTTTTACAAAAATAAACTGTTTTTATAAATTGACTAATAATATTATTGAATATATGTATAAAAAGCGATAATTAGTGTTGCTTTTTTTAATCTTCAATATGTCCGGAAATCGAGAAATTCCTTTGTAATTAATGTTTTGTAGTTGGTGCGGGCTTGTATGAATTTTCTTATAAAGCTAGTTCTCCAATATCTCGACCTTGACCAATAGTTGTAAAATTCACGGAGACACAGTTTTAATCACTTTCCACGGGACAAGAAACATATTTCAAAACGTTTCTATACTGAATGTACTATATACTCAGGGATGTGATGCCCAAAAAAATTATTTCCCTAGATTGCAATGCCCGCGAAATCAGTATACGAAGTAAAATTTCACTTTCGCAATTGAAATTTGATTGTTTTTCCCATCGCCCCGAATGCAAAAAGTTGCCTTTTATAGTCATTAAGGAAAATCTGGAGGCTTTTTTCTATTTTTATATTGTCTAAAATATATTTTCTTATTATTTAAAAAATGTTTTTTATACTTACTAAAAAATATTTTCTTATTATAAAAAAAAAAAAAAATTATATTTTCTTATTACTTATTAAAAAAATGTTTTTTATATTTTCTGAAAAATATTCATATCATTAAAAATATCCTAAATATTTGATATTATCGTTCGATCGAAAATTTACCATAATTTGAAAGTACATTTATACTTTACCACTGAATTATAAACGGAATTCCGAATAAAAATCACACGCAATCACTGAACAATAAAATTTCTTGTAGTAAACATAGATAAAAACGTAACTTAAAACCTAAATTATTTTTTTTTTTTAGAAGTCCCCATTTATCTTTTTAGGTACAAAATATCATTGAGTTGTCAGTGTTTTAAAACAACATCGCTTGAATGTAAGTACATCAACAATATTTAAGATTCATGGGAATTCCAAAAAAAAAATACGATTAGCAATACCAGTAATATTGTCATAATAATATTAACTAAAACTAAAATGGTCGTTTGGACAATTAAGAACTCGGGCGACGATATGTATTTTTTTTTTGCTAGAGTTCGAAATTTCCCTAGATTTTGTGCTGATTTCTCTTTTCCCTAAAAAATATTTTTCTCCCCTAGATCTAGGGAAATTTCCCTAGACATCACATCAGTGCTATATACTTACGTCACTGCCGAGCCTCACGATGATTCTAGATTTTTTGTTGCAAAGAGTAAGAATGTCATTCTTCAGAATTATATTTTTCAAAAGCTTTAATAGGCGTATTTTTATAGTAGGTACCTACCTACAGTATCTTTTCTCGGAAGATTTTTTCAATGTAGATGAGTGTTTCAGGCTGATAATTATTGATTATAATATTTGTTATCTACCCTTTGTGCTATGCATAAAAATCTTGTTTAAAACGTTAGTTTATCAATTAAAAAAAATAATAATTAATATTTGACAAGTTAAAGTATTTCAGCAAAAAATGCAGACATAATTAGTCTCGACGCCACCTAGCGGGAGATTTAGTATTAACAATACCTCTCTCACAAAATAAAGTTGGTTGTTTTCAGTTGGAAAAATGTAATAATAAGTAATTGTCGAATGAAACACTAGTATATATTGAATTATTTGGCGGGTATTAGATAAGCCGCCATAGCTCAGTGGTCAAGAGCACCTGACCGGCAATCAGAAGGTCACGGGTTCAATTCCCGTTGGCGGCCAGTATCTTTTCTCGGAAGATTTTTTCAATGTAGATGAGTTTTTCAGGCTGATAATTATTGATTATAATATTTGTTAGGTACCTACCTGTTATTTATGACACGTTTCAGAGTGGTTGATACTCTCAAGTATCATCCTGGCGAAAGGCGACCATTCTGAATCGAAACGTTCCTTGAAATGGCAATAGATTTGAATAGCCAATCAGTTTGAAACCGTCATCTCCTCTATTTCCTTCCCCTCCCCACCCACTTCAGCCTCCCTTTAATGACACTCCAAGTGTCATGTCAAGTATTACGTTAATCTGACAAAACGAAAATAAACTAAAGATTTGATAATTTAATGTCGCTCAATTACTGTTTTTATGGTGTTATTTGTGAGAAATCAATTCCAGAAATGCCTTACTGGTAAGTAACGATTTTTTTTATTTTTTTTGCTGACTGAATTTGCTGGCCTACAAAAGTAAGCAACAGAACCATAAACAACTAAATAAAAACAACTACAATAATTTATTCGCTTGTCTGTATTTGGAGAGATTTTTTTGAATAGTTTTCTCAAAATATCCATCAAATTCAATTCTGAAAAATTCTTGTCGTACGCACAAAGGGAATTCTTATGTTAAAAAATATTCAATTTGAAGCGTACGTGCCTACTGCGTTTCCTTAGTAAAATTTGTTGTCTGAGTGATAGGTCGTGTTCCTACATGGGTCAATATCAATCTCAGGTATTCACCGGTCGGTAATCGATACTGTTGAAAATCAATGTTGAACCTCGCTTCGCGTCGTACAAAATTACAGGACATACATTACTACTCCGGTAACTAGAATCTATTGTCCTTCGATCTATGCAAATCTGAATAATTGTATTGAGTTTCATTAACGTGATTTGATGTTATCTCGTGCATTAATCGTGTTGAATAAATAATATATACCTAAGTCAATCCACTACGATTCACAAATCCACTAAGTCCTGTTTAAGTTCAATAAGAATGACCTGAACAGTATTAATTGGTGTTGATTAAATTTTTTTTGCTTCTTTTCGTAATAATAATAAGTAAAAAAAAAAAACAATAATACTTAGATTTTTTCATATTGTCACACCAAATTTAAGTAATAAGTATCTACTTTGGAGGTTATCCACCACTTACCCGCCACGGTATAAGTAACAGATGGTTACCCCTTCAAGGCTCTCGCAAGATTCTAATTTGTTTTTAAACGAAACTATATTTATTTACTTTGACGATTCTAGACCTCCGGAGTCCCTGCATACGTTGTTAGTAAGCAGTATGCAAGTGCTTAACGGGAAAAACAAAATGCAAATAATAGGTTAGTAAACACAAATATGAATTAAACAAGGCAAAATAAACACTTATTCCTGAGGCTCCATGAGGCGGCATTGCATCGTGCAAAAAACCTGTAAGCACCTGTATAAAATAGATAACATAAAAAATATAATAAATCTCAAATCAATTGGCAAGTACCAACAAAAAATATGAATGGCATTCGGTCTGACCATAAACCACACTTAGCTTCCATGTCCCTTAGCCAACCACTCAGCAGAGCCTCAAAGAATGTTTACTGAATGTTTGGGGTAAAATACCCGAAGACTAAAAGAAAATTCAGCGTTGAGTAGTCAGAGGCAGGACAAAGGACAGTCAAGGTCGCCCGATCAAGTCTCAAGCCAGCACATGTCATTAGGTGAGGCGCAAATAGATCGGATAGGGATCTACAAAATTAATAATGTAATTAAAATGAAGCAGGAACGGGGTCCATCACACCCCTATATGGGGATAGGCAAATAAAATAAAAAATAAAGAAAAAGTTGGAGTTTAGTTCATCCAGTAAAAAAAATAAACAACAACAAAGTTAAAAACAAACAAAACAATAAGAATATGTATCTACTGAGATAAACGAGGATAAGTAGTGTAGTGTGCCTATTATTTCCGTGGATGAATTGGCAATTTTGTGCAAACTTACCACTATTTGAATTCCGTCTCAACTTTTCTTGCGGATATCTTCAATATATGTACTTAAAGTGAATTGCAGACATTTTTTTTAAATTTTACCTACTTCCCTTCTCCGATCTTGACTGTCGCAAAAATGTCACCCTTTGTTTCAATTCATTTCCTTTACTACATCCACCGTCATCACAATCCCTTACATCTAACTTCCCTTCCCCCTGTCTCATATGTCTTGTCGAAAGGTCAAACAGATTTCATAGAACAAATTCTTAAATCCACACAATTGAAAACCCCAAACAAATATTAACTGCCGAATCTTAATCAAGCAAGTATCAATACGTAAAGCATGCATTTTCATCTCGGCAAGAACATTTCACTTGATTTTAAGTGAAATAGCATGAATTAAGTATAACACCCCGGCGCCGGAGTTTCAATTTATTTTAAGTGAAAATCCGTGAACGGGATACTTAGTCGGGAGATAATAAATAGCAGGTAGTTTGGGAGAGGAAGATTTAAACACTTTACGTGGAACAGATTTGTTCGCATAAAGGAAGACTTTTGATCTATCACGTGTGTGCACTTAAACATCTACGTAGACTTTAATCGCCCAACCCTTTAGTGCTTGCGGTACGCTTCACCGACTCCGACTTCAAATTCCTTTGGATTAACGTAAACCACGCTTTTTTGTTAATATGTTTGTATTTTTTATCATTCCAAAGTACTTATTTGTGACGTTAATATTCTCTGTACGCGGCGCTTTTCCAGTAATACTATTTACTTACTTAAAGACAACGGAGAAAAAATTCACGTCATAATACAATATTAACGTCCCTATTGTAACTATCCTCAGTTATATGCGTCGATGACGACAAGGAGGAACCGGTTATAGTGGAGAATTAACGGTGTGTCTATTATGAAAATGTGTGGGTACATAAATATTGTAAGAAAGATGTTTAAAAAATGATCATAATAAATACTATTTTAGAAAACAAGTCAAAGAAAAAAGTTTGCCGAAATTAAAAAGGCTATCGAAGTAATATAGCATTGTAACAGTCGGGACAATTGTGCGGTATTCACATTAAAAAAAAAAAAAAAATTATATACATATATATCCATGTAGGAGTAGTTTAAAAAAAAACAAAAGGAAATGTGCGGAGAGAAATAGGTGCTGAGATGAATATATGAAAACCTGATTGCAAATACCGCACAGTCGCACGGTTTACAATGGTCGCCTTTGGGGTACGCGGTCAAAATCGGTCGAAATTACATTTTTCTAGTTAAGTCTTCGATCCATGAGCCAATTTATCTGGGTTATTCAATTTCCTACTAATTGAAAACCTATCTCGGAAATGAAAAAGAGTAGGTTTGGCAGTTATTAAAGTGATCTTCGTAAATGCTTTCTACAAGTTTAGAAAAATTTAATATTACTGCGCTTATGGGAGGTCGCCCAAGCCTGGCGGCGCACACAAGGCCAAATTATGAATTTACGAATCCAATATTTTAATTTCTGATCAGAAACGCTCATGAGGAGACTACATAAGAAAATCTTTCAAAAAATACCTCATCAGGGATAGTTGGTCTCAGGTGGCCGTAGTATTCCATTAAAATAAAACCATGTAAAAATATTTCTGTATTTTAAAATAATGATATAGATACATAGAAATATGATTGCGGTTAAACTGTAAAATGACAATAACTTGTAAAACTGTTCGTTTTATAACTTTATAATTGTGTACTTCTTTTCTAAAATTTACAGTAGTAATAGTCAAAAAAGGTCGGGAACCACTGAATTAAATGAAAGAAAATTAGAAACACATATTTTTGGTCGCTAGTTCTACTGTTTACAGAACTACAAGTATTAGGTATACCTATACTACCTTTATGGTTAGAATGTTAAAATACAACGGACAAATAAGTTTTTTTTACTCAACTTAATGGTCTTTTCAAATACTTGTAAACAGAATTCTATTTAAGTACATATTTACAAGTATGTTTGATTAAATGTTTAAATATTCTGTTTAAAAGTATTTTTCTCAAGCAGTCTGAGAATTCCGGTAAGTTTTCAGCTGAATTCATTGGCATATATGTAAACCGTGACTATAAAAACATTTCCATTTGCTGACTCTTTTTCAATAGCCACGATCCGAGTTTTCTACATTCAATCAGAGTAGTTTTTATTTCATTGCGGCATAAAATTGCAATGCCTCGATAGAGGCGACCAATTAATTGGGCTTCAGAGAGGTTCACGTGTCCAATGTTCTAGGCCATCTTTTCAAATTACGGAGAGTGAAAAGTTGAATTTATATATTAATTTTATAATGGGCAAATATCAAAAGTATGTGAAAGATTGGACTTAGAGGAGATAAGATGTTGAATAGGGAGGAGGTAATTTTAGATAAGGCTTGACAGAAGAAATGATATTTGTTTAGAAAGGGACACCAAAAAAATATGCGATCTAAAGTTCCCGCTTCTACACCCCATAAAGTACAATCTGGTGAGTCAAGCACGTGAATTTTAAAAAGATGGGAACGGAAAAATGTCCATTTCTCATTCGAATAAGTGATGAAATTTTTTTTTGGAAAATTGAGGAAATTGTGGAAACCAATATTTTGTTGGGATAGTTGTTTATATTGAGGCATAGCAGGTTCCCTTAAATTGATAGCAAATTAGATTACTATAGACAAAACATGTTATGATTGTTTTACACAAAATGACTGCACCGTCACCCAACTAAATTCTTTCCAAGCTGTGCTTCAAATATTAAAAAATTGTTAAAAGATGACCCACTTGCCGAGGTGTTCCAACACTTTAACCATAATATTATTTTGTAGTTTCCCCTTTGTCGCAAGATGGCAACAACGCCTCGGAGGTTCGAAAGGAAATACAGGGTTTTCTCTTGCGTGGAACATTATATACGTGAGTATATCCCATTAGGCTGCCATTCACTTCGCTGGGAACCGTGTTCCGTGTTTCATGTTAACGCTACTCCCTCAGTAGTGATCTTTTGGTAAATCAACTACAGCTTTGCAATCACTAATGTCGCTCACGGAGACAGAGTCAGATTGGAGCAATGGACTTTTCACCCCGCATGGTATTTTTTTCGCCTTTCGGAACAACATAATAATGAAATCATAATTCAAACCAGAAGCTTACACCGCAGAATAAAAGATAGAGTGAAATTTAAAGACACTTGTAACTTCGAAATAGGCGAAGAGTTTACCCACCTGGGCTCCATCATAACTCATAACGTAGGACAGGACAACGAAGACCCAGTAGAAGAAAGAAAGCGGATCACAGCCGCTAATAACACTTACTTCGCGTCGCTGCCAGTGGTCAAAATCCGAAACGTCCACAGGAAAACCAAAATAATCCTATACAAAAAAATGATTACAACGGTCTTGGCCTATGGGTGTGAGGCGGGAACACTGACAGCAAAGTCTTCGGAACAGCTGGACACCTTCGAAAGAAAAGTACTTCGAAGAATCTTAGGAGTGATGCGAGAGGAAGGGCATTCAGAATCCTCCACAATAATGAGGTCTATAATATCTACCAAGCTCCCAGACTCTCTACCTATTTAAGGCTCCAAAGACTAATATGGGCCGGACATGTGCATTGAAGAAGGTTCTAAATCACACCGGGAGGTAAACGAAAGGCGGGCAGGCTGAGATTCTTCCATACAAAATGAGTAAAATGACAGCACCTGTTGAAAGTGAATAAAACTATCGGTGGGTGATGACGTCACACGATGCACCATAGATACGGTGGTTTTCGGGGGATCTTGAAAAATTAAAATTTTGACAATTATTCTAACTATCAAAATAAAAATAAATATGCAGTTATTTAAGTTAGAAGGTTATTATTCATTAAAAAAATTGGACTGGAGTTCTCTATTGATACGGTTAGGATTAAAGGAGCTTGACTCTTAATTGATGCTTTTCTTTTTAAAAATATGTCATGCTTTCTTTTCTTTTTCTTTTACTGTCGGAAACTTTGGTTTCATATTGGTGTACATTATAATTATTTTGTGGCTGACTTTTAGATTTGAATATAAAACGTGGTGTTTTCTCTTTCTAACAGATAAATTTCTAATGTTTAGATAACAAATTTCCCTTTGATAGTATGACATAATTTGTTCCCAAAAGCGAACAAATACGCCTGAGGGCCTGTAATACTTTTAGTTTATAATATGAATATATTTTTAATATTTTTCTAAAACTAAAATCTCTCTATCGGGAACACTTTGGTGTCGTTAAGAAAAAAAAATTCAAGTCTCAACGTTGTGATGCCTTGAAATATCCACTATGTTATGTGTCGTATAAAATACGGGGTGTTTATTTTAAAATACCAAAATCCAATTCGAAAAGCCCGCAAAGAAGAAAACATATTTTTATTAGTGTCAATAAATATGTTCGCTGTTGTAGTTTATAAACCAACGCACATTCTCCCCCTCTCTACGCTTTGTGTGTAATTTACCAAAGCAAAAATCGCTGAAACGAAAACTTAATATTATTGCCAATACTTCGGTTTATTTGCAATCATTTTTCATGCCACCGGAAATGCTTTGTGATCGAAAAAGTTATTTTGAATTAAGTGGATTATTTTTTTTTATTATTTAAATCACATACATTTAACAGATTTTAAAAAAACACACGGTTTTTAAAATTAATTACAACAAAGTTAACAAATCACCCAACTCGAGAGATAAAACATTTCTCGTGTTTGAATTGAGGAGTAGTGCTATTTCTGCTATCATAGAATAAGGGAAAGAAATTATATTATTTGAAGTGAGAAATCTATATATGTAAAAATCTAAAAATGTTTGTATGTATCTATGTATGTCCGCTATGCGTTGCTAAACCATTCATCCGATTGCAATGAAACTTTGGGGATTTGATGTGTGCATGCCCTCGATGGTTTCTGTATACAATAGTGAGCTCTGGCATCATGAAATTATGCATTGCTAACAGTGGCGGCCGCTGCCCTGAAAATGTGGTGGTTCACTGATAATCCGTACCTATCAGATAACGCGTACTAAGCAACAATATGTAAAAATGATTGCACTTATCTTATTTGGAGAGAAGGTCTATTCATAGCTGTTTTCGAAGGGCGAAAACTTCTACATATCGCTTTTAAATAAACAATAATAATTTTTTTGTACAGATCTTTTTTCTGTACTAAGAAAATATAAACAACACAAATTTTTCGGAAATAAATCTTGAATTTCAACCCAAAAAAACCCTTTTTTTACAATGTTTAATTTATTTTATTTTATATTTCATAAAATAAAATAAATTTGAAAGTAGTGTAAGAATAATATACGACGCAAATGTGAATGGTAGAAGAAGTCGGGGACGCCCGAGGAAGACATGGTACGATCAAGTGAATCAGATACTTGAGTCGGGTCATGTCAAAAGTCAGAATAATGATTCAGACGATGTATGAATGTGAGTGAGACAAAGAGTGTGTGCCAAGACCGAGTTGTTTGGCGGTCCGTCCTCTCTGCCTACCTCTGCGGGGAAACGGCGTGATGGTTAGTTAGTTAGTTTATATATCATTACAAACATTATTCGTTTTAAATGTATAAACAGTAGGTACGTGGGCAAAATTGTCAAAGTTACCTATAAAAAATTGAATCCCTTAATTATCTGCGTTTTATAATTTAAAACACAAATCATTAAAAAAGAAAATATATGTAAAATTTAGATATTGATTGTACCTTTTGATTAAAAAAAGAATTATTCAGTTTGGTTAAGTATCTTTGCTGCAAATCCAAATTTAAGTTTGTATAATAAAGGCCGCCCGGTGGCACACGAATATAGCTTAATTTTTCATACATATTTCTGGCGTTGCGCGCTGGCGATGTTTGTGATATTCGGTACAAAAACATAATTCGTTCCGCGTGCAATCGGCCTGCACCCGGGGAACAAGGCAGCTTCGCGCGGAACTTAGAGAATCCGCTCTCCCTGATTCATACTATATTAGGCATTATATTGGTAGGTGATGTTTTTAATGAGATTCATAGATTTTATATTTTTCAGTAGGATATTATAAAGTAATTTTAGGCGATATAATTTACCAGTGCTGCACACGAACGCACTGTGCAACCAGCCGCCCTTGATTGCTAAACCATTCATCCGATTGCGATGAAACTTTGGTGAGTTGTTGTGAGCACGTCAACATGGTTTCTATATATATATATATATATAGAAACATATATATATATAGAAAATATATATAGAAATATATATATATATATATATTGGTGAGCTCTGACATTATGTAATTTGTATAAAAAAATTGCAATAGGTGGCACGCGAGCTGTTTGAAAACTGGATGTACAAGGACTGAATGTGTGGAATGCGGGATGCGGGAGGGGAAATCGAGAGGGGGGTTCGTGGTACGGGGGAAATAGGAGAGGGGAGTGGGGAGAGGGAAAGCGGAGAAGGCAGAGTGGGAACGCGTGAGGGAAGGGGACGCAGAAGAAGAATGGGACCAAGGGAAAGGGCACGCAGGGAGAAACAATATCTTTTTAAGTGGCATAGCAACGCATGCCGGGAACTACAAACCCAGAAGCTAGCATATTTTCATTTTTATATATATAGATTTCCCCCTAAAACCATGCGAGCGAAGCCGCGGGTAAAAGCTAGTAAACTTATATAGCATGATATTTGAATAACATGCCTGTTACTGAATAAGATCTACTGTATAGATAAATAAAAGTAAGAATCTAGATGTTCACAATTTCACAATTTGGGAGGCGGGTATGAATACCGCTGCCCGGAAGCATTTATTGGATAACCAACTCCTCTGCCATAGGTCACCTCAAGTGGTTCGCTACGTTTGGTGACTTAGCAGGAGTGCCCAGGTTCATTGGGTGAGGTTTTCCGGGTCTTGGCAGTGATACATCTGTCCACCAACTGCATGGCAGGCTTGGTTGGGAGAGAGTGGTTGAGGAAGTCCCTTTGACTTCTCCAGCCGTACTATATCGGAACATTTCCTTGCACCACAGTGTGAGCGATGGATTCATATGTCCGTCACTCCTGGACACACTGACCCCCAGATTCCTACCCACCCCTGTTACCCTTTTTCTTCCCAGAACTTCCTCTCCTTCGTTTCCTAAAAAGACCCTCCACGCAGCATCCCCAAAGATGACATAGGCCCCGAGGGGAATTATTTTCCTCGGGGCCTCCTGTGAGGAGCTAATGTAAAAAAAGGTGTAGTACAAAATAAAATTAATATTATTACATTTACTTAATAGGTAGGTGGTAGGTGGTAAGTAGATGGAGATGGTTCTAACATTGATACTTTGATTGTAATATAATCAAAGCATTGATAGTACAATAGAACAGAAGAGCTGAAAATATTGTAAGAGTAGGTACAAAATAATAATATGCAAAAATAAGCTCATACCAATAACACAATATACTTCAAACGGTGAAATAATATTTCCAGAATGTCCTAAAGAATGTACATATTTATTTTTATCAATTAATGATGAAATTAAATAATTAATTACATACTAAAAAGTACTTATTATTATAATTAACACTTGAAATTAAAACTTGTAATTTGTATTTTGTTCACCTTGCTTGGTTTTGTTGGATAGGAAGTTCCTTGGTTTTGTTGGATAACATTAAAGACATTCCCACACGGGTCTCCAAACATCAATAAAGCTCTTTTTTTAAATTCCTTTAATATTTATATAAACAATTTTTTATATTTTTAAATCAAGTTCCCTTTAAACTGATTAATATCAGTTTGTCAACTGGTTCTTTTAACATTTACTTAATAATTGGCAAGAATTAAATAATTAGCAAAAATTATCAAATGCATTAATACTTTTGAAATAATTTGTATATCTACAGCTACGATGATCCGTGTACAAATCCAAATCCATATAAAAACAAAAAATTAGCAAAACTTAATTACAATATGAAATTATTAATAAAGAAGAACTGTATTTGAAACCCCCATTAAATCCAATCACTTAAATTTTATAAAAATACTTCGGCTGAAATTGATTGAAAATTGAAACATTTTCACCAAAATTCTTAGACCTCTCCAGCCGGACTCTCTCGACCCACCGCCTTGCACCGCAGTGGTAGGAATGGATTCATACCACCGCCTTGCACCGCAGTGGTAGGAATGGATTCATACGTCCGCCTGGACACATTGACCCCCAGATTCTTACACAACCCCGTTCTTTTTCCTTCCCTGAACTTCCTCTCCTTTATTTCCCTAAAAAGACCCTCCATACAGCATCCCCAAAGATGACACAGGCCCTGAGGATTTTTTTTCTCATAGCGCAATGTGGAGCTATTATAGAGATTATATTTCGACCGTTCAGTGAATTTAAAGCCTCGTGACCTCGATAGATTAACAAATATGTGAAATTTAAGGACGTCCGCGAAAGACTTAACCTGTGTGAGGGCAAAAAGAAATAAGGAAATAATAAATATGTTTGGCTTTAAAAAAAACCTCCAGAAATTGTCAGAATCAAAGAAATACAAGGCATGCCAATGATTTTGAAAGAAAATAATATCTGGTCTGAAGTTATCCGTTTATCCAAGAATTTCTCATCCATTATACAAAGCAACATGTATATACGGGTATACTAAAGCGGTTATTGTAAATGATAAAAGAGGGATACAAATACCGTATGGTAGGTACTTAATGTAGTGGAAAAGCTATCTCTTGAACACAGGATGGTTTGAATAACGTTATGTACGTATATCCTGTAGAAAAAGGCATACATTGGTACTTCTCTCTTATGCTTTGATATTTGTATTTTATACTGAATACATTTTTTTTTCGCGATACATGGGGACTGGTGCTTGATGTTCAATGTTTAACGAACATAATGGACTGAAAATCAGATAATACGAAATCATTATTATCACTTCTTCACGGTTCTTCACATTCTCGAAAAGGTAATACGAAATCTGAGGATCAATCGTATATCTAAGCGACATTGTTATCGCAAAAATATCGAAAATGTTGCTTATTTATCGGCTACCTCGCAGAACCCTCAGTATACAAAAATTAACGCCCGTTGTTCCCTATCCTACTGATCAACTGTTGAGCTGCAATTTTGGACCAACAGGCGAATCACTTTGATCTGATCGGAGAATCAGATTTATCGATCGTAAAGATGGGAACAAGGTTCCTGTATAGCTGCGGATGAAGCGATATCTAGGTGTAATTTTCATATGCACTAGTCACTGTATGCTTGTACCATAAGCATAGTCTAATGATTCTTCTTAAGTCGGTTCCTCGATGCTAAGGATCGTGACCCTTTCTCCAACTTCCATCTTCCATGGTGTACAAGGCTCCTCACACCGACACCGACGGGACGTACTGGGCACTAGCGATACTTAGTCACTCCAGCGCATTGATGACCTTTCTCCATAATAATAATATTTACCTACATTTTGACGGCCTCCTTGGTCGAGGGGTATGGCTGAAAAGTAAAGTAAAGCTAACTTGCAATCCGAAGGTCGCGATAATAAATTGTATTAGATTAATTTGTGTTATTTCACAATTAATTAATTAAAAATAATATATAGCATATTCCTGGCTCAATTACACCGCGGAAGATTCTCTCAGTATCGCCCTGGTGTAAGACCACCACTCATAATTGAAACATTGCTTGCAATGGCTTGAACTTTGTTTGGTGACCAGGTCCGAATAGCCAGGTATTTCCCCATGTTGCTCTTCCCCATCTCCTTCCCCTCCCCACTAACTTCAGCCTCACAACATACCCCAACAGGGGGTGCCAAAGTCTCACTAGCTCCATACAGCAGCAGTTGGGACTCTTGTGAGGTAGGTATTCACACAAAAAAAAAAAAATCAAGGCCGCTTAACTTTCAATGTGCGCCGTTCGTGGGTGAGGGTCTTTGATATGAAGGTATTTCAGGAGTGTTTTATGAATCACTTTCACAATTTAAGATTCTGCTTCTTCCAAATTTATCTCAAAAATTGTTGTGAATTGACATTATGTTCAAATGAACGAAACTATCTGTGTATTTCTTCTTCTTTCTCGACTCCCCTTCGATATTAAGCATCAAGTAATAGACAGCCTGTGTACCGACACCATCCAGGAATAAAAAAACTTTGGAGTCCCATCACGTCTCTTTACTAAACGTCGCCCGTTGTTTTGTCGCTTGGAAGCGTGTAGAAAATTTTCCATTCTTAATAATTAATTTTGAAGCTATTACAAAACGGTACTGCGCGTTTTCCGGACGGAAAAAATATCCTACGGACAAAACATCCTCCAACAAAATATCTACTAAAACCTTACCTTACCATATTCTACATTTTACTATTTTTTAACAATAATTTATTGTCTTTGCAGAATGTCTGTATTATTTCTATCCCACTTTAATATTTTTGAACAATAATTTATTTTACAGGATGTCTAAATTATGTTTGCCCCATTTTGTGTTAGGTTGTGTAAGGTTAGGTTTTAGTAGGTATTTTTTTGAGGGATGTTTTGTCCGTAGGATATTTTGTCGGAGATATTTTGTCTCGGGTTGAAAAGTCGCGGAACCCTAAAAAACGTGTTGTGGGGGAAAGCTCACATTTAAAAAAAAACCCCTCACTAAACAGTTTACTTTGCAAGGATTTTTTTAATTGGAAAAGCTTTATATTAAACCATGAGGAAAGATTTTCATTTATAAACATTTTTCTTTTCTTTTTTACTGTATCTTTACAGAACATAATTGTTTACATTTCAATTTTTAATCTCACTAGGACAAGCTTATTTCTTATTCAGGTATATGTTGTGTTTTGTTGACATTGAAAAGGCAATGCTTAGCAAAACCGTATGTATAGAAGCCCGTTTAAAAAAACTATATACACTTATAAAAAAATTGTATGAAACGTTTTTGTACTCGCTTCGAAGAAAAATGTACCTACGCCTAAAATAACCAGCAAGTATCTATTTTTTATTGTACTAACTTGTTCCTCAAATCATTAGTTAATAAGCTGCGAAGAACGGTGTTTTTAACATGTAAATGTAGTTTTTAATTAAAATTTTGTTGGAAATGGTGGTATTTTATTTTCTCTAGTTCAGTATTTTTTTTAAATCATTGTTATCCGTAAAGTAAATACTATTGAGTTCAATATAACAAATAATTTAACATACGGGGAAGTGATGTTTTGTTGGCGTAAATATCATAAATCGGAATCAAATTCATTAAATAATTAGTGTAAAATTAATTTCTTGCAACAAAAATGCACAATTATGTCATTTTATAGAACTGAAATAGATTGTTTGCGAATACAAATTAAATAATATTGGCTTATTAACTGTCATATATTTAACTTTCTAGCTAGCAAGCTTTCTTTGTTTTCATAAATGTTGTTTATAAACTAAAATTACCTTTGACTTCAATATCAAACTTCTATTTCCTGGAAGACAGCCTGATCTCTTTTTTTACATTTGTTTTACGTTAGCAATAGGTATATTACATTAGTATACATTAGCAGACGTATGAATCCATTCCTCCCACTAAGGTGCAAGGCGATGTTCCGAGGGAGGGAGGAAAACAAAGGGATTCCCTCAACCAATCCTCCCGATCCGGCAGCCATGCAGCTGGTGGGCAGACCCATCCACAGCCAAGACCCTGACAAACCTCACCCCATGAACCTGGGCACCCCTGCTAAGTCACCAAATGTATCAAACCACTTGGGGTGACTTGTTTGTTATTCAATAAATGATTCCCGGGTGCGGTGGTACCTACCCATACCCGCCTCCCAAATGTGTATGTGTGATATTTTTCCTCCCGCAGAAAGCGTCAATCAATGTGGTTATTTGTTGTTCCAGTTTCATCTACTGGTACCACGACGGCGCGGTGGTGAACTACGCGGCGCGCGGCGGCGTCAGCGTCGAGACGGAGCGGCGCACCAGGACGTCGCGGCTACTCGTGTCCAGGGCGGGCCCGGCCGACTCGGGCAACTACACCTGCGCGCCCAGCACCTCAGGTATAGTTCGACTAACACCACTCCATCGATCCATCAATCCATCAGCCCATTACTCAATATATCCGTCGGTCCATCAATCTATCATTCCATAAATCCATCAATCCTTCAATCCATAAATCCATGATTCCATCATTCCATCAATCCGTCTCTCATTCCATAAATCCATCAATCCTTCAATCCGTAAATCTATCATTCCATCAATCCGTCTATCATTCCATCAATCCTTCAGTCCATCAATCCATCAATCCTTCAGTCCATCAATCTATCATTCCATCAATCCGTCTATCATTCCATCAATCATTCAGTCCACCAATCCATCATTCCATCAATCCATCAATCCGTCTAACTTTCCATCAATCTGTCAGTACATCAATCAATCATTCCATCAATCCTTCAGTCCATCAATCTATCAACCCATCATCCAAAGATCCGTCAATCCATCAGTCCATCAGTCCATCCATCGCATCAGTCCATCAGTCAATCGGTCCACTGGTCTATCAATCGATCAATCCATAGGACTTGGACTAATGGAATATCAATACATCAGTCCATCAATCTATCGACCAACAGTCCATTAGCCCATCAATCAGTCCATAAAACCATTTCATCAATCCACCAGTCCGTCAATTCATCAAAACAACATCACGCCATTAAGTTATGGTGAGCATATTTGATCGAGCCAAACCGTCGAACACGAACAATGAACAGCCGTGGGTACAAAGCTTTTCAGATTTATTTTGAAATATTCACGCTTGACATTCAATTTCAAATTTTGAAACTTTTAAATGCAAAAAAAAGCCAGATCTTCTCTCTTTCCAAATCTGTTGATAACATATCGTAAATATATGTCTAACCATAGAAGAAAAGTCAGTGACGGCATTCGTTAATGTATTTCCAGTTTTTATTACCCACTCAGTGTTCGTGGTACACTTATTTATTTGCTCTTTCAGCTAATTTAACGTCTTTGGCTTCTCCAACTGCGAAGATATCTGTTATGTCTCTTAATTTCCAATGGTAAGACATCTTAAGGCTCCGTTCCCGGCCCCAAAAAGAAGAAGATGGAGAGATATGAAATTACGAATGTTAGAAGAGCGCGCTAACATTCACAGCGATAAAATTGATGCAAAAATCATGAAAACCTTTAATAAAATAAGACTTGTTACAAATATAGTAAAAATCTCGCTATAATTGTCTTTAATTATATTTAAAGAAACGCTGTGAATTTTTTCATGCATATAACTTGTAAAATAACCGAAACAAACGTGTTTATAATAATTTTTGGAGCATACTTTGCGATTTTTTTATATCGAGGGAATTTTATATAATTTGGGTTTCGGCGCGATAAATGTCAAGAATAACATTTTTTTTTAAGAGCTTAAAAACTTCAAATTTTTAAGGGAGGTTTGCAAGAAATCGGTAGAAATTCGGAGAACGGCCTCTTAAGATGTGTTGGGTGTCTTCCAAAGTTATAGGTTCGAGCGATTACTAGTTGATTTCTTTGGTCATCGTAAATATTTACAATGAATATATAAACTGGGCAGACGTCCTTACTAGACTACGCCGCTTCCTCAAGCAAATTGTAGGAGCCCGCTTAATCTCCCCGGTGCCTTCGCCCATCATCGTAACCGTTCGTACCTAAGACACAAGCGACGATACATGTAAATAAATGTTCTATTCTGATATCATACTCTACTGCTATCTGTTGGTATATGGCAGAACTTCGTATTATTAACTAAGCTATCGACATCTTTTGAAGAAAGCTGAAACCACATGAATAATCAATACATTACATTATCTTAAAAAGCTTTTTTTCTCATAATTAGATTCCGCATCCGTTGTGGTGCACGTCCTGAGCGGAGAGCGCCCCGCCGCCATGCAGACTGGGGGAGCCTCCCTCATCCAGCTTCAGACCGCCCTGGTAGGCCTCCTGATGCTGCAGATCTTCCTGCAGCACACCTGACAGCCTCTCTAGAGCCCCCTCTCCAGAGGTAGCTGAGCAGCGAATACCCTCTCCAACACTCCACCCAAACTTACAAAGTTCCACTCTCAGCTGGGCTTGAAACCAAAGCGTTAAACGGAGCATTCATATTGGTCACGCAATCTAATAATTATAAAATTTCTCTTCGTTTTACTGTACAGGCTGTATTTAAAAATAGGAAAAATTTTATAACTCTTTTAGTTCACTTTTTTATACCACGCGTATTATATTGATTTTACTGGATTTTTCTGCGGAGTTCATCGAGGAGAATCTAGAGTGGTTCGTAATAATTAAATGTTCTTCCTTTTAAAAAAATTATCTAGACAAAGGAGGTAAACAGTTTTACTGTCGAAGGAAATGTGGTGGGACCCTTCAACGTAGCGTACATATAACTAGATTTCTCGAGACGGTATCTGTCATGGTCGACCTATAAAGGTTTTATCGATAATGTCGGATACTTGACGTCGTTCCCGACATTCGCTTCAGATCGCCAATGAACAAACAACTTACTTTTTGTATGTTAGCAATCAGCTGTCGTGTACGGGAACGATCACAAATTATCGTCATTATCGATAAATCCTTTACCGATCGACGGTGCTAGATATCGTGTTCTAAAGTGAACAATACTTGCAAACGTTCATAACTCTTGTTTATAACTCAAACACATTAGAAGCAATTACCTGATGTTAGTCTGAAATATTATTTTTGAACGTGGACTGCGCGCCAGTTAGGCCTTCATTGAATATAATACATTTAATAAATACGCAGTGGACAGTAGTTGATGACACAAATAATTGAAGTTCGTGATATACAAAACAAGATTAAAAGAAGAAAAAAAATTAATTATATACGTACCAGTATTTAAGGTACATTCGTTTCCCAGATTATGTTCATTTTGTTTTAAGTAAGAATTTTCACATTGAATCTAAATGCATAAATAATGCTACAAGTTGACAACATTACGCTTATGCTTGACTCAGGCATTTCAGAATCGTTGTATTTCATTTAACTTTCATTCGAAACTGCGGAAAGCGTACGAAACAAATAAAGCTCCAATCGAACCTTACAAAGGGGAAAGTTAATGAAATGTAGAAGCCTTCCTACTTCCTACGTCTCCGCTTGTCGTCTAACATCGACGAGGCTGTCAGCTTGCTTAGTCAATAAGGAACCAACACATACGGTAATTGTTTTTCGCATACGTGCTTTTCTTTGTGACGTGTGCTTTTGTTTTGACATACGTGCTTTGTTTTTGACGTATGTGTTTCTTTTCTCAAATAGAAGCAATTCGATATTTTACTAAAACATTTTTTGTTAATTCAAAATTAAGGGAAAGTTACGGTGGCAAATGCAAATAATTCGATTCTCCATTCAAAATGTTAAATTTATAATTATTCATGAAAATCAAAATAAACCGAGATTTGCGTCAAATACAGGTAAGTAGTCATATTCGTTTATCTTAAAAATTTACCTAACATCTAACTGATGTCCCGGGCGTTGCCCGGGTTTAACACAGAGTTCTTCAACAAAATTATTTTTAAATAATGAGAGATTTTAAGCCACAATACAAGCATTTCGATTCCGTATTCAAACGTTTTTAATAAATCAAAATGAAGAGAGTTTACAGGCGAAAAATACAATTAATTCAGTAATTTATTCAAATGTGTTTGGGATTTTTAGGCGAAATTATAATGCGTGCATATATGTATACAAGTAGCTTTATTATTTTTTAAATATTTTTGTTTAGTTCATAATTAAGAGATATTTTATATTATGAGATTGTGTACCCATTCAAGAAAAATGTGTGTTTATGAATCAAATTCATGGACAAAGTTAGATTAAAATAAGCACGATGAAAATCAGAGACAAAAGCGAGTGACTCGAAGTGATTCCGTATACGTTTAATTATTGTGAGTGAACTTTAAATGTGTATAATAAAAAATAAAATCTTCTGAACGTATCTAATATTAAATTATAAACTCTGTGTTTTTATAACTAAATCAATTATCTACAAACTAAGTGTATGAAAAAAAATATGTATGATTTTCATCCTTCTGAAATTTTATTCGAAATGTTAATAATAATAATATTATTAAATAAATTAGTGCTAAAAACTTTTATTTTGCATCATATTAAAATTTGTGAAAATATTGCATATCTTTTCGTTTCCACAAACTTCCTCGATTGTGAACATAAAAACATAATTATTTTTTTGTGAATTTAAAGTATTCGAAAAAACTTTTTAACTGTGTTAGTAAAATAATGATGGCCAAATTGACAATCAGGTCAAAAATAACCTTAGGGATTACGCGGTGAAACTGCACTAAAGTATTGATTTAAATTAATATTAAATATCTTCTTATTTATATGTGTATGATATTGCATATTATTAACTGATGTAATTTTTTTTATCACATTCATTGAATTACTCGTATCTACCTATAATATTTTACTGGTAAAAACGTTTTGTCAAAAAAAAAATTAATTCATATTATTATGTTATTTGAAAACATTCATTGTTTTCCTGCACAACAAAATAAAATATCGAATCATGACAAATTAATTATTTTGAAGTAATTTAGTCAGTGTTGAATGATTCCAGTTACTTGAAATTCTGTTATTTGATATTGAAGGGTTTAACATGCCGTGATTGCAATTTTGTGAAAATGTAATATTTTCGGGAACGAGAGAGGTCAAAATGCCGAGTTCTATTTTATATTTAAAATCGGTTTGTGATATATAATTTTTTTTTCAATTTTTTTAATAAATCTTGTACATAATGTGCAGAGAAATAAATTTTAAAGGCATTCATTGTCTTATTGTATTCGTTATTCAATTATGTATACCTTTATCATCCTTGTATTATTCTAAACTACCCAGAATGATAATAATATTACGGTGTTTGTCTTTAAAAATTAGAATCTCTCTCTATTCAATAATTTTAAATCAGAACTTTTATTAAAATATCTAATTATAAGTTCTAGCGTTGACTTTTGTAAATAAATTTACGATTAAAAATTATATATATTCAATGCTTTTCATTACTTTACAACTGTATATTAATAAACTCTCATGTGTATTTCATCTGGCCCCCTAGCACAGTCGATCGAAGAGGATTGATAGGAGAACTTTCAGTAACTTCTCATCGTTCCCCCGTCATGGTTGTAGATCGCCAACGAATTAGTAACAGTTCATAGTGACTATGTGTACTTAATATATTCGACGTCAACTGTTGTTTGTACGTTGGCGATCTGCAGTTTTCCTATCCTTATCCTGACAATCCGTATCGATCGACCATGCTAGGACCCCTGGTGTTGTTATATTATGCGAGTATTAAAAGGAATAAAGTTAACGTTTTATTATTTTTTTTCCATGGGTAATCAAGTGACCATTGTAAGTATGAAATGGGTTGTTATTGTAAATATCATTTTTTGTTCCATGGGTAATCAAGTGACCATTGTAAGTATGAAATGGGTTGTTATTGTAAATATCATTTTTTGTTCCATGGGTAATCAAGTGACCATTGTAAGTATGAAATGGGTTTTTATTGTAAATATCATTTTTTGTTTCATGGGTAATCAAGTGACCATTGTAAGTATGAAATGGGTTGTATTGTAAATATCATTTTTTGTTCCATGGGTAATCAAGTGACCATTGTAAGTATGAAATGGGTTGTTATTGTAAATATCATTTTTTGTTCCATGGGTAATCAAGTACCCATTATTGGTAAGTTTACAATTTTGCTCATTGGATAATCAAATAACCATCGTTGAGTACGCAACTTTGCTTCTAGGATAAAAGTGAATAGTATTGGTTAACAACTTTGTTTCTTAGGTAATCAGGTGACCATTGTAACATCACAACCTTGTTACTTAGGTTATCAAGTAACTATTATTGTAAGAACACAACTTTGTTCCTTAGGTAATGAGGTGACCATTCTAAGTACACAACTTTGTTTCTTAGGTAATCAGGTGATCATTGTAAGAACACAATTTTGGTCCCCGCGTAACCAAGTGTCCATCGAAGATAGACTTTTGCTCAACATATTTTTTTTACTTATTAGCTCCATACAGGAGGCCCTGAGGAAAAAAAATCCGTCAAAGCCTGGGAATCTTTGGGAATGCTGAGAGAAAGGAACGAAGGAGATGAAGTTCTGGGAAGGAAAGAGGTAAGAGGGATGGGTAGGAATCTGGGGGTTAACGTGTCCAGGAGTGATGGACATATGAATCCATCCCTCCCATCACGGTAAAAAGCGGGCGGCGGGTCGAGAGGGTCCGGCTGGGGAAGTCAAAACGTCTCCATCAACCAGTCTCTCTCGATCGTGCCCGCCACACAGTAGGTGAGCAAAAGCATCGAACGGAGAATTGTAAGTCCAATTTTTATAAAACTTGTTTTTGACGGCTCTTCAGAAAGTTGGTTGAGGAATTTTAATTTGGTGTAGGCTCCGTTATAAATGTTCAAAAAGAAGAAGAAGATTAATTAAGATGGATAGAAAAACGACGTAGAAGACAAATAAACTATAACTAAATAACTTTAGTTCGCCTCAGCACAGGACCCCCTAGTGAGGAGGACTAAGAAGGGGGAGGGGGGGAGGGGAGGGGGTGGAATGGGGAGATGGAAGATGGAGGAGGCGGAGTGGGAACGCGAGAGGGAAAGGGGACACGGGAGAGGAAGGGGAGGCGGAAGGGGAATGGGACGAATGCGAAAGGACACGCAGGGAGAAACAATTTATTTATTAAATGGCATAGCAACGCATGCCGGGAATCAGTTAGTATTTAATAACACACGAGACAAAAACGAAAACCCAAACTGGATATTTCTACGCTGGAATACAAAATTACATTCCAAGTAAACCTTGGTTAACCTGCAAAAAAAAACTAAAATTGTACCTACCTCGAGAATGAGAATTAGTCACTGCTTTTTGTTTAAAATCCGAATTCTAGATGGTTTATTCAGTCAGTTCGGTGGAGAAGGAATCTCTTGAACATGTCTTCTTAAAATGTAAAAATCGTTCTTCCTTCAAAGGCATAGGTATATCTATTTATTTATTTATTTACTTATTAATTTACGGACAATAGTCCATTAAAAACATAATAATAACACGAATAATCGTTTGTTTACAAAAATCACCCACCATTCTCCTCTTAGTATTCCGTATTTGCTGTCCCTCAACAATTTTCGCGTTTTTTCACTTCTGTATTGACTTGAATGACTTCAGTATTTGATATGTCCTGTCCCCTTATAGATTATCCTTTAAATTATGGCCATCTTTCTTAACGTTAACAGCACAAAGCACTATTTTTAGGTTGAATTTCCTGTTTCAAAAAATATGTACAACACACTTTTAAAATCTCTTGATAAATAAGTTAAATACGATTAAAAGTAACACTGAATTTTTTCATACCTATAGCCTGGTAAATAACAGAACCAGGTGACTTATTCTTAATAATTTTCAGTGCATACTTTTCTCATTTTTTTCTATCGAGGGAATCATGTAGACGTACATTAGGTACAACTACATTTTCAATTCGGCGCGCGTCCAAACAGATATTATTTTCAAAATAACATATTTTTAAGACTTAAAACTTAATGTGTTCAAGGAAAATACGAAATATGTCAGTAGAAATTCAAAATGCCTGGTCTTTTATAAAAAAATGGCAGATTTCCCGCTTACTTATCCCACCTTACCGCATATTCTGGATTGTTTCGAACGGAATAAATCTAAAATAGTTTTGATCTTAGATAACCAAGTGATTGCTGTAGCTATTTAACTGTGTTCCTTGAGAAACTAAGCAATCATT
Organism: Limnephilus lunatus; assembly: GCA_917563855.2. NCBI lineage: Eukaryota > Metazoa > Arthropoda > Insecta > Trichoptera > Limnephilidae > Limnephilus > Limnephilus lunatus. The sequence continues at coordinate 60,665,913 of OU830601.1, forward strand.
ATTTTATATACCAATCTGCGTTAAATACTATTTTCTTTATTTTATACAAATGTTTTGTGATGCATAAAATAAACATATGCTTTCAATTAAGCTTAAATCGCGGTGATCAGATTATGAAAGTCTTTAAACCCGAAAATGTTAAACTACGGCGATAAGGCAGATTTTCACTCTTTCTAAACGATTATTTTTTGTGGAAAAGCACATAAAGTAACCGATTTACAAATTTGTCTTCATAAGACATGAGTATCCTAAGTAGGCAACGTGAAGCCTTGAAGATTTGGGTCATGTGTGGTTTGGTCTCGTAAATTTTACATTAAAAAAGAAACATAAATTACACCCGGCATCCCAACGAGAAAAATACATAAAATTTAAATATCAATCTGAATAAAAGTCGCCAAAAGTTCTGCGACACCCAGTACGAGAAGAGAGGCTAACTTTTGTTGGTATTTTTTTAGCCACCCGGTGAGGACGTCACACTTGACGTCCCGAATGGCGCCGGGATGTCAAGGAGTTCTTTCTACCCTGAACCTTATTCATACACCGTGAAAGCCTAGCGCGAAGGACACTTGGTAAAAAGAATATTCCACCACTTTACTTTGACTAACGATGCGGATCAAATGCTCATGCCTTTCGCTCTTTGATCCATCATTTTCACATCAAACTATTTAATCCCTTCATGCTTAAATCCGGTTTTGAAGCCAGCTGGTTTTTTGACACATATTTCACCATTCTGTAAAAATGTGCAGCTTGCTTTCATCGTTTTTCCAATATTATTTAAATGTGGTTGAAACTTTTTTATTGTTTGGTTTAAATTGCTTGTATAAATATGGAAAATGTTCAAAAACTTCAGAGCTTTCGTATAAATTAAGCAAGGTGAGCTTTTGCTGTCAGCTGGTGACTTCAAGCCGCTGATTTCTGTGTTCGGTTACATGAACTGTTTTAAGAAAAATTATATTTTTTAATTCATGGTACAATTCTGAAGCCAAAACCTTTTTATAAAATCGGCAGTTTAGAATCGATTTAGAAAACACTGCCGTATTGTTTGGATTGAACATCGTTAATCGGTGGAAATCCATGGATATTGGTAAGGGAACTGCTATCATTAGGAGTGGGAAGTGACTAATCAAGGGTGGATTTATACGTTCTTCTGAACTTAAACCATCGAATTCCGCTCCTTATCCTGCAGACTACAGATTTTTGATCGGGCGACGTTATAATTGGTCCTTTTATCACTGTTAATTATTATAAGCATGAAGACATGTGAATGTGCACACCCAACGAATGCGAAATAAATAATTTTGCCTCGATTTCTCGAGATTTCCAGAAGATCATTTTTTTTAATTTTCACCGACATTCAAAAAATCATACCTTCGAATTTTAACATGGAGACATAAAAACTTATTATAGTGCTACATTCTCTATTTGTAGGATTTTGTAAAAAATACCTAATTTTAACCGTAAACAGCTGATCAAAAATTCTGGGTCAAAAAAAATATTTTTAACATCGTTCTAAAATAGTCTACGAAGTCGGATTTGCGACATCTATGGTCATAATAAAGCATTTCAATAGCTTTGTTTTAAGTCCAAAATAATAAATGTGGGAGCTACAAATATATATTTTTTTAAATTTTACCGAATCGAGAGATAATGGGCTTTTTTATCCGAAAATCAATCGGAGACATTTAAAATAGCGCAAATATATGGCAAAAATCGCTCCAGTGGTTAACTCCACACAGAAGGCCTGGGGAAAATACTATCCCTGGGGGCCTATGTCACTTAGGAGATTTATTTTTTGTCTCACCAACAGAATACATCACATAATAATGATAGTAATTTACATTTTTAATGTGGTTATAATTATGGTTCTAATTATAGGTGAGCAAGCCAGTCACCTCCACATTATTTGTGTAACGATAAGTAACAATAAGTAATAATAAATTAAATTACAAGTATATAAAACAAGGAGGATCAAAATCAAATATTACAAAATACATATGTTTAGTTCTGAAATAGTTTAAAAATTAAACCCATGTTCCCAAGTCCTTCACTGTTCATTTTTTCCTTTGTCTTGCTCCTTCCTTAAAGTCCCTACAAAAGGAAAGAAGAAGATGTTTTTTCTTCATACCTACATGGAACACCTCCACAATATTGCCACCAACATTTGAAAGTTACCTACTTGTGGATTTGGAATTTCGCAGTGACATCGGTCACACCTGGCTAATGAATCCTCGATAAAATCGCAAAAAAATACTGTTTAAATACTAATCAATGAACTCATAGTGAACCGGATTGACCTTGCCTTTTGCCGTGAGTGTGGAACGCTGCCAGCATTCAGAAATTTGTTCCAGAAGCAGTGGATGAAACATCAAAAGGTAGGGATTTTCCTGTATTGCCCTTTTCCCGTGATTTCAGTTTAAAACGCAATCATTTGTCTTGTCTTTTCGTACACTCGATTTACAGTTCATATCTTTGTCGTGTCGCGACATCGGTCGCGACAACATATTTTCGTACATATCGACAGTCCCAAAGCACAATGTCGGATATGCGATGTTTTAGTTTTGCAGTAGGTAGGGCTTTTTAAAGTTACTGCATTTTTCCTGATTTTGAGAACAAGCATTTGGGAAATAGCATATACGAAATATATATGTACTTTATTACATTTCATTGAAAATTTCAAAAATTTTGGGAAAGCGTTGTTTGGCACATCAAATGACCAAATTATCGCTCCATTTCTGCGCATTACATGCCAATTGTTTTCTGGATTAAATAAAATTTCCGCATTTTTTTGGACTGCACAATTTTGTGAAAGAAAACCAACATAAAATGATAAATATTTTGTTAGTAATCTTGTACATTACTAACGAAAATTAGTAATGTACAACATTACTAACGAAATATTTATGCATGTACCAACAGATGGCGACGATAACTGCATTTTTATATATTTAGCGAAAGGCATAGCCTTTTTCAACACTAACGCAAACGAGTCATCACATGAATGGGCATCGCACGGCGCACACAATTGCATTTTTATGAATGAAGATTTTTTTTTAATATGGCGTGTGGTCTTTCGTATAATAGGCCACTTGCATCACTTTTTTTAATTTCCGGTTTAGGCAAATATTCTAAGACATTCTGTATTTTTTTAATCGTATTTTTTGAAATCCTGGCGATTTTTTGAAAATTTCAATCCGAAAAATCAGACAATTTTTTTTAAACCGGAAAAACGGGATATAATTTTATGGGTGCGAAAAAACGATAACTACATAGCCGAAAATCATTTTTAAAAAGAACGTTTTCCACACGAAAGCAATAAATTGTACAGGGTTCTCTCCGTAACATCTGTAAAAACACCGCCATCATTATAAAAAAATCAAACCAAAGGCTAAGTTCGCATAGAGCAAACAATAAATCTAGTGAACGTTACAAGCAAATTCAAAAATTCGCCGGAAATCAAAGTGTTGCCAGTTGCCATATAAAAAAAAATATCAGAATGGATTTTTACAAAATTAATAGAACATAATCGGAGACGGGACATTTTCATGTAGTGACGTCACGAGCTCAAATAATGGATTTATTTATTTAAAAATAAAAAAATAAACATTTCTAAAAAATTTTATTACCATTTTCGTAGTGTTAGTAAAAAAATCTATCCATCCGATTTTTTCCAAGTCGTTATGAAATCCATGCAAGTGGCGTATTAGTTCTTGATTTTGATTCCTACCTTATAGCGGTCGGTACGGCTCGTGGCCCTGAAATTCTTATTTTACTTTGCACATATTTTTTATTGATTTCTTGAAATCTTTTTATAAATGTTAATATTATTTATATTTGTATACGAGTTCGGTAGGGTAGGACAGTTCTTGTGTGCCTATATAGACTTTACGCTCCTGCTTACAGAGGCTTTGCATTATTTTAGGTAGGTACTATTGAATGTCGTAGATGGTTTTACTACGCCTCTCCGCAGGAGTTTCATTTCTGCAGCATTCACTCTACTTTCATTTTTCCTCAGCCAAATCCATGCCTCCTGCAAAGGGTTGGTTACAAAACCCCATTGTGGACTGCTAGCCAATTTTATGTTTTGGGGGGAGGTTGACCCTAAGGGTGGGTCCAATCCTGGGGTAAGAGCAAGGGGGAAAGGGTGGGTTGGAAAATCTATTAGAAAGTTTTTTGAACCTCTTCGTACCACAACTTATTATTCACATCATTTTGATAAAAGAGATCGTGCAAATAACATTGTTGTTTTTTCCGGGAATGTAATCTACGAGTAATGTTTATTTTTTCCTAAGCAATACGGAGGACGATGTGAGGGATTTGAACCCCCGAAACCTCCGCTTTTATACGCCCTTGACAGAGCGTATTATTTTATTTCACTGCTTTGAGGCTTGAAGTGAAATGATTAATTACTTCACATCATCCTTCCGGTTTGACAAGAAGGGAGGGAGCGCTCATACAGCCTTCATCCAACACCCAGCGAACCTTCTAGTTTTAACATCTCATTTGAAAAAGGAACGCAGTGGCACCCAGACGCGTCCCGAGTAACGTTTTTGTAAACTAAATTATAAACGTGATGAATTACCTACCTACAGAAAAAATTCGAAAATTTTCCCTGTAAGGAAAATACTTTTAAGGGTATAATAAATCGCACACCCGAAACTACACTGCCGTAAGTCAAAATATTTCAAACTGAGAAAATGATATTTTAAGTTTCTCATTTTCCCTTTTTTTCTGTACAATTGTATCCTAGTCATGTACGTGTCTTGGCACGTATTTTTTTTTGCATTAGCTCCACACATGTGCCACTGGCACAACAAAAAACTGTCCAAAGAAGCGAAACTTGCAGTCCACAAAGGAGTTCTGTAACCTACCCTGATATATGGCAGTGAGGCATAGCACTGGCAGAAGCCTCCCTCTACCTTTCATCATTATGAAAGTAGATTTAGTGCCGTAGAAATGAGATCCCTGAGGCCAATGTGTGCTAAAATCACGTATGATCGTATGAGAAATGTGGAGATCCGCAAAAAATGCAAGACTGATGTAAGCGTAATGAATAATGTTAAGACAGGGACGCTTAGATGGTTTGGGTATGTAGAGCAAATGAATGAAGAAAGGAGAAAATATGACGAAAATGTGAATGTTAGAAGAAGTCGGGAACGCCCGAGGAAGACATGGCAAGATCAAGTGAATCAGATTCAGTCGGGCCATGCCAAGAGTCAGAATACCTAATAGAAGACTCTGTGAGAATGTGAGTGAGTCAAGGAGTGTGTGCTATATGCCAAGACCGAGTTGTTTAGTCTTCGTCTGGATTCCGTTAGTCATCCAATCGAATAGTAAAGGGTCCGCCATCTTAAGTTTTTTTTTTCAAATAGTGCTTATTTCGTGAATGGTAACACTTAGCTCATGTCTGATTTCTGATTTGACAGATAATTAGTTTTATCCTTCCGCTGAGCGAATATGGTTGTGTATACGCTTGAACAACGCTGGGAAATATTCGCTGAGTGGGCCTGCGATCGACTTACAGAAGATGCCGATTTTGCCAAAAAAATCATCTTTTCGGATGAAGCTCATTTTGATCTTGGCGGGTATGTAAACAAGCAAAATTGTCGTATTTGGGGCACAGAAAACCCGCACGCATACATTGAAAAACCGGTACACCCAAAACGAGTCACTGTTTGGTGCGGATTTTGGTCCAGAGGCATAATTGGGCCATTTTTCTTTGAAAATGAGCAAGGAGTGGCCGTTACAGTCAATGGCGATCGTTATCGGGCCATGTTGAACGAATTTTTGTTCACAAAAATTGAAGAGGAGGATATTGGCAACATTTGGTTTCAACAGGACGGCGCTACGTGCCACACAGCCGAAGCTACACTCGATGTTTTGCGCCCTGTTTTTGAAGATCGCATTATCAGCCGCAGAGCTGATGTCGTTTGGCCACCTCGGAGCTGCGATTTGACACCGTTGGACTATTATTTGTGGGGTGCCCTCAAAGATAAATGTTACGCCGACAAGCCAGAGACAATTGACGCTTTAAAGGACAATATTCGTGAAGCCATTGGTGAAATACAGCTGCACACAATCGATAATGTGCTTAAAAATTGGACCGATCGTGTAGGCTACTGCATGGCCAGCCGAGGCAGCCATTTGAATGAAATTATTTTCCATTATTAACCGGAAGGATTGTACTTATAAATAAAAAAAGAAATTTGAGAAAATATTCAGTAGTTTTTTTTTTATAGCATTTTCAAAAAAAAAAAAGTTATTTGGCGGACCCCGTATTAAGGGGAACGTATGCGCGGCCCATTTCGGCGCGTTTCATATAAATCTTAGATTTGGATTTGAGATCAAAATACTCAACCAAACTGAAAAATTATTTTTCAAATCAAAAAACTTTACATGATATCAATAAAATAAATAAATGTCTTTAAAAAAAATCCCTACCAATTTTCCGAGAATTTTTTTTTCTGAAAAATTTTCCAATATCAAAAATTTCATAAAATAATATTTAAAAAAAACCTTAAACGACAAAATCAATACGATAAACGCGTAAAAGTTTTTGTAAAAAATTCCCGATTCATTTTACAATTTTTCTAGCAAAATTTTCCGTTTTATTTTCAGAAAAATTAAAAAATTCTCAATTATGGACAGTTTCCAATATTAATAATATAAAAGAGATAAAAGTTTTTTCCGAAAAATATAATTTTCCAGGATCAAAAATTACCAATCAAAAACAAAATGAAAAAGATAAATTCTGACCAAAATAATGTTTTCCAAACCAATTACCCGATCGGAACGCCTGATATATTTCCAAAGAGGTATGCAATTTTTAAAATCGGTTCCTTTTGGCTTTTACAAAGAACGGTTCCTAGAAAATATAAGCTCGTCGGGGGGGTAGAGCGGTGATTGGCTAGGAAGTCGTGACGTGGCTAGAAGTTCGTTTTCCACTGGCAGATTTGAATTAACTGCAATATAATGGCGTCAAGCCACTCTGAATGAATTTGCAATGATTTATTTACAATACCAGGGTAGTATTGTGTATAATTTATTGAAACTGGTGCTCGGAATAAAATAGAAAATCCCAGGAATGTTTGCAACATTACCTCAACATTGATTGTGTAGAATCGAGGTTATTAGCGCCTTATATGTGTTTATTATGGCTTATGCAGAAATTTAAAAAAAAAATGAAAGAATCAATTGGCAAACTATCATATCAAGGACATGACAAAGAAAGTGTTGAGAATAATTTAAGTTTTTTTCCGAAAAAGACCCGTATAACGTACAAGCTAACCTTGTTAAACACATTTTCTACGATCCTTGTCAATGAACAATAAAATTAATCTAAATTTAATATAGGTAGGTACTATATAAATGGTAGCGGGTGGAACAAGAAGATATACTCACAGCTTCATTTCCAATGACAACCCTAATGAACGTTATAAAAAAATACATTTTGTATGACTTTTTTAAAAATATATTTTTCTTTTTTAAAATCAAACTAAAAAAAAATCTTCCGCATGTCGTCACTGGTCACTCAGCCGAGTAACCAATCAACCCTTTACCGGGCCCCCAACTCTCCAACAATTACCACTTTTTTATGTTATATTAAAAAAAAAAAAAAAAAAAATGTCACCGGATACCAAAACTTCATTTACATTTTTTACTCCAAATAATGTCAGGAATCATTAATTAAAGTAAGTCAAGTACGTCCCTTAAACCCTGTATAAGGTTATCCTTAAATTTTAGAACTCTCAAACCGATTTGGTTATAAATTGCTATAGGGAAGAATTTCCAATTTTATGTCAAAGTACGCAATTTCAGCGGTGTTCTTTAATTTCTCGAGTTTTGACTGGCAGTACATTTCTTAATTAATGGTTACATTGTAAAAATTAGTTTTCATTCGTCCAGTGAATCTCAAACGAACGAAGTTATGACATACATTTAATATTACGTAGGCATTCACAAATGGTTTTTATTTTGATAGAAAATGAATAGGTATAATAACATGACAAGTCTATTTTTGCACACTGCTATTGTACTAAAGTTCTGCAATATATTATACCGAACAGTGAGCAAAAAAAAAATTCTGGTTAACGGAGGGGGGGAGGGGTTGTCGGACTTTGAAACAATGTAAGCAGTCAAATTATTCTAATGATCACATTTACGCAAGTACGTAGTCACCTGATGTATAACACTAATCCGCAAAATGGCTCAAAACAGTGAGCGCGTGCACGAAGCGACTACACCGCATAAACTAAGAAGGGATGCTACGCAACGTCGATTGCCGATTGCGTCAAATCTGACAGTTGAATCGTTTAAGGGAGAAAAATTAATCAGAAAAAATACCGAACCGCCCATACTTCGGTATTTTTGTCATACCGAACACCGAACACGGTGCTAAAATACCGAACGGTTCGGTAGAATACCGCACACCTGGCAACCCTGGTTTGGGTGCGAGTACTAGACCGGATTCTCTGGGAGTATTCGATTTGAAAAAGGAGTAGTAGGATCCGCTTCCCGCGAAGAACCCGAGTTCAAGAGCCCATTCCAGCTGAACTGACACATCGCTATTGTACAAAGGGGAAAGACTACTGTCAGGGAACTCCACTAAATTGGGCCAAGCCTATCAAAAAGCCACACGCAGGGCCTAGCACCAACAAATCCACAGCAGTGGGTTTTTATCTGCTAGTTATCATTAACAGTGATTATTTTCATCACTTTATCATGTTTTATCACTGATTCCACTGCTGGTTTCAATACCAGTTTCATTTGCGATTTCATCCTATGTTTTATTACTAGTTTTACCACAAAGTTCCCCTGATAGATGGTGTTTTGTTAATTTACAAGGTCCTTCTGGCCAGCCCCCAGACGTGGAAACTTGGGACCTTTGAATCCACCCTAGATCGGAATGGATTTCCAAGCCAAAACAACAATGGTATATTTACTGTACTATCAGCCTTATCTGGCATGGCATTGCATCTTGTTAGGAATCATAAAATTTTATGCTATGATGTTGGTGATTGACGACTAAATATAATGTCACCAACAAGAACAGCCACAAAGTGTATTGATGAATAATATTGCTGGTAAAAGGGCTATTTTAACTCCAATAGCAACAGTGGTGTCTTAATTTGACATATTTGACTAGTAAGTTGCAGTTTGATTCGCAATAACTGAAAAACTTTTTCAAACACTGAAATATATAAAATTAAGGATGGGTGGGATATTTTTATTTATGATGAAATAAAAATGCTGTGTTTAGGTGTTTTTTTTATGTTTTTTTTTTTATTTTTCTGTAAACATTAGTGTAATGGTGCCTGTTCACTTGACGGATGGGGCACTGGCGTTGGAGCTCTTGGACTCACGGAGAGATGCAGAGCGGCGACGTTGCTTCAACTGTTGCTGGCGTTTGGCCTGGAAAACAACAACATTCATTAAAGATATCGGATTATAAACATACACTATCAAAGTAGAAAATATGCATGCTAATATTATGTATAAGTTTATTTCCATATTATTCTTGGTCCCACAAGGAAATACGATAGGTTCTAAATGCTTTGTCGCTTCATACAATAACACATGTTTCATTGAGAGAAGCATATGGGGTAAGATGAGCCGTTTATCTTACAGTCTACTTTCATACATCACACTAGATTTAGTGTAAAATGCGTGATTAAAACTGTGTGCCTATTTCTATTCATTTTATGTCACCATTATATTAGTTGGTCAGGTAACATCTAAGAGATTACCACAGCATGTTAAAGTTAAAGGGTTCACAAATGTGAATTGAAAATCTAATATGGTATCTGGTGATTTCACCTATACACACATTTAGGCGTATGTTTCTTCGTTTGAGTAAATTCAGTAGTCCCATCGCGTGCCTAGACTCAAGCACTGAGCTATATACGCTGACGAGTTGAAGGACAATTAAGTCATTTCGGTTAGTCCTCTCTCTATGAATTACTGTCGCACGTGTTTCTGTTCGTTTCGTTCTGCCATATTTTTTGTTTCATTAAATTTACAAAATGGAGTCTTCTCGAAAGCATAAACATGACTCCTTAACTTTATATCAAAAAAATTTAACTTTACGAAAGATAACAGTTTTAGCTTTTACAAAATTTATTTTTTTAGTATATTTTGTATGTATGCACTGTAATCCGCCGCTTTCACTTATTGGACACTTGCCTGGTTTTTAGGATGGCAGATTATTGAGAGTACTGTACTTGTATTTGAATTATATTTTGAAAATTTATATATACAGTAAAACCCCTATTTTACGTTTTTTAAGGGACCGAAAAAAAAAAACCTAAACGGAGGGAAAATGTAAATGGGGGGTATTGAAGAAAAGAACATTTTAAATTTTGTTTTTTATTCATTCATGTATGTATATTGGTGAATTGAAGAAAAGAAACCTTTAAATTTTATTTTTTTATAATCATGTATATGAAGAGAAAAATGTTATTCCAACAAAAGAAGAAGCAATAAAGTACATCGAGGGTCTTAAAATCTATTTTTCCATCATTGTTTGCTTTCAAGACGAAACTTTTAAATGTGTATACACGATTGAAAAAGAATTAGAACAGAAAAAAATGTAACAAACTAATCTATGTGATTTTTTCAATAAAATAAAATGTTCTTTTCTTCAATACTGGGGGTATAGATATTCTAAGTAAATTTGTCGAAATACGATATATTTCCGCATAAATCGAAATTTCGCGGCCGACTCTCTAAATTTAGATACCTCTTTGAAATAAATTTGTAAAAATTCCGCAAAATGTCCGCGTAAATCAAATTTTCGCAGCTGATTTGTAAAAATATGATTAATTTCCTCGTAAATCGAATTTTTGCAGCCGATTTCCGCCGCAGCCGGCCATTTAAATTCATATATACCAAGTAAATTTGTAAAAATACGACATTCTAGTGTAAACCGATTCAATTTAAAACAAACCAACTTGTTTTATCAACTTTTTCGAGAATGTTCGTTTTCTCGCACTGAACTGACAGTATTTCTTTGTTGAGACATTACGAACGTAATTAACTTAACGAAAACAAAACAAGAAACGTAAAAACTGTGTGTAAACGATTATCACGAATAATGTCGGAAAAAAGCATCTCAAATCACAAATCGAGTCAAAACCAAATGACAGATGCGTAAATAAACAATCTGACAGATGCGGTAGCATTTTACACATGGCTAAAGTTGAAAGATGTCGGCCAATCGCCGCGTTGCGAACAGTACGTCGACCAATCACGGCCGGCTAAAAATGGAAAGATGTCAGCCAATCACCACGTTTCGCGCAGTTTGCCGACCAATCACTGCTCGGCCGTGTCAAGCGCGCGTAACTCACATATTTTGAATATTTTCGACGTAAATTGCGGGAAAAAAAACGTAAAAAGGGGGTATAAATGTACTAAAATATATCGGGACCGAAATAATTACACGTAATTGGGGGGAAAACGTTAAATCTGGGGACGTAAAATTCGGGTTTCACTGTAGTAGAGGAAAGTAGGTAGGTACACACAACGAGTAATGGCTTTAAGAAGAAATTTAAGTCAGTCACAGACATTCAAATTGAGGAACAACCATCAGGGAAAGGATAATAAACCAAGTTGCGCAGGAGGCAATGTAACAGTCTCTGCGCAGGAGGCAGTATGACTGCCTCTGCGCGGGGTCCGATTATTTCAATATGCGCTCTTCGATGGTCAATGTACGACTGAAATTGTAGTTTATTCAAAGCATTCATGTGGTTTGACTCCAGCTCGTTGAAATGATACCAAAATTTCATGTTAGGGTAAGTCCATCAATTTGCATATTTATGGTCGGTCCCTTGGTGCTGTAATTAAGTTTGATTGTTTAGTTTACCTTGGCCTCCTTTGTCCTCTTGGCGATAAGCTTGGCGTACTCGGCGTGTGAGTCCTTGCGGTGCTGCGCGCGCTTCTTCTTCAGCGCCAGACGATGGCGCTTGCGTTGGAGCACCACAGGGGTCACCAGGCGCTGGATCTTGGGGGCCTGAACAACAACAAATACTTCTTAGATAATATTTATATTACACAACCTCGAGCCAAGATTGGTTATGTTTATAAAGCTGAAATGGGCCAATAATCAGCGTTTAACCCCTCAGGCTAACTTGTTCGCTTTTGGGAACAGCTCATATAGGTCTCATAGAATTAGTTGTCTCCCTTACTACCATGGTGAGGAATATGTTCTAAACGGTATTAGAAAGAGAGAAAACACCACAATGCTTTATATTCAAATTACCAGTTAACCACAAAAGAGTTGAAAATTGCACTTACAGTGGGTTGCCATATTAATAGGGACAGTTCCAAAATTTTGCAATTTTTGTGTTTACATTGTCTCTACTTTTAAATTACCTAGATATGATGGCCGTTATTTTTGCTGCCGGTATCATCACTGACTATTTTAAGAGGTGAAAATACTAGCAATGTATCATATCTCTCAAAAATTTAAGATTGTATCCCACGTGGCCAGCATTTTTGTGAAATCGCGTGATCGTAGGTCTTGTAAATAAATATGTGTAATAATTATTTCAACGAGTTTTAACAGTTCAACTGTATAAAAACTTAAGTAATTATTCATTGTCTATAACTTTTGTAAAGTTTGTGTTCATTTCTTATTTCAATTAATAGTTCTGCAGTGTTAAACCCAATATTGGATTTTTTCATTATGGACAGGTCTTCAGACACGTCTCCAAGAAAATGTGCGGAAGTGAAGGCACTATTATTAAACACCAAACATTTCCAAAGATAAATAGCAGCCCTGACAGGTATTTCAAAGACTGTAGTTAAAAGGATAAAGAAAAAATCAATCAAAACCTGCCCTTAGAAGTGAATCGCGATGTGAAATGTAGCAGAAAACGAGTCACCACGCCTAGTACTGATCGCAAATGTCTTCAAAATCGCAAAAAGAGTGTTGATTATCTCACCCCGATGATCAATGAAGAAGGGGTCGACGTCTCGCAAAGGACAGATCAGAGATGAATGACTGAGGAGAACCTCATTAAAAATCGGTTAGCTGAAAATTTTTGCCAGACGGTAGCTAGGCGGAAAAAACGACTAGGATGGGTCAAGGCATACCAAAACATGACTATTGAGAGCTGGATGGTAGGAAAAGCATATTTTTGTAGTTTTAAAGCTTTTAAAAAAATCTAAAGCTAATTTAAAGCTTTTAAAAGTGGTCTGATCATGATATTTTTAGGTATGCTTCTCTGATGAGTCCACATTCCAAATTTTGGTGGAAAAATCATCTTTCGTCCGACGACTCTAAGTGGAGAAATTCGATCCCGACTGCCTTGTGGAGACGATCAAATACTCTACCAGTATCATGGTATGTTCAATCATCTCTTCCAATGGAATGGGGCGACTCCACATCGTGCAAGGGACCATGAGGCAGGATCAGTACTGGACAAGTACTGGAAAATCGGTTGCTGCCTCAAGTCGGAGAAAGGTTCCCTGGTGGTCAGGAGTATGTATTTATGAACGATTCTGCACCCTGCCATAAAGCCATAAATGTCACAGTATTTCTGGCTAAAAAAAATGTGCAGGTTTTATCTTGTCTGGGGAATTCCCCCAACGTGAACCCCTATGAAAACCTGTGAGAGCTCAAGACGACGAAGATTGCCAAGGAGGTGATCACAACCAAGGAGCAGCTCATCGAAATCCTCATCAGAGAGTGACATTACTCTCCTAAGCTAAAACGCAATGCAAAACTGTGCATTGAGAGCATGTCATGGCTTGTACAAGCTGTAGTTGCGGCTAAAGGCGATTTTTACAAAATATTAACTTACTGTGCGATAATGTTTCAAAATAAATTACCAAAAAAAATAAATGAATATTAAGATCATATATGGTGTCAAAATAATCAAAACTAAATGTTCTTCTTAATTAAAAATAAAAACTGTACCTAAAATCATAAATACCTTTGTTTTACGAATACAAAAGTGAGAAAACACATTTTTCAAAGGTGTCCCTATTAATATGGCAACCCACTGTATATAAAACCAAAGTTTCCAACCGCAATGTAAGAAAAATGTATGAAACAACAAAAAAAAAGATGATAATAACGTTTATAATATATTTCAAATATGTATGTGCTTATTTCTAATAATAAACTATGAAAGAGTGTTTCCATCACCTTTCAAAAACAGTTTTCAGTTTGCGGATGCATTTAGAAATAATCCGTTTATTTGGATTTTATTGTAAAGCGAAAATACTGTGACTTTCTGACAGAACATGCCAGAAGCCTGAAGGGTTAAACTGAACCGTTACATCAAAATGAGGCTTGAAATATGCGAGAGCCGCTGAGAATCAGATAAACTCCAGGGGCTTTACCAATAAGTGTATGTTTAATTTTACACAGCTAATAAACCACCCAATTAGAATATGGTAAATGGTGGTTTATCAGTTGTGTAAAATTTTAAAACACATTTATTATTTATTTTTTGTAAGGGGGTGTTTAATGGAGACTTATTTAAAAAAAAAAAAACAGGTAACCCAGAGCTCAAATATAACATATATAATTATGATAATATGAATAGAGAATTAACAAAATTGGTATTAACTATGTCCACGAGAAATTCATTTTAGAATTTTGTACATGTTATTTGAACACATTGCAATGTAGGCTACAACAAAATATCACCCATGAAATCAAGTTAGCATGTGTGGGGTAAGCAGGAGCCATTTAATTTAGCAGTTGACAGTTCAGACATCAGTGTAAATGTACAAAGATGCTTGGTTTTTCAACTGCAAATAATATTACCCATTGAACATAGCAAAAATCAAGGATAATTCATAAAAATCACATATTTAACTTATACATAATTTAAGATCTTTGTATTTCCTTGTGAAATGATAATATCCTTTCTCAAAAAGACATTTTTTCAGAAATTTTTTCAATGTACATTGCGGGCAAAAGACTTTCTGCAGGGTAAAGATTGCCCTGATGATAGCTGACCTTCGAAAGGGCTCCAGAAGGTCCACACATTAAAAATCAAGGCAAAAATTCAATTCAAGCAAGAGATTGTAAATTCTGTTATTTCCTTCCTAAATTCAATTAGAATGAACCAAACGAAAAGGGTAATGTTACCTTTGTCCTCTTGGGCTTGCCCTCCTTGACGGGCAGGGCCCTCTTGATGACGTACCGCCTGACGTCGTCCTCCTTGGAGAGGTTGAACAGCTTGCGGATGCCGGAGGCCCTCTTGGGTCCCAGCCTGCGGGGCACGGTGCTGTCGGTAAGCCCGGGAATCTCCTAATAAGTTGAACAATGATAAGCTCGGGGGGTTGCAAACATGTTCAAGACTTTTATTTTTAGTTGCAATTATGTTCAAACTGTTCATCTTGGTTGCAAAGTTTCATTTTGTAAAAAATTAGAGTAATTTATGGTTGAAGGAGGCAACTAAATTGGCAATGCAAACCATAACCACGAAATAATATTAATTGTAGGTATGCCAAACATTTCATTATATCACAGAATATTACAAGTTTCCGGAATAAAAAGAGTATCAGAGTTACCACAATTTTACGCTGGTTTATTACTGGATTCTTAACCTCATAAGAGAGAATAATATTCAAGATATTTTGTCGCTTCATACAATAACACATGTGTTGGTGCCTAGCATTGCTCATTTACCTTTATTTTTTCCAACTTTTAATTTCTACCTACCAATCCTAACCACCTACCCACAAATCATACCTACCCATGCCGACCAGACAGTTTAGTTACAAATTATCCACTGTCCTGTCAACACATATGTTGAATACGGAGCTCTTGTACCGAACATTTTAAAGTGAAACTCATAAGTGAATGTTTTGTGTGGAAATATTACAGCCGTGCTGTGTGCAAAATATTACTATAATAAATGTTTTGTGAAAACTCAAAAAAAGGAAGAACCAGCGGATCAAAATTAGATAAGCGAAGGGAGAAAATCTGCGGGTAAGTCGGCAATCCCCAAATTTTTCCTTCCCTTCCGCTTTGCGGGTACATGTTGAAACCCCAACATTTGGTCGATTCGAGCCAAGATAAATTGAAAATTTTCATTAATTTAATATACATCAGGATTAAATTGTTCATAAAGTTGATCTGTGAAATGCGCATCAGCCGTGCTGTGTGCAAAAGTTTTCTGTAGGTAGTGAAAAAATACCTTACTGCTTACAAATTATTATTATTTTGATTATATACTGTGGAATTGATTTGATAATATTCTTTAAAGTGAACATAATTCAATTCTTCACAAAAATATTTTTTTTTGTCGTAACAATGGCGGAGAAAAAAGCAGTTTTGTTAAAAAACCGATGTGACCGAATAGTTTCGAGAATTCGTGTAACACATGAGCTTATAGCTAACATTTACGATGATACAAAGAAAAAAGATACATTTCTGGCTAGATGTGAAAAGATAAAAGAGTGGTTACAGGAATTTGAATGGATTCAAAAGGAGATTGAAGAACAATTATTGGAGTTAGACAAAGTGAAAGAAATGTCTGATTTAGGAGTGATTGCTATTCAAGTAGATGAATGGTATTTTGATATATTGAAAACGAAAAACGCTATCAGTAGTAGTTTAGAAAATTCAATTGTTAAAACGCCAAATAATTCAACGGTTCGTGCTCCAATAATAAAGTTACCTACTTTTGACAGTGAAATTAAAAATTGGTGTACATTTCATTCTTTATTTAAAAGTATTATACACAATAATAATGCGTACACAAATGTAGAAAAATTTCATTACCTCTTATCGGTAATTACAGGGCCAGCACTAGGACTGATAAAATCATTGCCTCTTATTGAAGAAAACTATGACATAGCCTGGAATATTCTGGTAAATCAATATCAAAATTCTGGAATGCTTTTTACGCATTACGTTGATGAAATTCTTAATTTCAAATGCCTACAAACCGAGTCAGCGGCAGGTGTAGCGCGTATACTAAGTAATTTTCAGGAGAATTACGCCGCGATAAATGCGATGAAAGTAGAAAATATCCTTGATAAATTCGTGGGTCACATTATAATAAGAGCAATGGATCCGACAACAAAACGACAGTTTGAATCCAAATTAGCTGACGAGGAGATTCCAGGGTCAGATTCAATTTTCGGGTTTCTTAGAAATCAATCACGCATGTTGGAGATGTCATCTCCACCTACGACAAAAGAGAAAAAAGGTTCATTGAAAACGTTGTTAACGGCAAATAAGGATAATAACATTCGTTGTCCGTTATGTCAAGGTTCACATTTACTTTATAAATGTGCAACTTTTACGTCATTAAGTCCCCTTCAGAGGAGGGACAAAATTAAAATTTTAAACCGTTGTTTCAATTGTTTGAAACAGCACCATATTAAAGATTGTGTTTCAAAGTTTACATGCCAGTTTTGTAATAAAAAACACCATTCAATGTTGCATATGGTCGCCGAACCATCGGGTAATAACGACTTAAATAATGTGGGAACAACCCTAGCAGCGACAGTTTTACAAAATGCACCGTGCGTATCTACTATATTACTGGGTACAATTCAACTTGAAGTTCGTAGCAAAAATAATGAGTATCTACCTGTCCGTGCGGTTATAGACAGTGGTAGTCAGGTATCTTTAATTACAGAAAGATGCGCCAAGCGTCTCGGTTTGTCAATAAAAGCAAATCGAATTCCACTTAACGGTTTAGGTAATTGTAGTATAAATTCTTGTTATGGCGCAACAAAATGTTTTATAAAACCTAAAAATAAAAAGGGGCCTATTTTTCAATGTCAAACTATTGTGATTACGGAAATCACTTCTAATCTTCCGTCATATGATTTACCATTGAGTGTAACGTCACAATTTAGTAATTTAAAATTAGCTGATGAATCTTACGACAAATCAGGCCCAATAGACATTTTGTTAGGTGCTGACATATACTTGGATATATTTAATGGTAGACATGAAATAATTCGTGGATATCCTTGTGCAGTGAATAGCATTTTCGGTTACATTATAATGGGAAAATTAGATAATTCAGCATGTCAAACGCCTTTGTCATTGTTTGTTGGGACAAATTCCTTGAGCGATGATCTTAGGAAATTTTGGGAAATTGAAGAAACGCCTTCAATGTTGACTAATCCGGAAGACGAATTAGCCGAAACAATTTATGCTTCAAAACACTATCGAGAAAGTGACGGGAGGTATGTTGTCCCGTTGTTAATAAAATCTGAAACTATGCCAGCACAGAATTCGTTCAAACTTGCCGAATCACGATTGAACAACTTAGAAATTCGTTTTAAGAGGGATCCCATATTAGCAGTTGATTACGGAAAATTTATAAAAGAATATGAAAGCTTAGGACATATGAAACGGGTGCCTCGGAACTTAGGTGCATTCTATTTACCTCATCATTGTGTTTTGAATCCTAACAGTAAAACAACGAAATTGCGGGTGGTCTTTGATGGGTCGGCAAAAACCCAACCTCAAAATTTATCTCTAAATGACCTCTTATTGAACGGTCCTAAATTGCAGACTGAAATTCCACGTATGATTTTAAATTTTCGTTTTCATAAATATGTATTTACAGCCGATATTTGTAAGATGTATAGGCAAATATTAATTATTCCAGCTCAGCGTAAATTTCAAAATATTTTGTGGAGAGAGTCTCAGAATGAACCGGTTATTGATTTCGAATTACAAACGATAACTTATGGGCTCTCTAGCTCACCCTTCCTCGCTATAAGAACCCTTCGTCAGCTAGCACAAGATGAAGGATCAAAATATCCTGACGCCGCCAGGGTTCTATGCGATGATTTTTATGTAGACGATTTGGTAACAGGGACTGACACGATTAGCACGGCCCTCAAACTCAAACAAGAAATCATTGCATTATTGCATCTTGGGAAACTAGAACTCAGTAAATGGCAATCTAATTCATCTTTACTTTTGGATCAGGTTTCGCAAGAATACCAGCAAGATGGTCATTCCTTCGATAACGCCGGAACTGATCAAACTGTGAAAATATTAGGCATTCAGTGGAATCCGATGACTGATAATTTTACCTACAAGGTAAACATATCTAGAAACGAGTTATGCACAAAAAGAACTATTTTGTCAACGGTAGCTCGTTTATTCGATCCACTTGGGATCATCACCCCAGTGACATTTTTTGCTAAATGTCTATTACAGGAATTATGGAAGTTAAGGGTTGATTGGGACGATTGTGAAGTTCCACCACATATTCGTAATATGTGGAGTAAATTTGTAACTCAGCTTTCATTACTTCGAACAGTAAATCTCCCAAGATATTATAACACAGTGGGCACAAGCCGTCTGGTCCTCATAGGATTCTGTGATGCCTCAGAGTTAGGTTATGCTGCAGTGGTGTATTTATTAGAGCGTAGTAATAATACCACTCACATTTTAATGGGCAAATCGAAGGTCGCTCCTTTGAAAACTTTGTCAATTCCACGATTAGAATTGTGCGGAGCTGTACTCCTCACAAAACTTATACAGTATATTATGTCATCTGTAAAATTTACCGAACAAATAGAAAACGTTTTTCTATTTACAGATTCGACTATTGTAATAGCTTGGCTAAAAACGCCGCCCTATTTGTTGAAAACATTTGTCGGAAATCGCGTTGTCCAAATACTGGAAAATACACCAAATGCTATTTGGAAACATGTTGTCTCAGAGGAAAATTGCGCCGATTCAGGTTCAAGGGGTCTTTTTCCAGCAGACATTATCTCACACCCATTGTGGTTTACGGGACCAAAGTGGCTTAGTCAACCAGTGGCACACTGGCCGTGTTCAGGTGTGTCCAATCAATCTATCGAAGAGGTACCAGAAATCAAAACTGGCAACCTTAAAACCTTTGTATCATCTCAAATCGTACCTAATTCAATTATTAGTAAATATTCTTCATTCAATAAATTGCAACGCGTCGTCGCTTGGATAATGCGTTTCGTTAATAATTGTCGCAAACTTCCTGGTACAGGTAATACAAACTCTACTTATCTTAGCTCTCGCGAATTAAATGACTCGCTTTTGAAAATTATACTTCTCGAACAGGAAACGTATTTTTCTGTCGATATATGTAACATGCGAAATAACGTTCCATGTTCAACGCAAATTCTAAATTTGAAACCGTTTCTTGATAGCCACGGTATTATCAGGGTGGGCGGTCGACTCAAGTACTCCGATCTGTCTTACGAAAATAAATTTCTGATCTTATTACGGAAAAATTGTCATTTAGCTTATTTAGTTATAGATTATTATCATAAACTATATTTTCATATTGGCCCGCGAAGCCTTCAATTCACAATTCAGCGTAAGTTTTGGATAGTAGCGGCACGAAATAAAATTCGTTCGCAACTTTCAAAATGCATTGTTTGCCATAAGATGAAATCTTCAACGTTACCACCTCCATTGATGGCATCACATCATGATGTTATATCTAATCACTTAACTCAAAGTGGCATTATTTGGTCGTTTAACCCTCCGTCTAGTCCGCATTTTGGAGGTCTATTTGAAGCTGGGATAAAGTCTGTGAAATACCATTTAAAGCGGGTAATAGGTGAGACCGTTCTAACTTACGAAGAATTTGCGACAGTTCTTACCAGAATTGAGGCCATCCTCAACTCCCGCCCTTTGTGTTCAATGAGCTCAGACCCTGAAGAATTAAATGGACTCACCCCAGGTCATTTTTTAATCGGTGGATTCTTATTGGGGTTGCCTGAATATGACTTTCTTGACACCGCGTCTAATCGATTAAGTAGGTGGCAACATCTCCAAAAAATGTCACAACATTTCTGGAAACGTTGGCATTTAGAATACTTAAATACGCTTCAACAACGATCAAAGTGGTGCAAAATTAATCCTAACATGAAGATAGGGCAATTAGTGTTAATAAAGGACGATCGTCTTCCACCTATGAAGTGGTTGTTAGGACGAATTATCCATGTTCATCCCGGTAAGGATGGGATAGTTAGAGTAGCTACGGTTAAGACTCAAACTGGTTCGTTGGTTCGACCAGTGATAAAACTGTGTCCGTTACCGGTAGAATAAAGCTAGTATTAGTAATTATTCAGTATGTATAAAAGGGAAATGCCTATTCCATTTCAATTTTCGTTAATTTTATTTTATTTATTATTATTTTTTTTTGGATGCCTATACTCGAATTCTCGTTAGTATCCTACTCACATCATAGACCCGAGGTGTCTTTACAAATTTTCATTATTTTTCAAAATATTTTTTTTTTTTGTTTTCTGCGGGAACCGTACTCCCGACACATTCATTATTATTTTATTTGATTTTTTTTGTTTTTAAAGTATCTTCGAAGCAGTACAGATACAGCGTGCATGAACAATTTATTTTGCTTTAAATATATATATATTTTTTTTTGTTGTACCCTCCATGGGGATTCTTTGTAATTTAATTCGATTTGGTTAATTCGATCAAATTAGGTGGGCGGAAATGTTGGTGCCTAGCATTGCTCATTTACCTTTATTTTTTCCAACTTTTAATTTCTACCTACCAATCCTAACCACCTACCCACAAATCATACCTACCCATGCCGACCAGACAGTTTAGTTACAAATTATCCACTGTCCTGTCAACACATATGTTGAATACGGAGCTCTTGTACCGAACATTTTAAAGTGAAACTCATAAGTGAATGTTTTGTGTGGAAATATTACAGCCGTGCTGTGTGCAAAATATTACTATAATAAATGTTTTGTGAAAACTCAAAAAAGGAAGAACCAGCGGATCAAAATTAGATAAGCGAAGGGAGAAAATCTGCGGGTAAGTCGGCAATCCCCAAATTTTTCCTTCCCTTCCGCTTTGCGGGTACATGTTGAAACCCCAACAACATGTTTCATCAAAGGAAGCATATGGGGTAAGATGAGCCGTTTATCTTACAGTTTATTTTCATACATGTCACTTGATTTAGTAAAATGCGTTGAAATACACTGTTATGGGAGGTGACTTTATATCCTGTTCAAGCATTTACTGCCTGCATGATTGACACAAAACATTCAACCCATCTACCAGAGTGTGTTGTTCATCAAAATTCATCTGCAGATTGTGACAGCTGTTCGCTTGATAGATGATTCTAGACAACAGGGGCTTTATATCCTAGGTCATCGGGACAGTGTATTACAATATAATAAGTGTGAGTTCATACCTGATCACCCTTGCGTACGACCACGAGGGCCAGTACAGCGAGATTGGCATCCACGATGCATCCCCTGACGGACTTGCGCTTGCGCTCACCGGTACGGCGAGGCCTGTAGCAGGAGTGACCCTTGGCCAGTAGCAGACGTACACGCACTGGAATAAAACAAGCACATTATAAAACAAGGATATATCAACATAGTTATAGCACACTATTACTATCATCGCAATCTCCAACCTCACGTGGGACTGATGTCGTTGGAATTACATTATCTAATTGTGTCTTAGGCAGGAAAGGGCACAGATAGATCTTAAAGCACAAGTTAACTGCAAAATGTAAATACAACAAAATTAGCTTTACATCAAATAGGCATTTTCTGAAATATTTTAGCCCTATTGGGTTGAATTACAGAAAAATTTCGACTTATGGCATTCCTATCTCTTGATATGTAGAAATTTATATGACTAACTGACCACTTCTACATGAGAAGTGATTTTGTGTCTTCAGTATTAGAAGTATTATTAATTTAATGGCTAGAATTCAAGGCAGGACAGTAAAAAACCAACTCTACTTTGACAGCCAAAAATATAACCTTAAGTTTTCCCGCCCAAATTATGCATTGTTCATTTTCTACAGCAATAAGTCTACACCTATTGAAATATACGGCACTAATTGCTATATTTCATTATTTAAATTAATCACAGCCAGTTATTTCGTTTCAGTTGCCACAATTCAAAGATAATGCAATGATGGCTTACAGCCAATTTGCACAATTTTGTAAATTAATTATTATAAATTGTAGGCTACAACAAAATATCACCCATGTAATGAAATTTGCATGTGTGGGGTAAGTAGGAGCCATTTAATTTGGCAGTTGACAGTTCAGACATCAGTGTAAATGTACAAAGATGCTTGGTTTTTCAACTGCAAATCATATTAGAGGCAGACATGCTACGGAAATCAACTACCATTAGAGTAGGCTTGAAATGGAGGTACAGGTGCTATTCCAGTTTTGATGAATAAACAGATCAAAAAATAAGGACAGAAAATCTCTAATCAATTATGAAAACATCATATTTTCGTTTCATCACACGAGGCTATTTTACAGAAATGTTTTTTCATCAATTACCACGAAAAACATCAGCTCTTATCGTTTTAAGATGGGTTTAGCTTATTGAAAGATTTGTTATTCACTGTTAATTAGTACCATTGTAGGTTATGTAGACGTTCGACCAAGAGTAAAAGTGGATGATAAAACTGTGTTGAACTTTCTGATAATAAAAATAGAAAATTCATGAGGATGGGATGATAAAAACGATTAACTAATTTGAGGTTATGATTTTGAGCAATATGCTGGATAATATTATTGTTTCCACTCACAATGTGGTTATTCTGACAGCTCACTAACACAATTGAAAATTACGCGAAATTAAAGTGACACTGTGGCATTTAGACAATCGCACGGAGAACATTTAGGAAAGGGTATTTCGACACTGATTTCGCTGAGGTTATAAGTACTCACCGGTGGAAAGGACTCCCTGCTTCATGGGGAAACCTTGTTTGTCATTTCCTCCAGAAATGCGGAGAACATAGTTCTTCCACTCATCTCCGAGGGCATCGGCCGCAACTTCAGCTCCGAGCCTCTTCTCGTAGAAGATACGAAGTTTGTGTTCATCGACAACTTCGAAAAGTTTTTGACAACCCGTAGCCGGGTACGAAACGTTGAGCTAAAATAAATTAAATTTCGTTTTAGGTTAAAATGCATATCAAAGAAGCCTAAAATATACATTACACTCTGGTAAATAAGAATGACATCGCCCTCATGTCACTTCTAACCCACAATAATTTTGAACACTCCGAAATCACATCGACGTATACAAAAGCCATCGGGCCGCCGAATTTATCGGGATCACTGAATTTAATTCACGAATTATCATGGCGAATATATTCTTTAATTATTTAACTCTAAATAATTACATTTACACTGTATAACCTGAAAATGATTTATACCTTCATGTCTGCGACGGCCGATTCAGATGGTCAGACATGAAAAAGAGCGTGTTCGGAAACTTTCCGCGGAAGGTCTTGATAAAATGTTCGAATATGCAACACAATTTTTAAATTTGTGTCAAGTACCTACCTAAAACGGTAATAGTCACTCACGCTGGCACACTGGAAAATTTTCAAGAATGAAATAAAAATAAATTAAAGTAAATAATTTTTTTCTTCAGAACAATAATACATAACTATCTCATAATTTATAAATTTATTTATTACTAGAGTACGATTTTATCTATTATTGTAATCATTCTATTTTTTACTGCAAATATAATTATTGCTTCATCTTGGACATTTATTAGTTTTTACATTTACCTCCATTATATTTCTGTTTTTTCTTTCTGCTAACTTATCTTGATAGATGTTATCCGAAAAACCTGACATTTTTCTGAATATTTGATTAAAAAAACAAGAAAATATTGACATCGTATTCCAGCTTTCCGGTAATCGAAAGTCATGCCTTAGACACATATTTAATATTAGTGAAAAATTCATACCAAACAATATTTTTTTAAATTGCCTACCTAACTTTTTTGGGAGCACCAAAAGATGGTCTGCTATTTTTTATATATTATTTTGAAAACAATATTTCTTGAAGTTTTTTATTACTCTTCTCTTAATTTTATTTTTGGTAATGGGATTTTATAAAACACTTCTAAATTCTACTTTTCCATAATGGGGCCAACAGACCTAGCAATAAAAGCGCCAGCATTATTTGGCTTGGCCTATTTTGGCTTATTGTTTGCTGAACACTCCCAATGGGAATTAATTTCCAAGCATTCTTTAAAATATGCTTTTATTTATTATTAATTAGATACAGTAAAATCATTTTAAAGAGGACACATTCTCTCGCAGGGTAAATCCTATAGATATATGTGTTTGTCTCTTTTTAGTGAACCTTTCATTTATGAATCAATTTTATAATAAATTAATACTGCCACAGGAAAATATTAAAATATTTGATTACGGCTGAGAAAAAAGTAGTACTTTATTAAAATATATTTTTTTATGTTTCTTTTTTTTCTGGCTTTTACCCTTCAAGATTGTTCTAAAAGTTGTTTTTTTATTTGAATATTAATAATGTTTCAATGTGATAAATACGCTTTAAAATTTTATTATTAGAAATAACCTCGTAATATTTTAAATAATTTTTTTTAATGCAAACTTTAAATAGTTTTAAAAATTACACACCTTACGTTTTTTAACTAAATTTACTGGTAATGATAAAAAATAAATAAAACACATATTTTATTAGACAAATGTATTATAAACATCATCATCGCCTCACTTGTTGTCATCTCGTGTAAAAATAATTTTTTTGAAATTCACAAAATTTGATTATTTTCCGGAAACTTTGGTTTCATAAATGTGTACATTTTAATTCTTTTAGATTTGAATGTATAGTGTCATGTTTTATCTTAAGTAAGTATTCCCAGCCGACATACTTACGATCAGGAGTAAGGCAAGGAGGGTGTATGCCCCCAATCCTGTTCAATGTATACATGGACGAGTTATCAAATCACGACACCAGAGCGGGCTGTCGTATTAACAATTTATGTATGCCTAAATCACATAAGTTATGCGGACGGCATGATTCTCCTAGCTCCTTCGATCAACGGGGTTGAGAATATTATTAAAAATCTGTAAAGAATACGCAAATGACCACAACATGATATACAACCCCAAGAAGGAACTAATCGCATTCCACCATGGAAAAAAATCTTGAGAAGATGCTCCCCGTATAACCTCGAGGAAAACATAAACACATGCAAGAATGTAAAATACTTGGGGCACATCATTACTGAAGACCTCTCGGATGATGGTGATATTGAATGACAGAGGAGAAGTATCAGTATATGTACTGTCTAATATGATTACCCGAAGATTCTTCCAATGCAGCAATAATGTAAAAAAAACATTGTTCAATGCCTTCACCTGCCTGAATACGTGTGAAACACCGAATCCGCTCGATGGAACGACTCCGGATCCAATATAATAATACATGCAGAATTACATTTGGATACAGAAGATACAGCAGTGCATCGACAATGTTTACGGAGCTAGGACTGCATGGATTCATTGGTCTGGTGAGACACCGGGTCACTGGACCCAGGATGTGGCTAATGGCCTCCGACAACACAGTGGTGACCGGAGCCTTCCTCGCGCCACTCCTGAGTGAGCGCTGGGCCCGAGCTGGGCCCCAGACCACGCCTTACATAATAATTGAAATATGTGACATGTGGGATTGCACTCTCCTCCTCACATCTTGGAATAAAATACCGTTTAGATCAGTGTTTCTTAACCGTATTGACAGAATCACCCCCTCTACTACAGTAAAATTATCCCCCCCCCCCCCCCCCCCCTTGAAACGAGGTTTAAAATGTGCACATTGTAGTAGGAAATCTATTTACATAATGGATTTCCTACAATGACCACTCGAACTTCTGCAGCTCCCGCTAAATGTTAAATATTTAAAAACACCCCCCCAGACCTTCAAAACGCCCACAAGGGGGCGCTGGCACCCCCGTTAAGAATCACTGGTTTAGATCATATTTCTCACAATGATAGTAAGGGGGTTGAGGTTGTTCCGAAAAGTGAAAAAATTAGCCTAAGGAGTTAAAGTCTCCAAATATTAAAATACCGGACATTGGAAAATATTTCCAAGAACTAAAAAAGGCAGCGCAATCAATATAACTAAATATTTATTTGAAATCAAATATTTCTAACAGCCTTACATAATATTTAGCAAAAAAAACCATCATTTAGGATGCTTTGCTTGAAATTGTTCCTTCCAATCCAGGCACTCGATACAAAAACCTTCCATCGTCATCGTAATAACAGTCATTCACTTTATAAGTTACCCCTCGTTGATATGCCTTTTTAGGGATTCGAATTCTCTCTGGATAAGGTGTTCCCACCAATTCTGCCTCAGCTTTTTTCTGAACGGGCATATTAGGATTAACTTTCTGGATGTAAGTATTGGATTCTGTTTGAATTTCCTCGTTGGAATTGTGCAGTGAGGTTATTTCTTTGGCCGGCATTATGAGCGATTGATCATCCAGTGATATTTCAACATTCGTTTCGGCACTGGCTGAAATCTTTGATCTTAGATTGTCTAATGTTATTGGGGCCTTATCGTGCAAAAGTTGTTTTCTTATTACTGAATTTTCTGTATGTTCTAATGAATCTTCTAACTGCAATAATTGCTCTTTTGTATCTGCAGCGGGAAGCCTGAAGTGTTGCTTTTCTGCTTTTTCATATTTTGTTACAATATTTTTAAATTCACTGAAACCCATGGCTCCGGGAGACAGTTCTTTAGTATCGGCAATGGCTTGTTGTTGCCTCGGCGGTATGGTTCTTTTAGAAAATTTCAATATGTGATCTTTCATTTCTGGGGAGACACCGTTGAGTGTGTCCTCTTTCAATTCTTTCCAATTCCTCATTGCTGAGTCATCGTGCCTCTTAATGCGATTGTAAGATGCGGGTTTCCAAACAATATCGAGAATTTTCTGAAAAATATTATAATTATTAATGATTACATACAAATATATTTTAGTTTCACAGAATTATGAAACTAACTGGTTAATACATATACATATACATAGATACAACAATTTTTTGGAAGATGTAATCCTAACTAATATTATAAATGCGAAAGTGTGTTTTTTGTCCTTCTTTCATGTCTCAACGGAGCGACCGATTGATGATGATTTTTTGCATAGGGACAGTTAGAGGATTGGAAAGTGACATCGGCTACTTTTCATCCCAGAAAAACATTTCATTCCCATGGGGAAATTCTTTGTACAGTAATTTAAGCCGCAGGTAAAAACTGGTTATCTATAAATACAATACTCTCTCACTAATCCGCCACCCCGAAACCTGGGCCATTGTCCAATTAGTGTAAACCGCGGATTACAGTGCACACAAAAAGAGCAAAAAAAATTAAAACAGATATATCGTAAAAACACATTTAATTATGAAATTTGTATTTGTAATGGTTAAAATGTAAGGTGTTATGTTTATGCTTGGAAGAAGACTCCATTTCGAAACAAAAAAGAATGAAACGAACAGAAACTCATGCGACCGTAGTTGCTAGAATACACAGAGGATTAACGGAAATGGCCTAAAACCACAACAATGAACCCTGGTCACTGGTAAAATGGTCAGCTCTAGCAAGCTATACGTTGGTAACTGAATGTGTAAGAGTAAGATAAACCAACAAATCAGTGTGCAAAGCTTGACGCTCAAGAATAGGCATTCGGCAGACTACTAACCTACGAATACCGGCGAATTATAGAGCTTGAGTTTGTGCTTTCGTTCTTTGCAAATCGTTCCACAGCCGAGCTGTTGAACTCAAGAACTAGTCGTAAAAACAACTTGTTCTCATGTTACAAATGTCAACCGTGTTCATATGTTACCTGCCACGATAATATAACACTATCTGTTAGTATGACGATAAATCTGACCTATTAAAGGTTTTAGAAGTGGGTATAAGAAAATAATAAACAAACCTGGGCTCCTTGCGGTGTGGTTGGAAAAGCTTCGGCAATGGCATCCGGAGTCCACTCTTCAGGATCTTTGGAGTGCAGATGTCGAATATGTTCCTTCTCAGACCAGGTCAGGAAGTTGGGCACCTGCTCCTTAAAGTATTTCTGCTTCACTATTTTAAAGTTGATCATTTCTTTGTGGGATTTTTCTTCTTTTTCAAACTGATGATGAGCCGAACCGACCTGAAGATGAAAAATTATATTGTAAAGTGAAGTTAATATTTTCAATGCAGCCTTACTCACCACGGGGAAAGTTTAGATACAATATGTTTTAGTGATCATTTCATATTACGCAACATCTCAAGGTTAATAACTTTGGCTTCGGATCATTTTAAATAGAAGAGTGTTCTTTATTGATGTTTGAATAGCAATATGCATTTTTTTTAAATAGAATATAATGTGTCTAAATAAGTAAATGAAATTGAGTTATATTTTATTTAAATTCAAATTCAAACAACCACCACTGGGTTCCATCATCGTAGATATTAATCAAATAAATTGAGATAAGTTTACAATATTGATTAAAAAAAAAAAACGGTTTGGTCAAGTATTTTGGCCTCAGATGCGGTGGATTCCTGTAATTTACATCATATTCTTCACCATGACAGTAAGGGAGACACAACAAATTCTATAAGACCATATTTGACCACTTTTTACCTTATCTTATTATTTGTCTTTCTTTTGTTATTTCGAAATATGGAATATATTGCATTGCACTACCCCTACATACATTCTAGAATAAACTCTTATATTAACCGAATAAAGAAACCAGAGGGGTTTAAAGTTATACTACCTATATTTATGTAAAAGTCCTCTAGACGTTAAATAATTAAATATATATATATTTTTTTTTTTTACATGAGTTCCACACAGGAGGCCTTGGGGAAAATAATTTCCCTCAGGGCCTATGTCATCTTTGGGGATGCTGTGTGGAGGTTTTTTTTAAGGAAAGTAAGGAGAGGAGAGTTCTGGGAAGGAAAAGGGTTTACGGGGTGGGTAGGAATCTGGGGTTCAGTATGTCCTGGTCATCTGCCTCCAAGACCTAGACAAACCTCACCCCATGAACCCGGGCACCTCTGCTAAATCGCCAAGCGTAGCGAACCACTTGGGGTGACCTATGGCAGAGGTGTTGGTTATCCATTAAAGGTTCCCGGGGCGGTGGTACCCATTCCCGCCTCCCAAATAGAAAAATATAAGTGTTTTGACTTTACATCATGTATTCACTTCATTGTATTCGAGCATTTGCAGATACACATTAATACATCCTTACGTTATAAAAATCCGATTCAGAGTTATCAAGGATGTCCATTTCAGGGCTGGCATCCATGTCCACTCCGTCGTTCCTCATTGCTTTCAAGCGGTGGTCAACTCCAGGGTTCTGAGGGGCCACCATCCGTCTCTTGGCCATCCGGTGCTGCACCGGCCGCGAAGAGCGGGAGCCGCGCTGGCCCTGGAGCAGCGAGGCACATGTGGTGATGGAGCGGCGGAAACAAGAGATCATGATGTTGCTGGAATAGGTTTAAAATAGATTAATAACTTATAATCCTGGAGAAAATAATATGTGGCGCATAAGGTCAGAATAGTGAAAAACTTGACATATTGCCACAGCGTAGGTATGGTTCAACCAGACTTAAAGCCGGCTTAACTATATTAATGCTAAACCGGCACGTAATAATCTAAGAAGCATATACTTATGACAGATAGAATGCAGTGTTTGCTCAACCAATTAGCGTAGCAATGTACAATTCTGTCCTGACTTCCATGCATTTCTTTTCAAGAAGGAAGTGGGTATGATAAAGCCACAAGAATTCTTATCTTTGAATGGACTGAATCAGTAGGACGTATATTAAATTAATTTAGATCTAAAATGACTTATCGAATTATGGTTTTTGGTAGGTCTTTTAGATATTACGGATTCTAAATTGGATAAAGAGGTATTTAATGTGTCTACACACTCGAAATAAAGTATGGTATTTATTATTGCGCATTTGACTCATTTATTGTTTCTTTGAACATTTGCAAAATAATGATGACAGAAATTGTTTACATAATGGATGTAATAGTAATTCTTTGGTCGAAAAAATTCTTATTACCTTATCCTGAAACTAACGAATAAATATCATAATCAACATTTGCTTATATATCCGGAGAGCCAATTTTAAATAACACAAGTTCAAAGTTTAACCTCAAAATTGAATGATTCAAGCCGACTAGAAACAAGAAAACCATAAATCATAAATGTGTATGTGAAGAAAACTTATGAAATTTGACGTTTGACAGTAGTTGTCAGTGTAGCCATGTCCCAAAATTGAAGAAACATCCTATGCCACTACCACACCGAAGCCAAACATCCAACACAGGCGGGTTTAACTCCGAGCCAAAACGTGGTCAGAATCTTTGGGTGACTTCACAAGTCCACTTCGATTTGTTTATGGTCACCGGCTACTAAATCAACCAATAGGAATCTTTTATTTTTGTTGCATTTTTCTGCTTTATTTACGTTTGATTGACAATTGACATTTACGTTTCCGACGCAATAAGTAACGATTATGAATTTTGGGAATTCACGATCGAATGAAAAATGGGAGAACAGGACCCGCAATTGGAACAAAATTACAGGTGGGAGTCTTCCTTTGGTTGTTATTTCAGTGTTCCTAAAGTATTTTTTGAAATGTATTGCTTAATTGTATTTTAAACTGATGTACACATGTTTCCGTTTTCAGAACATATTTATGTTACCTGGGATCTATCTAATAATTGACGCTATCCAACATCACAATAACATCGTAAAAAGGTAAATATGTTTTCTATATTGCATTTTTTGTTCTTATTTTCAACATTTTTTTATATTTTTATCAGTATATTAATAAATTTATTAATATTTTTCAGTGGAATCTGAACCGACAAAACTTTACTTGTTTTACAATATAACATTCTTTATCCACACTTCAATACATTCGCTTCTGTTTCTGGAGATGGTTACTAATAAATACAGTCATGGTGCATGATGCAGAGGTAATTATTATTTTTATAACTCTCATTTTACAAAAACGTCAGTCAAATTTAATGTATTTGAGTAGGCTTCTTTATATAAGTAAGTAGGTATCCTAGAACTTGGTTTAATATGAGAGTTATCACAAATTAAAAAATAAAAGACATGAAAGGAAATGTAACATGTAACTACATACATACATAGGTATGTACTATAATACACATACACAAATGCAATAAAAATTGCATTATTTTACAAATTTCCATAACATGTTTATAATTTAAGTACTTACTTTTTATAAATTTTACTCAATTTTGTATCACAAACCATGCTACCTAAACCTAGCGTAGCCGCTAAACTACTTGAAAACTGGGATGTTTTTTTAAATTGACGCGAGCAGGCGGTATAAAGGGGCACAAACCATGTTACACAAACCTAGCGTAGCAGCTAAACTACTTGAAAACTGGGATGTTTTTTTAAATTGACGCGAGCAGGCGGTATAAAGGGGCACAAACCATGTTACACAAACCTAGCGTAGCCGCTAAACTACTTGAAAACTGGGATGTTTTTTTAAATTGACGCGAGCAGGCGGTATAAAGGGGCACAAACCATGTTGGGTTAGGTTAGGTTAGGTTAGGTTAGGTTTTATATAATAACATTGATATTGGTGACCGGTCTAGGTAACAACTTTTTAAGACTACGAATTTTCATACTTTTGGTTTAAGAATACGGCCGTTGAGATAGTCATAATTCATCAGGTTAATGTGTTATGTGATGAATTATCATGTGAAGAATTATCGTGTCGGAAAGTTTTACTTTACGAAGAAGTGTTTGATTTATAAGGTATGTTCGATGATATTATTGTTCAATGGCCACACTTAAATTGTTGTTTTTCTATGGTTTCTATGGTTTTCATGTGTTAAAATGCTTTTAAGATGGCTGTTTTCGTTTGTGTTTATTGAAAATTTAAAAGTCGTGTAATTCAGTTAATATTGCTTGCCGCCGCCTAATTCTTTCAGATTCGGATTCCCCGGCCCAAAGTTAGTATAAAAATAACTAGTTTGATTTTCTAGGAATCAGAATGCTTCCAAAATGGCCATTTTCCTATGTGTGTAAAAAAATTTTTTAAAGTCGTATAATTCAGTTAATATTGCTTGCCGCCGCCTAATTCTTTCAGATTCGTATTCCCCGGCCCATAGTTAGTATAAAAATAACTAGTTTGTATTTTTAGGAATTTCGCCACTAAACCGAATTTTTTCCCTATTTTTTTATGATTTCAGGGAAAATATGGTGAGCTGAGCTACTTTAAATGCCAAATAAACAAATATAATGTTTTTTTGAGCCCCTTATGAAGAATCAAACATCTTATGCAAACTTGTGTCTCCGTGGATCTTGGAAATATGATCAATTTATTTTTACTTGCTGAAAGATATAATAGGTACGTTCGAAAGAGAAATTTATCTTTAAAACAACGCCCTCATGTGGCAATTTGCTACAGAAATATAACCTGCTTATATTGTATTCTTGTTTAAAATATGTACATGTAATTCTGAGTTTTAAATTTTTCTGTTAAAAGATGAAAATATTTTAATTCAGTAGTTTTGTAGGAACGCATAATCATATTTCAATTATATATTCTTGTATTTCCTTTTACTATATGTTTATAATAAAATTCTTATCATGTAATTACGAGTTTTATTTTTAAAATAATATTTTAGGCTAATGATTTTGGTGGTATTGGGTAGGCCCCGAAAGAAAATTATATTGTCTATGGTCGCGCATTGTTCTGTTGTTGCTTTCTCAATCTTCGTCTATGGTGCGTGACGTCACAGGTGATAATTTGATGGTGAAATAGTGACCAAATATTTCACGTACTAAAACCCGAAGTTATCGATCTAGTGGGTGGTTTGGTATATTTATGATCCAACAACTAGTTCGGAGCTGGAAGGTTGGCCGATCGTGTTGTGGCTGCGGCCAACCCTCCAACTCCGAACTCCAAAATGGCGGACATCGAACAGCTATTTCGACCCTGTATCTTACCAGTTGCCTACGAGTGTTCAGGCGATACATATAATATTGATTACGATTCGTAAAGCTAAAAAAATTATAATCTAAAAGAATTTTTATACCGATCTCCCGTAATAATATAGCGCAGACTGATTGTGTTGGGTCAACTCGCACGAATCAGCTATCGCCGATTTCCTCGGAGGCGATTCCTGGCAAACTCGAACTGAACTTCCAACGCACGAACAAACCCTCTACAACTCTACACAATAGTCCGAACGTTTGAAGTTGGACTCAGTGTGTGCGAACCATTACAGGACAAGGTTCGTAGAAAATTATTGTTATGCTACTACCACACCGAAGCCAACTTCAAACATTCCGACGATTGGATAGAGGGGGTAGTTCGTGCGTTGAAAGTTATAGTTGGAAGGTTGGAGTTCGAGTTGGCCCGGGATCAAGTATCAATGAAAAGTAACGATTACTCTTAGTTTTGATTTGAGTTAGAAGTCGGTACTTGATTACTTGGTGAGTAATCAGTACTTCAGTATCGAATGATTACTTTTCATGCGTCTCTAATCAAGATACACGTATCGCCTACCATTAACATGACAATAATATTTGTTTATTATTTACTAGCTGGGTACCCGGCTTCGCTCAGGAAAACATTCGAGAGTGTTCTAGAATGTTCCACAATGATGTTCCTGATTCCCTGTTCCCGAACATTCCAAAACGTTCCAACTTCTTGAAACTTTTATACTCATCGACATACCGCCAGCGCCACTCCTTCCAGAACTTTCTAGAGCTCTATGGAACCTTCTAGAACTTTCCGGAAGACTGTTCTTGAAATATCAAGAGGGCAACACTTCTCGCCCTTATATCTCCAAAAGCACGCCCTTTAGGTAAAAACGGGTACCCTTATTCCCTAGGGGGGATAGAGATCTACCACACCATATAACTCAATTAACCGTACCGGGACTCATTCCTGAGTTTTAGAGGTTCGCACGTTTTTTTGGACTTTTTTTATACTATAATATATTGATATTGATTACACACCTTAATGGGCTTTACATTCAAGTTTATAAGTTGAGTATCACATTTATTTTAAATGCTTTAAAATTAAAACAATAAAGATAATATAATTCAATAAAAAAGTTGTAAACAAAAAAAGCATGTAATAAAATAAAATACAGATTGAAAAATGATAAAAAGTCTCACATAAGTAGATATGCAATATAAACAAAAATTTATTTAAAGAAGTTATTATTATACAGGAAAGTGGTATAATAATTGTTTGAAAACGTGTCGTCTATATACTTCTACGTAATAATTGAAGGCAACGGATTAGGCACAGCGTAGCCGCAGATGTTGGACATCCACCATTTTGGAGTTCGGAGTTGGAAGTTTGGCCGCAGTGTAATCGATAGCCGAGTTGAAAGTTGGCTTTGGTGTGGAAGTAGCATAAATGTTTTTGCAACGATGTTCTACCATTTTTTTGGATAAAAAAACATGTTTTTCGTAAGCTTTTTAATGAGAATATAAAAGAAAACAACGGTACATAAATAAAGAATCTATGATGCTTTATTAAGCAATCATTTTCCATTGAATAGTAGGAAAGAAATAAAGTTTTTGAAAAAAAAAACCGCACAATTAAAAATGTATTTCGTTTATGAGAGTATTTTTACCTTTATCAAGTTTATTTTGATAAAGGTAAGCTCATCGAGGGGGTAGAGCGGTGATTGGCTAAAAATTCGCGACGTAGCTTACAATTCATGTACCACTGGGAGATTTGAATTAAATACAATACAAATGAAAAAATATTATTTGTTTCGAGACTTCAAACTACGTCACGAATTCGAAATTTCGAAAGCGGCCCGATGAGTTTTTTTCGAAAAAGGCCCGTATGAGCTAACCTTGTTCAACGCATATACGAATCTTGCTTGATGACTGGTTTATTTATGCTTACTTGCCATCAAGCTGCTTGATAGCAAGGTTCGTAGAAAATGCTTAACAAGGTTAGCTCATCATACGGGCCTTTTAAAAAAAACTTTTCCGGTTCTGACGTAGCTAAATCTGACATTCAGACGTTTTGATAGGTGCAGACTTCCCTGTTGCATTAAAAAAATTATCCATATATTTCGTTTCAATGTTGACTCAATATTTGCACACATCTGCTTTTTTTCACGTCACTTACTTCAAGAAGAAAAAAAGTATTGCGTTGTCTATGGAGCATCGAGCTGTCAAAGTCTGTTTTCGTTTTTTCCTTCTTTTCATCCTGACACGGGAGACACGTGCTAAAAATGCGTATCGATACTTGTTATTTTTGCTCTTCCATGCTCTACCCTGGACATGGAATCCACTTCGTCCGTAATGATTGCAAAGTAAGTCAATTAAGTCTTCATGATTGTATTTTGTGTTAGTACATTGCAGCCGAAGCCGAATTAAATGACATTTTATTTGCCTCACTTTGGTACAGCATTTGTTTTTTTTTCCATTTGGTTTTACGCTATTTATTGATTATTATTATTGAAAAATACTACACAGAGAACACCAATGACAGAAATCTTGCTTTTCTAATTAAATCTTCTGATTTCTATTTTACATACACAATTTATTGTTTTATTTCATCTTATGTCGCAATAGTTTTTTGTCGCCTGTTAACCATCACCCCAGATCGAAATGTGAGATGATTATTTAGGCTCGTACGACAAGAGGGTATTTATTTTCAATGCATTTTTGCAATTATTCTAACAATTGTGTGATAAACCAATAACTAAACAATCGTAACCTTGACATTTGACATTCTTGCATATTCCATGTTGAATTGAGTGGACTTTTAAAAAAACTTATTAATAAGTAAATTCACCCTGTATGGAATCATAATAACCATACTTGTACTAGTAGTGTGCTATTACACATAACAGAATATGTCTTTGTGAAAGGAATGTTGAGTGTGGAGGCTCTTTTTGAGGAAAGGTAGGAGAGAACCTGGGTCTTAAAGAGGATATATAGGTATATATGTATTACAAACATGAAAATGTTGTAGAAAGGAGGAAACACGGTGGCCGGCAATTCATTTCATGGCTGAGCTAATTTTGAAAATTATAATATTTTTCAGATCTTCAGATTTTGTCGTTCAAAATGTCACGCAGCATTCAAGAGGAAGAAGAACCCCCGTAAGACCAGGTGGACCAAGGCGTACAGGAAAATGAATGGCAAAGAGCTATCCATCGACCCCGCCTTTGAATTCGAGAAGAGGCGACATGTCCCAGTTAAATACAACAGAGAACTCTGGGCCAAGACCGTGGAGGCAATGAAGAAGGTGGAAAGCATCCGACAGAAGAGATCTAATGCTTACATCATGCAGAGACTGCGCAAGGGTACACAGGTTGAGATCGAACGAGATGTCAAGGAAGTTCAAAGAAATATTTCACTTATTCGGTAAGTCAGCCATTTTTATATACTTTATTTTTAAACTCCCACTGCTCAGAGCCAGGGTGAATAATCCCCATGTTGGGGTTTTTTTGCGAAATAGAAGAATGTTGGGTGATGGGAGGGAGGAAGGTTGAAATAACTGGTTATTCATTAGTCAGGTTGGTAAGATGCTCGACCTGTAGTAGGATGAGTTTTATACTCACACCGGGTAACCAACTTTGAAGCTACGCTTATTGTAAAGGTCTGTAGTGCAAAGTGTGGTGGTAGTAGGAGATTTTTAAACATTGTTGGGTTATTCTTAACCCTTCAAAAATTTGGCATTTTTTTCAGATGGTCAAAAATTTTCGCTTTACAATAAAATGCAAATATTTGGAATGTTTCTGAGCAAATTCAAAAACTAAAATCTGTTTTAGAAAGGTGATGAAATACGCTTTCAAATTATATCATTCGAAATAAAATTTTATTTTTTTAATTATAAAAATTTTGCATACAAACGTAAAAAAAGTTTTAAAAATGGCTAACCTTACGTTTTTTCTAACTAAAGTTACTGATAATAAAAAAATAATAAAAACACATACATATTTTATTAGACAAACGAATAACAAACCATGTTGTTATCTCACTTTTTGTCGCTCTATTTAAAAATAATTTATAAAAAATTCCCGAAGTTTCAAATTTTTTTTTCAATTTGCGATTCAAAACTTTGTATACATAAAAGTGTACATTTTACTTTTTTGGTGGCTATTTTTTAGATTGGAATATAAAGCGTGTTGTTTTCCCTTTCTAACACCGTTTAGAACATATTTCTCACTATGATAGTAAGGGAGTTACAGCGTTTTATACATGTGCTTTGGGACAAATATGGTTTCCTGCCATTCTACGGGTTAACCAGGGAATGCCTTTCCTTAAAAAAATCTTTATGTTTATAACTTCTCTTTAAAAAATAAAGTTAAGTCTTTTTCAAGCAACCTTTTCGATTTTCGACTCAAGCAACCTTGCGACTTTCCCAAAATAACCCTTGAAATTAATTAGTTAGATTAATTAGAATTAAATTAATTAGATAAATAAATAGATCGAGAATTTTACACAAAGTAACATTAAAACTCATAATTTCATCATGCTATGTTGTATGTCTTATACCCAAAAAAGTGTGACTCTTTTTTTTGCCTCTTATAGCATTTTTTTGGCTTTCCTGTCTTGTGTTTATTTTTTCAAGACTTTATTCTTAAGTAGGCTAATACAGTATTAAAATAGATCAGTTAAAATATTGGTTTTTTAAGACATGATTGTGTTTCCCAAAATTTAATCAAAATAATATTTTTATTTTTAACTTCATGAGTAAAAGCTCAAATTATAATATTTAATTAAATGAATATATGTATATCCGATATCTTTTTATGATTTTTCTGTCTTCAGATTTTAATTGAGTTTCGCTAATATTGTATTCATTTAATTAAACAAAATAATATTATTTAAGTTCATTTGTAATTTTTTGTAGATAGGTCTTCTTCGATTAAACTTCGAGCCCTGCCTGTACATATGTCTTTTGTGACGGTTTGTGCATTCTTTTGTTAGGTTACAGCCATGCACACCTAATTCACCATTCCTTTTCATCCGAACCATAATGATCATTTGGTGTCTATGGATATAAATAGCTTTCCGACTTCACAGCAAATTTTTGACGTGTGTAGACGTACCTTTAGGTTTTTAGATAAAATTTTAAGAGTTAGCATTACTTTTTTAGAATGTTTACTTCATTCCTAAAATTAAATAATATGATAGTAAATAATAACCAAACATATTTTATCTGATGAGAGCTGGAATTAGCATCAATGGTGTACTTATCATAAATGTAATTGTATTATTGTCTGTCCCAGATTGCCAATCTTCTTTATGACTTGCCTTGTATAATTTTTTCCTATTCCATTATCTTTTGTGCAGTTCACCAGCAGCTGGCTTGAAACAGAGGAAGGAGCTGGAGAACGCCGATATGGAGACAGACGGCATGATCGAAGTCGAGGATGCCCAGGGACGCAAGAGCTACGTCGAGGCGCCCATCGAAGAGACATCCATACAAGAAGACGAGGCACAAATGGTCGAAGTTTAAACCACCATCTTGCTTATTTATTCCCTGTGTACCTAATTATAGAAAACGGCAATCCATCGCTGCCTAAATTGTATTTGGCTACTTTACAGGAGAGGCAAAAAACTTGCACCGAATTTACGCTAACTCAAATTTGAGATGCACTGAAACTGTTTCCGTTGTAGGCAATTACCTTGCACTGAAAAAATCCTGTTTTAATTCTATAAATGTGTTTTTTGCTGCTGTCGAATGACATTTCGGATGACTTATGCTGCTGATGGTTTGCCGTTGACTTTATGAAAGTTGTAACATTTATTTTACATGTTATAATAAAATGAGTTTACACCGCAATATAACTAATATGATACTGAAGTATAATGTTTACCATGTGAAATGTTATGATTTATTTCCAATAAAGAATGAAAACTTTGGAAACCATTGTTTGATGAGCGATTATTGATTTTGTCTGATGCAATAAAAAGTATATCAAGAATTTAATCCACTTAGGCAATATGTCTACCCTCTCAGTAATTCCCAGTTCTCTGCCAGTGTTGGATCAGCAAGGGATTATTACGTGCTTCAACATGTTTCAGTTTGAAAAATTTCCTGTTCTTTGTGTTGCCGTGATTATTTTGGCCGGTGTGTGGCAAAAGTTCTGGTCTACGCCGTTGAGTTTCGTCACATCTATAGCACCTGAATATGATTTTATTATTGGTTGGAACTTTTTTTAATTTCAGTATTTTCTAACTTTTAACAAGTCCATTGACAAATTGAAGTCATTGTTAAATTGAATACCAAGTTTTAAAATGTGTTTGTACTCCAAATACTGAGAGGTTGCTGGCTGAATCATTTGGCAACGCATTCGGTAGAAACAGCCGTCATGAGTAAAAATCACTACCTAGTACTCGTACTTCAAAATCATAATAAAAAAACATTTTGATTATATCGTAGTAACAAATAAATGAATAGTTTTTTTAATTCTCTGTCTGCAACCTCGGTGGCTGGAGTGAAGCTCTATTTCAATCTTCATCCTTAAAATTGACTTTTTTTATTTTTACATTAGCTCCACACAGGAGGCTCTGAGAAAACAATTTCCCTCGGGGCCGATGTCATCTTTGGGATGCTATGTGGAGGGTCTTTTTAGGGCAAGGAAGGGCAGGAAGTTTTGGGAAGGAAAAGGTATGAGGGGCGGTTAGGAATCTGGGGGTTAATGTGCACAGGAGTGACAAACGTATGGATCCATTCCTCCCACTGCATGGCAAGGCGATGGATCGAGAGAGTCCGGCTGGAGAGGTCAAAAGTTCTTCCGATCCGGCCCGCCACACAGTAGGTGGGCAAACATATTCGCTGCCAAAACCTCTAGCATGACTAAGGCACAAAAAGTAGTGAACCACCTAAGGCAGAGAGGTTGCTTATCCTGTTATGGGCCTGTTGTTGAAGTATGAAAGAAACATCACTTTTAATGTAGAGTTCTTTATTTATAGGTTTAAATTATTATATTATTATTATTTCACTTAATTACATTTTATCACAAAATGGTTTTTACACGGTTATAATAATTACGACTGAACCGAACTGCTTCTGATTTGAATCCGAGTTGAGAAGATGTTCTCTTCAATTTATATTAAGTGTTGTGTAAGACTATAGACGTAATGATTAATAACTCAAATAGTAATATTAATAACAGATAGGAACTGAATACATGCAATTATTTACGTCTATTATTTAATTTAGATTTAAGGAATGCAGACTGCAAATAAGGTCTGTTGTATCATTATGTACTTTAATAATTATTTAAGTGTTGATATTAGCATGAATATTTATATAAGATATTTGCTGTACTGTAATTATTTGTTATCAATATAAATAGGGAAACTGCAATCGTTATCAATATTCGTTAATTTACCATGGGTAGATATGTAGGTCCATGACAAGGTACAAGGTCCATGACAATCCAATAAATGGTTCCCGGGGTGGTACCCATACCTGTCTCCCAAAAAATTCATAAATCGGAGTGAACAGTGAATAAATAGGCCACTCTACATTATAATATATGTATTCTCAAAATTGTAAATTGAGATCGAAAACTTTTTATTATTGTAAACTT
The DNA here is from genome assembly GCA_917563855.2 of Limnephilus lunatus. Taxonomy (NCBI): domain Eukaryota; kingdom Metazoa; phylum Arthropoda; class Insecta; order Trichoptera; family Limnephilidae; genus Limnephilus; species Limnephilus lunatus. The sequence goes on from OU830601.1 coordinate 60,707,281, forward strand.
TCTAGTGGGTGGCGGTACAGCTGGTTGCGTATTAGCAGCCAGGCTTTCAGAGGATCCTAGTCAGACAGTTCTGTTGGTTGAGGCTGGAGACCAGTTTGGATATGCCTCCAAGGTTCCAATAATGCCAACAATTTTACAGCGAGGCGCCAACGATTGGTCTTTCATGACGGAACCGCAGAAATATTCATCCTTTGGTCTCAACGAGAAGGTAACTAGATAATTCGAAATTCAATTCGATCATTCGAAAAAATGAAGGACAGAATTTAACCAAAGCATAAGTTTCTTCGTTTTCAATAAAGCTGTTCAGGTCGAATCTTGTGACAAATGCTTTAGGTTTTCATCCAGGCATTGTGTTAGATTTATCTGCTAGCAAGTTCTCCACCATTGCACAAGCAATATTTTCCTAATAATGATGAAATGTAGTAGGAGTTTTTAAAATGTTATTGTCAGCTAATTCGTAACCAAGGAATGGTGGTCTTGCTTTTTAATTAAAAAAAAAATAATGTGTATAGTACACGCCAAACTTTAAGACTGGCATGAACGTCGGTACTTTGAATGAACATGGAACGATACATTCTCGCACAGTTACTGACTTTACAATGAACATAAGCGAAAGAGAAAGATCGTAAAACATATGTGACAGAAAAAGGCGGGGGTTCATGCCACTTTTTTAACCTTAAACTCGCCTATTACGATGATTTTTGATAATGTCAGGCTGGTCTTAAAGTTTGGCATATACTACATGTTAAAATTCAGGCACTACGACAGTTTAGTAGTCAAGCCGATACCACATGCTTCCACAGCTTATTAGTTTTTTTTGTAAATAGTTTTTCATTGCAAACCTGTACCGACTTTGGTGGATTCGCTATGTAGATTACAAAACCAATTTACATCTATTTCCTTTAGCAGATAAAATCTGATTTAATTTTAAGATTCAGTTCTTGCCGAGAGGGAAAGGTCTGGGTGGTTCAGGTCAGATGAACTACATGCTCCATGGTATGGGCCTGCCCTTGGATTTCGATAAATGGGCTGAAATGGGAGCACTTGGTTGGAATTACTCGAACATTGAACCGATTATGAAGAAAATATTTATTTCTGACGAGACACCACGAGATTCTTCATTTTTCCCCACAAAGGTAAATAATATAAATTAATACTCTCACGTAAAATATTTGCTGTTAGAATATTGTTTGATGATGTCAATGTAGTCTAAATATTCTGATTTTTGTTTAATAGTCTGCTCCGGTGATAAGATTGTCAGGTATTGACAAGAATCTTGACTACATAACGACAAATTTCTTAAAAGCAACTAAACAGCTCCCGGAAAAAGTCAAATTGGATGTGAACACATTCCGATATACCATATCGAATGGCCAGAGGGAGTCGAGCTTTAAATCACACCTTGTACCTAATCTCAACAGAATTAACTTGCATGTTTTGAAAAATTGTCTCGTAACAAAGGTAAGAAAATTGGAAATTTGCAACAAATTTATCTGTCGTCTATGATGGTCTTTTTCAGTATGAGCAAGTTATTTTCAGGTAATTTTTAATGGAAAGGATGCAGATGCGATTGAAATACAAAACAATGAACATTTAATAAGGGTGTTCGCTTATAAAGAAATCATTTTAAGTTCTGGATCTCTTAAAACTCCTCAACTTCTTATGCTGTCTGGAATTGGACCAAAGAATGAATTGGAAAAGTTAGGGATAAATCCAATATTTTACTCTGAGGAGGTTGGAAAGAACCTACATGATCATCTTAATATGCCTCTATACGTCAGCATAAATGAACCCATTACGATGACGTTGAATAAAATAACCAATCTGGATTCAATGTTTTCATATTTTTTAAAAGGAAAAGGTTTGAACAAAAATATTATTCTACATAAATAAATAATATAAATTTTCACATGTAGTAAACACTTTTTGGGTGTACATAATTATGATAGTCACAATAAAATAACTGACCTTGAATACCACTTTATTATAAATCTTTAATAATCTAACCGGTTTCGGTTCAACCTGAACCTTCATCAGTGGTATATAAATTACAGAGTATTTAAAGATAACATGGAAGAGGGAGAGAGAACATTAACTTTGGTGGGGGCCGAGGGGGAGTTATGTAAGATAGAGGGGGTAAAAATAGGAGTAGGGAAGATGCTTAAAATGGGTCTTTTTGATGAATCCAATTGTTCATTTAATAAATTAGTTTTATTTCAAATGCTTCTAGATCAACCTGCGGCCCGGCAAGCTTTTGTGTGCGGCCCTAAACACTTTATTATCAGGAACTTGATTTTTAAAAAAATCTATCATTCTAAATTTCGTACATCTTGAGATTCGCTTCGTCTTTGACGCACAGATAGTGATACTTGAAAAGGATTGTCATTATGGTCCACGTAATCTTGTATGAGTGAGATACGCTTTTTTAAATTTTCACGGCCAAAAGTATTTTCGTTATTTGTTTTTGTTATGCTGTGTTTCGCTACCTCCTTCTATAGCCAACGTTTCAGTTTTCGACAGCGTTGCAGTGCCCATCATCAGGGCAGATGTCTAAGAGTGTTGCTATTGCAAACGCTAGATTTATTCCCAAAAAACAAATGTTTGACACACAAGTACGCGTGCAAATAATTTATAAATAAAAAAGTGCCACTTGTAGAAACCACCGCATCAATTATAAATAAAAACTGGTTTATGTTATTGGTTAGTCAGGTACCTACTTGCAAATTTTAACACCATTTCTTGCTGTTGTATAAAGTGTTGTTCGGTTATAATTTAAATAATGTCCAATATTTCTTTGTTGGGGGGGGGAGGGGGTTGACAATTTTTTTTCGTCATACCAGTATAGTGTTGCGGCTCGTGTAACTTTACAAATACATGTATGTGGCCCGAAGAGAAAAAAGGTTGAGTATCTTTGTTCTAGATTATTAAGATGTAGACCTATCCCATTTCTGTGTAGTACATGTATTCCTGAGGATTTGTTAAATAATAATACACAATAATAATGTTTTATTCCATGATGTGGGGAGGATAGTGCAATCCCACATGTCCCATAAAGTTATGCATATTTACACAACAGATAAAGTAAATAGAATAGGAAAAAAAACATAAGCGATAATAGAAATAAAATAAATAATTATAATGTAGGACGTGGTCTGGAGTGAGCTCGGGCCCAGGAGTGGCGCCTGGTGCTGGAAGGCTGCGATCACCACTGTGTTATCGGAGGCCATTAGCTGCATCCTGGCTCCAGGTTAAAAGATGTTAGTAGATAAAGATATTAAAAATCTTCAGATTGTGTTGCGAATTCTGAAAAGCCTACACTGTTTAGGCACCTCCTTTCCTCTATTTCCTTTCCCACACCTACTATTACCCCTTCTCTTTTACGTTCGTCCCCCATCAAAGTTGATGTTCTCTCTCCCACGTCCATGTTATCTTTAAATACTCTGTAATTTATTTAATGTGTTTTTATATATCCCTGATGAAGGTTCAGGTTGAATCAAAACTGGTTGGTTTAACATATTAAAGATACATAATAAAGTGGTATTCAAACTAAGTTATTTTATTGTAATTATTATAAATAATGTAAACACATCCTTCACACAATTAGTAATTGAAAATATCCAAAATTCAAATAACAAATCTAAAAAATCATTGGATTTTACATTACAGTATCTTTTACAGGCTTTATAGCATCTCCCGGAGTCTTGGCTCTCGGAAGAGGACAGAATGATTCAGCTATTATTTTGTTTGCGATGGGATCTGTAGATGAAGTTATACTGCGAGAGATTGCCAATTTTAAATCTGAGGTATGAACTATACAAATCAGATGAACTCTTAGTGGAACTTTTGACTTTTTTTTGTACTTCAAAATTTTTAACTGAATGACAAAAATGTCAGTAAATATGTTATTCAAAAATTTTATGAAGTTTTTGACAACAGCAAATATTTGGCAGTTTTAGTTACTTCAATATACATGTGTTATTTTAAAAATCTCACTGCTACACAAGGTTATAATTATTTTGTATGTGTCATCACTGGGATACCACAATTTCACTAAGGGTTAACTCCTTAAAAGTTTAATGTGAGATTTAAATTTAATATACCTAACATAAATTTTTTGTTTCTTTTAATTTAATTTAATAATATTATTATCACGTTCTGCAAGTATTTTAGCATTTATTTTTGTTTTTATTACAATATAACGCACTTAAATTAGTCATAGCAGTAATGTTGTTATAAAACATTTTAAAAAACTCAAACATTTAGTGCGGGGAAAACAGATTACGAACCCCATATAATAGAGTGTCTACTGTCTCAATTGGTGTCTCATAAAATTGGTTTAACCGGTAATAAATCAATTTACACACCTTCAAAAATTGACAGTATGAATAAGTTGTCTCAAAGTAGTTTAACCACAGTTTGAAAATGACCTTGTAAGCCGAAACAGCTGTAACCAAAATAAATACTAAATTAATGGAGTTCTACGAATTGAACACAAAAACAATTAATATATTGTTCGTCTATCTGTCTTTTGATAAGTCTACCTGTCTTGTTTTAGGTATTCCATTCTTTTTTTCCATTTTATAAAGATTCAAATAAAGAGGGGTTTATTTTACTTAATACCTGTCTACAACCATCAAGCAGAGGAACTGTCAAGCTAAGAGATACAGATCCAAAGCAGGCGCCTATCATTGATCCAAATTATTTATCAAACATTCAAGATATTGAGTGCATGATAAGAGGTTAGTATCTTACACACTAGTTCACACGTATCTAACTATCTTAGACGTAATTGGAAATATTACTGATTAAACTATTGTAATTTTAGCAATTCGACTATCAATGGAAGTCTTGAATACTCCGACATTTAGAAAGCTCGGTGCAATTTTACACTGGCCCCTGTTGGACGGCTGCATACATCTTTGGGATGAAATGAATATAACCGATGACTATTTGGAATGCATCATCAGGTTTGGTGCTCTAACTGGTCACCATGCTGCCGGAACATGCAGTATGGCAGGAGAATCTGCCGTTGTTGACCCATCTTTATTGTTTGTATAATTAATTTATTTCTAAAATTAGGTACATAATATTATCAATCTTTACCACAGGTCTGGAAATTTTGCCAATGAGGTCGTCTCCTAAAATTTTTTTAATGAAAATGGATGTTTAGAGTTGATAATGACGGAAAAATTAATTTTTCAATATATCGAAAAGTTAGGAGTTATGAGCTTTCAAAGTGAACATTCATAAAATGTATGCGATTGTGTCTCTTGACATCACACGCAGTATAATTCATAATTCGAATGGCAGTACTGCCGCACATGTAAGATGATGTCACACGCTTGGCTGGCCGCAATTATCAACGTTTTGACGGCTTATATCCTCGGTACTATTCGGTGTTTTCAAAAATTCTTAATGTTCTGCCCTCAGAGTGCTCTAATTAATATGATACATTATTTGTAAATAACATGAAATTTCACTGTAGGAGACGGAGACTGATTGATTTCACCATTTTTAAGTGAAATAATTAAAACAAAAAATCGTTCAACAGCTGTTGTAGGTAAAGGCGCAACGCTGTTAACTCCATTGGAACCTCTCCCTCTTTCACATGAATGCCACATGTTGATCGTCGAGGCAACAATATTCGAATGCTCACTATAAAACAAATATTATTTACATGTGTCCATGTTTTACATATTAAATATGCTAAAAATTAACACCAGGAGGCATAACGGTCCGGTACATTAGGATGGCATTTTGAAATATCCTAATAGTGACACGGAAATCATCATTTTGTTTAATTTCCTACAATTTTTTCTGATACACAATAATTGATTTGGTGGTGTTTATGAGTAATCTGAGTATTGTACCAGATAGAGGGTACACTTTTAAACAACTGCATACTCAATTTAAATTTCGGTTTTTTGAGATATTTGACTAATCAACTGGACGATTGATGTATCAGAAAGAGAGGTTACAAAGCAGGGCTGAACCATAAGTAAAATTACCACGCTAATTATTAAAAATACGCACTTATCAGTAGAAAAATTGATTAAAGTGAAAATATTTTCTTGTTGTTTAGAGTAAAGGGAGTCCGAAAGCTGAGTATAGTGGACGCCAGCATCCTTCCAACTCCTGTGAGTTCTCCACCCAATTCTGTTATTGTAATTATAGCGGAAAGAGCTGCCAAAATAATCAAGACAAGACACAACATACAACCTGCAACGTGCACAAGTAAGGTACCATTCTGATGAAATAACTTGGATGTTATAATGAAATTAATTTTATTCTTTATTAATACTTTTATAATAGATTTTCATTCCATATAAACATTCCTTCAAATAAAATGATATCTTTTATTTTCATATACATATTATGCATCCGTTATTTATGTCAATTAATCGCCAAATATTTTTTTTTTTATAACATATACATGATGTGTATTGTTCAAGGCATATATGGGCCGGGTCAAATAGTTTTTTAAAAGTCAGATGCCACATAATAAAAACTTAAGCGCCCCGGAAACTGTCAATAAAAATGTCAATGCTATCAAAAGTCTCTAATGGCAATCGCTTCTGTAAACGATCAATTGTTGTTCCTTCAAGAAGGTAAACATTGACAATTTATATTGACTATTCTGGAATGCCAAGCCAGCTATGGAAAGGAATTTTTTTACGCCATAAAACTTTGCTGTTATATTTTGCATATGGAACCCAATCTATCACAATGTGAAAGAACACAATTTTTTTCCAAACTTATACAAGTGTTGAGAAAATGTTTAGAAATTCAGAAAATGTTCAGATGCAGAATACAATCGAAAATAAAAGCTTAAGTTTTTGTAAATTAGTAATATCAGAGATATTATGAGTAATATCTACTCACTATTAATGATCGCGCCATACACAAAATATTCTAAATTAGTAATTCGTATATCACAGAGTATTTGTTAGTAACATAATTATTTTAAATGTTCTTAATTCTTTAAGATGTCAATAAAGTAGATGTCTTTGTTCATTCGAGGCAATCCGATGGCAATTACGCATCTGCAAGACAAATTTATAAAATTATTAATTTATTAACATATCCTGAAAAAGATAACATTGTTATTGAAACATGTCGATATTGTTTATTAAAAAGTGGTTAATACAAAGTGATCTGTAATTAATAAAATTTATAAAATATTAATATCTCCATTTGTTTCTATTATCTATGATGGGTAAGCATTATATCAGTCATTGAAGGGCCTTACCAAGGAAAGTGGTCATAAAGTACATAATCACAAAGCCTAGAATTGTTGCAATCAATTGCATTAGGCCTGCGTGCTTCTTGATATGATGCCACTTGGCTCTTTCTCGGGGCAAAACCTCGCTCACAGTCACGTATAGCAAAGTACCGGCAGCCAGAGACTGAAATAAAGTACATAATATTATACACAGATGCATTGTTTCCATACAGCATGTTTCAAATGTGTTATTTGACTAAAGAAAAGAAAATTCTAGTAAAATTGAAAGTCCCTCTGAAACTCGAGTGATTAGAAATTATTAAACTCATTAGATTTCCGGGTGTTCGGTTTTCGATTCGGCCATTCGATTTAATTAATATCATACCTCCAAATATTAATATCGAAACACACGAACTACTGCGGGTTAAAGCCAATGAATCCACCTAGATTTCACCATTTTTTCCTATATTTTTAGGTTTTATGAAAAAATCATTAAATTTGCTATTAATAAAAATAACCTAAGTACCTAAATTTGGGTAGCTATCGCTAAAGTGTTTTAAATTTTTTTTTTGTTATATATTTTTATATTAACTCCACGCAGGAGGCCCTGAGGAAAATAATTTCCCTCAGGGTTTAAGTCATCTGAGATGCTGTGTGGAGGGTCTTTTTGAGGAGAGAGGAAGCAGTGGTTCCTAAACTCTTTTAGTTGGCGCCCACGGACCCCTTTCCCAAACAGTTATGACCCCCGGACCCCGGGGCGGGATGGCAAATTTACCCCCAACGGAGGGGGCCAAATGGGATATGGGGTGGAATGGGGTAGTATGGACCCCGTTCCACACCATATTCCATTTCGCCCCCTTTGTTAAGGTAAATTTACCATCCCACCTATCCCATTATGCCCCATCCCCGACGAAACTTCAATATGAATAAAAATGTGTAAACAAACCTAAAGAGATCAATGACGCTAGTTCCTCGGAGCATCTTCCATTGAAATTTGAAATACCGTTAGAACAAGGATAGCATTCCTAACCGACGCCTATGCTCTAAAGATTGCAATTCATTTGTTAAGTTAGGAGAATCTATCAAACGGACAACCCGTTTCTGCGCAGAGTCTAGGGTTTTTTCAGGTGTTTTGGGTCCCCAGACTAGAGGTGGCTGCCAAATTCAATTGAGCAGTTGTGTACTATTAAAGTATCTGTGGGCCCTGTACATTACGCCCAGTTTTTGAGAGGTCTGGTTTCGATGGAGCCCCCATATGTGAGCTGGTCACTTAGAGTTACATCAAGCTCATCAATGGAGGGCCTGTTCGGAAGATTGCTTCCGTTGAAGGAGATTACGTTTATTTGCTAAAAACAATAAGTAGGCACAAGCAAGCTAAAAGGCTGTTTATCAGTGACATTTCGCAAGGACATTATTGTCAGAAGTGTAGGTACATGCATGCACCAATGTCTTTTATGATTTAAAAGCTCATAATTAAAATGACTGAAGAGTGAAAGCAGCTGAAAATATTTAAATTAAGCTATAAATTCTGCAGACAAAAAGCCGTGAAAAATTTTATGAAGCCAGAACTCACTAATTGAGAGATTTTGTCGAAACTAATTTTCTGCTTTTGGTAGGAATACTTAGGATACATAATAATAAATAAATATCATAAAATATGATTTTCGATCACGGCCAAAAGTATTTTTGTTATTTATTTTTGGGGTGTTATGCCGTGTTGTGCTGCCTCACAATGGTGGTTACAGTGTCCATCATCAGGGCAGATGTGGACACTGATGACACATCTGATGTGGACATATCTGCCTTGATGATGGACACTGTAACGCTGTCCGAAACATTGGCTAAAGGAGGAAGTAACGCAACATAGCATAACACCCCAAAAATAAATAACAAAAATTATAAAATATATTCTGTTCTGTAAAAAAACATTGAATCTTAGGCCAAATCTCAAAAGTTTATATAATTTTCTACTATATTAGGGATAATATTAAAATTTTAATGTTAAAATGGCATTGACAAAGTAAATAAAGCAGCCATTATATATTCATATACCTGCAAAACTCCTAACGCAGATTGCGTCCAAAACTCATTGGATGCTTCGATGAACATCCCGGCCGCTATTCCAATCACGGAGCCAAGACTGAAGATCAAAATGGATACAATGTGGGAGCAGAGGCTTCCTCTCCCCGTGGCTGACAGTTCCACGCCGAGACAAAATCCTACCACCAACTTGTGAGACGCCACCGCTCCTACTAGAAGTAGAACCTAAACACAGTTTTCTAAAAAAGTCATCAACAAATCTGGAATACAGGCAATTCTGTTTTAAATGTAATGTAAATGTCTGTAGGTACTTATTATAAATCCCCTGATTTCCAATACATAATGTACTGAATTTTATTTAACACGGTTTTTTGCACTGTGGTATGTAATCTCCTCCGTGTAAAAACAGTTTTATCTCGTAATAATAACAGTTCATTTATATAGTGGAGTTTTGTGATAGTTCACCTCAAGTGCACATAACACTAAATAACCTAACCTAATATAATATAATAAAGATAAAATAACACGGTATGCAAATTAAAACTATATTTTTAAAATACCTCATGCATATCCCAGAAATATCATAACTATAGTTCATCCAACGAGGGATAGGATTTTAAGATAGGACTGATGGAAGTTCCTTGAAAAATGTTTTAAATTCTATTTTATAATAAAAGATTTCTCGGTAAACAGAAGCAATATAATAAACTTTAAAGCTTTCACATTTCGGATATATGTATTGCACTACTGCACCGCCCACCATTAAATGTTGCTTTTACTTTCCAAAATAGAATATATTACATATTAATATTAAAATATTTTTCAGGATTAAATAACATGTGTTCACAATAGGCCACTTGCATGGATTTCACAACGACTTGGAAAAAATCGTGTGGATAGATGTTAGTAAAAATTTTTAGAAATGTATAGTTTTTTTTTATTTTTAAATAAATAAATCCATTATGCTCGTGACGTCACTACATGAAAATTTCCCGTCTCCGATTATGTTCCTTTAATTTTGTAAAATTCCACACTGATTAATTTTTTTTTATATGGCAACACTTTGATTTCCGGCGAACTTTTGAACTTGCGTTTAACGTTCACTAGATTTATTAAATTCAAAAAATCGCCAGGGTTTCAAAAATACGATAAAAAAAATACAGAATGACTTAGAATATTTGCCTAAACCGGAAAAAAAATTTAAAAAATGTGATGCAAGTGGCCTATTATGTCCTCTGCATGCGAACTTTATCTAAATTTCTTTAAATAGACAATAAACAGTGTTAATTTCAAGCAACCTCCCAGGTAAGTATGGTCCTGTATTCATTCATTTTTAGGCAGCATCGCGTTCATTGGTCAAAACATTGTACCTACATATATTTTCGTATCGGTGATCAATGAACCGGTGTATGCAATTTTTAGCCATAAGTTGTTTTTAATTGTTTGTCTAGCTTGTAGTTTTTCTAGATTTTAGGCATGTATGGTAAGTTTGTACAGCGCCCTTTGAGGTGATTTTTCACAAAAATGGCGCTGTATAAATCGTCCAAATATTATTATTATTATTATTAATGTGAAGGACTCTAAGATGCCTAACAAAGAAAACACAAAAAAATTCAACCTATTGAAAGTTAACATTCAGGAAAGAAACATTGCCTGAAATAGCCTTTAGTGATCGGAATTACTAATCATTGATATTCCCTGATATTGGGGATAGAACACTACCAATGACTGTGGCAAGTTGACTATGACTGGATTCCTTTGTTTTGTTTGAATAATAAGCGCTACATACCTTGGCGCCAATACTCTGCAAGCCAATGGCGAGTCCTTCCAGCACAGAGTGAAGCAAAAGGGCTAACAGAAGCCCGATAACTCCTGCAGAGCTGCGCATACACGGCTCATCATGGCTCACGTGGCATGAGGTGTGAGTATCTCCCAAACCCAGGATATCTTCCTCCCTCTCATCATGCAGAAGATTGGAAGACTCGCACGCCCCGTATGCAGCATTCTGAGATCTCCCTGCATGGTGGCCGTGACCGTGGTGGGCATTCACAAATCTTCCTCTCGCAGTGTCATTGGAGATTCCTTTATTTCTACTGTCAGTTTTGTCCCCACAGAAGAAATGAACCAACTCGTCCACCAGGTAAATGAGAAAGAAACCTCCGCAGAATGCGAGTTCTGCGTATCCTGGTAAGGTTTCTCTGGCCTCTGGTAGCATGTGCACCAAGGATGTCGCTAATAGCACCCCTCCTCCCCAACACAACAGACAAGACAAGAATAATGGCCACCTTTGTCTGGTGAGCGGACTAAGCCAGGCTGGCAGTATTCCAGCTAAAAAACTTCCAACTCCCAAAGCCACCATGGCCACAATTTTTGCTTCTTTCACATCCATTTTGTCAAAATTTTGGTCAACTTTTGTTTAACAGATTTATCTTTCACAATAATAAAAACAGATGTCTGTCAGTTATCTCTTCAGAATAGATACCCAAATCTCGTAGAGACCCAAATCTCATATTATTCTGAGGTTATAAAACAATAGCGCACATTGTAAACAGCTAAGTCTGTTCTTCACAATTTCTTTGATTCACGAATACTGAAAATGAAATTGGAAGCGCAGAATACTCATTATCTTGAAACTGCACAATGTTTGGATAAAATATAAATATTGCATATGCTGATTGAACACTGAATGTCGACTGAGACCATGCCTGCTATGAGCACCTTATCAAAGTAAATCACTATGACTAATCACTTTACACAAATGCTTTTGCTACATATACATACATGCACTTGCACAATCACCTCGATAATAATATATGATGTAATGTGTATTACAGTTGTATCTTTAAGATATAAATTAATGTGTCAAATAAAATACTAGATATGATTGATTGTCATTTTCGAGGACCATTTTTGCAACAATCACAGAAAACATTACAATCTATAGGTAGTAACAATACAATTATAATATTATCATTTCTTTTAACCCATATTAATCCTTTCAGACCTGAGTTAAAACTGGCAGTGGTAGAACATATTACCTACAGTGATACTTCGAGATACGAGTTTAATTCGTTCCGTAACCTTGCTCGTATCTTAAAGCAATTTTCCTCATTGAAATTAATTGAATATAATAAATCTCCCTTATGAGAAGATGAGTGCGTAGTCATAACGAGCAAAAAGTTTTTTTACGCTACGAGTCAAAATGTTGACTTTAAACACAAAAATCACCTTTCAAAATATGAATTTTGAGTAGCTAAAATTTAAAAAAAGTCAATTATTTTTATTCGCTCGAGACAGGGACGAAAAAATTCTGAAATCAATGTATTTTCAATTATAATATATACTAGCTGGTTCCTGGCATGCGTTGCAATGCTATATTCAAAGAAATACATTGTTTCTCTCTGAATCACCTTTCCGGTGCATCCCCGTTCCCTTCTGCGCCCCCTTCCTAGATAGCTTTATAAATAGCCTATGTTATTCTGATGTACGAGCGATATTATTGTAAAGTTTTATTAAAATCCATTCAGTAGTTTTTGCGTGAAAGAGTAACAAACACACATACATCCATACAAACTTTCGCGTTTATAATATTAGTAAGATGTACGGTACAAAAGGGTTAACTGATTAGTCTGATTACATTCCACTTGAATGTTAGCTATAATGTATTATAGTGGAGTCTCCAATCAAATAACTGCGCAGCATATTGATAACAAATCAATTTTATTATCAAAATACATTCATTTTAAATTCTGCAAGATACTATTTTACGGTGCTCCAGATTTTATGTCCGGGTTGAATCTTTCCCAAATGAAAGACTAAACCCTTCCACACACTTTTCCACAAATGAATATCTAGTAAATTAACGCAATGTAAGTGCACTATATAAGAATAAAACAATACAAGAACAATACGTCAATCCACCAGAAACATAATGGGAAAATATTTCACCGACTCCAGATATTTTCATATCAGAGGGTTCGGCTCTGATGAAATCCTAACTGGTCCGATAAATCCTACTGATCCCTCAATATAAATATTTAAAAAATCTTTCGTAATCCTACATGTATTTAAAATGACCGACTTTTGCATTTTTATGTACAAATTTTTTGACAAATCTAATACGCCTAAATTTTTAATGAGAGAGCTAGGTATAATGCCAGTAGCCGAAATAACAAATGGTAATATTTTTATAGTCTGAGAATGCCAAATTCTTTTCATTTCATTTCCTAAATCTGTATATTTTCTTAATTTTTCAGAAACAGTTTTCTGAATATTACAAGAATTTGGAATAGCGACATCAATGATATAAGTTATTTTCTTAATTTTGTCATGTAAAACTATATCGGGTCTATTATGACTAATTGTTCTGTCTGTCAGAATAGTTTTATCATAATAAATTTTATAAAATTCATTTTCTAAAAATGAATTTGGTTCATATTCATAATATGGTACATTACGGCAGTCAATCAAGTTATGTTTAATTACCAAACTTTGGTGAATTATTTTTAAAACTTGATTGTGCCTAAATGTATACTCGGACGGCGCTAATACAGAACATCCCGATATAATATGTTCTATAGTTTCCGGAAAAGCCAAACATTTTCTACATAAATCATCAATTTGATTTGCATCTTTGATGATATGCTTCCTATAATTTTTAGTATTAATGACTCTATCTTGTATGGCAAGCATAAAGCCTTCTATTTCTGCGCTCAACTCTCCAATACTCAACCATTTGTTTGACGAAAATTTGTCAACATATGTTTGGTTGAGATAATTGAAGTGTTTTGCGTGAAGAATTTTATTTGACCAGGAATCTAATAATTCCTGGTTGGTATTTATAAGAATGCTGGCATTCTCGTCGTATAAATTTAATGGTGAAATATTTCTATCTGCCTTGCATATTATTTTGTGCATTTCTGAACTATCAGCTTTCCTATGGAAAAAATTTCTTAGCATTTCTACCTGATTATGTTTTAAAGATGTTATTTTGACTATACCTCTACCTCCTAAATTTCTGGGTAAATTAATACGTTCTATAGCTGAATTTGGATGATGGCAATGAAATTTAGTTAATGTAGTTCTAATTAATCGTTCTAAGCTATCTAAATCTGTATTAGACCATTTAATTATGCCAAATGAGTAAGTTAATAGAGGTATTGCCCAAGTATTTATCGCCTTTACTAAATTTTTAGCAGATAGATTGCATTTCAAAATTTTTCTGATCCTACTTTTAAATTTAATCCTAATATCATTTTTAATACTAGTATGATCTAATCTATTTGATTGCGGATATCCTAAATATTTATAAACCTCACCCCCTTTCATACTTTCAATTTTGAAATTTCTAAATATACCCTCGTCTCCATCTACAATTTTACCTTTCTCTATATGGATCGTTCTACATTTATCTAAACCAAAAGTCATTTTAATATCATCTGAAAAAATTTTAACTACTTTAATCATTTTCTCTAAATTTGGTTCAGAATTCGAATATAATTTTAAATCATCCATAAATAATAAATGAGAAATTATATTTCTCTCTCTAGTATTACCTTTAATTTTTATTCCAAACTTGCTTTTAATTAACATTTTAGATAGAGGATTTAATGCTAAGCAAAACCAAAGAGGACTCAATGAGTCTCCTTGAAAAATCCCTCTTTTTATTGAAATGCCCGGTACTATAATTTTCTTATCTTTCAAATTCAAAAGCAAATCGGTATTCCAAAATGCCATAATTTTTTCCAAAAAGCTAATAATAATTGGGTTAATTTTGTATATATTTAAAACTTTTATCAGCCACGAGTGCGGGACACTATCATAAGCTTTTTGGTAATCTATATAACAAATATGTAAATTACGTTTTTGGGTTTGAATCTGTTTTAGAATTACAGAATCAATAACTAATTGTTCTTTACATCCCATATGTTTTCTGCGACAACCTTTTTGTTGTTCAGATAAAACATTTTTTTCATCTAAATGAGTGTATATTAAATCTGTCAAGCAAGAGGTTAAAATTTTATATATTGTCGGTAAACATGTAATGGGTCTATACTGAGAGGGATTATTAATATGTTCGCTTTTAGGCAACATATAAGTAATGCCCTTAGTTAGAAAATTTTGAGGTTCTCTGACAAATTTTGAAAGATTTTTTGCCAAAAGGGGATGTAAAGTAGTCAGACGTTTATACCAAAAATTATGTATCCAATCGCAACCCGTGGCTTTCCAATTATGAGTATTTTTTATAATTTCGGCTAACAATTCAACCGATATATCAGAAAAACTCATTTGTTCAATGTCTGAACAATTGAGTTCTTCATTTTCTATCCACGGACCTGACTCATTATGTTTTATATCTTTACTCCAAATATTTGTCCAAAAATCGCGCATATCTGATTCAGATGGCAACGGATTATTATTATTCGAAATAATATTTTGTTAATCGTCAAGTTTGGAATAAAATATTTTCTCATTTTTCTGAAATAATCTATTATTATTTTTTTTATTATACGTATAATTATATCTTTTTAACCTACTAGCTTTTACACCTAATTTTTGTTTTAACAAATCTAATAAATCATTGATTATATTTTCATTATTATTACTACCAATGCTATAACCAAATTTTCTCCCAATTACATCTACATGTCTCAAAATATTCCTACTTCTATTTCCATTTTTATACTCTATTACTCTAGCTATGCTACTTCTTAAAAATACTACATCATTTTCTAATCTACTCTGCCATTCTGGTTTTCTATAATTATATGATCTATCATCAGAAGACGTTAATTTAACTCCTAACCTATTACATATAGTGATAGCACTAGCATACACTATTGTATGAAGATCTAAAAAACTAATGTCATCAAATATAATTTTTGGTAAAATTATATTATTTAATTCAGAAATTAATTTAGATAATTTCTTTGACGTATGTAATTTTGGTAATTTTGGTCTAACTGTGGGCTCTATATCTATATATCTATTTATATTATTATGAAGTAAGTTAGCTAATTCTATAATATTTTCATCTAGTAAGTTTAAATTTGCAATGTTGATTTCCCTAAGATTATAAATAAAGTCTAAGTTATTTGAGTCTACTGTAATATCATTGGATTCTTCGACTAGAATATTATCTGAACTATCTACGTTCAATGTATCTGATATAACATTACTACTCGTATTAACTTGTTCTAAATTATTTTCTAATTGCAATCTATCTGCTACTTCCTTTTTTATCTGATCTAATGTTACTACAGGAATTAAATTATTTTTAAGATTATTATATTATTATATTATTTTAATTTTTTTCCAATAGTAATTTTATTACGTCAGTATAAATTTGCAAAGAAAGGTAGTACTTAAAATGTTTTTGAATGCTTGTAGTTGGTAATGAAATTGGCTGAAGTGTTTTAAAGTAAGGAAAGTAGGTACAAAAAGGCTATAATATTTACCATATATCTTCAATTTGTAATATTATTATTATTTTTTTTTAATATGAATACTGCACAAGAGTCCCAACTGCTCCCGTCTGAAGCCAGTGAGACTATGGCATCCCCAATTGGGGTATATTGTGAGGCTGAAGGTAGTGGAAGTACCTGGCTATTCAGATCTGGTACCAAACACGGCTAATGCCATTTCAAGCAACATTTCAATTCTGAATGGCGGTCTCACACCAGGGCGATACTGAGAGTATCTTCCACTCTGGAACGTGCCGCAAATATACTATATATTATTTTAAATGAATAAATTGTGAAATAACACAAATTAATCAGATAAAATTTATTTGCCCACGCCGGGATTCGATCCCGCGACCTTTGGTGTGGGAGTCAAAAGCCTTGCCGCTGGACTACGCCGGCCGTCAGTGTAACACAATCAAACAAATATATTGAAATAATTATCTTGTGTGGTGTCGGGATGAAGCTATTACTATCTGTTTTGTTCATACAAGCTAAATATTTACATGGCCATTCGTCTAAGGCTAGCGCCACACTTGACGGAACGCAAATACATGTAATTGCATATAAATTACAAATAGCGGGCACACTACGCGGAAGATCGGTCGTTCCGTCGCGGACGATCGGTCGCTCCGTGGCGGACCGCTCGCAGACGCGTCTGTTCCGTCCTCCGCGCACCGATCTTCCAGATCAGCGACGTCGCATTCCATTGCGCCACATTCGACGGATAATCCGCGGCGACAGCGCACGTACAGGATGTTCGAAACAGAACGATTTATTATCGAGGTGCAAAGTAGAAAGAAACGAGCATGGGAAGAAAGAGCAAAATTATTTTACGACAATTGGGATAGTGAAATAGAAACATCGGGAGTTAAAGCCGATCTAAGTTTTGTATTTTGTTTGGTAAATTCAGCAATACATCAAATGATTGTATGGACATTCGAATGCTTTATGGATAATATCTTAGTTGCATATTCAAGGTATGAAATTGCCCAATTTCTAGTCGAAGAGTATTTAAGGGATGAACCCAATATTTACGCTTTCTTTTTCTTTCTTCTTCTAATGCCTCATAAATAGCTACCACTTCTATCAGATCCATTACGACCACACCGTATAAGCGTTGGCAGTCGACGGATAATCTGCCACGGAAAATTCAGTGTGGCTGCAACCGCGGAAGTTACGCGGCGGAATTTCCGTCCAGTGTGGCGGAATTTCCGTCAAGTGTGGCGCTAGCCTAAGTCTTTCTTGAATCCAGTTAGAATCTAATGCTTGCCAATAAAAATATATATTTACATTATTTATAAAGCATACTTTAATGCTGTGTATACATATTTTTCTCTATAACTTTTGAATCACAATGACTTATCTCATAAAGTCACGAGTGGGTGATGCAATGTGCGCTTTTATAATTACCATGACGATTCATGGTTTCGGTACAGTGATGGCAAAAAAAGGCAATAAACATATGTTCCTTATCTCTATAATGCTACAGCTCTTTCTTATATATTAAATAATGGTGAGACACACAAAATGTGTGACTGTTTCCTCTTTTTTGTGACGGGAATTGCGTTTCATTTTATTTATATGTGAGAGGGAGATGTATGATAATGATTGTATGTTTCCTGATTGATTTATTGTTGGGGTGCACACATACGTTCACCGTTTGTCTCATTTTCGACTGCTGTTATTTAGTGTATATGAAAGAGCGGCAGCATTATATGTTTTTAAGAACAAAAGCAAAACCATTAGCGCATTGACATTTGACATGAATTTTTGGAATTCACTCACACTTCAATATTATGCTTGTAAGCCGGAGTCAACAGAAAGATGGGGCCGTTACAAAATGACCACGGCCGTACATCTGACGGGGAAACGGTATTGGGTTCAATGAGTTAAAACAAGTTAAAAGATACACATATTTAAGGTGAGCATATTTTCGTATAATATCAACATTTACATTCAAAGAAAATATAACATAAATTTTTTATTTTTCATAATTTATTTTTGGGTTACAAAAATATTTGAATATCATTTAATGATTATAACTACAAAAGGCACATTCAAATATTAGTATAAATACCAAAAAAGATAGCCCAGCAATAGTAGTAGTAGTAGAAATATAATTTTCATGTGATGACATCACCTTCATGGTGCAAATAAATGAAGCAAAAAGCTTTTTGAATCCAATACTGAAAAAACTATCTGTATCACACTTTCCATAAATTTTTCTTCTTAGGTTTTTTGCATAGCTGATTTAGAAATATGAATAATGTCAAGGAGTAAATAATTCGGAGATAAATCAATACACACACTAGTAAAGAAGATAATCTAGAAGTTAATGAGAAGTTTTGTTGACAAATGTTTATTGAAATATGAGGGCTGTCTGTAAAATAAGGTCTCCAAGGTGCTGCGGTCGCGAGGAACGAATTTACACGTGATCCGTCACCACAGGCGTGTAGCCTACTACGCTGCACTCTCTCCGAAGCTTAGTCTCGGTGTGGCAGCAATTCGCGATGGAGCTCTCACTCACCGCACCCGCCATTTGTGAATTACGATCTGTAATTGATTTTTTGCGCAAAGAACAAAACTCCGGTAGATATTCATTCTCAGCTTGGTGGGGATTTGGAACCCGACTATATGCCAGTATTGCCGGATTGTGCGTAAAATCATTCCTCATGACTGCAGCACCTTGGAGACCTTATTTTACGTACAGCCCCGTACATAAATTTTTCGTTAAATTAAAAGCAATTAGTGATTCTACATGCTGTGACAATATAATTGTTTAACAACAAAAAAAATTACAGGGTGGCCACAGAAAACAAAATTTTAAAATTCCAAATTTTGATGATTGTGTTAAAATTTGTCTTGGAGTTTGGATTTTATTTCACCAAAATTAAAAAATTACTAACACTTGATTTTACAAATTGTGTTACTGCTTTTCAGGGAAAAATATATTATATTACGGATAAATTAAAACTATACCTATAAATGTAGGGTGTTAAGGGATGTATTTGGCTTACTTTATCTAGTGATTCCTGACATTATTTGGAGTAAAAAATGTGAATGAAATTTCGTTCTCCAGTGACATTTTTTTTTCAAAATTTATTTCTTCAAAACCGTAACCGCCCATCCCATCAACATGACCCTGACGAATTTGATTATTTTTGGAAAACCAAAAAAGTCACACCAAAATCCGTGATTCCTTGGTGACCTGACAGTCGGCCTCTGAAATCGGCCTCCCGCGAAATCTTATCTATTATAATTTTTTTTTCCATTATTTACCAATTTTAAACATCAACTTCAAAAATTCCTTTAATAATTGATTTTTTCTACTGATTTTTAAGAGGAATAATTAATATTAAAAAAAAACATCAATAATATCATTTGACATTTTTCACACCCTGCTTTTATTTAAAAAAAAACCTTTTTTTGAAATGGCAAACATGAAATATCTTTGCTTCAATGAATGCACTTTCATTGTAACAAAATATTACATTACCCTGATAATTCCCAGTCCAATAAAATTCTATGTTTTCCTGGTGAGTGACCACCCTGTGTAAAAATGCTTAGCTAATCATTTTTTTCTACATACAATAATTTTATTAGGATTTAGATTTTAGTTTATTAGATATTTACTATTATTATCTGTGGAATTTCGAGATCAATTCCATTTACAAGCTTAAGGCGGCCCCTAGACGACACAATTATATTGAGCAATATTACGAATTGTGTAATATTACCTTTGGGGTGAATATTGAAGATTGCGCAATGATTAAATAAAAATTAAACTCTCATAAATTTTGTTCAATCATTGTGCAATCTTCAATATTAACTCCAAACGGTCAATAATATTGGACAATTTGTAATATTGCTCAATATAATTGATCGTCTAGGGGCCGCCTTTTTTTAGTAAAAAGATTGTCACAATCAAATAAATAAAACATGTAAACCACAAATTGTTCTTAATTTATGAAAATAATAATAATTGTGGAATTCTACAAATTAAAATGTTTATTCAAAAATACACATTTGTTATTGATTTTGTAAATTGTTTGGGGAGTCACATCTAAATATAAAACACTCTGCGATGATTAGGATTGTGTTTTAACACCATTGAAATAAAACATAATTGAATACATATTGCCAAGGATTAAACTGTTTTCTAAGAAATAAGTAATACATATTAATTTATACCAACTATGTTAATTGTAATCCAAATAAAATTATCCAACTATATAATCTGAAAATGAAGTATTGTAATTATTTTGTATACCTAGTGTTTTTAAAATTATTATTGACATTTTGGCACCCTTTTCATTTAAATTCTTTGAAGCTTTGAGTCTATATTCCTTACAAATTCTTCGTATTTGGCTTCCTCTATTCTTTATTGTCTATTGTTCAGTAATAAAATAAAATAATTGTGTATTATATAAAAATATTTAGGTATTTTAACAATAATAAATAAATACCTAGTAAATTGTGAGATTCCCAAGCATAAATTTTAAACATAAAATATTTTTTAAGAAATATATAACTTATATTAGTAGAGAGATTTTAAACATTTCTTTAGATAACATATTATGCAATTTATTGATAAAATTATATTTTATCTTCTGTAGTAGATGATATCGTCGCCGTTCGGGTAAAAGTCACCAACCGACATGTGTTATTTTTTTATTTATTATCAGACGTGTAGATAAAATTTTTGAATTTCCGTTACACACTTTAAAACCACATTTTTAAGTTTATGTAACATATTTTAACTTTCAAATTTGCAAATCTCAAAAATGTGTGTTGTCTGGTGGCTTGCCTAAATGCCAATCTTATTGTGATTGATGATTCTTATTCTTGAGAAAACAACTGAAATTCTGAGAATTCGTATGGTTTTCGATAGATTGAAAATTTATCACAATCTAGCTCACAACTCACAATGAACTCTTGATTATCTGAGCTAAATATTGAATAATTCTAACATAATATATTTGTTTTATAGTCATTGAATCGATAACTGACACTATAACCATTTGCAACTGGCTAAAAATTTCCAAATTGTGATGGGCCACATAAGAAAAGCTGAAACATGTGCGCTTGAAGGTACGCTTCATAAGCAGCTCCCGCACATTCGATCGAAACTGGTTCCGTTTCCAAAAACAGAATGAAGACGGTTGTAAAGGGATATTATATTTAAGATAATGAATTAAATAAATGATTAAGGTATGTAATGCAAAAAATATGTTTGTAAACTTTTAACCAGTTGAGAACAGGATAAATGTTTTGGATACTTTTGGGCACACAGGTTAAATACTGATAAATGAATACTTTGAACGAATTATAAATTATCAAGGAGTAATTGAAGCATAAACATAACTGTTACATGGTACTAAAAATAAGATCTATCTTCGGTAATTGCAAATTGACTTTGTGGCATCATTTTAATTAAATGAAAATATATAATAAAACTTTGAGAAAATTTATTTGTCTGGTAATATCTTAATTTTCAGTATACTTTGTATCCTGATGAAAAAACAATTGGTTTTGAAACATGTTGATAATTTTTATTAAATAGTGGTGTAAACAAAGTTTGCCATTTTCATTTAATTAAAATATGTTGTTTGTATTTTTAAAATTCTGACTTTGCCAAGTCCAAGACAGAAGTGGGTTAGTAAAGAAAGACCGTTATGACCGAATGAATTAAAAAGTTGATATTATTGTACGACTATTCGTAAAATAGAAAAAAAAAATTGTTATAAAACTACAGTTTTTTTACAATCTTTAAAATATGAGAAATTGAGTAAATAAAAAAATATTGCCATAAGATTATTTCGCATTACTGCTTTATCCAAATACTAACTGTCATTTATGATTTAATTTTCACTCAAAAAGTGGTTTATAATGTAAAGTTTCCTGAATATATTTGGAGTAAATAATGTAGATGTCAATTTGCTGTACAATATTTTTTTTCAAATAAAAACTTTTTTTTTTCAATCATTCGATACCACTAATCATATCTGCCATATGTCAAAACATATCCACTGAACATGAACCACTAGGTTGGCGAAATAGAATGGCAAAATGGAAAAATATAAATTTCATTTTAATTGAAAAAAAAATCACCAGACGGCAAAATGACATCTTCATTTTTTACTCTAAATATGGTCAGGAATAGCTGATTAAAATCCTTCGCCGTATGTGCTGATACACACCATATAATATAATATGTATTCTGTAGTTGGTGAAGGACCCTTCTTCCGTAGGAAAACGCAAGTATTCGATATCACGAGACCCGAGTTACCACCAATCAATGTTCAATTCACGAATCGTCAAAACTAGAATACTCTCATAACCTCACTCACAACCAAACAATTGCTGCAGCTTTCATTTTTATATTCCGTCATTCTTTGTCGACTGTCTTGTTCCTAGCGTTAATCTAAAGTACAAAATGTTGACACAAGTGACACCATGATTAAGTCTCGATGACGTGAGTGGGAAAAACCTCGCCCCGCTGGTAGCGGGAGACCGGTGTCACTGACAAATTTATAAAAAGGGCCATAGACCAAACTTAAAGAACCACATAATTATGTATAACGGTAATACTTATTTTTGCAGGAAAACGAAATAATATGGCAAGCATCGTTAAAGCAATAAGAATAACAAATATAGAAACTAGTAAACTTAAATTAAAAATTTGATGTGACTAGAATATAATGTGCAATTAAAAAAGATATACATATTATGAACAACTGCCATATGTACATAAAACACATAATAAAAAATAAAAAGGGGTAAAAAAATATACATAAGTCGCATTGAAATGATCTTATTTAATATTCTTAAAACATTATTCGAGATTTCTCCTAGACATGTAGGATTTTGGGATTATAGTAAAGATTTTTATTTACTGTAAAAAACCATGGCAGTAATCACAACAATTATTTTTATCATTTATATTTTAATGATTAGAATTATTGAAAAAAAAAATTTAAAAAAAAAAATATATATATAGCAGAGTTAAGAATTTGTGATTTTTTGATACCTGAGTGGCTTTATTTTTATGAAAATAAAAAGGTTTATTTTATCAATAACTTATTTTAAATGTTTTAAACATTGTGAGTTAAGAATCTAAATAACAAGCAAAAGTTAAATTTGTTGTAAATCAGGTTAGGGACAAAGCAAGAAACAGCCTCGCTGCGATATATTCTACAATATAATTAATACCTGAACTATAATCTAATACTGAATATAAATTTATACTTCACACATGTTACGAGGATAAAATTCGAGTGATGATTATGAAAGTTACAATTTATTAAATTCCGCACCTTCACAACATTTGGAACACAAGTAATTGGATAAAGGGCTACCGTAGAAAACACAGAAAGGAGTTCTACAGGGCTGAATATCATTGAAAATATCAGGAGAGTGGAGAGGTTCCTGGTATATGGGAAGATTGGAAGAGCTCTGACCAGAATCCCAGCCCGCCCTGGATTGGACGCTAGTGCTGGTGGAGTGGACCTTGCTGGGGAGAGTGCTTCTCTTAGTCCTCTCTCTCTTGGAGTTGTTGGTGAGGTTGATGAGATCATCGCTGGACGTGTTCTTCCAGTTCTTTTGCTGCACAGGCACATCCAGGTTATTCACCGATTTGGCACACGATAGGGAAGGTAGTCCCGTATCATTGTAGAACGTGGACTTAGAAAGGTACAGGGTTTGGTCATTCTTGTTTACGGCGGCAGTGGGAGCCATGCGTCTCACAAAGTCGTGCGATTCTGAGTCAGACTCGGTGTAGAATTTGGATTTGCCCGTGCCGTAGCGAGGCATGCCGTTATGATGGTAATGCCGGTTGGTGGGGGAGTGCATGGTGTGGCGGGCCTCCGACAGTTCTTGCTGCCGCTGCTTGTTGAAGCAGGTGGAGCACATGTAGCTAGTAAGCGCCGTGCCGTATTGCTCACAGCCTATATTCACACACTTCAGCGGGCCTTCTATCAAGGCTTGCTCACGCAGTTTAATCATCTCAAAATGTTTCCTTTCGGAATCTAGCTTTCCTTTGAGTTGCTCAGAATTAAGGAACCTGTGTTCCGCGTACTCTAAATAGTTTTTCACCATTTCGTCTTGTATAGCGTGCCTTTTGGCTTTTATTTGACAACATAGAATTTTGTATTTAGAAGAAAATACAGAATGATTATTTGATGACTTTTTACTTGTGCCATTTGATTTGGCACCGATTTTCGCAATGGACCCTAGGTTTTTCTTCAATTTGTTACTCATAGATTTCCCTATACTTCCGAATTGTTTGGCTACAGAATGAATTTGTTTAGCTGCTCTACTTTTATTTTCAAACATATTTGTTTCATGGGGTTCGCCATCAGGGTTTGGATTGATGGTGAATAATTCAGAAAACTTATTGGTTATGTCTTCTTCCGATAAGTCTATCAGTTCGGGCTCATCTTGGCCAGGGCTGGAAGAAGGGGACATATAAACGACGTCCAGGTATTCTGATAGAAGGTTGATTTGGTCTCTCTCCGTAAGCGCTAATCTATTGATTGTTTTGGGATCGTTTTCATCTTTGTTCCATTCAAAGTCTTCTCCTGGGTCTACGGAGAACTGGATGGGCAGCAGATGACCATCGGAGTCTGTGAGCGGTATAATGGACGATGCGAAGGTGGGTTTCCCGGAAGCGGTTGCGTCCATAGTGACTAGAGCGGAGAAGTGACCCATATCGTAGGCCAGCAGTAGAGGGGACTTGTGACAGTCCTCCGGAGAACATTCAAGAGGGAGGTATACACCACCAAACGGAATGGGGGCCATGGCCTCACCATTTAAATCCTGGAAAACACTGATTAATTAAGATCAAATAATTATTTTGAAATAGTTTAATTATTGTGCATGTTAATGTGCTTACCCTGAGCATGACATCAGATATGACAATGATGGGTCTACGCAGTGTGTGTGCGAGAGCAAAGACATGGACTTCCTCCAGTGAATGGTGCGCTGGAGCGGCTCTCTCCACCACATGCGCCCACTCGGCCCGCCACTCCTCACAGCTCAGGACCAGCCCAGCCGCAGTGTGTTGTCTGAGGAATACATAAAACATTAAAATAAGGTGCCCTCTCTCTCCCAAGGGTCTCTATTTTTAAGACATGATTCAATATAAGAAGAGGCATATAACCACTTTTTTATATTAGCTCCGCATATGTCATCCTAGGGAATGCTGTGTGGAGGGATTTTTTAAGGAAAGGAAGGAGAGGAAGTTCTAGGAAGGAAATAGGTATGAGGGATGGGTGGTAATCTGGAGGTCAGAGTGTCCAGGAGTGACAGATGTTTGAATCCATCCCTCCAACTGCAGTGCAAGGCGATGGGTGGAGGAATTCTGGCTGGAGAGGTCAAAAGACCTCCCTCAACCAGTCTCTCTTGATTCGGCCTGCCACACACCAGGTTGGCAGACACAAAAGCCGCCACTTTCAAATAGAGTTAATAATTCTATTTGAAAGGTTTAAGTCCATTTCAAATCAAACAAGAATACTTTTTAATTCAATGCATAAAGACTCTCCTCAATCATATTCAATGATAAAACAACGGAGTTTAAGAAAGGTCACAGGAGCACTGACGAAGCATCACGCTCCGGACGCTGCGCACAATATTTTACATAACCATTCAGGTATGGAAAAGCTGTGCACTAGATGGGTGCCATGTTTGCTAATAGATGATCAACAGTCAAAACAATGGACAGAACCAACCCCAAAGGCAAAAACGATTTTGTCACTGAATAAGGTTATGGTAACTGTTTTCTGGCATACAAAAGGAATTCACTTTAATGATTACCCCCTGAAGGGTAAAACTATCAATGGTTTCATCTAGATGCAAAATTAACTGCAACGTTTGAGTGACAAAGTAAAAAGAAAATGACACCGATGTACCGGATGCCAGTCACTTGGTCACTCCAGGGCTGCGATTCTCCAGCAATGATCAATGGTTACTCGCCATCTACGAACGAAAATTTAATTCATCATCGCAACAAAATTTTGTCGAATGTTTCATTTTTAAGTATTGTTCAATGTCGAATGGTTGAAGAGATTATTATATTGGCAGCCCTGTGAATATAGTCTATGTTCCTGATGTTTTTGAGATTTCTATGGTGTGAGTTTGAAATGTCAAACACTTGATACACATATTTTTACTGAATAATTTAGAATAGTAATTTAATTTAGCCATTTCCACGATTTGATAATACATATTCTAAATGGCTGTGAGTTCAGGATGTATTACAAGCAACCAAAACATTGCTCGTAAATCAGCCATTGTAATATGGAACCTTAAAACGACTTTATAAAAATATACGATGTCTTTGCATTTGCGAAAGTTTGCGGGGGAAAACAATAATACCAGATTTTGACAGCCAATGCATAGATACGCAAACAACTCACTACCTCGCTATGACTGGTTCGACCCACTCGTTGTTAATGTGGAATGACTTTTGGCGTCTAAGTATGTAAGTAAGTACCTTCGACGAGACTAGAGAATAACCAAGTCGACCAATACACATACTTTCGACGGAGATTGCGAGCGACCTGGCTTGGAGAATAGCAGCCCAGTGCATTAGTGACCTTCGTCTGCTTCTTCTGCCTCCCACTTTGCCAGTGAATATGAGTTTCTCCAAGTTGGAGTCCTCAGTTTGGCCAGCAATGTGACCAAAGTATCTTAAAATACATTGTAGGCAGATAGTCGAGAGCCTATTGCAGATGTTTAGCTCTTTTAGAATACAGTGAAACCCTCTTAAGAAGTTCTCTCTTAAGACGTTTCGTGGCTTAAGAAGTTTGGTTTTTTCAGTCCCTCGGCTCAAAATTGACCTAATTTTTCCCACATATAAGGTTTTCCTGCTTAAGAAGTTTGTTTTTTCCGGTCCCTTGGAAAACTTCTTAAGAGGGTTTCACTGTAGATGCATTGGCTCTGTAAGGGGGTAATTTAAGGAGTTCAATGGATCGCACTATAAATTTTGTATCACTGCAAATGCATTAGTCTTCACAAAGATTATGTTGAGAAATAAAAGCAAAAAAATAAAATAAATTTGGTGTTTGCTTTGTCAGGCCAGAAATTTTTCATCCCACTCTTGTATTCTGATAGTACATGAATTAATTTAAATAATAAATGAAAAGGAAAGTAATTAAAAGCAAACGAAAAAAATGGGTGTGACTCACTATTATTGGGAAAAATTTGTAAAACATGACAAACCTGTTATACAGAGTAAATCAATCATATGCAGCTTCATTATTTTCCCCATCTTCCTCACTATGGTCAAACGTTTATCCGCCGAGTTTGACTTTTTGTAAGGAAGTTTTCAAGTAAAGTATTTGGTTCTTTTGGTCAGTTTTGTTTTACTGGGTTTTCCAGATTTGTACTACCATTCACCATCCTCTAATACAGGGGTTCTCAACCCCGTGCTGACACCCGACCGAGTGTCACCCCCCAAGAGCACGGTGTGTAGCTCTATGGCTCCCCGTGGAGTGCCCCGAAACTGGAGAATTTTGTGTCTAACGGTCTTTTTATGGGCGAAAGTAGCCTATATGTGTGGAGAAATTCTCTAGTAACCCCCCACCCGAATAGGTGGTGCCCGCCACCCTACCGATATTTTAGAATGTGCTCTAGAGTACAAAAAGGTTGGGAACCCCTGCTCTTTTTTTTTTTTTTTTTTAATACTTGCGGAGACGGTTTACAGTTAGTTCCCGTGAGTACTTAGGCCATAGGCCCATTGTACTATCTCCCATTTTACCTCAATCCTTTAACAATAACCCAGTCCCTTTAATGAAGTTCACCAGAGTTGTCATTGGATATGTGGCTAAGTCTTCTGGTTCCACGATGTGTCTCCCCAGGTATCTGAGCCTAGTTCCCACCAGGGCAGGACATTGGCACCACAAGTGAATTGGAGTCTCTTCATCCTCTTCACATTTTTTACATCTATTGGTGCTTTCCACTCCCAATAGCTGCATGTGTCTCCTGAGATGGCAGTGTCCCGTTAGTAGTCCTACCAGTTCCCTCAGCGTTGTTCTGTCCATATCGAGTAGTTTCCTAGTCCGTCTTCTGGGGTCCGGTCCGTTTATGAGTACTTTGGATAACCCCTGCTCTAATATGATGTATTATCTCACCTGGTCTGAGTCCACCGCCACCTACGCCGGACGGCATGCCTCCAGGGGGCACCTGTGAGGGCCGAGTGCAATAGGCGGCGCAGCGTCAGCAGGCGGTCATGGAAGCCCCAGAGGCCGAGCGAGGCGGCGTGCGGCAAGCAGTTGCCGTCCCCAGAGGTGGCGAGCGGCCACAGGGCAGCCAGACCAGGGCAGCTGCACCACCAGTTGAGACGGCCGCTCGTGTCCAGCGAGACTAGGGTGGACGTCTCCAGCAAATCTTTCTCTAGGAATTTTCTGGAAGAAGAAATTGTTTATACATACCTGTAGAATATTATATTATGCATGAACAGCTAAACCCATAAAAGAAGTAATATTTTTCTGATTCATTAGAAAACTTTATAAGAGAGTTTCACTGTACATATAAATGTACATGTTTTTTAATTAACCTTTTTAAAACCAGTACATTAATGTGACCATCGACATTCAATTTGGTAATGACCCATAGCACTTTTAAAAGAAAAGCTTCTATATTATTGTGTATTTTGGTCCCGTAACTCTCATGTACCCAGTGCACGCCATTTACTCATTCTCTCCATTCTTTTACTACCCTTTTACTTTAACAACACCAGAATACTGTCTTACCAAAATTCCCATTCTGAGACTTCACATTCTCAGAAATAAGTATTCTGATCGGGGAGATAGGTTTCACCTTAAAAATAACCAGCAATGCACATTGTTTATTCCAATTCTTTTATACATAAAGATGACATAGACACAAATAGACGTGTATAATTTCTGCAATTATATATTGAATATCTATTTATGTGAGACTTATTATCATTTTCACCAATGTATTTTATTACATGCTTTTGTAGTTACATTTTTTTCATTGTACAATTATATTTTCTTTATTGTTTTAGTTGTGAAGTACATATTTCAAATAACTGTGATACTTATTGTGTGAAAATGTGTTTATTTCATATATTTTAGCGGCAGGGAAGAAAGGCAGAGGGACGGGGAACAGGGTAGGTGTGGTTCGCGGGGAGGGAAGAGACGCGGGAGGGGGAAGGCGGGGAAGGTGGAAAGAATGCATGTGAAAGGGACATGCAGGGAAAATCAATTTATTTCTATGAATAGCATTGCAACGCATGCCAGGGAGCAGCTAGTAATAAATAAATAAAATAAGTGACGAAATCGTGAAAACACAAATCAAACAAATAAAATTTATTTGGACTCGCTGGGATTTGAAACCGTGACCTCCGGATCGCTAGTCGAGAGTCTTGCCCCTCGACTACGAGGCACATTAAATATGCTATAAAATAATATCGAAAGGCATAATGGTCCGTTACATTAGTAGGATCTTTTGAAATATCCTACTAGTGACCCAGACAACATCAAAATTTTATTTCATTTACAACAAGTTTTGGTGCATTATAATTGATTTGGTGGTCTTTATGAGTAATTTGAGTATTGTACCAGATAGAGGGCACACTTTTACATATAACTACATACTCAACGCAAATTTCGATTTTTTTTGAGATGCCTGACTAATCAACTGAACAATCGATATAAGTACCAGTTTTTCTGTACCTACATAATTCCGATAATATAAAGAATGAATTGTTCATGAATCTTTACCTGAAGTCTTCAGAATAAATGGTGATATCGGGCAGGGTGAATGTGTACTCGGGGGTGTCGATGTAGAACTGGTCGTTGCTAGTGCTGCTGGGGTTATTGGAAGACACGTCCTGGGCGCACTCCGACCTCACCTTGGACACTATATTCTCATTTTCAGTCGCTCGCGATATTCCTCGCTGTAATTTCTTATCTGGAAATTAATGGAAACAGCTGTTAACACATTATTTAACACAGGGGTTAAGTTTCGCAAAATACCGCATTAACCCTAAAATACTAAACTATGGTAAAAATTACGACGGCAAAATAACGATACCTGGAAAAAACAATGTTCGCGTCATTCCCACGCCCCCCGCTTCACAGTATCTTCTTAATTTGTTCCGTCAGTGTGCCACGTGCTATCATTGTGGTCGAGTGTCATTTGTGTGTTAACGAATAGCGTCGTCAAATTTACGAAAGTTTAGTGTTTACGATAGTTTATATTCTAGGGTTACCATGTGTAAAATAAAAGAGCTCATAAAAAGTATCTTGCTTTTGAATCTATTCCTAAAGCAGCAACACTTCAAGAACCAAATTCAAGAAAAAACATGTGCCTTTTGTCCATCCAAGTCAAGAAAAATGATAACAAACTTTTGCATGAAATGCAAAAGAGTCATAGGTAGGGCTCATAATATGAACATGTGTCCCAACTGTGTAGAATAATATTTTTTTTTTCATTATTACGCAATCTCTGAAACCCAAAGAATGTTACTATTACTTCTAAAATAATACAAGTTTTTGATTATTTCTATGTTGTATTTTTTATGAGTGTTTAGTAACATCGTCACTCGTAGGATAATTTAGTAATCTAGGATTAAAACAATTATGTAAAAAATAATACAGTAGGAACACAATGCATCGGAAGATAGGTTCTATTGTATGAAAATCACTCCAGGACCCCTAGCACGGTCGATCGATAAGAATTGTATCGATAACTTTCAGTAACTTCGTAGGGAAAGGGAAGGAACAACCGCAGATCGCTAATGTACATACAACAGTAGACTTCGAGTATATTAAGAACACTTAGTCATTGTGAACTATTATTTATTCAATTAACCACTCAGCAACGTAAGCAGATATACACGTAAATAAGACAATAGTAGTCAAGTACAATAAGCGTGTTTTCACATCAACGCGTATGTTTCCACAGAAATCGTTATAACTCCGTTATTGTTCTAGTGACATCCGTAAAACAAAAAGTTAAAGGTCGATAATAAATCAAGCTGCACATCCCTATTCAAGTTGTCCATAGAAATATATAAAAAGACCTATTCTGTCAGATACACGGTTGATACATATTTTACCCACCAAATTGCCTACGGGCCGCCAATGACGTTATATACTTTAGACGCGGGGTAGAAATCTCAAAGTGGGAAGCCAAAAGCAAAACAATTGCACTAGTCTCGATTTCTAGTACTTTAGTAGTAAACTGTCACTCGTCGAGTAAGGTCGTGTCTTACCAGTAGGAAAATAGCATATAAAAAGTGCCAAAATGCCCTCCTGTGTGATGAGAAAATGTTTCCATTACACGGCAAACAGTTGTAAAAGTGAAGAAGTAACATTTCATTTATATGTACACACAAATTACTTATTATTTATCGATTATTATAAGCAATACAATTAATTTTCATGTTCCCCATCCGACAATTTTATGCGTCATTAGAGAAAAAACACACATTCTTTGATTGTCTTATGGTACGGCAACACTGAGGCCAACTTCCAACTTCAAACTTTTGGACGATTGTGTAGAAGGGTAGTTCGTGCGTTGGAAGTTCGAGTTCGAAGTGTGGCTTCAGTGTGGAAGTAGCATATCTTTTTAATCCATGAATAACTTTTGAATTAAGAAATTACTGAAAACCGCTGAAAACAAAAGAGTGTTGCTTACTTGCCACATTATTTTGTGAGTATGTGAGACTATGGCGAGTCTATTTATATAACGTCATTGCGGGCCGCTAGGCATTGTTAATTTTTATTAAATATTCTTGTATGAAATGATAAAAAAGTGAGGTGACTAAATTGTTTATTATACATCTATACAATTTGCCATTATCGATTACACATCTGCCCTGATGATGGACACTGTAACAATGTCCGGAAAGTTGGCTAAATAAGGAAGTAGCGCAACACAGCATAAAACCCCCAAAATAAATCACGATAAAATCATACCTGAGTCATAGCAAAATTGTGTAAAAACAGAATTGACTGTCAGGTTATTCATAACCCAGGAATATTTGTTTTTCTTTTTAACCACTCCGATCTATCGTGAATATGCACTTTTTACGTCTTAAACGAAATGACAGATTTACGAAAACTTTGTGATATTTCCGCTTCACAATTAAAGCTCTATAAATGAAAAAATTTTTGAAAGTAGCCGAATACTAAAAACTGTTTTTGAAAGGTTACGAAATAAGCTTTCATATTGTTATAATACAAATAAATATTAACGGTTAAGAATGCAAACATAAAAAAAATGTTAAAATGACTCACATGGTGTTTTTATGTGAAAACGGCACTACATCACGGATTATGTAAAAAACAATACTTATTCTATCGTATATATGTATAATAAACAATTTAGTCACATCACTTTTTTGTCATTTTATACAAGAATATTTAATAAAAAAATAACAATGTCTAACATGTATCTGACAGAATAGGTCTTTTTTTGTATTTATATGGACAACTTGAATAGTGATGGGTAGCTTGATTTATTATGGAGCTTCTACTTTTTGTTTTAGGGATGTCACTACAACAATAACAGAGTTATAACGATTTCTGTGGAAACATATGTGTTGACGTGAAAACACACTTATTGTACTTGACTACTATTGTCAAATTAATGTGTATGTCTGCTTACGTTGCTGAGTGGTTAAATAAAATAAAATGAATTCTTGTGGCTGTGAAAGATTTTCAGTGTTTTGAGGATTCGCAGAGCATTGAACCTAACATTTTGGACAACTCGACTGTAGATGATTTAAAGTTACAACGCTGACTTTATACAATGTGCACTTTTATAATTACTTTTATTTTCACGGTTAATAAACATAAGTTTCTTAACACAATAATGCTACAGCTCTTTCAAAAGATGAGATAAACAATTTGCGTAGGTCTGTTTCCTCCAAAGGAAAAAAGTCATAATTTTCTTGCATCTCTCTCACTCACCGCACCGTGATGTCTCTGTAGACCCCTACCAATACTACTTACGAATTCCAAAAATTCAAAAACATCAATGTCAATGCGCTGATGGTTTTGCTTTTGTTCTTAAAGATATAATGCTGCAGCCCTTTCTTACAATAACAACAGTCGAAAATGAGACAACGGTGAACGTATGTCTGTACCCCCCAAAGGAAATGAACAATCATTATCACACATCTTCCTCACACATATTAAGAAATTGAAACGCAATTCCCATCGCAAAAAAGTAGAACTTTGGAGGACACAGTCACATGTATTTTTTGTGTCTTACCACTATTTAATGTGTAAGAAAGAGCTGCAACATTATAGCGATAAGGAACGTATGTTTATTGCCTTTTTTCCCATACCGGAACTGAAACGTCACAGTAATTATAAAAGCACACAATGTATGTATTTTAGTAAAACTTTTTGGATCACATAATATGAGACATCCACCTAAATAAGATTAAATTAGATGGTTTTTGTAATCATCACTTACAATCTATTAAGTCTATTGCGTCTGCTTTCTGCAGCTGTGGCTTGGTTCCGCTTATGTTAACGGTGGCGGGCTGAATGAAGGCGGGTGGGGGTGCAGTGCCGTCCACCACGTCACTCTCCTTCTTGTCGTGGGTGGCGCGCCAACTGCCCGATATGTTGTACCTCCCGTCGTCGTATCTCTCTTTGTCAGTTTTCGCCAAGTCTGGAAAGTTTAAATTAATTAAAATAAGCTCAATAGCTTAAAGAGTGTGCTAGGCCCGGAATTTCAGTTGACCTTTAAGAGTATCTTACCAGCTAATCATTATTCTGATTCCTGCGCCAGCGCTCTCATATCAGAGCTTGTTAGCGGAAGTTTTTGGAATTAGATTACGTTCCACTGTAAACTGGGTTTTGTGTATCGCGCGGAGCTAGGGCGGCTACATGCCTACGGTATGCTTATATTCTCGCGTCCAGAATTTTAATTAGTAGTAGTTATTTGTAATTTGTATATCGAAGTGCATAAACATAAATAGATACAAGTAAAATGCGTAAACACAGTAGGTATTAAATAGATACCTACATGAATAAACATTGTGTTAAATTCTTTTTAATATTTTGGTTTTTTGTTTTTTAATTTTATTTTACGGCCATTAGAGCGAAAGATATCTCAGTATCGCCCTGGTGTAAGACCACCATTAAGATTTGAAACGTTGCTTGAAATATCTTTAGCCGTGTTTGGTGACCAGATCTGAATAGCCAGGTACTTCCCCACCTTCCTCTTCCCTATATTTTTACCCTCCCCACTACCTTCAGTCTTACAACATACCCCAATTGGGGATGCCATAGTCCCACCGGCTCCAGACAGGAGCAGTTGGGACTCTTGTGCGGTATATTTATGAAAAAAGTGTAATATTCAGTTGGATTGTAAAAAATGTCTCATTTTGAAATATTTATTCGTATGCACAATTTTTTATTTTATATTTATCTGAATACCGCACAAGAGACCCAAATGCTCCTACTGGAGCCAGTGAGACTATGACGTGACTATGGGGTATATTGCGAGGCTGAAGGTGGTGGGGGAAGAGGAAGACGAGGAATTACCTGGCTATTCAGATCTGCTCAATAAACAACGTTTCAATTCTGATTGGTGGTCTTACACCAGGGCGATACTGAAAGTATCTTTTACTCTAAAACGTGACGCAAATATATTATTTTTAAATTAAATAATTGTGAAATAACCCAAATTAGTCAAATAAAATTTATTTGCCTATGCCGGGATTCGATCCCACGACCTTCAGATTGCTAGTCAAGAGCCTTAACCCTTGACCACGCCGGCCGTCAATAGGTGGTATCAGTAATTTGGAAGGTACATCCACCAACTACATGGAAGGCCGGATCGGGAGAGACCGTTTTTTTTACACTCGCTCGACACACTGCTTATCTCTTCTTTGGGAATGCTGTGTGGAGGGTCGTTTTAGGGAAAGGAAGAAGAGGAAATTCGGAGAAGGAAAGGGATATTAGGGGTGAGTAGAAATCTGGGGGTCAGCGTGTCCAGGAGTGCGGATGTATGAATCCATCCCTCCCACTGCGGTGCAAGGCGATGTTCCGAGAGAGTAAGGCTGGAGAAGTCAAAGGGACTCCCTTAACTTTTCCAGATCCGACCTGCCATGCAGCTGGTGGGCAGACGCATCCGCCGCTAAGACCTAAACAAACCTCACCCCCTTAAACCTAGGCACCCCTGCTAGTCACCAAATGTTACGAACCACTTGGGATGACCTATGGCAGACGTGTTGGTTATCTAATAATTGGTTCCCGGGGCGGTGGTACCCATACCCGATTCTCGTGTTTATTATTTTTCCATCAAAATTATTTATGATTTGTCAATAATGTCTTAGTAAAATAAGTATGTAATAAAATCTGAAATATATGCTGCCAGCGATAACACATCTTTGGAACCGCCCAAGAAATCAACGGCCACTAAAGATCAAGGAGCTCCATCATCATCATCGTCCCCCGCTAATCTCGAAGATATTCAGGATTTAGTTATGATCAAAACGAACAACCTGGAAAAAAAACAGAACGACATCATGGACCAAAACAACAAGATCCTGGAAAGCTTACAATTCATGAACGCACAATATGAAGACTTTATGGCCAGAATCCGTGACGTCGAGCATCGAAACTATGAGCTTACAGCGAAGAATTCTGCACTGGAAGCTAGAATCGTAGTACTGGAGAATAGTCTCGATTTCCAAGAGCGGGCCTTAAAGTCTAGTAATGTAGAAATAAGAGGTATCCCTGACATCAAGGACGAAAATCTAAAAGACGTGGTCTTCAACATCTTCAAAACTACAGGATCTCCCATTGAAACTAAGGACATCGATGCTGTATATCGTCTACAAAAAAAAAATAATAACCAGAAGCAACCTAGGACAATTGTTCTTAAACTTAAATCGAACATGGCTAGAAATCAACTGCTAAATGATGTTAAATATTTCAACAAGAAGAAACACAATATCGAAGAAAAACTTAACACGTTAAATATAGGTCTCGCCGGCCCCCGGTTGCCAATCTATGTATCTGAGCAGCTGACTTTTCGAACTAAGCAGATTTGGTATAAAACTCGCCAATTTGCGAGAGAGAGACGATTTCAATTTGTTTGGGTCAAAGAGGGACGCGTCTATCTGCAGAGAGAGACAGGATCAGGCGCAATTCTTATATCCGATGAAAACAAGCTGGCTTCCCTATGATTATTACAAATACAATATACCTAATGCCGACAACGATTATAAAATGAAGATTCTATTATTATTATTGCCATTATTATATCCTGTGATTATACACACCCAGCTACTCGAACCAAATATGCTCACGAGGTTTGCTATTTTCCACTATTTATTATATTATTATTATGTTACCGATTCTACTATATACTTAATCACTAATACTTCTGCGTTCACTTACTTGGGAATACTCCTATTATTATCACATATTTTGTTTTTCATAAATATTGTTATTTTTATTGTACGTTATACTTTTTCTAGAAATGGATCAAATCGTATAGTAGTGAAACTTTCATTGCTTTGCATTTCATCTGAATAATCATGATTCAATTACCTACTGATATTTACAATGACACAGATATAACGTGCAACAAGTATTTGATTGACGATCTCAAAAAATTAAATAATTACAGCTGGAAGTCTTATAGTTTAAAGATTATTCACCAGAATATCAGAAGTATGTCAAACTTTGATGATTTTCTGTTATTTCTTGATCAATTCAATCATACTTTTGATGTTTTAATTTTATCAGAGTGTTGGATCCGCAAAAATTACACCTCTAAAATAATACAAACTTACACGGAATATCACTCAATTAAAAATATAAATAAATCTAGTGGGATTGTCGTTTACATTAAAGATGGTATTCAAGCGCAAGTCGAAGAAATTATATTATCGCAAGGTAACTGCCTTAAAATTGTTCTGAATAATAATTTATGTATCTTTGCTATATATAGATCACCTTCTTTCCCGAACATAGATTCTTTTTTGAATTCACTTCAAACTGTCGTCAGCAGTTCCAATAAATTTGAACGTCAAATCCTTATTGGCGACATTAATATCAACACTATATCTCCATTTCACCACCAATTCAATGACTACATATGTCTGCTCACAGAAAACGGTTTCATAGAGACAATCAATACACCTACTCGAGAACAGGGCATGAACAAATCCTGTTTGGATCACATCTACGTAAAAAATATTAACTTCACTGACTCATTCGTTATCCACACGTCAATTTCCGACCACTATACGACAGCTCTGTGCTTTAAAGATAAACCACCCTCACCT
Source organism: Limnephilus lunatus (assembly GCA_917563855.2). Classification (NCBI taxonomy): domain Eukaryota; kingdom Metazoa; phylum Arthropoda; class Insecta; order Trichoptera; family Limnephilidae; genus Limnephilus; species Limnephilus lunatus. The sequence continues at coordinate 60,745,298 of OU830601.1, forward strand.
GCTAAAATCAAGTACGTCCCTCGATTAAACTATAATAATTTAATTGAGGACTTACTTTTAGAAAACTGGCAAAAAGTATTTGATCAAACTGACACTGACATTGCGATGAAGGAATTCATTTTTATTCTACACACAAATATATCTAAACATACAAGTAACAAACTTATATCGAATAGCAAGTTCAAACTTACGCCCTGGATCTCACCCGGCCTTGTCAAATCGATTCACAAAAGAAACCAACTCCACAAAAGGGCGCAAAAGTTTCCAGATAATATCCTAGTACAAACCCACTACAAGAAATATAGGAACTTATGTAAAAAGATCATTAAATATACGAAGGAAAATTATTATAAAACGTTCATTTACGAAAATTCTTATTCTCCAAAACGTATGTGGGAAGCATTTCGCAATATCAGTAAAACAAAAATCAACAGGTCTTCCGAAATTAAATCGTTGGATATCGGTAACATTAAGTCCTCTAATCCTAAAAATATGGCGAATTTTGCTAATAACTACTTCACAGCGGTGGGAACCTCACTTGCCAAAAAAATTCTCGATAAATGCAATAAAACTGAAACCGAACTTGCCAAGTTGGTTACCTCTAACCTCGTCCATAAAATTGACAATATACAAACATCGACGAACGAAGTCTTGGAAATAATTGACGACCTAAAGCCATCTAACGCTTGTGGACCAGACAAAGTTTCGACAAATCTGCTCAAAGTAATAAAGTCATCCATAGCTTCTCCGATAGCGTTCATCTCCAATCTAAGTCTTAAATCAGGAATATTCCCCAACCATCTAAAACATTCAATTGTTGTATTACTTCACAAAAATGGAGATAAATCTGCGATTCAAAATTACCGGCCGATATCTTTGGTCAATTCTGTCTCAAAAATTATAGAGAAAATTGTCAAAAACCGTCTTAACCTCTACCTTGAAGATAATAACATTCTTTCTGAGAGACAATATGGCTTCCGACCGGGTTTAGGTACCGAAAATGCCATTGGCAATCTTACTAAAGTAATTTCTAATAACATCGATCGTGGAATTAAAAGCATCGCGCTCTTTCTGGACCTGGCTAAAGCTTTTGATACCATCTCGCACAAAATCCTTATGAAAAAACTACAGATAATTGGTATACAGGGACAGTTACTCAAATGGTTGGGAAGCTATCTAGAAAATCGGAGCCAAAGAGTTAATATTAGTGGTACTCTAAGCGATCCAGCCAATATCAATTTTGGTGTACCACAAGGAAGTACTTTAGGACCGATATTGTTTAACATCTATATCAATGACCTTTGCAACAGTAACCTTGCCGATCATATCATCACTTTTGCTGACGATACGGTCTTAATATTTGAGGGGATAAACTGGTACGAAGCGCATAGAAAAGCAGAAATTGGAATAAACAATGTCAAACATTGGCTAGACTATAATCTCCTTACTCTTAACACAGATAAGACAAAATTTATACGTTTTAGTGCAACACAAGCGGGACAACCCAAGGTAATACTAAATATTACTATTCACGTCTGCGATGAAACGAACACTTGTACTTGCAATAACCTAGAATGCGTGGATAGTTTAAAATATCTAGGGATCACCATTGATAAATATCTGAGATGGGAAGAGCACATTAACTCAACTGCCTCAAAAGTCAGAAAACTTACTCACCTTTTTATTACCATCAGAAATATTCTCTCTGTAAAAGATATGAAATCAATATACTATGCCCTGTGTAATTCTTTACTTGAATATGCATCCCTAGGATGGGGTGGATGTGCTAAAACAATATTAGACTCCCTGGCTAAAGCACAGAAATCTCTACTAAGAGTCATCCTTAAAAAACCATTCAGGTACCCCAGTGACGCATTATTCACGGAATTTAAAGTTCTTGATGTTAGACAATTGTATATTAGAAAGATTGTATTACATGCTCAAAAACAACGTCAGCACTTCCCTTCCATTGACCACCTTCACGACACCCGACATTCAAGGAACAATCCAATAGTCCCAATAAAAACCACGACGTCCCTTGGGCAACGGCAATTTTCGTACTTAGGACCTAAAGTATTTAATATCATTCCTAATGCTTGGAAATCTAAAAGTACAACTGTTTTGCGCAAGTTGATCAACGACTGGCTTCTTGATTTAGGGAGGGTCAAAAGCGAAGATATGTTGACCAATAGATAGTCGAGGATTAAAAAAAAAATAGAAAAAAATAAAATAAAAACACACACTCATACATAATTTGTTAGAGTCCATATATTACAAAAACACATACTTATCACTCCAGAACATAACTGTCTATTCCTTTTTAATTTATGCGATCGATTATTTTCTAATCTCCCATCTAGATTATAAACTTATATCACTACGCTTCCCATTTTCCTTTTTCCATTTTCCATTTTCCAAAACATTCACATTTACTTAACATAAGCATTCTTCATTTTTTCTCTTCACTTAGGTATTCTTTTTCTCATAAGTACAAAATTGGGTATTTATCTAAAGCTTATATGATAATTCTCATAATTACAAATTGTGTATTTATCTAAAGATCATATGAGGAATTCAATTGTAACACATTTTTTTCCTTCTTCAAATAATATGTTATATACTTAAACAATGTAAAAAAAATTTATGATATGAACTAAATTTGTCAATTTGACTGGCCTAAAACAGGATCCATTCCTAGTTGGCTAGTCAAAGTTTCCACATATGTTAAATTGTATAATTTTTATCTGAAATAAATTTATTATTATTATTATTAGTTTGTAAGTGTGCAAATAAATAAACAAACGGACCAATTTTCGTCAAGAAACACATGTACGTATATATTTTTAAATAATTTAATTTATCTATTTATTTACGCAAAAATAGTCTATTAACAATAAAACAATAACACGAATAACAAGCGTGCGTAAAGGCACGACCCACCTAGCAATCGATCACCGTTCGCATCGATTACCGTTCGAAGGAGATTTTTCGTAACAATCACCACTTTTCGTAACACATTTACCAGCTTACCCCCCAAGTGTCGAGCGTGCGTAAAGAAGTTTTACTTGAAAATAAATATTTTGGAGCAGTTGGGACTCTTGTGCGGTATTCACATAAGAATAATTTACAATAAAAAAAATTTCAAAATTATAAAAATTTTATCATAAAAATATTCAATGATCATGAAATTTTGCGTCGGGGCAACCCTATAAATTTTACAAACATGAAATCCTATTTATTTTGCTTCGTTATTCGTTTGAAAATGTTGCGATGTAGAGCGCCGCGAAGACAACCGCCAGTGGCCGCAGTTGCGGTCTGAATGAGCGCTCTCGATTCGTGTTGTCGTCGATAAGAAAAATTGTGAAACGCGAAGCTGTAAATTAATTAATATTAAATACACCCTAAAATTATTTTTCCATTAAAATTATTTATGATTTGTCAATAATGTCTTAGCAAAATAAGTATGTAAAAAAATCTGAAATATATTAGTTAGTAAGTGCGCAAATAAATAAACAAACGGACCAATTTTCGTCAAGAAACACATGTACGTATATATTTTTTAATAATTTTATTTAAACTTAAATTAAAATTCTGACAAATAATTTTACGAGATAATGTATTGATTTATTTTACTGCATGATTATATGATTTGAAATTGGTGTTGTATAATACATGTACTTTTTTGAAAATATAACAAATCTGCCAACGACCTATGGTATAACCTTATTATACTTAAAATAAACATTTTTTCTCAAAATTTTATGCATACCTTTACTAGATAAAAGAACAATCTTTCAAAATCAATTTATAATTTTTTGTGGAAACGAGTCAATAAGTCTAAATACTGATTTAAAAATGACATATTTCTGGTTTCTCTGGTAATGTCCTCTTAAGCTCATTATCAAAGATATTTGTGTTAGTCAATTGGCTCTCTGGTAGGAACCCTAACAAGATAATACTGAAAACATACTGAAATACCGTGAGAGTTGTGTGGCAGTTTGCCTAACTTTACGCGGAAACGACATAATGGTGAGTGAGTGGGAAAGTGAGTTTAGTAATTTTAGAAGGTACGCAGGGGTAGCACGAAGTAAAACTTTCCATAAATGAGAAATACACAAAGAATAGGCCAAAAATATACAAAACAATTAGGTACCTACATGACTAATTACAATCGAAATATTTGCATGGCTGTTTCGTTGTGCTAACAATCACATAGGCATACCCGCTTAAACTAACCCAACCCAACCCAAACCAGAGTGCACTTATGCAGGGACAGGCAAAACGGGGAAACAAAAAAAATATAGAAAAGAAACAGAGTCAGGTTCTTAGGTTAAGAGTTAACTATAAATATATATATATTTTTTACATTAGCTCCACACAAGAGGCCCTGGAGAAAATAATTCCCCTTAGGGCCTACATCTTTTGTGATGCTATTATCTTTGGGGATGCTGTGTGGAGGGTCTTTTTGGAAAAGGAAGAAGAAGTTCTGGGAAGGAAAAAGACATGAGGGATGGGTAGAAACCTGGGTGTCAGTATGTCCCAGAGTAATGGACATATGAATCCAACCTTCCCGCTGCAGTAAAAGGCGATGTTCCGAGAGAGTCCCGCTGGAGAGATCAAAAGGTCTCCCTCGATCGTTTCTTCCGAACCGGCCTGCCACGCAGTGGGTTAGACCTGGACAAACCTCACCGCACGAACCCGGGCACCCCTGCTAAGTGATCAAAAGTGCGAACCGCTTGGGGATGACCTTTGGCAGAGGTGTTGGTTATCCAACAAATGGTTCCCAGGGCGGCGGTACCCATATCTGCCTCCAAAATTGTATGTATTTTATACACAGTAAGAACTATTTTAAAAGATTTATTTTTGGAGAATATTTGATGGTCTCCTATCTCTAAAGGACCATCAAGGGTGAGTTCGTCCATGCAGCGGTACTTAGTAAAGTAATCAAGGTCAAAATTCAATGAGGTCATTTGGTTGGCATTGTTTATTTGACTATTTATGGATTGTGTACAATGGACAAATTTTGAGGGATTACATTGTTAAAAATTCTTTGAATTATACGAGGTTAAAGAATTTCACGCCGAAAGAAACCACAAAAGGTTATTTCCTAAGAATTAAGTATTTATATTTTTATTACGTAAAAATCATCAGTTTGCATTTTTATGTAGGTTGAAAATTTACCTAATAAACTTATAGTTGACGAACACATAATCAGCGATTCCACGGCAAACTTTTACTTCTAATGTAAAGTTCAGGCAAAATAAACTAAATTGAGGAGTTGTTCGCCAGGTGGTTGTTTGGGGACTAAAACACCATCTCACGATGAGGTCAGTGCCTTTCAGAAGAATGTGCAAATCATTTTTGCTAACTGAGGCAGTTCGCCACGCGTGACTTAACATCGCGATTTACCCGGGTCACTGTAGCGAGTAATTAACCTCTCTTGAGGTTAAACATTATTTTGCTTTTCTTCCGTAAAGAATATTCCCGACAATAATCGGGTTATTTAATATCTATACCGTCGGTGTGGGTTCCGATCACAGCCATTGTTAATTTTTACAGCACTGTATAGAAAATATGTGTGTAAGAGAAAGTCGAGTGATTTTTTTCTCATTTAGTAGGAATCATATTCTTCTATAGAATTGATGTATGGGTGTACTAAAGTCGATATGGTAAATATTTACAAAATACGGTCACACTTAATATGCACTTTTTATTTAAAAAATACTTAATATCAGTTAGATAATAATGGGAAGTAAGTATTTGTTTCCGGAATTGGAAAATAATGAATTTTAATCATTATTTTGTTAAAATTAAAATCGATTATTCACTTGGCGGCCATCATCATTGACGTCAAAGTTTTAAGGTTAGTTTTTTTCTTCTCTTATTTAATCCAAAATATTAACCTATGACTGTCAAATAGGTTCTAAGTTTGGGTTTAATTAATAGATAAAAAAACTAGCCTGAAAACCTATTTTAAGTAATATGATTATTATGTCAAATTGTCTGCTTTTTTAATGAAATATGTACTAAAATGTTTTCATTTCCGGAAACTGAAGTACTTACTTTTCATTGTTATTTAACTGATACTAAGTATTTTTGAAATAAAAAGTGTGTGATATTTACCAAAAAAAATTACGAAAATACGCTTTTGCGTATGTGAAGTTCCACTGGCTCTGGGCATTTGGAACTTTTGCGTAGTATCCACATTAAGGCTGGGAATATACGAATTTATACAATAACAACAGATTTATTATTTATTGACTGTAATTTGTTATTACCTGGAATTACCTGGAAATTGACTGATATTACCTGGAATCTGCATGTAAGCCACCAGTGCGGAAGACAGGTCCCAGCCTTGTCCCTGGAGAAGGGAATAACACAGTTCCTCCGATGCTCCCGTCTGCTTCCTGAGCTCGCATACTAAATTAGATTCCATATTTCTAGAAGACAACAATACGCAGTATTATTAACACGCTCACTAAATAAAAATTCACAGCACAATGTAATGTATAAGTAAATAGAAGGTAGTTATAACCATATACACCTTCACACTGTCCATTTTCTTATGAATCCAAGGCGTGCTTTTGGTGTTCTGTGTATGCATACTTTTACTTTCCAAATAATATGACTTCGCTTCTTGAGATGTGCTGATCTTCTTTCATGTTTATCTTAGCTGTAAGGGCTGTTAAATAATCTTACTTTTTAAAGTATCTACATGTTGATAAGTTTAATAAATTTATCAGAAATAAAAGTATGTCTCATGCATACAAGAGATCATCGAAGATAAGAAGAAAAATGTATTAAGTATTTACTCTTCTATAGTTTCTTTCATGTATTGTATTTACAGCTGTTTTACACACACACTGCTTGTTTCCTGGGTTATTAAGTCAATTTTTGTCATTTGCTTTCACAAATGACACACTACAGGCATAATAAACTTGAATGAGTATTGAGTGATGTCATATTATTATTCAGTAGTTAGAAAATGTGAATTTTGATAAATAAGTTTAATGTGCTAGTTAGTCAGGGAGAATAGAATTATAGAAAACATATACAGATTATTATTTTAGGAACACATCTCGACTGTGTCAAGGATTTACTTCATGGCCGTTAGTTTACATAATGTTACATTTAAATTAACACTTTTTATCAGATAATTGTTTGATTGAATAAATAATAATCCGGGCTTACGGAATGACATGATGTCAACCCTGAACATTGATAAAAATGGTATTTTTAATCGACATGCTGGCCTTGTGAATGCATTTTTATCGCATCACAGCGATAATGTGGGACCACACTGACACTTTTTATATTAAAATCATAAACATGAAGAAAAGTAAAATGGGAAGTAATTAACATAACATCTTACTTTGTTATTGTGGCAAGGGGATATTTTCAAAACACTGTGTAACCTTGAAAATATTATTTGTTTACTCATAATCAAACAACACAAATGTTAACGAGAAAGATAAACACACTTGTGATGAAAATTAAACGCTTCGAAGATTTCCATACTAAGATATGCAAATGGTAGTCCTTTATATAAAGATATATTTATAAATACAATCCCAGACGTCCAATGAATGACAACACTAAAAATAATTGAAGTAAAAACGGGAATATCAACGGTTTAACTAATACGACAGTCGAATGAATAAAATAAAAATATAATTATATCGCACAGTAATGAAGACCGTGGAAATCTCACCTGTTAAACTAAAAATAAATCATTTTCACGACAAACACGATGAATATTTACCTACGTCTCTGAAAACATTTTGACACTTGAACTGTTAAGTTGGCGCACCTTATCTGAATCGGAGTGAAATCCTGTCAAACTTCAAGAGGAGGAGGTTTTTTAGTAGGTCAACATTAAAATATTGAGGTACATATTGAAATATTACATCGAAATATTAAGGTAGAGATACAAATAATTATGTAGGTGGTAGCACTAGCTACGTCGGTAATACAGAGAGTAAGTTTACAGCAGACCGAAAATATTTATCACATCATGGCTGACGTAAAAGTTGTCATTTTATTCTCTTTTACTGTTCTTCGCGAGTGGCAAAATAACTAATTGTTTAAAATAATATTATCAATAATTCCAACGTTTTAGTTGCGATTCCAAATTTAAAGCTAAACGCGAATTTAAATATATTTTTAGGATATTTCTAAAATCTTCAACTGTTATGAGTGTCCTTACTAATAATTTGTTAGTATTTAATTTAATTAAATGTTTTGCACTATGTATAGAATTATAATTCAAATTAAAAACAGTAATGAACACCACGATTATTATTCTTGTTGATATATTTCAAACTTATTCACGATAACAAGATACATGATATTATGAACACATAGTTATAACATCCTTATAAATGAACACTTTTATCATTAGTTATCTTTTCTAATGAATTTTTCTTCTAATCAGTTCCATTTATTTTGAACAGTAACACTTTTAGTTTTCATTTCGCTAAGATACCAATGAGTAAACTTTTTTTAGTTAGTGAAGTAAGGTTATATTTTTATTATCACCTTGGCACTTTCAAATCTATGATAAATCAAAACTAAAAGATTTTATTTTAATTTTTTAGTTAAGTTAAAACGATGGAAGACAGACGAGTAGCCGATTACTTTGTGGTGGCGGGATTGCCTGAACATCCAGAGTTACTAGAAGAATCAATATTTAGCGATTCCGGACATCTGAAAAGCAATGATTCAAAGGCGCCCATAACTGATCTAGGTATTTAAAAACGATTATTTCTATTTCCCACCAAAACTTAAAAAGGTGGACCTAACACCTTTTATAAAATTCATCCTAATTTTATTATTGTTTTTTTTGTTTGTTTAGTTTTTATTATTATTTCTAATTTTTATTTACATACGATTGTAATGAACGGTAATCCAATCTATCTGAGCTTGTCCCATTATGCCATGACCAAGGTCAGACAGTAAGTGATACCTGTCCGAGCATATCAATTAACCATCATTCCTAACTTCATTTTTCACTACATATTGATATTGATTACTAATTAACCAAGGTGACAAATCATTCCTCTTGTGTATCAATCAATACAAAATTGAATCATTAGTAATAATTATTTACATTACCATGTTATTATTACTTTCAATAACATGTACTTTTAAATACTTAGTTATTATTATGTTTCAATAAATAATACATGATTATGCACGATCTATTAATAGTGCATTGGCTTGTATTTGTACGAGGGAACAAATCTTAAAATAATCATCTTATAGTATTAATACGTTAGCATCGGTGTGGTTGAAATTTAAGAACCCGGCTTCGAGTACATGTTTGACGCCGCGCCATATTGGCCAATCCTTCAAAATGGCCAACATATTTTACAGAAAGTTTAAGTTATAAATATGTACATACATCATTATTTTTAATTGATAAACTAACGTTTAAACAAGATTTTTATGCATAGCACAAAGGGTAGATAACAAATATTATAATCAATAATTATCAGCCTGAAACACTCATCTACATTGAAAAAATCTTCCAAGAAAAGATACTGGCCGCCAACGGGAATTGAACCCGTGACCTTCTGATTGCCGGTCAGGTGCTCTTGACCACTGAGCTATGGCGGCTTATCTAATACCCGCCAAATAATTCAATATATACTAGTGTTTCATTCGACAATTACTCATTATTACATTTTTCCAACTGAAAACAACCAACTTTATTTTTGTGAGAGAGGTATTGTTAATACTAAATCTCCCGCTAGGTGGCGTCGAGACTAATTATGTCTGCATTTTTTGCTGAAATACTTTAACTTGTCAAATATTAATTATTATTTTTAATTGATAAACTAACGTTTAAACAAGATTTTTATGCATAGCACAAAGGGTAGATAACAAATATTATAATCAATAATTATCAGCCTGAAACACTCATCTACATTGAAAAAATCTTCTTTAGTATTAACAATACCTCTCTCACAAAAATAAAGTTGGTTGTTTTCAGTTGGAAAAATGTAATAATGAGTAATTGTCGAATGAAACACTAGTATATATTGAATTATTTGGCGGGTATTAGATAAGCCGCCATAGCTCAGTGGTCAAGAGCACCTGACCGGCAATCAGAAGGTCACGGGTTCAATTCCCGTTGGCGGCCAGTATCTTTTCTCGGAAGATTTTTTCAATGTAGATGAGTGTTTCAGGCTGATAATTATTGATTATAATATTTGTTATGTACATACATCATCAGCGCTACTGCTCTTGGAGAATCTTGTTCTCTAGGAAACGCATTCCCTCACTGTTTCCCTCCAGTTCCTTATGTCTAAGGCTACAGAGTGCCTCTGAACCATTTGTCTACAGGTTTATTAAAGAGAAGCCACTTTGGTGGTCCACTTTATTCCATCCCTGTGTAGCGGAGCGGTAGGTATTCATGAACTGATTATCTAATGCATTTCCTTGTAGGAATACTTTTCCCTGGTCTGGGAGAAGAAGTTCCAGACGGTTACGAGCTCCTAGAGACGACTCCGACAGGTCTACCGGCCAACTTAAATCATGGCTCCCTCCGTTCTGCTGAATGTTTCATCTGCTTTCGCCGTGGACGCGATCGCCCGCCACTCGTTGACATTGGTAATAAATTTATGTCTTACTTTAGATTGTGTGATGAACATTAAAATAATTATGCCATTTTCATATTAATTTATTTTCTAACTGTACCAATACCAACCAGTAGAATCTCTAGTTTGTCATTACACACTACACTTATGAAATCAATGCGCTTTACTATAAACAAGGATGATCTCATATTGTTTGTTCTTTGAACATTATGATTTCTGATGAATGTATCTTAAATGTAATTCCAGTTGTATCTGTACTCTTAACTCAAAACTCTAGCTTCTTAATTAAATTTTCATGTCCATTTTTACAAAACTAAATAGCCATAAAAAATATACTCATTCATAAAATGATGTTAGATTAGGGTAAAAGACCTTTAAAACACCAGGAACTCTGAAAAAAATATGTGTATTTATGTAAACACAGTGAAACTAATTCAACAAAAAAAAAACTTCTTATATTGTTGGCTTTTTAATGTACATAATATCAAATTCAATACTTTTTACAAGACTTGTTTCTTTTCTAGGCGTTATGTACGAAGGCAAAGAGCGCCTCATGGCCGATGCCGAGATGATCACAACTTCAACAGGCGGCCGCGTTGCCAACGTCAACAACTCCACAGCCAAGACGTTCATCACGTATCGGCGTGCCCACCGCTCCGCACCCTGCAATGCGCTGGTGGTGACGGACATCTGTCTGGTGATCGCCAGCCGGGCAGAGAACCCGCCACACGCCTTCTGCCTTATCAGCAAGAATCTCAACAAGGGCATGGTGGGCAGCGATGTGTTCCTCTGCTACAAGAAGTCCATGAATAGGCCCACCCTGCTGTCTTATAAGCCTGAAGTATTGTTTAGGTAATGTTACCACTTTTTCTTATCAATTTTTTAAAGAAGCAGAGGGCGAAGGATTTAAATTAATATAAATAACAACTTTGCAGAACGAAGGGTAAACTTATTATAGAGTTATTGAAGTATGAATGTTACAATATCTTTTTTTTAAACTACTACGATGCTACTCGAACCCGACATTGACGTTTTGTTCATTATAACAGCTATAAAGTTATTTTTATTAGATTCGTTAAACTTAAAATGAACAATTCCTATTGAATTACGTTTAACTTAAGCATTTGGACTAAAATTGCTAGTAGTTTTTTTCTAGCCAATAAAAAGCTCCTTGCCAATAGCCCTCTTTGTTGCCGTGGCAGTTGCAATTTTTAATTTCCAATGTGGACAGGGTATAAGAATTCAAAGATTCTCTAAACCAGGGTTGGGCACCCAAACTGTTTTATGGGCCAAAAAAATATTACTGAGCTCAGGTGGGCCACACCTAGGTGGGAAGGAGGGTGCTCATGATTTGCTGAAATACCAAAAACCAAAACATAGAAAGCTGAAAACTTCGTTTTGGGCCTCAAAAAATCTTGAATTGGGCCGCAGGTTGAGCATGCCTGCTCTAAACAGTTCCTGTAAATAAATTAAATTCATTCACGCTGTATTATTTGTCAACATTTAATTAAATATCCACTGTTGAATTTTATCTCCTATGACTATTCTAAGCTTCACAGTAAATTGATGAACACACTATGGTTTATCTGTGAAACATTCAATTACTCACAGTTCCTGCATGTCTCAATATTATTTATAAGTATTATTATTTTACAAAATAAAAATGAATGATAACAGCGCTGTCTGATAATTCATATTTACACTATTTTCCAAACCTTCTTTATGTTCGCCTGTCTAATAAAATACCACTTCAATTAAATTACCACGCCCTTTTATTCTCCGCTATCTGCATTAAGTTTAGTATGGGAAAATTTAAATGAGATTTAGGAGCTATCTTTGTATGATCACATTTTATATTATAATTTATGTTGATAATCTTTGTGATACACCTATCTATAATCTTTTTAATTCGCATATTATGTAGCTTATTACTAGCTCTTACAGCATAGAGATTTGTGCCTGGGTTCGAGATCGACGGCATTGGGTTCAATTTCCGATATAATATTTTTAAATATGTAAGGGTTTGTGATTGTTATGTAAAGAGACTCGTCTTGGTAGTGTGGAATGTTAAACTAAAATCTCCAGCAGTAAATTATTTTTCTTGGCAGATTAATCAGAAACAATAATTAATAAATATGTTATTACCGCTATTCTGGATGCAAATTTGAAGTCACTAAATGAATGCTTATAAAATTTTAACTCTGAGCTTTATTTATTTGGTTATTTATAGGGGTCTGTTGTTGAGCCCATCTAAAGTAACCCAGAATTTAAATAAATACGGGATGCTAAGGGACGTACTTGAATTTAACCAGTGGTGTCAGACATTATTTGGAGTAAACATTGTAAATTAAATTTTGGACCCCGGTGACTTTTTTTTATGCTTTTTTTTAAAACAAATTTTTACAATTTTTTTTTTCAAAACCAAACAAAAAAACTGAAGTAAAACTTCACTAACTTATGCCGTCCATTAACAATATAAAAATATCCCCATCCCCTCAACATCCCCATCAACTCAACTCAACTCAACTCGCAACTCAACTCGCAACTCAATTCGCAACTCAACTCGCAACTCAACTCGCAACTCAACTCGCAACTCAACTCGCAACTCAATTCGCAACTCAACTCGCAACTCAACTCGCAACTCAACTCGCAACTCAACTCGCAACTCAACACGCAACTCAACTCGCAACTCGCTCCCCGCTCCCTGCTCACCGTTCCCCGTTCCTAATTCCCCAATCCCCATTCCCCATTACCCTTTTTCAATTCCCCATTCCCCATTCCCATTCCCCATTCCCCATTCCCATTCCTCATTCCCCATTCCCCATTCAGCATTCCCCATTCTTATTCCCAATTCCCCATTCCCCATTCTCCATTCCCCAGTCCCTACCCGTAGCGTTCGCTTTCATTAGCGTTTGCTTTAATTAGCGTTCGCATCGATTAACGTTTCATATCGATTAGCATTTCATATCGATTAGCGTTTCACTTTCATTAGCGTTCGCTTTAATTAGCGTTCGCATCGATTAGCGTTTCACATTGATTAGCGTTTCACATTGATTAGCTTTGCATATGGTTCTTTTTCGTAACGTATTCATCATTTTACCCCTAAGTGTCGAGCGTGCGTAAAGAAGTTTTACTTTAAAAATTCTTCCACATGGTCACTCAGCTGAGTTACCACCCAACCCCTCACCCCGGCCCTAACTGTCCAATACCTACTGATTTTTTATGTTCGAAGTTGAAAAAAAAATAAAACATCAAAAATGTCACCGGAGACCAAAATTTCATTTACATTTTTTACTCCTCGGGAACCTTGTCTAAGGATAAGGCAAGGAGTTGTATGCAGGTTTCATCACAGCGTGGTGGAACGGCTATGGGCACTCAGGCACGGGCGCAATTGCAGAGCATGCGCTTTGCTCGGCGAGTCGGGGAGAAGACAATGCAAAATGGCGGCAGCAAGAAACCGTTTGGTTCTTCGCTTGGGGTACACGGAATGGTTTTTCGCCGGAAGTTTTAACATATTTTAGGGAGTTCTGTTACATAACAATATATACATCTAAAGATAACAATCAACACACAATACCCAGATTGGTAGTGCCAGAGATCTCTTGCAAAAAAGTGCAGTTTCAGGTTTCAAGCTACTATTTGCATGCATATTATAATTTGCTCTTTTTAATCTTTTTCTAGATATCCAACCACAGACTACACTAATTTTAGTTTCCCCACTTCGGTGCCTCTGTTCTGCCTGCCCATGGGAGCCACCTTAGAAATTTGGCCAAATGAAGCATCACAACCTAGACCAGTATTCTCCACATTCGTCCTAACCGTTTCTGATGCGACTGACAAGGTAAAATTTATTTACATCTTTATATATATAATAATCTCGCATCACAATGTTTGTTCGAGATATACTCCGAAACTACTTAACCGATTTTGATGAAATTTAACTTACTGTGTGTAATTTGGTCCAACTTAAAAGATAGGATAGTTTTTATCTCGATATTTATTATTGAAAATTAAATGTTCATTAAAAATTTGTTGCAGGACAAAGCTTTGTAATTATTTGTAAGTTCCATAAGTTTCTAACAGATGGCGGTGTGAGTTAATTTATCGACACAAAACTTGTATATCTAATAACTAAAGACCGGATTATATGCAACAAAAAGAGCCCAAAATATGCATGCAAATATGCAATAAAAATAGCTAAAATATGCACGAAAATACATAAAAAGTGCCAAAATATGCAACATGAAATAGTACAGGAAGTCGTATTTTTAAATATTTTTTATTTTAGTAAGCCATTAGTTTTCAAGGATAACAATTGTATTTTCGAAAATATCAATTACAAAATGTATTTAACAATGAAATTTACCTTTAAAAACGTATATGACTAAGTACTGTTTTAAATGTTCTGTAGAAAAATTGTGTCTACGATCGCTTAATATATTTTTGCAAGCGAAAAAAAAGGAGCGTTCTAAGTCTACTGATGTGACTGGACAGAGTTTAAATTTGGGTGCGATTTTTGAACTTATTGTGCCGGGGAAAATTTCACCTGCCCCGTTATGAAGCTATCAATTTGGCATAAGGGTTCAAACCCTGGGTTATTGTTCAGTAAGTTTTCAAACTTTTCTTTGAGTTTACTCTGGAGGAATAGCTTTGACAACGAGGAATTCATAAGGCGAATTTTCTTCATAACCTGAATAGATTCATCAACGCCAATCCATGAGTTTCAAGCGTTTTTAAACTTGCAGGTATGTAGGCGACATGAGTGCTAATCGTAGCTAGGTTTTTATTTTTTAATACTAGCATCGTCAAACGTTTCTTTGCACTGGAAAACTGTCGAAGCCTTTGCACTACCGAAGTCATTGATAATACCCTTGATGTCACTATGTGAGGCATCTGAACGATGAACGAGATCGGGTGTAAATATGCAAGATCACAATTTTTTTGCTAAAATATGCAATTACCGCTGAAAAGGTTCTAAATATGCAAATGCATATGCAAATATGCAACTGCATATAATCCTGTCTCTACTAATAACCATTCAGTAGGTGACGTTGTCTTTCGTTAGCCATAGCAACGCGTTGCCGGATCAGCTAGTATATATATATATATATATATATATATGTGAAGCGCATGGTTTGAGGTCATTTATTCTACCTTGCCGATACTTCAGGGACATTTGTATACTTTGAGGACAGGCCCAAAGTATCTGACCCCGAAGTATCGTTTTGCATTATATATGTAATGCATAGTTTGAAGCCATCTTCAAAATTATACACAACGCATTCTTTGGGCCATAAGTTGTAAAATATGTAATAGATGTCACTAGCGTATCGTTCTTTGATTTTGGAAATTTCGATTGGAAATGAACTTTGCTAAGAACCTAGATACATACCTACTTTACGTTTATATTCTTTTTTAGTTTATTTATGTCGGAGAAATTTGCATTTTCAGAACAATTTTATTTTTTTATTTAGTTAAATCATTTTTTCTCATTAGATATTTATATGAATAAATTAACATGGTATATAAAAAAAAAATTAAATAATCCAATAAAAATATTTTATATTTTGCTTTGTGCAAATAATAATCTCGAAAGCACAGACGCAATATGGGCTTGCTGTGTCTGTTCTACAGATATTTCAATGGAGCCCGCTCTAAGGAGCTTGCAGCATTGATCCCCGGTGCACCGGTGCACGTGCGTGAAACTCGAAGACGCGGGCAAAACACCCTTGCACAGTTGATGTTGGCTTTATGAGAACGGCTCGTTTCTTCTATTCGTTTTTGTGTAAGTCGGCTCGTATGCGGAACGAGCTAACGGTATCTGTTTTTCCTCCCTCATATAATCCGGGCCTCTTCAAGACCCGCATTAACAAATCCCTTCCTACAGCCCCTACCTTAACCCGCCTCACAACGCTGCCCAACCGGGTGGTGACATAGTTCCCCTGTCTATACAATGTAAGGACGGGGGCTCTCTTGTGAGGTGTCACATAAAAAATAAAAGTTTTGTATGATTTTTTTTATACATAGGTAACATTAATAAATGACTTTTTTTAACATTAACTCCACACGGCCCGGAGGAAATAATTTCTCTCAGGGCCTATAATATCATCTTTGGGGATGCTGCGTGGAGGGTCGTTTTGAGGAGAGGCAGGAGTGAACATGGGCCTTGAAGAGACCCATGTTGTAGGAGGAAGGAACCACAGAGGCTGGTAAATCATTCCACATCCGAGCTGTTGAACTCAGGAACGAGTCGTAGAAGCGACCCGTTCTCGCGTGACAAATTTCAACCGTGTAAATATGTTGGGCGCGCGTTTCCTGACTATTTGCCGGTGCCGGTCAAGGGTTTTTTGAGTTTCTTCAGGAATTTTGGGGCTCCACCCCAGGAGGCTGACATATTTTATTATTATATAATATAATTAATCAATTTGTTTCAAAGTATATATAAATGAGGGCACACACACCAATACACAACCTAGAAATTTGTCATTCGTCATAATACAACCTGAACCTACAACCCGCGACAGGAGTGGAGGTCGTGGAGGGTGGAGGAATCCCCAAACAAAAACATCCCAAAAATCAGTTTGTAATACTGGTCCAGATACTACACTTTGATCTTAGCCAACAGGCCGAGAAGAGAAGCGATGCTTGACGGCAAAATTGGAAAGCCGGGTTTAAACGTACATTCTGAAAGCGTTCGTGGCGAGATGCGAACGGAAGTGGCGCCATCTTTGAACGGCAATATATATTATAATTTTATTTGTTTGAATGATTGGACACTGGACAGCCTTATTATATTATAAACTAGCTGACCCGACGAACTTCGTACCGCCTCAGAATCAATAACTGTTGAATTATATTCATTTTTTTTATTAATAAAATTTCATAATTACACAATTAAGCAATTATCGACGCGCAACTATCCGTAATTTTGTCAGTATCAGAGATGGCGTTGTGGATGGATTTATATTTTTTGTGATTTTCTTACCTTTTCAACTTACGGGAATTTGGGAGGCGGGTACGGGTGCCGCCGCCCCGGGAATCTTTTATTGGATAATCAACACCTCTGCCATAGGTCACCCCAAGTGGCTAGCTACGTTTGGTGATTAACAGGGGTGCCCGGGCTCACGGGGTGACTTTTGTCTGGGTCTTGGCGGCGGATGCGTCTGCCCACCTGCTGATCTTTTGACCTTTCCAGTCGGACTCTCTCGCCCCTTTGCCTTGCACCGCAGTTGGAAGGATCGATTCATACGTCCGTCACTCCCGGACACACTGACCCCCAGATTCCCACCCACCCCTCATACCTTTTTCCTTCCCAGAACTTCCTATCCTCCCCTTGACCCTCCTCACAGCATCCCCTAAGATGACATAGGTCCTGACAGAAATTATTTTCCTCAGGGCCTCCTGTGCGGAGCTTACATATTTAAAATCCGTTTCATTTCTAGTCACTAATAATAGGCCACTTGCATTGATCTCATAACGACTTGGAAAAAATTGTGTGGATAGATTTTTTACTAAGATTACGAAAATGTTAGTAACTTTTTTTAGATATGTATAGTTTTATTTTATTTTTAAATAAATCAATCCTATATTTGAGCTTGTGACGTCACTACTTGAAAATGTCCCGTCTCCGATTATGTTCCCTTAATTTTGTAAAATTCTTTGTAAATTTCAAATACTTACGTATTTTGTATTTGTATTTCAATTACTTCCTAAAAATGTATTTTGTAATTGGTATTTCAATTACCTGATGCTGAGGTATTTTGTAATTTATATTTCAAATACTTATGGCTTCAAAATACATTTAAAAATACATTTAGCGATCTTAATAATGATAATGAAAAAAAATAAATTGACATAGATAATACATAGACTAAAAACGCTAGAATCCAGAGCAAGATATGTTAATATTTATTTGTCGTTTTCATCGTTCGCGGTATTTATTCATGAATACGTGAGTTTATTGATAATGGATGAAAAAGATTATTTTTAATATTTAATTATGGAGACAATATTAGCGAAACTCAATCAAAAATCTGGAGACAGAAAAATCAGAAAAAGATATTGGTTCCACTGGGGCTCATTCCGAAACTAACTGCTAACTGTACCTCAGATGGGCACAGACACCGTCTACGATTAATTGTATTTCGAGTCGAAATCGTCGAATCTGTCGAAATTTTCGACAGATTATGGGTGAGGTGTCACGTTGCGCACATATTATTTATTACGAATATTACTTTGAAGTTTTGTTTTTGAAGAGCAACGAGTTATTTTGATATCAACTTTGATAGAATTATTGTCTGATATGGACGAAAAATATAACTATATCTTTCGTCGGATTTTTCGGAACTGGCGAAATATCATTATCAATATAATATAATGAAGCGCGCTAAAAATTGGATATACCTATGTATTTTTAAATCCGTTGACATATTTCCGGAATACATGTATAATAATAACATATATGTATTAAAGCATAATTATACATAGGTACATACCTATCGTATAATTTATCATCCGCTTCCTTGAAAGAGGTGTAATAAAATATTTTGTAGGTAAGTCGGTGCCAGTCACGGCGCGCTAGGGCTAGGTTTATTATACCTACTGACTTATGCATATGGTTTCTGTTTCCGCCACGCAAGTAATTTTTGTTTAGGCAAGGAATATTACCTATTTTTTGACAAAATATTTTTCTTGCGATCTACGATTTTTTTACATTTTTTTTTTAAATGCCAACTTATGTATTAATCCTTTGCGCAGGAATACGTAAAATCTTATCAAAATATTTCAAGTATTTTAGTTGATATAAGGAGGATAGTAATTTTGGGTACTACCTTCGGCCCCACTTGGCTGCGGAAGAGTTAAAAAACCCTCCACACAAAATCCCCAAAGATGACATAGGCCCTGATTGAAATTATTTTCCCCAGGGCCTCCTGTGTGGAGCTCATGAAAAAAAAATGATTGCAAGATTCAACCCGAACTAAATGCTATCTAGATTTTTAATATGCGACATCGACATTTAATACATACAATTTGAGAGGCGTAATTAGGGTACCAGGTACCACCGACCCAGGAACCTTTATTGGATAACCAACACCTCTGCCATAGGTCACTCCAAGTGGTTCGCTACGTTTGGTGATTTAGCAGGGGTTCCCGGGTTCATGGCGTGAGGTTTGTCTAGGTCTTACAGGCGGATGATCAGGACACACCGAACCCCAGATTCCCACCCACCCCTTAAAAACTTTTCCTTCCAAGAACTCTCCTCTCCTTCCTTTCCTTAAAAAAAACTCCACACAGCATCCCCAAAGATGACATAGGCCCTGAGGGAAATTATTTTCCTCATGGCCTCCTGTGCGGAACTCATATAAAGAAAAAAAAATCTATTGACCTTTTCTGCAAGTCTAGGATGAATATTTTTATTTTTATTCACAAAGTTAAAAATAAAAACAAAAAAATATTTTTAAGTTAATCACAGTAGAGCGCACTTGAAGTGAAATAATACAAAACTGCGCACAAATGTCATATTATTATTATTATCTGTATAATATATTTTGCATATTTTTTGTTGTTGTTCACGCATCCGGTCCAAGGCGAGCAGAAAGTTTGTTTCAAACGTACCATTTCAACTGTAGATAGGCGACCTTTATTACGCGGTGCCTTCAGAAGCTAGACAGGGCACATTCAAATAACACGTGATATTCTGCGGAAGGACTCCGTGCTCCGTTGCAGAAGAAGAATTCTTACGGTAGTATAATTATTATTAATAATAAGAATTAATAATATATTATTGTAACATATTGTATTGTACTTCTTCTAACATAAAAGATAATTTCGAAAAAAAAAACAATGAGTAGAATTAACAGGTACCTACCTACTTACCTAACAAGTAATAAATATATTTGGAAATATTATAAATATAATAGGTACGTATTTTCAATTTGGTAGACCAGCATGGGCACCGCCACCACCGCCACCACCGCCCCGGGAACCATTTATTGGATTATCTACACCCCTGCCATAGTCCGCCCCAAATGATTCGCTACGTTTGGTGACTTAGCAGAGATGCCCGGGTTCATGGGGTGATGTTTGTCTGTTTCTTGATGCGGTGGATGTGTTAGCCGACATTATTTGTGGGGAGGGAGGGAGGGAATTTTGACCTCTCCAGCCGAACTCTCTTGCTCTTGACCCATCGACTTGCACCGCATTGAGAGGAATGGATTCACAAGTCCGTCACTACTGGACCCACTGACCCCCAAAATCCTCCCAACCCCTCATACTTTTGGCGGGTATGGGTACCGCCGCCCCGTGAACCAATTATTGGATAACCAACACCTCTACAATGGGTTACCCCAAGTGATTCACTACGTAAAGTCAGCTTACGTAGCAGGGTGTCCGAGTTCATAGGATGGGGTTTGTCCGGGTCTTGGTGGCGGATGTGTCTGCTCACCAGCTGCGTATGTATGAATCTGTCCCTCCCACTGCGATACAAGGCGATGTACCGAGAGAGTTTGCTGGAGAGGTCAAAAGGTCTGTCTCCACCAGTCTGTCCTGATCCGGCATGCCACGGAGTTGGTGGGCAAAAGCATCAGCCGCCAAGATCCGGACAAACCTCACCCCCTTGGCGGCCCTTGGTCCTCTGCTACGAGTAAGTCACCAAACATAGCGAAACACTTAGAGTGGCCTTTGTATGGGTCTTTGTTATCCAATAAATGGTTCCCGGGACGGCGGTACCCAAACCCCCAAGCTAATTTGAAATGACTTTAGTCGTTTTGTTACTAGATCAGAATAGCCAGGTACTTCCCCACCTTCCTCTACCTATCTCCTTCCCCTCCCCACTTACCTCGAGCCTCACAACATAACCCAATTGGGGATGCCATAGTCTCACTGGCTCCAGGCGGGAGCACGTGGGACTCTTGTGCGGTATTCACATTAAAAAAAACTATGGAACATGAAGCAATATTATACTACGACAAAGATATACATATAGTATAACTCTATGTACTACGAGCATCATGTTATTACCGAACAACGAAACCGAAGCTTTTCGTATGACAACATTATAATATAGGATATTTTATAAAAAAAAGCGACATTAAAAAGAGACAGACACATCCATTTATAGGAGTTAGCTTGCGAGAAAATGAGAAAGTATAATCGGTCTCCTCTTTGTGCGGTACTTCGGTAGCCTCCCCACTCTTGTTTACTTACATACGTTTTTAGAAGGTTTCTCTTCTATCGCGTGTGAATCGAACACTCTGATGTTTTGTTGTAAATACCTACAAACATAAGAGTCACAACTGCTCCCAACCGCCTGGAGCCAATTGGGATACGTACGAGTATGTTGTGAAGCTGAAGCAAGTCGGGAGGGGGAAGGAGATGGGGAAAAGAACAAATTATTTTTCATTAAGTATTCCCAAAAAATGCATTATTTGTTAAATTAGAACGTTTCCTATCGTTTTTTGAGTAGAAAAATAATTGTGTTTTTTGTGTACTTCAGAAAAAATATAAGCGTAAAATACATTTTTTTATTATTTAGAAATGATTTTTTTAACACAGGAGGACCTGGGGAAAATAATTCCCTTTGGGACCTATGTTATCTTTGAGGATGCTATGTGGAGGGTCTTTTTATGAAAGGAGGAAGAAAAAGATATGGGAAAGTGAAATTTATAAGGGGTGGGTAGGAGTTTGAGGGTCAGTGTTTAAGAGTGACGGGTGTATGAATATATCCCTCCCACTGCATTTTTAGAAGCAGTAACTAGCAGTTACGAGAGATGAGAAGGTTGATAAAAATATTGAAAGAAGGGTGAATGCAGGTAACTCTATAAATGGAGGACTGAACGCCGTTGACACCAACAAAAAACTGTTAAAAGAAGCTAAACTAGCCGTCCATAACGGAGTGCTTGTACCTACCCTGATGTATGGCAGTGAGGCATGGAACTGGCAGAGGAAGGATGAAAGTAGACTGCATGCGGTAGAAATGAGATCCCTGAGGCCAATGTGTGGTAAAACCATGTGCGATCGTGTGAGAAATGTGGAGATCCGCAAAGAATGCAAGACCGATGTAAGCGTGATGTGTAAGATTAAGAAAGGGACGGTCCGGTGGTTTGGGCATGTGAAGCGAATGAACGAGGAAAGAAATGTATAGAGAATAAATTATGCAAATGTGAAGAAGAGGCAGAAGAAGTCGAGGACGCTCAAAGACATGGCACGACCAAGTGAATCAGATACTTGAGTCGGGCCATGTCAAGAGTCAGAATAATAGAAGAGCATGTATGAGACGATGTATGAATGTGAACGAGGCAATGAATGTGTGCCAAGAGCGAGTCGTTTGGCGGTCCGTCCTCTCTGCCTACCCCTGCCGCAAAACGGCGTGATGGTTAGTTAGTTAGTTAGTACCTAACTAGCAGTTTTTGCTGCTAGGCTCTGCGGGGGGCGGACAACCCGGCAATAGCTTTGTAATAAAATCCACGTACTTTCCCTCAGGGCCTATGTCATCTTTTGGGATGCTGTGTGGAGGGTTTTTTAAGGAAAGAAGGTGAGGAGAGTTCTGGGAAGAAAAAGGGTTACCGGGGTGGGTAGGAATCTGGGGTTCAGTGCGTCCTGGTCATCCGCCTCCAAGACCTAGACAAACCTCACCCCATGAACCCGGGCACCCCTGCTAAATCACCAAACGTAGCGAACCACTCGGGGTGACCTATGGCAGAGATGTTGATTATCCAGTAAAGGTTCCCGGGGCGGCGGTACCCATTCCCGCATCTACTAATGTCACATAACAAAGTCGGTATTTGCTTCTTATTAAACATGTGTAATAATTACCCACGGGGAAATCTATATGTAATTGCTTTTTGTGATTACCTTCAATTTTATACTTAACTGATTTATGTACCTAACCTGTGTTGATTTCCCTAAAATAAAACAAATAGGAATGACAGTTTACAGAATAATTAAAACGATAAACAAAAATTTAAAAATTAATTTACCTGAGAATAAACGTGTATTACCTATGTTACGCAATAAATATAATTACATATTGATAAAAAATAATTATATTTGTTGCGTAACAATTATTTTTTACTAATATTATTAACTTATAATATGTTACGCAATAAATGTAATTATTAATAAAAAACATATTTTAATAAATAATTAAATGCGTAAACACCCCTTTCATTGTAGAAATATATTTTGTAAATTGACACGCTGTAAAAGCATTGTTCAAACGAACTGTCCCCGGGCCGCGCTTTTCTACGAGGTGGCGTGGCGCGTGGCACACTCGGACGGCACGTGATATATGGCCGATGTAACAGTAATAAAACGAAGGGCCGCAATTCGGCTCTCGTTGCATCCCGCATCCGCATGAACTGTACATCATAATTATGAAGTTATTCATTGATATCTTATTAACCGCCTGTTTAATTATATCATTTTTAAATACTTGTTGTCGTGTTTCTTTTTTTTAATGTAACCAAAACGATTTTTAAACCAGATAGGTATATTTATGTTTGAAATACTGAAGTTGCAAAAAAGCATCTGCAGCCAAGACCCCAACGGACCTCACCCCATGAACCTGGACCCACTGTTAAGTCAACACAACGCCATCTACTTTAATAACGCCATTGCCTAACCTTTATTACCAATGCCATCTGTTAATTTGCATAGCCCGCTGCTCGCTGTGTTCACCAATTTACACAAAACCTTGACAAATTATATACCTAAACCTTTCTCATAAATCACTTTATCTATTGGTGAAAACCGTGTGAAAATCTGTTGCGTAGTTTAAAAGATATAAGCGTACAGACAGCGGTAGCGACTTTGATTTATACCATTATACGTCAATGATACTATGTAATAAAGTTATAAGATACGCCAAAATCATAAAAACCAGAGCCAATTCAGTACTTTCATGAAGATATCCGTAAACTGGGTACTTGAAAATATAAAAATCCGCAGAGATACTCGTATCAAAAACATATTAATTTTGTTGATCTGTGTAATTATTGGTTAATTTTTATTTTTTCTTACATTAGCTCCACACCTGAGAAAAAATCCCTAAATGCCTTTGTCATCTTTTGGGATGCTGTATGATGGGTCTTTTTAGGGAAAAGAAGGAGTAGTTCTGGGAACGAAAAAGATTTTTGTTCATATGAAGATTATGAAGCAGTGATGTGACATTATAATTTAAAATAAAACAAAACTTTGTAAGCACCACTTTTATTTTTATACTTTATGCCGAGCGGGTTTCGCTACAACCGTAGCTTCTTCAGGGCAGTATAATACTTTACTAAAAATAGTTACATGTATAAAAATTCCATAAAAGTCCTATACTAAGATTGTTCCCTATTGACAAAGAACACGCTCGTTCCCTTCCTAATTCTCCTTCTACAGTTATGCCGTCTTCCTATCCCACTTGATGAGTCCATCCCAATCTGTTTGTTAAATCATATATATTATTATCTGTAACACACATGACTAATTTCGAACATCTTTGATTTCGAAAACATTTGTATGGCTTAGCACCTCTATAGTAGGTATAACTCTATGATTATGTTTATGACTAATGAGTCTAATGACTAATGAATGACTAATGACTAATGACAGCTTTCATTTTTGTTCTTCGCGCTATGAGAAAAATGGTGAAATGCGAAGTTGTAAATTAATTAATATTAAATACTTTCTAAAATTATTTTTCGATCAAAATTACTTATGATTTGTCAATAATGTCTTAGCAAAATAAGTATGTAAAAAAATCTGAAATATATCCGTTTGTAAGTGCGCAAATAAATAAACAAACTGACCAATTTTCGCCAAGAAACACATGTACGTATATATTTTTTAATAATTTTATTTAAAATAAAATTAACAATTTGAAACATAAGTATGCTAGATAATGTATTGATTTATTTTACTGCATAATTATATGATTTGAAATGGGTGTTGTATAATGCAAAATATTTTTTGAATATTTAACAAATCTGCCAACGACCTATGGTATAACCTTATTATACTAAAAATGAACATTTTTTCTCAAAATTTAAAACATAACTATGCTAGAAAAAAGAACAATCTTTCGAAATCAGTTTACTTATAATTTTTTGTCATACGTCTAAAATCTGATTTAAAAATGACATATTTCTGGTTTTCTCTGGTTGGTGAAAATAAATTTGTACAGGTAGGTATAACAGTAAAAAAATCACACTTGATACACGCGACGCTACGTGTGACAAGTGTGTTCCTGAAGCATCTAGGTTCTTCCATAGAAAATATGTGGGTATTGAGTCGACCCGAGCAGCCGTGAAACATCCAAACGTTCCACGACATTATCACGTGATTCCACGACATTATCACGCCAAAAACGAATGCTAATAAATGCTAAAATAAGACCGGCGTGGCGCACAGTGATTATATTTTTAAATTTCTTGGCCAATATTTTCATATGATTTTGAAAGTCGTTATTTTATTGGTCAAATTTCTTACATTCTCAAATATGATTGTATAAAGACTGTTCAATGCAATAAAATAAAAATGATTTGACGGAGAGAGAACTCATTTTTATAAACATTTAAAACAAATAAAAAACATTTCAAATAGTTGTTTTTAATATTTATATTGAGCGCATTTTAATAAACAGCACAGTTAAAAAAATATATTTAACCACAATTAAAAAAATACTATGAAGACTTTCGATACTTTAAATTTTAAATCATGAAAAATCTAAAAAAAACATTTACTTTAGGTACATTAGTAAGTACAACACATTTGTCCATTTGTTTCTTGTTAGAGCATATTTTTTTATTTTTCACAGTAACTGAATAATTTCCCTCAGGGCCTACGTCGTCTTTGGGTGAATTTGCCATGGAAAGGTTTTTTTTAGAAGAGGACAGAGTGAACATGTCTACTTTGAAATGTTACCAATCCGAGATCGGTAGCCACTAATTAAAGCATTTTTGCATATTAATTCAGGATAACTAATTTGTGGAATACGAAAATCAATCAAGTTTGGCCAGGAACTTGCATAAATAAATCATAGTGCGATAGCAAAAAACAGACCCCACCCTCAGAGTAACAATATAGAGACCCCACCGTGAGTCGATCACGCGTAGTCCGAATGATTTGGAGACATATTATTTAATACAGCGTTTCCCAAACTTATTCCCGTAACCCTTAAATTGTTATATTTGTACAGGGATATGCAAAATTTTAAATCACTTAATTTTGCGTATTGTTTAAATAAAACAGAATAATATCTACACATTTTTTAACCTACCTTTTTAACGCGATAATTTGGACATGTAGAGCGGAGAAAGGTAGGGTAGACTGGGGATGGTTGAAACACTTTTACTTTAACTAGGTGTAGTAATATTTCTTTTGTATTTATGGATAAGATGTTTACACTAGATGTTCTATGATCTATCTAGTTATCAAATTAAATTTATTGGATGGCCACAACTCGAACAGGTAAGCTACAATAACCACTTAAAGACGATGGGGAAATCTGTCAATTATCCCCGTAGTGTGGACGATTGAAACAGTATGTGGTGATAATTGAAACACTCTAAATATCTTTGGAATAATTGGAGTAATTTTAATCAATGTTAAACATTTTCATTATTAAAACAGTACTCAATGAGATCACGAATAGTGATTAAACAAATCACAAGTATTTTAAAAACTATAAACATAAATTGTCTTGAAATATATTTTTTTATTATTTGTATTTAAGTGCTCTTAGTTATACTAACTATGAGTATTTGGCATAATCAACATAGTTTTACTGCGATATTATCCTGGAGCAGAATAGAACGGTATTAAAAATAAGTTTTTTGCTTTCATACAAAAGTGCTTGTTTCAACCATCACACTGTTTCAATCATAACAATGTAGAATTTACCTCTGAGTAGAGAGCATTTTTTCTGTGTAAAATTCAAGAATTAAGAAGTCGAAAAAATATGTGTAATTCCCACGCGGTAGAAGAGAAACATACAACAAACTAAAGTAGAAAAGAGTGGGGACTACGAAGCACTTTTTTTTATCAATGTGAAGGGTGATTGTTTTAATATTTTTGTCCTCCGATTGCAGTGCACCTTTTCATTCTATTCCGGCCGTCCCATTTTTGTGCCGTGAATCTGGCCTTGCCAGGTTGTACCGTGTGGTCAAATCAAATGCCAGTTGTCTTAAATCTTTTGAAGATAGCCCGAAATAGGTAAATGTCGGCTGTTTTTGTAGCGTAGTTTGCAATCTCAGTTTCTTGAGAAGGGAAACATACTTTCTTCATATTTTTTTTCTCTGTTGTTAACTTTTTGTGCTTACATAATTGATAAAACAATGTATACTATTAACGTTGATTTTTTAAAAGTTATAAATTAAAAAAAAATCAATAAAGATATGTTATTACGAAATGGTCACGTGAGGGTGTGTGACGTTGAATGTGGTCGAATGAGATCGACTTCATCATCCAAAATCACAGAAGTTCACTATTCAAGATCACAGAAGTACATCTAGACTTAAATACATAATGATTTTATGACTTTTTTGAATAATACATAATGATTTGAATTTCTGACCTCTTTTCATTATAACTTTTAAATTTTCTCTCAGTGTGGACGATTGAAACATGGTTATGATTGAAACGTTGCAATCATCCCCACACAAATTGTTTCAAACATCCCCACGCTGCATTTTCTACTTCAAAATCAAAAATAAGCCTTTCAAATAGACATTAACGCCACGCAAATGCATTATAAATACTCATAAATAGATAAAGAAGATAGTGTAATGAAACATTCGTCAAGCTGCGAGAGTAAAATGAGTTATAAGAAAAACAAAAATGTCTTAAATACCTATTTACTTTTTAGTGCGAAATCCAATAATGTCTCCTATGCACGATTGAGTCACTCGCTGACTAGTGAGCTTTTGTAGAAACATCCCAACACACCTGATGGAGTTTCGAGTGTTGTGTCACACTCTTAGGTATTATAGTTTTCGAGTAAATTGAGATGTTTCAATCATAACCTGTTTCAATCGTCCCCAGTCTACCCTATTTCAGGAGATTATATAATACGGAAGATTGATTTGCGATACAAGTCAGGGAAGATAGAGGAAGTCATGGCACGATCACCTGAATCAAATTCCTCATTTTACAGTTTAGTACAGGTTTAGTAGTTTGACGGCCTCCATAGCCGAGTGGTAAACGGTAATGGTAAGTGGTTCGAAACCCGGCGTGCGCAAATACATTTTATTTGATTAATTTGTGTTATTTCACAAATTCCTCATTTAAAAATAATATTAAGTATATTTGCGGCACGTTCCAGAGTGGAAGATACTCTCAGTATCGCCCTGGTGTAAGACCACCATTCAGAATTGAAACGTTGCTTGAAATGGCTTAAGCCGTGTTTAGTGACCAGATCTGAATAGCCAGGTACTTCCCAACCTTCCTCTTTCCCATCTCTTTCCCCTCCCCGCTACATTGAGCCTCACAACATACCCCAATTGGGGATGCCATAGTCGCACTGGCTCCAGACGAGAGCAGTTGGGACTCTCGTGTGGTATTACATACTAAAAAAAATTTATAAAAAAGGATGCACATAATATTATACATCGCATTTGCATACATTGCATTAAATATTGCATTTCGTTGCCCCAAACAAAATACCAGATCGAACGATTTATTTAGAATACCACACAGTAAATCAAAATACGCGCAAAACTCTGTAATAATACGTATCTGTGAAACTTACAATGCCTTACGAGATGTAGACATTTTCAACCATGACTTGAAATCATATAAAATGCAGCTTAATATAGATATTAATAACTTAAAATACTTTTATTTTTCTTTTTTGTGAAAATTTATAATATTATTATCCGTAGTAAATAGTATAACTATGTTTGTTAATAACTTTACTTTTTTTCTTTATTACGTTTTATGTTTTTCCTTATTATGTTTATTTTTTTGCCACATAAGTTGAATAGGTAAAATAACTATATCAAAATTTTAACTTAATTGGTCTACAACATATGAATTTTCTTTGTTATATTATCATTTTGTATGACTGTTTGTTTCCTAAATAAAAAAAATAAAAATCTCGGAGTTAATTTTTTTAATTCACTACTTGAAAAATTAGAAACGTAAATAGTAATATAAAAAAAAAATTAAAACTCAGCTTAAAAATTAAACTGAAAATTTAAACTGAATAAAATAAAAAATAAATAAATAAATAAAAATAAGAAAAAAAAATTAAACCAATATAATAACTTTTCATGGGTTGAAATTAGTGTTTGTCAACTTTAATAGGGGGGGGGGGGGGGGGGGGGTGACACCAACCGCGTTATCCATGTATGTATATTATGTTATTAGTTATTATATAAAATGTGTTGTAATTTATATATCTTCACCGATATTCTTATAATTATTTATATTCTTCTCATAACAGAATCACTAAGTTGAATAACAAATCATTATTATGCGGATTGCTTCGGTAGGTAGGTATGTGCACGGCTGTACGCACTTCCGAGTTCCGAATAAGATGCTAATAGGCAGTTAGAAACTAGAAGTCTAGAAGACGCACAATGTATCACAGCTGTGCGTGTCACCAAGTGTGTGTGCGCTTATTGTTTTGATTTTCGTAAGTGTGTGTGAACTTGGTTCGAGCGGGACAAAGCAGATATTATGAAATACCTAAACGTTCTGCGTTCGGTGCGAAATCTATCCTCTTAACATAACCTATTTAACCAAGGTTTTATTTTATTTATTTACATCACTTTCAATGACTTTTCAAAGGGCTTCTGAAATGCCGCGCGTCTGAGTTAGCCGGTCACCATATTAACTACGTGTTTCGCAATCAATGATTTCTTCATCAGGATAAAACGAAAAATATTTAGACGCGATTTAAAAAAAAATGTTCGCTTACTAATTAAGTTATTTGTTTATTGAATTGAATTGAAACGTTGCTTGAAATGGCTTTGCCCGTGTTTGGTGACCAGATCTGAATAGCCAGGTACTTCCACACCTTCCTCTTCCCCATCTCCTTCCACTCCCTAATACCTTCAGCCTCACAACATACCCCAATTGGGGATGCTATAGTCTCACTGGCTCCAGACGGTTGGGACTTTTGTGCGGTTTCACACATAAAGACGTACACAGTATCTACAGTATGATACAGTTAAAGGTATGTTAAAATATGACCTTGCTATTGTAACTATTATGTATGTCCATAGAATATCATTAGGTAATTTCGCCTGAGATTGTTCTTAAAACTTAACTACATTATACTAATATAAGGGAAGAAAGTGTACCTAGCGTGACTAAAGAAACTGGAAACGACTGGCGAAAGTGTGTAGTCACGCTAAGTACCTACACTTTCTTCTTTTTATTAGTATAATCTAGTTAATTTTTAAGAACAATCTCAGGCGAAATTACCTAATGATATTCTATGGACCATAATAGTTACAATAGCAATGTCATATTTTAACATACCTTTAACTGTATCATACTGTACTGTTTTTTTTATTTTTTTTATATGTAATACCGCACAAGAGTCCCAACTGCTCCCCTCTGGAGCCAGTGCGACTATGGCATCCCCAATTGGGGTATGTTGTGAGGCTGATGATAGGGGAGGGGAAGGAGATGGGGAAGAGGAAGGTGGGGAATTACCTGGCTATTCAGATCTGGTCACTAAACACGGCTTAAGCCATTTCAAGCAACGTTTCAATTCTGAATGGTGGTCTTTCACCAGGGCGATACTGAGAGTATCTTCCACTCTGGAACGTGCGCAAATATACTCAATAAATTATTTTAAATGACTTATTGTGAAAAAACACAAATTAATCAAATAAAATTTTGCGCACGCCGGGATTCGAACCCGCGGCCTCCCGTTTCATTGTCCTGAATCCTACCACTGGACTATGGAGGCCGTCGTCTTTATGTGTGAAACCGCACAAAAGTCCCAACCGTCTGGAGCCAGTGAAACTATAGCATCCCCAATTGGGGTATGTTGTGAGGCTGAAGTTATTAGGGAGTGGAAGGAGATGGGGAAGAGGAAGGTGTGGAAGTACCTGGCTATTCAGATCTGGTCACCAAACACGGGCAAAGCCATTTCAAGCAACGTTTCAATTCTGAATGGTGACCTTACACCAGGGCGATACTGTGAGTATCTTCCACTCTGGAACGTGCCGCAAATATACTTTATACTATTTTTAAATGAAGAATTTGTAAAATAACACAAATTTAATTAATTTTCGCACGCCGGGTTTCAAACAGTCAAACATACACAGTCAAATAAATAAATGAATCTCTGGCTTGCCATTGAAGTAAAATCATTTATTATTTCATAGTGCTTTCACACAAACGAAGTAGGTATTTAAATCCGTAAGTCTAAACTTAAACTTTAGGTTGCACAGTTTACACCCGCGCTGTGCAAGCGGGTTCCCTACAGAGCAGAGCATCGGACCTTCCCATATACCTACTTACATATATTTGTATATTATAGTTAAAACAACTCGAAATAAATACCTCGATACAAATTATAATATATATTGCCGTTCAAAGATGGCGCCACTTCCGTTCGCATCTCGCACACGAACGCTTTCAGCAGGTAAGTTTAAACCCAAAATTTCCTAGCTTCTTCGGCCTGTTGGATAAGATCAAAGTGAACTAGTGAAGTATCTGTTTTACTGTTTTTAGTTTTTATAATTCTTATCAGCTCAATATCTGATAGTTCGCGCAATGCGGGACCGGTATATCAAACTGATTTTTTAAATGTAAATAATGTAGTGTGTAAACTGACGGGATTTTCGGGGGGCTTGCCCCTTGCCCCACTCCCTACTCCTAATTTTGTATCAATATTCAATTGGGACGAAGTTCTGGGTTGTGTGGTGTACCGGGTACCCTCATTTACATATACATTTAAACAAATTAATAACAAAATATATATCAGCTTCTCAGTAGCCGGGCCTACAAGGCCTACTGTACAGGGCCCGCAGATAAATGAATTTGGCAGCCACCTCTGGTGTGGAGCTCCAAAAAACCCTTGACCTGCACCGGCAAATAGTCGGGAAACGCGCCCAACATATGTACACGGTTGAAATTTGTCACGCGAGAACGGGTCGCTTCTACGACTCGTTCCGGGTTCATCAGCTCGGCTGCGGAATGATTTGCCGACCTCTGTGGTTCCTCCCTCCTACAAAATGGGTCTCTTCAAGGCCAATGTTCCCTCCTGCCTCTCCTCAAAATGACCCTCCACACAGCATCCCCAAAGATGATATAGGCCCTGAGAGAAATTATTTCCTCCGGGCCGGGGAGTTAATGTTAAAAAAAGTCATTTATTAATGTTACCTATGTATAAAAAAAATCATACAAAACTTTTATTTTTATGTGACACCTCACAAGAGAGCCCCCGTCCTTACATTGTATAGACAGGGGAACTATGTCACCACCCGGTTGGGCAGCGTTGTGAGGCGGGTTAAGATAGGGGCTGTAGGAAGGGATTTGTTAATGCGGGACTTGAAGAGGCCCGGATTATATGAGGGAGGAAAAACAGATACCGGTAGCTCGTTCCACATACGAGCCGACTTACACAAAAACGAGTCGAAGAAACGACCCATTCTCATAAAGCCAACATCAACTGTGAAAGGGTGTTCTGCTGGCGTCCGTTGAGTTGCACGCACGTGTACCGGTGCACCGGGGATCAATGCTGCAAGCTCCTTAGAGCAGGCTCCATTGAAATATCTGTAGAACAGACACAGCTAGCCCATATTGCGTCTGTGCATTAGAGATAATTATTTGCACAAAGCAAAATATAAAATATTATTTTTATTGAATTATTTCAAAGCAAAATATTATTTTTATTTAACATTTTAAAGTTTGTTCTTAATATACCATGTTAATTTATTAATATATTAGGCCTATTGGTTAAATCGACTAGTTAAGTAGACTTATAAAAAAGCAAAAATATACCTATATCAGAAACAAACAAAAAAATGGCCAAGAATTACAAGTACGGTCTATGCTTGGCGACAGTCGACACTCTTCCATGCCATATGTCTATGGTTAAAACATTGTAGCTATCTAAGAAAGGAAAAAAAGGGTTTCTAAATTTGCAAGCCTATGATTAATTTCAAATTGTGTAGGTATATATTAATTGAAAGATTTGACTTGAGGACGAAACTAGACATTTTTTATCATCATAATTATTAGAGTCATCTAGCGACAAGATTATAATGACTTTTCATTATTGCAATAGTAGTTTCCTACTTACCGTAGGTCTCAAAGTATGCTTTACATACACGAAACACCTCTTTGTGTAATGCATTCTTTGAGACCACGAGTCAGTTTATACATAAGGCATAGTTTGAGGACAGTCCCCAAACTATCGTGTATATCGAAAATCGAAATGTCTTCAAACTATGTGTTAGATATATGTTTCGATATATATTTAAAACGGAACATCATAGACGTATATAGCTGTGTGGGGGTGGTTTTTAAGGGCGGCTGCAACAAAATGGCGAAAAAAAAAAAGTGTATAAAAGTGTATATAATTAGGCTCAAAGTATGCGTTACACAAATATATATATATATATATATATATTTATATACAGGGAGTAACAGGACATACCTGAGGGATTTTAACCAGCGATTCCTGAGCATATTTGGAGTAAAAAATGTACAAATGCCATTTTGCTGTCTGATGACATTTTTTTCTATTAACAACAAAAAAAATATGTTTCATCGTTTTATACAAGTGATTCAAACAAAGTAACATTGTTTTATTTATTAAAATAAGTTTCAATCACATGTCGCTACTGTTCCCATTGCTATGGAATGTATCCCGTCGCGATGAGTTTGAGCGATACGCGCGTTATTTCGTGTATTAACAAGACGCAACGCTTATCAAATGACCGCTAGGCTATAAACGGCTCTCCCAACTAGTCAGTGGTAACGTGTGATGGAAAAATATTTTTAATGTTTTTAATTGAAATAAAATGTCACCGGACAGCAAAATGACATGAACATTTTTTACTCCAAATATGCTCAGGAATCACACCCTGTATACAGTGATACTCTTTTATCAAATTGTTCAAGTAAAAAAATATTTTTATATTGTGTACCTTACAAGGATGTTTTTCTGTATTATTTACCGTGATATAGTTCGCAGTAGTATGGTTTTGACAATATTTTTTATAAACTGATGCAAAACTAGGTATAGAAATAATTTTAAATTGTAAATTGGGGGAAAGTTTTGTATGATAATGTGTAAGGTAGGCGCGCTGTTGGCACCACTTTACAGAGCTTAGAGTGGGAACTGAATGGCCACTCCTCTACGCTGGTAGCACCTATGTATCTCTTAGAGAATGCTTCTGCCTAAACCAAATAGCAAAGTACGTCACAAAGGTAGTCACTGTAAGTTATGTTGCTTGTTGTATGTTGGGATCCCTCATGATCGGCACTTGAATATTACTGGATGAACCACAAGCTGTAACATGCTATAAACAACAATAAGAAATAGGCATTAGCGTTACGATTGTAACGATACAAAATTTTAAGACTGACTGATGGCGGCTGTCAGCGGACAACTATCGGCCGGTGTAGGTACCCAATATGTAGATAGTACCCAATGTGTGAATTCAACCAGTAAGTTTGAATAAGGAACTCCACTGAAAAATATTATGTATTTAAAAAAATATGTTCATATAGACCATAGATTCTCAACCTTTTTTTGCCCACCGCCCCCTTTGACAATATTTTTTTTTTCTGGCGCCCCCCAACTGCTTTTACATACCATCTTGGGGGGGGGGGGGGCGATGGGTTACGGCTACTATCCTATTTCTGAGAAGAAGATTGTTAATTAAAACGCGTACTTAATTATATACAGAAGTATTTTTATTAACATAGAAAAGCTATTGAATTTATAACTTATTTAATGAGATGGTTGAATTTGATGCATTTTAAGAAGTTTATATTAGGCTCGATTTTACTTAAAGCCGCGTTCAGTAATATGGAGCCTATTTCTCTTTTTGGTTACCAACGTTGCTACAGCACTGAATCCACGTTCAGCTAAATAGGACGATGGGAATGCTATTAAAAATCGTTGAACTATCGACCATAATCCTGGGTACAGTTGCGAAATCGGCTTCTGCAGCCAAAACTCTTGGTAGCCATTCTTAAATTTATTAATTCTTCATTTGTCGTCAGTTCTATTAGTTCTTCTTCTAACTTGGATGATCCTGCTGTTTTGACATTTGAAAAAGGATCCAAAACCCAATCTGGTATGTCCATGTTTAAAATATCCGGGAATCGTTCCTTAAAATCACTGTGGAGGTTTTCCAAGTGTTGACTGTAAACAAGCAAGTCGTCGTTCTTGAATGATACTGCAGATAAATTTGGGAAGTTATTAAATTTCCGTCTGCCGATATTTCTTTTGTATAATAGCAGTTTTGATACAAAAGCTGCAACACAATTTTTTGTCTTAATCAAATTTAAGTCGTCGCCTTGAAGTTGGAGATTGACATCATTAAACAATTTATACAGGTCTGTCAAGTACGCAATATCGTTCTTCGATGAGGTGAGGTTGTCGCGCAATTCTGTGTCTTTGTTTCCTAGGAACTCTATCACAGACTCAAACAGATTGTAAAATCGAGTCAAACATGAACCTTTTGACAGCCAGCGCACCTCTGTGTAAAGCAGCAATCGGTTGAAATCTTCATCATTGACAATGCAAAGCTGTCCAAATAATCTGTCATTCAATGAGTTACTTCTGATTTTATTAACTGCTCTGATAACATATTGCAGTGATGTATGGGGGCGTTCACTCAGATTTTTCGCAACCAAATGCTGGCGATGAATTACGCAATGTACAGCAAGCAAGTCAGGAACTTTATTTTTTTAAGCACGCTATGAAGCCTTTGTGACGCCCTGTCATAGCTGGGGCGCCATCCGTAGCAGCTGACAAAATATTATTTGAAGAAATTTTCTTTTCGTCACAAAACTTTTCCAGTGTATTAAATATGGTTTCTCATTTTGTACCTGTTTCCAAATTTGTAACAAACAATAATTCTTGACATATTTTCTAATCTTTGATGAATCTCACGTATGACAATAACAATGCTTCATTGGTTAGTAAAGTGGACTCATCCAGCTGAATTGAAAATCGACAAGACTGCAGATGATTGCACAATGATTCTTCAATGTTTTC
Source organism: Limnephilus lunatus (assembly GCA_917563855.2). Taxonomy (NCBI): domain Eukaryota; kingdom Metazoa; phylum Arthropoda; class Insecta; order Trichoptera; family Limnephilidae; genus Limnephilus; species Limnephilus lunatus. The sequence continues at coordinate 60,782,081 of OU830601.1, forward strand.
AGCCATTTCATCAATTGAACTATTGCTCAGAGGAATTTTTCGGATAATATCTGCAGCTGGTTTATGGAGCACAGTGGTTATTACTTCTTATACTGCTGGTAAAATTAAATCTTCCCCAATAGTATGTGGTTTGCCTGTTTTAGCAATCAACAATGAGATATTGTACGAAGCTCGAAGTCCATCATCGTCTTGCTTAGAAGCTGTCGAAAATTGTTTTGATATATTTGGCTGAATTTCGTACTTCTTTTTCATGTCTTGAAAATAGGTCACATATTTGTCTTTCTTATCCGGGTGGATTTTATTAAAATGATCTTGAAGCCTAGAAAGGCTTCATCGCTTCATTTGAAAATGTTTTTCGACAAATAAGGTACATTGGCGGTGATGGATTTGTAGGATTTTCGATAAATCCGTATTTAATATAATCCACACCATATTGCCGTATGAGAATATAGGGTAATACAGACAGGTAATCCCGTTGTACGAGATATTTCACGTGAAATCGGAAGATTTAAATTTAATTAAAAAAAATATTTTAATCAACAAATTAAAATTTTCATTCATAAAATTTAATGTAGATCTGAATGTAACGGAATCTATCAGTTCAATTTTCATTCACTTCCCGAACTCTCGAATGAATTTTCGCAAACGTGATAAAAATGATTAAAATACACACAATAACAAAAATTATCCATTAAAGTTTACTTTCCTTTATTAGTATGTGATTAGCGTGTTTTGTTTGTCTTTTTTAAACCATATTTTTTTACTTGCCAACGCCCCCCTGTGCCATCTCAACGCCCCCCAATTGTCTCCGGATCTTCTACCGCCCCCCTGAAGGTCTCAAACGCCCCCAAGGGGGCGTTATCGCCCACGTTGAGAACCTATGATATAGACCAATAAACGCTGATTCTGAATATATAAGTCTTAATAAATAATATTAAACGTACTTTTTTAAAAAAAATATTAAAAAGTGCATTTTTAATATTCTCAATAAAACACAGCGTCAAGTTGGTATGCTGTGTAATGCTCTGTGGTGACGTCACGATGGTAATCACTGTACGTCACATAAATAAACCAGGTACGTCGTTTGTATCGGAATTTAGGTATGACACAAACGAATGTTCTATATATTTCTTATTTTTTAAGATGTCTTAAAGCATATACCTTTATAGAAACTAAATAGAATTGCATTTTAGATTTTTGTATCTGACATATACGATCGTGTTTGAAAATTGTAGTAATTTTAAGTTTCAAAATGAAAAACTTTAAAAAAAAAACAGCTGACAGTAAACATATTCTATAATGGTCGAAAAATTTAGGAAAATTCAAAATTAAAAAAATACAGTCCTCTTACTTTATGAATTTGGAATAAAACTGTCACTTCACTTTTTATCTAGTTCATACAATTAAAAAGGATGAAAAAATATTTTAATGATTCCGAAAAAATAACTGGAAAAATATGACATCTTGGACTCAATTTTACGCAATTTAATGCGTTGATTTCTCTATTTTGTGTTTATTTACACATGCATAAGGCTTTTAAATTATTAAATAATATTACTTTTATAGAAGTTTTATTAAATTCACGCGGAAAAGTCGTTAAAAAAAATTTTTAGACGTAACCTAAAATCTTTTGTAAAACGAAAATAAATCACACAACAAAACACTATTTAGGACTAAAACCGAAAAAAAATTAACGCTAGCATTGGTAATTATGTTGAATTACACTAATATCACAGTGAATTGATCATTTAAACGAAAATTATCTTAAAAAACATAAAATTAACTGCAAGCATAATTCATCATGTCATTTTGTACTTGATCTCGCTATACAAGATGGCTACAACAAGATGGCTGGCGGCGCACAGTGGTTCCGAATACCCCAAAAGTTGGAAACAATTCACAGGCAGGATTAACGAGGAAAAAAAGTGATATTATTTTTCGGTATGGTTACAAAAAATAAGAATATTTGATTTAAGTAAGTTTTACTGGATTTTATTAACGATTTCTGGATTTTATTAACAAGAATTTTTTTTTTTTTTTTAAATCTTAAAATTGAAATTATTTATATCCAGATCCATGTGAAAATAAAGGCCGAGTTATTTTTTTTTTTTTTTTTCAACATTCTGATGCAGACTATGAACAATCTTCATCATTGTCGGTGCCAAAGATATTTATATAATGAATATCCGGAGGAAATATTAAATCGAAAACTTCTTTAGGAAAACGATTTAATTGTTTATTTGGGGGTTACCTGTAACTAGTTATGACAGGATCAGATATAACTAACATTAAATTAAGAACATCCTCATTAAATTTCTCACTAGAACATTTTCTAGAATAGTTTTCGCGATATTTTAAAAAATCTTTCTTCCGAGCTTCCGGAGCCTCTTATGATAATCTTAATCGGGCGGAAATATCTGGTGAACGATGGGCAAGGATTTTGCTACAATAGTCAGACTTCCTGCAAACTAATCGCATATGTAGGTACACTTGAAGATATAAAAATACTAGAATAATCGCATCCTCTCACGTCCTAATGAACATCTGTTTTTAAGAAGAGCGATTATCTTCAAATTTTTTGTACACTTGTCTGTTAAAAGATGAACGCCTAGAATAATGTCTTCTAATAATTTTGATGCAACCGATTGACCGAAAAGTGCACCTCTTTCTCAAATGCCAAATGAGAAAGTGGTGCACTTTTCCGAAGATCTTCAGTTTTCAAGCGCTTGGATCGGTCAGAACTACATTCAAATTGTGTTTTTGACCACGACGTGCCGTTTTTAGGGAAAATCGCGTGCAATATAAAACCAATCGGAGTCTCAAGTCACTTTTTTTTATTTTCCATCATAAATCTAGCTTCATCTCGACTAGCAATTTTCCATCTTTTTTTAAAGCAAAATTTGAAGCCCGCGATCTTTTTACAGAGTTTAACCAACCCCTCTTTAAGGCAATTGGTGAGGTTTATAAGTTTTTTTTTCAAATATAAAAATGTTTTTCCATCTGTTGACACTTTTAGTTCATCACTATGTCAAATAACTCCTTTTGTCTGAAGAAAAAATCCTTTGAAACCGAACCTGTGACAATAATGATATTTATGAAGCACTCAAATTTTACAGTAAGTAAATTACGTAAAAATTACTGGGCCGTAGAGACGCAAAAATAGGTAAGATTTTTTTTTTATTACGGAATATTAAACTAAATTAAACCTTAACTATTTCAGAAATCGTCGTATTTTTTTTTAATTCACGAGATGTTTTTTTAAAAAAGATATCTTTAATTTGTCATATTAAATATATGAAAAAAATACTTTACATCTTTAGGTATTGGATCCATGTTGAAAAAAGATTGCCAGCAAGCGGTGTAAAAAGTTATTAGTCCCTAAATGTTATATAACAAACGTTGCATTTTCACACAAACGTCCTGACTGCTCGGGAAGTCATTCTTTGCTGACGTGTTACGCAGTGACGAAACGTTTTGATGAGTTTGGTGGTATGGGGAAAGATGCGCTGTATGTGGTGTCAAGATATAGAAACAAAATTTAGTGATCCCTGCAATTTGAAATTTCGAATTGTTTCCAACTCTCCCATACTAGTAAAACCATTGTGCGGCGCCTGCGCAGATAGATCTATGTGAGATTCAGGGAGACCAACATAAAAATCAAAAAATGCGTATCGTTACTAAGTAGGTGAACTGTTGATGACGTCACAAAATACATCTTAAATTTGGCGGGTTTTTGAGGGACCTTGAAAAATTGAAACTTTGACAATTATTTTAACTATTAAAACTAACTCTAAAAAAAAAAAAAAAAAAATGCAGTTATGTAAGTTAGAAGGTCATTATTCATAAAAAAAAAATAAAAAAAATTGGACTGGACTTCTCTATTATAGTCATACTATTGGTGAAGCAGATCAAACCTGTCGACCAATTCGGCATTACTATTTACGGCGGGAAAACGCGAAATAGGGGAAATGTTAAACCGAAGCTTTACTGTAATTTAAGTGAATTTATTTCTCTAAGAATTAATTTACTGTGAATTTATTTGTAGGTTTATGGATCTGCAGTGACATTCTACGAAAACTACGACCACAATTTTCTGACCGATGCTCAGATGGAGAGTTTGAGTTGGAGGAAAGGCATTTCTCAGGCAGAGTATTCAATACACGTCAACAAGAGTATTTGTCTACTATCTCATTGGCCCTTCAGTGACACATTTGAGAGGTGGCTGCTGTATATCTTGGTAAGAAATCACTTGACATACTCTTTTATTTCCCTCAAATTTCATACACAGTGAAAGTACACTTATTCATCCTCTTTCTGGACATGAATAGCTACAGTAAAAGCAGGAAAATGATTTTTCTTTAGTATGACTTTTGAATGTGTAAATTTATGCTTGATTTCTGAAAACATGAATAGCTGCAGTAATAGCATGAAAATGGTTTTTCCTTATTATGAGTGTGAATGTGATCGACTGAGGGGTTCCACGACAACTCAATAAAGGCATTTCAACACCCCAATTCATCACTTTAATAACTTTCAAAGTAGGTGTTTGATTCTGAGTTGTCCGGTCACCCAACTGAGGATGACTTATCACATAAAAAAAGCATACCTCAGAATTTTAATAAGGAGACACATAAACCGAATAAAGTGCTATATAGCCAATGAATTCACCTATATTTCAATAATCATTTCATATTTTTAGGATTTATAAAAAAATATTAAATCATAAACATTATAAACGGAAATATTCTCTGGGATTTCTAGCTATAAACTTGAATTTTGCATCCACATTAAATATTTTCTATGAAGTTTCTATATGGTCTAATTCATGATCACGTATACAAGTATATATGTATAAGAAAACTGAAATTTGATATGTTTTCAAGTGTTTTAATGTTTCGTTTAAAAAAACTTTTGACACAAATTTTGGTCAAGGAATGCCAATATTTCATTACACTAAATTGGAATTTTTAACATACTCACCAAAAATAACTGCAACACATCAGACATATACATTCATTATCTTTAATCCACAATACCAATTAACTTGATTATTGCTTTATTTATTGAAAATAATCCATTCTCAAACACAGTCGATTCGGCAAATCTATTACGCAGTAACTTATGAATGCGACCACGAAAAATTTTGCATTGCAAATATTCACTGTATTTTTAAGTCTCACAATATTCAAACACGTTAAATACATTGATAATTCAATCATTATTACACTGGTAATCCAATAAAACATAATCAAAAATTACATTTTATACTCGAGCACTCTGACAGCGACCGTTTTATTTTTGTAATTGAGTTTTTGTTAACATGAAGATTCCTGTAAAGAAACAAAGAACAGTGACACCTATTGATTATTAGCAGAAGTAGGCTATTCAGCTTTCATATAACGTCAAGTGTAGACTGCGGGAATATTTAGAAATATTTCAAAAATTTTTTTAAAGAATCTAGGGAAAATTGCCAAATTTGGCAGGAAAGCAATCCGTGGTCTTTTAAATAGTGCCAGATTGTGACATAAAGCGCTTGAGTGGTTATAAGGTTTTCTAAGAGACTGGAAAAAATCTTCTCATGTAGGAAAAGCTTTATACGTATATGGGATTATTTGGCCAATTTGCATTCTGTTAAAAAGAACTTCTTATGTTGGAACTTTATAAGTGGGTTTCACTGTAACATGCATCGATTTTTTTTTTAAATGTGCCTTACTGAATGTAAATTGATTGATGGTTATTTATATATCACCCCTGTGGATTTCTTTTTATTTCAGGATATGTCATGTTCGAAAGAACCATTGTCAGTTCCAGTAGAGAGGTATATCACTCATTTGCTGGAAGAAGTACCTTTCCCTGAACCGAGGATTCTAATTCAGGTAAGTTTAAAGTTGTAAGGTAAAACTTACCCAGTAAAGTTGCTGTTAGCTTGCCGGGCGCATTTCTGGCAACGTTGCTCGATTTTGATTTGACCTGTATCCATGGAAACCATTTGTAAACAATGTAACAAGATCGAGAGTTAATAATAATAATAATAACTGGACAATTTGTAGAGCGCCGTTTTTGTGAAAAATCACCTCAAGGGCGCTAGGCGTTAGACGTTAACAATGTACTACAAAATCGTATGTTTTAAACCAAATTCAAAAAGTGAACTGCACTGAAATATTAATACGAAGTCACGTTTTGAATGATAAAATTATTATAAACTAATTACACTTAACTAATGTCATTATGTCCACCTTCAGCTTGTAGGTAAGCATTAATCATGTAAACTTAAAGTAATTTATTTACAATTTGTACGTTGTGGCATTTCTCATCTGCGGTGTTCTGAATACATAACCGGAGTTCTTCGACGGTTTTTACTTCATTGGCATTAACCATCCTTCGCTCCCAAAAAGAAAAATCTAACGGGGTCAAGTCTGGAGACCCTATCGGCCATGGAGAATAACACCCACGTTATTTCCATTGTTTGCATGTGCATTATCACAATAATTCAATAACAAAATTATGCACAAAAGAAGCACAATTTTAACCACTCCGATCTATTGCGAATATGCACTTTTTACGTCTTAAACGAAATGTCAGATTTACGAAAACTTTGTGTTATTTCCGCTTCACAATTAAAGCTCTATAATTTCTGAACATAGCCGAATACTAAAAACTGTTTTGAAGGGTTACGAAATAAGCTTTCAAATTGTTATATTACAAATAAATATTAACATTTGTAAATATTAAAATTTACAACGCAAACATAAAAAAAGTGTAAAAATAACTCACGTGATGTTTTTATGTGAAAACGGTACTAAAATCACAGATAATGTAAAAAAAAAACTTATTCTGTTGTATAATTGTATAATAAACATTTTAGTCACCTCAATTTTTCAGTCAGGCAATTTGGCGGGTAAAATATGTATCAACCGTGTATCTGACAGAACAGGTCTTTTTATATATTTCTATGGACAAATTGAATAGGGATGTGCAGCTTGATTTATTATCGACCTTTTACTTTTTGTTTTAGGGATGTCAATAGAACAATAAACAACGATTTCTGTGGAAACATACACATTGACGTGAAAACACGCTTATTGTACTTGACTTCTATTGTCATATTAACGTGTATATCTGCTTACGTTGCCGAGTGGTTAACAGTTAGATAAGTCTGAGCTAAATAAACACAAAATTAATAGTAAGTCTTTGAAGAAAACACGCACTGAATAAACATTTTCTTTTAAGTAAGTTTTAATAAATTACACACCAGATGAAGACACACTAAGTTATGATTATAACGACAGAGTTTTTGAAGTCAAACACTAATAGGGACATTAAATTATCAGATCTGCTTTGCGAATGAAGTAATATTTTTGACATGGCACGCACTGCAAGTGGGAACATTTAGTTTGCATTCAAAACACTGACTGACAGTAGATTTGGCAACAATGGAAAATTATAATACTGGCCGCACACGCCGGACAAATTTAACCTTTTTACCTGAAAAGAACCCCTAAAAGTTAGAGTTTTGAAAAAACTTATTATTTATCTTTTTTACTTGTACTGTCATGTAGAATCACCTCCCGAAGTTAGTGCACTTTATCCCCGGACACTCTGTATAAAGGAATCAGACTACTCCATTTTCAGAAAAAGTCCTTATAGTGAAAAAAGGACTGTAAAAGAAACTTCTTAGGTAGAAAAACTAATATGGGAAGATTTAAGATATAAAATCTTTTTGGGAGGCGGGTATGCGGGAACTATTTTTTGGATAACCAACACTCTTGCCATAAAGAGACTCTAAGTGGTTCGCTACATTTGGTGACTTCGCCGTGGTGCCTCTCAGCGGACTCTCAACCCATCGTCTTGCATCGCAGTGGGAGGAATAGATTCATAGTCACACCTGGACATACTGACCTTCAGATTCTTACCCACCTCTCATACCTTTTTCCTTACAGAACTTCCTCTCCTTCCTTTCCCTAAAAAGCCCCTCCACACATCATCCCCAAAGATGACATAGGCTCTGAGGGAAATTATTTTTCTCAGGGCCTAAAAAAAAAGTGTGATTAAATGTGCCATCGTTTAATTTCAGTCTTAGAAGGACAGAAAAAACAAAACTGTTCAAGGGTGAAAACTTGTTACATTGGGAACCTTATATGTGGTTTTCACTGTATTATAAATTTTTAATTTGCAGCATTTATTTTACTGAATACTGATTGTAATTACGCAGCTCTCGGCCAGCAACATGAGCGACCGCGTGGTGCTGACGCGCCGTGAGGACCAGCCTCTGGTGCGCAGCGGCGCAGGCTTCCGCCAGCTGCTGCTCAACCTCGGCACCGACAACTGCCTGCTGGTACTGATGCTGGCACTCACCGAGCAAAAGATTCTCATACACTCTCTGAGGTGAGTCACGACTGCCAGACTCCACCGTCCACACAACGCCCAACCAACATGCATTCCCGACTTGAAAATTAATAATTTAATTATCAAAAGGGTAAAATAAAGTGAACAAAATCATTTGACCGGTCAGTGGCTGAGTTGGCATCGTATCTGGTGCCACCCTGGCGCTGTGAGTTCAATTCCTTGGCTTAGTCCTCCATCACGACGAAAGCAACATTTTCCGCTTACTTTGATGGTAGTAGGACATTTTCAAATGTTGTCAGATTATTCGTAACCCTGTGTTTGTCTTTCTATCCAAAGAGAGAAGAAAATTTGTGGCTGTAAGAAATAATATATTCAGAACGATGACTGTAAAAATCGTATCTGATAGGCCACTGGCACCAAGTGAGTGCTGGGCATTAACACCGAATAAGATTAGTAAAAAAGCTTTCTGCCAGATTTCTACTTGGGAGGAATTCTGGAATCAAACGACTTCCGGTGTCATTTTTGGGTAGCCAGCGTGCCACCTAACTAAAAGTAAAATTTGTATGTGAAATAAACAATTAACATATTCTTTAAATTAAAATTTAATCTGCCTCGCCGGGTTCTGAACCCGCGATCTGTTTGTCCGTAGCCAAGAAGCTTACCGTCGTTCCACTGCGTTTGTTACCGTTACAGTGAAACCCTCTTAAGAAGTTCTCTCTTAAGTGGTTTCGTAGCTTATGAAGTTTGGTTTTTTCGAATTGACCAATTTTTCCCACATGTAAGGTTTTCCTGCTTAAGAAGTTTGTTTTTTTCCGGTCCCTTGGAAAACTTCTTTAGAGGGTTTCACTGTATTTATTTTTCTCTAGGTTTAATATTTGTTTTTCTTTCCCAGACCCGATACTTTGACTGCCGTCTCCGAAGCCGTTTCGAGCCTCCTGTTCCCCTTCAAGTGGCAGTGTCCCTACATTCCGCTTTGTCCTTTGGGTATGCTATCTTTATTTTTAACCTTTCGATATTTATATCTCCTATCTCTTTTATTAAAAAAATCCTTCCTCAATAATTATGGACCTAATATTATTAAGCGTCGTGAAATAGCTCTTCTGGTAAATATGTGATTGTTTTTTTTTCTTACAGGCCTGGCAGAAGTATTACACGCACCGTTACCCTACTTGATAGGAGTTGATTCTCGATTTTTTGACCTCTACGATCCTCCACCCGACGTCTCCTGCATCGACCTGGATACTAATAATATTACAGTATGTTGTAAATATGAATGTTTCAATAAGACTTATTTAAGTAGGTACTTGCTTGTAGTTCCTGTGGAAGATAACGGTCGCAACTAGGATAATATGTATTCCATATAAATAAAATTGAATACTTATCCAAGACACTACCACACTATCTAGGTTACAAGCCAGTTCTTCGATCACTTGTTTCCAACGAAATAGGTAGCTGCCATTGATATGGAAAAAAAATTGTTAATTCAGAAATATGAGATTGAATAAAAATGACATTTAGCCGAATTGGTAGAGGCGTTTGTCCCGGTAAGACGAGATGTTCTGGGTTCATGTTAATTGCAACCATTTTTATTTTTCTGTGGGTTGTTCTTTTTCATATTTAGTTTAGATTATTAGTCTTATATTATTCTTCAATGATATATTACGTTTATGAGAATAACCTTCAAAAGTTATGAAAAGAGAGTTGTTCTAATGAAAATTGAATTTACTAATTAAAAACTTATTTTCAGGTATGTGAAGCCCAGCGCCATATATCTGCCAAAATTCTACCCAAAAGGCAAGCGAGGGTGTTGAGGAATACTTTGGAAACATTGTATAATAAACTTAGACCAACTGGAGGAGGTAATTTTCAAGCAATTCGCAATGCGCTATCCGATAGACTATTCATTATGTATTACACCTTTATATTTTTCTAACTTGAAGCGTACTCACTTAAATACTGTTTATTTTCTAGGCAGTATACATAGTGGACATGGACAGTATAATGGAGAACCTACCACAAGCTTAGACAGGGATTTCCAAAAGAGAAGAAAAGAGGTACACATACATTCTTAAACCAACTATGTACATCTATATGTTAAAACTCTTAACCCCTCAGGTCTTTGGTACATATATTCTGTCAGATGATCAGATTATTTTCGCTTTGCAATAAAATCCAAATAAATGGTACATTTCTTAATGTATCCAACTGTTTTGAAAGGTGGTGAAAAACACTTTCTAATTTCATTATTCAAAATAAACATACGTATAATTTTAGAAATATAAAAATTTTAATGTAAACATTAAAAAAAATTAAAACGGCTCACCTTACTTTTTTACTGATAACAAAAAATATATATATAAAAATACATATTTTATTTGAAAAACATATTACGAAAGTTATTGTCTCCTCCCTTTTTTTGTCATATAATTTTAAAATAATTAGTTAAAAATTCAAATTTTTTTCAAATTGCTGCCGGAAACTTTTATTTCATGGAGGCTTAATTTTTCTGTAGTTAACTTATAGATTTGAACATAAGACGTGATGTTTTCTGTTTCTAACATCATTTAGATCATAGGTTCGCAACGTGGGCGATAACGCCCCCTTGGGGGCGTTTCAAACCTTCAGGGGGGCGGTGGAAGACCAAGAGCAAATTAGGGGGCGTTTCAGACTTTCAGGGGGGCGGTAGAAGACCCAGAGAAACCCATCTTACCCCTGCAGTGCTCCAGATGGTTCGCCGGCAGGACGTACGTCTTTTTCGCTGCGCGCCGTAATTTTAAAATTATTAAAATGATTTACAAGTTTATCCTAATTGATATTAACGAGAAAACTAGTGCGCTTCGTTTGCTAACGACAAGCGGTGGTGGTCACAAATATCTGAGAAGTGGTTCTCGAGAGAAGTCATCTCGAATATAGAGATCAAACACGCCCTTCATAAGCGTTGGAAAACTGCCTTCAGAGTGAATACGATCTGTTTAGTTCTTACCGAGCGTTAGTTAGACGCGAGTTTCGAGTGGCCTATCGAGCCTACGTGTCTGAAATCGGGGAAAACATCACGCATGATCCCAAGATGTTTTGGCACTTTATAAAATCCCTTCTGAAGGATGGTAGTCTTGAACACACCATGATAAAAAGTAATCAAGAATTTCGTGGCTTGAGTATGGCTAACGCATTTGCTGATCATTTTCAATCGTTCTACAATAAAGACCCTCCACTTGTATAAATTAATAATACGGCCACATTTACTACCAGAGGAGCTTCAAACTTTGATTTCGATATATTTACGGAATCTGACCTTATGAGTGCCATAAGTCTCATGAAGAACTCACCCTCTATCGGACCAGACTTCGTTCCCGTATTTTTTATTAAAGGGTGCACCGAGTTCCTAAAAACACCATTATATGTCTTATCATTAACTTCGCTATTAGTACTTCCACTTTTTCTGAAGTATGGAAAGCTTCCAAAAATATGTCCTATTTTTAAGAAAGGTTCGAAAAATTTAATCAAAAATTATAGACCAGTTGCCATACTATCAGCTCCTGCTAACAGCTTAACTATTTGAACAATGAATTCATAAATTCCTTACGCCTCAGATAGACGCATACATTATCCCCAAACAGCATAGTTTCAGGAAAAGAAGATCCACTGAAACCAATCTGATGGTTTTCACCGACTATGTTGCTAGGTCCCTAGATAGTGGATACCAAGTAGACTGTTCGTATAACGACTTCTCCAAAGACTTTGATACCATGAATCATGATATCTTACTCAGAAAACTTGCCCAGTTGGATTTTTCCCTTCGGATGTTAAAGTTTTTTAAAAGTTACCTCAAGAACAGAAAGCAATTTGTCACACACGGAATCTTCCAATCTGCTGAATTTCTCGTTTTTTTCTGGGGTTCCCTAAGGATCGATCCTAGGGCCTCTTCTCTTTTCTATTTTCATTAATGACATTGCTGGAGTCCTCCATTTTTCTCGCTTTTTGCTGTTCGCTGACGATCTAAAATTATTTCTTCTAATAAGAAATATTGAGGACTGCCAGCGCCTTCAAGCTGATGTTGATAACATTTCAGAATGGAGTCAACGAAACCAGCTTCATTTCAATGTCTTGAAATGCGTAGTTCTGACTTTTACCAGAGCATACCAGTCTCACCTACCACAGGTACACTATGCTCGGTTTATAATCTCAAACGAGTTTCAAATATAAAGGATCCTGATAACCTCTTAACCTCTCCTTGATAACTTCTTAACCATCAGAGTTTTTCGCGATACCTGTGCTCTGAAGATTTTATACTTCTCCCTGGTCAGCAATGGGCTGGAGAGTGGTTCGCTTATCCAGAATCCTCATAAGGTGGGATGATCCCTTATGTTTGAAAGAGTTCAAAAAAAGTTTCTAAGATTTCTCTACATGAGGGAGTATGACCACTATCTATGGCTCTACCTGACGAACTTTTTTTCTGGGCATGCTGGGACTTCACTCCCTGCAGCTCAGAAGAGAGGGGTATGCCGCCACCCACTTATTCAGACTGCTGTGAGGCTATATTGAGAACTCAGCCATTTTGTAGCGCGTGTGTCTCTATGTTCCAGATGACTAACTTAGACAGCGTCATCATAGATTATTCTATTAACTTGCCAATGGTTCTCCCGGTAGGGAGGAGTATATTGCTTCTGAATCAAATCTCCTCCGAGATTGATATACATATTTGGCGTCAGTGAGAAGAGATTCAAAAGGGAAATTCTTTTGATTCTTGAAAGAGTCTCTCCACATTGACGAAATCTTCACCACCGCCTGATTTTTTTTTTTATTGCCATATTGCGAACAGCAAAAAACGATAAAAACGGATGACTCCACCAATGTCTTTCAATTTTTTTGAAATTGTCATATATCTTGAAATTTATTTTATGTATATGCCCCCCCCCCCCCCTCCCCCACCCCACCCCTCCCTTCACCACCGTTGTGGTAAATATAATCATGACGACAATTGCTGTTTCAGATTCACGAGTTGGGGGGGCGCTAGAAAAATTAATATTCTCAAAGTGGGCGGTGGGCAAAAAAAGGTTGAGAGTCTATGATTTAGATCATATTTCTCACCATGCCAGTAAGGGAGACAACAATTTCTATGAGCTGTTCCCAAAAGCGAATAAATTAGGCTTGTAGAATTGTCTCTAAATGAATGTTTGATATATTTTTACAGTTGGCATTGGAATTGGAAATTCAAGGGGCTTTTCTGCGTTTCATGGCTTCAACATTGAAAGGGTATCGCACGTTCTTACTGCCAATTACTAAAGCCCCCACCATTGGCACTACGGACCCGCAGGCTCTCTTTCAACTGACGGCTTTCCTGCGATCCCGGGATAAGGTAACTCAACTAACTAAATACATAATCATTATGCCATTTCTACGCTACACAACTCTGTCTTGTCATCGCCCGACTATTGTACCTAAGTATTGGATTCACCTGATCGTGCCTTACTTCTTCCATCATTCACTTTATATTCTCCTTGCACTCCTTTCTTTGTTCATCTGCTCTACATTCCCAAATCATTTAAGCATCCCTTTCTAGCCTTGCATTCTTTCCAAAACTCCACATTTTAAACACGGTCATACAAGGTTTTACCACATACATTCCTCTAGGTTCTCATTTCTATAGCATTCGGTCTACCAGGTCCTCTGCCAGTTCTATACCTCACTGCATACATCAGGGTTGGTATCAGCATCCCATTGTGGACTGAGGGCTACACTTCTTTGGGCGATTTTATTATTAGTGCCAACCGTGTTCAGTCCTCCATTAATTGCGTTTCCTTCAATTATCCTACTTGCAAAAGTTATCGTGACCAGTTTTTCCATCTTTCATAAACATATTTCCCAAATACAAACAAACTCCTCCACTCTTTCCAGGAATTCATCATTCACAACTACTATCCTGCACACTGTTTTCATACTATCTTTAATTTATTCATGTCTTACATATTTTGTCTTTTTTTCACAGATGAACCAGAAGTTCTTTTCTCTCCTGATGAAAACCCAGATGTTCATCCGTTTCATCGAGGAGAGGTCCTTTGTCTGTGATGGCGACCAGGGCCTGGCCTTCTTCGATGAGTGCACCGAGAGAGTCAGCGGCTTAGACGATATTACTACCAATGTCCGACTTCTGGACATCGACACGGCGGCTCACAGCTCCGAACGAACTGTGTTTGTCTTACCGCCGGACAATCCACATCCTGGTAAGATTCCTTTCAAATCTACATTACCGATTTTGTACAATATTAATTCAATTTTTAGAGGTTGATACTCGGTGCGTAGGATGCTTGATTAATAGTCGGGTTGGTTTCAGCTCCAAAATCATGGCGTCAACTGACTTCTGCCTTTTTCAGAATGACAACGTCTCTAATAAAAATAAACCTGTGGTGGTTTTGAAGTGATGATACCCTTAGTTCCTACCGGAACGTCCTTTATCCAATACCTACCCTCCCTAACCACATCTCCTTGCCGGAAAAGCGTTTTGAATTTGGAACAATGAAAAGAGTGAATTCCAGTGCATTTTGTTTCTGAAAAAAGAGAAGAAGATTTGGGACTACATTGGAAGCAGTTTTGTTTGTGTTGTTCGTGTTCATAATCTCGTTTATGAACTAAAAGAAGGTTTTTTTTACCGTATCAAGATCGTTTTTTACTTATTTGTGTTTTTGTGACAATAATTACCTCGAGGTACCGCGGTGGAACTAAATAAACTATATTTTTAATTGTGTTGGATATGCCTTCGCAGAAGTAATGATTGGTTGTTCTTCTTCCTTGAAATACTTTTGGCGTTTCCTTGGCACCTTGGCCTAAGTCTACTAATTGCTCTCCATTAAAATTATTTAAAAACATTTATTGTCCTCTTTATGTATTGTACTTTGGTTTTACCAAGAACACTTGCTATTTATTTATTAATTAACACCCTTTTTGGGGCTATGTAATGTATAAATTATAATTGATCATTTTTTGTACATGTGTGTACTGATTTATTATTTAGATATTTATTTGCAAGTTGGTGCAACTGCCAAAATAACGGTTGAGTTGTCCGCCTTGGCGTTTTGACTGCAGAAGGGGGAAATGGGTCAAATGGTCAAGATGGAGAGGGGAGGAGTTTTTTGGGGAGGATTTTGGAATCCGTATTGATCGGAGTTTAAGTAATTGATTTTATTTTGACCAATGAGGGAATGTATTGAGTTTTATTGAGAAACGTGCTTAAAGATGTTGAAGGAGTTCTGATGAATTCTACGAAAGAGGATTTTAAGTAGGAAGGAAGCGACTAAAAGTTGTGAATGATCATCTAACAAGTGATGAATGCTTTGGCGATCAATAATTGTGGCGTTATTGATTTGAACAAGGAATCGTTGTTCTGTCATCTCATGAAGTGAAGTTGAATAAATTAATACCCATTTTCCAAAACTCCTCATGAGTTTTAAATTTTTAATCAAGGAAACAACAAATTCAGTCTAAAAAATCGTGAGAGTTCGAGATTTCAATGCAACAGTTTTATGTAGACGACCGATATTCTTGATTAGTGCTGTAAATTACCACCAGGAGGCAAAACGGTCCAGTATAAATATTAGTATGACATTTCGGAATATCCTACTAGTGACCCGGACAACATAATTTTTTTTAATTCACTAAAAGTTTTTCTGCATTATAATTGATTTGGTGGTGTTTATGAGTAATCTGAGTAGTGATATGTAGGTAGAAACAAAGGTGGGGCGCTGCTTTGCGTAGATGTATTTTGTTGTGAAATGGGCGAACTGGCGACACTTTGGTGCCTGCGGTTTCATGCTGATAATAATGGTTCACGGCCCATCTCCCTTATTTTTAATAATAATATAAATGTTTTCATGGGAAAATCACCTCAAGGGTATTTTAAATTTCTGATCATTGTTAAATTTTCTCCAACAGGTCGGACCTACATGTACGAAAAGTTTGAGCTGGAACCTTCTCTAATGGCTGTGACTTTGGAGACTAGCGACGGCACCAAAGAGAGTGTGGCGTTAGGGGCGACCTCGTTTGCGGAGATCTCCGAGTCGGGCCCCATGGCCCGCCGGACCAGACACGAGATACGCGCCGCACAGTTGCTCGCCCTTCGCCTAGCCGGAAGCCCGGAGACCTGGGCCAAGTGCCTGCTGGGGGCTTGCTACAGTCTGTATTTCATCATACTGCCGTGTCAGCTTACACTGCATCCAGGTAAATCAAATTAGGTTCCATCAATGAACATACACACATCAAACCCAAATCATGTTGTCACAGTTCTGTTTTATCCGGTTACCATCAAATTACATCATTTATTTTTATTAATTTATTTATTACCAGCAGACCCGGCGACACGTTGCTGTGGCTAACGAAACACAACGCCACGCCATTACCCAACCTTTATAACCAACGCCATCTGTTACATCAAATCCACACGCCCGTTGGCCAGATATATTATATATATCAACCAATTTACACAAAACCTTGACAAATTATATACCTAAAAACCTTCTTCATGAATCACTCTATCTATTGGTGAAAACGGCATGAAAATCCGTTGCTAGTTTAAAAGATCTATGCGCACAGACAGCAGGAGCGACTTCAATGTAAAGATTACAAAATGTTGGCTTCACCCCAGAGATTTAGATTGAAATTTGCTGTCTTTTTAAATTTGTTTACATTTAAAAGATCTAGAACTGCTCGTGATGGAAAAAATATTGCTAGCTGAAAAAGCTGTGCAAATTTCAATATTTATTGCTTTTCCGCCTTATACTTAAAAGAATCTTATGAAGTATGATTAAAAAATATATATATATATATTTTTTTTTTTTTTTTTTCATAAAATAAAAGATTAGTTGCAGCCAGGATACAGATCCTAACTACATAGCATCTAGTTTATGTACAAGATAGATAATTCTTTTTTTTTTTTTTTTTCTTTTTTTTTAGCATATAAATTATAGTATACATTTAGATAATGTTATAATTAGCATACATGTTCATGTTCGAATGTTAGTACCACTCTTCCATAGAAGCATTAGCTTGTGTCTGGAAGAGTAGTGTACATTTTTTAATGCTATATTATGTTATGAGTTCTTAAATTACTAGGTGATATGTAATTAAAATTATTTTTCTACTAATAAACAATTTTACTATTAGAATAAAGTATCTTGAGTTATTGTAATTAGTTGTTAAAAACAAAACAAAATTTACCTTATTTGAAAAACGGGGTATCACTTGGAAACTGAGTTATAAGTTGTTCTTGAGATTAGATTAGTCGGAAACTTTTTTTTTTAGATTATCTTTAAAAAAATTTTTAACAGAGTTTATTAATTGGATTTTATCATTAATTTTTCTAATTTCATCCGGTAATCGGTTGAAAATAAGTCTTCCTTGATAAGTATAATAATTTTGTGCGAAGGAAGTGTTTAATTTTGGGCATGAAAAAATATATTTATGTCAAGTACGATTTTCAGTTATAAATTGATACTTCTCTTTTTCTTTTATAATTTGAATCAATGTATTTCTATTGTACAGATCTTTGAAAGAAGGTACTTGGAATTCCTTAAATAATTTATCCGTTTGGTAGTCAGATGGTTTTTTTAATATGATTTTAATAATTAGCCTCTGCACAACTTCAATTGGGGAAAGATTAGTTTTGTATGCGGATCCCCAGCTAATGATAGCATATTGTAAAGTTGATTGAACCAAAGCGTAATATATTAGATATAAATTTTTTACAGATAAAAAATTTCTGATTCTTAAAAATATGTAAATCAATAGAGAAGTCCAGTCCATTTTTTTTATTTTTTTTTATGATAAATGACCTTCTAACTTAAATTACTGCATTTTTTTTTTTTTTTTAGAGTTAGTTTTAATAGTTAAAATAATTTTCAAAGTTTTAATTTTTGGAGATCCCTCGAAAACACCCATATCTATGGTGAATTTTGTGACGTCATCTACTAAAATAACGATTCACTATTTTATGATTGTTATGTTGGTTTTCTTGAATCTCACATAGATTTGCGCAGGCGCGCGGCCATCTTGTTTATTATAACGCGTTGATTGGCTAATGGCTTATTTATTGCAAATGGCGAAATCAAATTCTTTGCAAAACAATGAATGACGTTGATGAATTTTACTTACAGTTTAATGTTTTTGATGATAATTTTCGTTTAAATGATTAATTCACTGTGATATTAGTGTAATTCAACATAAGTACCAATGCTGCCTTTACTTTTTTTCAGTTTTAGTCCTTAAAATAATGTTTTGTTAGTGATTTAGTTTCGTTCGGTTTTTAGGTTACTGACATTACATAATCAAAGGTTACTTCTCTATATTTTTTATGACTTTTCCGCGTGAATTTAATAAAACTTCCATAAAAGTAATATTATTTAATAATGTAAAAGCCTTATGCATGTGTAAATAAATACAAATTCGAGAAATCAACGCATTAATTGCGTAAAACCGAGTCCAAGATGTCGGATTTTTTCAGTTATTTTTTCGGAATTATTATAATATTTTTTTATCGTTTTTAATTGTACGAACAAGATAAAAAGTGAAGTGACAGTTTTATTCCAAATTCATAAAGTAAGAGGACTGTATTTTTTAAATTTTGAATTTTCCTAATTTTTTCGACCATTTAATAGAATATGTTTACAGTCGGCTGTTTTTTTTAAATTTTTTCATTTTGAAACTTAAAATACTGCATTTTTCAAACACAATCGTATATGTCAGATACAAAAATCTAAAAGGCAATTCTATCAACTTTCTATAAAGATATATGCTTTTACGACATATTCAAAAATAAGAAATATATAGAACATTCGCTTGTGTCATACCTAAATTCCTTTATAAATGACCCAAATGAATTACAGTGAATCACCAGGTGAATTTTCCATCGTGACGTCACCATGACAGCATTACACAGCATACCAACTTAACGCTGTGTTTTAACGAGAATATTAAAAATGCACTTTTTAATATTTTTTTAAAAAATGTACGTTTAATATTATTAAATAAAAGTTATATATTCAGAATCAGCGTTTATTGGTCTATATGAACATATTTTTTTAAAGCCATAATATTTTTCACTGGAGTTCCTTATTTTCTAATTTTTTTTACAACTTGACAAATTTGTTCCTTCCATTTTAAATTTTTATCGATAATAACTCCTAAATATTTTATTGTGTTTGTTGTTTTTAATATTGTGCAGTTTTGGATACAATAATTTTTACTATGTGTTGTAGAATTATCATGGATGATGATATCAATGTTTTTAGGGGTATCATTTTTGTGTATTGCAAATGGAATTACAAATGTTTTATCACCATTTAGTGATAGTAAATTTACGTCGAAGAAATTCTTTAAAATATTTATGTCTTCGGTGGCTTTAAATGTTACTTTTTCCCAAGTTTTATCGCTAATTATTAGTACCGTATCATCGGCATATGAAGTTATTTGGCCATGTAGTGGTTGAAAAAAAATGTCATTAACATATATGGTAAAGAGGATTGGTCCGATTACTGTACCTTGCGGGATTCCAAAGTCTGATATTTCTTTATCGCTATTAATCTGATTTATTTTTACGACTTGCGGTCGATTTTTTAGGTAGTTTGAAATCCATTTAATCGCATTGTCTTTTATACCTATATTGTTCAGTTTTTTAGGAGAATCTCATGGGATATACTATCAAAAGCTTTTCTGAGATCGATAAATATACCGGCACATTTTTCACCTTTATCCAATGATTCGTTGATGTATGAGGTTACATTAGCAATAGCATCTTGTGTGCTAAGTGACTTTATAAAACCAAACTGGTTTTTATGAAGAATTTTATTACTTTCTAGGAAACTGATCAATTGGTTTTTAACAATTTTTTCAAAAATCTTTCCAATGTTTGAAATTAGACAAATTGGGCGGTAGTTAGTTACTTGTTGTGGATCTCCAGATTTATAAATAGTTGAAATAATTGTATTTTTATAGTTTGTCGGAAATATTCCCTCTGTTAAACTTAAGTTTATCAAATGAGTAATTTATATTTTTATTTTTCAGGAAAGGAACACTCATTGCTTCGCTATGCTTATGAGCTGTTGGTTAGAGCTAGCAAACTAAAAGTTCCGTGTGATGAGGTAAGTAATAGAATGGAAATGTTGAATTATTATTATTTTGCTGTTGTTTTTGTTATTATGTATTATTATTGTTGCTGTTACATATTGTTATTGTAACAACCACTTGAACGATGGCTACCCACATTTAGGTCTCATCGCTCTAGGCCTAGAGCAACGGCTGCTTAAATTTAGGTTTAGACAGTTTTTGCCAATTTACAGTGAAACCCTCTTAAGAAGTTTTCCAAAGAGCAGAAAAAAAAACTTCTTAAGGGGGTTTCACTGTATTTTTAAATTCCCACAAAGAACTGATCTTAACTTGCTGGCTTGATTTAGTTTCTTTTAACTTCTGAGAGATGGCAGCAGTGGTTCTTTTCTCTAATTTTGCTAATCTACTAATAGATTATAACAAAAAACATGTTGCGGTAAAAAAATTTTTTTTTCATGCCTATTGATTTAGGAATCATTTAAAAATGCCGGGATGTTTATTTGACTAAAATTCTGTTATATATTATAGCAGTGTTTCTTAACCATATTGAAAGAATCGTCCCCTTTACCACAGTAAAATTATCCAGCCTCCTCCCTCCCGAAATGTTCACATTGCAATAGGAAATCCGATGATGAGAAGTATAAATAAAACAAATTATTATTACATTTACATTGAGTATAAATTTTTGTGCGTGAAAGTGTAGTTTATTTAACAGAACTTGTCAAATC
Organism: Limnephilus lunatus; assembly: GCA_917563855.2. Classification (NCBI taxonomy): domain Eukaryota; kingdom Metazoa; phylum Arthropoda; class Insecta; order Trichoptera; family Limnephilidae; genus Limnephilus; species Limnephilus lunatus. The sequence goes on from OU830601.1 coordinate 60,803,245, forward strand.
GTTCCACCTAAAGAAAATTTGTCCATGCATCTGTGTGCGTAGCTCGTGAATGAGCTTATTTTCTATATTGGCACTGCTTCCACTCGAACTTCTGCAGCACCCCCTAAATGCTAAAAATTTTAAAACGCCCCCCGGACCTCTAAAATGCCCACAAGAGTCGCTGGTGCCCCTGTTGAATATCACTGTATTATAGTGTTCCTTATTGAATTCCCTGTTTAATTAAACTTATTTTCTAATCCTGGAATTCAAAATAGAGTTTAGTAAGTGTATCTTTGTTAGCAGCTATCAATTAGTATTGTTTTCCTTATGTATCTTTTCAGAACTAACTGAAATTTTATTTTGTAATGTTTTTAAAATGAAAGTGATTGAATTTAATTAAGTGATAAAGATATTTTTATTGAAAATAAAAATAGAAATGAATGACAGCGCATTATCCGTTGCAGGTGTGCTACAGAGTGATGATGCAGCTGTGCGGCGTGCACTCTCTGCCCGTGCTGGCCGTCCAGCTTCTGTTCCTGATGAAACGCAGCGGGGTGCAGCCTAACGCTCTGACCTACGGCTTCTACAACCGTTGTGTGCTGGAGGCGCAGTGGCCCCAGGATATGCCCAGGTAGGTTCCATGCTTCCAAAACAGGAATAAATATAACACATCAACAACAAATACTAACCTATTCTTTTATCATGTTCTGTTTTGTGTGGTTACCGTCCAGTTAACTGATTCTCCTTACTACAAAAATGTTATCAAATTTCACCATAATGGTGTATCCTAGGTTGTAGTTTGACTTCCACCACAACTGTTCTTCACTCACTTTGGTCCCTATCCATTCTTCTCCAATCCTCGGATCTTCCTATCCTACTCCAATTCAGTCAACTTTTGTTTGAGAGTCCCAACTGTCCGGAGCCAGTTTATCCCCAATTGGGGTATGTTGTTAGTCTCAAGGGAGTAGGGTAAGAAATGAAAAGGGGAAGAGTAATGTTGGGAAGTATGTTCCTGACTATTGAGATCTGGTTACTAAACACAGCGTTTGCCTTTTCAAGCAATGTTTTGATTTTGAATTATCAATAATAATAAAAATATTTTTTATTTCACCAGGGCGATACTGAGTGTATCTACCGCTGTTCATGATTTTTGGTACCTGTCAGCCCATCGCTGGTTTTGGGATTTACAGAATCTTACAAAATAGTTTATTCAAGTTTGTGGTTCAAAAATTAACACAATTTATTTTTACATTTCAACTGGAATTGTACTCAAATTCCATTTGAAATTCTCTACCCAAAATCAAAATCCAGTAATTTAGCTATTTACTAAGTGGTTTAGCTTTTCCTGCTTCTATAAATCTCTTAACTAAACCTCACAATATTTAACCCTCTTAATGCTGGTCGTATTAAGACATTCTATCTCATCACAAGACACGTGTTAATACTTTGTAGGAATGTGTTTTAGTGAAATTTCCTGGACCACATATGCGACATCCGCATGTGGGATAACCGCCGGATCAGTTTATTAAATACAATGCATACATAATATTTTTTCTTTCAGTGGCTCCCAACTACTGTGGAACAAGCTTCGTGTGACTGTGGCAGGGGCAGCCCTGTTCCGGAGGGCCGGGGCTCGCCGGGAGGCCCGGAGAAAGGAGGTGGGGGTCACCGAGGGAGCCCCGAGACAGCCCGCAGCCCTATCTCGCCCCCCACAAGATAATGCGGCCAGTAGAACTAGCTTGGATTCAGGTAAAAAGCCAGAACCAATTCAAAGTAAATTACTTATTTTGGACCACCCCTAGTCGAGTCATTAAACTTTTTTTGATAACAGTATTAGAAAATGATTTGAGATTCTTATAGCCAAAAGTATTATCATGATTGATTTTTCAAAATGCTGAAAACAGACGCTGAAAGCCACTTTAAGAGGATTAACGCAAAACAATGCCATCGAAGCATTACACATCAATCTGTTTCTTACCGAGGGACGAATCACATTTAGGAAGATAAATATTCTGATCAAATTCTTATAATATTGTATAAAATTTTGCTTTAGCTTTCAAAATACGCTCATTAAAGAACATCTTACTAATACTATAAATGCGAAAGTTTGTATGGTCCTTACTCTTTCACGCAATAAATACCGAATGGAATATAAAAATTCTTTCACTAATCGAAAGCTACATTATTTGCGAGTAACATAGGCAGTAATATTTTGGTAAGCTCTGGCGTTTTGAATTAGCTGTGGCGTTATGAAATAATTTATTATACGTTTATTGGCAAAGCGTGTTGCTAAGTAAATGTTTGACCTAAGCCAACAGCTATACTAATATTATGAATGCGAAACGGAGCGTATTTGATTGTTGATTGATTGGGGGAGGGGAAGTGGGGTGGGGGCTGGGGGGGGGGGGGGGAAGCCATGCTAGCGAAGCCAGGGGCAAAAGCTAGTATTATATATTTTAGTTCCCAATTATGTCCTCTGCGTGCGAACTGTACCTAAATTTCTCTAAATAAACAATAAACAGTTATTATAATAGGAATGATGTTGGGCTATTGATAGAGGACATGAGACAAATGTGATTTAAACATAAAGAAATTCATATCTCGGGTGTGGACCTTATGCAGGCGGCTATGTGAAATACTTGGTGTGAGCAGAGGTTATCAAATGAAAGATTAAAGTGCTTTAACACAGTTGAATTAGTTAATTTATTAACAAGCACAAATAACATGATCTTAGAATTATTATTTTTTTTGTTTAATTTTTATTTTTTATTTTTTTTATTTTGTACGACAGACAGGTAAGTCCAATTATGGTACAATTTTCTTACAACTAACAATACATGTACATAATTTTTTTTAAACATGGTATAGTGATATTAAACACATATATATCTGCTGGTAGGGCATTAAGCAATGTCATACCTCTTGTCATGCTATGTTGAGCCATGACATCTGTCCGACCCTGCGCTATGCAGAATAGGGCGTGGCTACGAGTTCGACAGTATTTATCAGGATCAAGTAAGCCACAGCATGACAGGAGATATGGACAATCGATAAGGTTTTTTAGTAACTTTAATTCAAATACTATGAGTCCGGCATTACGCCTGGTCTCTAGGCTTTGATAATTTATCTCTTTTAGCAGTTCGACGTGATGTATGAATTTCGGATATATTCCGTATGATTATTCAGGGCCAGTGATGTATAAATTCCCGGGAATTTATTTTTGGTGAATATTCCCGGGAATATTCCCCTGGACGGGGAATATTGGGAATTTTGATTTTAACAACATAATACCTCAAAAAGAATAATATTTATTAACTAAAATATAAAAAATACACACATATGGTACATATTAGCAGTATAGATCCATAAAAAGTCAAATCTATTCCAATATATATGGAAATAGGATCCAAGAGAAAAAAAAAAAAGCACCGATCAAAATTATTTTACATTGAGTAGTATCTCTATTGTATGTACAGTATTAGTAGCCTATACACTTTACGCTATTACCTATTAGTGTACGGTAGGCTACATAAAACGAAAAAATCGTAAAACTGTAAAAATGACACAACTTCACAGATCGTTACTGTTCATCGGATGATACTGATTGGACACTATCAACTTCGCTTCCACTTTCATCTTCATATTCTTCTTCTTCTTCATCCGACCCGGACGAAGTTGTTGCCGATTCAGGATTATCTACGTTTTCCTCTTCCTCGGCACAGTCAATTGGATGTTTGCGTTTGCGAGTACCAGATAAGTTTGAAATGTTATGATGCGAAGCAGACGCAATCTGCTCATCCGTGGAAGAAAGGGTTTTCTTGGAAGCAGCTTGAGAGCCACTTTCAGAGGAAAGAAGTTTCCAATTGTGTGCCACAAATCTACATGGGATACCCTAAGGCCCCCATGTCTAAGGGAGTTCCCTTCCAGGAAACCCAAAGGGACTTCCCTTAAGGGAATGGCACTAGTATCGACCAAAATATTAAAATATATCTGAGTAGTATGAAATTATGTTAACCAACCACAGATGTCATTGATGTCAAAATCATTTTTATTTTATTAAATTATTTTTAAATAATAATAAATATTGTGCTGACTGAAAACCCGCTATAATATGATAATAATAATATCAAGGTTTATAATATTCATAAATACCAAAGGTATAGTGAATATACTGAAATGTGAATTCGCGAGTGAATTAACACTCCTTTAAATAAAAATAAATCGTCCTGGGATAAACATGGGACCCTGAGGAAATCCCTACATGGGATACCCTGGTCTGCAGGGACTTCTCTAAGGGGGGTGGGGGGGGCATAAGTGGTAGGGAAGTCCCTACATCAAGGGATGTCCCCTTAGATAACTGCCAACTCTCAATAAAGCATCCAAGAGAAGTGTAGAAACCATTTTATTAAAAATTAAATAAATTCCCCATTTTCGGGAATTTATTTCAGGTCGGGGAATATTCCCCGGGGAATATTCCCGGGTCTACATCACTATTCAGGGCTAAACTAAAATACTGATTAGGCATAAATAAAGGAGAGGTAGTACCATGTGGATTTGATTCCGTGAGTTGAATGTGCGTTCGGCTCGCTCCGCTGCTGATGAATGCTACAACGGCAGGCTGGAGCAGCTGACAGGGCTCCAGCCCCGCGGTTCCTGGCGACGTCCCTTCCCAGGGCGGTTGTCAGCTAGCTGACTATGTACATGGCGGCCAAGGTGATCGATCTTCTCGGCCGCTGCTCTGTAAGCTCCTCTGGCTCCAGGTATAGTCGGAAGTCTTATTTGGTATCTGCATCTGCGGACGCTGGATTTCCAATCCAGCATAATGAATAAACTCCCATGGTACTCCGAGGCCAAACCAGGGTTTTGATTAAAGCGCTGGAGGTCTTCAGGTTCTGATGGGTGCGGATTTAAAAGAAAAAAATTATATCGCATTTAATTCACTATTTGGTTAAAATTGATGCTTATTGAGTAGGTACTTGTTCTATGGGCAATTACTTCTAGGCAAGTACCTACCTAATTTTATTATTTTCTTTTTTGTTCCATTATTCAAATAGTTCTATAGAAGAACAAAGGAAGGTAGCTTCCATTTTTACGTAAAAAAAATGTGTTCCAACAAGCAGATCACAATATAAATCTTATAAAAAATCAGGATTATGTAAATAAAAGAATAATAAATTATGACCAGACAAACAAACACAAAACAAGCGTTTGATTTACAAAAGTGAGTACCACAGAAAACCTCCACCTGAAATCAAACAAGAGCGTAAAAAGCGCCATATGGTCCTTCGAGAAGCCAGATGAAAACCAGCTCATCCAGCCAGCCGTCCGGTCTATATCATTCTTATTCATCATTACATATTCCTAAGGTATTAAGGCATTATAATATAACTTGTAAAATCACGCGAAGAATTCGCCACCAAGAGCCACTCTTTTTGCGTGATATTATAATCAACAAGATAAAATATTGTCAACCTAATATAATTTAACCAGTAGGTAGATTCCAAATAATTTACTCTATGATTACCACTGATTATTAAATAATATAATTTATTTTATTGTAATCTATTTATTATTCGCTCCCGCAAAGGTGGAACAAACAAAAGTTTATTTTTAAATAATTTTATGTGTATGTTTGTGTAAAAAATTCTGCATTATGCCACAAACATTAAAATCACTGGTGAAGAAGCGCGGTGAATTGAAGGCACAATTAACACGATTTAAGAATTACCTATTAAGTGATTCAGTTGATGTAATAGAAACGGAAACAAGATTGGAGGAGGTAAACACACTGTTAAATCGCTTTAAGAATATACAATCTCAGATCGAAGAGTTTGATAGTAACTCAGATGAAGAGGATAGCCCACTTGAGTGTTTTGAATTGCAATATTATCAAGTAGTGACGTTAGCAAAAAAATCCATAAAAAGCATTGAAAAAATTGATGATACTAACAATATTAAGATCCAATTACCTACATTTTCGCTCCCAGAATTTAGTGGTGATTATTCGAAATGGTTATCTTTTAAGGATGCTTTCGTCACGATAGTGGGTAATAATAAATCATTAAATAATATTCAGAAACATTACTATTTGCGTGATTGTTTAAAAGGAAAGGCATCACAAATATTAAACGCACTTGAAATTACCCAAGACAATTTCGAAATAGCTTGGCAGGTTTTATCAAATAGATTTGAAAATAAGCGTGTAATAGCTAATCAACATTTAAATTCATTGTTTAAGCTCAAGGAATTAAAACAAGAAAATCACGTCACCTTGAGAAGTTTATTAGATCAAACACAATTACATTTGAATTCATTGAAAAACATAGGTCTACCCACGGAGTATTGGGATGTAATAATAATTTATATTTTGGCCAACAAATTAGATTCCAATACCCGGATCTATTGGGAACAATATCCAACTAAAGAAAAAATACCGACATTGCAAGAATTTTTAAAATGTTTAACAGATCGAGCGATAGTCTTGGAAGCAACATGTTCCACAGCCAAACCAATATTCGCGCATCATAAACCGTCAAGTTACAAAAAGGAATCTTCAGTTTCATTATTGTCGCAAAGGTTGAAATGCATTGTTTGTAAGGAAAATCATAAGATTTATTTCTGTAAACAGTTTTTGAAACTAAACCAACATGAACGGTTTGAAAAAATCAAGCAATTACAAGCTTGCATCAAGTGTTTAAATGTAGGTCATTCAACTAAAGAATGCAGGAGTAAGAATAATTGTAGAACTTGCGATAAAGCAGGACACAACACATTACTCCATATTTTCCCTAAAGAGGATCAAAACACTGAGAATGGCATGGATCAAGTACCAGTCTCAAACCATTCCACTTTTGGAGAAGCAGAAAAAACCATTTTGTTATCAACGGCAATGGTGAACGTTAAGGACAGTAATGGAATTATTCATTCAGCGAGAGTATTGTTGGATAATGGTTCTCAGGTGAATTTCATAACTGAACGATTTGCTAAAAAATTAAACATAAAATACAAGTCATTAAATATGCCGGTCTCTGGGTTACTTAATAATATAACAAATGTAAAGAAGAGCCTCTCGTTTGAATTGTCATCAATAAACTCTAATTACAAAAAACTTGTTACTTGCTTGGTATTACAAGAAATCACCAGCAAGTTACCGCAGACCTCTTTTCCAAAAAGGGAGGCAAACATACCACCAGGATTGAAATTGGCCGATCCTGAATTTTCCACTTCCGGTCATGTGGATATATTACTCGGCTCCGAACTATTTTGGGAAATGCTGACCACTGATCAATTGAGATTAGGAACAACTGGACCTACGCTGCAACGCACTGAACTTGGATGGATATTATCCGGGCCAATTAGAATGTGCACTACAAAAAAAGAGCAAGAATCATCCTCGTGTCACTTATCTTTAAATATGATTCACAATCAAATTGAAAGATTTTGGAAACAAGAGGAATTGGTGTCCATCAAGCACCAAAATTATGAAGAAAAGGCTTGTGAAGAGAGCTTCAAGTCAACCCAAAAAAGGGATGAAAATGGGCGTTTCGAAGTAAGCTTACCATTCCGACCTTGTATAGATCAAATAGGTACTTCCTTGCCTATGGCAGAAAAAAGATTTTTAAACTTGGAAAAGAAATTATCTTCTAACATGGATTTGAAACTTCAATACATTAAATTCATGGAAGAATATGAAAACTTAGGTCATATGACAAAATTTGAACCAGTTTCAAATGAAGAAAAATCTTACTATTTACCTCATCATGCAATCAAGAAGGAAACCAGCAGCACTACCAAACTAAGAGTGGTGTTCGACGGCTCCGCAAAAACCTCCAGCGGGATATCAATAAACGACGCGTTAATGGTTGGTCCAATAATACAAAATGATTTAAATACCCATTTGTTAAATTTTAGAAAATATCAAGTGGCATTGACGGCTGACATAGAGAAAATGTACAGGCAGGTCAACATTAGAGAGGAGGACCGCGTCTTCCAAAAAATACTTTGGCGAGCATCTCCAGAAGAGGAAATGGGCCATTTCAAGTTAAATACGATAACTTATGGTATGGGACCGTCATCTTTCTTAGCCACGCGTTGCTTGAAGCAGCTGAGTATGGAAAACGCTCAGTTATATCCTGAAACTAGTCTCATTTTAGAGAGAGATTTTTACATAGATGATCTAATTACAGGTGCAGACAATGTGGAATCCTGTAATTTGTTAAAAGAACAGTTAATCTCCATAATGAATTCGGCCGGTATGAACTTAAGAAAATGGCGGTCTAATTCTTCTGATTTGTCATCGGAGGCCGGTCAGGCCACTGATATGGTAATTTTGGACAAACCAGAAGGAGAGAAAATTCTAGGCTTAGCTTGGAATTGCGAAAAAGATAATTTTTTATATCACGTGGAACTACCGTCACATCCTATTTATAATAAACGGAATATTTTGTCACTGATTGCTAGTATTTTCGATCCATTAGGTTTGCTAGGACCAGTAACCGTGAATGCTAAACTTATTATGCAGAAATTATGGCAAGAAAAGATATCTTGGGATGAAGAAATACCTATAGAAATTCTGAAACTTTGGAAAAAATATTTAGAAGATTTAAAAGGTGTAAATTCTTTTCAAATACCTAGAAAAATTATATGTAATCAAACCGTAAATATACAATTGCACGGATTTTGTGACGCATCTCAAAAAGCATACGCTGCTTGCGTATATATGCTATCCACAGACCAATCAGGAAAACGGCATTCTCAATTAATCACAGCTAAATCAAGAGTAGCTCCATTAAAAACGATTTCTTTGCCTAAATTGGAATTATGTGGTGCTGTTCTGTTAACAAAAGTTGTTGAAAAAGTAAAGGAATCCCTATTTATACCTTTGGATAAAACATTTTATTGGTGTGATTCCACTATAACTCTATGCTGAATAGGAAATCAACCAGCGCGATGGAATACATTTGTTGCAAACAGAGTTGCAGAAATACAGGAAAGAAGCGAAACCAGTCAATGGAAGCATGTCAACTCCGAAGATAATGCTGCGGATATTTTATCAAGAGGAACCAGTGCTAAAAGTCTATTTTCTTCAGAAATCTGGTGGAGAGGTCCTAATTGGTTAACTCAAGATGAAGTAACTTGGCCGAACTATAAGGAAATTTGCATCGATCCACCGGAATTAAAAAACAAAATAAATTTAACCGTCAGTATGAATAAAGATTGGGAATTGTTTTATCGTTTTTCTTCTCTCACGCGTTTACAAAGAGTAACTGCTTATATCCTACGTTTCATTAATAATACAAGAAAAAAACATACATTTAGCGGACAACTTTCAATAATAGAATTAAACAAGTCGTTACAATCATTAATAACAGTCACTCAATCTTATTCATTTTCAAAAGAAATTAAAACATTAAAGGCGGGAAAAAACTTAGATAAAACCAGTCATCTCAAATCATTAAACCCATTTATTCATATGGATTTATTGCATGTAGGTGGGAGATTGTCCAGAGGAAAACTAATACATGAAGCACAAAAACATCCGATATTACTACCTCACGATCACCCTCTAACAAAGTTAATCATTAAACATTTTCATTATACAAATTTGCATGTAGGTACTCAAACGTTACTAGCACTTATTAGACTAAAATATTGGCCTATAATGGCAAAAAATGCTATTAAAAAAATACTTAAAAATTGCATTGTGTGCTTCAAATGCAGTCCAAAAACAAGTCATCAAATAATGTCTGAGAGTGTCACCATGTAGACCGTTCTCTGTTACAGGACTGGATTACGCAGGGCCAATCTTAATAAAGTCTGGAATCAGTAGGAGATCCAATTCAGTCAAGTCTTATATTTGTTTATTTATATGCTTCTCTACTAAGGCAGTTCATTTAGAACTGGTCACCGCTCTGACTACAGATGCATTTCTTAATTGTTTAAAGCGTTTCATTTCCAGACGTGGAAAACCTTGTAAATTGTATTCTGATAATGCTACTACATTTGTTGGAGCGAATAATGAATTGAAAAATATGTATAATTTATATGTCTCTCAAAAGGAAATAGCTAATTACTTAATTAATATGTCTATTCAGTGGGTTTTTATCCCACCTAAAGGTCCTCATCATGGAGGTCTTTGGGAATCTAACATAAAAAGTGTAAAATATCACGTAAAAAGAGTGGCAAACGTCTCTTCATTAACATATGAAGAGATGTGTACGTTATTATACCAAATAGAGTCCTGCATAAATTCTAGGCCTTTAATTCCACTATCCAACGATCCCCTCGACCTCTTCGCACTTACTCCAGGTCACTTTCTTATTGGTGATAACCTGTCAGCTGTAGCTAAACCTGACCTACAACAGATTCCCATAAACAGGCTTAATAATTTCCAAAAACTTAGCCAGCTAAGACAGAGCTTCTGGTCAAGATGGAGAATTGAATATCTGGGAGAGCTGCAGCAAAGGACTAAATGGACGGATGGGAACCGGCGACAACTAAAGATTGGGGACTTAGTCATCATCAAAGACGACAATGCACCACCAAATTTATGGAGGATGGGACGTGTCATCGCCACTCACCCTGGACAAGATGGGATAACCCGTATAGTCACCTTGAAGACGCAGCAAGGGTCTATGAAAAGGCCCATTACCAAATTGTGTCTTCTACCAATGGACGATGCTATCACATCTTAGAAGAACTGGATCAAAATAAACTACTAACATCTAAGAAGAGCAGTATAAAAAATAAGTCATCTTTACTAAGGCCAAGGATCAAAAAGAAGCCATCTTTCTTGAAGACAAGAACTGCAGAGGCTATCGATCGAGGATCAAGAAGATGAACATTTTATAATTTAGTGTTATTTTTTTTCTTATGCATATCTTCTAATGATTTAGGGTGAATGTGCTAGTAGCCGGCCTTTTTTGATCAAAATCGTGTTTGGCAAATCATTGTGAGTTTATGTTAGAAAAGAGGTTAACAAAAACACAGATTTCTCAAAGAACAGTCAATTCACGTTTATTATTTTTAAACCTTTTTTTAAATAACATAAACGTAAAAATTATAATAATATTTTTATAAAAAATGGTGTTTTTGCCAGTGGTCGGCCATTCAAAATCTAATAGTCGGCCACATATACGCTAGTAGTCGGCCGTCGGGTTTTTGCTACAGGGCCGCCAGAGATTATGAATTTTTTAGGCCCGTTTGATTTATTCATTCAGACAATTGGTTTGCTGCTCATAAGTACGTAAAAATATGCACTAATAATCACACAACAAACTAAAAGGAGAAAATATAATATTTTTTCAGAAAAAAAAAACTGATTTGGAAAATGGTCGACAGTTATATTACGAGAAATTTAAACTATAGACAATGGATGTTTAATAAAAATATGTAAAGAAGTTAATGGAAAGTTTAAGCATTAATAATCATATACCAAATTAAAAATAAATATAATATTTAAAAAAAAATTAAAAATCGCTGATGTGAAAAACGTCAAACTAAATATGGCCAGTTGGTGTATGATGAATACCAACTATAGAAAATGTTTTTTTTATAAAAATATTGTCAGATATTGTTAAAGTTTTCGTTAATAATGTTTTACCACTACCCTTCCCTTGATGCGGTCCTGGAATATCGCCCTAGGAACATCATTTTTTTCCCCTTTTTTACCCCTTTTTTACTGCTTGAAGAGCTTTCTGAAGTCTATAGGATGATTTTTTAAATTTTAGTTTAAGTCACTATTGCTAAAAAAAAAAACTGTATATAAAGTTAACATAACGATGGTCAAAAGTAAAATTTCAGTAAAAATATCCATCAAAAAATTAACTAAGATACTGGGTGGCCGACTAATGGTGTAGCAATTTTAACACGTCAGCTAGTTGTCGGCCCCCCACTCGCGGGTTAAAAAACATAGCAATGGTATGGGTAACTGACGGCCGACCACTGGCTCGTAAACAGCACTGTTATGTTCACCGACATGACAGATCTAATCTCAGTAAATTTGGTGTTAATAAGAGCGAGAGAGACAAAAATATAAAACACCACACGCCACCAGTGGTCGGCCGCCTCGGCCGGCTACTGGATTTCGTAAAAAAGATTGTTCCAGTTTACCGGCCGCACGTTTTCTATTCTAAAAATATTGAAAATGTCCGTTTTATCGATCTAAATCGTTAATTTAGTTAATGTTTTTTCCGATAAATACCACTTAAATAGTACTAAACCAATATTTTAACTTCTACTTACCGTTTGAAAATTTTCTTAATCAAGTTTTTGAAAAATCCAGGCTCATAATTATAACCCACTACCACTTTCAATATTTTTGTACCTACTGTAACAGTACCTAAAATAGACGCAAGATGGCGAAGTTTTGTTTTTTTTTTCGCAGGATAGTGGCCGATTTCAAGCATTCAAAAATATTATCGAAGTTTAGTGCGTGTGTCAAGTTTATTCAAGTTAAAGTCATTGGTGGCCGACCACTGGGGGTGGCCGGATGACTGGCGAAGTCACCCTACTTCAATTTATTATATTATTGTTTCTAAACTAACTACAACAATCAATGGATTACGATATGTGTATTAGCTAGTTTCAGCTCTCTTTTTATTTTTTAAAAATAATTTATTCTTTCTAATTTAAAAAAAAAAAATATCCTCACAAATAATAATAATCAATTTTAACTATTATAGGGTTCTAAAAAGAAGTTTCATTTAATTTCAGCCCTTTTTGTCGGGGAGCTATGGTTAAAATTGATGCTTATTGAGTAGGTACTTGTTCTATGGGCAATTACTTCTAGGCAAGTACCTACCTAATTTTATTATTTTCTTTTTTGTTCCATTATTCAAATAGTTCTATAGAAGAACAAAGGAAGGTAGCTTCCATTTTTATGTAAAAAAAATGTGTTCCAACAAGCAGATCACAATATAAATCTTATAAAAAATCAGGATTATGTAAATAAAAGAATAATAAATTATGACCAGACAAACACAAAACAAGCGTTTGATTTACAAAAGTGAGTACCACAGAAAACCTCCACCTGAAATCAAACAAGAGCGTAAAAAGCGCCACTATTTACAGGTATATAACATTTTTTGATCACATGTTGAAATTCTATAGCGAAATTATGGGTATGGCAAAGTGATACGTCGACCAGCCACAGGGATGGTGGCCAGTCACCTGTGGCTCGTCAAGGAACGAGGAGCTCAAGGCCAGTCCTGCCTGAGAACCCCTCTGCTCAGATATCAGTCTAACCAACTGAGAAGAGAAACATGGCAATGTTGCCAATATCATAAGTTAGGTCATAGGTCTTTGCCACCTTATTGCTTTGACAGAAGTAGTGGAGTCCATTTAATACATTTCACCAGGGTTGTCATTCTGTGTTTAGCGATGGCTCCCCAGATATCTGAGCCTTCTTCCCATCGCGGTGGTACATTAGCACCGTAGATGAATTAGCATTTCTGTAGTTAATGTAGATTAAATAAGATAATTGTTTTATTGTGTTTAGGAGGCTGGGGTGCGGCTGGCGACGCCCCACAGGTGGAGGAGCGCTGGAGTCGAGCCAATGCGGCCACCATCCTGCGAACTGGCTCCAGGCACCCTAACCGTTTGTCCACTACCGCAGGACTACTTATCACAGGTTTGTTTTCATCTAACATTTTATAGTGCATTATTATGAATTTACTGCATTGAAACCTCATTCTTATACGATATATTCATCAATGTTACAATGTATACAAATTAAAAACTTAGGGGAAAGCCTTGTATTATGTGGGTTAATTTGGGGCATTTTTTTAAATTTCTGTCTTTGAAAAAAACAATGTCTTGAGCATGAAAACTGTGAATGATAAAGAGTAACCTTAGAAGTGGGTTTCACTGTATTTAGAATATTAATATAATACATAGTTACTTTTTAATGTGCTCAACAGGATTACCATCGGATCCAGATTTAACTGAAATATCTCGTCAAAGATCAAATAGCTTAGGAAGGGCCGATACCAACAGTTGGTCCAGCAGTATCACCGATAAGAGACAGGTAAATGAATTATTATTTTATCATTGAAGAAGAAGATAATACTAATGAATCTAAACGAAAATACGAAAAAGAAGAAAGGCAAAACAATTAAATTATAGTTATTTAACTGGTCAAATATATTTTATGGGGGAAACAGACTTAGCTATAAAAGATCATTTGGTTTTAGCCTATTTCAGCATATCGCTCGCCATACATTCCCTTGCCACTGCCAGCCACATACTAGGCTTATTATAAAAGAGAGTTATTCTAATAAAAATTTAATATTCTTTTATCAATTATTTCAATAAAACATCTTCATTGTACGTACATGAAATGTCGAATTATATATTAAAAATTAATCTAATTTTACTAACTTACAGGCAATTCAAATGACACCCCCAGACAGTCCTTCGGAATGCATGCGTTTGTTGAGGTCAGAGAGCTTTGCTGGGGACGCCCAGATACTGGATAAGCTGCAGAAAATTAAATTGAGTAAGTCAAATTTATATATTATGGAACTAGCAGAGGAGGGTAGAACATACAAATCAGACCCTGTCTATTAAAACCATGCTTCCATTATTATACATCGGAACTTTGAAAAAAGCAACTAACCTAACCTAACTTTTCACTTTGTCAAGTTTTGTTTTATCTGCTCTATTTTATCCAATCACCTAAAACCATATGCACATACTAGGGTCAGTTAAAAAGCAATGCCTCCTGTTTTTTTTCCTTTAATTTTCAAGAAATAAAAAAAATGCAACTCACTATGCAATGCACTATTGATGATTTTTTATATATTTTTTTTTATTTATCTATAAAAAAATATATTTACATTGGTTTTATTAGTATGCCTATCTCACGTCGGAAATTGTTACTTTTCAATATAATCTCCATTTCCACAGCTTTGGTCCATCTTTTAACAAGGGCATGTATCACAGTGTTGTAAAAAGCACGGTCATATCCAGAACACCATCGCCACAACTTTCCTCGCCGATCACATAGTTTTGAATTTTTTTTGTCCTCGGTGAGTTTGTGTGATGCCATTCCATTGACTGCCTCTTTGATTCAGGTTAAAAAAATGAACCCATATTTCGTCTCCGGTTACATTTTTTTCCAGAAGTTTTCTTTAAGTAGAAAAAAATAGGAGGCATTAGTTTTTGACTGACCCTCATATAATGTACGAGGCATATCCAGAAAGTAAGTGTACTGTGATCATAACGGGCGGTGGTTTTTAGTTTGTTGAGGTTTGGCAACACTGAGTGGTAGAGGGGGTCTTCTGAACCGAGCAAGCATCGCAGGAACACTGCAGTATGTGGACTCACGTTGTAGTGACAAGTCGCGTGAAAGATGTCGGATAAAAATCCTGCCAAGTGCTGTGATCCGCTTTTTACTCACGGAAGGAATAACACCTACAAGAAAAAATGTGAAGATTTCTGAGCTTCGTTGTGACTGTAGATGATAGTGGGTGACTTATTACATGCCTGGGAAAAAAACAGTCCTCAAAGTGGCATCAAACCAATTCCCCATCTGTCAAAAAATTGAAAACCACAATTTCGGGCAAAAAAAATCATGGCCTCAGTGTTTTGGGACCGAAAAGTCATCATTTTGATTGAATTTCGGCCTCAAGTTAAGATCATCAATACCCAACAATATTGTGTACTCTGAAAAAACTCAAAAGGAGCATTCAAAACAAAAGGAGGGGAACGCTGACCAGAAAAGTGTGCTTTTTTTCACAAAAACGTCGGTCCTCACACAGCCTTAGCCACCAATACGATCATGGACTCATTTGATTGGGATGTTTTAAACCACTCCCATAATCCCCTGACTTGGCGTCTTTAGATTATCATCCCTTCACCTTCCTAAAGGCATGTAAGGTTGAAAATAAATTTTCAACCGACGAACAGGTGCAGAAAGTGGTCCTGAAGTGGGCGAGGGAGTTGGCGTGAGAATTCTTCGAGGAGGGCATAAATAAACTTAAACACGGCTCACCACATGTATTGAACGGGTTGGCAATTATATGGAAAAATAGTCAACAAGTGTATCAACAATATCCTGTAATTTTTTTTCTAATACACTTTTTCAAAAAAAAAAAAAAAATCATTACACTTACTTTCTGAACATCCCTCGTAATATGGTCTCACTGCGAATGAGGAGATCTGAAAAGAATGTACTTCGGATGTATTTGTAATGGATAAGATTTAGGCCCAGTTGTTTCGCCAAACGTAACATTGTCATCAAAAGGCTATTCATTTTTTTAGCTTTTAGGTTAAATTCCAATTCTAGGTGCATTTCATTTGATGACTATGTGACACATGTGAGTTGAACCTCGGCCTAAGATTATGTATGATTATTATTGTTCACCACATTGAAAATCTCTTCTTTATTTATCTAGCTTCAGTTCCTAAACTCAATAGCGGCTGCTCAAGGAATTTAAGTTTTGCCGAGGCCAGTTCTCACGAAGAGTTGGACGTTGAAGATGCCGTCAAATCATCTCCACTTAGGTATGTGAAATCTGAACAATGTTATTCCTACAATGTGTTTTATTTGCTTCAGTATTAAAATATCAATTAAGTAGATAACTCTGCCTTATATTTGTAGAAAGTTTCCAAGAATTTAATGCTTACAATCAATTTCCATTAAGTAAACCATTCATTAAATGAGAAAAATTATTGATTCTTTTAATATATTTTATTATTTCTAAATCCATTCAAAATTATTTATTTTCTTTCAATGTAAATTATTAAAAGTATTTTATACATTATTGATCCTTTTATGTATTTTTCTTATTATATTGTCAAAGTCAAATTTCTAATGTGTAATATACCCAGTTCCCTTTTAATTATGAAAAGTTGTTAAATATTAATTTTGAATACACAGTTAGAAGTTTTACTGTGGCAAATATTATTGTGACTGGCGAATGTGTAACAAGTAATAAAACATGCACATTAAATTATAAACCTAACATTGTTGACCCTCGAGATGCAAAATAATATTATCGACATCAAGAATCTCTAGTAAAACATTGTCTTTCATTTCAATTTTTTGATTTCAATACAACCAGGATACTAAAACTGGAGTCAAAGGCACAAATAGGTGGCATTTCCGGAAGATCTTTTATACATCAACGCCTTATTTGATGACATTTTTTAGTAATAATAATTGTTCATACAAAAATATTCATTCTCCATTTTCAAGGCGATCTATCCCACCACGCGGCACATTTTACGGGCGCGCATGTATGGGTTTCAGTGAAACTCAGCATAACCACTCTGTTGAGACATCTGCATAACCACTGGAGCGACCACCAGAAAAAAAATGCCTCGATTGCTCAAGATTTTAAATTTTTATCATTATCATTTAAAATTTTTTTTGAAAACATTAAAAAAAATCATTCTTTCGAATTTTAACATGGAGACATAAAAACTTATTGTAGTGCTGTATAGCCCATGAATTAACCTGTATTTTATTGTTTATCTTATATTTGCGGAGTTTATAAAAAAATATTAAAAAATCTTTAAGTTTACAACCACGCGAATCTTGCGTATTTTTTTACTTTGAAACTGCCGTGAAGGGTACTTATTCGAGTAAAAATATTTTCAATTTCTGTATGTTGTCTGTAGTGTACTTGATAATGAAAGGTGCATATCTATGGAAATAGGACTTAAGTTTAACCGTAAACAGCTGATCAAAACTTCGTCGGGAAAAAAATATTTTTAACATCGTTCTAAAATAGTCTACGAAGTTCAGATTTGTGACATCTATGGTCTTAATAGATAAAGTATTTCAATAGCTTCGTTTTCAAATAAATGGCTGGCAATGGAAATATTTTAAATAATTACAATAAATGTTTTACGAATGCTAGGAAAATGTAGTTCAATTTTGGACAGCTATCACTCGCAGAAAAATAAAAATGGTCCATTTTTCGATCATAATCGCTCCAGTGGATAAGAGGATAGCCTCCAGTGTATCAGCTGCGAAGAAGGTCAAAATTAAAAGTATTTCATAGTCAGATCCATCGATTTGCAGTTTCCAGGGTTGTACAATGTGTATTCACGCTTACCAGTAGACTAGAGTGTAACGCTAGCCGTGTGTGTATATAGAACATCTCCGCGCACGCCTGTATTGATGGACGACCCCCTGGGGGCCCTGCGCGAAGCTGAGGCCCCGGCTGTGGTGCAGGCTCGCGCACAGGCTGCCACGCTGCCCCCCCTGCGAGCCAAGCACCCCCTGTCTGACAACCCCGTGCTGTTTCGAAGGAGCGCCACCTTCGAGGACATGCCCGGCAAGGAGGCGGCGGCCGATACGTCTGCGTTAGTTGCACTTCTTCCTAATATTACAGTGAAAATCTCTTATAAAGTTTTCCAAGAGACCAGAATAAAATGCATCTTAACCTTTTAAAGACTACGTCGTTAAAGAATTTGCGATACCCGTGGACTGGTATTTCAAATTCTCACACATATGCATCATGTATAGATGACACTCGTCATTTAGGCTCATGATCGGTTGGCATGTATACACGACCCTCGTCTAAAAAGGGTTAAGAGGGTTTCACTGTGTGTTACCTTATAGTTGAACTGTCTTATGAGGTTTCCAGGGGACCAGAAAAAACTTATCGGGGATAGTGGGAACTTCTTAAGAGGGTTTCACTGTATTTTGTGTTATTTTCAATTTTTTAGTTTGAAATTTTATAAGGTACATTGGAAGGTATGTTATTTTTTTTATCATCATTGTGAAAATGTGTGCTATGCATATTTTTTGTTCTAAATTGGAAGTTTTACAAATTGATAAACAAACCAATATTTTTCATGTAATTGAGGGTCAACTCTTTTAAAAATGACCAATGACCATTCATATAAAATGGTTATTATGGCAAAAGATAGAGTGGTGGATGTAGCAGTAATTTGTCTTTAAGGCCGGCCGCACACGTCAGGTTTTTCCATCCGATTTTATGATCCGAATCGAAACCCGATTGGACGGCTGGCACGGAAGGGCGTTGCCTATTTTTAATCCGCATCGGCCGTCCAATCCTGTACGCGTGCGTGTAACAATAATAGCTGTCGGATCAGACAATCGGATGAAAAAACCTGACGTGTGCGGCCGGCCTAACCCATTGCATCCCCTGTGGGGTGTACTGTGACTGTCTCTGGTAGAGGGATGGGGTTGGCTGGCTCTATCATTGCCAGCTGATATCTAACCGGCAAATTCATATTTCTTTTCAACATCCAAATTATTCCTAAACAAATCTGTGTTCTCTCAAAATTCAATAAAATATTTATTCTTACCAGAAATAGTATTGTTGAATCTAAAAGTAAATGCAGTTTAAACGACTCCAGGTACTAATATCTACAGCCTGTATGTCGTACGAATATCTACAGCTCATAGGTTGGACAAATATCTATGAACTTCAGAATGAGGACTAATATCTATGACGGTCCCAGTGGTGACTAATATCTACAGAGGGCAGCTAAGCAAGAGGTTGTACGGAAAATCATAAATTACTTCAATTACGTAATACTAACCTACCCTTACTTAACATAAATTAAGTTTTTTAAACTGTATATGCAATATTACGTTATTCTAATATGCTATACATAATTGCAAATCCAACTTCTGCCAGTGCTGTAGATATTTGTCTTCACTTTGGTTCTCATAGATATTAGTCAGCAGTTTGAGCTGTAGATATTCGTCGTCACTTTGGTTCTCATAGATATTAGTCCGATTTGTTCAGTTTTTGGAATTCCTGTAGATATTAGTAGACGCCTCCGTTTAAGCAGTGTGCTACTATTTTAGGTTTCAATAAACGGCTATCTAGATTTAATGCTTGTTTTAGGAAACTTCACAGAAGTGAGACAGTCCCCACTGCTACCATGTCCTCGGGATTGGCCAGCCTTGGAAACTCCCTCAAGCTCAGCTTTGGGTAAACATTACATTATTATTCATCATTTGTTTTTGCATGAGATTCTTAACATTTTATTCATTTAACCTCAAAACATGCAACATGCATCATTAAAAAATAGTAATTCAAATAAATCATTTCAAATATATTTCTACCAAAAGTTTTTGGTTCATCATAAATAATATTACATAGGAACAAAGAGAACTTGACAATGCGCTTGAAAATAACTGAATTGTAAGTGCATGTTTTATAATTTTTCACCAATGGATATGCAGATTCAGTACAGTTTTGGATTTTGTACTGTTTCTACATAGCGAAAGTAGAAAATTTTAGATTCTTGATGTGTAAATCTTTGGTATTTCATTCCTCACTTTCTTCACGATTAGTCTTTCACTTTCACATTAGGCTATAATTCTGCTTTCGATGTTTAAATTTCCCTATTCAAATAATTGACTTGATGCAAGATAACCCCTCGGGCTAATTTGTTCATTTTGGGAACAGCTCACGTAGGTCTCAAGGAAATCGTTGTATCTCCCTTACTGTCATGGTAAGAAATACGATCTAAACGGTATTAGAAAGAGAAAACACCATGCTTTGTTTTTTAATCTAGAAGTTAACCACTATCAGTAATTTTAGTTAGAAAAAACATTAGGAAAGCTATTTTAAAAACTTTTTTGTTGCATACAAAATTTTAGTCCTTCAAAAATGTTTATCTCTAATAACAACATTTGAAAGCACATTTCATCACCTTTCAACAACAGTTTTTAGTTTTGGATATATTCAGAACTATTCCATTTATTTGGATTTTATTGCAAAGTGGAAATTTTCTGCCTTTCTGACAGAATAAGCCCAAAGCCTGAGGGGTTAAAAGTAATGCTTTGATTTTTCATTTTGCTTTTCACAATAATATTTAGGCTAAAAGTGTTACAGACTGGTAATACAGAACGGAGAACATTTGGCTTCTTTTCTTGCATTTTTCAATTTGGTGTTGTCATGTTGATGTTTTGTAGCCGTTATTCCCCCGCTCGACTGTCTCTGAGAAAAACCGACATGAAGTTGTCTAAACAGATGCTCGAGAGTGCCATCACCAGCTTCAGGTAAGATGTGGATTTAAATTATTGGACAAAAAGAAAAAGTGATTGTAGATATAAAAAAAAAAATGTTGACTTACCATTTTAAAGAAGAAAAATATATTTGGACTTAACATTTTACCATTTTAAATAGAAAAAAAGTTTACGTGCGGTTTTAAAGTAAAAAAAAAATATATGCAGACTTACCTTTAGAAGAAAAATTATTGAGGTTTTCCAAATCTGCTACTTCTGCTGTCGATTTCTATGCCAACCTTGTGATTTCTGCTAGCAATGAATTAATCTGAATGAGGCATGTTTTATAGTGAGAGCTTTAATACAGATTTGCTTTCATTTGCATGCTCTTTGCATAAATAACACATACATTCCTCACAATCTGATGATATCAATCAAAATGTTTTTTCCAACCTATGTTTACATTATGTGGATGGATATTTAATTCAGTTTTCAAATTTATTTACACTTAAATTTAGGTTACGTCCGCAAGGACATAGACCTGCTGAAATGTTAAGCTATCCAACCTTTTGCTCCTTTTTTGTTTGTATCTACATATTATTTATATCACACTTCTTTCTTATGACTTGATTATTAACTTATTACAAATGCTTAATTTCATTTAGTTCATGATGTGAAACTCGTACATGAGATGTATTTTTTTCATCCTGTAAGAAATGGCCAACTTTTGAACTGACATACATACTGTGAAACTCTCTTAAGAAAGGACCGGAAAAAATCAACTTCTTAAGCGGGAAAATCTTTTAAGTGGGATAAATTGGACCATTCAGTCTTCAAGGTACCGAAAAAACCAAACTTCTTAAGCAAGAAAACTTCTTAAGGGGGAACTTCTTAACAGGGTTTCACTGTATTATGCTCCATTCACCGGTGACTTCACACTCAAAGTTTAGGAATTTGGTGTCATAGATCGTTTTTATAATGAAAATTAATTAATCAATATTTAATAATGAAAATTACACATTATCAACAGTATCCCTAGTTTGTAAAAAGTACCCCATTATTCCACAATATGAAATAAAATACATATATCAATATCTGCAGTCCCGGCGGCATCACGGGCAAGAAGTCCAACGAGCTGATCCAGGGGGGCATCAGCCACCTGAAGTATGCTGCCACCAGCGTTGTCAAGAAGTTTGACGAGATCAAGGAGGCCATCAGCGCCAACTCCACCCCTGTGAAGGGAGGTGGCGGGGGCAGCGTGGGGGAGAGGGACCCCCTAGAGGAGGAATCCTCCGAACGAGAGGGGTCTGGTTCTCTCAATATTGATGGTATGACATTCATTTAATTAATTAAGAATCATATAATATTTTGTATTTACAAATGGTTCTTACTTGTTTGTACCTTAGATTCGAAGGTACTTGTGCAGTAAATCAATAAATAAATAAATTTATTTTTAAATCCATTTGCTTTTAAGACCGATAGATGCGATTTTATGTGCAAATGGTACCATACACGTGTAGCTCTCATGAAAACAATAAAGAATATATTTTTTGTTCATGACACCTCACAAGAGCACCCGTCTACATGGTGTACAGACAGGGAAATGAATTGCCAATCGGCTAGGCAATGATGTGAGGCAGGTTAAGGAAGGGCTATAGGAAGGCATTTATTAATACTGGATTAACCCTTTCAGACTTGAATTAAAACTGGCAGTGGTTGAACTTGATGCTTACAATTGTTAGAGTTATTTTTTACTTTTTGGTATTTCTTTTTATTTTTAAATGTACGCAAGGTCTGAAAGGTAACGAGGGAAGAAATATATGATTATAATAATTATCCTGAGGAATGAGCCCCTTTGTCTAATAGTCAGTCATGGATATTCATGGACAGAGAAGAAAGCTGACATTTTATTTTCTTTTTACCTTTATCAACAAAATGGACAGCAAACAAAAATTTCAAAATCATTTCTGTTTCAGGTGGAAGTGGCGCTCCCAGCGAAGTGGAATGGCTTCCACAGAACCTCCCTGATAATCTCTACCCTGCAAACACACAATTCGTAATTATTTTTATACTATATTTTATATTAAACTAACTGAACCCATGGAATCAAACATCCCTCAAAGCATGTTTCTACTACACAAGTCACACAGAAGTATTACACAACCTCACAACAGAACGTCAGAACATGGTAGAATGGTGGAAACTTAGCTGGCCTTCTTCCAGTAGAAGGTAGATAGCATCTGATGATCGATCTCCTTAATCACTTATACAATGTACATATTTTCTTATATTCTTCTAAGAATTCAAACTTCTCTCAAGCCAATGAGCCAATCAAACTATGGCATCTCCAATTGGGGTATGTTACTTTTTGAATTTTCGGAAAATACCGAATTTAATGGAATCTTATTTCAGGAGCGGCCAGACTCTGAGTTCTGCGTGCGGGTGATGATGTCCTCATGTTCGCAGTGCCACAACTGTTTGGCCCTGCTGTACGACGAAGAGATCATGGGGGGATGGAGCGCAGAGGACTCAAACCTGAACACCAGATGCCCGGCTTGCTCCAAGCATACCGTGCCACTGCTCTCTGTCACCGTATGTTCTCTCATGTTTTAACTTTCAACTTGTATCTCTAACCAAACCACCTCAACCCAGGCCAGGACACTGAATCAAATCGGCCTCTTATTCATGTAAGATATTTTTAAAAATAAAACTAATAAAGTTTTATTATCTTCCTTTTTTGTTACAAGTAAAGCATCAGCCACAGGCAAAGATAAAAGCTAAAAGCGATACAGCTGTCATCCGCCCGTTTAGGCAGCTCCGTAATTTAATTGACCCCCTCTCCTATTTACGGCGGAGAGAGGATCGCATAACTTTTCGGCAGCGGTTACGGCATGTTACGATGTATAATTTTGAGCTTCGAGTGCATAATTGTATGGAGAGCGTTATTGTGCGTGCGATGCGTATTAGCGTGTTAGCGTGTTAGCTGCGTATTAGCGTGCGGCACCCGTCTAAAGATAATGATATCCTCTTTGGGCTCCCGTGCTGAGGATTTCATTTACGTATTAAAATTTAATTATATGAATAATAAATTACTGAAAATATTATAAATATATTACGTAGATTTTTTTTAGTGAGATTGAGTGGTTTCTGTGTCAGTTTGTATTTTTTCCATATCGGTATGTTTTCTATTTATGGTCTCCCTATATTTTGTATCCAGCTTTTTATTTTTTGAGTTTTAAATTTTATGGTGTTGTTGTGAATGAGAGTGGGATTTTATGGTAGAGATATTACTATAGTACAATGCTGCGTATACATTTGCAAACATAAGCGCGAGCGAGCCACGAATTATGGGAAAGGAACGAAGCAACCGCAAGCAGCGTTTCGGTTGCTTCATTCCTTTCCCATAATTTGTGGTTGGGCAGCCTGAGAAACGTTTTTTGTCCAAATGTATTCCTAATTGCTTGTTGGGTATCTTTTGAACCCTAAGATCTAGTGTTGTCAATATGCGTGTTAGTTATTATTAATATGTTATTTTATAAAATTATTAACCTCGACACATAGTTGTCCCAGTGAGTTGAAATTGAAAAGTAAACTACATTACCATGTAAAAAAAAGTAAATTGTTTTTTAGATTGATGATCTGATATAATACGAGGCTGATTTGATTCAGTATTCTGGCCTGGGTTGTGGTGGTTTTGGTTCTAACCATAACTAATAATTTCCTCTTGTGTTTTAGGTTTTGCGGAGAGATGAGAAAACGCCAGAAAGCATAAGTGTTCCGTATCTCAATCCATTAGTTTTAAGGAAAGAACTCGAATCTATTTTAGGTATGTACTATTTTACACATTAAATATAAAATTATTTCATTGAAAACAAAATTATGCATTGGTAAATGAGTTACATTTCTTATTTTAACCACTCGGAATATTAGAGCGTCAAAAGACGCGAATATAATAATAGCGGTCAAGACATTGAATAAACGCACGAGAGTTTACAAAAATTGATTTATTTCCATCACTAATATACGGATTACCATGAAATAAAAAACGGAATATCGATAATGAACAACGCTACGCGTCTGTATTCAAAAATATCTATGGAAAGTAGAGATTAATAAATTATCTGAGCCGAATGGAACCTCCATCTTGTTTGATTGTCATTTGTTTAAGACATTGTTAGTTTTTTATTAAAATATTTTTGTATGAAATGATAAAAAAGTGAGGTGACTGAATTGTTTATTATACATTGTAATAGAATAAGTATTGTTTTCACATAAAAACGACACATGAGTCATTTTTACATTTTTTTATGTTAGCATTCTAATTTTTAATATTTACAAATGTTAATATTTATTTGTAATATAACAATTTGAAAGCTTATTTCGTAACCTTTCAAAAACAATTTTTAGTATTCGGCTACGTTCAGAAATGCTTCATTTACAGAGCTTTAATTGTGAAGCAGAAATAACGCAAAGTTTTTGTAAATCTGACATTTCGTTTAATACGTAAAAAGTGGATATTCGCGATAGATCGGAGTGGTTAAGTATCTACCTACAAATCTTATGATTTCAGAGGAAATTTTGGTTTTGGTTTAATTAAATTGAATTGAAAATTAGAAACATTATTTTTTAACTCGAGGTCTACAGTTCACAGAAGTACTAGTTACTTATGAATATGTGTTTATTTCCAGCGCATGAAGGGGATTCGTGTTTAGCGGATCCCAGATTTATTGATGAGCATCCCATCATATATTGGAATCTGGTTTGGGCCTTTGAGAGGGTGAACATTAACAGTCATCTGCCCGATCTGCTCAATCCTCGCTACAAAAAACTATTCCAGGCTCGCTGCGGACAATCCCTACAGATTCTCAATAATAACAATCATTCCGATAAGTTGTCCAAGGAAATATCAAAGGAGGATGTCAACACAGGTGAATAAATACTATTACTTTGTGATATTTCATTTATATACTATTGGCACAGTAATGCACACGACTGAATGCTGTGGAAATTAGAGGTGGGTAAGTTCTGCATTTTGCCGGAAGCTTCCTGGACTTGCTTCCTTTTAAAAGTGCAAGAGTTCTTGGAGCAGGTCCCGGGTCCGAGTTCTTAGGTGCGGACTGAGCACTGGGTGTTGTTGCGGCGCACCTAACCGGGACGCACGGGTTCAAAGAACTCGGAGCCAGGACCTACTCGTAGAACCCGCACGAGAACTTAGAACCTTGGAGCCGGACAAGACCCGCATGAGGGCTTGGACCCGTCACCCGTTCAATGTAGGTACATTACACGGCTTTTATTGAGAATTTAAATAAGTACATTAGCTGTAAGCTGTGATGCTTTCTTATAAACTATTATTTTATAATGCACATCACCCTTTGATTATACCAAGATAACATGCTCTAATTAAAAACGACTCCGTGTCTAGCCGAATATTCAAAAATCTAATATACCTACTAAACAATTCCGCGTTTCCGCGAGAGCAGTATACTGTTACGTCAAGCGGTCATGCACGTGTATGTCGATCAAAGGACAGCGATCGAATGAACATGAACGCCCGGCGGCCCCGCCAGTCGTGAAGTGTCGTGGCTCGTGGCTCAAGGGAAAGTGGTTGGCGGGTCGCGGGTCGCGGGGAGTGTCTTGTGGTTCACGCAGTTCCGAGGACCCGAGACTCGCGACTCGGGAGTGGAGTGGAGAGTGGAGCGTGTCGGGGACGCCGAACGGTGATTCCTAGTTCCTACTACTCAGTACTCGCGGCGAACACGGAGAGGCCCGCCGGCCGGTGGAGGCATCCGAGTTTCGGGTTTGGAAACGAGCCCGAGTTCGGAGTGAGTGGCAGGAATGTATCGTGGTTCGCGAGTCGCGGGAATGACGGGAGTGGCGTGAGAGTGGAGGGTTCTTGGTTCACGTGGCTCGGACCAAGACGCTTGGGTTTGAGCGTACTCGGCGAACTCGTGACTTGTATTCGAATGGCTAGGAAAGCCGGCTTCGCGCTGCGGTGTTAGGTTACTCGGACCGCCGGATTTATTTGGATGCGAGTACTGGGCCGGGTTCTCTGGGAGTAGTCAATTTGAAAAAGGAGTGGGAGTAGGAACCGCTTCCCGCAAAGGAGCGGATCACACCCGACACATCGCTAGTGGAAATGAGATCCCTAAGGCGTCCCTGAGGCGTGTGTAAAATCATGTATGACCATATGTATTTCAAATGTAGAAATCTGGAAAGAATGCAAGGCTCTCATCATCGTTAAAGATGACATAGACCCCAATAGATATTGTCTTAAAAAAGTCCATGCTCTCTGTCTACTCCTGTGAAGAAACAGCATGATTGTTAGTAGGTGCAAGTACAAGTTAGTTATCTAATATACTTTCATAGTTTCAGGTGATGTTGGCATAGAGTGCCTGTGGGACAACCCGCGGCTGCATGGGGAGCTGGGCCTCGCCTTGCGGGGGCTGTGGCGCCCCGCGCCCCCCGCCTCCAGCCTCCTGTCCGCCCTGCTCACGGACCACACAACAGCCTCTCCGCACAGGTACCGTACCATACTATACATCTTTCTAACTTATTACTCCAGTAATCTGATGGCTCTTCTATGAAACTCCGGGATAAACAAAAAACTCATTTTTTAATGATGTAAATTATAATTGGAGCTGGACAGCCAGGAGGCCAGTGTTCTTATTAAATGCGGTAGGAATATTTCTGAATAATAATACCAATGCAAATTTTGGGTAAGCCATAATTTTTTGTACCTTTGTAGTCATGTTAGCGCGGTCACTTATGCGCTACTCCTCGCTTCTTGGAAATTTAGTCACAATGAATCGCTTTACGGGAGAGCAATGCGCATTCTGGGTAAAACATTTAAAAAAAAAACAACGATTCTTACATCACTGCACGGCAGTGGCGTGCACAGAGTTTTTAGTGAGCTAGAGTGCTAAGATTGAAAAATTCGACGTAAATGATGTTGTTGTAGCTGAAAATGTTTTTTTTTTTTTTCGAAATTTCAATATTTTGTATGAAGATTTTTTATTCAGGATAGGCATACCTATAGGTATGCAAGCCTACGCTAGATAAAAATCTTCATATAAAAAATTGAAATTTCAAAAAAATATATAAATCATTTTCAGCTACAACAACATCAATAATGTTGTATTTTCCAGTCTTAGCCTGCTGCAAGGCGCCTGTTTCGTTCGCATCACCGTATTAATGTGCCCAAGTATTAATTTAATTAATTCATGGGTTAAAAACTTCAAACTTAAGTTGCAGTAGGTCTTTGGTCAAAACAATACGACTTGGATGCAGAAAGATGGTGCAACCTGCCGTGCTTCCAAAGAGAGTATAACTATGGTTTAACCGCTCCGACCCATCACGTATATATGCACATTTTGTGTCTTAAGGGTATTCTCAAAATATATTTGGAAACTTCACACCGATAGATGGCGTTATTTTCAATATTGTCGAATAAAACGCTTTTAACACGTTATGCTTTTTAATATTGGGATGAATGATTGGTTTGCGAACGTACATAAGATATAGTAATCTGCTTAAATAGTTTTGCATACCTATACTTTTATAATGTTAAAATGCGGCTGAAAAAATCACAATTTTATTACAAAATTAACACGTAAAAAATACATTTGCTACAATCCCGCGCGCGCTCATACAAAATTTTATTTTACCCAACCGAAACATATTTGCGAAACAGGTGCGTTTCATAAATTTAACGGTAAAACTCACGAGTTCGAAAGAGACGGAATACAAAAGGTTTGTTGGATTCAGTAAATTAAATCAACACCCGGGTAGATAGAATAATTTATAAAAAGGGCTGGCTAGGTTACAAGAGCATATCTTGCGGTTGCTGGCGTTAACTGGACCTTTTTTTTAAAGACCGCTTGCAAGACTTACTTCGCTGTGTACGATATTCGGGCAACAGCGAAGTCCGTATTACATGGTTCCAGAAAACTGTATTGTATTTTTTTCTAGTGAATTATATTTTTTCCATCGAAAAGTTCCAAGTTTTATGGAGGTGTCCGTAAATAATATGTGCTGCTGCCGAAAATTTCCCACTCCTTCAACGCCACCTGTAATTTTAGAACCCTCTTTAGCTGCAAAATTAATGAATTTCAACGTACCTAGATACCTATCGCTTCTGTAGAAAAATCGTCAACAGTATCTTTTCTTGGTGGAAGTTGTTTATACTTCAAAATAATGCACCACCTCTC
This sequence comes from Limnephilus lunatus, assembly GCA_917563855.2. Taxonomy (NCBI): domain Eukaryota; kingdom Metazoa; phylum Arthropoda; class Insecta; order Trichoptera; family Limnephilidae; genus Limnephilus; species Limnephilus lunatus. The sequence continues at coordinate 60,832,375 of OU830601.1, forward strand.
ATAATTTTTTTTGTCTTCCCTTCACGTAAAATAAGCTTCATTTGCTCAATGAAGAACGTTGAAATTATATTTTTTGAAGTAAAACTTCTTTACGCACGATCGACACTTGGGGGTAAACTGGTGAATGCGTTACGAAAATTGGTTATTGTTGTGAAAAATGACATGCGAACGGTAATCGATGCGAACGGTGATCAATGTCATTAAAAAAGGAAAACGAAGTGGAACTTTTGCCCAAAAAGAAAAAAAAATGCATGAGTGTGTACTACTGTGCAAAAAGCAACAAACCATATTGTCTGGAATGTCAATGTTAATGTCACCCCAATGTCAAATGTTCTTTTATAAGTTAGTGAAGTTTTACTTTAGTAGTGTGATCTAAAGCATACTCTTTTTTTTTAAATAATTTAAAGTGCTTACCCACGTAAGGGCCTCCAAGTAACTGGAGTAATTTTAATCAGTTTTAAATATTTTAGATACTATAATAGTGTTTAATGAGATCGCGAAGAGTTAGTATAAGAGAGATAATATATATATATATATATTTTTTTTTTATTGTAATATAAAATATGAGTTACATATTAGCATATAAATTATAGTATACATTTATATAATGTTATAATTAGCATACATGTTCATGTTCGAATGTTAATACCACTCTTCCATAGAAGCATTAGCTTATATATACATATATTACAATAGAAAGTCTAAAAACACGTGCGGCTCGCAAAAACTTAGAAACGAGTCCCGGTACGATCTAGTGAGTTATATGGTGTGGTAGATCTCTATCCCCCCCTCCAGGATAACGGTTCCCGCTTTTACCTAAAGGGCGTGTTTTTAAAGAAATAAGGGCTGGAAGTTTCGTCCTCATGTAATTTCTAAAACAGTCTTCCAGAAAGTTCGAGTAGGTTCCATAGAACTCTAGAAAGTTCTGGAAGGAGTGGCGGAGTATGTGGTGTAATTTTGGGGAATAGGGAATAGGGAACATCATTGTGGAACATTCCAAACACTCTGGAATTGATGTCCTGAGCCTGAAGCCGGGTAACCCAGCTAGTATAACATAAGACCTGTGCCACACGCAGCTATAAGGGAATATATGGCGAGAAATATGCTGAAATAGGCCAAGCCACATATTTTATCTGCACGTGTGGTACCGCTTTAAGTGTTATATTACATGAAATTAAACAACTTAAAATTCATATATTTTTTATTCGTGTTTAAGTGATGTTAGTTACACTAACAGCCGCTGTTCCCAATTCTGCTAAGCCGAAACTAAAGTTCGAAACTGCTTAAGCATCACTTAGTCTAGATTAAGTGATGTTTAAGTAGTTTTGAACCTTAGTTTTGGCTTAGTAGAATCGGGAACTTGTAATTGGGTTATTATAAGTATTGGGTAAATTCAACGTAGTTTTATTGTGATATTACTCTGAATCAGAATAGAACGGTAATTAAAATAAGTTTTTCCCCCAAAACCCGCACATGAAAATCCCGCAAATTCGCAGGATAAAATGTGCTGAAATCGCTAGTAACTAACTAACTAAACATCACGCCGTTTCTCCGCAGGGGTAGGCAGAGAGGACGGACCGCCAAACAACTCGGGTCTTGGCACATACTCTGTACCTCATTCATATTCACACATACATGGTCTCATACACACTCTTCTATTATTCTGACTCTTAACATGGCCCGACTCAACATTGACATCTGATTCACTTGATCGTGCCATGTCTTCCTCGGGCGTCCCCTACTTCTTCGACCATTCACATTGCTACTAGCTTCAAATAGCCAATAATAATAATATTTGGCTAATTTATATAGCACCGTTTTTGTGAAAAATCACCTCAAGGGCACTATACAAATAAATATATAAAAGAATTAATATTACTGGCTTACAACTAAGATTTACAATTATAACTAGTGACTTACATCTAAACTCAAACATGATTGCAACTGCTGGTTTTTTTCTAATACCAGGCCTCATTTTGCTGACAAGTTTTCAGTTTAATTTTAATAAAAACATAAATGCTTTATCGTGTTTGACGGGCTCTTTCGCCAAGGACGCAAGCTGTATGTAGGCACCCTCGTATCTGCTTGCTTTTCGCCGTGAGGAGATTTATGTTTGTCAAAAAGCAATAAATGAGTGACACCTATTTGTCAAAAGGACCTGTTCCTATATTTGTATGCATCAAATTTATCAAATAAACAAATTGGTGATTATTACTATATCTGAGAAATGGTTTCTCGTGTGCTCAATCCACGGCAAGTGTACATTATTTACAACTTCATTATACGTAATAAAAAATAAGTTTGTATTTAGGAGTTTGCTAATTTGGTAATTTCCTACATCGTCTCATAATAATATTATTATGAGACGATGTAGGAATGTGAATATGACACGATAGTGAAGGGTAAAAGAAGTCGGAGACGCCCGAGGAAGACATTTCAATTTGAGTGGCGGGTTATGGTACCGCCGCCCCGGGAACCATTTATTGAAAAACCAACATACGTCACCCCAAGTGGTTCATTATGTTTGATGACTTAGCAGGGGTTCCCGGGAAAGGGCGCGAAACGTGATGGTTACACAGTAAATAAATAAATTAGATGATAATTACAGTACCTTCCTACCTACCTACATAGCAAATGTTTGTAGAAATAATATGTAAGTGTTTCACCCATTCTGGGATTCGTTTCTTCCCAGAATATTTGTTTATAAAATGCAAGCCTAATGTTATAGAATAACGCTAAACTGTTTTCTGAGAAAATAATGTTATTTATTTATTTTTACAATAGCTACAATAGGAAAATAATTTCCTCCAGGGCCTATGTCATCTTTGGGGATGCTGTGTGGATGGTAATTTAAAGTAAAGGAAGGAGATGATGTTCTGAGAAGGAAAAAGGCATGAGGCGTGGCTACGAATCTGGGGTCAGTGGGTTCAGGAGTGACGGACGAATGAATCCGTCCCTCCCACTGCGGAGCAAGGCGATGGGTCAAGAGAAGAGTGCAGGAAGGCTCAAATAGTCTCCCTCAACATGTTCCTCCCGATCGGATTTATGTAAAGCTCAGCACCTCTAACTATATCTCTGTGTCTTGAGGTAATTTTTCCCAAAAAACGGCGCAACCAAGTGAATCAATTATTTGAAAACGGTCAGTCAGAATAACAGAAGAGATATATGAAGACTGATAGATCGTGTATATGCGACAATGTGACAGAATGTAAAAACCCATGCAGCTTGATCTATTCATTTTATTGTTTAGTAAGTCGCAACAACAAAATAACTAAGCAAGTCTCTAGTGATATTTACAGTTTTATGAAAGTTCTAAATTATTACAGTGGCCCTTATTATCATTATGTAGTTAATTTCGCCTCTTTTACTGCGTGCCTCGACCGCAAATATTCCCTGCGCCCAGAAACAATAAAATCAGAATAGCAACTTGACATTTTTTCGACAAATAATACTACACCATAGGAATGTGCCGAAAGCGTGCACGAGACGAGCATATCGGGACCGCTCACACAGTTTGTCGCCTTCTAACATACGGATTCCTATTCCCGCGCCCGCGCCCCGCGCCCTGCGCCCGGTGGTGTAGCGGAATTTAGCTACCCGTGTCGAACGTAAATCTGATGAAAAATAATTACTTTTGTTAATGTAATTACTTGGTTATTATAAGTCACATAACAGTGAAATTTTCGTTCGCGCTAATTTAATTATTAGTATTATTTTTCTGTACTAAAATAAAGACAGTATTATCTGTAGTTTTCGAATGCGGCTGAAAAATAGATTGTATGAAAATTGTCGCTTCTGTTTCACCTTAAACGATGTGTCAGATTTACAAAAAGTTTTTGTTATTTCCGCTTCGCAATTAAAGCTCTATAAATGAAACATTTCTAAACTTAGCCGAATACTGAAAACAGTTTTTGAAAGGTTATGAAATAAGCTTTTAAATTGTATTATTACAAATAAATATTAACATTTGTAAACATTAAAATTTAGAATGCAAACATAAAAAAATTGTAAAAATGACTCACCTGTAATGTTTTATGTAAAAACTATACTAAAATCACGGATAACGTAAAAAAAGACACTTACTTTATCATACAAATGTACAATAAACAATTCTGTCACTTCACTTTTTGACCATTTCATACAAAATATTAAAATAAATTAATAATAAACTCTGCCAAATTTTTCGCGCCATTAAAATTTTTTCGGATTATGTCGAATTAGAGAATGTTTATTTTCCATTGAAATATTAGGCAATTACTATGGCAATTGGTAAAAATAGATGTATTATGGTTTTATATACTAAAGGCACTTCATTTCCGTAATTTCTAAGAACAGAAAAACATTATTTTTGTAATAAAACGGAATATGACTTCAAAATTCACCTCACTTATTTTTATAACGTAATACCACAAAAGCAAATCATACGGATGTCTCATTCACGGCTAACTATAATGCACACTTCAAATTATATATATTTTATGAAATCCGGACATTATATGGATAATTACGTTTAGAAACAATAAAAACACGAAGCATTTCTACGCGTGAAACATTGTCAATTTGTTGTTATTATGGTGTCTGGCTAGTGATGTGCATGACCGGCGCATGGAACTGTTTGTGTAGGAGATCAAAAATAAATCAGTAAATGTAGGAGATCAAAATAGATGCGGGGGGTCTAATTCGGGTGATTAACTAAGCCTTCTAGATGGTCCCCAAAGTGATGAAACTTAATTTTATTTACATTTTTTGATACATATGACATTATACAGCTGACCAAAGGCATGTTAAAAAACCAATGGATATTGAAGTCTTGTTGCATTACAGAAAATATTTGACCATTAAACGTGCCTCATCTTTCCATGAAAAGAAGAAACTTATCAATACTTGCCAACATAACCTACCGAATTATAAAAAGTCAAAAACTTTAATTCAGCCAAAACAAAAAAATTGAAGACCTCGTAATAAGGTGAAATGATAAATCGGTTTCCGCAAAAACACAAAACCTAGACAGCTAGAGTCAGAAAAACACAAATAAGGGGTAGCGTTCTTGGAATAGATAAATTGCAATCATTCTTATTTATACAAGATATTCAACAACCTTTTTTGGCACATTAATAGCAAATTAAGTAGTGAAGTTAATTCGATGACATTGAAAGAGAAAACGCCATAGACAAGCAATTTGATTTAACCTCCACTGGCCCAACACTCAAGGGAAACATGCGGGAGGAACTGTGATAACTACAAATAATTAAGGTTTATTCAAATGTACTTCACAACAACATATTTTCGATTTTCAAGCATAAGAATTCTCGATATAACCGAATTATATCAGCTTGCACAGTGCGGGTGTAAACTGTGCGCCCTAAAAAGTTTAAACTTGTGGAATTCAATACTTCGTTTGTGTGAAATCACTATGAAACAGTACACGATCATTTCAATAGCTAAAGTCGGAGATGAATTTTTGTTTCAAATTTTGAAAGACGATCGACCCCATCCCTAATGATTTCTGAGCTGTCAGAGTTTTCGTAATTCTTCAAAATGACAAGTATTTGGGAAAAACGCTAAAAAAACACGATTTTGTCATGAAATTATTACATGTTTTTGCTAAATATTACATTAGAATATATGCTTTCATGAATTTTCACCATAATATGCCCCAATAACTGACATTTTAGTTACAAAGCGTCTCTTTAAAATGACAAAGAATTCGGTGAACTTGACTCGCAATATAAACGCACCTAATTATATGAGAAAAACACTTCAAACAAAGAAAAAATGTCACAAAAGCATAGCAAATATATATTACTATAATAAACAAATACTTACTCGGCCATTTTCAAAGAAATATCCTAAAAAAAACTGGTATTTGTAGGAGGCGGATCGGCACAAAAGAGCTGCGTTTTACGAAATGGCGCGCAAAGTTTGTTTCCACAGAATAGGTCTTTTTATGTTTTTCTTTAGATAATTTTGAATAGAGATATGAAGCTTAATTTATTATGAACCTTTTACTTTTTGTTTTATGGATGTCACTATAACAATAACGGAGATATAACGATTTCTGTGGAAACACACACGTTGAAGTGAAAACACGCTTATTGTACTTAACTGATGTCGTCATATTAACTTGTATATCTGCTTACGTTGCGGAGTGGTTAAGACAATTTCCCTAACAAGCTGATCTCGCGCAGAGGAGATATTCCATGGCCTCCCCGCAGCCCGGATCTACATAACTCCAGCTGATTTCTTTTTTATGGGGTTATCTTACAAGTCTATATAAATAAACCATCGACGATACTCCAATTAAAGGAGAACATCCGTCAAGAAATGGTCAACATACCCCGAGTTGTGTCAAAAAGTTTTAGAAAATCCAAGGGCCAGGTTTGAGGAATTACAATGGCGAGATGGCAGCCTTTTGGATGAAATTATTTAAAAAAAATGATTTTCCAGCATATTTTTGTTCTTATCAATAATCATTTATTTAAATACAATTTGTATTCAGTTTTTCATGGTTATTTCAAAAGTGCAAAAATGTATGGCCTACCCTACCATAACTAACATAATCATGTTAATACTACGTAAATGTTCAAAAATAATAAAGAAATAAATATAAATCACACAGAGAACCCAAAAAACTTCTTTTTTTTCGATCTGAGAATTTTGGTAATTTTTTCCTTTTTTCGGTTTTTTTTCGGCAGTATTTATTATCTTCCTAGTGACCGATTTTCTTTTCAAATTCACCATAATAATTTGAATTTTTTTTAACCAACGATTTACTCGAAAATGAAAACTATGTGCTTTTAAAGTATGAGTAACAATGGAGCTCTCAATGGCAGGATCATTTATAGGTAAACTGACTCTAAATTTTGAGGACCTACGAACTAAACTTTCGGTCAGTGAAGTGCGAGCCGTGAATTTACCTTATATGTACTATCAAATTGTTCTGAAAAATAGGCTTTAGTATAATGATGTTACAGGGTTGTGCAGCAAGTGTTGGACGGACTGAGGAGCAGCGACTTGACCGACTGTTTGCGCAAGTTACAGCAATGGAGGAGCACCACTTCACCCCATGGGAAATATCACTCCCTTTACAGGTAAAGAAACAATTATATAACATGAGAAACGGACTTTTAACAAAATTTCGAATAGTCCTAACTAGAGACCAAAAAATTTCGCTTTTGCGATAACGCAAATTTTTATACGAAAATGTCATTTTTATGCAAAAATCGCAAACCTTGCCATTTTCTCGCAATTTGTGATTTTCAGGTGAGTAATGCGAATATTTGTGTTTTTACTTGAGATATTAAGTGTCTAGAACTTAAAATTTAACCTGATGTACGTGCATGTCACATACGTCATCCACAGTAGCTAGCCCTATATGTGGATGTCACGTATATTCTGATGAATGAAGTTTCACTAAAACATTTCATGTCACAATGTGTTGCGTGGTGGGACAGATTGCATTGAAAAGCTTCATATTATGGATGTATGTACTTCCAAAGTATGTAGTAAATAAGGCAGTATTTGATGATTCTTTCACTATCCATGTATGTAATCAACTTCCAATGATATGAGTCTTTTCTGAGAAATTTAAATGTAAACCACAGGTGGCAAGATAACAATTCTTCAAAGATAAGGTGATCTTTGGTTTTCCTTGACTTTTGAGTTTCATAATTGAATGCCTTTACCTAAATAAATATACATACACACACACATGATGCAATCTGTTTTTGCTAAGAGCGTAGAGCAGGAATTACAAATGTTATATTTTTAGTGTAAACACTTGAATTTACTGATTGTTGACAACTTTCTTTGAATCTATTTTAATAGATATTTTCAAATGCATAAATAATCAAGTCGAAAATAAGTTATGCGTTTGATGTTAAAAAAAACATAACAAAACCAGAGCACCACTTTACGCGGGTGCGATTTATGGGTGAATGATAATGGTTCATGGCCCCGTCTCCCTTGTTTCTATTATCTACGGTAGGTACTCATTGTCTGACCCATTTTACTAACAAAACTCAAATACAGGGATGTGCTATTCCTCGCTATTGGCGTGCTGGGTCGCCAGAACGTAGACCTGGTTGCCCTGCAGCGCGAGTTCACAGCGGCGGCCAATCGCCTGGCTGCGTCTGCCTCGCCGCTGCGGCCTAGCGACGCGCCGCCTGCCCCGCCCGCCATCTGCTGCCGCCACTACTTCAGTCCGCTGCATCTCACCAAGCTCCACTGACACAGGTTCACGGCCGGGCCATCTGGCACCTGCGCTGGCTCTAATGTCCCTCTTCTTCATGAGCATGCTAAAGTGCAGTAATCAGCACAGTTAGGGCTCAAGCTTCTGCAATGACGGTAATGTCCTCTTTAAACCTTATGAACCTTTAATAAATCTGAACGCTAGTAGTGTAAGTACTACTTTCCAGCTGACAAATTATCACAGAAAACTATGTGACGTAGCAAACTGAATTGACTATTTTAATGATGCTTGGTGACGATTGTGATTCGTATTTGATTCAAATGCACAATAATAAACGTCAAAATCTTCCGAGAATATTTTACTTGATTTTTTGACTTGGCCAAAAGGTCATATATGTAGGTTGTTCACGATTTTAATAAAATAAAATGTTATATTACGCTGTGTTATGGGTTTAAGACAACTATTCTGAATCAGAACTTTGCTTGAAATGGTTTGAGCTATGTTCAATAATAGATCTGAAAAGTCATATTCTTCCCCATCACATTCCCCAATCAGGAATGTTATAGTTCCACTGCTGGAGCCACTAATAGAGACAAGAGAATTCAAAATGGATATGTACTAATGATTTTGACATTTTTAAATCCTAAACTTGAAATCATTTTACCTTTCAGTATTCAATAAGCTATCTGCTGCATTACCTGTGGGATCAAAACATACACAAAAAGTTGTGAGTTGTGTGATTTGTTTTGTAAATTATTGCTGAAATAAACTGGATTTTGACATTAATTGTTGAAGCCAATACTACAAGAATCCCTCGGAAGCAATTCAATTCAAAGCCTGCGTATTTTAAAATTTTATTTTAGTACTCAGTGAATCCTTTTTACACAGTGCCTGCTTCATCTAGTTGCGTGTTTACGTTTTCAGAGAAATAACTTATTTATCAATGTTTGAAACCACCTGTAGGGCCTAGTGACAAAAATGTTGCTGCTAGTTATGTCACTACTGAACCAATTTACAGTGAAACCCTCTTAAGAAGTTCTCTGTTAAGAAGTTTGGTTTTTTCGGTCCCTCGGTTCAAAATTGGCCCAGTTTTTCCCATATAAAAGTTTTTCCTGCTTAAGAAGTTTGATTTTTTCGGTCCATTGGAAAACTTCTTAACCCTTCGAATAATATGAAAATAATAAGAAAATAAAAAATAAAATATCGGTAAATTCATGCCTGTCAAGGTTTGCGCGCAAAATCCCTGATTCTTCACATGTATTTTAAATGTTCCTATTTATTGGTTATTTTTTAACCCTTTTGCAAAAAACAATTTTTTTTCTAAAATCTAGATAATATTATCTTTCCGATGTGTTTATTAGTAATCAACATTTTTGTTTTTAAATATCAAAATTTTAGTATTAGAAATTTAAATTGGCTAAAAAATGCATACCTGCGAATATTCGAATTAAAGTACTTAAAATTGAATAAACTTAAAATTTTAACCCAATAGCTGCCCAAACAAAAACATTATTTCTCTACTGTACGCCAGCTATTTCGGTGTTTCAATACAAATTCATACTGGCGATTTACATCGTATGGTGTAAATGGCAGTTCTGGCACAGATCATTCGTACACCGATCGGTGCTAATGGCAGCCGTCACCTCACTTTTTATCACTTTCATACAATTTTATTTTTAAATATGTGTATTACGCCATAAATTAGCGTGAAATAAAACTGTCACTTATGATCGGGTTAGTAAATCATCTGAACAACATAGCTCGTATAATCGTAAGGCAGTGAGAAGCTATTTCTTTTGCTTTTTAATATAAAAGAAATCACAAATATTCGGATGACAGGAACAGAGATATCTAACTTTTAATATTATTTATGCATTGAACCGCTTACTCGTTAATATGGAATATTTTTATTCTAACAGTTAGATTTAGCTTTATTGTTGCGAAAAGTGAGTATTTATGTTGGGGGAAACAAAAAAACATGCAAAAAATAGGCATTTAACATTCTAATTTTGTCTAAATTAATTCACTTACGCGGTAATGCCATTTTTATATTTATCGTTTTTATTTAACATTTCATAGACAATCAATAAATGCTGCCAATCGTAGAAAAAATATTATTGCCATATAAAACAATAATTTATTCACGTTATTAAGTGAATGCATTATTGACAAGTTTGTACCTGTATTTATAACAGCAGAACATGGAAAGAAATGTATTAGAATAATTACACATAGACAAATCCTGCTTTGCCAAACAAACCATTCAAAACCTGGGACATATATCTAAATAATTATGACATGCAGCTTTCGTAGTTTGAATCTCAACCCAATAATTCAATGTAGGTACTTTTTTTGTTTTTATTTTGATGAGAATTTATTTTATAAGATTGGTACTTCTGACAAATGTCATATTTGATTATCTATTAGTTAAAAAAGGAATATTCCGTATTATCCGTGCATCAAACCTCGACAACATGAACGTTCCGTATTATCCGTGAGGTGGACTTTACGCATATTTACCTTTTTAGTAATGCACGGTCGCTCTGGGACAATCTGGGTCTCCTGTTATTATAACAGCATATGATGTTTTGGGACAACTTGGGTCTCCTGTGATTAGATGGGTTAAGAGGGTTTCACTGTAATAATATTTTTCAGTCCAATTGCTTTGCGCTGACGGTGTGCCAAATAAAGCTACCGTATTATTTTGTAATATGCTTACACAACTCAGCATTAGGTGCCATAACTTATAAGAATATTAATGAAACATCACAGGATGTAACTTTGACTTGACAAGTTGAAAACTGACAGATTTTCTTTTTACAGAATCAAAAAATATCACACGTTTCAAATATAGAATTAAAATAATTTTCTTGTAAAATTATATTATGGGCAAGTTACTTTATCACTTGTCTGGATTTGAAAAAAATATTTTGTGTATATGATTTAATAATTTTCACAACATACATCAGTTCCATTTCGAAAATTTCACACATGTACGAATGCACAAGGAAATAATATTGCATAACTTATGTCCTAATGCTCACCCTATTTTTGACCCCACTGCCAGTGTACTTGTGTTTTGGATATTATACAAAAGCCCCCTTACTGTTAAATTTGTTTTAAATTTTACACAAGTGATATACAATCAGTAAGGTATTGTAACTGGTTGTGTATTAGTTGTGTAAAATTTAAAACATGTGTATTAGTAAGGCCCCAGGTACACACAGCAATAAAAAATATAAAACTAGATTTTATAGATAGGAGTGAATTCAATTTTAATGATTTATGATACCTACCAACAAAATTTATCAGTAAACTAATTTAATCTTTCGATGAACTCAACTAGTATTAAAATGGTGATAAAACAGTTATAAATTAGGAAAACATTAAAAAAATTACCCAATATGATCATGACATCCATCAAAACTAGGCCAACATAAAACTTTTAACTGTATTAATTTGGCAATGCCTTGTTTATTCTTGGTGGAATGGTTATTCTATGAATTAATTAATTAATTAATAACGAAAGTTGTCGGCTAAGCTATTTTAAAGTTGGCTCAAAACCGGATTTTAAAAAAAAACCTTTTTAAACGCTTCTTAATTTGATGCAGTTGATGTGTGTAGTATGTTATAATTTGAAAGCAAAGACTTACTGTATTTAATGGTAATGATCTGTTTACTAAAAGAAAATGCAATAATACGAATACAGTGAAACCCTCTTAAGAAGATCTCTTTTAAGAGGTTTCGTGGCTTAAGAAGTTTGGTTTTTTCGGTCCCTCGGCTCAATATTGGCCCAATTTTTCCCACTTATAAGGTTTTCCTGCTTAAGAAGTTTGTTTTTTTCCGGTCCCTTGGAAAACGTCTTAAGAGGGTTTCACTGTATAACATCCCCTAAGAAAGTTGGATGTAACCTAATGCTATATATAATACTTTAAGAGATGTTTTGGCCATCAGCTAGGTCTGGTGTATTCGTAATTAGGTTAGGACTTCTATTCTTATTTGATCAAATTACGAAGAAAAAAACAATACATATTTAATGGCAATACAATATTATTTCTCATGTTTTAGGTATGATACAGACGAGGGATATAATATGAAAATATATGTGGGCATGGCCTATCTCATAATATCACTCGCCATACAGTCGAGTAAAATAATATAATGTGTGTGGGTGTGGTGCAGATTATATTCCTTGATCTTTTAGGCAAGCGAATGTTGGTTATTTATCTTTCCCCTTCTCCTGCCGTACCATCCCTGTTAGGAGCCATCTCCCCCCTTCTGCCTAGCGCATATTAAATCTTATAGCTTCTATGTGTAGCGTGAATGTATAATCTACATTATACATGCCACTTAACTAAATATTATATTCGTCGTTTGTAGCTACCTTTATTATGTATTAAGAATGTGTCCATGTATTATAAAAATAAAATTTAAAAGAAAACTTGTCCAATTTTGGGTGTAGATGTGTGATTTTTATCCAAATTATTGTCCTGTATTTATTTTTTTATAAAATGCGTATTATATTTCTCACTTTTAAGAAGTTATTAAGATAAACTCCTCATATTATTCAATAATGTATGATAAATGATAATAATATTAATTTAATTAATTTCTCTTCGATTTGAGGCTTTTTTTTTGCATTAGGTATTGAATTTCAACAACTACATAATACGTAAATATATATGAAAAGAATCTGTGTGCTAATTTAAAATATGCACATTCGCATTCAATAGATGTTTGATTTTTAGTGATACAAATTTTTTTATAGATTCAGAGTATATGTTATTTAGAAAAGTGATCAATTTTGGTTATCAGTATCTCGTTTACTGAAAAAAAAAAATTATTTATTGGACTAGGTTTTGAAATTGTTGGTAAATATGGGATAGGTTTGGAAAGGTGTGTACTGAAAAAAGAATGTGGGAAGAAGTTTTTTCAATTAGTTGTAAGAATGTTTTGGGTGGTTAATGTTTTTATTTTTGTTATTGGATAAGGATCTTTTTATGCTGCTGTACATATGAATATGACGTGTATATGTGATCAAGGAAAATGAAGTGGACATTTTAAATAGAGTTAACGGGGCGCAGGTAATTATCATTTTGCTGCAGAAGTATGTATGTTGATCAAATTCCTTTTCCATTATCTGTGATGAAATCAATAAATCTTTTAAATGGTTCTTGTTGCAATTTCTACATTATTTTTAAATAGTTTAGGGTCAGATGCCATAAAATGTGTTTGTTTTATTTCAGTATATTCGTGTCTTCATTTGGAATGAATTCCTCAGACTTGCTAGAAGAATACCTTGTGGATTTGTTTCAGTTGTTCATCCCTATATTTTATACAACTTATAGTTTATAATAAATAATACTTTATCGAAATTGTCGGCTTAGCTTTAGTTAAAATATTGTTAGGATTAATAAAATTAAACATAGGAAAATGGAACGCCTTACTACTCTAATATAAGTGTAAAACAATAGTTTAAACTAAAAATTGAGAATAAATGCGAGGCATGTGATATTTTTGGAACGATTATTGTTTGTTGATGAAATGACTACGTAAATTTGCTGTAAAACAGTTCATTCTTTCAATGGAATGTGTAAAGTTGGACAGATTTTTGTATATTAATTTATTGGTTTAATTTGAGCGAGGCTGATGTTTGTGATTGGAGGCTATTCCGTATTTACATTCACCGTGCTTAACTTGTTATTCTGTACACTATGTATTTCTTTGCAAATTGTCCTTCCATGGTATTATAACATGTTAATGTAGCAGAAAATGTATTGTGAAATTCATCTTTACTCCGTATTATTCCATAAGACCTATAATATATTTTATGTTTACTAAGCATAATAAAAAACATATATTTTTTCAAATAGTTTCCTAGTTTTATTTCCTATTGTAGCTTTTTCAATTATTGTACACTTTTAGATAAATCTTAAGACAATTTCGTTTTCTAAGTGATAAATTATTTATCATTATTATAATGAATGGTGAGGAACCGTGGTAAAGAGAAAACATGTTTGGAGGGGGCCAAATCTAACCTTAGGATTTACAAGTGCATTGAAGATAAACATAACTTCATTTAACCTTTCCTTTCCGGTGGTATCAACTGAGTGGACATGGTCTCTAATATTAAAATAACATTACACGAGTCAGTATTAGCATCTGATGTGACTAATGTAACGGCAAATACTGAAAATATTGGTGCTCGTTGCCTCATTACATCTGTATTTCTAGCACCATGGAAAACGGTACCGCCTTGCCTGCAGAGCGTAGTGCTCCGGCCACCGGCTACGCCGAACAGCGATGATAGTGTAACTGACTCATGTAACGGAAAATACTGATGTACTGACAACATTACTGACGTCAGTATCCGAGATCGTTTAATGGCATACAAATACTGATGACTGTTGTTAGCATACTGACACATCTAATGGTACCTACGATTAAAGTCTGTTAATTATTATATAACTAAGGTGCTCAAGCATCCTCGAAAATTCACTAGTACGTACTCCAAATAAATTGTTTTCGCCAAGAGATTTTTAAAGGTCGGTGGTCCTATTGTAATTTTAGGTATAAAATTTTTCACTTGTACTTCTAATGGAAATTTAATGCCTCAGATACGGCCTTTTCAAAATTTTCTGAAGAATAACACTGATAAGCCTCTCTTTAACCTTCTTTTTATTACTTTATGTCATGTCCGAAGTCACCATACAAAATAAGTTTTTTTGGGCTGTTTTATGAGTAGAATAATAATGGAGGCTATCAGCACTCGAATAAGGCATACAAAGTTATCATCAGGATGAAGAAGAGGACTGGATTTCAGTTTTTGGAGGGAACCGAGAGCATCAGAGAGAACAAGAGAATGTTTAAAATTGTTTTTGATTATATATTTGAGAGATTCAATTATTGCAATGCACTCGGCAGAAAATATTGAAGATTGGTTTGAAATTAAATAAAATATCATATCCAATTCAAATTAATAAAATAACCACTTTTATTGTTTATAAAAACCGACATGTTTCGTGAACAATGTTCACTTCTTCAGGGTTTAATACTAATTTTAAACAATAGGCATAGACAATGGTGTCAATGGAAAAATAATAGACATCGACAATTGAAAGATGAGAATGGGTAGGGAACGAGGGGCAATATGGAACAATTTACAAAGGAAATAGGTTTAATATTGGGTCATTTATGACACCATTGTCTATGTCTATTATTTAAAATTAGTATTATAAAACCCTGAAGAAGTGAGCGCTGCTCACGAAACATGTTGGTTTTTATAAACAATAAAAGTGGTAAAAACTAAGTATTTTATTAATTTGAATTAAAATGGTGCCACAAAATAAGTTTGCTGTGTTAGAAGAAATATTAAATCATTATAATTATTGCATTAAACATTTAGGTGTGGGTTCCATCTGAAAATAAAGTATTAGCGGACACTTCCAGACTCGCATGATATAAAATAATACAAAACTTATTAGGTATTGCACATAGCCTTTTAAGAAAACAGTTGAACATTCGCTGTGTTCCACACAGGTTGAGAATCAGGCGCGACAAATTGGAAGTTCATTCAAGGACCGTGACTCAGAAACAGTATACAGCTTGAAGCTAATAAATAGACCTCTGTCCCAGTAGTCGGTCTCTTTTCCGCCCGAAGATTCCTGAAGTAAACACCTTAGAGAGGTGATGAGTAGTTGTCACCGCGTCTTGGGGCGAAGCTCCGAGACCCGCGGTCTCTTTCCGCCGACAAGTCTTGCAACCAACATTGTGATGTAAAAGGGTGATCAGTTATCACAGTGCCATGGAGGTTCGGACCCCCTGGCAACGGCTCATCATAGCCGTGTCGCATACCGTAAAAGTACATTCCGTTCGGTTTCTCGAAGTTTCCTGTCATAAGTTCCTACCGCCCCTTTGGTGAAGCTCCGCGGCCTTCCAGTTATCAGCCCTGGCAGTTTGCAGTCCGAAGAAGACGTCCACGCCCCGAGATTCCTGGGCGATTCTACCTCGCCGCCTTCTAGTCTGGCCTTCCGTCTGGTGACGGGAAGGACAGGTTGCCCCGGCATTCCCATAAGAAAAACTCAAAGGTACCATCAATATCAATAGCTGTTTCGAGCCTTAACTTCAGTTTTTAGGTCGTTCAATCTGTAATCATACTTTGATTAAGGAGTAGGTCTTAAATCAGTGATCTCATTGTAGTCCATGCTGTATCTGTAATAAATGATAGTATTATACTTTTGTGTGTCTTATTTACATTGATCCCTTCTGTCGAGAGAGCTGAACCCCACTCCCTGAGATCTGTTTATGGCAATTAACTCGTATTTAACAAGTGTTGCAGGTTAAGATGTTTTTATTAATATAACAAACTGTCTGAAATAACTACTTCTGACGAATAATTTTTACAAAGAATCAAATATTGACAGGATACATTCCCAGTGACAATTTTATTGTGCATTCGACGTAAAATGTTTCTTTGCATTTTTATAATATAATATTATACTGATTCTTTATGTTGGGGACGGGGACTATGAGAAGATTTGGAAGTTATTACATCAAATGATTTTTATTAGACTTACTGCATTAATTCGCTTTCAAATTTTTATCTTTCGGAACCACTTGTCCACCCTATTACTTATTTACACATTGGAACACAACAAGTTGACAGCATTATTATTGTACATATTGTGGTGAACGTATGTCTTAAGGTATGAAAGAGACATGCGTGTATGAGTGAGACAGCATGAGTAACGTATAAAAGGATATGTATGATTGTTGTCCATTCGCCCTCTTTGCACATAGGCTTCCTGGAAGCACACATTGTGCATATCTCGGAATAAACGTAACTAAGTCTACCCACGACTTATTATCGTCTCACCACCCTGTACTGAGATCACCATCAAAGGAAACTGGATTCTCACATATTGGGCATCCAGATCATCACAATAGGGGCATACATTAACTGTGAGCAGTTTTTATTCCAATCCCCCCCCCCCTTGGTGAGATACATTTGGGCCACTTCGTATATTCTTTTCAAGTAACGTGAGATTTTTCTGGACCCATTCCCCCCCTTTTGGCAAACGTGACCCTGTCTTGGTATCCCATTACGCCCCCTTCCTCGTGGTCAATTGCTGTTTCGGATTCACGAGTTAGGGGGCGGTGGGCAAAAAAAGGTTGAGAATCTATGCAATAGATTAAAGCGAGAAGCCAAGTTGGCAATTGACCAGTACTTTCACTGGGTTATTCTAGTTAGTGTCGGCCGACACCAACGGACGTATCATGCATGGCCGATCTCTTTTCAATTACATATGTATTCAAATTTATAATTATTACTGTGGTGTATAGGTTAATCATGTAGTTTCAACATCCTTCAATAGATATTGTTAGTATAGTTTGTTATACGTAGTGCGTGTGTCAGTTGAGTAGTATTTTAGAAGAGTATCATCTATCGTCTTTCGTGTCTAATGTACTAACAGCTACGAAAATAGCTGATGGCATTTGGTAGATGGCTAGACCAAAACCAAAGGAGGTTTTGGCTAGACTCCACCAGGGTCGCGAGTCCGCAGCCCCATAAGAACTTAAGAGCCTCCTACAGAAAGGATGTCTGTTTCAGTTAAATAATCATTGTTAACATTACGATAAACGTAAATAAAGCAACTTGTAATCTCTATTTGGAAGTTTCCCAACATAATTCAAGTAATCTTAATCACTGGAATTAATAAATACACAATTTCTACACGTAATAAATGCACAGCATTTTTTTAGGAAGTTTTTAGCACCGTAAGGGAAGGAACATAGAATTAACCAAGTCATTTATCTTACCTGTTATGTGTAAATTGATTTGGAAAATCAGTACCCGTTTCTTAGTCAGGTTCTTTCTTTCGGTTTGATATAAATAAGTAAAACAAATTTTTCGGTTTTTATTTATTATATTTTGATAATCACAATCCAAATACAATATTGATGAGTATTAAAAAGTACAATAATATGTACAAAATGTGCGTTATCTACTTTTGAAGATGTTACTTATGATTATTTTATATTGGCATTGATATAAAATACTTGCTGCGCTTTATTAAAACTATTACTTAATATATTACACAAGTTACCACTACAGTGTAAGTAGGTACTCTACAAAATAACACCCTTTTTATATTTATCTCAATCATTTTAATAACATTTTCATTTCAATTTTTTGTAGGAAATTTATACAATCTATTTTTGTAACTTTAACCCAACTTACCTACAACTTACGAGGTAACCCAATAAAATATTTTATTTATTTCAAGAAATCAATGGGTCCAAAAAACAATAAATTCCTATTGAATTATAAAAACAAAATGTCTTGAATTTGAATGTTAACAATTTAGAACAAGCAGTGATAAAACTTAAGTTTATGTAAACATAATTAATTGAAATAAAGTAGTACAAATCTTAAATATAAATTATGCATTAACAGCTCAAAAATGTATTAAGTAAAGCGTAAAAAAAAAAATCATTTCAATCAAAAATAATTCACAAACACGTTACATTATTGACGAAAAATAAGATTTGAAAGACCTCAAATAAGTTTGTTATAAATAGCGATGATAGAAAGGATAAATGAAACAATATTGTATTTAGGTCTGAGATCGTCTTAGAGTCAATTTATAACCAGCGCTCCTGAATACAGACTCTGACTAACATTATAATATGTACATCTTAATCACATTTCACTAACTTCATTCAATCTCCATCCTTGTTCAGAGTGTTTAGAGGAGCTGATAATTATATTTCAATATAAAATGAAGACAGGACAGTAAAGTTGTCTGCTATATGCAAGGAAATCTGAATATGGCACTAAAACATACAATGACTACAAAAAGCAAATGACACTGATTTATAATATCAAAACCAAACATTTTTGACACAAAGCATTTAAGTATAAGGTGAAAGGCATAACCCATCAACTATTGCGCGTAAAATATAAATGTCGGGTATGAGTCATAGATTATCAATTTATAAACAAGCTCTACAAAGGCACAAACCTTGATGGCTTTCCTTTCTATAAAACTTTATCATAATATAACAAAGTGCTTGCGAAATGATCAACATTTCCACATATTTATAAAATGATTGTGGTTTTCAATTTGACTATAATAGTATTTACAGATAAAGAAAAGGAAAACAATTTGAAGCTAGTCAGGTTTGTATAACCAAAGTCAATCTGTTCTGAATTTATTCTTTTTATTCACAATTTCTAGGAATAAGCTGGGAGAAGCAACACATTCACTTATTTTATCAGAGTTCAAAGGGTTTTAATAACTTTATCAAAGTTGGCTTTATTTCAGTGGTTGGGGAAGATATTTGACTCAATATTGATAATAACAAATATGATTCAGTGTGTCGCTTCTCAAATATTCTAGATAAACATGACATGCTGTGTGCTGTATGGTTATAGTTTAAAACTTAAAACTAAATCATCATTTTCAACTTAAGCAAATAAAGATAAGGGCAGTGCAAATAACTTGCAGTCTTCAGGGACAGTTCTGAATTATTTCCTTGAAAGTCAAGTTTCATAAAAATATTATTACGATTATTGTAACTTACGTAGGTTTGCGCAGAATAACAATACTGATTCAACTCCCTTTTAACATTGGCCTTTTGTTTTGTGTTTCAAACTAAAATATTATTTTCTTCTTTGAATTGCAATAAATCTAAAATGTCAGATTTAACAGATTTTAGAATAATGTTGTGATTTATCTTTTACGGAATCCAATTAATATTGAGCCATAACTTAGTAAACTAATCCTAGATAATAACATATAAAAAGAAGACCATACTTTACGTAATAATATAAAGCTGAATAATTGCTCATGGTGGGCAATTATTCTATACAAACAGTTAAATATTTGTATGAAACGTGTCAGCATTATTTACAGAAAGTTGGAATTAAAGACTTTCATTTTTATGGGAAAATCAACAATCTACATAAAACAGGTACCCTGGACATAAAAATAATTCCAGGACTTTACAATATATAATCTAATAATAACCATTTCCAAATACGGATTTTTTTAAGGGCAATATCTGATCCACTGCAAAAATATAATCAGCTTCACCAATATTGTGAGGATTTGGTGATCATCTATCATACTCATTTGCACATATTAAATGTTAACTCATTGGCATACCAATTCTTCCTTGTTAACTGTTTATTGAAAATACTTGAAAATAATAGCACTACTTAATTGCTGTCCTGCTCTTTTAGTGTTTTTTTATTAATCTACCAATGCAAGTATAAGCGGTATGTATCTCCCCGATGTGGTGGTTCGGTAGGTATGCCGATGGGTTAAGATATATTCAATATTTATAAAAATTTAACAAGTTTGATAGAGTGAAGTTCAACAATAAACATTATTATTTAACCTATTTAAAATTATGTTTCCAAAAATGTTTTGATACAAATGAAACTTTTTTTAAATCATCAATTAGCCGACAAAAGAAATATTATTGCCAGGTGCATATTTCTCAGTCACGAATCACTGAAAAACTGTACCTACGTAATACCAATCTTACATGTAGCGAGACAATTGAGTCCCAGATTTGTCATTCATCGGACATTTCGCTTCTTTGCCTGATGCACAGTCACAGTTGTTGTTACCAGAAATATAAATGATTTGTCAATTTTCGTAAAATATGCTGCCACCGTGTTTGGGTTGTTACAGGATACCTACCATCAGTGGCGTAGCGAGGGGGGGGGGGGGTCCCGTCGGGGGGGTGACACTCGGTCGGGTGACACCCCCCCGATCACAATTCTCTCCCCCCCCAGGACAGAACAATTTTTTATGAGTCAAAACTAGTGTTTGTCAACTTTAATGGGGGGGGGGTGACACCGACCACGTTATCTATCCGCCCTGGGTGCCACCCATGCTAGCTACGCCACTGCCTACCATTCCAATTCAAAGCTACATCAATCATTAAATGCAGAATGCAACATTTTTATCAAATTGTTAATTTTCCAAACAATTTTGTGATGATTCATGAAGATAAAATCTATGAAATTTAAAGGACAGCTGTATATTATATTATGTGTGGCATGTACAGATTACATGCGCAGTTTGGTAATTACTTAGCAGTCTCCTGAGTTTGTATGGCAGATTAACCCTTCTTTCATAAAACTTCCGATAACAATTAATTCACAGTATAATTTGTTACGAGGCGTGTTACCAATCGAATATATACTTACTATTTAATGTGCGCCTCCATACAAACTCACCGAGGTGGCATAATTTAGTTAATATTTTGATTGGATCTACAATACAGTTTAACTGTAAAGAGAAAGTGTATATAATTAGCAATTACCAACATGATTGAGGAAGAGTTGATGATGGGGGAAGAAGAATGGGTCCAGGTAGATGTGTTGGTTTATAGGATGTGACACTTGAAGCGGCGGTGGGAGCCACCCTTGTTTTGCTTGCGGAACTTCTTTCCTCGCGACTCCTTGTCTTTCCGTATCTCCCGGACGAGGGTGTAGAAAGCGTCATCCACTCCCATACGTGTCTTGGCCGACGTCTCCACAAATGGGACAGCATACTGTTTGGCAATCTGAAAAGAACAATATTTCTTGTTCAAAATCATAATTCAAATAATTATCTATCTAGATAACAGTCTTGTTCTAGTGAAAATAAAGCCCGATAATCTTTCTGAAAATCTTTGCACAATTAGCTCTTGTTGATAATCACAAAATATAAATGTACATAATGCTGGAAGCTGTACACATTTCACATTGTGAACCAATATATGAGCACAAAGGTTTTTTAGTGTAGATTTCTCCCAAGAAAGTATTTACATGCCTGATGAGTTATAATAATGAAGTATACATTACATTTAGGCGATAAACAAAGCCACCTATAAACAAGGAATGACAGTCAACAAATAAAATAAATAATAAAAAGTGATTTGACACTTGTGTAAGGAATGAAGAGGGGGAGCCTTGTGATATCAGATCAGGGTTGCTTTCTTTGAAATCTACCTCTCTCGCTTGAGTCATGTCCACGGCCCAGGCCTGCAGGTCGCACTTGTTGCCCACTAGCACCATGGGCACCTCCTCGGCGTCCTTGACCCTCTTGATCTGCTCCCGATATGATCCAATGTCCTCGAAGCTTTTGGCACTATTCACAGCAAACACTAAAAGAAATCCTTCACCCGTTCGCATGTACTGATCCCGCATAGCAGAGTATTCCTCTTGCCCGGCGGTGTCGAGAATGTCCAATAGACACGTTTCGCCATCTATAACCACCTGTTTACGATATGAATCTTCGATCGTTGGGTCGTATTCGTCAACGAAATGGTTTTGAATCAGTTGTATTGTCAAAGCTGATTTGCCTACACCACCAGCACCAACAACAACTAACTTGTATTCAGTCATTTTTTACAACAAAAAATAAGATTATAGATAAGCGAAAAAATATTAATTAGGCGATATCCGGCACTATCGCGGTAATTGTTGTTTTACTCGAACATACTAAATAACGCAAGGACTGTTAAAAGCTCGCGATTATTTTCATGGGAGGTAACAAGAAAGAGCAGCGAGAGTACTTGTCATTCGTTCGGATGAACCATAGATTCATAAATATACTAATCCCCATAGATTTCTGAATGAGTAATCACAGCGGTGATGTCATGTCCGAAAAATGTACTTCCCGATAAAAGCGACCAGGTGCGAAATTTCCCCAGATGCACGTTCTCCCCCTTTTCAAAATAAATTTACCTAAATAAGTACTAATATAACACAAACATTTCCTTAGAAGTTACCGCCTAAAATACAAAAATGTATGACATAATGTTTATTATTTTTGGAACTGTAAACAAAACCAAATATTAAAAAAACAAAGTGTGGTTTGGTATATTTATGAACAAAGTCATTTTCATACTGTTTCTTGACGGCTCTCCTCGACTCTTTACCAATTATTATTTCGCCGATTTTGTAATGTACAAAAAGTTCACTATTTTTATTTCTATAAAATAGAAGATTGTTTTGATAGTATTACATTATTTTCTTTCACACTGCTCGGGCTCCGCAGTCTAAAAATGACGAGTTTATCAACGCAAATCAGGTAATTAGGCAGTTCTTTTTTTTAAATTTCACTAACTTTATTACACACAAGTTTAATCATAGCAAGTATTCGTTCAACTGGAAGAATTAAAAATGCAGTGAGGTTTGTATGACACATTGATTTTGAAATAACAGTTTATGTACAAAATATACACATTCAGTAGCGGATGACAGTACAGTTCTATCCAGACGACTTTGGTACAGTCCATGATATCTCTTTGTTTGATGGGCCCTCAAAGGATACACAAACTCCAATAACTCAGAGGGCTTTAAAGCAAAGAATGGACGGTTACCTCTAAAGGGTTTCCCCTTGGGGTAAGAATAACTTAGTCGAATTTAATGTTTCAAAGACCCAATCATGTCTATAACGTCTAAAAAGGATGGAAACAACAATCGAGACTCCTTCAACGGAAGCAATTTTCCCAACATATCTTCCATTGATATGCTTGGTGTAACTCAGCTCGGACAAGGGGGTTCCACCGAAGTCTGAGTCATTTCAAAGGTTGGGCACACTGCACCACAGGACCAGCAGATAAATAAATAGTACAAATCACAAGTGCACCCATCTGTTGAATTTAGCAGCCACCTCTGATCTGAATAAGGTACTCGAAAAAAGCTCTTGACTCGGTGCAGAAACGGGCGGTCTGATAAATTACACTATCTTAACAAAAGGACAGCAGTCTTTATAGCATAGGCGTCAGGCGGGAATGCTGTCCTTGCTATACTGGTATTCCAATGGAAGATACTCTGAGGAAATAGCATCACTGATTCCTTCCGCACTGATGCAGTCAGGAAACACGATAATCGTACAACATTTGTACATGGTTGACATTTGTCATATGAGGATGGGTGGTTTCTACAATTCTTTCTTGAGTTCAACAGCTCGGCTGTGGAACGATTTGCCGGCCTCTATGTTTCCCCCTCCTACATCATGGATCTCAAGACGCATGTTCACTCCTTCCTCTCATAAAAAATAATCTCCATACAGCATCCCCAAAGATGACGAGAGCCCTGAGGGAATTTATTTTCAAGAACGATAAGAAAATGTATGTAGCATTTGAATGTAAAGGGATGAGCTTTTTAATCTATTTTATGGGTATTTACCGTTTCCTTTTACGAGTATCGATCGTTACAATCATTTTGAAAGTAGTCAATAACCCGGCGGTAAGGTCACTTGGTTACCAGTCAGCCGGGTCGGTTTGATTACAGCAGTTACCGATTTGCCCCATTTTCATCGCAAGTAATGCTTAGTGATTAAAAGGGTTTATGTTTATAGCTTTTTTAAATATTTTTTTTTCTTTAATTTTCCAGAAACTATGATCACAATCAGAAGCAATCCCAAGCACAAAATAGGAGATATATTTTAAACACTGAGAAACATTTCAAACCAAGTAAGTATCTAAGTTTATTCTTCACTCAAGCTCTGCCCAAAATTTGCTTACACAGATGACATCGCCGTCACAGCCCAAGCCCTAATCCAAGCAGCTGAAGATATCCTTAATTCTGACGAAAAGGCTACGGAAGTATATTTCCTCAGTTAGCGACGAAAGCCAAATGGGTCAAAAACAGTTGCGACAGCTTTCCATCTTAGCAATTCACAGGCAAATGCCAAACTCTGTGTTCAGTTTGATGGAAAAAATATTTACCATGGCTGTCTTGGAGTTACTTTGGACAGGAGCCTGATCTACCGGCATTACATGGAAACAGTGGGCAAAAAAGCCAGAACAAGGCTAAATTTAGTCATTAGGGGATGCGACGCCAACAAGCTCAGAACGGCATCCATTACCCTGATTTTCCCTGTGCCTTTGTAGATCTATAAAAAGCATACGACCTGAAACAACAGGAAAAAGCTATGGAAGGTGTTGTCCAAGTATGGAGTGAATACAAATCTTATACAGGCAATTGCGTCTCTGTACGAAGGAAGCGTTACATGTGTTAGGGTGAACGGTGGTTTTATGGGGTGGTTTGACATTACGAAAGATGTTAAGCAAGGCTGCGTAATGTCACCATGTTATTCAATTTGGATAATTGTATGCAAGAATTGAAAGAGATGGGATTGGGCGCGAATCTGAAAGAATGTTGCCTGTTGTATGCTGATGATGCGGTGCTGATTTCTAAAACTATGGAAGATCTACAGTATCTCATGTCTAGGATGAACGAAGTGTGTATGAAGAATGAGTTAATGATGAATGTAAGTAAGTCTAAAGTCATGGTGTTTGAAAGAGAGAGTACGAAAACAATGTGCAATATACTTGTGTATAATGAATACTTGGAGCAGGTGGATGAGTTTGTGTATCTGGGTAGTATATTTACAGATGGGAAGGCTGATAGAGATATTGAAAGAAGGGTAAATGCAGGTAACTCCATTGATGGAGGATTGAATGCTGTTGGCGTTAATAAAAAAACTGTCAAAAGAAGCAAAGCTATCAGTCCCCAATGGAGTCCTGGTACCTACCCTGATGTATAGCAGTGAGGCACGGAACTGGAAGAGTTAACTGAGAAAGTAAACTGAAGGCTGTTGAAATGAGATCCCTGAGGCGGATCTGTGGTAAAATGATCATGTGAGGAATGTGGATATCCGCAAAGAATGTAAGGCTTATGTAAGCATAAAGAGTAAGATTAAGAAAGGGACCCTCAGATGGTTTGGGCATGTAGCGCAAATGAAAGAAGAAAATAGCATGAGAAGAATATATGACGCAAATGTGAATGGAAGAAGTCAGGAATGCCCGAGGAAGACATGGCATGATCAAGTGAATCAGATACTCAGGCCATGTCAAAAGTCAGAATAATAGAAGAGTATGTACGAGACAATGTATGAATGTGAGTGAGGCAAAGAGTGTGTGCCAAGACTGAGTTGTTTGGTGGTCTGTACTCTCTGTCTACCCCTGCGGAGAAACGGCGTGATGGTTAGTTAGTTATGTTTATTTTTTTAGTTTCAGAGAGCCCAGTAGATGAAGAAAATAATATTATGAATGAATGTCCAATTACTGAAAATAGGCAGTCAGTCAAGGATGTTATTCCAGAATCAAGGCTTGCCCGCTTTTATGGAAACTTTTACTATGATGAGGAGAGGTATGTATCCAATTTATTGTATTTGCATATACAGTTGTTATAACTAGATAATTTACCAGGGGTGCCAAACCAGTTTCATAATATTTTTGAGTACCTTATAGTATTTTTTTACCTAATAAATATTTTAAATAACTTTTTTCGAGCGAGTCATTTCTCAACAGAGATAAGTATCAATTCGTCCTATGTTCCCAAGCCTCCCATAATCATAGACGATAATCATATTGAGTGTTGGATGTTGCCAGAGGTAAAAATTATACTTTTTGGCCAATTTCTAGCACCTCAAATACTAGATCACCAGTCTTGAGTCTTATCAATCCCATATGATTGGTTTATTTATGATCCCATGTGTTTACAGTAGAACAAACTTATGCACAGTCCGTGTCGTTGCTACTTTAGTTCAGATGTAGGACACAAAAAAGATGGATTCCAAGAATAATTTCTCCGGGGAAATATTCCATTTCATTTCTGGCAACTTGGGCATAAACAAAATTATTTTTATGTAATCTAATTTCTTTACCCACCCCTAGACAATTTTTATTCTGAGTCGGGTAGCTTTGTTTCAATAGTTGTAAAGCATGAGCCTCTAAACATCTTATCTTGGCTGTTTTACGGGAATTGATATTGTGCTTAGACAGTATTAACGATAGAGGATATCTAACCATAATGTGGATCACAAAAACAACCCAGAGGCTTTTTGGGTGTAAAATTTCGTATTATTTTTGTTTTATATGATTTATAAATAACTATTCCATTTTGTAAACAGTTTTATGATTAAATTTTAGGTGAACTTCTGGTTTGAAAAACTGATGGGAAACAATGATGAGTCGCCTTTGAAGTCCAAGAAGTCACTCGTCCATTCATGTCTCTCCTCCATTTGCAGTACCCCGAAAGTATATAATGTTAACTCTTTTATAATAAATTTAAAAAAAAAATAAAGTAGATACACAATCCAATATAAATCCAACTTTTAAATTAAAATCACACTCCAAAGCTTATTATAATTTCGTGCAACCCGGGTTGCCGGCACTGCAACTGAACTAATATCCCAAAGACAATCGATAGTTGATCTATTTGAGATCAGCAAGTAATATTTATAATGTTCTGAACTTTATAACTGCACAAAAAACTGAAGAAAGTTGCCTAATAAATGAACAACTTCTTTTCAGAAAAAGCTAATGCATTTTGATGGTAATCTCTAAGATTCTCCTGCTATTTATTTGTTGTATATTTTTTCATCTGGCTTATATTACATAATAATAATAATTGGATAATATGAATAGCGTCATTTTTGTGAAAAAACAACCTATCCGTAAAACTAATAATTCAAATTAAAAACAATGAAATGCGTCATTTTTGTGAAAAAATAACCTATCCGTATAACTAATAATTCAAATTAAAAACAATGAAATGCGTCACTGTTGATTATATTATTGTGAACATAATGTTCGAAGTATAGCTACAATCCACATTTAATTACTCTGTATGTACTTAACTTATTTATTGTTATGTACTTTTTAATTTGCTTATTGTTATAAGTATTTACTTACTATTATCTACTTCTTTCGTATCATAATTTACTTACTATACAATATTATAATTGTTTATTAGTATTTACTCATAATTATTATGTACTTTATTTACTTATGTTTATTTACTTATTATTATTAAATTGTTTATTATTGTTTACTCATAATTATATTATATTATATTATTTGTTTAATTTATTAATATCTACATATTTACTTAATATATTATATTTATTTCATAAACTATATAAATTTATTACATAATTGTTTTTAATTATTTATTTTTTGTTAATAATTTAATGCTACTGTGGTATGATCACCCTATTATTGCATCTGGTAAGCCACAACAGGTACCTTGTATTTACATATTTTAATATTTAGTTTACAGTATAATGTTATTTTTGTCAACAATGAGCATACTGCCCAGCTGTAATAATTATTAATTAGTAATGTTTAAATAACTGTACTCAGTGCTTCTTTTGTAGGTTTATTATTATATTTCTTTTAAGTTTAGGTATACAGTGAAACCCTCTTAAGAAGTTCCCTCTTAAGACGTTTCGTGGCTTAAGAAGTTTGGTTTTTTCGGTCCCTTGGCTCAAAATTGGCTTAATTTTTCCCACATATAAGGTTTTCCTGCTTAAGAAGTTGGTTTTTTCCGGTCCCTTGGAAAACTTCTTAAGAGGGTTTCACTGTATGTATGTATATTGTATGCTTCTTTTTTTTTTAAATTACTTTATTGTAAAACTGCATATCTCGATACAGGAATGCCCTAGTGAGATGTGCTGCTTATGTTTTCATGTATTTCTTATTTTTTTCAATAAATAAATAAATAAATAGCTTATACATATTACGCATTCAAAAACCAGGATAACTTACACAGACAAACTCGAGCCGATTCACAAGATCTACACTACAACATACCTATTACCAACCTACAACTAAAACGACATTTGGACAAATAAATATGCAATTCTTCTCTGTAAAATTATTTAATTTACTCCCTCTTACAATAAAAACAACTAAAAAATAACCGACTTCAAAAGAAACATAAAAATATGGATTATGGACATGGGAAGGAAGAAGATAGATGCAATTTTGCAACCGAACAAATATTAATGTATTGTACTTTCTTTTTGATTCAACTTATAATTTTCGTCTGTAATATTTTCAACATAGGTATACACTTATATTCAAACAAAAAAACTTGTACAATGTGTCCTTAGAACGGGGTACCCCAGTAAGGACACATTTTTCTCTGAAAAAATGTAAAACAAAAAAAAAAAAAAAATAGGTACAGGTAAATAATTTTGAAGAGCTCCTTCCTTGCTTGTGTAGTTGTTGTAGTCCTTTTAAACTTAAATTCAAAATTTAAAAAATGTTCATGGTGTAGCTTATAGGTATATCTTATTTCTTACAAATTAACCCAAAAAACAATGTATAAAATACATTCTATATTAACGTCGACATTATAAAGTGTAAATATACCTATATTGCAGGTCTAAAATCAAATTATTATATTTTAAGTTATTGCAATTATTGATAAATATTACTACGCACCCAGCACTCAGTATCTTTGAGCATTTGCCGGGTAAGAGGGGACAGCAGGCGGGTGTTCCAAACTAGTTAGAATAAGAATGCACTTACACTTCTCTTTAAAATTATTTACCTGTTTGCAAGTGAAAAAGTTTTTTTTTTTCATAAGTACTTTTTTTTTCAATTATTTCTGGCTTTCACCCTTCAAGGGTGTTCTAGGCCATCATTTAAAATTACAGAGAAAGGAAAGGTGAATTTATATATTAATTTTAGGTATTTAAAAATGGTTATTCACCAATAAAATATAACGAAGAAGATGGTACTATTAAAATTTTTATTACGTGCACTACAGTTACATAAATTGTAAAAAAAAAACAGTGTGCAATTCACATGCGGTAGAAGTGAAACCTTCAGAAAACTAAAGTAGACAATAGTGGGGAGGCTACGAAGCACCACACAAAGAGGAGACCGATTATACTCATTCTCTGAGGGGCTAAATTTTTTTTTTTTATTGTTGCTATTTTTCGTTTCATCGAGTTCCAAATCACAACGGTGCTGACACAATGAAGTTGGTAAATGCAAATTTAAGAATATATTTTTGTAGCATTAAATTCAACATTGAATTATCATTAACCAACACAAATATATACCCACATTTAGTGAACTTCCACTAGTGAAACCACACTAATGAACACACTGAAACCATACTATGTACGAGTTAACACACTACTAGTAGTTATATGAACAGTAGACCTCGAGTCCAAAGAAGTATGTTTTAAATTTTCTCTTAAAAATAAAAAACCTAAGATTTGTAAGTAGGTGTACAGGTCTCTTGCTTAAACAAATGCGAACAATTGCTTTGATATGTACTATCAACATTTTTTGTTTTCCGTCTCCTCCGTTTGTTGAAACACAGTTGAAAGATTGGGGCGAAGTTCGCACGGTCACTCATAATTTGGCTAGTGGTCCGTGGTAAGGACTTGTCCACGCGTACGCAATAAACACTTTCTTGACGTTTGACATTTATATCAATGTTAAGATGTGTTCTGATGAAAAAGAGACGCTACATCAGGGAGAAAACACAGATATTTGAATAGATATTTATTTATCAGGAAGATTTCCGACTAATATCGATTATTGCACGATCTAAAGTTACTATTAGGAATTTAGAGTGCGTAAATAATTACGTAGACATCAAAAATAGAATACCGATTTGAATTGGTCAATTTCTTTTGTGTCTCTGAAACCGATTTATAAATTAATAGACTTTATTTACAAGTGAGTTCCCGAAAGAAATAATCATCCATTACGACAGTATTTATTTACAATTTAAAGTCATAATTATTAGGACCGCGCAGTTGACATAACACCAAAAAACTTAACGTTTGACATTGTCGTTTACATAAATGTTAAAATGTGTTCTGATAAAGAAAAGATGCTACATCAGGGAGAAAACACAGATATTTATTTATCAGGAAAGATTTCTGACTAATATCGATTATTGCAGGACCTAAAGTTACCTTTTAAAAATTTCCAGTGCGTGAATATTTTCAGTAGACGTCAAAAACAGAATAATTATATAAATTTTTGATATTATATTATAATTTTATTATTATATTATATTTAGCTATAATAATATTTTAAACTCGTGATCATGTTCGCTCATTGCGAAAGTCTCAAAAAGTCCTTCGGTTTATTCTCTATAAACGACCGCATCGCGCGGCTCCTGTGAAAAAATTAATTAATCCCCCCCCGCCTGCCTTCCGGCTTCACCCGGGATGGGATGTTTTCCGTCGCGCATGGAAAGCTCAAAACACAACAAAAATTGTCAATATTTATCATGTTAATAGTGATGTTTGAGGGATTGTCACGGCAAACGTTAATAGGGGAGCTCGCAAGAGACCCGTCTTTAAAGTAACAAGTTTTATTATAAACTATAAATATTTTACTTAACATTTTTTATTTATTTCAAGTAAGGAATTATACAATGTGTGTAAAGAAATGACACCATAGCAATGGTAATACTTTTTCAAACTTCCATCAGGCCGGTAGGTACCAAAATATTGATTATTCCGATTTGACAGCTCTTAGTAGGAACCACGATCTTGCAAACTCTGGCATAATAAAAAGGTAATCTTGAACAGGAACGTAACAAACAAATTTACAGTTAGATGGTCAAGTTAAATCAGGAGTTCTGCTGCTTATTAGAGTAATACTTCACACGCACGTGTTTTATTTAACCAGTAAGTGGCCCAGCCATATGGGATCATGATTGAGAGCTTTATTAGTGTGACCCATCACAAATGGGGTTATATAAATTTATATTTATAATGTAGCTTAATTAACCCAATAAGGGTATGGAGGCTGTGAAGTGATGTTGTGAATGTTGGGCGGCGGGGGTGGCGGCACCATGTGGGTCCGGTTGAGCATGTTGGGGGGCATCATGGGAGGCGGGCCGCTGTTGCCGTGGAGAATATTGCTGGGTGGAGGCACCATGGACGGGACCATATTGTGGGGCATCTGCCCCATCGACTGCATATTAATTCCCATGTTCTGATTATTATTTGTATTCATGGTCATATTCGGATTCACATTGGGAGAATTGTTGCCCATCATTGAGGGCATGCCTTGTCCCATATTTTGGTTCATGTTCGGTTGCATCTGATTTTGATTCTGTCCCACGTTCTGGTTCATGGCGTTCTGCCCCATGTTGTGTTGCATGTTGTTAGGAGCATTGTGTCCCATGTAAGATGAAGGGCTTTGTCCCATGTTAGGCATCATGTGCTGTCCCATGTTATGAGGGATATTCTGTCCCATGTTTTGGGGCATACCTTGTAATTGATTGGGCATCATTTGACCCATGTTCGGAGACATGTTTTGATGAATGTTTTGTCCAATGTTCAATGGAGAATTCTGATTCATTCCAGGAGGCATGTTTGGGGGTAAGATATAGTTGTTTGGAGCCATGGGATGTCCCATATTGTTCATCATATTTTGTGCCATATCGTACTGAGTATTTTGATTAACATTAGGGTTCATATTTGGAGGCATGTTTTGTGTAATGTTTGACATTCCCTGCTGTCCCAAAGGATTTTGTCCAAATCCATGGGCCATGTTGTTGTTTCCCATTGCATTAGTACAGCCCTGCGGTAGATTGAATTGCATGCCAGGTTGCATTTGCATGTTATTATGTGACTGCCCCGGGGGAGGGGGTGGGGGAGGCAGGAGATGGTAAGGAAGATTGCCTTGGAACATCTGACCTGCATTCAAGTACGGCTGATAGTTTTGCTGGTATTGTCGGTTTCCTGCATTATCACTCACAGGTTGTTCTTCAAACTGGTTAGCATTAGCATTAGCATTAGTGTACTGCACAGCATTACTTTTATATTCTGTGCGTTGTTGTTGTTCTGTCGACCAGGGGGCCGGCTTCTTGGTAGCTGCAATGCCCGATTGTGGTGACCTGAAAGAAGTACATATGTACGATTGGCTTGATAAATAATATCTAATATTTATTCTGATTCCCAACCAACTTATCTGTATTTTTGTAAACCTATCAAATCGCTGATTTTTGTATTTTTTTGTACTTTTGTGACTTGTGTGCATTTTTACCTAATTTTATTTTTATTATTTCTTCTGTTTAAAAATCACTCTCATGAATTAATTGTACTACTAAACATGTAAAAGGGCATTAAATAAATAAAACAGAGATTTTGTGATGAACTGACCAGTGGCGTAGCGTGCCTTGGAGGGGCCCTGTATCAATATTAGTTGGGGCCCTTATTATTGCTCGGTACAGTACGTGATCAGGTATTTTCATGTATTGAAGGTTGCCATTGTTCTTCCAAAAAACAAAATTCAATATTATAAATAACGTTTGACCCGGAATGAAATAAAAAGCATAAATATTGCTCTCCGTGGTTTGTCATTGTACATCGGTTATTGCGGGATTCCCCGTTTAAGTCATTCACTTAAACGGGGGAATCCCACTTAAACGGGGGAATCCCGCAATAACCGATGTAGGATGTTGCCAGCTTTTGGGCGCGTGCTTAACCCGGGAAAAAAAGAGATTTCTTTTTTTGACTTTTGTCATTTCTGAAGTGAAAACTCTATAGGCACGTACCTATTACAGTTTTTTTATATGTTTTTTTCCCGGGAAGCAAGAGATTAAGTGTCATTGTGTTAACATTTTACTAATTTTTGCTTACACACGTTAGGGGACTCTGTAGCCCAGGGGGCCTCGTATCATTGATACGGCTGATACGGCGGTAGCTACGCCCCTGGAACTGATAATGTTGAAAGGATGTCAGACACCAAAAGCCCAAACACCAAGTAAGAACCCTTTGTAAGAAGTGGAAGAAGACTGGAGCAGGATGGGAAACCAGGAACATAGGAAAGAACGACTAGGTACAGGAATGATGAATTACACTTTTGTGGAACAAGTATTGTTATACGGTATAAGGCATAAGCAGTGGCGGCTCGAGCACTTCTTTAGTGGTGGGGATCGACATTTTTTACGTACTGTACCGTAATCTCACCACTCGTAGAACATAATATAAAATTTCTCAGAAAAAAAAATTTATGGTCTTATCATGTTAGTCGGATATATTTAACACAAAATAATATAAAATGTCTGTAGATATATGCCAAATTTACAATATATGTAGTAAAATAAAAATAAAGCTTTATCTTGCAATATAATAACTTGATTGACTGCCGTAATGAACCATATTATGAATATGAACCAAATTCATTTTTAGAATATGAATTTTATAAAATTTATTACGATAAAACTATTCTAACAGACAGAACAATTAGTCATAATAGACCCGATATAGTTTTACATGACAAAATTAAAAAAATAACTTATATCATTGATGTCGCTATTCCAAATTCTTGTAATATTCAGAAAACTGTTTCTGAAAAAATAAGAAAATATACAGATTTAGGAAATGAGATTAAAAGAATTTGGCATTCTCAGACTATAAAAATATTACCATTTGTTATTTTGGCTACTGGCATTGTACCTAGCTCTCTCATTCAAAATTTAGGCGTATTAGATTTGTCAAAGAATTTATATATAAAAATGCAAAAGTCAGTCATTTTAAATACATGTAGGATTACAAAAGATTTTTTAAATATTTATATTGAGGGATCAGTAGGATTTATTGGACCAGTTAGGATTTCATCAGAGCCGAACCCTTTGATATGAAAATATCTGGAGTCGGTGAAATATTTTCCCATTATGTTTATGGTGGATTGACGTATTGTTCTTGTATTGTTTTGTATTTATTATACTTATATGTATATTGCACTTACATTGCGTGAATTTACTAGATAATCATTTGTGGAAAAGTGTGTGGAAGGGTTTAGTCTTTCATTTGGGAAAGATTTAACCCGGACATAAAATCTGGAGCACCGTAAAAACTAATTTGAATGCGAGCGATTCCCACCCGTAACTTCGCAAACAAATGGTTCTGTGAGGATCCAAAAGGTTGTCCCCGCAGGTATTTGAAATCACATACTACTGCGCATGCGCAGTTGCATACGATCGCGAAACAAAGCAAGGAAGTTAGGATAGTTCGGATCGTCCCCCAAGTGCGCATTAGATTCTGCGCACTGAGAAATAGACCCGCTGTTTTTTGCGCCGTACATTGTTCGCTGTACGCACGTAGGGTCTTATTAAAATCATCCAGAATAATTGTTTGTATTTTATTTCTGCAAATGTTAATTACTTTTATGTTTAAATAATTCATTCATTTTGGTGAAGACACATCGAATGTGATTTCCTTTAGTAGATTTTGAGTGTAACTGGTGGGGACTGTCCTCATTGTCCCCCTGTGGAGAACCGCCACTGGGTATAAGTACACATATGATGAAGAACGAAATTTACTCACGTTTCATTATCTTTGTCTTGAGGACCATCCATTTTCTTGGGAGAAAGTTTCTCTTTGCTTTCGCGTTCTTCTTTCTTAGATTCAGTTCTGTCTGGTTTTTCAGTTTTTTTAGATGAGTCACCTAAACGTCAAGAAAATTAATAACATTGTCATAACATGATAACTTTCTAAATGTGCAAGACTTGGTCAGAAAAAAGTAGAAGAGACTGAGAGATGGCAGCACCAACAAATATTATGTGTCATTCAGCATGTGAAAATCACCTAAAGCTTTAACAAAATTCCACTCAATTTAGAATTAAATTATTCAGACGGAGATATTTTGCAGAGAAAGGTTAAGACTCCCGCGAACATGCACACCTGGTCCTTACAGGAAGAGAAAAATAATGTTACTAAATTATATTCTTCATCTAATTTAGTTTCTTGCATCTTCATGTAAACTTCCCAGAAAATCCCAAAACTAGAAAGCAGCAAGCATGAGTTAATCTTTAGGTACCTTTAAAAGATGGACATAATATGCAAAATTTCAATGTGGTGACTTAGAGCTCTAGGTTTTTGGTCCCATAAACTTAATGTGATTCCCGCCATTAAGTTGCCAATGTTTTCCCAAAAATATTAAGCAGCCGTGGCCACATGAGGCACAATCACACAGTGGGTCAAGGTTGACATCTTCAAAGAACAGACCACATGGTTATTGTCCTGCTATCTTGTCTTAAGCTCGGCAAGTGTCCACTCTACCAGTTCCCCTGGGGAACATGGATGCTGCGGCTGAAAGTCTTAGCATCCCAATGTGGCTACCACCAGCTGCTATCCAACCATAAGAAAGGCTCCATCGAAGACACCCATTTTCCCAAACTGTTTAAACGCCCCTGACTGTCCATAACATGGCACAACACAAAATGTTAAAATGTTCTCAAGTTCTTAAAGTTGTTCTTGAAGCTAGTGGGAACAAACATCTATAAAGGAGAACAAACATTAATTAGAAGATGAAAATAAAAAGGAAAAACAAATTAAAACACTTTTCCATGGCAGCACCATCTTGTACATCACAAGACAAGAACTGAATCTAGTTTCTGGAAAGCCACAGACAGTCATAACAAGAGACAGCGAGCAGTGGCAATGGGACAGGCGAGTGGTGTTTGGAACCTTTCACACCATCTCTATCAGCACAGCGGCCAGACGCAACCCCCATAAAGACGGCAGGATAATGGAGAAGGAAGGACTCTAGGTAACAACTTCTTCTTCCGTAGCTCTCTGTAGGGTTTCATTGTCATCTTTTGTTATTAAACACTGCAGCTTCATCCAAGTCTGGTAAATTCAGTGTCCTTATACCTTATAGAAAATCAAGAGCGGTGCTTCATCAATTTGTGTCTGTCCGCAGCAGAATCTTACAGCAGTTCCCATTTTTGCTAAAAACTACTCTTTGCTGGAAACAATGATAAACAAAAATGGACATTCAAGAAGGGTTAAAAACAGTTTTCCTGCAAATCTGTCCTGCACCAACAGCCAAGTCTGGGATTTGATGTGAATTTTGATCTGAAAATTGGTATCTGAGGTAAAAAAACAAAATTGTTGAGGATTGTTAAAGAAATGAATTTGTGTGAAATGATCATATTTTCACCTCCCTCTGTTCCTGAAAAGGTAAATGTTAATAAAGCTAGTGAAATGCTTCTCCAATGGTTTTTGGCTGATTCTGGAACATTGCTTCAATCTCCATCATCACAGCGCTATATTCCAGAGTGGGAGTCCCTCACCATTTGCTTCCAGTCCTGCTCCGCATAGTCTAGTCCTCCCACCCACACACTCTTAACCGTCGGTGTCCTCCGATGCTTCACTCCCTGTGGAAATCAATTCACACATCAGATGCCCAGACTGTGCGAGAAGATCCTGGTTCTCTGGAACTCTGGAGATAGATGTAAAAGTCTGCACGTGATATGGACTTCAACTGACCCATAAAATACTGTCAACCGCTAATGCAGTGTTCCTAAGAATAAAAATTAGATATTTATATAAAATTAACAGTTGTCCACGGTTTTCTCTTAACATTCTGCATTGCATTTGCCAATGTTTGTTCATGGTAAATCTAACCACTTGAGCAGGGCAGAATGAGAAGTCACAACCGATCCCAGGCATGGCTAAAGCGAAAGTGTAATAAGCTATTATATAGTTGTAAGTAAAATCATATTTGAATTCTATTACATTATGTTGTCTGTATTATGTTATGCTGGTCATCATTCAAATGAAGCTAGAAGCAATAAAATATAACTTATTTAAGAAAAACTTTACTTTTTTTTACAACCATTTTTGTAAATGAACATGGATGTAAACTGTAAAAAATAACCTGTAAAAATGAAAGTATTAGTTTGTGTTTTTCACTTGAATGACTCGCCTCCACATCACAGAACATTTTTTTCTAGAAATAATAAGAAAAATTATCTATATTCGGAAAATTTTTGCAATTAATTTGCAAAGAAACTCACTTCAACGAAATTGAAAATCACAGAAACACAAAAGAGGGAGATTTCATTTCTGACCAAATCTTGTAACATTTATAGAAAGTTACATTGTGTATTACAAATTGCTACATATATTTTAGCAGCATACTCTGCATACCGTGTTAAATATGTGTTATTCATACACCTACTAATGAAGGCGAGTAGAGAATCCGTCAAAAAAAGACTGCTAGACAAACTGAAAAATGTACAGAATATAAGAAGCTTTTCATATATCTGTTGTGCAAAAGGATATAAAGGTATTGGAGGAAGTTCTTAGATGAAATAACATTATTAGCTTCTGTAATATAAGCTG
Source organism: Limnephilus lunatus (assembly GCA_917563855.2). Lineage (NCBI taxonomy): Eukaryota > Metazoa > Arthropoda > Insecta > Trichoptera > Limnephilidae > Limnephilus > Limnephilus lunatus. The sequence continues at coordinate 60,870,490 of OU830601.1, forward strand.
ATAAAAAATACCTTTCTTGTCAGACCATTTACTGGAGCTGCCGCTTTTGTCACTCTTGACGGAGTCGGCTGGCTTTATAAGTCTGCTGGGAGACTTACTGGATCTCTGAGATCTGAGGAATGGTGAAATATTACAAGTATTAAGGCTAAAGAATGACAGTGAGACAGAGACAATGAGAATCAAGTCTTCCATATATACAGTGAGACTGGCTCAGGCATGTCAGTGTTGTACAGCTCAACCAAAGCTGCCTGCAAGACCTAGCGACAATAACCTGTGATGGATGCCGAGCTCCTGTCAAAATACATACCCCCTCTCGTGCCGGCGGTAAAATGACGTTTGTAAGCTAATGTGGCAGCTGTTGTTTTGCAAAGTGATGTTTTTTGTAAATTGTAGGTATTGTCCTACCAGATAATATGTTTATGTATATTGCATAAGTAGTTTCCCCAAAGTAGCTACTTATGTACAAAGAAATGATTTAATGAAACCTCATTTAAATTAACAAAAATCCAAAGATATTTTTTGGTTTTATTATATTTACATAAAGCTAAATGTCCTTCACAATGAAAATAAAATAATAATGTGATGTTTTCCACTAAATAAATCTAAAATAGTAGTCCCAAAGAGAGGTTGTAAGTAACAGTGGCGGTCGGTGACTTTTCTAGAAGGGATGCTGAACAATAAGTACATATGTATATATACATATTATGTAGAACAATTTTCTCAGTTTACCCGCGTAACGTAGTCCTTAAAAGGAGTTTTTAACTCCTGACATTTCGGACAGATCTCACTGTCCAACTTCAGAGGTCTTAAGTTTTTGTCTCAAACTGATAGCTTTCGCATGTCTGTTCGGTCTAGAAGCGAAGACTTAAGAGTGTATAAGCAGAGAAACCAGAAATATGTCATTTTTAAATCAGTGGTTAGACGTATTGACTCTTTTCCACAAAAAACTATAAAAGGATTTCAAAAGATTGTTCTTTTATCTAGTAAACGTATCTTTTAGATTTTGAGAAAAAATGTTTATTTTTAGAATAATAAGGTTATACCATAGGTCGTTCGCAGATTTGTTCAATTTTCAAAAAAGTACATTTATTATACAACACCCATTTCAAATCATATAATCATGCAGTAAAATAAATCAATACATTAGCTGGTAAACCTATTTTTCAGAATTTTAATTTTAGTTTAAATAAAATTATTAAAAAATATATACGGACATGTGTTTCTTGACGAAAATTGGTCGGTTTGTGCATTTATTTGTGCACTTACAAACAAATATATTTCGGATTTTTTTACATACTTATTTTGCTAAGACGTTATTGACAAATCATAAATAATTTGATCGTAAAATAATTTCAGGAAGTATTTAATTTTAAATAATTTTGAACATCGCATTTCACCATTTTTATCGCAGCCCGTAAACACAAATTTCAGATTTCATTACGGGCCCAAACGCGGCCAGGAGAGCACGACTTCGCGACGCTTTGAATAATAATATTTGGAAATGAAATTTGAAAACGAAATTTGAAATAAACACGAATTCCTTGATTCACGTTTGTTAAATCTACAGGGTTGCCCGAATGCAATTTTTCATGTTCATTGAATATTTTTATGCAAAAAATTTTTTAATTTCGAATATTTTTTTTATTTTAAATTATTCTTGTGTGAATACCGCACAAGAGTCCCAACTGCTCCAAAATATTTTTTGGGGTAAATCTTTTTTACGCACGCTCGACACTTGAGGGTAAACTGGTGAATGGGTTACGAAAAGTGGTGATTGTTACGAAAAATGACATGCGAACGGTAATCAATGCGAACGGTGATCGATTGCTCGGCGGGTCGGGCCTTTACGCACGCTTGTTTTTCGTGTTATTGTTATATTGTTAATGGACTATTTGTCCATAAATAAATAAATAAATTATAAACAGCGGGTACCCGGCATGCGTTTCAAGGGCACTGTAACCTCGCGGTCAACTAAACTGTTATGGTTCCATCACAAGTCACGGGAATTATAATGCAAGCGCCTGCACTATATAACATTATATACAGCGGGTACCCGGCATGCGTTGAAAGGCCACTCAAAGAAAGAAAGGGTTTGTGCGCTTTAATTCTGTTTGTTGAAGTGCTTATTATTAATTATGCACACAAATAAATATTTTAAAATGCGACATTTTTTACAATCCAACTGAATACTACTCTTTTTTTCATGAATACCGCACAAGAGTCCCAACTGTTCTCGTCTGGAGCCAGTGGGACTATTGCATCCCCAATTTGGGGTATGTTGTAAGACTGAAGGTAGTGGGGAGGGGAAGGATATAGGGAAGAAGAAGGTGGGGAAGTATCTGGCTATTCAGATTTTTTTTTTTTTTTTTACATTAACTCCACACAGGAGGCCCTGAGGAAAATAATTTCCCTCAGGGCCTATGTCATCTTTGAGGATGCTGTGTGGAGGGTCTTTTTGAGGAAAGGAAGGAGTTAACATGGGTCTTGAAGAGACTCATGTTGTAGGAGGGAGGAAACACAGAGGCCAGTAAATCGTTCCACAGTCGAGCTGTTGAACTCAAGAACGAATCGTAAAAACGACCCGTTCTCATGTGACTAATATCAACTGTGTACAAATGTTGGGCGCGTGTTTGGCGTGTTTCCCGACTATGCACCGGTGCCGAGGGGATCAATGACGCTAGTTCCTCGGAGCATCTTCCATTGTAATACCGGTAGAACAAGGACAGCATTCCCACCTGACGCCTATGCTCTAAAGATTGCAATCCGTCTGTTAAGATGGGAGAATCTATCAAACGGACCGCCCGTTTCTGCACAGAGTCAAGGGTTTTTTTTAGGTATTTTGGAGCTCCAGACCAGAGGTGGCTGCCAAATTCAACCGTGGGGCGCACTTGCGATTTGTACAGGGTTAACAGTTGAGTACTATTAAAGTATCTGCGGGCCCTGTACAGTACGCCCAGTTTCTGAGAGGCTAACTTAACTCTGGTTTCGATGGAGCCCCCATACCTGAGCTGGTCACTAAGAGTTACACCAAGCATATCAATGGAGGTCCTGTTCGGGAGAATGCTTCCGTTGAAGGAGACTAGATTATCATTTCGATCCCTTTTAGACGTTATCAGACATGATTGGGTCTTTGAAACATTAAATTCGACGAGGTTATTCTTACCCCAAGAGAAAACACTCTCGAGGTAATAGTCCATTCTCTGCTTCAAAGCCCTCCGAGCTATTGGGGTTTGTGTGCCCTTTGGAGGCTTGTCAAACAAAAAGCTATCATGGACTGTACTGTCATCCGCGTAACAATGAATCGGTGCACATGACAAGAGGTCGTTGTTGTGCAACAGAAACAAAGTCGGAGACAGAACCGATCCCTGTGGGACGCCAGCATTTATCGAATGCGAGGAAGAGGTGAAACCGTCAGCAACCGCCTGAATCGACCTCCCCCTCAAAAAGTCGGCAATCCACGCACACAAGGATGCGGGAAGTCCGTAAGAACGCAGTTTGTTGACAAGCGCTCGATGCCAAACCCGGTCAAAGGCCTTGGAAATGTCCAGTGAAACCGTTTGGGTCTCACCAAAACATTTCAGGCACCGTCCCCAAACATGCGTCACATACGCGAGAAGATCACCGCACGAGCGGTTCCGCCGGAATCCGTATTGACGGTCGTTAATAATTTTGTTCTTCTCGAGGTATGTGAGCAGTTTGTCATTGATCACACGTTCCATCACTTTTGACAGAACAGATGTGATCGCTATGGGGCGGTAGTTGGCTGGTCAGATCTGGCCAATAAACACGGCTAAAGCCATTTCAAGCAACGTTTCAATTCTTAATGGTGGTCTTACACCAGGGCGATACTGAGAGTATCTTCCACTCTAATGGCCGTAAAATACAATTAAAAAACAAAAAACCAAAATATTAAAAAGAATATAACAAATTGTTTATTCATGTAGGTATCTACTTAATACCTACTGTGTTTACGCATTTCACTTGAATCTATTTATATTTATGCACTTCGATATACAAATTACAATAACTACTACTAATTAAAATTCTGGAAGCGAGAATAGTAATATAAAGTAGTAATAGTAGCGGGCAGCCCTAGCTCGCGTGAACAAAACCCTCAAAACTCGGATTGCCGCGGAACGAAATTTAGTTCTGAAAACGCCGGCTCGCGAGCCCTGATGTGTTAGCGCTAGTGTCGGAATCGAAGTTGTCATGTGCTGGTTATTCACTCTTAAGTGAGTGCAAATCAATTCTTATGTGTAGAACGGAGTTCCCGGGTTGAAGGTGATTGATGGTGGAGGGGGTAGGAGGCGGGGCCGGCAGTATCAAGCGGTTTGCGTATAGATACCTGATTGGTTAAGCTAATTGGAGGAACTTCTGGTAATTTTGGAAATGCTGTTTTTGGGGGAATTTCATCGATTATGACTTTCCAGGTATACATATATATATATACTACCAAATAATATACAAATCTGTAGTCTATGGACGTTATCTCAATTTAACTGAGTCCAAATAAGAGCATCCTTCTTATTAATCTAGTTAAGATATAATTTAGTTAAGTATTAATGTAAACTACTATGTAACTACTCTACTAACATTGTAAACTAACCAATAAATGTGATTTTTAAAAAGTGTTGTTTTCTTTTCCCGCAATATTCTTCGATAGGGATAATTTAGAAATTATGAAAGTGGTCCACGGTTACAAAAAGTTCAAGAATCACTACTATAGACTAACACAAGATGTAATTATTGACAAAAATAAAACTTAATGATTCGTAATATTATGTAGTCTGCCATTCTGTGCATTACACCGATAAGCATTAAAGGCGTTTTTTGTGCGTTGGATGCTGTCATAGTGTTTCCATACAAACGAAGTATTGAAATCCGTAAGTCTAAGCTTTATCTTTAGGGTGCACAGTTTACACCCGCGCTGTGCAAGCGGGTTCCCCACAGAGCATCGGACCATCCCTGTCAACAAATATGTTTAAAACATTCTAAGACAGGCAGGCGGGACTAAATATGTATGCGCGAAAGTCAATTAATTTCTAATACCGTGGTTTCAAAAATAAGATAGAATCAACACCTCTACTAGTCTGTGTATTTACAATATTTGAGGACTGAGAATGTATGCGTACTTATGCATTTCAATTGGCTTTCGCTTGCATTGCGTCGTTTGGTTGTGTGCGTTGTGTTGTATTGCGTGTGCGAGGATGAGACGGTGTCGTTAAATTGCAGTAGTGTTTTTTTAAAAACTGTGTTTACGGCTCGAAAAAATATATCTTAAGCTTTTTATTTAGAGTAAATAAAACATTATTCATATTTTTAACTTTAAAACGCAAGGGAAGCGTGGCATCCAAATCATGTATGATGGGATTGTGGACAGGTAAGTATGTACTATTCCTTCTCACACGCCTTGTATGAAAAGAAAAAGACAAGATACTAGAACGATCACATCACGTACGACCTCTCTGGGACTTCTATAATATGACATAATATAACAGTGATCTGTCGATAACGCTTCCATAATGGCAACGCATTTTTTCACAGATAAAACAAATATAGAATATAACACATAGAATACATTAAGAAATATTTTTTCCCTGCCTGAAATAAAAAAAATATATACATGTACATATGTTAGGATTAGGAGTATTTTCAAAGGTTTAAAATTGAATCAAGTACGGTTGAGCTGCTGGCATATCCCCTAGGGATACGCCGGCACTTGACTGGGACAAGTGTTAGATAACCACGAGGGATACGCTGGCATTAAAATGGTTAAAATAGACCTTGTTGAAAATCTGATGAAGTAAAAAGTATGTAAAATTGAATTAATGTTAAAATGAATACAATTTATACTATTAGTTTCCGGACACTGTATAATATACATGTACTTTCATTATTTTTTTTAATGTATGTAAACCAGCAGAAATTTCCAGAGTGGGTTTTGCAACTCCATGACTCATCTAACTGCCAAGTATCTGCAGAAAGCATTTGAAAAATGTTCCTGATTGCAAAATGTAAGCCCAGCTCATTCTCAGGTGATGTAGGTATTCTAATTGGATGCAAATTCATTCTGCTCATGCTCTGTTATCTGGTAGTTCACCATCACAATGTATGTCACAAAACATGACTAAAATTCAATTCTTTGACCTTTTGATAAAATAGTAAATGACATGTCATGCCATCTGCTTTGGCTTCTAAAGTAAACCAAGCAGATGGCATGAGAAGTGACGTAATAATGTTGGCATTTTGATGTTGCTCTGCATGTTTGAAGTTGCTGTATCAGATGATTGTGTGGGCTCTGAAATATTCAGAAAAAGCTGAAAAGGGCTTAATTTCATACAAAATAACAACACAACTACAGTAAATTTCATTCATCTGACTGCAACCTTGCAGAATTCTTTTACATTCTTTTTAACCACTCCGACCCGTAAGCGTGTTTCCAAGACAATATAACAATAGCAGTCAAGCACAATAAGCGTGTTTTCACGCTAACGCGTGTGTTCCCACAGAAATCGTTATTTTTTTTTTTATAAGTTTTTATTCCCGTAAAAAAGAAAATAACATTTTCACTTAACTTGAATATTGGATTTATACATAGTTTTTACATTTCATCACCTTAAATTACTTTAGATTGCAGTACTAACATTTACATAACATTATATTACCATACGATATTATTCACTTTCACTACTTTGTTTTTTGTGAATAAACATGAATAATTTTTTTTTGAATTTGCACATACTTTTTTCGTTTTTGATATCATCTGGAAGGCAATTATATAAATTGGCCCCCTCGTGACTAATTGATTGCTTACCGTAGTTAGTATGAATGGTGTTTAAACGTATGTTATCGTGTTGTCGTGTAAAATGATTGTGTACTTAGGACGTTTTAATGAATTCTGTGTTTGTATGTATGAGTTTATTATTTATTTTGTATATAAGGAGACATATATTGTACTCGTATAGTTTTCTTAATGTTAGCAGTTTTGTTTCCAAATATAATTTTTTTGTGGATGTTTTGGATTCGTAGTGAAATAGTTTTTTGATTAGCTTATTTTGAATTACCTGTAATTCATTGATGTATGTTTCATACGCATTTCCCCAGATTTCAATCAGGTAATTTAAGTGTGAGTGTATGAGACTATAATATAAACATTTTTAAATTTAATTGGTAATAGATATGATAACCGGCTAAAAACGCTAATTAAGGGGGTGATTTTATCTTTTACATCTTGTATGTGTTGTTTAAAAGTTAAATGCTTGTCGATGCACAGCCCAAGATATTTTTCTTGTATCAGGATTTGCAAATCGTTATTTTCAATTTTTAAAAGTACATGATGAGGAATTATTTTACGGTTTGAGCTTAAAATCATGTATCCAATTTTTTAAATATTCATTGTTAGGATATTTGATTGGAGCCAACTGCAAATTCTTTCTAGGTCACTTTGTGCATTTTCTAGTAGTATGTTTAGATCTTTACCCCAGTAGAATATTGCAGTATCATCTGCGTATAAAAAAATTTCACCGTTTAATTCTAATTGCGAAATATCATTGATATAAATTTGGAACAGTAGTGGCCCTAGTATGGATCCTTGCGGAACTCCATAGTTTATTGGAAGGTGCTTACTATTTTGATTGTTAATGCTTACGAATTGCTTTCTATTGCTAAGATATGATTTGAATAGATTAAGAGCAGGACCAACTACACCAAGTTTCTCGAGTTTCTTGAGAAGTATATCATGGCTTACTGTATCAAAGGCTTTTTGAAGGTCAACTAGTATAGATAAAATATAATTTCCACCGTCAATACCACTCCTAAGTTTACTGATTAAGTCGTTTATTGCCGCAAGTGTGTTCGATTTTTTCCTAAAGCCATATTGTTTTTTATAAAAGAATGATTTTTTTAACAGAAAATTGTTTAATCTTTCGTAGATTACACATTCAAATTTTTTTGATAAGATTGGTAAGATTGAGATGGGTCTGTAGTTTGAGGTATTTGTTTTGGACCCACCTTTGTGAATTGGTATCACTTTGGCAATTTTACAGCTGTCTGGAAAGGTTCCCTCTTTAAAACATTGGTTAATCAATTTTTATAATATAGGAACCAATTCCGTTGAGAGACTTAGCACTGTCTTGTATTTGAATTTATCGTAACCGGCGCTCGCATTTGATTTCAATGATTTTAATATTTTGCTTATTTCTAATTCTGTTGTTGGTTGAAGATATAAAGATTCTATACTATCATGTGCTAATGTTATTTCATTGGGCGGTTTGTGTACGACTTTGTTACGTATATTATTAGCTAAAGAGGAGCCAATGTTGCAAAAGAAATTGTTAAAGTGGTCGCATATCTCTACATTGTTAGTGACTATTTCATCATTAATTATTAATTTAGTATAAAAATTATTCGAAGTATTAGACTGTAATATAACTCTGTTATTGTTCTATTGACAACCCTAAAACAAAAAGTAGAAGATCCATATTGAATCAAGCTTCACATTTCTAAGTTGTCCATAGAAGTAAATTAAAAAGACTTATTTTTTAGAAACAGTTTTCACCCGCCAAATCGCCTACGCGCCATAAGACATTGTTATTTTTTTATTAAATATTCTTGTATGAAATGGTAAAAAAGTAAGATGACAAAATTGTTTATTACACATTTATACAATAGAATAAGTATTTTTTTTTTTTACATAATCCGCGATTTTAAACAGTTTTTAGTATTCGGCTACATTCAGAAATGTTTCATTTATAGAGCTTTAATTGCGAAGCAGAAATAACACAAAGTTTTTATAAATCGGACAGTTCGTTTAAGACAAAAAACTTGCATAATATCAAAATACCTGAGTGGTTAATAAGCTTAACCACTCCGATCTATTGCGAATATACACTTTTTACGTCTTAAACGAAATGTTAGATTTACGAAAACTTTGTGTTATTTCCACTTCACAATTAAAGCTCAATAAATTAAATATTTCTGAACGTAGCCGAATACTAAAAACTATTTTTGAAAGGTTACGAAATAAGCTTTCAAATTGTTATATTACAAATAAATGTTAACATTTGTAAATATTAAAATTTAGAATGCAAACATAAAAAAAATGTACAAATGACTCACGTGATGTTTTTGTGTGAAAACGGTACTAAAATCACGGATCATGTAAAAAAACAATACTTATTCTATTGTATAAATGTATTATAAACAATTAAGTCACTTCACTTTCTTATCATTTCATACAAGAATATTAAAAAAAAATTAACAATGTCTAGCGGCCCGGAGGCAATTTGGCGGGTAAAATATGTATCAACCGTGTATCTGACAGAATAGGTCTTTTTATGTATTTCTATGGACAACTTGAATAGTGATGGGTAGCTTGATTTATTATTGAGCTTCTACTTTTTGTTCTAGGGATGTCACTATAACAATAACGGAGTTATAACGATTTCTGTGGAAATATATGCGTTGACGTGAAAACACGCTTATTGTACTTGACTGCTATTGTCATATTAACGTGTATACCTGCTTACGTTGCTGAGTGGTTAAGTAGCTTTTTATAACAATCCACTTTTCCTGAAGGGATATATATAACAGTTGAACAGATTTAATTTTTCAAGTTCTGCTTAGCGTAGGATCGCGTGAGTTTAAAAAAATAGAAGTCATCTATGACTGACATCAGGCAGAACACTTGAAGAAAAATCCTCTTTTGCAACTGCTTGACCTGGGATGATGTTCACACAATTCTCAGGCATTGTATCAAATAAAGTCTTTGCTTAACCTGGAGGAACATTCTTTTTTAGTCAGTTACTAATTTCTGAGGTTCGTGATCCCACTCCAATTGCATTAACGAATCAAGATTCTCCACTCCTCTGGGTACTGCATTGCACGGAGAGCCGCGGACACCGGACCGAGTGCTTCTCCTGTCTTCCATTTTGCCCATGAGCTTATCCAGGTTCGACTTATCAGTTTGTCTAAAGTATCTCAGGACATGCTGTAGGCAGACAGTTGACAGCCTGATTTGGATGCCGAGGCTCTTTCAGAATGGATCGATTGGCACACCAATCTATTCATTCTGGAGGAACATTACTGAAATCCAAAATAATGTATCAGGAGCTAAGTGATTGTTGTTCTCCTAAATACAGAAAAATTTATCACCATCTGGCATCACTCAATCCCTCCGCAGATCTGGTTAGCAGCTTCTAGATTGTGACTCACAGCTTGATGAGGTGAATCTAATAATGAGCCTTCATATCTTCTTACTGCCACAATCCCAGAAAATAATAAACATCCCAACAGATTTTTGACCCACTTTGACCTCCACCAACTCTCTTCCACCATATAAAGAAGAATGGATATACTCCATGGCTGCTGGCAGATATCTTCACCACGTCACAAATTGCAACTGTTTTACCTTGGAGCCTTGGGAGATTCACAGCAAGCCACCAGTTGTACACAAATGAAGGTATTCTAACCTAGGAAAGTTATTGTAGTAGTATATAACTGAGCTAAAGTAGCATATTTAACAAGATTACAAGAAAGCTTACATCTGGAGCTTGCAGCACATATTCTGGACCTAGGAACTGATAGAGAATGGGGAATGCTGAAAACGAATATGTACGTTAATGATCTCCTTCACGGGAGAGAATAACACATGAAATACTACACAAAATATGAATTTAATAAAAGCATGCTTTATCTAGGTTAATGTGAAGTTTACACTCACCCAGCAATTGCTGCTTTATAATCTTCTTGATCAAATCTTTTCTTATGACTAGATTTGCCAACATCTGTGCTTGTGGACGATTTTGGAGTTTGTTTGTTTACCCACGTATTCTGAAGAAAAAAAAAATTGCATAACTTAAATGAACTTCTTAAAGTTTATTGAAAATACAAAGTATTCCATAATGGGGTAGGTAGATTTTGTTATGACAAAATTAAAAATAACAAGTTACCTCCTGTTCAAATCTCCTCTTGCGACCTCCATCAGGAGACCTCTCCTTGCGATGATGATCAGAATCGCTTCTATTACGATTCACTTGCTATAAAAATATTTACAAATTTAAATAAATTGTCACACACGTAAATAAAATCTGCAAATCGTATACAATATAAAATTCTCACCATTGACTGATTGTTGTCACTTTGTCCGTATTGTTGTGCAAGAGTTTTATGTTGTACAATCTGGTTGCTCGATGGTACAGAGATACAAGGGTTGAACCTCGCACCGCCTTCCTGCTGATTGTGATCTTGGTCTTGATTATTTTTATATTGCATGGATTGACGAGTGTCTTCTGCTTGAGGGTGCACTTCCTCATCCTCCAGTGGCTCGAAGCGGGATGGTCGGCTCTCATTATTGCCGCGTGGAAAGTCACTCATCTTTCTCTCATTCTCAAACTCTCTGATACTCTCCTTCCTCAACCAAACTGGGTCATTTTGCTGGTTGGAGTTGTCCTGTTCGCTTCTGCTCCATGGATAAACATATTGTCTGTTATTTCTAGGTCCTCTACGATTCCTAGAGGACCTGTTCCTGCCTTGGGTATCATTTCTCTTTGAATCTTGTTTGGGTGACAGTGGCTCGCTTTGATTTGATGCAGATTGGTTGAAATTCCTTTGGTTTGGTGCTTGCTGATTCCCCTGGTTCTGCTGACCAACTTGTTGGTTATAAACTTGATCTACCTGCTGATGACTATTGTTATCTAAGAATTGGTTGGAAGGCATTTGCCTGGTTTGCTGTTGGTTGTTAGCCATCTGACTGTCTTCTTGCGAAGTTGACATGTGATTGGCCGGTTGGTGGGAATTGTGACTAATTTGTAGGCTTGGGTTGTTACCCTGCTGACACAAGTATTGGTTGTTGATTGATTGATTCGAAGAAGGACCTTCGGACAGTTGCTGAGGTTGAGGGGGGCGGTTGGGAGGCAGCTGCCCGAGAATGGGGAATGAACGATTGTGTGTTACTTGAAAATTATTGGAAAGCGAACCAGATTGATTCTGATTTTGATTGGGAGGAATTGACAAGTTAATTTGCCTAGGATGATTATCTTGCCTAGAGCCCTGCTTTTCACTATCCTGTTCGGACTGATGCATATTAGGATTGTTATTACTTTGCCTTCCTTGGCTTGGGCCATCATGGTCAGAATCACCATCAGACATATCCATAGACTGATAGGAAGAATTCATGTTGGAGGTATTTGCATTGTTAGATTGAGTAAAAGGGGAATAGACTTCATTTTGACTTTGACGGATAATCTGCTGCTGATGTTGGCTGTTGCCATCTCGATTCATCTGGCCCTGGACATGTCCGATGACATGGTACTTCTGGTTGCTTTGGAAGCTATGGGACATCTGATTATTATGATCGAGCTGCAGCTGAGTGATGATCATTTGGGGTGGAGGCTGAGAGAGAGGGTTCATGGAATTGTTTCCGTCACCTATTTGCGCCTGGGTTTGTACAGGCGGTGCCTGGTGGTAGACCAGTCCCCCTTGGACGAGGGAGAAGGTGCCAATGGAGGAAGAAGCCACCATGTCAGGGGGGAGATAGAGGGGTTGGGGAGGGGGGTGGCTGACCACAAGTACAGGGGGTGCAGATGGAGGTGGGGCCGAGAGTTGGACTAACTGTGGGGGTGGCACCAAGGGCCCAGCATGTTGAGGGATGTGTACCCCGGGTGGGGGAATGTTGACGTGGGTGATTGGCCTCGGAGGGGGTTGCAGCACCACCTGCTGGAGTTGAAACTGCTGTTGGCTGTTGGCACCCCCTATCTGACCAGACTGCTAAAAACATACACCAGTTAAGTAATGAGAAAAGAACAACAAAAATTACTTTCAATTTTATTTAGACTTTATATGTTATATAGGTGTTACATTAATTAGACTTACATTATTTTGTGTATTTATCAGCCACGGGTGTTCCACAGAGAACTGTGGCGGGGCCACAATGTGATGTTGGGGTGGCGGCGGCATGGACATGGACATCTGAGGTGGGGTCATCTGTGGCTGCTAACAAAAGTTATTAATTTATTAACACTATTACATTTTAGTATCTTTGCAGCGATGATGAACTAGGTACCACCTAAATCATAATTGGTTATGCAAAGCAGAGGAACAAAATAAAATAAATTATAAAATCTAATGTCTGATAATAATGTTACAATCATCCCGTCTATCAAAACCATTCAGCTTTTCACTCAACGATACACAGCCTAGTTAAGGTCTCGATGTCTGATAATAATTTTATTGCTGAACTCTCCGTAATAAGGCAAATTGCTGCTAATAACGATTACGATCCAACTTTAGTAAACAAAATCTTGAACATAAAAGTTAATAGAGTATATAGATAGTTAAATTTTTAAAGTAGGTTAGAAAGGTAAAGTAGATTAGAGGGTAGAAAAGTAATTTCGTGTAAAAGTGTTCGTAGAACACAAACAAACACAAATAGCAAGATCTCGCAAAAAAATACATTAGAGTACAATTCTATGTTTCAAAATCATATATATTTATTATATATTTTCAATATAGTCACCGTTAAGGCTAACAACTTGTAATGAGTTTTTTCATTCCGTCGAATTTGTCTGTTTAACTCGCATTGACATAGCACTTCCGCTTCTCAAAATACACTGGATGAATTCAACAACCTCAAACTTGCGCATGCGTATAGAATAGGAATGTCACTTTCACATTCCACCTGGCGCGCTTTTGAAGGTCATTTTGTTCGCGCTGTACAAGCATGTGCGCATTACTTTTCAGTTTACTCTACCCATTTATTGTACCTACTGATTTGTATTATAAATGTACTGATATACATTATTATATTTCTGCAATATGTAAAATTTCAACTTACACGTATTATGTTTGTAAAAACCCTACAAGGCCTACGGGTGTTCAAAAAAAAATGTTTAAAAGAAACCGGTAAGACAAAATACTCAAAATAATATGACATTTTATCAAGTGAAATACTTAATTGTTTACCTGTGGAAATTCAGTTTGCTGCAGCTCCTGCATCAGTGTTTCCACCAGGTTGACGGCGAGCTGGCGCGCTGTGGCCAGCCCCTCGGGCCGTGGGTGCTCCAGGAACAGGTGCAGGGGCTCGGGGCCCTCGCGCCCCAGGCCCGCCTCTATGAACTGGGAGCCCAACCCACGAAGGGTCACTGCCGCACCCGTCTCGCTGCGAATGTAGTGCAGGTTGGAGCCACTCTGAAATACGATAAATAATTAATTCGGCGCATTCCTATTTCAACCGATTTATAATCATAAATAAATAAATGTTCAAGGGATTTCCCTTGAACATTTGTTTTTAAGATTAAGCTGTGCAAATTTCATGATCCAAAGCTCACCGTTCAAGAGGTTTTTAATTTTATTCAACTTAAGGTAGAGCGGATGAATGGATAAGGGAGTGGAAGGAGAATATATATTTCAAAAGTAAATGATAGAAGAAGTCGGAGACGTCTAAGAAAGATATGGCTTTTTTTATTTTTTATCTCCACACAGAAGGCCCTTAAAAAAAAATCCTCTGGGCCTACGTCATCTTTGGGGAGAAAGGAAGGAGGAAGTTCTGGCAAGGAAAAGGTATGTTGGGGGGGGTAGGAATCTGGGGGTCAATATGTTCAGGAGTGACGAACGTATGAATCCATCCCTCCCACTGCAGTGCAAGGTGATGGGTCGAGAGAGTACAGCTAGAGAGGTCAAAAAGTCTTCCTCAACCAGTCTCTCCCAATCCAACCCTTCATGCAGGGTGGGCAAAAGCATCCACCGCCAAGACCTAGACAAACCTCACCCTATGAACCCGGGCATCCCTGCTAAGTCACCAAACATAGCGAACCACTTAAGGTGACCCTTGGAAGGGGTGTTAGTTATCCAATAAATGGCTAGATTAGAGTACCCATACCCGCCTCCCAAATTGTAAATTATGGCATGATCAAGTGAATCAAATCCTTGAGTAGAAAATCAGAATAACAGAAGAGTATGCATGAGATGATTTATGAATGTAAATGAAGCAAGGATTGTATGCCGAGACAGAATTGAGTCCCACAGAGATACGGCATGGTTAATTAGTTAAAATAACAAATTACCGGGCCAATGATTTTTCCCCTCAAGTCGAAGGAAGCCGGGACTCCGTCCAATCCGATGTACAGTTTCTCCACCTGCGTCACGTTGGTGGAGACACCCATCAGAGGGGGGGGTTTCAGGGTGGGCACCACCTGTGTGGCCACCACCTGCCTGTTGCCGTTGCCGCTCCCCGGCAAGCTCATTCCCTGGCGGATGGGATTGCCAATGTCATTCCGAATAATCTCATGGATTTTTTGAATGGCCACTGAAATGTTAAAGGGAAAATACTGTAACACACTCTGCCCATTGTTAAGCAATATAATTTCGGTGGTGATGTACTTAACATTCTAAAATACATATCAAACTATTTTCAAATTCAAAATATTTTCACTTTACAATGAAATACAAATAAGTGGAATATTTCTGAACGCACCCAAAAACTAAAAACTGTTTTTGAAATGTGAAATAAACATAATCGGCCTTACTAAAAAACCCCGTAAAATTTTTTTCAATTGACAAACGGCCGCGGATGTGAAAACATTACTAATTAAAAAATTGTTCTTGGAAAAAAATACACACTGTTTACACAGCCTGGGAGGGTAGTTTATCTCTGTTTTAGTAATGATGTCTGAACGAAATTTGGAATTATTTGGAAAGTATTTTGAAAGTTCTATATAGTTCTTATTTTTGAAGAAGTCGTAAAAACAAATACCATATATAAAAACTAGATAAAACTACCTTTTAGATTTGTGTATTTGAAATACACTTTAGTTTTAACCCGGCTTTCGCACAGATGGGTCAATTTGACCCGCCCCATTTTAAAATTAGCTTATTTCTTAGAACTTTTGTGCAACGTTGCCATACTTCTCAGTAGCTGGAGCTAACAATCTCCCCTCCCCGCAGGCTATCGTTGTTCAGTGATGTAGTGGCCGAAACGGTGGATAGACGTGGCTAAACACGAAAAAGGTAAATATGACCCAACCTTACATCTCGTGTCGTAATTTCGCGCCATTACTTAAAAAGTATGTCATTGATTTGTTTTGTTATTTTCAGAATTAAGATTAACTCATGGGACTGATGTATTATTCTTAGTCTTACTAAAGATCTCATTCATATTTTATTTTTTATTTATTTTATTACATTAGTTACATTTATACAGCAAAATTACATAATAATAATATTTCAAATAACTGTAGATTTTAAAATGTGTACAAGTGTTATTATGTCTTGTACGTTATTAGTTCCTAGCTAGGCAGATTGCCTGTTCTAAGGAACCAAATGCTGGTGAAAAATGCCAAAAATGTATTCTGTAAAAAGTAAAAAAAAACGAAATATTGTTTTTTTTTTTGTATATTAAATATACATATACTAAGTTTAAATATACTATACTAAGTTTTTACTGATTGTGCCATTAATAGTTAACCATGTATAATTTTAAGTTTTAAGTGACATTATTTAATAATTTTTCAGACTCAATCCTACCTAAGTCAATCAACCATTTAGTTATTATTGTACCGATGCATGCCATTTTACATGTTTTAATATTTAATTCTGGGGGGATTTTATTATACAATTTCGGTCCTAGATATGTATATGTCTTTTGAAACTTTGCCCTATTGCTCCCTGGGACCACGAGATCCTTTCTGGTGTGACTTCTTGTTATATATTTATGGTCAATTTGTTTAAGATTTTCTACATTTTTATGTACGTGGATAATAACCTTTTTTATATAGTTTTGACGAACATCAAGTACATAAAATTTTTTGTAGAGCTGATCGCTAGAAAACCTATAGGGTTTACGCATAATGACTCTAATTATGGATTTCTGGGCCTTCACTAATGGATCTAAAATTGTTCTACCTGAAGCTCCCCAACCAATACAACCATACGTTAAGATGGGGTTGCATAATCCGAAATATATTTTTCTTAGGTCTTGTTGTTTGATTACGTTTCGTAATACAAAGAATACGTGAATAAATTTTCCTACCCTTATTGAAAGGTTGTCGATGTGAAATTTTCACTTAAGATGATTGTCTATAATAACGCCTAGATATTTGATGTTTTTCACACTCTCCAAAGCTTCACAGTTGCAGTTTGAATCAATATTGTCGGAATTACAGTTAGTCTTATGTATTTTTATTGTGTATGATGTACTAGGTTGTCCTATTATAGTTGAGCTTAATCTTATGTATTTAGTTTTAGCTATATTTAATGTAAGTAAATTTTTGTCAAGCCATTGTTTTATCGCATTGATTCCACTTTCAGCATGTTTATGTGCTTGAGTCCAGTCGTCTCCTTCAAATATAGCTACCGTATCGTCAGCGAATGTAATAATTTTTCCGCCTACTTTTAGGTCGCATAACTCATTTATGTAGATTATAAATAGAAGAGGTTCCAATGTGCTTCCTTGTGGTACCCCAAAGTTAGTGTCTAGTGAATTACTTACTATTTTTCCCATTTTGAGTTGCTGGCTTCTACCTGTTAAGTAACTCTTTAACCATTCGTAGGGCATACCTACAATGCCAATATTTTTTAATCTTTTGAGGAGTAATTTATGTGAAATCGTATCAAAAGCCTTGGCTAAGTCTAAGAACAGTGCAATGTTTTTCTTTGTGCAATGTATGATAATAGTTCACATTTTGAGAAAAAAGTTTGTTTTATTTAAATTTTATAACTTTAAGACAGAGGTTGTCTATTTTGTTAAAATTTTAATATACTTATTATAAGACAGTTTTTTGAGAAGTTGTTTATTTTACCCCAAATCTGGCAAACAATATAGTTGTTTTATCAAATTATTGCAATATGTTACTAAATTTCTTTTAAATATTGAAATCATAGTGAGTTTTTTAATCGGGTCTTCTAGACCCAACCCTACTATCGTTGTTACATATTTTGACTGTACTGACGCCGGGTTAAAAAACTGCCATATTTTAATATTTAAACACGGAAAAATTGAAAAAAAAAATCTTACCAAAACATTTATGATGAAAGTGTACAGAAATTTATAAAAAATTAAAATTTAAAAAAAAAAAACCTTATGAATTAATGAAATTGGAATGAAACTGTCACCTCACTTTTTCCTCATGCATACAATAAAAAATTAATAAATTTTTTTTTATTGCCAAAAAATAACCTAAAAACAAAACTGATATTCAAACAGATTTCTTGCACCACTAAAGAAGTTAATTTCTTTCATAAGTTTACCACCACATGTATTAGATATTAATATTTTAAAAAAACACCGCTTTTAAGAAATTTTCATAAAATAAAGATTTAAAAAAGTTAATTTGATCTTTTATGTAACCCAAAACAATATTTTGACAGTTCAACTTTTAAAGTACAGTTTATTGTGCAATAACTTGATAAAACTGATGTAAAACCACACAAATAAAAGGGCAAATATATTAATTATATGAATAGAAGAGTGAATTGGTCACTATAATAGAAATCATTCAGTAAAATCTGAATATTCCCGCCATGCATAAAAACCAACTGCTACTTTTTGCGCAGCTAACATACTACAAGTACAAATGTGCAGGCGCGACGCCATTGCCACCTAGCGGCTATGAATGAAAACAAAATTTTATATTAAGATTATGAAAAATTGCATCGCTGCCAGTTTTACAACGTGTTTTAAAGTGAAAATCGTTATTAGTAGTATTTCGTGTTTTAGTGTAAATTTGTTTTATTGATATTGCTGCAAAAACACAGGTTATCGGTCGTGTTGTGGTTTTTTTTTAGTAAGGCTGAATATGTATAATTCGAAATAAACATGTAATTTTTTAAATACAAAAATTTCGACTGCTCACCTTACGTTTTTTCGGTAAATTTTCGATACGAGTGTCCACGCTTATTACTAATAATTTTTAGAAAAAAACTTTAGATTCACCTTAATTACTATAAAAGGAAACTTTTTGCATTTCGGGCGGCGGAAAATTATGCATTTTAATTTTCAATTGCGTAAAACCAAAATTCACTTCGCAAACCGATACTGCGACAATATGCGGCCATTAGGTACGTCACTGTTATGTTGGTATCCCTGATGCATTAACAACAGCTAAATACTACCGTAGCCAACTTCGTGGGATACATGAAGGGCGCGTAATTATGAAAACACTACAGAATTATAATGTTAACAAACCTCTATTCGTATATATTTATTATTACCATAAAATAACGATTAGCTAGAAGTTACGTAAAATAAAAAACATGCATATTAGGTAAGCACTACTTTGACGAAATTCTGAAAATAAAATGAATAAAGCCCTTTAGACAAGTTTTTTTTTTTACATTAAAAATTTTTTTTTACATTGAAAATTAATTTTTTAAGTAAAAACAAAAACGCCGCGTTTTTTTTTTTTACTTAAAAAATTAATTTCCAATGTAAAAAAAAAGTTTCAATGTAAAATTATTTTTTTAAAGCAAAAAATCATGGTAAATAAACATTTAGTCCACCTCACGGATAATAGGGAACTTTGAGGTTAAATTACGAAAGCTGCATGTCATCATAATTTAAAAAAACATCCCAGGTTTTGAATGGTTTGTTTGGCAAATCAGGGTTTGTGTAATTATGATTGATTGTCTGTGAAATAAAAACGGTAAATATAAAATGACGTTACCGCGTAAGCGAATTAAATTAAAATGTTAAATGCATATTTTTTGCATGTTTTTTGCCTCCCGCGACCCTATCCCCAACAATTTTAGAAGGGATCGGCATCCTTAAAAGTCATTCCAATCTCCCAGCCCATACTGTTAATAATATGTTTAATGACATTATTTCTTCTAAATGGCCCAACTCTTCTCTTTTATTTACTGATGGTTCCAAATCTGCAGACTCTCCTAACTGTGGTATAGGTATTAACGTTTACCACAATAATTCTAATGACAGAATATTTTATTCAATTTCAAACCAATTTTAAATATTTTCTGCTGAGTGCATTGCAATAATTGAAGCACTCAAATATATAATCAAAAATAATTATGAACATTCCCTTGTTCTCTCTGACTCTCTCAGCTCCCTCCAAAAACTTAAATCCTGTCCTCTTCTTCATCCTGATGATCACTTTGTATGCCTTATTAAAGTGCTGATGGCCTCCATTCAAAGCTCTGGAAAAACCGTAATTCTTGTTTGGATCCCTGGACATGTTGGCATAGTGGGTAACGATATTGCGGATTCTTTGGCAAAACAAGGAGCTTCCAACCCTATTGTTACCCTCAAAAACCATATTCCCCTATCTGACATTTTTTCCATCATCAAAGATAGATCCCGCAATGTTTGGACAGAGTATTGGAACATTGCTAGTCAATCCAAGGGAGCCCACTACGCCTCAATACAAAGGACTATCCCATCAAAACCGTGGTTTCAAAAATTCCCCCATTTTTCCAAAAAAGAATTTTCCTCACTTATTCGAATGAGAATCGGACATTGTTCCGTTCCTTCTCACCTTTTTAAAATTCACATCCTTTACTCCCCAGATTGTACATTCTGTGGTCTAGATGTGGGCACTTTAGATCACATATTTTTTGGTTGTCCCTCTCTAAATAAATATCCTCTCTTCTATCAAGCGTTATCTAAAATTGCCTCCCCTTCATTAAATATTTCATCCCTTCTAAGTCTGAACTCGACTCCAATCTTCCATACAAATCTGAAATTTCTACATTTAAATAAAATTAATATATAAATTCTCCTTTCCTTCCTCTGTAATTTTAAATAATGGCCTAGAACACCCTTGAAGGGTGAAAGACAAAATAATTGAAAAAAAAAAAAAAACACACAAAACGGTTTTAAATTAAGAGTGAATCTGCTTGCGAGTCCCCAGATTTAATAAGTATTAGGGACTCGCATAATATGCATATGGTTTTCCTACGAATTACGAATTTTGAAGAATGCTTTGAAACAAAATTTAACTCAATCGAAATATTATAACGGTTTTCTTCGAAATGCGTCAGCACATTTATCCGCAACTGGAATTTTGACAGATTATTTGGAACATGAAACTGGTTTTAACGTAAGACTTAATCTGCATGCGAGTCCTCAGCTTTAATTCATACTACACCCAATTAAAACTACACTTAAAACACGAAAACGGTTTTCCTGCTATTTTTGTACGTGGAAAACATGGGACTTTTTCACAGACAAATTATGTAGCAAACTCGCCAATCCCTCGCTTACTTAGTTTAGCAAATGAATATACAAACAATATCTACATTTTTAATGTAACAATTTCGATGTTTAAAATCAGATGTAATAAAAGAAATTATTTTTGCAACATATTGTTTATTTTTTTTGTAACCTGTTGTTTGTTACCTATAACCTTTTGTAATTGTTGTTTTGTAACCTAATTAGTACTAACCCCTGTGTAAAAAAATCTTTTTAATATTATATACCCAATGTAAAAGCCCCATGGGCATATAAAATAAAAATAAATAATAAAAATGGCATGAAGAAAAGGATTCCATGACAGTTGATCCCTAATAGTTTAGGAAAAACACGGTATAACCACTTACACAAAATGGTTCCATGCCAACTTAGAATGAAACCAACTCCGAAACACCTCAGAAAGGACATTAAAAGCTATGAAAAAATTATTTTAAAATATCCGGTAACCCTAACCTAACTTAACCTATTTAACCAATTTTTTTATATATTTTTATCATCACTCTTAACGACCTTTCTGAGGTGCTTCTGAGTTGATTTCATTCTGAGTTGTCTGGTCACCACACAAAATATAACTAAATAATTCCACACGACTGAAGTAAAACTTAACTAACTTATAATGGTAAATTTAAAAAAAATCGTGCTTCTCAAACGGACAGCTGTATGCGACCTACGGACGTGTCGGACGAAAACACAAAAATATATGTGAACCTATCCAAAAGCACTTCAACAAACAGAATTAAAGCGCACAGACCCTTTCTTTCTTTGAGTGGCCTTGCAACGCCGGCCGGGTGCCCGCTATATATATAATGTTATATAGTGGAGGCGCTTGCATTATAATGCAGTTTTCCGGGACTTGGGATGGAACCATTACAGTTTAGTTGACCCCGAGGTTACAGTGGCCTTGCAACGCATGCCGGGTATCCGCTGTATATAATGTTATATAGTGCAGGCACTTGCATTATAATGTAGTTTCCCGGGACTTGGGATGGAATCATTAAACTTTAGTTGACCCCGAGGTTACAGTGGCCTTGCAATGCATCCCGGGTACCCGTTGTATATAATGTTATATAGTGCAGGCGCTTGCAATATAATGTAGTTTCCCGGGATATACCATAACAGTTTAGTTGACCGCGAGGTTACAGTGACCTTGCAACGCATTCCGGGTACCCGCTGTATATAATCATTAGTCATTATTTATCTTTTTGATTGCATTCTCATAATTATCTTCTGCAATAGAAATCAGTGCGTCGTCTGCAAACAGTCTTATTTTGCAATGTTTTAGTATTTTTACCATATAATTTATGTAGAGTATAAACAATATTGGACCCAATACCGATCCTTGCGGTACCCCCAGCATATTTTCAATTGGATTTGATACATTGTTTCTTATCTTTGTTGTTTGTTGTCGGTTGCTTAAATAATTTTTAAACGTTCCAATTCTTTCCCTTTTATTCCACATTTTTTAAATTTTTTAATAACTCTTTTTCTATATATTGTTTCATAAGCTCTTTGAAAATCTAAAAACACCACAACAGTATACAAGTTTTTATCTATATTTTCCTATATCAATCACTAAATTTAACGCTGTTTCACATGAATTATTGTTCCTAAATCCAGATTGTTCGTCACAAAGGATGCTATTATTTTCCAAGTATTCTTCAAGTTGAGATTTAATTATGTATTCCATCACTTGCTCATATTTTGGTAACATATTTACAGGTCGAAAGTTTTCACATTTTTTTTAGTACGAAATCTTTGGAATCGGTATCACCATAGACGTTTTCCATGATTCGGGAAACTTCCCTGTTTCTAAAGATTCGTTTATTAAACTAAGAAACTGTTCTCCTATTACAGGTAGTGCATCTTTTAATATTTTAATTGTGATCCCATCTTGGCTGGGCTTTGATTTGATGTTGGACAGTATTCTTTGGAGTTTCTGGCCAAATGTAGTTTATAAATTAACTATAATTAATTAAATTAATTATAACGTAGTTTCCCGGGACTTGGGATGGAACCATTACAGTTTAGTTAACCCCGAGGTTACATTGGTGTTGCAATGGGTACCCACTGTATATAATTTATTTATTTATTTACGGAAAAATAGTCCATTAACAATAATACAAATAACATGCGTTCGTTAAGGCCCGACCCGCCTAGCAATCGATCACTGTTCGCATCGATTACCGTTCGCAGGACATTTTTCGTAACAATCATCACTTTTCGTAACGCATTTACCAGCTTACCCCCCATGTGTCGAGCGTGCGTAAAGAAGTTTTACTTCAAAAAAATTATTTTGAAGCAGTTGGGACTCTTGTGCGGTATTCACATAAGAATAATTTACAATAAAAAATATCCAAAATTATAAAAAATTTTGCATAAAAATATTCAATGAAAATGAATTTTTGCGTTCGGTAAGCCCTGTAGTTTTTACAAACATGAAACAATGAAATCGTATTATTTAGCTTCGTTTTAAATTCGTCATTTCAAAATGTTACGATACAGAGCGCCACGGAGATAACCGCCGGCTGCCGCGTTTGCGGGCAGAGTGACTTCTCAATTCTATGTCATCAAGCTATGAGAAAAATGGTAAAACGCGAGCTGTAAATTAATTAATATTAATTACTTCTTATGATTATTTTTCGATCAAAATTTTTATGACTTGTCAATAATATCTTAGCAAAATAAGTATGTAAAAAAATCTTGAAATATATTAGTTTGTAAGTGCGCAAATAAATACACAAACTGGCCAATTTATGTCAAGAAACACATGTACGTATATATTTTTTAATGATTTTATTTAAACTAAAATTAAAATTTTAAAACATACGTTTACCAGATAATGTATTGATTTATTTTACTGCATGATTATATGATTTGAAATGGGTGTTGTATAATACAAGTACTTTTTTGAAAATATAAAAAATCTGCCAACGACCTATGGTATAACCTTATTATACTTAAAATAAACATTTTTTCTCAAAATTAAAAACATACGTTTACTAGATAAAAGAACAATATTTCTCTGGTAATATACTCTTAAGTATTATGCATAAACCTAGATTTAAAAATAAATGCAAACTATTACTTATGTCAGTAAATATACAGAAAATAGGGACACTCTTAATTCACAAGTTTTATTTAAAGAACACTTTATATCAGTTAGTATTTTTGAGTATTTCAGTTTCCGGAAATGGAAAATAATACTTAATTAAATGAAGACAATATTATCGAAACTCAGTCGAAAATCTGGAGACAGAAAAATGAGAAAAAGATATTGGTTCCACTGGGACTAGAACCCAGGGCCCTTTGCTGACATGGCAAGAGCTCTACCAACTGAGCTATGGAACGCATTTCCTATTCGGTCACTTTTAACTGTATCATACTTCGACTAAGAACTACCAACATTATCTTCATTTTATTAACTCACATATTATTGGCTGCTATCTTTATATATGAAAATAATACATTTTAGTAGCTGTTTTCTAAAAAATTGACAGTTGGATTTCTTTTCTTCGGTAAACCGACAGTTGATCCTCCGACACTTACATTTTTGTGCATTATTTACCAATTTAAAAGCTAAAATGGACTTCAAAAATACATTTTAAAATAAGTTGGTATGGATATCAAACTAATTTATTTATGGTGTCGATTTTTTTTTTGCTTAAACGCTGGTGGAAAATATAATAAAACCCAAGAATATAGAGAGTAGTTTTATCCTTGATGCATTTGAATGAAAATATGTTTTATACTTTTGTTATTTGGCGGTACATCGTCTGTACACACCCCTTCGGAGATATTTAGTTATATTTTGTGTGGTGACCAGACAACTAAGAATGAAATCAACTCAGAAGCACCTCAGAAAGGTTGTTAAGAGTGATGATAAAAATATATTAAAAAAATTGGTTAAATAGGTTAAGTTAGGTTAGGGTTACCGGATATTTTAAAATTATTTTTTCGTAGCTTTTAATGACCTTTCTGAGGTGTTTCTGAGTTGGTTTCATTCTAAGTTGGCATGGAACCATTTTGTGTAAGTGGGTATACCGTGTTTTTCCTAAACTGTTAGGGATCAACTGTCATGGAATCCTTTTCTTCATACCATTTTTAGTATTTATTTTTATTTTGAAAACACGGCTAAAGCCATTTCAAGCAACGTTTCAATTCTTAATGGTGGTCTTACATCAGGGCGATACCGAGATATCTTCTACTCTAATGGCCGTAAAATACAATTAAAACAAAATGTTAAAAATAATATAACAAATTGTTTATTCATGTAGGTATCTACTTGATACCTACTGGGTTTACGCATTTTACTTGTATCTATTTATGTTTATGCACTTCGATATACAAATTACAAATAACTACTACTAATTAAAATTCTGGAAGCGAGAATTTAACATCTTCATCTGACCCATACTGTAGCGTCTATAGTCCTAGCTGTGCGTGAGCTAGTAGATACTCGAAACCAAGCTTGGAGCGGAACGAAATCTAGTTCTAAAAACGCCCACTAGCAAGTTCTGATGTGTGGAGCGCTGACGTCGGAATCTGAATTTAAATTTGCTGGTTATACGCTCTTAAAAATATATATTTGCGTCTCGCTACTTTTCAACCCTACAAACCGCCACTGGAATGAACATTTTACTTACATTCTATGCTCTGCTTCGTAGGGCCCTGAATGTAAAGGAACAATGGCCGATCTTGTGGATTTTTCTGATGGTCATTTTTAGAAATAAATCTTCCACGTGTAGTTATCGCCGCACCTGAATAATGGTTGATTTCATCTTGGATCAAACCCTGGAGAAAAACATTAAATTAGTAAATACAAACTGTTTAGGAAAAGGGTAGTAACCCTCAAAATCAAAATTTTACAGGAAAAATGAAAAACATGTGAAGAGTGAGTTTTTTCAAACAAAAATATAATTTTGTTATGTTAAATGTTCAACCTTATTGAAAAGAAGAGCATGTGCGCGTTCGTTTTACATATTTTCGTTCATTTTTCTTTTATTAAAAAAAAACTAGGCGTATTTGTAATGATTTTTGAAATGGCATGATGTTTAGTTAGTTATTTTGTGTTTGAAAAATGATCTTCATAAAACAAGTAATTACACTTAAGTATTGTCTTATCGAATTTCCAGGAGCCAAATTTGCTCCGTGCAGACCAACAAAAGGTAAAAAGCAATGCTATTCCTTTAATCATTTCTTTACGAAAAATGTTTACTCTCTGCCCGCTGTGACTGCGCACCGCTAGAGCGATACTAAGGCCGCCCGGCCCGCGCTACGCACCTCCTCTCGTCCCACGGCCAGCCACCAACGTCGTTTGTTCCCGCAGATCACCCGTAGCCACTCTCGCTCTGTCACTCGGGAAAGTGTGGAGAGTGGCCCCGGTTCTCTCACTCTGTCACTCGTTCCCGAGTGCGAGTGATTCTGGAATCGATTCATAACAGCAAACTCAGAGCGATTCAAACGCATTCGGATTCAGATCATTGGATTTGTTCCGGCCGGAACAACACACTTCTACAGCAATAGCACCCATCATTTTTAAAATTAATAGCACTTACTTTCACTGATAATAATAATAATAATTTACCTTGGTTAGCAGATTTCTCGCACCCACAGGAGCATCGTTAATTTCAAATTCGGACGTGAAATAGTCTGAATTTTTTACATTACTATTAAACGTTTGCACTTCTCCATAGCTCTTCCCAAATCTACTGAAAATGTTGGAAGTCATCTTTTCGAAATGATGCTGACTAACCTTAGACACAAGATCAGACACAAACGCAGTGGCACATTTTAGATAAATTGAAATAATGGAAATGTGAGGACCCTAAATCAATAATAATATTTCACAATGGGCTAATCTTTTATAAATGCAATGTGATATGTGATTAATGTGATGCAAAGCTCAATGGCTCAAATACACTGAAATACGCCATCCGTCAAACGTCAAACCAGGGTTGGTATGTCCAAAAAAATTATTTCCCTACATTTCCCTAGATCTCGGCCTCGGGGTACCACCGTGGGAAGTAAAAAAAATCGCTGTGGGGGGAGGGAAAGCTTACATCTGAAGGGGTTAGTATATTTAGGCTTCTGAAGATAAGCACCTCCCACACGCACACTTCGGAGATGGGTGATGGATGGGTGGTTTCACCGCCATCTTTATTTCCAAGCCGTGCTGTAGAAAATCAACTGACATTTAAAGAGTCCTATTTTTGGGACTTCATAACTTTTTTCTACGCGCCAGTATGGATTGTGTAGGCGTCAGAAGAGTGTGTGCTACTGATTGAAGCAGATATTTAAAAGTTTTCATCACATTTCTGTAATATTAATACTTAAATTTTGTAAAACAATACGTTGGTGGTAATATACGATCGTTAAGGTAAGACATTTTTAATATATTTACGATTTTAACGTAGTAATAATGCTTTCAACCATTTTTCATAATGGCGGATGATGCTTAGCTTTGAAGCTGTACCGATTATCATTAGAAATTCTATAATTTACTAGATAATATAATATAATCTACCTAATAGTACTATTTTATAACATGTGTAGAGCTTTCTGAGAGAATAATAGGATAATTAATCCATAAACCGCGACGTTTTTAGTTGGAACTTAAAAATGACACTTCCTTTCGACTCGACTGTTGATTTGCTTTCCAAGTGAAATTTTATTGGTTTTGAAAATACGTAATATATTATTTATCAGTGGATATTATTTTCAGATGCCTCATAAGTGCTGTGTTCCGGGATGCAAAGCGAATTACGCCAGTTCTCTGAAGAAGGAAGGTGCTGTTACCATCTTCAAATTTCCAGCGGAGGAAGAACGCAGATAGTCATGGATCAGGGCTATTCCCCGCAAAAAGGTGCTTTCTCTGCCGTTTGCATCAATCATTTTGATAAAAAGGATATCATAACTCACCCTAAAAAACCAAAATTGGCTATCGGAGCTACACCAAGTATTTTTAAGGGTTTGCCAAGTTATTTAACAAAGAAAAAGGCAACGGAGAGAATGAATCCCGAAAATCAGAAGTTAAAAATAAAATACCGACACGAGGAACAATTTGAACTTTTCATTCAAAGTGACCCGATAGTGGATTACAGTGATTTTGTCAGAAATATGCAAATTAAAATTAAACTCAGTGAGTGGAATGTAAAAACTATAAATGACAGAACATATTTTTACGTCACAAACTTTGACAATGTAGATAAACATTTGTATTTAAGTTCTCAGGTTGTAGTTGACTATCATCTGAATATCAAAGTGTTTGTCGGAACAAATTAACTTTCTCACAGTGAATTGAAGTGGCTATTCCCTAAAACTATGATATTGAGTTTATGGTCACAACTAGAAAATTTGTTGGTACGATATCATAATATTAATATAGATGACAATATTAGTTATGAAGACAGAAGTCAAAATACTGTAAATAATCATTTATTTATATTTTATATAATACATACTTCTACAAATAATTCTTTTACTATTTATCCATGAAATTCTAAAATATCTACTTCGCACAATAATTATTTTACTTTTTACCCATGAGATTTAGGTAAGTAACTATATATATTCATTAATATGAATCAAAACGATTTGTGTAGGTGAAAAAGGTAAGTATTTATAAACAAGAAATATACATGCCTTCACTGTAAATTAAATTCACCAACATTTTTTATTAGAACCTTTAAAATCAGAGCTGGAATGATGTATTTGCTTCTTGGAGAAATAGGCCTCTTTACTTTGAATTTTGATTTCCCGCCAAGTCTACAGCACGGCTTGGAAATAAAGATGGCGGTGGTGGTTTGGAACAGTTTGGCAATTAAGTGTAGAAAATAAATTATGGCCCTGCGATCGTTTTCTAGGTTTTAAATGGCAACACCGAGATGACTCATAAGACAAGTTTTAAAAAACACTTCGACCAAAATGCATATTTCATAACGTATTCGTATTTTCAAAAAATTTGCACAAAAAAAACATAATTTAATAAAGTAAAATAAAACAAAACAAGTTTTAAGTGTGCCTATTTCGTTATAAAAACGTAGGTACATAGGTATTAAAAATCTGAGTTTATTAATTCAACACCCGACATGTAATTATTGTCGTCTTCTTCATATGATTCTTCTTCTTCCGTATCTTCATCTCCATCTAAATGTATTATTAGTTCATCGATATAATCATATAGAGTACTTCCTTGTGCATAATATTCTACCTAGATTTTCATCACGTGTTTGCAACAATTTTTACAATCATCAACACTTATATCTTATATGCTTTTTTCCGTTTTCCCGGAGTTTCAGATTTTCCATCTGCCTTTTCCCCTTCCTTGAAGATTCATCTTACCGTTGATTCAGATTTACCTGTGTGTGGAAAACATCATTAAAATTATTATTCTATAGAAGGTAGTTTAAAAAAAACACTAGATAATATTCATTTAGAAAGAAAGAGAAAATTAAGAAAAAAGTTTAATTTCTAAAAGAAAGGGGGGGGGGGGGTGGCTAGAGAATTGTGATTGGGGGGGTGCCACCCGACCGAGTGTCACCCCCCCGTCGGGTAGCTCCCGGGGCGGTCCGCCCCCCCTCGCTACGCCCCTGCCACTATCATCTCAAGTCACAATACAGCTCAGAAATCCTCACATTTTTTTGGTGTTATTCCTTCCGTGAGTAGAAAGCGTTTCACGGAACTGGGCGGAATTCTTTACCAACACCTTTCACGTAACTGGACACTTCAACGTGAGTTTACGTACTACAATATTCCTGCGATGCTCGCTCTGGTCAGGAGATCCCCCTCTACCAATCAGTGTTGCCAACCCTCAACAACTAAAAACCACCGCCCGTTATGGTCATAAAATGTTTCTTTCTCTCGTAAACCCCAAATTAAGTTCCGTTCTTTCAATTATTTTCATGTGTGACTGCCGAGTGAGTACTTGCGTTATTATTAGTACACTTACTTTCTGAACATGCTAAGTACAATAAGGTCGCTAGAGTATGTCAGAGGGCTTAGAGATATTTAATGTGCAAAATAAATATCGTCACAAAATTTTAGAAAGCAAGGAAGGATGAGATAAAATTACTTTTACGAACGCAGAGGGAGCGTAATAAACCTTAAGGCGGTACACAACCCTAATAATTTTTGTTTGCTCAAAACTCACATTTTAATAATTTCCGGCGAATTCGTAAATATAATAACTTTTTTATTCTAACAGAACACTGAGGATATAAGTTGTGGTGAACGTATGTCTTGCGGTATGAAAGAGACATGCGTGTATGAGTGAGACAACATGAGGAACGTATAAAAGGGTGCGATTGTTGTCCATTCGTCCTCTTACCATCAGACTTCCTTAGAATAATATTGTACTTTATCCCGGAATAAACATCACGAGACTACCTACGTATCATTATTGAAGTAATACCCTGTACTGAGATCATCATAATCAGAGAAATCTGGATCCATAGAAAGGAGTCCAGAAATATATGGGATAACCGGCCACGGTCATCACATAAGTTCTTTGTATTTGAAATTAATAAAAACAATACCTTAACATTCATATATTTTACGTACAACGATTTAAAACTTTAACTCGTTTTTCAACTATAAAGTTAGCGGTAAGCACCAGTTTTTATTTTTCTAGACGATGAATTAATAACTTCGGGAGTGAGACATGGATACACATTTTAAATATTTGTAACATGTTCTTCAGAATTAATTAAAATGAACCCGGAGGAAAGGTCGAATCTCCAGGCCAGCTAGGGTGAATTCGACGGTACGTTCGTCCAATACGCCGTGCCGCTGGCGCATATTGGTTTACACGCTTTCTTCACTTACGTCGTTAAGATCCCCACATTATTTGTCTTCTTCTTTTCTTTGATAGGGCAAATTCGACAGTAGGTCCGTCCACTACACGGGTCGCGAGTCGCAATTTGTATACACGGCTTCTTTACATACGTCGTTAAGATTCTGAATGTATTTTAGGGTATATTGTCGTCTTAAGAACTTTAAGACCATTATTGTCGGCAATGACAAACAATTTAGAAAGCGGATACTGAGTCGGAAAACAAATAAACGTGACCCTACATTGCCAAGCTAATAAAACAAAACGCAGTTAAAGTTTTAATTCGTTCAAGGAAATTTTCTCGTTCGAAAAGGTTCGTGTACCCTTCTCCCCTAAATGCGATTAGGAATATTTTATAGTATCTACCTATGAAAATAATTTGACAATCAAATTATTTATTCTTCATAAACTGGCAATACTCAATTTGACCCATATAATATCGATTTTATGGCGGGTCTGTGTCAGACTTTTGTCTTTATTATAATAAATTATTTCATCGGGTTTGTAATTAAATGCAAACAAATATAAAGAGGTTTTTATCGAAATTATGCCCGCAAAGCTAATTATACTCGGAATATATTCTCTAAATCTATTTGGTAAGTTTTCTGACAGCTGTCATTGACTTTTGTTTCTTTTAATGTTAAAGAGTTTGATCATTTGTTATCCTGTGTGGTTTCTAGTTTCAGTCTTAAGTGACGGAGAATGCCCTGACATCCATGGAAGGTCTATATCGCCAGGTCTTCATTACGTCCCTGGTCCGGACACTTGCACATTGTGTATTTGTGAAAATGGTCAGCCAAAATGGTGCAAAGCAGTCCTGTGTTCTCCACCTCAGGTATTATTATTTAAACTGCCAGTGTTTTTGTTTTACAATTGTCTACTTGAAATTAAAATGAATTATTTTATTTTATAATTCGTTATCGCGTTTTCTATAACTTGTCCGTGTCCTTCAAGAAAACATCAAGGAGTTTTTATTTCAGAGTTCTGTGTTTACATCTGAGTTCTGTGTTTATGTTTGATGTTGGTAGTCGAATTATTATTAATTCAGTGGCTGTTAGAGGAAAGTTACTTCAAATCAAACCATGAAAATAAAACATGCAAAACTGATCATAAAAAATACAAATTTAGAGTTTAAAAATATATAAGACAATTTGTCTATTTGTTGTAATGTTTTATTAATAATGTGACATACAAATATCATGAATTGCTTTGCTGACAAAGAAACTACAATTAAAGTTATTTGTCCGTCTTCAAAATATTATATCACTTTGTAATTATAAACTTTTTTTCAATCTTCTTATTACTTCAATCTGTGCTACCCACCTAGACAACCAAACAACAAACATCTATCATTTTATGTCTATGTCAACACCTTTTTAAAATTCGAACATAAAGGAATCCTATGCATTTCTAGGTAGGTATTCCTTTACAATAATTGTAAAGGAATACAATATTTACTTAATTGTGATTCATTTTTGGGTTATTATACCATGTTGCGTTTCCTCCTTCTTTAGTCAATGTTTCGGATAGCGTTACAGTGTTCATCATCAGGGCAGATTAATAGCCCATTTGGCCGTGAAAAAAAAAAAATCTAAAATTTTAAAGAAAAACTTTGAAACATAGTTCATTCTGGGTATAGTGCAAAGTGATGAGTAAGGATTCATACTTATGAGGGTGTGAAGTCAATGCAATTATAACATTAATGTTCATAATGTCAAAAAATTGTCCACTTTCTGAATATAAAATGAAATTAATTATCCTTAACCTGAACATGGGACGTTATTTCGAAAACCGCGCGAAAATTACCTTGATTAGTTCTGGTCAAATATCGATATAAAAACAATTCACTAGTTTTCTGTTTACCAGATAATACATCTTATTATTCATGCGTATTACATGACAATATCATAAGAAGTTTTCCCAGATTAGCTAACTAAAAAAAAATAAATCCCATTTTGGAAATAATGTTAAAAAATATATATTCATACAAATGTAAACTGATTTTATTATTTCTACACAAATCTGAATACGTACCCAACAAGAAAAAAAAACAATTCAAAGGAGTTTTCAAAGAAATAATGACCTTTATACTATTTGGAAAGATAAAATATTGATTATCCCACCACTGACTGCTGCTGAAAGTGACCCGCAAAGCCATAGAAAAATCATTTATATAATCATTCATTAAATCCTCGATTACATTGAGCGAGTTTACAAGCTACTATCTACTAAGTTTAAAAGCGGGTGAATTGGCGAGTGAGATTGTTATGATGACACACAAAACTGTCCACTCGCTAGTAGCATAGGAAACTGAGCTCGTAGGTCGCTGCTAGTGCCACAGCTAGCCAGCAGCGAGAATAACACGATTACAATGCACGAGTTTACTAACAGAGAGTGAATTTTTTTTTTTGTGCATTACAGATTAATATAATCCTATTACAATACACGTAACATATACAAATATATTTTTTTCAATTATACATATTTTATAGTCCTTGTCTAAAATTATTCTTGAAACCTTCAAGACTAATCTTTAGGAGAATCGGTGTTTTGGACATTAGGCAACTTTATGCATAAAATATACTAACTTACCTATTCAAACATAGAAATGTTTTTGACAATATCCAAACTGTTCGTGATACGAGAACCAAAGGGCAAAATCTCTTACTTATCCCTTTCGCCAAAACAACGTTTGGTCAAAGAAACTTCAGATACTTTGCAACTAAACTTTATAATACACTTCCACTGACCATTAGACAGCACACTAATTATGTAAAATACAAATCAGATACCAAGTCTTGGATCACTAGCAAAGACAGATCATATATTAACAATATTTTTATAACCTCCTAGTGCATGCTTTCCCTTTGGTACAATGCTGATTGTCCTTGTACCTTTAAATGTATATAACATTGTTGTTGTTATCCTTATTCTTCTTTTTATATTAAACTACTTATGTTAAAATGCGCCTGCTCTCAACACAGGAATTCCTAGTGAGACAGGCACAGTATGATCACCTATGTAACTTGATAAATAAAGATTATAATAAAAAAAAAAAAAAAAAAAAATGTTGAAAATGTCAAGACACCTAGAAATATCATTTAGCAGCACCATACCTCTTGTCATGCTGTGTTGGGCCAGAACATCTGTTCTGCCATCTGGGATATAGAGCAAGTCGTAGTGGCGACCCTGGCAGTAGTTGTTCGGTACGAACAATTTATAGCATTCTAAGAGGTATGGGCTGTCAATGTAGTAGTTTATAATTTTGAAAGCTGTTACTGTTAGGGTCCTGTTCCTTCTAGATTGGAGACTTTCGAAGCGCGTTTCAGATAGCAAATCTAAATGATGCATAAATCGCGGGTATTCACCATGCATTCTCATATAAAGATACCTTAGAATTTTTTTTTGGATTTGTTCTAATAAATCTATGTATTTTTGCTGATATGGGGCCCAAACAGCAGAAGCGTATCCTAATTTTGATCGTTTAATGCAGTTGAACATCGATGTCATTGCTTCGGGCTTGGAAAATTGTTTACTTATTCTTATCACAAATCCAAGAAGTTTGTAACACGATGATGTCAACTCCACTATATGATCTGAAAAAGTAAGTTTGGGATCAAATGTAACCCCGAGGTCTTTGATGGATTTTACTGATGACAATATTTAATTATTTAATTTATAATCAAATTTAATCGGGTTTTTGGAACGCGAATAGGTCATAGTGACACATTTTTTACGTTAAAGAAAAGTTTATTCTCATCTGCCCATGAAAATATTGCGTCTAAATCAAGTTGTAACTTAAAACAATCTTGAATGTCGCGATAGTAATAACAATAATCAATTTCCCAGATAGTAGCTTGTAAACTCGTTCAATGTCATTGAGGCTTAATCAAATACAGTGTTATGTCAAAAATGATATTGGCGCAAGCGATTCTGACCTTGTCCTTCATACAGTTTCTTTATACATTCGCATTTATAAAAAAGCAAGATTTTTTTTTCAAAGACGTGAACCACGGATGAGAAGTTGAGTACAATTATTATTTTTTGCTGTTATGTATGGTAAAAATCTGTTCAGTCAAAGGGCAATCAATATTGATTAAGGCATTCAATGTGGATTGAAAAAATACATTATACAGCAATCCAGAATTGCTTGCATTAATAAGCTTTCAGATTCCTCTACGTAAGACTAGAAGTCAGAATTTATTTCAGTGCAGAAATAATTATACCAAGTCAGTGGACATCTTCAATTTGTCACTCCACAATTAATACAAAATGTTTTTATTGAGGCAGTTCAGTATATACAATAAATACTGTATAATTTTTACTATCCATATGTGGATATATATAAATAAATTATACTAGAAATATGCAGTGTGCACTGACATCTTTTTTCAAGTTTGTACACGCAAGCGCGAAAATCATCGATTACAAAAATAATTTGAGTCAATGGTAAAATACAGCTATACAAGCCTCTTCTGCTGTGTAAGCAATGTGAAATTTTCCACAAACTATATGGCTACTAAGGGGGAATACATTAATTACTTGAGCAGTTTTTCTTCCAATCTAGACCCCCCCCCCCTCCCCCCCCTTGGTGAGATAAATTTGGGCCACTTCATATATTCTCTTCAAGTAAAGTGAGATTTTGCTGGACCCCCCTCCCCCCTTTTTGAGTTCACCTAATGTATGCCCAAATAATCATCAATTTAGTCTGTGTAATGTTTATTAGTAATTTTTTTTTATGTAAAAGGTTGGTTATCAATTATGTAAAATTTAAAACATGCTGTAATATTTCTTGTAGGATTGCAAGTCATTCCGACTGGGCAACACCTGCTGCGAATTTATCTGCCTCGATGACGCTCTGTCCAAGCACCCCGATTCGGTGCTGGACGGCTCCCAGGACTTTGGACTGCGGCTGATTGCCACTGCCGTGGTGGTGCTGCTCTTCCTCTCCGTTCTGTTCTTCATGGTGCACCGCCTGCGTCAGAGGAAGCTGCGCGGGCACCAGAACCGCCAGATGAACGAGGATCAAAGGAGTCTGGCTAGCATCGGGTATGGAACCTTTTAACCTTATCTTCAAGACTATCATATGAGTGATTTTTTTTTTTTTTTTTTTTTTTTTTTTTTTTTTTTTTTTTTTTTATTGAAAAATTTTTCTTTCGGTACAATACAATAGATACATAAATAAAATGAAAGTATATAAAAGCTTAATGCAATTATAATTATTACAATTATATAATATATATTTTTAAATTATTCTCCCATAATAAGCAAATGCTTGTGTGTACGGGAGGAAGTATTATTTGTTTGTGAATTTATTTGTTTGTGAATTTATTACATGAAGTGTCATCGGACACCAAAATTTCTTTAAAATTTTTTACTAAAAATTTTGTTAGGAGCACCGGTAATGTAAGTCAAGGATGTCGCTTGCATAATATGTACATTTCGTTTTCTTGTGATTTTTGGTTATAATTACTACAACTAGGTCACACATAATTACTACAGCTAATTACAAAATTAGTCATGGAATTTTGGTTACATTTCTAGTTACATTGGAGGCAGCCTCGGGTACCTGGGAGGGGGATGTGAGGACGGCCCTTCGCACTTCCCCTCGCTGTGGAAGCCGCCCGGGAACTACTTCCCGCGGGGGGAGGCGCCCCCGCCCTACGACGAGGCGGTGGCTCAAGCCAGGGCCGAGGCTATAAGGTCTGTAAAATTGGATTAGGTTGAAACTATTTAAGACACAGACTTGTTTAAATGAAGCGGACTTTTCATTATTGTGGAAGTCTTCCAGAAAATTAATGAAAAATTAAATACAAATCAAAAATGCCATCTACCGTAAAATAATTCTTGTTAAAATAATAAGATTTTTTATTCTATTTTGGTTTTATGGTGTTTGAAACATATTAAAAAATTATAAATATGTATATTAATACATTAGCTTTATGGGGGCAGACGCATCTGTCACCAAGACCTGGACAAATCTCACCCTGCGAACCCGGGCACCCCTGCTAAGTCACCAGACGTAGCGAAGTACTTGGGGTGACCTATTGCAGAGGTGTTGGTTATCCAATAAATGGTTCCTGGAGCGGCGGTACGCATACCCGCCTCCCAAGAGGATTTGCGCATCATTTAAAAAATAATTATTAATTGTTGCAGCATCAACAACATGCCCGGCTACCATCGGAGCTTCCCTCTCAACGCTGCCACCAACATGGAGAATCTGATCCGCATTGAGAACA
The DNA here is from genome assembly GCA_917563855.2 of Limnephilus lunatus. NCBI lineage: Eukaryota > Metazoa > Arthropoda > Insecta > Trichoptera > Limnephilidae > Limnephilus > Limnephilus lunatus. The sequence continues at coordinate 60,907,754 of OU830601.1, forward strand.
GCCACTCCCCCCAGCAGCGGGCACACGGAATCCCGAATGGCGCGGAGCATGTGGTGCCGCAGTACCAGCACAGCGGAACCCGGCTAGCCGCCCCCTTTTACCTGAACAACATGTCGTCCAACCACAGCAGCGTGGGGAACAGCATCGCCGACATGAGGGACAGGCAGGTCATCGTGATGGGGACCAATCAGGCCCGGAACTTCACGGCACAGCATTCCATCACTAGCTCTGCAGGTACGTGTTTGATTTCCATGGTCAGGTGAAATGCTAAATAGGTGAAGGGAAGAAGACAGAGGAAGACAAATGTTGTTTAGATTTGCAATGTTTTGATTCTCACCAAGGCTAAAACTGGCATTCTTCTGCTCTGGAATGAAGTGGTGTTAGTAGTACTAGCTAAAGCACGCAGCGTTGCATGGGCTATATTCTGCTTTAGAGGGTGGGAAATTTGAAATCCCATGTATACATTGACCTTCCTCTTCTTTTGAAGGTCAAGTGTGCAAAATTTCATCAATTTTAGAATAAAACTGTAGATTTGTATAAAAAACCAATCCATTTATTTGTATACATGCATTTTATATACAGAAGATATTAAAAATACTAATTTCAGTTGTGTCTTTAACTTTGATTCAATAAAATCTATGTAGAAATATTTGATTAAACAAATTTACAGTTTGTCAAATAAGAGTATAAAAAATAAGAGGGGGCCTCTGTTGTTCAAATGGCTATACTAAAAATATAACTCATGGTGGAAATGTAAAGCTCTGTAACCTACATTTTTGTAAAAAATTAAAATTAAAAATATTATTTACAGTGTCGATTTTTTGTACTTATTTGATGGTTTGTACAGTATATAGACAAGTAGTTTTATCCTTAATTCATTTGAATGAAAATATGTTTTATACTTTTGTTCTTCGGCGGTACACCCTCTCTTACACTAAAAACGCCAGGGGACCAACTGTCAGAGGGATCAAGTGTCATGGAATCGAGGAGAATATATACAATGCGAAAGAATGGTAGAACCAGAAGAACACAAGGCACGACCAAGTCGAGTTGGATCATTTCAAGAGTCTGAATAACAGAAGAGTGGGATGATGCATGCAAATGAAGCAAGGAGTGTGTGCCAAGACAGATTTGAGTGGCGGTCTATCCTCTCTGCCTACCCCTTGGCTAATCAGTTCTTGTCTGCGTGAGGACGATATAGTAACTGTCTAAAAATTATGTAACTTCCAGGAAACAATAACTTCATCAGCACCCTGAAGATAACCAGCTCCTTGTCGGCCGTGAGGGCCCGCAACCGGGACCACTCGGACTTCCTGTTTGCCGCCGCGCCCCTCCCCCAGGGGGCCAACCCACCCGCAGACACCACCCACTCCACCCACTCCACCCACTCCACCCACTCCTCCACCCAGCCCAGGGCCATGCCGGCCAGCGCCGTGGATGGGACGAGGCAGTAAGACCTATTTTTTTGTTTGCTTTGCTCAGTAAGGTGATGGTATACATTTATTCCGAAAGGTGTCATGGTGAAATAACATGTGACAAAATACATTGAAAAACATTGAAAAAAAGTAACAAACAAACTATTTACATCTTGATGTAGATTGACACTTGGTGGTAATCTGACGAATTTGCCATCTCAGCCACTAACCTAACTTAACCTATTGTTTTGTTTTATCAATGTTCTGTTTTATGCTTTTTTTTACGTGAGCTCCACACAGGAGGCCCTGAGGAAAATAATTTCCCTCAGGGCCTATGTCATCTTTGGGGATGGTGTGAGGGGGGGTTTTAAAGGAAGGAAGGAGAGGAGAGTTCTGGGAAGGAAAAGGGTTTAAGGGGTGGGTAGGAATCTGTGAATCTGGAAATCCCATTCCCGCCTCTCAAATGCATCCTGTTACCATATTCGAGAATTGTGAAAAATGTTTGTCAAAATGAGTGAACATTGCATAAAGATAGCCTGGCCAAGTTATTACTTATGTAACTATAAACGGTAAATCTGTTTATATTCCTCACTAAGTAATCTCGAATGGTAAACCATTGCGTCATATTTTTTAGCACAGCCTTTATTTCTGGAATTTCTTGATCTATGCAAATATTTTCAGCTCGCAGCGTCATTTCCATCACAAGCTACGGAAATTTGAAATATTTATTTTACTTTTAGTAAGGCAAGATGCTTTTTCTTTGTTCCTTATTTTTCAATTGTTCAGTAAGAAAAAAACAGCAGTTTTGGAGTTAATTGTAAAAATTTTATTCAATTCAATTAATCTCACTTTCAGTAAAAATCTAAGACTTTTAACATTAGTTTTCCTTGATTCATTTTGTGTTTTATTTCTATTAGGGTATGTTGAGATTATATATTGTATTTTTAGATAAAGTTGTATACAGGAGTAACATCTGTTCATTTGTAATCATGTCAAGGTTTGTTATTTTCTTCACAACAGAATCCACCTGTTATTTGGCTTATGGGAGCTACAATAAACTTAAATTAGTACATGTGCACATTAATACATGTGCATTTTTACTCTTTTCCTTGGTGGTTTTTTTTTGCTTTGAAGGAAATGGTTGGAATTCATTTTATAAACATGTGGATGTATATCAAAATTAAAATTCCAGCAAAAATGAAGAAAAGTTCATTTTTAAAATGACTTTTTTTACATTAGCTCCACACAAGAGTCCCTAAGGAAAATAATTTCCCTCAGGGCATATGTCATCTTAGGGAATGCCGTGTGGAGGGTATTTTTAAGGAAAGGAATTATAGGATGTTTTGGGAACAAAAAAGGTATGAGGGGTGGGGAGGAATCTAGGGGTCAATCTGGGACTGACATATGAATCCATCCCTCAAGTCAAGTCCGGCTGGAAAGGAACAAAGGCCTCCCTCAACCAATCTCTTGATCCGGCCTACTACACAGCAGCTGGACAGATGCATTCACGTCAAGACCTGGACAAACCTCAACACCGCTTCCTAACACCGTATGCAGGGACACTGGAGGTCTAGATTCGTTCAAACTTAAATGTAGATTCGTTTTTTTCAAATTAGAGTCCTTGCGAGAGCCTTGAAGGAGTAACCATCTGTTACTTATACCAAGGCGGGTAAGTGGTGGATAACCTCTAATGGGCAAACCTCACCCCATGAACCCAGGCACCCCTGCTAAGTCACTAAACTTAGCAAACCACTTGGGGTGACCTATGGCAGAGGTGTATGGTTATGCTATCCAAATTGGTTCATTTGGTTAAATAAATGATTCCTGGGGCAGCGATACCCACACCTGCCTCCCAAGTTGGATAAAAAGAATGCGCTGTAAAACTTTTATCAAAACTGTAAAATTTTTTAAATATTTAACTTTGATCAAAGTGTACACTTTTGACCCTTTCTCACTAATAACGATAATTATTGATAAAAGGACATTACTGTCCATATGCACCAATATAAAAAATCTTAAGTTTGTGTTGGTCAAATAAACTTTCATTGAGTTTGTAATAATAAAAAATAAGTGTCTGAATCAATTTCTTGTTTTCTTCTTCTTCAGACACCGAACTATTCCCCGAATGCTGAGCGCTATGGACGACCTTCCGGTAGAAAACAATTTCCCCCATTTGAAGCAAAGAGCCCCCCACACTAAGTCCAACAGGGACATCAACAATGTCTTCCGAGCCACCGAAGAAGTTTCCAGACATTCCAGCTCCAGCTCTTCCAGAATGTCCAACGATGTCAACAACTCCAGACTGTCTAACGAAAACACTATCAAACTGGCAAATGACGACACTAGACTGTTGATAGAGAACAACACGCATAGGCTGTCCAAAGAGAATATTCTTAGGTTCGGGAATGAGATGAACGCTCAGCACGAGCATCAGAAAGCGGCAAAAGACTTGCCGCGGTCTCTGAGCGAGGTGTCGCGACAGTTAGCCGGAGAGATTTCCCGAGCTGAGGCCAATGAAGCCAGTAGGACTAATGCGGAGATTGCAAAACGACAGTCCGGATCCCTGGGCAGGCTGTTAGAGAGACATCCGCTATTGCCAATGCCAGCAGACACTGTGAGTGCATGCTTTTATTGTATTTCCATAATCATTTTGTTCTTGATTTGATTGGTCTTGTGTTCACTGCCTTCTTAAATGTTTCGAGGCTCAGACCTGGCTCTAATAGTTACTTAACTCGAAAGTCATTAAAAAAAATAATTTTGTAAGGTTTTAAAAATCAAAGTCAAAATGTTCATTTTGAAAAAAAATAAGTTCTCAATGCTAATATAATAATACTTGCGTACACCTCAGCACGGGTTCTCCCAGTGAGGTGTTCACAAACCATAACCACATTTGTTTTAACCATTTACATACAGTTGCCAATCATATTTCACTCTACTATCAACTATGTTTCATATTAAGAATATTTTTTGTTTTACTTCCACCTAATGTCATTGTCATTGCATTTATTAACTGTATGTCATTGTATTTATTAACTGTATGTAAGAGCATGGAAATGAATAAAAAAATAAATAAAAAAATGCTACAGATGATCACATTTTTCTGCTGTACCACAAATTTTCAGATACCCTATGTACTGTGCACACAAAGTAATGTAATATGCATAATTATTTTCAGACACCCTGCAACTGTAGCTACGATTCAGAACCCCTAGCCGTGTTAAATGACGACCAAGATGATTACCATAGTGAGTGTGAGAACTGTAAATCTGCTAATGGTTCAAGGTTTGTACAACTAATTTGGTCATACCCTAATTATACACATCCAAGTTCCTTTAAGGGGATCTTACCGCAATCGCAGCATATTTGCAGGTTTTTGATGCAATTTTTAGAAAATTTCTATATTGTTTATTAGAAAATAATATTACGTTTTGAACAAATAAATTATTCTTCTAAATGGTGAAATAACAAAACGTGCTAAAATGTTTAAAACAATTGCATAAAAAAATATTTACGGAACCTCTAAAAATGGCTTAAAGTTCGATTATATCCTTTAATTCTAAATACAGGAGAATTATAAAAATATACATTATCACCACATCAATGTTGTCTAAACGACTAGTTAATAAAACAAATTTTAAAGGCGTGAAAACAATGCTTATATAAATAAAAACCGTTTTTTCAATATTACGATATCCTCCCGCCATAATATAAAGCAGGAGACGAGTTATTTCCCGTTAGTATAAGAGATGCGTTCACGGTGGAAGGACGTCAAATTTTGCAAGAAATAAATACGTAAATGTGGTGGCTCATAGGAAAAGGGGTCACACTAAAGGCTAGTTATTATGTTATCGTGTATTATTTCAGAACCAAGTTGACTTTTTTACTCGAAATTCCATTCCGCCGCCGCTTGTCTACAACCAGCGGCATAGAATGTTTTAGAGTGCCCTTCACCAGAATCGTATTCCTAGTTTTATTTATTTACGCCCTGCTGGGCTTTTATATAAATTTCTAATTATACAGTTAAATTATTTATTTATTTATTTACGCCCTTTTTCGGGGCTTTTACACAAGAAATTAACAAATTTACAAATTAAATAAAATATAAATGCTTAATATTTTATTTATTAGAAATATTAAGTATTTATTGTTCATAAGTGAACTGCGTCAGTAACATTATATTAGTTGTAATATTGGTACCTATATCTAATAAATTATGATAAAATGATTTTCAAAGTTATGAAAAAGTAACAAAATTGTAAAATAGGTTACAAACAAACAAAAAGAAGTCGACACACAAAGAGTGTGTGCGTGGAATCCACGCGAGACAGAAATGAAACTTCTCGTTTATTTAAAATATATAGTATTTTTTATGAATATATTCGGAATAGGTATATGAATTAAGGCCGGCCGTGACGAGATTCCGCAGCGAAAAACTCGATTTACGCGAAATATATCGAATTGTTATTAGTTTATTATTTATTTATTTATTTGGAATTTCACGCCCGGCTGGGCTTTTACATACATTATTTTTAAAACAAATAACATCTAAATCTAAATGTGCATAACAAAATAAAAAACAAAATCATAAATAAAACAAAAACAAAATCGAAATCAAAATCAAAATCAAAATCAGAATCAAAATCAAAATCAAAATAAAAATCAAGATCAGTATCAAAATCAAAATCAAAATTATGAATAGGTATCTGAATTAGTGCCGGCGGCGACGAGATTCTGCCGCGAAAATTCAATTTACGCGAAATATATCGTAATTTTACGAATTTATTACGAAAAGGTATCTTCATTATGTCCGGCCACGACGGGATCGCCCGCAAAAATTCGATTTACGTGAAATGTATCGAATTTTTATTAGTTTATTAAAAATTGGTATCTGAATTAGTGCCGGTCGCGACGAGATCCTGCCGCGAAAATTCAATTTACGCGAATATATCTTAATTTTCCGAATTTATTCCGAATAGGTATCTTCATTATGTCCGGCCGCGACGGGATCGGCCGCTAACATTTGATTTACGCGAAATATATCGAATTTTTAAGTTATTTCGAATAGGTATCTGCATAATGGTCGGCTGCGACGGGATTCAGCCGCGAAAAATTCAATTTACGCGAAATACATCATATTTTTATGAATTTATTCCGAATAAGTATCAGAATTAGGCCCGGCCGCGACGGGATTCGGCCGCGAAAATTCAATTTACGCAAAATATATCGTAATTTTAAGAATTTATTCCGAATAGGTATCTTCATTATGGCCGGCCGCGGTGGCATCGGCTGCGGCGACATCAGCCGCCAAAATTCGATTTACGCGAAGTATATCTTATTTTTATGAATTTATTCCGAATAGGTATCTGAATTATGGCCGGCCGCGACGGGATTCGCTCTTGAAAATTCGATTTACGCGAAATATATCTTATTTTTTATAAATTTATTTCGAATAGGTATTTGAATTAGAGCCGGCTGCGACAGGATTCGGCCGTGAAAATTCGATTTACGCAAAATTTATCGTAGTTTTACGAATTTACTTCAAATATCTAAATTTGAAGAGCCGATCGCGGAGGTAATAAGCCGCAAAATTATGATTTACGCAGAAATATGCGATATTTTTACGAATTTATTTCGAATCTGAATTTAGAGGGCCGGCCGCTACGGGATTCGGCCGTGAAATTTCGATTTATGTGAAATTTATCGTACTTTTACGAATTTACTTCGAGTATCTGAATTCAAAATGCCAGCTGCATTAGAATAGGCGGCGAAATTTCGATTTACGTGGTAATATATCGCATTTTCATGATATGGGGATGGCCGCGACGGTAATCGGCAGCGAAAAATTAGATTTACTCGGAAAATATCATATTTTTGTGAATGTACTCCGAATAGAGGGCCGTCCGCGGCGGTAAATAAAAATTCGACTTACCCAAGGAATAAGTCGTATTATTACGAATTTATTCTGAAGAATATTCCCGAATTTGAATTTGCGGCGAGAAATTCAATTTTCGGCGATTTTTTTTTTCGTAAAATTTTGAATGACGTGGGAATTAGTTAATTCTAGATTTTACTTTTGATGACTCGTGGATTTCGATTTAACGGAGTTCGAATGTATTTAGATTATTTTTAGTATTCCTAACTGATATAATAATAAATTATGGCGGTTATATAAATTTTGAAAGAAATCTGATAAGAGTCATAAAATCATGAGATCCTTCTGTATTAGGAAATTTTTCTATCTAAATTTACCTAAAACATGTACATTCAACTTAATGAACATAATTTGAAAGATGCCCATTATGTATTATACGTTTCATGTTCAAAGCGCTTACTCAAGGGTACCATCTAGTCTAGAATTCTTTGCTGCTCTGCGTTCGTCCGTGCGCGTAGCGAATTCCCCGTTCCAGCTTGCCTCAGACTTCCCCGCCCCGAAATATTATTTCGGTTCTCGGAAATTACCCCTTAATGAGTGTTTGGTGAGCGAACTATACAGCGCCTTTATGACAAATACCAGCTCGTACCCCAATAGTAGACACAGGCCTTCTATCATCAGCGGCGCGACAGGCTGAGCTCAAAAGTGAATCAATCTGTTTCCGATTGCCATAGACTTAACTGCTTGTGAATTGCTCCAGTGTCTGCTTCCCACCTTCTTATAAATAATCTCTTGGGTAAATATAAATTATTTGGTTTAATATTGTTTACTAAACTTATAAGTACTATGTAAGTGCATTTTATTTATTTGATTTAACATCACAATTATTATTCAGTTCTCCTTGGTGGTAACCTCGACGGGGATCACGGCGGGGTCACCATTTTTTTAAAAGGCTCGAGTCTACTATTGGTGTAGGAGCTGGTATCGGTCGAAAATGCACTGCATTGTTCGCTCACAAACTTGTAACTGCCAATAACATTTCTATAAAGATTGAATATGCCATATGTCATGAATATTTTACTTCTATCAATAACAATTCTGTAAATATCTGCTTGTATATCTAAATATCCACCATAATGTTGTAGATATTACTCAAATCAATACATTTTCATAAATATCAAACATACAATTTATTGTTGCAGATATTCTATCAATAACAATTCTGTAAATATCTGATGTACAACGTAATATTGTAGACTAGCTTTTGCCCCCGGCTTCACTCCCATATTCGCCCCCCCCCCCCACTTCCCCCCACTCCCCCCCCTCACTTCCCCCCACTCCCCCCCCAATCTCCCCCCACTCCCCCCCACTCCCCCCCCCACTCCCCCCCACTCCCCCCCTACCCCCAATCAATCAACAATCAAATACGCTCCGTTTCGCATTCATAATATTAGTTGGCTTAGGTCAAAATGTATATTAGTACCTATTTTATATTTGTATCTACACTAAATCATATTAGAATACTCGTATTTGAATTTTCGCTATCAAAGAAATCTCCACAGTAACCTAAACAAATAACATAATGACAGCCCACGTCAAACATTTACTTAGCAACACGCTTTGCCAATAAACTTATAATTAATAATTTTATAACACCACAGCTTATTCATAACGCCAGAGCTTACCAATATATATAGCCTATATTACATACTCGCAAATAATGTAGCTTTCGATTAGTGAAAGAATTTTTATATTCCATTCGGTATTTATTGCGTGAAAGACTCATCCATCCATACAAACATTCGCATTCATAATATTAGTAAGATATTACTTGTATCAATAACAATTCTGTAAATTTATAATGTACAACATAATGTTGCAGATATTACTTGGACGAATCGGAGGAAGGCAGTGAGCTGTGCGAGACCATGACCCTCCACAGAAGACCTTTGCCAGAACATGCTGCAGAGGATCTGCACCAACTTCCTACTTCTCTGACACTGCCAGTGAAGACTAAACGAAATAGGTGCTCCTTGAGAATTTATTATACATACCATAATCTTTTTTGATCATTCTACTGTAAATGTGTGTCTGACTTTTCATCAATATGAACAAAACACATACGAGCTGGCTTACTATTGATTTTTTGCCTTTGACTGAAAGAGACGAAGCCTAATTGAAAGCCCAAATTGAAGTGAACTTTCCCAAATACAGGAGAGTTTCAGTTTCATTTAAATAAAATAATAAAAAAACTAATGTTGGATAAAAAATCATTATCAGTCTTTTTTTTTTTTTTTTTTAATTTTCTTTATTCATTACTTACAAAATAGGGTTACATTATTAGATGATTTTTCGACCATAATGCTAGGCTGATGCCCATGCTATGGTGGTCTTTATTATAAAGATATTTTTTAAATGACGACCACATATAAAATAGGTCTTTATAAACAATATAATAAGTTCTAGAGTTCCAGAGAGAGGTCAGATTCACATGCGATAGAAGTGGAATTAGAAAGTTGCTAGATGTTGTTTTCTTTTCTTTTGCCCGTTTATTTTAAAGTGGTTTAAAGATTCGATATTGATTTCACATTATTTTTTTGGGTTTCTTAGGATTCGAACATCCGTTTGATGGATTTCTGTCTCTCTGGCCGCTGAGACTTGACGGACGCCTTGTCCGCTGCATTATCAGATTCTCGCGCCGAAGCGTGAATTTATCGCATTATAATTAGAAACAAATTTCAAATTACTAACGGGGCTAAAGAAGTTTCACTTCAAAAACCTTGGAACATAACCCTACAAGTTGAAATACGGTGACTCGACCTCGACCCAAATTTTTCCCACATATAAGGTTTTCCTGCTTAAGAAGTTTATTTTTTCTGGTCTCTTAGAGAACTTCTTCAGAGGGTTTCACTGTAACTCAAATACAGAAATATTTCAAATCTATCTACGTATAGAATAGGGTTTGTGGAGGGCGGCCGCTTGGTGGATGGACATCGGGCGGGCTGCGTTGATTTGATTTTTTTACAAATTTTCAGTTCTATTCTGAGACTGAAGAAATTTTGCACACTTGACGTTTAAAAGAAGAGGAAGGTCCGCTGTCTAAATCTGATATCAAAAACTTATTTTTTTTTATTTATTTATTTTTTTTATTGAAAAAATTTTCCTTTGGTACAATAGATAATAATTTAATACAATAGATACGTAAATACAATGAAAGTATATAAAAGCTTAATACAATTATAATTATTACAATTATATATATATTTTTAAATTATTCTCCCATAATAAGCAAATGCTTGTGTGTACGGGAGGAAGTATTATTTGTTTGGTTATTTTGATTTTTTTTAATTTTTTTTATTGCTGTTTTTATTAACATTTAGTTCTTTGAAATTTAGTTTATGTAAATAATAAGATAAATGTATGTTTATATAAATATATGTATAAATATAATTATTTATTTATTTTTTAGTTTAGGTTTTCAGTATATTTTTTTAATTGCTTTTTGAAATTTTTGAAACTGTCACAAAGGGATCTTATATTTTCTGGTAACTTATGAAAGAAATTTGTTCCCAAGTATTTGTAGTTTTGTTGGCCTAAAGTTTTTTTACAAATGGGAATTGGTAACATGTATTTTTGCCTGAGATTTGCTGTGTTTTTGAAAGGTATGGTTTTGTTTAGGATATCCTCTTTGTAGACTTGTAAGGTTGAGTGATACAGAAAAAGAGTATTTAATTTTCTGACTTTAAATTCTTTGAATATGAGTTCAGATGGATTAAAAAAAAAAGATTTTTTTTAAATATTATTTTAATTATTAGTTTTTGCGCAATGTAAAGAGATTGTGTGTGAGTTTTATAGGCGCCACCCCATCCTATTATACCATATTGGATTATGGATTGACAGAAAGCGAAGTACGTCATTCTCAGTAGTTCTTTATTTAGAATGTGTCTCAAACAGCTAAAAATATAGGTCAATTTTCGTACTCTGTTTTTAAGAATGCTTATATGTATGCGGTATCCATTTTAGACATTGGTCAATAGTGATTCCTAAATATTTAGTTGAAGTTTTCATTTCAATATTAGTAAGTTACAGTGGTGTTGTTGAGTGTTTGGTGCAGAGTGGATCCTTATGTTAATTTCATGCGGCATGTTTGGTTTTTTTATGAAAAATGGTATATAATGTGTTTTTTTAGAGTTTAACGTTAGTAGGTTATTGTCAAACCATGTTTTAAATTCGTTTATGTCCGTGTTAGCCTTTTTATTCAGTTCTAACCACGTGTTTGCTTTTAGAAGAAGCACTGTGTCATCTGCATATGAGATTATTTCCCCGTATTTAGCAACTTCAAATATATCATTTACATATAATATGAAGAAAAGTGGTCCTAGAACTGTGCCTTGTGGTATTGAGAAGTTACTACTTTGAGAATCTCTTCGTCCATTTAATAATTTTACTTGTTGTGTTCTATTTTCCAAAAAGCTTACAATCCAGGATAGCACCATTCCATTTATTCCAATAGGCCACTTGCATCACAATTTTTTAAATTTTTTTCTGGTTAAGGCAATTATTCTAAGACATTCCCTATTTTTAATTTTTTTTTAATCGTATTTTTGAAACCCTGGCGATTTTTTGAAAATTTCAATCCGAAAAATCAGACCATTTTTTATAAACCGGAAAGACGGGACATAATTTTATGAGTTCGAAAAAACGATAATTACATAGCCGAAAATCATTTTAAAAAAAAGAACGTTTTCCACACGAATAGCAATAAATTGTACGGGGTTCTCTTCGTAATATCTGTAAAAACACCGCCATCTTTATCAAAAAATCAAACCAAAGGATAAGTTCGCATAGAACAAACAATAAATCTAGTGAACGTTAAACTAAAATTCAAAAATTCGTCAGAAATCAAAGTGTTGCCATATAAAAAAAAAATAGTAAGTGTGGAATTTTACAAAATTAAGGGAACATAATCGGAGACGGGACATTTTCATGTAGTGACGTCACGAGCTCAAATAATGGAATTATTTATTTAAAAATAAAAAAAACTATACATTTCTAAAAAATTTTTATTAACATTTTCGTAATCTTAGTAAAAAAATCTATTCATATGATTTTTTCCAAGTCGTTATGAAATCTATGCAAGTGGCCTATTGATTTGATTTTTTTTATTAAGTTAGTATGAGATATACAATCAAATGATTTTTTAAGGTCAATAAATATTCCAATGCATTTTTCATTTGAATCTAGGGCGGTATATATATAATTTGTTATTTTCGCAATGGCATCGTGGGTGCTGGTGTTTTTTTTGAAACCATACTGTTTAGAATTTATAATATGATGTTGTTCTAAGAAGGCCCAGATTTGGTTTTTTACAATTTTTTCGAATGTTTTTGATATATTTGATAAAAGGGATATAGGGCGGTAATTTTGTGGGTCTTTAGGGCAGTCTGCTTTATATATCGGTGTTATTATTGTTCTTTTATAATTGTTTGGAAATACACCTTTTATAAGGCTTGTATTTATTATATGAGTTAATGGGCAAGTTAGATATTGTTTCATTGTTTTTAATATGTTAACATCTATGTTGTCGTAACCGGGAGCAGAGTCCCCCTTTAAATCATTGATTATTTTTCCAACATCAGTTTATGTTATTTTGTTGAAATTATTATATTGGTGTTGGGATTCTTGGGTAGTGCGGGGATTATTTTTATAATTGTTGGGACATGTTTTTATAGCGTTAGCCAGATTTTTTCCAACATTTACAAAATAATTGTTTAACCCTTCTAATCACAGGAGACCCAAGTTGTCCCAAAACATCATATGCCGTTATAATAACAAGAGACCCAGTTTGTCCCAGAGCGACCGTGCATTATTAAAAGTTATATATCTCTCTTCCTGTCATGCGAATATTTGTGATTTCTTTTATGTTAGAGAGCCAAAGAAATAATGCTTCTCATTGTATTAGGATTATATGAGCTATGTTGTTGAGATATTTTACAAACCCGATCATAAGTGTCGGTTTTATTTCGAGCCAATTTTTGACGTAACAAACATTTAATTTTAAAATAAAATTGTATGAAAGTGATAAAAAGTGAGGTGACAGTTTTATTACAAATTTTTTTAAAAAAGGGAATCTGTATTTAAAATTTTAAGTTTATTCTATTTTAAGTACTTTAATTCCAATATTCGCAGGTATGCATTTTTTAGCTAATTTACATTTCCAATATCAAAATTTTAATATTTAGAAAAAAAAAGTTGATTTCTAATAAACACATCGGAAAGATTATTTTATCTAGATTTTAGAACAAATTTTTGTTTTTGCAAAAGGGTTAAAAAATAACCCATAAATAGGAAAATTTAAGATGCATGGCAAGAACCAGGAATTTTGCGCGCGAACCTTGACAGGCAAAAGGTTACAGATATTATTTTCTTATTATTCGAAGGGTTAAGATATTACAGCATTTTTTAGTTTCGAGTTAGACATTATACGTTTTTTTCCCATCTGAGATTTCGGATATACCATTTTTCTTTTTACATATTTTTATTTATTATTTCGTTTATTGTAGTCCAAATTTTTTTATTATTATTTTTGGCCTCTATAATTATTTTGGAGTAGTAGCTATTTTTCGTTTTTTGAATTAAAGTTGTTAAGATATTTTTTGTAATATGAAATAATTGATTTTTTAGCATTCGGTTGATGAGCTAGTTTGAAAAGTTTATTTTTTTTCCTAATTGCTTTTACTAATCCGTTAGTGATTATGTAAAGCTCGGGCAACTCCTGGGAAAACTAGTAATAAATAATTGTTACAATTCAGGAAAGCCACTTACTTAAAAAAAAATATTTTCATTTTTCCTGGAGTTCTCAACATTTCTTATATGTAATATTTAAATTTGTTCCAGATGTCAGCCTGGCACCAGAGATGCCTGGTTCAGTTCCATGCCGGGCACCTCTTCCTCGGAGGAAGACTAATCCACAACCATAGACCATCCAATGCTGTGCAACCAAATGCAGAGCTACTTTACCACAAATCTAAAATGTATTAGTCTTTAGGCCCTAATTAAAGTACTCGACCTAAGCTAGCCTAATAATAACATACAAATATGTATAATAAATGCGTGTAAGTTGTCTGTTTGCATGTTATAGTGGTTGAATGGCAAAATCACTCAAAATTCTTTGACTGCTCCGATTGGTTGAGAATACACAGACTGCTACAAGCAGTCCATATTGACAGCTTTAAGCGGTGGCTGCGTAGTTCTCATAGAAAAAAACAACACTGCCGTCCATATATTCACTGCTTGTAGCAGTCTGTTCCAACCCAACCCAACCAAGTAAGTCAAAATTTACAATTTGTCCACCAACCATTTTATTTTTTATGAATGTTATGAAGTTCATATTATTATAAATATAATGAGTATATCATGTCCAGAATATGAAGTAAAAAATCAGCACCCTTGAAAAATTTACTGCCTCGATTTAACGTTGTTCTATTTGGAGCAGTAGAATTATATGTACCAGTTTATATTTTATGGAAAAGAGATTCTTTCTTTTTCCTAATATTTTTAGATTTCCACAACATCTAATATACTTTTGAATTAATTCAAATACTGGTGTCCGGAAACTATTGGTGTAACCAGGAAACTGGGGAATCTACATCACATAGAGAACCCAAAAAACATAAGTTTAAAAAAAAATTACATTTTGGTTAAAAAAAAAACCTTTTGTTCCTTTTTTTGAAACTTAAACTATTGTTATGAAAATATTGGAGGCGGGTCTACACTTCGACGCATTTTAAAAGACAATAAACAGTTGATGATAACCCCTTGATATCCTTTTTTTTTAAATTGGACTTGATACTGGATTCAATTTACTCGAAAACAAAAGCTCAAATCAAAGAAAGTTTTATTGCAAAATCTACTCCAAATGTTATATAGATTCACAGTTTTCCGCTTGTACACTAGTTTCCGGACACCATGTATACTGAAAAGAGAAACGATTTTGAAAATGGCCTGTAATATTTTTGGTGACAAAAATACTACATACATATGTATTTTATTTTTGCATCGGCAAAAGGTACAAGCTTTTGAATGGTTCGATGTACATTGTGTGTACCTGAAAAACAAAAATAACCCCAAAGCAGATTTTCACTTCTTGAGAATTTCATTGATAGTTTTATGTATTTCGTAATCAGTGTATTTTTTATCTGCATTTAAAAAAAATGCAATATTTATTATTATTAGCTGTTGCTTTTAGTACGTTCCTATGTTTTTTTCTGTGATATTGGTTTCTAGTTATTATAATCAAAAATATTTTTATATAATATATCTCTAACGTATTAACATTGTTATCAATATTTTTATTGAATTATTTACTATTGTAGAACTCATAAAGCTTATTAAAATATTTGTATTTTGTGTGCCACATTATTCGAATATGTACTTCCATTTTTCACACAAATTAAATATTCATTTACGTATTATATTTTCAGATAATTTTATAAAATTTAAAAAATAATATTTAAATATTATTTATATGCATTGTAAATTTTAACCTACCTAAATGTTTTAAATTATCTCAAAATAACACCAAAAAGTATTTTTCATTCCTTCATTATGTAACTAATGAATTTGTTTATTTTAATCGGTTACATCTATTTCTTATGATTAACTATGTATTACTCAACACCATAAACGGTATACGGTTGTACCTAAATAATTTGTATGTGTGTATTATGTACATAATAATATGTGAAGTAAGAATATGTGTTTAAAATCTTTTTATTATATATGTATCATTAACTCTTACTCAATTACGATCTGAAATTTGTAAAATTAATAATGTTAAAAATATATTAAATCCTCTTTGGTTCTAATAATTGCATAAAAAATGATTTAACCCCAATGCTGCCATATTTAATTTACATATTGTACAAAAACATTTCTATTAAAAAAAAATTACATTAATATGGCAACACCGATTTTAGAATGTCTGGTTATGCCCTAATTAGTTGACATGGGCAGGAAAAGTTACAATTTTTATTTTTTACAATAACGCCTTTTAAAGGTAACAACTTTTTTTCCTTTCTTTAAATCATACTGATGTTGCCACTTGAAACCATTTAAACGATCGCAGCGCCCTCCATTTTTGTCTACAATTTCTTGACAAGACTAGGTACATAATTATGTATTAAAAATTGAAAAAGACCAGCAGTAACGAAGAATTCACTGCCTAAATTTGTAATTTATATTACATGTTATCATTTAATAAATTACCTCATTACTAAACAATATAATTTTGGATGTTTGTACGTAACATTCTAAAATTCATAAATATGTAATTCTTATATTTTCAGTACCTTCATAAAAATGCCTCCGAAAATGATAAATACATGTGTCGCCGTTATTTCAACATTGATCAGCGTAATTATTTTCCAAGCAGTCGATCGGGGTTCGATTCTCGGCTGTGGCATTTTTTAAAGTTTTTTTTAACATTTTTATATTTTTCATTTTAATTTATAAAATACTTAAAAAAAAATTATATCCAGTGATTTTTGACAGGTCTTATAGTTGTAATATAATATTGAATTAATTTGATTTCAAATCTTCGACCAAGTATACCCTATACGAGCCCTCTCATAGTAAAAATCAAAATAAAGTAACGCCAGTAACAGTAATTTCGCAATACAATCCTCCTGCGAATTCTGCCGTCTTGCATATGAGTTCCTGGCAATATAAAACTGACCACCAAGTTATCCTACGAACGAAAATAAACCAAGACCATTTATTGGTTTGACCTTGAACGTAGTAAAAATTTAGTCCAAAAATTTTTGCCCTCTTTTCGCGACTAACTTTTTTGAATCAACCGCCTAAATTGAAAGTACTTAATATTTCCAAATGAAAAAAATCGATAACATTTATTGTTTTGGCCTTGCGGATATAAAATTTTCACCTGCGGCGCTTTATTTTTACCCACTTTGATAGTTTTATTAAAGAAATATTGTTTTACAATATATAAAGTGGGTTTGCAACTCCACCGACAACAAAGTTAACCAGGTTATGTTGTACATACCCTCCCACCAAGGTCCGCATACAAACTAATAATGGATACATTAATATGTAATACTTTAACTAAAAAGCAATGTGGTGATTTGATGATGTCAGAAACTTTAATGGTAACAAAAGTAATTCTTTAACATTATTATGTTTATTAAAACGCAGTCTAAAAGACATATGTAAGGTATATTTTTTGTTGTTGTAGTCAGATAGCTGACTACATTTTCAAAAATAAAGTTCGTTCGGATAGAGCTTCTAAAATGGGAAGTGGGATATTTTTGTGTTTGAAAAATTTAACCCGCCCGGGATAACTTGCCAGATCAATCAGCTCACTGTAGACTAACAAATGGTAAAAGGCAAAGCACAATGCGATCAAAATACTGCAATGCAATGCACGCCCTTTTCATGGTGTTAATTTTAAGCTCTTAGGGCGTGTCTAGGATATACTTGGTCGAAGTTTCAAATGTATATTCCATAACATAATTTTAGCCAGATCCTGTTAATTAGAAGAAATAATTTTATCAACTATTGTGAAGGGTATTGACTCGGTTTGGATTTGATTTACTCGAAAACGAGAGCTCAAATAAAAATAAAAATAAAAAACCAAATCAAAAATACCGCAAAATCGACTCCAAATGTGATGTGGATTCACCAGTTCACTGCTTGAACCACTAGTTTCTTAGAATTTAGAAGAGACACAAAGCGAAAAAAAGAGTTTCACTTTTTGACCTCCGATTGTTCTCCAACACTCCTAACTCTCTAATGTTGAACGACTGGAAACCAACAGATCTGGTCCCAGCCTCGTGTCCCAATAGCGGAACACATTTCAAAGAGATATTAGTACGAAATAGTGCCTCTAATTATATATCTCTACGCAGAAAGCTATTAATTTAGAAAAAATACACATTCTGATCAAATTAAATTAACCTTCAATATTAGAATTTAAAAAAATAATTACCTGTATATTATGTATTTAAAAAATCACTCCATGATACAAGTAAATTGACAGTTCAAAGCTTAGAAAAGGCTAATTAATAAATAAAAATATGTAGATGATTATCATTCAGCCATTACTCACTCACGTATCACAACTCAGATTTACCATGTTGGAGACGGAGATATTGTGAGTTTGATTTTTAATCCAAGAAAAAATGTAGATTTTTTAATGTACTCTAAATTATTTAAATTACATTTTGCTTATTTCCTTCTGCCATTTCACAATAAATATGTAACATAATGATTACACGTAATAAAAAAACCAAAATGAAATAATTATTTATTTGATGTATGTGCATATTTTATCATGATTTAATGAATTAATACATTCTACCCATGATTTTAAGCAAACACTTTAATTTATTTAATGTCGAATTAATTTCATCTAAATAATAACATTTTTAAACCACATGTTGCAAAAGCACAAAAAATGATTATTAATATGTATGTAATTTTATGAATATTATCATAAAAAACATGCATTCTGCTATGAATAACCTACAAATAAAAAAGATCTTTATGAAAGAAAAAAAACTTAATTTTAAAGCGTTGCTAACACCTAACCTAGTTCATAGACAAAATAAACTATATTCTTTAAGTATATTTGATGTGAAATTCGTACATAGTATTCATCCACATAAAGTGTTCTGTATATTCTTGGAGGATGTGCAAAATATTTTGTTAGAGACTTTATATTAAGTCCAAGGGTAATTGCATGGATTTATCAGTGTTAAGGTATTTGGGCTGTTAACTTATAAATAACATATAATTATTATTATACATACTCTAAGGAACTTATGTAATAGGCATTCCGTGTTACATTTAACAAGCCAAAATAATGTCATTTTAATTGTAGTTGAGATGTATGTATGCAAGCATGTATAAGAAATGATATAAATGAGAAATAAATTGTTTTTATGTATTTTAATTATTTAAATTCCATTATACAGACATTTAGTTACTTATAACTCTGACAGGTTAATGCTTTCTGCCAGAGCAGTGATGATATTGAATACCCTCATCTATATCACCGATTAACAGCCGAGTTGACAAATGCTTCGGGTTTTCACCCAGGTGGGTTCAATTCCTCTCCTAGCCAAGTCCTCTATGATTGCTCAAGCAACATTTTCTGCTTTTAATGATGGTAGTCTTTTAAACCAGTGCCAGGTTAATCGTAACCCGTGAATGTTCGTCTTTCGTTAAAAAAAACTTAAATATGCAATGCCTTCACTTTTTCATTACGAAAAACCTATTGCGTTTCGTGACTTCAAAAGTGCTACGAGAAATACGACATTATTGATGTTGTTGCAACCAAAAATGGATTTTATATATTTTTTAAATAAAAAATTTTGTATGAAGATTTTTAGGATTATTTCAGTTTTTTGCAGCATCCCCGAACTGAAAAATCTTTGTACAAAAATTGAAATTTTGAAAAACATTAAATTTATTTTTAGCGGCAACACCATCAATAACGTCATATTTTTCAATCTTAGCACTCCAAGGGGCTACTTGACGGAAGGTCAAAATATTTCCAAATTGAATTAAAATTAAAATAAATGTGATATTTCTGAACGCTTCTGAAAACTGAAAACTGTTTTTGAAAGATGATTAAATGCGCTTTCAAGTTTTACACTTCGAAATAAACATATAATTTAAAAAATTTTGAATCCAAACATAAAAAAGTTTTAAAGATGGCTAACCCCTGATACCTACCTAAATGTTTTCAATTGAAGAAGGTTTTAAAAATCTATTTGGAAATAAAGTGTACATACTATAAATATGTATTTATTGTTATCGTTTATTTTGTAGAACTCCATTTTTAATTTTTATTTATTTTATAAATTCAATAATATTATTATTCAATGTATAAAAACAGTTTATTATAAACGAGTTCTGCTTCGTAATTATTATTATGTGTTACAGCTGTTTCGCCCTCTAAAGGCATTATCAAAAAAAAAAAAAAACTATAAATATGCATCAAAATAAATATGTTCAATGCTATCAAAGTAAAAAAATTCATATATTTAAGTTTGCCCACATAAAAAATAAGAATTTTCCTTCTAACATCAGATTTAAGAAATAGTTAATCCCAAATAAATTATTTTTTGCTGCTAATGGCATCTTTTTTTTAGTATTCATATTATTTCTTTCTATGGTTTTATTTAATGTCTGTATTATATCAGATAATGATATTTAGCATGGATGTCCACTGCCAATATAATTGATACTTTAGTCAGAGGTAATTTTCAAGTTTGGTGAATGCTCCCGTCTATTGATTATATTTTCGGTAGAATGGTTTGTTTGTAGATCCCACTTCTAATCTGAATCTGATATTATTTGGTGGTTGTGAATGAATTTAGAAGATAAGTTTACGGTATATTGTGTTATAGATGAAAAATTAAACATTTAACAAAATACATGTCTTTCATTTAAAATATTGCAAATGTTCACGTTTTTTGTTTTTTTTTATTTTGCATCACTAATTTTATATGTATTAACTCAATTTAATGATTACTATCTTGTTGGAGCAGACCCACATATATATTTATTTCCATAATATATATTTTTATGAGGCATAAGAACGTCGTCTTGGTTGCCCGCTTGGAGAGCTGGTCTGAGTTGATTCAAGGGTTCCTTCCTTCTAATGTGGCCAGGTTTGGTCCTGATAGTTGTTGTCGAGGCGGTGTCACGACAGCAGCGCGTAAATCATTTGCCACCGGGCTGGATTCTTAGAATCCAGTGCCCGATGGCGGCAAAACTCTCTCTGCCCGCTCGCCTGCCCCCACTCTGACGATTTTTTTTTTATTTTTTAAAAGAAAGACAAACATTCCCAGGTTACGAATAACCCAACAATGTTTATAAAACTCCTACTACCACCACAGAAAGCCGAAAATGTTGCTCGTGTTATGATGGAGGACTTAGCAAGCTGAGGAATCGAACATGTGACGCCCGGGTGGGACCCAAGCGCTATGCCCACTCAACCACTGACCGGTCAAATATTGAACATATACAGTTACAAGGTTCTTACGTACAGGATACAAAACACGTGGTTGCGTTCAGCTGCGGTTTGGGCTCCAATCTTTTCAAGTTATGGTCAAAATCTGCTTCAACACAATGGATATATAGCCTCCGTGGTCGAGGTGTAAGGCTCTCAACTACGAATCCGGAGGTCGGAATATTACTGTCACAACAAACATGTTTCTAGCGATGTGTTGTGGCATGCTATGACAGGATTATAGATGTAGCCGTTGTATGAGAATACAGATGTGCGAGCGTGGCAACACCATCCACAGCTGGAATGTAAACTATGACTTTTGTGCTGACTTGACAAGATGAAAGCTCCTATGTATTATGGCATCAAAGACTACAAGACGCTATCTTGAATGACATCGATCATTACCATAGATAATAGAAACAAAGGGAGATATGGCCAGACTGCATGGACTATCAAAGCTGCTATTTGCACAGTAGTATGGGTAAACGATGTTTATGACATTTTCATGCTCGTTTCATTTTAATAATGGTGCGAGACCCATCTTCCCTGTTTCTATTTTCTGTGATGTTTACCGTTGTGTCATTTCTGAGGTTGTAAAATTTAAGTTATAATGTAATTGTAATTTATGGTTATAGCAACACAGTACACGAACAGGCTAAATTCCCGTATGTTTAGACAAAAAAATAAAGAGTAAATAATATTTTCAATAAAAAAATCAACACATTTTTTAATTATATTAAAATAATTATTGCAGCCATACCACAATTAATACAAGTTGGTTCATAAAATAAAATAATGATTACTGGTTTTACCTAAATAAAAATACCGTCTTCGAGATTTTAAATATTGTATCACAAAATGTTAATAATTTTTTTTTTTTTTTATAAACCTACAAACTTTCCACGTAGACTTCTAAAATAGGAACTAACAATAGATCCCAAACAATTTTTGAAGTAAAACTTCTTTACGCACGCTCGACTTGGGGGTTAAGCTGGATAAGGATAAGGATAAGGATAAGGATAAGGATGAGGATGAGAATGAAGATGAGGACGAGGATGAGGGTGAGGATGAGGATGAGGATGAGGTTGAGGATGAGGTTGAGGTTGAGGTTGAGGATGAGGTTGAGGATGAGGATGAGGATGAGGATGAGGATGAGGATGAGGATGAGGATGAGGATGAGGATGAGGATGAGGATGAGGATGAGGATGAGGATGAGGATGAGGGGGGTAAGTATAAGAGAGAGATATAAGTTAGTAAAGTTTTACTTTAGTCGTGTGGTCTAAAGCACACTCGTTTTTTTTTAAATATTTTTTTTGCACAGTAGTTGCGATGCACAGTAGAGCTTGTAGATCCTTACTTGCTAATATGTACATTTTTATGGCCCACACGCCTCACTTATTTAGGAATTATAACACATTTGATTAACTTTGCAATTTGAGCATAAGAGTCACATTAAAATCACTGTTAACCTTATATATTTGACGTATCATAATAAAATTAGCAAAGCATCAAATGAGTCCTGACAGTACGGCCTTCCTTCCTCGTGGCCTCTGAGATGGAACTCTTCTGTACTCCTGTCTGGGCACCATCATCTTCTTACGATGGACTTTTTTGTGTTTGGCCAGGTGGTCCGATCGACTAAAACACTTAACGCAATCATCACACTTGTACGGTTTAACTCCGGAGTGGCTCCTACGATGTCGAGTCAGTTCGTCCGATCTTGAAAACTTCCACGAACAATTTGGCCACGTGCAAAAGAATGGTTTCTCGCCAGTGTGACGACGGAGGTGAGCTTTTAAATGTGAAGCTTTCGGATAGAGTTTGAAGCATCCGTCGAACAAGCACGGATAAAGCTTTTCTTCATTCGATACTTGAGCACTTAACCATTTATTTGTCACGTTGTGTTCACTTGACGGAATACTATGTGTACTTCTTTCGGTTTGTTTCTCTGCTAATGATGAATCATATGTGTATTCTGGTTCCATGACCTCTTGTTGGATTGTGCTTTGATTTCCATCGTAATCATCTTCTTTATATGTGAATAAATCTACGCCGAGAATGTACAACGGTTCTGGTGGGGTTAACGGAACGAACTGGGATCCTTCATTGAGGAAATTTTCGCAGTATTCATTGCAGAACATGGTTTTGTCAGGTAAGCAGGATATGTCCCACGACGGGTCATAATTTGACGCAGACTCGGAAAGGAAACTATCCAGTTCTTTGTCAATGTTGAGGATATTGTTTATATCTGTTTGGTATTCACAAGTATTATTATTAGAATTTATGTATGGTTCTGAATATGTCATCTGTGCATCGTAGTTATTAGGGTTGATTGTAATCTCGTTAAGTCTTAAGACATCTGATAGTTGTAATGGTTCAGTATTTTCAAGTTCTGGAGGTCCACAGCTGTATTCGTACATAGAATCCTTCACAGTCTCTAGGGCTCCGTATTGATCCGGGCAACTTTCTACGAATATCTCGGTGTTTTCATAGGGTTCCAAGTAATCGATGAACTCGATGGGTTCGAGGTACTCCAGAGATGAAGTGTCTCCCGTCATCTAAAGAAATATAAATAGGGCTTATTAGAAAACATACAAACATAAGTACCTACATTTATATTAAATTATGAAATTTTATTTTTTTAACTAAAAAATCTCAAAATAATGGAAAAAAATCAAAATCTAAAAAAAAATCGTGAAACATCCCCCATTTGAGGGATATTTCGAGGCAGAAGTAAACATAAAGAGGAAGATTGGGAAGTCTGGCTATTCAGATCTGGTCACTAAACATATAGCTAAAGTCGTATTAAGATTTCTATTTTGAATGGTTGTTCTCACTATGGCAATGCTGAGAGCATCTTCCACTCTGGAACAGTGTCTTAACAAACTAAAAACTAATGAAAATAAATAACGAAATGTAAAAAAAATAAATTAATTACTAATATCAACTTCACTAAATAAATTGTTACAGGCTGCAAGCATGATAATCAACCTCCGATAAGAGAGAACATCAGAAGAAGAAGAATGAATGATAAATGTATTTATATTAAATTAACTAAAGTTATTTAATTAAAAGAATTTGTACAATATAGGTGAGTACTTACTTTTCGCGAAAAAAATGCAGCAGGAATTTATTTTATTTCTTTACCAATCTAATTATTTACGATCGAGAAAAATCACAATGTGCTGCAAAATAATTATGTTCACCCTGTCAGGACAAGTGATCGACTGTGCCGATGTCCACATGTCCAGCGGAATTTTATGTCCAACATTCGTTAAAAAAATGTGATAATATTTACGCAGGCAGTGCCACACACCACACAGTCGACATCAATAATAAATAACAACAAATCGCGTCTCCACTCTCCAGTGATGACAAACTGCCAATCGGGAATATTCATTGTAAAAAATGTGGAGAGGACTCCACGCAACTTTTGTATTCAGATCTATTTAGTCCGGTCAGTGGCTTAGTTGGCATCGCGTTTGGGTCACACCCAGGCGTCGCATGTTCGATTCCTCGGCTGGCTACGTCCTTCATCACGGCACAAGCAATAGGTATTTTCAGCTTACTGTGGTGGTAGTAGGAGATTTTAAAATATTGTTAAGTTTACTCGGGAAAATTGTTCATTATTCGAATAAGAATTTTTTATTGTCCGACCGAAACAGGACTTTCTCACCGAAACCGAAACCGAAACTTTTTTAGTCGTGTTAAAATCTATTGTCTACTGAAATTTGGCTTATGTTTTACACTTATACAGCACGTGTTAAATGAAATAAGAAACAATAATTGAAGTATGTGATTTTTTTTTTGTATTCCTGCTGTAAAACAAACAAAAATTATAAAAATTAATAAAACATGTTAACTACTTCTTAGAACAAAAAATTGTTAACAATCAAAACTTACATTATAAAGGAAGGACCTCATTAATTGAGTATTTTAATTTAAATTGCGTTTACAATCACAACATTTTTATAAGGTATACGTGTTAAATTAAATAAATGCCACGAACTCACCCGAAGTCTGCCGATCGACGCGCGATTATTTTGGCAGATTTTTTGACGAAACCGAAACTGATGCCGAAACTTGACGAAACCGAAACCGAAACAAACTTCGGTCGGTCACTACAAATTTTATTTGATCTGAGCAAATCAATATAAACTAACTCGGCACGGGAAATATAAGAAAAGCCAAACATTTCAACAACAAATTATCTTGAGTTTTTGAAGTAAAACTTCTTTACGCACGCTCGACACTTGGGGGTAAAATGATGAATGCGTTTCGAAAAAGAACCATATACCTATTTAATGTGAAACGCTATGAAACGCATGAAACGCTATGAAACGCATATATTTACGAAAAAATATGAAACGTTACGAATGCTAATGAAAGTGAAACGCTAATCGATATGAAACGCTAATCGATGCGAACGCTCATTAAAGCGAAAGTTTAAAGTTGTTATGAGTTTTTATGAGTTGTTGTGAGTTGTTATGAGTTGTTATGAGTTGTTGTGAGTTGTTGTGAGTTGTTATGAGTTGTTATGAGTTTTTATGAGTTGTTTTGAGTTGTTATGAGTTGAGTTGAGTTGTTATAAGTTGAGTTGAGTTGATTTGAGTTGAGTTGAGTTGAGTTGAGTTGAGTTGAGTTGAGTTGAGTTGAGTTGAGTTGAGTTGAGTTGATGGGGATGTTGAGGGGATGGGGATATTTTTATTCCTGTTATTGTTATATTGTTAATGGACGGCCTAAGTTAGTGAAGTTTTACTTCAGTAGTGTGGTCTAAAGTACACTCGTTTTTTTATTTGTTATATGAACACCTCACAAGAGTCTCAGCTGCTCCCGTCTGGAGCCAGTGAGACTATGGCATCCCCAATTGGGGTACGTTGTGAGGCTGAAGGTAGAGGGGATGGGAAGGAGGTAGGGAAGAGGAAGGTGGTGAAATACCTGGCCATTCAGATCTGGTCACCAAACACGACTAACGCCATTTCAAGCAACGTTTCAATTTGAATGGTGGTCTTACACCAGGGCGATACTGAGAGCATCTATCGAGTTATTATTATTAACTGAGTTTGAAAATAAAATAAAATATATACATTTAATTTCGACAGATTCTTCACAAGCATGTTTTAGTAGGTACCTACCTACCCAGCCGGTTTCTCCGATATTTATGGTCTATTTTTCGTATTTTTAAAACTTAATATGAAATTTCGAAGCTCTATAGTTCATGACGGTGCAATTTTAATGCATTGTCAACAGTTTTTCATACCTACCTAAATAAAATATAATATTACCTTTTTTATGTCGAGTCGGTTCGTCCGATCTTGAAAACTTCCACGAACAATTTGGCAAATGTGAAAGCCGCTAAAGAGTCTCAGCAGCTCCCAATCGTCTAGCGCCAGTGATACTGTGGTATCCTCATTTGGGGTATGTTATGAGGCTGAAGGTAGTTGGCAGCAGGGCCGGCCTGCCAAGGTGCGAAGGAGCCAAGGCGCCAAGGAGCCAAGTCGCACCTAAATAACACCAAACACAGCGCCATTGAGGTTTTTATTAGCACCAAGCTCAGGGCCGGCCCCAATTGGTAGGGGAAGGGGACGGGGAAGAGGAAGGTGGGGAAGTACCTGGATATTAAGATCTGGTCACCAAACACGGCAAATAAAATGAAGAAAAAAATGTGTGCAGTTTACACGCGGTAGACGTGAACTCTTCGGAAAACTAAACTACGAGAGAATGAGACGCATGCAGAGTATCAGGAGTAGGATAATTGTAGGGTTTAGTTATTTTAATATTGTTAAGTTCAAAAATTATTTTACATTTTATTCTACAAGAGGCCGATAGACTACGAAGCACTGCACAAAGAGGACACCAATTAGCCTGTCTCATTGTCTTGCAGGCTAAATCCAGTTTGTGTTTGTCTCGTTTTAGTGTCGTTCGTTTTCGTTTCATCGAGTTTCAAATCACAACAGTGCTAAAGAAGTTTACATTTAAAGAAAATCATGAATATATTATGTTTTATGTAGGTATAGGTAATTTATGTGACTGCATGAAAGAAAACTAAAACGAAAAAAAAATCAGAGTGTGTACTTCACACGCGGTAGAAGTGAAACTAGATAGATGCTAGATGTCGCTTTCTTTTCTTTTGCTTGTTTTTTTTTAAAGTGGTTTGAAGATTGGATTTTGATTTCACAAAATAAAAATGTTTTTTTTTTGTTTTCCTAGGATTCGAACTCCCGTTCGCTTGATGTCTGTCTCTCTGGCCGCTGAGACTTGTCAGGCACCTTGTCAGCTACGCTATGGAAGGCACGCGCCGAGGTGCGAATTTACAGCACATTTTTTTTATTATCGATAATGTTATTATCGAGTTCTGCAAGTATTTTAGGATGTATTTTAGTTACAGCTGTTTCTTTATTAAAATTAAAATGGAGTTCTACGAATTAAACACAAAAACAATTTATAATTAATTATTTAATTTGAGCATTATATTAGAACCGAGTATTTGTGTAGAACTGAGTTGTGACGCATTTCTGTTTCACCTGAATTTCAAGTCACTGACGGCGCTAAAGAAGTTTCACTTCAATCATTTTTGGTAAATTTCATTAAAAACATCTGCTAATAAAAAAACATCAATCCCTTTACTTTTCTAATTCGTCTATTTAAAAACTAGCTTAGCTGAATAATTAATAATTTCTCTATTAAAACTAACTAGAAGGTTCACGAAATTGTAGTTAGGTATCGCGTTACATTTAATTATTTATTATCTACAGAGAAAAAGTATTGATTCAGATTTTTATGTATTTTTGCTGACACATTGTTCTCAAAATTTTCCACTAAAACGAGAAACTGGCAAAAAAAATTCGCTTTCGGGAATTTTTACTGCCATTGATTAAAGGTTTTAGAAGTTGTGATTTATGAATGTTGGTGCTTGCTTGAACTTTCATAAAATCAAAACACATTACCCAGATTTATTCATGTATTTAATGGTTTGTACATGAATTATGAATTCCAAATAATTTAAGAAGGAATACATACTCAAACATTTTGGTAAATCTGGGATTTGGTTAAATCGATAGCTGATTTTTCCGGAAAAAATATTGTCGTAATAGCAATAAAATATTGGTTTTCTGAATTTAATCACCTTGAAGAAATTCAAAATTACTACGGAGATATACGGAGCTACAGGAATCTTATTTCGTTTGCACAATAATAGGCAAATCAAAATGACGAATTCCTGATTTGCAAACCGACTGTTTGACATAGATATCGCGAGATAAGCCCTACATTACAGTCAAATAATATTGAAGTCGAATTTTATATTTTTTTACATATATAAAATAGAAAATGAAAAATAATTCAAATAATATTATGCGAACGTCTATATAGTACGAGTATCATCAACAATATCAACATGGTATCATGGCATCATGGCATCATGGCATCATGGCATCATGGCATCATGGCATCATGGCATCATGGCATCATGGCATCATGGCATCATGGCATCATGGCATCATGGCATCATGGCATCATGGCATCATGGCATCATGGCATCATGGCATCATGGCATCATGGCATCATGGCATCATGGCATCATGGCATCATGGCATCATGGCATCATGGCATCATGGCATCATGGCATCATGGCATCATGGCATCGTGGCATCGTGGCATCGTGACATCGTGGCGTCGTGGCATCGTGGCATCGTGGCATCGTGGCATCGTGGCATAGTGGCATCGTGGTATCGTGGCATCATATCATAATGGTATTATAACACTAAATCCGAAGGTGGGATTTGGCCTTCTCCACAATTGTGTAGGGCATTTGTGCTGGCTTCGGTCCTTAGCCATTCGCTATCAGTTATGACTGTTATGAGTTATGAAGTCGAAATTTCCGTTCGTCAACTTTAATGGGGCGGGGGGGGGGGGGGGTGAAACCACGTTACCCGCCCCGGGTGCCACCCATGCTAGATACGCCATTGGTCCAAACTCGGGTGAAACGAAAACGACACTAAAAAGAGACAAACACACACATCTATAGGCCTTAGTCTGCGAGAGAATGAGATGGGATGAAACAAACCTTACCGCATTGGCCGTTTTGATGATGAGCTCACTTTAAAAGTCTCCTATTTGTTAAGATTTTGTTTATCATTATCTGTGCCACCCACCTGTCCCAAAACAGCACGGTTATTGTTAATTTTGTTTTCTTGGCATTGCTTTGTATATACCGTGTATTCTTTGTTTCATATTATTTGATCAATATTTTGTAAGGACTCGTAAGGAACACTATAGGATTACTTTTAAGTTTATTATAGTTAAGCGCACTTGGAGTGAAATAACACTCCACCATAGAACTTGAAAGATTTCACCTTCACACAGAGGAAAATAATTTCCCTCAGTGCCTGTGTCATCTCTTTTGGGATGATTTTTGGAAGGTATTTTTAAGGAAAGAAATTTCTGGAAAGGAAAATGAGGTAGATAGGAGTCAGTCCGTCCTGGAATGACAGAAGAATTAATCAATTCCTCTCACAGCGGTGCAAGAAGATGGGTTGAGAGAGCCGGTCGGAGAGTTCAAAGGGTCTTCCTCTAACAGGCTCTCCCGAAACCTCACCTCATAAACCACCGAACGTAGCCAACCACTTGGGGTGACCTATGACAGATGAATTTACCAGACTAGACTGTTCGATTCGCTCATATTCAGCGCCCCTAAAGCATTCGTATTTTTAAGCCAATGGACCATTTACATGAGAAAATACTTTAGCATTTTTTCGAGCGCCCGGGGAACTGGCTATTCGAAATAATCTGTTTCTTACATAGTATTATTACAGACATTCCTACTTCCAAGACGAGACACCCGGGAGGTATAAGCGTGAGTGTTTATGTTAATTAAAGTAAGATTGACAATAAATCTGAGCGAACTTTTGAGATTCCACTCAAGTATATGGCTCCCACGAGATTCGGATTTATTTATTTATTTATTTATTTATATGCATACATATTACAATAAGTTAGAAAATTATACTTTGTCTGTCCAACTGGGAAGGATACCCGTTTCAGGACAGCCAAATTGTATATTCAGTTCATAATATTTTTAACATGTGAATGGTTTCTTTCAAGATATCCTATGATATCTTGAAAGAAACCATTTATATACTCAATATATTATGACAAATGATATATAAATACTTTTTTTTTTATATACGTAACTTTTTTATATACGTCACTTTATTTGTTCTATTTTTTTTAAGAGAAAAAAAACTAGAACCAATAAAGTTATGATTGAAATAAAAACATATACATGAAATAAAGATATGAGCAAAAAAAATATATAAATTTAAGTACAGTGAGATATGTGTTATCAATAAGTTACGATAAGAAAGAATACAAACATAATATAAAAATGTATACAACCAAAATTTAAAGTAAGGTGATCTTAGGTTTGCAAAATTGCAATAATAACTTTCAATAACACCTTAGTATGTTTCGAGTTCCAATGCGCCGCAGCGCGCTGTTTCGATGGTACGAGTACCTTCAGTACCTCCCACTGCAAGTTGCAGGAGTTCGGAACTGTGGATTTTTATATTTTAGATATAATATTTTAAATTTACTACATTTAATTACATCAATAATTGTCTTCAGAATAGGTAAATAGCTTCTTTCGGGCGATCACAATTTTGAAATTCTTTCGAGGTCTTTTTGGAGAACATTAACAATTGCATATTAGAATTTACACATTTATATTTATAATTTGCCAATATTTGACATATTAGTTCCCAATTTATTTTTGACTATTTAATTTTAATAAGTACCATAAGTAAGTAATAGAAATAATCCATTTAAACCAGAATATAATTATGACATGACATATGAATTTCCTATGTATTTATATAGATAATTTCAGGACTTATTTTTGAAACGCCTGGTCGTTATTTTACAAGAATCAAAGAACAGTCGTTATATTACAAGGATAAGAAAACAGAGCAAAAGATTTTTTTTTTGAATAACATAAACTTTTTAGTACATATTAGGTATGTGAGATTGTGTTAGCATATGTTCGCTCTTGACTCTCCCCATATCTAGAAGCCAATTGCTAACCCATTTCCGTAAAGTGCTTGTATTTTTCGATTTCCATGCATCGGGTATGATGTTGAACAATTTAGGCCCTAAGTAGGAGTATTGTCTTTGGGCATGTGATGTGTTTGTAGTAGGTGGAACCACTGGATTCCTCCCTGCATGGCGGGTGTTGTGGAGATGATCAATGGATGAATATTGGTGCCGGTGTTTTTGTGTATGTAAAATAATTTTTCTTATGTATAGTTGCCGTACATCAAGAACTCGTATCTCTTCAAATAATAGATCACTGGGATACCTGAAGGGTTTCTTAAGGATGACCCTTAGAAGTGATTTTTGTGCTTTTGCTAAAGGATCCATTATTGTTTTGGAACAGCCGCCCCATCCCAAGGAAGCATATTCTAGCAATGAGTTGCACAAGGCATGGTACATTTGTTTCAGATCTTTTAAGCGAAGAATATTTCTAACAGACATGAATAGATGAGTAAGTTTTCTGATCTTTATGGAAGTTGAGACTATATGTTCGTCCCATCTCAGAGACTTATCTATCATGATTCCAAGATATTTTATGCTATCGACACATTCTAAGTTTAAGCATTTACAAGTGGTTTGGTCATTACAATGGTGTATAAGGATGTTGTGTATTTCTTTTGGTTTTCCTGCTTGTGTTGCACTGAAACGGAGGAATTTGGTTTTATCTAAGTTAAGCGTGAGGAGATTGTTGTCTAACCATTGTTTAACCTTAATTAAACCCACTTCTGCTTTACTGTGAACAACATTCCAGTTTTTGCTTTCAAATAATAAAACTGTATCGTCAGCAAAGGTAATAATGTGGTCGGCAAAGGAACTGTTACATAGATCATTTATATATATATTAAATAAAAGTGGTCCTAAAGTACTTCCTTGGGGTACACCGAATTTAATATTAGCTGAATCACTTATAGTGTCGTTGATAAGCACTCTTTGGCTCCTGTTATCTAAATAGCTACACAACAGATTGAAGAGCTGACCTTGTATACCAATGCGCTGTAGTTTATTCAACAGGATTTTATGAGAGATAGTGTCGAATGCTTTGGCTAGATCCAGGAAGAGCGCAATGCATTTTGTACCTCTATCTATGTTATTAGAGATAATTTTTGTCAATTTAGCAATGGCATTTTCAGTGCCTAAACCTGGACGGAAACCGTATTGACTATTGGAAAGGATGTTATTGTTTTCTAGGTATAGGGTGAGCCGATTCTTAACAATTTTCTCAATAATTTTAGACACAGAGTTGATCAAAGAAATAGGTCGGTAGTTGTTGATCTGTGATTTATCCCCATTTTTGTGATGAAGAATAACAATTGATTGTTTTAAATGATTGGGGAATTTTCCAGAGTTAAAACTTAGATTACAAATGAACGTTATGGGTGATACTATGGCGGATTTTATAATTTTTAACAGGTTTGTAGAGATCTTATCTGGGCCACACGCATTGGATGACTTAAGTTCGTCAATTGTTTTCATCACTTCGTGTGACGTAGTTCGAATATTATCTATTTTATGCTCGAGATTACAGCCAGTTTTCTTAGCGAGATCAGTTTCAGTTGTGTTAATTTTGTCGAGAATTTTTTTGGCCAGAGTGGTTCCCACAGACGTGAAATAGTTATTTGCAAAGTTTACTATCTTTTTTAGGTCTGATGTGATAGTGTTATCAATGTGTAGTGATTTAATTTCAGATGATTTATTGATTTTGGTTTTAGTTATACTGCGAAATGCTTCCCATAGCCTTTTTGGTGTATAGTTATTTTCGTAAATAATGTTTTTAAAATAGTTTTCTTTAGTTGAAATGATTATTTTTTTACACAAGTTCCTATACTTTTTATAGCGGGTTTGTAATATATTATTCTCTGGGCTACTTTTCGCCTTTTTATGTAGTTGGTTCCTTCTATGAATTGATTTGACAAGGCCAGGGGTGATCCATGGTGTAAGTTTTAATTGTTTATTAGATATGAGTTTCTTACTAGTGTGTTTGGCTATATAATCATGTAACTTGGTGATGAATTCTGTCATTGCTGAGTCAGTATCTCTTTGGTCTAGAACGTTTTCCCATTTTTCTGAATTTAAGTCCTCAAGTAGATTGAAGTAGTTTATTCGAGGTATGTATTTAATTTTGACTGCGGTGGGAGGCTTATTTTTAAGACAGAGAGCTGTAGTGTAGTGGTCAGAAATTGTGGTGTGAATAACAAATGAGTCGCAATGTTTAATTTTTTTAACGTTAATGTGGTCAAGACAAGATTTACTTGAGCCCTGTTCTCGAGTAGGGCTGTTAATTGTTTGCATGAACCCATTTTCCGTTAACAGACACAGATAATCTTCGGATTGACGGTGGTACTCGGGGATCGTGTTAATATTTAAATCGCCTAAAATTATTTGCCGTTCTAATTGTTTTGAACTGTTGATGTTAGATTGTAGAGAATTCAAAAAAGTGTCAATATTTTGGAAAGAGGGTGACCTATAGATTGCGAAAATACATAAGTTATTGTTCAATACGATTTTCATACAGTTTGCTTGTGGTAGTAATATTTCATCGACTTGTGCTTGTAGACCGTCTCTGATGTAAATTACAATTCCACTTGATTTATTTAGAATTATGTTAGTGTGATATTCTGAGTAATTTTGAATTGCTTTTGAGGTGTACTCTTTATTTATCCAGCACTCCGATAAGATTATTACATCGAACGCGTTATTAAATTGATCTAAGAAAATTAGGAAATCGTCAAGTTTAGATATGCTTCTTATGTTCTGATGTATAATCTTTAGACTGTAGGAGCCCCAATTATAGTTTTTTATATTATTCAAGTTATCAATAATATTTGAGTTACAGAATATACCTGAATGGTTATTAATATCATAAGGTAAATCAAACATAATTAAAAGTTAGTTGAATGTAGAATAGCAAACAGCGTTCCAATAATATGTTATTAAAATTAAAACTCTTCTCAATGTAGTTGAATAGATAGGTGTGTGTGGAAATAAGTTGACAGTGATTTGATAATATAAAGCAGAATGTTTGCAACCGTTGAAACGTTGTGATAAAAAAAAATTATAATATGTTGATGGTAACAAAATAATAAGTGTAAATGAGCGGGATGGGGTGTGTTCGTACAATTGACTAGTGAAATAATTAATCAACGCTAATCGTTTTACATCATTGTAAATAGTGTAATGAGGACTGGTAACTTCGCTGTATCGCTGAGTTTCGGCTTTATTGCATATACCTGTAGACGGGCGAGACGGTACATACCTCGATATTTTGGTTCTTTCCGTTGTATTACATCGCTGCGAGCTTGCTTTCATCAGATATACATATTGCATTAGCACCTGTATCGTGTCTAACATATATCTGACCCGCTCGGGTCCACGTGAACCGGTACCCCTTTCCTTTCGCTTCTTGTCTAGCCTTCCAAAATAGTTGCTTGCCCCGAAATGTCAGCTGTTCGGAAACGTAGATTCTTGAAGTCGGGCCAGCAATACCAATGTTCGAGGTATTTAATTTGTCTTCCAAATTCGGGTTGTTTTTGTTATATGATTTCACATCCGCTAATAGTTGTTCTTTTGCTATATTCGATTTGAGTTTGATTATTATTTCTCTCGGATATTTGTTATTTAATTTTTTTGCTCCTCGATGAATAGCGTCTATGTCTTTGATTTGGATGTTGGACTTAGTTTTTTGGCAGATGTTAAAAATGACGTCTTGTAGTATTTCTCCTTTATTTTCCGGGATTCCTCTGATTTCTAAGCTGTTGGCCTTAAGAGCTCTCTCTTGGAATTCAAGACGGTCCTCCAGTACATTAATCCTGGCTTCCAAATGGATGTTCTTTTTTGTAAGCGCCTCGTTCCTTGATTCAATTTCACGGATCCTGACTAGGAAGTCCTCGTATTGTGAGCTCATGAATTGAATGCTTTCTAAAATTTTATTGTTTTGTTCCATGATGTCATTTTGTTTCCTTTCAAGATTGGATGTCTTATCCAAGACTAACCCTTGCAGATCTTCTAAGTTTGCTTGGGCCTGAGCGGTGATCGTCGGTCCTTTATTGTTCATTTTTCTACCTGGCTCCAAAGGTTCGTTACCGCTAATTGTCTCCGCTACGCCCGAAGCGGCCGCCACTGCTGTCTTCGTATTTTTGCACTGTTTGCATTTTAGTAGCGCACGCCGTTCCTGAGTGAGCCTACGGAAACTGTTCTCAGTTATTCCCCCGCAGGCTAGATGAAATGTGCCTTTGCACGTAGAGCACATAAAAATTGACTCTTCTGTTATAACTGGATCCGGGCAGATATTGCAATGCATTTTGTAAGTAAATTTAATTACTACCTGCGTTACACCTTGGTGATGATATTAAGTTATATTTTTGTTTTTGCTGATTATACTCCGTAGGTACGGTAAATCACTAATATGAAGTTTATAGATTTTAGTCCTTGGTGTCACAAAAAGGAATCACTACCGTTAACTTTTCGGTTTTTGTGTTTTGTCACTTAGTAATTACTTTAACGCAGAGCAAAAATATTATGACTGTTATGTTTGACTGACTGAATAGTTATGGATACATGTGCTTTAGGTAGGAAAGTTCTGGGGAATTCCTTACGAAGGAACGATGTTCGGTAGAAATGTTTTGTAAGAGAGAAAATGAACAATAACAAATCTTAGGGATACTATTGCAGGTTTTCCCCCGCGTGGTGGTAGTTTTTAGATTCTATTTTTTTTTAATAAACCATATAAAGCCGCATTCAGAGATGAATAAAAAAATATTAATCTTTTACCAGACCAAGAAGTAAGGTTTTCTCGAAAATTTATCAGAGATAACAAAAAACGCTGTTAATCAAAAAGATATAAAATCCACGAAGAATTTGACCTTTTTAAAAATAAGTTGTGTTACAACATCATTTTCGCCCGTGGGGCTTTTACATAAAATGCGGTACATTTTTTTTAATTAACATGAAAATAACATAAATTATAATACAAAATATAAGAGATGGCACAAAGTAGACAACGCAGAATAAAGGTGAAGTAAAATCTGCCAAAAATATTTAAAATTGGTGTTCAAAAGAGCTTATGAAATAGGTAGAAAAAAGAATAGTCTGAAGTTTTCCAAGTTCAAATTATTGTCAAATACATCCATTTTCTTTGAGTATAAATATATAGAAAAAGCGGAGAAACATAAGATAACTAATAATAATTAAAATATACAAAAATAAACGTACAAATTGTATTAAATATCTTTGGGTACAAAAAATGGGCATTAACTTAAGTATCTACACTACATTCATAAAGTTATCAAAAAAATAAATACAACAAATACAGATGCTAAATATATAGTATGTATATGAAAGAGAAATGAAGTTTTTGTTCGTTGCGATAATTATTGCGTATGAGGACGATCAATGATAACGATATGTCGTCTATAACAACACAACACACAATAAATTAGACATGTAATGTATCAGTATGGATACAACATGCCGTACCAGCGCATGAGCCAGCCAGCCAGCCAGCTAGCCAGTCAGTACCAAGCACCAGCTCGTGGAGTCCCCGGGGACCCTGGAGAGGTCGCGTGCCGGTACAGCTAAACTACTGGACTCTGCTAACAGACATGTGCGAGAGAGTACTCTTCTAATAACATCCACAGGATGTTGGCTCTGGTGGACTGATGTAATTAGTGAATTTTAAAATAATAAAATAAGTAAACAGGAAAAAAAAGGATCAACTTTATATCGATCATGGAAAGTTGAAATGCTGTACCTTTACAGCATTGCAACTCATGCAACTCGTTTTTGGATTTTTTTGTCCTTATAAAAAAATCCAATATGTCTTTTTCCGTTTTTTTTTCTCTTTCGACTTGCGTTGTCGAAATATTTTTGAAATATTTCGACAGTGTGTACTTTACAACGTGCATTTTAATAGGACTTTTTTATGCAAAATTAAATTCTTTTATTAGAAGCTTTTAAAATCATTAAGAATTCTGAATGGTCTATTCGGTGACCGGACAACTCAGAACGAAATCAACTCGAAACCTCCTTTGAAAAGTCATTAAAAGTGAAGAACAAAAAAAATGGTTAAATAGGTACATAAGGTTAAGGGCTATTTTAAAATGATTTTTTTCATTGCTTTTAATGACTTTACAAAGAGATGTTGAGTTACTAAAACTGTATAGTCAAGGAGTTGGCGAATTTGCTCCATTATATTATTTATTTTGGGAGATTGGGAGATTTAAGCGCCCTTGATGTGATTTTTCACAAAAACGGCGCTCTACAAATTGTCCAATTATTATTATTATTATTATTAGTACTTAACAATACCTCTCTCACAAAAATAAGGTTGGTTGTTTTCAGTTGGAAAAATGTAATAATAAGTAATTGTCGAATGAAACACTAGTATATATTGAATTATTTGGCGGGTATTAGATAAGCCGCCATAGCTCAGTGGTCAGAGCAGCTGACCGGCAATCAGAGGGACACGGGTTCAATTCCCGTTGGCGGCCAGTATCTTTTCTCGGAAGATTTTTTCAATGTAGATGAGTGTTTCAGGCTGATAATTATTGATTATAATATTTGTTATCTACCCTTTGTGCTATGCATAAAAATCTTGTTTAAACGTTAGTTTATCAATTAAAAATAATAATTTTTTGTTTGTGAACGGTGGCATTTAAATTCATTAGTATTATTT
Source organism: Limnephilus lunatus (assembly GCA_917563855.2). NCBI lineage: Eukaryota > Metazoa > Arthropoda > Insecta > Trichoptera > Limnephilidae > Limnephilus > Limnephilus lunatus. Next base: position 60,945,838 of record OU830601.1, read on the forward strand.
ATTATTGTTATTTTCTTTTTTTTGCTTATTGACCAATTGATAAATATGAAACAAATCCCATGGCATCGTGCTTTTTGCATTTTTTTAAACCTAATTGTACCTATATTTCAATGTTTCATATTTAATTTCGGTGCCAAAAACATTAAATGAAATAGAAATTCCTCACAAAAGAAGCTGTGCAAAAAAACGCCATACCGTTCAAACGTTTTGCAGCTTTAGAAACGAACAAAAACTACTTTCTGCTTCTTAGTCAAGTTTTTTTTACATTAGCTCCACATGTCTATTTGGAAACGAAAAGGTTACGAGGGGCGGGTAAAAATCTGAGGGTCTGTGAGTGTATCCAGGAGTGACGGATGTATGAATTCATCCCTCCCATTGCGGTGCAAGGCAATGTTCTGAGAGAGTCCTGGTGGAGAGGTCAAAAGGTCTCCGTCAACCAGTCGCTCCCGATCCGGCCTGTCACGCAATTGGACGCCAAGACCCGTACAAACATCATCCCATGAACCCGGGTACCAAACGTAACAAACCGCACGTGGGGTGACTTACGAGTATGTCCGAGGACATATAATAAATGGTTCCCAAATAGAGTTTTTTAATTCAATATTATATTTGACTACATACTAACCTAGGAGCTTAGCTCGGGGCCGGGCATATATTACTTGTTTTCGTCCCACACATTGAAACTTTATTAATAATATGCTAACATTACTTAATACCCGGAATTTCTCAAGTTACACAGAGCAATCAAACTCTAGTAAGGTCCGACATATTCGTAAAGTACGCCTGGTTGCAATAACGTGTAGTCTATTTTGTCGAATTAATGTTAATAACATAACTTAACTGATAACGATGTTTTAAGAGGGATAGCTGGCAAATCATTACGCAAACGATCGTTGAGCATAAGAAAAAGTAGTAAAAACGACCCGTTCTCAAGCTGGAATTATAATGTTTAAATTATCGCTTTACACCAGCCGCCTGTTTTTATTTATGCAAGAAAAAACATCGCCAATAAACAAGATTTTTTTGCGAAGTTCATCAACAAATATTTAAATGTTTTACAATCATTTTCTAAAGCACTTAATTTTTCACTTTATTCAATAAATCATAACCCAAAAGGGGTTTGTAAGTAGGAGATTTTGAACTTTAAAGCAGTTTTTAAAGGCTTGATACTTTTTTTTTATAAAAAAATTGTCAAAAAAATTCTCGATTATTTTAAAGACCAAGATGTATTTTACTTGCAGTATTTAATTAAAGCATCTAAGATATTTCTAAGCGATCAACTTTTCAAACCAAAAGCACATCCATCGTAGCCAGAGTCAAGTAAGCCTCTCAGAAGCTAGGCGTACTATACAGGGCCCGAACTTTAACAGAACACAACTGCTGACCCTGTACAAATCAAAAAGTGCGCCCCACTGTTGAATTTGGCATCCACCTCTGGTCTGGAGCCCCATAATACCTAAAAAACCTTAACTCTGCGTGCAGAAACGCAGATAAATTCACCTATATTAACAAGCGGATTGCAATCTTTGAAGCACATGTGTCAGTTAGGTATGCTGTCCTTGTTCTACCGGTATATTACAATGGAAGATGCTCCGAGAAGATCCTTTGAGTGCGTAGTCGGGACACACGCCAAACACACGCCCAACGTACATGGTTGACATTTGTCATATGAGAACGGGTCTCTTCTACGACTCGTTATGAGTTCAACAGCTCGGCTGTGGAATGATTTGCTGGCCTCTGTGTTTCCTGTCTCCTACAATTCTTACAGTGTCTTCAAGACCCAAGTTCACTCCTACCTCTCCTCAAAAAGACCCTCCAACCTGCATCTTCAAAGATGACGTAGGGCATGAGGGAAATTATTTTCCTCAGGGCCTCCTGTATAGGGTTTATATAAAAAAAAAACATATTTTTTCATCACTTCGTAGTATTTTGGCTTAAAATAAAATCACAAACAGCGAAAGAAAACTGACACTCCTAGAAGCTGCATTGCTAATTTATTACATTCAGTACGAATTTTTCTGGTAATTACTTATTTCATGTCTATGCAAGGTTCGTAGAAAATGTGTTTAACAAGGTTAGCTCATACGGACCTTTTTCGAAAAAAAACTCGTCGGGCCGCTTTCAAAATTTCGAACACGTGACGTAGATTGGAGTAAAACACTGACACTTATGTTGCATTTAATTCAAATCTCCCAGTGTAACATGGACTTCAAGCTACGTCACGAAGTTTTAGCCAATCATCGCTCTACCCCCTCGATGAGCTGACCTTGGAAAGCATTTTCTACGAACCTTGATTTGTAGCTAGGTACTTATGAGCAATTATCTACCTACTGGCAAGTATCTACTTTCATGAATTCGAAATTTTATTCAAATATTGGAACACAGAAACAAAAGCTACACAAACAAGAACATTTTTTCATTTCTACCTTCTCTTCTGCTGTTTGAGCCATTTCGTTTAATTTGTTGTCAATTATCTTCTGTTTTAAATAATAAATACATAATAACTGTAAATATACAATAAATAAATTTACATATTCTCCTGACGAAGGAAGGGTGCTTCCGAAACCGGTAGAGTGTTCATAAATAAAAGTGGTCTACAACAAATTTATATGTGTATTTATTGTAAATTAATTTTCTAGCTAAAAATAAACGTTTAATTTGTATTTAATTCGCACTAAGAGCTTCTATAATCTGTTTGCCTACGTTGTAGGATCACAGTTGTATGCGTTCGATTGTGGTTTATTTACATAGAAAATCAATTATCATTATTACACAATATTGTAGTGTTAATTTCAAGTTAGTTATCTTGCAAATCGTAATTATTATTGCTTTGATATGTAAATGTATTGTTTGATAATAGATGTACCCATAACAAATTACGTTGGCATACAAAAAGACAGTAGGTACTTAACCAATATTTAATTATACCTAAAGCAGAAATTCGTTTGGGTTTAGAAATCTTCGAACCCGTGGAAAATCGGTTTGTATCATAAACAAAGGAATATCTAAAGTATTTTGTTTGGTTATTTATTTTTGGGGTGTTACGCTGTGTTGCGCTACCTCCTTTACCCAAACCCAACGTCCATCATCAGGGCAGATGTGATGATGGATGCTATAACGCTGTCCGAAACGTTGATTAAAGAAGGAGGTAACGCAACACTGCATAACACCCCAAAAATAAATCTAAAATCATATCCGAAAATCTAAATGACTTAATTACTCATGTAAGGTATCATTCTAAACTGGAAATGTCAACTTCGATCGAAATTTAAAATGTTTTAGTCATGCGCAAGTTGTTTCACAGAACTTGAACATATGAAATTACTCAAATTGAAAATATCGATCGTCTGGTTGATTAGTCAAAGATCTCAAAAAAATCTGAAAGAGAGTTGAGTACGCGGTTATACGTTCACCATCAAACGCATTTCGGGAGGCGGGTATCCCGCCCCGGGAACAATTTATTGAATAGCCAACATCTCTGCCATAGGTCACCCCAAGTGGCTCGCTACGTTTGGTGACTTAGCAGGTTCATGGGGTGAGGTTTTTTTTTTTTTTTTTTTTTTTTTTTTTTTTTTTTTTTTTTTTTTTTTTTTTTTTTTTTTTTTTTTTACAGGTGTTTATTTATTTATTTAGGAGAAAATACAGATACAGATGTCAATTAACAATAATATACAAAACAATAACTAGAGAACTCACCTGCACCCAAACTATTTCTCACGAATTAACATTAACAGCAGATAAAATAAAAAAAATATACAAATATTTTTACTTATAAATATGGAAAAGAAGTATGTAAATATGAGAAAATTATTTTACAAATAGAGAGATGAAAAAAGTGCGCAATAACCCTATAAAAGTTTACAAATTATCTTTGGAAAAATTTTGATGGTAAGTTCAAAAACATATATATTGATAAAAAATAATATTGTACAGAAATTAAAAAAAAAGAGAATTAGTTAAAATTATAAGCCAAGTAATGTCTAAGTTATTATACTTTGTAGGAAAACAGCCTTCAATTTTCTACTAAAAGTACTGCGTGTGTCGAAAAATAAGTCGGAATCCTTGAGATTTTGATTTCGATTAAACAATTCGCACATTCTTCTGATTGGATCCCTGACACCAGCATTTGTACGCGTCCGGCTAATGTGGAATAAGTCGTTAAGCCTTGTTACTCTGGGTGGTATTTTGAAGTTTATTAGTTTCAGTAGGTCAGGACAGTCAATAACGTTGTTGCAGATTTTATATAGAGTCATGAGGTCAAGGTATGTTCGCCGGTTAGATAGAGTAGAGACGTTATAATTTGAGAGCATATTTATGTACCCCCGTTTAGGTGCGCTCATTCTGTAATTGAGGCATTGCAAAAATTTCTTTTGAATACTTTCAATATTGTCTTTATAGATACCGTAAAGTGGAGTCCATATGGAGGAGCAGTATTCAAGTTGAGAACGGACCAGCGTGTAGTAAAGAAGAAGATAGGTTTCAGGTTTTCGAAATTCGCGGCTGTTTCTGATGACAAATCCTAGCATGCAGTAAGCTTTATTCACAATATTCTCTTGTCAAGGTCTTGGCTGCCAATGTGCCTGCCCACATTGTGTGGCGGGCCGGATCGAGAGAGACTGGTTAAGGAGGTCTTTTGACCTCTACCACCAGAATCCCTCGACCCATCGACTTGTACCGCAGTGAAAGAGATGGATTAATATTAATACGTCCGTAGCTCCTGGATACACTGACCCCCCAAATTCCTACTCACCCCTCATACCTATTTCCTTCCCAGAACTTCCCCTTTTGTCTTTCCTTAAAAACAATCTCCACACACCACCCCCTAAGATGACATAGGCCATGAGGGAAATTATTTTCCTGTGTGGACCTAACGTAAAAAAAAACAATTATAACGCAGAAAAACTTGTATTGAATTAAACAAAATATTGTAGTTTTTTTATCACTTATAAGCATAGACATATGACGAAGGGCAGGAAGATGGCTTTGGTGATACGTGATTCGCCAAAACTCAATCTGACAGTATATAGGCATCTCGCACTATAAAATCATCATTTAGTTCTTAAAAGTAAACTCTGCTTTTGAATGAATAGACCTTTTTACATGGGAGCGCAAATTGCTCGCCACGCAATAAACAAATTTGAAGTTCAAATACGTCAAAGTAAGGTCGCCTATAAGGTCGAGTCCAATATTTTGCTCCTGTAGTTAGTTAATACCCTTTTACAAATGTTTCATAATTTACTTACCCCAGTAAACAGTGACGGGCACACGCCATGTATCTCGGAGTGAGTGTATGTATGGGTGGTTTGGTATATCTATGGTGTATGTTCAAAAACGATCATATAATGTGATCTAAATTAGCTTAAAATAGTGTAAAATAATGCTTGCTTATGGAATGTAATACCACAATTGGGTTTATTCTCTTTTTCTCTTCTATGTTTACACGTATTTATAGCACAAGCCACCATTTTTACTGTGTTATTTACGATGAGAGCTCGACGCTGGTCCGGACACGAATGATGACGTCACATTTTTTAGATTGACGCGTGGCTCTCGCAAGCCCAGCCGGTTCCGAAAAATGGTTCCAATGGGAGGGGGAAATAATACGCCTTTTATCGCTTAGGGCAAGTCCATGTATTTTGTACGTCCGTGCTTATAAGATATTTCAAAATGTCATATTAATGTACCGGACCAATACGCTTCTCAGTGTTATTTTTTTGCATATTTAATATGTAAAACACAGACACGAGTAAATAATATTTGATTTATGGTGAGCATTCGAATATTGCCTTCCTTATTATCTCAAAACTTAGTGTTTGGAGATGTCTGACTAATCAACTGGACGATCAATATGTTTAAATATAAAAAGAAATTAAGAAAGTAGGCCCACCTCCAATATTGATGTTTTGTTATGATTGAATACATTTTAAATATTTGGAGTTATATTATGTTTGCCAAAAATTGAAATTTTTTGGTAAGAGTAATTGTAAATTTTAGCATACACGACGATGAGAGCTGACACAAGATTAATAATTTCATCAAATTTCAAAGTTAATATTCAAGTTCTGTGAAACAACTGGTCCATGATGGAACAATAATAGAACAAGAATAGAACTTTCATAGAACTTGAAAATATCTTTGAAATTTGATGAATTGATCAAGTTCTGTGAAACGACTGGCCGTTTTTGCGATCGGTCAGTGGTTGAGTGGGCATAGCACTTGGGTCCCACCCGGGCGTCGCATGTTCGATTCCTTGGCTGGCTAAGTCCTCCATCACAACACAAGCAACATTTTCGGCTTTCTGTGGTGGTAGTAGGAGATTTTCAAACATTGTTGGATTATTCGTACCCCGGGAATGTTTGTCTTTCTTTTAAAAACGATTTTATTTTCAACGATGTCCAAGTCTTAATGTTTGCAGACGATATGAAAATATATAAAGCTATAAAAAGTATTAATGACTGTCAAACATTGTCTAATAACTTGTTTAAACTTTTTGTTTGGTGCCAAGAGAACCATCTACAGTAAATGTTTTATTATGAGATTTCATAGAATAAAAAATCCAATAATTTATGAATACTCTGATGTAGTTCTAACAACTGTAACCGAAGTGAATGATTTAGGTGTAAACTTTGATCAAAAACTGAAATTTATAAATCATATTGAAATTACATCAAATAAAGCTTTGAAAATGTTGGGTTTTGTGATAAGAATTTGCAGCCAATTTAAAAATATTCAAACCATTAAAAAATTGTACATGTCATTGGTTAGGAGTCAAATCGAGTATGGGCACCTAGTTATGCTAGTCATTCACTCACGATAGAAATAATTCAAAATAAATTCTTAAGATATATTAATTTCAGAATGGGTATTACAAGGGAATGTATCAACTATGATTATCTACTATGTCAACTTAATTTATTAAAATTATCCGAACGTAGAATAGTATATGACCTAACATGTTTACATAAAATCATAAATTCAATAATTGACCGCCCAGAACTATTATACTTGATTTCTTTCCATATACCTCGCAATTCAACATCGAGGCACTATCTACCATTCTATTGTGACAACTCCAACACAGAATCACAATTGTATACCCCTGTTCGCCGTATACAAAATTTGGCTAATGACTATAAAGATGTTGTTGACATATTTAACACATCATTCACTAAATATAAACAAGTCATAGTTAAATTTATATCAGAAAGAAGAACCACAAATTTAATAATTCCAACTGCATAGCTCTGCTTCGAATTATTTCACATGTATTGCACTTTTCCCAGTCTACAGTTTTTCCATCTTGCATGGTGGAGTATTTTGTTTTTATTTCAATTTGTTTTTTTACTCTATTTTTGTTTTAGATTTGGTTATGATTTTGATTTTGATATTGAGTCTGATTTTTATTTTGATATTGATTTTGATTCTGATTTTGATTTTGATTTTGGTTTTGATTTTGATTTTGATTTCGATCTTGATTTTGATTTTGATTTGGATTTCGATTTCGATTTCGATTTCGATTTTGATTTTGATTTTGTTTTTGTTTTGTTTATGATTTTGTTTTTTATTTTGTTATGCACATTTAGATTTAAATGTTCTTTGTTTTAAAAATAATGTATGTAAAAGCCCAGCCGGGCGTGAAATTCCAAATAAATAAATAAATAAATAAAAAAAAATTAAGTTAAGTTTTAAGTCGGTTGTTCTTCATTCTGAAATATTAGTGGGTAAGCACTTGACTAGTACAGCGTAGGTACCTACATTAAATCAAAACCATTATGAAAGAAAAAAAGTTCTGAAGAAGTTAAAATTCTCGAACGATGAGTTCAGAAATGAGCTACCAAGGTATCATAGGTAGGTAGGTACTTGGTAAGTACCAAGGTTGAATTTCTTTGATAAAATTGTTTTATCTCGGTCATTTGATATATCTGTAAATTTGTTTGTCACGTTCCGGTTCCGATTCAAGATGGTGGCTTGTTGGATACTAACTTTTTTGCCGCCAGAGTTCGTATGATCGTGGTTCCTACTACGTGCATGAAAACGTAACAATCAATTTAAGGGTGCTTATAGGCCTGAAGAAAATCTGAAAAAAGAATTGTCATTGATATGGTGATATTTCTTTGGACAGATTACGTAATTCCTTATTTGAAATTTACAAAAATTTAGTTTATAATTAAGTTTATAATTAACCTTCGTATACTCGCGCCCAACAGTATACTCGCGCATGGTCTCTCAGACCGAGATTTGATCTCGTCTGTATAATTTTAATTATATAGATACTTTTTAAGCATAATTGGTATTTATCATTTAGAAAGGGTATAACTGAATTTAAAAAAAAAATTGACTGAGTTTGCACGCGGTAGAAGCGAAACTTTACCAAAAGCAATCTCAACCAATACTTGAAAAATGATTTCATAATCAAAGCGACCAATGAGCGCAGACCTAGCGTAATTTCCGTTTCATATGACAAACAATAGGAGCCTTTAAAAGTGACATCATAATCAAAGCGGCCAATGAGCGCAGTTAATGCGTCGCAGGTGCAGTAATCGTCATTTCCGTTTCATCCAAAATCCAAATCACATCGGGGCTATAGAAGTTTCAGTTCAAAGGAAAAGTGTAATTTATTTTACTTTATTTGATAGAAAAAGACTTTTAACTCAGCCTCTTAAATAGAACATAATTTTTGCACTCAATAACAAAAAAACTTTAATAACAAAAAATAAACTCTTTCATGTGTTAATTAAAAAAAATGTAAAATCTAATAAATAAAAGTTTAATAATTAAAAATCTTTTAATAAATTAAATATTATAAAAATATAAATTAATCATTATTAAAATTCTTGGGTAGTAATATTTACTTACCTAAAATATCGATAACAATAAAAAAGTGTCCCACCTCTACTCAGCACCAATGCGCGCGCCGCAATAAACAATGCCTGGCCAGTCCAGGCCAGGCCAGACCCTAAACAGACCTTGAACAAAGGCCGGCATAGTCTAGCGGTAAGGCTCTTGACTCGCAATCCGAAGGTCGTGGGATCGAATCCCAGCGTGGCAAATAAAATTTATTTGATTAATTTGTGTTATTCACAATTTACTCATTAAATAATATATAGTAGGTATATTTGCGGCACGTTCCAGAGTGGGAGACACGCTCAGTATCGCCCTGGTGTAAGACCATCATTCAGAATTGAAACGTTGCTAGAAATGGCTTTAGCCGTGTTTGGTGACCAGATCTGAATAGCCAGGTACTTCCCCACCTTCTTCTTCCCTATCTATTTCCCATCCTACCTTCATCCTCACAAAATACCCCAATTGGGGATGCCATAGTCTCACTGGCTTCAGACGGGAGCAGTTGGGACTCTTGGACATATAAAAAAAAGCCTAACAACAAATTAAGAAGTTACTAAAAATCTCAAAGTTCCATTGTTATTAATTTTTGAGAAAACAACGAATTATTGATTTGTCGGTCTGAGAGACCAACGCGCGAGTATATGAAGGTTAAGTAGGTTATTTAAATGCCTACTTACAAATCTTTGATTTTATTGGAAACTTGGTTTTGGTTTACCAAATAAGAGAAAATTTAGGATTTCCATTTTTACTCAAGGTTTACTGTTCACAGAACCATATACTAGTTATAAATTTCCATAATTAGAAATTAAATACAATTTTTGAACCAACTGTGTACATTGTTCCAGTATTCGTGTCATGGAAAATTTGAGGAAAAGCTTGGGAATGTTTGTTTATCGAAAAACAAAAAAATCGTGTTCATTAAATCAATTGAATCATATTTTACCCAGAATCTGACTAAATTCCATTCAAAATATCTAGCAATGACGATGACGTACAAAAAACTTGTACACAGAATCCTGTCGACCGTACCAGTCAGATATCGTCTCCAAACGATATGATACGGTATAATGATGTATGGAATACACATTATATCGATGGAATTGTATGTAATATCGTCAGATATGCCCTGCTAAGTAATCCCTTGGGACTACAGCAGTTTCTGGTGTCTGTTTCATCCAGTGACAGGAAGCGATGTGACACTCGATATTGTCTCTAATATTTTTTTTTGTCGCGTGTGATGTACCTACATTATTATTTTTTTTTGTATTGACAGCGGATATTGAAATTGGAAATGATGAGTGACATGAACCAATAATTTTGTGAATGATTGGTATTTCCCATGATATGTTTTTGTCAAAAGTTATGTATATTTGGGTGTTACGATCGACTGCTACATGAAATGGGATGTACACATTACTAATGTTTGTAAACGTCTACGGTCTATTGTGGGTAGAATTTATAAAATAAAATATTTCGTACCTATAAGTACTTTAAAATGAATCTACCTATCTCTGGCTGAATCCACAATCCGTTATGGAATCACTTCTTGGGGACATTCTTGTAAAACTAATATAAGTTATATCCAAACATTACAAAACTCCCTTACAAAATAGGCCACTTGCATCACATATTTAAAAAAAAAATTCCGTTTAAGGCAAATATTCTAAGACATTCTGTATTTTTTTTTTTAAATCGTATTTTTGAAACCCTGGCGATTTTTTGAAAATTTCAATCCGAAAAATCAGACCATTTTTTTATAAACCGGAAAGACGGGACATAATTTTATGGGTGCGGAAAAACGATAATTACGTAGCCGAAAATCATTTTAAAAAAAAGAACGTTTTCCACACGAATAGCAATAAATTGTACGGGGTTCTCTTCGTAACATCTGTAAAAACACCGCCATCTTTATTAAAAAATCAAACCAAAGGATAAGTTCGCATAGAACAAACAATAAATCTAGTGAACGTTAAACGCAAATTCAAAAATTCGCCGGAAATCAAAGTGTTGCCATATAAAAAAAAATAATCAGGGTGGAATTTTACAAAATTAAGGGAACATAATCGGAGACGGGACATTTTCATGTAGTGACGTCACGAGCTCAAATAATGGATTTATTTATTTAAAATTAAAAAAGAACTATACATTTCTAAAATTTTCACTAATATTTTCGAAATCTTAGTAAAAAAAATCTATCCACACGATTTTTTCCAAGTCGTTATGAAATCCATGCAAGTGGCCTAGTTAATACATATGTAAATGTATTAATGCACACAGAAGCAATACTAAATTAATACAAAGTCTCGGATTATTTTATCTGACAGAGGATTATTGTTTTATAATATTGTAAGTCAACATCTTATATTGTCTGATTCCACGTATAGGGAAAGAGTTTTCCATAAACATAATACAAGATTCATTAAAAATAAAGGATTGGTGGTTCCGAAATGTACCAATAAATACGGTGAAAGAACCCTAAACTATATTGTACCCAGAATATTTAATAAACTACCAATCACAATTAAAAATATAAACGTTTTTACAGCTAAAGTCAAATATAATCTAAGGAAATGGCTATTAGATACTGAAGATTTATATTGATGCCCTACTGAAGCCCTTGTTTTCCTAATTGGAGTTCACATTCTAAGGAAATGGAAATTCATTATAAATTTGTATTACCTACCTTATGTGTATTAAACTATAGAAGTACTTGTTATTATATTCATTTGCTCATATTAAATTCATTTGTACTTATTTTTTTATTTTTTTGTTGTTTTTAGTTTTTGGGGTGTTATGCCGTGTTGCACTACCTCCTTCTATAGCTTTCTATAGGGGCTATAGAAGGAGGTAGCGAAACACGGCATAACACCCCAAAAACTAACAACAAAAATGCTTTTGGCCGTGAAAATCTAAAAACTTATCTCATTTGTAATTGTTTGTTATATGAGGCTTATACTGCTTTTTACATATTTATATATATATAAATATTTTTTATTTTATTTTTTATTTTTATTAGGTTTGTCAACAGTGATTTACATGAAAGCTTTCACAGATACAATTACACTGAACCATGGTTGATGCTATCACTAATTAAAGACAAACACAACATTGATAACATAATACTTACATATATATATACAATCATTCACACACACATACCATATATTACAAAATTTTGAAACAAGTTTTTAGAACAATAATATTATAATATAAGTTTAAAGGTTTAGTTTACAAGTTTATATAACAATATAAAAAGGAGCTTTAAATCTTGTTAATAGACGATTTGAAGTTGGCCAATGTTGACATTGTCAAATTAATTGAATGTTTTTTATAAGCCTCATTAAAATTACGGCACATTCTTGATAAAGCTGAGTCATACCCCAGCTTAGTTTGATATTTTTTAATATTTAACGGAACATGATTTACAAGTCGTGAACCAATTCTAGGAACATTGAACCTGATTTGATATTTATACTATTCTGTAATTTAACCAACTATCTTTATAGTTGATTTATCTTCAACATTATACATACCTATATACTGTTTACGATTATACCATGTGATTGCAAAAATGTTGTCATTATGTACCTGCTGACAAACTACATAAGTAGTTTAGCAGGTTTGAATGTTAATAAATAAATAAAATAAAAACTTCATAATCTTTGGGAGGCGGGAATGGTTACCGCCGTCCCGAGAACTCCAAGTTGTTTTACCACGTCTGGATGCCCGGATCCATAGGGTGAGGTTTGCCTATGTGTTGGCGGCGGATGCATGTGCCTACCTACTGCGTGGCGGGCCCAATAGGGAGAGAATGATTGTGGGAAACCTTTGACCTTTCCATCCGGAATCTCTCGACCTATCGCCTTTCACCGCAGTGAGACGGATGGACGACATGGACGTCCGTCACACCTTGACACTCTGATATCAGATTTCTACCAACCCGTAATACCTCTTCCTTCTCAGAACTTTTCTTTAAAAATACCCTCGTCACAACATCGCCAAAGATGAATAGGCACTGAGGGAAATTATTTTCCTCAGAACCTCCTGTGTGGGGAGTTAATGTTAAAAAAAAGTAGGTAGGTACTAAACGCTATAATATTGAACATCCGGTAGAAAGATAGGTTGGTACCTACCTACATATAATCCATTTGAAGGTTTTATTCGTGCCTGGCTTTATTTTCATCTGTGGCATCATATAAACACTTAATTGATCGAAGATTATTAGGCATTTTTTTGTGAATAACAAACAAGTGTTCCTACTGCTCTCTTGATCCAGTGGGAATGTGGCGTCAAGTGACGAGTAAAATGAAGGTTGGTAAGTACCTGGCTATCCAGATCTGTTCACTAAACTTGGCTTTTTCCATTTCAGGCAATATTTCGATTCTTAGTAATCATTCACCAAGGTGAAATCTGAAAGCACCGCAAATTTCCTCGTTAATAAATATAACACATATTCAGTAAAATATATAAATATATGTGATTTAAAACAAATTATTTGTATAAAAAATATGGATGGCCGCCAAAGGCGCTAATCTCAAATTGTTTTAAAATAACCGGAAGAGTTTCTTGTAGAATAAACACAAAAAACTTCTTCTTCGCCGCAAAAATCTCTAATCATCTATACAATATTATATTTTCGGTATGGGAATGCAAATTAAAATAAAGCTTTGTATGGATATGAATTATTAGAAGCCATTGAATATTCGACGTGATGTCGATAAAAATTTGCAAAGTAAATAATATTATTTTGTTGGAAATTCGCTTTCGAAGAAAAACGTATTACGTTATGTTTTAGGTTCATGGTAAGAATTGTGCGCCGAATCCCTGCGACCCGATTTGGTCGCTGTGCGCGGTAAAAAAAGTATTTTTTTAATAATTATTTTTTCGCTACCTTACTACTTCTGTTTTTAGAGGTATTTATTTAGGGTTCTAAATTCGGACGGTTAAGTTCGGGCGTCCAAAGACCCCCAGCCGTTTTCATTTGCGTTCACTTGTTGTGAAAATCTCAAATATCTTGGTCGTTTAATGAGGAGCGTCCAATAGAAGATACTTTAACTGATAATACAGGAAAGGTAGAGTGAAGTAGATGAGTGACGAAAACGATTTAACCCGTTTAATCACAGGAGACGAAATTTGGCTTAGATAAATCATGTAAATCGCTGTAACTTCCTTACTACCATAGCGAGAAATATGGTCAAAACGGTGTGAGAAAGGCGAAACACCACGTTTTATATTCAAATCTTAAAAATAACCACCAAAAAAGTAAAGTGTACACCTTAATGAAACCAAAGACTTGAATCGCGAATTGGAATTTGTTTTTGAAAGTTTGGGAACTTTTTATCAATTATTTTCATTTAGAACAACAAAAAAATGAAGTAACACTAACGTTTAAAATACTAGGGCTGTCCGTAAAATAAGGTCTCCAAGGCGCTGCAGTCGCCAGGAATGACTTTACGCGCAATACTGCAACACTGGCTTGAAGCCTGGTTTCCCCTTATCACATCCCCACCACGTTGCACCCTCTGTGACGCTTAGTCTCGGCGTGGCAACCATTCGCGATGGAGCTTCCACTCGTCGCACCCGCCAGGGAATGAGTTACGCTCTGTAATTCGTTTTTAAATTTTGCTTCCGCAAATCTGAATGATGCCACTGGGATTGTTCCTTTGTCTCTGGGGTCTTGTAATGTATCCGGATCTCGTCGCCAAGCACAATTGAGTTCGAGAATTCTTCGCCATCGATGTCGTAGCACTCAAGGAATCTGCGGGCTGCTTCAACCCATTGTACTTTGTGATCTTCGGTGAGCATTTTGGGTCCTACCTTGGGCAGACTTTGTGATCTTGATTTTTTTTTTGCCAAAATCTTGTCAATAGTGGTCTTACTAACAACAGGGATCATATCGCTCCCTAACCGTCACCCGTCGATTTGCAATCATTGTTTTTTCCACTTTAGCAATTTTTTCAACTGAAACCGATAGCCGTCCGGCACGCTTTTAAATTCTCTGCACCATTTGCGTACGTTTTCGCACTCATACACTGTTTTCCGTGCACTTCAAATACCTGAGAATTAATTTCTACCGGAGTTTTGTTTTTTTGCACAAAAAATCTAATTAAAGAGCATAATTCACACCTGGCGGGTACGGCGAGCGGAAGCTTCATCGCGAACGGCTGCCACGGCGAGACTAAGTGCCGCAAAGAGTGCAACTTTGTAGGAATATGGCGTAGGGAAACCAGGCTACATGCCAGTTTTCCCGGATATCGTGTAAAATTGTTTCTCGCGACCGCAGCACCTTGGTGACCTTATTTTACGGACAGCCATAGTATATTTGTCTAATAAAATATGTACCTATGTGTTTTCAATTATTTTTTCTTTATCATTAATTTTGCTTAGAAAAAATGCAAGGTGAGTCATTTTTAAAACTTTTTTTGTTTACATGCAAAATTTTTACATTCCAAAAATTAAATGTTTATTTCAAATTATATAATTTGAAAGCATATTTTATCACCTTTTAAAAACAGTTTTTCGTTTTCGGATGTCTTTAGAAACATTGCATTTATTTGTATTTTATTGAAAAACGGAAATATTTTGACCACTGAAAAATACGCCAAATATCTGAAGGCAAGAAAACATGCATGTAGCGATCGAACAAAACGGGTTTGACTTTAGGAAAGGACGGTCGGAAGGCCGAGCCCTTTGATGCGGTGGCTTCAGTTTGTTCTGGATAAACCATTCGTGTAGTTCTTACAATGATTTGTTGAGGGAAAACGTACATTTTTTAAAAAGCAAAAGGTTTTTCCAAATTCTCCAGTCCTAAAGAGTCCTAAATTATCCAGTCTTTCAAAATAAATATCAATTCTACTTTTGGCACTAATCTTCTCATAAATGTCATATTAACAATGTCCAGTGTTTCAAATAGTGTCCTCCACCTGCGAGTCGTATCTTCTACAAACATAAACTTTCTAACAAAAGTGTGTTTATGGAGAGTGACTTGCCAGGTAAGAATATTTTCGGTATAGTTTGTAAATAATGAAATTAGTTAAAGCCTGAGAAATCATACTAATCATTCTACAGCGCCCTTAAGGAGAATTTTCACAAAAAATACGCTCTACAAATTACTCAATTTTTATTATTAATATTATAGACCTAATTCAGCGGGAAAGCTATAAAGACCACACACAATAAATTACAAATCTAAATTAGCTTTTTCATCCGCAGATAACTCTTCTCAGAACACTGAATTTAACATCTAATATATTATAAGTTTTGACCAAGCGATAAATTTCCATTACGTATGATTTCCTCGTGGAAACCGTTGGGAACTGTACGTGAAAATGTCTCATGATAAATTGTAGTGGGTTTTATTGACATCCTTTCAGTGGGAGCGCGTCGGACCATCGCCAGCAAATAAATTGACTGCGAGATCACCATCCAGAACCTCTGACTTTTTATTCTTCTGTCTTTTGTTATCCTGTAAGATTCGCTAGCGAAGCTGTCTTTTTATTTATCTTCGCTCACATATTACACCGATCCGGGTCTTCTTCGCTGATTTATTAAGGGCCGGGGCAAGGATATAACCATTTTTACGTTTCAGAGAGATTTACTTGGTCACTTTAAGTAAATAGTTTTATGCAGGCATTACAGGTGCAACTGATAAGTTGCTTTCTAGTTCCTTTGTGTCATCTCTTAAGGCTCCGCATCCGGGCTAAAAAGAATAAGATGGAGAGATATGAAATTACGAATGTTAGAGGAGCGCGCTAATATTTGAAGCGATAAAATCAATGCGAAAATTGCGAAAATGTTTAATAAAGCACGACTCGTTTAGAATAGAGCAAAAATCTCGTGGAACGTATCTTAAGTATCATTTAAAGAAACATTGTGAATTTTTTCACAACTGTAACTTGTAAAATAACCGAAACAAACGTGTTTATAATAATTTTCGGAGCATACTTTGCGATTTTTTTCTATCAAGGGAATTTTATATAATTTGCGTTTCGGCGTGGAACGCGTCTAGATATTATCTTCCAAAATAACATGTATTTTTAAAGAGCTTAAAACTTCAAATGTTTAAGGGAGATATGTAAGAAATCGGCAGAAATTCGGGTAGCGGAGGCTTAAATAGTCACTTGCTTTTACTGTTTATTTAGCAATAGCTTGGCGTACGAGGTATTTCGCAACAAAAACAATAATTTAGCACTGAAAAGGGCAAAATACAGTGCTCGGAGTCAATTTTGACAATAGCACAATATTTGGCCATTATCTTGTTGTTTGATACCAACAACTCTGTCTAGCACATTTCACAATGTGGTCGAGAGGAAAGACTCTCGACTCTCGACTTACAATCTGAAGGTCGCGGGTTCGAATTTAGATTTCGGTTTATGTAGATTAATTTGTGGTATTTCACAATTCATTAAAAATAATATGAAGTATATTTTTGTAGCACGTTCCAGAGTTGAAGATATTCTCAGTGTCGTCCTGGTGTAGGACCAGCATTTAGAATTGAAATGGCTTCAGCCGTGGTTGGTATTCATAAAAAAACAACACACAAACAGACCTTGTGCCGTCTGAACCTTTCTGATGGCATATGCAGCTGCGAAATTCAATTGCAAATAGAAAATTGCAGTCGTTTTGAATTAGACCCGTGTACATTATCTAATTTTGCTGATAGGAGTATTTTTTCAGTTTTTCGTAAAATGATATCTAGTGATTAAGCCATGTAAGGGTCTAAATCTGCATGCAACATACTTTCTTGCTCAATCTTAAATAAGTCGTTTTAACACTCGCTTCCGCCTATTAATTATAACTAGCAGTTAAAATGTTGGTGACATTTTATGAATCCGATAGGAACTGGTTTCATAAATTGCCGGTTCCTCGGATCTAGTGTGATCCAGTGACAACTAGTCACCGGAACAAAGTAACCGCGATAGGCAATGACGTCATATTATGTAATATAAAGCGGCATGGTACTATTCACAATTGCCAGTTACAATAATAATCATATTACTGTCAAACTCTCCATATCCGGAGAGATACTCAATGACAAATCCGTAGCACTTGTATCTGCCAGCGGCAAGTCCTCATGCGATCTGTTAACGCAAGAGGCGCCATCCTTTGGCATTATTGGCTACTTGCTTGAATTCGGTTCTATTACAGAAGTAGCTTTTTAACAAACTTCAAGTACGAAGATCTTTTTGCGTACCTACGGCGCGGCATCAGAGTTGCATTCTTAGCAGGATTCTTAAATTTCTACCGTACAGTCTCTGGAATATTAATATATACCTACTGTGCGATCATTAGCTCCACACAGGAGGCTTTGAGGAAAATAAGTCGTCTCGGGACCTATGTCATCTTTAGGAATGCTGTGTGGAGGGTCTTTTTAGGAAAGTAAGGAGAGGAAGTTCTGGGAAGGAAAAGGGTATGAGGGGTGGGTAAGAATCTGGGGGTCAGTGTGTCCAGGAGTGACGGTCGTATAATTTTTTTCGCCAGGGCTCAAAAGGTCTTCCCCGATCCGCAGTCGGTGGGCAGACGCATCCGCCGCCAAGATCCGGACAAACCATAGTCACCAAATGTAACGAACCATCTATCATTCGTATTTACATATCTCGCTTTCAAACTATCTTCAGTCGTTCTTATTTTTGAAATTGAAACTGCGCCTTGCATTACGCCACAGTTTGGTAATAGTAACCTAACCTAAACCAAACTGCAATGAATAATGAATTGAACCGGGCAGTGGCTGAGTGGGCATCGCGTTTGGGTCCCACCGGGCGTCGCGTGTTCGATTCCTCGGCTGGCTAAGTCCTTCATCACGGCACAAGTAACATTTTCCGCTTAGTGTTGTGGTAATAGAAGATTTTCAAACATTGTTGGGTTATTCGTAACCCGGGTTTCTTTTTAAAAAAGAAAAAAAAATCGACCTTGTTTAACTTACTATTTTTAACTAGGTAAGAAAATTTATAATATTACATTTATTCACGAGGAAATTCAATCCTTATCAATGTTTTATTAAGACGTAAGTATGTTTTGATTGCCGCCCTGTTCAAATGTTGCCGGATCCGCGGAACGGTTATTGAAAAAGGCAATACCAGAATTCCTCGAGACAAATTGTTATCGTCACGTGATACGTCTCCTGAGATTGATATCACGCTGTGAGAAATGTAATGTGTACTAGAGAATACAGAGTAATACGGAGAGAGGAAAGCACAGAGATATAATAGAATATAGAGAATGTGCTAAACATTGACCTGTGACGCCTAAGGACTTGTATAAGAGTTGAAGAAAAACTAACACAAACTTTGGATTGTTGCATAAGTTTCACCCGCATTTCCGACAGTGCCAAACGACACTGAAAAACAGTATTTTTCCTGCCACAACACTGCTTTGATTTTTTGGCATTTGATCGGTCCGGATCCCTTCTCACTTCCTTTGACCTCAGAACGAACCTCAACTGCGATGCCACATTCCCACTGGCTCAGTTAGGACCCTTGTACGGTGCTCACATTAAAAATGGTAAACTATGAGTTGTAGCTATTCCTTTAAGGCTCAAGAGCGTTCAAAAAAAGAAGAAAATTTAAAAAAAAACTATTATAATGTAAGCGAAAGTATTTAATAAAGCATGTCTTTTTTAAAATAGAGCATAAATCTCTCGAAAGAGTAGGGAGGCTACAAAGAATCGCACAAAGAGGAAACCGAGTTACATATGTACATTGTACATATATATGTTAAACTAATTCAAAAACTAGAAAAAATCGGCATTACGGACAAAGAGCTAAAATTCTTTAGAAGCTATTTAAATGGACGCAAACAACAGGTTAAAATACAGAATACCCTTAGTGATCAGCGCTCAACTGACTATGGAATTCCACAAGGAAGCGTTTTGGGACCGACTCTGTTCTTACTGTATATTAACAACTTTTGCAACCTTGAAATTCAAGGAAAAAATGTTAGCTTTGCAGACGATACGGTCCTATTGTTCTAAGACAACAATTGGCCAGCGGTATTTAAAAAAGCTGAAAGAAATATTAACTTCGTTAAAAAATGGTTAGATATCAACAAGCTTACCCTTAACACGAAGAAAACCAAATATGTCACTTCAAGCATCAATACTACAGGCCAACCTAATGATGATTATTCCATTAAAATATATAGATGTACGAATTCCAATGAATGCAGTGAGTGCCCCAGTATAGAGCGCACATCACAGATGAAGTACCTAGGGCTCACCATTGACCCATACCTCAAATGGAATCTACACACACAGAATATTGCAAATAAAATTAGAAAAATAATACACTTCTTCAGATCCATTAGGAACTTTCTTAACTTACAACTTCTAAAAACGATCTATTTTGCAATCACCCAATCTATCCTTGAGTATGGTATCATTGCATGGGGAGGGGGTACTTCATCAGCTCTAGATCCTGTTGAAAAGGCGCAGAAAACAATTATGAAAATTATTCTCAAACTTCCTCTAACTGCAAACAGTGACTTAATATTTAATATAATGAGAGTATTTAATGTTCGACAGATATATGTAAAAACTATCCTCATGCATCTCTTTAAAAACTAACACGTACTTTACGAAAAAAATATATACTTAAGATTTACACGTAATTTTAACAAAGACACATTGAAAGTTCCAGCACTCTCCACCACCTTTGGACAACGTAGTTTTAGATACTTTGCCACAAAAATATTCAACATGCTTCCTGATAATATCAAACTGAGTCAAACACAGAAAGAATTTTAAAAAAATGTTAAAATTTGGATATGTTCTAATGATCGATCCTTTACTGGTGCCCTCACCCAAACGCCTTGTCATTGACGGTTATTGTAGTAATAAAATTGCTGTTTTTGTATTGTGTATCAGCAATAATGTAAACAGAAACAAAGTATTGCTGTATAAGAACATATATTATACATTCATAAGTAAACCATAGACAAAAATACGAGAAACAATTTTACTAAAAATTCTGCCTCAATACAGGTTCGCCTAGTGAGGCAGACTATGCACAACTTAAAATATATATTATGTTACTTCTATATAACAGTTCTTACCTCCATATCTTTTTTCCTATTTTGATACCGCTTTATTGGCATCAATTATTATTATAACATTATTCTTATAACAATGTTAATAACTTATAGATATTTACTTACTAATGCATCATTTATTACCTTATGTTTTTAACTTTGTAAGTAACATGTTATTGTCATTAAAATTATGTTATTATTACTTCTGTGTAAAAGAAAAGGAAGAAAATAAAAAGGGAAAATGTACTTAAAATGTAACCAATACCGACTGTAATATGATATTATAGTATGTGTTCATATATTTTTTGGATGAAATAAATAAATATATTTTACAGAATATTAAATTAAAGGTCGTTTTTGTTCATGTAGGTACCCTGTCAGAAAAGCGTAATTCAGAGGGGAGGTTATTAAAGTTTTTTATGGCTTGGAAAACATAACGATTTTGCATTTGAGTTGTATTAAAATTTGGTGTAATAAATTGGTTTCCATTTCTCTTTAGTTTGTAAAATTCTTGATATTCTATAAATGTATATGTTAACCTTTTTTTAGTGTCGCTATTCTTCGTTTCATCGAGTTTCAAATCACAACGGTGCTAAAGAAGTATATTTACTTCAAAAAATGGTTTCCGGGGCAGCGGTACCCATACCCACCTCCCAAATAGAAATCGTGTTTCAAATCAAATAGATGTATAACTTAAAGCAATTGTTAAAGTGTAAAATAAAATTGAATATTTTTAATTGTTTTTATATACATCTAAAGTATTTTCTGCATATGAGTAATCGTAGGTTTTTCAAGGAATCCCGACTTCAACGGAGTCGTACAAGCAATTTTAATGACGACGAAATTAAATTTCACGTCTTTGAAAATGAACACGGCATTCTTAGGAGAGTTTCCGAAATGACTGTACTGGCGAAATTAATCCGGAAAATACGTTCCATTTCCATTACGCTAAGTGTTCGTGGGAAAACGTATTACAAGATCGTCGTTCCGTAATTTCGTTACATGTTACCAAATTAAAGCGAAATCAATTCTATTCAAATCGTACTAAAATGCTTGCACAGTAAATAATACAAACATTTTTAATTAAATTCAGAATTTTCGATAATATTACAGATTTGATCCCAACCAAATAAAAAGTATCATGAATCTGTTAAAACTGTAAATAAATAATTAATTGAATTAAATTATTATTTAATAATTACTGCCACAATTTTGGAGGCGTGTATGGGTACCGCCGCTCCTTAAACCATTTATTGGATAAACAACAACCCTGACATAGGTCACCCCAAGTGGTTCGCTACGTTTGCTGACTTAGTAGGGGTGCCCAGATTCATGGGGTGAAGTTTATTAATACGTTTGCCCATCTACTGCACGGCGCGGCGGGCCTTTTCGGGAGAGACTTTTTAAAGAGACCTAACCTAGACCTCTCCAGCCGGACTCTCACGACACATCGCCTTGCAGCGCAGTTTGAGGGATGGATTCATACGTCCATCACTCCTGGACACATTAACCCCCAGATTTCTACCCACCCTCAAACCTTCTCCTTCATTTCCCTAAAAAGACCCTCCACAAATAAGATGAATGTAAAATAATATACAGTTTACAATGAATTAAGTAGGTATATTCTGCCGAACAGGCCCTCCATTGATATGCTTGGTGTAACCCTAAGTGACCAGCTCAGATATGGGGGCTCCATCGAAGCCAGGGTAAAGTTAGCCTCCCAAAAACTGGGCGTACTGTACAGTTGTACAGGGCCCGCAGATACTTTAATAGTACACAACTGCTAACCCTGTACAAGTCACAAGTGCGCCCCACGGTTGAATTTGGCAGCCACCTCTGGTCTGGAGCTCCAAAATACCTGAAAAATACCCTCAACTCTGTGCAGAAACGGGCGATCCGTTTGATAGATTCTCCCACCTTAACAGACGGATTACAACCTTTAGAGCACAGGCGTCGGGTGGGAATGCTATCCTTGTTCTACCGGTATTACAATGGAAGATGCTCCGAGGAACTAGCGTCAATGATCCCTTCGGCACCGGTGCATAGTCGGGAAACATGCCAAACCCGTGCCCAACATTTGTAAACGGTTGACATTTGTCACATTGGTCACTTCTTCGAATCGTTCTTGTGTTCAACAGCTCAGCTGTGGAATGATTTGCCGGCCTCTGTGTTTCCTCCTTCCTACAACATGGGTCTCTTCAAGACCAATGTTCATTCCTTCCTCTCCTCAAAAAGACTCACTACACAGCATCCTAGATGACATAGGCCCCAAGGGAAATTATTTTCCTCAGGGCCTCCTGTATGGAGTTAATGTGAAAAAAAAAATTATGTACCTACTTAATTCTTATGATTTCAGAGGAAATTTTAATTTTGATTTATTATGTGACGAAATTAGAAACGTACTTTGAGGTGGAATAAGGCAGTTACAATTTCTAAATAAAGTGGTCGAAGAACACGCGATTTCCCGACTGCGCAGGGCCATCATTGCGGCGCTGTTGTTTCAGCTACCTGCAAATTTAACATACGATACGGGGGAGGAAGATTTGTTAAGGGAACAGGGGTCCGTTTCTCTGCCGTCCCTCGATGTGGTTATGAGGCAGAAGTTGGTTAGCAATATAATTTAGCTTTAAGCCGCACATGAATGCCTTGTTTGGTGGGAGAACAGGAGGAAAGAAGTATTAAAACAGTTGAGGATGTGGTATTAGACAATATATTTTGTTGGCGATGTGTTTAGTGATTGTGTCATGTTCTTTGTAAAGCCGCGTTCTCCTTAAGCCTCGGCAACCCGAATTTCTACCGATTTCTTACATATCTCCCTTAAACATTTGAAGATTTTAAGCTCTTAAATATATATTTAAGAGCTAACACGCCGAAACGCAAATTATATGAAATTCCCTCGATAGAAAAAAATCACACGGTATGCTCCAAAAATTATTAAAAACAAGTCTGTTTCTATTATCTTATAAATTATATTTGTGCAAAAATTCACAATGTTTATTTAAATGATACTTAAGATGCTCCCCATGAAAATTTTGCTCTATTTTAAACGAGTCGTGTTTTATTAAATATTTTCGCAATTATCGCATCGATTTTGTCGCTGTAAATGTTAGCGCGCTCCTCTAACATTCGTAATTTCGTATCTCTCCATCTTCTTCTTTTTGAGCCCGGTTGCGGAGCTTTAAGTTCGCATGCATGTATCTATAATTCTGCGTATACATTTGCGAACCGAGAAGCGAACCGCACCACGAATTATGGGAAAAGAACGAAAGATTCGCGCGAACAGCCGCGTTTTCCGCCGGGTTGCTGCACACTAGAGTCATGTGTCATTTCGTTCCTTTCCCATAATTCGTGGTTTGGTCGGAAGGTACAGCTCGCGTATGTGACAATGAGAAGGAAAAAGATATGAGAGGTGGATAAAAATCTATGGGTCAGTGTGTCCAGGAGTGACGGACGTATGATCCATCCCTTCAACTGCGGTGCAAGGCGAAGAGTCGAGGGATTCTTGCTGAAGACCTCCTCAACCAGTCTCTCTCGATCCGGCCGGCCACGCAGCATGTATGCAGACACATCGGCCGTCAAGACCAGGACGGACGTATGAATCCATTCCTCCCAATGCTATGTTCCGAGAGAGTTCTGGTGGATAGGTAAAAAGGTCTCCCTCTACCAGTCTCTCCCGGTACGGCCCGACACGCAGTAGTTAGACATGCTGCCGCCAAGACCCGGATAAACCTCACCCATGAACCCGGGCACCCCTACTAAGTCAAAAAACGTATGGAAGAGAAGTTGGTTATCCAATAAATAAGTACCTACCCATGACCGCCTCCTATATTGAAGGTCACACGAATAAGTCGTAGAGGTGTGCTTGTTAAATTATATAATATTATCATTTAAATATATTTTAGCATCCCACAGTTAAGTAATCTCAAGCCAAGGGTACAAGGTTTGTAGTAGGGCAGATAGTATCATGCAGTTTAATTTCAGATTACTTCTTGTAGTGCTACGCTACCCACGGGGCTCAGGGTACGGAGTACAGATTGTAAGGCGTCCACTTAGAGTGCGCAGCGGAAGGTTTCTTCTATCCGGGAACTGAGATCCAACTTGCCGATAGCTCCCCAGTCAGGGCACCTTCTACTTAACTGCGACTTAAGACGTTGACGTGATCAAATTAACATTTTAAGGAAATTAAGTCCTCTCTTACCTGAGTTTGTAGGGAGAGGAAGGATATGGGGAAGAGGAAGATGGGGAAGTACCTGGCTATTCAGACCTGGTCAAACCCATTTCAAGCAACGTTTCAATTCTGAATTGCGGTCTTACACCACGGCGATACGAGAGTACCTTTCGAAACGTGCCGCAAATAAACTATATATAATTGATTAATTAATTAAAATAAAATACTTTTGGTACCTACTTTATCGCTTGTCTGAAAAGTTCCCACAATCAGTTCCAATTTTGAAAATGTCACTTAACTTAAAAGCCAAGTTCTAAGGTGCATTGAACTGGAGTTGCAGACAGAATCGCAACCGAAATTAATATGTTTAATAATAATAAACTGCCAACCACAAAGAAAAAGTTTTACTTGCCTTAGAATATAATTATAAATACCTTGATGCATTATTATAACAACAAACTACAAGTAATTTGTACGAACATTTTTTTTTAGAGAAATACAAACATTCTCGGGTGTCATGAGTAACCAAACAGTTTTTGAAAATCTCCTACTACCACCACGCTAAGCGGAAAATGTTGCTTGTGTCGTGATGGAGGACTTAGCCAGCCTACTTTCTGATTTTTTTCAATCCAGGGATTTTCATATAATTACCGTTTCGGCGTGGCAAATGTATGTACCTATAGTATTTAAAAAATAATTCACAGATATTTTTTTAGAAAAATTTAAAAACTTGACGTGTTCAAGAAAAAAAAATATGACGCGGGGGCTTAATTACTATTATATATGTACGTCATTAGTTGAGATATATATTTTAAGGTGCGTAATAGTAGTAACCATTAACCATATTTAGACAGTTCTCACATATTAAAACTACAAGACAGATAAGTTAGTCCCCTAAAGTGTTTCAATATCTTATTCAATCAAAATATATATCAAAGTTCATTACATCTCCAAGTTGGCGGTGTCAAAGGCCACTAGATTCAATCAAGAAACCCAAATCAAGCATCTGTCTTGTAAAACTTGTTTGTTACTTGTAACAATACGCAGAAACTTAGATTGTTGGTTATTAGTTATTAGCTAACCCCAAACAAGAGGGATTTCTAGGAATATAACTTCTTAAAGGCATATTTGCACGAAACTATTGGTGACGAATTCTACCAACGCACAAGTGCTTGAAACTTGTTAGTAAGCGCTCAAAAGGAAGAAAGAAGCAGAGATAATGTAAATGCGTACGTTATTGGGAGCAAGCTAATATTAAAAAAAGGATAGATATTTTAGCATAAATAGAGTAAAATAGAATAAATAATATAAATAGAGCAAAAATTTCGTGGAAAATGTCTTAAATAGCACTTAAAGAAACACTGCGATTTTTTTCATATATATATATAACATGGAAAAAACCACTTTATAATAAATCTTCACATGTAGCAAACACTTTATGGGAATACATAATTATAATAAATACAATTAAATAACTTATTTTCAATTCCACTTTATTTTATCTTAATCCGACCGGTTTCGGTTCATCCTGAACCTTTCTCAAGGGAGAATAAAAATGCATTGTTCTCTCTCTTATACTCTTTATAATAGTTTTTGGAGCATACTTTGCAATTTTTTTCTGTCGAGGGAATTTCATATATAAAAACTGTTTCGGCATGGCAAATGTATAATTTTTTTTAATTCAAATACTTTTTTAAAAACTTATTTTTTTTACATTAACTCCACACACGAGTCCCCGAGGAAAATAATTTCCCTCAGGGCTTATGTCATCTGGGATGCTGTGTAGAGGGTCTTTTCGAGGAGAGGAAGGAATGAACATTGGTCTTGAAGAGACCAATGTTGTAGGAAGGAGGAAACACAGAGGCCGGCAAATTCCACAGCCGAGCTGTTGAACACAAGAACGAGTCGAAGAAGCGACCAGTTTTCATGTGACAAATGTCAACCGTGTACAAATGTTGGGCGTGTTTCCCGACGCGTTTGGCGTGTTTCCCGACTATGCACCGGTGCCAAAGGGATCAATGACGCTAGTTCCTCGGAGCATCTTCCATTGTAATACCGGTAGAACAAGGATAGCATACCCAACCAACGCCTGTGCTTTATAGTGTTTAAGAGAAATATCTTATAAAAAGTTTTAAATTCGAAATGCCGCGGCTTAAGTCATGTACAGAGACGTACTTGAATTACTTTAACCAGTAATTTCTGACATTTTGTGGGGTAAAAAATGTTAATGGAATTTCGATCTTCATTGACCTTTTGATGATTTTTTTTTTCAATTTTTTTTTCTTCAAAATCAAACTTTTTTTTATGTCGCATGTCGTCATTGGTCACTCTGCCGAGTAACCGACCAATCCCTAACCCCACCTCCAACTGTTCAACACCTAGCATTTTTTAAATATTTTTGTAGAGAAAAAAAATGTCACCCGAGAGCAAAATTTAGTTTTGATTTTTTACTCCAAATAATGTCAGGAATCACTGGTTAAAGTAAGTCAAGTACGTCCCTTAACACCCTGTATAGGTAGGTACCTACAATGTTTCACCTGACTTGCGTTACTTTAAATATTGTATTTGCACGAAACCAAGGGTGTAGCTATAGACTAAATCCAAAACGGTCGAGTTTAAATAGTACTTCGTTATGATCAGTAATTTAATAAATAAATCAATGGTCAAAATCCCAATGTTAAAAACTAAAATCGTGAGCTCCGTCATATTGAAAATTTAATTGAAAAATAAGCTGTATAAGAAAAAAAATCTGTTATCTAAACTAATGAAAGAAAATAATGCTTCATAAAGTTAGAGACAAAGCTTTATTACCAAGTGTTAATTACGTACAGAATAAAACATAGTGGTGTCCTTCCAGTTAACTCCAGAATCCTACTTTATTGATATATTTTGAGATGTGACAATATAATTCAATGTGTGATTGAGATTGTAGTCCTCCGGTGAAGAATCAATTATTCGAGTCATACTCCACGAAATTTTACACTACTAAACTAAGGAGAAAATACACACAAGGCGTCAAGAACACACTCCGAGTACAGTATAACCACGCGTACCGGGCGCTGTTCGGCCTACCTTGGCGATGCAGCGCCCCGCAGATGTTAGGGGAAGGAACATGGGGTTCGCTGCTTTGATGCGCCATAGAATAGGCAACCCTACACAAAACATGAAGAATTTACCACAAACCTCCGTAGTACAAGTATTAAATAATATGTTCACCATTTTATTTTATTTTATCTTGTATTTAATTTTGTGTGATCATTTAATGTAATTTAATAGACGTTTACTTGTATATATCAGACAGAGTATTGTACCTACTCACCGCTCTGTTCAGCTGAAATAAACAAACTTTAAGATTATTATTATAATTCAAAATAAAACAATAACTTTGTAATTTGTAAGCATCATTTTAATTTTTTATTTAATTTATAATATATAACTTTGTAAAAACCACTTTTTTGTGTGTTTCACATGTTTCAAAAACAATGTTATCTTCTTCAGGATATGTTAATATAAAGAAAAATAAATGAAAAACAAGTATAGACAAAATAGAATAAACTATAACATAGACAAAATATTAAAAAGTACAGGTGATTAATTGCTTAAAAATCATAAAATAGTTATACAAAATTAAATATAAAAATTATTTAGAGAAAAATAAAATTTGCATCTAGATAATAAAAAACTTTTAAGAACAAATAATTAAAATAATTAGTCTTAATCAAAAAATAAATAATAAGTATTAATAAGAAAATAAATTAAAAAGATGGCTATTTTTAAAAAATGTTTGGTTATTTATAATATTTAAATTACTATTAATGCTTTTTCTAATTTCTAAAATTTCTAAATTATCCAATTGTATGCCCGTAGTGTTAGTGTGTAAAATTTTAAGACCTGTATTAATATCAAAAGAATGACTTGTTTCCAAAATATGGTTAGCAAATTCAGAATAATTATTATTATGTAAACATCTTATTTGTTCCTTAACTCTAATGTTAAAATTTCTAGAAGTTTTTCCAATATAAAAAAAGTTACGATCATTACAAATTAATTTATAAACCCCAGATTTTTATCACCTCTACTTTTTAATATTTTGTAGTTTATTCTAATTTGTCTATACTTGTTTTTCATTTATTTTTCTTTATATTAACACTAGCTGGGTTACCCGGCTTCGCTCAGGAAATCATTTGAGAGTGTTATGGAATGTTTCACAATGATGATCCCGATTCCCTATTCCCGAACATTCCACGACATACTCCGCCACCCCTTCCAGAACATTCTAGAGTTCTATAGAACCTTCTTGAACTTTCCGAAATTTCAAGAGGGCGAAACTTCCAGCCTTTATATCTTCAAAAGCACTCCCTTTATTTAAAAACCTTTTACCTTTTTTCCCGAGAGACAGAGATCGGGTACCTTTTTTCCCGAGGGACAGAGATCTATCACACCTTATATCTCCCTTGATCGTACCGGGACTCGTTTCTGAGTTTTTGCGGTTCGTACCTTTTTTTTTATTTTCTTTTATAATATATAGCTGTTTCCCGGCATGCGTTGTAATGCCATATTCAAATAAATAAAATGTTACTCCTTGCATGTCTTTTCCCGTGCGTTCCCCTCCAGCGTTCCACTTCCACCTTCCCCGCCACCGCTCTCCCGCTCCCCCGTCCCGCCAACCCCCCTGGCACTTCATTACTTGACTCCTTTCCCGCCCGGCCCGTAGCCGAAACTTTTTTCTAATACTAACATTATTAAACTCGTGATATCTTTCTAATTAAATATCCGAATTGAAAAATTCAAAAAGTTAAATAAAGGTATTGAAGCTGTCTTGAATATGAAGTAATTTATTTTGATAAGGATTAACACCAAGATACAAATAAAGAGCCTTTTCAAGCGGCGACATATTAATTAAATTTTTAAAATAAAAGAATACTTATTGTGGCATAATCATAATAGTTAGACATATGCTTTCGCGACCTTTTTTGTAAATAATGATGTGTTCTACAAAGTCGTAGTACATTATTATATTCTATCATCAATAGTTTTCGCAGCGCACGCGATGTAAAGAATATTTTAGGTAATTTTTTTACACCTTGGGTTGCATTATTGGAGTTTTAGTAATGATCCCTAATTATTTTGAAAATATTATATAGCCTATGTCACTCAGGGATAGTGTAGCTTCCCAACAGCGAAAAAATTTTTCAAATCGGTTCAGTAGTTTCAGAGCCTATTCGATGCAAACAAACAAACAAACAAACAAACCTTACCTCTTTATATAGTGTAGTAGAGATATCCTGAAGAAGATAACATTGTTATTGAAACATGTCGATATTGTTTAATAAAAAAGTGGTTTTTACAAAGTTATGTATTATAAATTAAATAATAAATAATGCCACAAAGTTACTTTGCTAAGATTGAAGAAGTCATTTTCATTCTTAATAATATTGCCGAAATTGTTTCGTTACTACCGTAGCCTTTGATCTATGTAAATTTTAGCATATTGCCTTGATGTTTTACTTTGTTTGACTTTATTAGTCGTAGTGTCGTGACCAGGAAGGTAACGCTTTAAGCTCACTTTTCCCTCCCTTGTTTTCACAGAGGCGTCAGTGTTCCGGGGCGAACTTGCCGCCGTATAACTCCAAAGGCATAAGTGCTACTTCGTTAGGTACCGTCACATGCAGCCCCTTTTTATATGGCAGAGATCCGGGATAAACTTGGTGTTATGCTGCTGTGAAAAAAGCTTTAAAAAATACTTTAAAATAGTCCTGAAAACAAGAAAAATGCTAAGAGGGAGCAAAACATTCACGCGCTCTTCACAATTTCCTTCCGGATATGATACCTACTCCACGCAAAACTAATTTAAGAATCTTTTGTGGGCAAAAAACGCTAAATAAAACTCACATTTCAACAACTTCGTAAGTGTAAATGATGGGAAGGCAGTATATATATTCAATGGCTTTCTGTTACAAGTCGCTCTCACTGTTTTCATCGCAAAAATTAAAAATCAACAAAATAGAGTACGCCCGTCAAATGACCCGTGAGTATTTTCTTTATATAAAATCTTTTTAAAACCATCACGGGTTCATACCTAGTGCGAATATTTTCAAATTAAGCATCTAAAAAGTTTTTTCACACGATAAAAATCAATTATAGTATTTTAATCCATATTAAAAATATGCGATTAAAATGAGGGCTGTGTAGTGTGTATCTAATAAATCTAGTATATATTTGGTTTAATAACTGTAAATATCGTGAAAATAGGCTCCATAAGGAAGATATAATGTTTATGTTGTCTGAAGAATTATTATTTGCGTTACTTTGTTTTGTGTTATGTACGAGTATTTGAATTTTATTTTCAATTAGTATTTAAATAATAATGATAGTTACGGAATGTAACAAATTCTTTGTTTAAAACCACTTTATTTTGATTTAAATGTATTTGTTGACCGGTTTCGGTTAATCTTCCTCAGGACAATAAACATATGGTATACAGAGACTGGTTTGTGGATGGATAGGAGGGGGGGGGGGGGGGGGGGGTAAGGGAGGGTGGGGATGGGGGGTTACATAGGGAGAACGGGATTAACTTTAAAACCACATTTTTTTGCACAAAAAATCACATTGCTTTCTTCGATAATAATGATAGTCACATAGACAGCAACCTTGTTCTTTGTTTGATCGGCAGTACATAATATATATTTTTTTATTTATTTGGGAAACCAAGAGTTTAATAATATCAAAGTTACATTAATTGTACAGTTTAAAGGTTTCCACTTAGGTCGTATAATATATAAATTTTATTTATTTATTATAGATAGATACAAAATAAAGTACATATTACATATTAGGAAGTTTTGCCTGTCCAACTAGGAAAGTTTCCCGTTCCAGGACAGACAAAATGAATAAAATGATTTGAAATGTGATAATTAAGAAATATAACATTACAAATAAATTAAATGGGAAGAGGGAGAGGGATTAAGAGGGGAGGGGGGGGGGGGTCTAGTTGAAATGTGGTATGTATACTAATATAATAATATGCATAACAAAAATGGAAGTTCTTAGAAAGGGGGTGGCAATCGATAAGTGTCTAAAGTTGTATATATTTTTATTTGTTTTACCATAAATATTATTTATACACATATATATGTTGAATTACACACATGCTCCGTAACACTACACGATACAAAATACGTGTTTGTGTAGGTTTTCATTTAAATTCAGCATAACCTCGTTCCACCTAATATTAATATAACGGGTAAAGTCATTAATTTCGAATCGGCCTACAATTACAACCCCAGTTGGAATGTAGGAACTATAATATTGTATCATAACAGACATTATCTTATATCCAATGTCCCGAAAATGGTCGTAAATTTCGCCTCCTTCGCTTGGATTTAACATCTAAACAATTAAGGTTACATCGCCGGTTTCTATATCTAAATTGTATAGATCTGTAGATAGCGGTAGGCAGTATATATCCTTGGCTTCATGAAGATATCTGTATCATGTTATATATCATTTTGTAGGTATCTGTAGCAGTCATGCTACGGGGCATGCTTTAATTTAAGCTCAGAATTATTGCAACTATTATTGGCCAATCTCGCATTTGGTCTAAATTCCTCTGTGATTGTAGATTGTACATACGTGAAAACCAGGGACGTGCAACAACCGAAGCATTTTTGAAGTGAAAACTTCTTTAGCACCGTTGTGATTTGAAACTCGATGAAACGGAAACTAAAAAGAGATAAACAAATACATTTATAAGATTTAGCCTGCGAGAAAATGAGAAAGCAATAAAATATTTATTTAATTAACGGTTACTCGGTTCTTATATAATACGATAAATCCACAGTCCCACACAAGTCTCCTTTGGTGTAATGGTATAAAGCGGCCAGACATTTTGCGGACCAAGGATCGAATCCTACGAAATTAAAAAAAAAAAAAAAAATATATATATATATATATATATATATATATATATATAGTTAATAAAATCAGAAACATGAACAGTAATATCAAAAAATTTAAAACTCACCTAAAAAATTATACCGAAAATTTGAACTGAATATAAAAAATAAAACAATTAAACCAATATAATAACACCCCCATACACACAAGCCCTGCTTTTTTATGGGGATAAATCAAATATGTACACATATTATGTAATTAATTATTATATTGAATTTATTGTAATTTATGTATCTTTCTCTGAATAAAAAAAAAATATATATATATATATATATATATATATTATCGACGCAATATTGATTTCATGCACTTTGTTTGGACCCTTTTGATTTCTTAATTTATTTATTTGCTAGTTGGGAGCGTCTCACGTGCGTTGTGCGGCACGTCTTTTGGATTATATTAATTCTCATTGGCATTATTTCATAAGGTGCAACACAGCCTGGTAAATATAGTTCAGAAAATTTGTTTCGGAAAGAAGATTCACTTCCTTTCACGCAGTGGTAATCAATGGTGATGGGCACATTTTATTTGGAATGCACTCCTTGCTTCATTTACGTTAACTTATTTTCTCTCATGACACTCTTTTCTCCGTCCATATCCAAATCATCTAAGCCCTAAGCGTCAATTTGGGAGACAGGTATGGTACCGCCGCGCCGCCTGGAACCATTTATTGGACAACCAACACCTCTGTAATAGGTCACCCCAAATGGTTGGCTACGTTTCGTGACTTAGCAGGAATGCCCGGGTAAATGGGGTGAGGTTTTTCCGGATCTTGGCGGCGGATACGTCTGCCCACCACAGGCCAGATTGGGAGAGACTGGTTGATGGAGACCTTTTGACCCCTCTAACAGGACTCTCTCGGATCATCGGCTTGCACACAATGGGAGAGATATATTCAAAAGTCCGTCACTCCTGGACACACTGAACCCTGGGTTCCTATCCATCCCCAAAACTTTTTCCTTCCCAAAAATTTCTCTCATTATTTTCTTAAAAATACCCTCCACACAGTATCCCCTTAGATGACACAGGCCCTGAGGGCAATTCTTTTCCTGATAGCCTCTTGTGTGGAGCTTAAGTAAAAAAGCGTCCCTTTCTTGATCTTTTTAATGTCCATGCAAAATGTTTAAAAGTCTAGGCACGCCCCTGATTCCCACACATCTGTATGATATTTAATAAAACAGTGTACCCAATATAATCGCTAATCACTGGTACCAGTGTCGACCAGTTACCCTAAAATATATGTCAGTTATTTCCAACACTTTATCTTATTATCTTTATGAAACTTGACCTAATAATTATCATGAACTGTACAAGGAATTAAAATTAATTAATTAAATGTGTTACATGTTAGTGACCTCGGGAAGTGATCTAATATTAACTGGAATGTGGAGTATTTTCTAAAATCAGTTTCCTACAGGAAGCTAATACCTTTACAATTCCAAAAAATCATTTTTCGATACTCTGAAAACTTTAAATGTAAATAAATGGCAACTTACTAAATTAGAAATTAAACTAGTAGAAAATGGTAATTTTGTGGCAAAACATTCTTCAAATTGAAATTAAAACATGAATTTGTGAAAAACTGCTTTATATGAATTAAAAGTTACTTTAAAGTTTAATTTAAAGTTTAACCAGTAAATAAATATCATGCCAAAGTCAGAATAACAGAATAGTATGTATGCAAAGTTATATGAATGTGAATGTAGCAATGAGTGTGTATCGAGGCGGAGTTGTGTGGCGGTCTACCCTCTCTGCCTACCCCTGCGAAGAAACAACATGATCCATGCTTAATTATTGTAAAATCAATGTTTAAAAATAAAAATATTTATTTGTAAAAAGTATTTACTATTTTCCTGAATGGTGGGTATTTCCGAAACTGGTCGATAAATATGAAAAATGAAAGTGGTTTAGAACAAATTAATGTGTAAAAAAGAAAATTTTTAATTTTCTAAACCTTAACTCCCACTTTCTCCCACTTTCATTATTCTAATAAATTTTACAAGCTTCCCTTATACGAAATAGAAAACATTTAAATATCAGTACCTATCTATCCCCATTTCATTACCACGAAAGCTTGCCATTTTCCAATAAGTACCTATCTATCCCTATTTCATTGCCACGAAAGCTAGTCATTTTCTAATAAGTACCTATCTATCCCTATTTCATTACCACGAATGCTTGTCATTTTCCAGTAAGTACCTATCTATACCTATATCATTACCGCGAAAGCTTGAAATTTTCAATAAGTACCTGTCCATCCATATTTCATTACCACGAAAGTTTCTCATTTTCCTATAAGTACCTATCTATCCCTACCTCATTTACACGAAAGCTTTGTCATTTTCCAATAAGTACCTATCTATCCCTATTTCATTACCTCGAATGCTTCTCACTTTGCAATAATTACCTCTCTATCCCTATTTTCAAAATAAAAATCAAAATCAAAAAATATTCATTGTACAAATAAAAAAATTTCAATACCTCGAATGCTTGTCATTTTGCAACAAGTACCTGTCTATTCCTATTTCATTACCTCGAATGTTGGTCATTTTGCATAAATTACGTACCTATCCTTATTTCATTACCACGAATGCTTGTCATTTTGCAATAAGTACCCACCTGTCCCTATTTTATTACCTCGAATGCTTGTCATTTTGCAATAAGTACCTACCTGTCCCTATTTCAT
This sequence comes from Limnephilus lunatus, assembly GCA_917563855.2. Classification (NCBI taxonomy): domain Eukaryota; kingdom Metazoa; phylum Arthropoda; class Insecta; order Trichoptera; family Limnephilidae; genus Limnephilus; species Limnephilus lunatus. Next base: position 60,981,516 of record OU830601.1, read on the forward strand.
TACCTCGAATGGTTGTCATTTAGCAATAAGTACCTACATATCCCTATTTTATTACCTGAAATGCTTGTCATACCTACCTATCCATTATCCATCCCTATTTTATTACTTCGAAAGATTTTCATTTCACAAACAATATAATAATCAATAGAGAGACAAAATTTAAATTTGAGTTGTCGAGCAATAAAATTAGATAAAGCAATATAAACAATCCCTCCAATCTCCTCTCCAATTATCAGGGGATGTATAGTATTAATATCACCGAAAAATCTATAAAAAAAACAAGGGGATGAATACTTTTGTGTTGCGATAAAATGGAGGTAAAAATTATATTAAAGTAAAAGTTAAAGGAAAGATCACGTTCATTTAAAGCTCGCTGAATGATTAAACTCGTATAACTAGCCTTCTACATTCGCGTAGAGCGAGCTTATCACATCCAAAGCGCTTTCAGCTTTCACGCTAAACTTTCAGAGCGAATCAACAATGCAAGTCTTAATTGCTTTTTCTAAGTCTACTTTGGATCCTACCGGGGGACTATTCAAGAGCTGACGAGGATTTGTTATTTCTCTTATTTAATTATTTCATTTTCAGAATTAATGAATGCTAGAACGTATTTCGTATTGTGTTTGAAAACTACGCTCACATTTTTTCACATGTCTGAAGTTCGGAATGCACTCTATACACCGTTTGTGAGTGTAGTTTTACCATAATCTTAAACCTTATCGTTTTACCTTGTTATATTCGGGTAGAGGATCTAGAGCAGTGGTTCCCAAAGTGGTCCCTACGGACCTCCAGGGGTCTTCAGGATCATTCAGGGGGTCCGTGGAAAATTAAAATTGAGTCAAGGGTTCCTGAACAACGTCAGCGGGTCCGCGAAAGGTTTAATAAAATATTAAAAATGTGATGCGTTCGTGAAGTGCATACAACAAATTTCCTAGTCTTTAGGACAAAAAGAAGTATAATTTTTTACATTTTTTATGTTATTGTTATTGTTGCATGAATAATAATATAAATTAAAGTGTAAAATCTGCGTTTGTTGCAAAACTTTTGTTGTCCAAACAAAACTTGGGAAGAGGAGAATGTTTTCAGTTTCCAAATCTTTAAAAATTGCGAAATAGAGACAAAGATTTGTTTGCTGATTTTCAACACTTGACCTTATTTGGCCCACAGCCCACTTTGACAACATTTTTTTTTCTAGAGCCCTCAATTTTTTGAAATTACCATCTGTCACAAATCTGAAACAGAGTTGCCAGGATTATATTTACCACAACTTGTTAACTTGCCTTGGGAATCATTTATTTGATAACCAACACCTCTGCAATAGGTAACCCCAAGTAGTTCGTTATGTTTGCGTGACTTAGCAGGGGTGCCCGGGTTCATTGCGTGAGGTGTGACCAGATCTCGGCGGCGGTCGTGCCTGTCCACCAGCTGCGTGGCGAGCCGGATCAATCAGAAAATAAAGTTTAATCACTGTACTGTATTTTCTAAATGTTTATAATCTACGCAACAAGGGGACGAATTTACACGTTAATGAATAGAGCTCCCTCTCCTTTTCTCTGTCCAACATTTATTATTAGTTTCGCAAAAGATTAAAAAATCACTCCTGCCAGGATTCAGTTCCGAGAACAGTTTTCTCTCGCAAACCGAGAAAGAGTACACTTTTATTAGGAAATAAGTTGTCAAAGAAAATGATATTTAATTTAATGACTTAAATGTCGTTCTTTTGTAGAATATGAATTCTTCGCAAGTATAAAAACCAAATAGGCTTAATTATTGAATTATTTTGATTAATTCCTGTCAATTTCGTTTAATCAATGTTCACCGTCGTAATTATTATCATAGGTAACTATTTTGCAGCACGTCAATACGGTCCATTATGCAAATAATGTAGCAATTAAAAAGAACAATACCACGATTGAGCGGCAAATGTAACATTTAAAGTGGTCGACGCTCAAATAATAATGTTAAAGAGTGTATAATGTGAGTGTATTAAAAGATAGCATGAATATAGGCGTCAATCCTACAAATTAAATTAAAAGAGTTATCAAGTTAAATAATATAAAAGTTAATTGCAAATACTAAGTTAAATATATTAAAGTTATTTGTAAGGTAAAGACTTTATTGATTGTAAATATCTCAGGGTATGTACGAATTTCGAAGAGAATTCGTAAGTTGAATTATAAATGTCACATAGTAATAAAATGTTTTAATGTGACGGCCAGCGTGGTCTAGTGGTAAGGCTCTTGACTCGCATATAGTATATTTGCGGCACGTTCCAGAATGGAAGATACTCTTAGAATCGCCCCGGTGTAAGACCACCATTCAGAATTGAAACGTTGTTTGAAATGGCTTTAGCCGTGTTTGATGACTAGATGTGAATAGCCAGGTACTCCCCCACCTTCCTCTTCCCTCCTCACTACCTTCAGCCTCACAACATACCCCAAATGGGGATGCCATAGTCTCACTGGCTCCAGACGGGAGCAGTTGAGACTCTTGTGCGGTATTCGCAGTAAAAAAAAATATACTTATAATGAAGAGACTTTGAAGATGTAACGTAGTAATTATTTTAAGAAGACGTAGTAATTAAATAAAAATTAGTGTTGGATGTTGTGTGTTGTGATTGTCCTATTTAATATTTAACATCATTTAGCACTGAACACTTTTAATTTTCTCATTTACTTAATCTCGATGTGTAGAGCCTCTTACCTTAAACTTTCACGTAAATGCCACCTCTCACATTATATTGCAATGAATATTGTGTCTATAATCGGTTTTGTTTATTTTTGTCTATAAATAACGTCATTGATAAATAAGCTTGTTGACGATTGCAATGTCATTCTCTTTTCTCATTTTTCTCGATTAAATTAAGTTCTCGATTTAACTACAAATCGCCAGTTAATCATTCAGAATCACTCTCTCTCTGTAAATTTATTCACTGAATAAACCAAAGTTTACAACAATACCCAGTAAAAAATAAGTGTTTTACTTACAAAAGGATAACCTCTCAAACATTTCAATCTCTATCAAACTACTCGCCAACCTTGGTGTGGAAACGCAGGAAGTCATCAAAAGCAGCGCAGTTTACGCCTGACTGCAGACTTCTTGAAATCACGACCTGGGACGCTACGCAATTAGATCGTAAAAAATATAGACTATGGCGAATCTGTCAGGCACCATGTCTTTTATACATCACGATTAAGTATTTAATAAAAAGAAGGGTAAATATGCATTTGGTCCACCTCACGAATAATACGGAACGTTTTTGTTGTCGAAGTTTGATGCACGGATAATAGGTACATAATACGGAAATTTCCTTTTTTAGGTTGAGGTTAAACTGCAAAAGCTGCAAGTCATCATAATTTAAAAAAACATCCCAGGTTTTGAATAGTTTTTTTGGCTCCTAGCGGGTTCGTGTAATTATGATTGCTTGTCTATGAAATAAAAACGGTAAATGCAAAATGGCGTTACCGCGTAAGCGAATTATATTTTTCAAAATTAAAATGTCAAATGCATATGTTTTGTCTCCCGCGACATAAATACTCACTTTTCGTGATAATAAAGCTAAATCTAATTGTTTGAATAAAAAATATTCCATATTAACAAGCAAGCGGAGTAAGACGTAAATAATAATAGAAGTTATTGGTAAACAATGATTGAAATATCTATTAATATAAATTGATTTGGATTGAATTACGGTTACAATGATTCCGCTATTGTTAAGAGGAGTCGTCGCACGGCCGTCTTTTAGGCCTGTCAGATTCCAACTTGTTCCAACTGAAGTAAGCAGCGTGGCCAGCATCTCGGCTGACTATCGAATTGTGGCTTTTGAGATGTGCGCATGAATAAATTTATTTGGTGTAATCACTGGGAACGGGGATAAATGATTTAATTCGCGAAATCATCCGTTACATTTTATCCCCCTTCATGAAAAAAAATCCAATTGGAATTGAACAGGACCTCCTGGCGCCTACCAGCCGCCAAGAATATTGCTGATTACCTGCCATGATAATGCAGGGCGAGGTTGTCATTGCCACCTTAAACCATTGAAAATCAGTTCATTGGGTGTCTTCTCCGTCCTGAAGGCTGCGAACAGTAATTTAATTCTTCGTTAAAGTACGTTGGTGATCTTGACTTGTTGAAAATATGGTCTGAGGTATGACTGGAAGCTGCAAACACTAGCTAAAATCTTCGATGAAGTCCATAGTGCCGCTTCAGCATACCATTGAGCATTCTTTAAAGATCTCTGTTTCTATACTGTCTAAATTTTGGTTTTCAAGCAAAAAGAACACGAGAAAGAGATTTATGAAACAAGTTAATTAACAAAAATATCATATAAGTTAATAATTAAAAATTTGAATGCTTTTTGAAAAATAATGTAATAATGTCCCAATATGCATTTTTTACAACAAATACAATAATTATTACATTTTCACAGTGTACAAATTAGTTGACAGAGTAAAGTTATTCTTATTGATGTCTGATGATATTCTGATGTCTCGTTAATAAATTAAATTGTATAATATGTAATTAAATATTTGTAAAAAGCATTAACTTTGTGGCTCGCCATAATTTACAATAAAACACATATAAATTTGTTGTAGACCACTTTAATTTTATAAACACTCTACCGGTTTCGGAAGCACCCTTTCTTCGTCAGGAGAATATTGAAATACCGGTAGAGTGTTTATAAAATAAAAGTGGTCTATAACAAAGTTATGTGTTTTTATTGTATATGTAATTGTTTAAATGTTATGCTTTTATTTAAAAAAAAATAGTAAGTCTGTTTTAGGTACATTAAATAATACAAAAAAGATCAGATTACAATATTGTTAATTACCTGAATTATCAATTTTAGAACTATTAAAAATATTATAATCATTCCTTCCTATGCAATATTCCATACAATAATATATTTTGCAAGATTGCATCCCGAAATACATATTATCTACACTATTTTTAGGTTGTACAGTCCAAGAATAATAATAATGGGTACCGCCGCCCCAAGAACCATTTATTGGATAAACAAAACCTCTGCCAAGTGGTTAGCTGCGTTTGGTGACTTAGCAGGGGTGCCCGGATTCATGAGGTGAGGTTCATTGGGTCTTGGCGGCAGATGCATCTCCTCACTTACTGCGTAGCGGGCCGGATCGAGAGAGGCTGGGGGGGCAATTTGACCTCTTCAGTCAGACTCTCTCGACTCATCCCCTTGCACCGCAGTTGGAGGGATGGATTCATCCGTACCTCACACTTGGACGCACTGACCACTAGATTCCTGATACATTTTCCTTCCCAGAACTTACTCTCATTTTCTCTTAATTTCCTAAAAAAAAACTCCACACAACTTCCTTTAAGATAACATAGGTACTGATGGAAATTATTTTCCTCAGGGCTTCCCGTGTGCAGCTAATAAAAAAAATACATTAAAAAAAGAGTTGGTAGCGCGGTTGATTTCGATCACAGAGGAAGAAGTTTCAAAACTGTTAAACCAAAAAATAATTTGTGTTTAAGTTTTAAACTACTTTTGAAAATAGATAAAGATTATAGAAAAAAAATACTTTGTTTTTAATGGGTTTGATTTTTTAATTTAAAAATTTGTTTCAATCGTTTCATCTCTACACACACATATATATAAACATATGTCAGTCATGTCAATAGTAATACAATTATTGTGGGTCCATTGCAGACGGAACTAATGGCAATATTATTGGGTGATTAATTTAAATGACAGCGCCTAATTGGACCGTAAGGGTTTAGGTCCCTAACTACTAACGACTAATACGAAATAACTCTAAACAATGCACTGTGCTATTTACTCTCACTGCGTTTACTTCATTTTATTATTTAATTGATGTTTTATGTTTATTTTTGGCCTACCTATTACTTTTTTTAAAGTGAAAACTTCTTTAACACCGTTGTGATTTGAAACTCGATGAAACGGAAGCGAGTGACACTAAAAAGAGACAAACACATACATTTATAGGATTTAGCCTGCGGGCGAATGAGATGGCATTAAAATATTTATTTATTTCACGGGTACTCGGTTCCAATATAATATGATAAATCCACAGTCCCATGCAAGACTCCTTTAGTCTAGTGGTATAAGCCTTAGTGGCCAGACATTCAGCGAACCAAGGGTCGAAAACTAAGAAATATTTATATTTTTTTGTAAAATCAATATCCAATCATCAAACCACTCCAAAATGAACATGCAAAGAAAACACAAAAGAAATCGATATCTAGCCACCCCGAAGAAGAAAACACAAATAATAATAAGGTGACTAAATGTATTGGAAAAGATGCACTGGAATTCGGCGAGGAAAAAATCATCCTTCCCATTGATATAAAAAAGAGTGCATCGTAGTCTCCCCACTCTTGTCTATTTTACTTTTCTGGAGGTTTCGCTTCTATTGCGTGTGAATCGCACACTCTAATTTTTAATTTTATTTATATTTTTCTCTTTAAATGTATAAGTTGTATATATCTCTTGTAATATGGCAGACTGGGATTGCGCTATCCTTCATGTTGGATTGAAAACTTAAATAAAATAAATAAATAGGTACGCAGAACAAAAAATAATCAATTAAAATTTTAAAATAAAATCTGGGAACTGGGAATCGAACCCTGAATCTCTCATCTTACCGGACAAGCGCCTTACCTACGAGACCCTCTTGTTTTTAAATCATATTTGTCAGTCTCATATTTCAAATTTTAGAATTAACAATGTGTTCATGATAATTTTTTTCCCATATTATTGGCAGCTACCTTTTTAATTGGAAACAAGAAGAACTGGTTTGCAACCTAGATAGTGTCTCGGATAAATATAACCGATTTTATTTTATAGGGACACCTATCATAAAATGCCTTAGTAGCCGAATTTGTAATGGTTAAATTTTCAAACAAATTTTTTTAATATACAATAGACATTTCAAATCACATAATCATGCAGTAAAATAAATAAATAAATTATCTGGGAAAGCTATGTTTCAGAATTTTAATTTTAGTTTAAATGAAATCATTTAAAAAAAGTTTTGTGATGAAAATACTTCAGTTTTTCTATTTATTTTCGGTCTTATAAACATATATTTAAGATTTTTTTTACATTCTTATTTTGCTTAGACGTGTTGTGATGAAAATATTTCAGTTTTTCTATTTATTTACAGTCTTACAAACATATATTTAAGATTTTTTTACATTCTTATTTTGCTTAGACATTATTGAAAAATTATAAATACTTATGATCAAAAAATGATTACAAAAAGTATATAATTTTAATAGATTTATCATCACGCCTTTCAGCATTTTTGAATGGAAGTATAAATTAAAGCAAATTTAGAATGAAATAAAATCGATATTGAGCTATTGTTTTAAAAAAACTGGTACAGAGAATAATTGATATTTCTCATTGAAACCGACCTTTACGATCGTGAGAACATCTTTCAACGAAATATAAAGGACTAAAGTATTCATGGGGCGAATTCTTCTGGGAGGTTAGCAACAAGAATGTTTTATGTAAAACTCTCGACTCGCAATCCGAAGGTAGCGGGTTCGAACCCGGCTTGTGCAATTAAATTTTAAACAATTTGTGTTATTTCTATATTAATTAATGAAACATAATATAAAGTGTATTTGCGGCACGTTCCAGAGTGGAACATACTCTCAGAATCGCCCTGGTGTAACACCATAATTCAGAATTGAAACGTTGCTTGAAATGACTTTAGCCTATTTGGTAACTAGATCAGAATTGCCAGATACTTCCCTACCTTCCTCTTCACCATCTATTTCCTCTCCCATTACCTTCAGCCTCACAACATTCCTCAATAGGGGATGTCACAGTCTCACTAGACCCAGAGGGGAGCAGTTGGGACTCTTGTGCGGTATTCACATAAAAAAATCATTGATAAATAATTTACTCCTTGATAACTATTTTCTAAACAGGAAACGTCCGTCGAATGTTGAAAACATGTGCATTAACATTTTTATTTTTGGTACTGATAATTCGTCGTGAAATCCCATTATAATGATACGTAATAAATTGAAACACTTAATTATTTTCCACTGTTTTATTTTATTTATTTCTGACCATTACCGGTTTCAGCCTGTCGAAGGTGTATTCATATATCAACCTTTGCCAACAGTATTATTGTACTATTGATTATTTTTATGTCTCAAATGGTTATTTTTTATCATTTAGGAAAAATAATTAAAAAATTTAAAAATAACACAAAAAAATGCTAACAGATCCCAGACCTACTGCCGAAACGGGAACTGTTTTGCGGTGATTATGGCGGAAAAAAGGATAAATACTAAGAGGAAAAGCAGAAAAAAGACGCGATAGAGAAGACTCCAAACTATTGAAAAACAAAAACATTATTTGTTTTAAATATGTTAACGGAAAAGTTCGCGTTAATTTAAAGTTCATAGTTAAAGTTCGCGTTTTTCAGAACACGCTTAAAATTTCAACGATCACAGACAGTTTTTGAAATACGAGCATTTGCAGAAATAAGATGATAGATATAAAATGGACTCAATTTAAAATATTTCCAACTGAATGACAATTGAAAAAAATAAGATATTTTTTACTAGTGACACGTTATCAAAGTATTCTGTATCAATACACATTAGTGTGCGTGTGAGAGCTTTCTATGCGAAGATAAAAGTATTGTGTATCAAATATGCATAAGTGTGCGTGTGAGAGCTTTCTATCCGAAGATAAAAGATCGCTTTGGTCATTATATTAATGCAAGTACATGTATTCAATTTCGGCATACAACTGTTGGGCGTTTGGCAACGCAAACACCGTAAGCAGTTGTTTACTGTCATACTTTAGAAAGAATATCTTTTGAAGATTGGTACAAAGAAATTTACAAAGTTTCAAAACTGAAAAAACTCACAAGCTGTTCACACTGATAAATTGACACCCTTTCTTTAGGTTCAGCGATTTGACAAATTCTGTTAAATAAATGAAGATCCAACCCTATCCCATTACGCCCCCTCCACCCCGTTGTAGTAAGTATAATAATTTTACTGTGGTAAAGGTGGCGATTTTTTCAATACGGTGAAGAAACACTGCGTTAGAGCATAGAGCACAGAGTTATGTCATCTAACTAAAGATTAAGACTAAGATTTCATGGCCCGTGTTAACCATAGTATACAGCCTTGTGCAGGGAGCTCATTCATACCCCCGCCCCCAGGGATATTATATTTTAAGTGACCTCGGAAACTTCATAATCAGCATTTTCACGAACCACGCTTCTCCTATTCCCAAGGTGGAAAAACGTATGTTTTTCTGAGGGTACCTGTCGGTTAATATTTCCTTTGACTGTGGATCTACCGGGGCTGGGTTGCGTATTTCCAAAACCTATTACGGGTTCAGTTCAATTTAAATTTTAAATACACCTCCATACTGGTTATTTTTTATCATTTTGCAAAAACAAAAATTCTTCTAAAATCTACATAAAATAATCTTTTTAATTTGTTTATTAAGCATTAATAATTTTATTTCGAAATATTTTAATTTTAATATTATTCCCATATTTATATTGTAAATACACCTCCATAATTTCGATATTTGTTTTGGGGTATTATGCCGTGTTGCGCTACCTTCTTCTCACATCACATATGTCGGATCTGCCCTAATGATGGACACTTCAACGCTACCCGAAACGTTGGCTAAAGAAGGAGAAACTATATAATAATTTTATTTCTATATATTAAAACTTTGACATTGAAAATGTAAATTGGACAGATATAGTTTTGGAAATACGCGGCCGGGTTGCGATATTTTGAATTGGTAATCAGTATAATCACCTTTTCTTAGGACCTGCCGGGTCCACGAGTGCTGGTTGGTCCTGGCCGGGACTCTGTAGTGTGTAGGCGTGAAATAAAAAAAATTCATTAATAAAACAAAATTTTGATAAATATCCACTACTGAGACCGTGAAAAATATTTAAAGGAAAAAGTCATTTTGCTCGTATCTACTTATATTAGAAATAGGATGAATTAATAAATCTAAAACAATTTATTTACGAGTTCCATAAGAGTTTACTTTTCATAAATATTCTCATTTTAAATTTTTTTAGATATAAATAATATGCACTGGCAAATCACTATTACAATTTTTATTACTATTACAAAAAGTATTATGGAAACTTTCGTAAATAAACATAATGCGTACATTACAAAAACATTAGTATGGACTATATTTTTTAAGCCGTTGAAAGAGTTCGTCATTTCTTATTTAATTCTCTTCCAATCAATTGCAATGAACATTGCAATGAACATTAAACACTCATGGAAATTCCGAAAGGTTGGAGGGGAACGATGGGGAGAAGGTAGGGTACATGGGAGGGAGATGCGGTAGGGGGGAAACGTGGAAGGTGGAAGGGTAACGAGGAAGGGGATGGGGTGCGGAAGGATAACGGAGGAGGGAACGTAGTTGAGTAGGTATTTCGTATACTTTAGCGGTAGGGGTGGAGAGAAACTGGAAAGTGGCAGGTGTGGAGGGGGAAGGTAAGGAAGGTGGAAGGGGAACGCGGGAGGGAAAGGTGACGCGGGTGGGAAAGGGGACGCATGTTAAGAGGAATATAAACGCTAGGAATATTTCGATTCTCATGCCTGCAAAATTTAAAATCGAGCGTCTTATTTGCGCGAGGCAAGTAAGCGAAAAAGTTTTTTTTAATTTATTCTGTCCATAAGTTTATAAGAATGAAAAAAAGTTAGAACATAGAAAACCGAAAGGGGTTTTTAAAAAAAAATGTTTCTTGTATTAATTCATAGTTAAGTCTTGAAAAAACATTTTTTAGTGATTTACGCTTATATTTTTTGTTACGTAAATAATAATTTTATTGTTATGGGCCACTAGCATCACATTTTAAAAAAAAATTCCGGTTTAGAGCAAATATTCTAATACAAGACATTTTGTATTTTTTTTTTAAATCGTATTTTTGAAACCCTTGCGATTTTTTCAAAATTTCAATCCGACAAATCAGTCCATTTTTTATAAACCGGAAAGACGGACATAATTTTATGGGTGCGAAAAAACGATAATTGCGTAGCCGAAAATCATTTAATAAAAAACAACGTTTTCCACACGAATAACAATAAATTGTAAGGGGTTCTCTTCGTAACATCTGTAAAAACACCGCCATCTTTATAAAAAAATCAAACCAAAGGATAAGTTCGCATAGAACAAACAATAAATCTAGTGAACGTTAAACGCAAATTCGCCGGAAATCAAAGTGTTGCCTTATAAAAAAAAATAATCAGTGTGGAATTTTACAAAATTAAGGCAACATAATCGGAGAATTTTCATGTAGTGACGTCACGAGCTCAAATAATGGATTTATTCATTTAAAAATAAAAACTATATATTTCTAAAATTTTTTAGTAACATTTTCGTAATCTTATTAAAAAAAATCTATCCTCACGATTTTTTCCAAGTCGTTATGAAATCCATGCAAGTGGCCTATTCCGATATATAGAAAATCTTCAATTTATCCGAGGCTTATTTTTTGATGTTCATACTGCAAGCCAATTCGTCGTAAAGATTAATCTAAATAGTATCTAAATAGGATTTCACGTATAACTTTTACCTTAAAGGACTTGCAGTGGAGGGGCGACGGAGGGGTGGGAGATGAGAGGAGCAGGGGAAGGGATTTCAAAGGAGACATAGTAGCGGTAGGAGGTAAATTTGGTATATCCAAGCTTCAAAACAAAAATTTGTTCCCGTGAATCCAAAAGCACGATAATAAACCGAATTAGAAACACAAAACGCATTTTCTTTGAGTCGCCTTGAAACGCAGGCCGGGCACTCGCTAGTACTGAAATAAATATTTACGCTAGTACGCTCCTCCAAGATACAGTTATTCACATAGTGTACTTTATTTCACGTGAAACGTGCATGCACTGGCATGCACGTCGAATTAATACAAAACAGGGCATATTTCACCCACATTCTGTATTTCGAATGCATATTTTTATAAATTCCATAGTCTTCGACCTCTGGTCCGCATGTAAATGGCAAGGGAATGTGCATCATTTTATTTTGTCGACCAAACTTTGTGTTTAAGCCCGTTTGAGCCCATATTTTAGTTAGATAGTCCAGAACCGGACCGGGCGCCGGCAGTTCTATGGATATTTATGGGGAAATAAGGCCCTTCGGTCGTAACTGCTCGACCGCGGCGGAATTTCCGCTACATATTTTATTTTTGCAAAAAGAAGAAGCATATTATGCGCGCCGCGCACGGGCGCTGCATAAGTTTCCTGCTTATAGCTGGATAGCGGTTAAATAGGTTAAGTGAATTATGTTTGTGTTCCGAAAGTGGGTTATTAATTAATTAACTTGCTGAAATAATGAGGATTTTGTTTGCCGATTTGGAAGAGTGAGTTTCAGAACAAATTGCTTTATAATAATAAGCGAAGTTTTCGTTATTAGTTGAAAATCAAGCAACGTAAATTTTGTGCTAATTTTTATAACAGTATTTGATTTTTTAAATTATCAATCATGTCTCACCTCTCCCAGATCGCCCTATGCTTTTATTGGAATTTTGGATTTGGGTTAACCGTAAAGCTCTACGTCATATATGCGTAGAAATCATACTACCTACGAATAATAATCATAATTGGATAATTTGTAGAGCGCCGTTTTTATGAAAAATCGCCTCAAAGGCGCTGTACAATTTTTCACGAATTCTTAGGCTCTGTCTAATTTTATTATTTACAAATAGATACCGAAAACATACTTAATTATTATTTTTAATTGGTAAACTAATGTTTAAGACAAGATTTTTTATGCATAACACAAAGGTTAACAATTATTATAAGCAATAATTATTAGCCCGAAACACTCATCAACATTGAAAAAAATCTCCCGAGAAAAGATAAATGTCGCCGACGGGACTTGAACTCGCGTCCTTCTGATATCCGGTCAACTGCTCTACCAACTGAGCTACGTCGGCTTATCTCCCACCCGCCAAATAATTCAATATATACTAGTGTTTCATTCAACAATTACTGCTAATTAAGTTGGTTGTTTTCAGGTGAAAAATGTAATAAGCAGCAATTGTTGAATGAAACACTAGTATATATTGAATTACTTGGCGGGTGGGAGATAAGCCGACGTAGCTCAGTTGGTAGAGCAGTTGACCGGATATCAGAAGGACGCGGATTCAAGTCCCGTCGGCGGCATTTATCTTTTCTCGGGAGATTTTTTCAATGCTGATGAGTGTTTTAGGCTAATAATTATTGCTTAAAATAATTGAAAACATACTTACCTGGCTTTCGTGAACTCCTCATAAACACAATGTTAGAAAGATAAGTTTTTAGATTTTCACGGCCAAAAGCATTTTCGTTGTTAGTTTTTGGGGTGTTATGCCGTGTTGCACTACCTCCTTCTATAGCCGACGTTTCGACATATCGTCGGATCTACCGGATGTGCCCTGATGATGGACACTGCAACGCTGTCCGAAACGTCGGCTAACGAAGGAGGTAGCGCAACACGGCATAACACCCCAAAAACTAACAACGAAAAAAACAATGATAGAAAGTTTATGCTTGGAGAAAATACGACTTTGCAGGCAGAAGCAAAACACTCGACGTTGCGTGATATTACATTTGCTACACTCATATTTTGGGAGGCTGGTATGGGTACCGCCGCCCGGGGAACCATTTATTGTACAACCAACACCTCTGCCACAGGTAACCCCAAATGATTCGCTACGTTTGGTGATTTAGCAGGGTTGCCCGGGTTCAGGTTTGTCAAGGTCTTGGCGGCCGATGTGCCGGATCAAGAGAGGCTGGTTGAGGAGGTCTTTTGATCTCTCCAGCCAGAATCCCTTGACCCATTGCCTTGAACTGCAGTTGAAGGGATGGATTCATACTCCGTTATTCCTGGACACACTGACCTCCAGATTCCTACCCACCCCATATACCTATTTCATTCCCAGAATTTCCTGTTCTTCCTTTCCTTAAAAAAACTCTCCACACTGCATACTCTAAGATGTTATAGGTCCTGAGGGAAATTATTTTCCTCAGGGCCTCCTGTGTGGAGCAATTGTAAAGAAAAAAATACTGTTGATATTTCATTTATGAGAAGATTATTGGCAAGAGTAGATTTGATATATATTTTGAAAGAATATTCTTAACCCCTAGGGCTAACGTGGTAGGTTTTCTGAACTACTCAAATAGGACTCGTAGAAATCATTGTGTCTTCCTTATTACCATGGTTAGAATATGATATAAACGGTGATAGAAAGAGAAAACACCACGCTTTATATTCAAATCTAAAAGGTAACCACAACATAATTAAAATGTACATCTTTATAAAACCAAAGTTTTTGGTTTTTTTAAATTAATTATTTTTGATGATAACGTTATAATATATAATAATAATTAAGTCGACGATAACGTTTATAATGCATGTGTGTTTTTTTTATAAGGTGAGCCATTTTTAAAATTTTTTTACGTTTGCATGAAAAAAAAAAAATTATTTCGAAAATTATATGTTTACTTTGAATTATGCAATTTGAAAGTGTATGTATTTCATCACCTTTCAAAATAGTTTTTAGTTTTCGGATGCGTTTAGAAATATTCCATATATTTGGATTTTATTGAAAAGTGGAAATATTTTGTCCTTCCGACAAAATAGGCCCAAGGCCTGGGGGTTAAGACTGAAATGTAATTATTTGGTTTAGTTATAAATACGGTTTTTATGTAATACGGTATAAATTTAAACGTAATAGGTACACTTTAAGAGAATCGAACCTTCAGCCTAGAGTAAATAGTCTATTTTAATCGTCATTTAACAGTTTTCCAACTAACAAACCGTCTCGGTCTATTACGTTTACTTTAATGTATAGGAGAGTTGCTTCCAATTCCTTCTAAGAATTACTCTGTCTGCATTATAAATTGTGAGCATGAGGTGTGTAAATTCCCCAAGCTCTCTGGGCTTAATACCCAATATACGATTAGGAAATCCTAAAATGAAATTCTACCTGCGCGAACAAATATATCACAAAGGAACAGAGCAGTCTTACACTCCAAGAAAAATAACAAATTCACCAACCTTGATTATGCAATTCTCTGCAGCTCGGGAGGCCTCCAAATCTCTGATCAATAAGTGTAATCCTTTTGTCTTGAATCGCGCAAGTAATTAGTTGTCCATTACAACATGTTCAATTTCACAATTAGTCTGTTGTCAACATTTTATACAACAGAAATCAGTTTCTTGTCAATGTTACAAAGAGGAATTTTCCATAATGAAAAAAATAACAATATCCAAACAAACGCACAATGACAGTTTTTTTATTTGCTCTATTTTTGAAAATCAATCCATTTCAGGTTCCTTGTTAATTTCAAAGAGCGAGTAACTACCGTTCCCTGTGATAAAAATATATTAAAATATTTTTTCGAACAAACAATAAAAAACAAATTATAATGCTTAACCATGCTCCCCGCCTTGGAAGTTCGCAGAACTTTCAAAAAAAAAAAATCAACGAATATGAAAACAAGTAAAGATCAAATCAATAAATAGAAACTTATCTTGGCTAAGTCAGAAACAATTAGATCATAATAGAATATTAACATAAAATAAAATAAAATAAAGACAAAATTATTGCGTTGGGATGGGATATAATTTAACAACAGGACGTTTAAAGAGTCCATATCTAGTCTTTACCGTCGCAACGCGAATGATTTTATCAGTACCAGGATGAACATCCGTGATTACGCCTAAAGGCCAATTTAACGGAGGCGAATCCTCCTGTCCCATAAGTACGACAGTTCCAACCTTAATAGGATGGTCAGTGGTAGCCCACTTCTGCCTGACTTGCAACGTATGCAGATATTCCAAACGCCACTTCTTCCAGAAGGATTGAACCATGCCGTCCAATAATTGCTTGCGCTGAGCAAAGTTTATTTTAGCGTCTGTCAAAACAGAAGCAGGTAAATACTGTAAAGGAGTCGACATTAAAAAATGTGCAGGCGTAATAACTTCCGGATAGGGTTCGGAAGACGCGATTGTGAGTGGGCGCGAGTTCATTATACACTCTATTTGAACCAGAACGGTCTGTAGTTCTTCATAAGTGAGGAGCTGAGTTCCGATTACACGATACAAATGAGTCTTCATACTCTTTACATTTGATTCCCATATACCCCCGAAATGGGGCGCGCGTGGTGGAATCATTTTCCACTCAACCCGGCGATTAGCGAGTTCACGCTTTAAAGCGGGCTCGAATTCCGACTCAACCAAAAACTTATAGAGATCATCTAATTGTGCCTTGGCACCAACAAAATTGGTACCATTATCTGAATACAAGCATGACACAGGGCCACGCCGAGAAATAAAACGGCTGAAAGCAGCCAGGAAAGCATTTGAAGTTAGGTCAGAGACCAACTCAATATGAATGGCCTTGGTTACAAGACATACAAAAAGACAGACATATGCCTTTTGTGAATGTTGTCCTCTCCGACGAGCAAGCGTGATACGGAGGGGACCTGCATAGTCTACACCGGTATGAACGAAAGCCTTTGCTTCTACAATACGATAGGAAGGTAAATCTGCCATCTTCGGTATAGGATGCGACGGATTTAAGCGGAAGCAGAAATTGCATTTCCGTACTTTTGCCTTAATAACAGTCCTGGCATCTAATATCCAATAGCGCTGCCGTAAGATGGACATAAGAAGTCCAGGGCCTGTATGACAGTTCATGACATGGAAATGATCGATGATAAGATTCACAACACAGTCATTTTTAGGTAGTAAAACCGGATGTTTAACCTCAAATGGTAAATCCGATTTAGAAAGCCGCCCACCAATACGTAACAAATTATCCTCATCGAGAAAAACTGATAAATTCCTAAGCTTTTTTGAAGGCAATTTGCCTTTCTGGAGTGCAGCAATATCTTCTATAAAATGAATACTCTGCACGGAACGAATCACAGCCTTTTCAGCAGTCATAAGATTATTGACCGTTCCAGAAGAGGGTGATACCTTTTTTGCGAATTGGAGGACAAAAACGACAATCCTTAAAAGTTTATTCCATGTGGATATACGCTGAGCCAGTTCACTCAGGACCGATTGTTCACGCTGAACTATTGCAGTGAGCACATTAGTTTTGTGCTCAGGCATTTCACCGATATTTGAGAAATGAAACGGTCTTAATGGCCATCCCGAGGGTGGGCTGCGAATCCACAATGGTCCATTCCACCATAATTCGTGTGAAATAAGCTGGGAAGGAAGCATGCCACGAGAAAGGCAGTCACTAGGGTTTTCACTACCGGCGACATGATAAAAGTTTTCAGGAGACAAATTCTCCTGACATTGAGCCACGCGATTACTAACAAACACCGACCATCGATGAGGCGACGAATGTATCCATGAAAGCGCAATGGTAGAATCTGAAAACGCATAAGTCCCTGCAATAGTAAGACGCGATCGATAACTATTTTGAACCGTCCGAATTAGTTTGGACATCAAGACCGCGGCACACAGCTCCAAACGAGCGAGTGTTGTTACTTTGGTGGGAGAGACCTTTGATTTTGCACACAACAATCTCACGGTTATATTCCCAGACAGATCAGTTGTGTGTAAATATATCACACAGCCATAACCATTCAGGCTCGCATCGCAGAAAGCAACGATGAGCACTGTACTGTCTTTTAGGACACCTACATGACGCGGGATTTTTATCGTAGAAATTAAAGGAAATTCCTGTGTGAGTGCCGAGAACCTTTGAATAACGCTCTCAGGGGGAGTATCATCCCAACCAATGTTGCACAGCCATAGCTCCTTAATAAGCAATTTAGCGTACAGAATGGAGGGGGCGACCAGGCCGAGGACATCAAATAAGCGGGCGACTATAGACAGTATATTCCGCTTTGTACACTTCTCCTGGACATAATAAGTCGTAAAGAAGAAGCTGTCATCAACTGGTTCCCACGAGAGGCCTAACACCTTAGAGGTATTGTTAGAACCAACAGTAAAGTCCACCGTACTGCGGTGAGAATCTGGAAGGTTTTCAAGTACAACTTGAGAATTACTAGTCCATTTGACCAAATCAAAGGCACCGGACTTGAATAACGAGATTAATTCTCGAGAAAGACGTACGGCGCTGGATTCATCTTCAATAGAATAGACCAGGTCGTCCATATACAACTTGGACTCTGCCACATTGGCAGCATCCGGTAAATGTGGTCTCATATCTTGGGCTAACTGACGAACAGTCCGCATTGATAAGTATGGACTTGCCGTTAGTCCGAAAGGGACCCGATTAAATTGAAAAGTCCGTATGAGATCGTTGTTGGAGAATCGAAATAAGATTCTCAAATATCTACGATGCTTGCTTGGAACTTCAATCTGTAAATACATTTGCTTTATGTCCGCAGTCATAGCGATGGGAAAAAGACGAAAGTTAAGTAAAAGCAAAAACAAATCAGCTTGTAGATTGGGACCAGTATGCAAGATGTCATTTAGTGACAGCCCTGTATGTGTCTTAGCACTAGCGTCAAGCACAATCCGAGGCATGGGTTTATCAGAACGAATGACGGCGTGATGCGGGATATAATATCCATCATCTATAATATCAGACTCTGGGACTTCTGACAGGTAATTGTTTTCAATATATTCACTGATAACTTTATTATAATTCTCCTGTAAAGAAGGCGATTGTTTAAATTTCCGCTCCAAGGCCATAAATCGACGCTGAGCGGTAGTTCGAGAATTCCCCAATTGGTTCGGGTCTTTACAGAAAGGTAAAGCAACAGAATACCTCCCGTCGTCAGCGCGAGAAATAGATGAAGTAAACAGATTCTCACATTCCGTCTCCTCTGGACTCAGAAATTGTATGTTAGGTATTTCTTCTAACAGCCAAAATTTTTGCACTAAATCATTTAGCGCGAGTGCGGAAAATGACATATTTGTATTGGTCACTTTATGAGGGTAGTCACCCATTAGAACGAAACCAAACGCGGTCGATAATGCGGGGGGTGCACTAGTCCCTGATTCAACCCTGGCCCCTAAATAGATATGTGGAAATAATTGTGCCCCTAAGACGACATCTATATTCCCAGGAATATTCCACGTTAAATCAGCGAGGGGTATGCCCTCTAAGTACCTCATATCACCATTTGCTATATAGTGATTAGGTAACTTATCGGTAATGCACTCGACAACGAGCGCATATATGTTATATTTATTATTTGGGTATACGCGAGACTCAATGTCCAAATAAACGTAACCAAAAATTGGTCGAGATGCTGAACCAATTCCTTTAACAAAAGAATTACTCAAAGGAATTATTGGCAAATTCAGCGACTTGCAACAATCTACCGTAATCAAATTATTCTGCGATCCATTATCAATTAAACATCTAACAATCATTTTGTTACCATTTTTAAGTTTCGCATATATTTGAGCGGTTGAAAGTAAAATTGTCGAATTAGGTGTTACTTTGGCTGACAGCGAACACGAAGGGCTAACGCGCAAGGGTTCCTCTAGTTGCATATTGCAATTATCCGTTCCACTGACGCTGGATGGTACCAAAGGGGGGGAATACTGCTCCTCATTGGTAAGTACTTCCGACGTATGTACATGAGTATTTGTTTTCAAATTATTCCCACTACCAAAATGTAGTAAGGTATTGTGTGGTTTTTTGCACAAATCGCACATAAGCGACGATTTACAAGAGCTTACAGCATGTGATGCGCTAAAACAATTTATACACAAATGTTTTGATTTTATAAAATCAAAACGGGCTCGTGGAGAACTTAGCCCTTTGAACCGAGAGCAAGCAGTAATTGCATGATCAGTTTTTTTTACAAAACATACAAGATTTCGGGGGCGGAGTTGGTACTCGAGGTACATTCTCATTACTCGCGACGAAAGATTTATAATTGTTCGAACGGGATGAAGTCGCCGTAGGCGGCTTATTCATGGCACTTGATGACCCCTTTGAACGCTCTAATATTTTCACTTGATCTTGTACGAAAGAAATTAATTCCGTGTATGAAGGCACTTCTTTACCCCGCACAGTCAACTCAAAAATCTGAGCAGTCTGTTGATCTATTTTTCTTAACGCACAGTTCAAAATTATAAAATCGGCTAAGTCATCAATGTCTAACTGCCTCAATGCCGAAACGGATGCGGAAAAACTTTGAATAAAAACATCAAGACTGCTAGGTGTATTTATACAACCCTTGGCATCTAGAATGTTATTTAAATAATACGTACCTAACGCACGTTTATCCTGATACTTTTTTACTAAACCATCCCAAATAATATTATAGGTGTCGCTTGCAGGCACAATGCCGGCCGTGACCTTAAGCGCCCCGTGCGTCAATTTCCCAACCAAATATTGAACACGTTGAGCGTCCGTTAGCTGTTTATTATTGTGTATATTAGCTTTAAAAGACTCATAAAATTTTGCCCAATTTTCCATCTTCCCGTCGAAGCTTGGCAAATCTATGGCGGGAAGCTTGATGATGCAAGGTTCGCGAGAATTATTTTGAGTCGAGAGTGTACGTGCCGTGGCCAGTATCTGGTTACGGGTTCGTTTCACTTTCAAGAAAAGATCTTCAAAGGCGTTCAAAGCCTGAAATTCCGGTTGAAAACTTGGATTTAAGGACAATTGACGATCATTTATATCGTCAATAATGCTTTCAAACTGTGTTTGCATATGATCAATTATTTCGGACTGCACCATAAATGTCTCATTCCTTCTGGAATCGAAATCCGAGATATTCTTTGTTAAGATGAATAGATCGTTAATGCGTGAAAAAAGTCTTTCCCTTTTAGCTGTTAACATAACAAGCATTCGATCCGGTTGATCATCTGAAGTTTCTTCTGTAATTCTCGGCATTTTTAAAAAAAATACAATAACTTTATCACAAAAATTAAAGTTTACAATAATTATAATTACTGTAGGTACCTCAGAAATTTACAGAAGAAAACGTAAAATGCTATCAATAGCTTTCAATGAAATTTGTCAATTTATTACACAAATTCTTGCTAGACTTGCTTTTTTAAACAAAAACCTGCAATAATACAGGTAGGTACTCCGATATTTACCGAAAAAAGTATGTAAAATCGAAATAACCAACAAATTCCATAAGAGGAAGGTATTTCAAGAAAATCACCAATTATTACGTGACTCTGAAAACCTTCATAAATAGAACCAGCAATATAATATAGGTATTCCGGATTTACCAAAAATTACGTAAACCGAATGTCCATTTATATTATTCTAACTTGCTAGAACGTATCGGGCTACGAAGGACCATAATTATGCATTATAAATTGTGAGCATGAGGTGTGTAAATTCCCCAAGCTCTCTGGGCTTAATACCCAATATACGATTAGGAAATCCTAAAATGAAATTCTACCTGCGCGAACAAATATATCACAAAGGAACAGAGCAGTCTTACACTCCAAGAAAAATAACAAATTCACCAACCTTGATTATGCAATTCTCTGCAGCTCGGGAGGCCTCCAAATCTCTGATCAATAAGTGTAATCCTTTTGTCTTGAATCGCGCAAGTAATTAGTTGTCCATTACAACATGTTCAATTTCACAATTAGTCTGTTGTCAACATTTTATACAACAGAAATCAGTTTCTTGTCAATGTTACAAAGAGGAATTTTCCATAATGAAAAAAATAACAATATCCAAACAAACGCACAATGACAGTTTTTTTATTTGCTCTATTTTTGAAAATCAATCCATTTCAGGTTCCTTGTTAATTTCAAAGAGCGAGTAACTACCGTTCCCTGTGATAAAAATATATTAAAATATTTTTTCGAACAAACAATAAAAAACAAATTATAATGCTTAACCACTGTCCGTGATTTCCTCGCTTGTATATATATACACTTTCAAAATACTTTTTTAAAACTACCGCGAAGGTTTTGGATTATTTCAACCACATGACAATATATTTGAAAAGTTTTTCAATCATCACAAAAATTCTTGCAAAACTGTAAAAAAAGGGAGAATGACATTTTGCAAAACAGTGATTGTCAATCAGAATTCAATTTTCAAAAGTACTTACATAACAATTTGATTCGAATCACAAATGATACATATAAATAGGTACCTATGTTAGTTACCAAATTTGATTGATTTTTTTTAATAATATCTGATTGTTCTTATATAATATACAAAAAATAATATTTGTAATATATGAAAAAGGAAAATTTGAATTTAAAAAAATATAATAGGGGGCACGCGATCTGTTTGAAAACGGAATATATGGAACGCAGGAAGGGGGTTGGCAGGATGGAGCAGCGGGAGAGGGGTGAGGGAAGGCGGGGAAGGTGGAAAGGGAACGCGGGAGGGGAAGAGAAGTATTTTAAAAACACTTAGGGATATATTTATGAAAAACTTAAAATTAATTAATTTATTTATACTGGGTTTTTATATATGTTCTCACTTACGGGAGAACAATCCAGTTATAAAAATTCAGATAATACACAAATGGGTATAAACAATTTCTTAAATATAATCAGACATGATTAAAACAAAACAAATAAAAATAGAAAATGATATGAAAGGTCACACAAATGACAAATAATACAAAGATTGGCAAGAGATACAAGAGACACGAGAAACACAAGAGCCACGAAATACACGACAAGAGAGCCATAATTAGAGACACAATTGATACATAATATAATAAGCACAACATATTTTTTAGCAATTGCAGAACATTTTTTTCTGAATCCATTCAGATTATCGACGAAAATATCTGCACTTTATCTTGTTATCTAATCAACACATTTGGGTCAGAAGGCTAAAATAGGCGATAATATTTTAAAATGTATTCAGGTGAAACATATTGTATCATCTTAAACAATGGGAATTGGGAACATTTATTTAAATGTTGCTAATACATAAAGTAGCAATAAGATGGCAGTGAATTCCTTTATGTACTCGTAAACATTAGATCAGTCAATTGCCTTCCAATAATTTTTAAATATTCAAGTCTCACGTTGTATGATCTAAGATGTTCACGTAGTCCACATTTGAAAGACAACAGTCTAAGCATTTTTTTAACCGCTCATACAATATTTTCATATTTGCAGTGATGTAGTGCAGTTTTAGTGGATTCCAAATGGCGCTTCTAAAGTTACAATATACCGCTAAAGAGTAAAAATAAATAGTAAACCTACGAAAAATCACTTTATATTTTTTATGCACCCGACGAAAATCAAAACCTTCAAACATATAAACTTATTAACCTATAAACTTATATCGCAAAATGTTTACCACAATAAACATACGATAATATTACTTTTATATTACATACGCAAGTGCAAGATTTGTCCTTAAAAGTTTATCCAAAGGAAAAATGTTTTTCTTGTTTTTTCGCTCTTTGAATAATGGTAGGTTTTATAGATACGTGGTTGTAAAAACGTTTATCGAACAAATAAAGCGACTTCCAGAGACCTTCGGTGGATTTCAGCAGAATTAAGAAGTTTCATGACGTCGTAAATTGCTTTCGTGTACATCATTATTTAATAGTCACAAGCTCCCCTAAAGTTCATCCGAGAGCGGCGGTCGTCTATGGATTGAATAATAAACGCATAAAATGTGGACTTCATGAATTCGAGCCACAAATCATACTACTACTGCCTCTCTGTCCTCTTTGAAAACATTCCAAATGGATTTCTGTCTAGACGAAAAAGCATTTCCACGGGGATTTTATTGCAACGCCCGGAACAGGCGCGCTATTGTGAACATGTTACAGCTTTGCATTTTACGTTAAACGCATTCACACACACCACCAGGCCAACCAACATACTTATACAAACATGCGACTGGATTATGCAACCTCGTATTAAGGCACATGTTTCCCCTGCTCTCCCATTATCGTTAATTGGTGGAGCATAATAGGGATTGTATCATTACTGGAACATTTTGTAGCGCAATCACCTCAGTATGCCTACATAGCACATATTTCGAAAGTCCTAACGAGCAATGTTGGATGTGTAAATAATAAATTGGTAATTTTGTACGAGAGCTTTTCAAAGCGCGCTTGATTATGTTTGTCCAAATAAAATTGAGAGTTAACGCGTAATTTTACAACGAAGCATTATATTTATTGCCCTGAAAAACAATAAAAATGAGGAAACAATACTTTTAACAACCATCGACACTTACACAACGTTACTAATTTGCACATTTTTCCTTGTACAGTAACAGTCGACTTAAGTATTTAGCATGTTTTAGTACATATAATAGGTTTGTTTCCGGCAAAGAATAAGGAAGAAAACTGGAAATGCCTTCCATATAAATTTGAATGGAAACAGATGTTTCATTAACCCATTTAGTGTCTCACTTACACTCGTTTGATATCGTAGATCTTCATCTCATTTAATTTCGTAAACACAGTTTTGTATTGAAAATTTAGGGTCCGGTTGGCCAAATATTTGGATCACCGTGTTATTCTTTATTCTATAGTTTCCGAGCTAAGCACTGTCAGTAAGTTTAAAATATGCGATGTTGATTCATTTCAATTGGATGGTCCTTAAAATGGTACAAAACGTGTGGACACTAGTAAACGTAGAGTTTCGCTGGTGCTCCTTGTTTCTGAACCCAGAGGGTTGGGATTTATTTTTGCTTTCAAATGCTGCATATACGTTTGCGAACCGAGACGCGAACTGAACCACGAATTATGGGAAAGGAACGAAGCAACTTTCGTTACTTCATTCGTTGCTTATTTCCCTAGTTGAGGATTTATGTTGGGCAGTGGAGAGTTTTTAAATATTTAGTTAAAAAAGGAATGTTATAAGTATAACTCCAATGTACCAGTTGTTCCGATAAGAATATCCATCGCAAGAAGGAACCAAAATAAATAAAAATACGGATAAAACTGTGGGAGCCAAAAATCACAAGAAACCCAAACAAAACATCTAATACATATTTGCAGGGTATGGAAATATCATAAACAATCCATATCTTTCAATTTGGGAAACGGGTACCGCCGACTCGGGTATTAGATAACCAACAAAGGTCACCCCAAATGATTAATAGAGATTCCTGAGATTCCTACCCAACCAATACGGGCTAGCCTAGTGATGCCAGTAATGAGAAATATAGCCAGTAATAGAAAATATGTATATTTTTTTTTACTGTTTTCTACTTTTTAAAGGGCGCGGACTTCGAGCATCGTCTGTGGTTGGGCCGATAGCTACACGCATTCTCACTGGGACTGCCCGGTGATCTATGGAATACCTTCTCTGGCTATTCTTTTCTTTTCTTTTTAAATATTTTATTTTATTTCTGCTATTGTAATTATTTACATTATAACATAAGCATACAACTGTTTTTTCCTCATTACTTCTTTTATTTTCAGAAGGTTTCTTCGACTGGTTATAGCCGCTATTTTTCTTTTTCTTTACTAACACTATTATCTCTATGTTTATGTTACCTATTTCAGAATAATTATTCCACGGGCTGCTTCTTCTATTTATCTTTTGTATAATGTTAATGTAAGTACTTGCATACTGCTTACTAACCCCGTATGCATGGACATTGTAGGGTCTAGAGTCGTTTAAATAAATGTAGCTTCCTTCAATAAATAAGTAGAGTCTTGAGGTGTGCGGTGAAGGAGGAAACCATATGTTTCCTTATAACGCTGCGCCGTTGGGAAAGTGGTGGGGTCCCCCAATGTTTTCTACTTTTCGTACTTTTAATTTGTAATTTATAAAACAATGTATACTATTAACATTGAACATGAACATTTTTTAATGTATAAATGTTACAAATTTCTTTCTTTATATATTATTATTACTAGCTTTTTATTCCCCCCCCCCCAACTTCCCCCCCCCCCTCTCCCGCACTACCACTCCCCCTCCCCCAATCAATCAACAATATACGCTCCGTTTTGCATTCATAATATTAGTATAGCTTTTGGCTTAGGTCAAAATGTAGACGAGTACCTATTTTATATTTGTATCTACCTACACTAAATATTCATATTAGAATACTAATATTTGAATTTTCGCTATGAAAGAAATAATATTGACAACCCACGTCAAACATTTACTTAGTAACACGCTTTGCCAATAAACGTATAATAGATGATTTCATAACGCCACAGTTTATTCATAAAGCCAGAGCTTACCAATATATATAGCCCCTGTTACTCGCAAATAAAGTAGCTTTCGATTAGTGAAAGAATTTATAAATTCCATTCGATATTTATTGCGTGAAAGAGTAAGGACCATCCAACCAACCATCCATCCAACCAACCATCCATACAAACTTTCGCATTTATAATATTAGTAAGATTATTACCTTCATACATTTTTCCTTCCCAGGACTTCCTCTCCTTCCTTTCCCTAAAACGACTATCCACACATCATCCTCAAAGATGACATAGGCCCTGAGGGATGTTGTTTTCCTCAGGGCCTCCTGTGTGGAGCTAATGTAAAAACAAAAACAAAAAAACTTCGCAGAGGAGCAGAAATCCCTTTTCAATAAAATAGCAGGTTTCACCACATCCCTCCTACATACTCCCGGCAGGGCTACGGCTGTGCGGAGATTTCCTTCATAAATCAGGAAATTGAGCCTCTGGAGACGAGGCCGAGGGCGCGCCGAGTTGGCGGTGCACCGGGGCCGGAGCTTTGTAAGGCCTTTGCGAGGTATTTCCTTCCTGAGCTGGAGAAAGATGCATTTTCTCGAAAACTCTATCACTTTCAAATACTTTCGTACTGTAACATGAAATAGTTTTAGATGTCGAAATTCGATATAGTGAATTCATTTCACAAAAACTATTTGGAAGTTGTTAATTTCGCTTGAAATGGCGTTAGTATTTAGCCAATTTTTCTGAAGAGCCAAACACTTCCCAATACCTTCCCCTCCCCACTCCCTTTGGCCTTACAACTTACAACATACCATATCATAGTCATAGATATCATAGTCTCACTGGCTTCGGGCAGCTGGGACTCTTGTACGGTGTTGTGATGGTATGTCTGTTAATCATTTTAGGGACCTTCATAAAATCTCTCTACTTAAATTAATCTCGCACAGCACTTCCTATTTTAAAATTCTATCGTCATAGTGTTTTCCATCACGAGCTGTGAAGCTTTGAAATATCAATTTAACTCTCAAGCACTGGAGCGACAGCGTATTTTAAAACTTTTTTCTCCGATTGCTCGAGATTTTTTGGTGATCATTTTGAATATTTTCTGCCCTCATAAAAAAAATCATAGCTCCGAATTTTAATACGGAAACATAAAAACTGATTATAGTTCTATATAGCCAATGAATTCACCTATCTTTCGCCGATTATCACATATTCGTCGGATTTATAAAAAAATATATAAAATTCATTCGATATATAAATTATATGGTAACTTATTGGCTATATGTAAAATTCTACTTAATTACTTATAAATAAGGGAAAATTTGCCAAAATTGGCAGCAAAGCAATTTGAAGTATTTAAAATAGTGCCGTATTGTGGCAAAAAGCGCTCCAGTGGTTATGAATAAATTCGATTTGCAAAATTCATCCGCCATAATATAGGAACATCACTAGCGTGGCAAAATAATACTAAATAATATATTTATTTTTATTTTTAACTTTATGAGTTAAACCTCAAATTATAATTTTAATTAAATGAAGACAATATTAGCGAAACTCTGGAGACAGAAAAAGATATAATAATATCTTTTTCTGATTTTTCTGTCTCCAGATTTTCGATTGAGTTTCGCTAATATAGTCTTCATTAAATAAAATAATATATTTATTGTACAATTTTTCTTGCATTCCAAAAATTAAATGATTAAATGATGTAAAAGGCATGATGAAATTATGTTTGCTTTATAATAATACTACTTTATACTTTATCCGCGGCTTCGCAAGCATGGTATTAGTGGGAAATCACTGGCATAATTACTGGCATAATTATTGGCATAATTGTTATTAAAATAATTATTTTTTTGTTCATATGAAGCAGTTACTTTGTGATGTGACATTATAATTTAAAATAAAACAATAACTTTGTAAACACGACTTTTATTTTTAATATACTTTATGCCGACCGGGTTTCGCTACAACCGTAGCTTCTTCAGGGCAGTGCAATCTCTACTAAAATTAATTTACATGTGTGTTATAGCTAATACATGATTTAACCAAATGGGCTGGACTCCTCAAGTAACGGAGGAAGTAGGTATAGGTGTAGATCATAGATTCTCAACCTTTTTTTGCCCACCGCCCACTTTGAGAATATTAATTTTTCTAGCGCCCCCCAACTCGTGAATCTGAAACAGCAATTGTCGTCACGATTATATTTACCACAACGGTGGTAGAGGGAGGGGAGGGGTGGGGGGAGGGGGGGGGTATATACACAAATTAAATTTCAAGATATATGACAATTTCAAAAAAATTGAAAGACATTGCTGGAGTCTTCCGTTGTTATCGCTTTTTGCTGTTCGCTGACGATCTAAAATTATTTCTTCTAATAATGGGATGGGGCCAAAATGGGATATAATAATAACTTTTATTTATTAATTTCTTACACCATTTTAAATTTGACTTTATTATATATAAGAAATAAGGTAAGAAATATGGCAATTTCAAAAAAAATTCAGGCGGTGGTGAAGATTTCGTCAATGTGGAGAGACTCTTTCAAGAATCAAAAGAATTTCCCTTTTGAATCTCTCCTCACTGACGCCAAATATATCAATCTCGGAGGAGATTTGGTTCAGAAGCAATATATTCCTCCCTACCGGGAGAACCATTGGCAAGTAAGTCCTATAGGCAGGAAGATAGAATAATCCATGATGATGCTGTCTAAGTTAGTCATCTGGAACATAGAGACACACGCGCTCCGAAATGGCTGAGTTCTCAATATAACCTCGCAGCAGTCTGAATAAGTGGGTGACGGCATACCCCTCTCTTCTGAGCTGCAGGGAGTGAAAAGTCCCAGCATGTCCAGAAGAAAGTTCGTCAGGTAGAGCCATAGATAGTGGTCGTACTCCCTCATGTAGAGAAATCTTAGAAACATTTTTTGAACCCTTTCAAACATAAGGGATCATCCCACCTTACGAGAATTCAAGATGAGCGAACCACTCTCCAGCCTATTGCGGACCAGGGAGAAGTATAAAATCTTCAGAGCACGGGTATCGCAAAAACTCTGACGGTTATATGAGGACGAAATGTCAGCTTACTTTCATACATAATCCCAAGATCCTTTATATTTGAAACTCGTTTGACATTATGACCGAGCATAGTGTACCTGTGGTAGGTGAGACTAGTATGTTCTGGTAAAAGTCAGAACTACGCATTTCAAGACATTGAAATGAAGCTGGTTTCGTTGACTCATCTGTTATCAACATCAGCTTGGAGGCGCTGGCAGTCCTCAATATTTCTTATTAGAAGAAATAATTTTAGATCTTCAGCAAACAGCAAAAAGCGAGAAAAATGGAGGACTCCAGCAATGTCATAAATGAAAATAGAAAAGAGAAGAGGCCCTAGGATTGATCCTTAGGGAACCCCAGAAAAAACGAGAAATTCAGCAGATTGGAAGATTTCGTGTGTAACAAATTTCTTTCTGTTCTTGAGGTAGCTTTTAAAAAAACTTTAACATCCGAAGGGAAAAATCCAATAAGAAAAGATATCATGATGCATAGTATCAAAGTCTTTGGAGAAGTCGTTATACGAACAGTCTACTTGGTATCCACTATCTAGGGACCTAGCAACATAGTCGGTGAAAACCATCAGATTGGTTTTAGTGGATCTTCCGTTCCTGAAACTATGCTGTTCGGGGATAATGTATGCGTCTCTATGAGGCATAAGGAATTTAGGAATTAATTGTTCAAATAGTTTAGCTGTTAGCAGGAGCTGATAGTATGGCGACTGGTCTATAATTTTCGATTAACTTTTTCGAACCTTTCTTAATAATAGGACATATTTTTGGAAGCTTTCCATACTTCAGAAAAAGTGGAAGTACTAATAGCGAAGTTAATGATAAGACATAGAATGGTGTTTTTAGGAACTCGGTGCACCCTTTAATAAAAAAATACGGGAACGAAGTCTGGTCCGATAGAGGGTGAGTTCTTCATGAGACTTATGGCACTCATAAGGTCAGATTTCGTAAATATATCGAAATCAAAGTTTGAAGCTCCTCTGTTAGTAAATGTGGCCGTATGATTAATCTCTAGAAGTGGAGGGTCTTTATTGTATACCGATTGAAAATGATCAGCAAATGCGTTAGCCACACTGGAGCCACGAAATTCTTGATTACCTTTTATCATGGTGTTTTCAAGACTACCATTCTTCAGAAGGGATTTTATATAGTGCCAAAACATCTTGGGATCATGCGTGATGTTTTCCTCGATTTCAGACACGTAGGCTCGATAGGCCGCTCGAAACTCGCGCCTAACTAACGCTCGGTAAGAACTAAACAGATCGTATTCACTCTGAAGGCCTCCAGTTTTCTAACGCTTATGAAGGGCGTGTTTGATCTCTATATTCGAGATGACTTCTCTCGAGAACCACTTCTCAGATACTTGCGACCACCACCGCTTGTCGTTAGCAAACGAAGCGCACTAGTTTCCTCGTTAATATCAATTAGGATAAACATGTAAATCATTTTAAAATTACGGCGCGCAGCGAAAAAGACGTACGTCCTGCCGGCGAACTATCTGGAGCACTGAAGGCATACTGAAGGGGTTAGATGGGTTTCTATCGGTCTTCTACCGCCCCCTGAAAGTCTGAAACGCCCCCCAATTTGCTCTTGGTCTTCCACCGCCCCCCTGAAGGTCTGAAACGCCCCCAAGGGGGTGTTATCGCCCACGTTGAGAACCTATGGTGTAGATGGAGAATTGGGAAGGGAACGGGCGTGTTCGTTGTCAATAGGGAACAATCTGAGTATGGGAATTTTATTTAAATTTAGTTGGTTATTAACTACCTTACTGTTAGTGTTTATGGCGTTCCTTAGTTCAAGTTGAACTGAGGAAAGCCATAACCACTAACAGTAAGGTAGTTAATGTGATGACCGTGGCCGGTTATCCCATGTATTCTGGATTCCCTTTTATGAGGGATCCAGATTTCTCTGATGATGATCTCAGTGCAAGGTGACTTGTCAATAATAAGACGTAGGTAGTCTGTTGATGTTTATTCCGGGATAAGGTACAATGGTAATTCTTAGGAAGTCTGATGGTAAGAGAACGAATGGACAACAATCACACCCTTTTATACGTTCCTCATGTTGTCTCACTCATACACGCATGTCTCTTTCATACCGCAAGACATACGTTCACCACATCCCTCCACACTTAAATCTGAAGACAGTTACACAACATGATTTATGATAATAATAATTACAATATATACAAATATTCATTATTTCCAGTAATTAATTCATTTTCATGTTGAGTCGAGAGCTGAGTCCTGTCTTCATTGACTCATCTGTGTGTCCGTGGTCGTAATCGGTCCTTCCAATTTCCCGACGTGGAAGCCACCGGATCACTGGAGCTGGGAAGTAAAAGGAGAATCACCCATTAGATTGTCATCCGGCACAAAGCTGGAGACATCGTAATCATCATAGGACAGTCTCTTCGTCTCAGACGCGATATAAGGATTGCTGGTATTCTTTTCCCATGATACCCGCAATTTAGACAACTGATCAAAATGCCTTTTCCAATACATAAGTTTTCCATTTAAATTAACCTCAATTAAATACAATTTTTTTCCTAATTGTTTATGTATTTTCCCTTGTACCCATTTATCCTTGTTTTGGTCTCTAAAATCTCTAACCATTACTTTTTGATTAATTGAAAAACCTACCGATTCTTTATTATTTCTCTTATAATAATATTTCTGATTTTCCTGACATTTAGACATTTTAATTTTAGTTTCTTTATTAATTTTACTATCCTTATCTCTCCCCCCCTCTCGGTACAAAACTGTTAAAGTTAGACCTTAGTTTCCTTCCAAACTTACTATAATTTACCGGAACTAAAATATCTTCCGATTGCAAACGGCCTAATTCCGTTTCAACCTTTGCTTTTAAAGCAAAAGGTATATTTCTCGGATTGCAGAATTTTGGTTCGGCGTTCTCTTTAATTTCAAATGCACTTTATTTTTATTAAATTTACCTAATTTCTCCGAAAAAACCTCCGGGAATTTTCGAATTAATTTGTCCAATTCACTTCTATCATTCTCAACTACATTGTGAGAAAAAATATCACTACCCTCCTGGGTTGCAGTGGATTGTAACCCCGTAAATCCAATATTAAACTTTTTTATAAAGTCACGCCCTAGAACATTAGTTGTTCCATTTTTTACAACGCAAAATTCTAACAATTCCCTATAACCGTTATAATCAACTGTTAATAAAATACAACCCAATAAATTCAACTTACAGTTCGCGTAACCCGTTAAGGTTAAATCCTTTTGTTTTAAATCCAACTGTTTGAAGTATTTAACATAATCTCTGTCTGTTAAAATCGAAACTGCCGCTCCTGTATCCAGTAAACCCATTAATTCAATATTATTCACTAAGATTTTGCACAATATTGGCTCTATTGAATACACTGTGTTTATCCATAACTTTTTTTATTTCCCTGCGCGTTCACAAACACAGAAGAAATAACTTTTTTATTATCACTGCGACAAATTTTACTTATGTGACCATTGCGATTGCATTTATAACATGTCGCGTCTTTAAATTTACAAATTACCGATTTGTGATACTTCCCACAATGTTTACATCTTAACGTGTGGTCTATTGACTTCGGTCTGGACAATGTAACATTTTTATCTGTAGGCCTGAAAAAATGTTTCCCCGTCGGTAACAATTCGTTCCGATTATTATTTTTAGCAACTTGATTTACACTTTCCGATTTAATTTGCTCATTAATTACATCAAACGAATCCATCGCAATAGCACAATCTAAAACTTTCTTTAATGAAAAGTTTTCAGCCTCGACAAATAATTTTTCTTTAATACGACCCATTTGAAGACCGGTGACAAAAACATCTTTTAAATTATATTCTAGTCTGTCTTTGAATTTGCAAAATCTAATTAGCTTCCGTAATCGCGCTATAAAATCATTCACGGATTCTGTAACTTTTTGTTTCGTAGCAAAAAAAAATTCGCGTTCCTTGAACACATTCCTTTTTATACCTACATGATTCTCTAATAATAACAATAAATTTTCGACCGTAATATCCGTAATTTTTTTTGGAAAACACAAATCAATCGATAAATCTATTGTCTCTGTGCAAATGAGATATTAAAACAGCTCTCTTTTTCTCAACCGAATTAATTTTGTCATCATTGACTAGGATGAACTGCTCGTACTGAAGAACGAATGTCTCCAGCTTGTCCCTCAAATGACAAAACCTGGGCAGTTCTCCTCCTTCCATTTCCACACAGATGCAATCAATAAAAAGCAGAAAAAAATACAAACAGCACTCAACTCACGACTCTGATGACTGGATGCTGCCCAATCTCGCCCTTCCGCGAACCGTCTCTCGCTCCTGAACCATGGTCTTCCTTCTAATGCGCCTTCCGTGAGGTCTGCACCAGGTTCCAGCTCTTCTCCTGAAGATCCGGAACTGTTGTATCCACGCCTTACGTGATACTCCTCCAGGTTCTCGGCACTGAATATCCTTATCCAGCGCCTTGATGCTTCTAGGATGCTTCTTCTGCTGCTCTTCTTCTTCTCCGCAATTATGTGGAGTCCACTATAACCTCTATCTCGGTCCTGATAATAGCCAATGTGATGGCTGTCCTATTTAGCTGCGCCAATGTGATGGCTGTCCTATTTCGGCTGCGCCAATGTGATGACCGTGGCCGGTTATCCCATGTATTCTGGATTCCCTTTTATGAGGGATCCAGATTTCTCTGATGATGATCTCAGTGCAAGGTGACTTGTCAATAATAAGACGTAGGTAGTCTGTTGATGTTTATTCCGGGATAAGGTACAATGGTAATTCTTAGGAAGTCTGATGGTAAGAGAACGAATGGACAACAATCACACCCTTTTATACGTTCCTCATGTTGTCTCACTCATACACGCATGTCTCTTTCATACCGCAAGACATACGTTCACCACAGTTAATAACAATCTTAGTATGGGACTTTTATTTAAATTTAGTTGGTTATTAACTACCTTACTGTTCAAGTTGAACTAAGGAAAGCCATAAACACTAACAGTAAGGTAGTTAATAACCAACTAAATTTAAATAAAAGTCCCATACTAAGATTGTTCCCTATTGACAAAGATCACGCCCGTTCCCTTCCCAATTCTCCATCTACACCTATACCTACTTCCTCCGTTACTTGAGGAGTCCAGCCCATTTGGTTAAATCATGTATTAGCTATAACACACATGTAAATTAATTTTAGTAGAGATTGTACTGCCCTGAAGAAGCTACGGTTGTAGCGAAACCCGGTCGGCATAAAGTATATAAAAAATAAAAGTGGTGTTTACAAAGTTATTGTTTTATTTTAAAAAATAATTATTATTTAATAGAAAATTTCAAAATTTGAGAATGACATTTCGCAAATCAAAATTCTATTTTAGAAAATATTTAATTATAGAAATTTATTTCAAGTACCTACTCCCCTAATTTATTCTGATGATTTCGCCTCAAGTAGGAATTAGTATTTTATTCATATTTGAATCCAGAGTAACCTAAAAAATAACAAAATGACAGCCCACGTCAAATAATTACATAGCATCGCTATGCGATTCGTTTGGATAATTAACATTTTTAGAGATAGGTAGATATTAACTACGACGCCAACAAAGCACTCTTTTAAGGGTGAATTGCCTAATTTAAAAAAAAACATTGTTTTCAAGGTAACAATTGGTTTGACGTTTGCAATAACTCGATTTTGTTAGGGACATAAAACGTGTGATAAATAATTTAATAACGCCACAGCTTATTAATAACGCCAGAGCTTACCAATATATATTACTCGCAAATAATGTAGCTTTCGATTAGTGAAAGAATTTTTAAATTCCATTCGGTATTTATTGCGTGAAAGTGTAACAAACATCCTTCCATACATACATCCATCCATACAAACATTCGCATTTATAATATTAGTAAGAAGATATCTATCAAAAAAAGGTTCGCGAAAATAGCAATTGTGGGCATGGAGAGGTATTAATTTACTTATAGTAAAGGTTTTATCTCAAAAAATATATCACAGCCATGTTAAACTTCATGTATAGTTTAGCAAGAAAGTGTAGAAATTTATTAATTTGGAACAAAATTTTTTCATTACTATGGTAACACCGAAATACTTGATTTGTCAATGACATTTCGTATGGCTCTTGGCTTTACTGACTTAAATCGTGTAGAAAACACTGAAAATCGCTCGTTTAATAAAGAAAAAAACATTTTTTCCCTGTGCATTGTTTGAATTGAATTAAAATTAATAAACCAATACGTAGTAGTGCAAGAGAAGTTATATACTGCGTTTTTCAATGCTGCCTAGCAGAATATCGCGCGACAAAGCTCCTATCTAATTTGGAAGATGTTTACAAACGAACTGCAGAAATGAATTGTATTTAGTATAGTTTTTTTAATAAATTTTATTAGTTTTACAAGATTAATGCCAATTTTCGAGCCATTATAACCATTACAATCTATTTGAGGTTATGCTTAAAAATCTGATTTTTTTTGACAGTATTTGACAGTTAATATGCGGCCACAGGAAAAAGTGAATAACTCAATAAAAATTTTAAAATTGCAATTTCTAAACTCATACAAAAGTAACTTTTTCTTATTTTTTTCTTTCTAAATGAATATTATCTAGTGTGTTTTTTAAAATTAATTTTTTTTCTATAGAATAATAATTTTAATGATGTTTTCCACACACAGGTAAATCTGAATCAATGGTAAGATGAATCGTAAAGGAAGGGGAAAAGGCAGAAGGAAAATTTGAAACACCGGGAAAACGGAAAATAGCATAATAATAATAATAATAATATGTAATAGCATAAAAGTGCTGACGATTGGAAAAATTGTTGCCAAACACGTGATGAAAATTGAGGCAGAATATTATGCACGAGGCAGTACTATATATGTTGATATCGATGAACCGATAATACGTTTAGATGAAGATGAAGATACAGAAGAAGAAGAATCACATGAGGACGAAGACAATAATGTCGGGTGTTGAATTAATAGGCTCAAAATTTTAAGTACCTTCGTTTTTATATCGAAATAAACGCCCACTTAAAACTTGCTTTGTTTTATTTTGCTTCCATTAAATTCCAGTTTATTGTGCAAAATTTTTGAAAGTAAAAATATGCATTATGTGTTTTTAAAAACATACATTCATTGTCTTATGAGCCGTCTTGGTGTTGCCATTTAAAACATAAAAAACGATCGCAGCGCCATCATTTATTTTCTACACTTTCTTGCCAAACTGTATTTCACAATTCTACAAAACAAACTGTAGAAATCTCAAATATTTCGTCAAATCCCCCGTAAGAACCCGTCATCTTCTATGGTGGTGATTCTACTTTTTCATTGCACTCCAAAGCACAATTCCCCGCGTAAATCACGACCATAGATATACGAACCGAGGAAAACTGCATGTATTATGAATATATTACTATGACTGTCTGCTGTCAAGGTGACAGATCCCATAAAAAGAAATGATATTCCATTCTCTCCAACTGTGTGACTCAACAACATATAATTGGTTCAGGTCAAGTCCGAAAAAAGCTTAAGAAATTCTTCATTGGAGAACATATTAAATGGTTTATCTCCTGCCAGTATTTTAAATATAATGTCCTCGGTGTGCAAAGTCATATCTTCTCCAAGCATGAACTTTTTAATTAGGAGGTAAGTATGTTTTATCTATTTGTAAATAATAAAATTAGATGAAGCCTAAGAATTCATGATTGGGATTATAATCGATTGTACAGCGCCCTTGAAAGGTTTTCTCACAAAAAAGCGCTCTACAAATCATCAAATTATTATTACTATTATTTGTATAGAAACACGACTCCGATAATCGAATCTATTTTAGATAAAATGGCTGATCAAAATAGTAAAATCAAGCACGAGCTGCGTGGCGCAATGTGCTGCACACGTATCAAAATATACACAAATATATAAACATATAACATATGACGGCCTCCGCGGTGGAGGGGTAAGGCTATTGACTCACAATCCGAAGGCCGCGGAATAGAATCACGACGTGCGCAAGTAAATTTTATTTTATTAAATTGTGTTATTTCACAATTAATTCATTTAAAATAATACATTTAACCCATTGACGTATGATATCTAGACGCGCCCTGTGAAATGCAAAATGACCCCAGAAGCCAGCAAAAGCAGGCTCACGGCCCATTTATGAAAAATTGCCTGCATTGTTTTGCACCGTTTAGATCGCATAGTGCTTTGTGTTTTACCTTTTATCGGTCTACAAGGTCTACACCGAAACCAATTTGTGTTCCAGCCGTCCGCACAGGAGTTAATTTTTTCAAACACAAAAATATCTAACTTCCGAATGTTGTACAAAGTACACACAGCTGACTTTATTTTTGAAAATGTAGTCAGCTATCTGACTACAACAAAAAAATAGACCTTACATATGTCTTTTAGACTGCGTTTTCATAAACGTAAAAATGTTACAGAATTACTTTTGTTGCTATCAAAGTTTCCTACGTCATCAAATCACCGCACTGCCTGTGTTCGACTACTAATACATACAAGGAGGGCTAGTATCACAATTTGGAAGAGTTTTCAAACTTTTTTAAAGCGCGACCCGCTTTTAGTAATAAAATAAATTATATTATTTCCATAAATTAGAATTATAATTACATAAATTCACCAGCTGTTTTTTAGGAATGATCAACCTTTTTGTCGAAGTATTATTAATGTATCCATTATTATAAAGTACTTATGCGGACCTTGGTGGGAGGGTATGTACAACATAACCTGGTTAACTTTTTTGTCGGTGGAGTTGCAAACATGCTTTCCATATTATAAAACAATATTTGTTTAATAAAACTATCAAAGAGGGTAAAAAAAAGCCGCAGCTGAAAATTTTATATCCGCAATGCCAAAACAATGAATGATATCGATTTTTTTCATTTGGAAATGTTAAATTTTGGCGGTTGATTCAAAAAGGCCAAAAAAAATTTTACTACGTTCAAGGTCAAACCAGTAAATGGTGTTGGTTTATTTTCGTTTGTAATTACAATATTTATAAATACAATATTTCGTTAAGATAATTTTTGTTATTTTGTAAAACGGAAACTTTTAAAA
The DNA here is from genome assembly GCA_917563855.2 of Limnephilus lunatus. Lineage (NCBI taxonomy): Eukaryota > Metazoa > Arthropoda > Insecta > Trichoptera > Limnephilidae > Limnephilus > Limnephilus lunatus. The sequence continues at coordinate 61,019,760 of OU830601.1, forward strand.
TACATAAAACACAGATTTTAACAAAAAATCGTTGAAAAATTAATTAAGGTCGCAAGTTAAACAATTAACAATTACAATTAACACTTATAATTTAATTGCATGAAATTTCCCCCGATAGATAAAAATCGTAAGATATACTCCAAAAAATATTATTAACACTATATTTCTGATATTTTACAAGATATATAGGTATACGAAAAATTTCGTAATTCATTGTTTTTTTTCAAATCCTTTTTGAGACATTTTCCGTGAGATTTTTGTCCTATTTCAAACGAGTCATGTTTTTAAGAATAGCGCGCTCCCTCTAACACTCGTATTTACGTATCTCCCCTTCCTCTTCTTTTTGAGCGCTTACTACTGGGCTTTAAGTATCCACTTATTGCAGTATTTTTTATTTATTTATAATACGCAAAAAACTTAATATTTTGAGTAGCTGATTCAAAACTTTAAAAAGAAATTATAGTTTTTGGCTAATACCTTTTGCAAAACGGAACAGAAGCCTTTGAATATTTTTAGCGCAATTTTTTGATATTTTTTGTAGTCAGTCCGAAAAGCAGTAAATGGGCTTGCGGACCGCTGGTTGCTCATCACTGTGTTAATGATGAGCAACCAAATTGGGTAGCCCACGGTGCATGGGCGGTAAAAAGATGATTTTTTCGTAAATGTTTTCAAGCAAATGACGATTGGTTTTGTTTAATAAACTCATTAAGCTTACGAACCATCAGAAAAAAAATGCAGACGCATCTGCCGCCAAGAACTGGACAAACATCACTCCATTAACCCGGGCACCCCTGCTTAGTCACCAAACGTAGCGAATCACTTGGGGTGACCTATGGCAGAGGCGTTGGTTATCCAATAAATGGTTCCCGAGGCGGCGGTACCCATACTGGCCTCCGAAATTGAATCGCTTGTCAAAATAAAGTAAAAAAATATTTTTTTCCAATTAAATTTATGACCCCCACTTTGAAAACCACTGTATACAGCACGGCTTATGGGTATTGTTCATGCGGCCAATCCGCGAACAACTATTGATGTATTAGTTTGACAGAATTACACAATAGGATAACTTGGCGGTCAGTTGTATATTGCCGGGAACTCTGTATGCAAGACGGCGGAATTGGAAGGAGAGTTTTGTTGCGAAATTACTGTGACTGGCGTTATTTTATTCTGATTCTTACTATGAGAGGGCTTGTCTAGGGTATACTTGATCGAAGATTTAACCTGTTCTTGCAGCACGTTCCAGAGTGGAAGATACTCTCAGTATCGCCCTGGTGTAAGACCACCATTCAGAATCGAAACTTTGCTTGAAATGGCTGTAGCCGTGTTTGGTGACCAGATCAAAAAAGCCTCACCTTTCTCTTCCCCATTTTCTTCCCCTCCCCACTATTTTCAGCCTCATAACAAACCCCAATTGGGGATGCCATAGTCCACATACGGGAGTATATGGGACTCTTGTGAAGTATTCCAATAAAAAAAATGTGCTTTAGACCACACAACTGAAGTAAAAATTCACTAACTTATAGAAGATAGAAAGAAAATTTGCACGCGAACTGCTTTCTTTTGCTCCTACAGTATGATACAGATAAAAGGCCTGCACTGCGTCTTAGATATACGAAACGTAAGTGGCTATGAGAGCAAGAGAGAAAAAAAATATCTGTGAAAAAAAATTCTCTCTTGCCCCTACAGTAATATACGAAACATAACTCTCACTCTTTCTATCTTCACTATCTTATATATCCCTCTCAACTTCCGTTCGCCTCGCCCGATCACACTTTTGTAAAGCCCTCGTCACGCATTCGCCAGCTTACTCCCCAAGTCTAGCGTGCATAAAGAAGTTTTACTTCAAAAATATATAAATTGTGTACCTAAAAACCTAGGACCTAAAAAATAAACCCCATCCAAATTTTTTCTGTGTACCCCACCGGTGACATCCGTTGAAGACCATAGCTATGCGAGCCGATGTAGACTGGTATGTATTATATATTACTTTGGCCTCGTTGAAGACCATAGATGTACAGTTAGAGGTAGACCGGTATGTATTACACATTTCTACGGCCTCATTGAAGCTTCAAGCCACGACCGCTAGGACCCTCTGTCATCATTGGCCGAGCTAAACGTTGATTAACGACCCACTCTCCCTGTATTATTTTTATTTATTCTTTTAGCCCTCGCCCATACTCGCTTTCGAGGGAAGATTCATCACGTAAATACTATAGATGAAAGCTCTCAGGCGATTGCCGTTTATTTATGTCGGTCGAGCAGGTGAGCCGTGGTTTGGAACCCAATTCTATAATCTTGATGAATTACTTGCTCAAATTAATAAATGAATTCGAAAAAAATATTTCTTATTTATTTCGGAAAAGTAGCAACCAGACTATACAAAAACATGTTCTTCTTCTTCTATCGCAGATTGGCTTTAATCAGGGAAAATTTCGCTCTGCAGGTTGCAGCCAGTAATACCAATGCCTGCACTCGTACCGGTCACACAGGTTACCAAAAACCAAACAAAAAACAATAAAAAAGTTATGTCCATAACCCCTAACAATTTCCACAATTTTTCAGGAAGGTTCAAGATGGGTACATGCGTAAATCTCAGATGGTCTTTTCTCCCGACATAAGTTTTATTACGTTTTTATTTATTTATTTTCTCCATTAATGATAACAAAAACCACCTACCTACATAAATGGTGTGAACGCGAATTGGATAATTTATATAGATGTGGAGTTTGGGGAAAGTGTGTCAATGAAATACCCTTTATACAAAATAATGTCATTTTGTTTCGCGAAGCGTTATTTTGTGTGTATAAATGGTAACTAACTAACTAACTAACTAACCATCACGCCGTTTCCCCGCAGGGGTAGGCAGAGAGGACGGACCGCCAAACAACTCGGTCTTGGCACACACTCCTTGCCTCGTTCACATTCATACACCGTCTCATACATGCTCTTCTATTATTCCGACTCTTCACATGGCCCGACTCAAGTATCTGATTCACTTGGTCGTGCCATGTCTTTCTCGGACGTCCCCGACTTCTTCTACCATTCACATTTGCATCATATATTCTCCTTACACTCCTTTCCTCGTTCATTCTCTCTACATGCCCGAACCATCGGAGCGTTCCTTTCTTGATCTTACTCATTACGCTTACATCAGCCTTGCATTCTTTGCGGATCTCCGCGTTTCTCACACGATCATACATGGTTTTACCACACATACGCCTCAGGGATCTCATTTCTACAGCATTCAGTCTACTTTCATCCTTTCTCTGCCAGTTCCATGCCTCACTGCCATACATCAGGGTAGGTACCAGTACTCCATTATGGACGGCTAGTTTCGCGTCTTTGGACAGTTTTTTGTTGGTGCCAACGGCGTTCAGTCCTCCATTAATAGAGTTACCTGCATTCACCCTTCTTTCAATATCTCTTTCAGCCTTCTAGTTTTAAGATTTAATAGAATGACACGGATGTGTCGAAACCGGTAGCAGATAAAAATTGAGTTAAAAATGTACATGTGAAATAAAACCCCTCTAAACGAAATGTCTAGATATTGTTTCAAGACACACAAAAAAAGTTGTATTTTTCCCCTGAAACATGTTTTTATTTTTTGGGATATGGCATCACTGGTTAGAATGGACATTGACAGGAAAATGCCACCTCAAGAGATACATGTAGCTGCTGTACGCCGAAAACACCGATAGCCATTGGAAATACGCAAGGAGAGAATAAAAAAACAAATTTGTCTACAAATTTGATGGTTTTTTCACAACATTAATTTTTCCACATTTTGTTATTATCTTGTTTATCGTTTAAAATTGGGATACAAGACAAATCAAGTAGTTTCATTAAATATTCACTTAAAATAATACAAGAGATCCACTAGTTTTGCACGTACATTAGAATTCACTGGTCGTGTCGCCGGTTAACATGGAAAACAGTTTCACAACTACAGTCTTCTCGTTTACCCGCAGTGAATACCAAAAGAGACAGCACGTTCTGTAAGTTTTGCCTCCTGAAGTAATATTATGATTGGATGGAACATTCTGGATTCTATTACGGAGTCAATGGCAAATTTGATTATAGACTTTTACCTAAAGAGCACCTGTTTCAAAGCGTTTATTCGATGTAATTATGGTGTCGTCTATGTACAAATGCGTGTATTTTTTATGCGAATTTCGCACAAGTGCTGGAGCAGCTGCTGCCAATTATCCGGAGCCAGCGGGAGTTGGGACTATATTAAAATGTATAATTTGGGAAGCGGGTATGGGTACCGCCGCCCCGGAACGATATATTGGATAACCAACACCCCATCCCAAGTGGTTCGCTTGGTGACTTAGCAGGGATGTCCGGGTACATGGGCTGAGGTTTGTCTAGGTCTTGGCGGTGGATGACCTGGACACACCGAGCCACCCTACATATATTTTTCCTTCCCAGAACTTCCTTCCCTAAAAAACCCTCCACACAGCATTCCCAAAGATGACATAGGCTATGAGGGGAATTATTTTTCTCAGGGCCTCCTTAGTGAATCTAATGTAAAAAAATCTAAGCAACGTGATTCTGAACCGTGGTCTTCCACTAGGGCGATTCTGTGAGTATATATCAGTTCGGCACGTGCCGCAAATACCTGATATGCTGTTTTTTATGTGAATTTTGAACGCAACAGCCCCAACTTCTCTCATTTCTAACAGCAGCCAGTTGGACTACGCTCCAATACTGATGGGGTATGTAGTGAGGCTGTAGGGAGTGGGGAAGAGAAGTAGATGGAGACGAGGAAAGGGATAATTGGAAAGTTTAAAGATACACAGATGAAATCACCTTTTTAAGAAGATGTTTTTAATTAGTGTTCTTTGATAGAAACATTAAATCCAAAAATCAAATCTCGTTGAAACAAGGTCACTAAAACAATATGAAACGGGGAAATAAATAAGAAAATACTTCCGGGCTTGCCGGGAAATTACGAAGGTTTATTTTCATTTCAATGAGTTATAATTTAATTCACGGCGTCAAATTTACATCGCCTTTAGCCATAGATAAAACAATTCAACTTTACAAGACTAAGTATTCTAAAAACTTTTACATTTTACATCTTAACAACTTGTAATTACGTAGATAAAATGTAAAAATTGGGGTGACACTTAAAAGAATTCATAATGTACTCTTTCATAGATGGCGAAATTATTTCAAGGAAAAACTCTTTTTACAAGATGCTTCAAAATATTAAAATGAGAAAAAGATATTGGCACCTCTGGGACTCGAACCCAGGACTTTCGGTTTTCACGGCCACAGCTCAACCAGCTGAGCTAAGATATACAATTCGGTAACGTTAAACTGTATCATACTTCGATTAAGAACTACCAACATTATCTTCATTTTCTTAACGCATATATTATTGGCTGCTAACTTTATGGGTTCGAGCCCCAGAGGTGCCAACACCTTATTCTGATTTTTCTGTCTCCTGATTTTCAATTGAGTTAGTCATCTATAAAAGAGAAGGTTATGAATTCTTTTAAAAGTTTTACCTTAATATAAAATCTCCCAAAATTTATAAAATAAGAATACAGCCTTTAGTTTTTAGGTTCATGCCATCGATATTTTTATTAATCATTAGAAACAAAATTTAAAAAAAAAAACGAAGTATAAAAAGAAAAAGTTTGAATGTACAACGATGCTAAAAAACAAAAAAATTAACTAGTTAGTTTGGAACACCTTTTCGCATTCCCCTCTTATGCCGCAAATGCCCAAAGATACATGGTTATAATGGTTAGAAATATGATTCTAATCTAAAAGTTAACCGCAAAATAAGTAAAATTGACACCTTTGTGTTTATGTTTAGTCAATGTTAAGCCAAAGTTTTCGGCCGCATTTTGAAAAAAAAATTATAAAACTTTTAATTACCCAAGTAATTATTTTACATGAAAATAAAATTTTTTATTAATTACTAGTTTTTTTTTTTTTTAAATACGTTTATTAATTTTTAATTATACAATATTTTATTTTACAAATCTTACGAAACTGATCAATCAGTTTGATTGTAAGAAATCTCTCATTTTTTTCTAATTATTTAATACAGTATACTTTTCGGTTTTACATAGTAAATACTAAATATAATAACTTAATATTGAAATACTAATTATTACGACAAACTAATTATTATAATGTTTTAATGTTTATGAATTGCGTTATAGTAAAAATATTTTACACAGTACAAACATACGGTGAGAAAAAAAATAGAAAGGAACTATATTATTTGATTTCATGTTATTCGGAGGTAGAAAGATTTAACTTTTGTTTTGATTTTTGAATAAGATGTCTCATTTTTGATATTTTCAGGTAATGCGTTAAATATTTCCGGAATTTTATGACTTTTTGTTCTATCTCCGTATACATTTTGAGTTATTTTAGTTTAAAAAACAACAAAAGGAGATATCTATAAAACTTTTTTTATGTTGGCACTAAAAAATTTTAAATTTCATAAATGATATGTTTATTTTGAATTATAAAATTTGACGGTAGGTATATTTCATCACCTTTCATAAACAGTTTTTAGTTTTCAGATCACATAATTCAGTATCACTTTAGAAAATCCAAGAATCTATAGTGCAAGAGTCACAGTTGCTCCCAACCTGCTAGAGTCAATGAGACTATACTTTGAAGTTGGTGGGGAGAGAATGGAGATGTGGCAGAGGAAAGTATCTGTCTAATTAGATCTGAGCACCAAACAAGGATAACGTCATGTCGAGCAACTTTTAAATATTGACTGTTGGTCTTTCACAAGGGCGATATTGGCAAAATTTTCCACTCTGGAACGTACCGAAAATATACTATATCTTATTTTTAATTAATTAATTGTTAAACAAACTAATTAAATAAAATTTTCTTGCACACGGTTTCTAGATAAAGTTTCCAGGCAGCGTATCTTATAACAAAATGGATAAAATGAAGTTAATATTGAAAAAAAAAGAAAGACAAACATTGATTACGAATAAACCACAGTAAGTCGAAAATGTTGCTTGAGTCGTGACGGAGGACTTAGCCAGCCGAGGAATCGAACACGGAACGCCTGGGTGGGACCCAAACGCGATGCCCACTCAACCACTGACCGGTCGATGATATGCAAACTCATTCACTATGAGATTTTTTTTTACGAACTCCTCTCTAAACTAAAGTTATTAATATATGTTTAAAAAGAGGCTCCGATTACAGCACCTACTTACAATTTACAATCTTTACAGGTTTAGGAGTTTTGAAAAAAAATCTAAGGAAACATTATGCAAATTTAAGACGTTTTCGTTAATATATATTTTTCTGCATCAACCACTGTTGTACAATCTCGGAATGAAGTGTTCTATCTAGAATTGCTGTCTGATTGAAATACATTGTAATTGGCTTATGACGAACAATGGCAGAATTTAAATTATTGTTTCCTTCCAATTTGGAAATTCAGGACAAGTAATGGTACGACTAGGCATAAAGCCTTCCAATTTCCTAAAAGGTCGAAACTGCGAAACGGGTCCAGTAAAAGACAAATAAAATTTTATTAAAATTAAGGACATTGGGTATTGCACAGATTAGCGATGTGTAGGTTCAGCTGGAGTGGGTGAACTCGGGTTCTTTTCGGGAAGCGGATCCTACTCCTACTCCTTTTTCAAATCGACTACTCTCAGAGAACGGGGTCCAGGACTCTGATCCGAATCCGGAACTCGGAGCCGGACTCGGAGCCGGACTCGGAGCCGGAACCCGAATGTTTCCACCGGCGCACACACGGCCGAATTATCAATTAACGAGGCCAAAAATATTTTTATTTGAAATGCTGATCAAAAATGCGTATGAGAAGATTATCTAAGAAAATCTTTTAAAAAAATACCTTATTAGGGTTATTCGGGGTCGTAGTAAATATAAATTGTTTCTGTATTTTGAATTAGTGGTACAGTTAGATAAAACATATAAATATGATTTAACTATAAAATGATCATAAATTGTAAAAAAAATCAATTTTAAACATTATAAATATGAGGTTCTTTTCTCTTATTCCTCATTTCCTTTAGAGCGGAGTTGCTAAGACTACCTGAAAAGAATGCTCTTGATTTAAGAAAGGGGGAAAGGGGGGGATATACATTTAATGTTTTTATATTCCTAAGAAGGTATTTTTTCGAACCAGTAAAATAATGGAGTGGAACTCGGTGGAACTTTTTTCTAAACTCTAGTTGAAGAAAATATTTCAATTTATTTTTTTAACAAAATTAGTGTTTCATAAAACATAAATCATATCTGTATTATGTTAAAAGTGTTGTGTTAAAAATAATTTCAAATTAAAGTACATATCTGAAGCTTCAAAATCCATATTGAAAACTGCTTGATTTTTAAAAGGGGAAAGCAGGACAAGCGTAGCTTTTCCGTCAACGAATCAGGCCCAACTGAATAATTTTCACAGCGCGATACATGTCTCAACTTTAGACACATATAAAGGCTATTGGGTCGCGTTCACAAAAGAAAAATTACGGTTCATTGTGAACTGGTTAATTGAGAACGTTTCAAAAATACTTAACTAGTTCGAAGACAATGTTTTTACCTGTTTTTGGCGCCGTAATTTCCTTTAACCGTCCTTGTGTGCGGCGTCCCCGTATTCGCGGTCCTTGCTACTCGCGAGTCGGTTGCAGGTCCCGGGTTTGAGTTCTTTTGCGGGTTCCGTCTCCAAGGTCCGGCTCCGGCCAAACCCGTGCATCCTAGTAGCCGCAACAGCACCCGGGACACAGTACTCAGTCCACCCAAGGACTGGGACCCGGGACCTGCTCCTAGAACTCGAGTACTTTTAAAGGGATGCACGTCTTGGAGGTCTCCGGAAAAATGCAGAACTAACTTACCCATCTCTAGTACAGATATGCCCAAAAGTGCCAACGTACCCTTTTCTGAAGTAAGTTTGTTTTAGAATTTTAAAACTGTCGTCGTTTCGTCACCTATCACATTATTCTACCCATCAAAATATTAATATAATAGTAACAGTTAAATATTCCCCTGAAACAAATAAAATACATTTTTTTTAAACCCGCCCTAACAAATGGTACTTTTTTTAAAAATTGTTAATTCCGAGCTCGACTGTTGCGAACTCCCGATTCCAGTTAACTTATGAATGTAACCATAAGCAAAAAAAAATTATGAAGTAAACTCGCCAATTACTCGCCTACGTAGATTAGCAAACAAATATCTAAATGATATCCAATTTTTGGCGTAACTAATTCACAAATCTTAACAGTTTTGTTCGTGTCAATATATCATTTCTGCTATATCAAAACTCTTTTTATTCAAATTTTAATTTTTCATATATTACAAACATTCGTCTTTGTATATTATAAGAACAATCAATCAAATTTGGTACCTAACACAGGTTATTAATCAATCGATGGTGTGCAAAATGTCATTCTCATGTTGCGACATTTTTGATAGCTTCGTAAGAGTTTTTGAAATGATTAAAAAAACTTTTCAGATGTATTGTCATGTGGTTGTAATATTCCGGAAACCTTCGCTATGGTGGAAAGAAGGTATTTTGAACGTTACACACATTTCCAATGCTATAGTAAAACATAAAGAACTCACATACATACATACCAACAAGAATATTTTGATTTGTATTTATATAAAAAATTTATAAATGTAACCATCTCATGTAAGTCACTGCGAATAATAACTGGAGCGATGCGATCGTTGCCCATTAATTCCCTTCTAGTGGAATGTTCTGATCCCCAACATTATTTAAGGCGTCAACTATTTGCTGAAAAATTTTATTTTAAATGTTTGAATTCTAAATATCATCAGGTTATTCCTAGAGTCTCGTTGTTAACGACAACGACTCAACACAATCATCTACAATCAGAGTTCGAACAAAACCTCTTCCTACCACCTGTAAAAAATTTCGCTCTCTCTCAGAGCTTCAAATTATCAAAAATGATCTTCTTCCTTTGTACAAATTAAAATATTGTCACGTCACCCTATCTCCAACGATTTTAGAAGGGATTGGCATCTTTAAAAGTCATTCCAATCTCCCAGCCCGTACTGTCAATAATATGTTCAATGACATTATTTCATTTAAATGGCCCAATTCTTCTCTTTTATTTACTGATGGCTCCAAATCTTCAGACTCTCCAAACTGTGGTATAGGTATCAACGTTTACCACAATAATTCTAATGACAGAATATTTTATTCAATTTCAAACCAATATTTAATATTTTCTGCCGAGTGCATTGCAATAATTGGATCTCTAAAATATATAATAAAAAATAATTTTGAACATTCTCTTGTTCTCTCTGACTCACTCAGTTCCCTCCAAAAACTTATCCAGTCCTTTTCTTCATCCTGATGATCACTTTTTATGTCTTATTGGAGTACTGATAACCTCCATTCAAAGTTCTGGAAAAACTGTAACTCTGATTTGGATTCCTGGACATGTTGGCATAGTGAGTAATGATATTGCTGATTCCTTGGCAAAACAAGGAGCGTCTAACCCTACCGTTACCCTCGTAAACCATATTCCCCTATCTGATATTTTTTCCATCATCAAATATAGATCCCGCAATGTTTGGATAGAGTATTGGAACATTGCTAGTCAATCCAAGGGTGCCCGCTACGCCTTAATACAAAGGACTATCCCATCAAAACCGTGGTTTCAAAAATTCCTCCATTTTTCCAAAAAGAAATTTCCTCACTTATTCGAATGAGAATCGGACATTGTTCCGTTCCTTCTCACCTTTTTAAAATTCACGTCCTTGACTCCCCAGATTTTACGTTCTGTGGTCTAGATGTGGAAACTTTAGATCACATATTTTTTGGTTGTCCCTCTCTAAATAAATATCCCCTCTTCTGTCAAGCGTTATCTAAAATTGCCTCCACTCCATTCAACATCTCATTTCTTCTAAGTCTGAATTCTACTCCAATCTTTCATACATTTCTTAAATTTGCTCATTTAAATAAAATATATACATATATAAATTCACCTTTCCTTTCTCTGTAATTTAAAATGATGGCCTAGAACACCCTTGAAGGATGAAAGCCAGAAATAATTGAAAAAAAAAACATTTCATGTAGGTACCCAATGTAAAAAATAAAAAGAGCAAAATACAAAAAATACATATCATAATGCACAGAAAACTAAACGAAGATCCATACCAACTTAAAAGAAGACTGGTTTTGCCAATTTACATAAGACCCTTCAACTTCTGGGCCCCATTCAGATTGTCTTGAAAGAAGTTGCTTTTTGAAGATTTTTGGTCAATTTCTCCAGAAGCAAGTTTGTTATATTTTCTCTGTTACGAAGTTCATAATGGATGAATAAGAAAAGCGAGTACATTAAGAGCAGTAAAATTTGATTTGAAATATAACTTAGGTAGTTTTATTACCGTTTCATCTGAATAACGCCACCAAAGTATATTCACCGGAAAAATAAAAATGACTACCTACTCTTAATACCAATAATAAGAAATGCTGTCTTTATTCAAATAATAAATAAATATATTTATCAGAATGAAATAAAGTCTTGTTAAATGATAATTTTATTCCATGGAAATGTCTTTCGGATTCAAAGGAGTTTCCGCTTATGAAAATCACTTTCATATTTCTGTGGTTTGCTTCTAAAAGGGCCAAAGTCAGTTTTTTGCCAATTTTTTTTTGTTTTAATATAAAAACCGGACAAGAGTCCCAACTGCTCCCGTCTGGAGCCAGTGAGACTATGGCATCCCCAATCGGTGTATGTTGTGAGACTGAAGGCAGTGGGGAGGGGAAGGAGATGGGGAAGAGGAAGTTTGGAAGTACCTGGCTATTCAGATCTGGTCACCAAACACGGCTAAAGCCATTTCAAGCAACTTTTCAATTTTGAATGGTGGTCTTACACCTGGGCGATACTGAGAGTATCTTCCACTATGGAACGTGTCGCAAATATACTATATTTAATTTTAAATGAATTAGTAGTGAAAATAGACAAATTAATAAAATAAAATTTATTTGCTACGCCGGGATTCGATCCTGCGATCTTCGGATTGGGAGTCAAGAGCCTTACCGTCAACCGCGTCGGCCGTCAAATAATACCCCAAGTTTCCTTTTATTAAATAAATCTTGCTAAAAATCGAAAATTAGAGGTTTTTTTAGCTGTGTACATCCTAGGACATCTACATATTATCGAATGTCTTTGAACCTTATATATATATATTTTTTTTTTTTTAAATCTATCTACCGGATCTGCCCTGATGATGGACACTGCAACGCTGTCCGAAACGTCGGCTAAAGTAGGAGGTAGCGCAACACGGCGTAACACCCCAAAAACTAACAACGAAAATGCTTTTGGCCGTGAAAATCTAAAAACACTTACCTTATATTTTTTGTTTGTTTTTGTTCTGCTGAAGTTTGAACCTTCCTACCGGTCGGAATATAGTATGGTTCTATGGTCGGAATCAACCGCTCTACCAACGGAGCCCAAAACTCGAGTTGGTAGAAATGACATTATTTCGTAGGTATATAAAGTGCTTTAATTTTTAGGTTTTCAGAAAGGTTCGTATTTTTCCACGTGTGTGTGCGTGTTGAAATCGAAAGTTGATAGTATGCATTGTAATCGACAACGAGTCTCTCTGTCGAGTTTCAGCTCAACCGGATGTCGGGAAGTGGGTTTCCACTTTCAAGATAACACTTCTTTCAAACAAAGAAAAGTGAAATTCAAATAGACGATTTTAAAAGAGCAAATTCTACAAACGCCTCGCGAAATTTCAAAAGCTGACGTTGTCCCTTTTAGAAGCATGTCACCGAATTTTCATCCGATAAGTCTCTTAATAAACTTACCATCTCCCCCTTTACTATTGAAATGTTTTTTATGGTTTGTTTTTGCAAAAAATTTCATTTGTATTCCGAATGTGGCGGCAGTTTGTCTTTTTCACCACCATCCTGTTTATATGTCATAATAATATCATCCTCGAACAAACACCGAAAATACAGGAAATTTTATATACTTTTACATAACGCACTGAACATGAAAATATGAAATAGAATATAGAATAGAATACAATAGCGTAAACAAACAATAGTCTAGAAAACGACAAAACATATTTAGGCCTTACATAGTTTTTTCATTGTGTAAATAAAATTTTAAAACTGTGTTATTTTTGGTTGGATATAATTTGAGATTCTCAAGGCCAAAAGTAGCGCTTTCTCCTCTTTTATTTATTTGCTAGCTGGGTTACCCGGCTTCGCTCAGGACAATAAGATAGTGTTCTGGAATGTTGCACAATGATGTTCCCGATTCCCTATTCCTGATCATTCCACGACATACTCCGCCACTCCTTCCAGAACTTTCTACAGCTCTATGGAACCTTCTAGAACTTTCCGGAAGACTGTTCTAGAAATTTCAAGAGGGCGAAACTTTCAGCCCTTATATCTTCAAAAGCACGCCCTTTAGGTAAAAACAGATACCCTTAATCCCTAGGGGGGATAGAGATCTACCACACCATATAACTCCCTTGATCGAACCGGGACTCGTTTCTGAGTTTTTGCAAGCTGCACGTTTTTTGGACTTTCTTTTATAATATATGCCATATTCAAATAAATAAAATGTTACTCCTTACATGTCCTTTCCCGTGCGTTCCCCTCCAGCGTTCCACTTCCACCTTCCCCGCCACCGCTCTCCCTCTCCCCCGTCCCGCCAACCCCCCTGGCACTTCATTTGTTGACTCCTCTCCCGCCCGGCCCGTAGCCGAAACTATTTTCTAATACTAACAATTTTAAACTCGTGATATCTTTCTAATTAAATATCCGAATTGAAAAATTCAAAAAGTTAAATAAAGGTATTGAAGCTGTCTTGAATATGAAGTAATTTATTTTGATAAGGATTAAAACCAAGATATAAATAAAGAGCCTTTTCAAGCGGCGACATTTTAATTTAATTTTTTAAATAAAAGAAAACTTATTGTGGCATAACCATAATAGTAAGACATATGCTGTCGCTACCTTTTTTGTAAATAATGATGTGCTCTATAAAGTCGTAGTACATTATTTTATTCTATCATCAATAGTTTTCGCAGCGCACGCGATTTAAAGAATATTTTAGGTAATTTTTTTACACCCTGGGTTACATTATTGAAGTTTTAGTAAGGATGCCTATATTTTTTTTAAATATAATATAGCCTATGTCACCCAGGAATAGTGTAGCTTCCCAACAGCGAAAGAATTTTTCGAATCGGTTCAGTAGTTTCGGAGCCTATTCGATGCAAACAAACAAACAAATCTTACCTCTTTATGTAGTGTATATAGTAGATAGATAGTAGATTACTAGCTGGGGTACCCGGATTCGTTCAGGACAACATTCGAGACTTCGAGAGTGTTCTGGAATGTTCCATAATGATGTTCCCAATTCCCTACGCCCGGACATTCCACAACATACTCCGCCACTCCTTCCAGTACTTTCTAGAGCTCTATGGAACCTTCTAGAACTTTCCGGAAGACTGTTCTAGAAATTTCAAGGGGGTGAAAATTCCACCCTTTATATCTTCAAAAGCACGCCCTTTAGGTAAAAACGGGTACCCTTATTCCCTAGGGGGGATAGAGATCTACCACACCATATAACTCCTTTGATCGTACCGGGGTTCGTTTTTAAGTTTTTGCGGTCCGCACGTTTTCTTGGACTTTTTTTATAATATAATATATTGATTACTAGCTGGGTTACCCGGCTTCGCTCAGGACAATTCGAGATTGTTCTGGAATGTTCCATAATGATGTTCCCAATTCCCTATGCCCGAACATTCCACAACATACTCCGCCACTCCTTCCAGAACTTTCTAGAGCTCTATGGAACCTTCTAGAACTTACCGGAAGACTGTTCTAGAAATTTCAAGAGGGCGACTCTTCCAGCCCTTATATCTTCAAAAGCACGCCCTTTAGGTAAAAACGGATACCCTTATTCCCTAGGGGGGATAGAGATCTACCCCACCATATAACTCCCTTGACCGTACCGGGACTCGTTTCTGAATTTTTACGAGCAGCACGTTTTTTTGTACTTTCTTTTATAATATAATTATATTGAATATTGTTTATTGCGGTATTTTAAATAAGTACATAGTTATCTATGTCCTAATACAATCCTTACACAAACATACCCTAAAATAACACATCTATACCAAATCAATCACATTTTTTAAATTTATTTATTTGTTTTTGTTACAAAGAATACATCAGTACAAAGAAGCTTTGACTGTCTAACTAGGAGTCTCCCGTTCCAGGACAGTCAAATTGACTGAAACATTTTGATAGGCGTAAATTTAATTGACAGACATATCTTCGCAATTTAATTTAATTTTAGCCAACGTTTCAAGCAGCCTTGCACTGTCCGTCATCTGGGCGGCTGTTCCTGATGCATCGTCATTGACGTCATTGTTGATAAGTGTATTGATTGAAATTGCACAGAGTTGAAGGTGAAATAAAAAAATATTTTTAAAACGTTTACATATTTTTAAATAGTGTTTGTCAGTCGTGCAGTTAATTTGAAAAGTGAGTTTGCAGCTATATGTAAAAGTGTACCCTATATCTGATACAATACTCGGATTACTCATGAACACCACCAAAAAAAAACTTGATGTGAAAATATTAATGTTTTCGGGGTCACCAGCAGGATACAAAATACTAATGCACCAGACCGTTATGCCTCCCGGACTTATTTTATAGCATAAAACACGGACACGTGTAAATAAAATTTTATTTATGATGAGCATTCGAATATTGCTTTCCTCATTATCTCAAAACTTTATATTTGGAGATGTCTGACTAATCAACTGGACTATCGATGTCAGTATTTTTACGGTTTAGTTCACCAGACTATAAAAATGTGTAGGTATTTGACTTTTGAAAAACAGTGGCGCAGTATGTGGGTAATCACGTTCGCCAAGTTGTTGGCCTGCAGAGGAAACAAATATATTGTAGGCAATGCGTAAAACCTTCACGCAAATAAAACAGCCCCATTGGTTTGATTAATAAGGGGTTGGCGACGACTGGCGCCACGCACAGAAAGTCTAGGCTTCACTCCGACTAAACAAACATTCGGCTAAACGGCACTTTGCAGAAACATCTAAACATCACTTACAAAAGTTAAAAAAGGTAAAAAATGGTTTCTGTTCTAATTATTAAATAAGTAGATGTTGCCTTTCACTAGTTCAATCTTCAGCCTGCAAACTGCAGTTCAGAACTAAGTAAATAACCTTTTTATTTATAAAATACATGATATTTAATTAAGACAACAGTGAAACATGGACCTTGAAAATAAATACCATGAACAGGTTAGAGGCTTTCGAAATGTGGCTTCACCGGAGAATGCTCATGCCATGGACCGACATGATCACCAACACAGAAATTCTCAGGCGGGAATAAGCAGATAGAGAACTGCTTACATTAATAAAAATCAAGAAAATTTCATATGTGGGTCATATACTTCGAGGGGAGAAGTATCACTTGCTCTATTTAATATTGAAAGGCAAGATAGAGGGTCGCCGAGGGCCTGGTAGGAGACAAATGTCTTGGCTGCGAAATATACGAAAGTGGACCGGCATTAGAAGTGTGGAGGAGCTATTCCGGGCAGCGCAAGACAGAGAGACCTTTTCAAGAGTGATCGCCAACGTCGGGGGGACCTGATAGGGCACACAAAGAAGAAGAAGAAGATTTACATAGAGTAGATACATTAACCAATGGAGTATAGTTACTTTGAAAGAAGTTTAATGTGCACATATGGATTTAGTATATAAACATGCTGAAAATCGGAAAAAATATAATAGAAAGAGAAAAAGACGTGCGTAAGGATTAGATTATAAAAACATACATAACTTTTTTATATGTGTACCTTGTACCTGTCACGTAGGTATCTGTAACATGAGATTTGGCGTACACTATTCCATGTCTTCAATCAATCTTCTCTTGGATCTGTTTAGTAATTTGACATAATGTGTGGGAGTTTCTCCTTTCTACTTCAATTCAGATTTCTTCATGGAAACTCTCGATGAACTGATTTTAGGGAGTAAACTTTTGATTTGTTTGCTGCCAGGTCAATTACATCGTATATTAATAATAATAATAATAACGTAGTATTTATATAGCGCAGTTTTGTGATATTTCACTTCAATTCTTTATGGTACTGCCCTGTGATGGAGAGATGATCTGCCCTAGCCATCCTTTTATTATTTTTAAAATGCGGAAATTAATTGAGGTAAACAATCAATTTCCTCATACCGTCTTCATTCTCGAAATGGGTTCAATTTGTCATTGTGAAGAAACAACAATTCATCTGTGGACATACCAATCCCACAAAAAACATTATTAAATGTTTTTACTCACAAGGTTTTTACTCGGTTTCTCTATTTTCCTTAACGATTTATGAGATATTTCGTTAGGCGCATGAACCAAGTGACCTCGTGCGACAGGGTAACAAACCTTTTTCATTATTTCTGCCGCTGCGTGAAAAGAAAGACGACCATTGTTCCGTTGACACATTTGGATTAAGTTGGCGGGAAAGTGGTATTCGGCGGGAAACGACGACTTGATGTTTAATCGGATTGTTTGCCGCCACTCCCGCAAATGGATCAATCCGTTCTGTTTACGCAAATATTATTTAAGGTTATTTCAGATTCATTCTAAGTTATACTTACAGCTACAATCATATAATGACAGATGTTGTAGACGTAAAAATGAACATACATTAATAGATCGAAAATCCGAAATAAAACTTTTCTTTGAATAAATATAGTTTTGTTTGGTGACAAAGTATAAATCAATGGTTTGTCTAGCTAGATTGGATGTTCGATAAAGTTATTTTTCCATTATAATGAGAAAATGTTCGTTATTGCCCAATGCAGGAAAACTGTTTCTCCGCAATCTGCACAACACCGCTGCTATGTGTTTTGCCTACATATGAATAACCAGTCATCGGTCATCGTACTGTGATAATGCTAAGAGTCCCAACTGCTCCCGTCTGAAGCCAGTGAGACTATGGCATCCCCAATTGGGGTATGTTGTGAGGCTGAGGGTAGTGGGGAGGGGAAGGAGACAGGGAAGAGGAAGGTGGGGAAGTACCTGGCTGTTCAGATCTGGTCACCAAACACGGCTAAAGCCATTTCAAGCAACGTTTCAATTCTGAATGGGTGGTCTTACACCAGTGCGATACAAGGAGTATCTTCCACTGGGAGTGGGACAACATAAAAATAATGTTTCTTTGTTTGTCCCAAATGAGCACCAAAATCATTCATCCGATTGTGATGAAACTTTGGTTATTTGATGTCGCATGCCCACGATGGTATCTATTTATAATGGTAAGCTCTGGCGTTATGAAATTATTAATAATAATAATAATAAGAAGATATATCTTTATTCAACAAAATTTGCAAGATTTATAACAAAAAAAAAGAAACGTACATATTCAGTGTTAATATTTACAATGGTTTATGTAACTACAAAAGATTAGCAACAGAAGATAAATATAAATATTAACAGAAGGTACCTACCTACTTGAAGAATATAAATTTCCTATACATTTTCTGATTGCGGTGAAACTTTGATGAATTGTTTTGCGCTTGCCCGCGAAGGTTTCTATATACACTGGTGACCTTCGGTGTTATAAAATTTGTACACAAATTTTGCCACAGATTTAGTTGGCGCGCGAGTTTTTTTTGAAAATGCGTATACTTCATATAGTTTAATGGCAGGGAGGGAAGGAGGGAAGGAGGGAAGGAGGGAAGGAGGGAAGGAGGGAAGGAGGGAAGGAGGGAAGGAGGGAAGGAGGGAAGGAGGGAAGGAGGGAAGGAGGGAAGGAGGGAAGGAGGGAAGGGGAGGGGAGGCGGATGGGGAATGGGTTTGAATGGGAAAAGACATGCAGGGAGAAATAATTTCTTTATGCGCATGCCGGGAACTCTAAACAATAAAAATAACTTCAAAAATTCTCCAGAACTTCCCGAAGAAGTTGCCGTTACACGCTTTTGTTATAATATGAATTGTTCATTCTAACACAACTCCGGAAAAATATTTCTTAAAATATAATCTTATTTTTTAAAATACATAATAAGTAGCTCGTAGTACCGCATGATCATAATTCTTAGAAAAGTCAAAATAAAAATATGCAAATATCTTTGGAAATCCCTCGAAGTTCAAAGAAGTTTCCAATGGAAGCTGTTGTTACAATCGTTTTTTCTACAACGCCTGAAAAATATTTTTCCGCAAACAGCACAACAATTCTTCAATGTGTTTGGCCTATATATGAATAAGCAGGCGCCGTACCGTGATGATGCTCCTTCGGGAGTGGGACAACAGTAATTAAAATATCATGCGAACATCTCCGGAAACTGCCGAAGCCGCAGCCACCGAGAATCATTAAAAATTTCAGCTTTCATGATTCTCATAACGCTCTTTCCATGTGAACGTTGATGTAATGTGATGTTAGCTTTGAAAATCATAGGGGGTGCTTTGGTATACAGGACGTAAGAGTTCAACCTTCCGTAAAAAGTTTTCAACATTTGCATCAGTTGTTTACTATGATTAAAAAGTAACTCATTTTGTCTGTCAAGTTGCTTAATTGAGAACATTACGTGAATTTTAAACTGATACGTTAATTTAAAAAAAGAGTTAATTAAATTGACGAGTGAAAAGTTTGTTCAGGGAATGTTTGAATTTGTGAAGGTAAATATGATAAAAATCCAACACTTTTAGGATCTACTGTTACGAACAATTCGAACAATAAATGTTTTGTTAGCAAAAAAGTTCCAACATCGTGATATTTTAAATTAGTATCGAATAATCAACATTAAATCTGATTGTAGCCTTTTGTGTTTTTCAATTTCGATATTTATTTTATATTTAAAATGAAAAATATATGTTTATATTTAGACCACACATATATGATTTATTATAAGTTTAATAAATAAAATAAATATTTTATGTGTTTTTAAAATTTATATAATGTACTCGGCCAAACCAAGAAAAGTAAGTCGTTATGATCTACGTCACAAGGAAATACTTAGGTACCTACATCAAAATGAGAAATCTATATTCCTTGTATGTAACTTTATAATGGTATTGCGGTAAAGGGCAAAAAATACGTACATACCTAGGTTATTTATCAAAGAAAAAGACAAATAAAAGAAAGAAGAACGTCTGTATACTTATTTGTCTATCTACTTCGATATCTATAGAAATCATAAATGACTTTGGTTACCCAAGTTTATCTACTACAGTACTACAGTATCTACAAAAATCATATATGACCTTGGTTACCCAAGTCTATCTACTACAGTACTACAGTATCTACAGAAATCATATATGACCTTGGTTACCCATGTCTATCTACTACAGTATCTACAGAAATCATATATGACCTTGGTTACCCAAGTCTATCTACTGCGGTATCTACAGAAATCATAAACGACCTTGGTTACCCAAGTCTATTTACTACAGTATCTACAGAAATCACCTGATTACCTAGGTCTATCTACAGTATCTGCAGAAATTGTAAATTACCTGACGTTAATTATGGTTAACTAAGTAAACTTCATAAATATCATAGTGTTTCCATACAAACAAAGTATTAATATCCGTAATATCAGTTTATCTTTATAGTATACATTTTGCACACGCGCTGTGCAAGCGGGTTCCCTACAGAACATCGGACCATCCCAAACTATATCATATCAGTACTAAGTTATTAGCCATTGAGAATATAAGTTGGGTTATCTGTAGTATTACCCTAAGCTATTAGTTATTGAGAATATAAATATATACGCGAAAGTACTTGGTAAAAGATAATATATTTATGATTTCCTAAGTCAATCTACCCTGAGTTATTAGCTATTGAGAATATAATACACGAAAGTACATAATAAAAGAGGTCGGGGAATTGGGGACGCCCGGGGATACTTCAATCGGTTCATGTTAAGGTCAGAATAACTGAAAAGTATGAAGGTGTGCCAAGGAAGAATTGTGTGGCGGTCTATCCTCTATACCTACCCCTGCAGGAGACAGCTTGATGGTTATCTAGTTATGTTAATTTATCCTGATTAAATGTGTTTGCCTAACAGGTACTCGGCAAATCCAAGATAAACTGTTTATGACCATAGAAAAACGCAAGAAATGCCTTGTGGGCGAGTTTCGTGATCAAAATATTTGCCCAATGTGTGCCTGTAATTCTATACAAAATTGTGATTTTATAATAATTGTAGGATTTGTGAACCCGAAAGTAATTGTAAAATATTTGCCTCCGAATCATTGCCTGCAAAACTTTGAAGATCTGAATATTACTGTTGATATACTTTTTCGATATATATATATATTTTTTTAACTGTTTTTTTTACATTAGCTCTACACAGGAGGCCCATAATGCCCCTCAAGGCCTATGTCATCTTTGGGGATGCTGTGTGGAGGGTCTTTTTAGGAAAGGAAAGAGAGGAAGTTCAGGGAAGGAAAAGGGTATTAAGGGTGAGTAGGAATCTGGTGTTCAGTGTGTCCAGGAGTGACGGACGTATGAATCCATCTCTCCCACTGCGTTGCAAGGCGATGTTCTGTGAGAGAACGGCTGGATAAGTCAAATTGACTCCCTCAACCACATTCTTCCGATCCGGCCTGCCATGCAACTTCTGAGCAGATGCATCCGCCACCAAGACCCTAATAAACCTTACCCGAAAAACCCGGGCACCCCTGCTAAGTCACCAAACGTAGCGAACCACTTTGGGTGACCTATGGCAGAGGTGTTGGTTATCCAATAAATAGTTCCCAGGGCGGCGGTACCCATACCCGCCTCCAAAATTTTATGATTTTATTACTTATTAAACCCAATTCCGAAATTAAGAAGTTCAACTTCTATCATTTTACGCACTATGAAAGAACATTTCACATCACGCATGCATGAACTGACAACCTACATTAGTGTATTTAATCCATTTAAAGATAACTAAAAAATACATTTTTTTTAATTCAACACAATTTTTTCCACTACAGAACACGACGATAATAATAATATATCCAAATTATTATTCATTTGATTGACATAATATCTTACATTTCAAAAATAAAATCAACAATGTCGGCCTCACTGGGTAGCTCACCTGTGCTGAGGCCTCCATTTTATAAAACAAAAACAAAATAAACTAAAAATTAAAATTTGTAATTAAGTTAAAATTATAAGATAAAATGAATTATTTTATTACTAAAAAAAAAAAAATTAAAATCGGTATATATTACATGCATTATGTGTTGTGTGTTTGTGAGTGATGTGTATTTTATATTGGTTTTGAGTGTTACGTGTAGTTGTGTTTTATTTTTATTTTGTAATGAAATTTTGGTAATATTGTCTTTTTTGTCCTTTAATCTATTTTGTAATTTTGAGTACGAAATTATTTTTGTTTTCTTCCATTTTATTTTCAAGGGTAAGACTGTTGAATGCTTTTATAGCATGATATTTGTAGTGCCTTTGTCCAAAGCTTGTATTTACCGTCGGAGTTTTTAGGTTGTTTTTGTACGATTGTCTAACTGGTCTGTTAGTGATATTTTGAGATTGTTGAAATTTGTTTTTCTGGTCAAAAATGTAGTTTAGCAGTGTTTTAACATATAATTGGCGTATATCTAGTACGTCACAACTGTTGAATATTTGGTTTGTGTCAGTCAGTCTATGTTTTTTAAGTGTTACCTTTAAGACCGTTTTCTGCGCGATTTCTAAGTGATAGATAGCTGAGTTTGTTGCTCCTCCCCAGATAATTAATCCATATTCTATTATTGACTGACAAAGTGCAAAATATATTGTTTTCATTTGTTTTATATTATATATGTTTCTTATATTTAGGAAAATGTGTATTGTTTTGAGGAGTTTATTTGTGATTTGTTTGATATGATGTGTCCATTTAAGGTTATAGTCAATTATAGTTCCTAGATATTTTATTTGTTCTGTTTTTTTCTAGAGAAGGGCAACTGCAGATGTTAGTATTTAAAAATTCGTGTATTTTTATGGTGTTTGAGTTGTTTCTTGGTTGTCCTGTACTATTTATACCGTACGTTATAATTTTTTTTGATATATTTAGTGTAAGTATGTTTGAGTCTAGCCAAGTTTTCACACGCGTGATTTCTAAATTTGCTATGTTAAATACATTATTCCAATCCTTAGATTTAAAGAGTAAAACTGTATCATCTGCATAACTAACTATTTCACCGTTTATTTCCATACTACAAAGTTCATTTATGTAAATAGTGAAAAGAACGGGCACTAGTATGCTTCCTTGTGGAACTCCGTATGTAATCGGCAGTGGTTTACTAGTATGGTTATTAATTTTGACTTGTTGTGTTCTATCACTCATATAACTTTTTAATAGGCTCGCAACAATAACATTTGGCTGTCAACAGTTTTTTTGTTTTGCTCTTTCAAAAATCATCTTAAACCAATCTTTTAATTGTTTTTTGGCTGTAAAAAGTGTAGTGTGTTGTGTCTTGAGGACTCTTCTCCCTCTGATCTTCCAGGAGTCACTTCTTGCTGCTCATTTTCAGATATTTATATACTTTTTTTTTTTTTACTTTTACTTCTGTCACTTTTTGTACTTCCTGTAACTTGAACAATGGAGGAGTATTTCCCTCCTTTACCTCCTACAAAGCCCCCAGATCCCCCTCCTGACCCTCCAGATGGAGACATTTCGGACATTTCAGAACCCTCAAACATTTCAGACCCTTCAAACATTTCAGACAGTGAATCTGTCATCCTAACCTCAATAAAAAAAAGAAAATTCAGTCCCTCTTCCCCAAAAAATCATGATTCGCCTTCGTCTTCACAGTTCCCACCAGCTCTTCCTCAACCTTCTCCAACAAACTTTTACTCTACTCATTCCCGTGGCCCCTTCATTGTATATGCGCAAAAAACTGAACAAGGTAAAACCATACATCCTCTTGAATTTGGTAAATTCCTTTCAACCAAAAAGAACCTTTCGATTAAGCCCGGAGGTGTAAAAGCCGAGGGTCGCTTCCGAATCTCTATTGAATTCTTCTCAGGTTCAGCCGCCAACAACTTCATCAAAAACATTTTTATTACATCTAATTCTAAATTCAAGGCGTACATCCCAACTTTCAATGTCACTCGAATGGGCCTGGTCAGGGGTATCTCGACCGATCTGTCCATTCCAGAAATTCTGTCTTCTCTTTCAACCCCCCAACATATCGGCAATCCCATAAAAGCCAGGAGGCTAAATTATAAGGACACCTCTGAGGGCATCGTTTCCTGGAAGCCCTCCCAATCTGTTGCGATCACATTCGAAGGACAATCTCTTCCCTCTCATATCTATTTATTTTTCAACTCCTTACCAGTTGAAATGTACACTTACCCCACCATCCAATGTTACAATTGCTGCCGTTTTGGTCATACCAAAGCTGCATGCAGATCCCCTCCCAGATGCTTCAAATGTGGAGAAAACCACACGGCTGACCAATGTTCTTCTCTCTCTTCACCTAAATGTTTTAACTGCTCAGGCACTCATTCCGCCATTCACTCTTCTTGCCCTGAACAATCTCGCCAAAAAAATATAAAAATTTCCATGGCCTCTGAGAACTTGTCTTTTCTGCAGGCTTCTAAACTATTCCCGCCTGTCAAAAAATCTTTTGCCGAGGTTTTATCCAGTAACTCTCCATCCAACCCTCTCCCCTTCTCCTCAACATCTTCTCGTTCAACTAAATTTATGTACAAAAACCCTCTCTCTAAACCGGCTCCTGGATACGATCGGCAACAACACAACTCACTTCTCTTAAATCCCAATGGTTCTCCTCTTTCAAATGCCACAAATGGGTGCGCAAACAACTATAATTCGTCCTCAACAAACCATCAAAAACTTTCTGAACAACTCTCACAAGATAATTCTTCATTTATACAAACTCTTATTATGCTTCTAATTGACCTAATTTCTTCTCAAACTAATCTACCGTCCAACGCTGCTTCTATTATTTCCACGTTAAAATCATTTGTTCAAAATGGCACTTCAAGATGTCAGAATACTTCAGTGGAATAGCCGCAGTGCTATTTCTAACAAATCGAACCTTCTTAACCTATTAAATTCAAACCTTGTTTCTGTGGCTGCTGTCTCGGAGACATGGTTTACTCCATCCACCCACTTTAATGTGGGAGGGTACTCCTGTCTCCGTGATGATCGCCTGGAAGGTACGGGCGGCGGTGCTGCCCTTTTTATTAAAAAATCCCTTCCCTTTTCCCCAATAAATAATATCAAACCCCCCAATGCTGACTTTCAAATGGTTGCAGCTAAAATAAAGGACACATCCTTTGTTTCTATCTATATTCCCCCATCATCGCACTTCAATAAGCAAGCTTGGTTACAAATTGTCCGTCAACTAAGCCCTCCATTCTTTTTATTGGGCGATTTTAATGCCCATTCCCCCGTCTGGGGTTCTGCTTTCTCTGATCGAGATGGTCGAAATGTTATGGATTTTTTAGATGAATCCAACCTTTTCCTATTGAACGACGGATCTCCTACGAGAATCTCTCGCCCCAACACAAACCCCAGTGCAGTGGATCTCTCCTTATGCTCTACAAATTTGGCACCTCTCTCCTCGTGGGTGGTGTCCCCCGATCCTTGCTCCAGTGATAATTTCCCGATCATCATCACTTATCAAACTTCTTTCCATTCAGACAAGTCCCATATTTCGACGAAGATTAAAACAAAACACACCAAATGGGACGAATTTAACTCGCATATGGATAAGTTTATACAAAATTCCGATATATTATCTGTCAAAGATGACTACGATAACTTCAAATCGATGCTCATAACTGCAATAAATAAATCAAATCCTCCCCCTAAAACCAAATCTCTTAAAAAACTCCCTCCGACTCCCTGGTGGGATGAGGAATGTTCTAAGGTAGTGAGAATTCGGAAAGCTAAATCTCTTTCGTATCGTCACAATATGACTATGGAGAACTATCTTATATACAAAAATGCCGAAGCCAATGCCAAAAGGGTATTGAGGTCAAAAAAAAGATCCGGGTGGTACAACTTCTGCAGTTCAGTATCTCCAAATACTCCAATTTCAGAAGTTTGGTCTATGATTCGAAGATTTCGATCCTCCTTCAGTTCAACATCTCCTCGAGCGTCTCATTATAAATGGATAGATGAGTTCTTGGACAAAATTGCCCCCCCTTCTGTACCTAACTTAGATGAAATAACTCCCATCCACAATACTCCTATGTCTGATCATTGGCTAGACTCTCCATTCACTTTAATTGAATTAAAAAATTGTTTATCAACAGTCAAAGACTCATCTCCAGGCAGAGATGGTATTCCTTATAGCATTATCAAAAATAGTAATGATAATGTTCTAAATCACTTCCTAAGCATCTTAAATAAAATCTTCCAGTCTGGCATAATTCCTGATGACTGGAGTTCTCAAATAATCATCCCAATCCTAAAATCAAACAAATCACCCAATTCTGGATCCAACTACAGGCCAATTGCTCTTTCATCCACCCTCAGTAAAATTTATGAAAAATTAATTAAAAACCGGTTAGAATTTTTTGTCGAAAGTAATCAGCTTCTCTCTCCATCTCAATTTGGATTTAGGAAAAAAAAATCTACGCAAGATAACCTTGCCATCATCAGCACTGATATTAATCTATCCATTTCTAATCATGAAGTATGTCTTGCAGTCTTTATAGACATAGAAGGTGCCTTTGACAATGTTTCCATCCCAATCATTAAAAAAAAACTTTTAGGCCTTGGCCTTCCCCCCATGTTTGTCCAATCTATTATTAATCTATTTCTTGATAGAAAAATTTTCATTGAACTACCAGATGTTACTCCTCAGAGTAGATCAATTTGGAAAGGTTTACCCCAAGGCGATGTATTATCCCCTATACTGTATAATATATACACGTACGATATGCATGTCTCTATTCCCCCTCAAGTAAAAGTTATTGAGTTCGCAGATGATTTAGCTTTCTACTTATCATCCAAAATCATCCCACTTGCCGTCAAATATCTTAATGAAGCCATGGATGCCCTTTGCACATGGCTCACTTTAAATGGTCTGGAACTTTCAGTTCAAAAGAGTCAGTGTGTCACCTTCTCAAACCGTCATAAAAATCCTCCTGTTCAAATTTTATTTAAAAACTCTCCAATCCCCAACGCCTCTGAAGTAAAATTTTTGAGAGTAACATTTGATAGGAAACTTAAATGGTCTTCCCATATTCACAATATAGTTACTAAATGTGAAAAAAATTTAAATATCATCAGATCATTGACTGGCGTTTGGTGGGGTGCTCACCCTACCTGCATTAAGTTGCTTTACAATGCACTTATTCGAAGTCATCTCGACTATGCCTGCCCACTTTTTAGTACTGTCTCCAAAAATGCACTCAGTAAATTAGACAAAATTCAATCGAAGTCATTGCAAATATTAACTGGAGCGATGCAGTCGTCGCCCATCAATTCCCTTCAAGTGGAATGTTCTGATCCCCCACTTTATTTAAGGCGACAACTGTTTGCTGACAAATTTGTTCTTAAATGTTTAAATTCTAAATGTCATCAGGTTATTCCCAGAGTTTCGTTGTTCAAAGACTCAACACATTCATCTACAATCAGAGCTCGAACTAAACCTCTTCCTGCCATCTGTAAAAATTTTCTCTCTCTCTCAGAGCTTCAAATTATCCAAAATGATCTTCTTCCACTATACAAATTAAAATATAGTCAAGTCACCCTATCCACAACAATTTTGGAAGGGATCGGCATCCTTAAAAGTCATTCCAATCTCCCAGCCCGTACTGTTAATAATATGTTCAATGACATTATTTCTTCTAAATGGCCCAATTCTTCTCTTTTATTTACTGATGGCTCCAAATCTCCTGACTCTCCTAACTGTGGTATAGGTATTAACGTTTACCACAATAATTCTAATGATAGAATATTTTATTCAATTTCAAACCAATTTTCAATATTTTCTGCTGAGTGCATTGCAATAATTGAAGCACTTAAATATATAATCAAAAATAATTGTGAACATTCCCTTGTTCTCTCTGACTCTCTCAGTTCCCTCCAAAAACTTAAATCCTGTCCTCTTCTTCATCCTGATGATCACTTTGTATGTCTCATTAGAGTGCTGATAGCCCCCATTCAAAGCTCTGGAAAAACCGTAATTCTTGTTTGGATCCCTGGACACATTGGCATAGTGGGTAACGATATTGCAGATTCTTTGGCAAAACAAGGAGCGTCCAACCCTGTTGTTACCCTCGTAAACCATATTCCACTATCTGATATTTTTTCCATCATCAAAGATAGATCCCGCAATGTTTGGACAGAGCATTGGAACATTGCCAGTCAATCCAAGGGAGCTTGCTACGCCTCAATACAAAGGACTATCCCATCAAAACCGTGGTTTCAAAAATTTCCCCATTTTTCCAAAAAAGAAATTTCCTCACTTATTCGAATGAGAATCGGCCATTGTTCCGTTCCTTCTCACCTATTTAAAATTCACATCCTTGACTCCCCAGATTGTACGT
Source organism: Limnephilus lunatus (assembly GCA_917563855.2). Lineage (NCBI taxonomy): Eukaryota > Metazoa > Arthropoda > Insecta > Trichoptera > Limnephilidae > Limnephilus > Limnephilus lunatus. The sequence goes on from OU830601.1 coordinate 61,048,277, forward strand.
TCTGTGGTCTAGATGTCGGCACTTTAGATCACATATTTTTTGGTTGTCCCTCTCTAAATAAATATCCTCTCTTCTATCAAGCGTTATCTAAAATTGCCTCCCCTCCATTCAACATTTCATCTCTTCTAAGTCTGAACTCGACTCCAATCTTCCATATAATTCTGAAATTTGTACATTTAAATAAAATTAATATATACATTCACCTTTCCCTTTCTCTGTAATTTTAAATGATGGCCTAGAACACCCTTGAAGGGTGAAAGCCAGAAATAATTGAAAAAAAAAAAAACTTTTTAATAGTTGGAGTTCCTTGTCTTTGATACCCATATTTTCTAATTTAAAAAAAAGTGTATTGTGGCAGATTGAATCGAAGGCTTTAGCTAAATCTAGATATATCGCTATACATTTGCATCCTTGATCTAAGTTGCTATGTATATAATCTATAGTACATGCCAAAGCTTCTTTTGTACCTCTCTTTTCTCTAAATCCATATTGTTTATCTGAAATTAATTTGTTTTCTTCCAAGTATTTTATGATTTGGTTTTTTAAGACTTTTTCGAAAATCTTTGAGAGCGAGTTTAATAATGTGATTGGTCTATAGTTAGTTATTTCCATTTTGTCTCCGGATTTATAAATAGGGATCACCAGTCCTGTTTTAAGAGAACTAGGAAAGCAGGAGTGTGTTATACTAAGGTTTATTAAGTGTGTTATAGGTTTTAATATTAAATTTTTTATTATTTTAATGCAATCCGTTGTTATCTCATCTAATCCAGGTGTAATTATGTTTTTTAATGTGTTTATTATTTTGTCAATTTCCTTTACTGAAGTTGTTTTAATTATAAATCTGTGTTGTGTCGATTGTGTATTGTTCGGTATGTTTGTTTGTGTTAGTGTGTTTGTGTTATGTATTTTACGGTTCGCTAAAACTTTTCCTATATTTGCAAAGAAATCATTCACATGATTTGTTATAGTTTCTGCATTTGTATTGGCATCTATTTTCTTTGAATTGATGTTAAGATATTCGATAGTATGTTTTGTTTGTATTTTTGTGTATATGTTACTTATTTTAATATTTCCCATATTTCCTTTGGGTTATTGTTTTCTTTTTTAAGTTTTTCTCTATAGTATAACTTCTTTGCTACTCTAATAATTTTCGTGCAGATGTTTCTATATCTTTTATAGTAATTAAATTGTTCCATGTCATATGGCGTATGTTTAATTTGTCTGTGAATTTTTCCTCGTGTACGAATACATTTTAATATTCCTTTTTTTATCCATAGTTTAATTTTTTTTGCTTTGTATGTAAGATTAACTTGTTTCAAATTAGTGTTATTATATATTTCTTGTATTAACACAGCTGTAAATTTATCCCAGGCTTCTTCAACATTTTCTATTTGGTATATTGTACTCCAGTCTATTTTTTGGAGTTTTTCTTTTAAGTTTGAGTAGTCAATTTTTTTTTTTTAAATATTTTATGTTGGTTAGGTTTTGTTTTTTCAGTGTCAATTGCTATCATATTTATGTAGTGGTCTGTAATTATGCTTTCAAATACTATAGTTTTGGTTTTTAGTTTTGTTTTAATCATTATATGATCTACACAACTTTTTGTATGTTGATTAACTCGTGTTGGGACATTTATCGCTGGTTCCAATCCATGCTGTGCCAGCATTGTTAAGTATTCTATGTTTTGTGGATGTCCGTTTTGTAAAGTGTTTATGTTTAGGTCTCCAATGATGATGATATTTTTGGTTTGTTTGAGATCATTCAATGTATTGTTAAGTGCATTTAGGAAGTTTGTAATGTTGTTATTGGATGGAGATCTGTACATCGCAAGAATATAGGTTTCTTTATCAAATGTTATTTGTATGCAGTTGGAGTCTACGATGTGTATTTCTTGTACGATTGTGTTTATTTTATCATTGATATATAAGACTATACCATCATTTTGATTTTTGTGTTTCTTTGTGTGGTGTGTGTTATAATTTTCAATTGTTTTAGGTATATATTTTTCATTCAACCAACATTCTGTCAGCACAATGATATCAAAATTATTCTCAAGCTGTTGAAGGTATATTGTAAATTCATCAAATTTTTTATTAATCGATCTAATGTTTTGGTGCAATATTTTGAATCTATTTTTTTCTTTTGTGATGTTCTTCCATATATCAAGATCGTTTGTACTAATACAGTAGTGTTGGTTGTCCGAGTCCATGTATTCAAAGTAATCAGCCATGTTGTTTAGTATTTGTCTAAGTATATGATATGAAATTATGTTAGTATAGATTGAGGAGTGATTCTTTGTTTTTTATTAATATTGGTGTAGATGTGTCATCTTTTCTTAAAAATATGCGTCCATGTTTGATCCACGTATACTTAAATCGGAGATCTTTAGCGGCGCGTCGTGCAGCTGCGTATATATCATTATTGTACGGAGAGAGATGTTCGCATACGAAAATTGGAGAAGAGTTGGGAAATCCAAGATGCTCAAGATGATTATTTAATTTATTATCAGCATTCCTTCGATTAAATTGCTTTACCGCTGTTAGAAGTTCATCCCGTATACGAGGGCAGGGTAGGGCCAGAATAATATTTTTAGGTCGAGAACCTTGAATGGCGTTTGGATGATGAGGAGTTCTGTAGCATGACTTAATGTCTTCTTCTTTTAGTTGGTAGTTTATAACATTACATAATTTTAAGACTGAAGTCTTGATTAATTCTTCCTTCTTTTCAGGTACCATTTGGATCTCTACATTGTAATTCTTATTACATTGCTCCATGTCATTTATTTTAGTGATAAACATCTCTTGATTCTGTTGTAGATGAGTATTGGCAGCATTGAGTTTCTTAATTTCTGCCTCATTTAGTTTGCATATTTTATTAAGTCTTTCGTATTCCGCCTAAAAAAATTCATGTGATGTTTTACGTTCATCAAAATGATTTAGTTTGGATTTAATGCTCCCTAATTCTTCCACTATTTGTGAGTTTAGATAAATTAATAGCAAATTTTTTAGATTTTTTAATACTTCATCTAATTTATGGTCAATGTGATTCATCATTAATTGAAATTGATCACTTAGGGTTACATTTTGTGGAGTGGAAATATTGGCACGAGTAGGTGTTTCCGCATTTTTTTCTGTAGATCGTTGTTTCACTTTGCAATCTGGACACTTCCAGGTTGCTTTGTCGTTCTTTGATTGTTTTAAGTATTTATCCTTCGAAGTTCCTACACACTGGATATGGTAGCTCAGCGAGCATTGAGAGCAAGTCATTATTTCGTTATTATTACTTTTAACCTGGCATTCTTCACAAGTAATCATTGTGGATGTTTTTAAAGTAGGCAAATGTCAAAAAGAGAATAATTTTAAAAAACACTGAAATACTGCAAGTAGCAAAACGATATTATTAAATTCAAATAGTTGTTGTGTGAATTTTGTTTTTAAATGCCAAAAACAATTTAATATTGAAACGTCAAAATTATTTTTAAATGTTCAAAATATCACTTATTAAATAATAAGATATATTCACTTTATATCAGTTAGTTGGAGAAGAGGTCCATCATTCAATTAACACAAAATTAGTGCTTGAAAAATGATTATTTTAAGTTTTTAAACAGATTTTAACTCAGAGAAAAATTCGTAGATGCTACCGAGACGTTAGTTACCGTTGTTGTATTTATTATATTTTTTTAAAGAGGACTGTTCCCTTTTACTATGTATTTCTGAAATAACCAGTAGGTAAAGTTATTCATGGCTCTTTTATTAATTAAATACGGAGAAATGCTAGTAGAAATCACAGCCCTCCTCCGACCGCCATTAATAATTAATCTGGGTTATTTCTGCACAAGCTTCGTTCTGTTCCCCCAAACTCTGGGAGCAATAAACAACTTTTTTGGCCTAACCCACAAACCCGCTCGTCCGTAATTCATTTGTTTAGGTATATTATTTAAAAAAAATCGTTCTGGCTTAATCAAGAATCTCATTTAGAATACATTAAAAATAATTGGCCTCAGGTTATTTGAAAAATCCAATAGAAATGAGCCTTTGTTTCAGCGTAGTAGATATATATATATACTTGCAAAGCAATATATTTATATCCATATATTTTAACTTTTGAAATACTGGCATACAGAGCTCCGGGCCAAAAAGACACCTTGCTCTTTCATGAGTTTATTATGTTTGTAGAAAAAAGTTCTATGTATATATAAATCAAAATATGACTGCATGGGTATATATATATATGAGTTTATGAGTGTATGTATTGCTATATTAACCAACTTTCAAAATACCTCGCGAAGGTTTCTGGATTATTACAACCACAAGACAATAAATCTGAAAAGTTTTTTAATCGTTACAAAAACTCTTATGAAACTGTCCAAAATGTCACAATTTGAGAATGACATTTTGCAAAACGATTTTTCAATTAGAATAAAATTTTCGAAACTCTTTAAATTAATGAATTTATTTGAAGTACTCACCTATGGTACTGATCAAAATTGAATACTTTGCATCTAATAAAATATATTCATTTTAAATAGGTAGGTACCTATGTAAGGTACCACATTTGATTGATTATTCAAACAATATACAAAAATGAATGTTTGTAATAGAAAATTTGTAAAAAAAAATGCACGCGAGCTGTTTGAAAATCTGAATGTACGGGGACTGGATATATTGAACGCAGGACAGGGGAGGGGATCGCGGGAGAGGGGAGAGGGGAGGTGGGAAAGGTGGAGGGGGAATGCATGAGGAGAAGGAGACATGGGAGGGAAGGGGATGTGAAAGTGGAACGGGACGAATGGGAAAAGATACGCAGGGAGAAAAATTTCTTTATTAGTGGCATTGCAACGCATTTCGGGAACTCGCTAATATTACATTAACCATGAAAGACAGGGTTAAAAATGTGGGGTTCCAGAACGAATTCAAGGCTGATGGAGGCGTAATGGATAAGATTAAGAAAGGGACGCGTAGATGCTTTAGATGTCTATAGCGGATGAACGAAGAGAGAAGTGCAATGAGAATAAAATATATGACACGGGAGTAAATGGTAGAAGATGTCAAAGACAAAAGACAAGAGAATTAAATACCTGAGTCAGACCAACATAAGTGTGTATAATAATATGATGCATGATTGAGGCAATGGTTTGTGGCAAGGCAGAGTCGTGTAGCGGTCCATCCTCTCTGCCTACCCCTGCGGGGATTGTTTAATTAGTGATGCGAGAAAGGTTATGTAGTAGTGTTGTGTATAGGATTATACTTGTAGTTTCAACATCCTACAACACATGTCGTTAGTATAGAGAGTTATACGTATTTTTGAGGCGTCAATAGAATTAAGTAAAGAAATGTGTCGACTGTCGTCTTTCGTGTCTAATGCACGAACGGTTATGGAAATAGCCCACGACAGACAGCGGGGCTCCGGCATGGTTGGGTTCCCTAGCTCAAGAATAACTTGGAGATTCCAATAGGACGGACGCCTGGTCCAGTTGAATATTAATCGTAAACCTTACGATAACGTAAAAAAAGCAACTTGTAATTTCGACGAACCTCGATCTTCATTGGAGTTTTCCCGAACATGTTTCAATCTTCAATCACAGGGATTGATGTACACCGGCCCACCAATTAACAATACACATAATAATAGTGCTTAGTAAAGTTACTGGAATGTCAATCCCTACAGTAAATAACAATGTGAAAACATGAGATTTTGCTTAGTTTATAGTTATTCGCCATGAATGGGTGCTACCTACGTTAATGCGAACATTTTTTATGAGACACCAAATTAAATAGTTTTCTTTACTGAGTGCGTTGCACCATGGAAACTGCCAACTCAACGGGCGACGCCGACTAAGTGAGGTAGATAAAGGAAGTGAATTATTTAGGCTAGACTTAAAGATACCGGATTATGAAAGAGAAAAGAAGAATGCCGCAAAATAATGGAGTGGAAAAATATTCAGTTTGATGCTGCTGACGTCAATTATTATTGTTTACCTCTGAGATTGTCACTGGTACTCCGATATAGGTACCACAATTACAGAAAAACTAAAAAAACGTCGTGTATATTTAATATAATTGATAAACAACCGTGTACGTGAAAACCTTACTAATGTGAAAACTGACAGGCATGTACCGCGCATGCGCCAATCTATCAAAATGCAATGTTGCCAATTCTATCGCAGCCAGTTAAAAATATTTTTATTAGTAATGATTCGAAATAGAAAATGTACAGTCTTTATTCAATGTGTGACTAAAACACTGTTAAACGGTTGGGAAGTGTTTTTCATAACTAAGGCTGTTAGAGTTTAGGTGACCAACACGTAGCTGGAATTGTACACACACTTCCGACAGTAACACATTTTTCTCGTTTAAATCTTATAGTTTTTCTCTTTTATTTAAAGTTTTTAGCGAAAACCGTAAAAAAAGAATATCGATTATTTGCGAACAAAGGATAATTTGAACATTCGAAAAGTTATTACATATTTTATGGTGCGTTCTTTTTTATATTAAAAAATACATATTTTTTTAATTTTCCAGAAATATCCTTTTATGAAGTCGAAAAGTATGTTTAAATAAGCTGTATGAAAGCAATGCATTCGGGTAAGCACAGAGTTCGCATCAACTCTCGCCGAGAAACTTGTAACTTGTTGTTTTAGGTTCCAGCTCAGAGGTGACTACCAAAATCAATTGTCGGAAATAGTGAAATTTTCTAGTCCTTTAAATTCTGTGAACAGTAGACCTCGAATTCAAAAAGAAAAGTTTATAATTTTCTCTTATTTAATAAATCAAAAGTAGGTACTTAAGCACCTTCCTCAATAATTATAAATCGCATGTTTAACTATATTTATTTGAAATAAGGAATAATTCAATAATTTTTCTAAAGAAACGTCACTATCTCAATAAAAATTCTCTTTTCTAACTTTCTTCAAGCGGGTAGATATGACAATATTGAAAAATGCGAATAAGACAGTCCAAATAAACACGACGATTTCAAATTTGAAAAAAACAATCTTTGCTGATCTGTATGGTGGGCCATAAACATTTGCACACTTGTAATCGTGTTAGCGGGGATTCCGAACGGGGGAGCAGAGCGGGGTTACTTATGAGTGGTTCCTTGTTTCTTGGAAATTTAGTCACAACGGATTGCTTTACGGGAGAGCAACGCGCTTTCTGGGTAAAACATTTTTACAAAAACAATGATTTTGTTATTTTCTGTTCGACAATAATTCTATTCTGTTTACAAAAACAAAACAATTATGCACGCCGCGCCGTCTATTTCGTTCGCATCACCAATTACAGCGCCCAAGTGTTAATTCAATTAATCATGGTTTAAAAATTTCGAAGTAACCGGCAGGAAAACAAACAGGGCGGACATGGAGCAAAATAGATTTTCCCTTAAAAACTGATCTCGCGCAGAGGAGATATTCCATGGCCTCCCGCAGCTCAGATCTAACCCCAGCTGATTTTTTTTAATGTGATATATTTGTGCATATATATCTTATTTTACAAGTCGAGTCTACGCAATTAAACCAGCGACGATACTCCAATGGTCAATATACTCCAACATTTGAGTCGAAAAGTTTTCGAAAATCTAAGGGTCTTGTTTGAGGAGTGCCAGCGGCGAGTTGGGGCTCATTTTGACGAAATGATTTTCCAGCATATTTTTTTTCTTATCAATATTCTTTTATTCAGATAAAATCTGTTTTTTTTTTTCATGATTATTTCAAAAGTGCAAATGTTTATGGCCCTCCCCACAAGGCCCTTACACACAAATTTATATACAGAGAAAATGCAAAAGGGTCGAGTTAAAATCAGCCTTCGTCACGCTCGGTCAGTAATGTATTTTACAACAACAAAAAATGAATTTGAATTACATGAAAAAATTACTATCTCTGAGCCGAACGCTTTTACAGCTATACCACAGAGCCCGTTAAATTTACCATCCATTCACCCATTTTTTTCTTCACTTAATATATTTTTCTAAATCATTACAGCGATTAATTCAGGCAGCCGAGTATATTGAAATGGCGAGAACCTATGAAAAGCTCACACAATAAAACGGTCCGATAAATATATGGCCGCGATTCATCTTCGTTCCCGACTCGGCGCGCTGCGAACTGCCGAGCACTTTATATACGGTATAGCCGGGCGATTTGCAACAATTTTACATGGATCAGCGAGTATTACCATTCTTGGATGATAAAAAATAGGGGATGAAGAAGTTATAGATGTCAGAGTCGAAATGCATTGCTCACATACAGCATGTTTTCAAAGTTGTAACACAAAAAATATTTTTTAAATTACAAATATTTCGAAAATTCAAATTCGACATTTTTTGAATTGTTTTTAATTTTTTTTATTTTAGGTCCACACATGAGGAACTGAGGAAAATTATTTTCCTCAGGACCAATTTCATCTTTGGGGATGCTGTGAGGAGGGTCTTTTGTTTAGAATTAAGTTAAGGTTCTTCCATGGTAGTGTGGCAGCCCTGCTACCATCTCACAACACTGTGACAGCCCTGCACCGAGCGAACGTTCTGGCGGCTACGATGGTATCAAGTTTTGCTGGCGAGACGTTTCGAGACGCGCTACGATAAACAGCGACCTTCAAGAAGCCTGGAGACTCTTCCCGAATATTCTACCGCTACTGCACCGCGCTAGCACCTATATAAACGATGGATCGGCGGACACCAGTCAGTCAGAGCCAGAGAGAGTGAGAGAGTGACTCCTTCTTCACGGCGCGACTTTCTCCTGCCTTCGAGTACGAACTCAGTGCTTACTGTTCCATTTTACATTAAGTAAACTTTGTTACCTTGGGAATAAATTACTTAGTGCTTCGAGTGTCTTTATTATTCTCTATCACTACACACACACATACACCACAGTAGTACCAGGTAAACATACCTACTCACATCGCGGCATCGGTATGTGTGCATAAAAAGACATTGCAATAAGCTACTGACCGATCTTTCACAAGGGTTATATATTAAGCAATTGGGATTGACGCAACCACCATAGGATTGCGTGTTTGGTATGTAGTCGTAGTATATATACACTTCCGACGATGGTGTCCTTGCGAAACGTGGGAAAACAAAACTTTGCTTTAAACACAACACTTTATCACGCCTACTTATTGATTTTAGCAAAAAAAAAACAAGATATACATCTATACCAATACCTCTGACATAGGTCACCCCAAGTAGTTCGCAACGTTTGGTGATTTAGCAGGGGTGCTTGGGTGCGTGGGGTGAGGTTTGTTCGCATCTTAGTGGCGGATGCGTCTGTCCACCAAATGCGTGGTAGGCCGAAGAGAACCTGGCGAAGGGAGACCTTTTTACCACTCCAGCAGGACTCTCCCGGATCAGTGGGAGGGATAATAATAATAATAACGTAATATTTGTATAGCGCAGTTTTGTGGCATTACACTTCAAGTGCGCTTAACTATAATAAATTTAAAAATAATCCTACAGTGCTCCTTACGAGATCATCACCAAATATTTATAAAATTATACCTATGAAATAAAGAATATACTTACAGTATTTACAAAACCATGACAAGAGAACAAAGATTAACAAAACAGTGCTGTTATAGCACAGAGGAAAATAATAATATACAATAACAGTGTTATTGTAGCACAGGACAAAACAAGAACTTTTAAACTAAAATATAATACACTAACTTCTTACAAAAAAATTCAGATATTAAACATAAAAGTACAATTAGGAGGAAACCGAAACCAAACTATTACCGGATACTTGAGAATATGACTTATTACTTGTATTGAAAAGATGTTAGGATTTATGAATGGTACGATTTTTTAAATAATTTTGTTTTTAAAGCCCGTTTAAATTCTGCCAAATTCTGGATATTAGTAAGAGCTGAGGGAAGTTTATTCCAAATGAGAGGGCCAGTTACACGAAAAGAGCGATCATAGTAAACGGCTCGATTTGACCGAGAAAGTTCGATTAAACGATTAGTAACATCCAGATCTGCTGACCTTAGAGTAAGCTGTCTCTCGCTTAAGTTTTGCCGGACACATAGTTCCGATATATAGGCTGGCGCCATTTCGTGCAATGCTTTGAAGGTCATTCGTCAAGGATAGATTCGTCCGTCACTTCTGGACACACTGACCCCAATATTCCTACCCACCCCTTATTCAGTTTCTTTCCCCAGAACTTCCTCTCTTTCCTTTCCCTAAAAATACCCTCCACACGACATCCCCAAAGATGACAATATTTTTCATCAGGATCTCCTGTATAGGCCTAATGTAAAAAATAAGTTAAGTGTTAACAGAATGTTACAAGAGCTCTCAACGGATGGAACATATTACAAAACTAAGTCGGAAAAAGGAGAAATAAACAACAGGTTGTCCCAAAAGTCAACATTATTCCTTGGAGGGGTAACGTTGATGGCCAAAATATTGTTAGGAATTATCTCATGGTCAATTTTTTTTATAATTTGTAGATTTCAAACACTTTGGTTTTTTTTAGTCGAGTCATTTATTTTCACAATAAACTTTAGACAATTTTAATTTAATCAACAACACTTTGTAACATTTCAGAATTTATAAGACACCTCCCGATCCCTACACCTGATCTTCTAACAAGATGTTTTTACAAACAAGGGAATTGAGAAGATTGACATTGTGTGACAAGGGGCATTGAGAATAATCAGCTCTGTGACGTCACGTCTAAAAATCTAAAATTATTAAAACGCAAAACTTAAATGTAAACGAAAAATTATTTTTAGATCTAAAATTGCAAAATATGTGACGTCACACTAGGGGGAAGGGGATCTCATAAATGTTGCAATGTATGACAGGGATGAGGTGGGGGGGGGGGGGGGGGGGTGGGGGGGTTAAAAAAATCATGAAATTCGTGTGACGTAATTTATGGACGGCCCCCAACCAGTTTTCGCTTATCTCAAGTTTCCTCAAGGGTAGGTATACCTTATCATAGTTACATATAAGCCACACACACACACGCACATAATTTTTTTTAACATGGTTTTTATTACACAACCGTAAATAATATTGTTATTGATCATGTTCCAATATATATAAAATAACGTAATACAACGAAAAAAAGAGATACAAATAGAAAAAATAGAATAGTTTCAAAACCTAAGTAAGTAACTTTTTTTTATAACTTGCAAGGATAGTGTGATAATTTTTTTTAATCGTATGAGAAATGGAGGTTAATTAATAAAAGGAAAATTAACGCATGAATCGGGGAACATATATTTTGAATAAAAAGACACTGTTAGTATTATTATTTTGGACTGTGATCATTAGTCTATTGTTCTATTGATGGTTGCGCAATAGAAATTAGAATCTTATATATAATATCCATTTCTGTAACTGTGGCACTCGAAAAAATTATTTAAATAGTCGATTTTAACGAAATTCATAAAAGTGCCAATATTTCCAAAACTAACGACATTCTTAGGAATACCAGAATATCACAATACGACTTGATAGTCGCATACAGTCGTATTCTGGTCCGTCGTGAGTCATATACAAGGGGTGACGTTGACTTTTGAGACATCCTGTACGAAGCATTTCACGCGACACAGAAAAAACAACGTTCTTATTATGAAATTCTTTATTTCCATATGTTACTTTAACTATTCCGTTAACGTTCGTCCCACATTTCCCCAACTTTAATCCACTTTATTCTGAAAAATGATCTTTTCTCTCGTAAAATGACAGTCTTCGCAATAAAACATAACCGGGAGAGGCAAGGAACTACACTCCGTGACAAACCTTTCACCGGTTCACATTACATTCTTTAACGTTATTTACCCAGTTAATTGTTTTACTAAGTTCAATAAATACAAATGAGTATCGAACATATTATAATTGAACAGAACTCTACCCTTTCATGCACATTAACATTATAGAATACGAGAGTTAGAAAATAACTAGACATTTTTCTTGCGCAACGTATTCCCTACATTTTTTTCACCGTTCGGAACAACCGTCTGACATTATGAACATCATTCATCATAGAAGTCAAAACAGCGTTAGACAATGTATCACAGTTAAAAATATATATATACCATATTTTATAACTCATCCATTTAAAGTGGGCTTGGGATATAAACTTCATGAATATGCAAAACAATTAACAGAATTTACCTAATTTAAATACACGTTATTATAACTTTCAGAAGACAATATCATTTAGCCTTCTGTAGTGATCATATTTCGTCTTAATGGTGGATGGTTAAAATAAATGAATCATTAGGATAATCAACGTATGAAGTTGTGTGAAAAAAAATACTGTAGCTTCATAATATCATTCGAAAGAAAAGTTTTTTTTTTCAAAAAGTTCAGCGAGAAAATAGAATTAGGTATTATTAATGGTGGATGGATTTAGTAGGTTACATTTTGTTGAATAAGAGTAGAAAACATCGGAGGGTGCCACTGTTGATCAAATGGCAATACTAAAGATATAACTCATACGTTTTTATAAAAAATTAAAAAGGCATAAAAGTGAAAAAAATATTTTTTTCATTGCAGTATAGATACCCACTGATCTCAAAATTAGAATTACAAATAGGTATATTATTATGCCTTTGTAATATTGTGTTATTTTACCTAATGAAGAATAATTTATTTATTTACGCCTATTTAGGCTTTTACATAAGTATATATAACAATAGTTACAAAATTCTACTCATAAATACAGTGCAAGAAACGACTGTTTAAAACACTTGCACAAAAAAAATATGAAATAAAAATATTATTGAATTGATCCACACAGTATGTGGGTACAAAATATAAGAAATCCAAAATAGTTTATTACAAAATATAGAAATCCAAAAATACTGTTAATGTTTTAGACAATTAAAAATAGATTTATAAAAATATTCCCCTACTTGATGAAAAAAGCTTCAATAAGGTATGCTTATATGTTAAAATTGATGTACTAAATATATCACCAACATCGGAGTATTTGTTTCCTAGTTGTTGAATCCGTCGCATAGGAGTGTAATATTGTGATATTGATGTGGAATTGCTACAATAATATGGTAGGTACCTACTGTCTTGTTACTGACCTACCTGGAGTATGAAAAGAGATTAAATATAATAAATCAGGGGTATCAAACATTGAATTAATGATTTTATACAAACAGGTTAAATCGGAAATGATTCTACGATCAGATAATTTTATTAAATTTAATGTAATGATAATGTAATACAATATAAAGCACAGTTTAGAAATTGCTCACTTGCTCTGGGCTTTTTTTTCTCTAATTTTAGATCTGAATATATTTAACTCATTCAGATCTAAAAGTAGTGTAACTAAACTCACCATTAGTGATTCTTACTTTCTATCTAATGTTAAATTCAAATTTATGTTAAAATAAATTAAAGCGCATCGCTTGATAAAACACCTTTTAATCAAATTTGTCATGAAGAAAAGTGATTTTTATAATGTGGTTAACTGTGTTCTATACATTCAGTGTCATTGCACTGCAATAGAATATTTGACAGTTAAATTGGTTTTGTCAGCCTACAAGTTTTGTAGTTCAATTTTTTATATTTTCTACTCTTTACCAGATAGATTTTACCTAGTTTGTCATAACGTGTGAAAATACCTGTTTTTCAATATGATCTAGAAATATAATAAAATAAAACAATACTTTTCATTAACACGGCAACACCGATTTAAGAACAAAGGTTTTTATTTTAATTCACTTAGCTAGAGTTATTAGATTACTAACAATAACTTGATATCCTGGTTTGAAATACTAGCCTCGAATGGCCCTGGCATGACTATTGCTTTAATTATTATTTTTAATTGATAAACTAACGTTTAAACAAGATTTTTATGCATAGCACAAAGGGTAGATAACAAATATTATAATCAATAATTATCAGCCTGAAACACTCATCTACATTGAAAAAATCTTCCGAGAGTTGGCGGCCAGTATCTTTTCTCGGAAGATTTTTTCAATGTAGATGAGTGTTTCAGGCTGATAATTATTGATTATAATATTTGTTAACTATTGCTTTAATTTTATTAGTGCCTTGAAAACTCCCCTTTACACTTGAACTTACTTCATTTAGGGTATTTGTTGTTTTTACCACAAAACGGAAGCATTATTTCTAACACATTACATACATAAAAAAATAATTATCATCATAGGTACGGTGCGGGTTGACAAAATATTTTTTTTCAAAATGGAGGGTGCTGCGGTAGCCTAAAAGGTTTAAAATGGCAACAATAAAGTGATTGAAAAAAAACTGATTAAACTTTAAAAAGAATCATGGTGAATATTTGTGCATGTTAGTGAATATTTTTCAAAACTACATCAACAAATTTTCAATTTTTAAAGGCGGGTATGAGTACCGCCGCCCCGGGAACCATTTATTGGATAACCAATACTTCTGCCACAGTCACCCAAGTGGTTCGCTACATTTGGTGACTTAGCAGGGGTTCCCGGATTCATGGGGTGAGGTTTGTCTCGGTCTTGGTGGCGAATGATCTGGACTCACTGAACGCCAGATTCCTATCCATCCCTCATACCTTGTTCCTTACCAGAACTTGATGAAACTTCGGGTATTTAATGTGCGCATGCCCGCAATGCTTTCTACATATATATAATAGTGAGTTCTGGCATCATGAAATTATGCGTTGCTAACCATCCATCCGATTGCGATGAAACTTTGAGGATTTGATGTGCGCATGCCCGCGATGGTTTCTGTATATACTGGTGAGCTCTGGCATTATGAAATACGTATACAAAAATTGCAATAGGTGGCACGCGCGTTGTTTGAAAACAATGTACCGGGACTGAATGTATGGAATGCGGGAGGTGGAAGGGGAACGGGACGAATGGGAAAAGAAACACAGGGTGAAACAATTTCTTTATTAAGTGGCGTATCAACGCATACCGGGAACTCGCTTGTATTATGTAAAACAATGGGTGGAAACTCTAGCAATGCCGTGTGGTAACTTTAATAAATCATCTAATTTCGTTTATGAGTTCCCGTACACAAAAGCGTTGCAAATAATAAAATATCGTATTTGATTAACCTGCTCGATAATACACTGACAAGTAAACAAATGTAGTAATCATCTGTTCGAACATTCAGGCGATTAATATGGCCATATCAGAAATGATTACTCGAAATTTATCATGGAAATCGAATTAGGGTGGTGTTGCTTTCAGAAGGATTTCAGAGTCGTATTGGAATGCATTGCACGTATTGAGGGGGTAGGGGGTACTCCCACTGGCGAAGGAAATTTTATAGATGGTCGCTTTGTTCCTAGGAAGAATTGCACAAAATGCTCTTCTCCAAGCCATTATTGTTTGTTCGACGAGAGAATTGGAAACATTACAGTAAAAGCAAGCTGGTGTCTGGTAGCCTTAATATAAGCAATGGAAATCAACTGATTTAAAATGATATCAAGCTCTAGCGTGGTCAAATCAATAACATTACAATACCGGATCGATAGGCGTAACTTTCGATGATTTTATATCGATGTGCCTTTTGTTGCACTGTTGAAAGCCAAACCAATAATGAAAGCTGGGAATGAATAAGAAATATATGTACGCTGGCAACACTGCAGGTGTTTTCTATGAATTCACATTCCGAAACAACAAACGCCAAACAATTTCGTAAAAATTAGTAGAGCCAGTAAGACTATGGCATCCCCAATTGGGGTATGTGGTGAGTATGAAGGTAGTGAGGAGGGGAAGGAGATGGCTATTCAGATTTATTTCAAGTAACTTTTCAGTTCTGAATGGTGGTCTTACAACAGGGCGATGCTGAGAGTATCTTCCACTCTGGAACGTGCCGCAAATATGTTACATATTATTTAAAAATTATTAATTGTGAAATAACACGAATTAATCAAATAAAATTTATTTACCCACGCCGGGATTCGCTTCCGCGACCTTCGGATTGCGAATCAAGAGCCTTACCTCTACATACGCGCCAGTCGTCAAATGTGAGCCATTGTTGAAGAAATTCCAAAGCTTATTTTCGTTGCTTCAGATTATAATCAATCTAAGATGAATGAAAAAATGTTTAAAATCTAATAAATTTCCAAAATTTATGTTAAAACAATAATTTTTATTCACGAAATATACACCACCACAAATTTTCTCCAATTTTGTTCGCATCCATCACTGTGAACAGTTCGTAAATACAGTGTGTATTGCCTTGTCAGTGGAATAATGTATGTGGCTTTACCACGAACGCCTGTACATAATATTATTATGTCTTTATAACGTCGAAGAGGCGAGTGTTTATTTAATATTTATTAGCATAAATTTCAATACATTTCCTGATTACTCCCTGATGCAGAGCAGAGCCGTCAAGAATGTCATGTTGCGGAATTTAATAATTTCCCCCACGGAAAGCGAACACACCGGAAATTAAATATACCAGGAAGGGTTGAACGCTCCAGTTTAAGACTGCTTTTCTAATTAAAAGCGATAAAAATAAATTCCCAATACACTGTTATTAAAAACACTAATTGAGGAGTGTTTTCACAAGGAGAAAATACGTAGGTAATCCAAACGGTTTTATGTTCAAAGGGTAACAATTATTATAAGTAATAATTATTAGCCTGAAACACCCATCTACATTGAAAAAATCTCCCGAGAAAATAAAACATACCGCTGACGGGACTCGAACCCGCGTCCTTCTGATTTTCGGTCAACTGCTCTTATCCACTGAGCTACTTTGGCTTATCTCCTGCCCGCCAAATAATTCAATATACCTATACTAGTGTTTCATTCAACAATTACTGCTTATTACATTTTTCCACCTGCAAAAAACCAACTATATTTTTATATGAGAAAGGCATTTTAAGGGCTAAATCTCCCACTAGGTGGCGTCGAGAAAAATTATGTCTACATTTTTTTATGAAATACTTTAATTCGTCAAATATTAATAATTATTTTTAATTGATAAACTAATGTTTAAGACAAGATTTTTTATGTTTAGCGCAAAAGGTAACAATTTTTTTAACTAATAAATAATTATAAGCCTTTTTGGCTTTATTTTCATTATATAAAATTATTATTCTCTATTATCAACGAAATATATACTATACTATATGTATACTTAAATTTATATACGTACACAAAATAATAATAATAAAATTTGGATTTGTATAGCGCCGTTTTTGTGAAAAATCACCTCTAGCTCAAGGGTGCCGTACAAACTTATAACAACAATCTTACCTCTAAATACAAACTAGACAAACCATTATAACAACTTATGGATAAAAATTACATTAATTGTTTCACTGATCACCGATACGGAACTAGGTATAACTATATGTCTATGTAATATGTAAAATGATTTGTCCGATGAACGCGATGCTGCGTAAAAATGTACTGCACTGGCAGAAAATATACAGGACCATACTTACCTGGGAGGTCACTTGAGATTAACAATTTTATTGTTTATTTAGAGAAATTTAGGTACAGTTCGCACGCAGAGGAAATAATTGGGAACACATGATATTTAATCCTGATATATATTTTAATATTAATATGTGTTCTTTAATAAGCGTTTTTTGGAAACCAAATATATTGAGCCCTAGATGTGATTTTTCACAAAAAGGTCCTGAACAAATCATTCAAATATTTTTATTATTATAATTTACATACATCTATAGCTGAAATTTGGAATGCTGAAATGGACAATAAATCCAAAAACGAGTTAAATATGTCATTATACAGCGGAAATTTGAAATATATTAAATGAGTGAATACCGCACGAGAATCCAAACTGCTTTCAACCGTCTGGAGCCAGTGAGACTATCAGAGGAAGGTTGGGAAGTACTTGGTTAAGAGATCTGGTTATCAAGCTAAAGCTATTTCAACCAACTTTTAACCAACTTTTGTAGTTCAACTCTGGAACGTATTATTATTACCTACTTGTGAAAAAACTCAAATTATTTTAATAAAATTTACTGGCGCACGCAGGGATTTGAACCCGAGACCTCTGGAGTAGTAGTCGAGAGCCTTACCTTTCGACGACGGAGGCCGTCATTAAAAACACAATAGAGTCTAAAACTAAATATGTACAATAAGTTATTAGATTGCGAAATGCCTGAATATATTTGGTTCCCATTATTATAAAAATTCTTATGAGGGTAAATAAATGTAAATATCATCAAATAAATAAGCATTTAACACATGTACTTAAAAACCTTATTACAACAATTTACTTCCGTGCTGATATTGCTGTAATTTATATTTACAAAACATTCGTGTGTGAAAAGTGGGAGCGAACAAGAAGCGATTTGCAAAGCTGTTATGTCTTTGGCAGTCTGGAACAGAATGGTTCCTCCTAATTTGTCCCGAAAGTCGGTGACTCTGCGGAAATGTTGACGAATCGCCATTGGCTGTGAAGAGCCAATAGGAACGATTTCGTGATTCAAAATAGCTGCATCGTCGCTACCACATTCTAATTAAATGCAACCCCGATTCCGTAATTTTTGCTAATAATAGTAAAATAACATTCGTGAATATTAAAATGATGCTATCAATATAATATATATTTTTTATAATATTATTTATATATTTGTTATGTTTATACTGCCCATTTAGCGTGACCTTACCCCTTGGAACAGTAACAGCTCTTTTATAGGCAATTTTGATATGTGTCATGGTGGCTTATATCCTGAAAACCTAAATGTGTCCATTTACATTTCACTGTTTGAAGCAGATTTATCGATTGTCCGACTTAAATTGAGGTTGATATAATTTGGAGAGGGTTGTAGATATTCTCAGTATCACCCTAGTGAAATAACACCATTCATAATAGAAATGTTGCTTGAAATGGCTTTAGTCGTATCTGATAACCAGATCTGAATAGCCATGCACTTCCAAACCTTTTTCTTCTTCCTTTCCTCGCTCCCTTTAGTTTCACAAACCTCAATAATCGCGGGCGCCATAATTCGACTGGCTTCGGAGAGTTTGGAGCAGTTGGGGTGGCGAGTATGGGTACCGTCGCCCCGAGAACCATTTATTGGATAACCAACACATCTGCCATAGGTCACCCCACTGCCAGTGGTTTGAGAGGTTTTAATTTGGTGTCCGGGTTCATAGGATGAGGTTTGTCCGGGTCTTGGCGTTGGATGCGTCTGCCCACCAGCTGTATGGCAGGCCGGATCGGGAGAGAATGGTTGCGGGAGTCACTTTGCACTGCAGTGGTAGGGATGGATCCATACATCCGTCACTCGAGGACACACTGACCCCCAGATACTTACCCATCCCTCGTACCCTTTTCCTTCCCAGAACTTCTTCTCCATCCTTTCATAAAAAGACTTACCACACACCATCCCCAAAGATAACATAGACCCTGAAGGGAATTATTTTCCTCAGGGCCACCTGTGTGGAGCTAACGTAAAATAAGTTGGAACTCTTGTGCGGTATGTATTAAAAAAATAACTAAATTTAGAAGACAGAAATGAAAACTCTATTGGCAAAAAAAATAATTGAAATCAAACCAATCAACTGTGAAAAAAGCCGACTATGTGCTTTTTTGCAATCGTTTCTCTTTTGTACTGTGTGTGGCAAACAAAAAGTAATATATCACTCGGCATGTTCGAATGTTCCTGTTCTTTACGACGCACCGTGTATTATTAGAATCAATTTCGCACGCGTGCACACTATACCTATACAAAACTATACACATGGCGAATATCGATGAGTACTTTATTTGACTGATTTTTCCCCTTTCTACCTTGAATTTAGGGGATGAAACAACGATGTAAATATATATAGAACATTCTAAGACCAAAAGTTTTAACTATCTAGCTATCACGCCGTTGTCGTAGGGATAGGCAGAGTGAACCACCAAACCACCCGGTCTTGGCACACACTCCTTGCTTCAATCACATTTATACTTCCTCTGATATATACACTGATGATGGCGTTCAAGCTCTTATAAGAAGTAACTTATCAAAAAAGCAAAACATTGTCTTAAAAATATTTGTAATAGTGTCAAAATCCAGAGAGGAAATAGGTGGATACATTTTTGATTTATTTGTAAATTGCTGATAGTAGTTATGCAGTGACCCAATAACAATCCATCAAGTAAGCACGAAGTTCTTGGTAGAGCTCTAAGGTTTTTCAGTATTTTTTTGTCAAATATTTAAAAAATGTTTTTGAAGTAAAACTTCTTTACGTACGCGTGACGAGAGCGTTACGAAAAGCGAGGCGAACTCTTCGTATATTACTGTAGGGGCAAGAGAGAGGTGCAAGCACACATTTTATTACTCTCTTTCTCTTATAACCAGTTACGTTATATAGTGCAGACCTATTGTCTGTATCACACTGTAGGAGCGAGAGAGAGCAGTGCGTGCGCACATTTTCTTTCTCTCTTCCTATCATTTAGATGGATCAGAAGTTTTACTACAGTTGTGTGGTCTAAAGCACACTCGTTTTTTAAACACATATAATTAAAATACAGTGTGTTTGTACCATGTTCCAGAATATAATACATATAAAGCAACCTAATCAAGATGTTGAAATAAAAGTACATGAATGTTCTTATACTCACGATACATTCTGTCAATGTCCTTGCCTAGATCGAACGGACCATATAAATACGTTAATTACTCCCTTTGTCAATCAATCATTGAATATGGAATAATCGCATGGGGAGGTACAACACTATCCGCTATAGATTCATTATCGAAGGCACAAAAATTAATTATGAAAGTTATTCTTAAAGTTCCCATAATAACAAGTACTGTAGATATATTCAACAAATTCCATGTATTAGATATTCGACAAATTTACAAAAACAATCTTAACTCATCTTTTTAAAAATAAAACACATACATTTTATGAAAATACTCAAAATATTGTAAACACGCGGCGAAAACAAAAGAACTCATACAAACACCTAAAAAAACACAACATTTGGTCAAAGAAATTTCAAATACATTGCGTTTAAAATATACAATAACCTACCTGACAAAACAAGACAATCGAATAATATTAACAAATAAAAAATTCTGATTAAACAATGGATCATCAAAAAAGGTCTTGCAATAATTAGTCACCTCACCCAAATATAATCCTCTTATCCCATTTTTGTTACCACTACCTAACAACCTGAATTTTTTTTTCAAATATTTTTACTTTATTGAAAAATGTATATTTTTTAATATTTATAAAATATTTGTAAACTAGTCTGTCTCGACACAAGATTTCCTAGTAAGACAGGCAAGGCCAAAAAAAATGTTAACTTTTTTGTATAGATGCATAAATAAATAAATAAAAAAGCCTTACTGAAAAACGTAGTCTTGAATATTTTATTCAATTGATAAACGACCGTGTATGTAAAATTACTAATTAGAAACAGGCAAAAAATAGTTCATGGGAATATATTATATACATGGCTTATCCAGCCAAAGAGGGTTGTTGTCTTTTGTATGTATGGTTATTAATATTTATTTCTCTTTAAATTTCGGAATTTTTCCAAGGTATTTCTTATTTTTGAAAATGTCGTAAAAACTAACACCATTTTAGAAACTAAATAAAATTACCTACATAACAGATTTTCGTATTTGAAATATACTTTGTTATTTAAAAATTGTAATATAAGCTTCAAACACGAAAAAAGTTGAAAAAAGCTTATCACAAAGATGTTTAATTAAAATTTAAAAAAAACACATTAAACAACGTTAAAAATGTAACATTTAATAAAACACAGTTTGTTTACTAGCTCCGTTCTGGACACATTGCTTGCACATATTAAAACGTTTATTTCTTTAATACATCTATACCAACAAATGTTTAAACTTGAATCGCCTTGCACCGCAGTTGAAGGGATGGATATACGTCTGTCACTCATGGACATACTTACCCCCAGATTCCTATCCACTCTCCATACCTATTTCCTTCCCAGAACTTCCTTTTCTTAAAAATCCTTCCCCTAAATTCATAAATTAACACCATAAAATTCGATTTGATTCATTTTTTTATCAGTAATAGTATGAAAAAGAAAATGTACAGTCTTTATTCAATGTGTAACAAAAACACCGTTTAACAGTTGGGAAGTGGCTTTTTTATAAGTAAGGCTGTGAGTACTGCCCTGATCTGACAGTGATTAGAAACAACTTTATACATAAGTGTTTAATAACTAATTTTGATTAGGCAGGAACAACCATTTATTCCACTTCCCCATTACCTACTTCCATCAGCTTCAGAACATTAAATTAATTAGTGGGGATGCCATATTTCCACTGACTCTTCAGGCTCTAAATCAGTGTTTCCAAAAGTTGTCCAGGTGGACCCCCAGGGGTCCACGGAGACCCGACGGGTCCACGAAAATTTATCGGGTTTCGATAGCAACAAACAAAAATGTTGGCTTTACCTATAAATGTAGGCCAGTGGTTCCCAAAGTAGTCCATGCGGACCCCCAGGGGTCCCCAGGATCATTCAGAGGATCTGTAGAAAATAAAAAAATGACTTGGGAGTCCCTGAATGACGTCAGGGGGTCCGCGGTAGGGTGGGATGGCAAATTTAACTTAACGGAGGGGGTGAAATGGGATATGGGGTGGAACGGGGTCCATCCTATCCAGTTAAAACTCCATATCCCACCTCCGTTGTGGAAAATTTGCCGTCCCACCCTCAGTCGTGCCCCACCGCCCCCTCAGTCGTGCTATTCCTCTCCGCCCGGGGGTCATAAATGTTTGGGAAAGGGATCCGTGGGCAAAAACAGTTTGGTAACCACTGCTCTAAACTCTGCGTGATCTATGTAAGATAAAACGATAAATGTAGAAAATATTAAATTATCTTTTATGCAATTAAAATTATTTGACTTATTACGGATGATGCGATATAAAAGACACAATCGACTATCTCAATTTTTGAAATATCCTCCCCCTTGATATATTCCAGAAATATTCACACCACTGACACATGCTCATATTTGTAGGGGTGCAGGTTAAACTATAACACAGGGGTTAGGGAGGGTGTGTGCCGTGGGGCACAATGTCGAATATTGATTCAAACTTCACACTAATATAGATACAATCGATAAACCCGATATAATCAGCCAGTGCCGATGATCGATTCAATCTAGCTTCTTTTTGAATGAATTGCTCGATTCAAACAAAAATATATTCCAGAAATTCTGTGAATGAATTCTGTAAAAATAGTATATGTGCAGTGCTACACGTATTAGTTGGCGAATAAAGAGAGCGCTGTCGTCTACGACATGACGATAGTGGGTGTGGTTGCCAGATTAAACTATAAAGTTATGGCGTTAGTGTATGTTTACGCCACCGCCAACGTGTACGTGTTACATTTTACATAAATTTAGTTATTTACAGACGTTTGTCGATCGAGTCTCGCATAAATATATTATTTCCTTCTCTCCTGAAGTGCAATTTAAAAATGCAATGAGAAGAGTCAATATCACAATCGATTAAAATACTAATCTAAAAGTAGATTAGCTCGAACAAAACATAAATCTGTAGTAGTCAAACTCATAATTCGGCTGAAAAGCTGAGTTTATATTTATGCATTGCGTATATTATTAGGTATTTTCAATTTGGAAGGCGATAATGGGTGCCGCAGACCCCATAAACAACACCTAGGCATAGGTAACCCCGAGTGATTCGCTACGTTTGGTGACTAATCAGGGGTATCCAGGTTAATGGGATGAGGTTTATCCGGATCTTGGCGGCGGATGTCTCAAAGTGTGCACCGTTTTGCTTGATGCTTTTTTGTTCGACATCGAGTAGTTTGTGTTGATGTTCAACAGAAATTCGGTCGAGCATCTCTCAACGTATAGACAACACATCAAACATGTTAGACGCCCGTCGAGTCTCGTGTCGAGCTGATCGAGATGCTCGACACGAGACACGCGTCGCTCGAACCCGTCGAACATGAACGGGCGTGGGCCTTAGCAACAGAACTAACTTTTCATATTGTGACTTGAGGCAGTATTACTAATTACTAGTTAGGTATTGTGACTAAAATCTTTGCAGGTCGTTTTGTAGTTTGTATTGTGACTTGCGGCTGTATTGTAGGGTGCAATAATAGTGAGTACTGCTTAACACTGCTACCACGCCGAAGGAAACAGAATGCAATTATAAAGGAGAAAACAACGACGGACACGGTACTAACAATGCACTCGAAGACTGCTTGGCTCAATGAGACGAAGCTACTTTCTTTAGATTTCAGGGCTGTACTGGTAATTCTCAATGTTATTAATAAATAATAATATTCTATGTATATATATATGCTACTGGCATTATACCTAGCTCTCTCATTCAAAATTTAGGCGTATTAGATTTGTCAAAGAATTTATATATAAAAATGCAAAAGTCAGTCATTTTAAATACAAGTAGGATTACGAAAGATTTTTTAAATATTTATATTGAGGGATCAGCAGGATTTATCGGTCGAGTT
The DNA here is from genome assembly GCA_917563855.2 of Limnephilus lunatus. Taxonomy (NCBI): domain Eukaryota; kingdom Metazoa; phylum Arthropoda; class Insecta; order Trichoptera; family Limnephilidae; genus Limnephilus; species Limnephilus lunatus. Next base: position 61,072,675 of record OU830601.1, read on the forward strand.
AGGATTTCATTAGAGCCGATCCCTCTGATATGAAAATATCTGGAGTCGGTGAAATATTTTCCCATTATGTTTCTGGTGAATTGACGTATTGTTCTTGTATTTATTATACTTATATAGTGCATTTACATTGCGTGGATTTACTAGATAATCATTTGTGGAAAAGTGTGTGGAAATTAGTTTTTCATTTGGAAAAGATTTAACCCGGACATAAAATCTGGAGCACCGTAAAAGTAATTTGTACATTTAAGATAACAAATTTCTAATTAATTATAATATTTCATTTTGCAGCTAATTAATTATAATATTTCATATTCTCTATATTTTTTCAAGTTTAATGTATTTCCTACAATACATGCGAATTGCCTGTATACTGTCAGTGTCATTTATTGACAAATCACAGAAAGGTCACGTTCCGCGGAACTTCAATGATTTAAGCAGAAAATTATTTTAATTCTGTATTTGAAATGACTAAATATCAATGACTAAACAAAATAGCTAACTGAAGAACTTGGCATGCCCATCCAAAAACATAACGAACATTCTGTCCAAACGGTTATACAACAATTACATTACATTCAAATGATTTCCAAGATTAATATTCAGTTTATAAGATAAGTAATTTTATTTTTTTTTATTTTTTTTTATTTATATTTGGGAAAGTTGACAGCAAATCATAAATTACACAATAATACAATTATAAAATGGTTAATTATGCCAATTATAAACTTTCCACAGATAATAATAGTAAATTAATGTGTGACATTATAAAGGTGTTAACTTAATTACTTCATTTTTAGTTACATTATGTGAGGGGGGGAGGAGAAATATAGGATAAGGATTAAAAGGCTAAGGACGCGAATATATAGAGGGAGGGGTAGATTAAACTTCCGAGTTTGAGTCATGTTCCTTAGTGAGATTTTGTTTTATGTCATGTAACGTCGAGTTAAAAATGTCAATGTGGTAATAATTTAAGTTGAATGAATGTGTGGATCTGTAGATAAATGAATTATGTTTGGAGTTAGTCTTTCAAAGAGGGAGATTAAAAGTAAGCGACTGTCTACTGTTGCGATTAGGAACGTAGAATGATAGGCGTTGAAGAAGATCAGGACTATCGATTTATTAGTGAGTAAGCAGTAAGTTACACATATAAATGATAGCTGCGATAAGTGAATTCGGTTATAATAGTCATTCAATCTAGCGTAGAAAGTACAGCTAACACAATATTTTATTGGTGTGGGTGCATAATATAGTTTAAAATAATAATAATGTATAACTCTTGTAATACGCATCTCAAGCCCGGCTAATGATATTATTATTCTGATCTTGATATAATCATAATAGTCTGTATAATTATCATCATAATAAAATATCATAAAATCTATAATCATAATAAAATAATAATGATGTATAAGTTTTGTGAAGTGCGCCTCAAGTCCGGCTAATGATATTATTATTCTGATGTGGATGTAATCAGATAGAAGTAGGTATCCATATTTAAAGTGAGAACGGTTAGTAATATCATTCAGTACATACATTAGTAGAATTATTGTTAACATTAAATTAGTATAAAGTAAGTTGCTTACCACGGAACAAAAGATAATAAGAGTGAGAGAGACCGCTATTGTTCCTCGAGTGTTTCTAACTGTCAGGCGTGTAAGGGATCGCCAACTGGCGGTAACATGTATTCCACGTTGGTTCATGAAAAGTGTTGGTGATTTAAAAATGAATTAGAAAGTTTATGAGATAGGGTAAAATGGGAGAGAGAGGGTAAGTGTGATAGGAATGGATAATGAGAGGGGGAAAATGTGTGGGGAAATACATGAGTAGATAAAAAATATATTTTACGACGCGAAGAGCATGCAAATCGACTTAGGAAATTTGAGGTCCTCTTCCTTCGCAATTAATATGGGGGGCGAAGTAGGGTTTTTCCTCACGAATATCCTGCTGTTTTTCAGCCACGTGAATTTGTACCCCTTCTCCTGAGCAAACCCCTTGGCACGAAAAAGCAGGTTTTTGTTAAAGCTAGTCAGATGGTCGTTGACATAAATTTTTCTTTCGTCACCGGGGTAATTTAGGTCCTTCGTGGTTATTCCTTTTCTTCGTCGAATTTCCGAGATGAATTCATTTTTACGTGAGCGGCTGGTGAATTTTACGATTATTGGTTTAATTAGTTTAGAGTGAGGTGGGTCTTTCGCCGAGACCCTGGTGGCGAACTCGATTTCATTAGTTTTGAAATTGTGAATACCAATTATGTTTGCTATTTCTGATACGATGTTTGGAATGTTTTCGTTTTTATCTTGTGGTATTCCTTTTATTTCGATATTCTGAAGTCGCATCCATTGTTCCCTTTTGTTTGTGTCATCTTGCATTGATTTGATTGTGGATTGAAGAGAGGAAACTTCTTTTTCCAGATTGTCTACTTTGCTCATCGATTGTTCGAAGGCTTGGAATTTCTTTGTAAATTCGTCCAATTTAGAATTGTTGAAGTCAACCGATTTTTTTAATTCTGACATGTCTTCCTTCACTTGACTGTTGAGAGTTTTAAGGGAGGCGAGTTCAGATGAAATTTTTCTAATTTCGATCATCACGTCTTCTATGGAGTTTGTTGAAGCGGTTGATTGAGGTGGGGTCTTGCAGGTTGGGCAGCGCCACGTTCTTCTTTTTTCATTATTTGCTTTGCGAAACGTGGTTTCTGTTGTTCCTCCGCATTCGTAGTGGAACTGTTTATTGCAGAAGTGACATGTGATTCCATCGCTAATAGCCAGTTGGCACTTGAAGCAATGCATATTGAAAAAGGTTGGCCGCCTCTGGATTGATGGGTATAGAGGTAAGTATTGTATTTCGCCTAGTGCAGTAACGCAGCGCTCTGTATTCGTAGGTAGCACTGAAATAATGGTAACTTCGGCCTGCACTTTTAACTTTTGTTATTATTGATTTTGAGAATGACACACTATTAATTTTTAAAAGCAAATATGACACCCACTTTCATATGAATTCACTGTAGAGTTTCGTAAAGTTTAATGTTATGAACTGTAGTTTTGAACTGTTAAAATGTTATAATTTTTAAGGAGCAAATGATAATCTGCCACACTTGACTGTTATATTATTGTTACTGTAACTTAATAAATATTGATTCCATCTTGGCCGCCATTTTTGTATAACCGTTTGAAAAGAATGTTTTATTGGTATGCCAAATCCTTGAGGGTATTTTATTAGGGCATTGGTCTATGGCCTTTTTCAGAACATTTTTTAAAGTTAAGTTTATATTACGGGATGAAATTACTTTTGTAGTTATTATATAATTTTAGCATCCGCCATCCCTGGCTTCTCCAGATCTAGATACAACACGGTGAAGCTCTTTGATAAGCTTACGAGGTTTGTGAATGCTTCCTCCGCTGGGGTAACTCCAACTCCGGTAGTTTTATACTTCTTCTTTCAGTGTTGTATTTCTGTTTCCATTTTGTCAAGCACAAATGCTCCTACCTCCGGTTTACAGTGGGGAGTTTCGGAAGTATCTATTATTTTCGAAAATTCGTAATTTCAAGTTGATAAAAGTTGTCTCTATGGAACCACATTTACCACAAAAAATGGCGCAATTGAAAAACATTTAAGTTTTACGCAAGGAACCTAAAGTTCATTATTTTCTTTAAAAAAATTGCAATTTTCGCGTTTTTTTAATGAAGAATTAAGGACGAGTTGTTTCACAGAGCTTGAAGAATTCAGCAAATTTCAAAGTTATAATTCATTTTCCGTGGAAGTTCTTTTTAAGTTCTGTTATTATTTCATCGTAGATCGGTTATTCACGGCACTTGTATTATAACTATAATTTTAAGACAGTCGTAACACAAGTAAAGCAGTGATGTGTAAATATCCACACGGTTATAAAAATAAGTACACGTTTTAAGTCACTAGTAAGTCTTAGTTGTAAATCATTAGTTATAAGTCACTTGTAATTCCAATAGGTTAATTGTATATAAAAAAATACCCTATAGAAATCATCCAAACATTATAAGAGAACTTGAAAAAGACTGTCATAGAACTTAAATATTTAGAGTATTCTTAAAAGAATTTATAATCTGGTATTTGATAGATTAATTATTTAAAAAAAAAAAACACTTTTACAAGTTTTGCTTTAAAATATTATTATGAGTACGATTATGAATACAAAGTTTATATTTAATGCATAACATACAAAGAGTTTTTTTTCATAAAATAATTGCAGATTACGAAAATTTTTAAGTTGACCGATAAATTTGAAACTTGATAAATTGTTCAAATTCTGTGAAGTAGAAGAAAAATTTAAACAAAAGGGTTTGAAATGTATGTATGTCAAAAATACTCTCATATAAGTTTTAGGTTTCCGGCATTAAGCTCAGAATTGATTAATAACAAATTTAGCATATTTTTATAAATTAGTGGTACTGGAAATGAAAAATCTAACCGAATTTAACAATTGTTTTTTGTTTGTTTATTATTTAAAGCGACATCTTCAATATGTGTTTTCCCTTTTTTTAAATGACAGTAAAATGAAAAATTAAATTACCGAAATGTTTTTCAATTTGAGCAATTTTATTAGGTATATGTGGATCTATATAGACAAATTTTATCAACTTAAAATTTGGAATTTCCAAATAAAGTTTTTTTGGTACACCCTACTGTACATTGCTTACTTACTCGCCGGTTTAGACTTGCGGTTTTATTGTGCATGATGTAACGTGTGTTTACGTTAAATAGAACCGCGATAGCTATTTTTATGCACTCAGAATATTCTTTCCTAAATTACTTAATGATTTTGCAATGTGAAACTATATTCTAGACGTAAAGTAAAAGCATACCTGTCTACATCTATACATTTTTTTTCAGATTCATGTTCTAAAGGTATAATTTATTTATATATTTATAAATTGCATGACAACACATTAAAACATTTTCATATATATGCTACAATACATCATCATACTAGGCGGCTGCCTGTTTCATGGTGACCAATGGAATATGGTTACTTAGTGGTGTCTAGTGTGAACAAATGGATTAAATATATAAACATGTTTTGAAAATTGGAAAAATTATAGTAGAAAGTTTATGATGAGAATTATTGTTATTATAATTTTTTTTTTTAAAACTAGGAAACAGAAAAATAGAAAGAGTTATGCACAAGATTATTAGATCATATTCAAATACATAATTCTGGTTTATAGTTTTATATGTGTGCATGCATTATTCTTAAAATGTTAAGGAAAATATGTTATTTCCGTCGGCATGAGGCTGGCCAACTAGTAAATAAATAATTATCAAAAAATAATATTTTTAAAATAGTCAAAAGGGCAGAATTACGTTAATGAAATCAATTGTGACTGAAATAGTGTATTAAGGCCGTAACACCAATGTTCAAGTACTTATTAACTTACTTGCTAGTTGGAAGCTGCACAGTGCGTTGTGCGGCTACAAGTGGGCGAAACCATCGAGTTTGCAAACTTGTCATTATCGATGTTATTTCTCATTGTGTAAAAAACTAAAAGCATAATATGGCAAGCTTGCCTTCAAATGCAGAGAGCAGTTACATTTGTATTAGACTTAACTTTGAAGAAAATTTTAAGGTTTATATTTTTTAATAGTACCAACCATGAAAATCTTGCGCAAAATTGTTGAATTTATCAATAACTCTACTGACTTAATGGTGGACAATGGAGAATTGGAATTTTCTGTTATATACATTTTCGATAAAAAAAGTCGGAGCCATTCCATTAAGAGACTTCAATATCAGAAATTAAATTAAAGTAACTACAGTTGAAAAGAGTTATAAAATTGTAAATAAATATAACGATCAACAAAGTATAACAGAAGTGTGATGATTTATGTATAATATGCAGATAAACAATAGTAGTTAGGCATTATGATTTTTTTTTTCATCTCAATTATAAATTATAAATATTTTGATCACATTAGGCTCACATATTATGATTCACATCATTCAAGGTAAAAAACGCGCAGGTTGTCAAAATGTATTCATTTGTAGTTTGGATGAACTGCAGCGCGACAGGATCAGGGGAAAAAGATTCACATATCAAAACCCTGACACTTATTAATACATATCTTAACAAAATCAAATTGCATACTATTTTATTTAAAAAAACGCTGCACGCGATTTTCGGCCTCGCAACTAATCTCAGAGATATCGGAATTCAGAAAAACATTCGCTGTGTTCTTATTACATTTCCGTAGCGAGATTTCTTGCTTGGAACTGCAATTATATTACTTCCGCCAACAACGCCCTCAGTCCGAGTATTGGAATGACTGTTGCAATAGGGCGAAGTTACATTACCTCGCCCTCTCTTATTGGACTTGTTGGGAAGTGGTGTGGGGAGGACATTATTTACGACGAGAGGAGACCCTTATTACCGCCCCCAGGGTGATTCGGTTCTCCTATTTCTGACACTTACCGTGCATTGCAAGAAGACAAACAAAAATAATATGCCCTCTTGTTAGGGGATCGATGTGGCAAATATTTGCGCCCTCTTGTTGGGAATATCAAACGATAGTTTTTATTGGAAATGCTGAAAAATTAATGTCATCATCAAATATTTTTTGCGAGAATTGCTTGTTTAAAATATCAACACGTTTTTGTTGAAAATTTAATATCAACAGCAAATATTTTTCATGAGATTCGGTTCTTGTGATGAGAATACCGTAATGTTTATTAAGTTTTTATCGATAAACTTCCTGATAATATATTAATAACATGATAATTCTGTCAAATATTTTTGCATCCGACTTATCAAAAAATGTACATATTGAATACGTCGAAAATAAGCTTGTAGAAAAACATATCTAACTATTGTTAAAATACAATATTTGTTAACTAGCCTGTGTCAACACAGGATAACCCTAGTTATGAAGGGACCTTAAAAATTAATATGTGTAAACCTTACTAATAAAGCTGTGCCTAATCTCAACATTATAAATTAAATACATTTTACCCACATCTCGAAGTTAACTCCAGCACCTTTATTTATGAACCATGAAGAGGACATCGAAGATGAGTGAAAATTTTGCAGTAATTTTCTTTCCAGGGGGAGGGGAGATGTAATGGCAATATATTCCATTTAAATTTGAATCCTGTAGTGTCAGTTGGAATACTTGGAATGTAATTATCAATTGTCACTTGTTTTATTTTCTATTATTTTATTATAAATAAACATAAATGTCGTTTCTTTGTTAAACTTTGCAACACAAGTGTTTTATTTATAAATCAATAGAAAAGAATTAAATCATATTATATATTATAAATTAAAGTCCTCCGCAGCGTCTGTCAGTCTATTCGCGATAAACTCAAAAACTACCGTACGGATTTTCATGCGGTTTTCACTCATAGATAGGGTTCATGAGGAAGGTTTAAGTATATAATTTGTCAAGGTTTTGTGAAAATTGGTTGAAATATAAAAGAGAATGTCTGCATGTGGTGGAGAGCGGGCTGGCAAGCGGGCGACGTGGATTTGATTTGTATGCAAATTAACAGATAGTGGTGGTTATAAAGGTTGTGAACCATCTAGTAGATGGCGTTGTATTTCGTTAGCCACAGAAACGCGTGTCCGGGTCTGCTTCTTCTTCTTCTTTGATTGCGCTACATCCCATATCGAGCTTTAGCCTCCTGCAACAGTCTAGTCGCCTCCAACTCCTCCTGTCCCACCTCAGTCTGGGTCTTTCCACCTGGGTGTCCAGTCAAAATTCTTTTTTGGACGCGTGTATCCGGCATTCTCTGTACATGCCCAGCCCATCTAAGCCTGTCTCACATGTGCTGAGATGCTAGGGGCCTTATATATATATCATACAATTCTGTATTGTGCCGGATGCGCCACTGTCCTTTCTTTCACGGGTCCAAATATTCTTCTCAGCACTTTTCTTTCAAAAGTATCCAGCATTTCAGCCATCTTTACCATCAGTGTCAGCGCCTCACATCCATATGCCAATACAGTTCTAACAATGGTCTAATATATGATTATTTTGGTTTTTCTGTGGACACTACGTGACTTAAACCCTGGCAGCAAAGAGAAGTATGTTTTACTGGCTGCTGTGATTCTACATCTCCGGGTCTGCTAGTAATAAATAAATAAATAATAAACAATGATGGACGATTATCTACCACTGTATCTATCAGTACATTATGATATAATGTACTGATGCGCAATGAGTTTATTAATGAGTTTATTAACTCTTGGGAGTACAATGCTTTATATAATATACTATATTCTGTATTGTATACTTTTAATAAATAAAAAAAAAAAATAATATATCAGGATAGTCTGTCCATCAAGAGGCAACCCGTGTGTAATGACCTCATTCGAAGTCGGTTGTCGTGCAGGGTGGTTATGTTTAAAAATTGTTTTTTTTTCTCCTAAATTTGAGAATAAGTTTGTATGAGGTACGATGTTAAGTACTGAATTCCCTTGAATATTTGTTTTTATCCTAAGGGGTTAGTTAAATTCTAGAGAGTTTCCACTACAATATTTTGAAATTTCCCCGGGTTTGCGTGAGAATTTTGACCACAAAACTAAAATTTGAAAATTTTCATAGATTTTGTGCTTTTACCTAATAAAGATTTTTACCCTAGATGTAGGGAAATTTCCCTAGATATATTATCACTGTATGAGATGATCGCAGCTCGAATGTCCGAATGCGTGTGTGCTGCCTGTTGCCGTCAGCGGACTGCTCAGCTAATAGATCCGCGGAGCAAATCCGTGTGAATTCTGCCCTTTGGGATAAATCCCAAAACGATGTTTTTCTGTTCTTTTAAGTACATAATTGTTAAGATGTTCGTTACAATCTTGTGTTTTTAAGGGCATATAATACATTTACATTCCAAAAACCAAATACCTACATTCCAAAACCAAATCTATACACATAAGTCGCAGTTTTAGCAGTTTTAGGTGCAGTTTTATTCGTTTGTTTGCGTTAAAACCTCGATGGAATGGTATTTGTGAAGCAAATCTGATTAAATCACAATTAATTTAACTCGATACTCGTTCCTCGCCTACATGTAAATCACTTCAAAGTGACACTAAAATAAAATACAAGTTAATGCCTTACGACCGGTCTACTTGCAAGGTATCAAAAATATAAACGTTTGTATATAATAATTCAAAACTAACAGTTATAAACCCGCTCCGCAGGTTTTTGCTGCTAGGCCCGCGGGCGGTTTTTGGTTCGGCTTCGCCCAGTTTGGGTGTTGGTGACCATTTTATTAATCCGAAAGGAACTGGTTCCAAAAATAGCCCGTTCATCGGATCCATTATGATCCAGTGACAGCTGGTCACCGGGAAAAAGTAACTGCAACAGGCAATGACATCATACGTAATATATGATACTATTATTCACAACCTTCGATCAATTAAGTCTAGATAAGCCCTACCTAACTAACTTGCCTGTGAATAATGACGCCATGATATTAATGTTAACAATACAACTCTTCATCGTATTCCACCGCCTCGCTCAAAAAGCCTAGAGAAGCCAGTTTCTAAAACACAAAGTTCGTTCTCGAATCCCATTATGTAGTTTTGACATTCATCAACCAATCAGAAGCCTTGAATATCACGCGACACGTATTGTGGAGTTGAATTTACCACTCCTACTTGGTATAAACTAGCCGTACACGCTCGCTAAGTCGCTTGAAGAAATAACCCGAGGGCGTTCAGTGTGTGACAAGATGTGGTCTTTTAATTTTAAACAAGCCGTTATGTTTTGTTTTGAGCCTGTATGTCAATGTATTAGTGAACGAACCGGGCTACGTGGCATGACGTCAGAAATATTGCTCGACCAAAAGTAATTCCTTTAACATTATTACGTTTATTGAAACTCTGCCTAAAAGACATCTGTAAGGTATATTTTTTTGTTGTATTCAGATAGCTGACTACATTTTCAAAACTAAAGTCCGCGGTGTGTACCTTGTACAATATTCGGGAGTGGTATATTTTTGTGTTTTAAAAAAATTAACTCGGTCCGGACGGCTGACACACAAATTAGTTTCAGTGTAGATCTTGTAGACCGATAAAAGATACAACACAAAGCACTATGCGATCTGAACGGTGCAAAACAATGCAGGCACTTTTTCATAAATTGGCCTTGAGCCTGCTTTTGCTGGCTTCTTGCGTCATTTTGAATTTCACAGGGCTCGTCTAGATATCATACGTCAATGTTCACAACTCTAAGTTTTACCGTCAATCTTTCCAAATCCGAAGACACACTCAAATTATTATATATTGGTTCTTAGCAAGTTACAGGGAGAAATTAACCCCTTTGTCTTGCAAACTGTAGTAATGTCACCTGATGGATTTTTTTTAACCCGATGTTCGGGCTGCCTTGGGCAAGATGAAGGGCATTCATATTTTTTTATTGCTTGTTTTAAATCTGCGAGTGGCATATATTTTGTATAGATATATGCACACATACAGACATTTTTACATACACCCATGCATGTATGTATTCATATACCACAAATATGTATACCATAATAAATATATACAAGTATTTAATTTTTTATATAAGAATATAAAGGTAAATTTTGTTATAGCCCGCGCATCAAGGTGGATGAAGGATGAATATGGGCAGGCGGTGGAGGGGATTGTCATCGGGACTTGAATGCCCGAGACATGAGATGCTTGGGTTCGGATTTGAAGCAAGTTTTGAGAAAAATGTTTTGGCCAGGTCTATTATGTGTTTTTTAAGTGGAGGGATTTTCGTGCCTGAATTAATAATGCTATTTCGGACGAACCAAGGGCTTTTGGTGAATCTTCTAAGCAAGACATTTTGGAAGGTTTCTAGACTCTTAGTATTGCTTGTGGCCCAAATTGGAGCGGCGTAAGTCATGATGGGTCGTAATTTTGATTGTAAATGAGAAGTTTGTTCTGAAGCGACGTTTGACTGTTATAATGTAAAAGCGGGTAAAGGGATGAAGCAGCGTTTTTGGTTTTTTTAATTGTATGTTTGATGTGTGTGTGCCATGTGAGTTTTTTGTCGAGTGTGACTCCAAGATATTTAACATTGTTTTGCCAGGGTATTGCTTGGCCGTACATATAAACTTGACCCTTAGGAGTGCTGCGAACCTTTCTTCGTGAGAAGAAAATAGCCGCGCTCTTGGAAGAGTTCACATCTATACGCCATTTGTTATAAAAGTCTTGGAGTATGTTTATGTTATGTTGTAAGCGAAGTGTGATCATCCTGGGAGAACTGTATCGAACCATAATGGCGGTGTCGTCAGCGTACAAGGCTTTATACGAATGTTGGTTCTCCGTGAGTGGAATATCGTGTAAGTAGATATTGAAGAGGGTAGGGGAAAGCAGGGATCCTTGCGGGACGCCTGCTGTCATGAATCTGGGCGTTGAGAGTGCACCTCGGATCTTTACTTGAAAAGTTCGGTGCTGAAGAAATGATTTTAAGATACCGAGGAGTTGGGGATCGATGTCCGTGTTGTGCAATTTGAGGAGCAGGCCGTTTGACCATACTTTGTCGAAGGCTTTGGCTATGTCCAGGAAAATGGCGCCAGTGGACCGTTGGGAGTTGAAGCCGCCGAGGATTAGTTCGGAAACTCTGAGCAGTTGATGAAGGGTTGAGTGTTGAGATCTGAAGCCATGTTGTTCATCAGGAAGGGTTTTCATCTCGTGAATGTGCTTTAAGAGCCGGGTGAGGAGAATTTGTTCGAATATTTTACCAACATTTGAGAGAAGGCTGATTGGACGATGGTTCTCACAGAATTTTGGGTCCTTCCCAGGTTTTGGGATGAGAATGACGTGCGCGTGTTTCCAACTTTTGGGGAAATAACGCAGTCTGAGAGCGGAATTTATGAGGCTCACAATGGTGAGAATGCTTTTAGGGGGGAGGGATTTAAGGGCAAAGTTTGTAATGCCATCTGGACCGGGAGCTTTTTTGTTGCTGCGGTGTTTAATGGCCCTTCGGACTTCTGATGGGGTGGTGAAATGTACATTTGTTCCGGGAAGGGAGTCGAAAATTATGTCTATTTGGTGGTTGACATTTGCTATATGGATTGGGTCGGCGTGCTTAGAGCTGGGGCTAAATTGAAATTCAAGATTATCGGCAAACGCCTCCGATTTATCTTGATCGTCAAATATGAGGCCATTTTCGGTATGAATGGGATGGCTTGGGGATGGGGTAGTTTGGAGAGATTTGCATAACTTCCATAGGGAGCCGTCCTGTGGATTTATATCTTGAATTTTTTTGTTCCAGGTGGAATGTGAAAGCTCGGAGAGTTTTTTTCTAATAAGTGCTTGAATTCTATTGATTGTTTTTTTAACCGAGGGATTTCGGTTTCTATGCCAGTGTCGGCGAAGATTGTTTTTTGTAGAGATCAAATCCTGGATGTCGGTTGGGAGGTCTCTTTTGAGATTAAGGGGGGAATGTTCAGGAAGAGTTTTAGAGGCATCGGTGATGGAAGATATAATTATCTCGGCAAAGTTGTCAACTGCCTTGTCTAATTCAGGGCCGTCGGAAATATTTTGAGGGATGATTGTTTTTTCCCCAACTCTGTGAGTGAAATACGTCCAATCAGTTTTTATAGATTTGCGGGGTGCCATTGGAGTGGAAAGTTGATTAAGAGTAAGCAAAACAGGATTATGATCAGAACTTAGGTCATTTATGGTTTCGATATCGTAAACCCAGGGTAATTTGTGGAGAAGTGCAATGTCCAGAACATCGGGTCTAGCCCCGCTGTTTGGGAAATGTGTGGGTTCAATTGGGCCCGCGATGGAGAGTTCAGGATGAGTGCTAGCATACCTGCGTAAGATACGTCCATTTGTGTTAGTAATCCTACTATTCCAATTGGGGTGCTTTGAGTTAAAGTCCCCAGCGAGGATAGTAGGAGTGTGGCTATCGAGGAGAGTATCAAGGTCATTTGGATCAAGCTTATCTTGCGGACGGTGGTAGATAGAGTTTATTCTCAATGGGCCTGAATGTTTTGTATAAATTGTGATTGAGGTTGACTCGATTGACAACAATGCAGGTGTAATATTGTATTTGTGGGCGATTTTCGATTTAACGAAAATGGCAGTGCCACCGCCTCTAGTGTGTTGTCGGTCATTTCTATATAATGTATAGTTCGAAAGTTTTGGCGTTTGTGATGGGTTGAGGTGAGTTTCATTAATGAGTAAAACGTCGAGAGCGTGTGTATTTGCAAAAATACGTCATTCATGTAAATTTTTTAAGAGACCATTAGCATTCCAAAATGCCATGCGTAGCGCGGAGGGCATGGTAGTAGAGCTAGCCATTTACACTGAAAAAAGTGAAAAAATCTGAGGGGCAGCGGAGAAAATGATCGATATGTAGTCTGCCGGTGAGGTGGCAGACTGAAATTTGGGGATGAGGTCGGAGAGGAGATCGCCAACCTTGGAGAAATTGAAATTTTTGAAAAATTCAAAAATATTGAAGGGGGTGGAAGGAGGTGTATGGGAGGTTGAGGTTGAGGGAGTGGAGGAGGGGGGTGTGGACGTTAGTGGGGTTTGGGCAGTGGCCCGCGCGTATGATAAAGAGGGATTTGTAGTATGTGAGGTGAAAGTGACATTACGTACTGTTTGTAAGATGGGTTGTGGAGATGGTCGTTTCGGACATTCCTTGTAATTTGCCGGATGGGCTCCAGAACAGTTTGCGCAGGTGGCGGGTCCATCTTCTCTCTGCTTCTTGCATTCCTGCGTAAAATGGTCACCCGCGCACTTCACGCAGCGGGCGGGCAGGTGGCACATCATTGATGAGTGTCCAAAATTCTGGCAACGGTGACACTGAGAGGGGGCTGTCTTCTTATTTAGATACTCCACTCTTATCATTAGGTGAAAGAGGGAAGTGAGAGAGAAGATTTTTTGTCCCGCCTCACCATGATCCAGTTGTACGAGGACCAGTGGAATATTTTTCCTGTCTGGCCCGGATCTCATTCGAGTTAATGAATTAACAGGGAAGTTGAGATCTATTAGTTCCAGGCGGACCTCTTCTTCGCTAATTGTCGTCGGTATTCCTCGCAGAACCGCCTTTGTAGATTTGTCTTCTGCGAGTTGGAATGTGTGGAAGGGAGTTGTGTCCTCTTGCAGAATTTTTGTTGCCAGCCGGAAGCTGGTGGAGTCACCGGTATTGAGGACCACACCTGTTGGGATGGCCTTTGCGTTAATTATAGTAACCCCAGCATTCAAGAGGCGCTTTTCCAGGAGGCTCCAATTTTTTTCGGATTTTATAAAAATTGGAGGGATCTTAGCAGGTCTAGTTCTTGTGATATCAGTGTTGTCATTTGCAGTGGAGTCAGACACGGTGTTTGTAACTGGCAGTGGTGAGATTTCATCGTCTGTAGCGAGGGCGGAGAAACGGTTTGAAGTTTTTATTACTTCGGTGGAGGGAGGAGGAGAAGCGCACGCCCTTCGTTTTTTGTGAGCTGGAGTCACCCATAGCGGGGGGAATGAGTTTACGGAAGAGGATGGAGCGGTTAATGTTGAGCTGGAGGCGGTTGTCGAAGTGGTGGGAGCTGTTGAAAAAGTAGCAGAGGTCGAGGTGGAAGTAGAGACGGAGGTCAGAGATGTAGTGAGGGTGGGAGTTGTTGTAGGTTTTGAGGAGTAGTCGGAGACATCTTCTTCACTTCCGAAATGCTTTAAATATAGAGCAGTTGAGCGTCTGGACCTCGTTACTTTTGATTTTTTTGCTAAAAATTCTTCTAGTTGTGCTTCTGTCGCACCCACAGCGGCAAGTTGTTGGCGGAGAGTAGACATCGAATCCAGGATCTTGTGCGTAGGTTAATAGTGAGGAAGGTAAACTGTGAAAGGTCAATGTGTAAGCGGGGGTCTGCAGGCTTGGATTTGGTTAAAAATTAAAAACACAACACTGCTTTGAAAGCTGACAGCTCAATATTTTGTAACCATGAAAATTTGTTTTTGTTTGGAAACTTATAGAACGAAATAACTATGAGAATGGAAGGAAACAAAAGAACCAGATGACGCGAACAATGATTAGAAAATAAAGTGTTCGGAACGCGATGCACTATTCGGAGCTCGATTTTTGAACTGTTGCTTCCTTGAGTAACAAAAGCGGACTCACACACTCAAATTCTATAAATCCGTAGTACTTATCCCTATAGGAGGCACATCCTCATGCGACCTGCTAACGTAAGTGGCGCCATCCTTTGGCGAATTCTTGAATTAGAAACCGAAATTCAAAATGATGTTTTTAGGGTATTAATAATATAGATGGCAGCACTTCGATTTGTATCTATTTGTTAATCGAGTGTGTACGACAGACGCAAGGCTATTAATTCTGTTTGAAGATAGATGTATGTAATAAAATTTTATTTTGTGGGAGACCACAATTAGTACTCTAATTAAAATTTGGTATCCACTTTTGTTTTGATGGAAAATCAATATTCAAACGTTTAAAACAAACAACAAGATACTTTAATTTACAACGCTGCAGTTTGTCGTCAGTGCACCAACTAGACTCATCTTTCTGCAACATTCACATGAACACCTTTGCCACTTGGCGGAAACTTTTCTTTATTGCAACCGTAAATCTAGCTACTCCACCGCGTTCTTCCGCCTTAACGTTTTTGGCTCTCCCCTCCGCAGTACTCGAAAATAAGGGCTAGGAGGAATACCTAGGGAAGGAAATCTCATCGAAATAAACAATATCCCCAAATAAACCAACACCCCTGCGTATTGCACCCCTAGTGCATTCTGAAACCACGATCGTATTATTTAACAGGTGAAATTCTATGGCTTTAATATTACATTTAATGGTGTAATATATTGAAATACGAATAGTAACTACTTACATGTTGTTATGGTTGTAGGATTCTATCATAATCTGACGTTATTAATACTCTAGCGACTGTACTGTTGAAATTTAAGAATCCGACTCCGAGTATAACTCTGACTCCGCGCCATATGAAACCATCTGTGAACGTGAAGTTTGTGATTTAACCAACAATCGGATTAGAACCGAATTAGAGCAAGTATCTAATAATGCCAAAGATGGCGCCACTTACGTCAACAGCTATCATAAGGAACGTCGGCTGGCAGGCGTAAGTATTCTTGGATTTAGATTTTCATTAGTTTATTCAGTCTGGATATGGCTGATAGTTTGTGACTAAGCTCACTAAGCTACTGTCGTGTCCCACGCCGCCCGCAGGGCCTAGCCGCAAAAACGTGCGGGACGGGGTTTTAATTGCTAGTAATTATTATTGTGCGATTGGTTAACATGCATTCGTTTTTTTAAATTAAACATAAAATGTACTTATGATTGTCAAAGTATACTGGTGTAATTTTGATTGTTATAATGCGTGCACATTATTACAGGAATGTTAAAAAAAGTTTTATAAAAATTTGGCATATTACTTTATACATGACCGGTCAGTGTCAAGTCCTCCATCACGACACAAGCAACATTTTCCGCTTACTGTAGAGGTAGTAGGAAATCACTGTTAGGTTATTCGTAACCCTGAAATTAAAAAAAATTAATTAATTCAAAACATTCGTTTTTCTTTAAAAAATAATACATGAATTTATTTCTATTCATCCTAGACTAAAAATATATTATATTATAAAATACATATTAAAAATAAAATAGATAAAATTTATCCAGACACTATCTAGTTAGGGGGCATCCATTAATTACGTGAGCACAAACGGGGGGGGGGGGGTCCAGCAAAATCTCACGTTACTTGAAAAAAATATACAAATTGACCCAAATTTATCTCACCGAGGGGGAGGGGGGTCTAGATTGGAAGAGAAACTGCTCACGTAATTAATAGATGCCCCCTTAGCATATGTATGTAGTTCGGGTTTGAATCTTGCAATCATACATAAATACAGCAGCCAATAAAATATGCGGTTAAGAAAATGAAGATAATCTTGGTAGTTCTTGGTCCAAGTATGATACAGTTGAAAATGACCGAATCGGATACGGACACCTTAGTTCAGTTGGTAGAGTCGCGCCCGGAATGCCGAAGGTCCTGGGATCGTGTCCCAGAGGTGCCAAAATCTTTATCTGTTTCCAAATTTTCGATTTCGTTTCGCTGAGACTGTCTTCATTTAATTAAATATATATAAATACAATAACTACCTTCAATATTATACAAATTACCGATTTACCACGTCAAATTCTTCCTGCAAAATTGTGAAATACATATATTAGTACATAGGTAAAACAGTATGTAAAAACCGATCTGGACGTAAAAACCAAATACAAAACCTTATGCTTCCATAGGAAAAAAAACAGTTAGACAAATCGTTTCGAGCTATTGATGTTTTAATTTGTCTAAATTCAATACACATATTTGAAGTTTGTAATCACTTTAATAATTGAAATATTTCACGAATGAAGTAAATAATTGAAAAGACATTGTGCGATCGAGTGAATATTTCAGGCAACAAGCACCCCTGCGTTTATGCGCCCCTATTTTTTCACCCTCCTCATATTTTAATAGGTGTAATTTCATCTGTTATAATCATGTTTAATGGTTTATTTTTTATTGACACAGTACGGCTGTAGGAATGCGTTATACAAATTATTACAAGAATCGTCAGTGATTTAAAACATTGGTTTTATATTTCAAAGATACTGTGGGCGGTGTGCAATATTTAAAATTGCCTTTAAAATGCAAATAAAACAAATGTGTATGTGGCACACCGCAGACCATTATTGAAGTGAAAACTTCTTTAGCGCCGTTGTGATTTGAAACTCGATGAAACGGAAACGAGAAACACTAAAAAGAGACAAACATATACACGAGAGAATGAGGTAGCAATAGCAAAATATTTATTTTATTCATGGGTACTCGGTTCCAATATTATGGGATAAATCCACCGTCCCACGCAGATGCCCCTTTAGTGCAGTGGTTTAAAGCGCCTGTCGAACCTCTGCAGACATTTAGCAGACCAAGGATCGAAACCTACAAAAACCAAAAAAAAATGTAAAATAAATATCCAATTTTCAAACAATCCAAAATTAACAGAGAAAAGAAAACATATAAGAAAGCGACATCTAGCGACTCCGAAGAAGACAATACAAATATCTACAAAGCTGCACTGGAATTCGACGACAAAAATATGAAAAAATTATTCTTTACATTGATAAAAAAAAATGCTTCATAGTCTCCCCTCTTTCGTATACTTTAGTTTTCTGGAGGTTTCATTTCTACCGTGTGTGCATTACACACTCTGATTTTTTTTCTACCATAGGTAGATAGTTTAGATTTGTTCCGAAAAAAATAAGTTTTAAACAGCACAAATTGCGGCTGGTCTCTTAAACTAATGCGAACCTGTTCCAATCAACAAATAAATTTTTTTTAATAAAAAGACTTTGTTTACATCACTTTTATTGGTACACAATCAAGATGATTCGTAAACAATGTTTACTTCATCAGGATCAAACGTATACTAAACTTAAAAATTAAATATAGATGACACATGGAAGGAAAGGGTAGGAGGGAGGGGGAGGGGTAAGAGTGGGGAAAGTTTATCAATTAGGGATTTCAAAGCCATTAGCAGGGAAAGACCGGTTAAGTGGGAAGAGGTTCAAAAGAGGGTTTATAAAAATTTGCTGCTTATTAATTATGTCTGCTTTATTATTTACATTTTTTCTAATTTCTAAAATCTCTAAAATATTTATCTGTGATGCCTTATAGCCTGTATGTAATATTTTAAGTCCATTGTTTTTGTCAAAATTATGATTATTTTTTATTAAATGATCTGCGAATTCAGACTCGCTGTTGCCATTTAATGCCCTGAGATGTCCTTTAACCCTTACTTCAAAGTTTCTATTTGTTCTACCTATATAAAAGCTATTACAATCTTTACAATCGAGTTTATAAACGCCCGATTTTTTTGTTTTGATGTCGCTGACTTTGTTATTGAGGATGAATTTTTTTAATTTGTTATTTGTAAAAAAAAAATATATCAATCATGTTTAGTGACCCGGAACACAACATTCCCCAAATAAGGGGATGCCTTAGTCCCACTGACTGTGGACAGTAGCGAATCCTGTGTTGTAATCACATAGATAAAATAGCTCTGATGCACTTAACAACATACTGTTTTTTTTCACAGGCACCTACAACATCCATTATAACGCTATCGATTTATAGAGCAAAATGTCGTAAAAAATACTTCTGAACAGTGTACATATATGTTACTTTATTTATTTATTTATTTTTTATTGTAAGAATAGTTATTACAAATCACAAACAAGTCCTGCTAAGCCAATTGAATTGGCTTGTCAGCAGGTGCTTATAATTTTTTTATTTTTTTTTATTTATTTATTTGTTACATATAAATTTTAAATGTTATAATTTTACATCTTATATCTACAAATTCAACATTATTCATACAAATCAATCTAACTATTTGTATTTTGCTCTGAAATTTCGAATCCAATTTAATTAGCAACGTTATCAATTTTACTTAAATTCAAGTACAGCTTCAACCATTGGTAGTCTACTAATTTGCAATTTGGAAGATAACAGACTTCTGGATAGTTTGTAGCATGAAGCAATGTTGGGAACACTGAACGGAAAATCTCTAAAGAGTTGGGACCGATCGGCGGCTTTCAGAAATCACGGATTATGGAGATGAACAACCCGGAATCAAATGGCTTTTGTAGCTGACAGTACATTTTTCGAGATAAATTTTGACCATTAATCTAACTAACTAACTAACCATCACGCCGTTTCCCCGCAGGGGTAGGCAGAGAGGACGGACCGCCAAACAACTCGGTCTTGGCACACACTCTTCGCCTCACTCACATTCATACATCGTCTCATACATTCTCTTCTATTATTCTGACTTTTGACAAGGCCCGACTCAAGTATCTGATTCACTTGATCGTGCCATGTCTTCCTCGGACGTCCACGACTTCTTCTACCATTCACATTTGCGTCGTATATTCTTCTTACACTGCTTTCTTCGTTCATTCGCTCTACATGCCCAAACCATCTGAGGGTCCCTTTCTTAATCTTACTCATTATGCATACATTAGCCTTACATTCTTTGCGGATATCCACATTTCTCACACGATCATACATTGTTTTACCACACATACGCCTCAGGGATCTCATTTCAACAGCATTCAGTTTACTTTCATCCTTCTTCTGCCAGTTCCATGACTCACTGCCATACATCAGGGTAGGTACCAAGACTCCATTGTGGACTGCTAGTTTCGCTTCTTTTGACAGTTTTTTATTAGCGCCAACGGCATTCAGTCCTCCATTAATGGAGTTACCAGCATTCACCCTTCTTTCAATATCCCTATCAGCCTTCCCATCTCTCGTAAACATACTACCCAGATACACAAACTCATCCACCTGCTCCAAGTATTCATCATTCACAACTATATTGCATACTGTTTTCGTACTCTCTCTTTCAAACACCATGACTTTAGACTTACTTACATTCATCATTAACTCATTCTTCATACATACTTCGTTCATCCTAGATACGAGAGACTGTAGATCTTCCATGGTATTAGAAATCAGCACCGCATCATCAGCATACAACAGGCAACATACTTTCAGATTACTCAATTTCGCGCCCAATCCCACTTCTTTCAATTCTTGCATACAATTATCCATGTACAGATTGAATAACCATGGTGACATTACACAGCCTTGCTTAACACCTTTTGTGATGTCAAACCACCCCGTAAAACCACCGTTCACCCTAACACATGCAACGCTTCCCTCGTACAGAGACGCAATTGCCTGTATGAGGTTTGTATTCACTCCATACTTGGACAACACCTTCCAAAGCTTTTTCCTATCGACTCGGTCGTATGCTTTTTGTAGATCTACAAAGGCGCAGAAAAGTTTCTGGTTTTTCGCCAGAAACTTCTCAGTGAGCATACGCAAGGAGAAAATCTGGTCCATGCATCCCCTTCCACTCATAAAGGCACCTTGCACATCCCATATTTTATCCTTTGTTTCCATTCTTACCCTTTCAATCAATATTCTTCCGTACAGCTTACCGACTGTACTTAGCAGGCTAATAGCCCTATGATTCCCACATTCCATACGCGACCCTTTACCTTTGTATAACGGCATGATTACAGCCCTTCTCTAATCTAATGGCGTGTAACCCTCCTCTAGACACTGGTTAAAAAGTTTGCACAACCATGTGAGAATAATATGGCTATCTCCTTTAAAGTATTCGGCAGCAATATTGTCGAAACCAACAGCCTTACCATTCTTCATGCATTTTATCGATTTTTTAATTTCATCCACGCTGATTTTAGTAACATTCACTCCGTCATCGTTCATACCCGATTCACCGCTGGTCTCACTGTCACCCGGGTTGCTTTCGAAGACTTCCTCAAAATATTTCATCCATCTCTCTTTTATTTCTTCCTCATTCGTCAACATTCTTCCATCTTTCGATTTGATCACTTTCACACTTCCGTTCTCTGAACCACTTCGGGACCTTTTGACCTCCTTCCAAAACAGTTTAATGTTTTCTTGGAAGTGTTTTGTCATTTTTATTCCCTCTTCCTCTTCCAGACGTTTCTTTCGTTCTTTCACTCCAACACTTACTCTTTTCTTGCATCCCTTATATACTTCTTTGGCTCTATCTCTCTCTTCGCTAGAAGCGGTGCCAGCCGCTATCAGACATAACCATGCTTTCTTCTTCTCTGAAACCAATGCTTTGATCTCGTCATCCCACCATGCGTCACCTTTCTTCCTACCTTGCGTACTTATTCCACATACATCTCTAGCAGATTCACAAAGACTCACCTTTATGTGGTTCCATGTTTCATCAATGCTTAGACCGTCCATTTCCTTCTCATTCAATCTCATCTCTGCACAATTCTCATACTCACTTCTGACATTTGCGTTTTGCAATTTTTCTACTTTGACTCTTGTTGGAGTCGATATCGTTTTCACTTAAGAGCGCCAGCCGCGAAAGAGGTTTACTCTCGACACCACCAGAAAGTGGTCAGTTTCAACCTCCGCCCCTCTGAAAACTCTTGTGTCTTCGGTAACGGCTCTCAACCTAGAGTCAATTACCACAAAGTCAATTATTGATCTTTCATTTCCTCTTTCCCACGAATATTGGTGGACACCTTTATGATCGAAAAAAGTATTCGATACAAACAGGTTCCACTCTAAACATACTTCAAGTATTCTATTCCCATTGTCATTCGTTCTTTTATCCACGAACTTACCCAAGGCTGAATCAAGTCCGATTCCCACCCACCCATTCAAATCGCCCGCCATTATAATCCTTTTATTCAAATTTTTTAATCTCATTACGTCGTTCACACCAGTCCAAAAAACATCTTTCACTTCGTCGCTTTCAGAATTAACAGGAGCATAGCAAATAACCAGAAACACCCATGTCAAACCAATTTTGAATCGGATCCACATTATTCTTGGACTTACACATTCATATTGCAACATACATTCCACCATTCTGGGAGACAGTAGCGCTGCAACACCCTGACAAGCCCTCTCCGTATCTGGTCTCCCAGACCAGATGACGAGCCTATCGTTATGCTGCATTGTACCGCTCTCTTTTTTCATACTCTCTGTCACACAAAGTACGTCCAAACATATACTATCCATTGTATCGAATAATTCATTCATCTTTCTTTCCATCCCTCCTCTGATATTCCACGTACCAATTCGACATTGTTCACGTTTCGTCCTCCTCTTTGCGCTACCAAAGGGTTGGCGATGTGATGGGTAGCGAGCCTCATCGACACTTAATCTGCCTATTCGATTTCTGAAACGTACACATATAACCATCATTTTACGTTTTGGCAACGTGTATAAAATGGCTTGATCGTTTATTTTAACATATTTAAGTAATATACTTTAATGCTGGGCAGGGATTCATTGTAGTAAGTAGGCAGAACACAAATTTATTTAAAAAAATTCTTAAGCACTGTATTTTTAACTAATAGAGAACAAAAATAGTACATCTTTAAGATGTTCTCGACAAAAATGGATGTTTCAGAATCTTACTACCTACCTAAATCGTATTTGATAACCGAATCTGAATAACCAGTTTCCTTACCATCCTTATCCCCTACTTTCCATTTCCTTGCGTCAATGTGCTCAACAATATAATATTAAACAAAAACTGGGCTGCTTTAGTTCCACTGTCTACGGAATGATAAAAAATAAAAGAATATAAAGGAAAATAAACTAAACGAAGAACTCAACATTTAGGAAAGGAAGGGTGAAATTATTCAAATACAATGAACAAAAATATATTGAAATCTTTTTCTTTTTTTAGATCAATTATGACTGTACTCGGAATGAATGGATTTACGGAGATATTTCCTACATCTAATTAAGCATTAGGCAGTTTCTTCGCAGGGGTAGGCAAAGAGGATGTACCGCCAAACAACTCTGTCTTGATTCCTTGCTCCAATTACATTCATACATCGTCTCATAAATACCTTTCTGATATTTAAGACGTAGCCCGAAGAAAAAAAAAAGGCTTACTTGATCGTGCCACGTCTTCTTCGGGCGTCCCCGACTTTTACCATTTACATTCATATTTTATGTGTGCACTCCTTTCTTTGTTCATTAGTTCTACATGCCCAAGCCATCTAAACGTCCCTTACTTAATATTATCATTAATCTCCGCAACCTTTTCATTTCTCACGCGATCATTACACACATGCACCTCAAGGATCTCATTTCTACAGCATTCAGTCTAATTTCACCCTTACTCTGCCAGTTCCATGCCTCACTACCATCCCTCAGGGTAGATATCAGTACTCCAATATGGACTACTGGCTTCGCTTGTTTGAACATTTTTGGTAGGGCCAACCGCGCTCACTCCTCCATTAATGTAGTTTCCTGCGTTTACATTTATTTCAATATTCCTATCAGACTTCCCAACCCTCATGAAACACACAGGTACTTCCCAAATACACAAACCCATTGCTCCACTTTTCCTAGAACGACGCCATATTTCTAACATTAATATATCTGAATCTGTTATGGATGCATTCGGATTGCGTCTAACGGACGTAATATTTGATAGGGACCGGACGTTGCCAATTTTCATCCCCAGTGACGCCTGTTTTTTTTTTTTTTTTTTTTATCTTCTCCATTCATAAGCATTAGCCGAATGCTGATAGGGATGTTTTTTGATCCAAAAATTGGGTCGAAGCTCTCCAAATCTTTGGTACCTTTGGGGTCCTAGCATGGGCGATCGATAAGTATTGATGGATAACTTTGGGTAACTTCTCATCGTTTCCTAGTATGATTGCAGATCACTAACAAATAAGTAACAGTTCTAAATGACTGAGTGTTTTTAATATATTCGAGATAAACTGTTGTTTGTACGTTAGAGATCTGCAGTTGTCCTAGAGAACGATGAGAAGTTACCGAGAGTTATCTTATCAATCCTTAACGATAGACCATGCTACATGTATAGTATATTACTTCCCCACCTTCCTCTTCCCTATCTCCTTCCCCTCCCCACTACTTTCAGCCACACGATATACCCCAATTGGGGATGGCATAGTCTCGCTGGCTTCCGACGGGAGCAGTTGGAAATCTTGTGCGGTATTCATGTAAAAAAAAAATGTTTTTAAAGGTAGACTAACTTTCCCCGGTTCACAAATAACCTGACAATATTTTTAAAACATTTACTATAATTATAAGCGGAAAATATTGCGTGTGTAATGATGAAGGACTTAATGGAATTGAATCCACGATGCCAGGATGGATGGAAACCGGGCGCATTTGTCAACTACCCACTTCAAGGCTACATATAATAAAAATCTTCAGGCCCTGGCATGTGGAGAAAATAATATTGAAATTTATTTATAGGTATTAAGATGAAGCCATACTAAATAATGAAAAAACATACAAAATTGTATGTTTTAGTTTTGAAAATTTGACCGCTTAGAAGTATTACAGATGCTTCAATTAAATACTGCGTGTAGAACATACCTTGGCGCTTAAAAATATTGGTCATTTTTTTTTATAAGTCTTTTAATAAGCTTAGAAAAAAATAAAGTATTAGGTCTATGAAAAAACATTTTTAACTGAAAACTCTCCTACTTATAAACACTTTTTCGGATATGGTTTTATTGCATAATGTGGCAAATTCAGTTTCTTATATAATTATCGTGAAAAAAAAATTATATTTACGCCCGAACCTCACAAAATAAAATATAATACGCATTTTCGCGTTGGTATTTTTGACATCACGGCGACAATACGGCAGTCGACGAATTTGTTATATCAAAGTGAACCTTATACCGTCCACCGAAGAACGACTGGCAACCGCCCCGATTTTCTGTCATTACTCCTCCGAACGGAGCGGAGAGAAGGCATGTTATACTCCGCGCCGCTTATTTTCATGAAATCAATTTAAAAATTCCGTTTTATTACAATAAACAATGCATAAAAAAGGAATTAATGTATTTTACAGGCCTTTACGAAATTAACATCTAAAAAAAAATCTCAAATATCTTTTCCGACCTTTCCAAAAGCTTTTTCTTAAGTATTTTTAAACTCCTCCCATAAAAGGGCGTGAATTCCGATTTCGATTTTTTCCTGTACTAGTGGATCGCCTTAAACTAAACAATGTATTTACAATTTCGCCACTAGTTCATCATATTTAGAAAAATGGGCGTTTTAATTATCGTTAAATTGTCCTAACTTATCGGGAATCATTATAATATTAATCTGCTTACTTTCCACAATGATCAATTGCCATCGATGCAAAATGCAATAAATGTCGGCACAACAGTCAATAATTCAGTTTTCATTTGTTGACTGAGCGCAGCTAAGTTCTGTTTTATTTCCACCATTTGGCATTTCATCTATCTGATTTTTTTTTGTTACGTCCCGGTTGTAGTTTAAGATGATGGCCATGTTGGATACTATTGTTTTGAATTCCGCCAGAGTCCGCTTGATTGTGGTTCCTGTCGCAAGCTGTCAAAACCGTAATAATCAATATTATTGTACCAAACGGCCTGAAACGGCCAAAATGTATAACTCCTTATTTGAATTTAAAAAATGGTACATAAAATATTTGTGGTTTATAATTAAGTTGGTAGGAATTTCAGTATCCACTTACAAATCTTAAGATTTCAGATGAAATTTTGGTTTTGATTTACCAATTAAAATAAGAAACACTATCTTTTGGAAGCGAGGTTCACTGTTCACAGAAAAACTAGTTAGATAATCGGTTTTAAAGAGAAATAATTGACAGTGTTCTATGTTAACTAATAACCTGTACAATATACAATTCATACCTATTCGAATTCATGCACGACTATTTCAAAAATTGTTACAATTCGTCGACCGAGAATTTCTGAGTTGGTTCTAATTGCTTCCCCGAACACATGTGAATCGTTTCCACGAGTATTTTAAAACGGAAACTATTTTTACGGTTTGACATTTTCCCCTTTGGCCGCTTTTTTCATGCGTTATTCTTCAGTTCCAAAATACCGTATGAACCTTTGGTTAGACGAGAACAACCTTACATATTGTTTTGTCCAGTATGACTACCAGTTTTATCACTATGCCAACGTCGCGTCGGCACAAACTAGCTAAATTGAGTTTGAAGAATAAACGACCGATATTTTTTCAAAATCAAAGCTCCAAAAAATGACGGTGTGATGGCAGGAAAAGGCTTTCATTTATGGGAACATTTCACTTTAAAGCTTTGTTCGAAAAAGTATCGATATGTTAGAAGCTAAGTGACTCTTTATTACACGAGAAATTTGGGCATTTGAGATTAATTTGGCATCCGTGCAATTATCCATTTCCAGTTAAAGTGAAACCATTCTGTAAACGTGACCTAAAACTTGAAGAATCAGGATATATCGTTTTAAGCTAATGTAAAAAAAATAGAAATTTGTACCTACTTAGAATGCATTCGAAATATATACGTAATTTTGTTGAGATATTCCGGGCCACAGTTTGTTCGTCTACTTCCACGGTTTAAATTGCCCTGATGTTAGTTAACCTACGGTAAGGGACATGGCCGGCCGTCATAATGCCATTCGATTTTATCAGAAAGCTATTTGAATGAAATAGAATGCAATAATAAGGTTTTTGCAAAATAACTCCTTTAGAATCTTTAAGCTACAAGTATTTTGTAAAAGGTTGATCCATTCACTTGACAAGTGATTCCGCGAAGCAGTGCTGCTCTCAGGAACAAAAACAACCATTAAAAATAATTGCAATATGCTTCAAATGTCAAAATGGTCCATTTGTAATGGCTTCCCAATTCCAATACTGTATTTTGGGAATGATTATTGGGTGGAATAACGAAGGAGGATAGTAAAGTATCTACCTATTGAGTATTTGGCATTCGGAATTTTAATGGGGTAATCGGTAAAAAAATGTATACCAATTTTACATTAAGGACCTTTAACCAGCCAGCGGCCGAGAATCCAAATTTCGTCGAAAGATGTTTTAAGTTTGTACAGGGCGGTTCCAATCTCCGTACCTGCTTTTTAAAAATTATAACTAAATATCGATTTTATTTCAATCAAAATTGCTTTAATTTATACCTACATCCAAAAATGCTGAAAGGCGTGATGATAAATCTATTAAAATATGTACTTTTTGTAATTATTTTATGATTATAAGCATTTATAATTTTTCAATGATGTCTAAGCAAAATAAGATTTAAAAAAATATTTAATAAATTAGTTTGTAAGAACGTACATAAATAGATAAGCTAAAGAATTTTCGTCACAATATACTTGCGCGAATCTTTTTTTTTATAATTTCATTTAAACTTAAATTAAAATTCTGAAACATAGATTTCAAGATAATTTATTGATTTATTTTACTGCATGATTATATGATTTTAAATGTGTATTGTATAATACAAAATTTTGTTTGAAAATTTAACAAATCTGCCAATGACTTACGGTATAACCTCATTATACTAAAAACAACAATTTTTTCTCAAAATTTAAAACATACTTTTACTAGATAGAAGAAAAATCTTTCGAAATCAATTTATGATTTTTTGTGTAAAAATGTCAATATATTTTAAATTTGATTTAAAAATGACATATTTCCGTTTTTCTCTGGTTATTCCCTCTTAAGTAACTATTTTATTTAAAGAATCGTCCTTGGAAAATACATTTTTGTGTAAGGGTTTATAATTTTACTTACGAGCTTCAATGAGGTTGGATCTTGAAAAGATATTAAGACAAGATATTAATGTGTTTTGGTAGTTCAATTAATAAACCGTCGAGAGATTTACGATTTTAAATATTTCGTAACTACAATACATATTTTCAGCAAAGATTAAAAGCATAATGTCGAGTACTTTAGCGGGAGCGCCTTGATTTATGCCTTGTCTTAAATAAACGTCTCGACATGTTATATTTCATGAATGTCATTTAATATAAAGTTTAATGGAAAGAACACAGAATTAGGTGTCGTTCATTCCATTATTCTCCACCACGTTTTGTATTATATCTACAAAGGAACGTGACTAGCAACATGTAACATGACTAGTAAATGTTTAAGTAAACATATTAACAAACACAATAATAATTTCTCTTGAGTAAATTATAAAATTTATTCCACTTAATACTCATGTCAATAAAATTTCATCAATAATTTCAATTGCAGTGACATTTTGATAATTTCACACCGTGGTTGAAGGGAAAACCAGTCTTATTGCTTCATCTTGTGTCTTCTCTAGCTTGATCAAAAAAAAAATAAGGACCGGTCACCATGTGACTATGTCAGTCACCCGATTGGATTTTTTTGTTGTTGTTAGGTTATATATCTTTCATTGACACTTCACTCAAAATTTCAGCGTCATAGTCACCATACCATATAGCCACATTTGTAACAGTTAAGCTATACTGAGTACCTCTACCTTTGTGCGTGTTTTCTATTTTTTTCATGTCTGAAATGGCATCAATTTTAAACCACAATAACGCACCGAGTTTTTGACCAAAAATAACACGAATACTATCCAGCAGCCTTCGAATTAACCTGATCTGGCTCCCTGCGATTTTTTCCTGTTCAACCGACTTCGGAACGCGTTACAGCACCCAAGAAAATTTTATGAAAGAATCGAATACGGCTCTGATGGACATTGAGTACCAGCGGTGTGTCGAGGATTAGATCAAGCGCTGGTGTAAGTGAGTTGCAGTTGACGAGGAATACTTTGAAGGGAACCATATCGATTTTGATGAATAAACTTATATTTTCGATTTTATGAATAATGTCCTGAAACTTGGTGTGAAAGTCCCAATTTTGCAAAAATCACTTCTTTGCTTGAAGACATTTAATATATCCCAGTAGGAAATACGAGTACCTACTTATGATATCGCTATCCGAATCTATCACAATGGCTATATACCAATTCATACTCAATTTTTCAATTTGGGAAGCAGGTTACTGTCGCATTATTAAGCAGTACCTTTATTACTATTATATACCGATTTCCCTATGTCATAGGTCACCTAAAGTGATTTGCTACATTTGGTGACTTACCAGGGGTGCCAGGGTTCATCGGGTAAAGTATGTTCAGGGTTTGCGGTGGATGCTCCTGCCCGCCAATGCATCTCTAAGTGCAAAGTAAATCTCTTTAAAATAAACGTGGAAGAACATATTTTATTTTTCATGTTGGTTTAATAACGGTTTCGTAAAAAAATTTATTTAGTTTTTCCTCCTGTCTTCGTCGATACAATATATACTGACGTAATAAACAAATGACACCTAATATACAATATATATACCGTATATACACACGCGAGTCGAACCTACGAGGCAAAACCACGAATTATAGAAGCGCAAAACGCCGCTTCGTCCATAATTCGTAGTTCGGCTCGCCTCTTAGTTTGTAAATGTATACCCAGCATTACGTACTCGTACAACACACACACGTGAAAGACTTTTAAATACCTACTAAGATAGTCAGACGGTAAGCTATTTAAACACATTCGTAATATTGTCATTGTTGATCTTGGGTCATCTTTGTGGCTTTCGAAATTTTGTTACCTACAAATTTGGATTGTTACTCTCACAAATCTTGGAATTGAATTCGAATCAATCGGGTGATTTGTGCATCTCCAAATTAAATGTCGTGTTGTAGAATTACAAATAAATTGTGTTTTAGGCCGGCCGCACACGTCAGGTTTTTCCATCCGATTGTCTGATCCGATTCGAAACCCGATTGGACGGCTGGCGCGGAAGGGCGTGTCCTATTTTTATTCCGCGCCGGCCGGCCAATCCTGTACGCGTACGTGTAACAATAATAACTGTCGAATCAGACAATCGGATGGAAAAACCTGATGTGTGCGGTCAGGCTAAGGCTGGCCGCAAACATCAGGTTTTGCTTTCCGATTGTCTGATCAGACAATCGTATCGGAATAACCGAAAACCGGAGAGGTAATACAACCGGGGCCACGCCCTTTTTCAGAGTGGATTGGACGGCCGGCGCGGAAGGGCGTGGCCTATTTTTATTACCGATCAGGTTTTCGAATCGGATGTGTGCAAGCTTTCATAAGAAATTACTAGTTTTGAAAGTTCGATCATCTCAATTGAATGACACAAGTAACCGTCACCGTCGATTCGAAATGTTTCAATGAAGAGCAAACGAGGAAGATGGGGTTACTAAAGGGTGGGAAAACGTCAAATGCGACAGTGATGGAATGATTTAAGTTTTAAAGTTTTTAGCTCCTGATGTTGTTCAAAGTGAATTAAATGTCAACAGATTTTTTTTTATTATGTAAGAAATATAAATTTAAAAAATTCGCTATTTTGTTTAAAAAACAAGTACCTATTCGAGCAGAAATTAATTTTACGTAAGATTTCGGCCAAGTCGAAATAATACAACTTATCTTAATTTAATAAAATTAATGGTGGTCAAAACTGTTTTTACATTTTAATTATTAATGTGTGCTCCTACCGTAAAGAATAACGTTATCATAAAACTAATAAAATGTTAAATTAGGAACATAGGTACCTATGAATAGCATGACTTTTGTCAGCATATCCGGTATACGTTATCATTGTAATTAGAACAGCAATTTTCAAATCCACCATCTTAAAATTTTACGGGCAATTTAGTTTCTATCTGTCATAGATAAAATATCTTTAGAGCAACATGGTTCCATTTGCACTGTGTTTGAGTTCTTTCGCATGGGATAAAAAGGTTCCATCTGCCAATTGCGATTGAAAAAAATTATATTTATGGAAAAGTGAACATGCAGAATGTATTGTAATTGAATTTTCTTTAGGTTTAAGAACATTCTAAGCCAAAAAAGTAGCATTTAGCAAAAAAACTAATTAAATTAATTAGATAGTACTCCGTTGCTCAGAGTTTTGTATGATTTTCAATGCAATGATGTTCTATCTTTTTTTTTTAGCTTAGTTGTTTGACTAAATGCCACGTGCTTTTCCAGCTTAGAATGTTTGTAAACATAAAGACTTGTAATAGTTTCTGTATAGTCACTTTTTCATAAATTTCAAGTGTTAGTGTTTTATTCGGGGTTCAAACTTCCATCCTCAAAATCTCAGTTTCCTACCAATGGCAGATAGAAATTGTTATTCCAAAGGATTAATATTACAAAAAAAAACATGTATTATTTTTGGGTTGTTTTATTCTGGTGTGCTGGATAACCCTGGCAAATGTTTAATCGAATTTAAAAGTTTGCTCGTTATAATGAAAATTGGGATTGATGAAATTAAAAAAAAAACATTTTCCAGCTGAGTTGCGGCGTAATTGACAGGCGAAATTTTCAACAAATTGTTAAAGTTTGAAAATTTCATATATGTTTTAAACAGATTATTAAACACTGTAAAACTAATGTTGGAAAAGCCAGAATTTAATGGGCCTTTATTAACTTTTATTTCATTTTACCCGGAAATATGAGACGGATAATCCATTTTTTTTTTAAATTAATTTAACCTGATAAAACATAATTACTAAGTAATTTGTTGTAAATCAGTTTGGGTATGAATATTAAAACATTAGCTGAAGTCCCCGGCGTTGCCCGGGATTTATTTTGCAGCGTCGGGGTGGAAATTGAGGATGGGTGTGGTCTTTCAAAATCTCATGCAGACTGGGACCTTTCTGTTTTTCAAAGGCCAAGTGGGCAAAATTTCATCAGTCACGGAATAAAACAAACCTAAACCGGGATATTTTTCTTTATATTTATGTACTAGCTTTAGCCTTGGAAGCCCTAGCGTTGTTCGCGCTTTACGCAGAGTTTTTCAGTGTAAACTGTAATTTTCCTCTTATTTTCCTAGAACTTCCTTCCGTTCCTTTTCCTTAAAAGACTCTCCACACAGCATCTTTAAAGACATAGACCCAAAGAGATTTTTTTCAGGGCCTCCTATATGAAGATAACGTAAAACGCAGTACCTAAATAGAATTCTATGTATGCCAGTGAGACACGGAGGAAGTATGAAAGCAGACTGACTGTATAAATGAGATCCCTGAGACGTATGTGTGGTAAAAACATGCATGATCGTGAGAATTGTGAAGATTCGCAAATTATGTAAGACTGATGTAAGCGTAATGAGTAAGATTAAGAAAGGGAAGCTTAGATGGGTTGAGTATGAAACGCGAATAAACTAAGAAAAAACGTAAGAAGAATAATGAGAATGGTAGAAGTCGTCAGGGAATCCCGAGGAAGATGTACGAGTAACACGATCCAGTGAACCAATTTCTTGAGTCGGGCAATGTAAGGGGTGTGTGCCAATATCGAGTCGTTTTGCGGTCCACCCTCTCTTCCTACCCCTGCAGAGAAACGGTGTGATGGTTAGTTAGTCAAATAATAAAAAAGTTTTTTTTTTTGTATTTCGCATATTTCGACTGTCTAAATAAACGGATTGTTTAGGGACAAGGCCGGAGTAGCCAGGTACTTGCTAAATTTCCTCCTTTCTTATTTACTGTGCGTGTTCTTTATTATTAATCAATTCGAATTCTTTTAAATCTGATGTAAAATCAATTATTATTAATCAATTCGAATTCTTTTAAATCTGATGTAAATTCTTTTAAATCAAGCGTCTTTTTCTGATTTAATTTGCTCCAATTTACTTGATAAAACGCCGGGAGCACTGTTACAACGGTTCAATACATTTCACAAAAACTTACAAGTAAAGGAATTTTCAATGTTAGCTTTACTAATTATTTACCTTTGATTAACTTTCACATGATTGAAAATTGAGCATGCCAAGTGAGGTAACTCCTCTTGTAAAACTACCCTGGCATGTTTGATTTTTTGGGTATGTTTAAAAAATTAATATATTACGCATGAACGCTGTCAAATTAGTTTTTGTGATGTTGAAAGTTTAATAATGTCCGCAAAAAACCGGATAATTTAATTTTTAGGTAAGTATTAAAATAAAATATCATTTTTTTAATGTGATGTTCATACTTATATTAGATATGATATTCATGTGGGCGCTATTGAACTGACCGTAAGACTTAAGATCTTGAACGTTTAATTGTTTTTTTTTTTTTTATATCACGGGAAAAGAGAATGGCGGGAAAAGCCATGCCTTTTAATGTGTTGATCTGCTGATTCATACACGAGTCACAATTATCCAGGTTGGCACAATTACACCGTCAGTATCATAAAATTTAACTGGACGCGAGTTTCGGGAGAGAATCAATAATTGCTGTTACAACAATCGCGACAATATTTCAACTGACAATATGGGTATTTTAAATATTTTTTTGTCGAACAAAGACCTTACTATCTTTCAAATACAAATAGATAACAAAATCTTAGAAAAAGTCAGTGAAATTAGGGATCTTGGAGTTGTGTTTGACACGCAATTAAATTTTATAAATCACATACACCAAGTAACTAACAAAGGCATGAAAACACTAGGATTTATAATCAGAACAATCAAAGACTTCAACTCGTTGGAAATTATAAAAATCGTATATTTGTCACTCGTACGCAGCTTGCTGGAATACAGTTCCATAGTGTGGTCCCCGTATTAACAAATTCATAAAAGAAATATCAAAAGAGTGCAACAAAATTTTTTAAAGATTTATTTACTTCAAGTTATACATACCTATTCAACACATTAACTACACACCCTTACTAAAAACACTTAAATTAAATTCCCTAGAAAACAGAAGAAAAATAAATGACCTAACTTTTTGGTTTAAAATTATTCATTCTGAATTAGATTGTTGCGAACTCCTGCACTCTTCGATTTCAAGGTACCCAATCGAGCAACAAGGCAAAACATATTATTTTGCAACAATAATTCTGGAACGAACTACCACATACATGCACCTATTTCTCGACTCACACACTAGGAAACAAATTCACCTCTAATATCGATGTATTTAACACAAGTTTACCATTATTTAAGAAATACCTGAACGATATTTTTATGTAGAATATTTTGATATTTAAGGAGCATCACATAGGGGCTAACGCATATATTTGTGTATTTCTATATTAATCTACAATGCAAAAACTTGTTTCCGTTTTCTTTTTATGTATCTTGCATTTTGTCATGAATTTACTGTTCATAATTAATCAGCCACCTGTAAATTTTGTAATTACTAACATACGAGTACCTACAAGTTTATTTTCTATGCAATTTACAACTTAGAAACTTTCTCTTTTATTGTAATGCATTATCTTTCCTTAAATTTATCTGCATACTGTGCCGTGTACTAGTTATCTTTTTAAAGTTTATCTTTTGTTTAAAAAAAAACTGTCTCTGTATTATAAACTTGTAATGCAGAAGACCATCAGGGCGTTGAAAATTAATAAATAAAAATAAATAAATAATAATAGTTCGAACTGGCCACGTAGGTAGAATTGTAGTCATCTTCTTTCTTCTCCCAAGTAGGGCTTTATAAGGAAGGAGAAGGACAATTGGATATGAATACATTGAACAGGACCTTGGTAAATGGGTTAGTTTCAAAGCTGTTTCAACACTAAACAACCATTATCACGCGAGAGCAGTGACCGGGGACCGGATTCGATGATTTCCGATCATTCGGCATTAGAGCGTTGGAGGTCAAATTGGTTACCGGCAACGGTAATTGGATATTTGGAGTGGCAGGTAATCCCTACCAATATTGGCTGGAGCCAGCAGCTTAGCCATTCTCAGTGAAAAGTTACCACGTCTGTGTGAAAATGGTCAATTAATTCCCTATTTTTCCTATTGCCTACCCAGATCAAAAACCGTGTGCACGCCACAGTCATTGTGATTTATTGATGCCGATTTACAATATCATATAGAAACACCAACAGACCCGGACACACGTTGCTGTGGCTAACAAAACCTTTATAACCAACGCCATCTGTTAAATCAAATCCATACCACGCTGCCTGCTACCCGCTGCCCGCTGCCGCTTGGCCAGATATATTATGTATTTCAACCAATTTACACAAAACCTTGACAAATTATATACCTGAAAACCTTCCTCATGAATCACTCTATTTATTGGTGAAAGCCGCACGAAAATCCGTTGCGTAGTTTAAAAGATCTAAGCGCACATACAGCGTAAGTGTCATTTTATACTTAGTAAAGATAAAGATAAATATAATTTGAATAGGATCTGTAAAAAAAATTTAACATATAAATTCACACAAATTTAAAATGCATTTATTTATTTAATATAAGTATGTTTTTACAATAAGTATACATTTTTTACATATACACAATATACAGTGTTGTAAAAGAATATAAAAATAGCCTTTCCTCACCACAAAGAGACAAGGCTCTTATGTTTGGTAAGGAAATTCATTCTTAATTATATGTAATCACGTAAGTAAAATAGTAATATTGCGAATAATGACAAAAAGATAAGTAAGAAAAACGCAATCTATTTTTGATATACGAGTATATCAAAAATAGATTTCAAGATTTAAAAGAAATAATAATAATACTGGATATGAACTCTTAAAGCAGTTTTAGGGATTTCTCAATTTAAGTTGGAATTCATGATTATTTACGATTTTTTATAGATAGATAGATTATTGAAATAAGTTATACCTAGTTACAGATAGGTATTTTGTGTGCTTGGTATTAAAGTTTGGGATTTTAATATTATTCAGATAACTTGCTGACATATTGAAATGTAAGTTATTTAGCTGTATTTTATTTAGAGTTTGTAGTATTGATTATTTTTTTACATATTTTGACTATTGTAGGTACATTGAATATTGAAAAGTTGTTTCAGTAGGAAATGTAGATGGTTTTCAGGATAACCTTAATTATCAATCTTTGAACCACTATTATTGTTTATTATAACTATTTGATAAAGGAAAAACTAAAAGTTGACTATGATATTTTTATTTTATTCAGCTAAATTTAATCTAAAGGTTTCCTGTTCCCGGGCACCGCAGCCCGGTCCGGGTATATTAAAATAATGGCGATACAAAGGGAACGCCCCCTAATACGGGCTTTCCGCAGCTCTCGTATATCACGCTGTCTATGGCGGCTGGCCTTTCACGGACAAAGCTTCAGGAAAAGCTTCATTTAGTCGTTTTATAACGCCCGCCCGTACCAGAACCCTTGATGATCCATTTTGGATGAAACCAGGTCCGCCGTAAGCCAGCTGAACGCCCGCGTATAAATTCAATTTTGCCCCCCCCCCCCCCTAAAGTCTGTGAAAGTGTTAACAGAACTTTAATAGGACTCTTGTATTTATTTTTAAATTATTTTTGTTTAATTACTGCCCTCTTTGTATATTATCCTGATAAAAAGGTTCGAGCCTTCGCTAGGAGTGTTCCTATGTACCGACAGTCTATGGCACGGTAAAACAGAGTGCGTTGCACATCCAGAAGTCGTTTACTGTAACGTGTAAATATATTTTATAATGTTTTAGTTTTTTTTACTATAAAAGAGCCGTTTTCTTAAGTTTCTTCTTCTTTTTCTGTAAAATAATTGAAGAGCTAACATGGATTTATTTATCAATTTGAGAGACGGCTATGGGTACCGCGGCCCCGGGGACCATTTTTGGGATAACCAACACTCCTACCATAGGAAACCCCAAGTGGTTCGCTATATTTGGTGACTTAGCAGAGTTGTCCGGGTT
This sequence comes from Limnephilus lunatus, assembly GCA_917563855.2. Lineage (NCBI taxonomy): Eukaryota > Metazoa > Arthropoda > Insecta > Trichoptera > Limnephilidae > Limnephilus > Limnephilus lunatus. Next base: position 61,109,679 of record OU830601.1, read on the forward strand.
CATGGGGTGAGGTTTGGCTAGGCCTTGGCGGCGGATGTGTTACTGCGTGGCAGGCCGGATCAGGAGAGGCTGGTTGAGGAAGATCTTTTGACCTCTGCCGCCGAACTGTCTCGATTCATCACGGGATGGATTCATGGGTCTATCACTTCTAGACATATTGAACCCCAAATTCCTACCCTCATTCCTTTTTGCTTTTTTTCCTTTCCTTTCTCGAAAAAGACCCTCTACACAGCACCCCAAAGATAACATAGGCCCTAAGGGTTTTTTTTCCAATGGGCCTCCTGTGTGGAGCTAAAGTAAAAAAAAGCTTACTCACCTATCATTCTCTCGAACGGGGAACCGGCCAAAATAAATTGTCCAATTTAAAGTGTCCTATCATTTTAATCTTAGTTGTGAAATAAATAACTCAGTAGTCAATCTCGAGGAGTGTTTATTTTTTGAAGTAGGACCCTACAAATTTTAACAATTTTCACAGAACTTGAATACTAACTTTGAAGAACTGGTTGAATTAGACAAATTCTTCGTATTCTGTAAAACAACCCGTTAATTTATTATGCAATCTAATTTACAATGCGAGATATTACGGAGAACGGCATTTTTTCCCAGTTGCGATGAGTCGTTCTATGAGCGAGCCGAACAACGGAGCTGTCTCTTTTTGATGAATTGTATTCGTACGACTCCCTATAAACTGTCCCACGGATCAATTGAATGAAATGAACGAATCAACAATAATTATACGTCCAATAATTCAATTATTAATTTTACTACGACTACATATATGCAAATAACTATATTACTGACAGCTTCGTTTCCAAGAATACAGCTAAAAGAATGACGCAAATGGCACGAGAGTGGTCCACAAAGAAAAAAAATCAGAGTGTGCAATTCACACGCGGTAGAAGTAAAACCTTCAGAAAACTAAAGTAGACAAGAAGTGGGGAAACTACAAAGTATTTTTTTTATCAATGTTAAGGATGATTTTTCCATATTTTTGTCGTGGAATTCCAGTGCATCTTTTCCTACACATTTGGTCATATTATTAATATATGTGTTTTCTTTCATCGAGGTTGCTTTCTTTTGTGTTTTCTTTGCCTGTTCATTTCGGAGAGTTTGGTTGAAGATTGGAAATTGATTTTCGATTTTTTTTTTTTTTTTTTGGATATCTACGATTCTGCTCTTGGTTCGCTGAATGTTTGGCCGCTAAGGTTCGTCAGGCGCGTTATATCACTAGACTAAAGGAGACTTACGTGTGTCGTAGATTTATCTTATTGAATTGGAACCGAGCACCCGCGAAATAAATAAATATTTTATTGCTATCTCATTCTCTCGCAGGCTAAAACTTATCGGTGTATATAGCCCTTTTTCCATCGAGTTTAAAATCACAAAAGTGCTAAAGAAGTTTACACTTCAAAAAGTTGTTCCACTACAAGCAGTTTCATCCTCTGAACTGTGAACTTTCAATCTATAAATAAACTCACAAGGTGTAATAAATACAAACTTAATAATAAAGAATGCTACATGAAAGGTAATTACATAATTACAACAACTTGGGTTCACGAACCTGGGAACTATCGGTCAATTAAGCCGTCGTTCAACTGAGTCGACTCTTTCAGTCATACGAAAATATTGAGCTGGTACCGTGACTTAAAGCCCATGACCCATCGCTTTTCCGCGGTACGTGCAAGTGATGCCCGGCTCTCTCATTCTTCATGGCAACAGGGAGAAATCCCTTTGCATTTTATTTCCGACATATACCAAGAGACGGCGTTGCTATGAGATAATTAACAAAATAATAAATGGCAATAAATGTAATTAAATTCACAATGCTATTTCGCTGTTTAAAAATGGCGAGATCGCCCTATTCTCAATCCCCCTAAATGCGCCGCCCGCGTGCGCTGTACGACCGCTTACGGCCGCGGCGGGCCTGTATGAAGCAAGGAGAGCAAGTTGGTTTTGTGTCAATTTAAAAAAAAATCAATAATCACGATTCTTTAACAACTGTGCTCTGGATGAAACTGGTAAATTTTGTTACCTTCTTGCACTGAATGACTGTTTACGTAGGATAAAGAAGAACACGAGAAATGTCATGCGAAAGTGAAATATTTGGCCATTCGGCCTTAAGAGGGAAATGACCAGACAAAACCGGAAATATGTCATTTTTAATTTAAAAAATTGCCGTGTTGGCTCTTTTACGCAAAAAAAGTATAAATTTATTTCCAAAGCTTGTTCTTTTATCTGGTAAAGCTATGTTTTAAATTTTAAATTATGAGAAAATATGTTATTTTTAGCATAATAAGGGTATACTGTAGGTCGTTGGCAGATTTGTTAAATTTTCAAACAAAATTTTGAATTATACAACACACATTTGAAATCATATAATCATGCAGTAAAATAAATCAATAAAATCAATCAATCAATTTTGGAAAGCTTTCAGATCGAGAGAGAGAGTGGTTGAGGGAGTCCTTTGACTTCTCCAGCTGTAATCTTTCGGAACATTGCTTTGCACCACAGTGGGACGGATGGATTCATAAGTCCGTCACTCCTGGACACACCGACCCCCAGATTCCTACCCACCCCTATTATCTAATCATTTATTGAATATTCAACTTCTCGGCTTTAGGTCACCCCAAGTGGTTGTCTAGATTTGGTGACTTGCAGGGGTGCCCGGATTGTCTAGGTTTTCGCGGCGGATGCGTCTGCCCACTTACTCTGTTGCTGGCCGGATTTGGGGAGACTAGTTGAGGGAGACCTTTTACCTCTTTATCAGGACTCTTTGGACCCATCGCTTTGCACCGCAAGGGGAGGGATGAAATCATACGTTCGTCACTCTTGGATACGTTGAACCCCAGATTCCTACCCACCGCTCATACCTTTTTCCTTCCTAGATCTTCCTCTCCTTCCTTTCCGTTGCGAATCAGGTGACAGGTTCAGGTGACATAGGCCTTGAGGGAAATTATCTTCTTGAGGGTCTTTTGTGTGGTGTAAAAAGGGTAAATCTTTTTATGTGAATATTGAACAATAATTCAAACTGCTCGGAGTCAGTTAGACTATCGGATCACCGGCTGCATTATTCAGATCTAATCACAACACACGACTAAACATAGCTCCGAAGTCAGTGGAATTAGAGCATCCCCAATTGTGCTTTGAGAAACGGAAGGGATTGGGGAAGGGAAGAAGAGGGAGGTTGGGAAATGCCTGGCTATTCAGATCTTGTAACCAAAGATGACTAAAAAAAAATTAAGCAACGTTTCGATCGGAACGGCGAAATTTCAACAGGGTGATACCGGAAGTAGGTATCTACCATCCTGGAAAATGCCATTGACTGAGGAATTTCATTGAGTTTTTAAAATATAACGTAATGGCGTTATTCTTGTATCGATGGACAGGCGCTTTTAATATTCTAGAGAATTATGATTGGAGGGGGTGTCACCCGACCGAGTTTCACCCCCCGTCGGGTGGCACCCGGGGCGGTCCGCCCCCCCCGCCCCCTCCTCGCTACGCCACTGTCTAAAGTGCTACCTTTTTTTTTTGGAGGAAACAGACATTTATGCATTATGTTTCATCTTTTGTCTTACCTTATTTAATGTGCAAGAAAAAGCTACTGCATTAAGGTGAACGTCCATCTGTCCGCGCCGGCCGCAACGCACGCACGGCACGCAACGGATTTTTCTATATCATATGAATTAGTGCAGCACTGCGTCCACTATCAGCAAATACCGGCGGTCGGTGCAGGCAACGGATTTTTCTATATAAAGATATAGAAAAATCCGTTGCGTGCCGTGCGTGCGTTGCGGCCGGGCGCGGATAGATGGACACTCACCTAACTCACCTTTGTATGGCGCTCGTAAAAGTGGCAATATTAAAAGCGTCCATTCACTAATCGCAGTAATTTGGCATCATAAAAATAAAATTAGCAATTTTTAATGTTCTTTATTATTTAAATCACCTATATACAAGAGCAGACTAAACTAATCACAATTCATTTAGCTTTCTAGGTTCATTAACACATTGTCCTATTAAAAACAAACGTTTTATCAAGACTCGATATAAATCAATACATAATTAAACATTTTAACTGAGTAGGCAGGAAAAAATTACACATTTCATACATACCTAAATAGTTACATTTTGACTTTCTCGAGTAACAGTATAAAGAAAGTAATATCAAATGTAATGAAAGTATGTAGAAAAACCATATTCGTTAAATAACTACAAAACATGATGTGGTTAAATAATTAAGATTTATTGTGTGATGAATCATTGCTTGTAATGTGTTATTTAAAAAAAGTTATTGTATTAGTTAAAATTAAAAAAGACTGAAAAATAAATAAAATCTTTAAACATCAAAAAAATTTATCTTGATAGAATAAAATGTGATTAAATGAGTTCGATACATTTTGAGTGACATTTGTACAGTTTTATTGCCAATAGTTAAAACGATATTAATGCTGAAATGTTCCCTCTTACTTAAAAGTAAGAGTTACTCTAAGTATTGCGCTGGTGAAAAAAAAATCAAAACTGAATCAAAATTTTGACAGAAATTGCCTTGGCTATATTAAATGATCTGTACAGCGGCGAGGAAAGTACATAATATAGTATTGGTAAATACATAAAAGGTTAATATACCTATACTTAACACTGTGGCGCAGCGAGGTGCCCCCCGAGTGCCACCCGATGGGGGGGGGGGGGGGGTGCCAATCGACTGAGTGTCACGCCACTGACTTAACCTCTCACCTTTTATGTTACTCCTACTCCCTCCCCTTTGGAGATACCATAGACCGACTGTCTGTGACTTCAGGAACCATGTCGTGACGTAAAAAATACGGTGGTCAGGTGGTCATATTAAAGTATCCAATATTATGGTTGTGGTCAGTAAATTCCGTATAATGTGGTGTAATTAATATAGGTAACAGGTTTAAAAGTAAAATTAGTAAGGAAACATGATTCAAAACGGTGCTATTCGTTAAAAACAACTGTATTGTTTTTTTTTTAATGTTGTTTTTTCAGTTTCTAAGACAAAAGCCTTTCAGAACTACCTACTTAAGAATATATTGATCTAGTAATAAAAATATAAACTTACTTCTATACACCTAAACTTAAATGTATATCCATTCAAACAAATAAACAAATATATTTGGAATGGTGGTTAAATTAAATATTGAGTTTTATAAAAACTTGGCTCAAACTCAAAACACTACGAGGAACCATTACAAGTTCATTTTTAAGTCACCAATTCGTATTTTCGTTGGTCACAAGAGAAAAAAAAAACCTTAAGAAAAAAGAAAAAAAATAAATTAAAAAAATAACTCTAAAACTTATTGACTAAATGACTTCACATTCTTAATAAATAGAGATTGTGTATAGTTTTTTATTGTTCTTGTAAATCGTATTTTGTTCGTTTTGTTTATGCTTTTCAACGGTAACTAGAGGCAACTTTGTAAATTTCTTTAAGATTGCAAATTTATAAAGTTTAAAGTTTGTAAACTTCTGCAGTTTGTTGATTTTTTGCTTGTAAACGGTAACTATCACTTTAATATTTCGTAACACTGTTATTTTTTAAAGAAAATAAATACCTAAGTGATAAAGAAAAGTTTTAAAAATTAACACCGAAAATGTAAAGTTGTGAAATGACGCATTGTCCAAAAACAAAAAAATGACAATCCAAATTGAAAATAAATATTCCTGACTTGTAAGTTATATTTTTTGGGTTTTTTTCAATTTAGTGTAAACTATATGGATAAGAGGTAGTTAGTAGTTAGAATTGGTAAGTTTGCACTTAATTGTATGAGAAAATGCACCTAAAAATATAGCGAAACCGATTAAAAATTCAGATTTAAACGATTTTTTAAAAATATTTAGTCAAGAGATTCAACCTCCCCTGTCTAGGATCCTCCATTTTATCTAACTTCTAATACTTAAATCACAAATCTTACACACTAATTTATAATTATAATTACTAATTAAATTAAATGAATGATTGCGAACACCACTAACTAATAAGGCACAAAGTATGTAAAGACACACCTTCATTTCAATCGACATTCACTTATGTCCTATAAAACAGTCATTGAGCGATCATAATTACATAGGTACTTATACAACTAAGAAACAAAATGATACCAAAAGTTTTGAAATGCACAATATTAAAAACATAGGTACCAACGTCGGAAAAATCTGAATAAGGTGAAACCAAGATTTACATCAAATACCAACGTTTTATTTTATTTTTATCGATAGTATATTATTGTCGGTTAAATATAAACCCCTAATTATGGCTTCATAGTTAACAAATCATCCACATTTTTATTTATTCAATGGTAAAATATGGTACGTAATGTTTGAAATAGTATTTTTGTCAATGGTGCCTGTTAAGGAAGGCAAATGTTATTATCGCAATCCAGGTTTATTAGATGTGAAGTTATCAAAGCTTTGAGTTCGGGTAGCTTTAATACGATTGGGGTCTTTTTATCGAAAACAAACGATCAAAAAGCTGGATGTCTGTTTGAAAAAATCACGATTTTGTGATTTTTTGTTCAACAATCGTGTAACATAACAACCTGGAATTTTATGAAATAGTTCAGTATAGGTACAATATGGAGAATTTCACCGTTTTACATACAAAGAAAACAGATTTGGAAAACAACAAACATTTTAAATTAAACTTTAAGGTCATTATTTAAAATCGAAAATTTGCAACTTTTTGCTCAAAAATGTGATGTGTAGTATAATAACCTGCAGATTTATGTAACAGTCCAATTAAAAAGCAAAATTTCGCAAATATAAAAAGAAAACAAATTTGGTTAACAACACACATTTTAAAATGAAACTTGAGCTCGCATTATTCATCCGAGCCACTATTGTCTGAATCACTTCCGTCGTAGATGGCGCTATGTATCTCTTTGACAATGTCAGCGTTCTTGTGCTGCCCGGAATAGTGTTCAGAATTACTCAACCTATTGTAACTCACGCTGCCCGACTCCTTTGCTCCCCACCGGCAACATCCACCCATACCGATTTTACCCAACAAACAAGACAATATAAAGTAAAGTATCACACCAAGAACTAGCGTCAGGATAATAGCGAAGATGACGTATAGTCTGAACAACCAAGATGCGCTCTCAATTTGAGGCAGAACTTGGATTGGATAGCAATAGCTATCTTCGATCTTGGATGAACCTTTTGTCAAGTTGACGAGGCGAGCATCGTCCGGACAACTAACGCACTGGTAGTTGTATGGACCAGAACATGATAAGCAAGAGTAATGGCAGTCTAAACAGATCTTTGGAGGCTGCGGTTTCATCACATTACGGTAAAATGGATTCTTCTTCTCGTAGTGCCGCATATCAAACTTATCGTGAGCTTTCGTAGAACGCTTGAGGGATGACGATAAAGCTTCGATGCTGTCGAATTTGGTGAACGTTTCCTGGGGCTTGGGTTGTGTGTGCTTTTCGAAGAATGATCGACTAGCGAACGTTTTGTCAGGACATTTGCTGTAGCACTGGCCGGCGAACAGGAAGAACGCCTGGTGACACTCTGTAGGGAAGAAACAATATATGAAAACACTTTGGAAAAGTAATCAAATGTTTCGCATTCTTTACAGTGTTAATCATCAAAATGCAAAAAAGCTCACTCGTTTAACACGTTTATGCATTGGCTATGATTATAATACAATATGTTTTGAATTTGGAATGTGGGTATGGGTAAGGCCGCCCCGGGAACCAGGTATTGGCTAACCAACACCTCTGCAAAGGTCATAGTAGATCGATACGTTTTTTGACTTGGCAAGGCTGCCCGGGTTCATCAAAAATACTCTCCACACAGCATCCACAAAAAAGAAGTAGGCCCCGAGGAAAATTATTTTCATCAGGGTCTTCTGTGTGGGTTAATGTTGAAAAAAATATTGATAATTTTTTCTAATCACGTTTTCATCATTGTTTTTTCAACGTATAATTCGATATTTTCGAACGTTTATGTAAACGAACAATTATTACATTAATTACAATTATGAAAAATTACAAGACACGTTAAATTTACTTAAGTTTAGTGCATTTAACGCATTCAAAATGGTACACAGGATCAATTTTTTTTATTTTATTTATTCTGGGTTTTTACAGATTTTCTCACTTACGTGAGACCAGTTAAAAAAACAAATTCAATTTATATTAATTAACTATACGTTCTTTGGACACTAAGTCAGTGCACAAGAACGCACGTAAGTCCTTAAAACAAATCATGCACTAGAAACAAAACACACAATTATACTAAAGCTACACATAAAACTTAACTTTTTAAATGCAATTGCACAAAATTATACGGTAGTAAAAACAAACACCATAAAAAGCATTAATTCATACCTAATCTAAAAATAATATTATAAAGTTTCACAGACACATACCGTTTTTCATTCTAAAATCATGACGAAGAAGTAAAGTTATAAAAACCAAATAAAAACTCAGAGAAGCAAAAGAAGAAAGCAAATTTAAAATGCACAGAAAGAGAAGAAAATCAAAAGAAATATTAAAGTTAGTAGAAGTAATAAAAAAAGTATAGTGATGTTAAAATTATATCAACACACCGCACAAGCACAGAAGCAAAACAGTAATTGAATAGAAGGAGTGGGTATACAAATACACTCACCCACCTCTTGTAGAAGAACTCATTCTCAATCTTTTCATCTTATTTCATCTCTTAAGCTCTATGGTCTGTCGGTAGTTTCTTAGGAAACAATAGCTCAATTCAAACTTCGAGAACAATCTTAATCGTTCGGTTAAAGTTCGTCTGATCCCGGCCGATCTTCCGGAGTCCGGAGCAAATTCGGTGCAAGAAGTTGCTTGTTTCTAGCAGAGACCTCCACCTGTTAACTCAGAATACAAAACAAGAGACAGATACGACAAGCAGATACTCCGAACCAATCTGAGACGACCTTCGCGGTACCAAGAAATACGAAAAAGCTGTAGAAACTTTGACCTAATGATGTTACTAGATAAAAACCAACATAGGCCAAATTTTGGAATGAAATGACGTGGTCACAAATCGGCGGTCGAAGCCATTATGAGATTTGGCACTTCAAATAACGACCCGTTACGGGCCTGCGTCAGAATTAAAAAAAATTCAGTCGTCAAGCACAACGGGCGGCGATTAAAACGAACTGTTATTTGAAGCAAATATCAAAAAAATTATTATCAATCAAACAAAAATTGCCGATTTGCGGAAACGTTAAATGTGACACCGGGTAACAGAATAGTAAAACTCCGTGCATTTATTTTATATTTTAAAATTGACTTCGAAGCTCAAAAGAGCTTTAATTCGATAAGGAGAAAAGCAGTAATTAAGAAAATGGAAGTAGAGTTGAGACTAAAAAAATGTCGATCACTGGTTTGTTCAGAAGAAAAAGAAAATGTATGTTTAGTGTGCCGAATTTGTTGCATTAACAAAGTACAAAGATTTTGCTGAAAAAAGCTGTGTAAACCATAAACCAATAAATTTTATGAAGACCGAAAAAACAACGACAACAAACATTGATCCATTTTAATTTACCTACTTCAAATTTGAGGTGATATATTTATAATTAAACAATTTTTTTTAAAGGTTTTCGATAATTGATTATAACAATATTAATTATTATTAATATTTGAATTTTATGCAGAACATTTAGATAATCGTGAAAAGTTCTTGGTATCACGAAAGCCGTCAGCGAGAATTTGTTTATTACTGCAGGCACAATATAATATCATTTTCCTAGATAGTCTACTGTTACTGTTTTCTATGCGTTATAATATTTCCCCTACTTACCATATTAATCAACTAATCCAAATAAATTACATAAAGCCATAAGAATCCCAGTGAAAATTATTATTTGAATTAAATGCTTTATTATTAGTACCTACATCCTACATACATGGCGTCCGCTTTCTAAGAACACATTTTTACTTTTTAAACTTTTATAATAGCTGTAGTAACCATGGTATATAACCCTTATTTATTTAGTAAAAAGAATAGAGAAAATTATTGTCTTATTTAAAAAAATATTATTATAGATAATAGAATCTTGATTTGAGTCTAGTTTATTTGTTTTGTTAGAAATTAATCGAAAGTCAGACCATTATTATAAAAGAAGGTGTGTAAATATAAAAGAGCTGCTTATCCAATAAAAAGTTATCACAAATTATAGAATAAAGTAAATAAATAGGTTATGACACAATAAAACACAACGAGTATTTTATGTATTAAAACATTTCACAGTTTATTGTATTATTTAAGTCTTTCGTAGGTTATAGTTTTTAAATATTTACAAATATTAATTACTTATAGTAGGTATTGCGACCGTTTTACTTCAATTCGTAACCAAACTTTACATCGACGATCAAACACGAAAAGTTTTATGCTAACATGTTTACAGAAAGTTTTGCTTTACATATGTAGCTTTACATCGCTTCAGAAAAGAAATAAGGTTACAAACGAGCTCTATGGTGAGGACTGCTTTAAAACTTAATGACTTCAAGCCAAATAATGTTATGGCAAAGATTTAAAAAACGGATTCTATCATAAAAGCACAAGTAACTATGATGGAAAACTGTTTTCGAATAAAATAGTTATAAATTTGTAAAATCCGATCGAATAATTTTGTACACAGATAAAATAATTTTTTTTTCTAAAATATAAGTAACATTATTTAACGTCAACGGCTACAAAAATCACCCAAATACAATAAAAGGAAATAAGTACAATGAAACATGATGTTAATCACGATACAACATTGACTGTTGTACCCATGGTATTATGTTCTTCTACCAATCTTTTAACATTATCTAAGTATTTATATAATATCACAAATCATAAAGTGAAACATCAAAAGTGCAAAGCCTTTGATATTTTATAATTCCGTTTGTTTCATAAGAAATATCGTCCATGAATGACTATCTATCCTCGTTCCGAAGCAAAAGAGCACTATGAAACATGACAAAATGGTATTTCGATGTAAAATTATATCAAGAAGCTGGTTTAGTGGCAGTTCATGAAAAAAACACAGTTTTTTAGTTAATCTTTGGGTAAACCAACTTTACTAAAAAAAAACAACTTTTTAATGATTTTTTCATGAACAAAGTATCAACGTCAGCAAAATAAGAGAAACGCAGATACTAGGAGAATGCTATTAAGAATTTAATACATTATCATGATGGTTATTTTTAGAGTTAACAACCAAGTAATTCAGTTATTGCTCTTTCGCTTCTGGACAATCCCCAAGTACGAGTAATTCCCGATTTAACTTCTACAATGACTAACTTGACGTTCCGCCTTTGTAACTTATTTGTTATATTCACATAATATAGTTAATCATGTACGCTAACTATCATTATTGGTAAAAGATATGTATTTAAATTTACTTATTCATAAAGGATTATAATATTATATATCATGTAAAGAAATAACGAACAGTTTCAAGAATATACAAACATAATATCTATTTATAATATTACATTAAATATCAACCATACAAAAAAATAAAATATGTAAATTCTATGTAGGAAATTATTATGTTTATAAGCTTCATTAAAAAAAATCTTTAAAATATAATCTAGACAATAACCATAAAATATACACAGGAAAGAAAAAATACGATGATACAATGTAGGAACATACAAGTTATTTTAACGCATGATTGTATTATGATTTTTTTACATTTACATAACTAGTTTGTTTCAAATATTATGCCAAAAAAACACAATTTGGAAGGAACATGTCGTAATAAATAATCTATGCCTTTTTCTAGTAAACAGGCAAGCAAATGCCACAAGATAAATATAAATACACCAGTTTTGACGGCGGTAGGTACCAATCTTTTATTGAAAGCGCAAAAACTGCTATCTGTTGTCTGCGTACTTCCAATTTCCTGGGAAACTTTTAAACTATGACAATGATTTATTGGTCTCCTTTAAGTTGGAAACTGACGACAGTTCCGCAAGATCGGAGGAATTGACTTGAGAAATTTTCGGAATAATGTAAATACATAAATAGGAAAGAAAACCCAAGAACTTTACAGATAATTGATTTTCTTTCAGCACATGAGATATATAAGCAATTGAAACTTTTAAAAAAGTTCGTGCAATTATTAAAATAAAATTAGAATTTGATGTGAATTACTAAATAGATTTATTAAAAAGACATTCGGAAAGAACCACGCGATTCAAAAACAGTACTAAAACATTAGAAAGAATGATGACAAAATAAATTTTGTAAATCGCATTGATGGTTCCATTAAGTGATTAAGTTATCTTAAATTAATGTGCGATATTTCTGTGACATTCATATTAAGTAATTTAATTGCACTTGACATTTTAAGCGACGTCCCTTAAGTTTGCGTCAACTAATGCAATTCTAGTATTTAAGATTGCCACTAAATTATTAATAGTAATTAAGTTATATTAAACGTTCTGTAGTTTGTGCGAGAGAAGGTACTAAGTATAAAATTTGGCATTTTCTCCCTTGTTTTTATGACGAACGAAAACTAAATTACGCTTAAGTTTAATTAAGTATTGTCTATGGATAGACGATAAATTGGCACTTTACATTTTATATGTACAGGGTGCTACTCAAATCTTGGGCAGATGATGACATAAGTAGGTACTTTATAAATAATAACATTTCATTCATCATAAAACTATAATAATAATAAATGTGTGATGGTTTTTTTAATGCTTCATTTAATAGGAACATGCTTTTAAGTAATACACCTTCTGAGTAAGGATTAGATATTTTAAATAATAAAATCTTACTTTGCACAAAAAGGTTTCAAGTAGACTTCTTACATCAGATGTGTGAATCAATGCTTTGTCCATTTCATGAATTAGATGACATTAAATTAAATCATATATAACAATAAATATTATAATGGAACTATACAATTTATGAATGATATTTCATAGTATTTTTGTAAAAAAATAAAATATAAATCACTAAGGTTCAGTTGTTTTACAGAAAATCAAATGTAACATTGTGATAAATGGCCATTCAGCGCCAATTTGTTATTTATTTTCCTTTTGAAAGGTCCCCGATAAACGCCGATACCAGGTGCGCTTCAGCTTTCTATCAAATTGTAATAAGTTGACAAGTTTAACAACATGATACATAGTTGTGCTCTTCTGCTGATCACTATTTATTCAAAAGCTGAAACGGACTACGGAAGTCGGCATTTAATCATTTAATGGAACCTTTCAACTGTCAAAAAACAAAATGGCACTGAATGAACATTTGATGACAATGTTACGTTTGAATATTTGCGATAGAACTGGGCATAAGTAAAACATAGTAAATAAAGATAACATAAAATTTAAAAAAAAATAATGTTTAACTCGAACAATTCCACTCCGTATCCTTGAAAGATGACAAAGAATTTCAACATATTACTATCTATTTTTGACTACATTAAATAGGAGCTGAAATCATACTCGTAACATTAATTTATAAGATCATATTATTGCAAAATGTATAATTCAATATAACAGCATGTGACCCAATGAAGAGATATTGGAATAAAAAAATTAAATAATATTTAAAGCTTCGATTAAATTGGGCGAGTTTACAAGCTACTATCTACTAAGTTTAAAAGCGGGTGAATCAAAGAGTGGGATTGTCATGATGACACACAAAACTGTCCACTCGCTTAGTAGCGTAGGAAACTGAGCTCGTAGGTCGCTGTTAGCGCCACAGCTACCCAGTAGCCTGAATAACGACGCCTGCGTGAACTAATTCTGATAGATGTTTGACAGTCGAAATCAGCTGTTTCTTGGGCGCCATTTTGAGCGCATAAATAAACCAATCACGAGTAAGCGAGTAGCAAGTAAAGTTGACGACCTTTCAACATTTTTCATAGATTGTCAACAATCTGCTAGTTTGCAAGTAATACATTATTACACCGAGCGAGTTTACTAACAGATAGTGAATTTCTCAGATAGTAGCTTGTAAACTTGCCCAAAGTCATCGAGGATTAAGAAGAAAGAATATTGGGCTAACAGGATAAGAAATTCGTACACTTTAATCGAACCGTTTCTATGTTAGGTAGCTTATAATATAACATAAATAATTTAAACAGGAATCTTCAGTGTCCACAAGGTGACACAAAAATAGTGATAAAATTAATTCTTTAAAGTGGAAGGCGAACAGTAATGTAACAGTAACTATCTATATTAAAGTCTGCGCAAACCAGTTTGGCTATTTTTCGAAATAAATTTACATGAAAATTAAAGAATGTCTAAGCATCAACAGATTTTCAAATTTTTTTAATAATTGAGGCAAATAAAATCTTTTCCATTTGACTGTTATTGTGATCAATGATTAACAATGCGACACAAAATCATATTTTAAAATATCCGAAGTTTAGTTTCAAGAGATACATTACTTAACATGTTTATTATTTATGATTGCGCAAACAATGGAAAGGTGTTAAAAAATTAACTAAAATGTTTAACACTAGACGCTTTAGAAAATATTAGAACTGTGATGACTGAGAATGGTGATTTAATACCCGAATTTGTAGTTAATTCGACAAAATTATAAAAGGCCTTGATTGGAAAGACGTGTTCAACATTCTGTTCGCTTGGTACCGAACCGCATGCATTCTTCAATCAATACATTATAATACATTTCTAGTATCAACCACAATTTGAAAATTGTCTAACTAAAAGTACAAAACATACCTCAATCACAATACATAATATTATTAAATGGTATATTAGATGGTGTAATTGAACATCCAGGTTATTGGGTTAGCCGAATCCACAACTCGACTGAGTGCGGTAATCGCACGATGATCCATTAACTACGTCTTCAAATCTTTTTAACGAATGATTTCCGCTCAATTTGCAAGAATCCGATCCAATTGAACCCCGAGGAATGTGAAAGCCCCCGTAAACGGATGGATTCTGATTAATTTGATTCGTAATATAAAATGAACCAATCGATGCCCGCGAGAGAAACTGTTTAAAAACGTTACATTTTTCTACGTCGTATATAACATTGTCATTAAATGTGAAATCTAATTTAATACTGACGATTAGTTTAACTCGAGGCTCGTTAGAACCGTCTAAATACCAAATGTAAGCTTTATCACTGTACATAACCCAATATACATTCTTAACTAAGCGGTAGATATAAAATGTAACACCTTGCTTCTGATTGACTACATCGGAAGCGAAGTTAAGTACAACATGTTGATCTTCTAGCGAATCTAAAAGTGTGACACTTTTATTAATACCAATTAATGAACTTACATTATGATTGTCAATGGAAGCTGTTTCCGATGTGGTTTCTTCTACTTCTTTTACATTATGTTTGTTTTTTACATTTTTTGATTGCCTTCTTTTGGTAGGCCTGGTAGAAGTTGTTGTAGCACATGGATTATTCAGAGAATATAGCAGTACAAGAAGAAATAAGCACAAACCTATACAGTGTTGGGGTTCCGTGGCAACAAAACTGAGACAACCGGAAGTGGCGGAGGTTTCTTCCGCGTTGGACGATGGCGGTCCAGGTTGAAGCTCCAGTTTTCCATCTTCACGAATCTGTAGAAATCGGGAGAGTCAAAAGAAGAAAAATATTTCTGGATGCTTTAAAACAATTAACAAAGGTTTTAAGAATACAGATTGAACAATGAAACCAAAACTATTTTCTTGATATATTTGTGGGTTATTACGCCGTGTTGCGGTACATCCTTTTTTAGCCAACATTTTGGACAGAATTACAGTATCCATCATCAGGGCAGATGTGTTATCATTACATGACGGATGAACACTGTAGTATGTATAAAAAACTTAGTAGAACCTACCTTCTGCGTGTCCCTCCACCTCGAACTGGACCGATCGGACTCTATAGAGTTATGCTGGCCGGCCTCTCCCTCTCCTAGACTCAGTTCCACGTGTTCTAGGGGGTCTGGAACCACCCCTGGGGGCTGGTCTAACCCTGCCTGGGCGGGCACCTCGGTGCCATAGAAGATCATGCTCCACTGGGATAGGGTACCTGAACAGACACAAAAATTAGCACGTTTTCTCATACATAATAAAATATGTTGAGTATGATATGTTACGTTGTTTCAAAAGGTTTCAATCATTAACCCCCAGTGGGAGATATTTCTCCCAGCCTGACACGGACTCATAAAAGTCATGGAATCTCAATTTCCATTACGGCGAGATATATGATTTAAACAGTCTTAGAAAAAGAGAATACCAAGCTTTGTACTTGCATTTAAAATATTACAAACGCTACCAAAAAATTAAAAATGCTACAACAGCTTTTGAAAAATATTCGTCTATGTCTATGTTTGCAGATGTTTAATAATATTTTTATATACAACGAAAACAAGTCAAATGAAAATAAATTTTATAAAACCTTTGTCTAATTAAATTCATTCTTTAGTTTCGTGTAATATGGTAAATACAGATTACACAATAAAAAGCTTCAGTAAGCTACTTTAAAAACTTTATCTGCGTTCGAGTTCAAAATTTTAAGTTGCATATTCGTTATCTTAATTATTCAAACACAACATAAGTCAAATTCGTAAAATTTATGGGAAGAGGAAAAGACGGATCAAAAGTAGTCTTGATTTTGTAAAAAAAAAAAACGTTGCGTTCTATTAGAACAGCCTTAAGGATGTAATCTTCATTCTAATAGCCCATAGCTTCATTGCGAAATCAAGAATAAGACTGATCAGTATTTCATCCTCCTGTAAATTTTACAAATTTGACTTATGTTCCATTAGAATTAAGGTCAGCATATGCCGATTTGTAATGCACTAAAATCAGAAAAAGTCTTACATTTGCTTTCAAAAACAGTATTTTATTTTTAAATACGTTAAAAAACAGCGAATTTATCTGGAATCGTATAAAATGCGAACGTATTTCCCGTGCAATCCGCATTTTGACAATCGCTTAAGAGAAATACGTTGCAACATATAAGAGGCTTTAGAGGGGTTAACCTTATCACAGAACAATAACCATTTTTGAAAAAATTGGCACGTCGATCAATCAGCAAAACAAATGGTAAGACATTCCCTGACACAACTTAGCAGAATTTAGGTTGGTTATTCATTTTATGTCAAATTTTCATCAAATGGACAATCAAAACCATATATACATACTAGCTTTTGCCCCCGGCTTCGCGCGCGCCATTCCCCCCTCCCTTCCCCTCCTCACCCCTCCCCCCCTAACCCTCCCCCTTCAACCTAACAATAAAACACGCACTGTAAATCTTAACTATCAAAGGGATCTCCATAGCAACCTAAACAAATAACAAAATGACAGCGCATGTCAAACAATTACGTAGCAACGCTTTGCTTTTCGTCTAGACAATAAACGTATAATTGTATACAAATTTCATAACGCCAGAGCTTTAGGTTGTAGCCTATAGCCTATTCTGATGTATGAGCTATATTACTGTAAGGTTTCATAAAAATCAATTCAGTATTTATTGCGTGAATGAGTAACACACATCCATACATCCATCCATACAAACTTTAGCCTTTAAATATTCGTAGGATATATTTTTTTAAATGTCCCCGTTAAACACCGATTCAAGGTTAATTGAAAAATTAAAACTTTTATATTGTTACGCTTGTCAGCTGATCCCAATTTGATAGAAACCCGGAACGGACATAGAATTTACGTTTCGGGTCCTTTCAAATATCAAAAAAATAAAATAGCGCTGTTTGGTCATTCGGTGACAATGTAATGACAAAGTCTCAAATTTAAATCACAGTCGAGGAAATAACCCCCTTTCTCGTAATTTCCTTCAGAACTTATGTCATCTTTGGGAATGGTGAGGAAGGTATTGTTAAATAAAAGAAACAGATGAAGTTCTAGGAAAGAAAAAAATGTGTGCAGTTCACGCGCGTTAGAAGTGAAACCTTCAGAAAACTAAAGCAGTCAAGAGTGGGTAGACTACAAAGCACCGCACAAAGAGGAAACCGATTATTCCATCTCATTCTCTCGCAGGTTTCCTATAGATGTATGTGTCTCATTTTAGTGTCGCTTTTTCGTTTCATCGAGTTTCAAAAAATAACGGTGCCAAAGAAGTTTTCACAAAGTTTATGAGGGGTGGGTAGGAATCTGGGGGTCAGTGTGTCCAGGAGTGCAAGACGATGAGTCGAGAGAGTCCGGCTGGGCAGCTGGTGGACAGAAGCATCCACTGACAAGATTTGGACAAATCTCACCCATGAACCCGGACACCCCTGCTAAGTCACTAAACGTAGTGAACTACTTGTGGTGACCTATGAAAGGTATACTATAGCTCCACTTGCCAAGGAACAATAAACATAAGTCAAGTTTTTTGGCGACACGTACAATCCATCATTAAGGAGGGGTTGTTCCAAAAAATTTGACGGATTCATAAAATATTTGGAGTTAAATTTCACGTTCTGTGAAAGGTCTATTCAAGTTCTGTTACTATATCATTATAGATCAGTTGCTCCATAAAACTGAAATAATCACAGAGCTTGAATAGAACTTACACAGAACGTTGAAATTAACTTCAAATAGTTGATGAATCCGTAAATTATTTTAAAACAACTCGTCCTAACTGCAGAATAAAAAGAATCCATTTAAAGTGACAATATTTAAGGGTAAAAAACAAAAAACTCAATAGATATCAAAACCTAGAAAATAGTCGTATATTTCTAAAAAATAAATATTTTTTGCTCTGTACGCTTTCCGAAAAATTTATTAAAATGTCTTTAAGAGACGCGTAGACAAGCAAATTTATTGGAAAAATACACTTCATATATTGGAAAATATTTTCGAAAATTATGCAAAAACCAAATAAAACGAAAATAAAAATGGTTTATCGGGCACTAACGTCATGCTTTTGTAGAGTTTTTGGAAGAAAATTGTCTTTAAGAAAAAGGAGCGAAGAATAGTAGGTAGTTACACCCCCACTGTATCTAAATCATGCAGTATAAGTGACTTTTATCTGAGTGGGAAGGATATTTTACTAGATCCTTCCGAGAGATCATTATGTCTCCACGTTGGACATATGGGAGAATAGAAATTTATACCTGGTACATTTCTGTAGCCGAAAGGTCAACGGCTCTATTATTTCTACAGGATTTGGTCTTTTTGGAGCAAAAAAAACCTAAGTCCAAAATATAAAATATTTTCAAAAAGTTACCAATAAAGAAAAATGAATGCTTGTTAGTAAACGTGAAGAAAATACAACAACAAATATATTGTAAAAGACGAAAACACGGCACATCTACATAATAAAGAAACATCATGAAGTATGTACACACTCAGAGAAAAACGGCTGAAGAAAATGTCAACACGTAAAAGAGGAAGTTTTTTTTAACTATAATACCTACAACTATTTAAAAAAAATTTAACTTAATTTTTTTTTTCGTTTTGACTGAGGTTTGAACCTTCCTACCTAGTGAGCGGAATCAACCGCGCTATAAACCGGGCCAAATCCCGAGTTGGTCGACATTCATTTCGTATATCGAGTGCTTTAATTTCTCTCGAATTTCAGCGTACTTTTACGTGATTGCCACCAAGAATGCCAAGAAGAATAAAATGTATTGTCATCGAAAACGAGTTTATCTGCCGAGTTTAGCTCGATTGGATGTAAGGAAGTGGCAAGATTCCGCTTCCAAAATTCGGCTACATTCAAATATAGAAAAGTGAAATTCAAATAGAATTTAAAAATAATCCCGTAAAGAACTAAGTTTTCGGAATTATTCACCCTACCAACCTAGCCAAATTACAATTTTTAAAAGCGACATTTATTTCGTACAGCGCTTCGCTTATTTCTTAGAATTTAAGAAAAATGCGTCCGCGTGTTTGATGTGCGTAATTGCCACAAAAAGTTGATTGAATGCATTGTCATCGACAACGAGTAGGTATGTCTGCAGAGGTTTAGATCGATCGGATGTTGGGAGGTGGATTAATTTCGACTTCCAAGATTCCGCGTTATTCATACATTCATTCATTCAACTGGGAACACAAAAGTATTCTAATAGAATCATTTAAAAAGAGACAAAAAGATTTTTTCGATGTTTTCTCCTGGCTATTTGTAATATGTGTAAAGAGCCGTTCGCACACGCCAAGTATTTTAGTCGAGTACAGAGTATATTACTAACTAAACGTGTCCGAACACCACAATTTTAATAGAATGGGTTAGTCAACTCTTTAGTAGATTCAATTCATTTCGTTCTATTTTTTCGGCGAGAAGTGACCCCCACCACGCCTTCCTGAGCACTGACATGCGCTAACCCGTCGTTCTAGCAGAGTTCATTTGTAGACACACGGAAATGTTGTGGCGATGGAGCGAAGATGCTACTTTAAAATTATTTATTTATGCTGCTATTAATCTCTTTTCGTTTCCATAGTTTATTTATTTTCATATTACTGATTTATTTCTTCGTCTCTTCTAAAATAAGCATTACAACCAGCTAATTAGAGTATTTACTTTGTTGTGTAGCAGCCCGTCATCTGCAACGGGCGGCGGGCACTAATGTACTCTACTTGACAGTAATGTGAACGATTTTCGGCGAGTCTAGTAGCAAGTATACCCGCTACTTGACTTTATTCTTGTTCAATGCGAAAAAGCCATAGGGGACTGTAATATTTTATTTGTAAATGTTTTCTAGTTTAAAAAGTTTGTGTGAATAAGAATGAAGGTAGATTATTACGTCAAGCCCAAATTTATGCGCGCATAACGTTCTGGAAAAAATATTTTATTACTTGAGTTATTTTTAATGGTGCTTTGTAAAATGTGAAATTAAAAATAATAATATCATGATGGTGATGATGCTACAAAAACAGAGTGAATTATCAAAAACTACATTGATTAAGGGTGGGAAGATTCGTATTCAGGTAGTTGCATTATAATATTAGTAGGTTTATTAACAATTAAAATGGATTCAGTAAGTATATTGGTGGTATCACAAAACATTTAAAAAAACAAGGTTCTAAAATATTGACATGCTTAAAATAACAATACACTAAAAATTAAAAAAATGTGCGGAATTATGATTAGGTACTTATAAAATTCAAGGTATAATTGTGGCTAACCTACTAAAAAAACATAAAAATTTTCATTATTACTAAAAATAATACTGTACTGTTAAATCTACTTAAAAACAGTAAAAATCACAAAAAAACTGTAAAAAAACAAATGTTAAAATAAATTATTCAGACAAGCGATTGAAACAGCCAGGCATATTTTTCAAGGAGAAAAGCTATCAGCAATACCCTTGTCTTCTGATGTGAGACTGGACTCGTGATGGTCCCTATCCATCTCGCTATCCAGGGAGTCCTGAGGAGCCAATCCTCCTAGGAATAGCTCGGGATGAAACTGAGACAGAGGGGGATGCTGCCGAGACGGCTTATTCCCTACTCCTTCCACTTTAGGATACGAGAACAATGCTGGATAGATATGCTGTATTTTAGGGTACTTCTGGAAGAGTGTAGGAATTCTAGAATTTTTCGGAGCCACGTGACCATCTGGAGGTTGATCAACAAAGATAAAACCTCTGAAATTTGGAGGGTTTGTTGACATCTCTATCGTACTATCGTAGTAAGGTCTTGTCGATGCTTGCTCGTCTTCTGTAGTCAGTCTTGAATCGGATTTCTTAGACTCGACCTTATAACTAGGATTGTCTGACTTGAGGTTACTGCTCAAATCAATGCTCGGTTGCTTTGATACGTTCTTTTGAAACTTGGAAGCATGCTGAGGCGCACTTGTATCTTGATTGTTGTTCTTTGACAACTTTGTTGTCTTTTCCAGTCTTGAGTTTTTGGTCACTCCGGACATTAGAGTTGTCTCTTGCCTGGGCCTCTCAGTTATCAAAGCGGCGAAGTGCTGCTTTTGTCCGTTTGAAGACCTCAAACCGGAAGAAGAATCTGTTTGTCTTTGAGGACCTTTGCCGTTTCCATATTGTCTGTTGTAAGACGAAGTTTTGTTCGTAATTCCTCTAAGGCTGGTAACAGTTGGTCTAATGGAAGACTTATTTTTTCCTTGAGAGTTTCTATGTTGATTTTTTACGTTTTTATTTTTCTTTGTGTTGCCATTCGAGCTGACAATGTACTGTGTGGACAAGTTATTATTCCCGTTGGCTTGCGACTTGCCGTTGTTTTTGTTTCTATTTTTGTTCGATGTCATCGTGAGGGAAGGCACAAGGACGGACTGGGATATGTTAATTTTGTAATGAACGTTACTATAAGGGCTGGGATCATTTTTGTCGGCGGGGCTGGCCGTCCCATAGAAAATGAGTGCCCAGTCTTGAAGCGATGCGCGTCCTATAAATTTCCACAACACAAACATATTAGGAAGCGTCAAATTACATTAGTTATGTTAGAATTTTGTTAATATGACATCAATCTGGCTAAGTAGATTGAAAGAGTTCAATGGGATTGCAAATGATTAAGAATATCGTGAAAGTTAAGTTGTTAGTTTGATTATGTACAGATAACAAATGGACGCAGTTTGGATAAAGACAAAATATTACAAAGTGAGCTTCTTACCCAAGAATCTGCCTTCGTTGTGAATTTCTAACTGCCAAACTCCGTAGGGAGATTCTCCCCAGGTGTGAACCGACATAAATGGCCAGGAGACGAAACCGTTGCGGGAAATATCATGAGACCTAAAATAAATACACACCATTAGTTAACGATAGACAATGAAAACAAACAAACAACAACATCAAGACAACGTGCAAGATCGAGAGAGTCCGGCAAGAGATGTTAAATAATCTCTCTCAACCGGCCTCTGCCAATCCGGCCCACCACACAGCTGGTGGGCAGGTGCATCCGCTGCCAAGTGCTGGACTAATCTCACCCCACGAATCCGGATACCCTAACTAAGTCACCAAACGTTACTTGCCATTTGGGGCGACCTATGGCAGAGGTGTTGGTTTTCCAATTAATACTCACATTCGCCTCCCAAATTGGCCTCCAATTCTTAACTGATGAAATGCAATGTTTCAAACAAATAAATCACGTGAGAACGTTATGTTTGTTTTACTATGGAATGTGTTCTTAAGAATTAAGAGTAATTTTATTAATCCGCGAGATATGAAAAACATTCAGCATTCGTCATGTGTCCAACATTTACGACTGATTGACATTCTCGATGAGAACAAGTCAATAAACAGCTCGGCTGTGGAACGTCCTACCTGCTGTTATGTTTACTCCCTCCTACAACATAGATCTATTCAAAACCCAGAAGTTTATTCGGTATGAACATAATGTCTTAAATACCATTTTCGCCGTGAAAATCTAAAAACGTATCTCTCTTAAATACCAGTTAATGACGAATTCCAATAAAAAATATTAAAGACTATAGTATTATTATATATATTATATATATGGATATTATGAAAATGGAAATTTTCACAAAAATGGAAGCATTTAAAGAAGAAACACAAAAAAGTATCGATCTCGTCAGAAAACAATACGATGATATAATGAAAAAAATGGACCAAACAATATTCCAAAATCAAAAAATTGAAAACAAAATGGAAACATTAAAAAAGGAACAAAAAGGAACTCAAGCTACAACGTATGCGACTATTGCAGCTAGGCAGAAGACAACCCTTCAGAATCATGCATTAGTAATAAGCTCCGACGACCCGCAGAGAAAATCAGCCGACATTGAAAAACTCATCAAAAAGCACGTAGATGTTCGCACTCTAGGGATCGGTGTTGCACGCATGCGAAAATCGAATAACAGTGACAAATTAATCTTCAATATGGTCTCCCTGGAAGATAAAAATAATTTTAAAAGAGAACTAAATAAAGGGCTACAAGGCAAAATAAATATAGAAGATGGAAAAAAATTGAATCCTTTGGTTATAATTAGAGGCCTTATCAAGGGAGCAACTAATGATGACCTAATGCATTGCCTGGAGAAACAAAATAATGGGATAGGTATAGATTTCTCGGAAAAAATATCCATTAAATACAAAAAAAATCATAGGAATACACATCTTTGCAATACCATATTAGAATTATCGCCAAAAAACTGGAAAAGCTTGATAGAAGCTGGCCATATCAATGTAGGATACCAACGTTTAAAAGTGGAGGATCAGTCACCATTGGTCCAATGCTATAAATGTATGGATTTCGGACACACCCAATTGTTCTGCAAGGAAGAAACGGCATGTGTTCACTGCGGCGACAAAAATACGAGACCTGCCCTAACAAAAAAGAGCAGCCTACATGTACCAACTGTAATAATGTAAGTCATAACGACCACAGAGCCACCAGCTCAGAATGTCCAATCTGGAAGATAATGGATGAACGTGTTAGGGAAAAAGTGGACTACGCTGGAATTTGTTTAAAAAGCTGCTGACCAATCAATTCGGTGGATGACTATATGCCTACAAAAAATAGTTTGAGAGTCCTGTACATTAATGCCAGAAGTATTAGAAACAAAAAAGACGAAATAGAAGAAACGCTCAAAAGAATAACGGATACTGTGCACGTTTTAGTTGTCACAGAAACATGGCTGGGAGATGGAGAAGGATCTTTGTTCAACATCAATGGCTACCAGGGTACTTTTGCTTCCCGGACTACTGGAAGAGGAGGAGGAGTGGCGATATATACTCACAATACATTTAACTGTGAAGTTATTGAAAAGTGGTCAACGAATAACTCTTTTTTAGGAGTTAGGGTACAATACAAACATTTTAAACCATTAAACATATATGCTATATACAGGAAACCTAACAACAATATAAATGATTTTCTGGTATCTCTTGAATCTATTTTACAAAAAAGTAGCCTAGATACACTCATCTTCGGGGATTTTAACATTAATGTTCTTAAAAAAAATGATAAAAAAAAATATATATCAACACTTTATTTTCATAAAATTATTTCATATGTAATAATACACATCCCACGAGAGTTACGGAAACCTGCAGTTCTCTCTTAGACCATATTATATCAAATAGAGAAAACATATCTTCAACGACCTCCAATATTGATAACCAGATAAGTGATCATAGTATAATGATGTTAGACTACCAAAACTCTTTGAAACACCACTCTAACAACAGAATACCACCAAACATAAACATCAGCATCAATAAGAGGGCTTTGAGAACATATCTTGAAACCCAACCGTTTTCTCATAACACCACCAACATAACCGAAAATTTTAATCAATTCTTTAAATATATCAAAACAGCAATCGACACTTGCAAATTTAAGCCAAGGATACGAATAGGAAACCCTAAGCAAGGTAATACACTATGGTTTGACAAAAAACTGGATCTTCTTATTAGAGAACGAAATACTAACTACAAACAGTGGAAGAAAGATCCGCAAAATAGTCAACTTTTATCACAAAAAAATAAGTCAAGAAATTCGGTAACTAATTACAGACGTTTCGCCAAAATAAAATATTACACAGATATTTTTAAAGAAAACATACATAATCCAAGACAAACCTGGAAGACAATAAATTCAATCATAACTAACAGTCCAAAGAACTCGACAAATAAAATTGAAACTCTTACCATCAATAATATAGTCATAAATGACCCGAAGCAGATATGTACAGCGTTTAATGACTTCTTTACATCGGTTGGTGAAAATTTAGCTGCGAGTATCCCATCTTATTCAGATGACATGAATACAATAAACATGGAACCAAAGCCATTACAGTCCCTCTACATGGCCAATGTAACAAACTAGAAGTTTTAAAAATTATCTCAAAACTAAAAACTAATGCATCTCCAGGAGTCGATGGTATGACAACTAGCTTACTCAGATTCTGTAAAGAAAAATTAGCGGATCATCTTGTTATTCTAATTAATCAATCTTTAGTGAGTGGACTGTTTCCGGATCAATTAAAGCTAGCAAAAATCGTTCCAATTCACAAAGAAGACTGCAAAAAAAATCCATCTAATTATCGTCCAATATCAGTCTTCTCCAAAGTATTTGAACATGTAATTAAAAATAGACTAACAAAATATCTCACAACTAATAATATTCTCACGCCTCAACAATATGGGTTCAGAAAATTCTCCAACACGAAATGTGCTGCCTTTGATTTTATACTAACTCTTCAAAAACACTTAGATCAAGGAAAACATGCAGCGGGCATTTTCATAGACCTCAAAAAGGCATTTGATACGGTTGATCATAAGATTCTATTAAAAAACTTGAATATCTGGGCATCGTGGGCAACAGTCTAAAACTTTTATCTAGTTATCTTACGGGTAGGTTCTGTTCGGTTGTTATTGGAAAAGAATCAAGTGATCATAGAAATATAACATGTGGTGTACCACAGGGCTCGATTCTCGGACCATTATTATTTTTGATTTATATAAATGATATTGCAAAATGGGGAGTGAAAGGTACACTTCAACTTATGCTGATGACACAATATTATTCTACCATAATACTAATTTAAACGATATGGAAAAGGACATGGAAAGGGATTTGGCTCATCTAGCCGAGTGGCTGAGAATTAATAAACTTAGCCTTAATATTAAAAAGACTCACTATGTGCTATTCGGGAATAGGAGAGGACAACGCCTAAACATTTCCCTGGGAATAAACAAACTGGAACAAACAGATGTCGCGAAGTATCTAGGTCTTTTAATTGACTCACGGCTTACATGGAAAAACCATTTTGACCATGTTAAATCAAAGATTGCTCCGGTGACCGGTGTAATGTACAGACTACGTAGATTGCTTCCCACAGCCATACTGCGATCTTTGTACTATGCTATGATTCACTCCCACTTGGCATACCTTTCGAGTATCTGGGGTTTTGCTACCAAAAAAATGATATCAGAGGTGCAAATAATCCAAAATAGAGCCCTACGTAACATTTTTGGCTTGCCTTGGGATACATACACCTGTTAAAGATATTTACCGTCACGCACTTGTATTGCCATTTAAGATTATTCCTAGCTTTGAGATAACAAACACCATTTTAAATATTATTCAGTGCAACACCCAAACAAACATAAAACTGAACTATAACAACGACGTTCACCAATATAATACACGACAACACAACAAACTACACATATAAAAAATACACTCAACAAAGTTCGGACTGAAATCATTAGAATACATTGCCTACACTAAATATAACAAACTGCCAGAAAATTTGAGACAGGCCTCTAACAAATCTCGAAATGATATATTGAAAACATATTTTTTCAAATGTTATTTGGAAAACGAGTCATACAAACTCTGTTCTGATAGCCCTGATTATCTTCAAATACTAAACTTATAATATGATGGGCGCGGTTTATACCTTTCTTAACTCGTCATGTATTTGTATGTAAACATCCTGTATATTTTTGAGCCCGTACCTTATATTGTATTTTCCTGATTTTGTTTTATTTATGCATTTCTTAGTCCATCTCATTAGTCCATCATGGAGGAAACTTTATTTAAACTTTTTGAAACCCAAAGTACATAAATCAAATGAGTCGGTTACACAAATTCATAAAATCTTATAAGACGTGTTTCTGTGAAATATTTGTAAAGTGATTCTTCGTATGTTTGTGTCTGTATGTTGCTTCTGTGAAATGTTTTGTAAATTTTTTATTCATACATTGTGTCTACATATTGGGTTGAGTCGGGTTTAACTTCTCAAAAGTACCAATTGGCGATCCCTTAATGAGTTTTGATAACTCATGGGAGTGCAACTTCGTTGTATGTTTTTAATAATAAAAAAATATATATTTTTATTAGATATCACAAAAAAAGTTGAATTTGAATAAAATATAAGCTTATTGTATTAGTTTAATTAACTCGGACAAATAAAATTAATAAATTAAAATTCAAATATTTTTAAGAAAATAGATACAAAGAGTCCTGCTTGGCTCTAACGTCATCTCAATCCGATCGAGATGCATTGCGGAGAGATTGATAGTCATTCGATGCAAAACCATATGGAATCACTAAATACTACAAATTAGACCCGTTATTAACATAGGTAAAAAAATTAAGTAAATTTAGAGGCGGGAATGAGTACCGCCGCCTATCGAGCCAATTATTGGATAACCAATACCTCTGCCACAGTCTTTCGCTACGTCTGGTGATTTAGCAGGGGTTCTCGGGTTCATAGGGTGAGGTTTGTCTAGGTCTTGGCGGCAAATCTGGCTGGCCTCTCTCTTTCCTTTCCTTAAAAAAACCCTCCACACAGCATCCCCAAAGATGCCTCCCATGAGGAGCTCATGTAGAAAAAAAGGAAAACTATCCAGATATAAATTTCACCATTAAAACGAGCTATAGAAAAACATTGAAAAGAATATTTAAAAATCGTAGTTTTATAATATAAAATACCCAAATCGTCTCATATTTTGGATATTTAGAATATTGTGATATAATTGAATGACCTACCTGGAAGCCAAGAGGGTTGCTTTGGTCCCCGCAGGTGAGGTGAGGTTAATCTGCAAATCACCCCTCCGGGCAGCCTGCAGTGTTATCTTGGCCTGGACGTGTTCCAGGTAGTTCACCCCCACGCACTGGTTCACGGCGAGTTGCAGGACCATTTGGCTCTTTGCCGGTATTAACCTGGATGGGAAATTTAACCAGATTAGATAATGTGCTCGTGGAAATTGTGGTAATGAGGTAAGATATCATTCTATAAGATATGACACATTTTCTTCTAACTGGTTATCACTTTGTGGTGGCATTTTTTATTTTATTAAAAAGACAAATAACTTAGTTTAAGACTATATATACCTAAAAATATTCAGAATCTTAACGACGTAAGTAAAGAAGCTATGTATGCAAATAGCGACTCGCGACCCGTGTATTGCACGAACCTACTGTCGAATTTGCCCTATCAAAGAAAAGAAGAGAAGACAAATAATGTGGGAATCTTAACGACTTAGTGAAGAAAGCGTGTAAAAAAATATGCGCCCGCGGCACAACGTGTTGGACGAACGTACGGTCGAATTCACCCTAGAAGGCATGGAGATTAGACCTTTCCGACGCGTTAATTTTAATTAATTCTGAAGAACGTGTTACAAATATTTAAAATGAGTTTCCATGTCGCACTTCCGAAGTTATTAATTCATGGTCTAGAAAAATAAAATCTGGTGCTAACCGCTAACTTTATACTTGAAAAACGGGTTATAAAATTTTTAAATCGTCGTACGTAAAATATATTAATGGTAAGGTATTGTTTTTATTAATCTCATATACAAAGAACTTTTATCCCCAGGACAAGACGTAAATAAAAAAGTTATTATAGTTACGAATTCGTCGAAAATGATTAAAATGTGAGTTATGAGCAAACAAAAATTATTAGGATTGTGTACCGCCTTAAATCACTTTTTTATGTAAACAATCTACATGTTTTGCGAACAATGATCACTTCTTCAATACACGTATAATGTAGACTATAGTTAAAAATTAAATATATATCACCTTTGGAGAGGGGTAGTAGAGGTAGAGGGAGGGATACGAGCGAGGAAAGTTTTTTAGAATTAGAAATTCAAAGCAGATCAATATGTTATTTTTAGCTAAGTAAATATTTACTCCAGAAGAAGTGGACATTATTCATGAAACATGTAGATTGTGAATACAAAAATAGAGTAATATAAAATAAAGTTTATCAAATAAAAGTAGAAAATATAAGAGGGCGCCACTGTTGTTCAAATGGCAATACTAAAAATATAACTCATGGTGGAAATGTAAAGCTGTGTAACATACATTTTTGTAAAAAATTAAAAATGCATAAGGGTGAAAATGATATTTTTTCATTGCAATAGAGATACTCACTGATCTCCAAATTAGAATTGCTATTATTATACCTTTGCATATTTGTGTTAACATAATGAAGAATAACGATATTTTAATAGTTTAGAAACTGCTCACATTCATTTAATACTAGCTTAAACCTAGCGATGTCCGATCTTTAGATCATGACTCTAATTTTAGATTTTAATATATTTAATTTATTCAGATCTAAAAGTAACTAAACTCACCATTAGTGATTCTTCCTTTCTACTTACTGTTAAATTCAAATTTACGTTAAATTAAATGAAAGCAAATCACTTTGTAAAACACCATTTATGTCATTAAGTAGGTACCTCAACAACAGAGCTTCTTCGATTTTAATTTTTTATCTTTAAGAACTAAAAAAATGTGTTATAAATAATATTTGACAGTTAAATTGGTGTTGCCAACCTACAAATTTCGTAGTTTCATTTTTTTATATTTTCTACTCTTAATTGGCAGACTATAAGTTGTTTGTCTTTTTAATAAAATAAATAATAATCAAATTAATTCCTTGCATTTCACTTTTCATCCATGTTATCAACAGCTTTCGCATTTCATTTAGTCTACTTTCTAATTTTATCCTTCCTCTGTCAGTTCCATTCCTCACTGCCAACCACACACTTTAAGAAAGGGTTACCTTTTACAATAAAAATATGCCTTTGATGTTACGGAATCACTAAATGGCACTATACAAAGTTGACCGATTATTATGAATATTAAAGATAAATTAAATAATAATGAAGACTTACTTATCAACATGCGGTGCTGAGACCTCGCAGCGGTGTTGGGGCGGCACTGTTCTCCATGTGCGAGCCATCCGCACCATTGCTGAAGCGTCCATCAGACCATAGCCGAAGGAGTGGGACACGTTTCTGCCCACCCCGTTGGTGCGCCAGCCGTTGGTTGCAAGATTGGCTGGCTTTGCAGTTCGGACCACTGAAACAAAATTTTCAGTGAACATACGGCAATCTAGTTACAGTTCTTCTCGAGAATTCAAGTGAATGGTTCGGGTTTCTGGAACTCTCGACATAAAACCAACAAATTGGAGAGTTTTAGGTTAACCATCAATGGCAATAATCTTTAGAGTTTAGAGAGTCTTGGCTAACTCCTGTCAATTTTTCACTGTATGGCCCAGTACATCATTCGGTATATACACGGAGAAAAATGTTCGGCGAATGCATTCGGAATTCTTGTCGGGTTATTCGGAAATACGGTTAAAAACGGGACTGCAGTTGTTACGAACGAATTAACAGGAATTCTAGACCGAATAAATATTCGGACGGGGACTGTCAATGTGTCCTGATAAACTTTTATTAAATTACGAACATATTATCATGATTGCTCGCAATTTCGACGTCGTCTGCATGACATTTCTAGTATTTTTGCATTACAATTACGAATATCTTATGAGTATGCATGATACTTTACCAGTAGTTACTAATATTTTATTCGTCCTTGTACGAAACTTTTGACAGCTGTCCTGATATTTATCCGTTCTTATACCAAAGTTACTTACATTTTATTCGTTCCTATACGAAAACTCTATAAGGCCTTACTGATATACTATAGGTAATTACGAACCTTTTATTCGTTCTCATACGAATTCTTATAGGGTCTTCCTGATATTCCATAAGGAAAATACTGATAATAGATTCGTTCTTGTCCTGATACTTTATGCATACTGTCATATTAATTGCCATTTACTTACTGATAGAATATTTGTAAGACTTCTTACTAATATTTTTAAGGATAACACTGAAATTACATCATTCCGGTCTAAACTGGACTAGGATTGGAATAATGTAATGTCAACGCAATCATATAAAATATAACTAAGCAATCCTATAATATCATTACATCAGAAAGTATTGGTAATTAACAAACAAATCCATTAAAATATGCATAAAAATATCCATAAAAATGTAACAAATAAAAAATACTTACACTCTTTAATATCTTCCGTGGAACCTGGAGGATTATGGCATCCCATTTGTAGTATTTTGTGAGGTCGAAGGTATTGGAGAGAGGGTAGGAGACGGGGAAGAGGAAGATTTATCAGATAATGATTCATAAAGAAGTATTTTTTATTGTGTATTTAATTATTAATCGCAAATGACAATATTGTGTAAATTATAGGTAAATTTCAACGAATGTCGAATATAAAATTACTAAAAATAGGTAAAAATAATTACATATTATACAATACCATACAGCAGTACAATACTTAAAGCAGTCACAGACTGGTCAAGGATGACTTCCAGTGATAATGAATGATTTATGCAGCACGGCAAGTATTTATGCAGCACAGTAGTTCCGGGGTAAAACGCTGGTGTCTGCCGCGATCCATCCTTCATCCTTCGGAGTTCAGAATCCTCCTCCGTCTTATTCAGTACATCCATTCTTTAAAAACAAAAATGCATATTTATAATGACAGGAATTATTCTAAATGGCCGCAAATTGACGCGGTGTCGTATGCAAAAGTAATTTTGAATGCATTATTTTCCATCGCATCGTCCCGAATGCAAAAAGTTGTCTATTATAGAATATAAGGTAAATCTAAAGGTTTTTCTTTAAAATATTATTATTTAGAGTGACAAGTTTGAGCGAAAGTTATAAAAGGGCAGCTATTGTCTAGAACTAATAATACGATAAAATTTACTACATCAACAATATTAGATAATAATATAGGTACTCACTTCTTGATATTCTTCAGCAATTCTCCATTTTGCTAACTAATCCAGAGTGTGTTGATTCATGTTAGTAGCTTATTCATAGCTTTATAATGAAAATAAACTAATTGCAAATGTTTAAAAATAACAAAACAACAACTGAGTGTAATGGCTGCCACAGAGCAAGCGTCAAGCGGAGAGACTGATGTGAAGTTAGCCCTGTATGACGCGGCAACACACTTCGCTGCATTATGTACGGAGGACGAATAGTTCATCAGGACAACACCGCAATATATTTTAGGAATGCTATCGTAACCAAATTGTCGTTCTGTAACCCATAATTTAACAGGAAAAATGAATAGTCTATTGAAGCAGAGATATTTTTGAACTATTTAAATATTAAGACGTCATGATGAATAGACAGAGCATTCGAGAAACGTTGAATTATTAGGACGTTCGAATATCTTATTATAAAAATGACTGAATAAATGATTAATCCTAAAATTTCGAACTAATATAAAATTAGTGCACAGTATTTTCAACGGGATCGCCAGGATATATCGTCATAGCAGATGGATAATATATCTATAGATTGAAGTTTTATTCGTTAGACCTGTTAGTTTATCGTTACGGCAAAAATCGATTT
The DNA here is from genome assembly GCA_917563855.2 of Limnephilus lunatus. NCBI lineage: Eukaryota > Metazoa > Arthropoda > Insecta > Trichoptera > Limnephilidae > Limnephilus > Limnephilus lunatus. Next base: position 61,142,732 of record OU830601.1, read on the forward strand.
CTCTCCGTGTAAGCTCGGCTTGATTGGAATGCCACAATGTACACAGGTCGAAAGCCTAGATGTCACCAATATTACGTGTATTGTCTAGGAATTTAATAGAGTAACGTGTTTCTTTTTTCTTTGAAAAAAATCTACTGTCTCTATGAGTTGTACATCTATGCTCTCTACTGTCATCTTCATCTAAATATCTCTATGCGCTGGGAAATCGCGATGTTATGATCGCAATATTAAAAAAAAAATGACGGCAGTTTAATTGTAGGCGGGTTCAATTTTCGAGTTGATTTTTGATAAAGATACCCACTTCAATCAGCATGGTGCAGCATGCGAGTACACTAATTCAAATTAGTATTTGTTTTACCTAAGCGGTAGATTGAGTACGCTTAAATTGAAGCGAGGAATGTCATACATAGCAATGATACGGACTGGCTGATACGCCAGGCCTATGTCTCCTTTCAGTTAATTATGGCTAAGTATACAGTGTCCGCATCTACGCCATTCAGCCACCTACCTAATAATACTCCTTCGTCTTGCAGGCTTATTGTAGAAAAGCCTATTAAGTGATCGAACATTTTCCATAATGTCCGTCATATCCAAATGCGACGCCCATCGACCAGAACGATGGCGTCGCCACAGTTCTATAAATCTTGTAATTGACGGATCTTCCAACCATTTAGTAGGTAGATTTTTAAATGAAACAAACCGCAAAAAGACCGATATAATTGCGCGATATTTAATAGACCTTCTGGGATATTAAAGTGAGTGAAATAAGCGCAAGGTATCAGAAAAGCAGGAAACCTCATGGGTTAGAAACACACAAGTTAGAATAATGTTTAGTAATAACAAATAGGAAATTCTAGTTACCAATATGCTGCATGTCCCTCCAAGTGAGATCTCTATTGGCCTCTAGGACTAAAGCGCAGATCCCTGCAGCCAGGGGAGCAGAGGCCGATGTGCCGGTATGGCTTGATGTACAGGAGTGGTGAAGGTCTGTAGTTACCACCTGAAAATACTCGTGAATTAGTCAAATATACAAATTAAAGTGAATTATTGTTCTTGGGCTGTACATATTATATGTAAACGTTGTATCTACATGTCATTAAAAAGAACGATTTTTTTTACATTAGCTCCACACAGGAAAATAATTTCCCTCAGGGCCTGGTGTCATCTTAGAGGATGATGTGGAAGGTTTTTTTTAAGGAAAGGAAAAAGAGGAACATTTGAGAAGGAAATAGGTATGAGAGGTGGGTAGGAATCCGGACAGTGTGTCTAAGAGTGACAGACGTATGAATCCATCCCTTCAACAGCGATGCAAGGCGAGGGGTCGAGGGATTCTGGCTGGAGAGTTAAAAATACCTTCTCAACCAGTCTCTCTCGATCCGGCCTGCCATGTAACAAGTAAGCAGACACATAAGCCGCCAAGACCTTGATACTCCTCACCCCATGAACCCGGGCACCCCTGCTAAGTCACCAAACGTAGCGAACCACTTGGGGTGACCTACGGCAGAGGTGTTGTTTATTCAATAAATGAAAGCTGACAATTTTTGGTGACACGCGGGACAAGACAGCGCTTTTCTTCGTTCTGAGCATGGCCGAACATGACGGACCTTTTCAAGTCTTGTAACAGTTTATAACTGATTACATTAATATGTTGACGTTGCATTGCGAAGAGCGGCCGACTTCCAGTTAGATGTGACTCATTGCGCACTAACAACAGAAGCGACATCTGCCGTTGAATTTGAAGAGAAGCGGACTCAACGGATTTTGGTGAAGAGACAGGTTGACAGTTCCTGAGACCGGGAGATCTCCGGCTGATATCGTGGTGTGGCGTTAGCTTTCGCATTACAAATACTGGTTGTTAGCTAACTATATTAAATTTGGCCATGTTCATCCGACTGGCCTGGCGCCCGACATTACTATTATCTACAGGTTAGTGCCCTTTTGTTCCACATACATGTCACACGTGTAAGGTAGGAAGTCGAAATTGCCAACTTCACTTTTCAAGAGATCCTCATGGGGACCTTGAACCACTTCCCTGAGATTGTATTAAGATAAAATTAAATTATAGAGTCAAGGATATGCTGTAACATTTATCCTCCATGTGCGTAATAAATTTTGTTGATTTGAAAATAGCATGTTTCATTTCAATTCCTGTTGCTATGCTAAATGTTTTCCCCTGAGTTAAGATCGCTCTCATTAGATCCCTAGATGAAAACTTTAGTTACAGTCTACTGCCTACAGTGAATTTTTATCCAAATTTTTTCAATCTCCATCGCACAGCCTTACTTGTGTGTGTCCAAGCAAGATTTAGACCTATATATTTAGATTACATATTTAGTATTATTTATTATCAAAGAGATATTTTATTTATAGATTTGGGAATATTCTCTTGTAGGTACATAAGAAGAAACAGGATGGCCAACCCTGCACAAGATCAAGATCATTATTCCTCATCAAACGAAAATCAGTGGAGAATAATCGGCCAAAATCGAATCTTAAACCTTTCATATTCAAAAATCGGAATGATCAAAGGCTTCATTTAAAATAATCCCCTTTGTTAAAAACGAATATTTTTTCTAAAGAGCCGAATATTTTTTAATCTATTGAAATCATTTCGGTTGGATAATCTGGGTCAGGCCACATGAACAAAAGGCATTGGATACGCATGAGAACTTTCCAACCTAAAAATATATATATTACCTACGTATATATATCAGTTTTCCAAGCCAAATTTTACGCAAACCTGTAGTGTAAACTTGTACTGTAAGCATATTTTAAACGGGTGGTGAAATGTGTATTCAATAACAGCTTAATTTTATAATACACAATTCCTTAAGGATTAATAAAAATTACACATTAATGTTAAAATTTCAAAAAGGGTTTTTTTGTAGCCATTGTATTGTAGACAAAGTAGTCAGGAAACAAACATTTATAAATTAGATGGTGTAATCATATATGCAATAATGTTAGGGTGTTTCTTATTTCCCTTTTTATATATCATGGGGCACCTTCTTTGTATGCTCAATGATTTTTGATTATTTTTAAATAATTTATTTTAAGCAAAAGACAGTTAAACAAAAAGTTTAAAATAGTTATCATTTTGGAATGGGATGTATTTTTTAGAAACCAGAATAATTATGAAATTCTGTAGAAATGCTTGTAATGGTAATATCATTGTTTATTATGATCAGCCTAGTTTATTGCAGAAATTCAAATGTAACATTGTCGTTGTACCGGACGTAAATTTAAGATTATGTTAAGATTATAATTTCATCTAAAGTTTATAATATTATCATGTTTTTTAAATAATAAAATTAATCAGGGGTCATAGCAGTCGACCTGAGACAAAAGAACAACGCTTGACCCCACCCTCTCTGTGTACAAACCTACACACCTTTTAATATTAATTTTACCTTTTCCTTTGCACAAATTCGATCTGTGCGAAGCCGTTCCTATACAAACCTTCGCACGGGTCCAATTTGTGCAAATCTCTATTATTTACACTTGCACAAATTCAAATTTGTGCAACCTATGTATTTGTATCTGAATAACACTTGCACAAATTCGAATTTGTGCAACCTATGTGTTTGTATCAGTATAACAGTTTTGCACAAATATAAAATAATTCCAATTTGTGCAGACTGTTCATACCCTATGTAAATAAAATGTAAAATGTGCAAACTCACAAAATAAACGAATGATCGGAGAGGCAGCGAGAGTAGGTCGAGATAAAACTCTGTGGCGTTCTCAGCTTCGTTGCGCAATAGCGAAACGAACGCGGTGGCGTTTACAACTCTAGCAGCCAAAATTCTAAGAATTTCATCTCAGTTCGTAGAATTGAGATGAACAAAGGACTGAGACGGGCAGACTCCCGTCTCTGGACCCTTTAAATACGGCTGTTAGACCGCCAGATCGTCAGAGTTCCAGATCTCATCGCCACAACAGCATCTCGCCTTCTCTTCTGCCTTCTCCGATCGACACCTGGACAATTTGGACTTCTTCTTGGCCCTGGCCGAACCGCCCTCCCTGAAGACTTCGAAACATACAATTGGTCGATCGCCTTTTTCAAGGCGAAGGTTTCCCCTCTACCTCCACCCCCCTTCCGCCCCCCTTGCCTTCTACCTTTCTCCCTACATTTACCCAATTTTCCTGAAATCTCCCCACTTTTCCCTCTCCCTACATTTTTCCCCACTTTCTCCCTAGGCGTCGAAACGGCCAGCCGGTCCCACTTCCCACTACATCGTTTGTGCGGCGAGCGACTACAGTGCCCGTCCCGTACAGTCGTCAAATGGTCATTCAGCGCCATTTTTATTTAAACATTTGAAAGGCCGATTCTAGGTGCGTTTCAAATTATAATAAAGGAGGTTATAGATTTTCATGGCTTGGTAAAACCTCCACAAGTGAAAGTGTTTTGGAGCATTTAAAAAGCATTGAACATTACATCTGGCCTGGCCATAAATGGAACAATTGATGTGACTTTTATACTATTACGCTTTTTTAATAATGTAAAGTGTTGGTCTTCCAAATAACATAAAATACGATTAAATTACCTGCTTATCATTGGTAGAGCCGCTGCTGTAGGTGGTGGCCAGCGTGGAACTGCACATCTCGGAGTACCAGGGCACCTCGCCCTTCTCGGTGGCTGAGCTGATTGAGAGGGTCCAGATAGAGTTGGTGTAACCGTCGCAGTTGCAGTTATCGTGGTCTCGACCCCCGTTGCCTGATGCCCACACGAAGATGGAGCCCTTGCCGGCGCGACCCTGAGAACAAATACGATTTTTTTGTTATTAGTGCGCTTATTTTTATAATATTCTCATTTATTTTTTATACGGTAGATGTAGTATAATTGCACCCACCGGTTTGTTCTGCTGAAATGTACAATATTATGATGAATCATTGAGTTCCAATAACATCCCTAATTAATTTTGGTCAAAAATAGGTGTGAATGCCATCTGATGTGGTTTCTCACAAGGAATGCGATTATTATTATTTCCAAAAGTCTTCTAGTTTCTTTATAAATCGTGTTTAAATATGGGCCTATAATTATTATTAAAACACGTTTATTAAAATATATATTAAACATTTAAATAGAAAATAACAATTGTATTAAAGTTATTAAAAGATAGTTTAAAGGTAAAAAAAAATAAATTTACTGGAATCATGAAAACTCATCAGCCTACTATGCTTTTCTTGATTTACTACCCTACACGTTTTTATTTTATTTACTCTAAAGTAAGAAAATCCGTAAGGGAGGGTTTTGGAACTCAACGATTCAATTGTTATAATAAAAGATTTCCCTCAATGTCTTCAGTCACTTAAGAAAGTGCAATAATTTTCCAACTTGGCAGCAACAACAGCAACATCAAAAATACTATACATATAAACGTAAATATATATGCAGTCTACATACTCGTAGGTAAAGTACACAACTTAACCCTACACAAATATAACGACAAAATTTTAAAATAGAATCTACAGCACTCAGAGGTGACTCCTTACCATAATGCATTATTAACTAACTGACCATCACGACGTTTCCGCGCAGGGGTAGGCAGAGAGGACGGACCGCCAAACAACTCGCTCTTTGCCTCAAGGAGTTTACATTTATACCCACTCTTCTATTATTCTGACTCTCGACATGGCCCGTCCCAAGTATCTGATGCACTTGATCGTGCCATTCCTTCCTCGGGTGTCCCCGACTTCTTCTGCCATTCATATTTGCGTCATATATCCTTCTTAAACTATTTTTATCGCTACTTTCTTCGTTCATTCGCTCTCGTTCTTCGGCATTATTAAAACCGTACAAAAATGTATTTTTAATAAAATCAATTAATGAATTCCTGCTTCAATTTTGTAAGGGTCTTAAAAAAGTAAGTATAGGTACCTATTTTAACCCATTTCAGAACATACGTATATCTGAAAATACATATAATTTAGGATTTTTTCTCACTATCTCTACATCTATAACGAATAAAATTTGGCGGTTGTCGTCTTCCAAGTATTCTGTCGTGGCAAATAAAAAACACAGTGATTGCTGGTATACTCGTTAGTGCCACTATCTCTAATTGGATTTTACTTACTCGTTCAGGAGGTGGCCATTTTATATTTTAGAAGATGATTTTTTTTCTTCAGATTTTTTTTAAATGAAGAAGGCATGTTTTTAATGTTTAATTTTAATTTATTATTCGTACTTTTAAAAACATGTAACACAATAACCACTGCAATAAAATGTACGTAGGTACTGCTCTTCAGTAAGGACTGAATATTAACATTACCTTTTCTGAGTTCAATATGAACAAAAACCACGTCATTTAATGTGTTTATATAATCAATATTTAAAGATAAAATAAAGACCATCTGTGCGTTTGTTATTTCATACAAATCTACAGTTTTATTCCGGGGTTGATGTAATTTTGCACACTTAACCATCAAAACAAGAGGAAGGTCACTGCCTACATTCAATTTCGAGAAGTAACATCCATCCCTTTTTCCCACCCTTTAAGTCAGAATAATGCCCGGGAAACGCCGGTACTAAATAAAAGTTTGTTGATACCGCATAAAAGTCCCAGTTCCTCACAACCATCTGGAGCCAGTGAGACAATGACTTCCCCAGTTGGGGAACATTGCGAGGCTGAATGTAGTGCGGAGGGGAAGGAGATGGGGAAGAGGAAGGTGAGGTTTTTTTTTTTTTAATATATGAATACCGCACAAGAGTCCCCAACTGCTCCCGTCTGGAGCCAATGAGACTATGGCATACCCAATTGGGGTATGTTGTGAGGCTGAGATGGGGAAGAGGTAACTAACTAACCATCACGCCGTTTGGTTGGAGATGGGGAAGAGGTAGGTAGGGAAATACCTGGCTATTCAGATCTGGTCACTAATCACGGCTAAAGCCATTTCAATTCTGAATGGTGGTCTTATACCAGGGCAATACTGAGAGTATCTTCCACCATGGAATGTGTCAAAAATATACTATATATTATAAATACTACCTATATATTAATTAAATGTGACGTACCACAAATTAAAATATATATATATATTTGTGCAAGCCGGGTTCGAACCCGCGACCTTCGGATTGTGAGTCGAGAGTCTTACCTCGGGACCACGGAGATGTACTTTACTAATCAGATCTCATCACCTAAACATGCCTAAAGCCATCACAAATAACAATTTCAATTCCGAATGGCGGTCTTACTCCAGAGCGATATAGAGAATATATCAAAGCTAGTAATAATAATAAAATCAAATAATTTATAGACTGTCTTACCTTTGTGACACCTTCAATGAAAGCTCTTGTAGCTAATTCTCCAGGTCCATCAACCGATTTACCGTCGTCGTCGGGTCCCCAGGAAGCGCTGTAGATGTCAATGTGCTGAGGGTTCAGACTGAGAGATCTGGCTTCCACCGCGTCTGTGACATCACCGTCCAGCATTCTGACTCCTGATGAACAAACAGAGAAAAATCACAATTAAATGATATTCAAAGGCGACATCTGTGACACGTCTTACTAACTAGAAGGATTTAAGTATTAACAAAGTAAAAACAATACGCAAGGATAAAAAAATAAAATAACGTATGAGTATAATGGTCAAAGCTTTTTTTTTATTTTTTTATTATTATTTAGGAGAAAATACAGATACAGATTTCAATTGACAAGAATATACAAAACAATAACTAGAGAACTCACCTGCACCCAAACTATTTCTCACGAATTAACATTAACAGCAGATAAAATAAAAAAAAATATACAAATATTTTTACTTATAAATATGGAAAAGACGTATGTATATATGAGAAAATTATTTTACAAATAGAGAGATGAAAAAAGTGCGCAATAACCCTATAAAAGTTTACAAATTATCTTTGGAAAATTTTTAATGGTAAGTCCAAAAACATATACAGGGTGCGGCAAATCAAACAAGGTTGGGTTGGCATCACATCTGAGTCCCCCACCCAGGCGTGAGTTCAATGAGGTATTTTCAAAACTATGATTACCTTTAAAAATGTCAGAAAAAGTTTATTTTTCTGATTGTGATCATTGTAATAAAAAATTATAATTTAATATTTTCATTCATATTTATTGATTTAAAAAAACCACACGCTTTCTGAAACGCTTCCACAGTTGGCTACAATCTCATTACGACAGAAACTATCACTGGCTAGCCAGACGGTTTCTTTCATAATGACGTTGTAGTGTGTGGCGGCCTATCCCTATCTACTACTTATGCGGGGAAATGGCAGGAAGGTTAGTTAAAAAAATATAAACAAAGTATAAGATAACTTAACAGATTTGACAAAAAATAGTAACTGTGTTATTTTTTCACGACATATTTTAGAGCTTAAGCCTACGAAAGCATCTTCCGATAATTATTCATATAATTTAATAGCAAGTTCCCAGCATGCGTTGTAATCGGTGGGGGCTCATGCCTTTTGGGTGTGTTAGAGTGCAAATATTAAAAAAGTGGCATTATTGATGAAATCCGTGCGGCGCACATCCAAACTGAAATTTTTCATACAAAACAACTTGTTTTCGAAAAAGGGCTTTTTTTTCAAAATTTCGGTTCAACAGTTGATCAGTAGGATTGGGAACAACGGCTGTAAAATCTCGACATCCTCAGAAATATCAAAGATTAATATAATAAACCCGCGTTGAAATTTAACATCACGGTTAATGTTCTTGACTCGTTTGTAATTGATTCTGTATTTCACGTCTAAACACTTCCCTCGGGTTTGTTACAGAAGAAGGCAATTTATCAGAAAGTCACACACAGATATCAAAATATAATGTGCTGGAAACACATTGATATTGCCTGCATGCTGAAACTTTTCATTAACCTAGAAGGGGAATACATACCCTGCCACGTACAGTGGTATATATATAGTAGCCACATCAAAGCGATGTGGAAAGCTATACAAGATTTATAATTACATTTTCTGCATTGTATTATGAAGAAATTAATACTTTTGTGCAGTGTTGCTAGCTCAGCTCAGATTTAGCTAAAAAATGCGGCCGTCAGCTCAATAATCTAGCTTCTTTTTTAATACAAAATTCATAAACGAAAAATGACGAATTTAAGAGCTATTTCTTTAGAAACCGGTTATTTTTGTGTTAAAAACTTGGTTTTTACCTCGGGACCCTTTACCTTATCCCCATCCTGGGAAACGAAAATAATTCCCCCCTCCCCCTCCCCTTCTCCACGAGGATGGAAATTTTTTGGGATATAGATACTATTACCAAACAAAACCAGGCTGGCCCAGGGGCACGTTAACTGTTTTGCGCCAAAATTGTTCAATTCCATCAAAACGTCGACCCTTTAGAATAACAAGGTTCCGTCTGTTGCGGTAACGTCATGTCATAATGAATTCTAAAGTAACTTACTATAGATCCTATTACAGCATGACGCTACAGTGACAGATGGAACCTTGTTATTCCAAAGGACGTGTCAAAACACTCAAAACCTGCATTTATATAAAAAAATGTTAAAAGCTGGGTAAAAAAATAATTTGGAAATGAGTAACTTTTTTCTATGTATAATTTATACTATCTGCAACTAAATTACTAAAATATTCCATGTATTTATAATTGTTTAGATTAAAAATCGTATTCATATATAATATGTGGATATTTGTATAAAACAGAAGTAAACCCTGAAGATGAGCATTTCTCATGAAACATGTCTGTTTTTATAAACAATAAACGTAGTAAATACTAAGTATTCTATTCATTTTGAATTTAAAAAGTGTGACAAAATAAGTTTGCAGTGTTTGAAGAAGTAAATAGACACACGACAGAGCTAATTTATAAAATTGTAGTTGCTCCACTTTAGATTACTGCTCTACGATGTTATATTTGGTCTATGAAGGAAATTTGAACGAACTAGAAGTTATACAGAACAGAGCTATGAAATGTGTACTGGGGAAATGCAAATACGCAAGGGTTAATCAAATCAGAGAGGAGCTAAATTGGTTTCCAGTAAAATATAATACTGCTCTTTAATTGTTCACTTATATGCATTAAGTTATGAAACGCCAAAATACTTTAGGATGAAATTGTTTTTAAAAGCGATATCCGTTATTACGAAATCAGAAATATAAATGGAGTAGATTGCCACATATGAAAAAAATCTAAATCACAGAACTGCCTAATGTGTAGAGGACTAAATATAAAGTATTTATTTAAAAATAAATGTTATGCTGAATGTAAAAATATTAAAATTTATAAGATGAAATGTTTCCTTGTGCAAATTAGATTATATTCTAACGTAACTCAATAAATAATTTTTAAAAATAAAAAAGAGGTAGAAAATACAGTGTATTAGAAGAGGTAACTTAAATGTACGAACTATTTATTAACTACAGAAACAGGAATACTGCGTCTTTACTTAAATATCTATTGGTTAAATTGCGATAACATCAAAAACAATATCATCTTTATTTAATACAAAAAACTTAAAAAATATATTTTTTGTTAAAACATAAAAAAATCGATACTTAATAACTTCCCCAACTCAACTCATTTTTGCTAATTTTGGTAATGACTGTGTGTTTAGTTACGACGCGACGCGGCAGTGCGATTCTCGTTCGGTATTCACACTAAAAAAGTTATTCAATAATAATTTTAAAATACTCAGTAGTCACAAATGAACATGCGCAAATGAAACTTGTAAATTAAAACCCAGAAAGCTTTAACGAGAAAAATATAATTTAATCCCTTTCAGAAAGTTTCTTTTGATCGGAACAGTTGAGCCCGTCATTACAGCCCATTTAGATTTATTCCTTAGATTAATTTGTAGCAAACTTTCAGCCAGAACCCCTGAATGGAAGCCTTGATCTGCTAAATGCTAACAACTTCTACAAGTGCAAACGAGTTTTTCCGAAAAACAGGGACCTCTCTAATACGCTTCTGCTATGCCGACAGGGGTCGAAAAACCGCGGCGGGCGAGCCACGTGCGGTCATAAACATTTGTGACTATTAACTATAAACCCTCCACTACGAAACCTGATCAAGATACTCGGCTGCAAAGCAAACGCATTATTGGACAACCAACACCCCTGCCATGGGTCACCCAAGTGATGCGATACGTTTGGCGACTAGCAGGGGTGCCGGGTGCATGAGGTGATGTTTGTCTAGGTCTTAGCGGCGGAAGCTTGTGGCCACCTACTGCATGACGGGCCGGATCGGGAGAGACTGGTTGAGGGAGACCTTTTTTCCCCTCCAGCCGGAGTTTCACGACCCATCGCCTTGCACCGCAGTGGGAGGGATGGATTTATACGTTCGTCACTCCTGAACACATTTTGACCCTCAGGTTCCTACTCACCCCTCAATTTCTTTCCGTTGTATAAAATCCTCTATTTCCTTTCCCTGCAAAGACCCTCCACGTAGCATCCCCAAAGATGACACCGGCCCTGAATAAATATATTTTCCTCCGGACCTCCGTGTGGAGATAATGTACTCGTATAAAAAAACTCCCTTTTTTAATTTTTTCTAAAATTTTTGGCTTTTACCCTTCAAGTGTGTTCTAGGCCATCATTTCAAATTATGGCGTTCAGAAGGAAGATGAATTTGTATATATATATATATATATATATTCATTTTAAATGGGCAAATCTTAAAATTATAATGGAGATTGGAGTCGAATTCAGACTTAGAAGAGATGAGATGTTGAATGGAGGTGAAGTAATTTTAGATAAGACTTGGATAGAATAGACGATATTAGTTCAGAAAGGGACAACCACAAATATGCGACCTAAAGTTCCCACTTCTATACTGCGGATTCAAGCATGTTAAATTACTACTAAGAAGGAATTTAAAAATGTCCAGTGCTCACTTGAATATGTGAGCAAATTTGTGTTTTTGGAAAAATTAGGGAATTGTTGAAAATAAGAATTTGATGGGATAATCCTTTTGTATTGAGACATAGCAGGCTCCCTTGGATTGACCGACAAATTTGCAATATTCTGCGCAAACATTACGGGATCCATTTTTGAGGATAAAAAAAAAACAGATTTATGAGGGTAAAAACAGGGTTCGATGATCTTTGTTTAAAAAAAACAATATCGTAACCCACTGTGCAATCCAAATCAAAGTTAGGGGTTTTCCAGAGCTTTGATTGGTGACTATTGACTACAATAAGTGTCAGAAGTTGGATATAATTGAATACATAGGTCGGAGATTGTATAATGATCGGGATGTATGTCTCCGATTTGTACAAACGCGAAAGTAGGGTATAGAAGGCATGTAAGCATGTATGAGAGTCTCTTCGATTCTAACAATGTTGCGTCAAACCAGTTTATGCTTAAGAGGCGGAATTCCAATTTTCTACCGATTTATAACATATTTCCCTTGAACACTTTAAGTTTCTAAGTTCTTAAAAAAATATATGTTATTTTTCAAGATAATATCTGAAGATTGCTAGGGCCGAAACGTTAATTATATAAAATTCCCTCGATAGAAAAAAATTGCAAAGTATGCTCCAAAAATTATTATTAACACGTTTGTTTCTGTTATATTACAAGTTATATGTATGAAAAAAATCATATTGCTTCTTTAAAAGCTACTTAAAGTGTTACTAGAGAAATTTTTGCTCTATTGTAAATAAGTCGTGTTTTATTAAATATTTTCACAACTGTCGCTTACGCCAATTAATTATAAATCATATTAAATACATCGCGCTCGCTCCCACTAGAAGATTTGTATATCTTTCTTTGAAAACCTTCATTCGCCAACTCGAGGGCTCCGTAAGCAGACGTGTCGTTCAACGTTCTACGATCTACAGACGTGCGATTACGAGCAAATATTTTAATTTATAAAGATAATTTTACTCGTGTAAAGTATATCAGTTTATAAATATAGTTTTTTCAAAGATGGGAAATAATCGAAAGACATCTCGTGTTTCAAAGAAAACATTAAATCTCCAAAAAGTTCAATATCGTACGAGCTACCCAAAGGAGGAACGAAGCCAACAGCTTTGAAAGTTCTGAAACTGTGGGGAATTTAATTTAATTTAGTGATGTTATTTTTTATGTCGGAAGGAGGTCCTGAAGAAAATAATTTCCCTCAGAGCCTATGTCATCTTTGAGAATGCTGTGTAGAGGGGTCTTTTTTAGGAGGAGGGAGTGAACCTGTCCTGAACCGGTCCTGAACGAGCCGTAAAACGACCCGTTCTTATGGAACAAATGTCAACTACAAATTCTACCTAGAATTAACTTTATTGTAAATCTTTTGATTAACCGTACCTAGGTGTTCTATTTTCAATAAACTCTTTCATTATATTTCAGATGTGAAATCTATACTCCGCTGCAGAATGTTTTGCCTGAATCTTGTAAAGATGTTAAAGCACCGAGGTAATAATACAATCATTTGAGCCCTTTACTGTTTTTTTAAAATGTCATTTCTTGAAGTGCAGTTACAATCAATGATTTTATTTTTGTCTAGCTTCCACGAACAATCTGAAAAGCCAATACCTAAGGATTTTACTCGTAAACAGAATATAGAAAATGTAGAAAGGTAAAACGGATTTAAGATTTTCATTGAAATTATTGTGTTGTGAATTATTTTTTTTATTATTTATTACTTATTTTTTCTTTACAGTTTATCTGATGTACGTGTCTACATAAATAAGAACAAAAACAAGGCCATAAACAAGAAACTTATCGATCGAAGTGGTCTTTCGCAATGTACTGACAATAGGTATGTTGTAGTGATTTATTTGACTATTCCGGAGAGATGAATTATATATATATTATATAATATTTTTATATAGGCATTCAAATCAATGTATTCTTTCATAAATCGATGTCCATTTTTAACGCTGATTTTGCTTTTCTAGGTTGGATAAAAATGATACAGCCGAAGGAGGACAAGAAAGACGTATCGTCGATATTTTTTATTTTATTGAGCAGCTAAAATCCATATCGGACCATCCTCCTTTTGGATGCGGATTTGGAAACCTTATTGTCATATCTGAGAAAAGATTTGGCCTTATGTCCAAAATACTGTTTGAATGTAACATGTGTCGCACCAAATTTACAGTCAACACATGCGACCCAAAACCTAAACATACCATGGACGTCAATGTAGCAGCAGTATCGGGGATGACTCCTGCAGGAATTGGGCTTGCTCAACTGTCCGAGCTTTTGACGGCTGTTAACATACCCCCGATGTCCCAAAAATTGTTCAACAAGAAAAATGTGTTAGTGTCAAGGGAGTGGGAGAAATGCGCGTTAGTCGCCATGGAAGTCGCAGCGGAACGAGAGCGTCAAGCAGCTATCGAAGAAGGTTCTCTGCAGGACGGAGTGGCAGTGATAGACGTGATCGCGGATGGCTGTTGGTCAAAGCGATCATATAGAAAAAATTATACCGCCCTCTCCGGTGCGGCAGCAATTATCGGCAGAAGATTTGGAGAAGTTTTATACCTCGGAGTTAAAAATAAATATTGTTGCATTTGCGCAAGAGCTGAGAACCAAGGAATATTGCCTAAAGAACATGCTTGCTACAAGAACTATACAGGACCTTCAACAGGAATGGAAGCTGAAATTCTTGTAGAAGGGTTCAAAACTTCAGTTGAATCATATAATTTGATATATGGGCGGCTAATAGCGGATGGCGACAGTAGTACTTATCATAAGCTAATCCAAACGAGACCGTATCCAAATTACACCATCGAAAAAATTGAGTGTCGCAATCATTTGCTTAGAAATATGTGCAACAAATTATCCGCTTTAACGAAAGACACAAAGTATCCTTTATTTCAACGAAAGATGATCACCACACAACGGATACTGGCCATAAGAAAGGTGATTTGTCACGCCATTCGAGAGCATAAACAAGGATCTGAGAACTTATCAAACAGAATTAATAACTTGTACGTAGACGTCAGTAACAGTTACAATCACGCGTTCAGTGAACATGAAAATTGCAAAAGTCATTATTGTCAGAGTGGTAAAAAGAATGATAATCTCGTCAAAAAGCTTGTTGCTTCTACCTTATGGTATAGAATACAGTTTATTGTTGGAACCGTTGCATCAAACGCAAGAAGTTTGATCAATGATGTTGATAGCAATCGCGTTGAATCCTTTAACAATATAATAGCGAAATTTGTTGGGGGGAAAAGGGTGAATTATAGTCTTAGCCATGTTGTAAGACTTCACACTTCCTTGTTGTAGAATGGTATATCTAACTGTCATTTTCAGTTTTTTTCAAAGGTTTTAGAGAAACGTTTCTTAAAGACACTGGAGTTATTCTGGGCCCATGTTAGGTTTTTAACATCGATCACCGTAATGCTTGCCTTCCTGAATAAATCAAGTTTTATTTAATCATTTACGTCGAAGACATTTTTGACAATGGGGTGCTTTTGTCTTTCTGTATTCCAATCATTTAGCTTTGCTTCTAGGGTTGTGCCCCAGTATAAAGCCCCTTTCGCACAAACATACAGACACTGCTTTTTAATTATTAAAAAAAAAAGATTTTTGAATATTATTTTATTTTGCCTGCATGTTTTATTACTCTTTTTTAATTATTGAATTGTTTAAATGAATAAATAAATAAATACAAAAAAAGTCTTCTGATTTGTAAGTCCTTAGGAGGCACATAGGGTATTTCTATCTATCTTTATAATATAAAATATTTTATAAGCATAAAAATGTATACGTGTATATAATTTATATAAATGTACAAAATTAGATATTATATGTGTATAAATATTATTTTAAGCATATTATACAAGATATCGGGAGTAAAGTGCATAAACTTCGGGAGGTGATTCACCATATAGTACAAGTAAAAAAGAAAAAAAAAATACTTGCTTGGAATTCCAAATTCAAAAATATATTTAATTAATTAAATCTAACCTATCCCCACACTTTGACAATCACCGTCGTTTTAACGTTCGTGCTGTAACTGCCGGTATTCAGCCTATGTTACTAAAAAGGATTTTGTTTTTCTATAATTGCAACAGATGTCGCTAATGTAATTCAGTCTTTTGAATTAAAACTATTTCAACGCGAATTTAGACAGTGACACCTCTGTCGAATTCTTTTTAAACTAAATATTGTTAATTTTGTGGGTGGTAACCGAATCTCAATTCTTTTGATGGAAGGCTGGCCCTTAAAAATATTATATCAATATACTTTAAAAACATAATCGGCGCAGCCGTTGGATGCGAGTACATAAATATTTTAACCACTCAGGCCTAGTCATAGGGTCAAAATATTTCCGTTTTGCAATAAAATCCAAATAAATTTAATATTTCTGAATGTATCCGAAAATTAAAAATTGTTTTATAAAGGTGATGAAATACGCTTTCGAACTTTATAATTAAAGAAAACATAATTTTTGAGATAAAAAAAATTGCTTGCAAACATAAAAAAATTTTAAAAATGGTACACCTTACGTTTTCTCTAACTAAAATTAGTGATAACGAAAAAAAAAAACACATACATATTTTAATAAGCAAAAAAAATTATAAACGTTGTCGTCAAATTACTTTTCTGTCGTTTCATGTAAAAATAATTAAAGAAAAATTCCCAAAGTTTCGTAATTATTTTCAAAAAGCTTCGGGAAACTTTAGGTTCATAGAGGTGTACATTTTAATTATTTTGCGGTTACCTTTTAGATTTGAATATAAAGCGTGGTGTTTAATCATTCTAATGCCATTTAGATCATATTTCTAACCATGCTAGTAAAGAAGACACAACGATTTCTATGAGACCTATATGATTTGTTCCGAAAACCGAAAAATAGACCTGACTGGTTAATAATTCCATGGTTTATTTGCTGTAAATCTAAATGAAATCATCAATATTATTGAGATTCTGTTTACTTAATGTTTGGCTCTTCTCACGTCTCAAAGTCTGCCCAACCCTGAACTTCAGTTCGTTCGGACGAGAAAAGTTCTTTCCGATAGAGTAGGGCTAACACACGTACCAGAAAGTTTAATCTTCTGTAGCAATTTTAGTAAACGGGCCGTGTTGACAAATGGGTAGATTGCTAGAAATGTCCAATTAGATTATTTTTTCTTTAAGGGATATAGAGGAAAATTATTGAGAATATATCTAGATAGAGTTATCACGATCAGGCGATAATTGCGGATTTTTTTTTTAAAACTACGATTGAGGTAATGAAGCAAAAATATCTTTCGGGTTCTTCCGTACAAGAGATTCGAAAGTTTTTTTTGGGTGAATGAAACAATTTATTGTAAGCTTGATAGAAATATAAATAATATATAACTAGTCATCAAAAATCGATAAAGAACCTCAAAAAAATAGACATTTGCAATAAAAAAAATAATCACACATGTATAGTACGTATAAGAAGTTGAAATAAAGATTATTTTTAGGCATTGATAAAAACGCCAATAGATTTTATTAAAACGTCAGAACGTAATATGACGTTCGTTTAACAAATTGAAGGAAAAGACAGATTACTTTTTTTTGGTAAACGTTATTTAAAGTAACTTGTACAATGTGAACAATTTGTTTAAAAATAATAAACTTACATTTTGATACGAAAGCAAAAATTACGTTACTATAAAAAAAAAAACAGTATGCCCTAAGAAAATAAATTACCATCGAGCCTGTGCCATTTTTGGGGATGTTGTGTGGGGGGTTTTGGAAGGAAAAATGTGAGAGTCCAGCCGGAGAGGTGAAAGGGTCTTCCTCAACCGGCCTCTCCCAATCCGGCCCGCCACGCCACAGTGAGCAGGCATATCCGCGCCAAGACCTATAAAAACCTCTCTCCATGAACCTGGGAATCCCTGCTAAGTCACCAAATGCTGAATCAATAAAAAATGGTGAGCTCTGGCGTTGTGACATTTGCTT
Organism: Limnephilus lunatus; assembly: GCA_917563855.2. NCBI lineage: Eukaryota > Metazoa > Arthropoda > Insecta > Trichoptera > Limnephilidae > Limnephilus > Limnephilus lunatus. The sequence continues at coordinate 61,160,549 of OU830601.1, forward strand.
AACTAATATTCATTATCCAGGTTAAATCATTTTCAGCTAGTAACTTTAATTTCCAACATGATCAAATGAGATTTGAAAAAACTTTTCAAGTGCCGATGGACGAAGCCGGGTGGTGATTACATTAAAAATATGTAAGATATGTTTAAATATACATAATATTTCGGTCGGTATCAGATTCATCAGTAGAAATTCATTTTACAAATGGATCATGAAATTATTCTTGAGAGCTGGCCGTTTGAGCTCTAGTACCATCAAAGCCTTCTAATTGTTCACCCGGAAGGTAGTGTAGCTTGGATGCACAACCATAGGAAATGGTAAATGGTAACCATTGATAGCTAACTTGCATTTAACAGCCTTGTGGATCGATGGACCTTGCAATTAGCTCTTGATTTAGTGTCCAGAGATGGACTGTATAATCTAAATCAAATGTTTTGAACTATGTAGTTCCATATTGACATAATAATAAGGTTGCGACGTTTTTGTTGATTTGCAGCTTAATTAATTATTATTAGTGTTGTAGATATGTACGTGATACTTTTTGCACTCATCATAGTATGTTTACTGCGGTAACATTTAATTCCCGACTACTCATAACTGATTAACTGATTTATGACCATAATACTTTATAAGTCAACTAACTAACTAATCATTTCCACGTAGACCCCCAAAAATTCGGTATGGCACACACTCCTGGCCTAATTCACATTTATATATTGTCCCGTATATACTCTTCTATTAGTCTTACACTTGACTTGGCCCTACTCAAGTGTTTGATTCACTTGATCATTATCTAACTCGGGTGTCCCCTACATCTTCCGCTATTGACAATTGCGTCATTTATGCTCCTTACACTCCCTCTGTCATATTATAATATATTATTGTAGAAAGCAATCACTTTGTGGTTTGACATATAATAAGAAAATATTTTTTTTTGTTTGTTTAAAACCACGAGTTTTATTAATTTTTTGAACCGACCGGTTTCGATTTACTCAAGTAATTTGTACCCTGATGATGCTTGAGTAAAGCGAAACCGGTCGGTTCAAAAAAATAATAAAACTCGTGGTTTTAAACAAAAAAATATTTTATTTTATTATATAAGAAATATATTATCAACCTAACTAGCTAATAATCACACTCTTTCCCCCGGGGATAGCCGGAGTATGTTGTAAATATATATATATATATAGTCTATAATATCCTAGTATTAATAAATAAGCTAAAAAATAAAATGTTACCCGATTGTTACTATAATTTTTTTTTCAAGGAAAAACTAACTTTCCCGAGTTGAATAAGCTGACAATATTTGGAAATCTCCTACTACTACCACATAAATGTTGCTTGTGTCGTGATAGAGGACTTGAACACGCGACGCCTGGGTGGGACCCAAACACCATACCAACGCAGCCACTGACCGGTCTATGTTGAATAGTGTAAGTATTAATAGTACAGTTCGTTGCTATCTTACGAGAAGTTGCAACGTTTTAGGTTTTCCGAGACAAATTTATCTGGAACACAAAACAATATTTATTACGAAGGTTTTAAAAAGTTCAATGAACTCCCTGTAAATGTTCAATGAACTCCTTGTAAACGTAAAATATCTTGCAATTTATTGATGGTTATGTTTCAAAGTTGTGAAGTCCAAATTTGAGTACGTAGGTAATAGAATATTATTATAGTAGTTTAAAATAGATATACACTGGATATAAGATATAAAAAAATTGTTGCTAAATAAAATATGCTAAAAAAATTAAAAATAGACGAAGCATGAGTATAGGCAGAATATATTTCTACAACGTAAAGCTTAATGTTATATCAATTGAAAATATGATATTACTACATAGTTAAGCGAATAGCGGTATTCTCCTTAAGACCCGGTAAATTGCCTGCAAGAATGTCTGATGATTAATAACATCATATTATACTCTACATGTAGCCAGCTGTTCTTGAGCTCGGACACAAACTATTCAGTGGCAGGAATCGAGAGGCTGTGATCGAGAATTTCCGTACCCGGAGATCCTAGATAATGTTTGTCTCGGGAACTTTTGTGTCGGGAATTACAAAGTAAATTTACGAGTTCCGTGTTAAGAGCATTGGCTCCGGGCCAAAGTCCCGGCGAAGTGCAAATACAATTTATTAAATTGATATGGGATTTTTCACACACATTATTTATATAAATATAGACACTTTATTCCTTAGCTGAAGATACTCGTTGTGTCAGCCGGGTGAGAGTCAAATAATAAAAATTTAAATGTTTCTATTTATTTCTTTTATTGGAAGTAACTTACTCTTTCAATTCTCTTTAGTTTTAAACCTAACGAAAACATCAAGTTATTATCTTCCAAGTGATTCTTTTTTTCTCAATAATTTATCTTTTTATTGATTACATAGGAACATAGGTATGGCATTTTTTTAAAAATATTTCCTAATCTAATTCTTTCGATTCTTACGAAACCTAACGAAAATATCAAGTTATTATTTTCCAAGCAATTCTTTTTTTCTCAATTTATTTTTCGTATTTATAAAAAAAAAACATTTTGTAAGGAACACTAAACTTAACGTTTAACATCAGAACACCAAACCAGCAGTGCAATATTATATTATGAAAAGTTTTACTTTATATAAATATTATAAAAAATATTACTTCGTTACGGAGGTCTTGAAAGATCATCAAAAAATAATATAGTCGTAGGACCTACATATTAAAGCATTGTTATTATGTATAAAAACCCTATCTAGACGGATTTAAAGTATGTAAGAAGATAAATAAGTGCATGGTATTATTTGAGATTAGGTATCTACTTGCATATAAGTGATTAGAAGGTGTAAAGAAAGGAAAAAAGGTTATTTTTATTTTATTTTATTTATTAACGCCTGAAGGGCTTTTACATATTTGGTAGTACAATTAATTCATGATTGATGATTTTTAAACAAATAAAGAAATAATAAAAATAAAATTAGAATAAAAAATGCACACAAGTCATAAAAATACAGATATGTTTAGGAATAGTTTTGGAATAACTTTTTTATAAATGTTTATAAATGAAAACCGTAAAAACGACGAATAAGTAAATTAACTGAATAAATTTTTGGCATTTTCACAAGCGTTTGGTTACTTAGAATGGGCAATCTGATTAGCTAGGAACTAATATCGACCTACGAGACATAATAACACTTTTACACATTTTAATGTCTATAGTTATTTTGCAATATTATTACTATGTTATTTTAGGTCAGTGGTGACAATTGGCTGTGTAGAATTTAGTAGTAAGTTACTAAATAAGTGCCCAATCAAAAGTTATTAGTCGGTTGTGATAGAGTTTGAGTTTTGATTTAATTCCTTTAGTTTCAAGCTTGTTTGGGTCATTTGACTAATAATTTATTATAAAGCGTGCTTACACTCAGTTTATTATTAGGAAGAGTTATTTGTAGGAATGGTAAACATCAAAACATCAACCAAAGCTATTTGCAAAGAGAAACAGCAAGAACCAAGTTAAATATCGCATGACTGAAAACACGTGTCATGCCGTCAGTAGATCTGATGTTTGTCCTTGTCATCTGTTCACTGCGGATAAACTACCCCGGTTCATAGTCGGGGCTACAGGGAGAGATAACGTAAGCGTATAACCCGTACAGCGCGATGGAGTGTACGTCGGACAGGGTGAGTATTGACACGACCAGTCAGGTTATCTGATAAGGCTGTGCAAACTGAGTCGACGAAGCCACTCACATCTCGCGTGTCCAGATCCCTAGTAAAGCTGTTGACTCTGAATGTTTACAAGCTTCTAGGCACGGAGGACGGGTTGCGTTGCGAAGGGTATTGTGTTTCGCCAGGAAATCATATTTTAGTATTTTGATCGTACGAAAGTGTCAACTGTACACAATAATAACAATGCAATATAACAATCGATACAACAATAACAGTCTATAACGGTTCTGCGACATTTCATCCCGCGACAAAATATCCCTTACAAAATATCCTCCGGAAAAAAACATCCCCCAAAAAAATATCTACGAAAACCTAACCTAACAAAAAATGGGACCAAAATAATACAGACATCCTGTAAAGACAATTAATTATCTGTAGGTATTATTTTTGTCCCATTTTACTATTTTTGGACAATAATTTATTGTCTTTACAGGATGTCTGTATTATTTTTTATCAATTTTTTGTTAGGTTAGGTTACATTTTAGTAGATATTTTGTCGGTGGATATTTTATCGGAGATATTTTGTTGCGGGATGAAAACGCGCAATACCGTCGATAACACGGTTATATGACAAATTTGGTTATGTTAAACTGGTGAAATTATCTCCTTTCTTTCCCTATAAAGACCCTCCGCACAGCATCCCAAAGATTACACTTGGGATTTTTTTTCCTCAGGGCCTCCTATGTGAAGCTGTTGTAAAAAAGTGTATGTTTGCTAATAACAAACTTCCCTTGCAACAAGCTATTCGTGTTTATGTTTATAATAATTCTCATATCAATAAAGTTCCAATTATAGTCCGTATGAACTTGTTATCAGTTTCGCTAATAAGATACTGAAAGGTTTTTTCAATTTGTAAAGCATTTAAGATAAATTATTCTTGGTTTTGATCAAACGTTATCAAAACATGTCACTTAAGTGTATATGCATGTACACGACACCCTTTAACACGAATTCAATGTCCCACAAGTCCCATTCAATCATAATCCAGTCGCTCTCCAAACCATCATTTTAAATCACCATTCAAAGCATTGCGGATCACTGATCTGATCATTGCACTGCAACATCACTATGATGCATCGTAAGTGCTCAGATGCAACTGTAGTCAACCTAATGCATTCACGAACCGGAACGGCGTTCCGGCTTGAATGTATTGGGCCTACTGTTATTGTCGGAAAATCTAGTACGTACTAGTTACACATGTATCTACACTTCATCTGCCATGATAAAAGAGGAACCAAAACACGGTATAATAACCGAAAAATTAATCACGTTTATGCGTACTGCTGCCCCGGTGTGGCGTTAAAAGAAACGGATGCCCAGCATTATTCATACAAAATTTTGTTTCAATTGGTTGCAATGGAACTGCAGTCAAAACGGGGTATAAGAGAGGTGGGATTTGACGTCCCGAATCACGTCTCAAAGGGCTTATTTGGCTTTTAAGAGCCATATAAACTTGGGTAAAACTTGTGAAAATGATAAAATATAAAGCATTTGGGGGTGTTAAAAAATTGTTAATATCAAAATATTTTTTACAGTTTAAATTATTAATATAAAGAGCATCTTTCCCAACTATGCCGATTTCGAAATTCTAAAAAAAAAATTCACTCCATGCTAATACTCAACTCAAATTTCGATTTTTCAGAGATGTCTAGCTAATCGACAGGACGACCGATGTGCTACTTGATTTATATGTGATTAAATTATTATATACAGATACAGACCAATAAAGAATTCCATTCTTCATGATTTAGAGGCAATTTTTTTCAAAGAAGTTTTCTGGTCTCATTTTTCTACTGAAATATCTGATACGTAAAAAAAATCTATTTAGAAAGCAATTTAAGAAAAAATGGGCAATTATCTTTACATAAAAAATAAAAAAAATTCAACATTTCTTCAAAATAAACCAAAGGAAAATGTCAAGCTACAACTCGATAGTCCGAGTTCGAATTTACTAAAAATATATCTTAATACTGATTATACATTTCATTGCGATGAAAAAATGAAACTTAAGTTTAAAATAGAAAGTATGGAACGGTACAAAACTCTGTCCCGATCTCCTCGCATCACTCACATTCACACATTGCCCCAAGTTGAAGTGTTTCTTAGGGTAGGCCCATTTATGTAGTTACGGCAAGCCACTGGCCTCAACCATATTGTGTCTTCATTAAAACTCGAAATTATCGGATATGAGTATGTATTATGATTCCCCTGATAGTATCATATATTCATTGGGTCTCCCGGATTTAACCCGGCAAGTCCTCCACTTTGGGGTCACGTATTAAGAGGACCGGCTGCGCGATTGTTGTCATAAAAAACTTAAATTTGGATTTGAGGCCAAATTACCGAACCAAATTGAATCATTATTTTTTTAATGGAAAGGCATAGTAAATATCTACTACAAACTAGTATGTGTCTTTTATTTATTTTTGTTTTAAATTATGTAATATAAGCCATTAAAGAATTTGATTTTAAATGATTTTTTAAGAAAATTTGGCATATTTTTTGAGTTAATTATAATTATTAAAAAAATAAACTTGCCCTATCTACTACTTGAATAAAATACAAAAAAAAAACTCATAAAAAAAATTCGGTACATTTACACAAGTCAAAGTGTTTTTGCTAATAATTTTATTTTAAATTTTATGTATCAACATATTTTCATAGTAAATAGAGCAAAATTGGCTACAAAATCACGAAAAATTCAATTCTTTAATAGTTATTTTATAATTAAAATCTATTTTTATCCGTACTAGATTTAAATCCCTTTGATTTAAAAAATAATTATTGAGTTTGGTCAGTTATTTCAACCAAATTTAAGTTTTGTTTAAAAAAGGCCGATTAGCCGTTCACCTCAAGCAAATAAAAAAGGCATTAAAAATGAAAAACACATTTGTAGGCGCAGTTATATTTTATACACACATTAAATGTGCATTTCGCTTCGTTTGTATGAATTGTTGAAACACAGCACTGCACATTATGAAGTACAAAATTCGCCTGGGGCGATAAGGCTAATGGATCTCCAATTTCCACAACGTCAATACCCAGTAACCACTGAAAATAACACTCCTAGAAGTCCAATCGATACCAAACTAGTAGAAAACTGATGTCGCCAATTGACATAAAACCTTGTTGTTAAAAAAATCAGAGTGCAATTCACACGCGGTAGAACTGAAACCTTTTTTTTTATCAATGTGCAGGATGATTTTTTCAATTTTTTGTCTAGCTTTCTTTGTTTTTGTTTTCTTTGCCTGTTCATTTGGGAGTAGTTTGAAGATTGGGTATTGATTTTACCAAAAAAAAGCTTTTTTTTTGGTTTTTTGGTTTTTGTAGTATTTGATCCTTGGTCCGCTGAATGTCTGCTCGGCTTCGTCAGGCGCTATATACCACTAGACTATAGGAGGATTGCGTTGGACCGTGGATTTATCATATTATATTGGAACCGAGTACCCGTGAAAAAAAAAATAATAACACTTGCATCTAAGTCCTATAGATGCAAGTGTTTGTCACTTTTTAATGTCACTCACTTCTTTTTCACCGAGTTTCAAATCACAAAGGTACTAAAGAATTTTTCACTTCAAAAATTTTAATATCGCCATATTTTGAAGTTAATCTTCAAGCTCTGTTTAAGTTCTATTGGAGTTATTCAGAGCGACAAAAATTTCATTAACATCTTTTACTCCAAATAATGTCTGAAATCACTGGTAAAAATAAGTCGAGTTCGTCCCTTAACACCCTGTATATTATAAATTTAAAACACACATAAATAAAACAGCTCAAATCCGTACTAGGTATTTGCTATACATTTTGATTAAAAAAATAGCTATTTTGTTGGGTAATTTGTCCCCAAATCCAAATTTTTTCCAAGTTTCGTATGAAAAAGGCCGCACAGTCGTTCCTCTTAAATGGCTCGCGATCAGCATGCTCAAGAGAAATGCAGAGCGTGCAATCTCCGCTCTACGGCCCGAGGAAGATAACTAATTTATGCTTGTGACCGCCGTATCAGTGGATCATGATTCATGGGCAGTTATTGGGTAGTGTTGCGCCACTGCCCAATGTGTTCATTAAAATTTGATGCAGTATACAGCATGTTTCACACGGATGCATAGTGCATAGAACATGTAGCAAAGCACCCATCGCGACCGGGTTTTTTTTTCAAAATTAGCCTATTAAATTCCAACTTTGGACTCCATTTACTTCAAAACGAAAGCTCAAATCAAAAAAATTATATACGAAAATCGACATAGAATTTCATGTAGATTCGCCAGTTTCCTACTTGTACTGCGAGTTGCCGGACTTCGTGTATAGCCAGCCCCAAGCAGCTGATATGCATGCATATGTAATGTAAACATTATCAAAAATAATTACCAAATATTTAAAAAAATTATTTATTAACCAATACGAGTTTTGGGACACAATATTTTGGGAAAAACTAACTCAATAGGCTGAGCCTGTTCCGAGACGGCAGGAATTTAATCTTTTTTTAATATCTTAAGGAAATGAGGAGAAAAATAAAAATCCGGGGGTGGAGTATGTTGATTTAATATTGTAGAAGTTATCTGTCCGCAGTATACTCGTATAATGCCTTTGTTGACTATCCATGAGAGAATTTAGTGTTTTAGATTTACATTTTTTGTCAGAATGTCTTTAATGTCTTTTTTAGACAATTTAAAAAAAAATGGAGCCAAGTTATGGTAGATAATGTCTTTGTCCGTAGGTTGTATTTAACTTCTGTCATTTATTGATGTATATGTCTATCAGTATATGTCTTGTTTCGTAAATGTGTTGTGCATGACGTTAAGTTTATCTTTTTAGTAATAACTGTATTGTCGATAATCTATAAGGTTTCTTGTAATAAGGTTCATTGATTCGTAATCGCGTTGTTCACCATGATGTTAAGTTTGACTTTTTAGTATCAACTGTATTGTTTTAGTTATAATCTATACAATAAGTTTAATTAAGGCTTTCTTTCGAGAGGGTCCATATTAGTTTAAGCAGCATCGTCCAAACCAATCATACCGTGAATGATAATAAGGTACAAACATCGATAGCTAAAAGATTGACAAGAATGTTTTTGTTTAAATAATTAAACTTTTGTTGTATTCGACGGACTAACCGAATGACAATAATGAAAACAAAATACGAATGATCTTTTATCCACAAATTTATACATTTTTATTATTCAGCGTCTAAATATTTCGTATGATTGTTTAAGCATATTTTTTGCCCTCGTAAAATAAAAATATCTTAGGTAAATTTTGTTTTTATCAGAAATAAATCATGTCTGGTACATCTCAATTTATTGAAGAGAAAACTCGGAATTGAAAGCAGAAGACTAAGGATAAACCGGGTAGAATTTAGTAGTAATACGTTGACTTAAATCAACAAAGTAGGATAAAGATAGATAAGAAAGGGGGCGGAAGATAAGACTGACTTTACTTTATATGATTAACTAAGAATTCAGAAAGAAAAGAAAAAAAGAAAAGCTAACGGCGAATAATCTTAACAAAAATGTAGAAAAATTATTGAAGGCTTTTAGATTTATTGCCATTTACATATTATATAATATATTTTCTTTATATTCCTATTCCAAGACATTTTGAATCTATTGATCACTATAAAATGTAGTTTATTTAGTATAAAACTTATAATAAAAAAAATTTTGTTACCGAAATTAACTTGTCTTTTTTAAATATTCAATAATATTTTAATATAATTTATTAAAAAAAAAAAAAAAGTTTTGTGTACTTATTAGTTTATGTAATTGCTGTTTCGCCTTCAGAAGGACAGTTTAAGTGAAATATCTAAGGAAGGGGGGAGGGGGAATTGAGGTTCGTTGATTTTTATTAATTTAAATAAAACTCCCATACTAAGATTGTTCCCTATTGACAAAGAACACGCCCGTTTCCTTCCCAATTCACCATCTACACTTATGCCTTCTTCCCCCTTCCCTTGAGGAGTCCAGTCCATTTTGTTAAATCATATATTATCTATAACACACATGTAACTTATCGTTAGTAGAGTATTATACTGGTTGTAGCGAAACCCGGCCGACATAAAGTATATAAAAAATAAAAGTGGTGTTTACAAAGTTATTATTTTATTTTAAATTATAATGTCACATCACAAAGTATTTGCTTCATTTGAACAAATAAATATAAAGGGTTCCCAATTATGTCCTCAGCGTGCGAACTGTATCTAAATTTCTCTAAATAAATAGTGTTAATCTCAAAGTGACCTCCCAGGTAAGTATGGTCTTATATATTTTCTGCCTGTGCAGTACATTTTTACGTAGCATCTCGTTCATTAGTCAAATCATTGTACATAATATAGTTTCGTATCATTGATCAATGAACCGGTGGACTCAATTTTTAGCAATAAGTTATAATGGTTTTTCTAGTTTGTAGTTAGTTTAGATTATAGAAATAAATTAAAAGTGTGATTTTTCACAATAACGGGCTATAAAAATCATCTAAATATTATTATTATTACTATTATCGTGGAGCCGTCTAAGCATGTAAATTAACTAGGTAGGTACTCTCACACGGGGAGCAAGGCAATAACGAGAGTTGAAATGTTCCATAAACTTGTAGCCCAGCAGATGATGCACCGTCATTGCCTCTCGGAACGGCTTTATTACCTACAGGGTATGGCACCCCCGAGCCCGGATCGGGTACAGCCGGGGGTTGGGTCTGGGGGTGGCCGCCTAGTGATTCTTAATGCATTTCTAATTATGGTTGCTGCAATTTGTACATACAAATTGAGCTGTTAAACGAAAGGCTAGTTACACATTGAATCTAACTTGTCATGATAAAGTAGTGAGAGATCGGTACTAGAAATGATTTTACTAATTTAACGATTAAACAAAAATGGTACGAAATCTCTTTTGAACATTTTGTTTTTATCGTATTTTTTTATTTGTTTCTGTAAATATGGTAATATTAACAGTATTTTTTAATGTTGTCGAGTGTGTCATATATTGAACGTGGTTCAAATTACTGTGAATACGTATGTATATTATTGTATATCGCGAATAACCGCCAGGGATTCACATTCCCTGAAGCCGCGGACGATTAAAAATGAATTACAGAGCGTAATTCACACCTGGTGGATGTGGCGAGTGGAAGCTCCGTCGCGAACGGCTGCCACGCTGAGACTAAGCGTCGCAGCGAGTGTAGCATGGTGGGGATTTGGCGTGAGGTAACAAGAGTCTTGCCGGATTGCACGTAAAATCGTTCTTGGCGACCGCAGAACCTTGGGTGACCTTATTTTACGGACAGCCCTCGTACAATGGCGTGTGCATGATATAATATTTTTTGATACACATTGTTATGGAGAAGAAAATTGTTTATCTAAATACCATGTAACTCAAATTTATAACTGTCTGTAGTGCCGAATTTTTAATGTTATTTTTTAATTTTATTTTGAATGCCATTCACGTTTTTGTTGGTACTTGCCAATTCATTTGAGATTTATTAAATTTTTATGTTCTCTATTTTATACCGGTGCCTGCAGGTTTTTTACACGATGCAATGCCGCCTAATGGAGTCTAATGAATGAGTTTTTTTGCCTTGTTTAATTTATATATTTGTATTTACTAACATATTATTTGCATTTTGTTTTTCCTGTTAAAGCACTTTCTAACAACGTATGCAGGGACATTGGAGGTTCGTTAAAAATAAATAAATAAATATAGCTTAGTTTAACAAAAAAAAATTAGAATCTTGCGAGAGCTTTGAAGGAGTAACCATCTGTAACTTATACCAGGGCGGGTAAGTGGTGGATAACCTTAAATGTCTGTAGTTCCGGCATTCAAAAATTATGTTGAATTCACATTACTTACATACATAATAAAAGTTGCATTTGAACCAACGGATACGATAGTAATACAAAATGTAGACGATTTCAAACGGCATTTACGGGATTGAAAAGGGAGTTGAGATAAAATGTACTCGTATATTAATTGTTCCATTAGTAATAATAATAATAATAATTGGATAATTTATAGAGCGCCGTTTTTGTGAAAAACCACCTCAAGGGCGCTGTAAAATTTATTCATAATTCTTAGGTTCTATCTAATTTTAATATTTACAAATGGATACAGAAACATACTTACCTGCAGGTCACTTCCGATAAACACTTTAATTAGAAAGTTTGTGCTTGGAGAAGATACGGCTTTGCACGCGGAGGACATTACATTTAAAACACTGGACATTGCATGATTTTACATTTGCTACCCCCATCACTATAAGTATTACATTTTAAAAGATTAGTGGAAAAAGTGGAGTTGGTAATATCAAAATATGTATTTTAAAAGACTGGAGAGTTTAGGACTCTTCAGGGCTGGAGAATGTTACTGAAATGACATTTAAAAACGCTTACAAATAGTTATTTTTTACTTTTTTTTTTTTTTTTTTTTCTCTACATTTTTAGGTTAGTTATTTACAGTGTCGCGGGCATTGAATGTGAAGGTGAAAGAATTTGAGTTTATGGATACGACTGTCTGAAAAGGTGGGTTTTAAGTTTAGCTCTAAATTCTGCCGAGTCTGTGATCGTTCTTAAGTCATGTGGCAGTCCATTCCAGGCTTTAGGTCCCGACACTCCGAAAGCGCGCTCACCGAACTTAGTATCTGGTGTGCGCTTTGGTTCCTTTAACCTTCCAACAGCTGATGACGCTGCTGACCTTAGGGTTAACTGTCGGAATTTGAATTTTCTGGAATACACAATTCCGATATGTATGCCGGAGCCATTCCGTTAAGGGACTTAAATACCATCCAGCAGAGCTTGAACTGGATTCTTTCAGGACATTTGAGCCAGTGAAGATTTTGTAGTCAGTGTAGTAGTTAACTTTTTGCCTAAATCAATGTCAAAAAAATAGTAATCCGTATTTATGCTGTTATTTTATGTTTTTAATATTAATGTGTATTGTGGATGTATTTAAACTTTAAATACGTCATTACCTTAATAATAAATTGTTGGTAAACTCGATCTAAAATTATTTTTAATTGCAACAACATTTAGGCACTTCCAACCCAATCTAAGCAAACCTTATAGATTTATGAGAGTTTGAAAAGTATCAAATGAATATTTTATATTCTCAAGTGAATATCAAAACCACCTTATAAAAATGACTCTAGGGGATGTTGAGAGACTTAATTTAATTCAAACTTCTCCGATGAATGATATTATTTTAAAAGGCTAGTCAGAACAAACCGCTCTCATAAACAAGAATTCCCCAAGGCGTTCCCGTCCTCAACTCGCGGGATAGAGTTTAGAGGAGATCCATTTAAAGTAAAATGCGAAAGCTATACAGGGTGTAACAGCACGCACCTTTGCAATGATTTTAACGACAAGCGATGAGCATATTTGGAGTACTAAAAGTAGATGTCGTTTTGCTGTCCGAAATTATCACACGTCGCGCGCTATTTCATGTGTTACCGTGCTGCTGGAACGAGAAGCAGTGCTTATCACGTGACCCACCGCTATACTGCACCCGGCTACTCGTTTGCGACGTGTGCAGGAATTTTTTATTTTATTTTTTTTTATTGAAAAAAAAAAACAATATCAGTGGACAGCAAAATGACATCCACATATTTTATCCCAAATATGCCAAGAATCGCTGGGTAAAATCCTTCGGGTGCGTGGCGTTACACCCTGTATATACTATTACGATTCCATCATAAAAAAGGGCAGTGATAAAACAGAACATTGGCAAAGCAGAACGGTGATAAAATAGAACAGTGATAAATCTAACTAACTACTAACCATCACGCCGTTTCACCGCAGGGGTAGGCAGAGAGGACGGACCGCCAAACAACTCGGTCTTGGCACACACTCTTTGCCTCACTCACATTCATTCATCGTCTCATACATTCTCTTCTATTATTCTGACTTTTGACATTGCCCGACTCAAGTATCTGATTCACTTGATCGTGCCATGTCTTCCTCGGACGTCCCCGACTTCTTCTACCATTCACATTTGCGTCGTATATTCTTCTTACACTACTATAGTTGTTTGTTTTGTATAGAAATAAATAATTTAAAAAATCATTGTTTTGTTTTTAATCGTTCTGTCTTGTAATTATTGTGTCATCATTGTCATGTTCCAGTCTGTAAATTTTCTGTTTTAACATTGTGCTTTTCCATTTGTTAATGTTCTGTTTTATCAATGTTCTGTTTGTTCCGGTTACCATATTATTTGGTAAGAGTTTAGAGAGGACATGAATTTAAAGCAAAATGCGAAAACTCGAAAGTGGCGCCGTAATCGCAAATAAATTTATCGCACCTGAAATCCCACCTTTGAAATATATAAATGGAGAAAAAGCTGTCAAGTAGTTTCGCGAAAATATGAAACAGAAAATTTATTAAAGTTGCTAATGCTTCTAAAGCTTGCTTTCAGGATATACGAAGTGCGATACTTTGAACTAACGAAAAATATTTGTGGGGCAAAATAGTAGTAAATCTACTTTTAATCTATTTCTTTTCTCAATTTTCTTATATAAGAATATTAGTTGGAGTACCCGGCTTCGCTCAGGGAGTTGATATGAGATTGAACTTACGTCCAAACCCACGACGGATCTTGCTTTTGTACACCCGTAACAATGGGTAACCCCACCCGTACAAAAAACCCTTCGAATGTTTTGGAATGTTTCAGATTAATCCACAACATAAGTTCCAGAACATTCCACAACATTCGAAGGATATTTTTAATGGGTGGGGCTACCCATTGGTACGGGTGTACAAAAGCAAGATCCGTCGTGGGTTCGAACGTCAGTTCAATCTCATATAACATTCATAACTTAATATAACATATAACATCTCATAACTTTTAGCACCTGTTGACAAGCCAATTCAATTGGCTTAGTGGGATTTCTTTGTTGATACATATTGTATTAACTATTCTTTCAATAAATAAAATAAAATTATAAAAATTTGAACGTGTTCTGGAATGTTCCACAATGATCTGGGATGTTTCTGGATGTTCCCGGTTATTTACTATCTCGGAACATTCCAGAATGTTCCGGGATGTTCTGGAATGTTTTGGAATGGTCTCAAATACTCTCGAATGCTGTAAATCTGGAAATTTCTACAAAAGCACGCCCTCCGGATAAAAACGGGAACATTTTTCTCCCTTGATCGTACCGGGACTCGTTTCTGAGCTTTAGCGGCACGCACATTGTAAACTTTCTTTTATTTTACATACATTATTTCGTGGGGTAATTACTACAACTAGGCAACTCTGAAATTATTACCATGTAAGATTTTAATTTCATACTTACTTACTGTTCCTTTATTTTATGTTAGGTTTTGTCTCTTTCTGTAAGTATGCTTAAACAATGCTTTTTTTCAGTTTAGTTTTATACCCTGATGATGTTTGTGTTAAGCGATACTGGTATTAAAATAATTAAATAAATAAATCGTGTTATAAACAAAGTAATTGTTTTATTTCATTAAAATTAAATTACAATAATAAATTATATAGGTATTAAAATAAATATAAATTTAAGAGATAGCTAATGACCCTTTTCTAATTTCTAAAATTTCAAAATTATGTAATTGTAAACCTATTGACTTGTTATGTAAGTAAGTAGGTAAGTCATTTTTTTACCCTTTATTTATATATTTACGCCCTTTTTCGGGGCTTTTACATAAGAAATTAACAAATTTACAAATAAAATAAAATAAAAATATATATAATATATTTTTTAACTTTATATTTCTTTTACGAAGAAATATTATAGGTATATATTTCTGTTACAAAGAAATAATAAGTATTTATTGTACATAACTGAACTGCCTCAGTAACGGTATTTTGTATTTGTTTAAAGATAAATTGAAGATGTCCACTGACTTGGTATAATTATTTCCCTCCATTAGTATTCTGGGTAAAGAGGAATACATATGGTAGTTAGTTTCAGAATTTCTGCACTGAAATATATCCTGACTTCTAGTATTATGTAGTGGAATCCGGAAGCTTATCAATTCAAGCAATATAACGAAAGAATGATTTGTTTAAAAAATGTGGTTGGCAAATTCATAATAATGTTTATAATAAAACCACACACCACATTTATTGATCCAAATTAAATATATGTATATCAACAATTGACAAACCAACCATATATATTTTCAAAATGTATTATGTACTTATACTTATTATTTTTTGAATTATAAAATGGGGCCTCAGCATGGGTAAGCCACCCAATGAGGCCAATATTGTTGGATTGTGATGTAAAATGTGAAATATTTTACCAAAAAAAAAAAAATGGAACATTAAATTTGGAGTCTTGCATTCTGTACGTAGTATAAGTTAGTATTTCAAAGCTTGTGAAAATGTCATAGCGACGTGAACATTTTTAGTTTGCTTAAAAATTTAATTTCATAAAAAGCTATGCAAATTTCATGAACCCAGAATTCAATGTTTGAGAGATTTTTTTGCTTTAGAAACATACATAGGTCGGACCCAAGTGGTTCGCTACGTTTGGTGACTTAGCAGATGGGCTCAGGTTCATTGGGTGAAGTTAGTCCAGGTCTTGGAGGAGAATGGTCTGCCCACCAACAGCATTGCGGGCCGGATTGGGAGAAACCACAAATTTAAAAACAAATAAAATTCGTACAACATTTCCATCTAATAATAATATTCGCATACCTCTACGACTCTACGCATTTGGAGAAGAAACTGGGAATGTTTTTAATCATCCAACGATGATATTAGGATTTAAGGCACGTACAGCAGGTATCTACTTAAAAAAATACCAGCCCAAAGCGAAAATTCCCAAGCATCAGAGATACGTCTTGTAATTCGAGTTCGTCAGTGTGCCCAGCCATTTCTCTTTGGTTCTCTGCTATGAAATTTATTCAAAGGGAGGGTGTTCGAATTGGGAATTTAAAATAAATTCAATTTTTGCCGCAGAGTCAAGATCTAAGCTAAAGTCAAAATAGGAATCGAATAAGAGAAGAAAGTTTGAAGGCGGTCATATTAGGAATAGACGGATAAGTCTTATGGGAGAGAATTTACTTCGAACAGTTCAATGAAGTGCAGATTTAAAAGCATTCCTATATACTCGTATTATGTTCTCACGATAAAGCAGAACATGATAAAAATAACAGCGAAGAAAAAGAAACTGAACTATTTTTAGGCAACATGATTTTGATTTTGAATATGCATTTAATATTATAATTTTGTTTGAATTAATTCACTTACGGGGTAACGCCATTTTGTATTCATCGTTTTTATTTAACATTTCACAAACAATCAATCAATGCTGCCAATCATAGAAAAAAATATTATTGCCATATAAAACAAAATGAATGCATCATTGACAAGTTTTTACCTGTATTTATAACAGCAGACAATGGAAAGAAATGTATTAGAATAATAAATTACATATACCTGCTAGAAAAACCCTGCTTTGCCAAACAAATCATTCAAAACCTGTGTTTTTTTAAATTATGATGATATGCGCCTTTCGTAGTTTGAATTTCAACTCATATAGTACTAGTAATAATTCAAAATAGGTACTTTTTTGTTTTTATTTTGACGAGAATTTATTTTATAAGATTGGTTCTTCCGACAAATGTCACATTTGATTGTCTATAGTTAAAAAAAGTAATATTCCGTATTATCCGTGCATCAAACTTCAACAACACGAACGTTTCGTATTATCCGTGAGGTGGACGCTATGCCTAATTTACTAATCAAAGTAGTTATTCAAATAATAGAAATGTATTCAAACACGGTTGTCACTTGTTTGAAGTTTGTCACTGCACTGAATTTGTGTAAGTTTTTTTTGCCACAGGTTGTGGGTAGGAATAAGGAGGGATAACAGATCTGATTAATCACTGTCATATTTATAACTAGACATCGGATTATATGCATTTTCATATTTGCATATACAAATGCATATAACTCTCTCATTACGGCGTTAATGCATATTTTAGCCTTTTTTCCCAATCGTGCATATTAAGCGTTTGAAGACGCATCCATTAAACAGAATATCGCCCTCATCTCAACACATTTCCACAAGTTACCAGATACCATAGAGAAATTGGAAACAAAAAACCCTCCTCTATTTAAATCAATAGAAATACTGGAAACAATGATTGAACTCGCCAACGCTCTTCCCAATTCAAAATCAGAAAAGATTCGTGAAAAATTAGACGCTATTTTGTTTAAAAATCCGAGTCTTGAAGACATGAAGAACATTAATGCCTACATCAACGGCACAGCTCATACATACCCTGCATAAACAAGTATCTCCAGAAATGGCGCCAATTTTTTTAAATTTTGTCGGATGACGTCAGTTGACGTAGAGATGTCGTTTTCGGTGTTTCGGGTGACAAACATCAAAAATTTTTGCTCGAAAATTTGGAAAAATAATTAATTGTATATTGTCACAAAAACTATGCGTAATTTTAAGAATATTTCGCTAATTTTGTATCGTCTTTAATTAAAATACATAAAAATAAAAATGGTTTTTTGATTTTGCATTGTGCATATTTTAGGCATATCAAGAGTTTTTAGTGCATATTTCGGCCTTTTTTAATGCATATTTGCATGCATATTTTGGCACTTTGTTAGTGCATATAATCCGATGTCTATTTATAACAGTTCTTTTTTATGATTCTTCCATTTTATCATGTTAAGGTTGTTCCGGTTACCATATATTATTATATACAGATGGCTTTTGGGTTAATGGATCTTAAATTTTTCCCTTGTTGTGTCGATTCTTTTAATACGATATTCGGGTAACGTAAAGAATCGTTGATAGCTTCATTTTAAGGTTTTCTACACCTATCAAAAGCATACCAAGCAGTAATAAAGCCTAGCTATACAATAATCTTAAGGGGTCCACGAGTCGTAAATTTACAGCCCTATTAACGAGTGTCGAGAAATCTTGTGGAACCTTCTTAGTAAATGTTAACCCAATCAGTTGTGATTGATAGTTTTCACCGTTAGCTCATTTATTAACCTACATATTTAAAAAAAATAATATAAAAGAAAATATTAAACTAGCACAGAAAACTGAAAAGAAAAACCGTTTATTGGTTTTTAGGCAATTTCTTTAGTTTTAAATGCCTCCAAAAACATATTTAGAAATTCGTTTACTAGGATAGTTTCTTATCCATTTCAATACATGAGCCATTGACGGGATTAATGTTGTATCCAACAAAACTATAAATGTTGAGTTATTAGTCTTATATCCTTTCTCAACCACTCGGTCCCATTAGCTTGTTTAAATGATAATGTAACATTACTATATGTATGGCGTATGGGGCATATCTGAATTATTAAACACTTTTTTAAAACTCTCTTTTTGTTTATTATTTTTTAACATAACTGTCAAACACCTACCACTTTTCATGATTTTGTAGAAAAAAAAAACTTTAAAAATGTCACCGGAGACCGTAATTTCACTCACATTTTTTATTCCAAATAATAAGGAAGTTGAGTGAAAAATATTTTGACTTATAAAAAATATGATCATGTAGACCAAAAAATATCGATTCTAAATATATAAATATGTTTCCATATTGTTATTCTTAGAATTAATTAAACCTTCTTAAAAATCAATCAAAAAGCCACGCACTACAAACGCTTCATGAATGGTCGAAAGAATTCTGACGTCATCGGAACCTCAGTTTGTATGAAGAGCGGATCACCGAAATGTCTATGGTGCATCTCTTTCTTTTACACGAGAGATAGTTTGTGTATGATGAGTGAGGTGTATAGGCCAAACGTCGTTTACTTATGGGCCAAACGGTTTTGCATTCTATCCCCTAAAAGTCTTTTTAAGTTTAGTAACGGGTGGTTTGGTATATTTAATGGTTTAGTAAACAAAGTTTATGTAATAAAAAATCTGTTTAAAAAACGACATACCGTGTCAGAAATCGGATATATTCAAGGCCAGTCCGACTACCTACAAATCGTTGATTCTGACACGTTGATTTTATATTTAAAAGAGATAATACTGATCACATTAGTGCTGAAATTTGTGGAGTTAAAGCTTCCAAGTAAATACATTAAATTATTAATTGTGTTCATTTGTATGTTACAATAAATATAATACATTTTAACAGTATTAAATAATAATCATTACGTATTCTAACCCATCTGGCTTCTGATGTTTGGCCATAAACCTCACTAGTTTTGTGCAAGTATATTAAATTTATTGATTGCGCAGAAAAGTCTCACAGTGAACTACGCTGTAAACCGTTATCTTACTTTCGGTCTTTACTTTTTTGCGCGGCGGCCTGAATTGGCGGCTGGCACTTCAACTAACGGCAATCGGCCAGTGACGGCAATACCGTGTTGTTAAGAGTTTTGGCGCGAGAAACAAAAATTCTACCTTTAAATATTAATTTAACTATGAAATCTTGATCAATTTTCTTTTTTTAAAATAACATCAATTCTGATAGACGGTTAACATAGATAAAAAGAATTACTGGAATTCCTTATTGAAGAATTAAACAAAATCTCCATACAAAATGCAGAAGCGACGTGGTTTTCTCAGTTCAAATGACGTCACACCCACACCCCGCACAACCCGCTTCTTACCGCTCGGATTTTGCTCGTTTTGGCGGGCTTAATAAAATTCAAACTTTGAGAATTAATTTTACTATGAAAACGAACTTTAAAAAAAAAAAAAAAATACCAGTATTTAAGTTTGAATGCAAACATTGATAAAAAAAAAAAAAAATGGACTCAACTTCCTTATTTTAGGAATAACTGCTTAAGTACGCCCTAATAATACCCTACATATTTAGGTCACAATATTTTCACTGGGGATCCCTTTTTTGTGTATCTTCCACTCTGGAACGTGCCGCAAATAAACTACATATTATTTTAAATGAATTAATTGTGAAATAACACAAATTAGTCAAATAAAATTTATTTCCCCACGCCGGGATTCGATCCCGCGACCTTCGGAATTGCAAGTCAAGATTCTTTTACACGCAGACCACGCCGGTCGTCATTCTTATTGTGGAGTTCGCGCGGCATTTTTAAAAGTGGTACTCGTACAAGTCAAATTCTCCGCATTTTTTCAAGGGTAGGTCATTGGAGGTTATCCACCACTTATCCTATTACCATAAGTAACTAATGGTTACTCCTTCAAGGCTATCGCAAGATTCTAATTTTTCTTGTTAAACGAAGTTACATTTATTTATGTTGAACGAATCTAGACCTCCAGTGTCCCTGCATACGTTGTTAGTAAACAGTATGCAAGTGCTTAACAGGAAAAACAAAATGCAAAAATATAGGTTAGTAAGACAAAGATAAATTAAACAGGACAAAAGAAAAACTCATTCATGAGGCTCTCTGTCGGCATTGCATCTGTAAAAATCTGCAAGCACCTGTATAAAATAAAGAACATAAGTAATACAATAAATCTCAAATCGATTGGCTAGTACACCAACAAAAAATGTGAATGGCATTCGGCCTGACCATAAACTACACATAGCTTCCGTGTCCTGTCCTTCCGTGAAGACTAAAAGAAAATTCAGAGTTGGGTAGTCAGAGGCAGTACAAAGGATAGTCAAGGTCGCCTGATCAAGCCTCAAGCCTGCATATGTTATTGGGGGAGGCGCGGATAGATTTGAGAAGGATCTGCAAAATTAATAATGTAACTAAAGATGAAGAGAAGGTCACTTATTGTATAAAAGTGTATTTTACCTCCAACACTGGCTCCATACGCGACACCCACTGCGCAGAGGGAGTTGTTGGCAGTCGCCGCCACCTCTCCAGCACACCTGGTGCCGTGCCTGTTGGAGTCCACCATGTCATATCGAGGCGATGGGTCCTCGTCGTGGTTGTTCACGTCGTACGATGCTTGAGGATCCTGGAACAAAATAACCAATATTACTTCAAAGAACGAAGGTATCATAAATAAACAATAATCCTCAATTTTTTTTACTCGCATTCGATAGTTTAAGAAAGATGTTTCGGACGAAACAGAATAAACGTGAAGTAAATTAACAAAAAACTAACCCGTAAGAACAAAGTTTTTGAAGTAAAACTACGGTTGACTTGGGAATTAAACTGTTGAATGCGTGACAAGAGCGTTACGAAAAGTGTGATCGGGGGAGGCGAACGGAGGTTGAGAGGAAGATAAAAGTTAGTGAAGATAGAAAGAGAGAGAGTTACGTTTCATATATTACTGTAGAGCAAGAGTTTATATATTACTGTATTGTCTGTATCACACTGTAGGAGCAAGGGAGAGCGCATATTTTCTTTTTCTCTTCTTTTATAAGTTAGTGAAGTCTTACTTCATATGGTCTAAAGCACACTCTTTTTTTTTTACTAAAATACATCTATTTTCAAATATCTTTTAAAACTTAAAAACATATTGGTTTGACTAAGGATTGAACCTTCCTCCCTATGGACTAGAGTCAACAACGCTGACACCTAAGCCAAATCGCAATTGGAGAATTCCGACATTTATTTCATACATTATTAACTGCTGCAAATTTTAAACACAACGTCATCCAATTTCAGAAAAATGCGTGTGTGCTCGTGAGTGCCACTAAATGCATTGTTATCGACAAAGAGTCTATCTGCTGAGTTTCAGCTAGATCGGATGTCGGAAAGTGGGTGATTTCCACTCCATTCACCAATTAATTTCACAAGATCCATTCCAACACAAAATAAAAGATAAAAGTTAGTGAAGATAGAAAGAGAGAGAGTTACGTTTCATATATTACTGTAGAGCAAGAGTTCATATATTACTGTATTGTCTGTATCACACTGTAGGAGCAAGTGCGCGCGCATATTTTCTTTCTCTCTTCTTTTATAAGTTAGTGAAGTCTTACTTCGTATGGTCTAAAGCACACTCTTTTTTTTTTACTAAAATACATCTATTTTCAAATATCTTTTAAAACTTAAAAACATATTGGTTTGACTAAGGATTGAACCTTCCTCCCTATGGACTAGAGTCAACAACGCTGACACCTAAGCCAAATCGCAATTGGAGGATTCCGACATTTATTTCATACATTATTAACTGCTGCAAATTTTAAACACAACGTCATCCAATTTCAGAAAAATGCGTGTGTGCTCGTGAGTGCCACTAAATGCATTGTCATAGACAAAGAGTCTATCTGCTGAGTTTCAGCTAGATCGGATGTCGGAAAGTGGGTGATTTCCACTCCATTCACCAATTAATTTCACAAGATCCATTCCAACACAAAAGCGAAATTCAAATAGATGTATTTAAAAAAACAAAACACCTAATGTACCTACATATCGCAGGCCAATCGTAAAATCAGGCAGATCATGATGCGCATCAGGTACATCACAATCTGCCGCCATTTTATGGTACGGCAGATCATGATGTGACTAGGCGCATCATGATCTACCTAATTTTACGATCGGCCTACGACATACATATTTATATTTGTTTTATCCTATTACCGAATGAAAAGTATACCAATTAATTCCTTGGGTGGGCTGAAATGTAGACTTTTTTATTATTTAAATAAGAAGCCTTGAAAAATATGAGTTCATGAAAATAATAAATTTTTTTAACCAAAATAAACT
Organism: Limnephilus lunatus; assembly: GCA_917563855.2. NCBI lineage: Eukaryota > Metazoa > Arthropoda > Insecta > Trichoptera > Limnephilidae > Limnephilus > Limnephilus lunatus. The sequence goes on from OU830601.1 coordinate 61,183,789, forward strand.
TTATTTTAAGAATAAAAATATTTCCCTGAATTTTAATCGAATAACTTAACAGGTAAATTTGATGAAAATTTTAGATAGATATTCATTAGATTGTCAAATTCATTTAAAAAAAAACAGAAAACGAGTGCAGTTCACACGCGGTAGAAGTGAAATCTTCACCACACAATCTCAATGAATAGGAGCTTCGAAAAGTGAGCTCATAATCAAAGCGGCCAATGCGGTAAGGTTTAATCTCTCGCAGGATAAATTCTAAAAACTGTATCTGTTTGTCTCTTTTTAGTGTCGTTTCCGTTTCATCGAGTTTCAAATCACAACGGTGCTAAAGAAGTTTCACTTAAAAAATTTAATAAAAAATAAGGAATTTTACTATACGCCATAAATTGTTTACACAATAAGGTTAGCCCGGTTAGCGGAAGATCCACGGAAGGTATAAATAGATAGATACCATTTAAAATATAAAAAATTTATAAGTTACAATTTACGATAATTCATAAGTTAAAATTATAATGATCGACAAGGAAAGTTCAACACAATTATCTTGAAAATGTACGATAAAAAACATGTTAAGAAATCGGTTGGGAACTATGCTAATAATATATTATGGGTAGGTAACTTAGTTTGACAACTTTCTGTCGTGGTTTGGTTCTCTACTCGCAAAGCAAAACGTACAAGTAACTTTAAGCAATAATTCACAAGTTTACCGATACATTGTTTAATAATGTCAGTAAGTTTACATTAGGCAAGGAAAGAGGAGAAGTTTTTCAATACCAATCGTAGAGTTCCATTATCTCAGTTCCTACTTCCTACACTATCGATTTTCGATTTTAAAGTATCGCATGTAGAGAAAGAATGTGGTAGAAAGTAAGCAATAGCATTATAGTTACTAAAGTTCGGTTAGCAACAGTGCAGTTACTAATCAGTGTTGCCACGTCCCATAAATGTAAAAACCATGTTTCAGGGATAAAAAAAATATGTTTTCAGGGATAAAAAATTATGTAAAAAAACATATATTCCGTGAGCTTTTTATTGAGAAAATAATGGTACCTAAGTAAGGAATCTGAAATGTTTTGTTAAAAACAATCATTAAATAATTTTTATTTGAAAAAAATTAAAAAAAAAACACCGTACAAATAAAATAATTATCTAATTCAATTTGTAGTACTAATCTACTTACTTTTTTTCTTTAATCTGTAAAAAAATAACGGTTTTCAAGTCTATAAGACGAGGAAGGAAATTCTCACACAATTCCAATAATATTTCTTCTACAATTTACCTTAGTTAGTGTAGGAGTGTAGGTACCTAATTAAAGGTACCCGCATGTTATATGTATATTCTTATATTTTTATTAATATATTGATTGAAAAATTGGTTAAATAGGTTACGTTAGTTTAGGGTTATGGCTTATTTTAAAATTATTTTTCTCAAAGCTTTTAATAACTTTTCAAAGAGGTGTTGAGTTGACTTGATTCTGAAGTGGCATGGAACTACCTAATTCATATATTTACCAATTTATTCATCTACAGTATTATCTCCATGCTAAATGCTTTCATAAATGAGAAAGAAGTATAAATTCTTCTACCAAATAAAGTCTGCCGAATCAAAATCTGTAAAACAAATTCCCTCCCTTAACCTACTGCTACACCCTTCAATAAAGAAAAAGACACAGATCCGAAGAAGTTGGAAGTTGAGTTAAAGAGAAAATAAGGGTGATAATAATTTAGTTCAAAGGCGTTGACACACAGTGCTGTCTCGAAACTACTGACGTACGATAAACTTATACAAAGCGAAACATACTTATGACAAAATTTTGTTCAAGTATCATTTAATTGTTAAAGTCTTACATTTTCGAAGACGGTAAAATTATATACAAGTAATATTTATATAACTCATCCTCAAATTTAAAGACGTACAATAAAAACTTACTGCAAAACTTCGTCAAAATTTTATTCAACTGATAAACGATAATGTACTCGTATGTGAAAACCTTATTAATTAAAAACTGGCAAAAAATTGTTCATGAAAAGATATACATATACTTACATTACTTATTACTTATCCAGCAAAAAATGGTAGTTTATCTGTCGTATGTAGGTATTTTTTTAATAAAAATTTCTGAATTTTTCCAATGTATTTTAAATGTTCTATATATTTCTTATTTTTGAAGATGTTATAAAAACAAATACCATTATAGAAACTAGATAAAATGTCTATTAGATTTATGTATTAGAAATATACTTCAGCTTTTAAAAATTACCATATTTGAAGCTGCAAACATGAAAAAAAGCTTACCACAAACATTTTTTTATCAAAATTTAGAGAAATTAAAAAATACATAAAAATCATAAAAAACATTCCTTTTCTAATATAATGAATTTGGAAAAAAATTGTAACTTAAATTTTTTCTTTTTCATACAATTCAAAATTATAACAAATATTCCCCGAGAGTAACTAAAAAAAAACCTGACATTTTGGATTCATTTTTGCACAATTTAAGCGTTGATGGCACAATCCATTAAATAACATTACTTTTTGGAAGTTTTATTGAACTCAAGGGGATAAAAAATAATTTATCCGAAATAACCTAATTTTTATGGTAACAAAATTAAATTGACAACATGACTTTTACTTTTAATATTTTATATTTAAATCTTTTTAGGTAACTTTTAGAGATATCTTATATTTCAAAATTTTACCTTTTATTGTTTTATTTCTCGCTTTAATTTTTAATTTTTACTTTTTACCTAATAATTTATGGTTTGTACTTTATATTTTATACTTTACACTTTATAATTTAATTTTATACATTTAACATTTTATTCACTGCTAATTACCTAACTTTTTACCTTTTTCCTTAAATTTCATTTACATTCTTCATGTTGTTGTACTATTTAAAAATATGTCAATTATGTTAATGGAACGTGTTGTGCCGTATATATGTAAATAAATAAATAAATAACAAATGACATTATTAAAGCACTAAAACCGACCAAAATAACACATTGAATATTCGACTGTATCAATAAAAACTTGTTGATTGACCACCATGATATGATTATCGTGATTTATTTATGGGTCATTATGCCGTGTTGCGCTATATTATTCTTTAGCTATAGTTTCGGATAGAATTACAGTGTCCATCATCAGGGTAGATGTGTAATTGAATATTGTGGTGAAGTGAGTGCATACGTCCGTAGATGCGATACCGTATTACCGCCCTATAAGAGCTGGTATTAAAGTATAATTTAAAATGGTTTTCTGCATTTAGTTTTGATGTAGCAATAAAAAAATCAAGAACTATTGAGGATATCTCCGTAGATGCGATACCGTGTTGCAGCCCTCTTAAAGCTGGTATTATAGTATAATTTAAAAAGGTTTTCTGGGTTTAGTTCTGATTTAGCAGTCAATTACCGGATATCAATAATTATTAATCTTAATCCGTCGCGTCGTCTTTATTAATATTAATTGAATTTTTGAGCCTGTATAATTAGGCATGCTTTATGTATTTTGCGCCTTCCTAGGGCTTTAGGAACAAATCCAGGGTAATGGTTGGTTTTAATTAAATTATCGGCGATTGCAGATTTGTAAGTAGGTAATGGAAGATAGTTTGGTTCTACTCTTTGAAGTTTCCGTAGAAAACAACAACCATATATGTCAATTCAAAGAAAAAATAGTTTTTATCGGGTCGAAAGTCACTTAATGCGAAAGAATAACAAGAGAAAACGCATAAGGCATATTACTTTTATAAAAGTTTTATTAAACTCGCGCGGCGAAAGTCAATTAAAAAATAATGCATCAGAAATAACCTATTAATTTATGTTAACAAAATTAAATTAACAACATGGTTTTATTAAGAGTAACCCTCACTCAATAATAATGGAAAATATAGAGGATTATTTTTTCTCTCGTGGATAAATTTTTGTTGCAATATTCACAACACGAAAGCACAACTTTGTTCAGAGGATGAACATAAATAAACAATGGCATTGTGTGCATTTAAAAACACTGGTCTCAATTTAAAAAAAAAGTGAATTTTGATTTAACAAAATGAATAGACATGGAATATTGTTTATGTGCAAAATTTAAAATATTTTTCATGAATACCAATAAGAATACAAATGTTAAATAATGTTTTTTTTTGTGGGTACCGAATATAATTCTCTATTGCTCTCAACTGCAACGAGTCAGTGGGATCATGGCATTGCCAATTAGGGCATGTAGTGAAGCTGAAGGGAGTGGGGAGGGAAAGGTGAAGAGAGGATGAAGGTTGGTGAATACCTGACTATTCAGATCTGGTCAATAATCACGGCTATTATCATTGAAGCCACGCTTAGAGTTTCTATCACTCTGAAATGTGCCGAAAATACATTTTTTTTCGGTCGTCGGTGCATGGGTGCATGATTTGAAATAGTATTCCTGCGTAAAGCGTAAAAATATTCAAGTTCAAAGCTTTATTTAAAAATTTGAAAATATCATATTAGATAAGCGATACTTCATATTATAGATACCGACTTCTTCTACCATTCACAGTTGCGTCGTATATTCTTCTTACACTACTTTCTTCGTTCATTCGCTCTACATGCCCAAACCATCTGAGGATCCCTTTCTTAAACTTACTCATTATACTTACTCATTATGCTTACAGTCTTACATTCTTTGCGGATATCCACATTTCTCATATGATCATACATTGTTTTATCACACATACGCCTCAGGGATCTCATTTCAAAAGCATTCAGTTTACTTTCATCCTTTCTCTGCCAGTTCCATGCCTCACTGCCATACATCAGGGTAGGTATCAGGACTCCATTGTGGATGCGAGCTTCGCTTCTTTTGAAAGTTTTTTTATTAGCGCCAAAGGCGCATTGAGTCCTCCATTAACAGGAGTTACCGGCATTCACCCTTCTTTTGATATATTTATCAGCCTTCCCATCTCTCGTAAACATACTACCCAGGTACAAAAACTAATAATAATCTCATAAATTATTAAGGGTTGAAATTACAATTGTTACTTTGTAGATTCGTTAAGATACTTTACACCTAAAGTGAATGCATCAACCACAACGTATTTATTTGTTCATACTATACTACCTTTAAAAACTTCTTGCACAGTTCGAGTTGTTGTTCAAAATGGGGCAAATAGAAGCACGTAAAGGGAATTTTAGTGCCGCCTGATGTGCTTAGCGTGTTGCGTCATTTGTGAACCACGTGAAAAGGCTCCTCATAAATACTACTCCGGTATAAATGCCGTCGAGAAAAGGTGAATAAGAATTATTTCAGACGTCGGAATAAGTTTAAACGATAAAATTCTTACCCGCATGCTTGTAACGTAAGACACAGAAAAAAATAAGAAGAAATAACGTAAATGAACGAAAGCTGAAGGAAAATTTTCACCACAAACGTTTGGAAAAATTGTATTTATTCAAAGGAAATTTTAAAAGCGTCTTAAATATGAATACTTAGATTGATAAAAAAGGCCAAATGATTCTAAATTGTGAAAATTGCAAAACATTTTAGTAGAAGATTGTCCATTGTCAACTCCACCAGTTTCTCGAAAGCACATCTGTGCTGAATCAAGAATCGTTATGAAATATGTACGGCTTTTTTTCAGAGAATTAGGGTTCATCACTTTACACTTCGATACGTTATTTCCGTAATGAGCTAGATAACTTTGAAATTTCAAATGAGCTAAAAAAATAGAGAAACCTCTTGATTATTTTTTTTTTTTAATTAGAATACACTCAGTTGAAATCTCAAGTAAAATAAACAAAAATATTTCCTCACTGATGTTCGTAATATAAACTGATCCCAAGAGGAAATTCAGAAATGGAAACATTTCAGAAATATGTTCCCACTTCGTGGGTAAGTACACGGTACCGCAGTATCCCTGTTTTCCAGAGTGTAGTTGTCCTTTATTAAGTATTTACTCTTTTCTACGTGAATTATCTATAAGACGATCGTCTCCACTCCCTTCTATTTTTTAATACATGGTACTGTCAATACGTAACTCTGCAGTCCTGCTATGTATCAATAAATAACTAAGTAACCCACCACCATTATTAAACCACAATACCCATAATAAACGCATATCCTAGTATCCACAGTAAACCCACATCCGAGTATTCACAATACACAACAAACACATTTACGAGCATCCCAGTATACAAAATAAAACATAGTTCAGCATCTCAATATCCATAATAAGCACACATCCCACCACCCCAGTATTCACAATAAATATGTATCCCAGCATATCAGTATCGCAGTGTCCACAATAAACAATTAAAGCAAAAACATATCCCAGAATCCACAATATTCACATCAAGAAAGTATCCAACCACAATAACACATATTATCCGCAATAAGCTCATATCCCACCATCCCTGCATCCCAGTATCTACAATAAACGCATATCCCAGCATATCAGTTTCCAAGTATCTACAATAAACTATAAAAGCATATCCCAGCATCAACAATATATACCAACCAATAACATATATATCCCAATGTCCACAGTAAATACATATACCATCATCCCCGTATACCAGCATCCTAGCATCTACATACAATAAAAACACATTCCAACATCCCCGCATCCAGTATCCCAGTATCCCGATCTCGTATATAATTCTTAGATAGATATAACACGTCAACACGAATGAAAAGACCCTTGGTTCTTTGGTTCCAGAGTCTCGAGTCCTACCTACGTCCTCACGTTGCAAAAGCCTTTGACCGAAGGTAAAGTGCTCAATGGATTTCGTTTGTGGAAGACGATTGTGGACGTTGGCAGTAGGAACTAGGAACTAATACTGAGAACCCATTGAACATCAAGACAGAGTGAGTGTTATTGGCTTTTCTTTGATAGATATTGCAGGATATGTTTAAATCGAAGTACATTTACAGGGTATTAAGGAACCTACTAGACGTATCGTTAATGCAACCGTAATATTCGTATATCGTAAGCTCTATTATCTTTGATCGTAAGCCACAAAATGCAAAAAATTTTAAGGGGAGCGAAAAAACAGCAGAACTTCACAAATAATAAACACACATATTGTGGCTTCCGATATATAACCTTAGACAATATTAAGTAAAATCTAAAGAACGCGTTGTTATAAAGTGTCGCATAGAACATAATATCGCTTACGACGTATTGCTATAGGCGTCAAACGATTTTTCTAGCTTATAATATATTGCCAGACGATGAGTTACCTGGAATCATAAACTGGAAAAATAATTTTAAAAAGCGTTAGAATTGCGGCCCGGAAAGCCCAAGGTCCTGGATTTGAGTCCCAAATGTGCCCATATCTTTTTCTGATTTTTCTGTTTTCAGATTTTAGATTGAGTTTCGCTAGTACTGTCTTCATTTAATAAAATAAAAAAAATCATTTTTGCATTTGTGGTGGCTTATGACAAAAAATCAAACGAATTCCGAATTTCGTCACTGGCCACTCAGCCGAGTAACCGCTTATCCCCTTACTCCGCTCTAAAGCCAAGTCCAATACCGAGGGATTTTTTAAAGGTTTTTAGTTGAAAAAAAAATCATCAAAAATGTCACCGGAGACCAAATTTGTTTAAACACCAGATGCCAGGAATCATTGGTTAAAGTAAAGTACATTCATTTCCATCCTGTATACAAATAAATTCATGTACATATTATGTAGTAGTTGTTCATTATCAATTTGCGAGTCTTTCTGCTACAAAGTATGTTTGATTTATAACCACGACGTAACATCATACTTACATACAAGTTTTTTGCAATTAACCAATTCACTTTCATCATTTATTTTACAGAAAAAAAAAATAATTCATTACGCATCATCATTGCTTATTACTTTGGGTTTAAGATTTACCAAAATCAAAACACTTATACTCTATTTACATGGGCAAAACTTTAAATTCTTTTAGTTGAAGACAAACATTATTTCTAAAACTTTGCAATGGTAATATTAGATATAAGTAATTCTCACTTTAGGACCGGATTACAAATATTAAAAGGAAACAACTTAGAACCAATAATAACAGGTTGGATGTCCATCCAAATACTTTATAAGTTATTTGCTATTTAATAAAAATGTCCGGATTTGTGGAAAAAACTATAAACATAATGACAAATTAACACAGTAAGCACCATGAGCTAGTCTTGAAAGGAGATTTTCAATTAAAGATTCTGAACGAATGCATTCATATTAGAATAAGTTAACAATAATAATCTAAACGAAAATTTGAAAGAGAACAAGACACAAAAAAAAAACAGAAAACGACAATGGTCGCAACTGGGAATCAAATCCAGACCTCTCCGTCTAACCGGATTTTTAAAAATTGAATATTCATTTAGACTTTTAAAAAAACCAAACCCAGACCTCTCCGTCTAACCGGGACGAGCGCGTTAACCAATTTCTTCTGTCAAACCGTCATATTTGTCAATCTCATATTTTCAAATTTTAGAATTACATTATTATCAACTAATTATTTTTCTCCATATTACAGGCAACTTCCCTTTTTATTGGAAACAATCATTCTAAGAATTGGTTTGTAACCTGGATAGCGTCTCAAATAGATATATCCGAATTTATTTATATGTAACAATTGACTTTTTATAAAAGTCTAAATGAATATTCAATTTTTTTAAATCCGGTTAGACGGAGAGGTCTGGATTCGAGTCCCAGTTGCGACCATTGTCTTTTTCTGTTTTTCTGTGTCTTGTTCTCTTTCATATTTTCGTTTATATTATTATTGTTAACTTATTCTAATATGATATATTTCACTGATTGGAATAACATTCAAAAAAGTATAAAAAGAAAGTTTTTCTTATGAAAATTAAATGCATTCAATTTGGATGCAATATTGATTTTCATGATTACCTCATATTGATGCCACAATTAGCGAATGAAAACAATAAAAATAAATTACTTGAGTAGTACGTAAAATAAACATAAATTAAACAGGAGTTCTACAAAATAAAAACAAAAATTACGATAAATACCTATCTAAAATAACAATTGCTTTCTTTAACGATTCTTTGTTCAAGTTTGAATGGAGTGGAGAGAACTAGAGACTAACAAGTAGAATACCTCACCTGTTCAAACTTACAGCCTCTCGGAGGAGGCGATATCTCCTATTATTATAATCCAACCTGTACCTGTATCTCCCCCTACTTCAGTTTCCCGTTGTCTTAGTTTGGTTCAGAATACGTGACTCGGGGACCAGGGATATGTCACTTGCGGCGGGACCAAAACTTTATTTAACTCCGTCAGAGTTTGCCTGAAGTGAGAATTTTCATACACCCAAGCCAGAGGGCGATTTAGTCCCGTCCCGGGCAGAATGGACATAAACCACCGGCAGATTCAATTTTGTCCCACTAAGAATACAAAGCCAAAAACTTGTTAATAGGGTAGTCAGAGTAGCACAGTGTTTTGGGCTTAGTAGGGAGCTAATGACGCCTGTTTGACGCCATTAAATTTAATGCTCCTTCAATGGATTTGAAGCAGGAAAATACAGAGATCTTGAGCGAAATTCTTAATTGCAGATTAAAAATAACAACATCCCTAAGCATGGTTAATAAATGCTAAGAGGTAATTTGTAGCAATATCGATAAAAAACTTAAACAAATAAGAACAAGCGAAAGATCATTAAAATTGTAAATTATGTTATTTTTTATTCGCATATTTGTCTAGGGAATGATAGCAAAGAAATTGGGTTCCATGACAACTCAGAATCACGCAATTTCAACACCTCTTTAAAAAGTCATTAAAAGTTGTGAAAAATAATGACAATAGCGCATAACCTAACCTAACGTCTTTTAACCATTTTTTTTCATCACATCAAAGAAGGTGTTGAAGTTGCATGATTCTGAGATGACCGGTCACTGAAAATTGACAACGTTGATCATCTTCAGCGTATTGCACATTAGTACTTGGCAAGAAAAATAGTTTCCAAGTGTTATTTCATCGTGGGAGTGCGAATTTCGTAACGCCAATGTAAATACGACGTTTTCTTAAAAAAACAATACTTTTAAAAACAAGAAATATTATATGTTTATGTGTACTGAAACATAACATATGCTCAGTCGTCAATTTTCATCTATTTCTAGTAAATTAATAAAGTAAGTCTCCAAATGTATGCTAAAACGAAACAAAGTTATCAAATATAATGCTCCCCCAAAGTTAACAAGAAATTTAAGCGAAATATCACAATTAAATGCTGCCTAATGAAAACAGAGTCAATATGACATAAATAATCTCGTAACTTTACAACTCACTTAAGAGAAACTTCCCCATTTAAGTTTAGGCGTCCCTCAACCATCGTCTCCAAATTCGAGATCAGAATGTAAATCTAATGACGAAGCTAAAAGTTTAATATTGCTGAGAGAGCTTTTGGTGTTACTTGGCTCGGAAAGTGTTTCAAGTTTGTTCGCCGGAGGCGTTTGCAGCATTTACTGCAACGAAATGAGCGGCTTCTACCGGTATTTTAATGCAGGTAGATATCTTAAAGCCCCCAAATTTTAATTAAAACAGTTGGAATACAGGAGATGAAAATGAATAAGTAAGTTGCGGTATTGTTTGGAAATTCTGCATAAGTGGTCAAGCTATATTGCGTGCATAATTCAAACGTTGCGTTGGTTGGGTGAATTTAAGTCTTCCTAAACAACTGATAAAGAGTCAAATTAAGCGATTTATAGATTAAGGGGATATTTCGCCATCCTTTCGTTAACTATCTCTTATAAAAAAAATTCTCGCAATAGGTAACAAAAAATCTACTAACTTATCCGATATATTATTATGGCTTCTTAAATAATCACAAATTGACTTTGTGATATAATTTTAATTAAATGAAAATAAATATCTTTGAAGAGCCAAGAAAAGGCAAAGCGATCCAAGAAGGAGGGATAAGTGGCAAGAAGAGCCAAAAAGACACGTTAAGAAGTAAGAAGGGAAAATAAGAGACAAGAAGAAACCAAAAGATCCAAAAAGAAGCAAGACGAGACAAGAGACAAGACGAGTCAGTAAGAGACGAGAAGATCCAAGAAAATGCAAGAACAGTCAAGAAAAACTAGAAATAAAAAGTGAAGATCCAAGAAGAGTCGTAAAGAGGCAAGCAGAAAAAGGCATAAAGAAAGGAAAAAGAATCACAACGTTCAATCCATTCCTTTATTCCTGACCATCCTAAATTCCAATACTGGCGTATTAAGTTGCATGTACACCTGTCGATTAAACTCCAACCTCAATTTCATCCTCAGAGCACATGTCCAAGTCCTAACAAATCACAAATCCCTGGTGTACCGGTCTCACCGGGACAGGAGTGCTCCTGGCTCAGGGGAACAAACGTATTGTATCGTATCATATTGTATTCACCACTATATAATTAAAATAATAATTTAAATGATGTATGGAAAAAAAAATGTTGAAGATAATATTGTTCATTCTAAAATTTTAAATATGAGTTTGACAGTAGTAGGTGGCAATGGCGGAATTGATAAACGCGCATGTCCCGGTTAAAGGAGAGGTTCTGGGTTCGGGTCCCAGTTGCGACCATTATCTTTTTGTGTTTTTCTGTGTCTTCTTTTCTTTCATATTTTCGTTTAGATTATTTATTATTCTTATCTTCTTCTTCAATAATAATGTATATTCATATTTGATAAATTGGTGGTGAACACAAAGACATTTATTTTCATTTAATTTATTATTATAGGCACTATTCAATGATACCATTTTGTGAATCGATTTAATGTAAACTCCGGTCAATAATGTCAATTTTGACTGTTGGCAAACTAAAGTTTTCAGACCGTTTCATTCATAATAAAATCACATCGCACTCCTGCAAACTTCAACAAAGAATAATTCATCTCTGTTGAACTGAGTTTTGAAACGCGATACAGAATGGCTTGTATAATATTTAATCCAGTTTTCTCACCAAGTTTTGACTGAGTCCAACCTGTTACAATGAGCGGTCACAATTAAAAGTTTGTATCGTGGCAACTTCCGTTTACGGTTAGCGAAGTGGGGTTCTGTTATCTTCTTATTCTTTTATACAACTAAATTATTACTTGCAATACAATATTTTTTTATTTGAAATCATTACCTTAAAAAGAACTACATAACTAATCGGTACCGCGCGTTTTCTTTCCTTGACAAAATATTCCCGACAAAATATCCCGACACAATATCAAGGACAAAATATCATACTAATAAAACATCCCCGACAACGAAGGAAGGAGACAGAGCAAGGAACTTTCAGTTTCGATTTAAATTTTAAAATTGGCGCAAAAAAAAAATATTTGGCGCCGGCGATTTGTTTAGTTAGGTTAGGTTTAAATTTTAAATTTGGCGCCGAAAAGTTTTGTTGGGTTAGATTATGTTAATATTTCTATTTTTGAAACTGATAATTCGTGGTGGAAGTCCATTATAATAGATTATAATAAAACAAATAAAAAACTTTATTCCACTTAATTTTATTTGACCGTAACCGGTTTCAGCTCGTCAGAGCCATCTTCAGACTGGTGGACATCTTCGGACCAGTCTGAAGATGGCTCTGACGAGCTGAAACTGGTTACGGTCAAATAAAATTAAGTGGAATAAAGTTTTTTATTTTTTTTATTATAATCTATTAGATTATGTTAGGTTGTGTGAGAAAGGTACTCAGGATGCAAGAGACGGAAGATGAACGAGTATAAAAGAAGATGTTCGCCCTTGCTCTGTCTCCTTTATCACCGACAGCGCCGAAAGCTAGGATTAGCTGTAGAACTCATTATTGTGCAATTATAATTAATACTCGACACGCGCATTATTATTTATAAACTATTCCCTGATCACGTAAAGATCCCATTGGTAATTAACAGTTTTAACAGTTTAACAGTGGCGCAGCCAATACGGAATTAAATATAACGATTGCGAGAATCGACGCGCAAAAATTGCACGCTAAGCACGCGAGTTCAATACGTGTTGTAACATTATTTTCGGGTCGGTAAAAAAGGCCGGACCGAAATTAAAAATCTTCACTGGAAGGAGTAAAGAAGAAGGGGAACGCTGGAGCCAGCCTAACTTCTCGGAAGGGGGAAGATTGCACGGGAGGGTCCAGGACTTCAAGAGCGGCAGCTGGGTGTCCAGGTCACTAGACGGGTCTGGAAGGAGCCATCGTCATCAAGGATCAAGAAGCGGTTTCCTGAGAGGGTCAACGGAGCAGTACAGATTGAGGAGGAATATCGTAGGGGAGTGTTTTTCTTTTTTTTTTTTTCTTTTCTCGTCTCTTGTTGTATCATCTGGGTAGAGGAAACATGGAGTCAGGAGGATTGGGGTCCTTCAGTTTGCGTGACGGTAACTGGGAGAATTTCAAGGTCCGCCTCGAACAGTATCTCCTTGTGAATGATGACAAATACGCATCAGATGTGAAAAAAAGGGCTATTTTTCTTAATGCCTTGCAGGATGACTGTTTCTCACTTTTGGTAAATTTGTGTATTCCTAAAAAAGTAACCGATGTTAAATTAGAAGATTTAATTTCTAAACTCAATGAGTATTGTAGCATGACGAAATGTTTTTTTGAGGAGAGGTCACAGTTTTACACAGCTAAACAGAGGAATGATGAGACAATTCGTGATTTCGCAGTTAGGTTAAAGGCACTTTCAGTTAATTGTAAATTCGGGAATAATTTGTCGGAGAAATTAAGAGATTTCTTTGTGCTAGGATGTAAGCCCGGGAAAGTCAGGGAAAAATTATTTCTTGAAAGTGAATCGTATACTTTCGAAAAGTGTGTTCAAGTAGCAGAGTGCATCGAACTCGTAGCTTCAACGCAAGCCCAAGGTCGGGAGTTTAACTCTGTTTTAGCAAATAACAGTGTCAGCAGTGGTCGTGTTTCACCTAGTTCATATGAAAAGAAAAGAGTAAGCAATAGATTCAACCGGATGAGTAGTCCACATAAGTCGCGATCGCCGTCGCTAAAGAAGAGAGAGGAAGGAAGGAAGGAAGGAAGAGGAGAAATTATACTAAATTTTAAGTTACTTGAATAATGTATATTATTTTTATTTTTTTTTTATTTATTTAATATAGATATATAAGTGTACAAAGGTGTTACATAAATTACATATCGGTACAGAAATTATTTAAAATTGCAATCTCATCAAAGAAGAAGCTAGTTCTTGTGCTTGATGAGCGAGTTACACTAATTATAACAGAAATAGAATAACATTATGCAAAAGGTAAGTATATAATACGAACAATTGAGCCTTCTGGATCATCAATATGTGTAGGTGTACATACATAGGATACGGTACGAAATTCGAAAAATCTAAATAAAATAGAGATGAATATAATTTATAATAAATGGAAAGAAAGAGAAAAACAGGTAATTATTTAGTTTTAATTATTCCTGATGAAGTGTAGCTTCAGTTTGAGTTTCAGTTTATTGATGTCTTTGGTTTTTTTTATTTCAATTGGAAGGTTGTTGAAATACTTTATTCCTAAGTAGATATAATTGTTTTGCATTAGTTTGGTATTAAATTTTGGTATTTTGATGTTGTCTTGATATCTTATTGATTGGTAGGTTTCAAATTTTTTGATGATATTATCTTTGTAAATTTGGATAATTGCATTTTTTTTGAAGATATTCTCTACTCGAGGCACCGTAAAATCTGCGAAAAGCGTTTCTGTTGGATATGTAGAGGGTTTCTTTAGGATTACTTTAATGATTAGCTTCTGGATCACTTTGATCGGGCTTAGAATATTGTTGTAAGACCCCCCCCATCCAATAATTCCATATTGAATTAATGACTGGATTAGCGCATAGTATACTCTTTTTAGATTGTTGAGTTTTAAAATATTTCTTAATCTTATGAATATATATATACACTTTCTGATACGCTAAACCAATTCACAGATATGGCTCTTCCACTTCATATGTTGTTCTATTATCACTCCGAGATATTTAGTTTCTGATACTGATTTCAACGTTGAACAGTCTTGAATACATGTGATTTTATTACATTTGTTATTGTGGATAATTATTTTAGTGTTGGGGAGTGTTTTTAGTTTGTTAATTGAGAAGTGTATGTAGTATGTTTTGTTAGTGTTCAATGAGAGAAGATTTGTATCAAACCAATGTTTTAAGGTATTCATGCTATTATTTGCTTGCTCTTTTACTATATCCCAGTCGATCCCATTCACTATGATAGCTGTGTCGTCGGCATATGATATTATGTCTGCGTTAATTGGTAGTTTGAAAATGTCGTTGACATAAATTATAAATAGTAGGGGGCCTAGGACTGTGCCTTGAGGTATCCCGAAATTACTTGTTAGTGGTAGACTTAGAAAGTTGTTTATCTTGACTACTTGGTGTCGTTCAAATAAATAGCTTTTTATCCATTTTAGAGCTTTATCGTTTATCCCAATACAGTTTAATTTTTTAATAAGTTTATCATGAGAAATACTGTCGAAAGCTTTTTTAAGATCTATGAAGATTCCGAGGCATTTCAAAGATTTGTCTAATGTGTTCTGGATAATGTTCGATAGTTTGGCAATCGCATCTTGGGTACTTCTATTTTTCA
Organism: Limnephilus lunatus; assembly: GCA_917563855.2. NCBI lineage: Eukaryota > Metazoa > Arthropoda > Insecta > Trichoptera > Limnephilidae > Limnephilus > Limnephilus lunatus. The sequence continues at coordinate 61,199,321 of OU830601.1, forward strand.
TAAATCCATATTGGTTGTCGTGTATTATGTTATTTTTGTTAATAAATTCAGTCAATCTTATTTTGATAATTTTTTCAAAGATTTTAGCAATGTTTGAAATCAGCGATATTGGACGATAATTTGTCACTTCTTCTGGGTTGCCAGATTTATGAATTGGAGTGATGATGGTTTGTTTATATATCGTTGGGAATATTCCGCTTTGAAGACTAGTGTTGATTAAATGTGTTAATGGTTTTGAAATATGTTTTTTGATATTTTTCAGTGTTTCGACAGTAACCCCATCGAAACCTGGTGCTGATCTTCCCTTCATGCTTGAAATGATTTGTTCGATTTCCTGTGCTGAAGTGAGAGGAAACATGTTAATTTTGTTTAACATATTGGCGTTAATGTTCTGTTCGTCATTAGACGGTATTTTTTTAATTTGATTTGCAAGGTTTTTGCCTACATTTGCAAAAAAGTTGTTAAATATGTTAGCGGCAGCCGATGGATTTTCTTTGCATCGTATTTTGATATTGTTATGTGTAATACTATGTATTTCATTTTTTTTGTGTTTTTTCTTGTCTATGATTTCATTTATAATATTCCAGACTTTTTTTGCATCATTCTCCGTTGCTTCTAGTTTTTGCCGAAAATAATTATCTTTTGTGGTTTTTATTAAATACGTAAGTTTGTTTTTGTATGCTTTTAGGTATTTTTTTAAAGTTTCGTTTGTAGGTTGTCGGATTATTTTTTTGTATATTGTTTCTTTGTGTCTGATTGATACAATTAATCCAAAAGTTATCCATGGTTTAACCGGTTTAAATTTTGATGATTGTTTTCTGGAATCAATAGAATATGCAGTACTTACGTGCATTGATAATTTTTCTTCAAATAGTTCGAAGCATTTGTTCGTATCATTACAATTAAAAATATCGAGCCATTTCTCTTTATCTAGATTATGTACTAAGGCATTTATGTTGAGCATTTTGCGTTGGCTGTTTTCATTCTCCGGAGTTTGGGTTGGTAATGGTGAATATTTGTTTTCGTAATTGTAGGTAAAAATGCACCCGAAATGATCTGTGATTGTCGTTTGTATAACTGCAGATACTATGTTTTGTATGTCTTGAATATTTGTGAAAACATGATCTATGCACGAAGGTCGTTGACCTGGAATCATTCTCGTAAATGAGTTAATACACGATATATAATTTAATTCTGCCATCATATTAAGATAATTATCTTTATCATTTGACGAATAATCATTTGCAATATTGAGGTTAATGTCTCCGACAACAATGGTTTTCTTATTTCTGTTCGCAAGAAGAATGCGTTTTAGATCATCTACATATATTGGTAATATTGAGGCGTGAGTTCTATATATAGCGAATATGCTAAATGTATACTTTTGGTAACTGATTTCCATATTTAGGATGTTTACATTGTGCATTTGGATTTCTCTGTTAAAAGTCACAACATATTTATTTGAAATAAATATTGCGATTCCGCTGTTCTTATTAATTCGGGTATTTGTTGCATAGTATGTATAACCCGGAATATTATAGTTTATATCGCTCGATGAGTGCGTCTCTGTTAATATTATGCAGTCCAGTCTATTAAGTGATTTTATTGTTACCAGGATTTCGTCTAAATGTCGTTCGATGCTTCTTACATTCATATGAAATATGATTAAGCTAACTTCGGGATTCATCGCTAAAATGTTATTTGTATCGTTCACTGATGTATAAATTCTTTCGTCTATTGACATGGTTTTATCTATAGCATTTATAACGAAATCATCCATTTCGAAGAAATAATAATAATGAATGCATTAGTGGCCATGAATACACTTGTTTAATGCACTGATGGGATAGGATTTTTTGGAGGGCGGATTTGTTGAAAGCCTTTGTGTTTTTTTTTATCATTAATAAAAGTTGTGTTGTTTCATTCATAATCTATTCTTTCTTTGGCAATTTGAAGCATTTTATGCCTGTAGGTGCAATTGATGTTATCAGCACGGTGGTCTTCCAAGATGTTCGCCCTGAATTTTTTATTGTTGCTGGAACAGTTGAAGCAGGTTGGTTTGTTGTTTCTCTCTGTGCATTTTTCTAGGGTATGGTCTTGTGCACAGTGGGGGCAGGTAGGTGGCTGTGTTCTGTTTAGGCATCTTAGGGCAGTGTGTCCATATTTCAAGCAGTGGTAACACTGCGTCAGGGGGCTAACGTCGTCAATTGGGACTCTTTGGTATTTTATATTTATTTTTTCAAAGTTAAGAAGGATTTTCCTTATGGCTCCTGATGTTTGTATTAAGTAGTGTGAAACGTCTTGTAAGTACGTCTTTTGTTGGTCAAATTTTTTGAGTTTGATTTCTTTTATGAGTTTAAAATCATCTTTACAGTAATTTTGTAAACCCTCATTTTGCTGGGTTATGCCTAAAACAATTTCTTCCTCTGTTAAATTTGATTGTAATCTTTTTACGATCATTATTGGTTTTCTCTTTTTTGTTTCTTCAGCGTTAATGTCTTCGCCGAATGTTCCATTTATTTTTGTGGCCAATTTTTGTGCGTCTTCTTTTTTTACACATGAGATTATGAGTTTTTGATCACCAATTTTTTTAAATTCAGTTACACCGACTTGCATTTTAGTTACATCTATGTTTTTTTCGATCTTTTTCTCATTTCTTCAGCCTTCAAGTTTTTAGTTGTTGAAATATTTATGAAATGAAATATTTATATTATGAAATATGTAGCCTAATATTATATTGTATGTAATGAAATTTGTAGAAACAGGAAAATGAAATATGTAGTTAGGGAATTTTCAATTTTAAGTAGGGGAGGATGTGAGAAAGGTACTCAGGATGCAAGAGACGGAAGATGAACGAGTATAAAAGAAGATGTTCGCCCTTGCTCTGTCTCCTTTATCACCGACAGCGCCGAAAGCTAGGATTAGCTGTAGAACTCATTATTGTGCAATTATAATTAATACTCGACACGCGCATTATTATTTATAAACTATTCCCTGATCACGTAAAGATCCCATTGGTAATTAACAGTTTTAACAGTTTAACAGGTTGGTTAAAGTTAGATTTTTTTCGTTAGATTAGGTTAGGTTGGGATATTTTCTCGGGGGATGTTTTGTCCGTAGGATATTTTGTCAGGGATTATTTTGACGCGGGATGTAAGGTCACGGAACCAACTAATCATCAAGCTTTTTCCCGCAGAAATGGTGGTTGCTTCATTCACATCCATACATCGTCACATACATACTTTTGTTATTCTAACTCTCACTATTCATTGCTTCTTTAATCCGGTCTACATTACCATCTAAGCATCCCATTTCTTAAACGTCTCAACCTTGCATTTTAAAAAATATTTTTGACACGGTTTTACTATACATACAGCATAAATTTTATCCGTCGTCTATAAGTTCTATGCCTCACTGTCATGTACCAGGTTTAGAATCTGCTCTTCATTGGACACTGCTAACTTTTCCGTTTAAATTCTTCACCATTTGGACCCTTTTCAGATATGGGTACAAATATAACCCGATCGCTTTACTGGGCCTTACAAAGTCAATAAGAAGATTTCCATTATTCGCAAAGATTATACTATACAATGGTATATGCATATTTACAGATGTCGTGGGTTGTGAAAGGGTTCAGATTTTCGGAAAAATCTATCAAAAAAGGAAAAATATGGTAAAGACCGAAAAATACACAATATCGCAAATATAAAATATAACATTCTAGAATTTAGGCACAAAGGGTTATCTCTGAAACGAAAGTTCGGCTTCACCAGAGATTCAACATTTGTCTTATGGAAAAAAATTAAAAACAAGGCTTTTTCTCTGGTGCTCCTGACTCATGATTGAAATGGTTTTGACGGAGAACCTCTGGAGATAAAAGACTGTACAAAATTTCACGATTCACAAACAGATTTCATGCTTTATAGTTTAATTCTATAGATAGGATACCACATTACCTGTTTACCACATTACTTGTTTACCACATTTATAAAATGCATTTCGGAACACAGTTTACGAATGACCAAATATATTCTTAATGAAAAATATAAGTGAAACAATAGCTGTAAAAGAATTTTTTCTTTTATCCCATTTAATGGACTTTTTTCTTTCTATCAGTAGAATGGAAACTTCTGAGTTCATCCGACACAGTACATCAAGCAAGTTCATCCTGTAAAGTCAAATTAAATAATTTGACAAGCAAAACCATTCACTAATGACCACTAAAACACTTCCTCTGTAGTTCATTCTCCATGGCTTTGGTATTCCCAAACATTCATTGGGAAACGGAGCAAATTCTGCAATTAAGCACCCAAGAAAGTACCATTTGGAATATGCAGCAAGAAGGGACGCGACAGATTAATGCTGCAGCTAAGTTGGGACAAATCTGTTAAGCAGTTTTTGGTCGGATGATAAACGTATCTGTGGAATAGAGCAAGAATTTATGGAGATAAATTAGTGACGCAACGGAGTGAAGTGAGATAAATTTAAGAAAAACTTGTGGTTGAGATATGAGAGCTTTCAAATAAGTTATTTAATTTATTTATTTTAATATTTTATCCCACGGCACCGAGTCCAGTTTTTTCACTCATGCATGCGGTGCATAATATTACTACAAAATTGTGAAAAAACTTTTAAACAACATTTTTTATATACATAAGTGCACTTTTAATCTTTACCATATTGATGGATTTTAATTTTTTTACACCATTGTGACGTTGATTTTTTATTTTTTATGTGAATGCTGTACACGAGTCATCCCCAATTGGGGTATGTTGTAAGGCTTAAGGTTGTGGGGAGGGGAAGAGATGGGGAAGAATGAGGTGCAGAAGCCCCTAGCTATTTAGATTTGGTCAACAAACATGGCTAAAGCCTTTTCAAGCAACGTTTCAATTCTGAATTGTGGTCTTACACCAAAAGTTACCGAAAGTATCTTACACTCTGTAACGTGCCGCAAATATACTATATATTATTTCAAATCCCACCCAGGCATCGTGTGTTCAATTCCTCGGCTGGCTAAGTCCTCCATCACGAAATAAGCAACATTTTACGCTTAGTGAGGTGGTTGTAAGAGATTTTCAAATGTTGTCAGGTTATTCGTAATCCGGGAATGTTTGTCTTTCTTTTTTTAAAAAGGGATAAATATTGTGAAGTAAAACAAATCAATCAAATAAAAATTACTTGCGCATGTCGGGATTCGAAAACGCGACCTTAGGATTTCTAGTAGAGGGCCTTACCCGTTGACCGCCGTAAGATGCCGTCCAAGAAATAAAAAAGGAATGTTCATTTAGTTTTTAGTTCTAGGTATAGGTAAGAATGTAAATATTCCATCAAATTACTATAAAAATATTGCGAAAGAAAAATTACAGTGTTGTACGATAACACGTTCATAAGATATAGACAACAGAGTTTACGTTCCAAAAATGAAAGGAAAAATAGTGAAATTTAAAAAAAGCGTCGAAGGAATATCATTTACATACGTATTTATTAGTAACTACTGTTCTATTTGATTTATATTGTGATCGAGAGTTTTATAATTAATATGATACTCCTCTCAAATGGTGGTCACAGGCGGAATTTCCTGTAATGGTGGTAACTATTCTGAAATGTTTTAGTTTCAGTTAACTAATTTGTTGGGGAGTCGCTTTGCGCGGTTTTGTTGATGAATAATATAATTTGGTTGAAGGAGATGTTTTAATGGTTGACTCTGAACGTAATAACTACCGCAGTCTCAAATAATAATGATAAAATAATTGAAAATGTCGCTATTGGATGGCGTTCCAAGAGTTTACATTACGAGATTCGTACTAAAACTTTTACCGAACACTAAAGCAAAAATTTCATGAAGTTCTACTTATTTGAAAAGTGCAATCGACGATTCTACAACTTTTTTTCCTTCGTTAGTTTTCGGAAACGTTTGTTACTTTCAAAATACCTTCTTTAAGCCCCCACAAAGGTTTATGGATTATTACAACCACATGACAACACATCTGAAAAGTTTTTTCAATCATTACAAAAACTCTTGAAAAACTGACCAAATTTGAGAATGACATTTTGCAAAACTAAATTCAATTTTCGTGAATTTATTTGAAGTACTTGCATAATACTTTGAATCAAATCAACAATTATAGATATTTGAAATACGTACCGATGTTAGGTAAGTACCAAATTTGATTGATTGTTCTTATAATTTACAAAAATAAATATTTGTAATATGTGAAAAATGAACACTTTTTAATAGGTGGAACGCGAGCTGTTTAAAAACTGAATATATGAAACGCGGGAAGGGGGTGGGCGGGACGGGAGAGCGGGAGAGGGGGGAGGAAAGGGGGGAAGGTGGAAGGGGAACGCGGGAGTGGGACGCACGAGAAAGGACATGCAGGGAGAAAAAAATTACTTCTTTGAATATGGCTTTGCAACGCATGCCGGGAAGCAGCTAGTATTATATAAACCTTTTATTTAAGTATTATGCATGAAGGTACCGTAAAAGAAGTATTGGAGCGTAATAAAATGTCAGACGTTGAGATTTTTATGTATCGTTTATATTTCTTTAATATTATGAAATATGTGTGAGACGCATCTTTTGCAGATTTTGAAATAGCTTCAATAAAATAAAGAATGCTCACATGTTAGAAAATTTTACACAAAGATATCAAAAGGTTTCACACAAAAAACGATATTTAAAGCACAGGTTTCTTAAAATAACACAAAAAAAAAGAAAATACCTACACCACATCAAAGAAAATTGGAAATTCCGCAAAGGACAAAAAATGTTAACTGTTCGGAAGAGCGAAAAGAAAACTTTTTTTTATTTTTTCTAAAAATCATATCCTGTTTTTGTAGACCTATATTACGATCTTTCAGAATTCCCACTTAACATTTTTTTTAAATTTCATTAGTGTTTAATTTATTTTTAATTTTTCAGAAAAAATCCTCTTAAAAATAATGTCGTGAAAAACGCACTTATTTTCATAGAAATATGTTGACGATGCTGATCGACAGAGAAAAAAAGATGACATTTTTAACTCAATTTTGGATTTATTGTCCTTTACTTTATTTAAAGCATTTCAAATTTAGTGCTTTTTTCGTGTAAAATTCGATTTATTAATCAGACGGTTTGCATTATCGCAATAAACGTTTTTAACATAGTTAACATACCCGTAGTTTCGTTATTCGAGACGTGTGAATGTTTGGGGATCATTAAAATATTTTCAACAAAGGTATTTGCCTAGCACAATTTAGAAAGCTTATAACTAACAGCACCTTCTTTATAACTCCAACAGTTACCTTCGAAGTTGATGTTTACTTTAGGGGTGGTTATTGCGAAATAGTTGCTCGAGTTCTCAAAGGGTTGTTCTTCAATAAAACTTTTCGTTCGTAATATTTGTTTGGAACACAAATTGTAGTCTTTAAAATATCAAAACACCAGAGTGGAGGTTTCCGAAATTCCCCTTTCGTAAACCGATATAGGTAAACTTTCTTAAGGGTATACTTAATGGTTCTCCAAAGCAAAATCACAGCCACGTGCATAAACAAGTCCAGTAATTAGTAGCTCTAAATTATTAACAAAATTATGAACTCAGAAAGTTTTCACAATATATAAACAACTCCTTATAAAATCATCAATTAAAAATATAATGTAACCCGGCTTAAATACATTACATACAGGCTTGTAATTTAATATAAAAGTGAAATATAATATACTAGCTGACCCGGAAACGCGTTGCTGTGGCTAACAAAACCAACGCTATCCACTGGATGGTTACCCAACCTTTTAACTCACACCGCCAACTGTCAATTTGTATAAATCCACACCGCACGTTTGCCAGCCCGCTCGTCCACCACATACAGACATTCTCATATTTCAACCAATTTACACAAAACCTTGACAAATTATATATCTAAACCTTCCTCACGAATCACTCTATATATTGGTAAAAACTTTAAAGTATTTAAAATTATGCAACACGTAGTCTCAATAAAATGTACATAAAACTTCAATATTTTGCTATTCATCCCCGACACCCAATAATTTAAAAAAAAATAGTTTTAGTAACATCTACCGTACCGTACTGTAGACTGAAGAGACCGAAACCAGTTGAAACTGGCCCGTTCTACCAAATGAAAGTGAAACAAAGTTAAAAGTTGTTTTATTAAATTGATTACTCAGAATGTTAGCGAATTTTTATTCAGCCTTTAAAATTTAATTTAAGAATTTCCAGCAATTACCTAGTACATACATTTTATTAAAGCGTGGATAAGGACGACCTAATTAAAAAAAAGTCAATACGCACCAATCAGTGTTTTGTAGATTTTTTCTAATTATAAACGGTACAACAAAAGGTACAATATAAAAGGAATGCTCCAAATTGGATTATAAATTTATAAACAAGGGTAAGAAATTAAAACGTAACTTTTCAAAATGCAAACCAACATGGTAATTCGATTCCCAAATTGGAACGGAAGAATCTGAAGATTAATTTGATTTACTTTCGCTTTTAATCAAAGTTTCTGCAGCACGTATGGAATAAAGGAACGCAATCACAACAAAGTAAAGGAAATTTCAACCAATATAATGAATTGTCCGCCCAAAAATCGTCCGAGCTTGATTAACGTAGTTCCTAATTGGGTAGGAACATGATCAAATTTGATGTTGATTTTTAACGGTACTGCGCGTTTTCATCCCGCGACAAAATATCCTACGGACAAAACATCCCCCAATAACGAAAAGAAGCTAAGTAAATTAAAAAAAATATACATAATTATTTATTCTTGATAAACAAAATAATGAAATAGAACAGCCCTGTATTGAAATATTTAGTTTATCTTAAAGTGTATTATTATTTCTCGTTAAATGAATGAAAATGTAATTTGTTTTTAACAGGAATAAAATAAAATAAAAACAAAATATCTACTAAAACTTAATCTAACCTAACCTAACCCAACCTAACAAAAAATGAGACAAAAATAATACAGACATCCTCTAGATTATAATTACGACAAAAAATTAGTTAATTAATTTTTCTGTGTCTTGTTCTCCTTCATATTTTCGTTTAGATTATTATTGTTAACTTATTCTTATATAATAAATTAGTGTTCTAAGATAGTAAAATGGGACAAAAATAAAACCGACTTCCTATAAAGACAATAAATTATTGTTCAAAAATAGTAAAATTGAACAAAAATAACAGACATCCTATAAATTATAATTACCACAATAAATTATTTCTTCTAAAACAGCAAACTTATTTCGTGGCACCATTTTAATACAATTTAATAAATTACTTTGTTTTTACCACTATAATTGATTATAAAAAACCGACATGTTTCGTAAGCCAAGCTTGCTTCATCAGGGTTTTAATAATACTAATTTTAAAAATAGACATAGAACATGGTGTCAATTGAAAAATAACAAATATTGACATTCAATTGACACCATGTTCTATGTCTATTTTTAAAAATTAGTTTTATTAAAAACCTGATGAAGTAAGCTTGGCTTACGAAACATGTCGGTTTTTTATAATCAATTATAGTGGTAAAAACAAAGTAATTTATTAAATTGTAATAAATTATTGTTAAAAAATAATAAAATGGGACCAATATAATAAAGAAATCATATAAATTATAATTACGACAGTAAATTATTGTTCAAAAATAGTATCTAAATGGGACAAAAATAATACAGATAACAAAATTTCTTAATTTTTCGAAGAAATCTTCTTCTGAAAGGTTTCCACTTTGTGATGGAATTGCGATATTGTCTTTACAGGATGTCTGTAATATTTTTGACCTATTTTTTTTGTTAAGTTTGGTTAGGATGGGTTAGGTTTTAGTAGATATTTTGTTGGGGCATGTTTTGTCCGTAGGATATTTTATCGGAGGATATTTTGTCGCGGGATGAAAAGTCGCGGAACGTTTTCAACTGGACTGATTACGACTTGCACAAATATCAGTACGCGGAACACATCATTCTAATTATTTTGATAAGCAATTGAAATGAAACGTGACAACCTTCAGACCATCCTTCAGATCTGCCATTCATGAATAATTAGTTATTAACAAGCCATAAAAAATTTATAACTTAAAAAAAAAAATATTAGAAGTTACGGATAACCTGACAATATTAATAATAAGCGGAAATATTGCTTATTCAATGATGGAGGATTTAACCAGCAGATCAATGAACTTGTGACACCTGGGTGAGAACAAGGAACCCGACGCGCGACGGTTTGGATGATTCGGTTACTAATCGAACCTACTTTCTGACCATGAATCATTTTTCATGGGATTTTTATATTTAAAATAACAATACTGTATATTCAATACCTAACACCAAAATCACTCAAAACGAGCATAATCCCAACATAATTACTGTGAGTGTATAAAATTTGTCAAAAACTCATTTTAAAAAGTCAGTTTTTTCACATACAGAATAATTTCACGTAGATATTATTTTGTTTTTGAATCTTTATTTGGAGGTACCTATGCAATTTTTTTCATACATCTAGTAGGAAAATATTTTTAAAAACAATACAATTTACGAGATACAGTAACATTTATAAATACAAATATTTTAAGAAATAAAGATATATTTGTATCCAAATCAAAATTTATTTTTTATATGTACATGTCCTACGAAGAGTGCTAAGGCTTGAGGTTTCCTTTACAGCATTTGGTAGGTAATTATAAAGTTTTTATCTTTTATAAAACGCGCTGTTTTGTATGAACGAAAGTTTAGTTTTGGGAAGCCTAAAATCTCTGCGTCTTCTCGTAGGATAATTGTGAACATTTTCATGGTACGTAATATTACTTTGCAGATAATTTGGGAGCATATTATTTTTATGCTTGTACATCATTGTTAACGTATTACAAATTATAAGTTGTTTGGTTGCCATCATATTTAAATTTTGTAACATAATTTTAACTATAGTAAAAATGTTGCATTTTGAAATCATACTCATCCCTCTATTTTGTATAACCTGTAGTTTGTTATTTTGGCCTTCGTTACATAAGAATAAAACATTAGAACAATAATTTGAAAGCGGAGTTACAATAGAATTGTATACAAGGCACGTTGTCATGAGATCCAAGTTATTTCTGATCCTTTTTAGGAATCCAACTTTTTTTAGCAATTTTTTGGGTTATGTATTCTAAGTGTAACACCTAGATATTTATTACTGCTAACCCTTTCTATGTTTACGTTACCAATTTTTTTTTTTAATATTGCCTGCTCGTTTCCACCTACGCTATCCACAATTAAAAACTTATTTACAAATTTAATTTGAACCTCACTAGGACAAACAAGCCTGTGTTGAGCTTAATAATTTTATAAAGTAATACAAATAATACAAAATAATGTAGGTGTTGTTAAAATAATATTATTTTTACTTTAATGTTTCTTACAGATAATAAATACTACTAATCTGAAGGAAGCTAATACATTATAATGTACCGTGTGTTGAAATTTGATTTGAAATAACATATTATGCTGTTCATTTTAGAAGGGACTCAAATGGAAATAAATAATATACAAACATGAGAGTTGACCGGTCAACTCTGAATGAAACCAACTCAGAACCACCTCAGAAAGGTGAAAGGTCATTAAAAGCGATGATAAAAAAATTGTTAAATAGCTTACGTTAGGTCAGGTTTAAGGGCTATTTTAAAATAATTTTTTTCATAGCTTTTAATGACTTTTCAGAGAGGTGTTGAGATGACTTATTTCTGAGTTGTCATGGAACCATAATACATTACGTTAGTAATTTATAAGGAACAAAGATACAATAAATGTTGACAATCCTCGACTTGAACTTAAAATATAATTTAACAATGTTTTAAAAATGCACAGCGAATTAGATGACTACATATGTTCTGGAAAGCTATTAAAATAACTCAGGTACGCCTCATACGTCATACGTATGTCTAGTATTGTTACATTGTCGTGTTAAAAAGCTTATGTGTCCGAGTGGTTAAATATAAGTGGAGCCAGATACAAATAATTTATTTGATCAAAAGAAGATTTAATTTGAATTGCCACAGAGTTCAAACCAGAGCCAATTCTGGTAGTACGAATTTCCTGTGTTCTTTCTGATATTTTCATAAAATTTACATTAATAATCACATGTTATGATTTTAACAGGTACACTAAATATACAAATATCTAATCAATACATTCATAAATTCTGTTGGGACGTTTTTTCAAAACCCACGACTGTCTGTGCAAAACGCAAGACACCTGAAATCTGCACAGATAGGGAAAGTGCATTTAACCGTGAAATGTGCATGTATATGAGAAATGCACTGAAGGGATGAATGACGGGTATCTTTTACAGTTCAATCCCCGTGAGAATATTCTCCGGCTTCAGTGAACTAAAAAGGAGAAATTCGGCCGAGTTCAAAAGAATATTGTAATATTTTCTTGAATAAAAATTCCCCCGATATGATGCTTCTTCGTGCTCTGAAAGATTCAGGTAAAATCAATTGTAGATATTGTTTGTGAGTTTAACAGTGAGTATTATATTATTGCTTCATCATTAATTTCTTATTCGCTTTGTTGTGCTAACAAACATTTTCTTGGTGTATAAGTGGTACTTAGAAAATATTCGATATTCAACAAGAATTATAGTTACATTATTCTACTCGTTGAGTTATTTGCCTCATTGCCGAGAATCGTGACTCTTACTCAATTTGCCCATGTGTTCTTGTTAGTAAAAACATCAAAACCTCGAAATAAAACTGTATTTTTTTAATGTTCTCCGTAAAACGTCTATACACCAATATATCACAGAGAAGATTACAAATTAAAACGGTATGGGGGTAGTTTTACTATTTTGTGATATGCGTCAAAAGATAATTGCTAAAGTGTTGTCTGCAAGTGACGTTGGAATGTCGATGGTCAATGGAGAATTGTTAAGCTCTTGAGTCACTCTTTTGATTGGCGCGTTCTGAAATAATCGCTTTCGGAGCACAAAAAAGTGCATGGGATCACCTATGAGTATACTTGTTAGGGTCATTTAAGTTAATCCCTCACAATATAGGTGGATTGAGTGTAGTTACAGAAATTAACTTAAAAAATGTTGACTTAAAAATACTTCTCGGCGTGTTTCTAATGTGTTGAAATCTAGCATTCCCGTTATGAACCACTATGGACACAGGAATGGATAAAATGTTTTTTCTGTCATATACAGGTAACGCATAAATTTCTTTCGTACGTTTTCTATTTCTAGGATTTGGTTTTGTTCCGAAGGGGCCAAAATAATGAAGTTATATTCCAGAATGCTGCGAACAAGTGCTTCATATATGTTCTCCGTTTTGCGAATCCATTAGTAAATGATCTCGCATTACGAAGAACAAACACAAGCGTTTGGCGTGGGAGAGAGGATATGTGGGATTTGAAAGAAAGAATTGAAAATCACGCCAAGGTCTCGAATTTGGTTTTTGCGTGTTATTGTACTTTTATTAATGCGGTAGGGGAACAGCAATGTACTTTGGATCTTGTAAATCTGGTAATACTGCATGTCTGGAAGTTGAAGGATTAGTTGTTCAGATCCGATCATTTGACATGAGAATCAAGATCATTCTGTCGATGTTACCTTTAACTAGCTAAGTCCCCGGCGATGCCCGGGCTTTACACAGAGTTTTCGAAATCAAATGTAGATAGTGACCTTCCTCTTGTTTTGAAGGTGACATGTGCAAAATTTCATCAACCTCGGCATAAAACTGTAGATTTGCATATAAATGAAATCCACACCGCCCGCTTGCCAGCCCGCTCGTCCATCACACACAGACTTCCTCCTTTATATATTATATATATTAACCAATTTACACAAAACTTTGACAAATTATATTCCTCGAAGGGAGATGTTTTGCGGAAATCTTTTAAATCCTTTAAGTAGAAAAAAATTGCATTGCATAGAGTCAAAATAATAAAATAGTGAAAAAATTCAATTTTTATTAGAATAACTTTTGAAGGTTGTCATCAATGTAATATATTGAAGAAGATAATACTAATAAATATAAACGAAAAATGAAACAGAACAAGACACAGAAAACTAAAAAGGTAATAAAAAAACTAGGACTCGAATACAGGATCTTGCCTTACCAAAGAACGAGTTGGTTAAGAGTTCCAGTGGCGACCGTAATCTTTTTTGTGTCTTGATGTGTTTGTGTTTCGTTTAGATTGTGTGTACTCAACACAAATTTTACTTTATCATTCCTTCTTCTTCTTCTTTCGTATAGTGGGGGGTCAGAGAGGGACATCTAAGTCTGTGAGCCAGTCTAGGGCCTCAAGCGTTGCCCTAGACTGGCTCGCCAATTTAATTCCTGATTTTATTTCATTCGTTCTTCCAAACTGTCTGTAATTGATTGTAATGTTGCACATAATCATTAATGATGTATAAGCTGTACACACATACGTTACTTGACCTAGAATAAATGTTTAATTAAAATATTTAAAGTTTCTAATGTTCGAGATTGATCGACGCACGTTTCAATAAAGAATTTCGGATCGGTTGTCCGTTATAAAGTTACGTTCCTTAATTCATAAAAGATGATTTATTGCGAAGCGCAACTTTCCAAAAGGATATATAAAAAAATCTCTAATTTGATATTTTATAATGTTTAAAATGAACAAGAAACTATTCATTTACCACAAGATTTTTTTGGTAAGTAATAAGGAAACCATTCTTATTATACGTAACTTATAACTATGCAGCTCTTAGTAATGATTAAACTTTAAGTGATTTTATGAGAAAATGAAATTGCTTTTACAGTAAATAAACGTTTTTCCTATCTACTCGAGTGAACACAGGAAAATATGTTTTTTTTTTTATTTAAGACTCCCTCGTAAAGTGGGGCTTTTTGAATTACACTTTACAGAGAAAATGGTTGATTTTCAAAGTTACTTATTTACAATTTTTAAAAGTTCTTGCAGAAATAAACATTACACACAAATACAAAAAACATGGTTATCAGAGATGGGCTACACTTATAAATACACGGTATCCGAAAACTCGGGATAGGTAATATACGGTAGATACGGAATTTACATCAACAGAGAACAATTATTTTTTGAGCCGCTCTAAACTGACCTATTTTAAATATTAATGTACAAGCAACCGATTTCACCTAAAATATTCCTAAGCTCAAATAAAAAAGGTATACCAAAAAAGCGACCACAAATACGATGTAAATTGACCAGTTTCCAGCTTATATGAAATAACTTTGAGTTTCCGGACACCGTGAATAAATCTGTTAGAAAGAATAAAACATTTGGCGATATTTTTTAGAAAAAATAATAATGTCGTTGGTGAGATTTGTTTCAACTCATTGCAAGATCTCAAGTTAAACACTAAAAAGGGAAATTTACTAAAATAAATATAAATATTTAAAACTACAACATATTTTTTATTTTCCCCATGTTTTATTGTACTTAATATATTTATTACCGAAAAATTGTTTCTTCGTCAAAACCACAAACATGTTCCACATCTGCAATAGAAATCGAGAGATATTTGTAAATATTATTAGCTTTTAATAATGAAACATCGCTTTTAATGGTGTAAACTGCTTACAGTTATATTATAGTAAAATAGACTCGTTTGTTACAAAACTATATAACAATATAATCGCAATCCTCGCAGCATTGCGAACACAATTTTCCTAAATTTTCATTGAAAACGTTTGCCATGCCTTCACTTTTCCATCGCCTTGCAGCAAAGCAATAACGCAGTGTAACCATTTCTTTACATTGTTTCACCATTAATTTTGGATAAGTTCCAAATAACTGGACAAACGGCGCTAACAACTTCGGAGCTATTGCCACTTCGGAACCACGAAAATTCCTGGAGGGATGTTTATTTTTCTAAGGCAGTATAAAATTCAGACGTCGCGGTAGTCATAAAGAGTAGTGGTTCGGAAAGAAGGTGATTTTGAAATTCTACTTCATTCACGGCAGTTTTAAACATTCATAAATGGACCGGTATTTCCTTTATGGCAACCAATTTATAGTTTCGCTGCCTTATAATTTAATATTTTAAGTAAAGTTATGTTCAATGGCAGTATTAGCCAAATAACACGAACTTATAGTAGATCATATAATTTTTATTAAATGAATGAAAATAAATAATTTTGTATTATTTTATCAAAATAATCGATATGTTTCAAAACCAATGGTTTCTTCGGCGGGATAAAGGCATAATTTATTTAGAAATAATTAATTTAATTATAAACTGATTGTGATATAAAACGTTCGGGGGACTACGTGGAAACACAAAGACAGAAGTCAATAGGAATTGTTATATCTTTGGGAGATATTCATCAAGTAGAGATAATATTGATGAGGTTGATGATGGTGATTGTTGTGTTAATGTTATATAAATTAAAAATCTTTAAAAAGAAAATACCATCTTTAAGTATTTTTTTAAATAAAATTAAAAAAAAAAAACAAGTTTTACTGTACAAAACAGGGTCATAAAAAATATACAAGGCGAAAATTAGAAAAAAAAACCATGAAAGTGCAAAACTGAAAATCAAATGCGATAATAATAATAAATAAATATTTTTTTTTTTTGAAATAATAAAAATAATAATAATAATTTATACGACGAGAATGCCAGCATTCTTATAAATACCAACCAGGAATTATTAGATTCCTGGACAAATAAAATTTTTCACGCAAAACACTTCAATTATCTCAACCAAACATATGTTGACAAATTTTCGTCAAACAAATGGTTGAGTATTGGAGAGTTGAGCGCAGAAATAGAAGGCTTTATGCTTGCCATACAAGATAGAGTCATTAATACTAAAAATTATAGGAAGCATATCATCACAGATGCAAATCAAATTGATGATTTATGTAGAAAATGTTTGGCTTTTCCGGAAACTATAGAACATATTATATCGGGATGTCCTGTATTAGCGCCGTCCGAGTATACATTAAGGCACAATCAAGTTTTTAAAATAATTCACCAAAGTTTGGTAACTAAACATAACTTGATTGACTGCCGTAATGTACCAAATTATGAAATGAATTTTATAAAATTTATTATGATAAAACTATTCTGACAGACAGAACAATTAGTCATAATAGACCCGATATAGTTTTACATGACAAAATTAAGAAAATAACTTATATCATTGATGTCGCTATTCCAAATTCTTGTAATATTCAGAAAACTGTTTCTGAAAAAATAAGAAAATATACAGATTTAGGAAATGAAATTAAAAGAATTTGGCATTCTCAGACTATAAAAATATTACCATTTGTTATTTCGGCTACTGGCATTATACCTAGCTCTCTCATTCAAAATTTAGGCGTATTAGATTTGTCAAAAAATTTGTACATAAAAATGCAAAAGTCGGTCATTTTAAATACATGTAGGATTACGAAGGATTTTTTAAATATTTGTATTGAGGGATCAGTAGGATTTATCGGACCAGTTAGGATTTCATCAGAGCCGAACCCTCTGATATGAAAATATCTGGAGTCTGTGAAATATTTTCCCATTATGTTTCTGGTGGATTGACGTATTGTTCTTGTATTGTTTTATTCTTATATAGTGCACTTACATTGCGTTAATTTACTAGATATTCATTTGTGGAAAAGTGTGTGGAAGGGTTTAGTCTTTCATTTGGGAAAGATTCAACCCGGACATAAAATCTGGAGCACTGTAAATGATTTATTGTCTTCCTTTCTTTACAAACATCTAAAGATAATGATATCCTCACTGGGATTTATGGGAAAGATTCAACCCGGACATAAAATCTGGAGCACCGTAAAATAATTTATTGTCTTCCTTTCTTTACAAACATCTAAAGATAATGATATCCTCACTGGGATTTCCCGTGCTGAGGATTTCATTTACATATTATAATTTAATTATAAGAAATTAATATGAATTAGTTATAAACATATAGGTATCATGTAGTATTTTTTTAAATAATTAAAAATTAAATAAAAGTGTGTTTTTTTATAATTCAGTTCAGTAGATTCGGTTTTAGTCTGTATTTGATATCAGTATATTTTCTATTTCTGTTCTCCCTATATTTAGTATCCAGCTTTTTATTTGAGATTTAAATGTTATACTGTTGAGGTTTTTAAGTGAGAGTGGTATTTTATTGTAAAGTTTAATACCATAATACAAGAAGCTTTTTTGCCCAAATGTGGTGTTTGTTTTGTAGTTACTTGTTGGATATGTTTTTGACCATGAGATCTAGTGTTTCTAATGTACGTGTAAGTTGTCATTTCTTGGGTTTTGTACTTATGAATGTAAATGAGTATAGTTTTAGAATACAGTTGTTTAATTGACATGATGTTAAGATTGTTGAAGATTTCGTCAGTGCTAGTTCTTACAGGAACTTTTAGTATAATTTTCATTATGGATTTTTGAGTTTTAATTAGTGGATTAAATAAGGTGGAGATAAAATTAAAAGAACGATTATAAATAAAAACGGAAATATTATTTAGAGACTCAATTTCTTAACGTCACGGGATGAGAGTTTTTTAGCAGGGGGAAAGCGGGCCGTAGGCGGCACCGAGTAAGGCCGAATTTCATTAAAGTCACCCAAATTTATAGCCGTCGTCAGATGCAATTTTTGGTCTTATACCGTGGGAGAAAATAAATATAAAAAGAGCTTTGACTATTGCAATGCTCGGCTGGTTCCGCGGGCGCTGCCGAGAGCTTTTTATTTTGAGTTTTTTGCAAACAGACAAAATATGCTCCTGAATTATTACGGTATGAAAATAAATCAGTTTATTTGTGTCAAAATAAAAACGCGAGCAATAGTTTTATAAAAAATATTATAAATATCATACATTTTATGTCATACAAACATTATTTATGTTCAATTTAGAGATCATTTTATCTAAAGACAGGAACAAAACGCACTCCATATAGCTAAACATCAGAAGGCGCTTTTCGAATATTTCTAAGATTTCAATATTATCTATTTTCAATTTATAGATTATTCTATCTGAAGACAGAAGCGCATTCTATTTCGTCCTCTTACACAAAAGGTATCCGGGGGTAAAGTGCACAAACTTCGGGAGGTGATCCCACATGACAGTACAAGTAAAAAAGACGTATTACTCTTTTCGAAATTTCAACGTTTTAAAGTAGTTTTTGGGTAAAAAAGTTGAATTGTTTGTATGAAAAAAATAATACTAATTTATTGGAAAATATTTTTGTGTGGAAAAAAATATTGGAATTTCTAAAAAAGTTATTTTTCTTTCTTACTTCTGCTATCATATAGAATACCCTTCCGAAGTTTGTGCACTTTATCCCCCGACACCGTATTAGACGGCGCTTTCTGAGTACCACGAACATTTATATTTTAATTATATTCAAATTATAGATTAGTCTATCTGAAGACAGAAGCAAAGCGCGTTCCCCATACGTAAGAAATGGCCATTACCATCTCTATTTTATTTATATTCAAACTATAGATTATTCTGTCTGAAGGCAGAAACAAAGCGCGCTCCTCATACATAGAAGATGGTGCATTCAGAGTACCACGAACACTTCTATATTATTTATATTCAAACTATAGATTAATCTCTCTGAAGACAGAAGCGAAGTGCACTTCACTTAGTTCACATACATATTAGGTGGCGCTTTCCGATTTCCATGAACATTTATATATTATTTAAGTTCAATTTGTAGATCATTCCGTCTGAAGACAGAAGCGAAGCGCATTCCACGTACATATATGGTGAATATGGTGAAGGAACATTTCATTATTAGGTACACGATAAAATACTACAATGCACAACTCATTTTCATAAATGGATTATACAGTTAAAACCCTTTTCAGAACGTGCCTAATAAATTAAAATAAATAATATCGTTTGAAATTGATAATGCATGTTAATTAATTAATATTATGTGAATTCGTATCTTCTGGGTTTTTTCGACAGGTCTACACTTTCCACAAACACTGATATTTGTAAATGAATTCCCGTAAAGTATTGTAGTTATACATAAAGAAAAACTGCTTAAAAAAAACGCGTTTATCGAAATTGAGCAAGAGTATTACATAATGAATAACAGATTACTTTGTATAAACCACTATATTATAAACAATATGTTTATACAAAGTGATCTGTTATTCATTATATAATTAATGATGCCACAAAGTAATTTTGTGATGTTTGAAGAAGAGTATTATAATTTATAATATTTTTGTTATTATGTACAGAAATATAATTTTAGTATCAAAACCGAATGAATATTCATGATTTCCCATATCTATATATATGGTCTTTCATTAAAAGCTCTAAACAAATTTAGACAATTTTGTCGGTAAAGGCCTTACTGCCCACTTATAAGCGTATTAACGACATTTAAATCAATATTTTAATATTATATCACTTTTCTTGTCGTTTGTAACAAATTACTTATTGTCGTTGTTGTTTATGTACAGGGTCTTTCATTAAGAGCTTCATATCTTTAAATTTAAATAAAACGGAGTGTGTGTGAGATATCATAAAAAAAAAATTAGTTTGAAAGGCCTATATAACATCCTTCAAATGTCTGCCGCGGCTTCTCTGGGTGGAGCGCATACGAAATGTCTCATTGATCTGCAACTTAAGAGATCCAAGAGGGTCCAATGCATTCCGAAAAATTCACTGTTTGGTGTGGATTTTGGGCTGGCGGCATAATCGGTCCATGTTTATCTGAGGATGACGTTGGCCAGGCCATTACAGTCAATAACGAGCGCTATAGGTTGATGATTACCAACTTCTTTTGGCCTGAATTGGATGATATGGACCCCGACGACTTGTGGTGTCAACACGACAGCGCCAAGTGCCACACAGCTCATGTCACAATGGACATCCTGCCCGAGCGATTTGAGGGAAAGGTCATTTCAAATGGAAGTGATGTTAACTGGCCACTGAGATCGTGCAATTTGACCCCACTAGACTTTTTCTTGTGGGGTTTTCTTAAGTCGCAGGTCTATAAAAATAAGCCGAAAACCACAACGGCCCTCAAAACCAACATAACGCATGCCATCGGTCAAATACAACCTGATTAATGCGCCAGAGTCATGGAAAATAGGACATTTCGTATGCGTTCCACCCAGAGAAGCCGCGGCAGACATTAGAAGGATGTTATATTCCATACATAATGGCATCGATAGGCCTTTCAAACGAATTTTTTTTATGATATCTCACACACACTCCGTTTTATTTAAATTTAAAGATTGGAAGCTCTTAATGAAAGACCCTGTATATATTAAATGAATCTCTATTTCCCTTGGTCACGCCATAATTTCAGAATGATTTTTCCTATTTCATAAATTTTTTTTAAAGTTCTGTAATACTTTGTAGAAAATTCTTACCGTAAAAAAATAAGAAAGTTGCGCAGAAAATTTAATAATTTCAGAAAACATAACGACTATTTTAACTTCGCACGTTTGACAGTTCGCGCGTTTGATGTAATTGAATTTAGCAGGCAGCTGGTTTTTTTTGTATTAAAAGATTTGTCTATGGATTTTTTAAATTATAGATATTTTAAATAGGTACCCATGTTAGGTACCAAATTTGATGATTGTTCTTATAATATACAAAAATGAATATTTGTAATATGTGAAAAATTAAAATTTGAATAAAAATATTGTAATAGGTTACACGCAAGCTGTTTGAAAACTGAATGTACTGGTACTGAATATATAGAACGCGGGAGCGAGGTTTGCGAGACGGCGGAGATGGAGAGGGGAGAGGGTGGGCGGGAAGGTGGAAAGGGAACGCGGAAGGGTGGGGGATGCGGGAGGGGAACGGGGACACACGGGAAAGGACATGCAGGGAGAAACAATTTAATTCTTTGAATATGGCATTGCAACGCATGCCGGGAACCAGCTAGTTTGTTTAATACAAAAAAAAACAAATGCATTATTTAATAAGCTCCGTGATGGTTTTTAGAACTTGAAAAACGAACGGCCATCAGCAAAATAATAGATGTAATAAACAATAAATTTAATAAATGCCAGGAATTTCTCATCATGAATGGTTTAATTCCGTTCACAAGTTTCTTCAATACGGGTTAATTTATCTTGTATGTGTTGTGTACGGTAGGAAAGTTTCCCGAGTTTGATATGTGCAATAAAATCCAAAGCAATCCCAGGATATAATGGTACATACATCTTTCTTCACTGGCTGAACTTTGGTAGTTTAAAAAACAGCAAGGTAAGCAATGAAAACAAATTAATATTAATTTAATTCAACGATTACTGGAACTTTTGTGACATAAGATCTCAAATGCTCCTAACAGTCTTGAGCCAGTAAGACTATGACACCCTTAATTGGCGTTTGTTTGGTATTATTACAACAGAGTTATTTGTGTGGAATACTTTGAAATCTTGAGAATTATTGAATACATGTTCTTTGTTATAGGGTGGTTCAAAATCAATATTTAGTTGTGAGTCCATTTGTAATAGTTGGAGTCATCTATACAGTAGACAGTTAAAAAGAATGTAACCAAAAATTAGATTATGAGCTTTAAGTCGCTGACATGTTTAACGTTTTTTATTTTTGAAGTATGGTCAGAGTTTTTTTTTTGTGAGGATTTTATTATTTTTAAACCAAATATAGAGATTATTATTATCTTTAGCTTTTTGCTTTGTCTTCCACAGCAGCTCTTTAAAGTAAGGGGTTAATAGTTCGCCTACAAATATATTCTTCTCTCTAGCGTTCTTGCGGGATTTCAAGCAACCTTCTTACAATAATGATGTTAGCATGATTAGTAAGATGATGTATCGATTTTGAATTGTGGTCTTTCACCAGAGCGACACCTACAGAAATACCTACCACTCTGGAACGTGCCGCAAATAGATACTATTATTAATTTACATGCGCATGTCTACCCTCCACTTGCGATTTCCGGATTCGTAGTTGATCGTAACCTCTCAACAACAAATGTTCTGATTTTCATCTCTGTAAAGGAACACGCATTCGATTGTATGGAATACGTGCTTATTCAATACTCCATCTATACCATTTTTGGCGTTTAGATAGATTGTTCGTATAATTCCTAATGGACTAAAAATAACATAATCAACGCATGCATACTTTTTCAAAAAGAATTCATGAATTGTTCAATGAGAACCTGGAGAGTAAATTTTAAAGTTGCTTTTACGCATGTAACACATTTTTAAATACTATATCACAAAATGATAATACTATCCGGAGCGATTAGAACTAAGGCACCAAGGATTGAAGTACAGGAGTAGAAGATGCAGAAAAGGAAATGTTAGAAATCATTTAAATATGCAGGCCTGGTAAATAAACACAGTAAAATACATCTTAAGTGCCTTTTAAAATCTGATTGGTAGACTCTCAAAAATTAGTAAGTATGTATATAAAATTTTACCCATAAATATATTTTAATTACAAATGTCTGGTCTTGAACCCGCGACCTCTTGACCAAAGGGCAGCCACGGGTCTCTTCAAACCAATTAATGTAAGCTATTTAATTTCTTATATATCTTAATTTCTTAACTTATATTTGCGGCACGTTCCCGAGTGGAAGATACTATCAGTATCGCCCATCGCCCTGGTGTAAGACCACCATTCAGAATTGAAACGTTGCTTGAAAATAGCTTTAGCCGTGTTTGGTGACCAGATCTGAATAGCCAGGTACTTTCCAACCTTCCTCTTCCCCACCTCCTTCCCCTCCCCACTACCTTCAGCCTCACAACATACCCCAAATTGGGAAATTGGGGATGCCATAGTCTCACTGGCTCCAGACGGGAGCATTTGATATTCTTGTGCGGTATTCAAAAAAAAAAAAAAAACAGACATTTGATTTCAGACAGTCGGATCCATAAACGCAAAAACCTTTCACCTTCATTTTCAATGCCCGCGACATTTTAAATAACTAATTTGTAAAAATATAAAAAAAGCGTTTGTAAAGGTCATTTCATAAAAATTCTCCTGTCTTTCAAAATAAATATCTAATCTACGTTTGCCAATAATCTTTTCATTAATGTAATACTAATTAATATACTGGGTGGCAAATGTTAAATCGTGCAATGTCCAGTGTTTTTATTAATATAATGTTCTCCGCGTGCAAAGCCGTATCTGCTCCTAGCATAAACTTTCTAATTAAAGTGTGTATCGGAAGTAACCTGCCAGGTAAGTATGTTTTCTGTATCTATTTTTAAACAGTTAAATTAGATAGAGTCTAAGAATTCTTAATACACTGTATAGCGCTCTTGAGGTGATTTTTCACAAAAAGCTCCTTACAAATTATCCAATTATTATTATAACATATAATTATTATTTGCTTTCCTGTGTATTCTGGATAAAACTTAATAATGTTCAAATACGATAAACGATCTCAATATGTTTTAGAATTAATTTAATCCCAGTTTATACTTGGCCTTAGAAAACACCGAAACTTAGTTACAAACTACAAGTAGTAGTAGTAGTAGCAGGGAGTAGTTATTTTGGCAAAGCGGCAGTTAGTCGCGGGTACAAAGAGGGGGATCAAATAAAAGCATGTCGCCGAATCGCTTCCATGTTCCGAAAGATCCAGTGCTTCCATCACATTATATGTGGCAATACACTTTGGCTACGGTCCAGTGCAGTTAAAAACTAAACCGTTATCTACTGCCATGGCGACTGCGAACTTATCCATTGCCATTCCTTAAATTATTTTTGCGATATCTAACACAAACATCAAATACTGAGCAGAAAAATATAAGAGATGTACTGCTTTGATTGCCTCGTATTCCGACGCATAGAGAAAACGAAGTTTGATGGAAGTCATTGAAAATACATTTATTTTCTGAAATAAAAATTATGGAGATAGGCTGAAAATATAATTACAGAACTCTTCTCTCAGAGATTTTGACTAATATATATAATATATTATTATAAGCAATAATATTATCAGCCTGAAACACTCCTCTACATTGAAAAAATCTTCCGAGAAAAGATACATGCCGCCAACGGGACTTGAACCCGTGCCCTTCTGATTGGCGGTCAGGTGCTCTACCACTGAGCTATGTCGGCTTATCTAATACCCGCCAAATAATTCAATATATACTAGTGTTTCATTCAACAATTACTTCTTATTACATTTTTCCACCTGAAAACAACCAACTTTATTTTTGTGGGAAAGGCATTGTTAGTACTAAATCTCTCGCTAGGTGGCGTCGAGAGAAATTATGTCTACATTTTTTGGTGAAATA
Organism: Limnephilus lunatus; assembly: GCA_917563855.2. Classification (NCBI taxonomy): domain Eukaryota; kingdom Metazoa; phylum Arthropoda; class Insecta; order Trichoptera; family Limnephilidae; genus Limnephilus; species Limnephilus lunatus. Next base: position 61,224,512 of record OU830601.1, read on the forward strand.
CTTTAACTTGTCAAATATTAATTATTATTTTTAATTGATAAAATAACGTTTTTTAAGACGAGATTTTTATGCATAGCACAAAGGGTAACAATTATTATAAGCAATAATAATTATCAGCCTGAAACACTCATCTACATTGAAAAAATCTTTCGATACTATATATTTCCATTAAAAACAACTCTTCAAAGGTATTCAAACTGAAAACCTACACACTTGGCAGAGGAAGATGCAAATATGATATTTATTACGAAATTGCATGAATTTAAAAGATTTCTTCATATGAAGCAGATACTTCATGGCGTGACATTATAATCTCTACATATTATAAATTAAAGTCTTCCGCCGCGTCTGTCTGTCTGTTCGCGATAAACTCAAAAAATACTGAATGGATTTTCATGCGCTTTTCACCATAGATAAGATTGATTCATGGGGAAGGTTTAGGTAATAATTTGTCAAGGAATTGTGTAAATTTGTTGAAATATACAATTAAAGAAGAATATCTATAAGCGGTGACAAGCGGGCTGGCAAGCGGGCGGTGTTGATTTGATTTGTATGCAAATTAATAGATGGCGGTGTGAGTTTAATGGTTGGGTAACCACCCAGTGGATGGCGTTGTGTTTCGTTAGCCACAACAACGCGTGATCGGGTCAGCTAGTTTAAAATAAAACAACTTAGCAAACACCACTATTATGTTTTATATACTTATTGACAAACGGGTTTCGATACAACCACAGCTTCTTCAGAGTCGTATAATAAATAATATACTAAAATCTACCAGTTAAGAATATAAATAATGCGTTCTGCTTTCACAGTAGGTTGGAAAAAAATGGGCTGAGCTCCAGTGAAGGAAGTAGGAGTAAGGGTAGATGGAGGATTAGGAGGTGTCTGGTCCAGGAAATGAGTGTTCTTTGTCAAAGGGAAACAACGTAAACATTGGGTTAATATGAACAGTCACAGGTATAGATTATCTATGAGGCAATTTTCTTTTCTATAATATAATAAATAAATAAATCGGACTTTTATTTAGGTTTATTTGGTTGTTAATCACATTGCTATTAATGTTTTTGGTTTTCCAAAGAAGAAGCAAAGGTGGTAGCGAAACCCGGTCGGCATTACGTATTTAAAAAATAAAAGTGGTATTTACTAAGTTATTGTTTTAATATTAAATGGGTTTCGACACGAATAGGAACTGCGGAAAATTCCGCTAAGCTATCGGCCAATTAAAAATACCGTCTAAAAAATTCACTATACTATCGATATTGAAAGAACCTGCAGACCCACCGAAAATAATAGCCATCATATAATGAGTTTTTAAAATTTAAATAATAATGCTGCTGCATGCAAGTTTATGCCTCCTGGAGGCATCCATTCGTTTTTTATAGTGGACGAACATTTTATTAATGATTAATAACACTTAACTTAGATTTATTCACTTTTATTTTTACATTAAATTCATGCGAAACCGCTGCTAGATAATGCCAGGGAAATATATTAACTAAAATTCCTGCGAATGGATCTGCATTGCTGTTCGAAACGTTAAGCTTTGGCTTCAGCAAGAAGAGAAAGAACACGGTCACGGTCATGTAACACGGTCCACCACCCCAACAATTTACAAACAACATCAGCAGCGAGAAATGTAAATATAACACTCCTTATAAAATTGTTAAAAACACCACAAAATTCCTGGAAAATTATTTACGAATAGCACAGACGGAAAAACAACTCTCTTTAAACTGGTCGTATCAGATCCTCTCTCACAAAGGGACAGATGCGGTAGAATAATTTCACTATTTGCGAAGTGTGCAACGTCTGGAATACGGATAATAGCTAGATATTGATGCACTTGGACCGATAAATATTTTATCGCCTACAAAACGCTTACAGATTCAACGGAAATTCGCTGAAAAGAAAATTTTTGTATGCGAAGAATTCGGTATACAGGTTTTCAAAGAATAGTTCTTGATTTTTGAACTGTATGCTTGCAGCAAAACTATTGAAAGAATAGTCATGTATAGGATTTTCGTTCACAAAATCGTATGTAATTTTGAACTTTTAGTAATTTTGAAGTCTTAACATATATTATATCTCTATATTTCACATAATTCCAATTTAATTAGTGACTGTAACTACACATCTAAATGTAACTATTAGAAACTACCTTTTTTATTCATTCAATTTATTCACTATTTTATACGCACATCGGGATTTCACATTGGCTACATAAAGTTTACAATTTCTAGGTTTACAATTGGATAAAATTAAAAACATAGTAATAATAAACTGAAATTATCAGAATTAATATTTTCACCTTAAAAAAAGTGTCTTAAGAAAACACATCGAATTTGTAACATTAAAAATGACGATATCATTAGTTCATTATATTCGTCTAACTTAACTATGTAGGCGAGGAATTGGTGGGTTTGATAAATAAATTGTTTGTGAATGGTGACTTTGAAATAGGTCCTTATGTCTAGTGAGTCGAGTTTAGGTCGAACCGTAGGTTGCTTATCCTTTGCCGATCTTCAAGTGTATGTATTTTTTAAGGTATTTCATAAAAAATGTAGTTAATTTGTTTTAATGGTGTATTTAACTTACAATTAATAAACCGTACGAACTTTCGTTGAATTCTTTTAACATTTTAAAGATGAATTTTATGGTGAGGTGACCAAATGACGGAATTATTGTCTAATTGGCTACTAGATGATGATTTTTGAAGAAGGAAGATTTTGAAAGTTGTGAGTTGCAATTTGAACTTAATCTATGATTTCAAAACATTTTTTTCTTGGCATTTTCATAGAAAATTCTATAAAATCACCTTAAGGCGATTACCTCACGTAAAAACGGAAAATCGGGATCATGAACGGGACATCAGCACTTTTTTTCTTATCATCTCTTTCATCTGTTTAGATGTTTTAAATCAAATTTATTTTTGTTAATTAACGTACAATGAACTTTCTTCGAGTATCCCGGAGAGATCGAACGGAGATGTTCATTATACGGATCAAGGAATAAATTTGAAAAATCAGAATCAAAAGCTATTTCCAATAGTCTTTCAGTAATTTGAGCTCTAAAGATCTAAAAATTATGACAATGTGCAATTTTTACTAGTTTATGTGATTAGTTTAAGTTATAAAATGCAGATTTGAGACCTACCTTCTCCCTTAAATCGCTCGGGGTAAAGTTTGATATATCTGTTTAGTCCGTTTTGAACGTGTATTTTTATGTTCATTTCCTTTGGGTTTTAAAAACGATAACGGTGTGTTGCCAAAAGCTGGTATGAATCCAGTGCTGCCAACACACTGTAATGACCAAAACTGTATGTAACATTATCATGTTTTGACTACTGAACATTTTTAAGAAATTGAGATATTAAGTTGAGTCACATGACAATATCTTATTTATAGTTCAGACTGTGGCACCGATTGCATCCCATGAATGAATATTGATATAAGTGTGAACTTCCACTAAATTCCAACGACTGTTATCCATGAATTATGGGAAAAAACTAAATTTATTATATTTCGGACACAGAAAATATATATTAAATTTCTCAAAATCCATAGAAATAAATATTTATGTATGTTTGCGAATTACGCTTTACGAATAAAGAATTTAGTTTTATTATGTACTAGCTGGGTTACCCGGCTTCGCTCAGGACAATAAGATAGTGTTCTGGAATGTTGCACAATGATGTTCCCGATTCCCTATTCCTTCTCTCTCCACGACATACTCCGCCACTCCTTCCAGAACTTTCTACAGCTCTATGGAACCTTCTAGAACTTTCCGGAAGACTGTTCTAGAAATTTCAAGAGGGCGAAACTTTCAGCCCTTATATCTTCAAAAGTACGCCCTTTAGGTAAAAACGGATACCCTTATTCCCTAGGGGGGATAGAGATCTACCACACCATATAACTCCCTTGATCGAACCGGGACTCGTTTCTGAGTTTTTGCGAGCTGCACGTTTTTTTGGACTTTCTTTTATAATACATGCCATATTCAAATAAATAAAATGTATAAAATGTCAAAAAAAAAAAATGTTACTCCATACATGTCCTTTCCCGTTCGTTCCCCTCCAGCGTTCCACTTCCACCTTCCCCGCCACCGCTCTCCCGCTCCCCCGTCCCGCCAACCCCCCTGGCACTTCATTTGTTGACTCCTCTCCCGCCCGGCCCGTAGCCGAAACTATTTTCTAATACTAACAATTTTAAACTCGTGATATCTTTCTAAAATTCAAAAAGTTAAATAAAGGTATTGAAGCTGTCTTGAATATGAATTAATTTATTTTGATAAGGATTAAAACCAAGATACAAATAAAGAGCCTTTTCAAGCGGCGACATTTAAATTAAATTTTTAAAATAAAAGAATGCTTATTGTGGCATAACCATAATAGTTAGACATATGCTGTTACGACCTTTTTTGTAAATAATAATGTGTTCTATAAAGTCGTACTACATTATTTTATTCTATAATCAATAGTTTTTGCAGCGCACGCGATTTAAATAATATTTTAGGTAATTTTTTTACACCCTGGGTTACATTATTGAAGTTTTAGTAAGGATGCCTATTTTTAAAAAAAATATAATATAGCCTATGTCACCCAGGGATAGTGTAGCTTCCCAACAGCGAAAGAATTTTTCAAATCGGTTCAGTAGTTTTGGAGCCTATTCGATGCAAACAAACAAACAAACAAATCTTACCTCTTTATATATTTTTTTTTTTTTTTTACAGTGAATACCGCACAAGAATCTCAACTGCTCCCGTCTGGAGCCAGTGAGACTATGGCATCCCCAATTGGGGTATGTTGTGAGGCTGAAGGTAGTGGGGAGGGGAAGGAGGTGGGGAAGAGGAAGGTTGGGAAGTACCTGGCTATTCAGATCTGGTCACCAAACACGGCTAAAGCCATTTTCAAGCAACGCTTCGATTCTAAATGGTGGTCTTACACCAGGGCGATACTGATAGTATCTTCCACTCTATAGTGCAGTATATAGTGCAGTAGATTGTTATTCTTAGATTAATGGATTGAATCATTGCTAGAATTTAGTGGTTCTTTCGAAAGACCGTTATGGAGACATTTAAAAAAGTTAGAACAAATAAAACATCTCTTCTGAAGATTTTTCATCACTGGAACGGTAAAACTTCTCGTATCAAGTTCAAATGGTCTGACGTAAAGAATTCAAATATTCCCGTATTAAGAAACGTTTAAAGAAACTAAAGCGAATAAAGGAAAAGGCGGAGAAATAACGCGATGAAAGTGGAAAATATTGTTCTGAGGAGAATGAATAAACTAGAGCCGTAGAAAAGAGCAATGTTGAAAGATTAATATTACATATTCAGATAAAAAGAATTTTAATCAAAATTTGGTTGGTAGAAACGTTCAGAAAGACAGCTCCACAAAGACTGCATTACTTCCCAAAAACCGTAATCCATATAAAATGTTTTAAATGTGTTACACAAATGATAAAAACCATTTACGATACACTTATTATTGTTTATGTGTTTATTAAAAAGACCCTTAATGCATGAACATAAAGGTTTAAAACATCTATAAAGATAAATAATAATAAATTGTAGTAGGTAAGCGCCCTCGTGGTGATTTTCTCATGAAAATAGCGCTATATAATCATCCAAACATAAATAGTTACCTATTTTTAGCAGTAGTTAAGGTTAAGAGTATAAACCAATGAAATTCAAGTATTAAAAAATAAATCTGTGAACTAAATGCTAGAAATGCCTACGTCAATTTTTTGGATCGCACAATGATGAAGATTGCTAATCGATTTCTTGGCATAAAAAACGCTGAACTAAATTTTTTGACTTCGACACTGGATAAGCCATAATTTCATCAATATAGTATAGAGTACCTGGCAAAGGTATTCATAGAATTGAAAAAGATTAAGGTTTTAGAATACTTTCTGATACCTAAATCAAAATAACAAAATGGATGGTCACTTCTTGAATTCTTGAAATAACCCCCGGAAATATTGATAGTGGTGGCTTATTATTTGTTAAATACTACTGTTAAAACCCAATTTTTTGTTGATGAAAATATACAAGGACATTAAGTTAAAGTTATAATAAATAACAGGGAAATTAGTTGTTAAATATCTCCAAAAATGTTGAAGTGAACTTGGGTAAAACAAATTAACGAAAAAATTAAAATCCATCGGACTATGCCACCCGGCAGACAATAAATAAATGAAAGAACTGCTTCTAAATAAAATCAAAGATGCAGAAAAAAACTTACATAGTTGGCAAGTAGATCAGGGTGGTCCATCTCCAGTCCATCGTCGAGGATGGCCACCACAACCCCTTGGCCTGTGATGCCCTCCCTCCAGGCGGGGACCACGTTCATGTCCAAGCCTCCCCCGCGGTTCTGAAAATGTTAATTATGATATTAATAATTATGGATTCGTGAATTTTTTTACATTATCTCATCACAGGAGGTCTGGGGAAAAATAATTTTCCTCAGGGTCTACGTCATCTTTGGGGAGGCTGTGTGAAGGGTGTTTTTAGGAAAGGAAGGAGAAGAAGTTCTGGGAAGGAAAAATCTATGAGAGGTGGGTAGGAATCTGAGGGTTATTTTTTCCAGGATTGACGGACGTATTAATCCATCTCTCCCACTTCGGTGCAAGATGATTATCTGAAAGTCGTGCTAGAGGTGAAAACATTTTCCCCAACCAGTCTCTCGGGCCCTATGAACCCGGCACCCCTGCTAAGTCCCCAAACGTAGCGAATCACTTGGAGTGACCTATGGCAAAGGTGTTGTTTATCCAATAAATGGTTCCCGCGGTGGCCGTTAAATTACTTATATAAAAATATTTAAAATAGCGGGTATTAGATAAAATAGTTTGGTTTCAGCAAGGGATTAACGTTTCATTAAATTAGGGAAAAGGACCAGTGAGTTTTTTCTTCAAATAAACTAGAATTATCATATTGTATTGTGTTAATTATGAAATTATACCATTAAAATTCTTTTCACTATTTAAATATCTCGTGAATGCCTTTGAGTCACTACGCTTACACCGGTTATGAAATATTTAAGTACACAATAGGTCGTACATGGTTTTACCACAAATATTCCTAAGGAATTTTATTTACTTAAATTTTATTAGCCGTGTTGCGCTATTTTCTTCATTAATCAACATTTTGGGCTGCGTTACAGTGTCCGAAACATTGACTAAAGGAGGTAGCGCATCATGGCCTAATACCCCTAAAATAAATCATGCTAATACTTTTGGTCGCGAGAAACTCAAATCATATCGATCATAGATATTTGAAATGCTGTAAAGGACAAACAATTTTAAAAAATAGTTAAATATAACTTGAACCTTTTTTTCTATTTTAATATGGGTTGTCGAAATATTTGTAGGAAAATAATAATATTTGTAATAATATTAGGATCAGAAAAATTTTAAAATGCAATCTATCTGCTAAAAATTTAGTAAAGGCGATAAATACTTGGGCAAAACCTCTATTAACTTACTCATGTGGCATCATTAAATGGTCTAATACCGATTTAGATAGCTTAGAACGATTAATTAGAACTACATTAACAAAATTTCATTCCCATCATCCAAATTCAGCTGTAGAAAGAATTAATTTACCTAGAAATTTAGGAGGTAGAGGTATAGTCAAAATAACATCTTTAAAACATAATCAGGTAGAAATGCTAAGAAATTTTTTCCATAGGAAAGCTGATAGTTCAGAAATGCACAAAATAATTTGCCAGGCAGATAGAAATATTTCGCCATTAAATTTATACGACGAGAATGCCAGCATTCTTATAAATACCAACCTGGAATTATTAGATTCCTGGTCAAATAAAATTCTTCACGCAAAACACTTCAACTATCTCAACCAAACATATGTTGACAAATTTTCGTCAAACAAATGGTTGAGTATTGGAGAGTTGAGCGCAGAAATAGAAGGCTTTATGCTTGCAATTCAAGATAGAGTCATTAATACTAAAAATTATAGGAAGCATATCATCAAAGATGCAAATCAGATTGATGATTTATGTAGAAAATGTTTGGCTTTTCCGGAAACTATAGAACATATTATATCGGGATGTTCTGTATTAGCGCCGTCCGAGTATACATTTAGGCACAATCAAGTTTTAAAAATAATTCACCAAAGTTTGGTAATTAAACATAACTTGATTGACTGCCATAATGTACCATATTATGAATATGAACCAAATTCATTTTTAGAAAATGAATTTTATAAAATTTATTATGATAAAACTATTCTAACAGACAGAACAATTAGTCATAATAGACCCGATATAGTTTTACATGACAAAATTAAAAAAAAAAACTTATATCATTGAAGTCGCTATTCCAAATTCTTGTAATATTCAGAAAACTGTTTCTGAAAAAATAAGAAAATACACAGATTTAGGAAATGAGATTAAAAGAATTTGGCATTCTCAGACTATAAAAATATTACCATTTGTTATTTCGGCTACTGGCATTATACCTAGCTCTTTCATTCAAAATTTAGGCGTATTAGATTTGTCGAAAAATTTGTACATAAAAATGCAAAAGTCGGTCATTTTAAATACCTACATGTAGGATTACGAAAGATTTTTTAAATATTTATATTGAGGGATCAGTAGGATTTATCGGACCAGTTAGGATTTCATCAGAGCCGAACCCTCTGATATGAAAATATCTGGAGTCGGTGAAATATTTTCCCATTATGTTTCTGGTGGATTGACGTATTGTTCTTGTATTGTTTTGTATTTATTATACTTATATAGTGCACTTACATTCCGTGAATTTACTAGATATTCATTTGTGGAAAAGTGTGTGGAAGGGTTTAGTCTTTCATTTGGGAAAGATTTAACCCGGACATAAAATCTGGAGCACCGTAAAATATAATAGTACTTAACGACGTGCATTTTAATAGGATACTTTTAATGAAAAATGAAATATTAATTAAATATTGTTATTAAAGAAATTTAACAATTGGTTGAGCATTCTTTACTGATGCATGGCAGTACTGCTTGAAGCTGACATACGCAAAGCAAATTGCATTTTTGATATCGATCATGGATATTTGAAATGCTGTAACGGATAAAATGCTAATTGTTCAGGAGAGCAAAAAGAATTTTATATTTTTTCATAAATCATATCTCCTGGTTTTGTATATTTAGACCATGTACTTATGAATTTTTATTATAAGTACATGGTCTAAATATACAAAAACAGGAGATATGATTCATGAAAAAAAATAAAAATCTTTTTGCTCTCCTGAACAATTAGCATTTTATCCGTTACAGCATTTCAAATACCCATTATCGATATCGAAAATGCAATTTGCTTTGCGTATGTCAGCTTCAAGCAGTACTGCCGTGCATCAGTAAATTATCTCAATTATGGACAGGTACCTTCGCTTACTTTGACAACATTTTATTGGAACTGCCATACAAAGGGTGGAAAGCCAAACATCTATCGCAATCAGCGACATTGTAAATAATCGTGAAAATATTGATAATTTATACATAGTTATAGCTTTTTAAGGTTATTTTATATAAAATTCTACCGTATTAAAATTGACTAATAAAAATGTTAATATAAATATCAACTCTTCTTTTGCCACCACTCTTAAAATAAATGATACATCAATAGTAAAAGGAGGATAAAATAGCAACTGTAAAATCGTACAATGTAGTGCGCTAATATGGGAAGCGTTTTTATATTATGTCTTCTGCGCGCAAAACCGTATCTTCTCCGAACTAAAGCTTTCTAATAAAACTGCGTTTATCTGAAGATACCTGCCATGCAAGTATGTTTTCTGTGATCGTTTGCATATAATAAAACAGAGCCTAGGAAGTCATGTTTGAACAGCGCCCTTGCGGTGATTTTTCACAAAAACGGCGCTACACAAATAATTATCAAATTTTTATGATTATTACTGCAATTAATTGAATTTCCTGTGTTCAATTTTGCGCAAACATTCTCATAAATCTTTATGATACTTCAGAAAGCAAAGGGTACATAAAAGAAAAAGTTTATAAAGCTTCTAACAAAGATCATAATAATAACGCAAATAAGTCACAACAAGCTGGTTCTTTGAAGTTAAAAGAAGTTTCATAAAAAGCAGAATAAGTAACAGTAAACGAGCTGCATATTGTTAACTGATAAACTAGCTTTCTTTGAAAACTATTTATAAGCGACTACTACGTCCAAATGAACAATAAATAAATTCCTTGCATTCATTCTTTGGACAATGTCAGCAACAGATTTCTCGTTTCTTCAAAAAATAAAGTGCATCAAAATATGAAATAAAAATAATGTAAAATAATATTAAAAAAATCATAGTGTGCAATTCACTCGCGATAGAAGTGACACCTTCAGAAAACTAAAGTAGACAAGAATGGGCACTACGAAGCACTTTTTTTTATCAATCTGAAGGGTATTTTTTTTTAAATTTTGTCGTCGAATTCCAGTGCACCTTTGGCTATACATTTGGTCATCTATGTGTATTTTTGGTTTCTTTTTCGTAGTCGCTAAATGTCCCTTTATTTAATATTTTATTTGGACTGTTCATTTTGGAGTGGTTTGAAGGTTGGATATTGATTTTCCGAATTTTTTTTTTTTTTGGATTTCGTAGAATTCGATTCTTGGTCCGCCAAGTGTCTGCAGAATATCGCAAGGCGCTTTATAGCACTACACCAAAGGAGACTTCAACTTCAAAATAATGATAGTTTGTAAAAAATAATAAAACCATCACTTTATAATTTCTTGCTGCGATAATAATAAGATGAATCTACGAAAAACAGAGATTCTACTCTCCAGTTAAAAGACCGCAGTTCCATAATTAGTAGAAAAAGTAATAACATGAAACAATGGATATACCAACATGAATGCTTGAGTTATTACCAGAATAATACGCATACCTACATTCTGTTACATTTCAGAGACAAATTAACTTTGGGAATGTATTTTTATAAGGAGCGTTATTTCTAAAAATATACAACTGAAAGGATACAGAAACAAGTTTCTCTGTCAAGTCAGTTTTTTATCTCTTTGAATGGTAATGCAAAACGCAAAACACAATCGAATCGAATAATTAAGACGTGAGCGTCTGCGTTTTGAATTTCAAAACCCAGCTTCGAACGCATGCCTGATGCCACGCCACCAAAACATGTGTGTACGTGAAATTTCAAACCAAGCTATCGTTGTAAATCGGTTTCGAATTCAAGAATTCGTCAAAAGATGTCATCACTTCCGTTAGCAGGTCGCATTGGGACGTACACCTCCCCCCCACCCCCCCACCCCCCATCCCCCTAGGTATATCTCTCCGGATATGGAAAGATTGACGATTATACTCAGCTGAGAATAATAGTATTAAGCGACTATATATTACATATTATACTTACCGGGTTACTTTGTGGCGGTGACTAGCTATCACTGAATGATAGTGAATCCGAGGAATGGGCTATTTTTGGAACCAGTTCCTATTGGATTTACAAAATGGTCACCTACACTAACTGGGCGAAGCCGAATCAAGAGTCGCCCGCAGGGCTTAGCAGAAAAAACCTGCGGAGCGTATTTTTAGCTGCTAGTTTATTATTATTATTGTTGGTTCAATTTTATAGCTCAATTTCGGGCGAAATTTGTATTTTATTTTTTTACTCGTGCACACGGGAGGTCCTGAGGAAAATATTCCCCATCGGCCCTATCTCATCTTTGGGGATACTGTGTGGAGGCACTTTTACGAAAAGGAAGAAGATGAAGTTCTGGGGAGTAATAAAAGTATGAGGGGTGGGTAGAAATCTAAGGGTCAGGTTCTCCAGGAGTGACGGAAGTATGCATTCATCCCTCCCTTTGCGGTGCGAGGCGAAGTCCTGGGAGAGTCCTGCAGGAGAGGTTAAAAGGACTCCCTCAACCAGTCTCTCCCAATCCGGCCAGCCACACAGCTGGTGGCAGACGCATCCACCGCCAAGATCCGGACAAACCTCATCCCACGAACAAGGGCATCATTGCTGCGTCAACAAACATAGCGAACCACTCGGGGTGACCTAAGGCAGAGGTGTGGGTTATCCAATAAATGGTTCCCGGGACGGCGGTACCCATACCCGTCTCTTAAATTGTTAGTTATAACTTGCAACTATAGAAAAATCGTAAAAATATTTTGTAATCTTGCAACAGAACAGTGAAGTAGTAACTTAACTCTCTCTACCGGTTAATTAAATTGATTTATTTGAATTGAAAAAAATTGATATTTCTACTAAAAATTGTTAAAAAAATTGTATAAAAAAATTGTTGATGGTGGCTATTGAAAACCCCTTTTGAAGTTATTTTTTATGTCAACGAATTTAAAATCTATTAAATTTTAGGTTTAATGCTATTTTCTTTTGAATTTCCATTAAAAATAGATTTCTGGAACAAAATACTGCATTGCTCTGGTGCAAAAATATCATTGCATTCAACCCTCTCTTTCAACGTATAAGGCGATGAGATTTATTTAAAAAAATGTATAACCTTTACATTACTACGAAGGTTCTTTGAAAAAATTTAATCATCGCTTTTAATTAAAATGTTGGAAGGCTGCATTATTTTTTGCAAGTTCTGAATTCGGAAAAGGATGAAGAAGATTTTAAAAATATAAGCAATGGTAAAATTGTACTTTGAAATAAAAAAATCCATTCATTAATGTATGAATGTGGTAATTATAAAGTGGCAAAGAGATGGCTTGGACATTGGACACGTACATAATAAGGATACGAGAAGACCGACTTGGCAAAAAAGTCCGTGTGGGGAAAAGCTGAGCTCACATTTGACGGAAGGCCCGCAACAACGCCCCCCATGCAGCAATCCCAAAGATGACATAGGCCCTGAAGGGTTTTATTTACCTCAGGCCATACTGTCCACAAAAAGGACGTCTTTGGGTCCCTTTTGTGGATCGACCACGTATCTGATGGGTATCCGACCTAAATTCAACAAGAGAAATTATGCGATGTGATTAATTATTATTACAAATCAGTGATTAAATTCACATAAAATATCTACATAAACTTTAAAAAACTTGCGTTACTTCACAAATTTTAAACTTAGTAAAACATCCTCAAGAAATATTTTATCACTTAGTTTTATTAACTAGCTAGCATTTGTCGCGAGTCTAGTAAATATTCCATAATTGCATTCTTTCCGGAGAAATATTGCAACCTAGAGAACGGTTATTGTTGGCGATTGAAACGAACATCAACTCGAAATGAAAAATGTGGACCATTTGTCATTTTTAATCGCCGTTTTATCATAAAACGAATGCAGCTGGTGCATAAGAACAAAACATTAAAATTGCTCGAGAAAACCCAGCAACATCCTCAATAAAACTGCTCCGAGCCAGTCTCCTTTTTTGTACACCAAAAAATACGAAATAAATTTATGGTGCTCGCAAAGGCATTATAATTCAGGCCATAAATGTGACAAAATTATTTTTAAACATCTCTGGAATGAAGATATATCTGCGAATTGACTTACAATTTACAATACAGTATTGAAGGTGATATCCGTGTTTGGAATGATCACGAATCTTTTACAGGCGGTCACGTATGTGTACTAGGGGAACGTTGTATGAAATGTGGTAGATTGAATAGCGAATTATCACAGTGGTTTGTTGATCAGGGCGTATGTCATCTTAGGGGATGCTTTGTGGAGGTTTTTGAAGGAAATAGGCCCAGAAGTGACGGACGTATGAATCCAATTCTGGCTGGAGATGTTGAAAGACCTCCTCATCTCGATCTGGCCCGCCACATAGTAGGTGGGCAGACACATCGGCGGCTAAGACCTTGACAAACCTAACCCCATGAACCCGGGCACCCCTGCTAAGGCACCATCGTAGCGACCACCTGGGGTGACCTGTGGTAAAAATGTTGGATATCCATTGAATGGTTTCGAGGGCGGCGGTACCCAAACCCGCCACCCATAAAGCTGAAAGGTATAGATCTGGTCGCAGAAATGAATAATCTTAAAGCACTCGTATGTAGCCTGTTGTATGCTATAGAATATAGATGAAACCAAATATTTTGAAATATAAAAGAGATATGCTATGATGTCCGACCGACTGTCGGCGGACTACGACCTAATGGGAATAGTTTGCGTATGGAAAGAATTTGTTCATTTCGTTGATATTTTTAAGGTGTGCAGTAGAATTGGTTAACAATATAGTTTGAATACGGAAAGAATTCGTTCATTTAGTTGAACGTTCGTTTAGTTTATTCGTTAATTGTTTAACAATATCGGCGACACCAGGAAGCACTGTCCCACCCAGTAAATAACACATCTCTTATATTTTTAATTTTTTTTTTATTTATTTATTTTATTTAGTAAAATATAATACATTTACATACATTATTTAAGAATTTTTGGACTGCCCAACTAGGAGGATTCCCCTTTTAGGACAGTCAAATTAGGATGAGTATTAACATACGGAACATGGTCTGAAAATAATATTAAAAAAAAAAACAAAAATAAAAGATTAAAACAAAGTGACTGTTCTTTGTTTAGCAAAGTTTTTTAAAAATAATTTTAATTACTTAGGTAGGTACTTAATTACAGAGGATTAAAACATATAGATATAGAACAAACGTGTAAGCATTGCATATCATAGTCCTACACAGATGGGTTGTATAAAATAAGAAAAAAAGAAAAGAGAAAGAATAAAAAAAAATAAAAAAATAATAATAATAATAACCAATTAATACAGGAAATAAGAATAACCAATTGGTATAGTATTAAAATAATAATAAAGTAATAGGTATAATGTGTACTTTTAGCTGCATTGCATAAGCCTATTAACATACTTTGTATAAATATAAATGACAAAGAGAAGAAATAGAATAAAATAAAATATGAAATTAAAGATAATATTAACGTAATAGGTAGGTACATATATACACATAATGATAAAGATTAGAACATAAAGGTATCTTTAAGATGTTTTTTTTTTTGAGTTTTTGTTGTTTTTTTGGTTTGTTTTTGATTTCATTTTTTGTGTAGTAAAAGTTCACTCTCCTTTATACCTAATTGATGAAACCAGTTAGTAACCAATTTACGAAAAACACCTGTACTTTCGTTTTTCCAAACATCAGGCATTAAGTTGTATAGTTTTGGACCTAAGAATGAGAAGTGTCTTTGAGCGAGAGATGTTTTAGTTGTGAGTGGCACAATTGGATTTCTCCGTGAGTGGCGGGTGTCGTGAAAGTGATATCTAAATGGTTTTTTGAGAATAACCCTTAGCAGAGATTTTTGAGCTTTAGCTAATTTTTCCAAAACAGTATTGCACAGCCACCCCAACCTAAGGATGCATAGTCTAGAAGTGACCCACACATAGCATATATATTTCAACATCCTTGGATGCAGCGGTTATTTCTGATAGTTCGTAAGTTCTGTTCGTTCGAAGTTTGTTTTATATAACACAACAAAATAATCCCAATACTTGATGCAATAGGATGATAGCACAATCGTTTGGAAATGTTTATGATACGGCCGAAGAAAATTGTATAGGGGAAGGAAATAGAAAGAAGAAGCTTAGAATGTTTATAACTTGCTATTATTAAACAAAGTTAAACGCATTTCAAGTAATATTTCGATTCTGAATTATTCACTCAAAACGAAAAGAAAATATGTATATTAAATTTTATATATACATGTGAAAGAATTGAACATCACCGTATTTGATCCCACGACTTGTGGATCAAGAGCCCAATTGCATATATCGCTTTTCCACATAGTTAGCAAGTTAGTTCAACATATTTTTTTTAAAATATAAAATAATAAAAAAGTGTTGCAACTAAAAATAAAATCGACAGGTATTTAAACGGTATCAAAAAATATTACAACATGCATTGAAAATTCAAAGTAAAAAAAATGATTAACACATATTTTTTAATGAATAAAACACGCTCGAATAAAAATACTTAATTGAAAAATACTTGAAAAAATATGAAATCCACACTGCCCGGGGATATTATTACGCTTCAAACGAAAGCTATCAATCATAAAAAGGTAAAAAGCGGAAAATTAAATTATACATTCTAGTCAAGTGAAAATTATTATTATAAGCCACTTCCCTCAAATTAATCCGGGAGAAATAAAACGAGTTCACGGGTCTAAAAGAGAAAATTTTTGCTTTTTTTAAATTTAATTTCTTCAATTGGAAAACCGCAATTTGTATTCCGTATGTTTATAAAGTAAATTATATTAATGTTTTGTGGAAAAGTGATAGTTGGGGTAGTTGAATAAACAGAATGAACCACGAATCGCAAGGTTCATGGAATTCTAAAGTATTTATGTAAAATTTGGTAAAGGATTATTCATAATATTTAAAATCAGTGTAATTTATGGAATTTATTGCATTGCACTACCCCTTTCTACCGTTTACATTTTCATAATTATCGCATCGCCACTCCATTGAGTAAAATTCGGAAAATTGGAAATATTCAAAAATATTTAAAATTCACGTAATTTTAATAGTTTTTTTTAGGTATGCACAGCGAATTTTAATTTTTTTTAATCGTATTTAGGTTAATGTTTTTTTTGCAAATAAAGAATACTATATTATTACAGAACCTAAAATTGTAATATTTAATCGTTGCAGGCAATATCGGCGACTTTCAAATGAAAATTCGAAACAAAAAAATCAAAAAAGATACAGTCGCATCTAGGAATTAAACTCAGTACCCTAAGCCTAGCCAAGGCTCTGCTCTAATTCATTCCCTAGATACACTGTGAAGGCAACGTCGCATTTTGGCAAGCTGACGCATGCGTGCGAAATTCCGATCTTGAAAATTGAGGTTATTTCTGACATACTGTTATTTAATTGACTTTCACCGCTTGAATTTAATAAGAATTCCATGAAAGCGATGTTTTTAATAACATAAATGCCTTAAACATGTGTAGGTTAATAAGAATTAAAGAATCTACATTATGCAAAAAATGAGTCGAAAATTATTATTATTTTTTTTTTTTTTATGATGTTTTCCATATTTCTGTCGTCGAATTCCAGTGCACCTTTTCCTACACATTCGGTCGTCTAGTGTTTTCTTCTTCGGAGTCGCTTGATGTCGCTTTCTTTTGTGTTTGCTTTGCTCATTTTTGAGTGGTTTGCCCACTTTATTCATTTTGGAGTGTTTGAAGATTTGATATTGATTTTACAAAAATAAAAATGTTTTTTTTTTAATTTCGTAGGATTCCACTTTTTTTTTTAATTTCGTAGGAGTCCACTGAATGTCTGTCTGCTAAGGTTCGTCAGGCGCATTTTACTAATAGACTAAAGAAGGCTTAAGTGTGACCGTGGATTTAACGTATGATATTGGAACCGAGTACCCGTGAAAAAATTAAATATTTTATTGCTATAATAATAACGTAATATTTATAAAGCGCAGTTTACTGTTATTTCACTTCAAGTGCGCTTCACTACTATCTCATTCTCTGGCAGGATAAATCCTATAGATCAGGGGTGTCAAAGATAATATGGCCCGCGACCATGTTTGTTTTCCTGATATATAACCATCCAGTGACTTGAACAGTTGTGCATTTTTGGTATTGGTTGGCAAATATAGTGCAAACGACACATACTCATCATATAGATATCGCAAATAAACAAGTAGTATTGCCTTGTTGTCGATATCTTTAGATTCGTCAACCTGGATTGCGTACCACGGTGATGTATTAATCCTCTCCAACAATTGTGTCTCAATGTCTTCGGCAATTTCCTCAATGTGCCTAGTCACAGTGATAGCCGACAAAGCCACATATCTTTCAAGTCCACAAGCCGTCTCAGAGGGAAGAAAAACCTTTTGCGAGTTCTGATTGCAATTATTTTTGTGCTAGAAAAGAGACTTTAAAAACTCACAAGTTTACTCATAGTGGAGAAAAACCATTTTCATGTTCCGAAGGCAACTATTCATGTTCTCAAAAGGAACATTTAAAAGGGTTTTAATTTTGAGTCTGGCCATCTTGCACATGCTAAATCTAAATAAATGGCTCTAAAGAAAATCCAGTTTGACACCCCTGCTTCAGATGTATAGGTATATTTGTCACTTTTTGTATTCCAAATCACGGTGCTAAAGAAATTTTCATTTCAATATGCCAAGGTTATTTAAAAATAAATGGTTGTGATACAAGTGAAAAACGTCTCCCTTTTAGTTAAGTAATGCAGAGTTTTCTCCAATAAAGTCCGTTCAGTCCATTCTCAATTAGTTAGCCGAGTGGACGGCAACTTAAGTACACCTTGTACTAAGCAAAGTTCGCGAGTCTTCCAAGTTGTAACTTCCGCTGTGGGTGCAATATTCTGGATGAGCGCTGCGTTGTATTAATAGAGAGAACAATTTGTGCTTTCGCTTGTTAATTTGCGCTCCTTGTTTAGAGGAAACTGCCACACGAAAATAAGCAACTAAAGGCGCTAAGTTGATAACACATTTTAAGAGCAAAAGACAAGCTAGTTTTTTTGACATGAATGTTTTTCTGATCTATGTTTACATACATATATATATATAAAAATATGCTTGCTTGGGTGTATATATTTATATGAGTCTATGCGTTGCCAAACCATTCATCCGATAGAGATGAAACTTTGGGGATGCGCGTGGCGGAGATAATTTCTCTGTATATAATAGTGAGTTCTGGCATCACAAAATTATGCGTTGCTAACCATTCATCCGATTGCGATGAAACTTTGGGGATTTGATGTGTGCATGTCCGCGATGCTTTAGAAACATAATAGTACAATCTGGGAGGTGGGTATGGGTGCCGCTACCCCGGGAACCATTTATTGGATAACAAACACCTCTGCCACCCTAAGTGGTTCGCTACGTTTTGGTCAATTAGTAGGGGTGCCTGGGTCCGTCGGGTAAGGTGTGTTCAGGTTTTGGCGGCGGATATGCTTGCCCACCAGCTGCGTGGTGGGCTGAAACGGAAGAGGCCGGTTTGCGGAAACTTTGTGACCTCTGTAGCTGGTCTTACACCGCAGCGGGAGGAATGGATTCGTACATCCATTACTCCTGAACACACTGAACCCTAGATTCCTGCCCACCCCTCATACCCTTTTCCTTCCCAGAAATTCCTCGCCTTCCTTTCCTTAGCCACCTCCACACAGCATCCCCAAAGATGACACAGGCCCTGAGGGAAAGTATTTTTCACAGGGCCTCCTGTGTGGGGTTAATAAAAAAGGGGGCTCTGGCGTCATGAAATTATGCGTTGCTAAACCGTTCATCCAACTGCGATGAAACTTTGGTGAGTTGTTGTGAGCACGCCCAAGGTTTCTATATATACTAGGTGGCTGTTTCTCTGCATTACTTAGATCTGTTTGAAAACTGAATGTACCGGTACTGAATGTATAGAATGCGGGAGGGGGGAGGGGAACTAGAGAGGGGAGTTCGCGGGACGGGGGAAGCGGGAGAGGGGAGTGGGAAAAGGAAAGGCGGAAAAGGTGGAGTAGGAAAGCTTGAAGGGAAGGGGACGCGGGAGAGGAAGAGAAGGCGGAAGGGAACGGGACAAATGGGAAACAATTTCTTTATTAAGTGGCATAGCAACGCACGCCGGCAGTTCGCTAGTACCTTTATATGTATGTGTATATTTTATTGTCTGCTTGATTACACCGTTTTCCACGATCAATATCTTTCCAAGATTAACATATACATTTGCGCTTGATTAAGAGAAATTGCGCTTTTATAATTACCGTAACGATTCACGGTCACGGTACCGCGATGGCAAAAAGAGGCAATAAACATACGTTCTTTACCGCTATATTGCTGCAGCTCTTTCAAAAGATGACTTAAATGTAGGTAGGTCTGTTTCCTCCAAAGGAAAAAAGTCATCAGTTTCATGCATCTCTCTCATTCACCGCACCGTGACGTGTCCGTAGACCCCTACAAATAATACTACTTGCAGTGACGATAATTTTGAAAGTATGGAATGTAGTTACAAGAATAATATTCCAAAAATGAAAAAAGTCAAATGTCATCGCGCTAATGGTTTTGTTTTTGTTCATAAACATAGACTCATATAAATATATATCTTTAATATTATGAATGTGTTTGACGTTCGGCAGATATACGCAAAAACAATCCTCAATCATCTGTACACAAATATACATAAATACTACGAAAAAAGATTAAATACACGCTATACACGAAACAATAACAGAGACTTACTCCAAATTCCCATAACGCATACTACTTTTGGTCAACGAAGTTTCAGATACCTTGCATCAAGACTTTATAACATTCTTCCATATAGAGTTAAAAAATGTAATTCACAAAAAAATTTCAAAAATAACATAAAAATTTGGATAAAAAATAATGATAGGGCCTTTACCGGCGCGCTCACCCAAATTCGTAACTAAACCAATAATAATAATAATAATAATAATCTTTATAAAACAAAAATTTTTAGATTTATAACTACAAAAAAAGAAGTACATCATATAATAGTTTAAGTGTTGCTTAAGTACAAAAGTAAATAAAAGAAAATAAAAATTTGCATATAAACAGTAGGTACTTAAATAATAAAGATTTATAATTATAAATTTAGGTATCACGTAGCCTGCCTCACTAGGCTTTGCCTGTGTTGAGGCAGTAATTTTACATCAATTTATAATACTGTGAAACATACCTACACTTATATTAGATTATAATCACACAATAGATATGTTGCATTAATAAAAATAACATTGGTACAATAATAGCAGGATTGGTTCATTACTAATTTCGAATTTGGGTAAGTGCACCGGTAAAGGCTCTATCATTATTTTTTATCCAAATTTTTATGTTTTTTTTGAAATTTTTTTGTGTATCACATTTTTTTATACTAATTGGAAGAATGTTGTAAAGTCTTGTTGCAAGGTATATGAAACTTCGTTGACCAAAAGTAGTATGAGTTATGGGAATTTGTAGTAGATCTTTGTAATTGTTACGAGTACAGCGAGTATTCAATCTTTTTTCATAGTATTTATGCACATTTGTGTAAAGATGAGTGAGGATTGTTTTTGCATATATCTGCCGAACGTCAAACACATTCATACTCTTGAAGATTAAGTTCGAGTCTGTAAGTAGAGGTAGTCTAAGAGTTATTTTTATAATAGTTTTCTGTGCCTTTATGATTGGGTCTAGTGCTGATGCAGTACCGCCTCCCCATGCTATGATACCATACTCAATAATGGATTGACAGACTGCAAAATAAATCATTTTCAAGTGTTGTGGGTCGAGAAAGTTTCGTATTGTTCTGAAAAAGTGCATGGTTTTTCTTATTTTGTTTGCAATTATTTGAGTGTGAATATTCCATTTGAGATATGGATCAATTGTGAGGCCGAGGTACTTCATCTGTGTAGTGCGCTCAATGTAGGGACACTGACAAGATTCATCGAAATTTAAACATGTGTGTATTCTAATAGAGGCATCATCATGAGGTTGACCTGTTATATTTATGCTTGATGTGATATATTTAGTTTTTTCGGTGTTTAATGTGAGCGTATTTGTATCTAACCACGTTTTTACAATGTTTATACCCGTTTCAGCTTTTTTGTATACAGCTAGCCAAGTGTCAGCTTCAAACAGTAAAACAGTGTCATCGGCAAAACTAACTATTTTCCCCTGAATATTAATGTTACATAAGTCGTTGATATATAAAAGGAACAGAGACGGTCCTAATATGCTACCCTGAGGAATCCCATAGTTAGAGGAGGCATGATCGCTAAGTGTTTTATTTACTTTAACTTGTTGCTTGCGATTGTTAAGGTAGCTTTTAAAAAAGTTAAGTTCGTTACCTGTAATACCAATTTTTATAAGTTTGTTTATTAATTTACTGTGTGATATTGTATCAATGGCTTTGGAAAGGTCTAGAAAGATTGAAATACATTTTTTGCTTTTATCGAGGTTTTTGACAATGAAGTTAGTTACAGCGGCAATAGCGTCTGCGGTACTCATGTTTTCTTGAAACCCGTATTGGTTTTCTGATAATAATTTATGGCTAGCAAGAAATTTAACCAACTGAGCATTGACAATTTTTTCAAATACTTTAGATAGACTGGTCAGTAGAGTTATTGGTCTGTAATTGTTTATGTCTGTCTTGTTACCTGTTTTATGTATAGGGATAACCATACCATGTTTCAGGTTTGAAGGGAAGTGTCCTTGACTGATACTAAGGTTAATTAGGTGTTCTAGAGGCAATGTAATTTCCATAGACAGCGTTTTCAAGATCTTAATGGTTATTCCATCAATCCCGGCAGAAGAAGTGTTTTTTAAAGAATTAATTATTTTTAGAATCTCCTCCCCTGAGACAGTTTGAAATTTGAATCTTCTTTTGGGAAATTGAAAGTCTGCTTCAGCAGGTAGAGCATTCCCACAATTTGGTAAACGAGAAGCAAGATTTGAGCCAATATTTGTAAAAAAGTTATTGATGTAATCCGCTACGGGCTTTGGGTTTTTTGAGGTGTCAATAATTTTTCCGTCAATAAAAAGATTACTTATGTCCTGTTTGTCTCTGGTGTTTTGTGTATTTGTGGCTTCTCTTAGAATTTGCCATATTTTTTTGGGATCGTTATTACTTTCTTGGATTTTGTCTCTATAGTAGATTTCTTTTGCCTTTCTAACGACTTCGCCGCATGTATTTCTATATCTTTTGTAGATGTTTAGTGATATTATGTCGTATTATGTTTAGTGATACAATGTACTGATTGTTATTATTCAAAATTTATTGTTAATGCAACCAATCGTTTGTATGATTATATTTTAATATAAGTGTAGGTATGTTATTAAGAAATATAAATTGACTTAAAAATTACTGCCTCAACACAGGCTAGCCTAGTGAGGTGGATTACGAAAAACCATAATTTATAACTATTTTCTATTCTTCAAGTAGGTACCTTCTGTTCATATTTATATTATTTATCTTCTGTTGCTAATCTTTTGTACTTACATAAACCATTGTAAATATTAACGCTGAATATGTACGTTTCTTTTTTTTGTTATAAATCTTGCAAATTTTGTTGAATAAAGATATATATTATTATTATTAATGCTGCCGCTCTTTCTTACACACTAAATATCAACAGTTGAAAACGAGACAAATGGTAAACGTACATATGTATGTCTGCAACCCCCAAAGAAAACATCATTATCACACATCTCCCTCACACATGGAAAGAAAACCAAACGCAAATACCGTCCGTAGAAAACCATTTTACTTATGTAGTTTCTTTTAAGTATGGGCTTACCAAATGTCTTATTTTAGATGCTTTGTCATAATGTTAAAACGACATGGCGCCTGGACCTTCGAAATAACCTACTGAATATTAGAGCATTTTGTAATAATGTGACAAAAAATGATTTAACCTATGGAGTCTCTAGAGCTTAGTATATGCCCTTATGACTATGACACTAAAATAACAAAGTCACTAGTTAAATCCTAATAAATAACCTTTTTCTGTTTAACGTAATTATTTCAATAAAATTATATTATTTAACATAAACCTTCTTTAGTTTCATTTGTAGGAGTGACATTATTTATTTATGATTTATACATTCGACGCATTAAACGTAATTGAGCACCCTCTTAATTTAAAGGTTACGTTAAGAAATCTGAAAAAAGTCTTTTAACTGAGAGTATTTGATTCAAATTCTTTCATCAAGTTGTTGTAATTGATGGTTTCGATGAGTAGACCGAGTTCATAGCTAACTAGTTGAACCACCCGGCGTTGCCCGAGCATTATTCTGTTTTAAAGGGTGGGAAAAGTGAAATGGGTGGTTTTTAGAAATCTCACATATGCTTTGTTAGTCAAGTGTGCAAAATTTTGGAAAAAAAACTATAGATTTGTATAAACATCAAATCCACACCGCACGCCACTGGCACTTTTATTGTCAATAGTTGAAAGAGTTTATTTTTTAGGAATTCGACTCACTTGATCGTGCCAGTTCTTCCTCGGGCGCACCCGACTTCTTCTATCCTTCACTTCCACGTCAGATAATAAAATACTTTAAGGGTGGGGAAAAGGGGATGAAGATAAAGTGTGCAAAGTTTCATAAACCTCGGAATAAAACTGTAGATTTGTACACAAATCAAATCCACGCCGCTTCCCCGCTCGCTACAAAACCACAAACAGACATCAACTTTATATTATAGAAGATATATCTAAACAATGCATGCTGAATACTTTCAACGCAATCGAAGTAGATTTTGTGATCGAACGCAATCGAAGTGAAGGGACCAGATGGAAGAAGTATATCCGATTTGACTTCGCATATAACATGCAAATTATGGTTAGGGTGATACTGAGAGTAACTATCACTTTCACACGAAAAAGGCAACACTCACAAATGGTTAAATGTATCTAAAATATATTATGATTAAATCCCGTTTCAAAAGGGACAGGTAATACGAAAAATAAAAATACAAATATTCCTCCAGTGTGTCAAATAAATAAAACATTATTTAAAACAGACTCAAAGACGAAAGGAAATTGGTATATTCCTGGGATATAGAGCCGAACGGAAAATATGTAAATCTCCCCTTTGTGCCAAATCAAAAAATGGATAAAAAATTATTTCTATTCTACTTTGATGTTCTAATATGGTAAATATCTTCATTGCCATACTGTTCTTCGCCTTTTTCCTCAGCTTTGTAATAAAAATCATTGGACATTAGGGTTTATTTAAAATCATGCATGCAGTAGAAGGTGGAGAGAGGATATCGATTTTCCGCATTTCATATTAAAATGTAAAAGAGGATTTAACTAAGGCGGTGGCTTTATACCAAAATTCTTAAAAATTAAACTAATATGAATTTAATGTTTTTCAGTTTATGTTTTGTGTATAATTTTTAGAAATTGCACTTTAATTCATCTCCTCTGTGTTTCAGGCCTTTTTCAAATTCACTAACAAATCACTAATTAAATTCACTAATTAAATTTACTAATTCCAGTAAACCAAAGCTACCACCAACTTGATTAAACAGCAAAATATGCAACTTCTAAATGTAGACAGAGCAACTCAATGGCCAAATAACTTGTAATCTTGGAGAAAACACATAATGTATGTTATAACAGTTACATATCTGTTTTTGATTGTTTTGCAATGTTTATGTATATGTATGAAAATTATCTATGGAGCTCAATAAAGAATATGTTAATTAATAGCCCACTGGTTGGATAATGTGTTTATATATGTGCTAAGAATGCTTATAAATGATGTGCTTTTTCAATTGGGATTTACAAAAAAAAAAAAGTCTGTGAATGACTGAAATCTATTTTTAGTAGATTATATAAACTTAAATTCTATGTTCCAAAATGCAAACTTCGGATAATTTATTTATCACTAGCTGAATCTATTATAAGCTACGGAATTACAACTTGGGGATTTTCCAGTAAAACAAATGTAAATCATGTTCATTAGTTCAAAATTCATTAGTTAAAATATTAGCTCATAAAAGTTTATACGAACAAAGGCATAATGTTCCATACTTTTACCAGAATCTCAAAACTCTTTCAGTAAGAGCAATTCTGTGGCATAAATTTATTTTTCAGCATATGAATAGCCCTATATACATAAATAGGCTGGACCACACTTACAATACTCGTTTTACGTTAAATGAAGGACTAATCGTACCTAAGCACTTCAACAAATATGGACAAAGAACGCTGGACTACATGATAACTACTTGCTTAAGAGGCCGGTATTCGAATTTCTACTGATTTCTTGCAAACCTCCCTTAAACATTTGAAGTTTTTAAGTTCTTAAAAAAATATATGATATTCTTGAAGATAATATCTAGACATAAGTCGCGTCCAAACGCAAATTACATAAAATTCCCTTGATAGAAAAAAATCGCAAAGTATGCTTCAAAAATTATTATAAACACGTTTGTTTCATTTATTTTACAAGTTATATGTATGAACAGCAACATATTCACAGCGCTTCTTTAAATGCTGTTTTAAGACAATTATCGCGAGATTTTTGCTCTATTTTAAACGAGTCGTGTTTTATTAAAGATTTTCATGATTTTTGCATCGATTTTATCGTTGTAAATATAAGCGCGCTCTTCTAACATTCGTAATTTCATATCTCTCCGTCTTCTTCGTTTTGGGGCCGTGAACGGAGCCTTAAATATGTTACCTGCTAAAATTAAAAAATTTATAAATAATTTAAAAACAAATATTATATTGAAATATTGGCTCGCCGACAGAAATAGTTAGTATTAGACTCTAACACAAAAAATTTCTAACTTCATAGAAAGTTTTATTTTTTAAACTTCAAAGTAAAAGCACCAATTGACAAACTACTTAAAAGTAGTTTATTTGGACTTTTCTTTTTTCTGTAATATTTTATTTCCTGTAATATCGTATAACTATAATATTGTTTAATGATATTGTAGCATTTTGGATTCATAACGGCAATACAATAAGTTTTTCGAAATCTCCACAAAATGACGCGGTTATTCAATTCAATAAAATTTTAATTCAATTCGGCTTATTATTTTAAAAACATGGCGTTTTTAAATAAACTTGTAAAGGGGAATTAAATAAATATGAACAATGGATATCAACCATACAAGTACGCAGCTTCCTTTGATGTTATATATGTCGATATCCGAATGTATCCTGTTCAACATCAAGATTTGTAGAAATCCTGTTCTCTAGCAAGTATACTCGTATATGCAAAAAGCTATTCTTCGAGTCCCCGCCCGAAAATATTTTAATTTAAGTTTATTTCTTTAACACATTAAAAAAAATCCATACCGGCTACTCAAAGGGATATAATAATTATTATTGTTTTCATGCTGTTTGTGTTTTGCTCAAAGCCAGTCAGATTATTTACAGTTTGAAGACTAAAGTGAGTGTGGTCATGAATTTACCGGATAACATTATGGGAGTAGCTTTAAGAAAAAAGAGTACCCCTGAACAAATCATGTATTAAGTATTTATAAGAGTACCCCTGAACAAATCAAATTAAGTATTTATAAGTTAAGCCATTAGATAAAACCTTACTTGTGCTAATAATAAATGAATAGGTGTTATAACGTTTTAAAATAAACATTTAAATATAAAACAATTAAACGGTGGCGTTTTTAAGTACAAATCTTCATTGAATCAACAAAAAAGCATGTTATAATCATTTTAAAAACTCGAGCAAATAAAATTGCCTCTTCCTATTAAAAAATTGTACAAAAATAAAAGGGTATCAATTTAATTTAAGGCTTAAAAAAAAAATTACATTTTAAGTAAAAGAAGTCAAATGTTAAACTATGTTAATTAATTTAATTACAAAAAAAATATAGAGAAGCAAAAATATTACATTGAATAATTTCATTCAAAGAGCCTCTGAAAGCAAATGAAGGACAAGGCTTCTATTAAATTCAGGGTTTGATTAAAAGAACTTGAAAAATGAGAAATGTTTTTAATTAAAATGTTTAATAGAAAGCTATTGGATGTGAACCACAGCTGTAGAGAAGATGAGGGTAGAATTGATTGATGTTTTATCGGTTTTTCTTTAAGTTCAGAAATCATTTTCGCTGATGCGATTTTAAAACTTCAAGTAAAAGAGGTATTTTTGACTTGATTCTGTAATTGAAAAACCAATTTGAAACGATGGAGAATCAAATATTGGTTTGATGTTTTCAAATAAAATTTCAATCGAAATCTTTAAAATTACTTTTCTAAATGCTGAAATTAAAAAAATAATAATATTTACAGAATGTGATGTAGATGTAGATAAAGAAAATGTGTAAAATCTATTAATCAATGGTCAATTTATTAAAACTGTAATGCATATTCTTGTACAAATCATAAAGTTAATGATATTATTATTATTTTTTTAAATTAATTAGTATTCAATTCGGCGATAGAGCGGTAAGATCCATGACTGTGAGTATTGTTAAGTGTTGGAAACTTGGTCAGAGCAAAACTAAATTGTTTATTTTTACTTAAATACCGCACAAGAGTCCCACCTGCTAACCGTTTGGAGCCAGTGAGACTAGGGCGTCCCCAATTGAGGTTTGTTATGGGGCTAAAAGTAAAGTGGAGGGGAAGGAGTTAGAATAGATGAACGTGGGAAAGTGCCTGGCTATTCAGATCTAGTCACTAAATACGGCTAAAGCCATTTCAAGGAACGTTACATTTCTGAATGGTGGTTTTACACCAGCGCAATACTGAGAGTATCTTCCATTCTGGAACGCTCCGCACATATAATGTATTTTATTTTAAGTTAACAAATTTAAAAATAACACAAATTAATCAAATAAAATTTACTTGCGAAGGCCGGGCTTCGAATCTGCAACCTTCGAATTGCTTACCAAGAGCCTTATCCCTCCACGTGTTAGAATTGAAATAGGTTTAAAAAAATGTCAATACCGCATAAGCGTCCCAACATACCAACTGGTCCCATCTGTTCGGCGCCAGTATGACGATGGCATTTCCATTTGGGGTACAGGAGAAGGAAAGCAGCTGGGAAAAAGAAAGGTAGAGAAGTACCTGGCTATTCACATGCGGTAAACAAACACGATTAGAGCCATTTCAAGCAACGTTTCGTTTCAGAATGGTGGTATTTCACCAGGGCGACTGGTAATTTCCCAACCTTTCCTTTCATTCCCAGATAACCACTGCAATAAAAAACTCTATACGTAAAAGGAGCATAATTTAATGAACCAAGAAAAAATTGCATGTTCTTACAAATTAATAGAATTCTTAAAGCTTTATCGAAATCTTATAAAATATATTATTTATGTCGCTCAAACCGACTTTGACAAATCAACTAAAAGACACAAAAGTGAGCGACTCTTATTACCATTAAATAACACCGAATCAAACCGACAAGCGGTGACCGGTCATATCTTTATCCACGACTGTTTAAATACACTTTCTTATTAATTTGTATGAAAGTTTTCTTGTCGCCGCGGCGCGGCACAGGGCGCCCTACCATCCGTCTTGTTTGAAAGGGCTGATTGATTGGTACTGGGAAATAATTGATAAAACCTACAACCGGGCATCTCACCCTTTACGTTGATGAGAAAACGAATGATGATTGTTTTTTGTGGGAGAGAATAATAGGAGTGTTTAAGAGTAAATTATATTACGAACATTGTTAATTTTGTGGAGTCTCTAGAAAGAGAAAGAAATACTAACAGTGTGTTTTGATTATGGAATAAAAGGTAATTTTCAAAAATACTACTATAATTAAATTTGACTAAAGTTATATACTAAGTTATACTCTACACTAGCTTATGCCTGTTGCAAATGCAACTAACGGGTTAAAACTAACTTGACTTACTAACTAACAGAAAAATAATTCATAGTAAGCGGGTAGGTACCTACGGTTAAACAAACAAATATATATAAAGACGCCCACAGGGCCTAGCAGCAAAAATCTGCCATCCGTTAGTATATAGACACCATTGTAGGCATGCACACATCAAATCCCCAAAGTTTCATCGCAATCGGATAAACGGTTTAGCAATGCGTAATTTCATGATGCCAGAGCTCACTTTTGTATACAGAAACCGTCGTGGGCATTCACACATCAAATCTACAAATTTTCATCGCAATCGGATGAATGGTTTAGCAACGCTTAGCGGTTAAACACACAACTTTGTATAAAGCCGCCCGCAGGACCTAGCAGCAAAAACCTGCCAAACGTTAGTAAATAAACACCATTGTAGACATGCACACGTCAAATCCCCAAAGTTTCATCGCAATCGGATGAATGGTTTAGCAA
Source organism: Limnephilus lunatus (assembly GCA_917563855.2). Classification (NCBI taxonomy): domain Eukaryota; kingdom Metazoa; phylum Arthropoda; class Insecta; order Trichoptera; family Limnephilidae; genus Limnephilus; species Limnephilus lunatus. The sequence continues at coordinate 61,254,222 of OU830601.1, forward strand.
TGCGTAATTTCATGATGCCAGAGCTCACTTTTGTATACAGAAACCGTCGTGGGCATGCACACATCAAATCCTCAAATTTTCATCGCAATCGGATGAATGGTTTAGAAACGCTTAGCGGTTAAACATACAACCATGTATAAAGCCGTCCGCAGGACCTAGCAGCAAAAACCTGCTATACGTTAGTATATAAACACCATTGTAGAAATGCACACATCAAATCCCCAAAATTTCATCACAATCGGATGAACGGTTGAGCAATGCGTAATTTCGTGTTGCCAGAGCTCACTATTGTATACAGGAACCATAGCAGTCATTCGCACATCAAATTCCAAATGTTTCATCGCAATCGGATTAATGGTTTAGCAACGCATAGCGGACATACATACATGCAAACATTTTTTTGATTTTTATATATATAGAAGATAGCTGGTACCCGGCATGCGTTGCTATACCATTTAATGAAGAAAATGTTTCTACCTGCGTGTCCTTTCTCATTTGTTCCGATCCCCTTCCCCCCCCCCCCCCCCCTTCCTCACCAGCGTCCTCTTCCCCTTTCCACTCCGCCTCCCTCACCTTCCCTCACCCCACTTCACTCCTAGGCTTCTCCGTATCGTAAACCCCCTCCCGAGTTCCCCTCCCCCCTCCCAGGTCCCCCTCCCCCCCTTCCTGTTTCCACCCCCCCCCCCCCACCAGCCGCATTACAGACACTAATTCCCGGTACATTTATTTTTCAAACAGCTCGCGCGCCACCTATAAATTTTTTTTTTACAAATTTCGTAATGCCAGAACTCACCAGTAATTTTATACAAACCTTGTACTAACAATAACAAACACAACAAAAAAAGAATTTTTCAATTTGTTGCAGTCCTTCGGAAGTTATGAGCGTACGTACATTTTCATACAAATTTTATAATGCCAGAACTCACCAGTAGTTTTACTGCTTAAAATAAAGCGCTATATGAATTTAATACTTTTAAAAAAATATTCCGTTCAACTTCGAGTAATTTCATTGTAAAATTAGAAAACTAATACGTATGCAATATCGTCGGATGATATCGAGTGTTTATGTGCAGGTAGGAACCTACTTATATTCTGAGTATAGGTACTTGCATACATACGTAAAAAAGAACTCATATTTAGGCTGGGTTGTTTAACGAAATTAAAAATTCTTCAATTTTTCAAGTCAATTTTAACGTTCTGTAAAAGTTCAGTTCGGATTCTATTCAAGTTCTGTAATTATTTCAGTTTTATGATGCAACTGGCATTTACTGATAAAAAAACAGAACTTACACAGAAAGTGAAAATGAACTTTAAAAAATTGTTAAATTATTCAGTTTCGTGGAAACAACATTACCTTAGTAAATTAAATTGCATCAAAAACCTAAATAATTGTCCAACTACCCATTCCGGCAGGTACCGGCGCATTTCCTTACAAAATTCCGGCAATGTTTTTGCTTTTCTCGTCATATTTGCAATACTACCGAGATAAGTAGGTACCTACCCTGAATTAATAACATTTCAATGTACTGGCCGGTAAATATCCACCCTACTGAAGTGAATCTATGGACACCAATTTTCTTGTTTTTTTTGGAAAATTTTATAGGTTTTTCGGCGACCCTGAACTTTTTTACATGAGACGGACACTTTATATCGTTTTCAAAAGTTGCCCTATATTGCCGGGTACCGAATTTTTCAAAAACATCTAACCGGGGATCGTTTTTTCGGCTGCAATGCCATTTTCCAAAAAACAACAACCCAAACCGCTGAGAGATCCGTTTTGTTTTGACATCTCGGATAACTGACCTGTCTCAACATTCTCTCTAGAATTTTCCATTGCATTGAAACTAATGACCGAAAAGATGTCTCTTGTTTTTTATGCGAACCTGTCGGCGGGAAATATAATCTAGCCGAATTGAGTACTTTTATTTGAGGTTCCAGTTTTAGCCGCTGATTCGCCTTAGTTTTCTGTGAATAAATCGCTAGCAAAAATGTAGGCAACAAAAATGCTCGATTTTTCAAAGTACTGAAAAGTGTCTGAATCGAAATCAAGCTAAAATGAACCTCGAGGTTGGTGAAACTTGAGGGGCGGTGCGGTCGATTTTAGCTTGCCAAAAAAAGTGAGTTTTTGAAAAACTGTGCAATACTATATAGTACTAGCTTATGCCTGTTGCAAATGCAACTAACGGGTTAAAACTAACTTGACTTACTAACTAACAGAAAAAAAATCATAGTAAGCGGGTAGGTACCTACGGTTAAACATACAAATATATATAAAGCCGCCCACAGGGCCTAGCAGCAAAAATCTGCCATACGTTAGTATATAGACACCATTGTAGGCATGCACACATCAAATCCCCAAAGTTTCATCGCAATCGCATGAACGGTTTAGCAATGCGTAATTTCATGATGCCAGAGCTCACTTTTGTATACAGAAACCGTCGTGGGCATGCACACATCAAATATACAATTTTTTATCGCAATCGGATGAAAGGTTTAGCAACGCTTAGCGGTTAAACACAGAATTATGTATAAAGCCGCCCGCAGGACCTAGCAGCAAAAAGCTGCCACACTACATACACTAATTCCCGGTACATTTAGTTTTCAAACAGCTCATGCGCCACCTATTAAATTTTTTTATACAAATTTCGTGAAGCCAGAACTCACCAGTAGTTTTATACAAACCTTGTATTAACAATAACGAACACAACACAAAAAGAATTTTTCAAATTGTTGCAGTCCTTCGGAAGTTATGAGCGTACGTACATTTTCATACAAATTTTATAATGCCAGAACTCCCCAGTAGTTTTACTGCTTAAAATAAAGCGCTCTATGAATTTAATACTTTTAAAAAATATTCCGTTCAACTTCGAATAATTTCATTGTAAAATTAGAAAACTAATACGTATCCAATATAGTTGGATGATATCGAGTCGTTATGTGCAGATGGGTACCTACCTAAATTCCGAGTGCAAAAAGAGTGATTAAAAAAACATATATTTAGGCTGGGGTGTTTAACAAAATTAAAAATTCTTCAATTTTTCAAGTCAATTTTAAGGTTCTGTAAAAGTTCGGTTCGAATTCTATTCAAGTTCTGTAATTATTTCAGTTTTATGATGCAAATGGCATTAACTGATAAAAAAACCGAACTTTCATAGAACGTGAAAATGAACGGTAAAAAATTATTAAATTATTCAGTATCGTGGAAATAACATTACCTTAGTAAATTATATTGCATTAAAACCTAAATAATTGTCTAACTACCCATTCCGGTAGGTACCGGCGCATCTCCTTACAAAATTCCGGCAATGGTTTTGATTTTTTCATCATATTTGCAATACTACCGAGATACGTAGGTACCTACCCTGAATTAATAACATTTCAATTTGTACCTACTGGCCGGTAAATATCCACCCTACTGAAGTGAATCTATGGACACCAATTTTCTTGTTTTTTTTGGAAAATTTTATAGGTTTTTCGGCGACCCTGAAATTTTTTACATGGAACGGACACAAAAATTTGGTGTTAAAAGTTGCCTTATATTGCCGGGTACCGAATTTTTCAAAAACATCTAACCGGGGATCGTTTTTTCGGCTGCAATGCCGTTTCCCGAAAAACAACAACCCAAACCGCTGAGAGATCCGTTTTGTTTTGACATCTCGGATAACTGACCTGTCTCAACATTCTCTCTAGTATTTTCCATTGCATTGAAACTAAGGCCTAATTTGTGGTTTTTTTTTTAATGCGAACCTGTCGGTGGGAACTATAACTGAGCCGAATTGGTTGATTTAATGAGTAGTTCCAGTTTTCGCCGCAAATTTATGTAATTTTCGCTCTTAAAATGTGTCAGTTCAATTTTATGTGAGTTTCCTGTCTAGTCTATTTTTTTGTGAAAATCGTGAAGCTAGCGTATTTATTTAAATTCAGACGAAGCTGCCATTTCGAACGGATGAAAATAGAACTACAACAGTATTCGATAGACATTTGATTTTTTCTAATGTGAATAATCCATACTTGTATTCCGCACCGCTAGAAGTCTCCCGTAAAGTTTTGGCAAACATATTGATAACGATGAAAAATGTTTCCCCTATCAAAAAAAAAACAACTGCTAGTGGCTGGAAAATAATCGACTCTTCGAAGGATTGTGAACTTTGAAGCGTTCCAAAATAGCGAGCGCTAATGTCCATTCTCGCGTGTCAGCCGTTGGGACAATTTCCTTCGAACAAAATTGAACCTTGAGGTGTGCGAAACTCGAGGACCGGAGAGGTCGTTTTGGCGTGCCAGCGGCGTTTTTGCGTCGCCAAGCCAAAGTGAACCTTGAGGTTGGTGAAACGCGAGGGGCGGTGCGGTCGATTTTCCCGTCAAGCGAAAAGTGAGTTTTTTGAAAAACCAAACAATACTATATAACTAGCTTATGCCTGTTGCAAATGCAACTAACGGGTTAAAACTAACTTGACCTACTAACTGACAGAAAAAAAATCATAGTAAGCGGGTAGGTACCTACGGTTAAACATACAAATATATATAAAGCCGCCCACAGGGCCTAGCAGCAAAAGTTTGCCATACGTTAGTATATAGACACCATTGTAGGCATGCACACATCAAATCCCCAAAGTTTCATCGCAATCGGATGAACGGTTTAGCAATGCGTAATTTCATGATGCCAGAGCTCACTTTTGTATACAGAAACCGTCGTGGGCATGCACACATCAAATTTACAAATTTTCATCGCAATCGGATGAATGGTTTAGCAACGCTTAGCGGTTAAACATACAACTATGTATAAAGCCGTCCGCAGGACCTAGCAGCAAAAACCTGCTATACGTTAGTATATAAACACCATTGTAGAAATGCACACATCAAATCCCCAAAGTTTCATCACAATCGGATGAACGGTTTAGCAATGCGTAATTTCGTGTTGCCAGAGCTCACTATTTTTTTATTTTTTTTTTTTTATTTAAATTTTTTTTTTTTTTTTTTTTTAAAAGAAAGACAAACATTCCCGGGTTACGAATAACCCAACAATGTTTGAAAATCTCCTACTACCACCACAGAAAGCCGAAAATGTTGCTTGTGTTGTGATGGAGGACTTAGCCAGCAGAGGAATCGAACATGCGATGCCCGGATGGGACCCAAGCACTATGCCCACTCAACCACTGACCGGTCTATTGTATGTCACTGTATTGTATACAGGAACCAGGAATCCCCCCCCCCCCCCTTCCTCACCAGCGTCCTCTTCCCTTTCCACTCCGCCTCCCTCACCTTCCCTCACGCCACTTCACTCCTAGGCTTCTCCTTATCGTAAACCCCCTCCCGAGTTCCCCTCCCCCCTCCCAGGCTCCCCTCCCCCCTTCCTGTTTCCACCCCCCCCCCTGCCGCATTACATACACTAATTCCCGGTACATTTATTTTTCAAACAGCTCGCGTGCCACCTATATTTTTTTTTTCAAATTTCGTAATGCCAGAACTCACCAGTAATTTTATACAAACCTTGTACTAACAATAACGAACACAACAAAAAAAGAATTTTTCAAATTGTTGCAGTCCTTCGGAAGTTATGAGCGTACGTATATTTTCATACAAATTTTATAATGCCAGAACTCACCAGTAGTTTTACTGCTTAAAATAAGGCGCTATATGAATTTAATACTTTTAAAAAATATTCCGTTCAACTTCGAGTAATTTTATTGTAAAATTAGAAAACTAATACATATGCAATATAGTTGGATGATATCGAGTTGTTATGTGCAGATGGGTACCTACCTAAATTCCGAGTGCAAAAAGAGTGAGTAAAAAAACACATATTTAGGCTGGGTTGTTTAACAAAATTAAAAAAAAATTTCAATTTTTCAAGTCAATTTTAACGTTCTGTAAAAGTTCGGTTCGAATTCTATTCAAGTTCTGTAATTATTTCAGTTTTATGATGCAACTGGCATTTACTGATAAAAAAACACAACTTACACAGAACGTGAAAATAAACTTTAAAAAAATTGTTAAATTATTCAGTATCGTGGAAACAACATTACCTTTGTAAATTAAATTGCATCAAAAACCTAAATAATTGTCCAACTACCCATTCCGGCAGGTACCGGCGCATTTCCTTACAAAATTCCGGCAATGTTTTTGCTTTTCTCATCATATTTGCAATACTACCGAGATAAGTAGGTACCTACCCTGAATTAATAACATTTCAATTTGGCCGGTAAATATCCACCCTACTGAAGTGAATCTATGGACACCAATTTTCTTGTTTTTTTTGGAATATTTTATAGGTTTTTCGGCGACCCTGAAATTTTACATGGAATGGACACGAAATTTTTGTCTTAAAATTTGCCTAATATTGCCGGGTACCGTATTTTTCAAAAACATCCAAGCTAGAATCGTTTTTCCGGCCGCAATGCCGTTTCCCGAAAAACAACAACCCAAACCGCTGAGAGATCCGTTTTGTTTTGACATCTCGGATAACTGATAACTGACCTGTATCAACATTCTCTCTAGTATTTTCCATTGCATTGAAACTGAGGCCTAATTTGTGGTTGTTTTTTTTAATGCGAACCTGTCGGCGGGAACTATAACTGAGCCGAATTGGTTGATTTAATGAGAAGTTCCAGTTTTCGCCGCAAATTTATATAATTTTCGCTCTTAAAATGTGTCAGTTCAATTTTATGTGAGTTTCCTGTCTAGTCTATTTTTTTGTGAAAATCGTGAAGCTAGCGTATTTATTTAAATTCAGACGAAGCTGCCATTTCGAACGGATGAAAATAGAACTACAACAGTATTCGATAGACATTTGATTTTTTCTAATGTGAATAATCCATACTTGTATTCCGCACCGCTAGAAGTCTCCCGTAAAGTTTTGGCAAACATATTGATAACGATGAAAAATGTTTCCCCTATCAAAAAAAAAACAACTGCTAGTGGCTGGAAAATAATCGACTCTTCGAAGGATTGTGAACTTTGAAGCGTTCCAAAATAGCGAGCGCTAATGTCCATTCTCGCGTGTCAGCCGTTGGGACAATTTCCTTCGAACAAAATTGAACCTTGAGGTGTGCGAAACTCGAGGACCGGAGAGGTCGTTTTGGCGTGCCAGCGGCGTTTTTGCGTCGCCAAGCCAAAGTGAACCTTGAGGTTGGTGAAACGCGAGGGGCGGTGCGGTCGATTTTCCCGTCAAGCGAAAAGTGAGTTTTTTGAAAAACCAAACAATACTATATAATACTAGCTTATGCCCATTGCAAATGCAACTAACGGGTTAAAACTAATTTGACTTACTTACTAACAGAAAAAAAATATATTTCATAGTAAGCGGGTAGGTACCTACGGTTAAACATACAAATATATATAAAGCCGCCCACAGGGCCTAGCAGCAAAAACCTGCCATACGTTAGTATATAGACACCATTGTAGGCATGCACACATCAAATCCCCAAAGTTTCATCGCAATCGGATGAACGGTTTAGCAATGCGTAATTTCAAAATGCCAGAGCTCACTTTTGTATACAGAAACCGTCGTGGGCATGCACACATTAAATCTACAAATTTTCATCGCAATCGGATGAATGGTTTAGCAACGCTTAGCGGTTAAACACAAAACTATGTATAAAGCCGCCCGCAGGACCTAGCAGCAAAAACCTGCCATACGTTAGTAAATAAACACCATTGTAGACATGCATACATCAAATCCCCAAAGTTTCATCGCAATCGTATGAATGGTTTAGCAATGCGTAATTTCATGATGCCAGAGCTCACTTTTGTATACAAAAACCGTCGTGGGTATGCACACATCAAATCTTCAAATTTTCATCGCAATCGGATGAAAGGTTTAGCAACGCTTAGCGGTTAAACATACAAATACATATAAAGCCGGCCGCAGGGCCTAGCAGCAAAAACATGTCATACGTTAGTATATAGACATCATTTTAGGCATGCACACATCAAATCCCCAAATTTTCATCGCAATCGGATGAACGGTTCAGCAATGCGTAATTTCATTATGCCAGAGCTCACCATTGTATGCAGAAACCATCGCGAGCATGCGCACATCAAATCCCCAAAGTTTCATCGCAATCGGATAAATGGTTTAGCAACGCATAGCGGACATACATACATACTTACTTGCAAATATTTTTTTGATTTTTATACATATAGAAGATAGCTGGTATCCGGCATGCGTTGCTATACCATTTAATAAAGAAAATGTTTCTACCTGCGTGTCTTTTCTCATTTGTTCCAATCCCCTTCCCCCCCCCCATTTTCCTCACCAGCGTCCGCTTCCCCTTTCCCCCACTTCACTCCTACGCTTCTCCGTCTCGTAAACCCCCTCCCGAGTTCCCCTCCCCCCTCCCAGGTTCCCCCTTCCTGTTTCCACCCCCCTGCCTCATTACATTCACTAATTCTCGGTACATTAAGTTTTCAAACAGCTCGCGCGCCACCTATTCAACTTTTTTTTACAAATTTCGTCAAGCCAGAACTCACCAGTAGTTTTATACAAACCTTGAACTAACAATAACGAACACAACAAAAAAAGAATTTTTCAATTTGTTGCAGTCCTTCAGAAGTTATGAGCGTACGTACATTTTCATACAAATTTTATAATTACAGAACTCACCAGTAGTTTTACTGCTTAAAAATAAGCGCTATATTAATTTAATACTTAAAAAATATCCCGTTCAACTTTGAGTAATTTCATTGTAAAATTAGAAAACTAATACTTATGCAATATCGTCGGATGATATCGAGTGTTTGTGTGCAGGTAGGAACCTACTTATATTCTGAGTATAGGTACTTGCATACATACGTAAAAAAGAACTCATATTTAGGCTGGGTTGTTTAACGAAATTAAAAATTCTTCAATTTTTCAAGTCAATTTTAACGTTCTGTAAAAGTTCGGTTCGAATTCTATTCAAGTTCTGTAATTATTTCAGTTTAATGATGCAACTGGCATTTACTGATAAAAAAACAGAACTTACACAGAAAGTGAAAATAAACTTTAAAAAATTGTTAAATTATTCAGTATCGGTGAAACAACATTACCTTAGTAAATTAAATTGCATCAAAAACCTAAATAATTGTCCAACTACCCATTCCGGCAGGTACCGGCGCATTTCCTTACAAAATTCCGGCAATGTTTTGGCTTTTCTCATCATATTTTCAATACTACCGAGATAAGTAGGTACCTACCCTGAATTAATAACATTTCAATGTACTGGCCGGTAAATATCCACCCTACTGAAGTGAATCTATGGACACCAATTTTCTTGTTTTTTTTGGAAAATTTTATAGGTTTTTCGGCGACCCTGAACTTTTTTACATGGGACAGACACCTCATATTGGTATCAAAAGACGCGAAATGTTTTCGGGTACCGAATTTTTCAAAAACATTCAAGCCGGAATCGTTTTTCCGGCCGCAATGCCGTTTCCCGAAAAACAACAACCCAAACCGCTGAGAGATCCGTTTTCTTTTGACATTTCAATTTGCTGTTGAAGCGCGGGTAAATCTAGCGCTTTTGTATTAGGTACTTACCTAATATATCATACACAGACAGATAATATTCCATAATTATATTTTTTAAACAGGCAAGACCGATGCACAAATTTGCACAATTCCTGCTTAAATTAAGGCCCTGCCGAATCACACAAATTGAAATCCGCCATTAAAAAAAAAAATTCTTCATACAAAACCTATTAGGGCTGGGTCTGCTTTTTTTTAAGGTGGTAGTGGATTTTAACGCCATCACGACTCCATCTTCAGTGTTGCAAAGTTCGAGAAAAATTATAAAATTTTAATATAGCAGCCGATTTTACAGGCTGCAAACGATTTGCATTTATCGATGAAAGTGAATTTTTCGCAAATGTCAGAAAAATGTCGAATTTGAATGCAATATTGTGAAACATTTTCAAGGGGGAGCAAAACATGTTTTGGTTTTAAAAGTTTCTAAAACTTGTATTGTTTATGTTTATTAAAAAACATCTCCGCCGGAAGGTGTACTTTTAACGCAATCTTTAATTCCGTATTGCCCCTATAAAATGTCAATTTTTCCCAAGAACTTTCTCGAAGCCGTTTAATTAATTAGAATAAATTCCTAGCAAAATCAGTTTTGTATGGGAAACTAACTTTTTTTTACTTCCCTTCTCGATCCGACGTTTTTAAAGGGGCGAACCTGTCGGCGGAAAATATAACCTAGCCGAATTGAGTGATTTTATGAGTAGTTCCAGTTTTCGCCGCAAATTTATATTATTTTTCGCTCTTAAAATGTATCAGTTCAATTTTATGTGAGTTTCCTGTCTAGTCTATTTTTTTTGTGAAAATCGTGAAGCTAGCGTATTTATTTAAATTCAGACGAAGCTGCCATTTCGAACGGATGAAAATAGAACTACAACAGTATTCGATAGACATTTGATTTTTTCTAATGTGAATAATCCATCTTGTATTCCGCACCGCTAGAAGTCTCCCGTAAAGTTTTGGCAAACATATTGATAACGATGAAAAATGTTTCCCCTAACAAAAAAGAAACAAAAGCTAGTGGCTGGAAAATAATCGACTCTTCGAAGGATTGTGAACTTTGAAGCGTTCCAAAATAGCGAGCGCTAATGTCCATTCTCGCGTGTCAGCCGAAGGGACAATTCTAGACTTCAAGCCAAAGTGAACCTTGAGGTTGGTGAAACGCGAGGGGCGGTGAGGTCGATTTTCGCATCAAGGAAAAAGTGAGTTTTTTGAAAAACCAAGCAATACTATATAACTAGCTTATGCCCATTGCAAATGCAACTAACGGGTTAAAACTAATTTGACTTACTTACTAACAGAAAAAAAATATATTTCATAGTAAGCGGGTAGGTACCTACGGTTAAACATACAAATATATATAAAGCCGCCCACAGGGCCTAGCAGCAAAAACCTGCCATACGTTAGTATATAGACACCATTGTAGGCATGCACACATCAAATCCCCAAAGTTTCATCGCAATCGGATGAACGGTTTAGCAATGCGTAATTTCAAAATGCCAGAGCTCACTTTTGTATACAGAAATCGTCGTGGGCATGCACACATTAAATCTACAAATTTTCATCGCAATCGGATGAATGGTTTAGCAACGCTTAGCGGTTAAACACAAAACTATGTATAAAGCCGCCCGCAGGACCTAGCAGCAAAAACCTGCCATACGTTAGTAAATAAACACCATTGTAGACATGCATACATCAAATCCCCAAAGTTTCATCGCAATCGTATGAATGGTTTAGCAATGCGTAATTTCATGATGCCAGAGCTCACTTTTGTATACAAAAACCGTCGTGGGTATGCACACATCAAATCTTCAAATTTTCATCGCAATCGGATGAAAGGTTTAGCAACGCTTAGCGGTTAAACATACAAATACATATAAAGCCGGCCGCAGGGCCTAGCAGCAAAAACATGTCATACGTTAGTATATAGACATCATTTTAGGCATGCACACATCAAATCCCCAAATTTTCATCGCAATCGGATGAACGGTTCAGCAATGCGTAATTTCATTATGCCAGAGCTCACCATTGTATGCAGAAACCATCGCGAGCATGCGCACATCAAATCCCCAAAGTTTCATCGCAATCGGATAAATGGTTTAGCAACGCATAGCGGACATACATACATACTTACTTGCAAATATTTTTTTGATTTTTATACATATAGAAGATAGCTGGTATCCGGCATGCGTTGCTATACCATTTAATAAAGAAAATGTTTCTACCTGCGTGTCTTTTCTCATTTGTTCCAATCCCCTTCCCCCCCCCCCCATTTTCCTCACCAGCGTCCGCTTCCCCTTTCCCCCACTTCACTCCTACGCTTCTCCGTCTCGTAAACCCCCTCCCGAGTTCCCCTCTCCCCTCCCAGGTTCCCCCTTCCTGTTTCCACCCCCCTGCCTCATTACATTCACTAATTCTCGGTACATTAAGTTTTCAAACAGCTCGCGCGCCACCTATTCAACTTTTTTTTACAAATTTCGTCAAGCCAGAACTCACCAGTAGTTTTATACAAACCTTGAACTAACAATAACGAACACAACAAAAAAAGAATTTTTCAATTTGTTGCAGTCCTTCAGAAGTTATGAGCGTACGTACATTTTCATACAAATTTTATAATTACAGAACTCACCAGTAGTTTTACTGCTTAAAAATAAGCGCTATATTAATTTAATACTTAAAAAATATCCCGTTCAACTTTGAGTAATTTCATTGTAAAATTAGAAAACTAATACTTATGCAATATCGTCGGATGATATCGAGTGTTTGTGTGCAGGTAGGAACCTACTTATATTCTGAGTATAGGTACTTGCATACATACGTAAAAAAGAACTCATATTTAGGCTGGGTTGTTTAACGAAATTAAAAATTCTTCAATTTTTCAAGTCAATTTTAACGTTCTGTAAAAGTTCGGTTCGAATTCTATTCAAGTTCTGTAATTATTTCAGTTTAATGATGCAACTGGCATTTACTGATAAAAAAACAGAACTTACACAGAAAGTGAAAATAAACTTTAAAAAATTGTTAAATTATTCAGTATCGGTGAAACAACATTACCTTAGTAAATTAAATTGCATCAAAAACCTAAATAATTGTCCAACTACCCATTCCGGCAGGTACCGGCGCATTTCCTTACAAAATTCCGGCAATGTTTTTGCTTTTCTCATCATATTTTCAATACTACCGAGATAAGTAGGTACCTACCCTGAATTAATAACATTTCAATGTACTGGCCGGTAAATATCCACCCTACTGAAGTGAATCTATGGACACCAATTTTCTTGTTTTTTTTGGAAAATTTTATAGGTTTTTCGGCGACCCTGAACTTTTTTACATGGGACAGACACCTCATATTGGTATCAAAAGACGCGAAATGTTTTCGGGTACCGAATTTTTCAAAAACATTCAAGCCGGAATCGTTTTTCCGGCCGCAATGCCGTTTCCCGAAAAACAACAACCCAAACCGCTGAGAGATCCGTTTTCTTTTGACATTTCAATTTGCTGTTGAAGCGCGGGTAAATCTAGCGCTTTTGTATTAGGTACTTACCTAATATATCATACACAGACAGATAATATTCCATAATTATATTTTTTAAACAGGCAAGACCGATGCACAAATTTGCACAATTCCTGCTTAAATTAAGGCCCTGCCGAATCACACAAATTGAAATCCGCCATTAAAAAAAAAAATTCTTCATACAAAACCTATTAGGGCTGGGTCTGCTTTTTTTTAAGGTGGTAGTGGATTTTAACGCCATCACGACTCCATCTTCAGTGTTGCAAAGTTCGAGAAAAATTATAAAATTTTAATATAGCAGCCGATTTTACAGGCTGCAAACGATTTGCATTTATCGATGAAAGTGAATTTTTCGCAAATGTCAGAAAAATGTCGAATTTGAATGCAATATTGTGAAACATTTTCAAGGGGGAGCAAAACATGTTTTGGTTTTAAAAGTTTCTAAAACTTGTATTGTTTATGTTTATTAAAAAACATCTCCGCCGGAAGGTGTACTTTTAACGCAATCTTTAATTCCGTATTGCCCCTATAAAATGTCAATTTTTCCCAAGAACTTTCTCGAAGCCGTTTAATTAATTAGAATAAATTCCTAGCAAAATCAGTTTTGTATGGGAAACTAACTTTTTTTTACTTCCCTTCTCGATCCGACGTTTTTAAAGGGGCGAACCTGTCGGCGGAAAATATAACCTAGCCGAATTGAGTGATTTTATGAGTAGTTCCAGTTTTCGCCGCAAATTTATATTATTTTTCGCTCTTAAAATGTATCAGTTCAATTTTATGTGAGTTTCCTGTCTAGTCTATTTTTTTTGTGAAAATCGTGAAGCTAGCGTATTTATTTAAATTCAGACGAAGCTGCCATTTCGAACGGATGAAAATAGAACTACAACAGTATTCGATAGACATTTGATTTTTTCTAATGTGAATAATCCATCTTGTATTCCGCACCGCTAGAAGTCTCCCGTAAAGTTTTGGCAAACATATTGATAACGATGAAAAATGTTTCCCCTAACAAAAAAGAAACAAAAGCTAGTGGCTGGAAAATAATCGACTCTTCGAAGGATTGTGAACTTTGAAGCGTTCCAAAATAGCGAGCGCTAATGTCCATTCTCGCGTGTCAGCCGAAGGGACAATTCTAGACTTCAAGCCAAAGTGAACCTTGAGGTTGGTGAAACGCGAGGGGCGGTGAGGTCGATTTTCGCATCAAGGAAAAAGTGAGTTTTTTGAAAAACCAAGCAATACTATATAACTAGCTTATGCCTGTTGCAAATGCAACTAACGGGTTAAAACACTATGCGATTTGACGTGTGAACGTGGATGAAGCGAGGAGCGGGTGTTTAACTAAATATATGAAGAAAAAAACGACGTTTGAATGTGGATAAGGCGAAAAATTCAAAACTCAAAGTTTCATCGCAATCGGATGAATGTTTTAGCAACGCTTAGCGGTTAGACATGCAAATATATATAAAGCCGCCCGCAGGGGCTAGCAGCAAAAACCTGCTATACGTTAGTATATAGACACCATTGTAGGCATGCACACACCAAATCCCCAAAGTTTCATCGCAATCGGATGAACGGTTAAGCAATGGGTAATTTCATGATTCCAGAGCTCACTTTTGCATACAGAAACCGTCGGGGACATGCACACATCAAATCCTCAAATTTTCATCGCAATCGGATGAATGGTGTAGCAACGGAGAGCGGTTAAACATACAAATAAACATAAAGCCGCCCGCAGGGCCTAGCAGCAAAAACCTGCCATACGTTAGTATATAGACACCATTGTAGGCATGTACACATCAAATCCCCAAGGTTTCATCGCAATCGGATGAACGGTTTAGCAATGCGTAATTTCATGATGCCAGAGCTCACTTTTGTATACAGAAACCATCGCAAGCATGCGCACATCAAATCCCAAAAGTTTTATCGCAATCGGATGAATGGTTTAGCAACGCTAAGCGGACATACATACATACATGCAAACATTTTTTGATTTTTACATATATAAAAGATACCTGTTACCCGGCATGCGTAACTATGCCATTTAATAAAAAAATCTTCCTGCGTGTCCTTTCCCATTCGTCCCGTTCCCCATCCCCCCCCCCGTCCCCTCCCGCGTCCTCTTCCCTTCTCGCATTTCCACCCCCCCCCCCCCCCCCCCTTCCCCCCCCTTCACATCACCCCCCCCCCATCTCCGTCCCGTAAACCCCCTCCCGAAATCCCCTCCCCCCTCCCTGTTTCCCCTTCCCACAACTCCCGCGTTTCATACATTCATTCCCGGTACATTTAGTTTTCAAACATCTCGCGTGCCACCTATTGAAATTTTTTGTACAAATTTCTTAATGACAGTGCTCACCAGCCAATAACCAACACAACATAAAAAGAATTATCCGATTTAGTGCAGTCGTTAGAAAGTTATGCGTGTACATACTTTTCGGCGATTAATTTTTATACAAATTTCATAATGCCAGTTCTCGCAATTAGTTATATATGAACCTTGTCCTAACAATAACAATAACTACATAAAAAGAATTATCCAATTTGGTGCAGTCGTTCAGAAGTTATAAGCGTACATGCATTTCGGGGATTCATTTTAATACAAATTTCATGATGCCAGAGCTCACCATTAGTTTAATACAAACTTTGCCCCAACAATAACGAACACAACAAAAAAAGAATTTTCCAATTTGTTACAGTATTTCGGAAGTTATGAGCGTACATAAACTTCGGTAATTCATTTTATTCAAATTTAATAATGCTAGAGCTCACCGGTAAATTTATAAAAACCTTGTCCAAACAATAAGGATCACAACGTAAAAAGAATTATTCAATTTGGTTCAATCGTTTGGAAGTTATGTGCGGACATATTTCGACAATTCATATGTAATAATAATATAAATAAATACTCGTAGATATAATTTATCGGGTCCCTACCTAGTTCATCTCAATATTCTAAAATTATTTTTTCAATGCTGGCAAGACCAACGGAAAACATTGTCAAAAAGCACCTCAAACCAGGCCTGAAAATCGAATAAAGGCATCGTTTTTAAAAAAAATTCCATACAAATAAGCTGTCCTGGCCTTGCCGAGGACTTGAGGTGGTATGTTGAGAATTGGAATATCATTCCATTTTCAGTGTTGCACAGTTGGGGAAAATTTAAATATCTGCCGAATTTTATAAGCGATTTTACAGGCTGCAAACAATTAACATTATCTATGAAAGTGAATTTTTCGCAAATGTCAGAAAAATGTCGAATTTGAATGCAATATTGTGAAACATTTTCAAGGGGGAGCTAAACATGTTTTGGTTTTAAAAGTTTCTAAAACTTGTATTGTTTATGTTTATTAAAAAACATCTCCGCCGGAAGGTGTACTTTTAACGCAATCTTTAATTCCGTAATGCCCCGATAAAATGTCATTTCTTCTCAAGAACCTTCTCGAAGCCGTTTAATTAATTAGAATAAATTCCTAGCGAAATCAGTTTTGTATGGGAAACTAACTTTTTTTTACTTCCCTTCTCGATCCGACGTTTTTAAAGGGGCGAACCTGTCGGCGGAAAATATAACCTAGCCGAATTGAGTGATTTTATGAGTAGTTCCAGTTTTCGCCGCAAATTTATATTATTTTTCGCTCTTAAAATGTATCAGTTCAATTTTATGTGAGTTTCCTGTCTAGTCTATTTTTTTTGTGAAAATCGTGAAGCTAGCGTATTTATTTAAATTCAGACGAAGCTGCCATTTCGAACGGATGAAAATAGAACTACAACAGTATTCGATAGACATTTGATTTTTTCTAATGTGAATAATCCATACTTGTATTCCGCACCGCTAGAAGTCTCCCGTAAAGTTTTGGCAAACATATTGATAACGATGATAAATGTTTCCCCTAACAAAAAAGAAACAAAAGCTAGTGGCTGGAAAATAATCGACTCTTCGAAGGATTGTGAACTTTGAAGCGTTCCAAAATAGCGAGCGCTAATGTCCATTCTCGCGTGTCAGCCGAAGGGACAATTCTAGACTTCGAGCCAAAGTGAACCTTGAGGTTGGTGAAACGCGTGGGGCGGTGAGGTCGATTTTCGCATCAAGGAAAAAGTGAGTTTTTTGAAAAACCAAGCAATACTATATAATATACTAGCTTATGCCTGTTGCAAATGCAACTAACGGGTTAAAACTAACTTGACTTACTAACAGAAAAAAAAATATTTCGTAGTAAGCGGGTAGGTACCTACGGTTAAACATACAAATATATATAAAGCCGCCCACAGGGCCTAGCAGCAAAAATCTGCCATACGTTAGTAAATAAACACCATTGTAGACATGCAAACATCAAATCCCCAAAGTTTCATCGCAATCGGATGAATGGTTTAGCAATGCGTAATTTCATGATGCCAGAGCTCACTTTTGTATACAGAAACCGTCGTGGGCATGCACACATCAAATCCTCAAATTTTCATCACAATCGAATAAATGGTTTAGCAACGCTTAGCGGTTAAACATACAACTATGTATAAAGCCGCCCGCAGGACCTAGCAGCAAAAACCTGCCATACGTTAGTATATAAACACCATTGTAGACATGCACACATCAAATCCTAAAAGATTCATCGCAATCGGATGAATGGTTTAGCAATGCGTAATTTCATGATGCCAGAGCTCACTTTTGTATACAGAAACCGTCGTGGGCATGCACACATCAAATCCTCAAATTTTCATCGCAATCGGATGAATGGTTTAGAAACGCTTAGCGGTTAAACATACAACCATGTATAAAGCCGTCCGCAGGACCTAGCAGCAAAAACCTGCTATACGTTAGTATATAAACACCATTGTAGAAATGCACACATCAAATCCCCAAAGTTTCATCACAATCGGATAAACGGTTGAGCAATGCGTAATTTCGTGTTGCCAGAGCTCACCCCCACTTCACTCCTAGGCTTCTCCGTATCGTAAACCCCCTCCCGAGTTCCCCTCCCCCCCTCCCTGTTTCCACCCCCCCCCCCCCCACCTGCCGCATTATTAATACACTAATTCCCGGTACATTTATTTTTCAAACAGCTCGCGCGCCATCTATAATTTTTTTTTTACAAATTTCGTAATGCCAGAACTCACCAGTAATTTTATACAAACCTTGTACTAACAATAACGAACACAACAAAAAAAGAATTTTTCAATTTGTTGCAGTCCTTCGGAAGTTATGAGCGTACGTACATTTTCATACAAATTTTATAATGCCAGAACTCACCAGTAGTTTTACTGCTTAAAATAAAGCGCTATATGAATTTAATACTTTTAAAAAATATTCCGTTCAACTTCGAGTAATTTCATTGTAAAATTAGAAAACTAATACGTATGCAATATCGTCGGATGATATCGAGTGTTTATGTGCAGGTAGGAACCTACTTATATTCTGAGTATAGGTACTTGCATACATACGTAAAAAAGAACTCATATTTAGGCTGGGTTGTTTAACGAAATTAAATTTTTTTTTAATTTTTCAAGTCAATTTTAACGTTCTGTAAAAGTTCGGTTCGAATTCTATTCAAGTTCTGTAAATATTTCAGTTTTATGATGCAACTGGCATTTACTGATAAAAAAACACAACTTACACAGAACGTGAAAATGAACTTTAAAAAATTGTTAAATTATTCAGTACGTGGAAACAACATTACCTTAGTAAATTAAATTGCATCAAAAACCTAAATAATTGTCCAACTACCCATTCCGGCAGGTACCGGCGCATTTCCTTACAAAATTCCGGCAATGTTTTTGCCTTTCTCGTCATATTTGCAATACTACCGAGATAAGTAGGTACCTACCCTGAATTAATAACATTTCAATTTGGCCGGTAAATATCCTCCCTACTGAAGTGAATCTATGGACACCAATTTTCTTGTTTTTTTTGGAAAATTTTATAGGTTTTTCGGCGACCCTGAAATTTTTTACATGGAACTAACACAAAATTTTGGTCTTAAAAGTTGCCTAATATTGCCGGGTACCGTATTTTTCAAAAACATCCAAGCTGGAATCGTTTTTCCGGCCGCAATGCCGTTTCCCGAAAAACAACAACCCAAACCGCTGAGAGATCCGTTTTCTTTTGACATTTCAATTTGCTGTTGAAGCGCGGGTAAATCTAGCGCTTTTGTATTAGGTACTTACCTAATTTATCATACACAGACAGATAATATTCCATAATTATATTTTTTAAACAGGCAAGACCGATGCACAAATTTGCACAATTCCTGCTTAAATTAAGGCCCTGCCGAATCACACAAATTGAAATCCGCCATTAAAAAAAAAAATTCTTCATACAAAACCTATTAGGGCGGGGTCTGCTTTTTTTTAAGGTGGTAGTGGCTTTTAACGCCATCACGACTCCATCTTCAGTGTTGCAAAGTTCGAGAAAAATTATAAAATTTTAATATACCAGCCAATTTTACGGGCTGCAAACGATTTGCATTTATCGATGAAAGCGAATTTTTCGCAAATGTCAGAAAAATGTCGAATTTGAATGCAATATTGTGAAACATTTTCAAGGGGGAGCTAAACATGTTTTGGTTTTAAAAGTTTCTAAAACTTGTATTGTTTATGTTTATTAAAAAACATCTCCGCCGGAAGGTGTACTTTTAACGCAATCTTTAATTCCGTAATGCCCCTATAAAATGTCAATTTTTCTAAAGAACTTTCTCGAAGCCGTTTAATTAATTAGAATAAATTCCTAGCGAAATCAGTTTTGTATGGGAAACTGACTTTTTTTACTTCCCTTCTCGATCCGACGTTTTTAAAGGGGCGAACCTGTCGGCGGAAAATATAACCTAGCCGAATTGAGTGATTTTATGAGTAGTTCCAGTTTTCGCCGCAAATTTATATTATTTTTCGCTCTTAAAATGTATCGGTTCAATTTTATGTGAGTTTCCTGTCTAGTCTATTTTTTTTTGTGAAAATCGTGAAGCTAGCGTATTTATTTAAATTCAGACGAAGCTGCCATTTCGAACGGATGAAAGTAGAACTACAACAGTATTCGATAGACATTTGATTTTTTCTAATGTGAATAATCCATACTTGTATTCCGCACCGCTAGAAGTCTCCCGTAAAGTTTTGGCAAACGTATTGATAACGATGAAAAATGTTTCCCCTAACAAAAAAGAAACAAAAGCTAGTGGCTGGAAAATAATCGACTCTTCGAAGGATTGTGAACTTTGAAGCGTTCCAAAATAGCGAGCGCTAATGTCCATTCTCGCGTGTCAGCCGAAGGGACAATTCTAGACTTCGAGCCAAAGTGAACCTTGAGGTTGGTGAAACGCGAGGGGCGGTGAGGTCGATTTTCGCATCAAGGAAAAAGTGAGTTTTTTGAAAAACCAAGCAATACTATATAATATATACTAGAAGATTGCCCGTTGCAAAGCAACTAACGGGTTAAAACTAACTTGACTTACTTACTAACAGAAAAAAAAATATATTTCATAGTAAGCGGGTATGTACCTGTTAAACATACAAATATATATAAAGCCACCTACAGGGCCTAGCAGCAAAAATCTGCCATACGTTAGTATATAGACACCATTGTAGGCATGCGCACATCAAATCTCCAAAGTTTCATCGCAATCGGATGAACGGTTAAGCAATGCGTAATTTCATGATGCCAGAGCTCACTTTTGTATACAGAAACCGTCGTGGGCATGCACACATCAAATCTACAATTTTTTATCGCAATCGGATGAATGGTTTAGCAACGCTTAGCGGTTAAACACACAATTATGTATAAAGCCGCCCGCAGGACCTAGCAGCAAAAAGCTGCCACACTACATACACTAATTCCCGGTACATTTAGTTTTCAAACAGCTCGTGCGCCACCTATTAAATTTTTTTATACAAATTTCGTGAAGCCAGAACTCACCAGTAGTTTTATACAAACCTTGTATTAACAATAACGAATACAACAAAAAAAGAATTTTTCAATTTGTTGCAGTCCTTCAGAAGTTATGAGCGTACGTACATTTTCATAAAAATTTTATAATGCCAGAACTCACCAGTAGTTTTACAGCTTAAAAAAAGCGCTATACGAATTTAATACTTAAAAAAAATTTCCCGTTCAACTTCGAGTAATTTCTGTAAAAGTTCGGTTCGAATTCTATTCAAGTTCTATAGATATTTTTGTATTATGATGCAACTGGCATTTACTGATAAAAAAAAATAGAACTTACACAGAACGTGAAAATGAACTTAAAAAAATTGTTAAATTATTCAGTATCGGTGAAACAACATTAACTTAGTAAATTAAATTGCATTAAAACCTAAATAATTGTCCAACTACCCATTCCGGTAGGTACCGGCGTTTTTCCTTACAAAATTCCGGCAATGGTTTTGCTTTTTTATCATATTTGCAATACTACCGAGATAAGTAGGTACCTACCCTGAATTAATAACATTTTGTACTGGCCGGTAAAAATCTACCCTTCAGAAGTGAATCTATGGACACGTATTTTCTTGTTTTTTTTGGAAAATTTTATAGGTTTTTCGGCGACCCTGAACTTTTTTACATGGGACGGACACCTCATATTGGTATCTAAAGATGCGTAATTTTTTCGGGTACCGAATTTTTTCAAAAACATCCAAGCCGGAATCGTTTTTCCGGCCGCAATGCCGTTTCCCGAAAAACAACAACCCAAACCGCTGAGAGATCCGTTTTGTTTTGACATGTAAGAATCCTGACCTAACTCAACATTCGTAGCAATTTCTTTTGCATTGAAACTAATGGCCAAAATGACATCTTTTTTTTGATGTACACCTGTCGGCAGGAAATATAACTGAGCCGAATTGAGTACTTTTATTTGAGGTTCCAGTTTTAGCCGCTGATTCGCCATAGTTTTTCGTCAATAAATCGCTAGCAAAAATGTAGGCAACAAAAATGCTCAATTTTTCAAAGTACTGAAAAGAGCATTTGTTTTTGCATGGAAATTGAGGCCTATTTTGCGTCTTTTTTTTTTGAGACGCGACACCTGGCGGCGGGAACTATAACTGAGCCGAATTGGGCGATTTAATGAGAAGTTCTAGTTTTCGCCACCGTTTTGTATGAGACAAAAAAACGCTAGCGGCGCTATTTTGTCGAAAAAAAATTACTACCAGTTTCGTGTCTGAAAGTGAATTTGATCCAAAACGAACCTTGAGGTTGGTGAAACTTAAGGGGCGGTGCGGTCGATTTTCGCCTGCAAAAAAAAGTGAGTTTTGTCTCGAAACCAGACAATACTATATATACTAGCTTATGCCCGTTGCAAATGCAACTAACGGGTTAAAACTAACTTGACTTACTTACTAACAGAAAAAAATAATTATTTCATAGTAAGCGGGTAGGTACCTACGGTTAAACATACAAATATATATAAAGCCGCCCACAGGGCCTAGCAGCAAAAATCTGCCATCCGTTAGTATATAGACACCATTGTAGGCATGCACACATCAAATCCCCAAAGTTTCATCGCAATCGGATGAACGGTTAAGCAATGCGTAATTTCATGATGCCAGAGCTCACTTTTGTATACAGAAACCGTCGTGGGCATGCACACATCAAATCTACAATTTTTTTATCGCAATCGGATGAATGGTTTAGCAACGCTTAGCGGTTAAACACACAATTATGTATAAAGCCGCCCGCAGGA
Organism: Limnephilus lunatus; assembly: GCA_917563855.2. Lineage (NCBI taxonomy): Eukaryota > Metazoa > Arthropoda > Insecta > Trichoptera > Limnephilidae > Limnephilus > Limnephilus lunatus. The sequence continues at coordinate 61,276,880 of OU830601.1, forward strand.
CCTAGCAGCAAAAACCTGCCATACGTTAGTAAATAAACACCATTGTAGACATGCACACATCAAATCCCCAAAGTTTCATCGCAATCGGATTAATGGTTTAGCAACGCTTAGCGGTTAAACATACAACTATGTATAAAGCCGTCCGCAGGACCTAGCAGCAACAACCTGCTATACGTTAGTATATAAACACCATTGTAGAAATGCACACATCAAATCCCCAAAGTTTCATCACAATCGGATGAACGGTTGAGCAATGCGTAATTTCGTGTTGCCAGAGCTCACTATTGTATACAGGAACCATAGCAGTCATGCGCACATCAAATTCCCAATGTTTCATCGCAATCGGATGAATGGTTTAGCAACGCATAGCGGACATACATACAGCCAAACATTTTTTTGATTTTTATATATATAGTAGATAGCTGGTACCCGGCATGCGTTGCGATACCATTTAATAAAGAAAATGTTTCTACCTGCGTGTCCTTTCTCATTTGTTCCGATCCCCCTCCCCCCCCCCCCCTCCCCCCCCCCCCTTCCTCACCAGCGTCCTCTTCCCCTTTCCACTCCGCCTCCCTCACCTTCCCTCACCCCACTTCACTCCTAGGCTTCTCCGTATCGTAAACCCCCTCCCGAGTTCCCCTCCCCCCTCCCAGGTTTTAACGTTCTGTAAAAGTTCGGTTCGAATTCTATTCAAGTTCTGTAATTATTTCAGTTTTATGATGCAACTGGCATTTACTGATAAAAAAACAGAACTTACACAGAACGTGAAAATGAACTTTAAAAAATTGTTAAATTATTCAGTATCGTGGAAACAACATTACCTTAGTAAATTAAATTGCATCAAAAACCTAAATAATTGTCCAACTACCTATTCCGGCAGGTACCGGCGCATTTCCTTACAAAATTCCGGCAATGTTTTTGCTTTTCTCATCATATTTGCAATACTACCGAGATAAGTAGGTACCTACCCTGTATTAATAACATTTCAATTTGTACCTACTGGCCGGTAAATATCCACCCTACTGAAGTGAATCTATGGACACCAATTTTCTTGTTTTTTTTGGAAAATTTTATTGGTTTTTCGGCGACCCTGAATTTTTTTACATGGGACGGACACGTCATATCATTATCAAAAGTTGCAAAATTATTTCGGGTACCGAATTTTTCAAAAACATCTAACCGGGGATCGTTTTTTCGGCTGCAATGCCGTTTCCCGAAAAACAACAACCCAAACCGCTGAGAGATCCGTTTTGTTTTGACATCTCGGATAACTGATAACTGACCTGTCTCAACATTCTCTCTAGTATTTTCCATTGCATTGAAACTAAGGCCTAATTTGTGGTTTTTTTTTTTAATGCGAACCTGTCGGCGGGAACTTTAACTGAGCCGAATTGGTTGATTGAATGAGTAGTTCCAGTTTTCGCCGCAAATTTTATATAATTTTCGCTCTTAAAATGTGTCAGTTCAATTTTATGTGAGTTTCCTGTCTAGTCTATTTTTTTGTGAAAATCGTGAAGCTAGCGTATTTATTTAAATTCAGACGAAGCTGCCGTTTCGAACGGATGAAAATAGAACTACAACAGTATTCGATAGACATTTGATTTTTTCTAATGTGAATAATCCATACTTGTATTCCGCACCGCTAGAAGTCTCCCGTAAAGTTTTGGCAAACATATTGATAACGACGAAAAATGTTTCCCCTATCAAAAAAAAAAACAACTGCTAGTGGCTGGAAAATAATCGACTCTTCGAAGGATTGTGAACCTTGAAGTGTTTTAAAATACCGAACGCTAATGTCCATTCTCGCGTGTCAGCCGTCGGGATAATTTCCTTTGAACAAAATTGAACCTTGAGGTGTGCGAAACTCGAGGATCGGAGAGGTCGTTTTGGCGTGCCAGCGGCATTTTTGCGTCGCCAAGCCAAATTAAACCTTGAGGTTGGTGAAACGCGAGGGGCGGTGAGGTCGATTTTCCCGTCAAGCGAAAAGTGAGTTTTTTGAAAAACTGAGCATTAATATATAACTAGCTTATGCCCGTTGCAAATGCAACTAACGGGTTAAAACACTATGCGATTTGATGTGTGAACGTGGATGAAGCGAAGAAAAAACGATGTTTGAATGCGGATGAAGCGAATGTGCGCCTACAATAGGGCACAGGTAGACGACGGCACAATTTCGTATACCCGCTCTCGAGCCGCTTTGGTCGTCCGGTTCTAGGCGTTCAGTACGGGCCTTTTCTCGCAAAATGGGGTCAAGAAGCTTCCTGCTCAATTTTTCATTGCGCCATTTGGGTTGTGCAGATCGATACGCGTAATTTGATACCCGTCCTGTTGTAAAGAAGATTCTTACCACTGAGCTACTTTAATCGATGACATTTTTAAAACGGCCCAGGGAGCTTTACCGCTCAAATCAGTACATCTGCAATGAACCAATTCAGCCTCCCGACTCAGAGCGTTCAGTATTTCATTTAATTTAATTTTGAAAAACTAATAGAGCCTTATCTCGAAAAAGGGGGCCTAGGAGTTAACCGCTCAATTTTTTCACTCAGCTCTTCGGATTGTAAAGGTCGAGATGCGTTATTGGATATCCATCTCGGGTACTGTAGGATTTCATGAATAAAATATTTTTAGAAAAACAGTTCCTACTTTCAGTACCTACTCACTGAGTACATAAATTTATTTTGAGACAGCAGTTTGCCCGTTGAAAAGCAACTAACGGGTTAAAACTAACTTGACTTAAACCTATTAGATATTCGTCGACATCATCTGTTCCATAGATATTAGTCATCAGTTTGAGCTGTAGATATTCGTCCTCACTTTGGTTCTAATAGATATTAGTCCGATCTGTTCAGATTTTGGAATTCCTGTAGATATTAGTAGACGCCTCCCTCTGGCCATCATATTTGAGATCCACTCTTGAGAATGCTACACACCAAGCTAAAGTAAAGCAACCTTATAACTGCACGATTAGTCAATTCTTTTGTATTATGTGACAAAATTCAACATCTTTGTGGTTGTTTACAGATATTTTCAATATGAGCATAATGTTAAGCGAGCGTCTAAGTTCTTGTAAGTCAACCATGTGTTACAACGTTTAATTAACACAAAATTACACAATATATAACTAAGTGACCTTGTAGAGATGTGAAGAGAGGATGTACCGCTGAATAACAAAAGAATAAATATATTTTCATATGTATAGTGGAATAAAAAAAGTAAACTTACTCTCCTTCCTTTCCCTATAAACACCCTCTACACAGCATCCCTAAAGATGATAGACCCTAAGGGAAATAATTTTTCTCAGAATCTTCTGTGTGGAGATAATGTAAAAGAAAAGATGATTTTTTTCTACACAAAGATATTGAAATATAGGAGATATGCTATGATGGTTGCCCGACTGTCGGCGGACTACTGTCTGATGGTCTTAGTTTGAATATGAAATTTAGTTTTTGTGTGTAGTAGTATTGGTTAACAATATCAGTGACACCAAGAAGCAGTCTTTAAAAACTGTTGATAGCACATCTCTTATATTTAAATATCTTTTTGTACAACATGCACTGCATTCATATTCGTGTTTGTGTGATAGAATAAAAAACGTTTTATTTCATAAAAGCTTTTATTATTTATTACGCTGGGTTAATAATGTGTCTTTTTTGTCAGAAAAACCCAGTAAAAAAACTGACCACATTTTGTTAATTACGACATTTTTTATTTATGTAACATTCAATATACTTATGTTATAGTAAGTTAAGTTAAAGAAGTGTACCTATACAATTCCATCCAATATATATACACAATGTAAAATGTTGTTTAGAAATAATATACAAAACATGGTATTACATACAAATCAGACTATTGCAGTTAGTGGATACATTTTCGCATATATTATGGCAACATAAATCAATAATCATCAAGATGCAAGCGAGGTACCGAAAAGACGATTTCTTGACTTCAATCCGAATTAAGTGAAACTTAATCAGCAATTAAAAGATTGAAAATCGATCCTGTTTTCAAATACACATGTTGTGCAAATTGAATAGATTTTTTTTTACATAAAATGTATCAATTCAAGGAGTCTGAAGAAATGTAACTTAATATTAAAGTTTTATATTTTTATGTTTTATATTACACAATAGTGCAGTTTATGTTCAGCAGTACCACTAACTACAAAAATAATATTAACCACTTTGACCCGTAGGCGTGTTTATACGACAATATTACAATAGCAGTCAAATACAATAAGTGTGTTTTCACACTAACGCATGCATTCCCACAGAAGTCGTTAGAACACTGTTATTGTTCTAGTGACAACCCTAAAACAAAAAGTAGAAATACATATTGAATTAAATTTCATATTTCTATTCAAAGTTGTCCACAGAAGTACATAAAAAAGACTTATTTTGTGGAAACAGTTTTCACACGCCAAATCACGCCGATAGACATTGTTAATTTTTTAAATATTCTTGTATGAAATGGTAAAAGGTAGGTGACAAAATTGTTTATTATATACAATAGAATAAGTGTTATTTTTACATAATTTGTAATTTTAGTACTGTTTTCACATGAAAACATTATATCATTTTTACAATTTTTTTAATGTTTGCTTTCTAAATTTTAATATTTATAAATGTTTATATTTATTTGTAATATAAAAATTTGAAACCTTATTACATTTCAAAAACAGTTTTTAGTATTCGGCTACGTTCAGAAATGTTTCATTTATAGAGCTTTAATTGTGAAGCGGTAATAACACAAAATTTTTATAAATCTGACGGTTCGTTTAAGACAAAAAAAACTTGCATAATGGCAAAATACCTTAGTGATTAAATCACATTCAGATTATAATAAAACAAAATATTTCAGTTCTGTTATTACATCACCACGGGCTACTTGCTTCATATAGCTCAAATAAAAGAACTTTCACAGAACTTTAAAATTAACTTCAAAATTTGATGAGTTCAAATTCTTTGAAATAACTCTTTTTAATATATTATTATTTTGAAATTAAATACACAATAACATATATTTTAATTAAAAAATTGAAAAATAACTCGTAATCTAACCTATTTTTTTTTCATCAATTTTAATTCAATTCAAGTTATTCATTTTAAAAACATTACAAAATTAAATCTTAAAATCGTTTTTAAAAGAAAAAATATTAATATTCAATGAGCAGATTTTAAAAAGCGACGGCAGCCGTCTAAATTCGAAGTGATTCTATTTAACAACTAAACTGTTCTCCCAATTTGCTGGCAAGTTAATTCTGCAAGCCGGGAGATAAAACAGTCTATGCTGTCGGTGACGAAGATAACCATCGGAAACATAGAAATTAATGCTCTCCATGATAGTCGAGTTTTTGAACTATACACGAATCCCATACACGCCCCTTCTGACTCTTAAATGGTTCATCTGAGTATGCCTAAGAGAAAAGTCATTAAGGTAAAGCTACGGGAAGTAGCTGTACTCCCTCAGGTAGAGAAATCTTAAGAAATTTCTTCTGAATCTTTTCTAATGTGAGGGAATACTTTACTTGGCTTGAGCTCTAAACCACTGATCAACTCAAGCCTTCTTTTAACCAAAGCATTGTACAGCACTTTGAGGTGTCTCTGAAATTTCTCACAGTGAAATACTGTATGATAAAACCCAACATTCTCAGTGAAATACTATGTGTGTGTGTATGTATGTCACAATATGAGTATGAAAAGTCAACTTACTATGAAATACAATACTAAGATCTTATTAATGAGTTTTCAAAGGAGATGCTGGGTTGATTTCATTCTGAGTAAGTTGTCCATTGTGACATAAACGATTAATATTTTTGACAACACCGGTTTTGTGAAAAATAACCACAAAGGCACTGTGAATATGATGTTTTTTATACATCAACTCCGCACAGGAGGCCCTGAGGAAAATAATTTCCCATGGGGCCTATGTCATCTTTGAGAAAGCTCTATGGAGGGTTTTTTAGGGAAAGGAAGGAGATGAAGTTCTGGGAAGGAAAAGTATGAGGGGTGAGTAAGAATCTGGGGGTTAGTGTGTCTAGGAGTGATGGACGTATAAATCCATTCCTCCCACTGAATAAATGCAAGGTAATTTTTTTTTTTTTTTTTTTTTTAAAAGAAAGACAAACATTCCCGGGTTACGAATAACCCAACAATGTTTGAAAATCTCCTACTACCACCACAGAAAGCCGAAAATGTTGCTTGTGTTGTGATGGAGGACTTAGCCAGCGGAGGAATCGAACACGCGACGCTCGGGTGGGACCCAAGCGCTATGCCCACTCAACCACTGACCGGTCAATAATGATATAATGATTCGAGAGTCCAACTGGAGACGTCAAAAGATCTCCCTCAATCAGTCTTTTCCGATCTGGCCTACTACGCAGTAGGTGGGCAGACACATCCGCAGAAAACGACTTTTATGCGCATAGACATAATGCAAAGAATATCATAACCAAACTGCGTGAATTAATTCAGTACGTATTCGAAATTTGTTTGTGTGACAATTTTGGCGGTTTGTCTTGAATAACTGAAGCAGATCGATACTTGAATGTCTTTCGAATGGTTCCATGCCATCTTAGAATGTGAAACCTATTCAGAAAGGTCATTAAAAGCTATGAAGAAATAATTTTAAAATAGCTGGTAACCCTAACCTAACTTATTTAACCATGTTTTTTATCATCACTACTAATATCTATAGGAATTCCAAAAACTGAACAAATCGGACTAATATCTATGACACCCAAAGTGAGGACGAATATCTACAGCTCAAACTGCTGACTAATATCCATGAGAACCAAAGTGAGTACGAATATCTACAGCTCAAACTGCTGACTAATATCTATGAGAACCAAAGTGAGGACAAATATCTACAGCTCAAACTGCTGACTAATAGGTATCTATGGAACAGGTGATGTCGACGAATATCTACAGCATTAACAGAGGTTGGATTTGCAATTATGTATAGCATATTGGCATAACGCACTCGTAATATTGCGCATGCAGTTAAAAAACTTAATTTATGTTAAGTTAGGTTATATATTATGTTTTGCCAATATGCTATACATAATTGCAAATCCAACCTCTGCCAGTATTGTAGATATTCGTCGATATCACCTGTTCCATAGATATTAGAAACATGTTCTGAGAGAAAAATACCATATCTAACAAAATTATTTAAAAATGTAAAGATAAAATTAATTATCAAAATGATCAATATCAAATGGAATCATTTGTGTCATTCTTGAGAAATTGAGTAAATTATTTCTTACGTAGGGTTTGAAAGAGATGCAATTGTGTGTGTCAACGGGTCACAAATTTTTTTTCTAATGGTGCTCCAGATTTTATGTCCGGGTTAAATCTTTCCCAAGTGAAAAACTAAACCCTTCCACACACTTTTCCACAAATGATTATCAAGTAAATCCACGCAATGTAAGTGCACAATATAAGTATAATAAATACAAAACAATACAAAAACAATACGCCAATCCACCAGAAACATAATGGGAAAATAATTCACCGACTCCAGATATTTTCATATCAGAGGGTTCGGCTCTAATGAACTCCTAATTGGACCGATAAATACTACTGATATATAAATATTTTAAAAATCTTTCGTAATCCTACATTTATTTAAAATAACTGACTATTGCATTTTGATATATAAATTCTTTGCCAAATCTAATAAGCATAAATTTTTAATATAATGCCAGTAGCCGAAATAACAAATGGTAATATTTTTATATTCTGAGAATGACTAATTCTTTTTATCTCATTTCCTAAATCTGTATATTTTCTTATTTTTTCAGAAACAGTTTTCAGAATATTACAGGAATTTCGAATAGCGACATCAATGATTTTGTCATGTAAAACTATATCGGGTCTATTATGACTAATTGTTCTGTCCATTAATATAGTTTTATCATAATAATTTTATTATTATTATGCTCTTGCGTTATTATTATGAAGGCATTATATTAAGTGAACTTATTTTATCATTATTAGTTATTTTTAACAGCAGTGATCTATTGGATGCGTTTCTTATTTGCAAACTACAAACACATGTAAGGTAAATAGTTTATTATATTAAAAATTAATAAAATACTTAGTTTCAACCACTTTTATTGTTTAAAAATCAATGTGTTTCATAAGCTACGCTTACTTCATCAGGGTTGACTTAAAAGTTTTAAATTAAACTTTTAAGTTTTTTGTTTACACTGGGCAAATAGTTAGTCGATTTTAGGTAATACTTGTTTTAGAAGAGGTGAGAATATAAGAATAATACTTTCGAGAAACCAACTGTCAGGGGAACAATTGTCTTATCATTAGTGGTTTAGATAGATTTTAACCGGCTAGTTTAACTAAGTAATTAATTTGGCAATTATACATAGAGATGGTTAATTTTAAGTTTGCGCATTTTACTTTTATAAGGATAAAATAGCTAATACCTAATCTAAAATCTCCCTATAAACTATATTTTGGGTTGTAGATCCGCTGGCATTTGCTCCCTGACGTGTTCCTGGAACTATTTGAATTTTTAAAGAATTTTCTGATTTCACCCTAGAGCAAGCTACATACAATTGACCATGTGTGAAAACAGGTTCTGGAAGAAAAACGCCAATCTGATTAAATGTTTGACCTTGTGATTTGTTTATGGTCATACCGTATGCAAGCTGAACTGGGAACTGGTGCCTGTAAAGATTAAAGGGAACTGTTACGTCTGCAGAAGTATCCAGCATAATCCTAGGCAAAAAATGAACGCTTCCTCTTCTATCTCCTGTGATTATTTCAACTTGCAATAGATTATCTGTAAAACCTCGAAGAATCATTCGAGTGCCGTTGCATAAGTTATTCGCGATGGACATGTTACGTAACAACATAAGAATCGAACCAATTTTTAAATTCAAGGCATGAGGTGGTAATCCTGGCGGATTGAAAGAGTTTAAAAATTCTAAAGGGAATCTCACCTGTTCCTCAGGATCTGGATTTCCTCTCCGGTCTCTCGCCGAATCGATACTGTAAAATGTCTTCAAGGGACCTTCTAATTTTTCTAAAACTTTTTCATTGATTTTTCGAGCATCAACATTTTTGGGACATAATATTGCCCTGTCGCAGAATAAATTTGCATCGGCTACCGAATGTGAGTCTCCGTAAATTGCGCTAACAACATCTTGGCAAATGCTACTCGACGGTAAAACAACAGAAGACGCTACACAACCTTGAGGACATGGAAGAGTTCCATTACCTAGTTCCAACAACCATTCGGCAAACGCAGTTTGGTCACTTGAAGCCCGCATATTAGCCTTAAGGTGGACCACCTTAAATAACCTCCAAAGCCCACTTTTTTTGATGGACGATGCAACAATTTTCCCGCGAGCCGCTCTGCGACAAACAGGTAAAACTTGCCTAAAATCACCACCAAGAACGACAACTTTACCCCCAAAGGGCAATTCATTTTTCATTACATCCCGTATGGCACGTTCGATCATTTCGAAAGCTGTTATTGGGGCCATCGGAGCTTCGTCCCATATTACTAAATCTGCATTTTTAATTATAATTTTATTTTTTTTTGAAATTTTACATGTTGCAGAGCTATTTAAATCGAGAGGTAAATTAAATGCATTATGGCATGTTCTGCCCCTGGGAAGTAAAATTGCCGCTATTCCAGTCCAAGCCACGCTTAACACGTTTTTTCCCTGCGATTGCAACGAATGAATTAAAGTTCTATACAAAAACGTTTTCCCTGTACCTCCTGGTCCGTCTACGAAAAAGCACCTCGGAGAATTTTCGTTTGACCTATCTGAGAGAACTTGAAGGATAGAATCAAACACTTCTCGTTGTTCGATGTTCAACAATGACTGCATCTCCGCTCCCAGGTTTTCTTCAATTACAACATCTGCAGGTCCTATATCTGTATTTATTGTTCGATCAGGTTCCGGCAGACCTTGTGCAGTGCAAGAAGAACCTTCGTTCAGAAGGGCGTCACTTATTTCGAGAAGTGCGAGATTTATAGCCAAGTCTGCGTTCTCAACATTTCTCAGAAAATCTTCCGACATGGGCGTTTTGAAAGAATTCCATATTTGCAATGGATCTGAAGGAAGACAATGAACCAATATAACTACAAAAAGGTTTCGAAGTGCCTTTGGCATCATGAAGACAACCCCTTCTTCTAAACACTTAACCCATTCATTGATGTTGTCTGTCAGGCCTAATTCACGGGCCGCATCACTGAACGAAGGAAGAATAACCCCGTCGACTGTTCGGAGATGTTCGTACGAAGTTGCACCTTTAACTTTCAATAACAAAATCCTAAGGTGGTATAGTTCTCTATGACGTGGAGACACTGAAACTATCCTACCAATAACTTTGTCTCCGCCTTGCTTACGCCGTTTCCAAATTTTATTTCTGTTAAAAACGAAGAAGTTCGGAATATCCTGATAAAAATGAGAATGAGCAGAATCATCTAAACGATTTAAATTGAACCAACCTGTTAATGTAGTAATGTGGGATAATGCTAACGCTTCTTCCTCGTTACCGTCTCTGAAATATACCTGTTCTCCGCCTGGCAAATGTACGCTCAGTAAAACTGTCGTGTGCGACTGACCATGAATGGGATTTTCGAGAATACGCCAAGCAGCTTCTGGAGCGCTGATGAACCGACAGTCTAGAAACTGACTAATTTCATCATGGACAATTGTACTGTCTGTTGCTTCTTGAAGAAGTCGTATTTCCATGCGAGCACAGTCGTGACCCTTGGCGAGATACTTGTGGATGTATTTAATGGCGATGACGGAAGAACAAATTTCAGCATTAATATGTGCGTTGAATTTCCTAGTCAAATATGGATTGTACGGGACGACAAATTTATTATCAATTTTAAACCCTCTACATATGTGATCTTCTGAACTATTGTCTCGTCGTTTGTACACCGGATAGCCGTTTACATCTGCTTCAGTTTCATCTCGAAATGCTTTAGGAAACTTCTTAGAACACTTTCCTTCAACCATACAAATTGCTTCAGGATTGACGGTACCACATGGGCCATGAATATTATGTTTTATAACCGCCCTATACAAATCCTGGTCCCTCTCTCTGTCAGGTAATTCTGCGCTGATGACATTGTCTATATCTGGAGGTAAATGTAACTTGTCTAAATCACCAAGAGTGAACAGACCGTGAAGATGCGGCAAACCTCTCTTTTGTTCCTCAATTACGTAAACGTAAGCTAAAACCTTACCGAACACCTCTTTTTTGACTATGTCACCGATAAATTCATCAACCTTCAGCTGGAACACTCGTGCAACTAAATCTGGCCTATCAGAGGCAGTTTGCCATGGATGGAGTTCATTTGTTATTTCACGCCATTTAGGATTGCAGGTGAATGTGATAAACAGGTCTGGGCGACCGTATTTCCTAACAACAGCCATTGAATCCTGATACATCTTAGTCATGTACCTCGGGCTACCGGTGAACGTGGAAGGTAAAATGACGATGTTTCCTGCACGGATATCATGTTCTACATGTCTGTTGTTTAAATGATCCAACAATCCCTGATAACACTCCACCCGCAACTCCTTTTGGTGTAACCTCAAATATGTAAGCCTGTGGGACTCGCAACGAACATACGAATTAACAATATATTGCTGGAACAGCTTCCCTGAAGAATGAATGGGATTGAAAACCAAGCGCCTTACAGCAATTTTATGAGAATAAAATTGCAGCAAAGTGACATTATTTCGAACTCGAGTTGCAAAATCTGAATGATGCCGAAGGTCTACCGACCAACCTAACTCGCCTGCTGGGAATAGAATTGGAAAGACCATCGAATCCAAATGTGGAGATAAAATGCTGATGCGTTGCGTATTATGTGACCTATTTGGATAAACAGCTATGTCGACGTCGGCTGGCAAATTCCCTTCGTGGTCTGCGACGAAGACCATACCAACATCATTAGTAGATGTCGGAGCATTGTATCTCCTCTGATCATCGGATGAAGAACGCGAAAACAACAAACTAACAAAACGCTGCGGATCACCGGTTTCCCTGCTACGCGCCTCTTCTTCCTCAACAGCAGTTCGAAGATTCCGGTAACTACCTGCATAAGGACTTATTTGACGGATTATCCTATCCACAACCGACATGATTTCCTGAAAACAATTTACATTGGCCGGATGATTCATGCGTAGATTGACAGCTGCATCTGTGTCGTAAACGTATAGCTGCGCATAACACGGCACCTCGTTCTCTCCAGCTTCCAGCATTGTGGATGTAAGATGACATATCTCTCCTGAAATCTTCAAACAAAAAGGACCCCTGCCCGGAATGTCAACGACTTTAGCACCAAAGCTAGCAAAAGCGCTCGCATTATTATATTGCCTAATAAACGATCTGAAATTCTTGGCGTTCTCACTGCTACCTAACAAAAGATCTTTGAACTGGGCTGGATACTCAGGCTGTGAATTCAGAAACACTTTTCCATTATGACAGCAACTGTGCCTCAATCGACTGCTCTCAGCTGCAAAATGAACCGCCCGGCAATGTTCAATAGGACATTCGCAATCTAAAAGACCTAAATAATGGACAGATGGAGTAACTGTATTCAACGTTCCTGCAATGGCACATCTGTATGTAGCCCGAGAGCTTCTATTGGGGGTGATATCTATACTGGGCACAGAAACCGTTTCAACATTCAAAATCTCCTCTGTCACGGATCCTGTCACATCTCTCGCTGGTACTGGAACTGGAGCTGGAACTGAAACTATTTCACCAGGTGTAGAAACCTGTTGCACATTGACGGATTCTATCATGAAAGCTGTCACTTCCGTTGTGGATGCAGATGGACTTTCATGCTTCAATTGGTCTATAAGTTTACGCTGAACTCTTCGTTTGCGATCGTATTCTTTTTTTTTATTTTTTTCTTCCTGCTTTCTCCTGTCATACGCCATCTTATTTGCCAATTGCTTTGCGTTCTTCTTTTTTTCTTTTGCTTTCGAATCGACTTTTTGCTTTGTCCCGTCATACTTCATCTTTCTTGCCAATTGCTTTGCATTCTTCTTTTCTTCTTCTACTTTTAATCTCATCTGTACGATACTTTCGGCCCGTTTTTTTCTTTCATATTCTTTCATTTTCTTCGCATTTTCCCTCTCATGTCGCCATTCGCGTTTCGATGCATCACCAATCATGTCCGTCAAATTTTCCCGCGCAAACTGCTCCACGCTAGAGCTGGTCCCAGCCAAACATTCATTCTGGTGAACAGTTAAATCTCGTTTTTGCACAATTTTACGATCTTCTTGCACAGTATTCACACCATCACTCACTGTTTTCATTAATTTTGATTTATTACCTTTTGCTGACTTCATCTTTCCATCACGTATAGGTCGCTTTCCACACAATTGATTTTCACTGTCACGCGTACAACTGGGACCAGCAATATCATTAGGAAAGTTCTCAGACATATTCAAGTTTTAAATTTATCAAAAGTTATAATTGGTTACGACCAGTAAAATCCCAACGGCTATTTCGACAGAAAATGTAGAATCAAAAGAATTAGGAATAGACAAAGTAGGCGTCGTAGGTTATCATAGACAAAGTCAGCGTCATGAAGCGAAATTGTCGATATCGGGTACTTTCTCATCGTGACAAAAACATTAAAATTATTTTCTGCTTGATAAATTAAATTATGTATGAAAACATAGGAATTTAAAAGCACATCTCACAAATTAAATTTTAAAATCGAAAAAAAAAACGGTAAATAAATTAGCAAAATAGTCGCTGCGTTAAAAACCGCAAATTTATCTAAAAATCAAATATTTACAATAATCCTACCCATTGAACAGTATCGATTACATAATATAGATTTGTTCTGTTTCCGAAAATATTGAAATTATAACCTTTTGTCTTTTGATTATTTAACAATATTCAAATTAATAAATACAAATACTGTTCGATTCTTAGGTATAATTAATAAGATGCATACAAAACTGGGAAGAAATTTATTACAACACGATCCCAAAATAAGAAAAAAATGTGTGCAGAATTTATTTTTAGGTTTCAAAGTCTAATAACGTTGGATAGGTCAGCAAAGGAGAATTTAAAATGCTTGCATGCGTTGATATTGGAATAATATAATTAAAAAATATTGCTTTATGAGTAAATCCAGAGTTCTTGATTAAAATTTACTTACGTGCACTTCTCACACACAACATATAATTTTATATAAATACATGAAGAAAAAAAAACTTTTTTATGAGTCCTCTTATTTCAATTATATTTATTCAGCATACATGTAAAATTAAAAAAATTATACATTTTGACGGAAACAAAAAGTCAGACATTATTGTTATATATTTATAATGCAAAAAAAAATCATGAACATAATACTTATTTATTTTTATTTCAGGGAAATTAAGTTACATTATAACATACACAGTACGTAAAATATAAAAATAAATAAGAAACAATCGAGACTTCCTTTATATATATATTACCTTTTGCACATACAAACTTCTTGTAGTTTTTTAAATTTTAATTGTTTTTGCAGAAATAAACAGTACATAATTACATAGAAGTGACCAAATCACGTGGTTTGTGACGTCAAAGTAATGACTACTAATAGGAATCTTATTATTTTCATAGAAAAACTTTTGAGAACTGAGTTGTATACAATGGGATATCTATGGTATTATATGTCAAATAGCACAGTAAGGACGGTCCGAACATTCAAAACACAGAAGTAAATATTTTGAAAAAATGTTTCCTAGATTTCGATACAGTGTCAAAGGCTGTGAAGATAGTGTTTCAGTTCGACCCAGAGCACAGAGTACCGAGCTGCGAAAATAATGAGAGTCGTTATCGGGAATGAGCGTGGAGAATCGGCAAATCTGACTATTGCTTATCCGATTTTGGGAAATTGTAGTTACCTTTGGTTCCCATTTCACTATGAACTGCAAAAATTCCAATGGCATGTCAAAAAAGACGCTTTGCCGACCCTTAATCTATGTTCTTCCTGGAGTGTCCAGCACGAATGGTGCCGTCCAAGACCACAACTACAGTTTAAAAGGTATAAATGTCTTCTCTATGTTTTATTCATACGATTGTGGTTGTTGGTAGAGAGATATATGTTAATTCATTGAGTCTTTCTTATTATAAAGATATTCAATACATTTATTATTTCGGTAATTTTTCGGAACAAACGTCAACGGTTAATACGGAATATTAATTTCATAACAATCAATCATAATTACACAAATCCGCTAGGATAAACCCTGCCTTGCCCTCAAACCATTCAAAACATGGGATGTTTTTTAAAATTATGATGACATGAAGCTAAAGGTTTTATCAAAAAAAAATTAACGTAACGTGCGTATTAACCGTTGACTTTTGTTCCGAATATTTACCATTATTTCTTCAAATACAGCAATTCCATTATTATTAAGATATTTTACATGACGGGCGCATATCCGAGACGCGCGGTCGTTGTTCTTATTTTATTTTCTCTTTTATACTCTGCAATGGTAGGATATAGTTCATATAATGAGGCTGGGTAATGTAATGAATTTATTTTTTTTTCAGAACCAAACGTATTCCCCCCGGGGCCGAGGATCATGCGTTTTGCCGCCAAAAAAGTAGTGGAAGATTAAGCAGGTATACATTTGTATTTATATTTCATTAAATGATATTTCCTTTAATGAAATATAAATACAAATGTATACCTGCATAATCTTCCATGTTCTATGTTTTTCTTGCGAACTTTGGTTAATGTGATGAATATATTTCAGAACCAAACGTGTTCCCTGGGCTGTGTGAATTGCACTCTGTTATTACAATGTCTTCAGACCTCTGCAACCATACTCAGTCGACCCATCGCCATCGACGCAGTAAGACGGATAAATTCATACGTCCATCACTCTTGAACATATTGACCCCCAAATTCCCAACTACCCCTCTGTACATTTTTCCTTCTCAAAACTTCCTCCCTTTCCTTTCCATAAAAACACTCCATACTGCATCCCTAAAGACGACATAGGCCCAATGTCAAAAAAAAATATATCCTAACACTTTCTTCCTTTTCTATTATTATTACTCATTTTCATTAGTTAAGATTAAAAAACCTTCCCATTCCAGATGAAATTACTAAGACATTGGTCGGTCCTTTCTAAATGTGTTTGTACATGATTGTATTTACATTTGTTTTGTGTTATATGCATTAGTAATAAAATACTACATGGAATTGAGTTTTTTATTTTATTTTACCCGAAGATATCCATCTAGGTATTAGTTCATTTATGGGTAGATTTGTTTGCCCATCAGCTGCCTAGCAGGCTAGATTGGGAGAGATGGCTGGTTGGGGGAGTCCTTGTGATTTCTACAGTCGTACTCTCTCGGAACATCGCCTTGCACCGCAGTGGGAGGAATGGATTCATCCGTCCGACACTCATGGACACACTGAACCTCAGATTCCTACCCACCCCTTATACCCTTTTCCTTCCCAGAATTTCCTCTCCTTCCTACCCTAAAAAACGTTCCACACAACATTCCCAAAGATGACATAGGCCCTGATGGGAATTATTTTTCTCAGGGCTTCCTGCGTGAAGCTAATGTAAAAAAAAGATAATATTTCTTATTTATATTTACAAAAAGTATATTATATTCTGCAATTTTTCAAAATCAGGATATGACACTATAATATAAAGCTTTGTATCTAAAAAAAACATTTAAAGTTATTAGCCCCCTTTATTTACAAAAAGTATATCATAAATAAAAATAATAAAGTATATTATAAATAATAAACAATATTTGATTTTTTTATTTATGTACCTATAACGTATCTTAAGATACTTTGGCCACGTTGATTGCCAAACTGAGGACTCCAACTTGGAGAAACTCATAATCGCTGACAAAGTAGAAGGCAGAGAAAGGTCACTGCAGCGCTGAAGTGACCAAGTGTCACTGGTGTCTCTGATAAGTTGATGTCTTTGGCTCTCCACACAACGCAGGAGTGCGGGGAGCGGAAGAAAGATTCTTATCCACCATGGATATTAGAGTAGGGTACATGATCTTCAGCAATGATGAATCTCCACAGTATATACTCAATATTACGTCAACAGAGACAGTTGATATCAGTGCAGCTGCAGCATCTTGAAACGTAAATATTATTTAAATTCAGTAATTACACAGCGAAGTTTGGTTTTCATATAATATTCTTAATAACAAAATCAGATATGATGACTTTGCTTATAGTGACATGACGCTTATTATAACCCATTTTGAATAAATTATGTCCAGTTATAGTGACCGACATGATTCCTAACAGTTGATTTTAAGCCTAAAACATATGCTTTCCTCATTGCATGCAGGATTCATTGAAAACCACATAGGTTTACCTGTTCAAACAGCAGAATGAAGAAGATGACATCAGTAATGCTTCTGCTAGTAACCAGTACATGAAGCAGGTCTGTACGGAAGATGTCAGCGTATTAACTTTAGATTTTAGTATTATTTTAGAATAGATCTCTCTATTAAAATAAATACATACATAAAATACCCAGCAAAAATAGGATGTTTATTTTTTACAAACTGCTTTGTATGACGTCTGCTTAGTATGATGTGTTTGTCATTTCCCTTCAATGTTCAACAGATTCCACTGTACATTAAACATCTAAAACCTAGCTCTACACACTTTAAACTGCAGTGAACCTCAAGGTAGTCATTATTTCACTGGACTGCAAATGTAGCAAGCGGCGCTATAGTACATAGCGGTTAAAAGCGATGAAAAAAAAAGAATTTGGTTTAAATAGATTAGATTAACGGTCTTTTTTCATCGCTTTGACTTTTGAAAACTACATAAATATTAATTTCCTACCCTCCAGTCGTCATTGGTCATTTTTTGGTGTGCCTTGGCCCATTCTAGTCGATTTTTCAAAGGGGGTGTTGAAATTCCACTTTGTTGAGTTTTATTGAACCCTCATTATACTATTTCACTGCTAGAAAATATAACGACATTTGAAATGAAGATGTTTGCACCCACAAATAAGTTCAGAAAGTTATTGTAGGTTAAAACAATAGGAAATACATTTTTAATAATAATTATCTTGAAAATTGCCGTTTTTTTAATAAAAATAATAAAAAATGGGAAATAAATACCTTCAATAATAATTATCTTGTAAATTGATAGATTCCTTTGTTAATTTTTTTGAAAGATTGCATCGTTATGTTATCACTAAGGATTTTACAGTATAATTAGGTAATTTCAAACATTCAATAATTATAGCAGCATTTTTCAACTTCATTCCTGTAAACAGAGGACCATTCAGGTTATATTTATTACTACTGACTTTACATTAGTCTGTTCATGTTGCTTGACACTATAATAATAAATAAATACCTTCAAAATGGGTGATTTCATATTATGCCTTCAAGGAAAGTGGATTCCTGCAATCAAGATATGTTTTGTCTTAACGTTGAAGTATCACTGGGCATAAATATCATACCAACATCTTTATTTATAGTATAAATACATATCCAATATTATATCTAGGGGCATTTTCAACATCTTTCCTGTAAGTAAATAAATCACAATTTAGGATTCCATACGTCTGACCGTGTTGTAAAAGTACCTTATTTCCAAGCAAATTTGTTGAAAATTTACATAAAATTATCAATGAAGTATTATTTTATATATTACATCATTATCCTACCTACTTGCAGTCAGTAATTTTGTTCATCAGTCAGTGTATAATTATTATAAATTATAAGCCCGTAATCGCCATCTTGTTCATTAACCTATACGAAAATAAAACTTTATAAGTTGTTATCTTGAATACCGAGTGTCCAGTGATGCCATATCTCAAAAAAACATGTTTCAGGGGTAAAAAATGTTAATGCTTACTAAGAAAAAACATGGTTTTCGTAAACTTTTTTTTATTGAGAACAAAGATATCTTAATAAATTAACTTTGATGCTTTATTTAAAAACAAAATTTTTTAATATACCTGTGAATAGCATGAAAAAATTATTTTTTTGAAAAAACACCCTAAAATTTTTTTTTTTTACATATTTTTTGCTGTTGTCAAGCGTAAAGTATGTAGAATTTCATTTAAAATATTATGTACTTTTAATATTATTAATTAAAATATTATTGAATATTATATATTTCAAATAATAATATGAAATTATAAATGAGTTGAAAAAAAAAGAACAAACAATATTCATGAAATGAGGTAAAAGAAATTCTTCCACAACTACAATAATGTATTTTTTCTATTTAGTGTTGGTATAGTTACAGCAGTTAAATATTCACTATATTTTAATGTATCCATATTATTTATTGACAAAGTTAAAAATTTTAGTAAGAAACATTCTGAATATTAAAAAACAACATTCCAAAATTAGGCATTCCAAAACCAAGCATATAGCAACATTATACGAATACTGTCGTTATGTTGATTCCTCCTTTTTCGAGAAAATCGTGAAGCGAGCGTATTTATTTAAATTCAGACGAAGCTGCCATTTCGAACGGATGAAAATAGAACTACAATAGTATTCGATAGATATTTGATTTTTTCTTATGTGAATAATCCATACTTGTATTCCGCACCGCTAGATGTCTCCCGTAAAGTTTTGGCAAACATATTGAAATGTTTCCCCTATCAAAAAAAAAAACAACTGCTAGTGGCTGGAAAATAATCGACTCTTCGAAGGATTGTGAACCTTGAAGTGTTTTAAAATACCGAACGCTAATGTCCATTCTCGCGTGTCAGCCGTCGGGACAATTTCCTTCGAACAAAATTGAACCTTGAGGTGTGCGAAACTCGAGGATCGGAGAGGTCGTTTTGGCGTGCCAGCGGCATTTTTGCGTCGCCAAGCCAAATTGAACCTTGAGGTTGGTGAAACGCGAGGGGCGGTGAGGTCGATTTTCCCGTCAAGCGAAAAGTGAGTTTTTTGAAAAACCAAACAATACTATATAACTAGCTTATGCCCGTTGCAAATGCAACTAACGGGTTAAAACATTATGCAAATTGATGTGTGAACGTGGATGAAGCGAAGAGCGGGTGTTTAATTAAATATGTAAAGAAAAAAACGATGCGTAGCTGTTTGCCCGTTACAGGCAACTAACGGGTCAAAACTAACTCAACTTTAACTTAAAACGGGGTTGGATTGGTGTATTTATGGTTAAAACACAAAGCGAGGAGCGAGTGTTTAATTAAATATATGAAGAAAAACGATGTTTGAATGTGGATAAAGCGAAAATATAGTTCCTATTTTCAGTACCTGCCCACTGAGTGCATCAATTTATTTTGATGCACAATATCCGAACAGGTACCAATAGTAGCTTTTGCTCGTTGCAGGCAACTAACGGGTTAAAATACTATACGATTTGATGTGTGAACGTGGATGAAGCAAGGAGTGTATGTCAATACTTAAATCAGTTATAGTCTTTGTACATTGCATTAAACGGGTTAAAACACTAAAAGATTTGACATGGGAACGTGAACGAAGCGAGGAGTGTGTGCTAATATTTAAATCAGTAGTCTTTGTATATCATATTAGTGCTTGTACATCGAAATAGATATTTTAATTAATACTTTCGTATATAACTTTTAATTTATGTGCCTTAAATTTAAAAAAAAAAATAATAATATTATCTTTTTTATCGTTTTTCTATGATTTTTCTATGATGACACATGTCACATGTCAGTGAACGAAAATCAATGTTTTATTTTACATTCATTCATTAGAATAGGATGAATTCTAATTTAGAATTCATCCTTCCCGCTACGATAAGCAAATTAAGTGTTGAAAGGATAATATTATGAATTTCGTGGAGTTCAGGTCGCAATTGAAAGTACAAATATGTACCTACATTACGATTAAAAAAAAAATTTGAGAGGCTAGTCTATTGATTTAGCAACCATTTATTATAATGGTAATTCTTCGGAACAAACGTCAACGGTTAATACGGAATATTTATTTCATAACAATCAATCATTATTACACAAACCCGCTAGGATAAACCCTGCCTTGCCCTCAAACCATTCAAAACCTGGGATGTTTTTTAAAATAATTTCAATACTGCTGAATTACCAACATATCTGGATTTAATAATATTGTAGTTCAGTGTTGATTCAAAGTAACATGGCAAAGCTATGATGAATTTCCCAAAAAATGGAGATCGTACGAAAGCACCCCATGCGTGGGGGTAGCTTCTTACATAGAGTGGGGTACATTCGTATTAATGGGGAGCCTCCGTACACAGTAATTGAAAAAGCTATTTACATGAAATTAAAAATTTATTGAGATTAAAATTGAGACAGAATAAACCTTAAACATAGTAATAATTAACAACATGTTGTTTTAAAAACTTGTTAAAATAAGTCATAAAATCATTTTTCATAGTTTCAGTGTTCATTAAAATGAACCATCAGGGTAATGTGTCATAATGACACATAACGGATCTACTAATGCTATACATAGTTAGATCTTTTTTAAATCTAAATATATTAACTGTTCTGCTGTAGAAGCAGATTTGTGTGGCGGCAATATACAGACGTCTGATAAGTAAACCGTTCCTTCGCTTTGGTATTACGTAGCACGAATCCTCCCCACTCATAACTGTGCGAAGGTACCCCAACAAAAACAATCGAACCATAAATTCAAAATAAAAATATCGGTTAAGGTTATCACAAAATTAATGTTTACATATTAATCTAAGGCACTTATTCAAAAAGCATGATAAATTACTTAAATAATTTGAGCAAAACTTATTACGAATGAATGTTTTCAAAGGTGAATCGTAAAACTACTGCTCGTAAACTGGTGCGAAAACGTATTTAACATGTAGAATAGTGTAGATATGACTACTGTACGAATGCTCCCTCCGTAGGAATCCTACCTGCTCTCCCCTACGCTAAATAAAACTTGATTTCCTACTTAATAAAGGTTAAATTGATAACAAAATATTGTGTAATTACATAAACCGCATACGGCTTCGGAGCAACACTTTGTCGACCTCTCAGTTAGATAATAATGAGAAGTATTTTAGTTTCCGGAAATGGAAAATGATGCATTTTAGTAGGTATTTCATTTAAAAAACAGACGATTTGATATCTTTTCTTCACTCCATGTTTTGATATAATAATATTAAATAGTTTTTCAGGTTTGTTTTTTCTTCTTCTTCTTTTAACTAAAGCCAAACTAAGAACCTATTAGTATAATAGGTCATAGGTTAATATTTTGGATTAAATAAGAGAAGAAAAAAAAAACAAAACTTTGACGACAATAGCCGCCAAGTGAATAATGGATTTTAATTTTAACAATATAACTATTAAAATTCATGATGGTCAACGCCCACTGTTTAAAAATTGGGTCAAAGTCCATGTTTAAAAATCGTGTCAGAACTTACTTGCTTACTGGTTTGTATGAAGTTATTCACACTTGCATTAATTGCAACCCTTGTCATTCCAGCGAGAACCCCACTACATCTCGACCCTTTAATTCGCCTGTTTCCCATTTGCAAGGAAGCATGCTTGCAGCGTCTTTGTGATGAACTGATATTATTGTCTCTCCATTTTAAACAGAAGTGTGAACAGGACACCCCACATCCAATTTGTGTAGTTAATTTTTTTAAATGGAGAAGTGAAAAGAGCGTCCGACAACAGTTTTTTTTCATCTGTTGTTTAAACAGAAATGGAAACAGGCTCTTAGACAATCATTATGAAAATAGACATAGATCTAAATGCCTGCTCTAGTCTAGCATTCTGCAGGGCGGAGTGCGCGCCAAATTCACATGTTCATAAATGGCATAGATCCTTAGTAACGGTCAATTTGATAGTTTTTGTTAATCCTTTGACCAGTCGACAGAGTGTTTTTGCATGTGTGGTCGAATGAAAACGATGTTTGAATTTAATAAAAGTATTTATTTTTTTATATGTTGGTTCAATGATATATTTTTTTATCTTCCGAAAAAGAACCAACTAAAGGAAACTGGAAGATTAGTTAAAAGTATGTAAAAGTATCCAACGGTCCTGAAGAACAATGTCAGATGTGCGATTTTGTAGTTCGGCAATAGTACTGTTTATCGTTTCATTTCTGCATATTTTTAGTTTTTTTCTACTGTTTTTGAGATCAAGAATTGAAAAATATATGTATATATATGTCATTTCATGTCATCCAATATTTAGAATTATAATCAACAACTTTTTTTTGTAAATAAAACAACAGCGCAATTTTCAATTTTTAGCAGATCCGACATTGTTCTTTGTCAATATACAGTTGTTATTTAAAAATAATATGCAAAGATGGGAAATAAGAAGGTATTACAAATAAATTAGATCATTAAGGCCAATGGGTACATTTTACATTTCATTTTCAGTTAAGCTTAACATTTCAGAGACAGTACAAATGTAATTTATTAATTTAGATTTAATTTTTTTTAACTTAATAATCTAGATTAAATTTTTTTTATGTACAAACCTAGAAGGGAATAAATATGCAAAGCATGAAAATTTCTAAAGGAATAGTTCAAATTCTATGAAACTATCAAATATTACACAACACAGTGTCGATTTTTTCTGTACTTACGCGTTGGTATATAAAGTAAATAGTAAAGTAAATTTTTCTCGATGCATTTTAATGAAAATATGTTTTATTTTTTCGTTATTTGGCGGTACATCATCTCGGCATATCCCTACGGGGTCATTTAGTTATATTTTGTGTAATGAGGTATAACCTTCCTTAATGCAACTGTGCATTGTATATAAGTACGCCTACTGTCATGAAACACATAATAACAGAAAAAACATATAATACACAAAGATATATACAAAGAGTAAGAAGAAAAAATTGGCAATAATTATATACAAAGATTACATTGTATGTTTTTGTGAAAATCACCAGAAAAACAGAAAATTCAAACAAAAGATAAAAATATTTTCATGCTCAGACTTGTGGATTAAATTGTATGAAATGAAAACATATAAAATTAAAATTTACATAAATGGGGCACAAAATATAGTATAGTATGTACATATATGGTTGCAAATTATTATTTCATAAAAATGACTACAGATATGTGGTGATTACTTATTATTTAAAGTTAATAAAGTTCCCTTTTTTACATTAGCTCCACACAGGAGAACTCTGAGGGAAACAATTTCCCTCATGGCTTAGGTAATTTTTAGGGACTCTGTGTCGTGGATCTTTTTAGGAACTGGAAGTTTTGGGAAGGAAAAGGTATGACGGTATGGGTAGGAATCTGGGGCTCAGTGTGTCTAGGAGTAATGGATGCACAAATCCATTCCTTCGAGAGAATCCGGCTGGAGAAATCAAAAGGTCTCCGCCAACCAGTTATCTACTATATAAATAAAAATACGTGTGTTTGGGAATGTATGAGTACAGAAATGTCTACGTATTGTTATATTAATACATAAAATGTTTGAAACTTTCAAAACACCTTCTTCCCGTCCTTGCGTAGATAGCTGTATTATTACAACCACGTGACAACACATCTGAAAAGTTTTTTTAATCATGACAAAATATCTTACAAAACTTTTGAAAATGTGCTATCTCGCAATTTGAGAATGACTTTTTACAAACCACTTATTGTTAATTCAAAATTCAATTTTCGAAACTCTTTCAATTAATGAAATTATTTAAAGTACTTATCTAATACTTTAAATCGAATCAAGAATTGTAGATAGGTATTTTAAATAGGTACCAACTTTGATTGATTGTTCTTATAATATACAAAAAGGAATATGTATTTTTATAAAAATGATCACAGATGTGGTCATCATATTATTTAAAGTTAATAAAGTGCCCTTTTTTACATTAGCTTCACACAGGAGAATCTTGATGAAAAAAATTCCCTCGGGGCTTACGTCATCTTTAGGGATGCTGTGTCGAGGATCTTTTTAGGGAAAGGAAATTTTGGGAAGAAAAAAGGTACGACGGTATGGATAGGAATCTGGGGGTCATTGGGTCCAGGAGTAATGGATGCATGAATCCATTCCTTCAAATGAGGCATAAGGTGATGGGTTGAGAATCCGGCTGGAAAAATCAAAAGGTCTCCGTTAACCAGTCTTGTCTGATCCTGACCGCCACGCAGTAAGTGAACAAACGTATCCGACGCCACGATCTAGACAAATTTCACCTCATGAATTCGGGAACCCCTGCTAAGTCACGAAACGTAGTAAACCACTTGGGGTGACTTGTGGCAGGGGTGTGGGTTATCCAATAAGTGGTTCCCGGGGCAGCAGTACCCATGCCTACCAGACGCGGTCCCTCTATACATACTGTGGATGCTGCTGTCCTTCCTTTTTAGGTGTATAATAATTGTTATTTATTTAATCTGAATTAAAAAAAAGCTCAGGCTTTATTTTACGTTAATGTCCTTGGCTATCCAGATGGCGCAGGATTGCGGGGAGCGGAAGAAAGATCCTTATCCACCATGGAAATTGAAGTAGGGTACATGATCCTCAGCAATGATGAATCTCCACGGTATTTACTCAATATTGGATCAACATAGCCAGTGGACATCAGTGCAGCTGCAGTATCTTGAAACACAAATATTATTTAAATTTAGTAATTACACAGCGAAGTTTGGTTTTCATATAAAATTCTTTATAGCAACGTCAGATAATATAATGACTTCGCTTATGTCGCTTATTATTTCACATTTTTAATCAATTATGTCCGGTTATAGTTACTGATATGATTTCTAACACAGTTGATTTTAATCCTAAAACACTTACTTTCCTTTAGCTGAATACAAAAACACACCCGTATTCACAGTCGATCCTTTAGTTCAAGGAGCCTTTCTTTCCTTTAAGAAACACCGTTTTGTATTCAGAGACACACCTAAGGTCGGTGTGACGTCACATAGTAAGGAATCTACCTTCCGAGTGCCGATTGTCATCCGGGTGACCATATTTAAAGCATATGCGACCACATTCGGCACATTTTTTGTATTCAGAAACTGAAGTCTGGAAGTCTCTACGACACTGCGCACGCGCATTCTTGCTTACTTTGACTTCTAGCTGTCACAACTCAAGGTTGGTGGGATAGGTACCTTTAACTTGCCAAGTGACCGCCAATTTAAGGAGCGATATCGGTTGGAGAAAACAACTGTAATGCATTTATTAATTCCTATATTATTTCCAAATTACACTTTAGTAAATAATAGAGGCTTGCCCATACCTCCTGTTATTCAGGTAGCTATCGCGTTGAGATTCTACGCTACTGGTAATTATCAGGTAAATGCGTCTTTTTAGTAGATATCTATTGTAAAATTCTGTTCTACTTTTGTGAAACGAAAATATTGCATTTTGTGATGCAGCTATGATGAAACTTGTTATTTACATTATGTCTATACTGATTTGAAATCGACAAAGAATGAAAGAATGCATACTTATTTTGAAAACATGATGTTAACCTAAAATAAACCTTATGACGGGATGACTTTAAATGTATAAAAGCCGGCCGGGGACATTACTTACCTTTGCTAAGGTAAGACCGACACTTGACTTTGACAACTTTTAAGGATCGACTCTGAATACGGGTGTCAGTCTTACAGTCAATGGATTAAGGAATAATATGGTCACTCAAAACTAATGTTGGAAAGAATCTTGTGCTTAAAATGATAAATTGTCTTGATGCAAAAATAACGGTGCTAAATGCAATTCTTATGGCTGATGCCTGGAATAAAATGTCACAAAGTACCATTCACAACTGTTTCAAACATGCGGGATTCATTGAAACACACATCGGTTTACCTGTTCAGTCGTCATTGGTCATTTTTTGGTGTGCCTTGGCCCATTCTAGTCGATTTTTCAAGGGGGTGTTGAAATTCCACTTTGTTGAGTTTTATTGAACCCTCATTATACTATTTCACTGCTAGAAAATATAACGACATTTGAAATGAAGATGTTTGCACCCACAAATAAGTTCAGAAAGTGATTGTAGGTTAAAACAATAGGAAATACATTTTTAATAATAATTATCTTGTAAATTGCTGTTTTTTTAATGAAAATAATAAAAAATGGGAAATAAATACCTTCAATAATAATTATCTTGTAAATTGATAGATTCCTTTGTTCATTTTTTTGAAAGATTGCATCGTTATGTTATCACTGAGGATTTTACAGTATAAATAGGTAATTTCAAACATTCAATATTTATAGCGGCATTTTTCAACTTCATTCCTGTAAACAGAGGACCATTTAGGTTATATTTATGACTAATAGTACTGACTACTGACATAACATATGTTGCTTGACACTATAATAATAAATAAATACCTTCAAAATGTTGAAAATTTACATAAAATTATCAATGAAGATATATTTTATATATTATATCATTATCCTACCTACTTGCAATCAGTAATTTAGTTAACCAGTCAGTGTATAATTATTATAAATTATAAGCCCGTAATCGCCATCTTGTTCATTACCTTTGAAAATAAAACTTTTAATAAGCTGTCAGCTTGAATACGTAGTGTCCAGTGATGCCATTTAAAAAAATACATGTTTCAGGGGTAAAAAATGTTAATGCTTACTAAGAAAAAACATGGTTTTCGTAAACTTTTTTTATTGAGAACAAAGATATCTTAATAAATTAACTTTGATGCTTTATTTAAAAACAAAATTTTAAAATATACCTGTGAATAGCATGAAAAAATTATTTTTTTGAAAAAATAACAACTAAACACCCTAAAAAAATTTTTTTTACATATTTTTTCGCTGTTGTCAAGCGTAAAGTATGTAGAACTTCATTTAAAATATTATATATTTAAAATATTATTAATTAAAATATTTTTAAATATTATATATTTCAAATAATAATATGAAATTATAAATGAGTAGAAAAAAAAGAACAAACAATATTCATGAAATGAGGTAAAAGAAATTCTTCCACAACTAAAATAATGTATTTTTTCTATTTAGTGTAGGTACAGCAGTTAAATATTCACTATATTTTAATGTATCCATATTATTTATTGACAAAGTTAAAAATTTTAGTAAGAAACATTCTGAATATTAAAAAACAACATTCCAAAATTAGGCATTCCAAAACCAAGCATATAGCAACATTATACGAATACTGTCGTTATGTTGATTCCTCCTTTTTCGAGAAAATCGTGAAGCGAGCGTATTTATTTAAATTCAGACGAAGCTGCCATTTCGAACGGATGAAAATAGAACTACAACAGTATTCGATAGACATTTGATTTTTTCTTATGTGAATAATCCATACTTGTATTCCGCACCGCTAGATGTCTCCCGTAAAGTTTTGGCAAACATATTGAAATGTTTCCCCTATCAAAAAAAAAAACAACTGCTAGTGGCTGGAAAATAATCGACTCTTCGAAGGATTGTGAACCTTGAAGCGTTTTAAAATACCGAACGCTAATGTCCATTCTCGCGTGTCAGCCGTCGGGACAATTTCCTTCGAACAAAATTGAACCTTGAGGTGTGCGAAACTCGAGGATCGGAGAGGTCGTTTTGGCGTGCCAGCGGCATTTTTGCGTCGCCAAGCCAAATTGAACCTTGAGGTTGGTGAAACGCGAGGGGCGGTGAGGTCGATTTTCCCGTCAAGCGAAAAGTGAGTTTTTTGAAAAACCAAACAATACTATATAATATATATAATAATAAATTAGGTCAATCGACATTATTTTCAATTTATTTTTCTAAGTTTATTTCTAACGTTATTTTATAAAATGTTTTATTAAAATCTGTAACATAAAAATCTAAAAATGTTTGCATGTATGTATGTCCGCTATGCGTTGCTATATTAAGCATAGGAAATGTTTCAAACTTTCACAATACCTTTTTTTCCACCCTCGTAAGGGTTTCTGGATTATTACAACCACATGAAAATACATCTGAAAAGTTTTTTTAAATAATTACAAAATCTCTTACAAAAATGACACAATTTGATAAAGACATTTTCAAAACATCGATTGCTCAATCAAAATTCAATATTCGAATAAATTAATGAATTTAATCGAAGTACTCACTTATGGCAATAATCAAAATCGAACACTTTGAATCAAATTGAAAATTATATTATTTTAAATAGGTACCTATGTTAGGTACCAAATTTGATTGTTCTTATAATATACAAAAATGAATGTTTGTAACATGTAAAAAAATTAAAAATTGCAATAGGTGGCACGCGAGCTGTTTGAAAATCTGAATGTACCGGGACCGAATATATTGAACGCGGGAGAGGGGAGGGGATCGCGGCAGGGTGATTTGCGGAAGAGTGGAGAGGGAAGGCGGGGAAGGTGGAGGGGTAACGCGTGAGAGGAAGAGAATATGGGAGGGGAAAGGGAGACGGAAGGGGAACGGGACGAATGGGAAAAGACACGCAGGGAGAAACAATTTCTTTATAAGTGGCGTAGCAACGCATGCCAGAAGCTCGTATGTAAGAAAATAGAAACGAATAAATAATAATAAAAACAACTCTTTTTAAAACTTATCATCAAATCAATCACAGTATCATATTTCGGAATTTCATCATCGTGATAAAATTGGCACATTAAAACTATTTCCTAAACAAATGAAGAACTTGAACACATATTGTTGAAATACAATTGAATTACAGTTGAAGTACAATTTGTTTCGTTAGCAAAATTCAGCCACATCACAAGTAACTTTTATCAATCAAATAAAAAGTTCGAATTCATAAAATTAAAGTCAAAAAAGCATTGTCCGCAAAAAACCCTCCGTTCCGACAACGCGCAACATTCTGATTTCCATCAGTTTCAGCATCAACAGAAACTGTGCAAGGTAAATGAACAGAAGGGGGAGGTGAAACCTGGTCTTATGAACTAGTTATGTCACATGGAAATAAATTGATTATGTATCAACGTTATCAACAAGTCCCATTACTCGTCTTTCCGACTGTCTCAAGGTTCATAATATGATGGAAGAACGATGGAGACTGTGGACATTTTATGTTTGAATCTAATTATTATAATTACATTGAATGTAGCTATGACCTTGCGGTTATCCATTTTAATTACACAAATGAAAGAATATTCCTTTGTTTTAATATTAATATACATTGACGGCCGACGTAGTCCAGCGGTAAGGCTCTTGACTCGCACACCGGGATCGAATCCCGGAGTGGCAAAAAATTTTATTTGATTAATTTGCGTAATTTCACAATTTATTCATTTAAAATAATATATAGTATATTTGTGACACGTTCCAGAATGGAAGATTCTCCCAGTATCGCCCTGGTATAAGACCACCAATCATAATTGAAATGTTGCTTGAAATGGCTTTAGCCGTGTTTGGTGACCAGATTTGAATAGCCAGGTACTTCCCCACCTTCCTCTTCCCTATCTCCTTCCCCTCCCCACTACCTTCAGCTTCACAACATACCCCAATTGGGGATTCCATAGTCTCACTGCCTTGAGACGGGAGCAGACTCTTGTGCGGTATTCACATAAAAAAAAAAAAAAATATATATATGTATATATATATATATATATATATATTTAACCGACCGGTTTCGGAAGAACCGATTTCTCCTCAGGTCAAACCATCAGCCAGCTTACGATCGTTCAGTTGATTAGTCAGATAAATTAGCCAAATACTAGAGATAATTCAAATAAATTATTCACTAATCGTCAATCCGCATATAGAAGGTTTCACTCAACAGAAACCGGAATACTTCGTATGCTGTCAGATATAACTTTGGCCATAGAGTCAGGTAAGTTAGCACTTATCTCACTCCTGGACATGAGTGCAGCGTTTGACACGATTGATCATGACTTCCTCATTAAGAGATTAGAGGAAACATTTGGTTTGAGTTCCGATATAAAAAAAATGGCTGGTATCATACCTATCCAATCGCTTACAAGCCATTAAGGTTGGAAATAAACTCTCTAACTTCGCAACACTTTCTTCAGGGGTACCCCAAGGATCCGTTTTAGGTCCACTTCTTTTCATCCTTTTTGCAAATGATGTCGCCAAAATAATCGAGTCATTTGGTCTCTTGTCCCACTGCTACGCTGACGATCAGCAAGTTTATTTTTACTGCTCTCCAAACGAAATCAATAGCCTCAAAATCCGCATAGCTGAATGCCTAGAAGCAATAACTCGTTAAATGTCTTCAAACAAGCTGAAGCTGAACCCATCTAAGACTGAGTTTCTCTGGGCGGCCACAAACAAACGTCAACATTTCATAGACAAATCACTTATTTCCATTTCCGGCAACGATATTATTCCAAAGACAACAGTCAAACTTCTTGGCGTTAATTTAGATTCAGATTTTTTGCTTAAAAGTCAAATAAATAGGACAATAAGCACCGGCTTTTTTTCACCTACGACAACTCAAGTCAGTTCGAAGAAACCTTCATACAGAGGCGACAAAACTATTAATCAACTCTTACGTAGTCTCACGGCTTGATTACTGTAACGGCATTTACGCTAGTCTTCCAAAAATGCCAAACTGACAAACTTCAATCCGTGTTTAATGCAGCGGCAAGGCTCATAACCGGGGTCTCTAAATATTCACACATTTCAGAACACCTTCGTAACCTTCACTGGCTCAAGTGCCCTGAAAGAATCCAGTACAAATTGTGCTGGATGGTGTTTAAATCAATCAACGAAATGGCCCCACCTTACATCTCTGAATTATGCGTCCCGGAAAATACCGGTCCGAGGCAATCAACCCTTAGATCGGCAACTTCAGCTGCTATAGGCAGACTAATAGAACCCAAACGAAAGCCAAATACTAAGTTTGGGGATCGTGCTTTCGGAGTATCTGGGCCTAAGGCTTGGAATAGACTCCCTCCGGAATTAAGATGCATAAAAGGCCCAACAGAGTTTAGGTCCAAACTAAAAACTTACCTTTTCAGGCTCTCATACCCTTAACTTAATTTAAATATACCTATCTGAGAGTATCATACTTGTATTGCCTATGATATATCTTAATCACACTTTTCTTACTGAATTAAAATTACTCGAATCCTTACACATCAATCTGTCTCTCGGAAGATCAAATCCTTGTACTACTGCACCGCCCACCATTAAATGTTGCTTTTACTTTCCAAAATACACTCATTAAAGAATATATTACAAATAAATATTAAAATATTTTCAGGATTAAACAACACGTGTTCACAATTATGTCCTCTGCGTGCGAACTCTATCTAAATTTCTTTAAATAGACAATAAACAGTGTTAATTTTAAGCGACCTCCCAGGTAAGTATGGTCCTGTATTAATTCATTTTTAGGCAGCATCGCGTTCATTGGTCAAAATATTGTACATATATTTTCGTATCGGTGATCAATGAACCGGTGTATGCAATTTTTAGCCATAAGTTGTTTTTAATTGTTTGTCTAGCTTGTAGTCTTTCTAGATTTTAGGCATGTATGGTAAGTTTGTACAGCGCCCTTGAGGTGATTTTTCACAAAAACGGCGCTATATAAATCGTGCAAATATTATTATTATTATTAATGACACACTCAAATTACGATTTTTCGGAAATGTCTGATTAATCAATCGGACGATCGGCATGAATAGAAATTTTTTTTATTATATGTAACTGAATTGCCTCAGTGACAATATTTTGTATTTGTTTAGTGAGAAATCGAAGATTTCTACTGACTTGATATAATTATGTCCCTCCATTAGTATTCTATTACCTATAAACGAAAAATATAGTGTGTGCAAAGAGAGAAAAGTGAGAACTAAGCTGCCAGAGGACTGAACCCGCAACGCCTGGGAAAAATCCCGATGCTTTGAACCGCTTAACCCCCGACCCGTCGCGTGGGGTCTTTAAAAGCTCAGGTTTTACAGGAATGCTAATTATGTACATTTTAAATATTCCCACTGATTCCTCACTTTAGGTACCTTCATAAAAGGGACTATACTTGACGATAGAGCCGCCAACATTCAGTCTGCGCATGTGCGATGTAAGATAACAAAGAAAATCAAGTTAACATGTTTTTTCATTGTATTTTGTTGATTTTTTTTTAATAATATTAAGTCTGTATCAATCTCTAATAGTTATAAGTTTGATAGAAATTGGTAAGATTTCTAAAAAAAAAATTTGATTCAAAATTATTAAAAAATGATCCACTTCGATTTTTAAGCTTCTACACAGAAAATAAATATTTAATATTAATATTTAATATTTATTTTTATTAGACATTATCAAATGACTATAATCAGTTAAAATCATACATAAAATGTAAGCTATAACAACAATTTAATCATATTAATTTTTGGGGTAAATATTTAATATTAATATTTAATATTTATTTTTATTAGACATTATCACATGACTATAATCAGTTAAAATCATACATAAAATGTAAGCTATAACAACAATTTAATCATATTAATTTTTGGGGTCCTCAGCGACCCCGAGCGACACCTCGCGTTACAAGAAAGGCGCGACGGGCGGAAGGTTAACAACTATGAACCGGCCATGGCTATCTAATTAAACTTAGGTTAGGTTTTTTTAATATTCGTTCATTTTTCATAAATAATGTTTCATAGTACTTATACAGGAATTAAAACCAATTGACTGGAAAAAGTTCAAGCCATCCTAGAGCTTTTTTGAGCACTGCATCCATTTCAATTCTACGATCTTGGGATAGCTTTAAGTGTAGTTATGTTTGCACGGCGCTTAATAGTTTAGGGAACATCATAAAATAACCGGGGAAATGGAAGGTTTCCTCGAGGAATAAAAAACTTAAGCGGGCGATAAAAATACGCAAGCCGAATAAAATTGACGGTAAAATTTGTTAGGTCTTAAAAATTTCATTAATGCCTCATCTAGAAAACTTTATGACGGTTATAAATGTTTATGCAGATTGTATACGATTCTTCGCTCATATTATAAAGAAAGGGTACAATGGAATATTTAAGATATTATGCTACCCAAAATTCAGAAATAAATTTCCAAAACGTCGGCGTCGTCACCTTTAATAACCAAAATATCTTGCGATTGACGACCCCCGTGTGGTGAGATTAGTTCAAGATGTATCATTTTGTCTAAAAAAAAACGAGTGCAATTCACACGCGGTAGAAATGAAACCTAAACCCACACAATCTCAACCAATATGAGCCTTAAATAGTTTTCTCATAATCAAATCGGCTAATGGATAGAGCGCGACGATTCTAGGTACTTTTTTCGTTATTTGTTTTTAGGGTGTTATGCCGGGTTGCGCTACCTCTTTCTTTAGCCGACGTTTCGGACAGCGTTGCAGTGTTCATCATCAGGGCAGATCCGACAGATGTGTTATAAACAAATAACGAAAATGCTTTTGGCCGTGAAAATCTAAAATCTAATCGTGAAGATCTCATTCTCGCGCAGGCTAAATCATATAATAGACGTATGGGTTTGTCTCTTTTTAGTGTCACTCGTTTCCGTTTCATCGAGTTTCAAATCCCAACGGTGCTAAAGAAGTTTCGCTTCGAAAAAGAATGCACCAGCCATCGCTAGTTGCAACAAAACGGTTTAAGAACATGATTGTGGACGGAAGCAAGACGTACGTCGTACGTTCACGTCAACGGTTGACGTCAGACTGGTCAAAGTCAAACTGACTAAATTCAATAAAATAAGTCCATAAAGTTTTCTATTTTATTGATTCTTTGTGAAACACGGATCGACTAGCAATCGCGTGATTAGTACGCCGGAATCACGCAATTCCGGCGTGCACAAATAAATTTTATTTAATTTTTTTTTTTTTTATAAGAAAAAATAAGTTGACAATAATAATCTAAACGAAAATATGAAAGAGAACAAGACACATAAAAACAGAAAAAAGACAATGGTCGCAACTGGAAAACGAACCCAGACCTCTCCGTCTAACCGGGACGAGCGTTAAAATTTTTATTTAATTAATTTGTGTTATTTTACAATTCATTAATTAAAAACAATATATGCTACATTGGCGGCACCTTCCAGAGTGGAAGTTACTCTCAGTGTCGCCCTGGTGTACGACCACCATTCAGAATTCAAACGTTGCTTGAAATGACTTTATCCGTGTTTAATGACCAAATCTGAATAACACGGGACATCCCCACCCTCATCTTACCTATCTCCTACCACACCACACTACTTTCAGCCTCACAAAATACCCTAAATGGGAATGTCATAGTCTCACTGGCTCCAGACGGGAGCAGTTGTGTACTCTCGCAAGGTTTCCAATTTATCGAAATTAATGTATTATGAAAACAATAAATTACAAGATTTATAAAATTGAACCACTTACGCCTGGCAATGAATTACATGAAGGATGAAATAAGTCAAACTAAATACCAATGGACGAATAGATGTATACTTTTTTTTGGTTGTAACACACAATTGTATCCTATATCTAAATATTAGCTATTGTCATACATACATCAATCTTTGTTTAATGTACATTCTTATTTTGTTATCATTATAATACTGATAACCTCCTGTTTACCACTGTGCAATCTCAGGTACCACTTGAATGTAAAAGCCATTTAACTCTCCCAAAGCCAACTGGGGCCGAAGGTAGACCCTAAAATCACTATCCTTCTTATATCTACTTAAATACATGATATATATTTTTAGTATTTTAGGTATTCCAGCGCAAAGGATTAATACATAAAGTTCCGTTTAAAAAAATGTGAAAAAGTCGTTGATCGCAGGAAAAAATATTTTGTCAAATATAGGTAATATTTATTTTATTCTTAGTATATTTACATTACAAAGGTATAGTATATTGTCCTCCACACTAGGAGTTCACCTGTATTGTAGAGGACATTTTTCAGTTGTAAATTATAAATGTAAGTAGTAAATTACAGTATATTTTTCTATAAATTATATCAAATTTTCATATTATTATTAATATTAATGTTAACAAATGATTATATTCAGTAAATTAATATTCCTTGCTTAAAAAAGAAAAAAAAGGGATTTCAATGGTTGAAATGCAAAAAAAAAATCATGGAGTCGTCGACTGACCCACTTGGTCACGGACGTTATTTTTGGCATCTTGGGCTGTCGAGAGTTAATGGCGTTTAAATAAATGAATAAATAAACTTCCTAATAATACACACATACTTGAAGAATAACATAAAATAGGAAAACAGCAAGAGTCACTTAGAAATAGAGAAGCAAAAATCTTTGAGGGTAGCACCGAAGTTGAAAGAAAAAAGAGAAATTAAAAACTTTACTTATAATATTTATAAAATACTTTTATATATTGCGTGAAATAAAAAAAACCTTGAGACAAGCTTGGATATACAAATTCTCTGAAAGGAAAAAGTAAAAAAAAAATACGCAAGTATTTTTAAAATATAAATTAGGTTACGGCGTTTTTATATGTCGAGTGAAATAAAATAAAAAATCGCGGAGACACGCCAGGATAACAGAAGTAAGCGAGGCTTTCAATATGTAACATTTTCTGAAAGGCACTCTCTCGAATTCGCATTTAGCATAGTTTACGATATTATTCCCTTTCCGGCGGAATTCTGTGTTGTCATCTTGGATACACGTAGGGGATGCGAGCGAGATAATATCGCGCGGTTGTAAGGTGTGCCATTACTCTCGACTTGTAAAGGAAATGTCCGGAACGTGATGTAACACGGAGACTGAACAGGGGAGGATTGTGCCATTGAGGAGATGCAGGAGAAAGATGAAACGGAGTGTGACACCCATTTTTGGATTTAGACGGATGTATTTCACATTTTATAAACATTTTTTGTGTCTCACACATTGTATCTTGATTTAATACGAAAGTAAAACTCTGTTTTATGATAAACGCAGAAGAGTCCCTACTGATATGTTTGGTGACCAGCTCAGGCAGCTAAGCTTTAAATTAGCTTCGATGGAGCCCCCGTTCAGGGCCCAAAGACACTTTAATAGTATACAACTGCTGACCCTGTACAAATTGCAAGTGTGCCCCACTGTTGAATTTGGCAACCTAAAGATGCCTGAAAAAACCTTGACTCTGTGCAGAAAAGGATGGTCCGTTTGATAGATTCCCTTATAAACACAATTCACTTACCAAGCGGATTGCTCCTGTTTACTCCATGTTTACTCCATCCTCTCCTCAAAAAATTCTCCACAAAGCATCTTTAAAGGTGACATAGGCCCTGAAGGAAATTTGTTTCCTCGGGGCCTCCTGAGTGGATTAATGCAAATAAAACTGTCTGGAGCCAGTGAGACTATGGCATCCCCGACTAGGGTTTGTTGTGAGATTAACATAGGCCAGGGAGGGTATAGAGACACGAAAGGAGATCGGAAAACTGCCCATGGTTAAACTGGAGACTCGGAGCTTGATTTACGGCAAGCTCCGAGTCTCCAGCGGGAATAAACTCGGAGCTCGGAGCTTGCCGTAAATCGCAAGTCACCCGTATCTGTCATCAACGGTGTTGCCTTCTCAGAAAATACCTTTTGGGCTGTTCAATTCATGTCGAATGTAGGTACCACCACACATGGTTGAATCGATTTCAAGCATTAATTTCGATCCTGAGTGGTTACCTTTCATAGGTTATCGATACAATTAACTATCAACATCCCTGTCCGTAGACTCCGAAATAATGAATTGCTGTTCCTCAATCAACAATCTACTAATTATGGATACCATTCTCCTGTCTCCAAAAAGTCGAGACTTGTCAACGCAAGTCAAAGCAGTGAATTTTTTAGTGTAAGCCTACATGACTTTCGGCAGTCGATACGAAATGTGTAATTTTTAAAGCCTTTTAAATCCTTCTTCATGCTTTAACTTGTAGTTATCTTGTATAATATGTACTTTTTACATTATACACTGTCATTGCTCTTCATTTATATGTGCCCTCCTTTCACTGTCATCTCTGTTTCTTATACGTGTTATTATTGTATTATTAATGGACTATTTGTCCGTAAATAAATAAATAAAAGTCAATTTATTATTTATTCCGCATCTTTTATTAGATTTCGTAAAAAGCAAAAAAGAATTTAAAAAATAACTCTTCGAAGAAGAGAATTTGCACTTAAATAAAAATATCATATCCGGGAAGATGAAACAGTAAGCAGAAATGAACCCTCCACAGCTTTTTAGCACAGACTCGTAACTCAGGATGGAGTCTCAAAAAACAGGTCGTAATAAATTACCCGGCTCCACTTATGTTTGCCTGGTAGCGGGAGAAATGAAGCCAATTTAATTATGAATATTATTAAACAGAAAGTGAACGTGATTTGCTTTGATTAAAGTGGTTGCTGTATTCATATTGTGTCGAGATGGATGTCGGCTCATTTTGCAAAAAACCCTCATTTATTATTTCCCGTAAAATTGCGAAAAATTCATAGGATTTACCATTTATTTTTTAACCGGCCTAGTCACTTTATTAACTTACTAATCATAACGTTATTTATAAGCAGGATAGGTAGAGAATTTAACACCCCACAACCCTGTATTAGTAAGAACTGTTTGATTCGTTTATAGTTATGTAGTTTATATCGATTATTGACATGAGCCAACTCAAATATTTATTATATTCATTTATAAGACTATGCTCCGAGGAAAATAATTTCCCTCAGAGGTTGTGTCATTTTTGGGGATGCGTTTTTTGTTTCGAATGCCAGAATCTCACTAATCGATCCGTGACAAAAATATAGAGTTACAAATCTACTCGTTTCTGGTGTGTAGTAGTTTAGAGAATGTCTAGTTTCATTGATTGGTAGTTAGTAATACTTAGAATAAAATAATATGGTTACCTATAAAATGGGATACGTTCCACAGAGGTGAGAATTTTTTATGAATCCTTTCAACGTTTAAAAGTAATATCTATCAATTTTCACGGTAGGTAATGTTAAGGTAGTTCAGATCTGATACAGTTCCAGCGAGTTGTAAAAAGGAGACTTTTACTGCGTATACACGTGCTAATCGAAGCGCAAGCCGAAACACGAATTATATAACAGACGGGATTGCAATCTTTAGAGTACAGGCGTCAGGTGGGAATGCTGTCCTTGTTCTACCGGTATTACAATGGAAGATGCTTCGAGGAACTAGCGTCATTGATCCACTCGGCACCGGTGCATAGTCGGGAAACACGCCAAACACGCGCCCAACATTTGTACACGGTTGACATTAGTCACATGAGAACGGGTCGTTTTTACGACTCGTTCTTGAGTTTAACAGCTCGTCTGTGGAACGATTTACCGGCTTTTTGCGTTTCCTCTCACCTACAACATGGGTCTCTTCAAGACCCATGTTCACTCCTTCCTTTCCTCAAAAAGACCCTCCACACAGCATCCTCAAAGATGGCCCCGTGGGAAATTATTTTCCTCAGGGCCTCCTGTGTGGAGTTAATGTAAAAAAAATATATATATTAAAATTCCTTTCACAAAATTTGCACAGCTTTAGGTCGGGTTGTTTCACAGAATTTGATTTTTAAGTAAAATTGATGAATTGTTCAAACCGGTCTTAAATGTTAGTCTATGGATTTGTGCCTCATATATTCACCTGACACTCGATTCTCCATTCACCTTCTGCACGTCGAAACCATCTAACTAGGGAGAGGTTATTTTAAAAAAAATTATCAATTCATCAAGCATTTTAAGTTAATTTGTAAAATAATTAAGTAATTCGTTAAATGTTATATGTAATTTCCATTCAAGTTCTATTACATTAAATAATAGGCCAGTTGGTTCATAAAACTGAAATAATGACGGAATTTGAATAGAACTTTCAATAATAATTTCATATTTTATGAATTGTTAATTTTTGAAGTGAAAACTTCTTTAGCACCGTTGTGATTTGAAACTCGATGAAAGGAAAAATAGCGTAAAAAGAGACAAACACACACATCTACAGTATTTAGCCTGCGAAAGAATAAGATAGTATAATCGGCCTCGTCTTTGTGCGGTTCTTCGTATTCTACACACTCTTATCTACTTTAGTTTTCTAAAGGTTTCGCTTCTACCACGTGTGAATTGCACACTCTTTTTTTAAACAACCCATCCTAAGCGTCCTGAATATTCTTTATTTAGCTAATTCATTACGCGAAAATCGCATTAATATTCATTTCGAATCTCAAAATTCGCAATACAATGAGGTATTTCTACCTTTTTTATTGCTTATAAAAATAAAGCAAAGAATTACGATGAAAACAGCATTTTTATTTAATTTTTATGTTGACGAATAAATTTTCCAAAGTTTCCCATTTTTGAATTACAGCTAAAACGATATTTTGGGGCGGGGCTGTCGTGTGACGTCATGAGCGTGGACGCTCACTGACGGTGTTTATTTATGCTGGGCCAGCTGAGCGACGCTTTTGACGTCACAATCCGATTTGCCAATCACGAGCCGTTTTGATTTCGTCAGTTTTAGATCGGTTTTAAAATCAATAATATTGAATGAAACATAAAAAACAAACATTTTTAGTAAGATGATTTAAATCAGAAAAATGATCTTTAAATATTCCGTACATTTTCAACAGAATCCCTCGTTTGTGGAAATACCCCATTCTATTATCTTCTCACATAATTTTACCACACAATCGCCCCAGAGATATCCTTCCTCCATCACTGAACATAATTCCTGGATATGGATGTAAAGCAACGAAGTCATCTACTTTTCAATTTCGGGATGCTGTTATGCTAATTCAAGTAAACACGAATAAAATTCTACTTTGAGCTGCAAATCAACCATCTTTTGATTTACAATGAAAGACTTATTATTTACAGTTGTTAGGTTAACATGTTTTCTTACTAAACTGTTTCAAACGTGCTTCATATCCGCTAAAAAAGCGACATTATTAGAGACGCTAAATAAAGTTTATCAACATAATATAAACACGACAGATATCTTTAGAAGGTTT
The DNA here is from genome assembly GCA_917563855.2 of Limnephilus lunatus. Taxonomy (NCBI): domain Eukaryota; kingdom Metazoa; phylum Arthropoda; class Insecta; order Trichoptera; family Limnephilidae; genus Limnephilus; species Limnephilus lunatus. The sequence continues at coordinate 61,317,680 of OU830601.1, forward strand.
CAAGTTCCCTTCCCAACAGAAAAGCATAATACAAAATCACATGTATTAGGAAAAACGCCAATTTCTTCACGGTTGGCTGATATAACATACAAAAGGATCCACAAAACCCCTCGTATGAAAAGCTCTGCTTGTCGTGTAAACTTGAAAAACGATAGAAAACTGAATTTCAAGGGGTGATTCTTACAACATGTTGCGACGGAATTCGCCTTGCTTCTTTTTTAAAGTCCGTGCTTTGGCTTTCCTTATAAACTTTTTCGGTTGAAATGAAAGGATGCAGAACGTATTTGGAATACAAAAGGATGGCTAAACTACGAATGGTTGACTGATTACATCAAAACATACACTTTTAAAACTCGTATCATAGATTATTACCTAGACAATAAACATGTAAATATTAGGCGTTTTGACTTAAGTGTAATTAAATATAATGATTATCTTCTTAACTATAAAATTGAAAAGTCTGTTTAAAAACTCGCAATAAGTGAAACCTACAATCATTAAATGATTAAATCTTCACAGTTTTTCGCGTATGGCATTTGTAGGTCAACGTCATTGTTTTCATATTGCAACATTTTTTCAACACGAGTTACAGAATTGTCGAAAAAAATCAAAGTGTGCAATTCACATGCGGTAGAAGAAACCTTCAGAAAACTAAAGAGTGTGGAGGCTACAAAGTACCGCACAAAGAGGATACCGACAGGCTACGAAACACCGTACAACTATTATACTATTTCATTCTCTAGCAGGCTAAACCTATAGATGTATGTGTTTGTCTCTTTTTAATGTCGCTATTTTTCGTTTCATCGAGTTACAAATAAAAACGGTGCTAAAGAAGTTTTCACTTCAAGAAGACAAGATGCCATATTGTTTCTTCTACGTGTACGACCGTGGTAACGTTTACCGCGGAATAACGAAGATAGGATGGACTCCAACACAACTTGTTATACACCCCTTGCTTCATTCATGTTCATATATAGTGTCATAAATGTTTTTTCTGTTATTCCGAAATCTTACAATATTATTAAATTGTTCAACAATAAAAAACAGGGTTACGACGATTACAATAGACCATTTTTAATTACTAATAAATTATAAAATCGGCTCTCTCACTAACTAACCATCACGAGGAGAGACGATGGAGCCAAACAATATCCAAGAATCTCTTGATCCGAAAATTTTGTAATATTTCTAAAAAAGTCATGGAAAATGTCCGTCCTCTGCTAAACGCCTTATCAACACGATAAACAAAGACATAAATAATAATAGGATTAATCAACTTTTGATATAACTTACCAGATACCACATCTGAGGCCATCTATGATCGTTGAGGGGAAACTTGGTGTCACTCATTAAGGGTCCAATCGCCTTTGAAGCCCTGTGTCCCTGAAGCACGAGATCTCTATCGGTCCTATTAGGGCTCGCTGTGCTCAATAACGAACTTTGCGAAGTTGTTTGTTTGTCTTGAACACTTGTCTCTCTTGCTTGAACGGTGGTCTGTCCGTCTTTGGTCACGGCCTGAACAGCCTTATCAAATATAATAGGAGCAATAGAAACGATTATATCACCATCTTGAGTAGTTTGTTTTTCTAAAGTAGTTGTTGATTGATAAGTAGTTTTATCATCTATGATTGTAGTCTGTTTACTATTTTCTAAGGTTTGGCTTTCTTGGGTTGTGGTTGGGGTTTTTTGGACGGTCGTTATTGGTTCTTTTGGAAACTGTGTTTGTGTTTTGGTGGTCCCTTGTTCGGTGGTCAATGGTAGAAAGTCCCGCTTTTTTCTGGAGAGGATCCTCTGCTGCTGTGACCACCTGACCCTGTCATCTGCAGACAGCTTCCGGTGGTGGTAGTGGGAGGGAGATATGGACCTCCGCCGGACGGAGTTGTGGTGGAAGTGATAGAAGTCTTCCAGGATCTGCGGAAAAATAGAGAGAGAGGCAACGTTAATTAAAATTTTATGCGCGTGTTCAAACACACTGGCACAAGCGTCATCATAATCTCAACTACACACACCTAATGTAAGATGTAAAGAGTAACTTCAGGGGGTGACATCACCCATATATTACAAGTAAAAACTACGTGACCTTTTTAGAAATTATAACGTTTTAAGGCAGTTTTTGGATAAAGAAGTTTAATAGTTCGTAAGGGAAATAATCTTGAAGAGAAAAATATTTTTGTACGGGAAAAAACAATGAAATTTCGAAAAACAAAATTCTTTTTTTTTTATTTCTGCCATCAGGCAGAATTACCTCCAGTTTATTAAATTTTATTTTAGTTTATTGGGAAACAAACAGTTATACATATTTTATTAAAATAATTACAAATTCCATGGTTGCATGAACCAGCGGAGTTTCTGCAAAAATCAATTTATTTGTTTGAGACTCGGGCGAAGCTGGGTAGTAGGTCAACAACTAATCATAATACCATACTAATATGCAGAACATGCTCAAAGCAAATTAGATGCCTCGAAGAACCCAAGTCAAACCATTTCGTAAAAAAGCATTTTTCGATGGTTTGATTATAAAAAATATCGTGATAATGTAACTTTTTTCCTAAACACAAAAATGTTTCACCACTAACTATGGCGTTTTATTTCATCCGATGCAATTTCACAGCGACCCGAGACATGTAATTTCTCGCTTCCAAACAAACATTCAAAAACGGTAGTAATTTCCTCATAACTTCTAATTGGGCCATCTGAAACATGTCAAAGCCTTTTCGCAGAGGAAATTATGAACCCCGCGCTAATAGGGTTTCCTACAGGCAAAACAGAATGAGAAGTCGAATGGGTATTCGTTTTGGAAGGGATTCCATAGACATAAAAAAGAGAAAGACATCGGGAAGGTTAATTAAATATTTTTCCTTCGCTATGCGGTTAATTTTTCCGAAAGGGTAGGCATTTTTATATGCGGAATACACACAATCTGACGAATGTACGATCTTGTTTGACTAATGTCATAGTTATTATGTGGTTTGGTTAATAAAACGAACGTAGGAATGGATTCATGATATTCTCCAGAGCGATGAGGTCAAGGCAGAGATCAACATAAGAACCAAATAATATGGAGCACGTGTTTAGTAGAGAAAATGCTTAGAAAAAGACTGAGATAAACCGATAAAACCGTTACTTACAAATATCGAAAATCTTTCTTAAATAGATAATCAATTACATTGCCGACAACCCAAATGTTTATTTCACGTCGGTAAAAACTTCTTGAGATTTTCTGTTCAATAGTTCACATAGACTTATCAAAAACCTTCGGATTGCATTATGAAAGATTTGAGGAATTTTTGCATAAAATGAAAACCACACCTAAAATAAAATACGTGTTTTACGTTCAATTTGTCTTTGTTATTCGTGCCGGAAAAAAACAGTTAAACTCTTTCTAGAAATGTGAATCGAATAAATGCCACCTTTATTCCATTCTCAGCCCTTAAATCATTTAAGGGTCTACACAGCAAGGGTTTATACGATCACAGCAAGAGCACAATTCAAGTCCAAGCGTATAATACATTGGGACGTATAAATATCACCGTGTGTTGGAAACAAAATGGGATTTCTGAATAATACAATTCAGGAATACTTTTCAGGGGATAAATTTAAGGAAATACTTTGCAACAGGGAAAAGCTCTAGAATGAAAATACAGTCTATCAAAATGAAGTACTTAGACAAAAATGGAGGGCGCTGAGATCATTTAAAAGGGTTTAAATGTTTAACACCAAGATGGTTGTAAGTTGAAAGCGAAAACAATGCAACTTTAAAAAGTTTTATGGTTAAATTAAATATTTTTCACATCATTATCAAAGAGCGTTAAAAATAGTGGTAGTTCCTAGAAATTAGATGATTCTACGTCAAATTCTAAAGAAGTTTGATATGAGCTTTTGTTATTATTTTTATAACACTTATGCATGGATCACACGGACTGAGTAGATGTGCGAGACAGTGCTCTCGGCCGAGTGTTCTGTACGTATAAACACATCACCGAGTGCGCCGAGCGCTCGGCAGAGTTAAAGGGCAAGACAGTCACTCGGACCTTGTTCTATTTACTAGGCCGAGTGAGTGAACATGAGTGTGCCGAGTGCCAAGTACGCACTGTACGGAAGCGCCCATCCGCTCGGCAGGCATAACATATACTCGGCACACTCATGTTGCTTTATTAAATTATCTTTTTGCGATCCATTGTCTCACTAGTCTGCAGCGTCACAAATGGACTGACTGACCAAGTCAGTGCCAAATTAAAAAAAAAAAATGTAAACACCTACCCGACACGTACCCGTCCACTCAACTCTATCGGCCTAGTATTTTACCGTCTCTCACATTTACTCAGTACGTGTAATAGCGATGTAATTGCTTAGAAACACACATCCTTTATTAGACGTTAGGTCAAAATAATTAAAGTTATAGTCAGATGAATGACTTTTAGCACTCAATTAAAAAAAAAAAAAGTGTTATTTTTCTGATCCAGTCAATATGTCAGATTTATAAGTCAAACAGCTCATCAGCTATCGGAATGTTGAAAGAACCAAAGTGGTGAGCGTGAGCGTGCTTTCGGAGTGTCAGGACCTGAAACCTAGAATGGACTGCCACATGATTTAAGAATGATCCCAGACAAGATAGAATTAAGAGCTAAACTTAAAACTCACCTTTTCAGACAGACATATCCATAAAGTCAGAAACCTTTCACCTTCAGCTTCATAGTACGCGACATTGTAAATAACTAAATGCATAAAATTGTAATCAACTAAGAACTTGTACGCTTTCTAAGATCATTTCATAAAAAAATCTCCAATCCTAAAGAGTCCTAAAATCTCCAGTCTTTTAACACAAATATCAACTCTACTTTTGCATCTTCTATTAAACGTAATATTGAAGAAAGAGGAAAGAAACGGAGGGAAAAATAACAAATGAAGAAGTACAAAATGTCCAGTTTTTTTAAAATATAGTGTCATCTGCGTCCAAAGCCGTATCATCTTCAAACATAAACTTTATAATAAAAGAATGTTTTCTGTATCTGTGTGTAAATAATAAAATTAGATAGAACCTAGAAACATAATACATTGTACAGCGCCATTGAGTAGATTTTTATTATATTAGAAGATCAAATTATTATTATTATTATTTTTAACTATTTGAATGTACAGTAAATTACATTTTAAAATTGGTGTGGCCATAGTATTAAAGCAATGGAAAATGTTAGTTCCATTTTATCTAATTTCTGGATTTTGTTGGCACACTGTAAGAACTTGCGCATGCTCCAACTGGAAGAGAAGATCAACAATCGGGCTCTGTAAAGTGTTTCAATGAACAAGGAAACTTTAAAGCCACAAGACCCAAATGTTTAATACTAGCACCGGCTTCAAGTTGTAAGCCCTGTCGCAACGGAACAAAAATTAATTGCGGCAAAAAAGTTGTTCATTTAATGGTGTTATTTTCTATACGTTAACTGAATTTTGGAGGTTGGATTTATATCACGAAAAATCGCATTAAAGGCTTTCACGCAATCGCCAACGTAGTCGAGGTTGTGGTCGACTCGCAATCTGCAGGACGCGGAATCTAATCCCGGCGCGGGCAAATAAATTTGATTTACTAGTATTTCATAATTAATTCATTTAAAATAATATACAGGGACTTTAAAATAGTTAAGGGACGTAGAAACGAAAAAAAAAACATCATAAATGTCACCGGAGACCAAAATTTTATTATTTGCATTGTTTACTCCAAATAATAACAGGAATCACTGGTTAAAGTTAGGCAAGTACGTCCATTAACACCCTGTATAGTATATTTGTTACACGTTCCAGAGTGATAGATACTTTCATGTCGCACTAGTGAAAGACCACCATTCAGAATTAAAACGTTGCTTGAAAGGGCTTTAGCCGTGTTTGGTGACCGGACCTGAATAGCCAAGTACTTCCCCGCCTTCCTCTTTCGCATCTTTTCCCCTCCCCACTTCTTTCAGCCTCACAACATACCCCAACTCGAGAATCTTTGTCTTTCGTTTAAAAAAATACAATGATCATGAACATGAAAAAAAAGCATCTTAGACAGTGAAATACATAATATACTGAAGCAATCAAAAGTAGAAGAAAACAAATGTAAATAAAATCACAATAAATATAAACTGGAACAGAACAATGTAGGTATGTACCTAAAATAAACATAATAAATAAAAAGCCATTTATACGACCATATTACAAACTTACATATTGTAAATAAAACTTCATGGGAAAAGTTTTACAACTTTTATAGCATTAAGTATGGGCCACACGAGGTCAGTACTCGTATTTTAAGCCAGGATAGCAAGCTTTCAATCGCACCTAGCAACTCTAGCTCCATGTAAACAGAACTAGCTTTGTTTTTAACATAATAAACTAGTGGAGAAGCTTGTAAGCTAGCGTCTCGAATCAGAATAATAGATTGAAGTTCTAGATATTCAAGCTGGAGCGTCCCCCACCGATGAAGTTACTACGTAGCTTCGTGTGGCCACCCGAAGCTAGTACATGATCGGCTAGTGTAGGTGCTGTATTTTTCCTGACACACGATAAACTTTAATCGTGATAAAGAATGTCTGTTGAACGCTAGTATTCAATCTTAGAAAAGAAAAGTCCATGCATCATAGCTACAAAAAATTGTGCCGAATTAAAGAAAATCTGCGTAATAATTACCACAAAAGATATTTGTAACAAAAATGTTCAGGAACTTGTTCAAACAACTCTTCTAATAATTTGTCCAATGTAACTTGACAGGGTTTCCGAAGCAACTGTTTCAGTCCTGTGTTTCGTCTACGTAAGGTGTTCAGTTTTCTCTCTGCCATATTTCGTAGCTTCGTGTAAACCGCTTTAGCTTGCGCCAAGCCAGGATAGTAAGCCAAGATCTTACCAGGACAGGACGCCGGCAAACTAGCTTTTTTTTTAAAAATTTTTATTTATTTATTGTTTTCAAGATACAATCCCGTTAAACCGCAATAAAGCAGTTTGTCAACAGGATGTTAATGTTCAATTACAATTTAAACATACATACATATTATTATTACTATAACTATACAAATAGACACAATTAACAAACATTAATTAATATAAACAATCTCTATTTAGTAACCATTGTTTCAGCATATATCTGAATCTATTTGTAGAGTCGCAATTTTTTATATTAATTGGTAACATGTTAAATATTTTTGGCACGTTAAATTCCAGGGTTCGCCGTCCGTAGTTATTATTATATTTTGGAACAAGCATTCCTTCATTCTTTGTGAACCTCGTATTATGCTCATGTTCCACTTTCTTCTTATAATCAGACTCAGATACATGCTGAATCAATATTTTATACCATAATAAGGCCTGCACCGGTAATATTGTTAAATTCTGATACAACAATGAAATGTTTCGTCTCTATGAAAAAATATTTTTTTGAACTAATAACTTAATCATAGAATTTTGTACTGATTGTAGGCGGTTTAAATTAGTTTTGCAAGAGTGTCCCCAAGTAGTTAATCCGTATCGTAAAGTTGATTCTGCGAGTCTATTCTGCTTGCTATCCTGACTTGAAATACTAGACTAGTGTGGCCCGGGCATTAGAGGGAAATTGTTCCCGGGAAAATGTAGCCTATACCCTTTTCATAAAAGTTTGCCATTAGCAATTCCGGGTTCCGGATGATGTCGGTGATGTCTTTAATTTTAAACGAGATTAACCAATTCATGGAAGCGGCGGAATTAACAGGTCGGGACTCTATTCGAGTATTCGAGGCCCTCTTTGGTGCCTACCTAGTGTGGCGAATGGGGTTCATAAATGTAACTGAGTGGGTAGGATCAGGTAAGTACTGCAGAGAAGGTAATTGTACCGCAAAATAGTATTATGGGGTGGGAGTACGACAGAGGCGTGCTAGCTCTTGGTAATGCAATATACAAAAAATATTATGAATAGCAGAAACAAACTATTACAGAAACGAAATGTCAACACAAAAACTGACGAAAAGTATCTGTATCCATCACTGAATATATCACACACAAGAGAAATGTCTTCCATGTAGATTTGAATGGGAACCGATGTCACCACTGACTTTGGTTTTAGTTCATTTGCACGCACTCTGTATCTCTTACACTCACCCATATTTTAATCGGTAATTTAGTATTTTTGCATAAACAAATTTAACCGTCGGCGTCGTTCGTGTTTCAAACAGAACGAAATTATTTATTTTGTTGAATGATAGATGGCACTACGTCCGCCTCATCAAACTTTCATCTACACATAGAAATAATTAATACCTATGGCAGAACAACGTTTTTCCGGGTCAGCTAGTATATTATATTATGAAATAAAAGCCTATAAATACCCGTTCGATGTATCGGTTCTTTATTTAAATAAATGCAAATGTATTTTATTTACAATAAAAAAATAAACTTTAAAAAAAAACTCGGCGATGGCGTATGAGGCTACACAATCGGATCAACTTAGGGCACTGCATGACATGTTCAGTATAAGTTTGAATAAACGCCTGAAAATAATGAAAATGTCAAGTTTTTCAAAACTCTCGTTTTTAATTAAGTGCGCATCCGAAAATAAAAATAAAATAAGAATTTAATTAAATGAAGACAGTATTAGAGAAACTCAATCAAAATCTGAAGACAGAAAAATCAGAAAAAGATATTGGTTCCACAGGGACTCGAACCCAGATACATTAGCTTAGTGCTAAGGTATCTGGGTTCGAGTCCCAGTGGAAACAATATCTTTTTCTGATTTTTCTGTCTTCAGATTTTGATTGAGTTTCTCTAATAATGTCTTCATTTAATTAAATATTATAATTTGAGTTTTTACTCATAAAGTTAAAAATAAAAATATAAAAATAAGAATTGGTACTATAACGTGATTCATTAAACAAAAACTTCATAATTCACATTTTCCAGTCAACACTATTATATAATTAACTCACATCGAAGAGCACGCCATTGGAATATGTAGAGGCACACGAGGAAATAACTCGCGGTAGAATATTGCGAATATTCTGGCGAAATGTTCCACTAAAATGAAACGGGAAATTGATTAATTAGATTTCAATTCTTTTTATGAATATCCTTACCATAAGGAAGCAATCAAAGAAAGCTAATGGTAGACCAGAGCTTTAATTACGTGTTGGAAACAATGGCTTAATCGCCTTCCTATTCTGAACTTTAACCGTTAGAGTTCTATTGATGAGGGTGGACACATAGAATTAAAAAAAAGAAGTGCCATCGCTACAAATTCGAATGGCATATATTTCTTGGCACTCGGAAAGCTTGTTCTATTTAACCTTGGAAATTAGAGGATGGATATTTTGTTATCCGAAAACGTCTATTTTTCATAAAAGTAAAGCTGATTAAATCAGACAACTTTTAAAACAATTTTCTGATATTTACCCGCGGTAATGTATGGCTCCGAATGCTGGACCATATACAACTCCTACTCTAGGCAACTCGGACTCAACAACTAGACGGTCGGCAGGAGTATCACTTAAAGATAGGATTAAAAGTTCACGCATTCGTGGTAGTCTGGGTGTCACGGACAAAAACAGTATGCTGGAGGAATGACAGTTGAGATGGTATGAGCACATAAACCACACAGTGAAGCAGGCAATGTCTATGGAGCTTCATCGACAGTCATCCAGATGAATACCAAAGAACTCCTGAATGACTCAATGCTCCAAAATATTACAAAGAAACGGCCTGAATGAAAGCGATACCCAGAACCGAAGAAGTTATGAGAAAGAGAAGAGCCGACCCCAACAGCCTACCTAGGCAATGAGTTGGAACAGTGCAAGGAATAAGAAGATTTTTTTCTTAAATTACTATGAATAACAACGCCAATAGTTTCGAGATACGAACGTGGAAAACGGTGTATAAGCTTTAAAGATATTCAGGCTGTAAAAATGTAAATCGAACTTTTGAACGCCTTTATTAAAAAAAAAATCGGCAATCTGGGCAGTGCACAGTGGCGGCTCTCCCCTTAGGACAATGGGTGTTTGACCCCCCAAATTTATAAGACATAATAATAATTTTTTTTTTACGGAATAAACCGTTCAACGCATCGAATTCTTTCTTGAAATGAACCGCAAAATAATAGCAGTTAGCGGCGACGACTCGCCGGGTGACGAGCAGTGACATCTATCGTGTCAAATGGAAGCTCCAATTCTCACAATATTTCGCTGGGTCAATTTTTGACTTGCCCCCGCTATAGGATATCTTCTGTCTCTATGCGCGCCATACAATAAACGCGATGGCACTATGTTTTTATCTTGGAGTAAAAAATTCCCGCGTATAGGTACCACAGAAACCCTAGCGACGTTTTGGACATGACCGAATGTCGTGGAAGGGAGACAGCATTATGAATCTTATTCGTTGTTGAAAGAGATAGCGATACACATTTGTATTTTGCAGGCATGCCTAGTCCATTGTATTTGGACAGTACGGGAAAGATTTTGAATAATAATTATTTACGTTGTTATCGACGACGTTTCAAATTTAGTTTGGTGGCACATCGAGAAGTAGATCTTTTCAAATATTATTAATTATCATATTATGATCACTTTTCAACGGACATAGAAAACAGCTTGATTTAAAAAAATGTTTGTTTTTTAGGTTCCTAATCTAAGTGACAGCAGATTCTATACATTTAATTATCTAGTTACAGGTAAATCATTTGAAAGGGACCTTTGCTTTAGATAGATAAAAAAATATCTAATATAATTTAATTATAAATATGTTTTTGTTAGGTAGCTGAAAAATTCAAAAAAAAAAACATCGTCAAATTGAAACGCATGTCTAAATTTAAATAAAATTGATAAATGCCTTTTCTCACCCAATATCTTTGGACATTTTAGGGGTAAAAGCGGACTGCGGACGTGTGCTTCCAAGTCAATTTTTGTTTTTAAATTTTTGATATTTCTATTTCGGTTTCTATTTTTTCAAATCTACCTAATTTTGGTTTTATATCTTGTATACTTAGATACATACTATCGGTGTGCATAACTATATTGAAAAGTGCCCTCTTTAAAATGATGTGCCAGCAAGTACATGAATTATTTAGTGATTTTGCAATTTATAAATAATACCCATGTAATTTGAGTTGCGGGTTCATGACCCTACCTGTCTTCAAATTGATATAGACAATAATATGTCGGCATTTTTCACAATATCGAAAAAAGGTAATTTCATTTTTTTTTTCAAATGACCTCCCATACCTGGAGCCCTAGAGCCGCCTCTGGCAGTGCATACTGTAAAATCGGACTGACTCGGGTATTTTTGTTGCCATCAATGAGATTAGCATAGTTGTTTTCGTAGCAGGTTCGATCTTGTAACATAAATATGATTCATATTTTTTTAACATTGATAAATGAGTGTTTCCGTTAAATCAAGGGTGAAATTCTCGTAGGGCAAAAAAACAAAACATTAATAAGGAAGAGGAAGAAAGGATAATAGCCGAAGAGGAAAAAGGATGCCGAGCCAAGAGGTCAATTAAGGGATGAATCTGAGTTTCCGGAAATAGAAGAGATGAAAAAACGAAGAACCAAAATTCTATTTGTAATTCAAATACGATCAATTCTTATTCGATCAATTTGTACAAAATATACCTAAGACGTCGAATATTGATACAATAAATGGAATTACATCTAAATATTGGTAAGAGTAAATAAAATTAAAATAATATAGATAACTTCCTGTCAAGTGATTAAAAAAACAATTAAGAAATATCGCAATACGCAGTCAACACATCGACAGCTTCCTTATATGACGGTTTGAACCTTGGAAATTTTAGCAGAGGCTCTTTGGTTAGAATCAATCTGTGTATGTAAGTTAATAACCTAGTACAATAAGTACACACGGTGTCCGAAAACTGGTAGGTAGTAGGTATAAATGAGTAATCGCATTTGGTCGATTTAATGCCATAACTTTTTTTGATTTGACGTTTCGTTTTAGAATAAATCGAGTCCGAAGTTGGAATATTTAGGTCAAATTTGAAAAAAAAATGGTCGACAGGGGGTTAACAACAACTACTTAATGCATCGAAGTGTGTACCCGGCTCTAAAAGATTCTTAACACTTTGAATGCTGAAAAATTTTTTAAAAAAGATCTAAAAAATTCTGACTTTATTGCCCGATCTCTATTCTAGCCTCTTTCCCATCGGACTTTTTATATGAATACAACACAACTGTTCACAACCGTCTGGAGTCAATGGGACTAGGTGATCCCTAATTGGGGTTTGCTGTGAGACTGAAGGTAGATACGGGTAAGGAGTGGGTACGGGAAAGAAATAGAAAATAGCAAGTAAGACCAGTAAAATTGCAAGTACGAGCAGGTAAGGCGGGGAAGTAAGACCTATATAATAATGTTATGGCAGACTTACCTCTATAAAGGTTTATTAACATATACAATTCGTTTTACTCTAAAAAGGAGCTATGTGTTAATTATAATTATTGGTTGTGGCAGGTGTTTAACCTCACGAAGGCTTGGTCATACTGTGGTGAAGTCACTGATATAATATCACAACCAGTGGCTTAACGCTTAACCAATGTGACAGTGCCTTCGGAACATCATATTACACACCAAGAATTCAAACGAATGTCATACACAAATAATAAATCTATTTTAATTATTAAATAATGTCACTTAAAACTTAAAATTATACATGGTTGACTATTAATGGCACAATCAGTAAAAACTTAGTACAGTATATTTAAACTTAGTATAGATCTACAAAAAAAAACAACAACATTCCGTTTTTTTTCTTTTCACAGAATACATTTTTGGCATTTTTCACCTGCATTTGGTGGTTCCTTAGAACAGGCAATCTGGCTACCTAGGAACTAATGACGTAAAAGACATAATAACACTTGTACACATTTTAAAATCTACAGGTATTTGAAATATTATTATTATGTAATTTTGCTGTATAAATGTAACTAATGTTATAAAAAAATAAAAATAAATATATGATATAGCAAATTCTTTCAATTCTCCAGTCTTTCAAATAAATATTAACTCAACTTTGGCATTAATCTTCTTATAAATATAAATATAAATGTAAAACCAACAGTGATGAGGGTAAAGTCATGCAATGTCCAGTGTTTTGAATTTAATGCCCTCCACGTACAAAGTCGTATCTTTCCCAAGCATAAACTTTCTAATAAAGTGTGTTTTTCGGAAGTGACCAGAAGGTAAGTATCTTATTGTATCTATCTGTAAATAATAAAATTAAATAGAACCTAGGAATTTATAATGAATTGTAAAGCGCCCTTGAGGTGATTTTTCACAAAAACGGCGCTCTACAAATTGTCCAATTATTATTATTATAAAAATATATATATAGATTTAAATAAATGAACCAAAGTTATACTAACAACTGATGCTGAAAAAAGCTGAGTTGGAGTGGAGAGCGGTTCACATGGACCATAAAATCAATTGTTATAGCATTTAGTGGTCAAAACAATTGTTATCTTTTAAAAAAAAATTTTTTAGTTTCAGGGTATTTCAAACCCTTGTCACATTTGACGAACATAAAATTGACGATCAGTGTAATTTTGATTTTCAAAATTAAAACGGTTCGCATTAAAGGCTGATTCTCGATCGGTTTCAGATTTTGATCAAATAGAGATCAGCTATCAAGCATTTGTTTATAAACTCCCTTGCATAACGCATAGACAACTTAGGTAAACAATACCTACGCAGAAATGGCAGATATTTTCAATAGCACTGAAAGAACACATTTTTTTTATTAGTTTACATTTTGTTTCCAAATTTTTGGTAATTTAAATCATAATATGTTTACAATGTATAGTTGTTCTGTAATCCATTTTTATGTAAAATAATGTTTTATTCTGTATTTACAGATAAAGGTATTACTGTAAATATATAAATAATTAAGGGTCATGTTAACAACCCAATACATGGTGAAATACTAGCGTTTCCTTGAATCTTTCAACGTCAATACATAAGTTAGTTCACCAATAACAAAATTATTTGTATGGAAACCTTACAGGATACGGCATACTTTATGGTTCGCGGAATTATTTCCCATTAACAGAATATTACATTTTCCGGTCGAATCCATTGATATCGCTGGGATCTGACAGGGTTTTCAACACCGCGGGTCTTATGGATTTCCGTTTCCATTCTACCAAACACGATATAGGGTCATTATCATCTGGCCCAACGAAGGGTGGGATTTATAGCGGTTGATGAGCCTGAACGTCTCAGATATTTCGGAATCCAGACCAGACCCTAATACTCTTGGTGTTTTCAGAAAATTTCGTCTCTGATACTATTATTTAGGACCTCATAATATGTGTATTATAAGGTCCATAAGGTTAGAAAGATACTATCGTGACTCCGAGGTTAAGGAGAAGGGACACATCACCAATATTGGGAAGACCTGAAAAATTGGTAAACTGCTACGAAATCTGTGTGTTTATTATCTGTGTGTGTATTTTAAATGTATAAATTCTCTCTGCCATCTTAATGAGCTGAAGTTGTATTTAATTAAGTACTAGCTTGTATCCGAGTACTAAATAAAGAAAGTGTTAGTCTTTTAATTCTGTGTATTGAAGTGCTTTTCGACACACATTTTTTTTCCGTCTGGTGCGTACACGAATAAATCAGACGGTTTTTGACGCGTGAGCAGGATCACATACAGCTGTCCATGTGGAAAACATGGATTTTACAAATTTACTTCCTACTGTCCCTACCGCTACTGTGTCTCCTTTGCAATCCCTCCTTCTGACTCCCCACGACCCCCACCCTTCACCGGGGTGTCCTTTCCCATGCGTCCCCTTCCCCTTCTTCGTTCCTTCCCCCCTCCCGGAATACCTACTCCCTTCCTCCTCCCGACTTCGACATATAATTTCATATATAAAGATATACACGATTTACTTCTTCAAACTTTGCAAAATTACTTTGTGGCATTATTTATTATTTAATTAATAACAGATCACTTTCTATAAACCACTTTTTAATAAACAATATCGACATGTTTCAATAACAATGTTATCTTCATCAGGATATGTTAATATCAACATATATACATCAGGATATGTTAATATAAATATTAACATATCCTGATGAAGATAACATTGTTATTGAAACATGTCGATATTGTTTATTAAAAAGTGGTTTATATAAAGTGATCTGTTATTAATTAAATATATACGATTGTTCCTGAGATGCGTACAATTATCAAGACGTGAGAGTAGAAATAGAATTTCAATGATTAGTCTCATAATTTGGAAACTGTCGGTATATATGCTTTTATTTACAAGATACGAAAGTTATTTTCAAGTTTTCAAATCCAAATTATTAATATCTAAGTTAAAAACATTTTTCGTATCAAAAATAAACGAATTAAAGGATCATATTATAAGTATTATGTAGACAATAAATAAACTTTTGAACAAAAATTCGCATCGACGATAAAGTTCTGAAAGCAGATTAAACGAGCAAAAATACATTTTAGCAATTCTACGAATATCGTTTTACGAGGTAGGTACCTACTATAAATAGGAGTTCTGGTTTTGCCATTGAATTGATTTGAGTATTTGCAGAGTTTTATAACTTATTTTTATCCAATTGTAAAACACTCTCAAGAAAGAAATTATTTTTTGAAACCTATTATTTTATTACTAACTATTGTAAAAAAATATAATAATGTTATAAAAACATTATGTACCCGATGTAAAAGCCCCGTGAGCAGATAAAAGAGTAAATAAAATAAAATAAACATGGCAGCATAATAGAGGCGCGTGGCGTAGAGCAAAGCCACCTCAAACCAGACCAGGACACCGAATCAAGTTTGCCTCTTATTTCTACAAGATAATTAATCTTTTCTTTTTAACCCCTCGGGGTTCCGCTTTGCAATAAAAACAAAATAATTGGAATATTTGTGAACGCCTCCGAAAACTAAAAACTGTTTATGAAAGGTGATGAAATACGATGTCAAATTTTATAATTCGAAATAAACACATAATTTTTTAAATACAAAATTTGTGAATGCAAAAACAAAAAAGTTTTAAAAAGGCTCACATTACGTTATTTATAAATACATAAATTTATTGATAACGAAAAACACCACACATTTTATTAAGCAAATGTGTTATGAACGTTATCATCAACTCAAATTTTTGTTTCATACAAAAGAATTAATAAAAAATTCCCAGAGTATCATTTTTTTGACAAATTGCGGTCGGAAACTTTGGTTTCATAAAAGTTGAGCATTTTAATGATGTTACGGTTAACTTTTAGATTTGAATATAAAGCTTGGTATTTTCTCTTTCTAACAGTAAGATGTTAGTATATTATATTTTAGTTCAAAAGTTCTTGTTTGGTCCTGTGCTACAATAACACTGTTATTGTCTATTATTATTGTGCTGTGGGTGCTATCACAGCACTGGTTTTTTTAATCTTTGTTCTCTTGTCATTGTTTTGTTAATACTGTATATTCTTCATTAAATACTATTTTTTCAATATTTTGTACTGGAATCGTAAGGAGCACTGTAGGATTTTTTTTTAAATTTATTATAGTTAAGCGCACTTGAAGAGAAATGAAGCAAAACTGCGCTACACAAATATTACGTTATTATTATTATTAACCCCGTTTATTTCTAACAGTAATGAAAACACAACGTTTTCTACAAGTCCTATATATATAGTCCGAAAACGGAACCACGCCTGGGGGTTAATCATTTTTACTAACACTATGTAGGCGTGTAATTTTATAACTACTTGCTCCCTAATCAGTAACCATAATACAAATATTATAAATGGAACACTGGTTTATATTACATTCACTATTAAATGCATAAGATTTAACATACACTTAACTATATGTTTCCTAAAAAAACTTAAATAAATAAAAATCTACCCGTATGGTTATTTTTTTATGAAGTAGTTAGGTACATAAGGTATATGGCTTAAGGGCGTTTAACCAGCCAGCGGCCGAAAATCCACAATTGTTCGAAAGATGTTCTTACGATCGTAGAGGGCGGTTCCAATGAGAAAGATTAATTATTCTCCATACCAGCTTTTAAAAATTATAATACAATATCGATTTTATTTCATTCCAAATTTGCTTTAATTTTTACCTACATCCAAAAATGCTGGAAGGCGTGATGATAAAACAATTAAAATTATGTACTTTTTGTAATTATTTTTTGATTATAAGTATTTATCATTTTTCAATAATGTCTAAGCAAAATAAAAATGTAAAGAAATCTGAAATATATTAGTTTGTAAGTAAGCAAATAAATAGACAAACGGACCAATTTTCGTCAAGAAACACATGTACTTATATATTTTTAATGATTTTTTAAAACTAAAATTGAAATTCTGAAATATACGTTTTTCAGATAATGTATTGATTTATATTACTGCATGATGATTATATGGTGTGAAATGGGTGTTGAAAAAAACTAAATCTTTTTTTAAATTTAACAAATCTGCCAACGACCTATGGTATAACCTTATAATACTAAAAAATAATATTTTTCTCAAAATTTAAAACATACGTTTACTAGATAAAATAACAATCTTTCGAAATCAATTTATAATTTTTTGTGGAAAAGAGTCTATACGTTTAAAATCTGATTTAAAAATGACATATTTCTGGTTTTCTCTAGTTTTTTCCCTCTTAATACGTAGACGTAATTAATATAGGTCCGGAAAGAATACGAGAAGGAACGCTTAGAGGGTTTGGGCTTGTAGATGCACAAATGCGGATGAACGAAGGAGTATAAGGACAACAAAATATGTCGTGATAATAGAAGTTGGGGACAGACTGAGATTGCATGGTCAATATATCAAGTGAACCAAATACTAAAGTCGGGCCACGTCAAAAGTCAGAATAACACAAGAGTACCTATGCTTGAGACGAAGTATGAATTTGAATGAAGCGAGGAATTGTGCAAAGACAAAGATGTGTGGCAGTCTACCTCTCTGCCTACTTCTTTGGAAAAGGGCATGATGGTTACTATTATTTATAAAGGAAAAGTAGGCTACACATCTATGTAACATAAATATCAAAATATGTTTGCTTTTGTGTATATACAAGTGAGTACATGTCATTGAGTTCAGTTTGAGGTCAGCATTTATATGTCTTCGTCATAAGTCACTAGCTATAAGTCTTAGATGTAAGTCACTAGTTATAATTCTAAGTCTTAGTTGTAAGCCAGTAATATTGTTATTTTATATATTTATTTGTACAGCGCCCTTGAGGTGATTTTTCACGAAAACGGCGCTATATAAATTACCCAAGAATTATTATCATTTATTATTATTATTATGAGATGTCTATGCGTTGCTAAACCATTGATCCGATTGCGATGAAACTTTGGGTATTTGATATGCGCATGCCCGCGATGTTTTCTATATACAATAGTGAATTCTGGCATCATGAAATTATGCATTGCTAACTGATCATCCGATTGCGATGAAGTTTTGGGAATTCGAAAGGTGCATGCTTGCGATGGTTTCTGTATATAATAGTGAGTTCTGGCATCATGAAATTATGCGTCGTTAATCGTTCATCCGATTGTTCACAATAACAGAATTTGTGAGTTGTTGTAAGCAGGCCCGCGAAGATTTCTATATATAATAGTGAGCTCTGGCATTTCGAAATCTGTATAAAAAAGTGCAATAGGTGGCACGCGAGCTGTTTGAAAACTAAATGTACCGGGACTGAATTTTTGGAATGCGGGAGGGGGAAGAGGGATAGGGAAGACGGAGTAGGAATGCAAGAGGAGAAGGGGGTGCGGGAAAGGAAGGGGAGGCGGAAGGGGAACGGTACTAATGGTAAAAGACACGCAGGAAGAAAAAAATCTTTATTAAGTGGCCAAGCAACGCATGCCGAGAACTTGCTGGTTTTTCTTATAAAAATAAGAGACGGACTTCTTTCAGTGTCCTGGCCTGGGTTGGGATGGTTTTGAGTGGCGGCGTAGACCAGCGTAGAGGCAGGATTGTAATCAATTTAAAGGGATGAACAGAATAGATCAGTATACCAACAATTACAAACTTTTATATACTGTTTCCGATTTGCCATAGTTGAAGAGAAAGTTAGGAGATATCACAGTAGGATTATTATTATTCGTCGTATTTGTATATTCAAGCCTCCATGGATAATAGTAGTTTAGTAATCACAATGTAGTAATAACTATTATTAGTTATTAATAATTTATTAATAACCAATGTTATCATTGGAATGTTTAATACATTATTACAACGAAGGGGTTGCTTTAGTGTTAGCAAGGGTTGAATGAATCCATTCAATGTTGTTAAAAAAATATGCGTATAATATATCTAAGCAAAATAACAATTATCAAACAGTATTTAACCTATCGACTGTTGAACTTTAATAATTCGACTAAGAATACAACTCTGATGCCGCGCTTTACGCAAAACCGTTTTCATACGAGGAGTTTGTATACAAATCTACTTTTGTTAAAGAAAATGATTCAAGCAATGCCAAAATATGGCGCCACCTACGTTAATACTCAGCGTGAGGAGCATCGCCTGGCGGGCCTAAGTACTATTGAAATTATAATTTCGTGAATATTTATAATCTCTCCGGATATGGGGAGATTGACGATAATATAATTATAATTACAACTGGCAGTTGTGAATAAAAATACCAAGCATCTATATATTATATATAACGTCATTTCCTGTCGCGGTAACTTTGCCCCGGTGACAAGCTGATACTGGATCCCAGAGGATCCAAGGAACCGGTTATTTTTGGAACCATTTCCGATCGGATGTATAATATGGTCACCGACACTCAAACTGGGCGAAGACGAACCAAAAGCAGCCCGCAGCACCAAAAACCTGCAGAGCGGGTTTTTTAACTGCTAGTATTTTTTAATGTGCTTATATAACCGGGGACGTCCTGTGTCGAGACAAGCAATTTCACAATGTTTATAACGTGAAATTATTCAATAATGTGTGAAGCCAAATATTTGTCAAAAATAATATAGAGATCATTTTTAAACAGTTCGCTTGTGAGATCAGTAGACTTACTAGTTAATTTTTAAAAAGCAAATAATTTATCCTTTCCTGGCACGTTTCGTTAAAGAGTTTTTTATTTTGAGTTTTTAGGAAATTATAAAGTATTCAGGTATTAATAACTAGCGAATGCCCGATATGCGTTTCTATCCACTTAATAAAGAAATTGTTTCTTTTCCATTCGTCCCGTTCCCCTTTCGCGTCCTGTTCCCCTCACGCGTCCCCAGTCCGCCTTCTCCGCTTTCACTCTCCACACTCCCCTCTCCCACTTCCCCAGTCCCGCGAACCCCCTTCCCGAGTTCCTTTCCCCCCTCCCGCATTCCATACATTCAGTCCCGGTGCATTTACTTTAAGCCACCTATTGCAATTTTTTATACAAATTTCATACTGCCAGAGCTCACCAGTAATATACAAAAACCTTCGCGGGCGTGCTAACAAAAACTCACCAAAGTTTCATCGTAATCGGATGAATGGTTTAGCAACGAATAAATTCATGACACCAGAGCTCACTTTTGTATTTAGAAACCATTGCGGGCAAGCGCCCATCACATCCCCAAAGTTTCTTCGCAATCGGATGAATGGTTTAGCAAAGCATAGACATCTCATCATCGATCAATAAAGGCACATCTCATATACTGATGCAAACATATTTTGATTTTTATATATTAATAACATGTTGACTATAAAGGAATCTATCTGCAGGAAAAGTGGAAGATCACAAAATGTACATTTCATATCAAAAACGCAAGAGAATTAAAAGCTAATGTTAATAATATTAAAAAAATATATAATTTATTAAAAAATACTGCTCTAAAAAGTACTAGATCCCTCGCTTACCGACAATTTATTACATTTCCTTTCATTAAAAACTCTTTTAATTGGCCCCCTGGTGAGTAATAAAACGTAAAAAATGCAGACAAGACATTTTTAAAAGCCCCTAGCCACTCTCGCGCATTAATATTCCACAGGAAAGGCAGATGGCCTACAACATCTCACGTACACCCATAGATGGCGTAAAAAATCTTTACATCATGTAAAATAAATTAAATCATTTCGAGGCTATATCCGGCCCAACTCCTTCCTGCGCGGAAAACCCGCCAAAACGAGGATGCTTTCAGTTCCGAAATATTATTAAGATATTTTATTTTTATATATATATTTTTTTAATAATTATTTTTTTAATAATTATTTTTTTAATTTTTAATTTTTATAATTTTTTTTTTCTAATTTATTTTTATTTTTATTTTTAACAATATGTTTTACATGATTATAATTATTTACTACTCTTACATTAGAAGCTTTTGCTTATGTTCGGAAGGGGAGTGTACATAAATGCAGTTATTAGTTAGTACTTAAATAGTTATTACATGTATGTATGTATGCTGTAGTAAGTAGATGTCGGTATAATGGAAAATAATAATTTATACATTTATAATCAGTGTACGACACTGCTGAAAACCAGCTACATTCCAGGAGAAATCCTGAATTGTGGCTGAGCAGTGACCTTTTCGTCAATAGAATCAATAAAAAAGAACAAAATATGTAAAATTGTAAAAAAACCTATTGATGAATAAACGTTATTATAAGTATAACAACTAATAAAATACTCGTATAAATAAGATTGATACGATAAGACACGATAACAATTCGGTAAAAATGACAACTCACAGAAAAAATAATACGCATATTCTTTGCTCTTCAAAAACAAAGCAGGAAATTTAATTTGGAAATCAAATTGATTGACAGCAATCGAGGAAGAAACAAACGAGGAGGAAGAAATAAACCTTTTTAACCCCCGACCCGTCGCGTGGGGTCTTTAAAAGCCCAGGTTTTACAGGAATGCTAATTAGGTACATTTTAAATGTTCCCACTGATTCCTTACTTTAGGTAGCTTTCTAAATCTTTTGATGTTAGCACCGCCAAAATTCAGTCTGCAAATGTGCGATGTGAGATACAGACTTGTGTTTCGGCGTGAGGCTAAAAAAAATCAACAAAATACAATGAAAAACCAAGTTCATATTTTTTCATTGTATTTTGTTGATTTTTTTCAATCTTAAATAGTTATCTAAAAGTTTGATAGAAATTGATTAGATTTTTAAAAAAAGATTTCTATTAAAAAAGTATGATTCAAAATTATAAAAAAATGTTCCTTGTTAGTTTTTAAGATTTAACATTGAAAATAAATATATAATTTTTAATATTTATTTTTATTTCAATACAGTACAATACAATACAGTCATTATCAGTTAAAATAACACATAAAATTTAAGCTATAAAAACAATTTAATCATAGTTATTTTTGGGATCCTGAGCGACTCCGCGCGGCACCTCGCGTTATAAAAAAGGCGCGGCGGACGGAGGGTTAAAAACATGATTCCATTATTACGCTCCTTTTGGCAAATTTGTAATTTTGCTGGAAAGTTTTTTTCTCGGAATACACGGTTTCCAAAAATGTATAATAACTTTGTGAAAAAACAGTATAAGAGAAATGAAATCAATTTAAAATTAGTACGTTAAGAGATTTTTCAGATATGACAAAAATTTGCCACCCTACTTTTTTTATCCTTGTAAGATTATTTTTTAAATTTTATTTCGAGTAGGTGAATGAGATGATATTAAATTTCAGGTAAAAAGAATTTTGATACTTTTGTTTTCATTACACATTGAAATTCCGAGAATTTTTGTTAATTTACGTGGTCGGAAAAAAAACGCCAGGGGCTAAGTTATGATGACGTATAATGACGGAGTTTGGGGCATGTTCTCGAACAAAGGCTTCCCGAACGCCGAAGGCTGAAGTACTGATATATCAAATTTCCGAATGTCGAAAATATGAAAGACCAAATACAGAAAATCGCAATCTCGGATGAAATTGAAAAAAATACGAAAAAAAGTTTGTCCCAATTGCAAAAGAAGTAATCCATTATTGTTGTTAATCAAAAATAACGTTGTGGAATAATGTCTTTAACTTAGATATCTTTTTCCGTTTGACACACAGGTACCGACCCACTTTTTAAAATTATTGATTTTCGAGAGTTTTCGGAAAGTTCGGGATTTCGTGTTTCGGGAAATAGGCTTACGAAATATTGCTCAGCACCCAAGTGCATTTGTACATTAGTTTTACTCTGGAGCCTCTGAAGTATAAAAATGTCATATTTGGGGATGCTCCTTGGAAGGTTTTTTTTATGCAAATGAAGAAGAGGAAGTACCGGGAGGGAAAAATTTATGAGGGGTGGACAAGAATCGGATGGATCCAGAGAGTTCGGCTGGAGAGATCAAAAGGCCTTACTCAACCAGTCTCTCCCAATCCGCCCGCCACACAGTAGACGGGCAAACGCATCCGCCACCAAGACCGATAAAAACCTTACCCCATAAACCAGGCCACCTTGCTAAGTCTTCAACTAACCAACAGTGGACGACCTATGACAGGGGTATTGGCAATCCAATAAATGATTCCCGGGGCGGCGGTATTGATGTACAAATAACAAATATATCGAAAATTGCAGATGGCAAACGTACACTGAACATCGTTTTATGCAGGCCACAGACTGGATATTGAATTCACTAAGAGTTAGTTTACTTGCCGATAAGACACGGGTATACCACCCCACTTAGTAGCACGCCAGTCCCAGTGCAGCGGGTAAACCAGAGGAAACTATTTTGTTAGGTCTCGGAACATATGCTTTGAAGACGGGAAGGAGGTTGATTTTAATCAACCGCCAATATTGAAGCCAATCTTGAGCCGGTATTAGAATATAGGACAGATGGATTAAAGGATGTTTAACAAACTTGTTACCAACTTCTTTGCCTCTCCTGGTCTCTTCTCTTTTGGTTTACTTGTCGAAGGGAAAAAATTTGATCATCATGTGAAAAGATTACAAATAGGTCTCATAGAAATCGTTGTGTCTCCCTTAGTATCATAGCGAGAAATTTATTTATTTTTACATAATATCTTTACATTTCAAATACAATTCAGTAATGTTGGCCTCACTGGGTAGCTCACCTGTGCTGAGATTTTATAAAACAAAATAAACTAAAAATAAAAATTTATAATTAAGGTAAAATTATGGGTAAAATGAATTATTTTATTACCTAAATAAAATTAAAATCGGTATATAATTATGTGTGTTTTATATTGGTTTTGTGTGTTACGTAGGTAATATGTTAATAGGTTTTGTAGGTATGTGTTTTATTCTTATTGTGTTATGAAATTTTGGTAATATTATTGTCTTTTTTGTTCTTTAAACCATTTTGTTATTTTGATTAGGAATTTATTTTTATTTTCTTCATTTTATTTTCAAGGGTAAAACTATTGAATGCTTTTATAGCATGATATTAATAGTGCTTTTGTCCAAAGCTTGTATTTACCGTCGGAGTTTTTACGTTATTTTTGTACGATTGTCTAACTGGTCTGATTTTTATTTTTTATTTTGATCAGTTGAAATTTGTTTTTCTGGTCAATAAATGTAGTTTAAATATGATATAAACGGTGTCAGAAAGAGAAAATACCATGCTTTATACCGAAATCTAATAGTTTACTACAAAATAATTCAAATGTACCTCTTTTTTAAATCAAAGTGTCGGATAGCAATTTGAAAAAAAATATACAAATTTTGGAATTTTTAAAATTATTTTTACAGGGAACGACATAAATAACAATAACGTTTATAAACCATTTGTCGAATACAAATAATTGTGATTTTTTCATAATTTATATAAGAAGTCAATGAAACTTGTTGGGTATAATTTCAATTAAAACAATATGATTAGAGCTTTATATTAATTATTTAAACTGTTATTCGATTAGTTCGGAAAAATAAATAACCGGAAAATTGGGATTTTATTGGTAGTACCCATCATTTTATTAATTAGCATTTCCCAAAATTCGTAGGCTTGTGAATTACAGCGAATAAACCAAACAAATAAAATAATCAATTAAGCGAAGTGAGGTAATTCACAGTTAGTGGTTTTAATAAACTCAAATTGTATAAATTGATGAATTCGTAGGTAAAGTTATTAAATCAATACGGACTATAATATCTGGAAAATTTAGCATTTCCCAGATTTTACCCGGAAACAATTTATTGCATTCGGAGGATAAATTAAACCGAAAACGTTTTCCATTTAATGTATACCAAAAAAGAGAAAACACGTTGCGCTGAATTTCAAAATTTATAATTAATTTAACCGAGGCTATTTACATGATTTCGTTTCAAACTAACTATGTATAAATGTTTAAAGAGAACACAAATTAATGTGATTACCATGCAAGAATATCAATTTATGGAACGTTAGGGGGTAAAAATTCAGCCCCTAACATTCTCAGTTGAGAAATGATAGAGATGGTAGAGTGGTAGATAATCCTCCTTCACCGCACACGTCAGGATTCTAATTTTTGTTTATAAAGAAGCTCATTTTTATTAAAATGACTCTAGACTTCCAATGTCCGGGCATACTTTGTAGATAGTTGCGAATGTGTACATGTTATGAGTTATGAGCAGTGGCGGTTCGCGGTCTTTTTAACAGGGGGTTGAGAAATCCAAGAGAAGATTTATTTAATCAAAATTTACTTTCAGAGGAATTAAATTGTTTAATGTTTTTTACAGCAATGCACGTTGTTAATTATTATTGTTTTTACAACAAGAATAATTACGTAGGATATATAAGTGTACGCGTAGGCCTTTTTATTTTTATTTTCCAAACTTTTTTCATGAGTATTAGCATAATTTTTTAAGTACACAACACTGCATTCAGCGATTGTGTTAAAAAATTATGACAGAATATTAGCGACAACGTGGGTGGGTGGGTGGTTTGGTATATTTATGGCCAAAACAATACTGAAGTAAGTTCAACACAAAATTACATAACTAGAGACTTGACAATGCGACGTTTGCCGAAAATAATCTAAAAAAGAGGAATATAAAAGCTAAAAATATTTTGATTCTCACGCCTTCAAAATTTAAAATCACCTTCTTTTTTGTACGAGGCAAGTAAGCGCCAAAGTGGTTTATTTATTTATTTTGTGCCTAATTTTATAAGATTGAATAAAAGTTAGATCATACAAAACGTCAAAAATAATCTAAGCCATAAAGGGGTATTTTTTAAAAATCGTTTCTGGTATTACTTCATAGTTACTTAAGTCATGAAAAACATTGTTTTAGAAGTTTACGCTTATATTTTTTGTAACGTAAATAATAATTTTATTGTTATTCCAATCCATTCAAAAGGTAGTAAAAGCTTCAATTTATCCCTAGCATATTTTTTGATGTTCATAATGTAAACCGATTCGTAGTACAGATTAACCAAATAGTATCTAAATGGGAGTTCACGGCAACTTGTCACTCTCCGACGGACTCGATCGGTAATACTCGTGAAAGATCGGAGATCACGTGATATCCATGACACGGGATCGCGACGCACCAAGCGGGAATGAATTTCGTTCAAATCACCGTCAGACGGATCTGTATGGGCCAGGTTGTTTTTGTAAGGAGAATTTTGCGCGCAACCAAATCACGCACCAAATGGACATAGGTACCGATTTCGACGCGGTGCGCGGTGGCGCGAGTTTAAAATACGGATTTTAATGGCGCCCTATTTATAATGTGATTATAAACTTGTTTTAAAATGTTTTTAAACTTGTTTTATAATAATATTATATATTATTATAAAACGAGTTTGTTTTATTTTATCATCTTTTAATGGGGGTTCACTGCACAAACGCACTTTAGCGAAAACCGCCACTGGTTATGAGTTATTTATTTCACTGTATCCAAGTCTCGTCTCCGCCACTTGATGTAGCTGAAATAAAAGTTTATTAATAAAAGGAAGAAGAGTTAATAGAATCATAAAATTACACATTATGATGAGATTATACATCTATTGAGTTATTTATTTCACTGTATACAAGTCTTGTCTCCGCCACTTGATGTAGCTGAAATAAAAATTTATTAATAAAAGGAAGAAGAGTTAATAGAATCATAAAATTACACATTATGATGAGATTGTACGTCTATTGAGTTATTTATTTCACTGTATCCAAGTCTTGTTTCCGCCACTTGATGTAGCTGAAATAAAAGTTTATTAATAAAAGGAAGAAGAGTTAATAGAATCATAAAATTACACATTATGATGAGTTTGTACGACTATTGTATAACTTAACCAAAGCAGCTGAGCTGCAGTCGTCCGGCAGTTCCGCCGAGGATAAGCGGAGCCATCAGTCCAGTCGCAAGCGAGACTCGGCGTCCGCGCCCCTAAGCCGGCTTCCCGGTAGGCCTTCGAAGAAAGTGTTGGGATTAAGAAGGAAAAAAACCCGAAGACCCAAGGGAAAAAAGTGAGTATCGGGTCACCAGCGGCAGGGCGGAAGGGCACCGGTCAGCTACCGTCGGTCTTCAGGCCCGCCATGGCGACGGGGGAGGCGCGGGCAGGTTATGCAGCGGCTGCCTTGGGATTCACCTCCTCAGTTGATACACGGACGTAGGTCGAGTCCACCCCTTTGATCAATTATATATATATGAAATTAAGCAATCGGGACCCAAAAAAACATTGGGATGATTGGGACGTAATTGTTTTTACATTAACTCCACACAGAAGAACCTGAGGAAAATAATTTCCCTGAGGGCCAAGTCGTAGAAACGACCCGTTCCCACGTGAGAAATGTTAACCGTGCATAAATGTCAAGCACGCGCTTGGCAAGTTTTCCGACTAAATGGCGAACGTATCTTTCACAAAGCCATTTCAAGCAAAATTTTAGTTCTGCTGAACGGTGGTCTTTCACAAAGGCATACAAAAATATGTGTCACTCTGAAATTAAGCGCAAATACATAATTTTATAAATAAAATTATTTTATTTTTAATTAGTTATTAAAATTAATCCGCGATATTAAAATTCAGTTGAAAAGGAACTGAATTTGTATATTACCTTTGTAACTAAGCTGAACAATTTTCCGAATCGTTTTCATTACAAGAACAGAAATAATGTTGATTAAAAACATTTTAATATTTTTTGAGTAAATTGAATGTTTTATCATAATTGAAAATGAGAACCGTTTCATATTCGGCTTTTCGAAGACATTTTATATTATTAACCTTTTGAATTAAAAAAATGAAAAAAAAAACTTTTTTAATTTCAATAAATCGAAAAGTCGAGAAAGAAAAGCGAGAAATATTTTTTTCAGAATAATTGAGGCGTTAAGGAGGGAAGGGAAATCATTTTGCATTTGGAGATAAGGTTACCAAGTTTCGGAATGAAATTAATTATTTGATTTTGCTTTTTAAATTGAAATATCAGTATTAGGTTCATATTATTAGGCTTTTAAGTGGGTAAAATAAATTAACTTTATAAATGGATTATCAAATAAAACTAAATCGTTCAACCCGCCTTATATTTGGCCAAAATGTATTGAAATAAATATTTTCAATACACCTATCACTAATTTAATTTAGTTACGTTTTTAAATACGTTTCTTCTCCGGTTTCAAATATAACCGGGTATGAGGTGACAACAATGTATCTACATGGTAAATTTTTTCGATCAAGATTGACTCGCATGGCAGATGTAAGGTATAGGTTATAGATTTTGAAAGAAAAGAAGATATTAGAAATACAATAATATATTAAACTAAAATGACATCCTGAAAACCGTGGTAAGTTGAAATGACGCATGACGAAATCTCGTTTTGTGAAACGAATTTCACACCGTGAGAATAGCAGGACTCCAGAGAATTCAAATACGACGTTTTTATAAAATCCTATAATATAAACTTCTGAATAATGGCCTGAACTCGGCTGACTTTACTGATTAAAAAATCGGAATACCGTCAAGTCCAACCCGACAAACCCAATTTTTCTGCGTGCAGAACTAACCTTTAAAAAATAACTCGATTTCCATTCACGATTCATACCTTCAGCCCTAAAATATACCCCAATTGGGGATGCCATAGTCTTACTAGACAGTTGTTGGATGCAGTTGGGACTCTTGTGCGATATTAACAATAAAAAAACCCTACAAATAAATAAATTTCACTCCACCAAAGCAAAGAAATTAATAAGATCTGACCACTGTCAAAATTATTCAAATGGAAATTTAGTAATCAGAACGTACCGTTTCATGCGATTATGCATGAAAAGGTTAATAAAATTAGCGAATTTAATTCAACAACGTAGTCGACATTAATCATTCGGATTCGGCGAGCGGTCAGGGAGGGATTTGTTGGGTTTGTTACGGAAATAAGAGGTCATTATTTAAACATGTCGCGTAAACCTTGTCCACGATATGTACCTAGACCTAACCAACGACGGAAGAACACGAAAGGATACTGAAAAATGTAGTACTAGGAGCAGCAATATAATGGGTGGTTCAAACTCTGGGGAGCTGCAAACAAAATTGAAGGAAACTTTTTGGCAGAAAAAATAGGTATATGCTATTCGGTATGTCGAAAATTTTTCAGGTATCAGAATTATGAAATCATTTAGGTTAAAGACCGACGTGCTATAACGAACGACATTTGACATAAAGGTACTGAATTAATTTGAATAAAATCATTATTCAACATTATTCAGTATTCATTTTAATTACACGGACCCTCTGTTATAATTTGTGGTCGTATTAAAACATATAGCAAATTACTCGAAAACTTGACAGATCGTGAGGCGCAACTATGGCAACCTGGCAACTAAAACGCGCAACCAGCGGCATCTAGCACTGCGAGTTGCGAGTTACTGGTTGCATCGCCCTTGACAACTAGTCTTTGAGAAGTTGCCTGTGTGCGGGTGGACTAATGGCCGTTATACACCATCTCTTTTTTCAGCCCGATTCTAATTAGTGACCAAAATCAAAAATTTTCGCTTTACGCGATGGCTATTTTCATCTCTGTTTTCATATCAACGATTTAAATTTTCATCACTGGAAAAAAGTTACGTTAGGTGTTTTGAGATGTGTAAATCTAAAGATGTAATTTCGTCCGTGTGTAATTTCATCTGTGTGTAATTCTGGCAGTTG
The DNA here is from genome assembly GCA_917563855.2 of Limnephilus lunatus. NCBI lineage: Eukaryota > Metazoa > Arthropoda > Insecta > Trichoptera > Limnephilidae > Limnephilus > Limnephilus lunatus. The sequence goes on from OU830601.1 coordinate 61,347,681, forward strand.
GTAGTGAAATTACTATAGCAAATACAAATATATGCAAGTTAGTGCGATCATCTACAGTCAAGTTTCCACAAAAAAACTCAACACATAAATACGATACAAGGTTCACAGAAAACTTATTAATACTAAATGCAAACAAAAAAATATTCCAAAAAGGACTATATTTCATGGCCGTTAAAGTATACAACAACCTTCCACATAACATTAAACAAATTCAAGATACGCACAAATTCAAATCATCACTAAAAACATTTCTTCTAAATAAATGTCACTATATCTTAATGAATACCTTTTCTCATATAATGTAACATGTAGGTAATTGTTTGGTTTTAATGCCTTATAAAAAATGTCATTACACATATTTTTGTATTTTATTTGTATTTTGTATTTTTATATGTGGTTAGCTGGAAGAAATGGGGTCTACCCATAAGCTACACCCTTTGTATTTTCATATGTACAGTATATATTTTTTTTGATTTTATATATATATTTTTAAATATAAGCTTATAAATCTACCATCTGGAATATCATTATAAGATATTTAAAATTTATCAATATTAGATCTTCTCTGCAGTTACAAAATCCTAAAACTTGCCTCGTTTGCCGCTGTCCAAAGGCCCAAAGGCCCCTGCTACGTGAATTTAACGGCCATGAAGGGGTGGAACGACTAAATGGTCAGTCAGTGTCTCTGGCTAATGACCTGTTAAATTAATATTGAAATACAACAAATTGACTGCCACAAAGGTAATCACAATAGTGTGCTTACAATAGTGAGACAATTTTAAAAATAAATAAAATTAGCACAGCTCTACGTTGTAAAGTTCTATTCTGTACATATAGTTCTACGTCCTATTTGCATTTTGATACTCGAATAGATTTTTAAGGCGCGGTGTACTCGCTAAAAAGAAGGAGACAGAGAGATATGTAAATACGAATGTTAGAGAAAATACGCTAATATAGAAAACGATAATATTTAAGCGAAAATTGTGAAAATGTTTAATAAAACGAGACTCTTTTAAAATATAGCTACAATCTCGTGGGGATTGTCCACAATAGCGTTTAAATAAACACTGTGGATTTTTTCATAAATATGATTTGTATAATAACTGAAAAAAAGTGCTTATAATAATTTTCGGAGCATCCTTCGCGATTTATTTCATATAATTGCCGTTTCGCCGTGGGGAGTGTATAGACTTCAAGAATAACATAAATTTTTAAGAGCTTTATAAAACTTACAGTGTTTAAGGAAAATAAATAATAAATCGGTAGAAATGCGGGAAGCCGGGCGGCCTTTAAGCGTCCTAATATTTTACACGCATAACTTTTAGTACTTAGGTACAAAAAGAGATATTGTCGTAATAGCTCATATTTCACGATTAAAAGAAAGTCGAAATTAAGATTCTGTTATTGCAGATGACATTATTAAGAGATATTGTAGCGAATGGTGATGCAAACACATTAATTACAACAACCGGCGAATTTTAATTTTTCACAATCGATGCATAGCTTGTATACAGCATGTTTCAAACTTAAATATCGACTAAAGAAAAAAAAATCCAGTGAAGATGATAACAGTACATTTTTGCGTAATCTGTGGCTCCATGCCTCCGTAGTCCAGTGGCTAAGACTCTTGACTCACAATCCGAAGGTCGCGGGTTCGAACCCGGCGTGCGCAAATAAATTTTATTTGATTTATTGGTGTTATTTCATAATTAATTCATTAAAAATAATATATAGTATATTTGCGGCACGTTCCAGAGTGGAAGATACTATCAGTATCGCCCTGGTGTAAGACCACCATTCAGAATTGAAACGTTGCTTGAAAATGGCTTTAGCCGTGTTTGGTGACCAGATCTAAATAGCCAGGTACTTCCCAACCTTCCTCTTCCCCATCTCCTTCCCCTCCCCACTACCTTCAGCCTCACAACATACCCCAATTGGGGATGCCATAGTCTCACTGGCTCCAGACGGGAGCAGTTAAGATTCTTGTGCGGTATTCACTGTAAAAAAAAAAAAAATGCCGACTCAGTATCAAGTCAACTCAACACCTCTTTGAAAAGTCATTAAAAATTACGATAAAAATAATTTTAAAATAACCTTTAACTAACGTAACCTATTTAACCACGTTTTTATTTCTTCACTTTTAATGACTTTTCAAAGGATGTTCTGAGTTGATTTCATTCTGAGTTGTCCGGTCACCGTAATCTGTAAACATCTGCGTTTACGAGAACAGGAATAAATAAACAAATAAAATAACGTAAAGCAAATGGTTGTTGATAAAACTTAATAGGTCCATAGACTGGACAAAGCTTAATTTTAGATCAAGAGAAAATATTCAAATCTCCCCGAAGGATAAAATATAACTCCACACTTTTCCAACGTCCGAGTGTTTGGAATTACGAATTAAGGGCCTGTTATTTCATTCGGAATGGCCGGTTGTTGATTAGACGTTAAAATGTCAAGGTTTGTATTAGGACTGCGAATAATTAAATTTAATAATTACCCACGTCCGCTTAATGCCATTAAAATACAAAAATAATTAAGGGTCTAAAATAACAAACAGAACCCGACTTAACAGAATCCCTTTATCTGAACAAAGATCGCTATGCTGACATCACAGAAAATCTTCTGATAACTAACCTCGATGTCTGGATATCTTGTTGTCTTGTTAAATGATTATTACGAATACTAAGAATGTTTCTTTGCATTTTATTCAATTTAACCAAAACGCAAGCAAGATACTCTCGAGATGATTTTTTCGACAACGGCGCTATACAAATTATCCAAATATTATTACTATTAGACATTATTAGTGCCTGCTCGTAATGACAATCTCGAAATAGAGCAGAAAGATTTTTTTATATATATTTGGGCCAAGAATGTTCGCGTTCAAAACAGAAAAAAAAATAAGTGTAGAATTTTCACAACGTTTTATAGTGCGTGATATTCTCACAATAAGCTCTGGTGAGAGAACATAAAAAAATCAAGCCGTTGATTGATATGGATTTAAACTATAATATTTGATCCGATATTTAGTAAGCAGATATCTTTTTACATTCCACTTCCTCTCGCAACACTCGATAATTTATTTTTTTTTAAAGAAAGACAAACATTCCTGGGTTAAATAACCCAACAATGTTTGAAAACCTCCTATTACCATCACAGAAAGCCGAAAATGTTGCTTGTATTGTGATGGAGGACTAAGCCAGCCGAGGAATCGAACATGCGATGCCCGGGTGGGACCCAAGCGCTATGCCCACTCAACCACTGATCGGTCTTAATCTAAGATAGGTTCTACAGTTTCACAGATTCGAGGTAATGGTAAACACGGTAATAATGTTTAAATAATGATACAACAAAATTATAACGAAGCCACAGTGTAATATCGACCCTTTGGAATAAAAAGGTTCCATGTAACACGATAACGTCACGATATATAGTGATCTATAGTACGCTACTTTATAGATCAATATCGCAGATGGACCCTTGTTACTCCAAAGGGTCGATATATCGTTTGAAATAAGCAATCAAAAAATAAAAATGTCGTTAAAATGGTAACTAGTAGACATTTCGTTTCCCAGCGTCGAATAAGTTCAAGCAACTTACTATTGATAGTTGATAGAATGAGTTATTACTGAAAAACAATATCTACGCATTGTCGGATAATAATAGTGCGCAGTTTCTCTAAAAATAAATAAATTAGGAGTTCACAATGTAGCGCGGAAATGAAATGTTTGAAAAAAACTCTATTGTAAACATATTTTGTACTATTAAAATATGGTAATTATAAAAATATATCAATTTACATCAACAATTGTACAGCGCCCTTGAGGTGATTTTCCACAAAAACGGCGCTCTATAAATTATCCAATTATTATTATTATTATTATTATAACAAAAAAACTACTAAACCACCACATCACGTAAACCTAATAAAGAAAGAATGGGGTTACGTAGCCATTGTTTTCTTCGTAAATTTGTTATGCACGGTCACAAGTGCCCAATTCTCCGAGGTATTTTTTATGCAAGGATGCTTTAAGTGGAAAACGCCAGCCGAGCGGTCTTAACCAACATTTTCCATAGAAACGACCGATTCAAATACGCACAGTCAGGGACTCTAGAAAAACAACCATTTAGAAAAGCCTCCGGGAGAAGGATGTCGTAATACAATGACCGGTACTCCAGGGGAAGGTTTACATAACCTATTAAAAATACCATTTAAATGTTTGCTGTCCGTATCTTTAGCAATTTAAAAAAATTGAAATTTTCACTAAGAATAGCTCGTTTTGAAAAGGGAATAAATCGATACCCGCCGTGAGCATCGATCTCTATTCGTCCGACCGTTAGCCAAGCGTCTTACCCACCTTGATCATCCCCATCAATTATATAAAAGTTTAATCTGAAAATGCATATTATGTGAGAACTGCTGATTCTCCACGATTATCATATTTTGGGCGAGAAAAATACGGATTTCATAAACGGAAAATTAAACATAGCTACTATAAAAAGAATAATTGTGTTAAAAGTGGATAAAAGAGAATATGCTTAGTAACGTTAGTTTAATTTTCAGAGCAAGCTGTGGATACACTCAAAAGCAATACTGAGGTAGAAAACAATAAAATGGGAACAAATGGTTTCGCTTAAAGACAGTGATAAAAAAATTTCTAGTTTTTTTTTTTACCAGCAATTGAATATAAATGCAAAAGTTTATATAAAAGTATAAGTTTATATAAAAGTAAAAGTACAAGCACAAAGTTAAGTGGTGTTTATAAAGGTAAAAAACGAAACATTTATCCCGGACATTTTTTCCTTTATTATTATTCTTTTCCATTAACAAGTTTTTAATAATACAATTTTATTAGACACCTTAACTACCGAGAAACGCTCCATGCTAAAAAAATTGAAATGAACAAATAATAACAGTTAAAGTACAACTTGCTTTTTTTTTTAATTATTTTCAAATTAAATGTAACATTGGAAATACAATTTCACGAGCTGAACTTTACAGTAACAAATTGTTGCTGATGTTTTAAAAATGGAAAGAATACCTACTGATTAAAAACTGTTCATAAAAGTTAGAGAGTAACAACTACTAGGTTTAGCTGGGTTCACTTTTTAGGTTTTCCAGATAAAAGTAAAAGAGTGAATACAAAATAATAGATAAATAAGAGAATAGTTATAGTCACATATTACAGTTGAGTTTTAAAAAGGTAAATCGATTCTAGTCTGATAGAAAACGGCTTTGTTATTCTGAATGGATCACCTTAACCTAATTTTAAGTTAGAATCGCTAGGAGCGTCGATATCATCGATTTACTTTGAAGATTGGGTGTGACTAAGGGAGTTTTTTTTACATAACCACTTTGCTTGGAAAAAATTCACTTACGGAATTTAACAAGAAAATAAACTATACACCAAACTGTAAAAAAAGTTACAAAGAGAGAAATAGTTTGTAATAGAATATATAAATATATGAGATTGTTAAAACGATAGATACGATTAAAAAATGTGAAAAATGGTTTAATATTATGAGGAAAAAACACAATGGTAAAAAAGCCATATAACTTTGTTTCACTTATTTATCAGAGACTGTTCCGGTGTCACCCTACTAAAGGCATCTTCGTAATAATAAATAATACAATAGAATACCACAAAAAAATCATTACATTTAAAGTATGATATGTAATATACTGGGAATAAATGTGTTCATTTCCTATTCATAAACAGATGACTACAATATAATTCTAGCGGAGACATGCGAAAAATCACATTATTATACATACATATTTTTTTAATAAAAATAGTCACGGCCCAGAATCGAACCTCGATCAACTCTCTGGAAAGACCAGACTATCTAAAGAACAGCGGCATATATTCTATTATATTTACCGAAACTGGCATTTGTGCACTATGCTCGTAAGAATTATATTCTTATTTCCATTTAATAATATGTATTTTTAAGTTTCAACATAATAAATTAAGTGGAAATAAGTTTTAAGTGTGTTTTATTATATTATTTTAATGGAATTCCACAACGAATTTTCAGTATCAAAAATAGAAATATTATGATTTATATATTTTGAATTGTAGAATGTTACGTACACACAACCGAAATTATATTGTTTAATAATTCTAACAAAATAGGTAAAAAAAAAACAAACAAAACAGGAGATCAAAATGAATAGACCCAGTGCTAAAGCGGTAATAAAAAGTTTGTGCTTTTATTGTACAAAAACACCTAACATGAACAAAGTTTAATATAGGCAGAGTAAAGGATTTCCGTAATACGATTTTATTTTACCCTTGACACGCGCTTCTAGCTTGTCAGTTTTACTGAAAATTTAGATCTCTCCCGTCTGAAAAATAACGTAAAAAACCGCAGATGTTCTCGTAACATTATCACATATTTTAAAAATATAAAACCAAAGTGGAAACCGAAAATAAAAGTTATTTCGGATTGGTCACTAGTGGTCAAAGCAATTTTCATTTTATGACCTAACTTGCAATATTTGCAGAAACCTTTCGGACCCTAAGGGATATTAGTGGAGAAAACAATACCATTACGAAAACCGAATAAATCAATAGAATTGATAATATAAAATCCTATTAAAAGTTTTATTGAGGAACGTGACGTATATAAACTAATATTTTGTAAATAAAATTGGATATTCTGCCCTTTAATAGTTGATTTTATACCACACAAGAGTCCCAAATGCTCCTAACTATCTGGAACCAGTGGAACTATGTCATTCTCAATTGGGGAATGTTGTGAGGCTGAAGTGAAGAGAAGGTGATGGGTAAGAGGAAGGTTGGGAAGTACGTGGTAATCAATTTCGGTTCTAAAGGTGGCCTTTCAACAGGGCGACACTGAAAGCTCTTACCACGATCAACAAATTTAGACAATTTTGTCGGTAAAGGCCTTACTGCCCACTTATAAGCGTATTAATAACATTGATAATATCAATATTTTGATATTATATCACTTTTCTTGTTGTTTGTTTCAAATTACTTATTGTCGTTGTTGTTTTTGTATTATCCAATTATTATTGGAAAAACAAAAAAAAACTGTGCGTGAAAATCGAGTAAAGAAAAACACTAAATAAAGAAACTGGTTTTATAAAAATAATAATTCTGGGATAATATGAATAGCACTAAATGCGTTATTGATTACAACATTAAAGCTTTTAAATCAATTTTCTAGAAAAACAGTTTTTCTCCCACTTAAATGTAAAAAGGTATAACTTATTTTTCCTTCTAGGAGATAAATAATAATATTGGAAAAGGAAACTGACGCTATCTCGAATCTTCTCCACGGGTCCGTCATCAGAAATCAATTTTCTTTACACTTTTTCCCCGATGGAAAAACACAACCAACCAAAGCCCAGAAGATGGAATGTGGGGCGCCTGAAATAATAGGAAAGAGATTAAATTCTTAATAGATATTTTAACCGTCTCTTCCGTGGAAAAACTGTCAAAGTATTTTTTGAAAGCTGATACGGCACTCTCGTTCGGGCTTGAAAATAATATAAAAGTGTGTGTATTTTACGTTATAACTTACTCACTAGACGTAAGTACTAGACTAGAATATTCCATTATTTACTCTGGAGAAAGGAATAAGTAATTAAGAAGTTATTCGTCTAATGGCCCTGGGATTGGGAAAATGCACTAGACAAGACAATAAAAATCTTCATTATTAATCTTTTTTGGGTTTAATTCGTAGAACTCCATTAAATTTCATAAAAAAATAATTAAATAATGTTATTATTAAATTCTGTAAGTATTCCATTATTGTAAGAGCTGTTTCGGCTTACAATGCCATTTTAAACTGTGGTTAGACCACATTGAGACGACTTATTTTACGATTCTGATTTTCAATTTTGAAGGTGCCTACATGGATTTATTAACGGTTAAACCGATTGACTAAGAAAATAAATTGTGAAAAATAGATTCTCTATTTTGAAACTTAACCTAACCTAACTTAACCTAACCTATCCATCCTAACCTAACCTAATCTAAAAAAGTCAATACATTAATCACATGAAGAGAACAACTGAAAACTCAGGGAAAGTTTATGGAAGATTAGTAGAGAAAGACACCGCAGCGTAGATACCTTAAAACTGCGAAAAGTTTGTGCAATTGTACGGAACTCCGTTGAGTTGTACCTGGCTGCAAATATTTTTTTTATGGAAGTCGTGCTCTAATAGGGAGTTAAAAGTAGAAGATTTAAAAGTACGTACAATTTTAGTGTATGTTTACCTAGTTTTGTTGAATGGCTCTCAATCATAGATTCCCTAAAACAACCGATGACAAAGACCCGCATTGAATACGAATCAGCTCAGGCGCGGTAATGGAATAAATAAATGAAAACTTGACTTTTTTCATTCCGTTTCCTTCTAGACAATAATTTACGTGTGTATGCTAGATTTCGTGAAGTTAGTATTACCCCGCCTCAAGAATTCGATATTCCACCAAATTCTTAGACTCCGATATATTTAACTTGTCTCACTCTTGACATTTATTCCTAGAATGACAAATTTAAATTATGACTTGAACATATTTCAGCATTTTCACAGGGCTGTACACCTGAGGAAAGCGAACTCGTTCATGTAAATGTCACATCCAATAAAGAAGACTTAAACTCTTCTTCAACGATACCCATCCAAAGAAACGTACGCACGAGATGATATTTATTGTACCAAATCTTTTAAACTTTTTTCACGTTAATAATTATTGAGCTTGTTATTAATGGGCTATCTTCTTCATTGTAAGCCGAATTTAAATGCTTAAGAAACCCATTTGAACATGTTTACACTCATATCCGATTGTGTATTAGCGTTTAATGTTAAATTTAATTTCGAATAACTTAATTCGCTGAATCCCATCAACAACGTGCGTTTGGGTAATGTAAAAAGGGTATTCTTGATTATGACTATTAAAGGAATAATAAAGCGAGCCGGAGCAAGTAAGAGCGATATGAAATACCATTTTGAAGTAAAGCGAGCTTATAAATAAAACAGGAGCCGTATTCTGGAGATTCATGCCGCGCTGATAGTGAAACATTTGCTTCTCCAAGACGCGAACCTTTTGTCCGCAGAGACATTTTTATGATCCATACTCGAAAGCAAAAATGAAAAGTTTTCGAGCGATTTATTCTATTACAAAGACTTGAACTAAGTGGTAATAAAATGAAAAATTCAAAGTCAAAAGAGCTTGTTTTCACAGTCGAAACTTAAACAGAGTGGTGGAAATGGAACCGCGACGGTGCGTAAAATAAACGTTCGTAAACAAACTAGTCATTGAAAGAAACTCTCCATGACGCCATCAGCGCGAATCGGGCAATCTCAAAGAATAATATGAACATCCAAAGAGGATTAAAAACAAAAAGAAAAATTCAATTTAACAAATAAATAAGTAAATAAAACAGGATTGTATGTTTTTAAAAGTTAAAATCAATTGCTTCGTGAACGGATGTTAAACAGAATAAAAGAAGATAAAAGTTTCTGGAGAAACCACAAAAAGCTTTTTACATGCAAATAATACGGTACAGTATAATCATTTTAAATAAATTCTTGCTTGATGTACTGTATCGTAGGGTTAAGGGAGAACTGCGGGCCGGTGTTTCTAATTATTTGTAGCCAATTTGATTTACTATCGGTGCATACAAATACATTCAAACGTGCTCTCTTTAAAATGGTTTACCTGTACTACGTTCGCGCGTTTCCAAAATATTTTTTTTTTCATTTTTTTCTGAAGAATAATACTGCGGTAAGTGATTGAAGACATTTTCGATTCCGTTTGTTGTCAAAATGCTCTCATTCGTCTGCGATCAAAAAGATTTTTTCTTTTGAAAAACATTAAAGAAACTCATTGCCTCATTTGATGATGTCACTACGTAGAAGATTGCTTTTGAGTAAAATTCCATGTAAAAACACTCAGATAAGCTTTTATGTCTCTGCATAAACGTACAATTTGAAAAATCTTAAATATTATAAGGTGATAACATCATACGTGAAACGTAAACACCACATGTAGATAATTATTTGGAAAGATATTCATGGCAAGGTTGTTGAGAATAACATAAATAAATAACTTTTGCGCGATTTTTTTTTTTTGGGCGATTTGTGTTGTTGATCGGAAAAATAATTTGTGACCTAAATTGTAATATAAATATTACAGAGAAGGTTGGTGAAAATATAAGGAGAGAACAGAAATGTAATAAGTAGCTTTTAATGAGGCTGAACAAGGGCTTAGTGCACTTCAAAATTGGCTTAAAATCAACTCGCTTACTCTTAATATAAGCAAAACTAAATACATAACATTTTCAATAGGCGCACGGAGCCAACCAATAAAATCACTAGAACTAAAACTACACGAATGCCATGGAAATAATATACAATGTAACTGCCCCGTCATCGAAAAAACGTAAAACATAAAATATCTCAGAGTAATAATGGACGAAAATCTTAGATGGGACCTACATATTAAAGGTATTACGGAAAAACTCACAAGCCTTATATATTTCTTTAAAAATTTAAGAAACGTGGTAAATAAAAAGGATATGAAAAAGGTCTACTACGAGTTACATCATTCTCGAATTGAATATGGAATCATAGGATGGGGATCTGCTACACATACGTACCTCCACAACCTGAATACGATTCAAAAAGGAATCATAAAGACCATATTGAAAGTACCAATTAGAACGCCTTCAATTGAAATTTTCAATAGCTTCGACGTACCAAATGTACAGCAAAAATATGCCAAAAATAATTAATCCTCTACTAGACCATGTATGCATAACACTAGATGGAATAAAAACGATATAAAAAATATTCTAAGTTATAAAACCACTTTCGGACAAAGAAACTATACATACTTTGCAACAAAACTCCATAACATCCTTCCCCAAGACATAAAACTAATAAAAAATCCTAATGAATACAAATCAAGAATAAAAATATGGCTAAAAGAGGTCAACGAAAAAACCCTAATGAAGACACTAAAAACGACATAGAAGACAAATAAACCACATTTAAATAACTTTGGTCCGCCTCGGCACAGGACCCCCTAGTGAGGAGGACTAGGAAATACAATAATTTATACTTAATTTCACCATTATATCTTGTATGTAACAATTATTTTATATAGTCGCTAAAATAAAAAAAAATACAAAATAAAAAAAATTTAAAAAAGCTTATCCAGCTAATAAGTCATAATTTTGTTGAACTACCATATGAATACTGTTAAATTGTCAGATGGAAGAATTTTCTCTGGCTTGGTATTAGAAAATACAAAAAATGAATGATGCATTTGATAGCTTTCCGATTCCATTACCTAATACTAGAAGTCGGGAAATAATAAAGTCATAATTTTTTTCAGTGCATAAATTTTGGGACTGCCGTTCGTTCCGGCAAGACGATAGATCCTGGGTTCGAGTCTCAGTTGCGACCGTTAGTTTTTTATTTCTCGTGTCTTGTTCTTTATTTTTCTTACGACTTTATGTCCGGGTTTAATCTTCCCCACAGAAAAAACTAAACACTTCCACACACTTTTCCACAAATGATCATCTAGTCAATCCACGCTATGAAAATGCACTATATAGGTTATAGGTATAATAAATACAAGCCAATACAAGAAAAATAAGTCAATCTACCAAAGACCAAATGGGAAAATAATTCACCGACTCCAGATATTTTCATATCAGAGGGTTCGCTCGGTAGAACTCCTAACTGGACCGATAAAACCTTTTGATCCCTCAATATAATTTTTTTTTAAATCTTTTGTAATCTTACATGTATTTAAAATGACTGATTTTTGCATTTTTATAAATAAATTCTTTGACAAATCTAATAAGCCTAAATTTTGAATGAGAGAGCTAGGTATAATGCCAGTAGCCGAAATAACAAATGGTAATATTTTTATATTCTGAGAATGTCAAATTCTTTTAATTTCATTTCTAAATCTGTATATTTTCTTATTTTTTCAGCAACAGTTTTTTTTAATATTACAGGAATTTGGAATCAATGATATAAGTTTTTTTTTTTAAATTTTGTCATGTAAAACTATATCGGGTCTATTATATTATGACTTATTGTTCTATCTGTTAGTAAAGTTTTATCATACTCATAATATAGTACTATATTACGGCAGTCAATCAAGTTATGTTTATTTACTAAACTTTGGTCAAATAATGTTTAAAATCTGATTGTGCCTAAATAAAAAGAGTTATTCTAATAACAAAATGAATACCTAATCTCTCAGGAAACTGAATAAAAATAATAACAATGACGTGATCTAAAACTTAAAATTATCGTTCCACAATAATACCATCTGATCTCCCTACCAAAGTTTATTCTGTTATAATATTTTCTATTCTTCAACTTATTTTATGAAAATCTGGGACTCGAATATCGACTAAACCTTCGTTTTTCCCTACTTAAAGATTCGCTTTATTATTGTGGCTTTGTATTGGCCATTGGGATGGAACGCCCGAGGGATGCTGTTGAAGAGCGGTTCCATGCGATAATGCAATCCTGTTATTGCTACTACCCTATATATTATACACTCTATACCCTTTACAGGGAAAACCGTTATTATAAAGTTGGGCTGAAGGATTGTGGGAATTTATGCTGTTATTCGCATTGGAGCTTGGTTGTAGCTTTGATTTGTATAAAATAAACGGTTGAAAACCTTTGCTGAAAAAAATATATTATATATTGCTGGGTATAAGTATACTTTTTTTATTTTATTTTTATTTTAAAATAATTGTGTATACAAAATATATATAATGGTGAAATTAGGTATAGATATTTTATTTTTTAGTCCTCCTCACTAAGGGGTCCTGTGCCGACGCAGACTAAAATATTTAATTATAGTTTTTTTTTGTCTTCTATGTAGTTTTTAGTGTCTTCATTAGGGTATTTTCAATGACTTTTTTCAGCCAAATTTTTACTCTTGATTAATTTTTCATTATTTTTATGTCCTGGGGAAAGCCTTTACGGGGTTTTGTTGCAAGTAAGTGTAATTTATTTTTCCGAATGTTGTTTAATAACTTGGAATATTTATGTCATTTTTATTCGATCATGTGTGATGGATACGTAGTAATTAATATACATATATATTAAGTATACATATTTAAATATGATGATGCACTGTAAAAACCAAGTTAAAAAATATATATCAAAATCAAATATGAATCCATTCCTCCCACGCGGCGCAAGGCTATTTTTCCAGAGAGTGCTGCTGGTCAAAATGTCTCTCCCGATTCGACCTGCCACGCAGTTGGTGGGTAGATGAATCCCGCGGACAAACCGCACCCCATGACGCCAGGAACCTTTGCTAAGTCACAAAACGTAGCGAACCAATTGATGACCTATGGCATTATTGCTTAACCAATAAATGGTTCCCGAAGAGACGGTACCCATACTCCCCGACAGTGCAGACATACGTTCACCGATTTTCTCACTTTCGATTGTTGACATTTAGTGTGTAAGAAAGAGGAGCAGCTGTGTATGTTTAAGAATAAAGGCAAAACAATCAGCCCATTGACATTTGACATTTTTTAATTTTTGGAATTCACTCACTATTGAATATTCTTATCAGTCTTATCACCATATTGCTGCGGCTCTTTCAAAATATGAAAATTCGTTCCATACATAAGGAAAAGAATTTTCTTGGTATCTTTTTTATTCGTGAACTAGCAGACCCGGCCACACGTTGCTGTGGCTAACGAAAAACAACGCCATTACCCAACCTTTATAAAATCCACACCACCCGCTTGCCAGCTGCCCGCTGCCCGCTGCCCGCTGCCTGAATTGAATATTTGAATTTCTCGGCTTTTCTCTAGTATAATAAGCATGTTTTATACATATAAACCTTCCTCTTGAATCACTATATCCATCGGTGAAAACCGCATGAAAATCCGTTGCGTAGTTTAAAAGATCAAAGCGTACAAACATTTTGAGCGACTTCATTTTATACTACACTAGCTGGGTTACCCGGCTTCGCTCAGGAAATCATTTGAGAGTGTTATGGAATGTTTCACAATGATGATCCCGATTCCCTATTCCCGAACATTCCACGACATACTCCGCCACCCCTTCCAGAACATTCTAGAGTTCTATAGAACCTTCTTGAACTTTCCGAAATTTCAAGAGGGCGAAACTTCCAGCCTTTATATCTTCAAAAGCACGCCCTTTAGGTAAAAACGGGTACCTTTTTTCCCGAGAGACAGAGATCGGGTACCTTTTTTCCCGAGGGACAGAGATCTATCACACCTTATAACTCCCTTGATCGTACCGGGATTCGTTTCTGAGTTTTTGCGGTTCGCACGTTTTTTTGTATTTTCTTTTATAATATATAGCTGTTTCCCGGCATGCGTTGTAATGCCATATTCAAATAAATAAAATGTTACTCCTTGCATGTCTTTTCCCGTGCGTTCCCCTCCAGCGTTTCACTTCCACCTTCCCCGCCACCGCTCTCCCGCTCCCCCGTCCCGCCAACCCCCCTGGCACTTCATTTCTTGACTCCTCTCCCGCCCGGCCCGTAGCCGAAACTTTTTTCTAATACTAACATTATTAAACTCGTGATATCTTTCTAATTAAATATCCGAATTGAAAAATTCAAAAAGTTAAATAAAGGTATTGAAGCTGTCTTGAATATGAAGTAATTTATTTTGATGAGGATTAACACCAAGATACAAATAAAGAGCCTTTTCAAGCGGCGACATATTAATTAAATTTTTAAAATAAAAGAATACTTATTGTGGCATAACCATAATAGTTAGACATATGCCGTCGCGACCTTTTTTGTAAATAATGATGTGTTCTACAAAGTCGTAGTACATTATTTTATTCTATCATCAATAGTTTTCGCAGCGCACGCGATGTACAGAATATTTTAGGTAATTTTTTTACACCTTGGTTTGCATTATTGGAGTTTTAGTAATGATCCCTAATTATTTTGAAAATATTATATAACCTATGTCACTCAGGGATAGTGTAGCTTCCCAACAGCGAAAGAATTTTTCAAATAGGTTCAGTAGTTTCAGAGCCTATTCGATGCAAACAAACAAACAAACAAACAAATCTTACCTCTTTATATAGTGTAGTAGATAGATAATTTCCGATTTTTTAATAGCTATTTTGCTATTCGGGGCGGAGACAAATCCAAAAAATCAAAGATCATAAAAATTGGTTCAGCTGTTCTTGAGTTATAAATGGTGTACCTAATCCGACTTTGTTTTATATATTAAGATATATTAAAAATACATATTTAAATATGATGATGCACTGTAAAAGCCAAGTTTTAATATCACATATGTCCCTAAAATCTGTAATCTGAAACTTTAGGCCTGAGTTAAAAATTAGGACGGTAAAACAGCCGGCGGCTTAAGTGGCGAATAGAGAACATTTTAAGGGCCGTATGCGAGGAGGCTCTGTCATAACAAATTTACCTACGTCTCGGCTAAGATATCAAATATTTTAGGTTAAGAAGCTTTTCTACATTCGTTGAATTTGAATGGAGCTTTTAGTGTGGAACGCGGAGTGCTATTTATAATATACCTGGAAACATTGAAATACCTACTCCGAATGCGAAAGCCAACTATGTAGCCATATTACGCCTTGCCTACATACAAGTGATACCAAAAGATATATACAGTACTATGATTAATTTTGAAATGATTTATTATTAAATTTGTATTGGAATAGCTTTCCTCTTTTGAAAGTACCACCCATCAATGTAATATATCATTAAAGAAGAAAATAACAATAATAAGTCTCAAATCGCAAATCAATAATTTAGAAATTTTAGAAATAAGAAAAAATGTAAATTCCAAAGCTGACATAATTAATAAGCAAAAAATTTTTGTTAACCCTGTTTTAAATATCTTCCCACTTAACCGGCCTTTTACTTCTAATAGCATGGTAATCCCCAATTCTTCGAAACTCCCACCATTGTCAACTCTTCCCCCTCCTTCAATTCCTTCTCTCCATATGTAATCTATAATTAATTTTTTAACTTTAGTATACTTTTATTCCTGAAGAAGTGAACATGGTTCACGAAACATGTTGATAGTGTACAAAAAAAAATTAAGTGATGTAAACTAAGTTATTTTCTTTTAATAAATAAATAATGACATCACAAAGTGACAACCTTTTAGAAGAAGTTTTCTTCGAAAAATTAATAAGTCTACACGATACATGTTTTTTTTATTAATTAATACAATTAATCATATAAAATAATATTTTATTTAACATATCGCGTAAGTAATTCAATTAAGTAATGCAAGCTCTATTAATGCTTATATAGTTTGTGTTCAATGAAGTACAAATTTACAAATGTATTTTAAAAACGCATTGAAATGTAAAATTTTGTAATGTTTTTGAAATAATAAAATTGAATTGAATTGAATTGAATTATTTGTATGAAAATTGAAATGATATTTCAAAATTTTAGAAATTCGTTGAATCGTGATACCTAGTAATAGCAGAAATGTTTCTTTCGTAGGAATTAGTTAGGACAGATGTTTTCACAGAATTTGAATAATTCATCAAATTTCTAAAGTAAAATTCAAGTTTCGTGAAAGTGCTATTCAAGTTCTGTTATTATTTCGTCATGGGCCGGTTATTATTATTAGATAGTAACAAAACGCGAGTGGGACTTTCACAGAATTTGAAAATTAATTTGAATGTTGGTGAATTGTTCAAATTCTGTGAAATAACTTACAGTTCGAAATACATTAAATTAAATTATTATCTCGTTGACATAAATTTCACTCTCAATATTTCACTTCTAGGGAAGTAATTATTTTTTTACCACTTTCGAAGAAGGTACCCATGCTCTAAAATTAACTATGGTTTTTGTAATGGGAAAAAATAAATAGTTTTCAATTCAAAACATAAAAAGATTAATTTTAAATGTTTTAATTACGAGTAGGAATGTACATAAATAAAAAAAAACTTTGACTTTTTTATATATATTTATTCGACATGAAATCTGAGTTTTTTTTCAGCAAAGTGGGTGGGGTTGATACTAATTGGGTAATTTTAGTTGAGAACCTGATTTTTTAAAAATGTTTTCATTTTCCCTATCACACGGGCTTATCTCGTGTAAACAACGTCATTGATGAAAAATTTATTGCGAGGAATAGATGGGCTGTTAAAATGGATGTGAAGAGTATTACTTCATTGCATGAAATTTGATGAGTCCTTAAACAAATACGTAGGTACTTAAACGCAAACCTCACATTTTATGTTTGTCAAAGTAACAAAGTTTTTTATGGTGTTAGAAAAATAATGCATTTCTTCGTTTTTCAAAAATAAACAGAAAATATGGGTGTTACCCAAGTTTCGTAGAAAATGTACAGTTTGGCAAGAAAGTATAGAAAATAAATGATGGCGCCACGATCGTTTTTTAGGTTTTAAATGGCAACACCAAGATGGCTCATAAGACAATGAATATAAGTTTTAAAAAATACTTCGTTCAAAATGCATATTTCATAATGTATTTGTATTCTCAAAAATTTTGCAAAATAACTATAATTTAATCGAAGTAAAATTACAATTTACTATAAATAAAATAACACAAAACAAATTATAAGTGGGCTTGTATTTCGTTTTAAGGTAATAATAACAATATTAATATAGGATGGGGCACTATAGGATGGGGCGGTATATATACAAATCAAAAACAAACAATTTTCATAGGTATCACAAAAATTAATTATAAAAACAACAACCTTACTCATATTCGTCAGAACTTTTATTAAAACAATTTAAGGTCAGAAAATTATGTGCATTATACTTTTATCATGCAACATTAAAAAATTTATAAAGAAAATATTCAAAATATAGTTGAACTCTTTAAAAATAACAGAAATCTTAGGCAAACATCAATACTTCCTACTCCGAAATGTAAAAAAAACAAAAGGACAGTTAAATCATAAATATCTCAGAGTTAATTTTTTTAATTCACTACCTGAAAAAATCCGAAACAGGAACAGTAATTTAAAAAGATTTAAAACTCAGCTTAAAAATTACAACGAAAATGTAAACTGAACAAAAAAAATTAAACCAATATAATAACCCCCTCCCCCCCCCATATACACGAGTCCTACTTATTTATGGGGGTAAATCATCCGTCCGTGCCATTCGACAAAAAAATCATTTTTTACATAGTACGTAAAGAAGTCCCAACTTTAAGAACTTTACTAACCGTACTCAAAGAAGAAATTGGATTTGATGGTAGCCGGGAAAATTTACGAAAAATTTTGCATTCCATTGGCTTTGTTTATAAAAAAGTGCAAAACAAACAGAACTGCACTTATTGAAAAAAACAAAGATAGCGGCTAAAAGAGAGCATTACTTAAAAATTAACATGGATATCCGAAATTTACCAGAAGAACTGCAAAAAATATAATTAACTTAAATGAAAGTTATATCCATTCATCCTACAAGCTAAAGATATGCTGGCAATCTATATATGTGACTGGAGTTCAGCACGATATTTCAAAAGGTAAGCGCTGGATCATGGTTCACGCTGAAAGCCAAATGGGTTTTGTCCCTCATGCTTTTTTCCTTGACGATTCATCTTACCGTTGATTCAGATTTACCTGTGTGTGGAAAATATCATTAAAATTATTATTCTATAGAAGGGAGTTTAAAAAAACACACTAGATAATATTCATTTAGAAAGAAAGACTGAGAAAACTAAGAAGAAAGTAACTTTTCTATGAGTTTAAAGAAGTTGCATATTATTATTATTTTTTTGAATTGAGTTATTGCCTTTTTCTTGTGGCCTAATATTAACTGTCAAATGTAAATGTCAAATTCGGATTTTTAAACGTAACCTCAAATCAGATTGTAATGGTTATAATCGCTCGAAAATTGGCATAAATCTTGTAATACTAATGAAATTCATTAAAAAACGATACTACGTACCAGTCATTTCTGTAGTTCGTTTGTAAAGATCTTACGAATTAGGCATAGGAGCTTCTTCGCGCGATAATCGCCTAGGCAGCGTTGAAAACCGAGTATATAACTTCTCTTGCACCACTACGTATTGGTTTGTTCATTTTTATTCAATTCAAACAATGCACAGGCAAACAATCAAAAAACAAACATTAAACGAGTGATTTTCAGCGTTTTCTACACTTTTTAAGTCAGTAAAGCCAAGAGCCATACGAAATGTCATTGAAAAAACGAGTATTTCGGTGTTACCATAGTAATGAAAAAATTTAATTCCAAAATAATAAATTTCTAGACTTAATTGCCAAACAATATTTAACAAGGTTATCTCATCGAGGGGGTAGGGCGGTGATTGGCTAGAAAATTGTGACGTATCTTGAAGTCCATTCTCCACCGGGAGATTTGAATTTACTGCAATACAAGCAAATGGCGTCTCGCAACTAATTGCATTTATAAATTACTAGCGAGTTCCAGGCATGCTTCGCAATACTACTTAATAAATAAATTATGTCTCCCTGCGTGTCCTTTCCCCTTCGTCCCGTTCCCCTTCCGCCTCCCTTTCCCGTCCCGCGTCCCTTGTCTGCCTTCTCGGCCTTCCCTCTCCACTCTCCCACAAACTAGCCTGCCGCGATCCCCTCCCCCTCCCGCATTCCATACATTCAGTCCCGGTACATTCAGTTTTCAAACAGCTCGCGTACCACATACTGCAATTTTTTATACAAATTTCGTAATGCCAGAGCTCACCATTATATATAGAAACCTTCGCGGGCGTGCTCACAACAACTTACCAAACTTTCATCGCAATCGGATGAACGGTTTAGCAACGCATAATTTCATGACAACAGCGCTCACTATTATATGTTGAAACCATCGCGGGCATGCGCACATCAAATCCCAAAAGTTTCAGGCAATCGGATGAATGAATTAGCAACGCACAGACATCTCATACACCCAAGCAAGCATATTTTGATTAATATGTATACATAGATTTATTTATAATAGGTTGTTAATTACACTAATTATTAATTAAAATTAGTATTCAGATTAAAAGGAACATAATCCCTGTATTTTTTTCCCGTGTTATTTCCACAATGATGTTGAAGATTAAAAGGGTAACAATTATTATAAGCAATAATTATTAACCTGAAACACTCATCTACACTGAAAAAAATCTTCCGAGAAAAGATACATGCCGCTGACGGGACGCGAACCCGCGTCCTTTTGATATCCGGTCAAATGCTCTACCATCGAGCTACGTCGCGCGTCGGCTTATCTCCAAATAATTCAAAATATACTGGTGTTTCATTCGACAATTACTACCTATTACATTTTCCCACCTGCAAACCACCAACTTTATTTATATGAGAAAGGTATTGCAAGTGCAAAATCTTTCACCAGGTGACGTCGAGACAAATTAAGTCTACATTTTTTTGGTGAAATACTTAAACTCGTCAAATATTAATTATTATTTTTAATTGATAAACTAATGTTTAAGACAAGATTTTTATGCATAGCACACAAAGGGTAACAATTATTATAAGCAATAATTATTAGCCTGAAACACTCATCTACATTGAAAAAAATCTCCAGAGAAAAGATACATGCCGCCGACGGGACTTATGTAGATTTAAGGCTATTAGCGTTTTATGCAATGACGAATTTCAGGATACTTGTTATCTGATAAATAATGTCAATTTTCCAAATTGAAAGTCTCACTTACCAAACTATTGTAACCAGAATTAAACTGGGGAAGTGTTGAGAATAATCGAATAATAATTAACGGCACATTCAGGAAGGCAATAATCAAAAACGACCAGAATATTATCAGGCGAGAAACTCAATTATAGGCAATTGCCAACTGTCATATTGCCTTTTGTTTCGGGAAGAGATGATCGATATTCCTTTCCGGGTTACATGTATATAGAGTGCCCAATTTTGGTGGTGGGATCATAAAAACAGTTACCTACCTATATTGAAAATGAAAAGAATTACCACGAGATAAATTATCTAGATATGTTTCTACTTGGAAAGAAAACGCAAAAGGGTATTATACCTTTGAAGGCGGAACAGTTTGAAAGGATTTTAGTCAACAAAGAATTTATTTCACTGATACCGGAACGTTCAGCTTTCTTCCCCTAGCAAATAAATTTGAAACTTTTCGAAGCTTTGAACGGAACGCAGGTGCAGAGCCTTTCATCAAAGTTTACGAAACTTCAATCTTGGCGAAGTAAAATAGCATCAAGGTGGGGCCATTTCGCTGAGGCGGAATAATAATAAATTACTGCAGTTCAGGTAAAAGCGAAAAAAAGCTTAAAATTATTTTTTTTAAATTCAACAAAATTGCAGTTTTCTTGCATTAAATTAAATATTTTCCTAATGTAAACTGCTAACGGAATTTGAAGTCCATTGTGGTAGACAAAAAAAAATCTGTAACAAATAAAATATTATGAAATAAAAAAAATTAACCTATGATACGCATTAATTTTGTTGTTTTATAGTGTACGATTGTTGAGAGATTTTTTTTACAATAGCTCCACATAGCAGACAACGAGAAAAACATTTTCCCTGGGGGCCTACGTCATTTATGGGGATGATGTGTGAAGTTTTTTTCTTTTTTAGACGAATACCGCACAAGAGTTCCAACAGCTCCCGTCTGGAGCCAGTGGGACTATGGCATCCCCAATTGGGGTATGTTGTGAGACTGAAGGTAGTGGGTAGGGGAAGGAGATAGGGAAGAGGAAGCTGGGGAAGTACCTAGCTATTCAAATCTGGTCACCAAATACGGATAAAGCCATTTAAAGCAACGTTTCAATTCTGAATGGTGGTCTTACACCACGGCGATACTAAGAGTATCTTCCACTCTGGAATGCGACGCAAAAATACTATATATTATTTTAAATGAATAAATTGTGAAATAACACAAATTAATCAAATAAAATTTCTTTGCCACGCCGGGATTCGATCCTGTGACCTTCAGAGTGCGAGTCATGAGCCTTACCGCTGGACTTCACCGGCCGCTTGGGTAGATTTCGGGAAAATGTATGAGGGGTGGGTAGGAATCTGGGGGTCAATGTGTCTAGGAGTGACGGACGTATGGATCCTTTCCTCCCGCTGCGGTGCAAGGCGATGGGTCAAGATAGTCCGGCTGAGAAATCAAAAGGTCTCCCTCAACCAGTCTCATCCGATCCGGCCCGCAACGCAGTAGGTGGGCAAACGAATCCCAAGCCAAAACCTAGAAAAAACCCACTCGATGAACCCGGGCACCCCTGCTACTGTCACCAAACACAGCGAACCACTTGATCACCATATTGAACTCATTCACTTTGCAATTTTTGGGTTAGAGCTTGATATGAGGGCTCCACATCATAATCTAGCTCCGCCAGAAAAAATAACTAATTAGAGAAAAGCTCTATGTGATTGGTCAAGACAGTATTGTACTGACTGGTTGGAAGAGGTAGATTATGATTTGGAGTCGTCATTTCAGAAACTGTTAATTCACCATGGTTTAAGACGATCCAGTTATGTTCATACTATCAAGTTGTAAAACACATCAAAATTTTGAATCATAAGTTTTCGTTATACACAGTGAGATGTTAAATTCCAAAGTCCATTTTCCCAGTCTGACGCATATTAAGGTTTATGGCAGTTTAATTGAAGGAAAGGAATATAAAGATTGTCGTGAAAAGTGACTTTCTTTCAGAAATTTTCATTTGCGCACACGTAAACGAAAAATATGTTCATTTTCACAATAAATAGTTATTGCTACAAAACAATAGTGACATAATGTAGGGCGTAAGCACAAGAAGCGCATTACAGACAGCTATGAAGGAACCCTCTAAGATCAATGCTTATAATGGAGGAGTTATGTAAACCCAGTTCTAATAATGTACAGTCTATTTTGGTCTAATAATTCCCTTTTCTGGATGTAAGTTACCCACCTGCCTGATACCTACACATAGTTATTGTAACCCATTACACAACATTATTTTCAACAAACCATGTATTAAAAAAATGTTAAAATAAATCGAGTGCAGTTCACACGTGGTAGAAGTGAAACCCTCAGAAAATTAAAGTAGACAAGAGTGGGGAGGCTACGAAGCACCGCACAAAGGGGAGGCCGATTATACTATCTCATTCTCTCGCAGGTTAATTCCTATAGATTTATATGTTTGTCTCTTTTTAGTGTCACTCTTTTCCGTTTTATCGAGTTTCAAATCACAACAGTGCTAAAGGAATGTTCACTTCAAAAACATAAAAAAATTAGTGTCTACTCATTTTTTTTAACAACACTAAAACTTTGGGTATAAAAAAGTGGGGGATTAAACAATGTAGGAAATGAACTGACATGAGGAGACTAATAATACCCGACAGACTGAATATTAATGCACTGCCTGCTGAAAAACATATGGGAACGTTCCGGCTCGGTAATCGGATGAAGTCTGCAAAATGTTTCCGGGGTAAAAAAAGTGAAAAAGTAAATTCTATTAAAGCGGGAATTCAATTTGCATAGAAAAATACCTGACTCCATTTAAGTGAAAATGAATGGCAATTTGCTGTATTTATTAAAGAAGCCCCTGGAAAGTAATTTTTCCTAATGCGTAAATGTAAGTTGAACCCACTTAATGTGGGAGAAAAATGCAATATTTTATATAAATAATATGCAGAAACTGTGGAAAATAAAACAGAAAATGCTTTTCAATTAAAATGGTTCAATTATTTTTGAAGCATGGTTGGTTGGAAATGGCTTTATGTAAACTTTTTTTTGTATAAGAACTTAGCGAATGTGGTTCCAAAGCTAACTTAAGGCGTTCTATACGGACATAATATATTTATCTATATATAAAAATCAAAATATGCTTGCTTGTGAGATATATGAGATGCCTATGCGTTGCTAAACCATTCATCCGACTGCGATGAAACTTTGGGGATTTGATGTGCGCATACCCGCGATGGTTTCTATATACAATAGTGAGCTCTGGTGTTATGAAAATATGCGTCGCTAACGTTGGTGTCCAGGTTCATGGGGTGAGGTTTGTCCAGGTCTTAGCGAATAAAGCGACTGCCTGCCTGCTGCATGGTGTGCAGGATACAGAGACTGGTTAAAGGAGGTATTTTATCCTCTCCAACCGGAATATCTCGACCCATCGCCTTGCACTGTGGTTGGAGGGATGGATTCATATGTCGGTTACTCCTGAATACACTGACCCCCAGATTCCTACCCAGTCCTCTTATCTATTTCCTTCCCAGAACTTTCACTCCTTCCTTTCCTTAAAAACCCTCCACACAGCATCCCCTAAGATGAAATAGGCCCTGAGGGTAATTATTTTCCTCAGGGCTTCCTGTGTGGAGCTAATGTAAAAAAAACACTTATTATTATCTTATATACTTGATGCGAGAAAATAATCCTTATCCGATTAGGTTCTGTATACATAAAAAAGGTACCACTACCTACCTAATCGCATTAGGTTATTGATTGATTAAAAACTTGGGTAGTAATGATTGTACATAATAAATACCTTGTTACCAAATTATTTACTGTCAAGAATACCCGAGAAACAACATTTTAGCTTCGAAAAATAACTGACCTAAAATGTAGATATTTAATGTATTTCACAAAATTTTGGAAATAAGTTTCAAACTTTGGCAATAAATAATGAACAATTTTATACCAAATACTTTCACATTTATTAAACCAAAACACGGGGAGGCGTATTCTAATAGAATGGCGGGATGTTGCGCTAAAATTAATTAATCAATTCTAGGCGAAATTAAATCACGTGAAATATGGTAAGAAAATTAATTAGCAAACATAAACGCAATATTTTTAATTGTAAACGTGATATTTTAATTTACGAGGAATCCAGGTGAACAATTTCTGAAATTATGAATATATTTTATACAGTTTGTATACGAAGGATACATTATTAATAAAAATGAAAATTTGAATAGGTATTACAATTTTACAAACTATAATTAGCTATCTCGTAAGTAAAAAAAATAAAGGTTTTCGAATAAGTTAAAATATTCGAATTAACAGAAAGGTACTTATTTAAACTTCAAATAAAAAAAAATACCAAACACTGCAATAAATTTAAAGTGAACTATTTATTGTGTCTGTAAAAATAGTTAGTGGCAAGCTTCACGGAAATTTTTCAAAATGCCAATCATAAAATGCATACATGGACGATTTAAAAAAAAAAAAAACACCATTATGTACATACTTGTATTATATATATATATGGAAGAAGAAAACTGTTAAGACTGAAAAAAATAGTTCCACTTGAAATTAAATTTATGACATTATGTCACAACTGACTAATAAAAGACTTTTTCTGATGTACCTCAATGGATAATTTTTATTTAAATAATGGTTTCCAAAAACGAAAAGGTTGGTTCGAAAATTACAGGGACACTTTTTTGATACCTACCGTTTAAAACGAGAAATATTTATTTTTTAAATACTATTTATTTTATAAACCGTCCGTAGGGCTTTTGCAGAAATAATATATGTCGAACATTTACAATCGATATACATAAAAACATTTCAGTACATACAGAAAAAACATATCAGTACATAAATACATAATATAATACATATCAGTACTATAAAAAACGTATCATTAAACACAACAAATCAATTAAACATAGTACAACAGTTATAATCTATAATTGTCTCTCAATACAGAGAAAACTTATTTTATTCCATTCTCTTTGAAAGAAAAAAATGTCGAGAACAATATAACTATTAAAATCCATTCTGCACAATGTGAAAATAAAAAGGAATGCAATGATGGCAATTGCTTACCAATAACACGCAAAAATGGTATAAAGTATATGTGTGTCATTGTAGACAGACACTTAAAATGGAACGAACAAGTCGAAAATACGGTAACCAGAGTAAGAAAACTTATTTACATATTCATTAGATTGAGAAACATCCTATCATCTAGTATGATTAAAACTATTTATTTCTCTCTTGCTCAATCTATTCTGCAATATGGTATAATCGGGTAAGGGGGAACTTTCAAAACTAACCTTCAACCTGTAGAAAGGGTACAGAGGTTGATTCTAAAAGTCATTATACGAAAACCATCTATATTTCCAACAATACAGCTGTTTGACTCTTTTAAGGTTCTTAGTCTGAACAAAATTTTCAAAAAGAACTAACTCACTGTTACAAATCCACAAAGATCATTTCAATACTACAACAACAATCACAAAAATAAGTAACCGATCAAGATCACGTGGCAACCTAGGTATCCCTAAAATTAAAACTAGTGCTTTTCAACACCACTATACTTATCAAGGTATAAAATTTTTTAATGCCCTCCCATATAAAATCAAATCTGAAGAAAATTATAAAGCCTTTAAATCACAAATAAAACAACTACTAGATCAACCCAACACAAATTATAAATTTTGATTTCACAGAACGAATTTCTCCGTATATATTTTTTAATTACATTGTACCGATTAGTAGTAATTGATCAAGTCTTAATTATAATATTAGGTACTTTAGTTAAAAATTAATCATTTAATTCCTTCATTAATTAACAAAAAAAAAAAAAAAATTTAATGTATCTTTCTCGTTTTCACATATCCTCTTAAAATATTTCATCAGCATTTGAACTGAAATGAAGAGATTATTGTTGTAACTTAACATTATGTACCTTCTCCTGCACTATTATCAGCTAATCCAATTGTTAGAATCAACTATATGTACTTAAAATCTAACAATTACCTATTATGAGAAATGTAATAATATTATTTTTACTTCACCTATATTTTACTTGTTATTATCTATTCTACATGTACCATGTATATCTAATTTAGTAACTGCTATGTTAGTAAATTTCTTAATCAATATTTGTTATCATTCATAAGTTTATTTTCTTAATTTAAAAAAAGAGATTATATATGTATATTATTTTTTCTTTATCTTTTTCTATAATAGCACAACTCCCCAATTCAAACACAATAAAATGTTTTTTTTTCTCTTTGAAATTGGGTAGATTCATTAACAAGAAATAACTTTATCTGTAATTAGTTTTTAAGAACCAAATATTTTCTTTCTGTAAATCTGTTATATATATGTATATTTCAAATAAATAAAAAAATAAAATAAAATCACCACCAATTATTTTTGCTTTGCTGCAAGACGGAGAGGTTTTGAAAATATCGAAAAAATCTGTATATGTTTCGGCAGTTCGGTGAAATCGCACTAGTGGTAAATGATATGTAGGTATATGTAAATAGTTTTAGTTCCATGGATGTCGCAGTGGAAAGATGTTTAACAGGGACACGGATACTTATAACTTATAACACTTAATACTTGAGGGCAATCTACTAATTAATTTACAGATTTCAAACAGAATTCAACGTGAGTTTTGCAAAGACCACCCTGCGTATATTCATGTATACACACAACACCTCAAATAGATATATACCTGCTCTAAACATTCCATTGCCCGCATAATATTTTTAACGCGGTTTCATACATTTATTTTTGGCATTGGGTGCTATAACAGTTGTGTTTAATGTGCAATTAATTCCTAAAATTATGTTAAAATAATTTTGGGTCCTATCCAACGCGCCTGGGCGGTGGCGATGGAAACGGTCTTTTAGCATTGCGGTTTTAGGCATACCGCCGAAAGCTCCGTTGTGACCTCTCTCTCTCTATCTCATTAAACGGGAGTGTAACAGAAAGAGAGGTTATAAAGCAGATAGCTGCGACAGAGCCATAAACGCAACACGCAAACTGTGGTAGGTCGTCAAATTATGCGTGTGCTAACTACGTCGTGTCCCTAAATAATTTCTGTTATGTATCTACACTATATTGCAGGGCCCCACAACTACGAGCCGCTGCACAGTTAGTAATTTGAGGTATCTAGCTCGACTTTATTATTTTAGTATGTTTTTGGGACAATATAAATTATCATTATTGAAAAAATTGTTAAAAAACATATATTGCTCGATTCAACTTTAAACAGTCGTTTTTATACTTACAGCAATCTATATTTATAAAAATTTAGGTTTCGTATGTTTGCGTTCGCAAATCCCGGAAAGTAATCGATAGTTTGACTCATAATTTTTACAGAACATTTATTTTAGCAGAAGAGTGTTTCGATATATAATGGTAAGCGCTGGCTTTATGAAATTTGTAAATATCGATCGGTATATCAAAAATCGCTTTAGTCGTTAAAGTAAACCCTGAATATATCACAAACCTAAAGTTAATTTAATACATTAATGTCGATTAAATACAAAAAAAACGTAAAATTTTGCCGGATACATTCGGATACATTTTTAAAAGGCTCGTTGAATTCTAAACTTAAAGAAAAAATACGATTTTAAAAATGGTTACTTCAATATTTTTTATCACACTAAAACACAAGTTTAATAATTATAATAATCCCCAGATTTCCTAGGTTCCATAAATATTCAGAAAAACACAAAAGTTATTGTTGAATTATCACGATGACGTGCACACGTCATAAAATTCGTGGACTGACATAAAATTACTCACCCGCGTTTCGAGGTAGTTAGTTCTTGCGGTGTTGTCGTGACGTTGCAAGCAGCTAAAATATTTTTTTTTCAATTTCTAAAAATATTAGACATTGAGGTACCCAATTGAATTAAAATTAAATCCAGAAAGAAACTTAGAGTTTTATAATAAAGTCGAGCTAGATACCTCAAATTACTAACTGAGCGCTGTGCCGTATGGCGCGGACTGACGCTAGGTGTGCCGCCGCAGTGAATTTTTTTTTTAAATTTTCTATCAACTATCACGAATGATTGTATTAGGAAGACGAAAAAAAATAAATTTTCAGAGTAGTTGGCGACGCAACCGCAATCAACCTCCTGAACGAAATCGATATTTTTATGATCTGACATATCGCAATATACTCGTAAACTTAACAGGTGGTGAGCCCCTACCATGGCAACCTATCAACAATGGAACTGAAATGCGACTGCTAACTGAACAGCACTGCTGGTCGCCACGACAGTCGCGTTTCCGTTGTATTTTTGATAGGTTGCCGTGGTAGTGGCTCACGATCTGTTTAGTTTTGTCATGTTTTCACATGTCGGATCAGAAAAATATCGATTTTGTTTAGGAGGTTGCGTCGCCGACTGTTTTTTTTTCCAGTTTTTCATGCATGCTTATCGAAATACCTTTGTATATAGAAATATTAGCAAAAAGAATATGAGAATAATTGCTTCCGCTATGATTATGAACGAGACTTAGCAAATACGATTTTTGAAGTGATTTGAAACTCGATGAAACGGAAACGACACTAAAAAGAGACAAACACATACATCCACAAGATTAGCCTGCGAGAGAATGAGATAGAATGAAACCTTACCGCATAGGCCACTTTGATTATGAGCTCACCTTTCAAGGCTCTTATTGGTTGAGATTGTGCGGTTGAAGGTTTCACTTCTACCGCGTGTGTACTGCACTCGATTTTTTTAAAACATAAATACCTGCCCTCAGAGCACGAGAATATATCTGTCTGATGTAAATTCAAAAGCTTTTTTTTTCTGGTAAATCTTGAAAACAAATAGGTACTTAAATGGTTTTTGCTCCGCCTGTCTATTTCAGAAATTGTCCATATTAGGGAGAGAAAAAAACAGAGTGTCCAATTCACAAGCGGTAGAGTTGAAACTTTCAGAAAACTTAAGTAGACAAGAGTGGGGAGCTACGAAGCACCGCACAAAGAGGTATTATAATAATAATACTATCAGGCTAAATTCCAGATGTAAGTGTTTGCCTCATTTTAGTGTCGCTATTTTTTCGTTTCATCGAGTTTCAAATCACAACGGTCCGAAAGAAGTTTTCACTTTAAAAAAACGTTGCCAAGCCTAGATAAAGTTCTTGTTATGTGCGAACACATTTATCAAATAAAAAATATAAAAATTTGTTTATACAAATTTTGAAAAAAAAAATATTATTAGTTTTGGCGTGCGGCGTTGTTGTAGGGATAACTTTAGTGTGGGTCAGAAATAGTTGGGTGGCACTGCTTTATTCAACGGTTCACTTTATTCAATGGTTTTGTGCACAACCCCGATGTGCGGTGGCAAATAATGCGCTCGTAAAGCGGAGCATTTAATATTAACGTTGGCCATTGGTTTTGCGAAAACAGGAAAACTGCCGAACGCCCAAGTGTTGTGATGAAATATTCAATGACGAGCGCGGAAACGCCAACTACAAACTGTAAGCGATTCCAATTTGGGATTTGCCGCAAATTTTCGATCGAAATTTTGCAGTTTTCAGTTTTTCAGATTGGATTTAAAAAATATATGAATGCTCTCAATTTTCGGGCACTGTGGAATAAAATATTTAAAAAAACTACGGGTAAAGTAGAAAGTTTGAGTCGACTTTGTACTGCAAGTTTAAAGAGTCGATTTTATTTAATTTAGCGTCGAAAGTTGTGATTTTTTTAAATACCGTAATGGCGATTACCATGATTGTAAAGAAATTAAAACCTCATTCAACACAAATATGTCACTTTCACCCAATAAGCAATGTTATAAACTACAACTTACTCCTTGGATTACGACATTGTTAAATCTGTAAATTAAAGGAACCATCTTCATACAATAGCGAATTGTGACACATTTAACTATACTAAGCAGCAAAATTATTGTCAATGTCAAAATATATTAAAAAAACCTTTTTTTAAATAAAGACAAACATTACCGGGGTACGAATAACCCTAAAATATTTGAAAATCTCCTACCAACACGACAGTAAGCAAAAAATGTTGCTTGAGTCGTGATTGAGGATACTTACTTGAAGAAAAAATCTTCTAAAGGATCAGGCCGGATGAATTGTCGCCGGATGAATTGTCGGCCGGATGAACTGTCGGCAGGGTGAACTGTCAGCAGGATGAACTGTCGGCAGGATGAACTGTCGCCGGATGAACTGTCGCCGGATGAATTGTCGCCGGACGAATTGTCGGGTCACCATTAGAGACACAACAAAATTAAACGAAATACTGGTCTATAAATGAATTAAATATTCGAAATTTGACTATAACTGCCCCCCAAACCAATATTTTACATCTGTTGGTTCTAAACTAGCAAAACATATTTTAAAAGAGTCTCAGAAAACTTCGGCAATTAAAATAAAAGGACCAAGTTTTTTCATTTGAGATTAAACCGAATAGGTACAGCAGAAGAGATCATAAAAATAATCAACAGTATTATTGTAGAAAGCAATCACTTTGTGGTTTGACATATTTAATAAAATAAAATACTGTTTTGTTTAAAACCACGAGTTTTATTAATTTTTTGAACCGACCGGTTTCGCTTTACTCAAGCATCATCAGGGTACAAATTAATACTCACAGTACAAATTAATACAGTATTAATTTGTACCCTGATGATGCTTGAGTAAAGCGAAACCGGTCGGTTCAAAAAATTAATAAAACTCGTGGTTTTAAACAAAACAGTATTTTATTTTATAATCAACAGTCTTAAACCTCACACATGCAAAGGATCCAGATAGTCTAAACACACAAATAATAAAATAAAAATATTATTTCGGTTTTCTACTCCGCTGTCATATATTTGTAATTTAAGCTTTGCTTCGAAAATATTTCCCGATTATTTAAAAAAATCAATAATTGTCCCAATTCACAAAAGTGGACCAACATGCTTTGAAGAAAATCATAAGTCATTATTACTGCTAAGCACGACATCTAAAGTTATCGAAAAGATTTTCAAAACAAGGTTGAGCGAATGTATGAGGAATCTTAAAATTCAAGCTCAAACCAGTACGGCTTTTGGTCGGATAAAGGAATGGATGACGACATCCCATGTCTCACGGAAATTATTGCAGGAAATATGGACCGTGGCAAGAAAACCATTGCCCCGTTCCTGGACCTGCCCAAGGCTTTCGACACAATAGCACATAAAATACTTAAACAGAGACTGCAAAATATAGGAATAATGGGAAAAGCTTTCAACATATACAAGATTATATCTAATAGATTCCAACAACCGAGAATTAAAGAGGGTATTAGCACTTCACTAGAAAATCATTTTGGAGTGCCAGAAAGATATTTAAGCGACGCTCTCTTCAAGGAATACGTACTTGATGTTCGGGAGTGTTACATAAAAAATATAATAATCTATGTTCATTGAAAAATATATAAAAATTAAGACAGTCGAACACAAACATCAAACCAAAGGTAAGGGCAGATATTATGACCTTTCTGTTCCAATGGCCGGCGTGACGTGGCGCGGTCTAGGGGTAAGGCTCTTGGTCGCGGGACCGAATCACGGCGTAGGCAAATAAATTTGATTTGTTTAATTTGAATTATTTTACTATCAAATCATTATCATTATTAGCGGCACGTTCCAGAAGGGAAGATAATCTCAATATCGCCCTGGTGTAAGACCACCATTGAGAAATGAAACGTTGCTTGAATAGGCTTTAGCTGTGTTTGGTGACCAGATCTGAATAGCCAGGCACTTACCCAACTCCCTCTTCCCCATCTCCTTCCCCTCCTCACTACCTTCTGCCTCACAAAATCCCCAATTGGGGATGCCATAGTCTCACTGGCTCCAGATGGGAGCAGCTGAGACTATTGTGAGGTACTCACATAAAAAAAGAGCAACAAAGCGACAAATCAGAAAGTATTTATTTACCTCGGAACAAAAAATATATAACAAAATCCCTTCACAAGCGAAACTGTGTGAACTGTCATTCTTCGGTCCAAAAATAACAAAATGGTTATTACATTTAGGCAGGACGGATTTCAAAATATAATAAAAACGAAATCAGATAATTATTTATTAAGAGCGCCGATATCTTCGTTTTTATTTCTTTTCTCAATTATTTTTCTTCTATTCGCGATTTGTGTATTACTTATTCAAACAAATTAATATAATATAATGTAAAAAATATTTACAATTTGATATTACGTACCAAACAAAAAAATATATTTCACGATTTATTTCTTGGTAGAGGCGCTGCCTAGTTAGAAACTAATGTTGACTGGGCCATAATCTATTCACGCCTGTATTGCAACTTATCCTGTACTTTTTGCTTATCACATTATTATGTGCATATATCCAATATTCATGTACACATTATTTAACCTAATTCAGTAACCTATAAATTTATTTATGAAATGTACAATAAATAAGAAAAGTAGCAAAATTTAACAATTCCCATCTTTAAATTTTGCAAGAGAACTGTAAAAAAACACTTATGAAAACTGCTTGTAAACCACGGGGCAGGAATGGCTCAAGGTTGACTTAAACCAGTCCAAAAAATACTTATTACTATTAATTCTTATCGATCGATGTTTGCATTAGTAGTGTGCAATTCACACGCGGTAGAATTGGAACCTTCAGAAAACTAAAGTAGATAAGAGTGGGAAGGCTACGAAGCACCGCAGAAAGAGGATACCGATTATACTATCTCATTCTCCCGCAAGCTAAATCCTACAGATCTATGCGTTTGTCTCTTTTTAGTGTTGCTTGCTTCCGTTTCATCTAGTTTCAAATCACAACGGTGCTAAAGAAGATTTCACTTCAAAAATCAAATTATCTGTTATGTTTTATCACAGTATCAAGGCAATGTACCTTTTCAAAAAATTCGTCGTAATGTGTGGCAAATTAACTCGATATCTTGTTTTCACAGTAGATACCGATAGTTTCCAAGAATTCAAAAAGTTTTCAAGCACCGAATCAAAAGTTCATACCCGCTTACGGAGACAGATTATGTCAAAAAAGTTCTTGCAACCAAAAATGTAGGTAATTAGATATTAAACAATTTATTATAAGTTTGTAAGTCGGAAAATGTTGAATGGTTTCATATTATTTTTTGAGTTATTGCTTTTTCATATATAGAAATATTTTTCAGCAGATTAATCAAACTTATTTAACATTTTTTAAAGCAGTTAACGGAATGTTTTTCTTTGAATATATGAAAAATAAAAAAAGTTTTACAAGAGTTATCTTTTGGCTTTGTAAAACTTGGGATTAGATAATTGGAAAAACGTAAACCTCTTCTGAAAATATATCTAGTTTCCGGAGTTCAACTAAAAAAATGTGTCATCTGAATATCATCATAAAATATACACTTGAACCGTCGACCCGTCGCGTGGGTCTTTAAAAGCCCAGGTTTTACAGAAATGCTAATTATGTACATTTTAAATGTTCCCACTGATTCCTTACTTTAGGTAGTTTCCTAAAAGGGAGTATACTTCTTGATGCTAGCGCCGCCAGCATTCAGTCTGTGCATGCGCGATGCGACTTGTGTTTCGGCGTGAGGCTAAAAAAACAACAAAATACCATGAAAATTCAAATTTATATGTTTTTTTATGGTATTTCGTTGATTTTTTTGTTGTAATAATAATAAGTCTGTACAAATCTCAAATAGTAATGTGATATAAATTGTTTAGATTTTTATTTAAAGTTTACTATTAAAAGATGATTCAAAATTATAAAAAAATGTTCCTTGTTGATTTTTAAGCTATTGCATTGAAAATAAACGTATATATTTAAACTTTCTTTTTATTCCAATGCAGTCATTATCACCTGTCTAAAATCAGTTAAAACAACACATAAAATGTATGCTATAACAACAATTAAATCATATTTATTTTTGGGGTCCTAAGCGACCCCGCGCGACACCTAGCGTTAAAAAAGGCGCGACGGGCGGAGGGTTAACTTCACGCAGGTTTTCAATACAAACTCTCCAAGATAAAGCGCACTTGGAGAGAAATGTCACATAATTGGGCTAAATAATTTTATTTCACATTTGGAGAAGAAAGCGAGTTGTATTTATTTATTAAACTTAATTTCCACTTCATATACCTAGTACATATATTTTTACACATACAAATTTTTAAAAGTATGAAAAAAAAAATTTACAATAGTTACATTCCGGAAAGTTTTTTTTGAAAAGTTCGCCTAATATCAAAACAAATAATAATTTGCGAGACGAAAAACGGCAAAGACAGCCAGAGGCGGTGATGGAAAATCGTTCCAAGACGACCAAAATAAAATTTAAAAAAACGTCGCGAAAGTTCATCCCCGTTCTTAAAAATTATCGTCGCGGAGGGGGAATTAGGGACAAGAGAGAGCCAAAGGAGATAATGGCGGGGCGACAATTCCGAGTTGAGAAGTAAACTAGCTCCGCGTGCCGCGTGGGCGGAGCGCCACTGTAACTATCATCATAAACTAGTTAAAACTTGGACTGCAAAGTGCAAACTACCTACATAATATTTTTATTAGTACGTACCGTGACCGGAGCCTTTTATACCGTTTGAGAGCTGCACTTGAGGCGTTAAAATTTTCAGTGAATTTCGGCAACTCTTTTATGAGGAAATTAGACATTTTCAGAGTTTGTAAGTTTTTTTCAAAGTAGGTACCTACCTAAAACACTCGCGTAGTAAGCTTTGATGTCATGAAATATGCGTAGATATTTCTTATTATTTTTTAATTGATAAACTAATGTTAAAGATAAGATTTTTATGCAAAGCAAAAAGGGAAACAATTATTATAAGTAATGATTTTATTAGTCCGAAACACTCATCGAAAAGAAACATGCCGCCGACGGGACTCGAACTCGCGTCCTTCTGATTACCGTTCAAGTGCTCTGTCCACTGAGCTACGTCGGTTTAACTCCTGCCCGCGAAATAATTCAATATACCTATACTACTGGACAGAGCAGTTCACCGGTAGTCAGAAGGACGCTGGTTCAAGTCCCGTCGGCGGCATTTATCTTTTCTCGGGAGATTTTTTCAATGTAGATGAGTGTTTCAGGCTAATAATCATTACTTAGAATAATAGATATTTCTGTTTGGAATTATTTAAATTATTTTAAGCCACGCCATTTCAGTTATGATCTATGAAGTTTTGAACATTATTATTCAACAGTCAAAAAAATATTTGAGTTTTATTTTTCTTTTTTGAATACCTCACAAGAGTCCCAATTGCTTCCGTTTGGAGCCAGTGAGACTATAGCATCCATAATTGGGGTACGTTGTGACACTGAAGGCAAGTGGGGATGGAAAGAAGAAGTGGAAGAGGAAATTTGGGAAGTACCTGGCTACACAGATCTAGTCGCCAAACACTGCTAAAGCCATGACAAGCAACTTTTCAATTCTAAATGGTGGTCTTACACCACGGCAATACTGTGACAGTACATTCCACTCCAGAACACGCAGCAAATATACTATATACCATCATTTTAATAATAATAATAGTTGGATAATTTGTAGAGCGCAATTTTTGTGAAAAATCACCTCAAGGGCGTTGCATAATTTATTAAAAATTCTTACGTTTCATCTAACTTTATTATTTACAAATAGATACAGAAACATACTTTCCTGCAGGTCAAATCCGATAAGCAAAAATTTATACAAAGTTAAGCAGAGTTTCCATTATTCTAAATGATTAATTAAATTGCTAAAACACAAATCAATAAAATAAAATTAAAATTATTTGTAATTTCTTAATCGCCTTTGAGGTGATTTTCTAATGAAATCGCCGCAATGGAATTAATCTACATATATAAAGTGGAAACAATTAAAGGGGTCTCCACACGGTACTGCAGCAGTACGTACTGCCGCAGAACTGTAGTCAAAAGCGCCAGCCGTATTGTTATTATAATAATAACAATACGGCTGGCGCTTTTGACTACAGTTCTGCGACAGTACCGTGTAGAGACCCCTTGCGTATTGTTGACCATGACGGCAAAAAAAAGACAATAAACATACGTTCCTTATCGCTATAATGCTGTAGCTCTTTCTTACACATTAAATAATGGTGAGACACATAAAATACGTGTGACTGTTTCCTCCAAAGTACTACTTTTTTTGCGACGGGAATCGCGTTTCATTTTCTTTATACGTGTGAGGGAGAGATGTGAAAATGATTGTATGTTTCCTTTCCATTTTCGTCCGTTATTATTTAGTGTGTAAGAAATAGCGGCAGCATTATATGTTTTAGAACAAAAGCAAAACCACAATCGCCTGGACATTTGACGTTTTTGAATTTATGGAATTCACTTACACTTCAATATTATTCTTGTAACTATATTCCATGCTATCACAATTATCGTCACAGCCATAAGAACCTATTGGTAGAGGTGTACGAAGACGTCACGATACGGTGTATGAGAGAGATGCAAGAAATTTTAACTTTTTTCCTTTGGAGGATACAGACCTACATACATTGCGTATCTCAACTTAAAGATCCGCAGCGACGGCTTTTAATAGCCGGCGTTGTCCAGCGGTAATGCTCTTGTCTCACAATTCGAAGATCGCGGGAGCGAATCCTGGCGTGACAAAAAAATTTCATTAATTTGTGTCATTCAAAATTTGCTCATTTAAAATAATATATATATGTTGTATATTTGCGGAACGTTCCAGAGTGGAAGGTATTCTCAGTATCGCCCTGGTGTAGGACCACCATTCGGCAATGACGGAAATGGCTTTAGACGTTGACTAGATCTGAATAGCCAGGTACTTCTCCACCTTCCTCTTCCCTATCTCCTTCCCATCCCCACTACTTTCAGCATCACAACATACCCCAATTGCGGATGCTATAGTCTCTCTGGCTCCAGACCGGAGCAGTTGGGACTCTTGTGCGGTATTCATATAAGTAAAGCATTATAAATAAGGAATTTATGTTTATAGGCTTTTTTTTCGTCACGATACCGTAACCGTGAATCGTCAATTATTAAAGCGTCCATTGTCCGAACCGAGGAGATCAACATATAATTTCCCTTTCCTAGATTGGTTCGTGTTTCAATATTATACATACCGTGAATTTAATTTAAAAATATATTTTATTCCGTTGATCATTATTTTATACAGGGTAGTCACTTCAATTAATTTGATAAAATCGCCAAAGCTTCCATCGTATAAATAAATGCGCCGATGAAAGCTTAATGACTGCATAATTAATTGGATCTGGAAACGCTGCAACGGCTGTTGCACGAAGCGGCAATCATAATTAATTCAAATCACAAACCGGGATAAATTATATTGACAATAGAGCAAATTAAAAAAAATCCAGGCGAATAAAAAGATTTCGCGACTTTTAACCCGCGACAAAATATCCTACGGACAAAACATCCCTTAACAAAATATCTACTAAAACTTAATGTAATGTAACAATAATAATGTAATATTTGTATAGCGCAGTTTTGTGTCATTTCACTTCAAGTGCGCTTAACTATAATAAATTTAAAAATAATCCAACAGTGTTCCTTACGAGATCATTACAAAATATTTATAAAATAATACCTATGAAATAAAGAATATACAGTATTTACAAAACAATGACAAGAGAACAAAGATTAACAAAACAGTGCTGTTATAGCACAGAGGAAAATAATAATATACAAAAACAGTGTTATTGTAGCACAGGACAAAACAAGAACTTTTAAACTAAAATATAATACACTAACTTCTTACAAAAAATTCAGATATTAAACATAAAAGTACAATTAGGAGGAAACCGAAACCAAACGATTACCGAATACTTGAGAACATAAGAGTAACCTAACCTAACCTAACCTAACAAAAAAATGGGACAAAAAAAACATAAATTATTGTTGTCTACAGACAACAATAATTTATGTCTATTTTATTTATTTATTTATTTAAGGAACATAAACAGTCATAGTAATAAAATATACATAAGAGGATGGCAAAAAACAGACCAATTATTAATGTTCACAGATAGGTATTTAGAAACATAACATAACATAACATATTTTACAATAATCATTTTACTATTTTTGAACAATAATTAATTGTCTTTACAGGATGTCTGTATTTTTTTTGTCCCATTTTTTTGTTAGGGTAGGTTAAGTTAGGTTAGGTTTTAGTAGATATGAAGATATTTTGGAGGATATTTTGTCGGGGATATTTAAAAAAAAATACCATTTTCATAAAAGTGGAAGGAACATCTCGTATTTTCAACTTTATGATTGCTAAAGAGGGGTATACAGAGATGATATACCGCCAGATAAATCTGTGTTGGCACACACTCCTTACTTCAATCAGAATCATCCATCGTTAATCGTTCAATGTGAAGAATACTAATATTTTAGAGAAGAGTGAAAAAAATCAATTTCGTTGTAGGAAAATCAAGGAAGACCTCAAAACAATATTTATTAAATGAAGACAATATTAGCGAAACTCAATCGAAAACCTTGAAACAGAAAAATCAGAAAAAAATATTGGCACAATATCTGTTAAATAACGCTTCCAAAACTGTTGACATCTTTAACAGTAGCCTTGAAGACCCACTATAATATGTAAGTATCTCATGTTACTATTTAACGTTTCATTATAAATGGACATAAAGTCTGTAATACACAAATAAAAATAAATAGAACAGAAGATATGACCCGAGAATAGTTCTCTACCAACCGGGTATTTAAATTCAATTTAGGAGGCAGGTATTGGTAGTGTCGCCCCGGGAACCATTTATTGGACAACCAACACCCCTGCCGTAGGTCTCCCCAAGTGGTTCGCTACGTTTGGTGACTTAGATTATTTGACTAGATTTGGTGAGATTTGTCTAGGTCTTGGTGGCGAATGCGTTTGCCCATCTACTTCGGGGCGGGCCGGATCGGGAGTGACTGGTTGATGGAGACATTTTATCTCTCCAGCCTGTCTCTCTCTACCTTGCACCGCAGTGGGAGGGATGGATTCATACGTCCATCACTACTAAAAAAACATTGACCACATACATTGACTCCCAGATTCCAAGCCATACATCATACCTTTTTCCTTCCCAGAACTTCCTCTCCTTCCTTTCCCTAAAGAGACCCTCCACATTGCGTCCCCGAAGATGACATAGGCTTTGAGGGGAATTATTTTCCCTTGTGTGGAGCTAACGTAAAAAATAAAATTGATTAAGAATGTTAGACATTATTAATTGTATCTTTCCTTTATAATTTCTTTAAAAAAATAGAATATGAAAGACTGAAATTGAATCGAAAGCCCTCTGCCTACCCATCCAGACCGCTTGATGGTTTGTAAGTTATTAAGTAACACGCAAAATATTAAATGGTATCAGAAAAAGTAAGTGAAATCAGGTTTTCACTGTGTTTTCTCTATAAAAAAAAGTTTTTTTTATGAATCACGAAAATACGGTCACAGAAGATAAAAAGGAGATATATTGAGAAACTAAGAAATGTACGCCGGAGTACAGAGGTTACTTGCGAAAAAACTAGAGGACTTAAGTTACAACGAAAAATGTGAGCGTGTGGGTATGTTAAGGGCGCTTTTTCTTTCCACCGATATATTTCCCAAGTGTGGAAAAGCTGAAGTCAAGTGTGTGTTTCATTACCCGGCTGACAATGAAGCAAGCCAACACCGCGCAAGCAATTTTCCACTCTAATAACGCGGCCTCTTAATAAACTATTTTCATTTCAGCAAGACCTGCATGCAGTGGAGTGAATGGTCAAGGAAGTGGAAATGGGGGAGGGAAAAGGGTATAGAAAAAGGTAGTGGAAGAAAATAGGGGGTTATGAACACAACAAAAACCAGTACATAACCTTATTGATGGTAGATAAAAATAATAAGAGAATTTATATTTTTGATGAAATTCTTAGGTGTATTAGTATTCACGCATTTTCAATGTGTTATAATATTATGATACGGTAAAAACACTGAAGAAAATACATTCTCGTAAGTTGGTTAAGTATACATTAAACTAGCTCTTCGGTAGGTTATTTTAAGGAAATACATTGATACAGTAAATATATCAATTAAAAGATGGGCTAGCTTGCCTTGCACCAAATGGAATAGTTATGATTTTTTGGAAGGTGGTACATGACGGAGGACTAATGAAAAAAAAAATGTTCAACCTCCGGGTCTTTGGCAAAAATTTAAAAAAACTGCACATTCTTTTACCATTTTTTAGATTTTGCCAATTTTGACCCTGAAGATCTAACATTTTAGCAAAGAATATTTGTTATAATTTAAAATGAATCATGAACGAAATGGTGTTTGAGATAAAGCTGTTAAAAATTATCAAAATTTTTCGTATTTTGCCATTTTTACCAATTTTAGCGGTTTTAACTTGTAATGTTTCGACCACCACAACACGGGCATGTGCATGGTGGTCGAAAAATCCCCAATTCATGTAATAAACAATTTAATGAATAAAAAAAACTTTTAAAAAGCTGTGAAATACCTATCGGGGCTTCAGAAAATTAAATAAATCCATACAAGGCTCCAAAAGAGCCTCTCCACCACCCATCTAATTGTTGATTTTTAATGTCAAAATTGACAAAAACACAAAAAGTTTAAAAAAATGCGGTTTTCTGGATTTTTCACAAAGATCCGGAGGTCGGCTGAGGTCGAAAACTTTTTTTATTTCATAAGGCCTCGTCATGTACTAATACCAAAAAAGCATAACTACTAAATAATTACCCCATATAATGCAAGTTAACATTTAAATTTACTGGACTACACTGGAAGTACGTGAATTTAATCACTGAGTAAAGCATTATCGTTTTTACATACCGTAATACGTAATATATTATATCCTAATGCTTATAAATATTATAAAGAAACATTGAAAATTATATATTACAAGCCAAATACCATTTAATACGTAAGAATTACATGTGATATTTGAAAAAATGATGACTTTAGCAATTTCATTACTGAAAATAGAAAAGAGAAGAGGCCCTAGGACAGACCCTTGGAGAACTCCAGAAAAACGAAGAAACTCAGAGGATTGGAAGATAATAAGACAAATAAATTTCTCTACTTGTATGAGGTATTGAAAAGGAATGGAAGCATATTAATATGACTGGTAAATAATATCTGAGTGTGAGTGCTGTAAATTATATTTAGTGCGAATTGTGTTAAAAACCTAGTTGAAACAAATTGTAAAGAATTATAATTATTTCGGTAGGTATGCAAAGAATCGATAAATCTAGAAATTAGTAATTATAAGTTTTAAATTATTTTCTAGCTTTTCGATAAAAAAAATGTAGATAAATACGAAAATTACAACGATTACATATTTGTAATCAAGCGAATTTTTCTAGCATGGTATTTTTAAAATAATTAATTAAACAAACGCAAGCGAAATGGTGCGAATATCCGCACGGTTAAGATTCTACCCGTGTATGGAGCGTCGAAGCCTCCGGAAACGCCCGCAAAGTGAAAGCTCGCGCGCCGGAAGCTCCTGCGAGCTGGCATACGACGGAGGCTAATGTATGGATATCGGCGCGCGATAAGGCTACTAAAGTGGTAAGCCATTGTGAACGAGAAGGCTTCTTTTGTTAAGTGTGATGATTTGTGAGTGATATACCCGCAGCTTTGTGGAGCAACCATTGTCACGAGATATGTACCTAATTTGTAAAGCTTGTCAAATAATGTAGGCTACCTGTTTTGCAAGTTGTCTGTGAAGTAGTTGTCTTGTAGCTTCACCCTCACACCCCAATAGTCACAACTCGTAACTGAAAATAACCCAAACTGTTTGAATTATCTAGATAGGTATCGAAAAATCAACATTTTAAAGGAGCATTTGAATTAAGTAAGACCACATTACGATGGCAAGTTTTACTAAACAATCATAAATGTACCTAAAAAAATGTACAGTGGAAAAACCTTTAAAT
Source organism: Limnephilus lunatus (assembly GCA_917563855.2). NCBI lineage: Eukaryota > Metazoa > Arthropoda > Insecta > Trichoptera > Limnephilidae > Limnephilus > Limnephilus lunatus. The sequence continues at coordinate 61,390,265 of OU830601.1, forward strand.
ATATTTTTCTGTGTTATCTTACCATTGTAAAGTTGCAAAGTATAACCCATTCAAACAATCTTCTCTTGGTAAATTCAGTTGAGCTTCTCTGATGAACATACCTGAAACAAAGGAAGAAGAAAAAAATTAGTGATACTCAGACAAGGAACGCTGTATCGCATCATCTACATGTTAATGAAAACAATTGATTTACACCCTTTGTGAATGAAACTACTAACTAGAAACAATCATCATTATTGCTTGAACATAACTTGCAGAGATAACTACCTACTCTGGCAAGTATCCTTAAACATTAAAAACCACTGTACGGAATACAAAGGGCACCCGAAACCCTTCAAAATGTAGTATATTCGCGAAAATCATTTATGTATTGTAATTGTATTATTGTTTTATCCTTTTGTTCGTCAATGATAACTGAGCACTCTCACCGGTTGATATGAGCGTAGACACAATGATATTATGGTTATTATGATAAATGTACCGTTGACAAATCGCACCAAGAGTATTACACTGCACTATCGGACAAAAGGATTGATTTATTGATCGAAATCACCGATTGGAATGCAATGTTAAAATTGTCTGAACCAAACATTATATATGCAGAATTAAAATCGATTTTTAAAAATATTTATGAAAAAAGTACCATTACAAAATTAAACACAAAAAAATATCGAAATAACCAAAAAACTTGGATGAATGACAGCCTCGTTGAAAGTATTCTAATACGAGATGCCATGTGGAAAAAGTGGAAAAACACGCCTAATAATAAAAAATATGAAATCGCATTCAAAAAATATAGAAATAAACTTAATAAACAAATATTAAACACAAAAAAGATATACTATAATAACAAATTTAATCACTGTTTCAAGGACATTAAAAAAACATGGAATGAAATAAATACAATTTTGGGTAGGAAAAATAAATCTGGTTGCGATGAAGTCATATCTAAATATTTCCTAAAGTCTCAATCTACTGATGTAGTGGCAGAAAATTTCGCTAACTTTTTTGATGAAGGAGTTAATAAGTTATTGCATGAATGTGATTTCAGAGCGTCTGAACACTTACAAGAATCCCTACCGCATTCAATGTACTTACCTAGAGCTAATGTTAAGCAAATTGAACACATTATCGGAGGTATGAAAAATTCCAAGTCACCGGGCATAGATCTTATTCGTATGTTTGATTTAAAAAAACATGTCAAATTACTTAGCCCTGTAATTACCCACTTTATCAACAGAATAATTGATACAAGCCTCATTCCTGATGAACTAAAATATAGCACTGTAAGGCCTATTTACAAAAATGGAGATCACTCCGAAATTAACAATTACAGGCCAATTTCCATTCTACCGGCACTAGAAAAAATTTTAGAAAAATATATTTCGATAAATTTAGATAAATATTTAAATAAATTGAGTATAATAGATGAATGCCAGTACGGGTTCCAGAAAAAAAAAAGTTGTGATAAATTGCTGGAAAAGTTTTCTGATTTTATAAATTCACAGCTTAATTTAAAAAAACATGTACTAGTGCTTTTTATTGACTATTCAAAAGCTTTTGATACTCTCAGCCATATACAATTAATTAAGGTACTTGAAAACATTGGAATCCGCGGTAAACTCCTCTCATTTTTTAAAAACTACTTAACAAATAGAAAAATGAATGTGAAGATTTTAAATGTAATGAGTAAAGCAAGATATGTTAAATCAGGAGTACCGCAAGGATCAATTTTAGGTCCAAAATTGTACATTATATATGTTATTGCTATGTCAAAACTCTTTAAAAAAGCCTTTAGATTCATTTTTGCTGACGATACTGCACTTGTACTATCCAATGAAAATCCTATCATAGCTATTCAACAATTGCAAAGTGACTTTAACGAGCTACTTAAATGGGCTCATGATGTTGGATTAATTATAAATGTTAAAAAAACCAAATGTATGTATATAAGATCACCAAGCCTGGGAATATGGAATATACCCAAAATAATTGCTCATAATTCTGAATGTATTCATAAAAAAATTGAAAATATTTGCTACTGTGAAACAATTGACTTTACTAACGAATATACTTATCTGGGACTAATAGTAGATAATACATTTAAATGGGATAAACAAGTGGCTAAAATTTGCAACCAGCTCCGATCTTTTGCAAGTAATTTTTATAAATTGAAATTTATTTTGCCCCATTGTACTCTTAAAATTATTTATTTTTCTATGGTCGAATCCATCCTTAGATATGGCATACGAACTTGGGGGCACACAAGCAATATTTATATTAAATATATACAAAATTTACAAATTGCTATAATAAAAAAAATTGTACCACCGAATATTTACAGACAAAGAAGTAATCTAAAACTACTGTATGGTTCTGAGAGCCTACTTCCAATAAAGGGTCTTCTTTGGTACATTATTATAATGGATAATGAGGGAGATAGCAAGTACAAAAAGCAACCGGTGCATAATCACACAACAAGATTCACTGAAAATAAGGGCCTCATTACTCCAAGAGTAACAAATAAGTATGGAAGCCGAACGCTTAAATACTTAATACCAGAGATTTTCAATAAATTCAATAATTTTTTTAAACCTCAGAATAATGAGAGACCCTACCCCAAAAACACTAAGCGTTGGCTAATAAGCGACGAATCAATGTATCTCTGAACATTATAATTATTGATGTATCCCTGAACATCTCAACGTACCTGCCTAAATAATTTGTATATAGGTAGGTACAATGAGATATATTATTTTGTGATATTGTTTATTGTATAATATTGTGTTATACATGTATTAAAAATTAAAAAAATTATATATATTATTTTGTAGAACCTACAGACAAGCCGTCATGTGTGACAGCTTTGTGGGACTGCATAAAACTTGTATTTTAAAAATGTATTTTCTTGTAGTAAATAAAAAAAAAAAAAAAAAAAAATAAAAATTAGCGTGCTTGCCAGTGAATAAATCACCTGAGTGGAATGTACGAGTAGTTAAAACCCTTCCGGATCAGATACGTTTTTAGATTGCGCTTCCGGATCGTTTGTATATTTTAATAAACATAGATTTCTGGTTTTTTCATCGCCATAAGCTAATAAAAAATGACGGTTTTCGTTTTCCAATTTCTGATTTAAGCTACTAGTTCAGGCGATAGGCAATTTGTATTTTGAAAAGTGATTTTTGTGTCTAATAAATGCGAATTTTTTCTCCCAACTTTTGTTTTAATATATTTTAAAAAAAAGTATAAAATGTTATATATTATTAGGTATGCAGTATACAATTTGTTATTTTATGTGAAACACATCCTCCGAGACATATTGTCCTGTCGAATTAAAGTAGCAATAACTTCTAAACTATTGAAAAAAAACCTATAATTTTCAAATAACTATACCAATTGTTATTCAGCATTAAATATGTTATATGACTGCCAGTTTTAATTCAGGCCTGAATTATTTCACGTGGTTTAAATAAAATTGAGGGTATTTATGGAAAATTGCAACAAAGAGGATAGATATTTAAAATAGGTACATTTCGGGAAACTAAAAAAATAGTTTACATCAGTTCGTGTTAGTCGCAAGAGTTTTTGTTGTCGACATCAAAGGGTGCCAGAATATCAAAGAAATATAAACATAAAATGCAGGAATCTTTCCCTGGAGCCGCAGAACTTTGCGATTCCCTTTTTTTAAAGTAATATCCTACGTATACTTAATATCTATAAATCTATTGTATTATGTATCTTAACACAACTTGGTTTCTTCTCTCTTTTTAAATACACCTAAATATAATGACGTTCTATCGAACTTCCACGCCCACTTATATGTAGATAGGTATATGATATATTTTAATGTTTTTGCTGTTTTCTGTCAACAACGAAAAAATCTATTAACTTGCCATATACGCTTACGGTTTCAACATATTTTTTAAACACTTATCTTAGTTGGGACCATTATCTTTTTCTGTTTTTCTATGTCTTGTTCCCTTTCATATTTTCGTTTAGATTATTATTATTATCTTCTTCTTCAATGATAAATTACATTGATGGGAATAACCTTCAAATCACTTTGTTTACTCTTTTATGATATCAGTTTGGTAGGTACCCATTATTTGTAAAGAACGTTAGTAAATGTTAAAATTCTTGCAATATTATTTCGGGTTATTTTATAAAATTATTAACCCGAAAACAGGCTTGTTCTAGTAACGTTAAACATTGAAATGTAAACAAAAATACCATGTAAAGATACAAAAAACAATATTTGAAATGTTGTCAATGTGTACCTGCTGACAAACTACAACAGTAGTTTTAAAGCAAGCAAGTTTTAAACGTTTACAGAGTCACAATCCAGGGGAGTGGAGAAAAGAATAATTAGAAACGAGAGAGAAAAAATTTGAGAGCACTTACTTGACTTGAGTTAGTAAACCTAGCTAAAATCATTTCTAGTATTCGACCACCATAACATGGGCATGTGCCTGTTATGTATCTTATGGTGGTCGAAAAATCCACAAATTATGTAACTATCAAATCAAAGAATAAAGAAAAAAATTAAATCTAAATGGTGATATCTATCAAGCTTTTCTAAGTGAATCATACACTGCAGTAGGTAGGTTCGTGTACACAATTATTTTTTAAATAGCGTTATTTTAAAAAACGCTGGCTGTCGGAGGGTTACAATGACATTTTCCTTTAAATATGGGGTCTTTGAATTCAAACAAAGGATTATTCTTTTGTTAGATTTTTTGTTTTAAAGACACGCGTCATCCGTAATTTCATAATTTCTATGCGACGGTACCTTTTGTAAAACAAAGTAAATGGGGTGGTAAGTAAAAGTAAAAAAAATTGTATCAGTATTCCGACAAAACACGTTTCCTGTAACTGTAAGCCTTTCGGGGTGACCCGTTAGTTCCAGGCTAGTTAGTTTCTCAAAGATAAAAATAAAACGAACCCTTTCATAGAGGAGACTTTGAAAAATATTTGACTCCCTACATAATAAAATGTCCCGCCTAATTGGTTTTGCGAGGATCTTTTGAAATAAAATACCCAAGTTCGGCGTCCTATGAAGATAAAATAAAAGCGTCTCGTATAGAATCAATACCCTCCTAAAGATGAAAGATAAAATTTTTATTTTTTCATTTTAAAAGTATAAAAATGGCTTAATATTATGGTTTGAAAGCCTATTCAACATCGACAATGAATGGGCATGAAAATATTGAAAGCTCTTCCTTAATGAATGGAGATTCAAAAGTCGAAGAGACAAAACGCGGACAAGAAATTATTAGCAACCTTCAAAAGGATGAGGATGAGGATAAGGATTGTCACCCCAAGGTCGTAGGTCACCCCATGGTCATATTTCACCTCAATGTCATATGTCACCCCGTTCGCTACGTTTGTTAACTTAGCAAGGATACCTGGCGTGTGGTCTAAAGCACATTCGTTTTTTTTGTTTGTTTAATGTTTCAAAAATCATAAAATATTTTTTTCGATGCTAAATACATCATATTTAATAAATCAAGCGTCACATGTCTCATTGCTTTATCTTTCAAAATAGATACAAAATTTTTCAATATTTGAAAAACGTTCAGTCATTGCTTTCACTAGTGTAAGAGACGTTTCCGTCCCTCCCACAGACTGTAAAATAGGGCGCCGGGTAGTCTATGTAAGCCGCTGGGTCTCGTGAAATCAAAAGCTAGATTGCAGTGAATTTTCGTCGAGAGATAGGTTCGGTTTACAGAGAGAGAAGAGTAGCTGTCGTGTCGGTACTGGAATGTGTTCGTTCCGGGGCCACACCGGTATTTATTCAAAACTCTGCTCGACGGGTGGAGAGTCTTCAGTGCGACCATATTCGTTCAAGTTAATGTTCCGAGGGTCGTAACCTCCGACACGATTCGCGTGACGGGCGTTGCGACCTCTGGAACTACCCTTTTTTCTATGTTCTCTCTGCCAACCAAAACCATCTCCATCTAGCATGTTTATTAATGAAAATAACATAAAATACAAAAATACCCCGGCCCTACAATTTTCAAGGGATTTGAAGATATATCAATTAAAACTAGATTTACAATATTTCTTATTTACTAGTAATGCAAAGTGGAGTTCGGCCTACTTTTCATTATCATTTATTCGTCAATATTATAGGCCGAACTCCTGTAAATCAATCATAAACGTTACATATTATTATCATCAGAATACAAACAACCTACCAAAATGATTATCGACGTTCGGATTGGTCGCCTGTGTGAAAGCGGGAGTGGAGGGGGAAAAGGTATGGCGGTTTAGCGAACATACCTCCCGGCCCCCACCACTGCCGCTATCATACAATTAATGCCGGCTGACGGGAGAGGGTATCCGCCGAGCGACAGGAAATTAGAAAACGAGGAAGTTTAGCAAACACTCCTCGTCTTCTATTTCCCCGATAATACGTCCGATACAACTAGTTTATTTTAAAAAATCATTGATCGGTTAACCAATCTGTATAGTTATTTTATAATAATAACATTTACAAAGAGGAAAACAAAGGGTTAACCATAGACAAGAAATATATTCAGTGGTATCACAAAGGTATTAGCAGAAATTATACTTAACAATGTTATAGAACTAAAAAGCATAGCACTTGTCGATTAGTGATTACATTTTCCGCGGCAAATGTCTTTTAATAATTCTTTTACACATTGTTTACAATAGTAGATTAGAAAATGAGAGTACATGGAAATGATAAAGGAAAGATCGCAATCTAAGGTATATTACCTACTTTGTTGAAATATTGTGTAGGCAGATACTCGGAAAGCACTCAGATAATTATTCAGGTGTCGAAAAATTTTATTTTTTTATTTTTCATTTCTGACAATCAATAAAGTCATCACGGGGAAGTGACGAGAATTCTTTCTGCTATGGTTTATTTTATCTCCTTATGTTTTAATCAATAATTCAAAGATGAATTAAATCCACATTGGCGTTTTGCTTATTAATGTCATTTTGTTTCAACATGTGAATTATAAAATCTTACTCATTAGAAAAACTCGAAAAATGTATCATGCCCATTAAAAAAAAAGGTAAAGTTACGCCTTTTTATTCACGTAACAATGTGGCAATTAATCAATAGATAAAAATCTAGTAACTAAATATATTTATTTCAAATTAATAAATTGTTTTTACCACTACAATTGATTATAAAAAACCGACATGTTTTGTAAGCCAAGCTTACTTCATCGGGGTTTTAATAATATATTTATTATTAGTATGGTGGTTAAAATCAAGTAATTTTATATTGAGGAATATAATTTACTAGCATTTAATTAAAATGGTGCTAAAAAGTTAATTTACAATTATTTTCGAAGAAGTAATCAATAGTTCTTCAAGAAATTTGTTTATCAAGGGTAGTAGGGTTGGTCCAATGCTCTGTAGGGATCCAGTTTGCACAGCGCGGTTATAAAATGTGCCCCCTAAATTTAAAGTTAAATACCGTTTTAAAATGTTTTTCCTCCTTCGCGAAACGTTGTCAAAAACCAAGTGCAGAAAACGTTCATTTTAACGTGTATTCTCAGAGTAGCCGGGACGATTGAGTGCTACCGGAGATCGGAAAGGCGTCGCGCGTCGAGTCGCGCAGTGCCAGGGAGCGTCCTTGCAACATATATGGAGAATTTCCTTCATGCCACCTAAAATAGTGCTTTCTTTAAGAATATATTATTTCGAAATAATTTTTCTACATCTTAAATCTAGTATATATATATCTATTCTAAAACTACTTTAATATCATTTTACTACCTACAAAGGTACTAGGATTTGGACTTCACAATAATGAGACACGAAAACCTGCAAGACTTTGACTTAGTTATCATTTTAGTTTATTTTTATTTTATATTTCATATCATATTTAAATGTATGATTTTATATGCCAGACGTATGCCATGTTCGGTACATCTTCCCTATTATTTAAGCGATTGCCACATAAGGTGAGAGAAAAACATTTTACACCAGAAACCTCATCCCTGGTCAAATATTGACGAATATAGAATAAAATATGGTCAAAGCGGGTAAGAAAGCCAATTTATTATAAATAAGAGCGATACAGAGAATTCTTTATGATTATCGAAAAGGAAATCGGCAACCTATCGGAAAACATTTCCACACGGCTGTTTCCCCGTACCAAAAAGAAGATGTTACTGCGCGCCTTTCCGGAAATGAATTCAAATATTCAAGAGTAGCGGAGGCAGTAGCAACTCTGGCGAATACTTTTAAGAAAATAATGCACTTTGAAGTGCAACAAGGCGCACAACTGTGCCCGTAAAGCTCCAGGCAAACAGGCACGGCTGTGGCAGGCACTGTCGGAAAATTTTCAAAACATATAATTTCTGTTCATTTAGAATTTTCTCCTGCCGAAATGACTTGTTACAATCTTATTTTATGAGTGGACATCAAGTCAAATCTTCGCATTAATATTACGGTAGGGTCGACAATGCCGTGCATTCGAATTAACTCGTTCGCATAAAATACAAAAAATTCAAAGATACAAAAAAAAATAGTTACGGTCATATCTGGGACTTCTCACCCTAAGGGGGTATACATTAATTACGTGAGCAGTTTTTCTTTCAATCTAGACCCCCTCCCCCTTGATGAGATAAATTTGGGCTACTTCGTATATTCTTTTCAAGTAACGTGAGATTTTGCGGGACCCCCCCCCCCTATATTAGGAACAAAATCAATACAAACAAATATATTTGTAGAATAAAATCTGCTTGAATTTTACTTAAAATTATTACGAAAACTTAAAATTTAAATGATAATATTGTGTATCAGAGAAAGATTGACAATTTTTGCATTTACAATCCCTACAGCGTTTCAGTCGGGCTTATTTTTAAGCAAAAAAAAAACACGCGCGTTTTTTTAAACATAGAAATTATCCTCTCTGCTTACCCTTCTATAATTACGGTCATCACCCTCATAGAAAAAGATAGAGCAACGCAGCGCGCAGGCGACTGAATCGCGGTAAAGTTTGTAAGGTGATTTATGCATTACAACTCGTTTCAGTCTATAGGATTGTAAATACGCAATCGGGAACGCTGGGTTTTATAGAGGCTTTTTTTACATAAATTTTGAGAAACGCCATCTCATATTAGGGACGTATGCCATATTCGGTACATCTCCTCTACTATAAACAACATTTCCAAATTACAATGGCAATCGTGTATTTTTGACATGGTACTTACTGGAATAATTTAGAAATTTAATAGTGCGAACGCGGCCGGAATATACGTTTGTTCGTATAATCGAATATCCCCGTTCAGTTTTAATTATAATTTAATTTAATTAAAATTATCTCGTTTCGCGGAACCGTACGTCCCACTTAATCTTAATTACTTTGAAAAGCTCTCTTGACTCCTACATTCTATCAGATTCAAATTTAAATATGAAATCCTCATGAAAGCGTAATTCTGCGTCTAATTTAGTCGGTGAAATAAAACGAAACAGCCGTTTTAATCATTATTTTGAATTTTGAAAATCGCTTGCAAAATTATAGAAGTTTAATTGTGTAATTTAGAAAGTTCAAGCCTTCGGCTTTTACTTCATTTACCCAAGATTATAAAACACTCACTGATTAAATGCTTCACGGGCCAAAAACCGTGTGCACGGGAAGTTTTGCCGTTTTTGGTGTTATAAAATAAATATAAAATATAACGAGGGCTGTCCGTAAAATAAGGTCTCCAAGGTGCTGCAGTCGCGAAAAACGATTTTAGGCGCAAACTTTTAACACTGGCGTGTAGCCTGGTTTCCCCTTGCCAAATCCCCACCAAGATGCACCCTCTGTGACGCTTAGTCTCGGCGTGGCAGCCGTTCGCGATGGAGCTTGCGCTCGCCGCATCCGCTAGAGAGAAAATAATTAAAAAATAAATATTAATAAAGCAAAAATCAATGTTGACAATAATCCGTGTGCTAGCGTTTAATCGAACGGTTATCAATTGTTGCGTTTACATCAAAATAACAGTCAACATGATAATTTTTTTGTTTGTTTTCTGAGAGCTGGCAATCTTTTCAATGGTACCATTTTTTCTGCACGATTGCAATATGTAATTCCACTCAAAACAAAGCTTATTTTTTACGTGTTTCACCGAATTTCTTCCACAAATTAAGGTAGCAAGAACACATTTGTAGTTATTAGTAAATCGTCTAGGCACAAAGTGATTTTGAAACGTTTTATTCTGAGAAATTGAAGTAATAATTTAGATTTAATATTTATAGTAAAGCTATTTTAGGGAATAAATCATCTTTAAAGACGCACCATTAACTTCGCTGAAAGGATCAATTCAAAGAATGTCTTTGAGCTCATTATCAAAATACTTGGATGTATTCATTCGGGCCTTAACAGGGGGTAAAATCTCCGACAGGAAATGGAAATTTGTTAGGCACGGAAGAACCTATATCCGGCGGAAGAGCTTGAGTGTATTCGCGTTACGGGAAATACTCAAAGCATTCGCTATATTCAAAAAAGCAAAACGTAAAACAGGTACGGAATATTGCATTTTCAACTACAATTAATAATAACAATTTCATTCTTATGGAACAGGATCTGAAATGCTTATTGGAGTTAAACTTTTAAAAAACTTTTTAAAATATAAAATGCTGTAATAGGAATCAAGAAAACGTTTTAATGGTACTATGGCGTTCACTATTCGAGTATGTAGAGGGGCTGAACGAAGTGGAAAAGAGCAGGAGGAGACAACGAGGAAGGTTTGTGCGCAGGTACCATGCAATTTAAATCTGCTCACTCATCACGACAATTGTCATTCTAGCAACAAACGTTTCGTTCAATCCTGAATGGTCGTTTTTTACCAGGCCGATACTTTATTTATTTATTATTATTAATTTATTTAATTAACAATTCATTAATTGCACATCTGCTAAATCGGTGTGTCATCAGACAGTTGCTTAACGCTGCATGTTTTTAAAATAAAGGGCTTTATCACATTATCAGCTTAAGTAAACTACTTAGAATGTCTACATTCTAAACCCTGTTATTTGGGGTTATATCTCTGTGAAATGCAAGTGAACGGAATAAACACTACGTTACCACCATCTCTCTAACCTTCACGAAAAAGATGTGATAGTAAGACAACTAGTTACTCGTAGTTACTAAGCTTGGTGTGTACTTAGTTTACAACATTGACAAATAAAGTAAGACATTAAACGTACACGGTGCAAATAAGTAATGCAAGAACTAAGCACATTACTTGCAAGTTTGTCTTGTTGAACAAGGTAAACTTTCCCAAACGACCGTGTCAATTTTGAATACATGTACATTAGTATATTACTGCTACGATATGGCTTTGAGTAGAAAATTATTACTCAGTTGCCAATTGCAATGTTGCAGGAGGACAGATACTTAAAGCAAATCTGTGAGAGACGGGTCTATTTACATTAAATCTAGTAGGTATTAGGAGTGGTACCGCGCGTTTTCATCCCGTGACAAAATATCCCCGACACAATATACTCCGACAAAATATCCCTCGACATAATATCCCCTTCTTTTCATATATTGTAATTAAAAATAAATTATTTAAGAAAATACCTTTCTAATGTCACACTTTATCATTCACTACCATCAGTGGAAAGTTCATAATTGGCATAATTAACATCTAATTATTGTATTATTTTGTAATCTCTGATTTGCTGTCAACTTTCTCTAAAATGAATAACATAAAAATAAAAATAAAATCATCCCCCAACAAAATATCTACTAAAACCTATGAGGCGTATTTTATTTTATTTGGTGAAGTTCAGGTTCGTCCATAATCGTTCATTATGCTTTTTGCGACGTTCGACGATGATCTTAAAAGTTTTGGTGAAGTTCAGGTTCGTCCATAATCGTTCATTATGCTTTTTGCGACGTTCGACGATGATCTTAAAAGTTTTCGTAAAATTAAGTCTGTTTCCGATCATCAACTGCTTCAAAATGACCTTGACCCCTATAATAAGATAGAGTGTGCTGAATATTATTGGCAAGGTACTCTTTGATCGCGAATGTGATGCCGCGACCGCGCGCTTGGCAAACCTCAACAAGCCTTTACAAATGCAAAAGTGTGGATAGAGTGTTTGGCTTGGTTTGCGTAAGTTTGCAAGCGCTTGTAGCCGATCCGATCGAGTGTCGGTTTTTTGTCACAAATCAAAGGGAATTTGCCGCAAGCGTTTGCGACGCGTCCACACGTTTGTGCGCACTCAGTCTCGTCTGTGCAGTGGTGGTTAACGGACGTAAATTGTGTTTCAAAATTAGTGACTGGTCAAATGAAGACGTCTTAAGATTCCTGGAATGCTATCAGGGAACGCTATCTTCTTTGTCGTATTTTTCTTTCACTTATATTCTTGTGGGTATTTATAATGAAAATAACTAGAATAACCTGACAAAACCGGAATGTGTTATTTCAAAATAAAATTTTAGCCGTATTGACTCTTTTCCACAAAAAAGTATAAATTGATTTTGAAAAATTGTTATGTTTTAAATTATGAGAAAATGCGTTTATTTTTAGCGTAATAAAGTTATACCGTAGGCCGTTGGCAGATTTGTTAAATTTTCAAACAAAATTTTGTATTATACAAAACACATTTCAAATCATATAATCATGCAGTAAAATAAATCAATTAATTATCTGGGAAGGCTATGTTTCAGAATTTTAATTTTTGTTTAAATAAAATCATTAAAAAAAGATTCGCGCACGTCTTTCGCGACGAAAATACTTCAGTATTTTTTATGGTCTTACTAACTAACATATATTTAAGATTTTTTTACATTCTTATTTAGCTTAGACATTATTGAAAAATCATAAATAGGTACTTATGATCAATAAATAATTACAAAAAGCATGTACATTGTTTTAATATTTTTATCATCACGCCTTTCAGCATTTTTGAATGCAGGTATAAATTAAAGCAAAATTTTAATTAAACAAAATCGATATTGAGTTATAATTTTAAAAAGCTGGTACGGAGAATAATTAATCTTTCTCATTGGAACCGCCCCGTATGATCGTAAGAACATCTTTCGACCAAATTTGGATACTCGGCCGCTGGCTGGTTAAATGCCCTTAAGCCAAATGTTATGGCCGATGCAACAATCTCGACGTCCGTCATGCTTGCCTCTTCAGAACAAACTAATGAACTCGCAAGCGTGCGGATGGCGACGTTTGAATTCCAAAATCAAGCCAAACGTTTGTAGGGATTTGGAGTTTGCGGCAAGTGGCAAGCGCGCGGTCGCGGCATAAGGATGTATATGTAGTAGGCCGATCATAAAATCAGGCAGATCATTATGTGCCTAGCCTTATCGTGAAGTACCTGGCGGCAGATCGTGAAGTGCCTAAGTTTGACATGTATTAATATTATTGGCAAAGCATTTATTGATCATGAATCGTATCATAACATGCACTAACTTGCACCAACCCTTAATGCAGTAGAACGCTGAGAGAATGTAGTGCATACTAGACGGTAAAATTAATTATGCAAAGTGCCAATAACTCATAAGTGCCAGTATCTGGAAGAAGAGGTTGGGTACACCCCAAGAAGACATGGTAAGGTGAATCAAATTATCGAATCAGGTGATATTTGTACGAACAAAATGATAACAGGATAAAACAGAAAATGACAAAACTGACCACGATGAAATCATGGTCAAGTTAGGAAGTTAGGTTAGATTAGAATAGGTTAGGTATTTTTTCATTTTTCTTCAATCACATTCAAATCAATAAAAATTGGAATTTACGTATTTACAGCTGTTAAAGAGAAAAAGTTCACATTTAACATTAAAACACACCTATGTGAACACCAAATGTAACCATCTCGTACATTCGTGCACAGAAAAAATAATATAATATTGAAGAATTACATTCTCTGGGGTTCCCTAAAATGTAGTTTTCAACTCTCTTATCTATTTTATTTTGTCTTTTGCCATGTTAGTACACCTACTTAGGATGAAGTGGTCTTTTGCAAGCTTTAGGCCGACATTTTATACAGAAATTTTCGAAAGCGCGATCGATGTGTGAATGCTTGCACTAGTCAGGCATTTAAATGGGTTCGAAAGTTTGTTTTTATCGTCTGTGCTGTAGAAAAAATATAATGTCAATAAATTGTAAGCGTTTTTGCTAAAGCTCTCTCAGGCAATCTCAGAATTGGTTCGCCTCGCTTTTGGATTACAAAATACCGCATACCAAACTATCGTCATCCGTTGAGCGATTTTAGTTTACACTAGCTTTTGCCCCCGGCTTCGCACGCGCCACTCCCCCCCCCCCCCCCCCTTCACCCTCCACCATCAACGTAACAATCAATAGGCGCTGTAAATCTTAACTATCAAAGGGATCTCCATAGCAACCTAAACAAATAACAAAATGACAGCGCATGTCAAACAATAAGGAAGTTGAGTCCATTTTTTTTATTTTTTTTTATCAATGTTTGCATTCAAATTTAAATACTGGTATTTTTTTTTTTTTTTTTAAAGTTCGTTTTCATAGTAAAATTAATTCTCAAAGTTTGAATTTTATTAAGCCCGCCAAAACGAGCAAAATCCGAGCGGTAAGAAGCGGGTTGTGCGGGGTGTGGGTGTGACGTCATTTGAACTGAGAAAACCGCGTCGCTTCTGCATTTTGTATGGAGATTTTGTTTAATTCTTCAATAAGGAATTCCAGTAATTCTTTTTATCTATGTTAACCGTCTATCAGAATTGATGTTATTTAAAAAAAAGAAAATTGATCAAGATTTCATAGTTAAATTAATATTTAAAGGTAGAATTTTTGTTTCTCGCGCCAAAACTCTTAACAACACGGTATTGCCGTCACTGGCCGATTGCCGTTAGTTGAAGTGCCAGCCGCCAATTCAGGCCGCCGCGCAAAAAAGTAAAGACCGAAAGTAAGATAACGGTTTACAGCGTAGTTCACTGTGAGACTTTTCTGCGCAATCAATAAATTTAATATACTTGCACAAAACTAGTGAGGTTTATGGCCAAACATCAGAAATCAGATGGGTTAGAATACGTAATGATTATTATTTAATACTGTAAAAATGTATTATATTTATTGTAACATACAAATGAACACAATTAATAATTTAATGTATTTACTTGGAAGCTTTAACTCCACAAATTTCAGCACTAATGTGATCAGTATTATCTCTTTTAAATATAAAATCAACGTGTCAGAATCAACGATTTGTAGGTAGTCGGACTGGCCTTGAATATATCCGATTTCTGACACGGTATGTGGTTTTTTAAACAGATTTTTTATTACATAAACTTTGTTTACTAAACCATTAAATATACCAAACCACCCGTTACTAAACTTAAAAAGACTTTTAGGGGATAGAATGCAAAACCGTTTGGCCCATAAGTAAACGACGTTTGGCCTATACACCTCACTCATCATACACAAACTATCTCTCGTGTAAAAGAAAGAGATGCACCATAGACATTTCGGTGATCCGCTCTTCATACAAACTGAGGTTCCGATGACGTCAGAATTCTTTCGACCATTCATGAAGCGTTTGTAGTGCGCGGCTTTTTGATTGATTTTTAAGAAGGTTTAATTAATTCTAAGAATAACAATATAGAAACATATTTATATATTTAGAATCGATATTTTTTGGTCTACATGAACATATTTTTTATAAGTCAAAATATTTTTCACTCAACTTCCTTATTACGAAGCAACGCTTTGCTTTTCGTCTGGACAATAAAAGTATAATTGTCTACACATTTCATAATGCCAGAGCTCTAAGTTATAGCCTATAGCCTATTCTGATGTATGAGCTATATTACTGTGAATTATCATTAAAATCCATTCAGTATTTATTGCGTGAAAGAGTAACAAACATCCATACATCCATACAAACTTCCTATGATTACAGAAAAATAGGCACGATGTAGATCGGTTGTGTCTACTATCACTGTAGCGTAATTTAATTCATGATTTGATGTATCCAGAAGTCATAACATTCAAATCGAAATATAAATAGGACTTCAGATCGAACGGAAATTGTTACATCCTATGCGCTGTAGAAAATCCAAGGAAATTCTCAAGCATTTTTCTCCGAAGCATTTTTAAGCAATTTCAGTTTTATTTGGTATCTTTCCATCGCTTCCCAAGATGGCGTTACAGAATACTGCCTCTCGGTAACATAATCCGATGGTGGCTTCCTGTGTTTTCATCTAAAGTATCGGTCGACGCCGCTCCGGGATGCTGCGCGATGCAAGGATTACGTGGTGCTAGACAAATTTATTGCCACTTCTTACGAACACTATCCACGGCGCATTGAGATTGCGCGAGGCACGGTTTGTCACAGGAGGATATTCAGTGCCAGAGCACGTCGTTTGTTTTTGCAACATAGTACCTGCAGATATGTACACCCGCGCCGAGCACGTGTCGGAAAATGTATGCACATGGAAGAGCTCGTAAATAAGGAGCGGGGAAAGAAAGTATGTGTTTCTGGAGTATGACTTGTGATATGCTGAAAAATTATGTTTTCAAGGGGGTGTTTTTATTTCATCCCAGAAAACAGTGCAGAAAAGGGTTGTAGTTTCATAGCATAAATACAGAATTTCAAAATGCTTTGCATCAAACATACATGCATCTATTCCTTGCTTCCACACACACTTGGAAACAAATTCACCTCAAATAACGACATATTACCATTATTTAAGAGATACCTGAATGATATTTTTATGTAGTATACCAATGTTTAAAATTAAAGAGCATCGCAAAAGGAGATGTTGAATTTTTTTTATCTACAATGTAAAAATTTCTATTATTTTTCTGTATCGTGCACATTGTCACATATTTTTCAGTCTATATATTGTGTTTAACCTATGTGCCATCTGCAATTTAATATATGTTTTTTATTTATTTTTTCTCTTTTCATATAAGTGGTCGTCCATTAATCACGTTATGTTTTTTAACAACTTTTTAACCCCCTCCCCCCCCCCCTCTGGTGATATGTGGTGAGGTTTTACGCTAACCCCCTCCCCCTAAATCACGTGTATTTTTTTTAGTACAAAGAACATCGAAATTTTCAGAATATTATCTTTAAATACAGGTATAAATAATATGAATAAATTTTATAAAGTTGGACGGATGGACGTTCACCTTTAGAAATCGGGTAAAAACCCATCAGGGCGTTGATAAATAATAAATAAATCAAATTTTCCACGAAGGTTCATATTTTGAGGTAGCTAAACAATTATTATAGATTATAAAATACAATGTTATTACAACGTAAGTAAGTGCTTATTTTACCAGATCGTACCGGGCTGACGTAGGAACGATTTCATGACAAAACAGACAATTAAAGAAAGAATAAGAAAAACAACGCGGGCTAATTTAATCTAATAATTTATTTGATCGTGTTCTGTTTTATATGATTACGATTTCAAAAACAGGTAGTTTTAGCTATTTTAACACTTTATAAAACGAACTTGAGGGGTTATTTTAGCAGACTAAAGCCATAAAATTTAGGTATTATTAGGCCATTAATTTAAGTATTATTAATTTTATGGGGTTATAAAACACAGTGAGTCTCATCGGTGACCACCGGGCCTAAAGATAGTGATCATAACACCAAGGACGGGTTGTTTCACAAAATTTTAAAAACAACAAATTTCAGAGTTAATATTCAAGTTTTGTGAAATTCCTTTTCAAGTTATCTTATTTTAAAGATTAATATTTATACATCTCATACAATTTATATGATTTTATTACTTCTTTGTAAGGAGAAACAACCGGCCCACGATGAAATAATAACAGAACTTGAATAGGACTTTCACAGAACGTCAATATAAACTTTTAAATTTGGTAAAACAACCCGTCTTAAATATTTGAACAATTCATCAAATTACAATATTAAATTTCAAGTCCTGTGATAGTTCTATTCAAGTTCTTTTATTATTTCATCATGGGCCGGTTGTTTAACGGTACTTAGATAGTAACAGAAGTTGAATATTAACTTTGGGATTTGATTGCTTAAATTTCTGAGAAACAACAAAAATTGATAAAAACGGATATAATTTTTTTTACAAAAAAACTCTTAATTTATATTATTAAAGTTCTTTCAGCACAACATGTACACAAGAGACTTCACAGAGAGGAGAAGAAAAAAAAACTAACGAAAGGTCATTTTTCAAAATGTCCTATTACATTCAGCACGTTCGGCTGTAGTGTTCGCTATGGTCCAAGGAGAGATAAACGCGTCACCAAGTCGATGCATTATGTATGGAGCCGAGTTTCCGCGCAATCCAATTTGGAAAATGGCCTCCGTTGCGCAATAGGAAGGCCGAGGGTTGCTGAGGGGCGGCACTGCCACCAACCACCAACCTCATCAGCACGTCTAATTACGCGACAAATTGGGTGCTAATTATTTTATAAAATTTCGGCGGTTTTTCAGGACGCCAGCTTTGGAGAGATGATTTCAAAATCTTAAAACGTTTTATTTAATTAAACATACTAATTTCAGCTTTCGGTGCATGGGTAAGTGATGTAATCTTATTCCTACTAAATGCGTCAAATTATTCAAGTTCAATGACCTTTTGATTTTCAAAATTGGAACTGTTAAGTTATCAGAAAAGCGATAAAGTTGATACCAATCTATGTATATAAAAATCTCGGGTCACGGAGTTTGTGGTCGCACTCCTCCGAAACGGCACGACCGAATTTATAATTTTTTTAATGCATATTTATTAGGTATGAGAATAGGTCGTAAAGTATAATTCATACCGCTGGTGATTAGGGTGTCCCCCCTATTCAGATTTTTTTTTTGATATTATTTTTTATTATTTGGCATTAAAAAAATATCTATAACCCCAAATTATAATACAAAATTCATAACGACAGAGCTCACCGGTATATAGAAACACTCTTCTGCTAAAATTCAATGTTCTGTAAAAAAATTGAGTCAATCCGTCGATTACTATCCGAGATTATATAGATAAAGATTTATCAATAAATAACAACAAACTACAAACTTTATAAAACTACATTTTTGTATATTCATGTAAACGAGGTTATCTGTAAGCTCGGTAATTGGAAATTTATTTTCATACATTCCCCGGAGATCGTCCAGAAATAAGTCCCATATTGGCAAATTCTGCGATACGTTGTGTAATTATTGAAGTTGACTTGGTTTATATCCCTTAGGAAATTATGAAATTACTAAAGCTTAACTTTAAATCAGATATAAGATGAACATGTCTTAAATTGCAAAAATACTCGAAAGGCGACCATAACGTCAAACACGTGCAAAACTTTTTTAAGATCGGAATTTCTGGGTCACCACTAAATAGGTTAGCAATAGTTTCATTTTGTGAAAAACTTATTCCATATTTGTATGAAGTGAAAAGAAAAATTTGCAAGACAAAATACGCCATGAGTACAATGCGAAAGATGGAGTGACAGCAGCATAAAGAATACCACCAAGATGAGATTCGTCCGGGCAATGATTTTCCCAGATTTTCTATAAGGTGTGGAAACATGGGCACAAAAGCCAGCGAAAGAAATTGGATAAAAAACCTCGAAAGTACTTGAAAAAAATGGTCAGGATTCCATGGACATCCAGATGCTCAAATATGTTCATTCTGAAAGAGCTAAGCATCGACAACAGGCTTTCAACGATCTGCCTACAACGCATTTTAAGGTATTTTGGACATGTTGCTCGCCAAACCGAAGACTCCAACTTGGAAAAACCTGTAGTCACTTGCAAAGTGGAAGGCAGAAGAAGCAGAGGAAGGTCAACAATCCGCTGGAGTGACCAAGTATCACAGGAGTCCGGTACCAGCTCTCCACGCAGCGGAGGACCGCGAAGAGTTCCATCTTACAACAAAAAATTGTTTAATTGTACCACAGTTCAGTACAAGATTTCAATTTTTCACATTGTTGGCTATTGGGAAGACGGGTTAAAAACAGGTAATTTTGTTAAACGACTACCATAACACGGGCATCAGCCTAGCATGGTGGTCGAAAAATCCACTTACAATGTGAATAATTTATGCAATGAATAAAGAAAAAAAATTAAATACATCCACTATTTCAGAATTTCATTCTACATCACCATTCCTCTTGTCGTGGTATGCCGCTAGAACGCCTGCTGTGCCGTGTGGTATCTTGAACAAGTCATGGTGCCGACTACATTTCACAGGGTATATAGGCGCCTATCAAAATATTCTCGAGAAATAACCAATTAATCCATTGTAACCAATTTATCCGTTGTAGCCAATTTATCCATTGTAACCAATTTATCCATTATAACCAATTTATCCATTGTAACCAATTTATCCGTTGTAGCCAATTTATTCATTGTAACCAATTTATCTATTGTAACCAAATTATCGACTGTAACCAATTTATCCATTGTAACCAATTTAGAAGTTCTTAATCGAAAGGTAAAAATTATAAAATTGTAATAGTCATAAAACACAGACTTTAGACTTTTTAGAAAACAATTTTTCGGACTTTTGTCACATTTAAGAAACGACACACATAAGAATATCAAATAATTTAGGGGAAGACTGTTGGAAAAAAAGAAGTAGAAAACGCCGCTTTTCACGACTTCGAAACCTAAGACTGGTACGACTGATATTCTATCAGAAGACAACCCCCGAAACTGGAGAGCACCAGACGAAGAAGAAATTGCCACTGGCTCAGGTTATTTAAGACTTGACTCAATAACATATAATTTACCCTGCTGCAATTATTTCCAGCTAACACGGGCACTAGCGTAGTGCGGTATTTGAAAAATTTTAAATACCTGTAATAAACTGTAAAGTTATCGCCAAAACTTTCGTTCCTTTTTTATTTTTAATAAAAAAAACGGAAGAACTATTGATATACTTGAAATACATAGGAAATGCACTTCGATAGATGAATTTTCCATTGAATTACTGTTGGGAAAATGGGAATCGATGCACTGATCCTGATAACGTTGCAGCATGCAGCCCGGGCTTGGTTTGACAGGCAGATACATACTAGAGAACAATGTATTGAATGATTCTGGTGTTTATATTGGCTGAGAGCCAAATTATTTTATAATATTACACTGAAGCCTCAAAACGCAGACATAATATTCGATATACCATGTGATGGAAGATTATCTAGACTGTTTAAATCTTCAGCATGTGTAGCACAAACTATAATAAACCTTTAACTAAAATATAACGCAGATAACATCTATTTTCTTAATAAGTAAAACTATAAGGGGGGCTTTGTTAATACAAAATTGGTACAGATTTTTTATCTTAAGTTTCTAGGTCAACACTGCTTTTTTCAGAACGCGAAATCAATTCCATCATTAGCTATAGAGCTTAAAAACATCCATTTTATTATTTAAAAATGTGTTAAAACTCGGGTGAAGCCGGGTAGAACTTTACATAAGAGTCAGTGGGACTACGGAAACCCCAATTAGGGATGTTATAAGGAGAATAAAATTATATTTGGCTAATCAGATCTTACTACTTACGTAAGCCTCTTACAAAAACGAAACTTTTCCAATAGAGCCGGTCCATCAACGATTTTGCTAGTTTGACAATTTCTTCAAAAGACAACAGAAATATATATTTTTTAATCAATTAATAAGACAATTATTACCGAAATCAATTTTAAACACTATTTACTTATGTACCCATTAATTAGAGTTCTATAAAATACACAAAAAACACAGAAAGAGACTAATGAGGACATCAGATATAATCAGAAAATAATATATTTTAGAACATTAATCGGAATCAATATTGAGAACACAAGAAAAAAAATATAAATAGGTATTACATTAAATTATACAATTATTCATTATCTATATATAAAGATTTAAGGAGGAAGGGATCCCTGGAGGGATAGTCCTTCACGATTAATGATATAAATTAGACAAAAATACGACAATTCAATCATTTTCTGAACGATATTGTTGAGAATTCAGAGAAACATAATATTAAAGATCGTCAGGTCCTTGAAAATTTGAATTCATACGGATTTTTAGTCAAATAAATACGAAAACATTTCAAAATTCTTTAAACTGATTTAATCTTTTATTCTGAATGTTGTTATTTATTGAAGTGATATATCTTCAAATTAATTATTTCATTCATATTTCAGATAACTTTGGATTTCGGATCGATAAATCCGATCCCGAAAACGAGAAATTAGAAATTTTATCGTAATGTTTCGAATGATGATTACTTTTAGAATCTGAAATACAATAAGTCGGAGATGTTTCAGAAAGGATATGGTACGAACTGAATCTATTGAATTATTTAATAAGTTGAAATAACAGAAAAACAGTTTCCATCACTAGGGCAAATAAAGAAAAACCTGGCACACTTTCATATTTGTTAAAGGGGTTACAACAGACTGATAAAAAAATCATGTGATACAAAAACACATTTGGTTTTTTGGAACATAAACATATCTACTTTTTTTAATGAATCCGTGTATAAATATTGTAAGATTCTCATTCAACGAACTATCTTGAAACTTCAAGATATAACAGAGTGAGAACTAAGAAGGAATTTGACTACTTCCACTTCTCCTCTTAACATACGTTCGAGCATTCTAAGAAAATGGTTTTCAGCCTGTGCTCTTGGTTCAGCGGCATAGCTTTGGCGAATTCCTTATGTGATCCTAGAAGCCGCGATCTCTAGAACTTTACACCTATATTAGAGGCTTTACAACATCAAAAAACTTCCACGAGTCTGCTAATAACATAATGTTATTAATAGAAGACAATGTGACAACTTAAGTACTTATTTACATTTTCGTAAAAATAAATAAAAGCCTTTAAAATTGTTGAACAGGCATTTTGGAAGATTTTTACTAGAAGCAGAATAAGCTTTTAAATGATAAAACACTGGATAAGAAAACAACTAAACCTCCGTGTTTATTAAGATGATTTTCAAAGAAAGTTTAATTATATTTACCAACATAACCAGTTAACTCGATTAAACGCTACGATTCATACTCAATTCCCAACACGATTAACTCTGAAAATACACAAAAGTAAACAAGAAATTCTGTACATTTTCGACTTTCAATTTGATGGCAGATACGTAATCTTAAGATTCATTATTTTGATTAGAATATACCAGACCCACTGTTTAAACCCGAAGTAAAAAGTTGTTGACACATTTCAAAAGAGATAACATCCAAAAAATTTCCTTTTACATTCATTATTTGCAGCTGTATTTTCGCCAACAACGGTTGATAAGATTCCGCAAACTTTTCGAGGAAATTACAAACTTTTAAATGGAACAAAAAAATGCTCGCTTAAAGAAGCAATGGGAACAGAAATTTAAAATCAAGGTAGCAAAATGGAATTATTTTATCGTGTGCAAACTAGGACATGACATTATAACAGATATGTTTGATTCAAAGCAAATAAATAATACCTAGAAGAAAAACTGATCAGATACACAATTATCTGCCTTAGTGCTTTGTAAAACTAAATAACCATCACGCCGTTTCCCCGCAGGGGTAGGCAGAGAGGACGGACCGCTAAACAACTCGGTCTTGGCACACACTCTTTGCCTCACTAACACATACTCTTCATCGTCTCACACATACTCTCCTATTATTCTGACTTTTAACATGGCCCGACTTAAGTATCTGATTCGCTTGATCGTGCCATGTCTCCCTCGGGCGTCCCCGACTTCTTCTACCATTCAAATTTGTAATACATTCTTCTTCTTTGTAAAACTAAGCAAATCTAAAAGCATTACTAAAAAATGTCGTGAATATTTCAATTGATAAACGACCGTGTATGTGAAAACCTTACTAATTAGAAAATGAAAAAAAATACTAAGAAAGTTGAAAATAAAGCTTACCCTAAACATGTTTAATCAAAATTAAGAGAAATTAAAGAAAATACATAATAAAAAAAAGTCTTTCTTTGTAAAGAATTGGCGACAAAACTGTAACTTCGCTTTTCCCTGGTTCATACAATAAAAATAAAAAAGTTTGCTTTTAATTCACATATAACGCATTGAGAGTAGGGTACAAATAATATTTTTTAAATTTACTTCAAGAGATGGCACTTATTCAAGGGATCTACTTTACGATATTTAAATTAGCATCTAATTTCTGCTCTTACAACATCCTAAAATCTGATTAAATACAATTGCACATACATAAATTATATTGCACATAAGTAAATGATCTTGTAGTTTCCAGACTAGGCTGGTAACGTTGTAGTTTATATGCGAGTTTGCATATGGATGGTCTGTTAGAACATGGTTGACTGCATAGGGCGTTCAATGCACCAGCTGGCCTAACACACGGTGCGCTAGATATTGTAAAATCACTCATCTTCAACATGATTGCCTACTATAATATGTAAATAAGGTAGTGAACAGACTCGCAGCATCTCAATTGGCTGGTCTCTGGGCGAGGGACATTCATGATCAAATGCAACTAACTTAGCACTCCTAGCGCAAGTGACATGAATGTTGCAAAATTTTGGGACAGATCAAGTCAACATTCAGAAGAATTATTCCACGGGCTGCCACATTTATTATTCTTTTGTATTATGTTAATATAAGTACTTGCATACTGCTTTCTAACCCCGTATTGACATTGGAGGGTCTAGAGTCGTTCAAATAAATGTAGCTTCGTTCAATAAAAAAGGGTCCTGAGGTGAAATTTGCTCTAGGATAATTGCCTTTCAAAAGAAGAAATTTTCCTATTTTTTTTACATTAGCTCCATACAGGAGGACCTGAGGAAAATAATTTCCCTCGGGTTTTTGTCTGTAATTTTTTTATTGCATTGTGTATAAATATCTCTCTTTTAAGTATTACACTCGTCTGAACAAGGCTTAGGATCCCTTAAAAATCTTGTCAGAAAATGTCAACAGTTATTTCGGATTGCCGTTTGTAATGTTTTTCGCTAATTCTCCAGAGCCACTTTGCTAAATACTTTTGATGGAAGCAAAAGTGGTTTCTTCAAAAAGCAATTACAATGTAATTGAATAGAAACGCGAAGGGTAAAAATGTGAGAGCTGAAGCGGAAGATTTTGAAGAAAATATCAAAATACAACAATCTGGATTAATGCGGAATCCTTTCGGAATTTTCAAATGCAATTAAGTCGGAACTACTTCGTCGAAACTTCTTTCACCACTCTAACTAAATTTCATTTGTGTATTTTTTTTACTTTATTCTAACATATTTTTATTACAAAGATATTTGTAATAAAAATATTTACGGTGCTCCAGATTTTATGTCCGGGTTGAATCTTTCCCAAATGAAAGATTAAACCCTTCCACACACTTTTCCACAAATGAATATCTAGTAAATTAACGCAATGTAAGTGCACTATATAAGAATAAAACAATACAAGAACAATACGTCAATCCACCAGAAACATAATGGGAAAATATTTCACCGACTACAGATATTTTCATATCAGAGGGTTCGGCTCTGATGAAATCCTAACTGGTCCGATAAATCCTACTGATCCCTCAATATAAATATTTAAAAAATCTTTCGTAATCCTACATGTATTTAAAATGACCGACTTTTGCATTTTTATGTACAAATTTTTTGACAAATCTAATACGCCTAAATTTTGAATGAGAGAGCTAGGTAAAAAAAATATATTTTGTGCATTTCTGAACTATCAGCTTTCCTATGGAAAAAATTTCTTAGCATTTCTACCTGATTATGTTTTAAAGATGTTATTTTGACTATACCTCTACCTCCTAAATTTCTGGGTAAATTAATTCGTTCTACAGCTGAATTTGGATGATGGCAATGAAATTTTGTTAATGTAGTTCTAATTAATCCTTCTAAGTTATCTTAATCTGTATTAGACCATTTAATTATGCCAAATGAGTAAGTTAATAGAGGTATTGCCCAAGTATTTATCGCCTTTACTAAATTTTTAGCAGATAGATTGCATTTCAAAATTTTTCTGATCCTAGTTTTAAATTTAATCCTAATATCATTTTTAATACTAGTATGATCTAATCTATTTGATTGCGGATATCCTAAATATTAATAAACCTCACCCCCTTTCATACTTTCAATTTTGAAATTTCTAAATATACCCTCGTCTCCATCTACAATTTTACCTTTCTCTATATGGATCGTTCTACATTTATCTAAACCAAAAGTCATATAAATATCATCTGAAAAAATTTTAACTACTTTAATCATTTTCTCTAAATTTGGTTCAGAATTCGAATATAATTTTAAATCATCCATAAATAATAAATGAGAAATTATATTTCTCTCTCTAGTATTACCTTTAATTTTTATTCCAAACTTGCTTTTAATTAACATTTTAGATAGAGGATTTAATGCTAAGCAAAACCAAAGAGGACTCAATGAGTCTCCTTGAAAAATCCCTCTTTTTATTGAAATGCCCGGTACTATAATTTTCTTATCTTTCAAATTCAAAAGCAAATCAGTATTCCAAAATGCCATAATTTTTTCCAAAAAGCTAATAATAATTGGGTTAATTTTGTATATATTTAAAACTTTTATCAGCCACAAGTGCGGGACACTATCATAAGCCTTTTGGTAATCTATATAACAAATATGTAAATTACGTTTTTGGGTTTGAATCTGTTTTAGAATTACAGAATCAATAACTAATTGTTCTTTACATCCCATATGTTTTCTGCGACAACCTTTTTGTTGTTCAGATAAAACATTTTTTCATCTAAATGAGTGTATATTAAATCTGTCAAGCAAGAGGTTAAAATTTTATATATTGTCGGTAAACATGTAATGGGTCTATACTGAGAGGGATTATTAATATGTTCGCTTTTAGGCAACATATAAGTAATGCCCTTAGTTAGAAAATTTGGAAAATTTTGAGGTTCTCTGACAAATTTTGAAAGATTTTTTGCCAAAAGGGGATGTAAAGTAGTCAGACGTTTATACCAAAAATTATGTATCCAATCGCAACCCGTGGCTTTCCAATTATGAGTACTTTTTATAATTTTGGCTAACAATTCAACCGATATATCAGAAAAACTCATTTGTTCAATGTCTGAACAATTGAGTTCTTCATTTTCTATCCACGGACCTGACTCGTTATGTTTTATATCTTTACTCCAAATATTTGTCCAAAAATCGCGCATATCTGATTCAGATGGCAACGGATTATTATTATTCGAAATAATATTTTGTTTATCGTCAAGTTTGGAATAAAATATTTTCTCATTTTTCTGAAATAATCTATTATTATTTTTTTTATTATACGTATAATTATATCTTTTTAATCTACTAGCTTTTACATCTAATTTTTGTTTTAACGAATCTAATAAATCATTGATTATATTTTCATTATTATTACTACCAATGCTATAACCAAATTTTCTCCCAATTACATCTACATGTCTCAAAATATTCCTACTTCTATTTCCGTTTTTATACTCTATTACTTTAGCTATGCTACTTCTTAAAAATACTACATCATTTTCTAATCTACTCTGGCATTCTGGTTTTCTATAATTATATGATCTATCATCGGAAGACATTAATTTAACTCCTAACTTATTACATATAGTGATAGCACTAGCATACACTATTGTATGAAGATCTAAAAAACTAATGTCATCAAATATAATTTTTGGTAAAATTATATTATTTAATTCAGAAATTAATTTAGATAATTTCTTTGACGTATGTAATTTTGGTCTAACTGTGGGCTCTATATCTATGTATCTATTTATATTATTTTGAAGTAAGTTAGCTAATTCTATAATATTTTCATATAGTAAGTTTAAATTTGCAATGTTGATTTCCCTAAGATTATAAATAACGTCTAAGTTATTTGAGTCTACTGTAATATCATTGGATTCTTCGACTAGAATATTATCTGAACTATCTACGTTCAATGTATCTGATATAACATTACTACTTGTATTAACTTGTTCTAAATTATTTTCTAATTGCAATCTATCTGCTACTTCTTTTTTTATCTGATCTAATATTACTACAGGAATTAAATTATTTTTGAAAATTGCCCTCTTTTGGTCTGCTAATCTTTGTTCGTTTACTTGGGCAATCGGATAATTTTGTGAGAAAATTAAATGTAATTTTTTCCTATACAATAACATACCTGTTTCTAATTTAGTTACATAAAAATATGAACGAACGATGAACATATTGACATCGTTCGTCCATTTCATACGCTGCCTAGGAATACCTGCTTTTGTTTTTGGTGGTCTCAGACTATCATTGTTCATCTGTGTAGATGACATAACAGACCTCTCTTCATTTCGGTTGGTTGTAAATGACATATTATCAATTTACAAAACAACACGAAAATGATTATTATTATTAGTTCCTACATTCCAGTAACCAAGCAACTATCGTTAC
Source organism: Limnephilus lunatus (assembly GCA_917563855.2). Lineage (NCBI taxonomy): Eukaryota > Metazoa > Arthropoda > Insecta > Trichoptera > Limnephilidae > Limnephilus > Limnephilus lunatus. Next base: position 61,418,585 of record OU830601.1, read on the forward strand.
CTAGTAATATCATTTGTTAATTGTCAATTGTCAACAAATAATTTTCAAAATGCCCAAATTAAATATTTTAAATTAAACCTTTTACCTTTCAACGTTACAAATCTATAATATATTATCAAAATCTATAATATATTATATTTTAGAATACTGCTATCAAAATAAAATATATGTAATTAAATTTACCTTTAAAATATATTACAAATTAATCTCAAATATTATTGTTTACCTTGGTTACTGGAGCCTTCACAAAAGAGATTTTTTATATCCTATTTATTTATCTAAATAACCTATGGTTTACTGGCAGTTTATTTATTACGTAATCTAATATATTTATTTTCAAATATTTATATTTTTTGGGATCAAAACTAATTATTTTCTTTCTGATATAATGAAAAATCAGAGAGCTAATGAAATGCGAATGTCTCTATAGCGTTGCTAAGCACCGATTTTTTTTTGTTTAATAACAAATAATATACAAACAAATAATAATAATATAATAATAAAATATTTATAAGAAGGAGATTGCAACACGGCATAACACCCCAAAAAATATACAAACAATTATATTTTTATTTTTGGGGTGTTATGCCGTGTTGCAATCTCCTTCTTTAGCCAACGTTTCGGACAGTTACATAACACCCCAACAACAAATAACGAAAATACTTTTGGCCGTGAAAATGTAAAGATTTATATACAAAGATATTGTATAAGTAATGTGCCGTGCTAGGAGTTCCCCTGTGTTGCGAAGGACATTTTTTTAATATTAAATTCGCCGGTCTGATAGACACCGGGTCACTAGAGCCAGGATGCGGCTAATGGTCTCCGATAACACAGTGGTGATCGCAGCCTCCACACCAAGCGCCGCTCCTGAGCGAGAGCTGAGCCCGAGCTCAGTCCAGACCACATCCTACATTATAATTGATTATTTATTTTATTTCTATTATGGCTTACGTTTTTTTTTCTGTTCTATTTACTTTTTTTTACATTATCTGTTGTGTAAATATGTATAACTTTATGGGACGTGTGGGATTGCACTATCCTCCCCACATCCTGGAATAAAACATTATCATTATTGTTATTATTATATAATAACCACAGTGGACAGTAGTTATAGTAGTACCACAAAAGAAAGAGAAACATTTCAAATAAAATATAAAATCGACTTCTACATAGTTTCAACAAAATAAATTTGTGTTATAAGTAAGGTACAAAACAAAATTATAACTACAACTTGAGGCTCAGTTCCCGGCCCCGAAAAGAAGAAGACGGAGAGATATGAAATTACGAATGTTAGAAGAGCGCGCTAACATTTACATCGATAAAATTGATGCAAAAATCATGAAAATCTTTAATAAAACACGACTCGTTAAAAATAAAGCAAAAAACCCGCGATAATTGTCTTTTATTTTATTTAAAGAAACGCTGTGAATTTTTTCATACATATAACTTGTAAATTAACCGAAACAAACGTGTTTATAATCATTTTTGGAGCGTACTTTGCGATTTTTTTCTATCGAGGCAATTTTATATAATTTGCTTTTCGGCGCGATAAATGATTAGATATTATCTTCAAGAATAACATATATTTTTTAAGAGCTTCAAAACTACAAATATTTAAGGGAGGTTTGCAAGAAATCGGTTGAAATTCGGAGAACCGCCTCTTAACCCTTCGGTAATCGAATATGTTCAGGGGTTAAAGAAATTTAGAAAAAACGAGTAACATTTTTTGTATTTCAAAAGTTATGGCAGGCAATTTTTGTTGAACAAAATGCTATTTACGTTAGTGATATTTGTTAAAACAAACGAGTCTTGATGCTGTAGAACCTCGGAGAACTAGCAGAACATAAAAAAACACACACACAAATAATAATTTATCTCATCTGTTACAGTCCTAGAAAATTTTTAATTTCAATTTTCATAAAGCTATTGAGAAAATGATTGGCTTTCTTAAACTGGTTTGCGAAGGGTTTATATATTTCAAAAACACATCTAGAAATTTTATTAAGTTAATGAACGTCAAGAGTTTATGTATTTCAAAAACACATCTAGAAATCTTATTAAGTTAATGAACATCGTAGATAATAAATTAATTCATTTTTTCATGGATTTGTACCGTATTAGGTAAACGACTGACAGAAAAAGAAAACACTAAAATTATTATTAATTTTAAATAAAAAAAATAAAAAAATGGTTACGTAACTTATTGAAGACTGTTGTTATAGCGTGTAATTCAATAAGCTTTAGATCCGACCATGTCTGTAATAAATGCACTTAACGATTGGCGGTAATGGCTGATGAGACGATATGTTGCTGAAAATAACACAGATAGTAAACAAAAACATTTATTTCTTTCCCATACACGGAACAACACAATACATGTTACCGAAAGATAGGTGACAAAGGAGCACTCAGCGGTGATACCCTAGACACATTTTGTACGCCGAATCATAGGTACCTACTAGCAGTTAAAAACCCGCTCCGGTTAGTTGTTTAGTCACAAACGATTGGTTAGTATAGCCACGATAACAGACTGGAGAGAATAATGAAAATACAAATCCATGAGTAGGTACTTACGCTGCCAGCCGACATTCCTCATGCTAGCTGTTAACGTAAGTGGCGCCATCTTTTGGCATTATTAGCCACTTGCTGAAATTTGGTTCTACTACGATAGTAGCTTAAGTCACAAACTTTACGTTCACAGATGGTTTCGTATGGCGCGACGTCAGAGTTGTACTAGGAGTCGGATTCTTAAATTTCAACCGTACAGTTGCTAGGGTATAAATAACGTCAGATCTTGTGAAGTGTGAGGCTTGTATCGTAGACAGGATGCTAAGGCGCTTTCGTTCTTTGTACAATTAGGTATTGTGTATAAAACACTAGCACAATCTATCTCTCCTGAGATTAACTTTGAGAAATTACGTTCATTTCTACGCGCCAATTCAATGTTACTGTTATCACATGAAATGTCAATCTCAGGAGACATAGGCCTCGCATAAATAGAGCAAGGAATCTCAATGGGTCGTGGGGACTAGTTAGAGTCCTGAAAGGTTGTTTCATTAATTGAAACTATTGTATTTAGCTCCAAGAGTTTAAAGTATATGTATTGAATAAACAACATAACATATTTTGGGTTTTACACACTACAGGTTATAAATTTAGCAAGAGACTTACCCTGGACCGTTATGGAAAAAAATGATTAGCTAGCTACATTCATTACGCTTGCGCGACAGTATTTTGCTTTTCGGAATAGCGTCCTTCATCCAGCATCCGTGGGAATCCGCTCGAGGCTCGTGTCCGCGACATAGCCTCTCCTACCATAGTCAGCAAGTAGTCACCCGGTGTACCAGGTGAAAGTTGGCCAGGTTCAGCTCCTGGTTATGGCTCAACAATTGGGACTTAATTCCACCGGGGTTGATATGATGTGGCCGGTGGCCAGCAGCCTGTATGCGGCAAGGACGCGGCAGCTTTGGTCAAGGCAGACTGAACGAGGTTCTCCGACCTCATATTCGCGTGCTCGTTACGGGTAATTTTATTATGGCACTTTCGCGAATCGCAAGGCTACACGCCTAGCCCGAGGTGATCGATCTTATCCAATATCGGCATTACGGAACAATGCTCATAGTGACGCCGCCACGCGGTTTGTTTGAAAAATAATCCGACCTACATCGACTGTGGACGGTATAACTCCCGATAATATTAAAATCAACAAATAATGATTAAACTGACACGTAAAGCATCATGCTTAACTTCCCGCAAACCAGGTACTCAGTAATCCTGTGGATTAAATCGATTTCTCGTTATTTAAAAACTCGATCGTCAAACCAAGAAACGTTTCCTCAGGCGTCTCTGGTTCAAAGATCACCGGAAAAGCCCTCTCGCGACCAAAAACCAAAACTGTCGCCAAGTATTGCCAGCATTATGAAAAAAACTCTAATAGACATCATGTAGTGTTTTATTTTCATAACAAGGATTCCATTTAGACACAATATCAGTAATGAAATTTGTTTTTACGGCAGTCACAATTTATAGCTAACTAGCTGGGTTACCCGGCTTCGCTCAGGACAATAAGATAGTGTTCTGGAATGTTGCACAATGATGTTCCCGATTTCCTATTCCTGGTCATTCCACTCCTTCCACAACTTTATACAGCTCTACGGAACCTTCTAGAACTTTCCGGAAGACTGTTCTAGAAATTTCAAGATGGCGAAATTTTCAGCCCTTATATCTTTAAAAGCACGGCCTTTAGGTAAAAACAGATACCCTTATTCCCTAGGGGGGATAGAGATCTACCACACCATATAACTCCCTTGATCGAACCGGGACTCGTTTCTGAGTTTTTGCGAGCTGCACGTTTTTTGGACTTTCTTTTATAATACATGCCATATTCAAATAAATAAAATGTTACTCCTTACATGTCCTTTCCCGTGCGTTCCCCTCCAGCCATGGAACTTAATATCCATACTCTTAGCCTCCAGCGTTCCACTTCCACCTTCCCCACCACCGCTCTCCCGCTCCCCCGTCCCGCCAACCCCCCTGGCACTGCATTTCTTGACTCCTCTCCCGCGCGGCCCGTAGCCGAAACTTTTTTCTAATACTAACATTTTTAAACTCGTGATATCTTTCTAATTAAATATCCGAATTGAAAAATTCAAAAAGTTAAATAAAGGTATTGAAGCTGTCTTGAATATGAAGTCATTTATTTTGATAAGGATTAAAACTAAGATACAAATAAAGAGCCTTTTCAAGCGGTGACATATTAATTAAAATTTTAAAATAAAATAATACTTATTGTGGCATAACCATAATAGTTAGACATATGCTGTCGCGACCTTTTTTGTAAATAATGATGTGTTCTATAAAGTCGTAGTACATTATTTTATTCTATCACCAATAGTTTTCGCAGCGCACGCGATTTAAAGAATATTTTAGGTAATTTTTTTACACCCTGGGTTACATTATTGAAGTTTTAGTAAGGATGCCTATTTTTTTTTTAAATATAATATAGCCTATGTCACCCAGGGATAGTGTAGCTTCCCAACAGCGAAAGAATTTTTCAAATCGGTTCAGCAGTTTCGGAGCCTATTCGATGCAAACAAACACACAAACAAATAAACAAACAAACAAATGTTACCTCTTTATATAGTGTGTTAGATGTTAGATAAGAATTTACAACAATCACAATTCTCTTTCTCGTAGGTACATTTCTCTGTGATTTGGTGAGAGGCCTACTTTAGTTTCAGAGTGATTTCGTTTTCAAATGCCAGGCTCTAACATTATCAAATTACACAGGAGGATAATAAGAAATTAACAGCTTGATTATCGTCTTGTTCTCGCTAATGACTAATTCAATGTATAATTATTTAGCTTACCGGAAAAATCACTCCCGGTTGAAATCATTTATGGCTTTTGTGTTGGAATTAGTGAATTTTCACGAATAAATGCAACTGCTTCACACAACATGATCAATAAATTGTACAAAATTAAATAAATAAATTTAATTTATTCATTTTGGTAAAGGGGCATTAAAACATCGGAAATCAGAAAATAATTTCAATATCCTAGTAATTTTGTGCTGTAAACTACGATGTAGATTGTTTTTTTTAAATTAAATTAATTTTTTTTTTTTTTAATTCTTCATTTTAAGCACCCGCTAAACCGCCAAAGCAGTTTGTCAGCAGGTCAATTTAACAATATTAATATAACACAAAAGAACAATTAGGTATAACAAGAAACCACAATATAGAAAATAGAAACAGAAGAATAACTTTTAAGTAATTACAATATAAAAGCATAAAACACAAAGACAGACAGATATAATACAGGCAAATTACTCATAGTTATATTATACAATGAAAACAATATTACCGAAATTCAATCGAAAGTCTAGAAACAGAAAATCAGAAAAATATATCGGCAGATTTGGGGCCCGAACCCAAGACATTCGGCTTTCCGGGCCGCAACTCTACCAACTGAGCCAATGTATCCGATTCGGTCATTTTTAACTGTATCATACTTCGATTAAGAACTACCAACATTATCTTAATTTTCTTAACGCATATTTTATTGGCTGCTATCTTCATGTATGATTGCAAGATACAAACCCGAACTAAATGCTATCTAGATAAGGTCTGAATAAATTTTGACGACGATGTCCAAGATGTGCCCATATCTGTTTCCAGATTTTCATTGCCATTTTCTTATATTGTCTTAATTTAATTAAATATTACAATTTTAGGATTTACTCACAAAGTCATTCTACAAACATATCAGTTACATAAATAACTAGTTATTTTTGCTTTGATGTAAGATGATGAGGTTTTGAAAATATCGAAAAGGTCTGTATACGTATTGGCAGTTCGGTGAAAACGCACTAACGGTGAATGATAGGAATAGTTAGTGCTATGATTGTCACTGTGGAAAAGGTGGTGGAGTCGAGTTGATTTAACAGGGACACGAATATTTATAACACTTAACATTTGAGGACAGTCTATGAGATTGTTCAGTAATTTAAAAAGTATAAGAATGTCATTAATAGTACGCCGGGTAGAAAGTAGTGGTAGGTTCAGATCAGACATTAATGCATTGTAGCGTATTTCAATTACAGGCTGTCTCAATTTGAATTGAACATATCGAAGAAATTTTCTTTGTGCTCTCTCCAAACGGTGCAAGTTACAGGTATAAATCGGTGATCATACAGGAGATGCATATTCCAGCTGCGATCTTACAAGAGAGCAGTAAAGTAGCTTAATTGAATCAATGTTTTGAAAAGTCCTTGTGTTACGTATTACAAAACCTAGAATTTGCATGGCCTTATTGGAAATTGTTTCACAGTGACGATCAAATGTAAGTCTCCGGTCAAAAATAACACCAAGGTCTTTGATAAATGGTACTAATGCAATTACATTATTGTTAATAAAATACGATGTAGATATTGGAATCCGTGAGCGGTAAAAACACATGTGGAAACATTTTTTTACGTTTAGGAATAATTTATTTATTTCACACCAGCTAGCAAGTCTGTCTAAATTTTGCTGAAGGATAAGTGCATCATTTAAAGATTTTATAATTTTAAAAAGCTTTAGGTCATCTGCGAATAGAATGAATTTGACATCATCGAAACATAAAGATAGATCATTTATAAATAAAATGAAGAGAAGTGGGCCCAGATGAGAGCCTTGAGGAACTCCCGAAGTTACTTTAAATTTATACGAAAATTTATTATTTAATTTTACCATGAGTTCACGGTTACAGAGGTAACTATTCAACCATTTTAGGAATGATCCATGTATACCAAGGGCTTGCAGTTTCGCGAGAAGGATATCAATATTTACTTTATCAAAGGCTTTTGAAAAGTCAGTATATATTGAATCTACTTGTGCACGAGACGTGAAAGCTTCATAGATATAGTGTTCATATAATAGAAGATTGGTTGTGGTTGACCGACCGGTTACAAAACCATGCTGTTCTGGAGTAATAATATGCCTAAACTTAACAGCAATCTTATCTAAGACAATACTTTCAAACATTTTCGGGATGGTAGACAGTATGCAAATTGGTCTATAATTTAGAACACAATTTTTTTCACCTGATTTAAATACAGGTGTCAAGTGATTAAGTTTCCAAGGACCAGGAAATATTCCAGTTCGGAGTGACAGATTAAATATGTGTTGAAGAGGAGCTGCTATAAACTGAGAGCATTCCTTTATGAATACCGGTGGAATTTTGTCAGAACCTGACCCCTTATTACAATCTAGAGATCTGATCTTTTTATTAACATCATCCAGGGAAATGTGGCATGTTGATATATCAGTTACATTGGTGTATTTAAATTCAGGTAAAGTCACATTATCATTATTGTGTTCATAAACACTTGAGAAATAATAATATGTATGTATGTTTTAAATTGTAATTGAACATTAACATCCTGTTGACAAACTGCTTTATTGCGGTTTAATGGGATTGTATCTTGAAAACAATAAAAATAAAATAAAAAAGAAGAGGGCTTCTAGTAATGCAAACGTTAAAGAGTTTTGATTTTAAAATGTTTAACCAGTCGGAGCCATAAGCTTGTTTTCAAGACAATGTAACATTACTAGACATACATTTGACGTGTGAGTCGCACCTGAGTTATTAATATACCTACACAGGTATTTTATAACCTCTGAAAAAAATGTTGAGTAACTTGAATCATAGGATTAATGGTAACAGTTATTTAATTGGCGGGTAGCGTTACTCACCGTAATGTAACGTAAAATTTTGGTAATCGGCACGTAGATAAAATAACCCTTAAAGAGACAAAATTCAACACAATACAAAGATTTTTTTACATTTTATTTACTCAAATGGAATAAATAAATAAAAATATCGTTCCTTTTTTACCCTGAACATAAGAAATAATGTCCCACCTCGCAGGCCTATGCTCGGAATGCCTGTTATCCGACAAACGTACTTTGCATAACCAGATATATTTAACAATGGTCCCAACCGATCCGATTCAGTGAGGCGAGCGGATCGGCCGCAAGAAAAGGCAAAATACGTTTTCGGGAATTTCTGGGAATTTCCCTTCTTCTCCCCCCCCCCACCAGTTCGGGGTAGGAATACCGATTCCTTCCCCAGGAATGAATGAATGAATTATTTCCCCGTGGCGGATTTGTATTTTAAGGCTGGTGAAATAATAACAAGGGTGTGTGGTTCAAGAATGAAAGCCGTTTAAATTTAAACTAAAATAATATGAAATATTAATTTGAAAACGTCTACGTACATTTCCACATAATCAAGTTCCACTATACACCCGGATTTAAGAGTGAATTGTATATTTATATTACTCGTAAAATCACAGGTTTAATCACGGTGGGCACTGCGTATTAAATCGAGCATTTATTTTTCCCAGTTTGTCTTGTCAGTACAATAAATTATTATGTCAACAACATCTGTAAAATTTATCATCTACCCAAAAAAGAAAAATAAATAAAATGCAATATCGTGTATTGTTCTATTTTTGGTAAAAAATATAATGACGCTGGGAGCTAGTTAGGAGAATTTGTAATAACACGAATAACAGTTTTTTTTGTGTGAACAATGCACAAGAGTTGTAACTACTACTAACCGTCCAAAGTCAGCGAGGAATGAGATGGGGTCAAGGAAGGTTGGGAAGAACTTGGCTATTCAAGTCTAGAATCAAACATGGACACAGTTCTAATTTTTAGATTTCACGGTTTTTAAAGCTTCAACAAACAGACACTGCTTTATATGTACGGTAAAGTATCAACACGATAAAGGAATAAACAGTTAAATTTCCATTTATTTTACAAGGTTCTAACATCGGTTTGAACCTTTGGAATTGCCATTTTGTTTGCCTGAATTATATAAATTAGCTGAATTACGCAAATAAATAAATTTGACAACTTCTGTAAGTGATCTAGCACGCACATACAATCGGTCTACACAGTCAGCGCAGTTTTTCAATTGTTTTATAATATTTGACGGTTTTGGCGCTAGATGGCAGTTCGTAATAACGTCAGATACATAAACATTTAAGACGAAACTCCGATTAAGAAAATATTGAAACGAGAAATATTCAATTTCAACCAGAAAACTGAAAGATACAAAACCATATACATTGGGATGTTTTCTGAAAAACTGCCATCTGCTGTTAGGGAGTTACTAACTCCGATGAAGCTGTAGATTAGCGCTTCTCGTTGCCTAGCGTATATTATTACGTGTTGTTTTGTCATGTTAATCATATTTATATAGTTGACAATATTATAGTTTACTGGTAGCCAAATACAATAAAATATGTTTGTATCGGTTCTCTACATTTACAAGATCTAATCTTTAGGAAGCGTACAAAGAGGGTACGTCGGAATTGTGGGAAGAAGGGAAGACACTAAGCGAAGAACGCCGTGAGAAGCTGCCCCTTTGATTTAGCTGGGAGCTTTTTGCTTCCCGCAAGTTCACAATTAGAGCGGTGCAAAAAGATTTATCAGAAAGTCAACTAATGAAAACGATCATTATAAATGCTCATAATTGGGGGAGAATTTAGAAATTCGAATTAACTCACTTTTCCACTAACTTAGTATGGGGAGGAGGGGCGGATAATTTAAATTTAAATTAGTGACCGACTGAAAGTTCGGTTTCGGCAAAAAAATCTAGTTTCGGCGTCAGTTTCGGTTTCGACAGAAAATCTGCAAAAACTTCGGCCGCACGAAATTTGCGTTCGTGTAAGTGTAAAAATAAGTGTAAAAAATAAGCAAAATTTCAGTAAACAATATATTTTTAACAAGTCTAAAAGAGTTTTGGTTTCGGTTTCAGCCGAAACTGAGACTAATACCTAAGATTCGGTTACGGTCGGACATTAATTTAAATGTTTTTCTGCTCATTCCAGTTCAATTATTGTTACATTGCGTATGAATACCGCTCCCGTCCTGCGTTGACTAGCCAAAAACAGTTAGTTCATTTTACGTCGCCTTTTACAACGCTTATCAAACCGCTGAAACCTCGCAACCTACGCGTGAATCTTTGGGTACGCGCGCCGAATCGCCAATCGTTCAATTTCCAATCTCGCATTATCTCAAAAACGATTCTAAAAAAAAACTAACTAACCATCACGCCGTTTCTCAGTAGGGGTAGGCAGAGAGGACGGACCCCCAAACAACTCGTCTTATTCCTTGCGTAATTCACATTGCAAATACCGTACCAGACTCACAGAAGAATAGAAGTGGTATCAGTCATGATTTTGAGTCAGAACATAAATAACGAGATCCCGCCATATGAACACCCTCGGTGTTTATTTACGAGGGTCGTGTTGTATAAGGGAAGTAAAAACAAAGAGCAATAAATCACCTGCTTCAAGGGGTTAATTTATGTTAAATGTGTTGGTTTATTCAAATTTGATCGTGATTTCGAGATGTGTTTAAGAACCGTCGACATAAGGCCAACAATATGGTTAATAAAAATACAAGCATTATAAAAAAATAAGTCAAATCTGAGTACATAAAATGTTTTCGTATTTGAAAATATACATTTCATCGTAAATTACTTTTGAATTCGATTCACGCGGAATTCTTCGTAAGCTCACAAAATTTGTTTTAGTAGCCTCTATTCCACGTCAAAACATCTCAAATCAATTTCTTCCAAAAGAGTTCGTATTATAGAATGTGCGATTCACATAACGAATCTTTCACACTCGACGGTGAACAAACCAAATTAAAAAAAAAAACGAATGCAGAATTTTTATAGGGTTTTCAATTGAATCGAAATATTTTGCATAATAAGGCAGTTCGAACATTTTTGTATTTTGACATCTAACATCGAGAACCAACCATAAAGATCGGACTAGGCAGGTGGTTCAGTAGAGCAGCGAGTTATTTAGTAACTAAACATTTCCAAATCCAGTAATTTTAGTAGATTAGTTTAGTTAGCGCTTTAGTAGAGTCAATCCATTTAGTTTTATTTTTTCGGAGGAGTGGGGCCCCCCACCATGCATCCCTGCTCACCGATTCAACCACTAAACAAGTGCGACCCGGCCGTTATAGTAGAGTTCATAAGTAGCCGCAGAAATGTCGTCCCGTTGAAGCGAGATGCTGCCATAAAATTATTTATTTTTGCTGATATTAGGTAATCTATTTTCGTATCCATGGTTTATTTACCTTCATCTCACTAATTTATTCTTCCACCTCTTCTAAAATAAACATTAAAACAGCTTAATTAGCGTCTGAAAGGGATTGAAATGAAAATTTATTCTCCTTCAACGGAAGCAATCTGCCGAACAGGCCCTCCATTGATATGCTTGGTGTAACCCTAAGTGACCAGCTCAGATATGGGGGCTCCATCGAAGCCGGAGTAAAGTTAGCCTCCCAAAAACTGGGCGTAAGTACTGTACAGGGCCCGCAGATACTTTAACAGTACACAAATGCTAACCCTGTACAAATCACAAGTGCGCCCCACGGTTGAATTTGGCAGCCACCTCTGGTCTGGAGCTCCAAAATACCTGAAAAATACCCTCGACACTGTGCAAAAACGGGCGGTCCATTTGATAGATTCCCCTATCTTAACAGACAGATTGCAATCTTTAGAGCACAGGCGTCGGGTGAGAATTATATCCTTATTCTACCGGTATTACAATGGAAGATGCTCCGAGGAACTAGCGTTATTGATCCCTTCGGCACCGGTGCATAGTCGGGAATCACGCCAAACGCGTGCCCAACATATGTACACGGTTGACATTTGTCATATGAGAACGGGTCGTTTCTTCAAATCGTTCTTGTGTTCAACAGCTCGGCTGAAAGAACGATTTGCCGGCCTCTGTGTTTCCTCCTTCCTACAACATGGCTCTCTTCCAGACCAATGTTAATTCCTTCCTCTCCTTAAAAAGACCCTCCACACGGCATCCCAGATGACATAGGCCCTGAGAGAAAATTTTAATTCAGGGCCTCCTGTGTGGAGTTAATGTAAGCTGCAGCCTGTTCATCTTGCAATGCGCTGCCCACTTATGTACTCTACTCGATCACAATGTGAACGCTTTTTGGTCAGTCAAGTAGCCAGTTACTCACTACGTTTATCCTAATGCGTTTATACTGGCGACTAAACTATCGGTTTCAAAACATGTTAATTATTTTATTTAAATATTGGTGTACACAAGTATTTCAACAAATTAAAATGTCGCCACAAAGTGAATTTGTGAATATTGAAGAAATATTTATTAATTTTTTTAAATAATATCATGGATCACAACTTCCCCAATGGTCGGTAAAAATATATAAACATACAAAAAACAGATAAGTAATAGATATTTTTAAAGTAAAATATTAAAATAAAAAATTGTTCGTAAAGTAACAATAAAATCATAATGAAAGCGTAAAAAGTAAACAACATTGTTTCCCTCAGCACCCTTATCGCCTCTATTCATAAGGAATTATTTCGTTTATGAAAGATAAATTATATTTCAACGACGAAATTATTTGGAGGCGAGGATCACCCGAGTATAAACAAGAAGTAATATCGGAAGACTTAAAAAGTTCTCGGGTCCCTCATCAAATATTCACGAACGGAAAAAATAACCCGAAAAAAACCCCAGAAATATTACGGCAAACGTAATATTATTCAACGTGAAAAGGGAAGTATCTTCCAAAACTAATTTGAGAAAGTTTCCAAGTAATGTCACCATCTGTGTTCATATTGAAGTGAAAGTAAAGACATGAACAGAAAAGAAATATCACAGTCTATTAAGTTAGGACTTGATTGAGCCCATGTGAGAGAAACTTTCACGCCCCAAAAAGAATAATCTATTGCGACCATATTGCGACTTTATTTGAAATCTTGTGAGTAGTTTTATCAAATTTATTGCGGGTTTATAAGTGACAGATATCTGGGGATGAAATCATCTATCACATTCTCGTCGAATTAGGGGTGAGTTGTGCAATCACAGTTTTATTAAAGCTTGACTGCATGCTGAATTTAGACATATTATTTAATCTTTTTTATATTATTTGTATTTATGACTACCATTCAAACAGGACAAAAGTGTACTATTGCGAAGTCCGCGTAATTTCTTTCAAACCAACCAACGTCAAGAATGACTCGATTATATAATAAATACTGCAACCATGAAGTCTTAGATATATTTTCTAATTCAATCTTTACCTTCAGAAGGAACTTTTGTATACTTGCATACACCTGCCGGTGTCTTCACTTAGAGCCACTTAATCATTAGTTCATACAATCATTCACCTACTCATACATTGGCTCTTTAATAAGTGTATATATGTATAAGGGTGTGTGCGTGTGTGTATGCACATGTATACACACATATATGTAGATTGTGCACACGCATGAATATACATATATGTGTGTGTGTATATGTTTATATATATGTATACGTAAATTATGTGTGCTTGTATGAACTAATATTTGATTTTGATCCTCCTTGTTTTATGTAACTATATACTTCAATTTATTTTATTATTACGAATTATAACTTATAGTCACACTAAGAATGTGGATATGAATGGTGTGCTCACCTATAATTGGAATCATCGCTACAACGATATTGAAAATGTACATTAATGTAATAATTATAATGTGTATTTAGCTGGCGAGCCAGTAAATAAAAAAAAATAAAAAAAAGGAATTAAATGAATAAACACACTTTGAAAAAAAACCACTTTATTTGAATTAATATTTAACAGCCAACCAGGTTTCGCTTAGGTCAAGCTTCATCAGGGCTTATTATATCAACTATAAATAAGCCCTGATGAATATTGAGCTAAGCGAAACCGGGTTGGCTGTTAAACATTAATTCAAATAAAGTGGTGTTTTACAAAGTGCGTTTTTTCATTTAATATATAATGTCACACAACAAAGTATTTGCTTCATTCGATAAAAAAAAAGTTATGCTTCGAATTGAATTACTGCTTCGAACTGAATCACTATTATGAGTGTCATGAACACTCACTGTTCTAAGGCGTTCTAATATTAAAATGATGATTGTTTTTTGTTATTATTTAAAATGAGACAAAAGTGTGGTTTTTAGACGTGGTAAGACTTGTAGAGCAGATATTGAGCTTCAGAACCCAGAATCCCGCCTCAACCTTACAACCCACGAGCAGAAGAAGAAGAAGACGTATTGTAAATTACATGAAAGCCAGCAAGGCCACATTTCCTTAACCTAAAACCTAAATTAGCGAAGCATTACGAATTACCATGAATGCTTACCCCTCAGAATACGTGATGTACTGACATACCAGCATAAAGTATTCAAGTCAGTTCGGCAACCCACTGCGGTTTGTTATTAATTTAATATGCCGCGGCAAGAATATGCTGAAAAATTAATCCGAATCTCAGGAAGGCAAATCGACCATTGGCGTCGGGACGCCCGTGGCGCATAGAGTAGCGTCGACGCGACGTTTTATCATTATATCCGACGCCGCCGGCAACTTGAGGCAAAAAACTACGGCGACTGTTCGACGCGCGGAACGCCGGAGTAAAGCACAGAACACGGAAGGAATATCTACATGATATTTTAGTAGCTCAGAGCTGAATAGTGAGGGGAGAATCAATTAGCTATAGTGCAAAATCTTGGATTGGTTTTTTAACGACTCAATTTTTGGTTTGACTTGTAATACAGATAGGCAGAATGTAATTCTTCAGCAAGATAAAGCCGCTATAAAACAAAATAAGTCGTAGACATAAAATATAATAAAATAATAAAAAAATTACGTTGTAAAAGTTACTGTAAAAGCCCGTAGTAAAATGGTAAATCTTAGGTTTTACTAGTAAATCCTAGAATTAACCCACATTAAAAGTTAGTAAATCTTAGGATTTACTGGAAAATCTTAAGACTTACCGAAATACCTACGGGTTTCTACAGAAATATATACACCGCTATTTCAAAATAATCGACTTGTTTCGAAACCAATTGTTTCTTCGTCAGGATAGAAAAAAATGAACTATAAATTCGTCACGATTATTGAAGAAGAAAAGGTGCAATTTACATTCTGAACAAAATGTTAAATGAATTTTATTTTTGTATGTACTCGTATTTTCAGAATTTTAACAATAATATTGGTGCAATAAATTTACATGCAAAAAATTATTTTGTGGTATTTTGCTGTGTATTTTCGGTATTTTTCTGTGTATTTTCATAAGTGTGTAATAATTGTATGTAAACAGTGTAAAAATAACTTACAAACAACAAAAAAATTTTGGGTCTAACTAGTTAGAAAAGTGTTATTATTTTTATTTTTTTTTGAAACATTTACAGAGTGTTAATAATTATTATATTAAAATGCCATTGGAATGTGCATAGATACGAGTATTAACACCCAGATTAAAAGTGTTACATATACATTTTTTGATTTTCACGGCTAAAAGTAGCGTAACATGGCATAACATTCACATCATGGGATCAAGGTTTAGTTAGATGCTATTGCAATATAAAGAAAGAGAAGAAAGAAAAGATATAATAATAAAGCAATTATATACTTTTCAATTAGTTTTTATAAAATATGGTGAAAATAATTATATGGTGGAGGAGCTGTTTAGGTCGATGTACGAGAATTACAGAAAAATTACACTATAATTATTAATTAACGATTTCATCAAAATAAATGCAGATAAAACGTAATTTTTAATAGTAATAAAGGACTTCTTAAATAAAATTTCAAAATGATTTCTTCGTGAAATACCAAGACACCAAGAGGAGATATCAATTAATTGAAGCATCCTTAAAAGAGCTTAATTTGAAGAAGAAGTATTCATTACATAGCACGACGTAAAAAGATCTGTTTCATCATCAAACCCTTGGGAAGAAAAAGGGTGAGAAAGTAAGATGGTACGCCTTAAGTGATTTCGGAAACATGAACCGGTAGATTGTGGAATGAACCGAAATGTGCTAAGTAAAACTCGTAGATACCTACTTTCAAAACAATAGAATTTTCACCTCTTGGTGGTGTAGGAAACATAAAAGTTTGCTTCCGAGCCTTTGAATGAGTAATTACTAATTACTGTTCTTTCTTTCGCTGGAAGTGGTTGCGTTCGAAGCCTGAAAACTGGGAGCAGGTATCAAAGATTAGGGATTCATACCATGACGAGGATATTCACTCAAGAGCGGTTTGAGCTTTAAATCTTAGAATTCACTAGAGGACAAACCTAGGGACACGTCGCGGCACATACTACGTTGGTTTCGGGCACCGAAGTTGGAACAATGCCTGCGGGACGTTTCGCTTGTACACACCAGTCAGTCGCAGAGATGTCGCCCAAAGATAAGTTGTGGCACGATCTCGTTTCTCCACATGATGCTGGCGTGATGAGTGGCACGATGCACATCCATCTGTACTCGTCAACATCTCTGACGTGGTGCGAGCGCAGGCTACATGTCCCGCGGCACGCTAGAATACCGTAGAATCACGTACAACATGTTACGCGTCAAGATGAAGGACATTTGTCGGTGATATTCTGTTTTTTAATGAAAACTAGTTTAATTTATTTAATTTTTGTACTTAGCCTTTGGCGTAGACTTGAAATAAGAAAATGATTAAGTCGCCAACGAGGCTGCCTTCAGTTAATTCGCATCCGACGATGGGTACTGGGACCAGATACAAGTGTTCAGGAACTCTAATATGGTGAAATTGATGACTTTGCAATATCCGATTGATTGGCGTAACTTCCGATGATTTTATATCGATATCCTTAGCACAGTTTCTCTGCTGATAGCCGAAACGATATTGATATGGAATAAATAAAAAAACATGGCAACGCTGGCGGATCTACTCACAAATTCACGTTACGTCAAAAGCCAATCAATTACGTTAAAATATTAATAAATTAGCGATGTTAAATTGAAATACTAACCTCAATATGGATTGGCAGTCCGCTTTTACTTTTTGACACAAAACTGGAGTTAATCAACTAATTATTTCTATAGTCATATTTCAACCGGTAACCGCACAACTCAGAATCAATTCAACTCAGCACCTCAATTGAAAATTCATTGAAAGTGATGAAAGGGCTTTTTTCTTTTATCCATCGCTTTCAATGACTTTTCACAGAGGTGTTGAGTTGAGTTGATTCTGAGTTGGCATGGAAACATTTCAAAAAATTTTTCCCAATTTTTATATTTGATTAATACAATATTATGAAAATCATAAATGTAATGGGAACCCAATAAGGCGCAGCCTGTGCGTGGGTAATATAGTTCTAATCATTTTATTTTTGCACCTAGAAAGAAAAAATAGTGGGCTTATAAAGCCAAAACATAATTAAAAGTTGTCTAAACAGTTTGTAAAAACATATACAATAGTGTAATAATAAGTATACAAAAGTTTAATAATAAGTGTGTGGTTTGTGAGAAACATATAGTGAATTAAATTAAATAAATAAAGTTTCAACATTTACATTGTTAAGGCATAATTTTAACTCTTTTAAGTATTGAGGTAGTTTAGTTGTCACTTCAAAGCACGAGGTCCAATAAAACTGCTGTGTGTTTGCATTTGTTTGGTATTCGTTTTAGGGGTATAAAATACATTATTATTTCTAATGCTGACTTAGTTTTAATTTTTTTCGAATTTAATTTTATTTTTAAAGATATATTTCATAGTATGCAGTATAAATAGTTTACGGAGATTAAATAGTTTAGATTCTTTGTACAATGCATTTGTAGAAAAAGTTCTATTTCTATTATACATAATTTAAGGCGAGACATAACCACGTTTATCGGGGGTTTTCCCGAGACTCACATTTTAATTTATTTCAGCGAATTCGTAATTGAATTATCATTTTTGGTTCCATGCATCACAAGGGATGCCAGTTATTTATATTTTAGATTAATAAAAATAGTACGTTGCCATCATTAATTGTAATACGTTGTACAACTAAAGTTAGCGGTGAGCACCAGATTTTATTTATCTAGACGATTATAAGTAACTTAGGGAGTTAGGAATTAGGAACACGATTGACATTAGTCACATGAGAACGGGTCGTTTTTACGACTCTTTCTTAAGTTCAACAGCTCGGCTGTGGAACGATTTACCGGCCTCTGTGTTTTCTCCCTCCTACAACATGGGTCTTTTCAAGACCCATAATCACTCCTTCCTTTCCTCAAAAAGACCCTCCACACAGCATCCTCAAAGATGACATAGGCCCTGTGGGAAATTATTCTCCTCAGGGCCTCCTGTGTGGAGTTAATGTTAAAAAAAAGCTATTAATTTAGAAAAATTTGAAATATTAGTAACACTTTCTTCAGAATTAATTAAAATGAACCCGGCGGAAAGGTCGAATCTCCAGGTCCGCTAGGGTGAATTCGACCGTACGTCCGTCCAATACGCCGTGCCGCGGGCGACTATTTGTTTACACGATTTCTTCACTTACGTCGTAAAGATTCCCACATTATTTTTCTTCTTCTTCTTTCCTTTGAAAGGGCAAATTCGACAGTAGGTCCGTCCAATACAAGGGTCGCGAGTCGCAATTTTAAACACGGCTTATAGTGTCGTCTTAAGTCTTTGGATCGCTACGACTTCTTTCAATACAAAAAGCGTCGTTAGTTGAACTCAATTTAATAATAAGCAAGTATTTTTGCAAAACGAACGACATTATCGATAGTTAACCAAAACTTATCCTATTGTAAGTAAATTTTCTAAAATATTGGAAAAAGTACTAAAAAAACACTTATGATGTGCCTAGTAGAAAATAATCTAATATCGAAATCTCAGTATGGTTTTAGACAAAACGTGAGTACTTCTATCACGAAAAGCTTAGACAAGGGAAATAAATCTTTGGCAATTTTCATAGACCTGCAAAAGGCCTTTGACACGATAGACAATAAAATCCTTTTCAAGAAACTTGTGACTGGGAAGAAAACTGGGATGTCAAACACAACTATAAATCTGTTAATAAGTTTAAGAGGGTCTACTTAGAAAAGGAACGAGAGGAAGTTCTGGGAAGGAAAAAGGTATTAGGGATGGGTAGGAATTTGGGGGACACTATGTCCAAGAGTGATGGACATATGAATCCATCCCTCCCATTGCGGTGCAAGGCGATGTATCGAGAGAGTACGGCTGGAGAAGTCAAGAGGATTCCCTCAACCATTGTCTCCCGATCAGGCCTGCCAAGCAGCTGGTGGGCAGACGCATCCGTCGCCAAGACCCGGAAAAATCTCAACCATGAACCCGGGCAACCCGGGCAAGCCACTAACGTATGCAAAAAATTGAGGTGACCTGTATGGCAGAGATGTTGGTTATCCAATTAATGGTTCCCGGGGCGGCGGAACCCATACCCGCCTCCCAAATTGAAAGTGGTTGCATGAATACCATAACAATGTGTTAATTTTTGTACTATCAACAATACACAGAATTTTTTTTTTAAATTTATCTCTTACAACAAGAAAGTAGGCACTTAGTTAAATTAATAGAATATCTTACTTATAGTTTTAAAAAGGCTCTACATATTGCACCAAAATTAAATAAATTTCAAAAATATTTATCTCCGACCGAAAAACGTTCAGTCTTTTTTCCAGAGAAATCATAAAAAAAACGTTTCATTCGTAGTACAACGCGTCGTATAATTGTGTTATTGTGGAAATTCTTTGAGGGAGACATCGGGTAGGCTTTATTTCCGAAACTGGGTCATTGCAAAAGGTTTTAGGGGATGCGAATCGCGATAAATATTTCATCCCCTATTTAGTTGCCCTGTTCCAGCTAGTTAATGTTTGAATGAAATTTAATGGGCTCACGTCTTTTTTGGAAGGTTCTTAAATATCCATTCACAAAAACAACCCCTGTGGTCAACAAGGGTGGTAGATGCTCGCAGCGAGTATCGATAGTAGATTCACATATCCGTTACCTGTAGACACATTGACCCCCAGATTCCTACCGCCTCCTTATAACCTTTTCCTTCTCAAAACTTCCTCTCCTTCCATTCCTTAAAAAACCCTCCAGACAGCATCCTCAAATATGACATAGGCCTTGAGGGAATATATTTTCCTCAGGGCCTCCTGTGTGAAGCAAATATAAAAAAGTGATATCCTGGTGAGAAACCAGCATTGAAAATCGAAAGGTGCTTGTAATGGATTTATCATAGTTAAGATACCAGATTTGAAGATCTCGGTTTCTACTTATCGACGTGTTTACTATTCGTTATTTTTTCAATTTGTCTTTTCCCTACTTCCTTCCACCCGATAACATTCCTTAAATTTCATATTCCACAATCTCACTGGCCAGTTCAGTTTTAATTATTGAGCTGTAAAAACAACAACAGAAATGTCTTCATAAATACACGCCTAAAACAGTTACTTTATTATTGTTCCACGACAACTCAACAAAGTGACATTTCAACACCCTTTTGAAACGTCATTTGTTATGAAAAAAAAGCCCATAGCATAATCAAATTTAAAAAAAATCCATTTTGTACAGTTTTTTGATTTACCCTAAGTTCGCGTTACATTAAATAACCTAACGTAACAGGAAGGTAAAAGTAGTTTTTACGTTGCATATTAAAAAAAAATATTTGAAAATAAACTTGGCAAACCACTGACGTCAGAAGCAAACATATTTTGAGAATGAAATATTGAATAAAGAAAACGCTATGTTACCGTATTTCAGAATAACTTGACATAATACATTTGGCTGCAATCCTATATA
The DNA here is from genome assembly GCA_917563855.2 of Limnephilus lunatus. NCBI lineage: Eukaryota > Metazoa > Arthropoda > Insecta > Trichoptera > Limnephilidae > Limnephilus > Limnephilus lunatus. The sequence continues at coordinate 61,439,716 of OU830601.1, forward strand.
TCTGTGATCAGTATTAGGTCATTTTATTTATTTATTAATTTTCAGGATTTTATTTGATTTTATAATAAACAAAGCAACTAATCTAGCGAAATATTTATCAAGAGCTGCTTAAAATTGTATTCACTAGAAAGAAGGTCGAGATAAATATTGACCTTGAATAAATAATGTACATTATTTGAATCCAGATAAATACTTCAATGCTTAAAATAAACAAGAATTAGTATTATTAATTATTCAGGAACAAAGCATGGTCCATTAATATATTATAAAGGTAGCTTTCGACTCTGATTTAAAATACATAATTGACCAATTAGAAGAGCTCTATTAAATGAAACACGACGCTTAAGGCGCTTTATAGAATATTCTAACAAACTAATGATTTTAGTCTAAAAAAAACTGAATATCGGATGGGACGCCCGAGGAAGACATGGAACGACTAAGTGAATCAGATACTTGAGTCGGGCCATGTGAAGAGTCGGAATAATAGAAGAGCATGTATGAGACGATGTATGAATGTGAACGAGGTAATATTATCTATTACAAAAAAGAAAATACAAAGATCGCAGCCCTACCCAATTATCGTGCAGAAGACAGAAACCAAATGGAATGAAGTAAAACAACAGTTACTCAATACAAACTGGATAAACCTACTGGAGAACCTTGACACAAATAATGCCTGGAGTAAATTCATTGAATATATATCTCAAACCATCATGTCAAATACCAAATCAATAGAAAAAAAGATTTCACACAAAAACCAACATCTTAAACCATGGATAACCCAAAGCGTTATAAATTGCATTAGAAAAAGAGATGAGCTACACAGGAAAGTTAAATTAAATCCTTGTGATATTTTTATACAACGATATTATAAAAGATACAGAAATATTTGCAAAAATGTACGCAATGTCAAAGAAAATTATTATAAGAAAAAAATAGACGAATGTAACAATGACCCACGCAAATTATGGAAGATCATAAATGAAATTACAAGTGCAAAATCATCCCATAACAAGAGCATAGACGAACTAACAATTGAAAATACCCAAATCTCTTTCGCAAAGCATCCGGACAAAATTCTCGAATACGTAAACGAATGTTTTACTAATATAGGGTCACAATTAGCAAAGAAAATCAGACAACCAAAAACTAGCATTTTACCAGAAGAAAAGGAAAGTATGAACCAGATAGATAAATTAAAGTTAACTGATGTAACCAATACTGAAATCAGAAATGCAATTGTATCCCTTAATGTTAATAAATCATCCGGAAATGATATAATATCAAATAAAACAATAAAACAACTCCAAAATGAGCTGACCTTCCCATTGACATACTTGGTCAATCTGTCTATATCTACGAATGTATTCCCCTCATGCCTTAAAAAAGCTACAGTTATACCCATACATAAAAGTGGTAACAAAAAGGATATACATAATTACCGACCCATAAGTCTCTTAAGCTCCTTCTCAAAAATCTTGGAAACTGTAATGAAGAAGCAAATTGTTCAATTTCTTGAACAAAACAAATTATTATCACCATCCCAATATGGCTTTAGGGAAAATCTAAGCACCAATGATGCAATAGAAAAACTAACAAGCATAGCCATAAAAAACATAGATGATGGGAAAAAGTGTTTGGCTTTATTCATAGATCTTCAAAAAGCTTTTGACGCAATAGACCATAAAATATTACTAACTAAGCTAAAAAAAATAGGAATGGCCGAAACAACAATGAACTTATTAGAGTCATATATAACAGGGCGAGAACAACAAGTACAAATTGGTAAACAAAAGAGCAAACTACTATCTTTAAACTATGGCGTTCCTCAAGGAAGTGTACTGGGACCGATTCTATTCATTATCTTTATCAACGATTTACATAACCTTATCATTAAAGGAAACATAATCAGTTTTGCTGATGATACTGTTTTATTATTTCAAGAAGAAAATTGGACGGATACATTTAATGAGGCTGAACAAGGGCTTAGTGCACTTCAAAATTGGCTTAAAATCAACTCGCTTACCCTTAATATAAGCAAAACTAAATATATAACATTTTCAATAAACGCACGGAGCCAACCAATAAAATCACTAGAACTAAAACTACACGAATGCCATGGAAATAATATACAATGTAACTGCCCCGTCATAGAAAAAACGCAAAACATAAAATATCTCGGAGTAATAATTGACGAAAATCTTAGATGGGACCTACATATTAAAGGTATTACGGAAAAACTCACAAGCCTTATATATTTCTTTAAAAATCTAAGAAACGTGGTAAATAAAAATGATATGAAAAAGGTCTACTACGCTTTGTGTCATTCTCGAATTGAATATGGAATCATAGGATGGGGATCTGCTACACATACGTACCTCCACAACCTGAATACGATTCAAAAAGGAATCATAAAGACCATATTGAAAGTACCAATTAGAACGCCTTCAATTGAAATTTTCAATAGCTTCGACGTACCAAATGTACAGCAAATATATGCCAAAAATATATTATTGAAGCTTTTCAAAAATAATGAATCCTCTACTAGACCATGTATGCATAACACAAGATCGAGTAAAAACGATATAAAAAATATTCCAAGTTATAAAACCATTTTCGGACAAAGAAACTATACATACTTTGCAACAAAACTCCATAACATCCTTCCCCAAGACATAAAACTAATAAAAAATCCTAATGAATACAAATCAAGAATAAAAATATGGCTAAAAGAGGTCAATGAAAAAACCCTAATGAAGACATTAAAAACGACATAGAAGACAAATAAACCATATTTAAATAACTTTAGTCCGCCTCGGCACAGGACCCCCTAGTGAGGAGGACTAAGAAATACAATAATTTATACTTAATTTCACCATTATATCTTGTATGTAACAAATATTTTATATAGTCGCTAAAATAAAAAAAAATAAAAAAAAAAAGAGTGTGTGCCAAGATCGAGTTGTGTGGCGGTCCGTCCTCTCTGCCTACCCCTGCGGGGAAACGGCGTGATGGTTAGTTAGTTAGTTAATTAATATATTAACCATTTTACACCATTTAAATTGTGCACTCTGTTAGCGCCAATCATAATTGACTGCGCTCGGCAAATTATTTGTGTTTATTTGGGAATAGAACATTTTATTCCATGGCATTGATTTGTTCCCTTCCGCTCTGCCCTTCCCCGCCCCCCGGACAGTTCGCAGTAATACGTGACATATTGACGCAATGCAAGGTTCAGTTGTAACTGAACTGTTTTCTTGGTGAAATATTTAGTGTACTACATAGCAGATGAATCGTCCCACTTCTATCTCCCGTGAGTATTTTCCGAGCAAAATACAATTTGTTGCCATTATAAGTATGCACAAATCATTTTGCCGTTTATGTAAAAACCTCTGGCCAAAACACACTCAAACAAGTAAAAAAAGAGAATATATTGTAAAAGTACGCTATGTAACAATGTATCGATCCGAGGATGGACAATTTTATAGATGAAGAAATTTTGCCACTCGGTAGCGCACAAGGGATGATATAAAAGCCCAGACCGTCCTAAAGCCCGCAAGATGGGCAAGGTGGGCGGACACACGTGGAAAATCAAAGCATGACACAGCTAAAGGTCGAAACAGCGTGATGAAGTCTCCAAACTGCAGTGGGTGATGTTCATACCTGAAGAAGTATCTATGCTTATAAATACAGTTAGGGAAATCCGTCTAACTCAACGGACAAAATGCACACTCTAGAATATAGGAAGATTATGCTGTAAGGAAAGGGTGTCTGTGAAGCCGTGAGACACACCAAAAGGCTAACCAACATTCGTGCATGCATGAAATTTGGCGCGTGGAAAACCTATGGGCCGCCAGTGTAGTAAAATGTAATAAAATCAACACAAAACGACCTGTCTTGAACCCGTGTCAAGGGATTGTACCATGTGAAGAAAGAAACTTCCCATTCTTAGTGAAATAAAATAATACAGTTACATAAATAAGAAATATCCAGCAAACAAATACCAAAAAAAGATTATGAATCATTGTCAAACTATAGAAATACGCAAGTCCCGAAAACATAAAACGTATAGAAATAATAATTATAATTTCGACCTTATTCTTTCCGAATTCAGCAGGCTCCGCGAAACGTTAATGTATTTCTGAAAATAGGCACCGGCGCAATGCTCCGGTAAATAAGCCACCCTCCCGGCGTCCTCGCCCCCCTTCAAACTCGAGCCCTACCCCACCCAGCGCGGTAAAAGAGGTGGAATGAAAGGATAATGAGCATGGTTCGAGTCCCTTCGCAGCAAAAGTCATCACTGTGTGAATCCGTTGCACGTACAGGAACTTAAGATATAAATGCTCCCTTGAATTTTATGTAGGCTGTGCTATACCATAACATTATCTAGTTGTATTTGTTTTTCTACAGCATTTATTCTACTTAGATACAAGCACCTAGTTAAACTTGTAATTCAGACGTAGGTTAGAGCGGGGCTTAAAGTTTTTTAAAAGGCAGGGGTTGAAAGATCCACTCACTAAGCAAGTAATGAGCACTACAAGATCGCGTAACTCGTTTTCAATGCAGAAAGTGCGCGGGGAGCGGTCTCGAGGAAGCTACACTCTAGTCAGGAATCCTACCGTACACGTGGTAACTGAAGCACATATAAATGTCTTTACTATTAAAAATGCACTATCATTTGTGTGAAACATCTGGCGATGTCCTGAAAAGGGTGCATTACTCGGTAACGAAAAAAAAACATTAAAAAACCTTGGTAATTTTCACCCCATCCTATGAAATAGTAAGACCCTAAAAAGGGGTTATAAGCGTCACTTGAATTTCTCATGTATAGGAAATGAATATACCTTCAATATACTGACGTAATAACGTAGAGATTTCTGTAAAGATTCTTGATTCTGGATTTATCTAATAATAAAATAAACAAAAAGCCTTTTATTTCTTGCAAATAGGTATGTTACAGAGTTGTGAAAAGTAAGAAAAAGTATAATTAATGCTATTTACGAAAAATGTAATATAGGTTTCTTAAGTTTTTCATAAGCAAGAACCCTTCTCTCAGGCCAAAGTGAAGGCCTCCTCTAAAAAATTTCATATATCTCTCGTTTTGTTCGTAGGGTTAAGCATTTTTTGTGTTTGTGTCACTTCTTGTATATTTGAGGAAGTTTAGAAATTCTTCTTGAGATGTTTTTGGTCTTGATCTTCCACTATCTAATTTCAATAGGTCACTTGCATGGATTTCATAACGACTTGGAAAAATTCGTGTGGATAGATTTTTTTACTAAGATTACGAAAATATTAGTAAAAAATTTTAGAAATGTACAGTTTTTTTTTATTTTTAAATAAATAAATCCATTATTTGAGCTCGTAACGTCACTAAATGAAAATTTCCCGTCTCCGATTATGTTCCCTTAATTTTGTAAAATTCCACACTGATTAATTTTTTTTTATATGGCAACACTTTGATTTCCGGCGAATTTTTTAATTTGCGTTTAACGTTCACTAGATTTATTGTTTGTTCTATGCGAACTTATCCATTGGTTTGATTTTTTTATAAAGATGGCGGTGTTTTTACAGATGTTACGAAGAGAACCCCGTACAATTTATTGCTATTCGTGCGGAAAACGTTATTTTTTTTAAATGATTTTCGGCTATGTAATTATCGTTTTTTCGCACCCATAAAATTATGTCCCGTCTTTCCGGTTTTTAAAAAATGGTCTGATTTTTCGGATTGAAATTTTCAAAAAATCGCCAGGGTTTCAAAAATACGATTAAAAAAAAAACAGAATGTCTTAGAATATTTACTTTAACCGGATTTTTTTTTAAATGTGATGCAAGTGGCCTATTCTAATATTCCATTAGATAAGAGTACATATTTTATTAGTTGAGTGCTTACTTTTCACGCCACGGAACTAAGTGCAGAATATGGCATTTTAACCCCGCCACACCATATAAATGGTATAATTAATACGTATCAACAGATACAGGGCGTGTGCAGGAAACACTCATGTTCTTGAGTTTATGATTTTGCAGGCTCTCGTGAAAATAAAAGCCATTAATATTCTCAATAACCTTATTACCGTGCTGGCAAAAAGTGTACCCCAAAGATATTCAAATAAAAAAGAGATATGATATGATGTCCGCGCGACTGTCGCCGAACTACGGCCTAATGCGCGTAGTTTGCATACAAAAATTTGTTCATTTTCTTGATTTTTTTAAGGTATGCATTATTATTGGTTAACAATATAGTTTGAATACGGAAAGAATTTGTTCATTTAGTTTAGCGTTCGTTTAGTTTATTTGTTAATTATTCGTTCTTTAGTTTATTCGTTAATTGGTAAACAACACCGGCAACACCCGGAAGCGCAGTCTCACCTAGTAAAAACGGCGGATAGCACATCTCCTTATATTTCAATGTCTTTGGTGTAACCATAAGGTGAGCATTCAAAACGTATGGAATGAGGGCAAATTACAATCGAAAGCACGTTTTTTTTTAAACGTTGGAATGTCGGGATGAAAGAGATTAACGAGTGATGTAATCATGAACCCTTCTGGATCACTCTCTCTCTCTCTCTCTGGATCACTAAAAATAAATGTTTACCAAATGCCCACATATATAGATACTAATTTAGTTTAATTTTTTTTTTTTTTTGTAATTATTTATTATTTTTATTCATATGTTTTACATGTTGCTAAGTGATTATTTTACATCTTAGGTTTTTTACTACTTTTCCATTTAAAGCATTTGCTTGTATATGGAAAAGGAGTGTACATAAATGTGGTTATTACTTAGTACTTAAATAATTCATTTACATAAATATATGTGTCTTGTAATAGTATATAATAGTATATATTTAAAGAAAAGAAAGAATTTTATGGAAAACTAAGGATATTTGTATACATTTAAATAAAAGAAATAATATTATGGAAAACTAAGGATATTTGGAAGGATAATTAAGTGGCATTAGTTTTTTTCTTTAGAATATTTTTAAAATGTCTCTTGACAGAGAGCAGTATTTGGGTTTTATCATTAATGCTTCTGATTTCTTCTGGTAGACGATTGAAAAAAGTTCTTCCCTGGTAAGTGTAATGATGTTGTGCAAAAGACGTATTTAGTTTTGGGCATATAAAAACATGTTTAAGTCGCGTTCTGTTTTCGTTTAGAAATTGGTATTTATCTTTTTCTTTGATAATTTGAATTAATGAATTTTTAATATATAAATCTTTAAATGTAGGTACTTGGAATTCATCGAATAGGCGTTCTGTTGGGTAGTCCAAGGATTTTTTTAATATAGGTAATTTTAATAATTGTTCTTTATACAATTTCTATTGGAACAAGGTTACATTTATATGCGGATCCCCAACTAATGATAGCGAATTGTAAAGTGGATTGAACTAAGGAACTAACTATTATTACTATTAACTACTTTTATTTAAGTAACTTATTTTACTAACTATTTACTACTAACTATTTAACTAACTATTATTTAACTAACTATTTAACTATTTTATTTACTAAACATTACTTAATAAATGTTTTATGTACAATAAATGTTAGCTGTAAAAGATATCCTGTAAAATAATATGTCAAAACATTAATTCAATAGTAAATAAATTCTAAGCATTTTGATACCTAACACCATCAGAGAGGATGGACTTATTTCACTTCACTTTTATATTTTTCAAATTATCAACTGCCATTGAAGATAATAACACAATCAGCTAATTCACGATTGTAAATTTACTTGAAAGCTGAGCTGAAAAGTTTGCATTAATACCAAATTTTCTTACGTCTAAAATCTATTTATTATTGTTATTTAAAAAAAAAATAAGTACCACTACCATATTATGATGCGTGGAATCGAGAGTCTAAATAATAACACAACCAAAATACACGATTCTAAACTTAATTGACAACAGCTTGGGATGAAGAATTTGCATCTCTGCTTTTGTCTAAAAATCTGCTTAATTAAAAACAAAAAATCAATCATAATTAAGTTCATTAAATAATTATAACAACTGAAAAATAAATGCGTACAAATAATTTCTTTAATTACTCCCACAAAGTAATATATCCAATAAATGAAAACGCTCCCTAACGTTGAATAATAAATACAATTTGATCCAATAAACCCCAAATGTAAAAACAATATCGGAAAACCGAATAAAGCGGAATTGTGGCATTTTGGTATTTTACCCCAGTGTCGTCGATATATATTATACGAAATCAATATCGACATTGTCCGTGGCTCGCATCATTAGGGACCAGCGATATAGATTACGTCATATTATCCCTGCGTCCATAATAATGTGACAAGTGCGATAATTAGGCCCGTTGGGGGATTGTAATGTATTTGGTATTAGTCCTTAGTGTGTCTTAAAACACCTACATGTCCAGTACGTTTTTGTTGAATTTGGCCACAAATAATAAAAACAATAGAACAAGTAGTATAATTTAGAAAAATAAGAGAAAACCGTAAGTTAGGGATTGACAACCAAGTAAAATAATTTATTACAAAGCATACACTTTTTTCTAAGAATAACTAGTAACATAACCAATTTAAATAGGAATGGGAAAATGTTTTAATCGAATTTAAAAGGGCAATAACTATAAGGATATTACGTATACAAGACGATACGGGGCAAGAAATGCAAAAAGCATAAGATTAACTCCAATGAAACATACCGGATAATTCAACTTTAAAATAATGATATTTAAATAGAAATTAGTCTTTTTATTTATTTATTTGCAAAAATAGATACACATTTAAGATTTACATTTAAGATACAAATTAAAACATGAGTGATATTTCACGTTTAAACTCATTGTAGGAAATATGGAAAATATCCACATCTAATTAATCTAGGCAATTAATTAACCTTGTGATTCTTCCCAGGGGCATCACCATTGGTAAGTCAGTTCTGCACCTGGGAAGAATCAAAAGCCTGTGCTGGCGGCTTCGCGTGAAATTATCCGGGACATAGAATCCTATTTTAGCTAAAATATCTGGTACCGATATAAAACCATTTAGAAGCTTATAAGCCATCAGTAGTAATGCAGCATCTCTTCTTGAACTAAGGCTGCAGATACCCAGTATTCCCGAGGAAAATGCTGTTGGAAACAGCCATTGGTAAAAACCTAACTCTCTCATATAGAGGTATCGTAAAAATTTATTTTGTATTTTCTCGACCATTTCCAGCCTCGTTAGATCTAGTAAAATTTAAATCGACGGTAAGACCGAATTGAAGGAATTCTCGTCATTCAACCGCTTCAATAATCCACATTAGGGAAAGAGAGGAGAAGGTTGGGGAGGAAAGATAGACGGAGAGGGAGGTATCTAATCAACTCAGTTTTACAAGGGAAGACGTAATCAGATTAGGCCGCACCAATCTACAAAAGAAAGTATTGAATCATTCGGAGAAAAATGTTCATAAACAATACAATCGACTTACGCAAAAGATAAATACGCAAATTTTATGCTGATTGCGAGAGGCTACAATTACACGGATCTAACTGCAAAAAGCTTAAAACAAGAAAGTTTAAAATAACAAAGCAATGGAATGAGATTATGAAAGCGAAGCTTGGAGTGGTGCGAATATGTTGATTTGACGTATGACGTGAAAGTTAATTTAAGAAGTAGCAGACGCCCGAGAAAAACATGGCTCGACCTAGTAAATATTTTTTACACTTAGTTTTAAACCCTTTCTCACCCAAATTAATTCCTACAGATGTAAAATACTTGAAATATATATTTTTTTTTACCTATAGTTTAGGAAATATTCAACGTCATTTTAAAACGACAGTGGTTCCGAGAGGTAAATGACGTATTAGTATGAAAATGGACCATGTTCTGCAAAGAATATTCACAAAAAATACATCAATTTATGACAATATCATGTTTACTTATCATTTGAAAGTATTATTGATGTGTTCTTCTCATCAAAACACATATAAAATGAATATAATAATATATCATCAGATAAGTAGTCATAGTATTTGAAAAGTGTTCCCATATGTGTGCGTTTGGTAGTATAACCTCAAACGACCAGGGTCGTTTTGAAATGACGATACTTTAGTATGCTAAAAACAAATATTATATCAATGTTTTTGTTGTATTTTCATTATAATATGAAGGAATGTACGTTTTACTGTAAAAAAAAACATAAATACCTTGTCCATTTTAATATTTCAATTCTCACGGATCATAAGCTTTTCAAAAGGTGTGATCAACGATCCTTGTTTACGACATGAATTGTGTACGCAATGCAGCCAACGCAACGAAAAAAATCAATTTGCTAGGAAGGATTCACTAAATTATTTGTAAAAAACCGCAAATAAATAAGTTCAATTACTTAGTAAAAAAATTTCAAATTTTACGTCATTTTAAAATGACTCTGGTTAAGAAAGGGTTTTAACCACTTCTATTGTTTAAAAAAACCAACGTGTTTCGTTAGCAATGCTTACTTCTTTTTGGTTTACAGAATAGATTTAGAGGTGTTCTTCTAATTTCGAGGTGGACTTCTCGGTTTACAAAATAGAACTTAATTACAAAATAGACTTGAGATGTAAATGGCGGGGAAGCATTGCTTACTGAACATGTTGGTTTTTTAATTAAATGAAAGTGGTTAAAACTAAGTTTTTTTTAACCTTTGAATTGAAGACTTCTTCAGCACCGCTCTGATTTGAAACTCGGTGAAACGAAAAATAGCGACACTAAAAAGAGACAAACACGTACATCTATAGGATTCAGCCTGCGAGAGAATGATATAGTACAATCGGACTTCTCTTTGTGCGGTGCTTCGTAGGCTATCGGTCTTCTCTTCTCGGTGCTTCGAAGTCTCCACACTCTTGTCTACTATAGTTTTCTGAAGGTTTCATTTCGACCAAGTGTGAATTACACACTCCGATTTTTTATTATAATGGTGCCATAAAATTCGTAAGCTGTGTTCGAATTAAAAAAAAAAAACTTTTATGTTCTTCCGATTTTGCTGTCCGGGTTAAATCTTCCCCACAGAAAAAACTAAACCCTTCTACACACTTTTCCACAAATTATCATCTAGTCCAGTGTTGGGCAAACTTTCTTCATGGGGGGCCAGAAAGAAAGAAATTTCAGAGGAGGGCCAGGAGTACAGCCAAAATGCATTTTGTTTTAAAATATATATAATATGATTTAATTCTTTTCTATTGATTTATAAATAAAACACTTGTGTTGCAAAGTTTAACAAAGAAACGACATTTATGTTTATTTATAATAAAATAATAGAAAATAAAACAAGTGACAATTGATAATTACATTCCAAGTATTCCAACTGACACTACAGGATTCAAATTTAAATGGAATATATTGCCATTACATCTCCCCTCCCCCTGGAAAGAAAATTACTGCAAAATTTTCACTCATCTTCGATGTCCTCTTCATGGTTCATAAATAAAGGTGCTGGAGTTAACTTCGAGATGTGGAAAAAATTTGATTCAAATTTTTTTCGACCAGTGTTTATCTTGTAAATTGAGTTTGATAATTTTTCTATGATTTTGTATGGTCCGATTCTCAATTCGTCGAGCTTCTTCCTGTTAAGTTTGTTTCCATTCTCCACAAAAACAAATTCAAATTGAAGTTTCTCCATTTGTGGTTACGAAAAATGTCGTTTTATAATATGATTTAATTCTTTTCTATTGATTTATAAATAAAACACTTGTGTTGCAAAGTTTAACAAAGAAACGACATTTATGTTTATTTATAATAAAATAATAGAAAATAAAACAAGTGACAATTGATAATTACATTCCAAGTATTCCAACTGACACTACAGGATTCAAATTTAAATGGAATATATTGCCATTACATCTCCCCTCCCCCTGGAAAGAAAATTACTGCAAAATTTTCACTCATCTTCGATGTCCTCTTCATGGTTCATAAATAAAGGTGCTGGAGTTAACTTCGAGATGTGGAAAAAATTTGATTCAAATTTTTTTCGACCAGTGTTTATCTTGTAAATTGAGTTTGATAATTTTTCTATGATTTTGTATGGTCCGATTCTCAATTCGTCGAGCTTCTTCCTGTTAAGTTTGTTTCCATTCTCCACAAAAACAAATTCAAATTGAAGTTTCTCCATTTGTGGTTACGAAAAATGTCGTTTTATAATATGATTTAATTCTTTTCTATTGATTTATAAATAAAACACTTGTGTTGCAAAGTTTAACAAAGAAACGACATTTATGTTTATTTATAATAAAATAATAGAAAATAAAACAAGTGACAATTGATAATTACATTCCAAGTATTCCAACTGACACTACAGGATTCAAATTTAAGTGGAATATATTGCCATTACATATATATTTTAATTATGAAGTTTCTTCAACGCCTGACTGAACTCTTTCAGTGTGTTGTCACTCACTGGTGCCAGGGATTCTAAGCTCGGAAAATGAGTCAAATCATTATTCTCAATGCAGTTATAAAACAGAAAAAGCTGATTTGTAAATTATTTCAGACTATCCCAAGTCTCATCTAAAAATTGGTTCCATCATTTCAATCTTTTATTTAATTTATTATAATGTTCGAGCAAATCGGTAAAAAATGCAAAATTTGGTACGCCAATCTTTGTTTTCCAGACCATTTCTCTGTTCTATTATTTAAAAAAAAATTATATTTCTTCTTTTAAATTCCAGATCCGCTCTAATGCACAAGCCCAACTTAGCCATCTTACATTCATTTGGTAAAGAAGATCAGAGTAATCGGCATCAACTTCAACCAAAAAAACCCCGGAATCGATCGTATTAATTAGTTTTATAACCACATTTAGCACATGGCTAATATCTAAAGCAGATTTACAAAGGATATCCTGGTGAATTATGCAATGTAAAAATACAACTTTTTGATTAGGATTCTGATTTTGAAATATGCCTAAAAATCCCGCGTTTTTTCCAACCGTATTTGGGGTTCCATCTGTAATTATATTGCATCATTTTGAAATAGATGCATTTAAATTTTGAAGACATTCGGAAAATTCGTTATAAATTATTTGGCCCGTCGTTTTTCCTTTCAGTGATTGCAAGCACGCTAACTCTTCAATAATATCAAATTCGTCGACAACTCCCCTAATGAAATTCCCGCGCTCAACAAAATTCAACTTGCTTGGGAGCCGCATCGCAACGCAACACATAAACTACGTGGCTAGTCTAGAAATGGCTTCTTTTTCAAATTCAAATAATTTACTTTATATAGCTGGCAATAATAGCCAGCGATTATTATATTTTGACGCCGACGATCCTTCGAAATTAATAGTTTATAATATGTATACTTATAATTTAGAAAGATCGTCGGCGGGCCTGATTAAACACTTTTGCGGGCCGGAGCTGGCCCGCGGGCCGTACTTTGCCCATCACTGATCTAGTCAATCCACGCTATGCAAGTGCATTATTTAAGTATAATAAATACAAAACAATACAAGAAAAACATGTCAATCTACCAGAAACCAAATGGGAAAATAATTCACCGATTCCAGATATTTTCATAAATCCTTCTGATCCCTAAATATAAATATTTTAAAAATCTTTCGTAATCCTACGTGTATTTAAAATAACTGATGTTTGCATTTTTATATATAACTTTATTTATTAATTTTAATTATTTAATTAATTATACCCCGACGAAAGGAGCATTGTTTCGAACCAATATTGATAATTTTGATTAAATACGTGGTGTATACAAAGCGATTTGCTTTGATATATAATAAAAATGACACCACAAAGTGAATTGGCGAATATTGGAAAAATACATTTATTTACATCAGAATCGGTCAGTACCTGCAGTAAAAGAGTTATATATAAGACGATGCGGAAAATATATATTAAACAGGGAGTACGTGCCAAGTCATACTTGTGTGGCGGTCCATCCTCGCTGTCTCTCCCCCGGAGAATTTGAGGAATGGATTAGTATCACTTTAAACAATCTCATATGAACATTTTTGTTTCGTGAAAATACGATATTACCATTAAAAACGGTTAGAACCTGGTCATAGTTCAGTCGCATACTCGAATAGTCAATCAAAATACTTTTTAGATAATAAAACTGGAAAGGATGAACGTGAACGAAAAAATATAGAACACATCCACAATATAGTTAGTTTTAAAAGCGATTATAGAAAGAACAAAAAGTAAACACGCTAAAAGCACATTACTGACCGCCGGCGTCGACCGTTGAATTACAGATAGACGGAGGGTTCGTATGTGCGCCGAGCGGGGATTAACTGTAAACGCATTAACGTAAAAAATGCTTTTTTGGAGCAAGTTTGCCGAAATTTACTCGCATTGTTATATTTTTCTTTTTTTCCCTCTATTCCTGTACAAAAGTTCAATTCCTACGACTTTAATTAATTGTACATTTTTAGTGTAACGATACGATAGTAATATGCAAAAATATAGGAACCTACTTATTTAAAAAAATACATTCTCTTGCACAAATTAATAATAACTTCTTTTTTTAAATTTTCTTTATTCATTAAATCAATAATTACATAATTTGAGATTTTTCCACCACCATGCTTGGCAAATGCCTGTGTTGTGGTGGTCGATTTTATAAACAGTGCATTAATATACGAAATATAAAAGAATGTAAAAAATGTAGAAGATACAAAAATAATATAAAATATTAAAGAATATAAAAGAATGTAAAAGAATATAAAATAATATAAAAGAGTAATTATATAACTCTCATAAAAGTTTAACTCCATAACAGTTTCGATTGTCGAGGCTCGACTTGAAATCTGGAGATGGTGGGTTCAAATCCCGAGGTGCGAAGTAAATTGTATTTGGTAATTCATGTTTTTTCACAATTAATTAATAAAAATAATAAAGTACATTTGCGTCACATTTTAGAGTAGAAGATAATCTGAGAATTACCTTGATTTAAGACCACGTTCGAGAATTGCAATGTTGCTTCAAATAGCCTGAACCGAGGTTGGTGGTCTTCCCCACCTTCTTACTCCTCATCTCCATTCCTTTCCCACTACCTTCAACCTCACAAACTACCCGAAATGGGGATGCCATAGTTTCATTGGTACTACGCGGTTTGGAGAAGTTAGGACTCTTGAGCGGTATTCAAATAATTAAAAAAACGAGGTTTTATCACAAAGTTTTAACTGAGAGTTTTGAATTTCTGAATGAAAACTTTCGGGAATCATTAATTGGATATGACCTATAACCTCTGCCATAGGTCACCTCAAGTGGCTGCCCGGGGTCAAGGGGTGATGTTTGTCCGGATCTTGGCAGCGGATGCGTCTGCTCTACCAACTGCGGGCAGGCCGGATCGGGAGAGACTGGTGAAGGGAGATACTTTGACCTCTCCAGCAGGACTCTCTCGGAACATCGCTTTGCACTGCTTTGGAGGCTTTGAAAAAAACTAAAAACTAAAACAAAAAACTTTGCACTGCAGTTGGAGGGAGAGATTCGTCCCTCCCCTCACACCTTTTTCCTACCCAGAACTTCCTCTACTTCGTTTCCTAAAAAGACCCCCCACACACACAGCAACCTCAAAAATGACATAGGCCCTGAGTGGAATTATTTTCCTCAGAGCCTCCTGTGTGGAACTAATGTAAAAAAAATCAGAGTGTGTAATTCACAAGCGATAGAAGTAAAACCTCCAGAAAACTAAAGTAGACAAGAATTGGGAGACTACGAAGCACTTTTTTATCAGTGTGAAGTATGATTTTTTCCATATTTTTGTCGTCGAATTCCATTGCACTTTTTCCTATACATTATTTCCTATTCGTCGCCAGATGTAGCTTTCTTTGGTGCTTTCTTTGGCTGTTCATTTTGGAGTGGTTTAAAGATTGAATATCGATTGTACAACCTTTTTTTATTTTCTTGATTTGGTAAGTTTCGATTTTTAGTCCGCTGAGTTTTGTCGGGCGCTTTATACCACGAGACCAAAGGAGACTTGAATGGGACCGTCGATTTATCGTATTAAGTAAATTGGAACCGAGTACCCGTGAAATAATAAAATATTTTATTGCCATCTCATTCTCTCGCAGGCTAAATCCTATAGATTCGTGTGTTTGTCTCTTTTTAGTGTCGCTCAGTTCCGTTTCACCGAGTTTCAAATTACAGCGGTGCTAAAGAAGTTTTCTCTTTAAAAAAAATATGATTAGCAGCTTTATCAATCCCGCTTTGCAGAAACCGAATCTAGTGAATAAGGAGTTACTGAATACCGATTAGTCCCACCATTGAATAATCCCTGTAAAACTAAAAGGGTACCATACAATCAAGGAAGGAATTTCGCTTACCAAAGGTTTTTCATACTATTGCTGAAGCATTGAGTGACCTTTGTTTTTTTTTACAAGGGAAGAAAAACACGCTTGAGTTTGGATCGTACAGCGTCGGTAGTCGTGAGATCCCCTTTAAGAGCTTTTCCGTGTACAGTCGTGTTGGCTTTATTTATCGCAACATATTCTGAACTCCCGGGATAAAATATGACATAAACACACATTAAATGTTTTATTGAACGTGGAATATTAGATTTTTGGAGTTTATTTTGAACACGAAAAATACAAAGAAAACTTGAAATGGAAACAAGCCACGTGGTGTACCAAATACGATTTTTTAACAAATATTTTACTTCGGAGCCGCGAGTTTAAATCCCTGTCCAATTTGGTTTGGTTTTTTTTTACATTAGCTCCACACAGGAGACCCTGAAGAAAATAATTTCCCTCAGGGCCTATGTCAACTTTGGAGATGCTATGTGGCTTTGTGTGCTTTTTAAGGAAAGGGAGAACAATTTCTGAGTAGGAAAAGGGAGAATGAGGGATGGGTAGGAATATAGGGGGCAGTGTGTCCATGAGTGACAGACTTGTGAATCCATCCCTCTCACTGCGTTACAAGACGATTGGCCGAGAGAGACCAGCCAGAGAGGTCAAAGGATCTCCCCACGGACGATGAATCCTGATAAGTCAACAAACGTAGCGAAGCACTTGGGGTGACCTTCAGCAGAGGCGTTGGTTATCTAATAAATGGTTCCCAGGGCTGGATGGAAAATTGGATGCAATATCGCGTCAGTTTTGAGGTTTTAAGGTCGATTTCAGTTTTTGACAAATGTTAAAGGACGTACTAACAGTCGTATTTACCAATTTTATATTGTCGTTAAATTTGTACCTTAAAGGACAAACCACTTAAGTCCATAGCAATTGATATAGGATAAACAACTCAGTCCATGGCAATTGCTATGGACTATGGTGGTTTATCCTATAGCAATTGTTATGGACTTAAGTGATTTATCATTTAAGGCACAGAAATAATTCTGGTCAATTTCTATTGAAAAGCATTTTTACACAACTTTTACAATAATTGAAGGCAAGCAGTCTGTTTGTCGTGAAATTCTATCAAACCACCTTGATCAAAATTGATCAAAAATCGCATGCGACATGAAGTTGCATTCATCATCTATAAATACATAAAAGTCTATCAGAAAAAAAAAACAACATGGTGGCTAATGTATTTTTCATGACATTCAAATGGAATATTTGATAGTTTCCCGGTTCCGAGGAGGGTTAGCCTTTACACACTTTTCGAGTGGGTGTATATGAGCGTAGGTGTGCTAAGGGGGTGGTATAGGGGAAGAGAGGGGGTGGGGGTTGCATCCATGTCCTGAAACTGCCTCCCTCGCCCTTAACCCGTGAACTCAGCTCTGGGGAAGGTAGTGAAAAAAAACTAACTCCCAGACAGTGGTGTGCAAAAACTGGCCAAAAACCTATTTTAAAATGCTCAGTCTGAATAAACTCATGAAAAACAAAATACATTTACTTTGTTTGGATACCACACGGAGAGAAATCGATTTTTGCCCTAACGATAAAATAACAGGACTAATCATTGAAATATCATTCTAAGGATATGTTATCGATCTAATTTGATAATACATCATGACAATACTAAATAAATACGGTATAACAATATTATATAAGTTCAAAATTTGATGATTGATAATTTATTTAGACGATTTCCTGATAAGGTATTCGTTTAACGTAATGATAATTCAACGATATTCTGATGCTTTGATTATCTATCATGACGTCCTGATATTTGAAGTGACTCCATAAGAAGACATTACTGTTACTACGCATTGTCAGGCTTTCCTGTTATATTGTTCGTACGAACGGTTCATTCGTGATTTCTTTCCTAATGCATACACCGTCTTATTCTTGTTATATAATGGGTATTCCACACCGAATATTTATTTAATAATTTGACTGATATTAAAACATGTTTACATATATTGTCCTAATAACTTATTCGTATTACGTACATAATACGATGACGTCACAATGTCCAGACGAATAAAAACCCAGTGCCCGTATGATCCGACGTGAAGCGTGCTTTGCTGAGAACCATCTGAGAACGTTTGGTGCTAACTTCACATCAGTTTACTGTTGAGCTGTCAGGCGCTAGGTGCATTGTTTTTAGCGTTTTTAAATAACATTAGTTTAATATTTTGATTATAAAGTTAAAACCTACTAAAATGGATCGACACTCAACAGTCTCAACACACTCATGTGTTAGAAAAATGAGAATATTGGAATATCGACAGCTGGTAAGTTTTATCAAATTATATTTCCAAACTTTTTACATGTTACGACACGAAAACTGTATTTATACTTGTTCATTTTTAGATATTATTTATTATTAAGTAATGTTGCCTAAATTGTGTAGCTTTTATTATAAAATTACTATTGCAACTATGTAAAAGACCCTTCTTTGTGAAGTGTAAATTATTATTTAAAAATGGCCGCTACCCTTTCCAGCAATGCAGGTTGGAATGCTAAAAATTCATATAGGTAATTGGGAATACGATCAAAATTATAGCGAACCTGCAAATTTACTTGGATACATGTTGAATGAAAAACGAATGTTTGTTTTTTTTTTTTGCTCATTTATTCAGCTTTGCATCCAACCAAGGAAAATTTAATAAATTCATTGCAATAACTGTCCTTTTCTATTAACATTTAATATTTATTTGGTTATATTATTGAAAAACCATATCAACTTTTTTTGTGAATTTCTTTTGTACACAGAGTGATGGCGCTCTGCTTTATAAAAACCTGGGATATCAAACACCTCCAGTTGAAACAGAATGGAAAATTAATACTAGATCTAACGACAATGTGGATCATATATGACTAAAACGACAGTATGGACAAAAATGACAATGTAGATCTAACGACAATATGGATCTAACGACAATGGATAAGACTGGATCTAACAACACAGCTTTCAATATATGATAGCGATATTTTTGTACCTGTATTGTGCAGGTATGATATGTTACCTTTTTAGATGCTTTTCAAAGTAAAATTTTATGAATTCATTGCAATAACTGTCCTTTTTCTATTGACATTTTATATTTATTTGTTTATATTATTGAAAAGCCATACCAACTAAAAATTTGTGAATTTCTTTTGTACACAGAGTGATGCCGGTGCATTATAAAAACCTGGGATATCAAACACCTCCAGTTGAAACAGAATGGGAAATTAATACTAGATCTAACGACAATGTGGATCATGTATGACTATAGCGACAATATGGACAATATTGACAATATGGATCTAACGACAATATTGACAATATGGATCTACCGATACAACTGGATCTAACGATATAGCTTTCAATATATGATAGTGGTATTTTTGTACCTGTATTGTGCAGGTATGATATGTTACCTTTTTAGATGCTTTTCAAAGTAAAATTTTATGAATTCATTGCAATAACTGTCCTTTTTCGGTTGACATATTATATATTTATTTGGTTGTATTATTGAAAAACCACATCAACTATGTATTTATTTCAATGATCAACTATTAATATTTGTGAATTTCTTTTGTACACAGAGTGATGCCGTTCTGCTTTATAAAAACCTAGGAAATCAAACACCACCAGTTGAAACAGAATGGGAAATTAATACTGGATCTAACGACAATATGGATCATATATATGACTGTAACAATAATAATGACAATATAGATCTAACGACAATATGGACACTATGGATCTAATGACAGTGGATAAGTCTGGATCTAACGACATAGCTATCAATATATGATAGCGATAATTATGTACCTGTATTGTGCAGGTATGATAATGTTAGTTGTTTAGGATGCTTTTCAAAGTAAAATTTTATGAATTCATTGCAATAACTGTCCCTTTTCTGTTGACATTTTATATTTATCTTCTTCTTGTGATGGGAATAACCTTCAAAAAGTTATAAAAAGAAAGTTTTCTTATAAAATTGAATATTCATTTCTTTTATAAAAATAATATCTATCCGAGACGCTATCCAGGTTACAAACCAATTCTTAAAATGTTTGTTTCCAATGAAAAGGGTAGTTGCCCGTAATATGGAGAAAAATAATTAGTTGATAATAATGTTAATTCTAAAATTTGAAATGTAAGATTGACAAATATGACGGTTTGACAGAAGGTGGCAATAGCGAAATTGGGTAACGCGCACGTCCCGGTTAAACGAGAGGTCTGGGTTCGAGTCCTAGTTGCGACCATTGTCTATCCGAGACGCTATCCAGGTTACAAACCAATTCTTAGAATGATTGTTTCCAATAAAAAGGATAGTTGCCCGTAATATGTAAAAAGAATTAGTTGTAGATAAAATGTATTGTTAATTCTAAAATTTAAATATGAAATTGAGAAATATGACGGTAGGTGGCAGTAGCGAAATTGGTTAACGCGCACGTCCCGGTTAGACGAGAGGTCTGGGTTCGAGTCCCAGTTGCGACCGTTGTCTTTTTTTGTGTCTTGTTCTCTTTCATATTTTCGTTTAGATTAATATTATTATCTTCTTCTATGTTATATTTATTTGTTTATATTATTGAAAAACCACATGAAGTATTAATATTTGTGAATTTCTTTTATATACAGAGTGATGGCGCTAGACTCCCTCTATTATACGAACCTGGGTTATCAAACATCACCAGTTGAAGCAGAATCTGAAATTACTACTGAATCAGTCAATCTAACCAAATGGTTATCAATATATTTATGGTATAGTATATATTATATGTAAGTGTAATTATTATTTCTTTTGAAGCGTTTCAATGTAAAAGACTTTATATACTAAGTGAATGTTTTTTTGAAGGTTCTGGAAGTGCTGAATAAGACAAAAAAGAGACGAGCCTCGCTTCACACAGTAAGGAACACAGGCGGATTGTTGAGTTTGGCTCAGAGTAAAAAGCTAACGGGTTGTTAATCGGACATTAATTAGAGAACAACTTTACCACCGGCATCCAGAGTACCTGTTATTTTTAATTTATTCTATGTGACGTGTATGTGCAGTATTATTGTGAAGGTGATTTTTCTAAAAAATGGCACAAATAATAATAGATTATCCAATTTGTTGCATTATGGCATTTATAATTATTAATAAAATATACACTTTATGAAAGCTACACATATTTATGGATTGTTATAAATGTCTCTAATGGGAGGCTGCCCGTGCGGGATTGTTGTGAACGAGATCCTTGCATTTATACAACAAAAAATGGACGTGATGGACGAGCAAACCATGCACATAATATGTGATAAATCATTCACCGAAGAAGACATTGAGTCCGCAAAAACCGTTTTGTGTAAATGTGTACCGGAAAAAACCTTTGCCAGGAGAGTAGGCGAAGGTAAGAAAAAACGTATTTTAAGTGACATAATTAAAATTCTGAAAGAAACTGATCCGAATAATATGCCAAAATTTGCTGTTTTAAACATAAATAAACTACCGCCCGTGACTTTTGATTATATTGACGCAACTGCGTTCCTAAGAGATTTAATAGTAATTAAAAGTGATGTACAGAAACTGAAAGATGAATCAGACCACAATAAGAACTTGGAGATAAAGGAACAAATTGATTTATTAAAATCGGAAATAAAAAGTCTCAAACTTAATGTGAATGAACTAGCAAAACCATGCAATAACATGATTATCGTACCATCTGTTGACGAACCGGCAAAGCCTCATATCAAGGCCAAACCCACGAAAGATGAAAGCATCGCAATGCCATCTATGGAGACAGATCCAAAACTTGACCCGCCTCTAACCGAAAAACCATTTAATCGTCCGAAATCATTTGCAGATGTCGCTAACATCATCCCTTCAAGTGAAAACGAAAATCCAGATAATCAAGAATGGAAATCCATTAAAAAGAAGACTTATAAAAAGCCACAACCGCCACCAAAAAAAAGTAAAAACATTATTTTGGGCAGAAACGAAAATGCAGAAATTAAAGGTTTGCAGAGGACGAAATATGCTCTCGTCACAAGACTGGAGAAAACAACAACATGTGAAGATGTTATCTCTTTTCTCAAGCAAAGCGGCATTGATGCGGTTGCTTACGAACTACAGACGAAATCTGGCGAATATCGGGCGTTCAAAGTTGGGACTCCTGAGTCAACATACGAAAAACTTATGGATGCGAGCATATGGCCGAAATTCTCAGTTGTAAGGAAATACATTTTCCGAATGCCGACAACGCAAACCAATGTTCCAGTATAATATTCATAATGGATCACATAAGTACCAAGACTCTAAAAATTATCTCATTCAATTGCAGATCAATTCGTCGAACAGAGCACTTCATTAACGAATTATGTAATTGTAATGACGTCATTGCATTACAGGAAACCTGGCTGTTACCTACAGACTTGGGATATTTGTCGTCAATACATCCAGAATTTCTCAGTCATGGAACATCTGCGGTGAATCTCTCAGACGCCCCATTAATTGGCCGCCCCTACGGAGGCGTTGCAATTTTATGGCGCAATACAATAAAAGCCATTCTGATTGACTGTAGAGATCCTAGAATCACGGCTATTGAAATGGAGTCAGCAAATGGAACTCTTCTAATAGTAACGGTTTATATGCCGACCAATTCAGTTGAGAACTTACCGGAATTCGCAGACTGTCTGGGAAAAATACACGCCATTATTGAAGAACAAAACAGCTCCAACTCAATGATTATAGGAGATTTTAATGCAGATCCGAGGTCACTTTTTGGCCGTGAACTTGCACAGTTCTGTACAGAAAATAACTATACATACACTGATATTGTGCGTTTAAGCTCTGATACATTCACTTATATAAGTGACGCCCACGGAACCACCAGATGGCTTGATCACTGCATTATGACACAGGGGCTGAATTGTGCAGTAAAGAGCGTAAAAATCACAGCCAATGCAACGTGGTCAGATCATCTCCCACTAACTGTGGAAATAGATCTAAATCTAACCCCCATTATTTCCAACAGACAGGATCGACCAAGGGATCTTGGAAAATGGACGGCAAAGTCCGAAAATGATATTAAAACTTACAACGCCTTGGCCAATAAACTACTATTAAAAATAAAACCCCCAGATGCCGTAAGATGTCAAAGGCAGAACTGTGATAACGAGATTCATAAACTTGAACTAGATTCTCTCTACGGTAATATTGTGCATATACTAAGAAACTCCGCCATAAAAGCATTCAGAAGTAAAGGACCCAAAAAAAAGTATGAAATTGTTCCTGGGTGGAATAATGATGTCTCCACTTTGTACCGCAAATCAAGACATGCATTCCTATGCTGGATTGAAGCCGGAAGGCCCACGGAAGGCCGTTTCGCAGACGAAAGGAAAACAAGTAAGAAATCTTTTAAAATTGCTCTCCGAAAATGCCAACACTCGGAAAACAAAGCACGAATGGATAGCATAGCTACATCTATGCATAACAAAGATTTCAGAAAGTTTTGGCATAAAACTTCAACTGTGCTGAAAGCCAAGAGCAAAGTTCCACTATGTGTCAACAACATCACGGGGGATGAAAACATAGCTAACGAATTTAGAGACTTTTTTTTCTTTAAGCGAGGATCAAGGAGATACCACGAAACCTTCGATAATGACATGTCCACCTGCAGCTAATGACGACCTGGTCATGAATATTACTCCTGAAATGATCGAAAGCGCAATTAAGCAAACCGCCCACGGTAAAAGTCCAGGGTACGACGCCATTGGTATTGAGCACATAAGATACGCAGGAGATCAACTTCATACTATTCTAGCCGCCCTGTACTCAAGCCTCTTAAAACACACACATATGCCGATGGACATGAGTCAAACTATCATCGTACCAATCCTGAAATCCAATCAGCTGGATGCTTCGATATTAGGAAATTACCGACCGATCTCCTTGGCGACAATGCTTTCGAGACTGTTTGAAAAAATCTTATTCGCGCAAGTCAAAGAAAAACTATTTACCCTGGACAACCAATTCGGCTTCAAGAGCGCCTCATCAACTGATATGGCCATTTATGGGGTAAAACAAACAATAGCCTACTACAAAAAAAGAAAAACCACCGTTTATGGGTGTTTTCTGGACCTAAGCAAGGCCTTTGATCGTGTTTCTCATAAATTATTGTGGGAAAAACTCATAAAACGAGATGTTCCAGCAGCAGTGGTCAATATGCTGGCTATTTGGTACGGACAACAGGAAAATCAAATTCAATGGGCAGGAGCTTCTTCAAGACCTTTATTCCTTAAAAGCGGAGTCAGGCAAGGGGGAAATATGTCTCCAACTCTATTTAATGTGTACATTAACGACCTCTTACAGGAGCTGAACGATACACGAATCGGATGTCATATCTGCGGACAAGGCAGTAATAACATTAATTATGCGGATGACATGGTGCTGCTTGCACCTTCGATTAAAGCGATGAGAAGACTTGTGCAAATATGCGAAGAGTACGCAAACTCTCATAACTTGTTGTACAATTCTAAAAAGTCAGTCATCGTCGCTTTCAAACACAATAAGGAGCCATTAAATATTCCTCCAATATATCTAGAAGGAAACGAACTGCTTGTGGCCGCACAGGTTAAGTACCTGGGACATATCCTAACCGAAGACATGAAGGATGTAGAAGATATGGAACGACAAAGGAGAGCAATTAACATACGGGCCGGAATGCTATCAAGGCGGTTCTACCATTGTAGCGACGACGTCAGAAAATTACTCTTCAAGACATACTGCACCGCCCTGTACACATCTGAACTGTGGACGCAATATCCAGCAGCGCAATGGGACAAACTGAGGGTGTGCTACAACAATGCATACAGGCAACTTATGCAACTACCGAGGTTCTGCAGCGCCTCCACGATGTTCACCGAAGGGAGGGTGCACTCATTCCCAGCCTTACTTCGCCACCGACTAGCCAGCTTCTGGAGCAGGACACGGAAATCAACCAACATCATTGTCGTGGCTGCATCCGAGTGGCTCAGTTCCCCACTAAATGAGCGATGGATGCAGATGATGAGGCGACCTCCCTGATGGACGATAAATAATTAATTAATTTTATTTTATTTTTAATTTTATAGTTATTTTTTTTTTGTTGTTGTTATTTATGTTCAAATTTTATTTTCATTAGGCTCCTACCTAATAATATGATTTTTATTTACTCTGTATGTAATATGGCAGGCTGGGATTGCACTACCCTCCCAGCCCTGCTGGAATAAAAACTAAAATAAAAAAATAAATAAAAATAAATATGAAAAAACCTTCCTCTTTCATGTCTTCTTTCCAATCTCCTTCCTTCTCCTTTCTCCCCTACCCCTTCATCCTCACTGTGTACACCAAATGAGATGTCACAATCCCACTGGCTCCACGGAAGATAAAATAATTTAAGTATTTTTTATTTGTTCCAGTTTTATCGATATTTTTGTGTATGCTGTCATGTTAATTAAATAATCGCCATTACTTACTCATAGAATAATATTGTAGATCTTCTTAGTTATATTTTTTTGATTGTGCTGAAATTACATAATTCCAGTTTTGGCCGGGATGATGTAATGTTAGTGTAATCCTTAAAAATATTAGTAAGAAGTCCTAAATTCTATCAGTAAGTAAATGGCAATTAATATGACAGTATGCATAAAGTATTAGAATAAGAACGAATTGATTATCAGTACTTTCCTTATGGAATATCAGGAAGACCCTATAAGAATTCGTATGAGAACGAATAAAAGGTTCGTAATTACCTATAATATATCAGTAAGGCCTTGTAGAGTTTTCGTATAAGAACGAATAAAATGTAAGTAACTTTGGTATAAGAACGGATAAATGGCTGTTTTACTGATAAATATTAGGACAGCTGTCAAAAGTTTCGTACAAGGACGAATAAAATATTAGTAATTACTGGTCAAGTAACATGAATACTCCTAAGATATTCGTACTTGTAATGCAAAAATATTAGAACTGTCATGCACACGATGTGGAAATTGCGAGCAATCATGATAATATATTCGTAATTTATCGGGACATATTGACAGTCCCCGACCTAATATTTATTCGTTCTAGAATTCCTGTTAATTCATACGTAAGAACTGCAGTCCCGTTTTTAACCGTATTTCCGAATAACCCGTCAAGAATTCCGAATGCTTTCGCCGAACATTTTTCTCCGTGACTTTTAAAATGTAGGTACACAACTTGTTCTCAATATTCATGAGGGACGAATAACATATGTAAAAATAACTACATCGTATTTTCGAAGACGAATAAGTTTTTATATATCTGCCTTGATGATGGGCTTATAGAAGGAGGTAGTACAACACGGCACAATACTCTAAAAATAAATTACGATAATGCCGAATAATTTGTTTTACTGAGAATACCGTACAAGAGCTTCAACGGCTCGCAACTGCTCGGAGTGGGACTATGGTATCCTCAATTGGAGCATGCTGTGAGGTTGAAAGAAGTAAGGAATGGAAGAAGATGGAAGAGGCAGGTTGGGAAGTACCAGGTTATTCAGATCTGGTTACCAAACACCGTTCAATTCAAATTTGGATGAACGCCCAATGTAATGTAAGTTAAGACATGGCTCTGTTGTGAATAAGGGAAAAACTACATAGGTAGCCATCTAAAATATTTAAAAAGATCAAATAGTTGCATTTCATTTAAACGTTTATTAAATTATAGCACTCCTGTGATGCGGCAGAGCTCCAAAAATGTTAATGAAGTGGATGGTGTACTCTTTCAAAGCATTTCTCTGCAAACGCGTGGGAAGCCCTTAACACTTAAGAAATCTTAAGAAATCAAGCCGTCAATACATATTATTTCGTAATCTACATCACGGTAATTAAATGATGAATGAACGGTTTCTAGTATCTTTAAGAATCAAGAACTTTATGATGCTATTTTATTTAGTTCTAAATCTGACTTTATCGTATTTTATCCAAATAAAAAAGATTAATAATTATCCTACGAAATATTTTGGAATGCAGTTCTAAAGTTAGGTAGCGGGTATTCAATTAGCAACATCCGAACCGAGCTGCATCTAGCAAGGAAACATTCCAATATGGGTCCATACATCTTACTAAAATAGAGGATCTGGGTTCGAGTCCCAGTTCCGACGGTTGTCTTTTTTTTCGGTGCCGCTATAAACTTACATATTTTCATTGAAAATTATTAATTTTATTTTCAAGATCAAAACGAGGTTTAAAAATTTAATATAATTAAATCAACGTACGCCATTGAGAAAATCCAGGAGCGCGACTTTAAAAAAAAAATACAAGAGCCTTTTAGGAAAAGTGGTCAAATTCTTTGAGGGAAGGACAAGTCCTGACCCTGAGAGGGAGATAAAGGGGAGGAGGTGCTACGAATAAATGAAGGGTTGAAGGGGGAAGGCTTGGGGGCTGAATCTGAGTATTTCCGGGAAAACTTTGAGGCAAACACAAGATTTTATAACGAAAAATCACGATCTGAGAGGTTTATGCCAAAGTTTGAGAAAACTAGTTTTGAAATATTTTTCATGCGAATTATATCGACGTATATCGGCATTTTTGCAATCGTACGCAGATATAAAATATAGTACATAACTCTCAAGTAACTGTAACATTACATTTTTGCGAGTTGTGCAATTTTTTAAACGAGCTTATTTAGCGGTGAAGAACAACACTGATGACCATAGAAAAATTACAAATTTTTTACAAAAACGGCGCTACACAAATTACCCAAGCATTATAACTACTAAAAATATTTGTTATTGGTATAACTTTCTTCACATTTCGAGGACGGATCGTCAAACAATTCGGTCTCGGCACACACTCCTTGCCTCGTTCATATTCATACATAGTCTCATACATGCTCTTCTATTATTCTGACTCTTGACATGGCCCGACTCAAGTATCTGATTCACTTGGTCGTGTCATGTCTTTCTTGGGCGTCCGCGACTTCTTCTACCATTCACATTTGCGTCATATATTCTCCTTCCACTCCTTTCCTCGTTCATTCGCTCAACATGCCCAAACCATTGGAGCGTCCCTTTCTTAATCTTATTCATTTCGCCTACATCAGCCTTGCATTCTGTGCGGATATCCAAGTTTCTCATACGATCGTGCATGGTTTCATCACACATACGCTTCAGGGATCTCATTTCTACAGCCTTCAGTTTACTTTCCTTTCCTTTACAGTCCTTCCTCTGCCAGTTCCACGCTTCAATGCTATACATCAGAGTAGGTACCAGCACTCCATTATAGACGACTAGCTTCGCTTCTTCAGACAGTTTTTTTTGGCGCCAACGGCGCGGCGTTCTGTCCTCCATTAATAGAGTTACCTGCATTTACTCTTCTTTCAATATCTCTATCAGCCTTCCCATATCTCGTCATCTGAGAAAAACTATACATATTACATATGTATATATATATATAATATACACTTAATGCCAAAGCCAAAGAACTTACCAGTCTGCCATGGAGGTCATCAAATAAACAAGTATGTAATTGTGATGATCGAATGGCTGGCTATCAGCGCTGTACTTCCAGTTAGTTGTTTCAAAGCCATATTTTTTTACCTACCTGAAACAAAAGAAAAACAATTAAATTAGTTACGAATTATAATAAACAGTTTCGCAAACTAAAACTACGATATAACGGGTCTAAAACAAATTAAATTGCGGTCTTTATGTCACAAACTTATCGTCCCACATATCTAGAGAGTTTCTTCTATTCAACGATAGTTTTCAATCGAAATATTAATGGTCGTATTGGCCCCGTCACAACATGTTCGGGAGAACGATCCCGTAAAATTGTTTGATAAAGCCAGTAGTAAACTACCAACAAACTTACGTTACTTGCGGTTTAATAGACTTTCTGATATACCCCTACAAGTATTTCGCTTTCATTGGGGAAAACGACCCTTCGGAGAAATTCTGTCATAAACAGAAGTACATACACATGGAGAGGGTAGGTAACTAACTAACAATGAGGGTAGGTACCCTACCTTTGAGCTATGCTATAAATTCGATACGGGGTTGTATAAAAAATACTTGTGCGAATTTTCAAAATCATAAGTGATGTATTAGGAGAAAAATATTATTCAGATTATTTATTTACATTATAGTACGCCTATGTGAACTTTTAGAAACGTGAAATACACATACATTTTGTGGAATGGTAATCATTAGTAAAATATGCTATTGAAATTATATAGATCCCACGCGGAAGAGTAGTATTATGTTAACATCGATTATTATTATTGAGGTATGTTATTACATACAGCCCTTATATAATGGAGTTGAACACATCTACTACGTCTGAGAAAGAATTGTCAACTGAATGCAATCTAGGTACAAGCGATTATCTAAATGACTCTGTCCTGATATTTTTGTGGCAATTAAGAAGAATTTTAGATCGAAGAGTTCCTGTTGGTATTTGGAAGGTAATCAAGCTTAGTAAATCTGGGCTGATTTTTATATATATATATATATATAAATATGTATTTATATGAGTATGTATATGAGATGCCTATGCGTTGCTAAACCATTCATCCTATTGTGATAAAAATTTGGGGATTTGATGTGCGCATGCCATGGTTTCAATATACAATAGTGAGTCCTGGAATCATGAAATTATGCGTTGCTAACCATTCATCCGATTGCGATGTAGCTTTGGGGATTTGATGTATGTATGCCCGCGATGGTTTCTATATGTACTGGTGAGCCTTGAACATTATGAAATTTGATTGAAAAAATTTGCAATAGGTGGCACGCGAGTTGTTTGAAAACGAATTTTTTTTTTTTTTTTTTTTTTTTTTTTTTTTTTTTTTTTTTTTTTTTTTTTTTTTTTTTTTATAACATATAAAATATAATATTTATATTTCAAAATAATCTTTTTTTGATACAAATAAACTACATAATAAATTTTCACTGATTTTTTTTTTTTTTTTTTTTGTATGATATTTCTCTTCTATAGAAGCAGACGCTTGTGATTAGAAGAGGGACGAGTATCGGGATGAAAAAATATTTAAAATATATTAACAAAATATATTTTGAATCTTTTGATTTAATTATGGTAGATACTTAAAAAAAACAAATTTACAAGTTATATAAGTTATGATGATAAATTTTATCAATTTGTTATTTTTACTTTAAATTGCTCTTTAATTGCTTTTAGTAGGCATTTATCGTCTTCGATTGTTCTTATTTTTTCAGGTAGGCTATTGAAGTATTTTTTTCCTAGATATGTGTAATGATGTTGTGCAAATGAGGTGTTACATTTTTGTGTTGGAAATATATGCTTTTGACGAGTACGACTTTCAGTTAAAAAGCTATGATTTTGTTTTTCTTTTATTATTTGGATTATTATATTTTTTCGAACTAGATCATTAAATTTTAATACTTTAAATTCTTCAAAAATAAGGTGAGTTGGATAATCTCTTCGTTTTTTCAATATAATTTTTATAATTAGACGTTGCACAATTTCAACAGGGAGTAGATTTGTTTTGTATGCAGCTCCCCAGCTTACTACAGAGTATTGGAGATTTGACTGTACTATAGCATGGTAGACTGATGTTAGATTTTCTAATGAGAGAAAGTTTCGGATTTTTAAAAATATGTAAATTAATTTCCTTATTTTGTTAACGGTAAGGTTGATTTGATCTTTCCAGTTCAGGTTTTTGTCTATTGTTATTCCTAAGTATTTGATTTTATTCGAAATTTTTAATGTGGAACAGTTTATTTTACAGTTATTTTTTTTGTGATCTTTAGAATTGTCATGTATAATTATATCAAAATTTACCGGAACGTCCTTTGATTTTATTGCAAATGGTATAACGTGAGTTTTTTCACTATTAAGAGATAGTAGATTTATATCAAACCAGTGTTTAAGTATGTTTATGTCTTCTGTTGCTTTTTGTTTTACAACTTGCCATGTGATTCCACTTTCAATAAGTACTGTATCGTCGGCATAAGAGGTTATACTACCATGAAGTGACTGTGAGAATATACCGTTTACATATAAGATGAATAATATAGGACCTAGCACAGTACCTTGTGGAATTCCATATTCAGATGTCTCTTCGTCGCTATAAATGTTATTTATTTTGACACATTGAGGGCGATTTTTTAGGTAGCTTTTTATCCAATTTGCTACGTTTTCATTAATGTTCAAATTATCTAATTTTTTCATAAGTTTTTTATGGGATATGCTGTCAAACGCTTTTCTCAGATCTATAAAAATACCTATACACTTATTGCTCATATCAAGGTTTTTATATATGCGTGATGTGACATTTGCAATCGCGTCTTGTGTGCTGCGTGCTTTTCGGAATCCGTATTGATTGTCATGAAGTATTTTGTTATTTTCAATAAATTCCATTAGTTGAGATTTTACGATTTTTTCAAATATTTTTCCAATATTTGAAATGAGGGAAATTGGTCGATAGTTAGTTACATTTTGTGCGTTTCCACTTTTGAATATAGGTGAGATAATTGTCCTCTTATAATTAGACGGAAATATTCCATTTTTTAAACTTAAATTAATTAGGTGAGTTAATGGTTTTATCACGTGGCTTTTAATAGATTTTAACATATTTGCAGTTATGTTGTCAAAACCCGGTGACGACCCTCCTTTCATATTTTCAATAATGTTTAGAATATCTACTTCCCTGATCATTTTAAAATGGGACAGTGAGTTTACACTGTGTTTATCTTCAATAATTTGTTGAGTTGTCGCTCCCTTTGTTACATTAATTTTTTTAGCGAGGTTTTGTCCAACTTTCGCGAAGAAGGAGTTGAATATATCCGCGCATTTTTTAGGGTTTTCCTCTGCATTTATTTTTACGTCATTTTCGTCTACAATTACCTTGATTGAATGTTTTTGTTTATTGTTATCTATTGCACAGTTAATTGCTTGCCAGATTATTTTTGGATTGTTTTCAGAACTTATTATTTTATGTTTGTAATATTCATCTTTACTAATTTTTATTAAGCGTGTCAATTTATTTTTATATTTTTTATAATTAAATTCTATTTTTTTGTCGTTTGGGAATTTTATTGTTTTTTTGTAAAGCTTACCTTTTTCTTTGATTGAATTTAATAAACCCGGTGTGATCCATGGTTTTAAGTATTTATTTTTATCTAAATTACGATATGGAATATCTGTTTTTGAGTTTTCTACATGTTTGGATAAAATGTTTTCAAAGTACTTTGAGCATATTTCAACTTCTTCGCAGTTGATTACAGGTTGCCAATATTCCGTTTTCAAGTTTTCAATTAATTTTTGCAGATTTATTCTGGTATATGATTTTTTTATTGATTTATTTTTTGTTTGTATTGTTTTTTCTTCCTCGTACAAAAATATACACGTATGATGATCGGTGATGTTATTTTTCCAGACAATGGTTTTTATTTTATGAAGATCTTTTATGTTAATATTCGTCCAAAAATGATCTAGGCAAGATGGTTTCTGACCTTGAATTTCGCGCGTATTTTCATTTATACATGATTTAAAGTTGTTTTCAGTCATACAGTTCAAATATTCATGTTTAATTCTATTGTCTATATTTTTGTTAATATTGATATTAAAATCCCCTGTTATTATGCAAGTTTTGTTTTTTAAATTTGATATTATATTTCGTATTTGTTCGATAAATAAATAAGCGTTCGATTCATGCGTTCTATAGATTGCTAACAAATAATAATTGATTTTGTTGTGGTTAAGATGGATTTCTATGCAGTTTGATGAATCTAAGTTGTGTTCTGAATGTGTAACAATATTATATTTCTTACTTACAAATATCGCAATGCCACTGTTTTTATTTATGTTTGTGTTTGTTTGCATGTAGATATAATCACTTAAATTATAATGTGGTGAGTCACTGTTTGTGTATGTTTCAGTTAATACTAAAACATCCGGCTTTACATTAAGATTATTTATATTGAGTATAAATTCTTCTATGTTTTTTTGAAGGCTGCGGATGTTAAGATGGAGTATTTGTATACCAGAGAATTTGTCAGTGATGATTTCGTTGCACTCTTTTGCACTTTGACTATTGAATTCACTGATTTTGAAGCAGTTGTCCAGTTGCATGTTTACGAAGTCATCCATAGTTGTTTTTTTGTTTTTTTGTTTTTATGATATTGTAATATTTTTTTTAGTTCTTCTATGTATGTGGTTGAAGCAGAAGAATGTGTCCGATAAATAATAATTATATTAAATGAATAATTTATTAAATTTATCTCTAAGTTTAATAAATTGACAATATTCACCATTATTTCATTTACACTTGTGACAGCGTAAATATTTGATATAAATATGGCAACGCCGTTATTTCTGTTAATTATATATTTTGTTGCGTAGTACAAGTAACTCGGTATATTATAATTAATTTCATTCGATGAATGCGTTTTTGATAATATTATAGAGTCAATTCTATTTAATTTTTTAATAGTTATTAGTAATTCTTCGAATTTTTTTTCCAAAGATCTAACCTTCATGTATATTATTATTAGGCTGACTGTAGGTTTTATATCAATAAAATCGTTTGTTTTATTTACCGTGTCTAAAATCCTTTCGTCTATTTTATATGAGTTATCTATTGCGTTTATTATAAATTCGTACATTTTGAGGTAGCAATAATTATAACAATAATGTTGGCGCTGGGAATACACTTCACATTTGCAATTATAGTAGGTATTATATGTGTGTATATTATCACTGCGTGTTAACACTTTGCGGGCGGGCTTTTGGAAATATTTTTTTGAAATATTGTAGATATTATTTAGGTTTTCGTTAGACTTGTAATTAATAATATGCATATTTAGTCGTAATCGATGCGGTCCCTCGCAATTTTCAGCATTTTGTTTCTATAGTTGCACTTAATACTGTTGGCTGTGTGGTCCGTGGTGTTTTTTTCTCCATATTTAGAATTTTGTCTGGTGCAGTTTACACACGCTGGTATTGTTTCTCTTCCCGGACATTTTGAAAGGATGTGGTCGCCCATGCAGTGTGGGCAAATTGGAGGGCTGGTTCGGTGTAGGCACTTTTTAGCTGTATGCATGAACATACAACAATGAAAACATTGAGTTAATGGACTGTAATCTTCAATTTTTACTCGTTGAAACTGTATATTTAGTTTACCGAGTGCAAGAAGACTTTTCCGCATTTTGCCACTGGTTTCCAAGATGTAGCTAGTGAATTGGCGCTGTTGTTCATTTACGTTTGTATTTTTTATTTCCGTTATTAGTGTGATTTTATTGTCTTCACTTTCCTTGTAAACATCTTCAATTCCTTCGTTCTGGGTAATTATTCCGCAAACTATTTCGTCTTCAGTAAGATTTGATTTTAATCCTTTTATTATTATTTTTGGTCTTTTCTTTTGAATTTCATTTACCACCAATTCGGTATTCAGTTTTTTTATTTCGGCAGTTAGGGTATTTGCATATTCCTTTTTTGGGCATGATATTATTATTTTTTCTTCTTTTGTTTTTCTCAAACCATTTATTCCTATCTTTATGTTGCTTAAATTTATTTCTGAATGAACCGGGACTTAAGAGGGGAGTGGGGAGAGGGATGGCGGAGTGAAAATGCATGAGGGGAAAGGGACGCGGGAGAAGAAGGGGAGGCGGAAGGGAAACGGGACGAATGGGAAAGGACACGCAGGGAAAAACAATTTATTTATTAAGTGGCACAGCAACGCATGCCGGGAACTCGTTATTTAATTATAAAAAGAGTATTCTTAAATCCAGATAAGCGATAAAGAACCTTTATTTGGCGATTACTTTTATTCTATATTTAAAATTTCTCAGTTGGTAGTAGTTTAATCTTGGTATGTAGTTAATATTTAATTTCTAAGTTAATCTAAGTAATATCAACGTTTTGAACTTGAAATACAGTACAATTAGCATTTGATCGTGATTCGGCGTTCGTTCATAACCATTTCTTTCACTTTTTCCACGTTTTCATCGGTCGTTGATGTGCTGGGGCGTCAGGGGCGTTTGTCATCTTCAACGTCTTCACGGCCATCTTGGAAACTTACATCACTCGTAAACCTTTGTTTTAGTCATAGCAGACTCACAATAGGCTTAAACACACTTTGTTACACTTCATTTATCTTTTTACGCAAAATTTGATACGAATTCTTAGATCCATTTGAAAAAAAAAACACAAATCGCCTAACCTAAGCGGCTGCAACAGACAAACTAAACAATGAATGTGACTAAAAAAATATATGGCTGAATGATGCAAATGTTGAAACACTTTTTCCATGAATTATTTGTAAACCTTCGTGTATCACCTTTCAATACAAATCTACAGTAACCTCAAGACTTTATTTATTTTCTTAAAACTATATAACTATTGAGTGTACGAAGGCATCACATGGATGCACTGTTCCTATATAAATTAGTCAACAATAACATTTAATGCCCAGAGTTGCTTAATAAAATTCAATTCAATGTACCTGCACGTACAACACGCTCTTCTGTCCTGTTCAGGGTAGATCAATGCAAGACGAACTCTAAGCAGAATTTTTGACTGAACAGACAATGCAATAGGTATAATAACACATTATCCAATGTGTACATTTTCAATTGCGAACTTACCAAATATAAGAGGTTCATAAAAGAGTTTTTCTCTGATGTTTCGTGAATAATATTATGTTTATATTTTTGTTATGATTTGATTTGTATGTACAACCTCTCTCCACGGCTACCAATGTATTGATAATTTTTTTGTTTTGTAATTTTTGTTCTATATAATTTTTTGTTTTATATAATTTTTGGCTTCATATTCCTTTCTTATACATTTAATTTACTTATTATGCTGTCTCATTAGAGGTTAAGTCGCAAGGACAAAAATCCATAATTGGTTTTATTTTGATAAAATATCTAGATACCTATATTGCTAAATATTTACTTTAAAATTATCACTTTTTCTTGTACTTATTGATGTTATACACATAGCAATTTGGTTTATATTACCCACACACAGGCAGAGCCTTAGTGAGTTCCTATTACCTACTTTTGTCTATTATATATTTACGTCTTGCTAACTATTACAATATTACTTTATGTTTACATCTTACTATATTCAGAAAATATGTAAAATTATTTTGGAAATGTATGTATTAAGATACAATGGGAAAAAATAAAGAATAAAAAAAATGCATTTGAAAATTTTATCATACTTCAGGGGCATGTATACCAACATAAAAAAAAATTGACAATCGGACTCTCCAGACCCGCGAAATTTTAAAATTCTCTATACAATATATTTGAATATTATTGATTTTATATCTACAAACAAAATACTGGTTCCTTTGTCTGTTTCGAAATGCGATTTTTGGTATCTCCTTTGGTGATACATATTTAGTTTGATTCATGGTACATTTACCCCTGGAACCATCAATCATCCCCACATCCAACAGCCTTGTTCCAGTTAGGGAAAAACCTCCGTCTGATATTGGGTGAGAAATCCTCAAAATCAACACAAAGGGTAGAAAACTATTGGAGATTACCACACGATACAAAGGCTTGTCACGAGTCAAAGGGAAAAGAAATGGAACATTTTTTCTAACGTTTTATTTAGATTGGTCGTATCAGAAACGTAACAATAGATTTAAAAATAAAAGAAAATACTATTCAAGGAATTATGGAAAGAAAGTTCATGGTTTTAAAATGCCTAGATTAAACAAAACAGCTGTTAAATCAAAAGATAATCTAAGAGCTGAAGCAGTAAAGCCTATTGAATGGTGAGTGCTGGCGTCATGAAATATGAACGAATGCTAGAATTTCTAGGTTCCAATTATTTCCATTCCACAAAGGTATTCCATCATGAGATATGGAGCTCTGAAAAATAATTAAAGTGTATAAAAACAAGACACGACCGTATAGTATTGTTTGTTTAGATATTTTATATATTTAGTATAATTTTTACAAACAGTTAATTTTTTTCAAATGTCATAAAATAAAAATTATTGAAGAAGCCGGTAATACTAATAAATCTAAATGAAAAATGAGATAAAACAAGATACAGAAAATGAAGGGTAACGGGAATCAAATGGGATCTCTGTATCCCTTTATATTGAAAAAATAATTGAATTATTGTCAACTTCAAATCGTGATTAAATAAGACCATTTGCAAAAATGAGAGCATCTTCCGATGGGGTGATGACGTCCGAACAGCAACAGTCAACTATTGCTCTAAGCTTCTGGTTCCGATAATTATTTAAGGGCCATTAACCAGCCAGCGGCCGAGAACTCATATTTGGTCGAAAGATTTTCTTACGATCGTACAGGGCGGTTCCAATGAGAAATATTACTTATTCTCCGTACCAGCTTTTAAAAATAATAACTCAATATCGATTTTATTTCATTCAAAATTTGCTTTAATTTATACCTACATTCAAAAATGCTGAAAGGCGTGATGATAAAACTATTAAAATTATGTACTTTTTGTAATTATTTTTTGATCGTAAGTATTTATAATTTTTCAATAATGTCTAAGCGAAATAAGACTGTAAAAAAGATCTGCATGATTATATGATTTTAAATGAGTGTTAAAATGACATATACCCGGTTTTGTCTGGTTATTCCCTCTTAAGCCAAATTATCAGTATTTTCACTCGTATATCAAAATGTATTAAGAATCCAGTCACATAAAATTCCAAAATATGAACAAAGAATAATTTTATATTAATTTCATGTGATTTAAAATACAATAAAACAAAATAAATTTTTAACGTGTAGAGAGGTTAATCAATAAATAAATAATTTTGCTTCTTCAGTAATTGTCGTTCAATAATTACAAATTCTCTTTGTGGTGTCATTTTAATTAAATGAAAACAAATATATTATACTCTTGTTTGTCTATTGTTATATTTGTTAGTTTTCATTTTATCCTGATGAAGAAACTATTGGTTACGGAACAGATTGATAATTTTGATTAAATAAGTGGTGTATTGAAAGTGACACGTTTTCATTTAAATAATTCCTAGGATGGGTTGTTTAAAAAAATTTATGAATTCATCAAATATTTTAAGTTAATTTTCACGTTCTGTGCAAGTTCTATTAAAGTTCTGTGATTTTCATGCAGCAAATTACCTATAATGATATAATAACAGAACTTGAATAGAACCTCCGCAGAACGTGAAAATTAACTTCAAATATTTGATGAACTCATCAATTTTTTTTTAAAACAAACCGTCCTAAATCTAAGTTAATAAAGAAAGCTTTTTATTTATTTAGTGTGTCTAAACCAGGCATGGTTTTAAACAATTTTGTCTGATGGGTTGTTTAAAAAAATTTATGAATTCATCAAATATTTTAAGTTAATTTTCACGTTCTGTGCAAGTTCTATTAAAGTTCTGTGATTTTCATGCAGCAAATTGTCTATAATGATATAATAACAGAACTTGAATAGAACCTCCGCAGAACGTGAAAATTAACTTCAAATATTTGATGAACTTGTGGCGACCAGAACGGTCGCCCTCTTTAGCCACAATCCTTGCGCCGCCACTGATACAGCCAGCATATTCTCGAAAGGCACAATCTACCTACAGTTGTAGTGTTTCACGCCGCATACGGCTACATATTTCGGGAAGCGCATCGAAAGGCCTCGACTCACAGCCGTCACATTCTTACGGCCGCGGAATGTTCCAGAGGCTTCTCCGCTTTGCGCGGGCGCTCAATATTACTTGGCGCTACGGGTAGTTACTCACACGGTCGGCTATATAAAGCGCAGCGACACAGCGCTAGTCAGTCAGTCAGTTCCAGTCTCTAGTATCAGTAACATCATCAACACATAGACAGTGCATCAAGTGATAACCGCCAGGTCCACGGCGACGTGCCAGATCCTGTGCCGGTGCATCATCAACCTTCGAGGACGCAACATCTCTCAAGAGACAATTGCCCACGACAAGTCCCACGGCGGGCCTTCTTGTCATGCAGGCAGCAACTTCTCAGCCACTGAGACTTCATTCTCCTCAGGTTCACCGCAGCTCATCTTCGCGACTCACTGCGTCGATCCTGGATGACAAGGTCATCTCCACCAACACGGTGCGCAACTACATGCTGGCGACATGCAGACCCGTGGTCTGCTACACCACTGCATCACCGACCTTCATCACAGCATCACCTACGAGCCTCATCATCGTCGCTCCTGTCTGAACACTGTTACTTCACACTAAATATTCCATCGCTACGTAGCAGCAATAAAGACTGACTCATACATCGACTGACGCCTTTCATTCAACCGTCCCCGTCTCTGCCGATCCGCGCGTCCGCTCCCTCAACTGGTGACTCCGACGTGATCACGTCAGCTCCCTCAAACTCATCAATTTTTTTTAAAAAACAAACCGTCCGTCCTAAATCTAAGTTAATAAAGAAAGCTTTTTATTTATTTAGTGTGCCTAAACCAGGCATGATTTTAAACAATTTTGTCTCAGTAATATACCTGTACATATTTTAATAGTCATTTTTACATACCCTTGATTTTTCAAGGGACACGTACGTAAATCATGTATCCCTTCAAAAATCAATACATCAATCAAAAATTCCATATCATTTATTTATTGTTGTTATATGCCCATGTGGGCTTTTACATAGATTATAATATAAGTTTTAAGTTATCAAGTTAGAATTTATAACAAAAGTTTTAAAAGTGAAAAATTTAAAGAATATACAAGTAGTTTTTGAAGAATATAGCGTAAAGAAATATTTTAAACAATATAATATTTGACTATAACATAGAACAAAATATAATATAAAACATTACAATAACACATCAAATCATTAAATATATTATACCGACTGGTTACGCCAATACATATACCTACACATACACACACCTACATAGCACACATACATACTGTTACTGCTTGGGATTGGTATTAATATTGTTGCAAATCCTGTCCTACCTTGTTCCCAAAATCCGCACCTATAACTACCTTCACCACGTCAGTCTGCAATCAACAGCCCGCGCCGCAACATACCTACTATAGCCACCGTGCTCCCGCTATCTGTTAACCTAATTCCGCCGTGTTCGCCGTGTACACGAAACGCACGCTTATTGCTGTTTTCAGTGCCAATTGGACGGGGAGAAAGAAGACAAAATTGCCAGCATACAAGTTCTTTATCCTGTTTCGGTGAGTCCTTTCCTTTATATGCAGCATATGTTTTTTCCTCATTCCAAGCAGTAAACAGTAACACAAAATTCAAGGTCCTTCGTCAGTCAATCTTCGCACATATCAAATCCACTCTTCACACACACTATCTCATTCATCTTGATCCAAACGAGCCGGACATTTTTGAACCATAATATTAGTAGATAATAATCCAGCAGAGTGTGAATACGTTTTACAATACCGCATATAAATAATTACCCGCATACCCGCAGTTTGATATACCTACATGAGTAATTTGTTTCTTTATACCTATCGTATTACGGTTGGAAATAACATATTTACCCGCTGTTAGAATAAATAGATACAAGACACTGCTTTGATATTTATTTCTGATAACTCATGTAATTGTATCTTGCTAATCAAATCGCATTACCTACCTTATAAATAATACGATTATTTCTTAATATTCGTATTGTTTATATTATTGGATTACATTACAAATAGAATAATACGATCGTAATATGTATAATTTGTTAATGATTTACCGACGTAGTGCACGGCGCATCTGTTAACCTTTCACAGCTCACCAGTCAATTTAACCCCGTGCGGTTATCACTGTGAAGTAATTAAATATTTATTAAATATTAATTAATTAATTCCGCATAAATAATACAGACACATTTTTTTAACCGCAGTTTTAGTTGTTTATCGTCTCATATTTTGTAAAATATAACCGGAATAAATAAAATGGCTACAAGCGCGTCATCCGGGTCGTCTCGGGACGAAAGACGTCTCAAACGTTTAAATGCTAAACTATCAGCTAGCTTTGCAAGCTTACAGTCGGTGTATGACAAGATAAGGAAAGCTTCGGAAAGCATTAGCAATCGCCAATCTTTTTTGTCAGGCGCAACTACTGTTGAAAAAATTCGTTCTGAATTTATAACAATTTTAGATGAAAAAGTGGATTGCGAACTGGAATTGAATCCGGAAGCAATTGCTGAATACTCTCAATTAAATGCATTTGAAGAACTCTTCGGGGTTATTAAATATACCGAAGCAAATATGCTGTCCAATCCAGTTGCGAAACCTCGCCGTCAAATTAAGTTACCGCCTTTGGAAATAGCGTGCTTCGACGGAAAATTAGATAATTGGCCTCTTTTCTATGAAACATATAATTCGGTTATACATTTGAATGATTCTCTGGATAATGCTGAAAAGATGCAGTATCTGATGTCTAAATTAACCGGAAAAGCATTAAATATTTGCAAAACTATTACGCCTACTGGTACAAATTATCAAGTTATTTGGGACGCATTGTGTACTAAGTATAATGATCAACGCGTTCTTGCTGAATCATACTTTGACCGATTGCTGAAATTGCCTCCAGTTAACTCGGCCACGCCCGCTTCTTTAGAGAATTTCGCAGATGCATACTCCGCTAACGTCGCCGCGCTGAAGCAATTAAAAATAAAAGACCTCGCAGAATTCATATTGCTACAACTGGGTCTTAAACGGCTTGACATAGAGACTGTAAAGGCTTTCGAATC
This sequence comes from Limnephilus lunatus, assembly GCA_917563855.2. Taxonomy (NCBI): domain Eukaryota; kingdom Metazoa; phylum Arthropoda; class Insecta; order Trichoptera; family Limnephilidae; genus Limnephilus; species Limnephilus lunatus. The sequence continues at coordinate 61,481,669 of OU830601.1, forward strand.
TTCTATTAAAAATAATGAAAATTTACCTTCCAGCGCGGAACTAATCGACTTTGTAAGACAACAGCAACGAATTCTCAACCGCGCGCAATTCACGCAACCGACCTCGAACCGCCTTGGCTCAAATATTAATTATACCGCTAAACCGCTAAAAACTAATTCCGCAAAGGCATTTATTAATGTCGAAAAAATCGATAATCACTCCATCGAAATTTGTTTTTGTTGTCAAAAGGGATCGCACCCTTTATACCAATGTTCTAAATTCACAAGTCTAGAACCACGCGATCGATTTAACTTTATTAAGTCATCGAATATTCGAGTTTGTGTGAACTGCCTCAGTACTAGGCACATCACAAAAGCTTGTAAATCAAAGAGTACATGCAAAACATGCGCGCTCAACCATCATAGTTTATTGCATTTCAAACAAACTGATGGGCGAAAGTCACAAACAGACCCAATACCATCTCCCGCGTTACAAGCAGATGCCGATAATGATAACTTAAATTCTTTGAATCCGGTTTCGCTATGTGTAACAAATTCATGCCCTAGTGCAAATACTACTGCACTCTTAGGAACGGCTGTTTGCACTACCAGAGACGCTAAGGGCCAGGTACAGACGTTACGGGCTCTAATAGATAGCGGCTCCCAAAGGGACATAATTACGCGCAAATGCTGTTCACGCTTGAATCTTACGGTGCGGTCATCTCCAAGTACTTACGTCACGGGAATAGGTGACGTAAGAAATGTGACAAATGGCGTAACTTGCTTAAAGTTACATTCCCGCTATGACATCACTCAGTCGTATACGATTAAACCATATGTAGTAGAAACTATAACCAGTGAGTTGCCTACTGTTAACATTAACCGTTCCTCTTTGTCGTATCTGGACAATTTGCCCTTAGCAGACACAACATTCTGTACGCCCGGTGAGATTGATATTATCTTAGGATGTGACATATTTGCTCGCATTCTAAAGGCAAACAAAATATCAGGTTCTCTCGGCCAGCCATTTGCTATTGAAACCACTTTGGGATATCTCATCTTGGGTACTGCCCCAACGATGATTGAAAACCCAAGTATAAACGCCACGCAATCATTTTGTACGTTCACGTAAAATAATGATTTTTGCCTGTCGCGCTTCTTCGAATTGGAAGACATTCCAGATGAGAAGTTTTTAACGCCTGATGAACAAGAGTGTGAGGACATTTTTAAACTCACTACCTCTCGTGACACGGCAGGTCGTTATATCGTCGCGTTGCCGTTTCGAAACAGTCCCTCTGTTCTCGGTGAATCGTTACCCGCCGCCGAACGCAGGTTTCGATCTCTCGAACGCCGCTTGATATCTCAACCCGCAATAAAGTTAGAATATGACAAAATATTACGCGAATACCTACAGAAAGGGTACATTTCGCCGGTCGACAATTCTGACTTACCTCATTACGTTATACCGCATCATATTGTAGTTCGTGAAGATAAACTTACTACTAAAATTCGCATGGTGCTAGATGCGAGTATGAAATCCGATTCGGGTTATTCGCTTAATGACATCCTACATACCGGAAAGAATTTACAAGGTGATTTGTTTCGCATTATCCTCAATTTCAGATTGTTCGCAATAGCTATAACCGCTGACATAAAACAAATGTACCTACAAATCGTAGTGCAAGAAGAATGCCGTCGTTATCAGCGCATGCTGTATAGATTTAACAATAGTGACCCTTTACAATTGTTCGAATTTAATCGCGTCACTTTCGGCATGTCTTGTAGCCCATTTTTGGCTATGCGTTCACTGCGTCAACTCGCAACGCATGAAAAACCTCGTTTCCCACTCGCGGCAAACTTGGTGGAAAATGGCTCATTCTACATGGATGATTTCGTCACCAGTTGCTCATCAGTCGAGGAAGCTACCGAGTTGTCGACGGAATTAATTCAGTTATTCGCTGCCGGAGGATTCGACCTTGTAAAATTCTCTTCTAATTCTCCAAAGTTTTTATCCACGATTCCTACAGCTCGTCGTGTTAAGGAACATGTGGAATTTAATCCCGATGAAAACCTAAAAATACTAGGGCTTCATTGGATACCCGCTTCTGATCATTTTGTATTTGTCGTACACACCGACGAAAGAACGTGTACTAAACGAAATATTCTCTCGACGATTGCTCGTCTTTGGGATTTGATGGGTTTCGCCGCACCAGTTGTATTATTGGCTAAGCTGATAATTAAATCTCTATGGGAGTATAACCTGAATTGGGACGATACTCCTCCTGAAACAGTTGTCACACTTTGGCGACAGTTTAAAAAGGAATTGCCATTACTGCAATCTATTAAAATTCCTCGTTTTTTAGGAATCGAACCCCAATGTGTATTAACGCTTATCGGGTTTTCAGACGCAAGCGAACGCGCATATGGAGGTGTTATTTACTTACATGTTTACTGTCCGAATACTGATAAAACCACAATTAATTTATTATGCGCTAAATCCAAGGTCGCTCCGGCTAAGACGATTTCACTTGCGCGATTAGAACTATGTGGAGCGCTAGTACTTGCACGATTAATGCATACGGTCAGTAATACCTACACATCAAATTCAAAAGCTCATACGACTTTAGCCTTTTGCGACAGCACGGTTGCACTAGCTTGGATAAATTCACCGCCTGCAAATGGCAGACCTTCGTTGCCAACCGTGTCTCACAAATACAAAACCATCTTGGGGCTGAATGCTTCCATTATATAAGAGGTCAAGACAATCCCGCCGACTGCTTATCGCGGGGTCTTACTCCCGCTCAGCTAATAGACTATCCGTTATGGTTTAACGGTCCCGTATTTGCCCAATTACCTAAAAGTGATTGGCCTTTACAACGTTTTGATACGAAATCGATATCTGATCCACCCGAATTAAAAACAAAAATTTTGATGTCCGTTCAAGACAATAACCGCCCCAAAACAATTGCTCCACCGTTATTGTGTGCACTAGCTTCTCGTGTTAGTTCATGGCCGAAATTAATTCGAATAGTAATTTATGTTTTTCGTTTCATTAAGAAATTACCACGAGCATTCGAATTAAACCATATCTTAGTTGCAGAAATCGCTGTTATAAATTCTATACAGCAAGAACATTTCTCCGAAGATATAAAGGCAGTCAAAGATGGGAAGAAGGTTCGGCGAGCGATTGCGAAATTAAATCCGTTTCTTCATGACGGAATTCTAAGGGTAGGAGGCAGATTGAGTAACGCTGAAACAGAATTTGACAGTCGTCATCCCATTCTATTGCCCGCTCGGGATAATGTAGTCAATTTAATAATAGACTACTATCATATAAAGAACATACCACAGGGCCGTTGTTAAACTCTGTCCCTTACCGTCACAATAGATTTAACGACATCTTAGAAGTTAGTTCATAATACTTTAATTTTTAAAAATCAATTAGATTAGTTTCATTGTTAAATAGGTACCAAACCCTACTAGTTTTATCTACCGCAGGTTCAGTATTATTTATTGAATCCTTTCAAGTCATATTTTTCGTTTCAATGTTTTTTATTCATTTTATTTCCTTGCTATATCAGTCATTTTGACCATTTGGTAAAGCATTTATATAACTTACATAATATTTTCGTAACTTTTACATAATTTATTACATTCTACCGCGTGTCATTATAACTTTGTTTGCGCATTGAGACGTATTGGCACTCTTTTGGTTTATGGAAGTGGATTCTTTCATCCCCTTCCAGGCGGGGGGCATGGTTACGCCAATACATATACCTACACATACACACACCTACATAGCACACATACATACTGTTACTGCTTGGGATTGGTATTAATATTGTTGCAAATCCTGTCCTACCTTGTTCCCAAAATCCGCACCTATAACTACCTTCACCACGTCAGTCTGCAATCAACAGCCCGCGCCGCAACATACCTACTATAGCCACCGTGCTCCCGCTATCTGTTAACCTAATTCCGCCGTGTTCGCCGTGTACACGAAACGCACGCTTATTGCTGTTTTCAGTGCCAATTGGACGGGGAGAAAGAAGACAAAATTGCCAGCATACAAGTTCTTTATCCTGTTTCGGTGAGTCCTTTCCTTTATATGCAGCATATGTTTTTTCCTCATTCCAAGCAGTAAACAGTAACACAAAATTCAAGGTCCTTCGTCAGTCAATCTTCGCACATATCAAATCCACTCTTCACACACACTATCTCATTCACCGACATTACAATAATTTGTAGGATTCCACAAAGTGTTGGTTTAAATTGCATTTTAGATTTTATTCTTAGATTTTAATTTAGATTATAATCAACACAAATATATCATTTTAGATTATAATCATCACAAATATTGTAGGGATTTGACAACAGTAAAATTAGTTAATTAATAATTCACAATAAAAACACAAATAAATTTGTTGTAGACCACTTTTAATTTTTATAAAATGCGATTTTTATAAAATAAGAGTTTTTATAAAATAAAAGCGGCTTACAACAAATTATATGTGTTTTTATTGTAAATTATGGCGAGTCACAAAGTTAATGCTTTTTACAAATATGTAATTTATAATTCGTATTACTTGTAACGTATCCCACGAACAATATCGAAGTAAGCTACAAACCCGAGATAATTAAGTCTACTGGGAAAAACCAAAACAATTAGAAATTCGACAGTCAAGTACGACTTAGTAACAAATGTAATAAAATCCATATAATTTAATAAAATCCTTTACCTCTCCCCCACCCCCAAATGTTATGTATATAAACCGTAGGTTAAGAATATTTTTTACCAGTCTAAAGATGGCTTTAACGAGCTGAAACCGGTTACGGTCAAATAAATTAAAGTGGAAATAAGTTTCATATTTGTTTTATTGTATTAGAAAAATAATATATGTTACCGTGATTTTTCATTTTCCTGGTACATAAAGGGAATAGTACAAAGTATCGGACTACAATTTTGTGTAGGTCAATTTAATGTTTTCTCTCACGTTTTTTAAATCTTCTTTGTGAGATAAGCCAGTCCTCCATTTGATTTTTATAGTCAGTTTTCTTTTCTATTACTCGTATATCTATTCAAAAGGCGTCGTATTTCGCTAAATATTTGTAATTTCTTTCTACAAAAAGAGGAACCTTTATATTTTCTAAAAGGGACGAAACTGTCGCATTTATGAAACGAAATAACCAAAGCGTGTAGGCATGAGACATTATCATCTGAAAGAAAATGTTAGTTGAAGAAGAAGCATACCTCTCATGGTCGTATTAATGGGGGACGTTTTAAATGAAGCGACGGGATCCCGAAGGCGTGTTTCCCCAGAACGTGGCATCACCGACTCTGTCTGTGTAAGGGAATTTCAGAGCAGAAGGCACAAAAAATAGAGTACAGGGAACGAATTTAACCCATTCACATCTAAATCAAAACTAGCAGGGAAACTAATTCGCTCTAGATAGGGATGAAAAAAAAACTGAAAATCTATGAAGTTTCTAATACAGGTACGGTCCGAAAGGGATAAGAAGGTCTCGGATATAGAAATGCTGTGAAAATTATTGAAGATTACTGTATCGAACCAACGGGGCTTTACGAATTTCAAAATTAATCTCACATTTCAAGTAAATAGTATATAATATGATGCATTAGCAATAAAAATAAAACCAATTTCCTCGGAGCATTTTCAATGCGCCAACCTAAAGTTTATTTACCTTTGAAAATCACAAATTGGACCAAAAAGTATTATATTTCAGAAATTACGCGGAAGAAGTCTTACCGAAAATTACAAAATTTCATAATTCATTGCAGAATCCTTAACTAAGCGCCGGAATCTTAAAATTTCAGAATTTATCCAGAACTTGTTTCAGCAGAATGAAAGTGAACATCTGCTTTGTGCGTGAAGGGCTTGGAAAGGAAAAGAAGAAAGGGCGAAGGGATGGGCTTGTAATAGGTGAGCGAGATATCACCCCAGTTGCCATGGCAACATCCCACCCCGCCCCATTGATGCACCTTCTTGAGATTGTTTGTGTACCGATAGCATTTGTCTTTGTACCTGTGAGGAGCTTTTAATGTTACCGTTCCTTACGATAAAACATATTCCAAGTATTCCATTTTTATATTGTTAAAGGGCCTTTCAAAGCTTCGAGTTTTTTAAAGGAAATGTTTACTGCACACAGGTAAATACACATCACTGAAATTCTTTACATACAAAGGGAATTTATTTATTTTTGATACGCGCAAGATGTTATAATTCCCATGAATACACATTTTCTATGCCACGAGTTTTGAAAGATCTTCATAAAAGCAAATGTTACAGCTTAATCTAGTATTAAACCTGTATGAGGTTTCAGATTTGAAAATACGTCAAGAAATATATTCAGGGAGGCTTCAAATTCTCGAATAAAGGATTATGATAGATACCACGAAAATTTATATAATATTTCTACTCGCGAAATCAACAAACCATCAAAATACAACCGAACAAATACGAAAGCACAATTTTTCATTTGTGCGTTCGATTGTATTTTCAGCCAAGTAAACAATTGTCCGAATAAAACTCATATGGTAGGATCGCAACAAACCCACGTAATTATACTTTATATTTGTTTGTGCACAAGTTAAATCAACAACAACAAAAAATTATTATAATTATGTACGTACAGAAATATAGCACATTAAATTATTATAAAGAATTTCTCACAGATTTGATAATTAATTGGGGTGTTTAACATATATATTATGTTGAATTATTATCACTTTATGTTTTTCACAAACTGAGTACTGTATACGATACACTTTTTGTTTACAAATTTTAATTATAAGCTTACTGTTTTTGCTTCTTTCTCACTGTTTGTTTCTTTCTAAGTACAAAAATAGATTTTATATAATTACAATACCCATGCACAGGCTGCGCCTTAGTGGGTTCCCATTACTCATACCATTTCATTGTTTGTATAAATAAAATGTAAAAATTGGGAAAAATAAAGGAAAAAAAAATGTCAAAAAAATTACCAATGATTTGAAAGGTTCCCGTTTACCCTCTCAGGGTACCAGCACGATCGATCGATAAAGCCCTTTATCAGTACTATTTTTTATTATTCTTCTATTTTTCATTACTATTTTTAAGTCATCTAAGGTTATTAGTTATAAGTTAATTTACAATTGGTCAGTGGTAGAATGGGCATCGCGTTTGGCTCCCACCCAGGCGTTCCGTGCTCGATTCTTCGGCTGGCTAAGTCCTCCATGACGACTCAAGCAACATTTTCGGCTTACTGTGGTAGTAGTAGTAGATTTTAATGTATTGTCGGGTTATTCGTAACCCGGGAATGTTTGCCTTTCTTTCAAATAAAAAAAAATATTTAAAATCAAATTATCATATTATATATTTATTTATTTCCATGTACACATTTAATTTTTTGTTTTGTCGACACATTTAAATGTGTGTAAAGAGAATTTGTGACGCAAATGTGAATGGTAGAAGAAGTGGGGGACGCCAGAGGAAGGCGTGAAACGATAAAGTGAACCAAATACTTCATGGGCCATGTCATGAGTATAAATAACCGAAGGACATGTATGAATGTGAATGAAAAAAGGAGTGTGTGCCAATACCGAGTCGTTTGGTGGTCCATCCTCTCTGACTACCCCTGCTTACCTCTACTTAACCACTTACAGCAAACAGTAAAACAACAAAATTTAGGTGCACTCATCATAAATATTCAAACATATATTTTTACGATAAGTTGTCTTAACATTATTACAAAAAACGATTTATATAATAATGAGTAATATAAAAAAACAGTAACAAAACAAATTGCTGACAAACTTGCTAGTAATAACTTTACATAATGTAAACCGTGTGTCAAAATACCCATCTGTCACTTACTTAATGAACTTTAGTTAAATAACATGTTTCAAATACGCAAATTAGTAGCTGTCCCTAAATAAGTCCAAAGCTCGTTAGAGGGTACATTGATTGCAGATTCATTTCACTTTCTATCAAATTGTGATTAGGTGACAAGCCTTAAAACGTAATAGTTGAGCTTTTCTGTTCGTCCCAATTGTTCCAAAAGCTGAAGCGGGCCTAGAATTGAATTTTAATGTAAAAAACAAAACAAAAAACTGTAATATAAATTTCTGTAAAACACGCCAGTATATTTTATCTTTACGCTTTTTCTAACCACAACACTTTTACATTATTCAAAGCGTTTCAGAATCACCTACGAAACAACTCTCGTCAAGTGTACGCACAAACACTCTAGAAGAAATCCGTAAAAGCGTAGCTCTGTAGTCGCAGGAACATTCACGTGGAAAAACACGTGTTTTCCAGTTAGATGGAGGGGAAGAAGTTTCAGAAAGATATCATCCCCTGTGCAGCAGACTGTGAGGGGCGCAGGACGAAGGGTAAAGTGTTTCTGTTATGTTTCCCTCTCGCCGCGACATTCGTAGCAGCTACATAATGGATGTTTCAAGAGAAAGTATTTTCGGTTTCATATTAAACCTTTCCACACATTCCAAGGTGAGGGGACTGATTAGTGCAACAATAAGAAATAAAACGAAAAACATACTTAAAAATCGAAATATTTTTCAAATTACGTTTAAATGAGAAACCAAATCATTTCTAGAACTGCTGATTATAAACGATATGATAGTTCGTCCGAACAACACATAATTTCCATTAGGAACTATCTCTTCTTTGGGGATGCTGTGTAAAGAGTCTTTTATAATAAAAGTAGAAGAGGAATGAACATTTCAAATTAATGCCTACTTATTGTTATTAGCGAATAGGGGCTAGCTAGTGCGTACGATGATCTATTTTGAATAATAAAATTCAAATTATTTATTGTTATCAAGTTTAATTTGTAGAACTCCATTTTAATTTTTATTTATTTTATATATTCAATAATTTTATTATTAAATTAATAAAAACAGTTTATTTTTAAACAAGTTCTGCTGGTAATTATTATTACGCGTGACAGCTGTTTCGCCTTCTGAGGGCATTATCAAACAGTTTGATAATGCCCTCAGAAGGCGAAACAGCTGTCACGCGTAATAATAATTACCAGCAGAACTTGTTTAAAAATAAACTGTTTTTATTAATTTAATAATAAAATTATTGAATATATAAAATAAATAAAAAAAAAAAAAAAAAAAAAAAAAAAAAAAAAAAAAAAAAAAAAATAAAAATAAAATTCAAAATACTGCATAAACTTTCGGAAAGTTTTTACAATGTTATTACCTTTTTATTAATTAACTAGCGAGTTAATGCAACTTAATAAATAAATTGTTTCTTCCTGCGTGTCCTTTCCCGTTCGTCCCGTTCCCCTTCCGCCTCCCCTTCCTCTCCCCCGTCCTCTTAATCCACGTGTTTCGACTCTGCCTTCCCTCTCCCCACTCCCCTCTTCCGCTTTATCCTCACGCGTTCCCCTCCCCCCTCACATGTCCTATACATTCAGTCCCGGTACATTCAGTTTTCAAACAGCTCGCGTGCCACCCATTGCAATTTTTTACACAAATTTCATAACGCCAGAGCTCACTACTACATATAGAAACCATCGCGGGCGCGCGCACTTTCATGACGCCAGAGTTCACTATTATATATAGAAAACATTGCGGGAATGCGCACATCAAATCCCCAAAGTTTCATCGCAATCGGATGAATGGTTTAGCAAGCATTAGGAACAAACATACGTACATCCACAAATACATGCAAGCAAACATTGATTGTTATATATTATATAGATTTAACAGCCGAAAGTTTTTTATTTTTTTATTGAACCTTTTTTATAGTTTCACTAGAATTTTCTTACGGAAGTCAAACCGAAGCACGCTGTATGCAAGAAATGCATCTCATCAAGAGCAAGGAGTGTGTTTGATTCGACATTCGTTGCGATCCCAATATAATCACGTTTTATGGAAGTCAAATATTATGTCTCTTTTCTGTAGAGTCTGTAGACTATCCATATCCCAATCATTTAATGAAAATGTGTGGCAAATACTCGTTTGTAATATAGTGCTACTTTATTATTTATTTATTGGTTTTTTAAATTGTAAAATACAAACCAATAAATAATTCAATTTTTCGTTATTTTAGAGGCAACTTTGTGAGTTAGACGATTATAAAAAATTACATATATTGATCTTTTTAACTAAATATATTAAATGTGGTAAAAATTGTGTACATCTTAAATGTGTAAATTTAAATTAAATCTAAAATAGAATGATCAAAAGCGTTTTGGTGGGCGTTTATATAAATTACCATATGTTATAATTTAAACACACAAATAAATAAAATAACAGATATCAGGAGTAAATGTTTGCTGTAACTCTTGATTAAAAAAAAATTTACTTCTTCATTTTTTGCAAAATCACTTTGTGTCGTCACTTTAATTAAATGAAAACAAATCACTTTGTAAAACACCACTTATTTGATCAACTTCATCTACATGTTTGAAAACCAAAGGTTTTCATTTAATTTAGAAAAATATTATACAGTCACTTCCAAATTTAAGATTTGTATGAAAAACGATGCGCAGTCATTACTCTTAACGTATTCCATTAAATAATCATAAATTTACCGCAGAAAATCATTTATTTTCATAAATAAAAATTTTCGTATCGCGTCTTTTTATTTCGGTGGCTGTGTTGTATTTTTTGCGGATAATGCTGGAAAGTTGCTTTTCCAAAGAAAAAATGCTATTCTTGTCAGCAAAGGAGAATATTTTGTTGAATTTTAATTATAAACTTACCTGTTTATTTTACTCTTGCCTCCACCATTCTTTTTAAAAACCACACCGAATTTATGACAACAAATATTTTCTTTGTTGTTAAAAAAACATCTACAGTATCAAATTATATTTACTTTTAGAGAGAGGCTAGAATGTAAAAAGAGCAAATGTTATTTTTTTCTTTAGTTTATAATTGTTAAACGAGCGTTACCTACATACACCATACCTAACGATTGTTTGAAACAATTGAACAAAATAGAGAAAAGGGTAGAAATTGCGTATTAGGTATACTTTCACACCTACAACTTTTAGCTACACTCAGCTAATTTTTTTGGTAAAAAAATCCCTCAGGGCCTATGTCATCTTTGAGGATGGTATGTGGAGTCTTTTAAAGGAATAAACCTTGATCTTGAAAAGCCCCTTTGGTACGAGGGAGAAAACACAGGAGACCGGCAAATCATTCTGCTGTTGAATTCAACGACGAGTGGTAGAAAGTGGTAGAAATGTGACAATTAATATCAAATCAATACATTTTTTAATAATTTGTATTACAGATTTATATAATCCTATTACAATATTAATTATTTGTTATACCTTTTGTTTAGCAAAATAAAAAAGCACCCATCTCAACGCACCTTGTGCCATCTCAACGCCACCTGAGCCATCTCAACGCCCCCTATTTTTTTCTGGGTCTTCAACTGCCCCCCCCCCCTGAAAGTCTCAAAAGTCCACAAGGGGATATTATCGCCCACGTTGAGATCTTATGATCTTGTTGAATATCAATGTCATTGCTCCGGGCTTGGAAAATTGGTATATAAATACTTATTACTACCACAAACCCCCTAGAAGTTTGTAACACGATGAGGCCAATTCCAAGATTTTCTAGGTCTGGGATCAAATGTGACCATGAGGTCCCTTATGGATTTCACTGAAGACAATATTTCAACATTTAGCTTATAATCGAATTTAATTAGTTTTTCGGAACACGCATACATCATAGCGACAATTTTTTTTACATCGCAGAAAATTTTATTCTCATCGGCCCATGAAGTATTCCGTCCAAATCAAGTTGTAACCACAATGTAGGGCACGCGTTTGGCGTGTTTCCCGGCTGTGCAACGGTGCCTAAGGAATCAATGATACTAGTTACTCGGAGCATCATCTATTAAAATACCGATAGAACAAGAAAAATATGCATAAATATCTATCAAACGGACCGGCCGGAGTCGGGGGTTTTAAGGTATTTTGGGCATCAGATGTGGAAAAATTCAGCAGACATTTCGTCTCTTTATTGATCCAATTTAACTTTTGGAACAATGTAGTGTCTTATCTTATTTTAGCGTTAAATAGATCATAAATCAAATAAGATCATGAAAAAACAATTATGATAAAATGTTCATCTAGAAAATGCAGAAAGAAAAAAACAGTCGAAATTTTATTGCACTAGAGTTAGTTCACTATTCGAAAGTTTTTGTTTCTTCAGACATCATAAACACAGATTTTTTTATATTGATAACATTCCCTTATTTGAGTTTTTTTAATGAAACCCTTCATTCTTGCTTAATTCCATAATCTTTTTAAAGTCACACTTACCCCTTTCTCAGCATTTGATGTCGGTATAAATTATGTGCTCAAGTCTTAAATTAGGACGGTAAACGCTATTACAAGCACATAGTAAATATTAGACTTGACTGCCCGAGGGCCCGGCGGTTTTGAACGTAGACTTCAGGAAAATATTCCCATAATTTGTAGTATTTACAAAGTAAAAAGGGACCACAAAAGATTAAGTATCCAAACTTTTCACTTCTCGCGTAAAAAACACAGTTGAACTCTCAGACAATTTTAGGTTTTCGAGAGCTGTAATTTACGTCACTGTGGTACGAGAAAAAAAACGCGATAACTCATATTGCGAAGTCTGCTTTATTTAGTTAGACACCTTTTTGTAAAGTTGTTTGAGACTCTTTAAATCTTAAGGTTTGACAAATTGCAGAAATATAACTGCTTATTTCATAAAGCCTACATCAGATTGTTTTATTTTCACGTAGTATTTAGGTAATATGCATGTACATATTACAATACATTTAAAAATATAAAAAAGTTTACGGTTAATTGCAGAAAGGTTTTTTTTTAAAACTGCCCATTTCAATTGAGAAATAATTTCTCGTATCAGAAATGAGGAAAAGCACCATTATAATTGATAGAGAGGAAAAAATTACATTACTTAAAGTATCTAAATATTGAGCAGGGCATCACGCCACGGTTTGGTTGCCGTACAAGGTTATTTTTGGTAATTATTTTCAAGCAAACGATCAATGGATTTTTTTTATTCAAACTTATAGTCACACAGATTGTATACAAATTTCTGCACACGAATCTAAAGTATGATTTGTGGTGTACGCCGTTTCCAACAGGACACTCCGACGAAATGGCTGCTCGGCGGTTGACAGCGATTAAGTCATACAGTTCAGATGAAAAATAAAATAAATATATATTATTGTAGAATGCAATCACTTTGCGGTTTGACATATTTAATAAAATAAAAATATATTGAGAAACTAAACAAATACGTTAACAGCATCAAGTAGGGGAATTTTGATATCTAAAAAAAAATAGCAGACCAGCGAATTTAATTTCCGATTTTCCTGGAAAATTTTCATCGTTCATAAAAATAAAAATATATAATGGGGCTTTATTAAAAAAATCCCTACATGGTGCCATAGTGACTGAATTTTCGAACAGTTAAAGACTTGGTACATGCAAGTAGGATGTGCAGTTTTTTTTAATATGTTGTCAACCAGGTTGAAAAACGCTTTCAAAGTTTTGCTGAAGGGTATATCAACCTACAAATCGACGGTCCCGTAGAACAATGTCAGATGTGCAAAATCGTAGTTTTGCAGGAGAGCTGTTCAAAGTTTTCTTTCTGCATTTTTACTCTTTCTGAGAGAAACAAATGTAAAGTTGATGTGATATTTTGCATTAACCCTTATTTATTTATTTGGAAAAATACAGTATACCAGCTTTTTGCAACATTGTTGTAGTTTTTAAGAAAAATCACTTCCGACTTTTTTTTACGGACAAGGAGTTGTCGTATAGAAACATCTGACATTGTTCTACGGACATAGCATGAAACATGTGTGTCGTATTTGTATATCCTACTTTATTCTTTGGAATTCAAACATAAGTTTTTGTCGTATTTACAACCTAATTTATTGTATATATTTTTTTTGTTTCTAATATTACCAAAAAAAAGTAAATCTATTTTTTAAGTAATAATTACGTAAAGGAACCCCTTTATAATAAAAGTTATATATAAGAATTTGACACTTAATAAATAAAAACAGGGAAAATAATATATTCAATTTTTTATTTGTTTTTAATCCAACAGAACTGGGAGGATATTTCAATCTCAGATATGACATGAGATATCCACATTATTTAAAGAGAAAAATATAAGAAAAATTATAAACATAACAGGTTACCTAATCGTACCATAAAATTAAAACATCCGTAGTTTTATTTCTTTTAATCTAGCAGTACTGGGTACTGGGAGGATTGTTCAATCTCAGTCTGTAACATGAGTCAGTTACATAAGTACGACTATCACATTATTTAAAGGAGAAGAAATAAGAAAATATAACAAAAATTAAAACATAACAGGGTGGTACCTAACCATAACATAAAATTAAAACATCCGTAGTTTTATTTTTTTAATCTAGCAGAACTGGGAGGAATGTTCAATCCCAGTCTGTTACATGAGTCAGTTACATAAGTACGACTATCACATTATTTTTTTAAGGAGAAGAAATAAGAAAATATAACAAAAATTAAAACATAATAGGATGGTACCTAACCATAACATAAAATTAAAACATCCGTAGTTTTATTTTTTTTAATCTAGCAGAACTGGGAGGAATATTCAATCCCAGTCTGTTACATGAGTCAGTTACATAAGTACGACTATCACATTATTTAAAAGAGAAGAAATAAGAAAATATAACAAAAATTTAAACATAATAGGGTAGTACCTAATCATAACATAAACTTAAAACATTAATAGTCTAATTTTCGAATTAGAATATTTTTATTAGACCTAAATAAATAATAAAATTATTATTATTCAGAGTCACCATCATTGACACAAATGTTTCCGTATGTTATGGTCTTATAAAATTCATGATATTGTTCAGGAATAATTCCTGAATTGCAAAGACTTAAAAGGTCATTGTATTTATCTTTTTGAATCGGCAAAGGGGTATCATACGCCTTATGAAGTTCGATGTCAATAGCATGAAAATGTCTTGTGGCATTACGAACGATGATAGTCTGAAACTCTTTTCTGAGGTCATATTTATACTCCAGCTGATTGGAATGATCTTCAGAGGTACGAACTTGCTTGACGCAGCTCCATGTCATTTTTTTATTTTGGGTATCTTTAGTCCAATTTTTATTCTTTAACAGTATTTTAAAGTCGTAAAAGTTATCTTGCGACATATCTCGAACTTCGTAGGGATTTTCATCAATTTTTGCCCATCTCACGAGAATCTTCCATTCATTTGGACTATAAATCGTCCTAGGAGCACTTGCTTTTTCGATTACTGCGTGCACACTATCTCCCTCATTTTGAGTGTGGCCCTTTTCTAAAAAGCTGTGTGTAATGGTGATTTCGAATTCTTTAGCTGCATATAAATACAGGCTAAAAACCACTCTATTTCGATTCTGTCCAGGGCAGTTATCAGACCAGAATCTGAATTCTTTAGCCCCCCTTTCAACTTTTTTTTTAATGAAATCAAGCAAACAACTACTTACTTCATTGGCTCCTCGTTTTGCGATTCTTTCGTGCCACATATAGCAGATCCCGTGTCTCGCTGCCATATCGTAAACAGTGAAATTGTAGGTGGACAATTTTCGTTTATAATAAAAAATACTCGCCTTACCATGAGGACAAGTTAACACCTTTTGAAAATCAAAAGTCGCACATATGATTGACCCATCAGAAGCGATAGCTTTGGCTTTGTCGTTATTTTTTAGGTCCCGGGCAAACTGTTTCTCCTCGCGATGCAAAGTGATGGCTTCTGTCTGCTCATCAGACGGCTGAGACATATTTTTAAATGCATAGCATTGGTCGCATTGATCCTTTTTAGGGATGTGGAAACCTAAGTTAAATTTTTGATTAACAATGTCTCTGTATTGTCGTTCGGATGTCGCCTTTTTGGTATATATGTCTGGGTTAAACCATTCAATATACAATTTGAACATCCGAGCAATGCTGAGACTTCCATCTAAATATAACTTTGTCGAATCTTTTCTAATATAATGCGATTCGACCGGCACAAATGATTGTACGTGGTCACACACACTTTTCACCACATCCTCGACAATTATTTTTTTATGATTTTTATGGGCCCCTCTATTGTCTTTCTGAACGTCCATCGATCCGTCATACTTCTTCCAGGCCGTTGTCACTATTCTTTCCCCGACAGAAAGAGTATATAAAAAGAATATCTTACAGACGTTTTTCTTATCAGATTCCAACGATAACGTTGACTTTTGTGGCAGGAAATATTTGTATGTGTACTGACGGTTAAGTTTTACATCAATAACGAGTGCACGACGTTTCTTCTCCTTTGTTGTATATTTAACAACAAAGCTCCATTGTAGCTGTCTATCACCCAGATTCCAAAATTTTTGTAAAATATCTGATCTTTCTTCAGTAGAAAAATGTGTGAAACATTTCAGCTTACAGGAGCAAGGTGGGCCAAGTACCTTTTCGTCCGTACATTTTCCACGTTTGGTGACGTACTTCTTACCCAGGTTTTTAAGACATTTCCGTTTGATATCTGCCCATTCCGATTGATTTCGGCGGCGTTTTGTATTTATCCTCGTATTAATGCTAGAAGCTGGAGATGATGCATTCGAAGAACAGTTTGGAGAATAATCTATGGGCAAAATAGTATAATCCTCATTGTGTACGCCACAAAAGTTGTCATCGCATAATATGTGGCCATTCACAGGGGATGGTACAGGAGTTTCGTTGAATTCCAGCAATTGCGGCTGTTCATTTTGTCCGTTGGACTCTATGTTCACAGAAACAGAAGAAGGCGAACCGGGAATATCTGAAATAACAACAATATTTTTTAATTCCATCGATTAAAAGTCTCAGAAAATTTACTTTCAAAATTATATAGTTTCAGATACAATTATTGTTTTACTAATTTTAATTTACCTGACTCAGCAAGCAGCGATGAAAAAACATTTTCAGCCATCAGGTCTGCTGTTTGGCCAATATTAACACTCCGCGGAGGGTCGGATTCAGAAACGCCTAAAATCAAAATATAATTTTCTTTTAATATACTAGCAGCAAATTTTATCTTTTCTCTTTTTTTTAATGCGCTTTTTAAACACCTACCTGATTTTTTTTCTGGATCGGACTGAGATTCGGATTGTGTACTATTCAAATCTTTCAACAGATGCTCCATGATGTCTCCAAACCCCTCTTGCATTTTAGCAACCCCATCAGGAAGAGGTGATTCAGGAATCTCTAAAAGGTTTAAAAAAAAAAATAAACTCTGTTTCTCAAAAGTGTCTGAAAATCTGATTCTACGTACATTTATAATTTGAATAATAAGTAAGTAAAGTAAAAAATATTGACCTTCTTCTTCCTGCACCAATGGTGACTGAGACGAATCAAAGGAATTCAAATCTGGATTCATCGTTTTTGTAATATCCGTATTATTTATATTATGATTCCGAGTATCTTCATGACGTGAACAGGGATCTAAAAACATGGAATATGTTAATCTCAAATACTTATTAAATTACATTTTTTTATTGAAATACAAATATCATAATATTATTAAATAATATATATTTACACAGCAGATAAATCTTTAAAAATATATTTTACAGGTGTTTAAGAGGTTTTTATTTGTCGAACAAAGTAGTATTGAAAAAACTTCCCAAGAATAATGTTGAATGTGAACATCTGACACGAGAAAAATTTTAAATTTTCCAAGAACAAAGTCGGATTTTTGTTTCCTGCACACTGCTACTTGACAGATTCCAACAAAAAATGTTTAATGTGCTTTTACGGCGACACATATTTTTTTATCACTTATACATATTTAAGTACCACCTAACAATGATTTAATTAATGTTAACTAAAAACTCTCATTTTAAAGACAAATGATTTATTTTCTGTGATTGTTATCGGTTATGACAATCTGACATTGTTTTTGGGAGGCCCGATAAAGTAATTTAAAATCATAGCAGTTCTGTAGGAAAACAATAAAAACTTACCTATTACAACTTCATTTTCATTCTCATTATCCTGATCTGGATGAATAATGGTATTTGTAATGTCCATTAACTGCTTTATTCGACAATTAATGTTTCTTGACACGTTAGATCCATGTCCTGGTTCTCGTTTATCTTTGTCTGCACTTTGTTCATTCACTTCAATTGGACACATTTTACTAGGCAAACATTTAAAACGATTATTATATTTTCGAGGCATAGTTAGTTTATACTGCCTTACTAACAAAAGAGCAACAATTTACTTTTATATTGATGTGCACGCACTGATTCTTCACGCACGCCTCTACCGTTCGAACTCTCCGAAGAACTAAGTAGATTCTGACAATCCGACTGTGCGCGCGCACTTCCAATGGCGGACTTGTGACAGCGAACAAAATCAGCTGTGCACTACTGACAATGTTCTCCGGACAGTATGTCACAACTGACTTTGTTTGTTTCAATAACATCTGAAATAATTAAGATAAAAAAAATCTGAAAACGCAGACTACAAAAGCAAGAAAAGAAATTTAAAATCAGCCAAAAAAACGATTTTTGATTTTTTGCAGATCTGACTTTATTCTACGGGACCGTCGAAATGGTTTCACATAAAATGCTGTATCTAGTACCTACGTCAATTTTACGAATTACTTAAAAAAATCTTGTGAGAGCATTCTCAAGAAATGCATCTTTTAGAAAATGTAATAAGAAAAGACAATTTTTTTTAGTGTCTTGATATAAAACAAACCTAATAATAATAAACGTAAATAATAAACTTACATAATATGATAATATTTAATACCGGGCATTTCAATAAAAAGAGGGATTTTTCAAGGAGACTCATTGAGTCCTCTTTGGTTTTGCTTAGCATTAAATCCTCTATCTAAAATGTTAATTAAAAGCAAGTTTGGAATAAAAATTAAAGGTAATACTAGAGAGAGAAATATAATTTCTCATTTATTATTTATGGATGATTTAAAATTATATTCAAATTCTGAACCAAATTTAGAGAAAATGATTAAAGTAGTTAAAATTTTTTCAGATGATATTAAAATGACTTTTGGTTTAGATAAATGTAGAACGATCCATATAGAGAAAGGTAAAATTGTAGATGGAGACGAGGGTATATTTAGAAATTTCAAAATTGAAAGTATGAAAGGGGGTGAGGTTTATAAATATTTAGGATATCCGCAATCAAATAGATTAGATCATACTAGTATTAAAAATGATATTAGGATTAAATTTAAAACTAGGATCAGAAAAATTTTGAAATGCAATCTATCTGCTAAAAATTTAGTAAAGGTGATAAATACTTGGGCAATACCTCTATTAACTTACTCATTTGGCATAATTAAATGGTCTAATACAGATTTAGATAGCTTAGAACGATTAATTAGAACTACATTAACTAAATTTCATTGCCATCATCCAAATTCAGCTATAGAACGTATTAATTTACCCAGAAATTTAGGAGGTAGAGGTATAGTCAAAATAACATCTTTAAAACATAATCAGGTAGAAATGCTAAGAAATTTTTTCCATAGGAAAGCTGATAGTTCAGAAATGCACAAAATAATATGCAAGGCAGATAGAAATATTTCACCATTAAATTTATACGACGAGAATGCCAGCATTCTTATAAATACCAACCAGGAATTATTAGATTCCTGGTCAAATAAAATTCTTCACGCAAAACACTTCAATTATCTTAACCAAACATATGTTGACAAATTTTCGTCAAACAAATGGTTGAGTATTGGAGAGTTGAGCGCAGAAATAGAAGGCTTTATGCTTGCCATACAAGATAGAGTCATTAATACTAAAAATTATAGGAAGCATATCATCAAAGATGCAAATCAAATTGATGATTTATGTAGAAAATGTTTGGCTTTTCCGGAAACTATAGAACATATTATATCGGGATGTTCTGTATTAGCGCCGTCCGAGTATACATTTAGGCACAATCAAGTTTTAAAAATAATTCACCAAAGTTTGGTAATTAAACATAACTTGATTGACTGCCGTAATGTACCATATTATGAATATGAACCAAATTCATTTTTAGAAAATGAATTTTATAAAATTTATTATGATAAAACTATTCTGACAGACAGAACAATTAGTCATAATAGACCCGATATAGTTTTACATGACAAAATTAAGAAAATAACTTATATCATTGATGTCGCTATACCAAATTCTTGTAATATTCAGAAAACTGTTTCTGAAAAAATAAGAAAATATACAGATTTAGGAAATGAAATTAAAAGAATTTGGCATTCTCAGACTATAAAAATATTACCATTTGTTATTTCGGCTACTGGCATTATACCTAGCTCTCTCATTCAAAATTTAGGCGTATTAGATTTGTCAAAAAATTTGTACATAAAAATGCAAAAGTCGGTCATTTTAAATACATGTAGGATTACGAAAGATTTTTTAAATATTTATATTGAGGGATCAGTAGGATTTATCGGACCAGTTAGGATTTCATCAGAGCCGAACCCTCTGATATGAAAATATCTGGAGTCGGTGAAATATTTTCCCATTATGTTTCTGGTGGATTGACGTATTGTTCTTGTATTGTTTTATTCTTATATAGTGCAATTACATTGCGTTAATTTACTAGATATTCATTTGTGGAAAAGTGTGTGGAAGGGTTTAGTCTTTCATTTGGGAAAGATTCAACCCGGACATGAAATCTGGAGCACCGTATTATTGATAATTACTAATTTGAAAAAGAAAGATAATACAAATTTAAAATAATAAACACAATAGTTACCAAAACTTTACAAACATCAAGAAATAAAAATAAGAATATAAATACATAGAGCAGAAATGTAATATATTATTTACTTGTGGGTAATAAATAATAGGTGAGTTGGTTCTAAATTTAAGAATATCAATAACAGGCAATATTGAAAAAGTGGTAAAGTAGTAAAAACAAAATAATTGTTTATTACATTCGATTCTCATTATTTTCAGACCTCAACTAAAATAGTATGCCTTACTAATAAAATAGATTGCGGTAGGTACAATTCATTTTTCAGTTATAATTACAGGGTGCGCCAGAGAAACTTACTTATTTGAAAGTTCAATAAAAACAAAAGCACTGTAGTTATTGTTGTAATTCTTTTTTTATTTGAAAATACAATGTACCAAGTTTTTTTTCATACTGTCTTAAAAATTACATCTTTTAAATGGCGACCCTCATCGCGCATACACTGGTTAAGTCGTTTTTTGAAGTTCTCGTCCACTCTTCTCAGCATATCAATCGGAATATTGGCAATAGCGTCGCGAATGTTGTTCTTCAGGTGATCTATGGTCCGTGGTCGATCGACATAAACAAGGGATTTCAAATAACCCCATTAAAAAAAATCACATGGAGTCAAATCCGGAGAGCGCGCCGGCCATGGGAGATCGCCTCGGAGAGAGATGAGGCGGTCGGGGAAATGTTGTCGCAGCAAATTCATTGAGTCTCGTGCTGTGTGTGCTGTGGCTCCATCTTGCTGAAACCACACGTCCCTAACGTTCGTTAACGCGAGCCGAACGCCGGGGAGAACGCATAATTGACTGCCTCACTCTTTCCACAGCTTCCGGTGTTCTGCTGGTCCGTTGATGTCCATTTCTGGGTTTAGCGACACTTCCACACTCCCGAAATGAGTTGACCCACGACAGAATCGAATTACGGCCAGGAACGAGTCTGTGAGGAGGAATTTCGAAGCGAGCGCGAAAGGCACGTTGCGTAGCAACAACTGAGCAACCGTTACAAAAGAAGCTCTCGACGGCGAAGGCCCGCTGCCTCTAGACCACAGCATAATGGCAACTGACGAGAATGGGAAACAAACTTGGGGACGTCCCTATCCAGATGCGCCCCCTCCCGCCCCTCTACCTGCCCAACTCAACGGTCGGGAATTTTTTCAAATAAGTAAGTTTCTCTGGCGCACCCTGTATATGAATGAAAATTATCCAACTACAATTTATTTGTAGTGTTAAATATGATCAACATTAAATGTGATCAACACTATAAATTGTTACTATTTTAGTCAGAATCCAATTGAAGAATTTTCAGCATAAAAAGATACATAAATAAATGTAGATAAATTTTAAAAAAAGTACTAAAAAAAAAAATTGCACGGCTGAGAATCGAACTGATTAAGTGCTAGGAAAGAGACCGTGCTGACCATATTTTTTTAATTTTTTTATTTATCTACATCAATTTTGTTTACATTAGGGTTTTAAATGCTTCTCTCGCTAGGATAAACCTCTGTCGAGACATGCATTACACCATTAACTATTGTAAGAACGGTGGTTTACATTCAATAGTATAGGAAATTATCGATAAGCGTAAACTGCATTTGCATAGTGATGTACACATGGGGAATTAATTAGGTACTGTATAGACAGTACTGTATAGACAGTACTGTACAGACGTACTCTACAGACAGTTTGATATTGCCTTCAGAAGGCGAAACAGATGTCGCGCGTAATAATAATAACACCGCACAACTTATGTATACAAACGGGTTTTTTTTCTCATAAGTAATGTACCATATTATGAATATGAACCAAATTAATTTTTAGAAAATTAATTTTATAAAATTTATTATGATAAAACTATTCTAACAGACAGAACAATTAGTCATAATAGACCCGATATAGTTTTACACGACAAAGTAAAAAAAATAACTTATATCATTGATGTCGCTATTTCAAATTCTTGTAATATTCAGAAAACTGTTTCTGAAAAAATAAGAAAATATACAGATTTAGGAAATGAGATTAAAAGAATTTGGCATCCTCAGACTATAAAAATATTATCATTTGTTATTTCGGCTACTGGCATTATACCTAGCTCTCTTATTCAAAATTTAGGCGTATTAGATTTGTCAAAGAATTTATATATAAAAATGCAAAAGGCAGTCATTTTAAATACATGTAGGATTAAGAATGATTTTTTAAATATTTATATTGAGGGATTAGTCAGATTTATCGGACCATTTAGAATTTCATCAGAGCCGAACCCTCTGATATGAAAATATCGGGAGTCGGTGAAATATTTTCCCATTATGTTTCTGGTGGATTGACGTATTGTTCTTGTATTGTTTTGTATTTATTATACTTATATAGTGCACTTACATTGCGTGAATTAACTAGATAATCATTTGTGGAAAAGTGTGTGGAAGGGTAGTCTTTCATTTGGGAAAGATTTAACCCGGACATAAAAACTGGAGCATTAAAAATTGATTAGACGAAATTAAAAAGGAGTTCTGCTTGATGAAATTAAACTTGATAACAATGCATAGGTTTTGAACATTGTGTGATTTTGTATATGTTTAGGCAACACAGAACAATGTTAAAGAGTTTACACTTTACAAGTTTCACGGTGACTGGGGACACATCTACCTCTCTCTCCCCCCCCTCCCTCTAACCACCAACCCTATTTGCCTATTGACTTCGGCTACCGTCAAAACTCCAACCATACAGAGAAGAGTAAATAAACTAGTAGTGCCGTGAACAGTTTAGACCTCGAGACTAAAAAAGTATATTTGTGGAACGTTCTAGAGTGGTAGATACTCTTAGTATCGCCCTGGTGAAAGACCACTATTCAGAATTGAAACATTGCTTGAAACGGGTTGGTGACCAGATATGAATAGCCAGGTACGCCCACGCCTTCGTCTTTCCCATCTCCCCCTTCCCCCCTACTACATTCAGCCTCACAGCGTACACCAATTGGGGATGCCATAGTCTCACTAGCTCCAGACTGTTGGGAGCAGTTGAAACTCTTGTGCGGTAACCACTTTTGAAGTGAAAATTTCTTTAGCACCGTTGTGATTTGAAACTCGATGACACGAAAAATAACGACACTAAATAGAGACTAACACATAAAGGATTTAGCCTGCGAGAGAATGAGATAGTATATCGGTAATCTTGTAATTGTGCGGTGCTTCGTAACCTATCGGCTCACTCACACGCGGTAGAAGTGAAACCTTCAGAAAACTAAAGTAGACAAGAGTGGGGAGGCTACGAAGCACCGCACAAAGAGGAGACCAATTATTCTATCTCATACTCTCGCAAGCTAAATCCTACAGATGTATGTGTTTGTCTCTTTTTGAGTCACTTTTTCGTTTCATAGAGTTTCAAATCACAACGGTGCTAAAGAAGTTTTTGCTTCAAAAAAAACATTTTTTAAATAGGCTAGATGGGAAACGTGGAATCTATAAATTTTATTTCGTTACAATCTATTTATCCATAGAAAAACAATGCAGCTATTAGATTCAAATCTTTTAATTTGTCTTCAAAAACAATGGCACAAAAATAAAAGCGTAGGTACTTTCATTTCAATGAATTCATGTTGATTTTGTTTATTTGCCAATTTTATTTTTCCCCTCTCTGCTTTTCTTTGTTTTCTTTTTTTTAATAAGCGTTAATCTTTTATTTTCAGGGCACTTCACAAGAGAAAAACAAGAAATTAATTAACCGGCTCAAAAGAAAAAAAAATCGTGGTAGAAAGGTATAAAAGGTTCTCTTCTGATAAAAAGAAAAAAATAATTATTCCGTTCTGTCGCCACAAAAGTAATCAAACTTTCAAACGAATAATTTCCAAACATGCCAGAGTTTAAAAATTTTGTTGTAAATTAATTAACACAATTTTACAGTTTTTCTACTAATATTGGAAATCGTCTTATCTATAAACATAATGATTTAACAGTTTTATTGTAGAATAACAAAGAAAATGGATTTTAAACTGAAAAAAAAACATTTTGAACGGAAGATATGTGAAAATGTAAATAGCTTTAACACTTTGAGACGCATGAGCTAAATAAATGTGAAAGTAAGTATCAAGCAAAAATTAAACATTGTTGCAACGGCCTAAATACATTATTTTAGTCACAAAGAATTTCGTAATTTTTAGTTTGCACATATGACGACTTTTTTGCTAATTAGCAATGACATTTACTCCACACAGGATGCCCTGAGAAAAATAATTCCCTTTGGGGCCTGGGGATGCTGTGTGAAGGGTATCTTTAGGAGAGAAAGTTCTGGGAAGAAAAAGGGAATTAGGGGTGGGTAAGAATCTGGGGGTCAGTGTGTCCAGCAGTGACGGACATATAAATCCATCCCTCCCACTGGGGTGCAAGGTGATGTTCCGATAGATTACGGATGAAGAAGACAAAGGGACTCCCTCAACCAATCTCTTCCGATCCGGCCTGCCAGGCAGCTTCTGGATAGAGGCGTCCGCCGCAAGACCCGGACTAACCTCACCCCATGAACCCAGGTACCCCTGCTAAGTCACCAAACGCAGCGAACCACTTGGGGTGATCTATGGCAGAGGTGTTGGTTATTTATTAAATGGATCCCGGGCGGCGGTACCCATGCTTAAACCGTTATTTAAAAAAAAAAAAACTAATATGCTTGGGTTACGAATAACCCAACAATATTTGAAAATCCTACCACCGAAGGGGCGAAGTCAATGGGGAAAAAATGCGCCTACACCAAATGTGGTGAACGTACTCGTCAATGTTAAGGTATGAAAGAGACATGCGTGTACGTGTGAGACAGCATGAGTAATGCCTAAAGGGGTGAGTTTATTGTCAATTAGTCCTCTTTAGCAAACAGGCTTCCTAGAAAAACACAATTGTACAGTTCTCGATATAAACGTAAATAAGACTACACGCGTCTTATTATAGTCTTCACATAGAACTATATTGAGGTACACGAGTATAAAATATAGATCTCCTCATATTGGTGCATCTAGATCACTACACTAAATAAAATAAAAACCATCACGCTGTTTCATCGCAAGGGAATTCAGAGAAGATGGACCTCCACACAACTGTCTTGGCACACGTGAATAGTTTCATTCAGATTCATAAATCGTTCATATTCTTCTGATATTCTGATTCCTCATATGGCACATTTAACACCTCTACACAAAAGTACAAATTATTATTAGAAGGTGATTACGAGTTCAAAAGCATATCACGAAACATTGAATCTTTGTATACAGTTCTGATAAGTAAATAATTCTCAAAGCTACCAGGTCCCAAAACATGATCTCGCAAAGCCGAGCAACTCGGCGCGAGGTTGCGGGAGGGCCACTAGGTGGTAGAAATCAATTTCCATTCTTGATCCCGTCAAACGGAGAACCCCTCGATGCAATCAGAGAAGTTAATTTAACAACACAATGTCGGGAACGTGGGTAGATTGGTAGATTCCCGCTAACTGTATAGAAGTACCGCTGACAGAACCGCCGCACAGTTGGTAATGTTGAGTATCTAGCTTGACTTTATTATTTTTGTTTGTTTTTGGGACAATATAAATTATCATTACATGAAAAAAATGTTTAAAAAAATATATTGTGCGATTTAACCTGATACAGTCGTTTTTAATACCTACAGCAATCTATGTATACACATAAAAATTTAGGTTACGTATGTTTCGGTTCGCAAATCTCGGGTTGACTCAAAAATTTTACAGAACATTGCATTTTAGCAGAAGAGTGTTTCTATAAATAATGGTAAGTTCTGGCGTTATGAAATATAAAAAAAATACTACAGAAAAAACCGCCTAGGTGCTGAAAAAATTTAAAGTTGTTAAAGTAAACCCTGAATACATCACAAAACTAAAGTTAATGTGACACATTAATAACCATTAAACACAGAAAACGTAAAATTTTACCGGATAAATTCGGATACATTTTTAAAAGTCTCGATGAATTCAAAACCTTGAGAAAAAATACGTTTTAAAAAAACTTGAATTCAATATATTTTTATCACATTAAAATACAAGTTAAATAGTTATGATAATTACATGATTTCCTAGATTTCATCATAAAGATTTAGAAAAACACAGTAGTTATAGTTGAATTATTACGATGACGTGCACACGTCCATCCGCGGAGAGATCTAAACTTGACTGATATACATCTGATTACACGTTAGCGTTTCGAGGTAGTGCGTATTTGCGATGGTGCCATACGTCGCAAGCAGCTAACATGTTTTTTTTCTAACAAGATTAGATATTTAGGTAACCAAATAAATTAAAATGAAATCCAAAGAGAAACCTAGGATATTATAATAAAGTCGAGCTAGATACCTTGAATTGTTAACTGTGCGCCGTTACCTCTCCCAATTTTTTTGTAAACAACACTTATAATGTACATATATGTAATGAAAGAGTAGTAGTATAGGATCCCGCTATAGAACGACCTTCACCGAGATGTTTATTTGATGAAACGTATTTTATATTTAATTTCATATGTCAATAAAGATATTGCATATAGGTTGCCTAACAAATTTTAGTCCAGGGTATGATTAATTAATAATTTAAAAATAATAAAAAATTGAATATTTCACCGGTGTGATTATTAGACAAATTCTACACCAATCGAAAGTATGAAGCCCATAGAATATGCAAACGTTAGGTTGCCTACTCTTTTCCTGTCACAACTCTCGGGTAGCCAGGTATAAACAGGTAAATCGAAATTAGCATTTTGCACCGGTCTGATTATTGAATTAAAATAAAAAGAAATTAAAGATTATTTCATTATGAACACGGTGGTATAGAGTTGCTTGCGAAAAATCAGTCCAGAATTCCGGTTGTCGAATTTTGAAAAGTAAAATATTGCTGCGAGTGACTGTGTACGACTGAGAGGTCCCAACCAACCATCCCATGCGATAGAAGAGGACACAGCATAGCAGCTGTTTGAAGTCCGTCCATTTAAAGAAAGCGAGTGCGCATGCTATTTGTTCTGAAAATGAAAATGATAACGATAGACTCGTATATGCTGTGCATCATTTTGGAGTAGTTTATTATTAAAATAGAGGAATAGTTTATACATTTTTTTTAAATCAATTAATTATTTATGTGTGTATATGTTTTTATGTGATACTAAAGTATATATATATATATACATCTTTAGCAAAAAAGAAGGTTATAGAAATACATATTTATTTTATTTTTGGGAAATCAAAAGTTAACATTTTTCCAGTTTGTACATGTTTGTATAGCCAAAATAAAACCAATTATGGATTTCCTCCTTGTGACTTTACCTCTGATTAAACAGCATAATAAAAAAATAGAAATAAAAAATATACAATAAAGGAGTACGAGACCAAAAATTTTATAAAACCAAAGATTATAATATAAAACTAAGATTTACATAAAACATAAAAATATCAAAACATTGGTAACCGTAAGAAGCCATGTTGCACATATAAATTAAATAGTAACAGAATTTTAAGTATAAACGATAGAAAAATTGACACAACATATTCATGAAACATCAGAGAAATACCCTTTTACGTACCCCTTATATTTGGTTAGTTCTGAATTGAAAATGTCCACCTTCGATAACACGCTATAATACTAATCTTGCAAATTTTATCTTTATTATTAGAAGACAAAATAAAAAACAACAATTAAAAAAATACTTCTGTGCATTGTAAAAAATTATACATACAATTTTTTTTTTAATTATTCAGGTTCCGAGTCATCGGACATATAACTATGATCTCCAACTTCTGAATCTTCTTCGTCATCACTATGCGTTTCAGTTCTTTCGACAATGTCTTCTATCTTTAAAGGTGTATGATCCCCAATAAATCCTACTGGTTTTAAATATTCATCTAAGAACCAACCGCAGTTCTCAGGCTGAAGTTTCACGCATATTGGAAAATAATCAAAACGTCAGTATCAGAAGCTTTAATTAAAATTCTCGAGCCTGGTTCCACTTTAGAAGCATGAAAAATAATCCTTGTATCTGCCTCTTCGTGATGACATTCATAATTAGTTTCTTCAGTTTTTTTTACGGAATTTTCCTTAACTTGATAAGAGTAGCAGTGATGGTCGACGGTTAAAAAGATTTTTTGTTTTGGATTATTGTTACCAAATTGTCGTTTTCCCAATAATCAGCCAGAAACAGCACCAGAGCCTCTTTAAAACGATAATTTTTAAGGCTTTGCAAAAAAAATTTTGGTCTAGTTTGTTGAGGTCCCGAAATTTTGTACGGAATATCGAATTCTTTTCTGCTTTCACGTTCGGAATCTTTGATTGACGGTGATAAGTAGCGATCAAAAATTAAATGTATTTCTGTTGCGTTTGTTGAACATATTTTTATGAGTATTGACTCGGCAATTTTATCAAAAGTTTGAGCTATAGAAGATCCGATTAGGTGCAAGTAATAAAAACCATCTATTATTTCAACGTTGATATGTGGTGGCTCAACCATTTCGGGTTTTCGATTTCAAAATCTTTGCTAACGTTGATTTTGAAGTTTTTAACATCTCTCCAGTACATGAAAAAAGAGCAGGGGGCAATGGAGCTAGTGGAAAAGTCAGGCAAAATTGGAGATTAATTTTTTTGTTAAGACTAATTGCCAAAAGTCGCCCAAATACGTCTCGTTCCATTTTCAATAATACTTTCTTGTTCTTGTCTTTGGTACTCAAGACTTTAGTCATACATTGAGAAGCAAAATTGCAGATTTTGTTTCGTTTTATTGGTTTATCGAATCTTGCTCCCCTCTAACCTCAGCCTCACAACATACCCCAATTGGGGATGCCATAGTCTCACTGGCTTCAGACGGGAGCATTTGGGACTCTTGTGCGGTATTCATATAAAAAAAAAAAAAAAATAGAGAGGTGCCAAGCCATAACGTTACAAGTGCCAGAAAATGAAATTTTCAGGAGACACAAAAAACATTTTTGATGGAAAAATAAAAAGAAAAGTAATTGTTAAAAAATGAACTATAAAATAATCATTTATTCTTAATTATCTAAAACAAATTTTGTGCTCTGTCAAAATACGCAAATAATAAAACAAATATATAAAAAAATGAAAAGAACAAAACCTTTTAAGTGTTATATTACTTGCACACAACTCAACTCTTTCAATATCTTTATTTTAAAAGGTTTTCATAAAACAATTTGCTTTCGCAACGCGTTATGTTGCTACGCCAACACGTTTTCACGAGAATTTTTAATTTTTTTTTTGACATTTTGAGTGAACTAACATTTGCAGCTCAATTGTTTCTTAAAACGTTATGGCATGCTGTTTCACAATATTAAAGCTAAACAGCGTTAGTGATTCTGCAACTTTAGAGTACAAGTAAACACCAGCACATACAACGTTTTACTGCAATAAAACGTAATTGAGTTCGTGTGGCACTTAAAACTTTATGGTTTGGCACCCTTCATTTTACTTTTCAAAATTCGACAACCGGAATTCTGGACTGATTTTTCGCAAGCAACTCTATACCACCGTGTTCATAATGAAATAATCTTTAATTTCATTTTATTTTAATTCAATAATCAGACCGGTGCAAAATGCTAATTTCGATTTACCTGTTTATACCTGGCTACCCGAGAGTTGTGACAGGAAAAGAGTAGGCAACCTAACGTTTGCATATTCTATGGGCTTCATACTTTCGATTGGTGTAGAATTTGTCTAATAATCACACCGGTGAAATATTCAATTTTTTATTATTTTTAAATTATTAATTAATCATACCCTGGACTAAAATTTGTTAGGCAACCTATATGCAATATCTTTATTTACATATGAAATTAAATATAAAATACGTTTCATCAAATAAACATCTCGGTGAAGGTCGTTCTATAGCGGGATCTTAGACTATAGCTATAATTGAGCTCTCAGGACTATACGACCGCCAATCGCAAATTATTATCCCGAGATGGTAGTAACAATTTATTCTAGCTTTAACAAAGTCACTACCTACGCATAAGTTTCGGTGGTTTTGGTAGGTCATACTTCATAATAAGATCGTTTTATAATACCATAAAAATATTATTATAACATATTTTTAGCCGAACTTCAGCACCTACTAGCTGAACGCTATTTTCTCAAATAAATAAAAAAAAATAAAATAAAAAAAATAAATTTAAAAAATTAAATAATAACACCAATTTATATATAAAAATGCAAAAGACAGTCATTTTAAATACATGTAGGTTTACGAAAGATAAAAAAAAAATATATATTGAGGGATCAGTAGGATTTATCGGTCCAGTTAGGAGTTCTACCGAGCCGAACCTTCTGATATGAAAATATCTGGAGTCGGTGAATTTTTTTTCCCATTTGGTATCTGGTGGATTGACGTATTGTTCTTGTATTGTTTTACATTTATTATACTTATTCAGTGCACTTACATAGCGTGGATTGACTAGATAAACATTTGTGGAAAAGTGTGTGGAATGATTTGGTATTTTCTGTGGGAAAGATTTAACCCGGACATAAAATCTGAAGAATTTAAATTTTTTTTTTAATATGAATTTAATGCGTAAACATGAAATTGTAAATGTAATCAATGAAGACAGTTTATTACCGACTCTCAATCGAATAAAAACAAACAAAAAACTTCACATTTATAGTTCTTGTTGTATTACAGACGCTGTTCCCCCTACCGCTTTCCCTCCCTGCCGCTAAACTTTATGAAATAAACACGTTTTTCAAACAACTCGCTCGTCACCTATATTAAATTTGGTACGCAAATTTCATAACGCCAGAGTTCATCATTCACCTGTCTTGTTGTTAAATAGAATCATTTCGAATATCGATATGTTTAACATCAATGAAGCACAATTCAGACGACAAGCTTTGTTGCTGTTAATATGATTGTGCTTTATTGAAGTATAAATTGATTAAATCTGTTTGAAATTTTAATTCTGTTTTGTTTTCAAAATGAATAAATTGAATTGAATGTACAGAAACATTTGCATGGGTGAGCAGAACCAAACCAAAGTTTCATCGCAATCGGATGAATGGTATAGGAAATAATTTCATAACGCCAGAGCTCACAGTTACATATACAAAAAAATTCGCAGGCGTGCGCAGAAAAAGTCACCAAAGTTTTATCGCAATTGGAAGAATGTTAGAGTAAATAATATCACAACGCCAGAGCTCACCATTATGTATAGAAACCATCGCGGGCATGCGCACACCCAATTACCAAAGTTTCATCGTAATCGAATACGGTTTAGGAACCCATAAGTGACAAACAAAGAAACATCAATTTTACGGTGCTCCAGATTTTATGTCCGGGTTGAATCTTTCCCAAATGAAAGACTAAACCCTTCCACACACTTTTCCACAAATGAATATCTAGTAAATTCACGCAATGTAAGTGCACTACATAAGAATAAAGCAATACAAGAACAATACGTCAATCCACCAGAAACATAATGGGAAAATATTTCACCGACTCCAGATATTTTCATATCAGAGGGTTCGGCTCTGATGAAATCCTAACTGGTCCGATAAATCCTACTGATCCCTCAATATAAATATTTAAAAAATCTTTCGTAATCCTACATGTATTTAAAATGACCGACTTTTGCATTTTTATGTACAAATTTTTTGACAAATCTAATACTCCTAAATTTTGAATGAGAGAGCTAGGTATAATGCCAGTAGCCGAAATAACAAATGGTAATATTTTTATAGTCTGAGAATGCCAAATTCTTTTAATTTCATTTCCTAAATCTGTATATTTTCTTATTTTTTCAGAAACAGTTTTCTGAATATTACATGAATTTGGAATAGCGACATCAATGATATAAGTTATTTTCTTAATTTTGTCATGTAAAACTATATCGGGTCTATTATGACTAATTGTTCTGTCTGTCAGAATAGTTTTATTATAATAAATTTTATATAATTCATTTTCTAAAAATGAATTTGGTTCATATTCATAATATGGTACATTACGGCAGTCAATCAAGTTATTTTTAATTACCAAACTTTGGTGAATTATTTTTAAAACTTGATTGTGCCTAAATGTATACTCGGACGGCGCTAATACAGAACATCCCGATATAATATGTTCTATAGTTTCCGGAAAAGCCAAACATTTTCTACATAAATCATCAATTTGATTTGCATCTTTGATGATATGCTTCCTATAATTTTTAGTATTAACGACTTTATCTTGTATGGCAAGCATAAAGCCTTCTATTTCTGCGCTCAACTCTCCAATACTCAACCATTTGTTTGACGAAAATTTGTCAACATATGTTTGGTTGAGATAATTGAAGTGTTTTGCGTGAAGAATTTTATTTGACCACGAATCTAATAATTCCTGGTTGGTATTTATAAGAATGCTAGCATTCTCGTCGTATAAATTCAATGGTGAAATATTTCTATCTGCCTTGCAAATTATTTTGTGCATTTCTGAACTATCAGCTTTCCTATGGAAAAAATTTCTTAGCATTTCTACCTGATTATGTTTTAAAGATGTTATTTTGACTATACCTCTACCTCCTAAATTTCTGGGTAAATTAATTCGTTCTACAGCTGAATTTGGATGATGGCAATGAAATTTTGTTAATGTTTTTTTTATTTTTTTTTTTTTATTGAGTAAATTTTTTACAATAAGTTTATTTTAATACAATATTACATATTTTATATACTCTCCTAATAAAGCTAGTGCTTGTGTTTAGGAGAGGACAACTTGATAATAACTTTGTTTTTTTTTTTTTTCAAAACCTTATAACAAACTTAAGAACTTAACTTATGAATAGATTTAGACTTAATAACATATAAGATTATAAGGGTAATTAAACAAAATATATATAGGATGTACATAAAACCTTTGGAATAACAAACAGTCAAAAACATATATAATAAAAGTTAAAATTATATGGTGGGACTACCAAAATATATTTTAATTTTTTTTTTATATTTGTCGTAATTTTTTTCTGTTCGCATATCGGCGGGTAATTGATTAAATAATTTTATTCCTTTATATACATAGTGATTCTGTGCTGTTGTGGTTCGTGTGGGTGGTATAGTTAGTCCACCAATAGAAGTATTCCTTATGCTAATATTTAGCAGTGGAGTAATATTTTTTTTGAATATATCTTTGTGTAGCTGAAGTAGTGCTATTTTTTCGTAAATTTTTGTAAGTGGGGGAACAGGGAATTCTTGGAATACGTTTATTGTTGGGTAGTAATACGGTTTTTTTAGGATAATTTTTATAAGAATTTTTTGAATTGTTTCGAGTGGGAGAAGGGATGATTTAAATGCACCCCCCCAAGCTATGATTCCATATTGTAATACCGAGTGCGCAAGTGCAAAGTAAATTTCTTTTAATATTTTTAATGTGATAGTATTTCTAAGTCTGAAAAATATATATATTAGTTTTCTCATTCTGTCTATTGTGGAGTTTATTTGATTTTTCCATTTAATGTTATTGTCGATAATTATTCCAAGATATTTTATTTGTTCTTTACTACTAATATGTATACAATTTGAGTTACAGGGTGTGATTTTAAGTAGACAGTTTCTGTCGTGAATTTTAATGTTTACATTTATATTTGAAATATGTTCTGTTAGGCTCAGAGGTAGAAAATGAGTTTTTTCAACATTTAAAGAAAGTAAGTTTTTGTCAAACCATTGTTTAATGATATTTATTGCATTATTTGCCGATATTTCGGCTTCTTTCCAAGAGTTTTCTTCAATTGTTAATACTGTATCATCCGCATAAGATATAATCTTTCCGACGATTGGGAGTTCAAAAAGTTCATTTACATATAATAGAAATAGTATTGGGCCCAGTACAGTTCCTTGTGGGATTCCAAAATTAATTTTTTCTATATCACTTAACTCGTTATTTATTTTCACTTGCTGTGTTCTTTGATATAAATAACTATTTATCCACGATTTAGCTTTGTCGGTTATTCCTATATTATTTAGTTTGTTGATTAATTTTGAGTGTGAAACACTGTCAAAAGCTTTACGGAGGTCAATGAATATACTTAAGCATTTTTTCCCTTTATCCAATGCTTTATAAATAACTCTAGTTAATTCCGCTATTGCGTCTTGTGTGCTCATTTTTTCTCTAAAACCGTATTGACTAGGATTAATACATTTTTTATTTTCCACATAATCTACAATTTGTTTCTTTATTACTCTTTCGTATATTTTAGCTACATTGGATATTAACGATATTGGGCGG
This sequence comes from Limnephilus lunatus, assembly GCA_917563855.2. Classification (NCBI taxonomy): domain Eukaryota; kingdom Metazoa; phylum Arthropoda; class Insecta; order Trichoptera; family Limnephilidae; genus Limnephilus; species Limnephilus lunatus. The sequence goes on from OU830601.1 coordinate 61,516,629, forward strand.
TAATTGTTTATTTCTTTCGAATCTCCGGATTTATACACAGGTGTTACAATGGCTTTTTTGTAATTTGATGGGAATATTCCATTTTCAATGCTTACATTAATTATATGAGTAATTGGTTTAGTTAGTGAGTTAGAACATTTTTTTAGGATTTCTGTAGTTACACCATCATATCCAGGTGCAGCACCATTTTTTAGTGATTTTATTATGTTTTCAATAGTTTCCTCCGTAATCGATTTAAAAACTGATAGATTGTTTTCACTTAGTTTATCTTCATGTATATCATCTGGTTGATAATTTTGATCAATTTTGTAAGCAAGTTTTTGTCCGACGTTTACGAAAAAATTATTAAAAATATTTGCACACTTCTTTGATTCGTGGATAGCATTTAATGTGGTTCCATTGTTGTTTATAAGATTTATAATTGATTTATTTTTATTATTTTTATTCATAATTTCGTTTATGGTGTTCCATGTTTTTTTAGTGTTTTCCTTTGTAAGGGTTATTTTTTCTTTGTAATATTTTTCTTTCGTATCTTTAATAATTTTTGTGAGTTTATTTCGAAATATTTTATATTCAGTTTTAATGTGATTATTGTTTGGTTTTTTTTTTTGTTTGAATGAAGAGTTTTTCCTTTTTCCGGATGGATATGATTAGACCTTGCGTAATCCATGGTTTAATTTTCCTTAATTTAGCATTAGTTTGGAGATTAATATAGGTGGTACAGTCAGCGATATTAGTAGTTAATGTTTCTTCAAAATAATTTGCACATATATCAGGGTTTCGGCAATTTAATATTGATGTCCATGATTCATTGCGTAATTTATTATTTAATTTATGATAGTTCAGTTTAGAAATGGTTTTAATATTTTTTCCAGGATCATAAATTTCTGAGTTTTTACATAGATCATAAACAAATATATTCGTATGATGATCTGTTATATCGTTTTTCCATATGATAAAAACCATACTAAAATTACCCATCAGAACCCCCTCAAAAGATATTTTTAAGTGTTTTGACGTTCTTAATTTAAAACAAATATATGCCAAGAATATTCTTATACATCATTTTAAAAACAGAAAATCTCCTAATGAAACTCGGATACATGACACAAGAGCCTCAAAAAAGGATATACGAGATGTTCCAAAATTCAAGACAAGTTTTGGCCAAAGAAACCACATATATCTTGCAACTAAACTATACAACATCCTTCCTCCAAGTCTGAAAAAGATAGAAAAGATAAATAAGTTTAAGGAAAAAATCAAAACATGGGTGAAAGAAATTAATGCAGACATACTAGAGAATGTATTAAAAACATCATAGAAACTAAATAACGGAAAATCAAAGAAATCTACCAGTCCGCCTCAGCACAGGACCACCTAGTGAGGAGGACTAAGAACAAACGGATTAAATATTTATATATATCATCATATCTTGTAATTGTTATCAAACCTGTAACTAAATAGTCACTAATAAAAAAAAAAAAAAAATAAAAATTTTATCTGTGTTTTTAATATTGGTCCAAATATGATCTAGGCACGATGGTGCTTGTTTTGCAATTTCTCTTGTGAACTTATTTATACATGACATAAAATTCATTTCATTCATCGTGTTTATATATTCAATTTTATTTTTACAGTGATTATTTGGGCCAATATTAATATTCATGTCACCTATTAATATACAATTTAAAGTATTCTTATTACAGAGAATTTTTTTTAACTCTTCTATAAATAGTTGTACATTTGAACTGTGTGTGCGATACATAGCGATTATATTAAAGGGCCTATTGTTTACATTAAAATTGATTGACAGACAGTTTACGTTACATATGGGTATTTCGATAACGTTGATATCGGTAAATTTGTCAATAGTATATACTACAATTCCACTATTTTTATTAATCTGATAATTTGTAACATATTGCTTGTAGTTGGGAATAATTGGTATGTTTATGTTCGAATGTATATGGGCTTCGGATAATATTATAAAATCTGGTTGTGAACAGAGTGTATTTAGTGATACAAGAAATTCATCGATGTTTTTATTTACACTTCTTATATTTAGGTGTAAGATTGTTAATCGATTTTTTATATTTTTATATATTTTACTGCATTCTATTGCTGTTTCACATACATATTCTTCTATATTTAGGTTTTTATCGATTTCGTTTAAGTTAATATTATTCATTGCATGTGTTAAAATTTAAAATTTGTACAATAGGTATTAATAGCAGTAAAACCATCATAATTTGTTCTGCAATATTCTTGCTTGAGTAAAATAGAACATAGTACATACATACATATATCAATAGTACAAGTGAACATATACTGTAGAGATTTATTGCATATAGAATATTGGCAGCGTGATACATGGGTTAGTAATGTATATAATAATAATTTTGAAGTAATATATCTATAATTAGACTTTAGTAGTCTATAATTTACTAGCCTTCGGTAAACACAACTGTGTATTGGTATTGTATTATCTATTTTCTGGTAGAAATATAGAAATGTTGAATGTAGACGTAATGTAATGGAAAAAGAAACATAATAATGTAGTATGTAGTAGAAATGTTTTATCATGAAGAAAATATTCAGGTTTTTTATCATCAATATATAAAATGATTTAATTTTTTTAGTTTTAAATATATATATACTGATTTTATAGTATGTAGAATGATGAAAAATATGACGTTTTTTTAATGTGTAGACTATAGAATTATTATTTTTTATATCTTGTGGATATTTCGAAATATATACGTAAATGTAAGACGTTGAGAACAGACATGAGATATTTTTAAAGAGATCTTTAAAATTTATAACAATATTCCAAATTTTGCTGCGTAAGATCAGATATTTTTTTGTAATTTTGACAGTTAGTTTGATTATGGACATTTCAAAAAACAATTTTAGTATAATTTTTGAATATATCTTAGGATTTTCAGTTTTAATAGTAAGTATACTTGTTTTATAAAATGCAGATTGATAAGAAACAACATGTTTTTTTAAAGCATATGTCATAGCATTACTAATTTTGTTAGCTATTAGATTTTTGATTGTGCAAGTACATACATAATATATTGACAATAATAAACACGAGTCACTATGAAAACTATACCTTGAATCCAAATTAGTATTCAATTTTCTGTTGTGCGAATGCCAGCATTTTTTTATAATATATACAGTTGGTTTTATCAGTCGCATGTAGTTCTAATTAATCGTTCTAAGCTATCTAAATCTGTATTAGACCATTTAATTATGCCAAATGAGTAAGTTAATAGAGGTTTTGCCCAAGTATTTATCGCCTTTACTAAATTTTTAGCAGATAGATTGCATTTCAAAATTTTTCTGATCCTAGTTTTAAATTTAATCCTAATATCATTTTTAATACTAGTATGATCTAATCTATTTGATTGCGGATATCCTAAATATTTATAAACCTCACCCCCTTTCATACTTTCAATTTTGAAATTTCTAAATATACCCTCGTCTCCATCTACAATTTTACCTTTCTCTATATGGATCGTTCTACATTTATCTAAACCAAAAGTCATTTTAATATAATCTGAAAAATTTTTAACTACTTTAATCATTTTCTCTAAATTTGGTTCAGAATTCGAATATAATTTTAAATCATCCATAAATAATAAATGAGAAATTATATTTCTCTCTCTAGTATTACCTTTAATTTTTATTCCAAACTTGCTTTTAATTAACATTTTAGATAGAGAATTTAATGCTTAGCAAAACCAAAGAGGACTCAATGAGTCTCCTTGAAAAATCCCTCTTTTTATTGAAATGCCCGGTACTATAATTTTCTTATCTTTCAAATTCAAAAGCAAATCGGTATTCCAAAATGCCATATTTTGTTCCAAAAAGCTAATAATAATTGGGTTAATTTTGTATATATTTAAAACTTTTATCAGCCACGAGTGCGGGACACTATCATAAGCCTTTTGGTAATCTATATAACAAATATGTAAATTACGTTTTTGGGTTTGAATCTGTTTTAGAATTACAGAATCAATATCTAATTGTTCTTTACATCCCATATGTTTTCTGCGACAACCTTTTTGTTGTTCAGATAAAACATTTTTTTCATCTAAATGAGTGTATATTAAATCTGTCAAGCAAGAGGTTAAAATTTTATATATTGTCGGTAAACATGTAATGAGTCTATACTGAGAGGGATTATTAATATGTTCGCTTTTAGGCAACATATAAGTAATGCCCTTAGTTAGAAAATTTGGAAAATTTTGAGGTTCTCTGACAAATTTTGAAAGATTTTTTGCCAAAAGGGGATGTAAAGTAGTCAGACGTTTATACCAAAAATTATGTATCCAATCGCAACCCGTGGCTTTCCAATTATGAGTACTTTTTATAATTTTGGCTAACAATTCAACCGATATATCAGAAAAACTCATTTGTTCAATGTCTGAACAATTGAGTTCTTCATTTTCTATCCACGGACCTGACTCGTTATGTTTTATATCTTTACTCCAAATATTTGTCCAAAAATCGCGCATATCTGATTCAGATGGCAACGGATTATTATTTTTCGAAATAATATTTTGTTTATCGTCAAGTTTGGAATAAAATATTTTCTCATTTTTCTGAAATAATCTATTATTATTTTTTTTATTATACGTATAATTATATCTTTTTAATCTACTAGCTTTTACACCTAATTTTTGTTTTAACAAATCTAATAAATCATTGATTATATTTTCATTATTTATGCTACCAATGCTATAACTAAGATTATTATTTTAACATACAAAACACACTCTTGTTTGGTAAACTAACATTTACCAAATTAAATTACAAGTTGTGCCTTGGTTCTCCCCTGGTTCTTTCAAAATGGAAATTAATCCCCGGTGACATTTAATTAGTGTCATTTGGAACTAATATTAATATTGTCATCAATCAATATTCGCACAATAATAATATACTGTACCAGGACTTCTATTGTCTACACATTCCATTGTTCAAAATAACTGACACGTGTCAGAGAAGCTACCCACCCTCCCCCAGAACATAAAATAAATATAATGTATATTATAATACGTAACAGGAAATTGTTTAATGAAAATGAAGGTTCCTACATACAACAAAATCTAGAAATTTTTCTTTGTTGTTTAAAAATATGATTATGAAGATTTTTCTCAACACTTACTTTTTTAATGAAACATTATATCCTGTTTAGATAACTATTTATCCTAGTATTCACTTTATGTAAACAATTACAATTTGGGAGGCGGGTATAGGTACCACCGCCTCGCAAACCCTTTTTTATTGGATAACCAACATCCCTGCCATATGTCACCCCAAGTGGTTTAATATGTTTCGCGATTTAGCAGGGGTGTCCAGGTTCATGGGGTGAGGTTTGTCTAGGTTTGGGCGACAGATGCGTTTGGCTGTCCGGATAGAGACCGGTTGTTGCAGACCTTTTGATTTTTCCAGTCGGATTCTCTCGATCCATCGTCTTACATCTCAGTGGTGGGAATGGATTCACACGTCCGTCACTCCTCACCACACTGCCCGCCAGATTTCCACCCACCCCTAATACCTTTCTCTTTCCTTTCCCTAAAAAACCCTCCACAAAGCATCCCCAAAGATGGCCCCCATGTGTGGAGCTTTGTAAAAAAAAGAAAACTGGGATATAATTCCAATCAAAATAAGTTAAAAAAAAAAACATAACAAAATTTTCCGGCGAAAGACCATCATTGAGAATGATTGGCATTGTCAACCATGTTGTTTGAAAATGGTATGGTTGTTGATGTGTATATCTAATGCTGCGTTTGCTAACATTTGTGAACTTAAGCGTGAGCCGAGCCACGAATTATGGTAAAGCAATGAAGCAACAGCAAGCGGCGTTTCGCGCCCTGTTTTTTGGCAGTTATGTAAATTATATAAATATCACATATTTTATAAATTCATTTCAAAATCCTTTTTCGAAACCCTTACATTATATCACAAATATTTCCACTACTAATAATATAATTTACTCAATCAGTTAATTCCAATCCCCGTATTGGTAAATTCATGTCAAAATCCTTTTTGGAAACCATTGCACTGTATTACAAATATTTCCATTGCTAATAATAAATATGCTCAAGCAGTTATTTCCAATCCCATTTGGGGAACGCGACATACAAAGCCCGGATGAAACTGATGGAAACAACTCCGCCGCTCCCTCAAAAACCCGAGTTACTCAAAAATATTTCCATTGCTAATAATATGCTCAATCAGTTATTTCCCCGCGTGCACGCTACATATAAACCACGGAAGAAACTGGTGGAAACAACTCGGCCACTCGCTCAAAAACCCGAGATACTGTTACACATTCTCACTTTGATTGTTATAGAAAAACCATCAAATAAAGACCAAAGTAAACAAAATACCGAAAATACCTATGAACTAATTTGTATAAAATGAAGATAAATGATGGCATGGCTGAAATATTCACCATGGCTATTTCCAAGCCGTTAAATCCTAGAATAAAATTAAATTGATGACGAAATAAATCTCAACTATTTTTAATTAAACACTTATACGAATGTTGCGGCAATAATATCAAAAGAAAGCGATTTTTTAACGAGAAAAAACATTTATAAAAGTTCCAACCTACTTAAAGCAGAGATTTAAAATAATGGCCGACTGGAGCGCGGTTGTAATGCTAAAAACGGGCCGTAAGAGAAAAGATATAGCCAATTTAATTTAACTTTAAAATACTTTTTAATTTAAATAAAACAAAGAACAATAATTTATGGGTTATATAATCAAATAATAACTCTACGCGGTTTAAAGTATGTTAAATGATATAATTTAAAAAGTTTATTTCTCGTTTATTACCAGGAGTAGAGAAGATTTAGATGGTGTACGGAGGTAGGAACAGTAAGGGCTCTTGTACGGTTTACGTTCATTAATAAATTAGCCCGGACTCTCTCCCTGTCGCGCGGTGCGGTGTCGAGCCTTCCATTATCAGGTTACCGGGTCTAGGGAAATTCTAAATTATTAAAAATGCAAAATGGTGTCCACAGTTTCACGAATTCGCATCCATCGATATTAACAAACAAGTGTTTCAAAGACCCAATCATGTCTGATTACGTCTAAAAGGGATCGAAATGAAAATCTAGTCTCCTTCAATCTGACACCTGTGCTCAAAAGTTTGCAATCCGTTTGGTAAGTTAGGAGAATCCATCAAACGGACCACCAGTTTCAGCACATAGTCGAGGGCCTTTTCAAGTATTTTGGAGCTCCAGACCAGAGGTAGCTGCCAAATCCAACCGTGGGGCGCACTTGCGATTTCTACAGAGTTAGCAGTTGTGTAGGTACTATTAAAGTATTTGCGGGCCCTGCACAGTAGGTCCGTCTAGTTTTTGGGAGGCTTTTGAATGTAATGCAACTTGTACCATAATTTTATATAATTTCAAATATCAATGTTAATTCTAAGAAATCCAAATAAAACAACCATTTAGGCTAGCAACGCACTGATAGCCCAGCCAACATGGTTTTCAAATTTGTATAAAAATGTGTTCCAAGCTGATGCATTAGTTAGCCAAGCCGCCGCGCCGCAGCCAGAATACAATTAAACAAAAATTTCTACGTAGCTGTCATAATGAGCTACAATTTTAATAATATAATACGAATCAGGTGATTGCGTTTCATGTAATTATAGTATGATGATTCCGAAGGTTCACGGAAACAACCGAAGAAACCCGACACAAGGGAGCGTGAAGAACAAAATTGGGTATTACCTCAAACAGAATTATTTACAAAGCTTTAAAAGAGGAAATAAAATGTTAATTTGAAAAAATACAAGCTCTCGTCTCACAAAGGTAGACGTTCTTGGAATTGGTGATGAACGTGTGGGAGATAAAAAGACTGTTGCCTATTTAAAATAATACGATTTCAACAAGTACACTCAAGGAACCACGAAGCAATGCGCTACCGGGTGAAGTCTGAATGAACCTTAAAATTAATTATAAAAATGTTTTTATCGTGTGATACCATACAAGAGACCCATCTTCCCGATATAGGTAGACTTATGGCTTTCCCAAGAAATTCTGTAAGACTAGTAGTAATAGGTAGGAAGAGGAAATATGGAGGATGAAGGTTGGAAAAAACCTTATAATTTAGATCTTATTTCGTTTTCAAACAACGCCAAGTTTCAATTACGAATGGCGGTCACAATTCTGGCAACTCAATTTCTACTCTGAAACAAAGCGCAAACATAATAGATACAGCATGTACATAAATAATACTAGCTGCTATGAAAACTTAGACAAAATAAAAGAAAGACTGACTTAATTTAAACATGTAATAAAAAAAGGATTAATATCCGAACAGGTTGTCCCATTATTGCGAACTGCTGTACAACACATACTTAGATGTGTCTATTCAATATTTTCCATCTAAGGCAGATAAAATCAATCAGGCGTTGCCTTCCCTCTGATGCAGCAAAATCACTCATAAATTCGTTCGTTGTCTCACGTATGGACTATTGTAATAGTGCATATGCGGGCTTACCTAAAAAACAATTCAATAGAATCCAGTCCGTTTTCAATGCTGCGGCGAGAATGATTTTTAGTGAATCTAAGTATTGCCGTATAACCCCGCTTCTAAGGGATCGCCTTCATTGGCTTCGATGCCCTGAAAGAATAGAGTTCAAGATCTGCTTAATGACCTTCAAAGCATTGCAAGGAATGGCGCCAGCCTATATATCGGAACTATGTATCCGACAAAACTTAAGCGACAGACAGCTTACTCTAAGGTCAGCAGATCTTGATGTTAATAATCGTTTAATCGAACTTTCTAGGTCAAATCGAGCCGTTTACTATGATCGATCTTTTCGTGTAACTGGCCCGCTCATTTGGAACAAACTTCCCTCAGCTCTTACTAATATCCAGAACTTGGCTGAATTCAAAAGGGCTTTAAAAACTGACTTATTTAAAAAATCATACCTTTCATGAATTTTAACTCCTTTTCAATATACTATAAAAAGCCATGTTCCTCAAGTTTCCGGTAATTGTTTGGTTTCGATTACTTCCTCAGTATAGTTTTATATGCACTCCGGATTTGTATTATTTCTAAACGTAAACTACCTCCTTTTCTATATTATATTTTAGTTTTAATGATTCTCGTTGAATGGCACCGTTATGGTTATAATTATCTAATGTCCTGTGACAAAACAGCACTCACTATTTTTGTTAATATTGTTCTTTTGGAATTGCTTTGTAATACTGTAATATTGTAATATTGTAATGTATGTATTGTATGTATTGTAATACTATATACACTGTAAATTCTTTGTTTTACATTATTTAATCAATTTTGTTAGGACTCTTAAAAACACTATATTTAAGTTTATTATAATTAAGCGCACTTGAGGTGAAATATCACAAAACTGCGCTATATAAATTCTATGTTATTATTATTATTATTGGATCTACATATCTTTATCTCGAGGCGCAAGCAATCTAATTTTTAGTTTTTTGAATTACACACTTCCAAAATATGACACATGCAACCCAAGCTCTAAACGCCTAATAATATGTTACCTTATACATATTTTCTTTCTACATGTTTGTTATAATTCTCATTTATAGAAGTAAACTTACATTTTTTTTGTCTTTTTCAAATATCTTCTGTTAACCTCAAAGAAAATATGTATTACTAGCTGGTACCCGGCATGCACAGCAATGCCATTCAGAGAAATAAATTGTTTCTTCCTGCATGTCTTTTCCCGTGCGTCCCCGTTCGCCTCCCGAGTCCTTTTTCACCTTCTCCGTCTTCCCCCTCCCTCTTCACTCTTCACCCATCCCGTGAACCCCATCTCCCCCGTTCCATTCCCCCTCATGCGTTTCCTCTGTGCCGCTAAAATATATGAAATACACACATTTTCATTTATACAAATTGCATAACGCCAGAGCTTACCATTATATATATATAGCTTATAACCTTCGGGCGTGTGCACAACAAATCACCAAAGTTTCATCGCAATCGGATGAACAGTATGGCAGCGCATAAAATACGAACAAACAAATATTGATTTTTATATATACCTAAAAGAAGATTGTATTTAACCTTATTTTATTAGTACGTACGTACACGTGATTCAAAGAAATTACTTAGTAAGACGCATAGAGAAATCAATTATGATTATGTATAATCAAGATAAATTCATAAATTATGAACCAAATTATTTGTTAAAGAATATAAATGTTTTTGTCATTATTTTAATTCGCGATCTTTTGATCCACAACAAACTACGAGCCGATTCAACGTGTCCAGAGCCAAAACAAATAATGTGATTCTTAACTTTTTTTTCATTATTTATTGAGTTTGTTTATACTACATGAATATAAACTAATAAGCACAATGTATGTAAGTTAACACAAAGAGATCTAGATCTTAATTACATTGTGATAATACTTCACATGGAAGGAAGATATTGAAATTATTTCACCAGTAGACACTGGATATATAAATACAAAGTAAAATACTGAATTTAAAATTATTTCCACCTTAACACCGAGATGCAATATAACGTTAGTTTACCAACATCACGACTCAATACATATTAATTTGGATTTAAAAAAAACCTCCAACCGTCTCCCAAGAGTCCTACAAAACCTAAACAAGGCCAGAAAGCAAACAACAAAAAGCGTAGGTTCTTAAACTAATTTAATTAGTTGCAAAGTACTTAGCAGTTTGCAAAATACTTGGAAGCTCATCAACATCATAGTAGTCAACATTGAGATGTAAAAAAAAACCACAAGCTTCTGCGTTGCTTTCATTACACATTCGTTGAAACAGCCCCCGAAAAAACGAAAAAAGTTTATTCAACCACTTTTCGCGTCCAAAGTTGACAGTTTTGTAAAGTTTCACGAAAGCAAACGCAAAGAAAATCAAAGATAAAAACTAAGTCAACGTTGTACAGGGAATATGATATTATCTGAATAGGCAGGTACTTCCTGTAGTTTTTTATCTTTAATAGAAAATGTGATAACTCTATGTGCAGCGGTCGAAATCGGGTTCGGCTTCAGCAGTTTCGATATAACTTCTTTTTTTTGTCGCCGACATAAATCAATATTTTAAGCTCTTGCAGAACACAAAATGGCACTTAAAGGAAGAGTTGCATTGCTTGTATATTATATAGCGCAATTTAGTGATATTTCACCCCTAACCTGAATGCTCTCTCAAACCATAAACACTCTACATTTACGTGGAAACTCTTGCTCTTTTACTTTAAATTTCTCTCACAATGGTGTTAACATAGTAAAAACAACTCAGTTTACAGTTTGTACAATGTAAACCTTTATAATATCATGGAACATAATAAATTTAAGAGTTATAACTTATAACTAATAAAAAACTTGTATAAATAATTAATCTGAATACCTCTCACTCCATCCATAACTTACTCGTAGCAAACCATAATATCGAGAGATTAATAAAACCGCTGATTGAAATTTGGAATAATTTGTTTTGTAATCCAAAGGTGTAGGGAAATTGTATTAAAACAAAATATGCAGTAGAATTCGGATGATCTACTAATGGTATTCTTGTCAAGGCAGTAAGTCTCTGTTTCAGGGGTCGCGAGTTTAAAAAACGAAGAGAAATTAAACATGTATTAAAAACAGCTTAAGTGAAATGATACTCTTTAAAATCTCCAACAGTTATAATTTGAGATAACAGAAGGTAACTACTGCAAAAACGTCTACGACTTGTTTTCTCTTAAATTATGCAAAGTGAGGCATTTAATAAAGTATCATAGAGAAATGGGCAGATCGAAATAAGATAGCTCCCTCAGGGGCTATAACCAAAATGTTTTCCCAAGAATTTGAGATAGAACAGAATTCTAAATAAGTCTTAGAAATACGATACAATTAAAAGTAATATTTACAGATTAAAGATGATTGACAACGTCCATGTGTCAAAGAACACGACATCGCTTCGTTTGCCTCGTTTTAAAAGTTGAAAGATTCGGACTAAATGTGCAATGCAACCGATATGTAGGAGGGACGATACATAGATCAAAACAAGCATGGTTAGAGATATGAATTTGTCACCGCGCTTTATGACATATCACATCATCGGTATTTCTAACTATCGTGGTACGAGAACATCTGATGAAAGGCAGGAAAACACTTCATATTATTTTTAACTCCAGAAATATTATCTTATTTTTACGTACGTTCAAGATAATGATAAGTCTTAAAGACATACTGAATTTTAAAATTGTATATTTGACATATTGTATATAATACATATTATACTTAAACAATAAAGGTAGTAATATAATTAGTTGAGGGTTTTGTACTTTAAATAAATTTTATTTTATCATTGCAAAGCGTAAATAATCTGACCATCTGACCAAATATATTCGAGGCCTGAGGAGTTTAAACATAAGCAAACCGACCTTTCTTCAAAAAAAATTAATATACATTAGGTATTATAATGAAATATAAAAAGCCCACCTATTCGCAAGGGTGAAAACCAATTAAAGTTCGTACCAAATAAATTGCATTCTTACCTCACCCTCTAAATACAGATGATTATGGTCTTCGCACCGAGAGCTCCGTTGTAATCTGTCTTTCTGTTACATGCTTCGTTTACGAGAAAGAGGGAGAGGTTACAATGGCTCTATCAGCGGCATGCCTTTATATTCTCCGCATTACAAAAGCATTGTACTACCCTAAAGTAATATTAATACAGAATCCTCCGTCAAATTTCTAGCAAAATGCACAGCATCAGATTTCAAGGATTAACCATTATTATTCTGAACCTTTGTATTGGTCACGTACCTAAACCAAAGTAATAAACCTTCCCTTCCATTAAAATAATTGCAATCGTGCGGGGAAAAGTAAGCTTTCAAAAATCCCAAAGCTCAAAGATTTTTCTTTTGGAGGGTGGTTTCACCCCAAAGCAATAGATTGGCTTTAATCTTGCGACGAATTTTGACAATTTGCTGAAAGTATGGAGCATTGGCATAGCTGGTTTGAATTTTATTTTGAAAGCTTACTAAGAAATGTTTTGTTTTACAGAATAGTGATCAACTCATTTCATCGATAATAAACTATTATTATATTCAAAGTTGATAAGAAAACATAACTCCCTCAGGTGTTTTGCAAACTGATTTTTTGACTGGATTTTTTTGTATTTTCGAATACCCAAAGAAGAGTGTGCGACATTTTTTAAAAATCAAATCTGTAGTTACAACAACTAGAAAAACTAGAAAAAATTGTAAATTGCATATTGAATCAGGGAACATGAAATTTTTATACGTAATAATAACTATTCCGAGTTTGCTCATGATTTATAAGAGACAGCCCATAGATTTAATAAAGAAAGAAAAAACAAGCTTTAACATCAAAATAACTAGTAAACTGAATAAAAGCACCCTGTAAGTCACCTTTATCGACCATGTTTCCTTGTTCATTTGAGTCCTCCCACCGTCCTCCCCCTCCCCCTCAAATCACCACTCTAACTACCCTTACCTAAAAATAACTAATCTTTTCTGTATTTCAATAATGTTCAAGTTAGTTTATGAACGCTAGTTAATGACGCGGATGTGCCGAAATTGGTAGCAAATAAATTAGTAGTTACATGAAAATTTACATAAAAGCTCTATAGAACTCAAAATGGTATTATTTGAATTTTACGAGGTGTACTCATTGATAATATCTCTAAGGGCGTACTAGGCTTATTTTCAAAGTATCATTATATTATTCCAGAGCCATATTGATATATTATTAAGTATATCTCTATGTCCGAAGCACATTCGGCCTATCGTACAATTTGTAATGTTTTAACCCGATCCAATTGTTTTAACCCCACCGTTCTGAACTTTGTACGCCTGTATATATTTTTTTCGTTTTGTTTTAAATGTGGTCGTTTAAATGGTTCAGTAAAGATATTTTTTCAAACATGAAATCTTCGTATTTATTTGGACTTTTTTATTCACATTTTATCAATATTTTGGTACGTACCCACTGAAGAAAAAGTATACTGGTCGTCAATGAAATAGAGACGTTTCTTCGAACACATTGTATAATTCCTTATTTTACAAAAAATCAGTGGGTACAATTCACACGCGGTAGAAGTTAAACCTTAAGAAAACTAAAGTAAACAAGAAAGGGGAGAAAACGAAGCACTTTTTTATTAACGTGAAGTATGATTTTTCCATATTTTTGTCGTCGAATTCCAGTGCACCTTTTCCTATAGATTTGGTCATCTTTCATCTTATTAGAGTCGCTAGATGAAGCTTTCTTTTGTGTTTTCTTTTGCCTGTTCATTTTGGAGTGTTTATTGAAATATTATAATTAAGTAGGTAAGTTTTTAAGTACATACTTACAAATGTTATGATTTCAGAGGAAATTTTGGTTTTGATTTATTATAAGAGAAATTTTTTAAAGTATTTACACCTACACCCTGTATTTTTACTTCAAAAGGGTGCTATGGTTACAACGACTATATGCGTCGCATTACTAGCTATAATATATGTAGTATAGCAATAAATTGTTACTTTTTACGAGGTGAACGTGTCTGATTTTTTTTTAATCCGAGCAACGCAATTCTTTATTTTTTTACTTCAAAAGGGTGCTACAGTTATAACTGTGTGAATCGCATTACCATAGTAATAAATTGGTGCATTTTATGAGGTGCCCGCTGCTGACTTGTTTAATAATTCCAGTGCAGCCACCTCATAAAGCTGAGCAATCGGGCCCGTTCCGGTTGACAGGTTTAGCCCCGGGCGATATTAGGGGCTGCTGATAGCTTGTTTCCTTTCCCTAGGAACAATAATTATTATTCGCATACTGTTCAAACATTGCAAATTGCAGGCAAATATTACTCGTATGCTTGTGCGGAAAACTGGTGGAATCGTGACCATTGTGTATTTCTTTGTGACTTTGAGAAAAGCAAACAAAGAAAATTGTAATTTTAAAAAATTGGGTAAGCATAGTAGGTACCAGATTAAATAATAATAAATGTAGGGCAATACTATGTTAAATAAAAAATAAAAATGTCGGTAAGTAGACCTTAAGTTTGGTGGCATCTCTTGGCACAATTAAAATATCGTACGCAATTTATACTTAAGTCCCATCTGTGGAAATAAATTTAAAACTTTTACAAAATTTGTGCAGAAATATTATGAGTGATTTTTTAATAATTTTACTTTTATTCAAAATACTAAATCTATTTATGCAATATTGAGTCTTTTTTAAAGATTTTTGAAACTTGGAAAATGTTTAATAACGTTGCTGAAGTTTTTTTTTTTTAATTACTTTAACAATTAGTCATTGTATCAAATTTACAGGGCCTTTCAATTTTTTCATATGCACCTCCGCATCCAAAAATTCCATACTGAATTATGACAGGACTAGAGTGTAATAGTCCCTTTTTTAAAGTATCTAACATGAATATTTCTCAATCTAACAATATTTAAACACGCGCTTTTTGTGTCTATTAATATAATGTACAATTACAATGAGGTAATTTAATATAGTGATGAAAATGCTCATGCCGATAATATCAATAACTCTGCTTGTGAAACAAACAATTCATTCACACTCAACCCCACCAACTCTGCTGAAATTTCACAAACTATTAAACAATTAAAGCCCTCCCATTCATGTAATCATGATAAAATATCCTCAAACATACTCAAAATTATTGAAGCTTTTATAAATCAACCACTAGTACATATCATTAACCTCAGTCTCGACAAAGGTATATTTCCGAACAAACTCAAACTGGCTTTGGTTCAACCAATTTTTAAGTCTGGAAATCCTACTGATATATCAAACTATAGACCTATCTCCATTTTATCATCACTTTCCAAAATTATAGAAAAAATCGTAAAAAAAGACTTGCCGACTATCTTACAAAATTTAATATTCTCTCGCAAAACCAACACGGGTTCAGAGAAGGGCTAAGCACAAATTCAGCTATTCTAGAATTAACATCACACATAACAGAAGCCCTAGACAAAGGTGATAAATGTCTGGCAATATTTCTGGATTTAGCTAAGGCATTTGACACAGTCTCTCGTCCAATCCTCCTAGCTAAGCTACAGAAAATCGGAATAAAAAATAAGGCATTTGAATGGTTCAAATCTTACCTAACAGACAGAAAGCAATGTATTAAGTTACCATCACACAAATCGTCTCAACCTATCAGAATCAATGTTGGTGTACCACAGGGCAGTGTACTCGGTCCAATACTTTTTCTCATATACATTAATGATTTATGTAGATTAGAAATTGATGGTAACATAATCACTTTTGCCGATGATACTGCCCTAGTACTAAAAAGTAAAACATGGGTAGAAACTTTTCATAAAGCAGAACTAATTTTACAACAAGTTAAACAATGGCTGGATGATAATTTACTAACGCTAAATATAACTAAAACAAAATACCTAACATTCAGTACAAATAATCCAAGTCAACCCTCAAGTAATCATGTACTAAAAATACATTCTTGTAGTGATATATCCAGCTGTCTATGCAATCCATTGGAAAGAGTAGATTCCATTAGATACTTAGGCGTAATAATTGATATTAAACTTCGATGGGAAGATCATTTAATTAATCTCACAAGCTGTATACGGAAACTGGCATATATCTTTAGATCATTGCGCAATATACTAAAAAAAAATAATGGTGATTTAATAAATCGTATCTATAGAAATGTCAAATATACGTTACATGTACTATATAAATAAATAAAAAAGTCGTAAGTTTAATATGGTATACGAACTATTATATATTATGCTACACTTTTTATTGTGTATATTTATTTAAATGTTTGGGTACGATTTGAACTTATTTATTGAGAAGGGAATATAAGGTATTTTTTTGTTGCATTCATTGAGAGCACGATTGTTTCGAATCAGTATTTTAAGATTTGCGTATCAATATTTTCAATTTTCTTTACAATATTTCAGTCCAAACCCTTTTACTAAGATAATCCGGTCCTTCGCGATTCAAAAATAACGCTTCCACTGAGGTCTCGTTTAAAATATCCTTAACTTACATGCTAAACAAGTAATGGGCCCAATACAGTGCCTTGCGGTATTCCAAAATCACTTTAATCACTTAATGTGTGGTTTATTTTTAAAACTTGTGTTATTTTGTGTAAAATAACGTTTTAGCGAATTTAATGGTCTGTCCAAAACCGACAGCATTTAATTTTTGGATTAGTTTGACATGAGATATGCTTTGAAAAGCTTTTTTGAGATTTATTTAGCCGAAACTTATTGCTGTGTACACACACACAGCTATAATATACGTGGATTGACGTATTTCAGCATACGCTCGCAATATATTCCAATTGGAAATGTACGGTGAGCGATATGCCGAAATACGCCAAGCCACGTATATTATAGCTCTGTGTGTACACAGCTTAAGTATAAAAATAGTGGCGGTTTTCTATAAAGTGCGTGTGTGCAGTAAACTCCCTTAAAAATAAAAGCGAATAAGACGAACTTGTACCCATTAAAATTTTACACATCTTTAAGACCGGGAATACACTTTCGATGTTGCTTTCTGATTAATATCGGATCGGATTTACCAAATATAAGTTCGATTCTCATTTCCGATTTTTTGGGGTCTCAGTCGTTTCCAATTTGTCCAGCGTCTAGCAACATAGGTACCACAATCAACACTGTTATTTATTTACAAACTTCCTCCAAGGTCAAGTCCTTTATTTCCTTATCATGATATTCCTTTTAAAAAAATTGGATAATATTATGTATAGCGCCGTTTTTTGTGAAAAATCACCTCAAGGGCGCTGTACCTTACATTACATAGGAATTGATACTTATTTGTTGTTGTAAAGTTTAATTGTAGAACTACATATAAATTTTAAGTTTTTCTTTCATGTATTTATTTTTTTTTAAAGCAGAGTATATATATAGAAATAGGCGCTACCGTGAAATTACTATTGCAGCCGTGACAGCTGTTTCGCCTTCAGATGACGAAATATTTGCAAAAGTCGAAAACCAAAGCGAGATAAAATTGCAAGGGTGGCCGATTCAAAATCTGAAACAAAGATTTGTGTTTTGGCGAAATTGGTTGAACGCAACAACGACGCTTATTGAAATTAATGACAAATTTCATCGTAAATCCTACACCCGATCCGGAAAAGCGCAGTATTTTAAAGTAGTAAAAGAACAATATATAAAAGGAAGCGACCAATTACACACGAATATTTTTAGCTAGATCGGTGGTAGGAGCTTTTTGATTTGGTGGCAAAGCTTTGTAAGGTGCTTTACGGTGCTCAAGAAAGCGGTGTCGTGATTTCCATTAAGAAAGTAATTAACGCTGCCATCACGTACACCCGAGAGATGCAGACTGTACTCAGATTAGTTATGTGTGCCCAGATTTATGGAGAGAACTCTCTTAATGTTATGCAAAGGGATTTTAGAAGGAAAATTGCCAATCTAGACTTTAGAAGAAGGCCAAATTTGAAAACGACTGAGGTTAATAATGTGTATGGTAAACATAAAATGTGAAAGAGGAAGGTTGGAAAGTACCTGGCAATTTAGATCTGGTCACCAAACACGGCTAAAACCATTTCGATAAACGTTTCAATTCTGAATGGTAATATTTCACTAGGGTGGATACTAAGAGTATCTACCACCTAGGAAAAAAAAACAGTTGACCCAAGTGTTTCGCTTTTATTGCGTAATTTGTAACTTAAAGGGATGTACTAGCCACGGCCGAATTCGAAAACTGTCAAAATGTATTAATTATTACATCGCTAGATGTCGGTAGTAATGCCATCGCGAATTTTAAAACTTCAACATTCAACTTGTGTTATGTTATGACGTGCACAATATTTTTAAATATCGAAGTAAAAACCAAACCAATAACAAAGTGTGTTTAATTTATGGAACTTATTATTTTGGTAGAATATTTAGTATGATCCTTTTTACGAATGTTTCATTATTTGCTTGTTGATGGTTTTTTCCCATAGTTCACGTCAATCGTATACACTCGCGCAGCTCCCATTATAAACTACCGACGCGACGTTTGGAATCTCGTGGTGCATTTATTGTTATTAAGTTTATTTTGTAGAACTCCATTTTAATTTCTTATTTCTTTTATATGTTCAATAATATTATTATTTAATGTATAAAAACAGTTTATTATAAACAAGTTCTGCTTCGTAATTATGTATTTCGTATTTATGCATTGTATAAATAATTTTTTAAAAGTAAAACTTCTTTACGCACGCTCGACACTTGGGGGTAAACTGGTGAATGCGTTACGAAAAGTGTGATGCGAACGGTAATCGATGCGAACAGTGATCGATGCGAACGGTGATTAATGTTATTAAAAAAGGAAACGAAGCATGCAAAAGAAAACGGGGCAACTTTTGCCCAGCGAAAAAAAGACGCCTGAGTGTGTACTACTGTGTGAAATGCAACAAACCAAATTGTCTGGAATGTCAACGTCTATGTCACCCCAATGTCATATGTTCTTTTATAAGATAAGTGAAATTTTATTTCAGTCGTGTGGTCTTGCACAATCGTTTTTTATTTTTTTTAAATGTTCAATAATATTATTATTTAATGTATAAAAAAAAGTTTATTATAAACAAGTTCTGTTTCGTGATTATGTATTTCGTAGTTATGTATTGAATAAAAACAGTTTATTATAAACATATTCTGCTTCGTAATTATTCTCGTGGTTCACATTTGGAGTCGATTTTATGGTGTTTTTATTTTTGAACTGCCAGGCTGCTGGTCGGCAGACCAAGGAAATCATGAATGGGATGATCTAGATTACAGTTTTTTGTTAGTTTCGATCTTGTGTTCGATGTAATCGATGCAGCAGGGCATGCGAAACCGATATGAAACGGACGAGGTTCGGAAATTTACGTCGTTTTACGGATGAACACAGCTCTTACGGCGACGGTGCGTTGGTTGTTCGAACTTCCAACTAGTATGGACTATTTTGGCAATCTTAAAATGACTATTATTATTATAAATTTGTACAAAAATATGGACACGCGACAGCAGTGAGGGGCACCGCGGCAGGTTTTGGCTTATTTAAAAAAAATATGGCATTCTTATTTAAAACTATAATGAAATAAAAATAATAATTCAGAAAAAGAAAAATTACAATTTTTTTTTTTTTAAAGTCGTACCCAAAAAGCTGCCAGGCTGCTGGTCGGCAGACCAAGAAATTCTTAAATGAAATGATCTGGACTATAGTTATTCATTGGTTTAATTCGTGTACTCGATGACGTAAAATTTACTATTTTTTACCCCACTTTGACGCCGGCTGCCTGCGAACGTGCCAGGCTGTCGGTTGGCAGACCTGCTTTTTTCTCATTTTCTAATCGACTTTTATTATTCTCGTTGTTTTGATGTCGTAATTTTTTCGAAAAAAATCACTGACTATTTCCGTGACAGCGCGGCTCCTGCCAAAAGACGCACCGGCAGACCAGCTTTTTTAAGGTTTTATAAACGTCCATTATCACTACAAAGTAGTTTCATTCGTATACTCGATGACGTAGGGTTTACCTATCTTGTCTATTATACTTAATACTAATACTAATCATATAAGGTAATTTTTGTATCTACTACCAAACACAGCGTACATAATGTACCTACGGAGAAATGTTCGACGAGTGAATGAATGTCCACGACACAAACAAATGAACTAATACGAGACTAATACTGATATTCCGAAATACGTCACGCTACATATATTATAGCTGTGTGTGTGTACGCAGCATTGAATTCTCACACATACTTGCAAAACGTGCCCGTCGCCACACGCATGGAACAATATGAACATCGCACAAACCATTTTCGGAAGTATAACGCACATGAAATGTTATATTTTAAACGATTTATACAATATGGCGGTTGAAAAAATACAATTCGACAAACTTAGACTAAAAAAGAGAATTTTCGAGTACTTCCTGTTTTTGTAGCTTACTGAGTTTACTGCAGTGGTTCAAGTGAGTCGGTATTCTATGTTTAAAGCTATTAATAAAACATTTCGCCCGTATTTTCAAAATATATACGCTGTCAAACGAGGAGCGTACAGATTCCCTACCTGCCAACGGGAGATTCTAGCCCGGAATGAATAGAAGCTACGAAATGTGTTCGATTTTGGTGAAAAATGAAGTATTTATTTAATTATCAATATTCACAGATATCATAACGATAATAAGAGGCCGTACTTTTACAGATGTGTGTATTATGTATATATTTTAAATTTAAAATATTGTGTAAAATCATTATTTACGCGATAATCATAGACTAAAGTTTTAAAAGTGGGTTGAATGGTGTATCAATGTTTTTATTTTTCATGGTCAAATGCCTACATCGATTACAAAAAAAAATAAACAGATTGAAAAATAAAAGTCCATTATTTGGTAACAAAAAATATCAAGTCTAAGAATGACACACGAAAGGTAGTATTAAGCCGTTTTAGAGAGCCGTTTTTCAGCAAATTACAATTCTGCCCCTATAATATACTCTTAAGTCATTTCTAACAATTAAACAAATACCAACAGACCAACACTGCTTTATTTACGATCTCGCAAACATTTCACAATTACCTAAGTTAAAATTAACTAAATGATAATACATTACTTTGTTTTAACCGCTTACCCCCTTAATATAAACGTGTATTGAATTTTACACAACTTTGAACAGTTTTAAACAACCAATTCCCAATATTAAGTTGTTTATCAGGCGAGTTAAATTCGAATTTGGGAGGCGGGTACATGTACCGCCGCTTCGGTAACCATTTAATGGACAACCAACACCTCTGCCATAGGTCCTGCCATAGGTCTCCATTGGTCACAACCACACCATAGTGGTTCACTATGTTTGATGACTTAGAAGGGGTGCCCGGGTTCATGGGATGAGGTTTGTCCAGGTCTTGACGACAGACGGATCGGGAGACTGATTGAGGGAGACATTTTGATCTCTCTAATCGGACTCTCTCGACCCAATGTCATAACAAAATATGATCCTTACCATGTATAAGCATAAAGACTAGTGAAAAAACGTCTAAACGTGTTCCACTATCATCATGCGAGTAGCAGTGCGCGGAGATCGGATTCGGTCGTTTCCGGTTACTCCGGTGCCGCGGTGGAGCGTTAGAGATCAAATTGAATGTAAAGAGGGGGAAATCAATTTTTTTGGTTCGTCTAATGGGGACTGTCTGAATTCTCGACAAATCAGTTCCAATTTTTAAAATAACCGTCAAAATATTTTTCTGTAAAAATATTATATTATGGGTTGGTACTTTATCCCTTGTGTGAATTCTCCAAATAAACGCTTTGAGTTTTGAAAAATATGACACAATTTAAAGCAAAAGTACTAGGGTTCATTGCATCGGAGTTACAGACAGAAGCACAACAAAAATTGGTATTTGTAATAATATAAATTTTGAACGAAAGTTTTGTAAAAAATGTACACAACGAATTTAATTCTAGTTTATCTCCTCGAGACCAATAAAGGGTGTACGGAGATGAGTTCAATTTAATTAATTATTCAGACATTCATTACGGCAAGTGTAGAGTGATAAACGTATAAGTTGGCGAAAAAGGAGGGCTATGAGTTTACGGGCACCATCTACCTACATTATATATGAAGAATTATAAACAAATTTGAGAATTCAAAGTTCTAACATTTTAAAAAATTATTTATGAAAAGTTCAATCTTACAAGTTAAAAAATAACAAGATAAATACTCATTGACACCTGAAAATCAACTAAACACTTCATTCGCCCAACACCATTATAATAAATTAGCCAAGGAAAATACTTCTTTAATAAACTACCAGTAGAAATCAGAAGCATTAATGACAAAGTACAAATGTTGAAACCAAAAAGTATTTTAAAGAAATCATCAACGGGAATGCTTCCCCTATTTCCACATGAAAGTCACACTAGTAAAACTATACTTGTTTTACTTGTTATACTTGTTTTATCTTTTGCCTTTTAGTTACATGGTCACGATTGCGATGTGACTGCATTAACTGTACATTGTACATACGTGAAATGTAAACTCTTCTTCCATCCGCAAGCGAATAAACTATATATTGTTATATTATAACATGTACCATTTTAAATAATTAAAATAAAATAAATTTAAAAAAATTTATCGTATATTATTTCATTACTGTTGTGTCATTGAAAACTCCGTTGTATATTGTAACCTCTCTTTCTGTAACATGTCCTCTTTTAAAGAAGATGGAGAAGTGAGAACTGAGCTTTTAACAAGAACGACGATGGATATAAGAGCTTCATAAAAGTAATGTAATAATTTCTTTAAAACATATCCAAACATTTAAAACATGTCTGTGCCATCTATCGGATTTTGGCCATTAACGAAGCAATTTTCATAGAAAAAATGCAAATTTTCTGAAAACGATATTTTTCTACCTCTGTGGTTAATCTGTATGCATTATATGTTTTATTCGTCCGTAAGTCCCCATTCATTTTCAAGCAAAGGTTATTCAAAAGATAAAATTTAACGTTGTTAGATATTTACAATTCTGAACTTATTTTCATCGCTTAAAAAAACAGTTTTGAAGAAGTTAAAGAACATGAAAACCGGAGATTCAATATTGCTAACAATTACCAAAAATGAATTTAATACTTGGTTTACTTGAAAACAACGTGCAAAAAATTAACACGATTCATAGAGTATCATACTTGTATTGCCTTTGATATCTCTTAATCACACGTTTCTTACTGAATTAAGATTAATGTTGCTTTCTTTCCAAAACACACTCATTAAGGAATATATCACAAATTGATATTGAAATATTTTTCAGGATTAAATAACATGTGTTCACGACTATTTCCTCTGCGTGCGAACTCTATCTAAACTTCTTTAAATAGAAAATAAACAGTGTTAATTTCAAGCGACCTCCCAGGTAAGTATGGTCCTGTATTCATTCATTTTTAGGCAACATCGCGTTCATTGGTCAAAATTTTGTACATATATTTTCGTATCGGTGATCAATGAACCGGTATATGCAAGTTGTTTTTAATTGTTTGTCTAGCTTGTAGTTTTTCTAGATTTTAGACATGTATTATAAGTTTGTACAGCGCCCTTGAGGTGATTTTTCACAAAAACGGCACTATATAAATCGTCCAAATATTATTATTATTATTATGAAAACCATTCGAGAATATTTTCATCGGCGTTGTTAAGTGGTGATGGAACAATGTATTTTCGTATTTACGTGTCAGAAAGCCTGAAAAGTTAGTAACTTAACATAGTGTAACGCTACAGGGTTTTAAACTAAGTTTACTGTTAAACATTCATCCCCGAAGCTAGCAGAATTATTTAAGCGTTTTGTTGTAGTCCCCTGATTTGGAGTACCTAATTGTACCGAACCGTTGTTCGTCAGAGCTGCCCGTTGGCTGTAATTTATTCATTGTTAAGTTTGGAAGTGAACAGTCCTACAAAAGTGCTCGAGCCCTTAATGGATTTAACTTATAAGTAGGTTTAGCAACAAACCCTTGGAGGCATCGTTAAATTTACGGGGCTCTGTCAATCACGTGAATGACTTGCACTTGCTTGATTAGAGCACGAAATTGTTCGCAAACTTAAGTTTGAAGACGTATCTACTAACTAAATATAGCCAATTACGTAAGTATTCAATTTCTGACGTATTATACTGCTCCTAATTGCTCACACAGAGTTCATCTTTAGGGAATTGGGATATAATATATTAATTTTGGATCGCTTTATGCAAACCGCAGAAAATACACCTTAATATGTACCCCTTACGAAATAACGAAGCGTTGACCTACAAATTTCTGAGAGGAAAAAGTGTGCAAAGTTTAATCAGCTCGATATTTTGCTGCTTCAGAGTTTAGATGTATGCAGAGTTTCTGTTTAAATGCACGACTTACTGTATGAATTATAAGGCAACCATGGTATTTTTTTAAAATTATTTAAAATAGAATTGATAAAATTGCGTAGATAAAAACAAAAACTAACTCAACTATATTTTTTCAGATAAAGTTACGTTTTCGGGATTCATAAATTTTGGAGAAGTATAAAAAAGTAGTTTTGTCAAAATCCAAACCAGCGCTCCGGAGCCCCGGGGTCGCGAAAAAACCCAAGTCGTATATCAATGGATAATTTAGTCCATTCACTTTTGATCTCATTGTAAAGTTAAACTTCAAAGAAAAGGAGCAGCTGATAGAACACAGGACGGGTTGTTTTACAGAATTTAAACAACTCATCAGAATACAAAATAATATTCAAATTCTGTAAAAGTCCTACGCAAGTTCTGTTACTATCCTACTACTGTGAAACAACTGGCAAATGATCAAATAATAACAGAAGCTGAATAGAACTTTCACAGAACTTAAATTTTAATTTTAAAATTTGATGAATTGCTCAAAGTCAATGAAACAACCCATGATTAATATCTGATGCAAGTCTTCTAGGTATTTAAAAATAACAGATTCTTGACCTTGAGATCTACCTGAACCAATCTTTGTACACCTTAGTACAGCGATTTTTTTCTTCTGGAGTCGTTGAAAACGCCTTCTTTGATTTTGGGGTCATAGCTCCAAAACGGTTGCGAACCGCTGTTCTGGACAGCTGAGACATTCAAGGGAACCCTTACCTGTAAAAAGAAAAATTAGAATCAGTAACCAGAAACAAGAAGTATAATCACCTGTGCTAATTTATGGTAGGTGGAATATACGTCAAAATAGTATTGTTATAATAATTATTAATAATTATATATTAAAAATCTTCATAAAAGTTGAAATATGGGTAATGAATCTAAATCTCATATACAATACAAAATCAATATAATATCCTTTTATATGTTATGCTCATTTAAATATTTGCAAATCGACGGTCCCGAAGAACAATGTCGGATCTTCTAAAGAGTTGAAAATAGTTCGGCTGGCTTATTTATTGGCTTATTTTGTTGATTTAAAAGTCTGTATTTTCGGAATGTTTAAATAAATGCCTAAAATGAAAACAACACAATGTTTCTTGATCTCAAAAACAGTAAAAATGCAGAAACAAAACTTTAAACAGCTCTATTGCAAAACTACAAAATCGCATATCCGACATTGTTTTCGTGACAGTCGATATTATTTTATATAGTTTTTTGTATGTCTCGAATAATTCTGTGCCTTAAAGGATAATCCACACATAGCTATAACTTAGCCATTTACTTACGTGATTTATCCTTTACGGTACAGAATTAGAAAAATAAACTTACAGTGTGGTAATACGCAAAAGAAAATACTAAAATAAAACGCCTTTGTGTGGGAATTATATGTAGTAATTATTATTACCACGTTTCTATGATTTAAGAATTAAACGTAAAATTGAGGAAATCATTTTTCTATTATAGGATGAATTAATGACAAAAAATGAATTTATTAAAAAAATACATCAATTGAAATAAAAATAAAATATGACATTTTCAGTGAAAGTTTTATACCAAACATTAAAATATGTTAAAACTATTTTTTGTTTACAGAAAATATTAAAAACGTGTCAATAAACAGGTATACCAGTTATAAATAAGCGTAAGTCAGCATAAAAGAATTTACTTTAATGTAAAGCTATGGTCATAAACTTTATTTATTTATAACAATAACCTAATTTCCGCTCGTGTAGATTAAAAAGCTTAAGAGTTATAAAGCGAAAACTTTAACATTTAAAAATACAAATTGTACCACTTTATGAAATTATTACGAGGAATAATATTTTAAGAGCCCGTCATTAGCCGACATTAAATAAGTAATTAATGTGAGCTTCCCATTTCGTTCTAGCAAAATATTTTCACTTCCCTTTTTTTATCTTTTACAGTCTCTTTGAAGCCAAGGAATTATGAAGCACAAGGGATTAAAGTAATAAAGCTCCCATTCATTTTGAATTTAATGATTATTCAAAGAGGACAAATTATCCATTATGAACGAAAATAGGCTCTGTTTCACGACGACGAAATTTTTGAATAGGTAGCTAACAAAATAAAATTTATAATTACTTTTTTTTTTACCAATCAGAGTTGCTTGACAGCACTAATTACAAAATATTTATACAAGTAATTTAGTTTTTAGCTGCATTTTGTTATATACTTAACGAAATTAGAAGCTTTTTGGTAATGCTGTATCTATATAGCAGGAGCGGCCAACTTGCTTTTTGGTAATGCTGTATCTATATAGCAGGAGCGGCCAACTTGCTTTTTGGAAAAAAATGTGTGCATGAAATTTGACGACCGGCGCGGCGTGGTAAGGCTCTTGATTCGCAATCCGAAGGTCGCGGGATCGATTCCCGGCATGAGAAAATAAATTTTATTTGATTAACTTGTGTTGTTTCACAATTAATTCATTTAAAAAAACATATAGTATATTTGCGGCACGTTCCAGAGTGGAAAATAATCTTAGTACGCACCGGTGTAAGAACACCATTCAGAATTGAAACGTTGTTTGAAATGTCTTTAGCCGTGATTGGTGACCAGATCTGAATAGCCAGGTACTTCCCCACCTTCCTCTTCTCCATCTCCTTCCCCTTCCCACTATCTTCAGCCTCACAACATACCCCAATTGGGGATGCCATATTCCACTGGTTACAGACGGGAGCAGCTGAGACTCGTGAGAGGTATATATATTTATATATGACTTAAAATTAATACGACTGATTCATATGCAAAATATTACACACTTTATCCCTCTGGGGGGCAGGGGGAAGGTTAAGATTAAGTATTATCGCCCCGTTGATTCGTTAGTGCCTATTTTATTCTTAGAGTAGTCTTTGAATATTCTGAATGGGGCTGATCCACATGCGTTGTACTCTCATGGCTTGGCCTATTTCATCAAATATGCTTTCCGAATGGGTATGTATGTAAAAACGCCAAAATACGAGAATATAGAGCGCGTGTAGCGTGGTCAGACACAGGCATAAAGGGTACTTGTGAGAAATTTCGATCAATACACATCAAACAGGTGTGAGATAATGCCACGTTAGACCTGCCTCACCTTATGGTAAAAAAAATCGGGTTGTGCAATTACACGCGGTAGAACACTACAGAAAACTAAAGTAGACAAGAGTGGGGAGACTGCGGATCACTTTTTTATCAACGTGAAGGATGATTTTTTCCATATGTTGTCATCGAATTCCAGTGCACCTTTTCCCATTTATTTAGTCATCTTATTCGTGTTTGTGGTTTCTTCTTCGGAGTTGTTTGAAGATTGAATATTGATTTTACAAAAAAAAAAAAATTTTTTTTTGGCTTTCGTAGGATTCGACCCCTGGTCGGTGGAATGTCTGAAAAGATTCGTCAGGCGCTTTATACCACTAAACTAAAAGGGACCTGCGTGGGACCATAGATTTATCGTATTATGTTGGAACTGATTACCCGTGAATAAAATAAATATTTTATTGCTATCTCATTCTCTCGCAGGCTAAATCCTACAGATGTATGTGTTTGTCTCAGTTTGTCTGTTTGTCGGTTTTAGTGTCGCTCGCTTCTGTTTCTTCGAATTTCAAATCACAACGGTGCTAAGGAAGTTTTCACTTCAAAAAGTTAATAATTATGATTTTTACTTCCGTCAGAATAACCTACCGTAGTTATTGTACTTTATCCTCGGACATCTCGAATATTACGCTAATATCTGTACTCATGTAGGTTTTAAGGCGCCGCATCCGCGCTCAAAAAGAAGAAGATGGAGAGATATGTTAGAGGAGCGCAATTATCATTAAAGCAATAAATTTGATGCGAAAAGTGTGAAAATGTTTAATAAAACACGACTCGTTTAAAGTAGAGCAAAAATCTTGTGGAATGCGTCATAAGTATTTAAAGACACATTGTGAATTTTTTCACAACTATAACTTGTAAAATAACTGAAACAAAGTATTTATAATAATTTTCGGAGCATACTTTGCGATTTTTTTCTATCAAGGGAATTTCATATAATTTACGTTTCGGCGTGGAACGCGTCTATATATTATCTTCAAAAATAACATAATTTTTTTTAAGAGCTTAAAAGCTTCAAATGTTTAAGGGAGATATGTAAGAAATCGGTAGAAATTCGGGTTGCGGCAGCTTAACCCTACACTAAGAAAAAAAAATTATTACTAAATTGAAGCATGTTCCACCTTATTTATAGTGACCTAGTTTCACGTTGCTTTGTCCAAAGTTCAGTAATCGAATTAAGCCGCAACCGGTTAAATTCGTCCTTTAAAACCCGCCTGGTTAAATTGGTCCCTTTAACCTATAACCCGAGCGATTTTCACGCCTGACCCTGCGTCGGAAACATTAGTGTCGCACGCCATAATGAACGTAATGCGAACCGATTCCCTTGGTTTCGGGGCGAATTTGGACTGGGGTAAAATATATTATGGCGGCCGGCCTTAAGAAAGGGTAGTTGGCTAAGGGAAAGTAATGAACTTATCGGACAATGATGGAATGGCATACAGTTGGTGATTTATCTCAAATAAACTCAAATAAAATATTTTGGAGTTCAATATTTCACTAGTTAACCATTTAAGGATTGCACAAGCGTCCGTACTGCTCCCAACGGTCTGGAGCCAGTGAAAGTGTTGGGGTATATTGTGAGGCTGAAGATGAGAGATATTCAGATCTGGTCACCAAACACGCCATTTCAAGCAACGCAACGGTTCAATTTTGAATGTAGGTCTTACACCAGGGCGATATTGAGAGCATCTTCCATTTTAGAACGTGGAAATTTATATATTTTTAGAAAAAAAATCCTAAATTATACATACACATAATAATAAAATAGTCAATGGAGTATTTCCACATATTTTTTGAAAATGAATGGAATATTTAAAGATTATTTTTTTGCTTTTAATCATCGTACTAAAAATGTTTGTTTTTTATGTTTTGATTCAATATTATTGATTTTAAAAACGATCTAAAACTGACAAAATCAAAACGGCCCGTGGTTGGAAAATCGGATTGTTACGTCACAAGCGTCGCTCAGCTGGGCCAGCATAAATAAACACTGTCAGTGAGCGTAGTCCACGCTCGTGACGTCACACGATAGCCCCGCCCAAAAATATCGTTTTAGCGGTAATTCAAAAATGGGAAACCTTGACCCGCTGTAAAAAAATTATTCGTCAAAATAAAGCAATAAAAAAACGTATAAATACCCCATTATGCCAATAATGAAATTTCCACTGATAGTTCCAGGGATTGATAAAAGTGTAAAAATTTAAATATTTTAATTTTTTGTGTTACAATATACGAATGATCTAGTTTGAGTCATGTTGCGTTATGAATTTTCGTTTTATATCCCGTAAAATTGAGTTAAAAATCAATTCATATATAATTCAATATCAATGGAGACGAAAACTAAGTAACTCTCAGCTGTTGCGTTTGGAATACTAAATGATAGGTGTTGAACAAAATCAACTAAGTTGTGGGCGGTTTTAAATGACATTACCGAATCCGCTAATTTCATCGATAAGTTAATGTCTGTATATTGAAGTACTCTGCAGAGTGATGCAATTACACTTTGTGCCAAGTCTAAGTTGTTTCGGGGTCCGTCCTCTCTGCCTACCCCTGCGTTAGTCACTAGATAAGCATACAAGTAACACTATTACAGTTGTATAAAGTGATGAGGAGGGGGGTTACCCACGAAATCAGTTAATTTTGAATAATTAATTTATGGCTAGTTCTGTTTTTGCAAATTGGGTAATAAATTATTGTATGAATTCAATTAAACGTCACTATACACCATAAGATAATAAAATATTTTATCATACATGAACTGCATGAAATTTTTCGTGGACATCAGTTTAAAAAAACATCCAAAAAACAAATTTAAATTATCTTTACGCGAGATTTCAATGAAATCGGTTTTCCTCTAATGAATATTCATTGAACGCTCTTCGTTGCGCGCCCACTGTTTACCTATGTTAAATTTATCGTCGCGCGAGCTTTGCATTTTGTAAAATGGGAAAAGCTACCAAATACTACAAAAAAAAAACACAGATAGTTTTGTCAGTGAAAATGAATTTAACGAAAATTTAATAAAAACTGATTTTAAGTATTTAATTTATTTTGATTGAATACGTTTAAATAAACTGTTTTAAAAAAATAATATTTTTTAATATAACTGCACATCCCGTAGAAAAGTGTCGTAAGTCGAAATGTTCTATTTTATTTATTTTATTTATTTATTTATTTATTTCAAGACTTGTTTTTACATTAAAAAATGATAACATTTGCAAGGTTAAACAACATTTTTTTTTTTATTCTACTACTCCATAAGTTGAGCTCTGGGAGCTCGTGTTTATGGGAGGAGTATTTATTCACACGCAAAAAATAAAATAATAATAATGTTCTAATTAAATGTTTAAATAATAAAAGAACTTATGATATAAAAACAAATATTAATTGACATAGATTCGTAATTTAGGAAAAAAATTGTTATACAAGGTCAATACTTTTTTTTTTTAAATATTAAATATTACAGTTAAAGTAAGGGTAAATTAAATTAAATTAAGGGTACAATATATCACTATCCAATTTCAGTGACATAATTTGTTTTTTGAATTGTTCATATTTCAATGTTTCAGTTACACTAATTTTGTTTTTAGATAATAATATATTGTACCATCTTACACCTAGATACAGATAGTGGTGCTGAGCCGTGGTAGTTCTAAGCATAGGGATGGCTATTAAGCCATTCGTTTTAAATCTATTGCTTATGCTATCAGTGGGGTGAATTTTTTTAATAAAATACTCTTTATAAATTTGATATAAGGCGTTTCTCTTATACAATTCTGTGATGGATGGTACATTAAATTCTCGAAATATCTCTAGAGTAGGGAAGTCGTATGGTTTCCTAAGGATGATTTTTATAATTATTCTTTGAATTATGATTATAGGTTGTAAGGAAGCTTTAAAGGCCCCTCCCCACCCAATAATGCCGTACTGTAATAAGGACTGAATCAATGCAAAATATACAATTTTTATGGTTTTCTTGTTTAAAATATTTCGTATATTATAGAATACATAGATAAGTTTCTTATTCTTTCCACAGTGAGATTGATATGATCTTTCCATTTAACATTTTTATCTATTAAGATTCCAAGATATTTTATACTAGATTTATGATTTAGCTTAGCGCAGTCGGTATTACATGTACCGTCATTTGCACAATTTTTAGAATGAATTGTTATGTTAATTAAATTATTTGGCACATCTTCTTGCAGAGAGAATGGAATATAATATGTTTTTTCTGTGTTGAGTGATAATAGATTATTATCGAACCATTTTTTTATAACCTTCATGTCTTGATTGGCTGCATTGGTAATATCATTCCACGTCTTTTTTTCGATAATTATTACAGTGTCGTCAGCAAAAGATATAAGTTTTCCATTTAGTGATAATTTAAACATTTGGTTTACGTATATTATAAATAAAATTGGTCCAATAACAGTCCCTTGGGGAATCCCAAATTCTAATGTTTCATCTATACTTAGTGAGTTATTTAATTTTACTTTTTGACTTCTTTGAGTTAGATAGCTTTGTAGCCAATACCTAACCTTACCAATAATACCGATATCGTTTAATTTATTAATTAGTTTTTTATGGGAGATACTATCAAAAGCCTTGCGTAAATCAATAAAAATGCCAAGGCATTTGTTTTTTTTATCTAATGCATTATATATAGTTGAGGTTAGTTCAGCAATGGCATCATGAATGCCTAGTTTCTCTCTAAATCCAAATTGGCTAGGACTAAGTATTTTATTTTTATCAATGTAGTGCATGAGTTGCTTTTTTACGATATTTTCAAAAATTTTTGCAATGTTTGAGACTAGAGATATAGGTCGATAATTTGATATTTCCTCAGGGCTGCCTGATTTAAAAATGGGTGTTACGATTGATTTTTTATAAATGGAAGGGAATATTCCACTATTCAAACTAATATTTATAATGTGTGTAATTGGAATGCTTAAAAAATGGTTGTATTTTTTCAATATTTCTACTGTGACTCCATCAAATCCTGGTGCAGATCCACCTTTTAATTCATTAATTATATTTTTTATGTCATTTGTTGTTACTGGTTGGAAAACTGACAGATTATTTTGTTTAAGAGTGAATAACCAGCACATGACAACTTCGATTCCGACACTAGCGCTAACACATCAGGGCTCGCGAGCGGGCGTTTTCAGAACTAAATTTCGTTCCGCGGCAATCCGAGTTTTGAGGGTTTTGTTCACTCGAGCTAGGGCTACCCGCTACTATTGCTACTTTATATTACTATTCTCGCTTCCAGAATTTTAATTAGTAGTAGTTATTTGTATATTGAAGTGCATAAACATAAATAGATACAAGTGAAATGCGTAAACACAGTAGGTATTAAGTAGATAGCTACATGAATAAACAATTTGTTATATTCTTTTTAATATTTTGGTTTTTTGTTTTTCAATTGTATTTTACGGCCATTAGAGTGGAAGATACTCTCAGTATCGCCCTGGTGTAAGACCACCATTAAGAATTGAAACGTTGCTTGAAATGGCTTTAGCCGTGTTTAGTGGTCAGATCTGAATAGCCAGGTACTTCCCCACCTTCCTCTTCCCTATATCCTTCCCCTCCCAGGGCCGGATCTACGAAATCTGGCGCCCTGTGCAGTAGGTACCGATGGCGCCCCCCCCCCCCCTACATTTTTATTTTGATTAAAAATTCATCCACCCCAATTTTTTAATTTTTTTTTTTTTTAATTATTTTTTTTGTTTACATTAATTTATCAAATAAAATCAAGACATATAAAGGGTGTAATTTTTTCCAAGTGACCTGGCCGTAGCTCTCACACTCGATCTATGTAATTCTTCTCCATTAGGCAGTTTCTTGTAATAATACTTAGTATTAAATTTACGCTTGTTCGTAATAGGAAAATCAAAATCTTTCAATTGTACAGGACCTTCGAACTAATAAACTAATGGAATTTTGAGATAACTTTGGCCAGCATCCGGGATCTTTCAATTCAAGCTCTAAAAACAGAATTAAATTTAAACTGCTATCAGTAACTTTATTTGTATTTTCTAATAATTCGACCATAGGAATTTGTGCGAAAGATATCTGTTTAGATGTGCTCGGGACCATTGTAACGTCATTGCGCGGGACATCATTTTTTATCGGTGCTGGAGAAATTGGAATAAAAAAATTCCCAATGGAAACGAGTTTTTTTATGTCATTCTGCTCTTTAATTCTACTTTTTAGATTCTGCGAGCCTGAAGTTTTTTTATAATTATTATTCTATTCATTGTAATCCACAGTACTTTTATATTTAGTTATAAATTTTAAAATCTATTAAGAGTATAACCTCAAATTTGTACCTTGCATTTCCCCTGTGTTGACGTGTTGAGCGAACAAACACCATACAAACACTAAACACAATACAACGGCTTACGAAAGACGCTTACACTGACACTGACACCGTAAAATAACAAATCCAACAAATCTAATAGATATTACTTATATATTTAACAATTTAACGAACTTCAAATAATATGTCAGTCAGTCCTAGCGACTTAAATCGTACAAAATAAAACAACTAAAATTGTCAGCATTTTGAAGGAGCAAGTCGGTTTATTTGATTCTCTTGAACAAAAATACGCTGCTGTGATTGGTTATTGAATTTGGATCGCACCCATTCGTCATAAAAGACGGTAAAAGATATATGGAAAAATAGATCTTACGTTTAAACTAAATATATGGAATTTGTAAAAAAATTCTGTAACTGACTATAAATTCGTAAACCGTTGACACCAACCTGATGCGCGCGCATTCTGTTTCTTTGGAAAGTGTTGCTAGAGCGTAATAATTATTTCGTACTATGGGTAATTTTTAAACGATTCAGGGAATATTATAACTAAATTTTAATACAATATTTATTTTCTCTCGGCGCCCCTTCGGAGTTGGCGCCAGGTTTTTTGCACGTTTTTGAACGTATGGCAGATCCGGCGCTGTCCCCTCCCCACTACCTTCAGTCTTACAACATACTTCAAATTGGGGATGCAATAGTCCCACTGGCTCCATACTTGTGCGGTATTCATGAAAAAAACGAGTAATATTAAGTTGGATTGTAAAAAATGTCGCATTTTGAAATATTTATTCGTGTGCATAATTAATAATAAGCACTTCAACAAACAGAATTAAAGCGCACAAACCCTTTCTTTCTTTGAGTGGCCTTGCAACGCATGCCGGGTACCCGCTGTATATAATGTTATATAGTGCAGGCGCTTGCATTATAATTCCCGGGACTTGTGATGGAACCATAACAGTTTAGTTGACCGCGAGGTTACAGTGCCCATGAAACGCATGCCGGGTACCCGCTGTATATAATTTATTTATTTATTTACGGACAAATAGTCCATTAAAAATATAACAATAACACGAAAAACAAGCGTGCGTAAAGGCCCGACCCGCCGAGCAATCGATCACCGTTCGCATTGATTACCGTTCGCATGTCATTTTTCGTAACTATCACCACTTTTCGTAACCCATTCACCAGTTTACCCCCAAGTGTCGAGCGTGCGTAAAAAAGATTTACCCCAAAAAAATATTTTGGAGCAGTTGGGACTCTTGTGCGGTATTCACACAAGAAAAATTTAAAATAAAAAAAATATTCGAAATTATAAAAATTTTTGCAAAAAAATATTCAATGAACATGAAAAATTGCGTTCGGGCAACCCTGTAGATTTAACAAACATGAATCAAGGAATTCGTGTTTATTTCAAATTTCGTTTTCAAATTTCATTTCCAAATATTATTATTCAAAGCGTCGCACAGTGGCTGATTTCGATGATTTGGCGCGACATCGCTCTCGGCGCTCGACCATTTGGCAGTTCATTGATGTTTTTTTAAGTATTAATAAGGAATACCACTTATTTTTTGTTAATTCTTATTAGTTGAAATGTTGATAATGATTTTTAATGCTTTTATAAAAAGTATCATGTAATTTGGGCGCAAGTATTGTATTTTATAGATTATAATTCTTTAATAATAAAAAATACAGTGAAAGATAATAAAAATACAGTGAAAACTAAATACATTATTATTTTATAGATTATAATTCTTTAAAATAACAGATAATAATACAGTGACAATTAAATATTAATTATATAATTTAACATACCAAGATAAAAAATGTGATTCCCAGTAGTAACCGTATATTTATAATTATTTGGGAGAAACTTTTTAGGTAATTAACATTAACTTAGAATCATTGAAATCTCTAATGACACTGAACCTGATAAAAATCGGAGGAGAAACCCAATCATTAGGCACAACATTATTAGTTGATGTACATAGCAATAATATATCGTACTTAGGATTTTCCAGACAGTGGAGAATAACAGTTTAATAATGGGGATAATTAGCGTAATTCACACCCTATACGAATATTTTAACTCCCGCTAATAATGTGTAAAAGCTAATTGAATGCATTTACGAAAATTTTATAGTCGGCACGTACTTAAAGATGTATATAGGTAGGAGTTGAAGATTGGATTCTGAAAAAAAGTTGACGAAAATTACAATAATTTCTTAAAAATGCAATTACTGGAGTGGCTGGCTATAATTGGTGGTGATTTTTTTCTTCCATATACAAAAGAGACATTGCAATAATATCCTATTAAAATTTGAGTGAAGACTCGTAAAGATTTTTATTCCTGCTCCATTAAAGTTAAAAAATTGGAAAAAAGTTAGGAAAAAAAACGTTAACTTTGAACCAAGGCAACAGATATAATTTAAGAAAAAGTAAAGTTATTTAAAGTTATAAAGTATTATTATTATTTATACTTTGTAAAGTTATTTAAATAAAGGATGTATCTTGAAGTATATTTTAAGTATTGAAAAAAATGTATATCCAATGATAAGTACACAAAAAACTTGATTCCGCATTCCTTCAAAATCACCTACAGCAGTGTAAACGTGAGCCCAGTGTATCCTTGTTCTGCGACTAATTACAGAATAATTAAGTTTCAAATGTTAATTTAAATTGACAGTGAGTAATTGTGAATAACTTCATATTTTTTCTAATGGTACGCAGAACTAAATATTACATTAGTTGATCTTTCTTTGACATATCGGAGACAAAGATTGGATTCTGAAAAAAAATGTCGAAAATTAAGTACAATCATTTCTTAAAAATGCAATTACTTGAGTGGCTGGTAATAGTTGGTAATGATATTTTTTTTCCATGTACAAAAAAAATTCAGCAATAATATCCTATTAAAATTGGAGTGAAGACTTGTGAAGGTTTTTATTCCTACTCTATTAAAGGCAAAAAATTGTAAAAAAAGTTTGGAAAAAAACGTTAACTTTGAACCAAGGCAATAGATATAATTTATGAAAAAAAAAATAATTTTAAGTTATTTAAATAAAGCACGTATCTTTAAAAATATCTTAAGCGATTTTTTTAATTACTTTTTTGTATAATAAGTACACAAACAATCTGATTTCGCACGTCTTCAAACTCGCCTATATATAGCAGCGTAGTTGCGCGCCCGAACATCTCAGTTCTGTGACTAATTACCGAGTAAGTAAGCTTCGGATGTTATTTTTAATGTTTTTTTTAATGTCAGTGGTTAATTGAGAACACATTAGTAAAAAAAAAATCATTTCGGGAACATGTCGATCTGGGGTCAACGTCGCGCCAGCGCTCAAATTTCAGCCACTGTGCGTCGCGAAGACGTGCTCTCCTGGCCGCGTTTGGGCCCGTAATGAAATCTGAAATTTGTGTTTACGGGCTGCGATAAAAATGGTTAAATGCGATGTTCAAAATTATTTAAAATTAAATACTTCCTGAAATTTTTTTACGATCAAATTATTTATGATTTGTCAATAACGTCTTAGCAAAATAAGTATGTAAAAAAATCCGAAATATATTTGTTTGTAAGTGCACAAATAAATGCACAAACCGACCAATTTTCGTCAAGAAACACATGTCCGTATATATTTTTTAATAATTTTATTTAAACTAAAATTAAAATTCTGAAATATACGTTTACCAGATAATGTATTGATTTATTTTACTGCATGATTATATGATTTGAAATGGGTGTTGTATAAGAAATGTACTTTTTTGAAAATTGAACAAATCTGCGAACGACCTATGGTATAACCTTATTATTCTAAAAATATTTTTTTTTTCTCAAAATCTAAAACATAAGTTTACTAGATAAAAGAACAATCTTTTGAAATCCATTTATAGTTTTTTGTGGAAAAGAGTCAATACGTCTAACCACTGATTTAAAAATGACATATTTCTGGTTTCTCTGCTTATACACTCTTAAGGCAATCCTTCTCGATATCATCTATTTTATAATTTTCATCGATCCGTTTAGCTAAATTTTGACCGACGTTAGCGAAATATTTGTTGAAGGTATTAGCACATTTTGTCGGTTCCCTTATGGCATCAACAGAGTTTTTTCTGATATAAATTTTTTTAATTAGATTTTTTTTGTTTTTTCGACTATTTATTTCATTTATCGTTTTCCAAATGTGTTTTACATTTTGTTTAGCCAGGTCAATTTCATTTTTGTAATAGTTTTCTTTAGTTGTTTTTATTAAAGAGGTTAATTTGTTCCTATATTTTTTGTAATATGTAAATATTTTTTTATCTAAAGGAAATTTCTTTGTCAGGTGATATAACTCTTCTTTTTTTCTAATAGATACGACTAAGCCATGTGAAATCCATGGTTTTATTTTTTTGAATTTTGCTTTAATATGAATAGTTTTAATATCAGTC
Source organism: Limnephilus lunatus (assembly GCA_917563855.2). NCBI lineage: Eukaryota > Metazoa > Arthropoda > Insecta > Trichoptera > Limnephilidae > Limnephilus > Limnephilus lunatus. The sequence continues at coordinate 61,555,398 of OU830601.1, forward strand.
GATGCAGTAATATAATTGCAGAGAATATTATCAAAAATATTTGCGCTTGTTTCAGAACATGTAGATTCTAATACGGGTCGCCACGTTTCCGTACTTATTTTTATACTTAATTTATTAAGGTTTAATGACTTTTTTGTAAAAACATTACTTTCTGAAATTTTGTGTTTATTATTAAGTTGTTGTATAGAGATACAAGTGTGATGATCAGTAATATTATTTTTTAATATTATCGTAAGTAATTTGTCGGTATGTTTAGTGTTGCACCATATATGATCAATACATGAAGGACGTTGACCCGTAATTTCTCTAGTATAATTTTTTATACATAATTTAAAATTCATTTCTGACATAAGATTGATAAATTCAGTTTTTATTTTGTTATTATTTTCGTTAGAAACATCTAAATTAAAATCACCAATTATTGTTATGTTCTGATTATTTTTTTTGGATAAAATAATGCTTCTTAATTCATCCATGAATATATACTCATTAGATCCGTGCGTTCGGTAAATTGCGATAATATTACATGTTATCACTGAAAAATAAAGTGATTTCGTGGTTATCTGGCCTCACGAAAACCGTATTTAAGAAAGATCACTCCTCAAGATGTCGCTATTATCTCTTTTCGACGGGACCGCTTATTCATCTTTCATTCATTTGTTTTCGCTCTCCTGTAATTTTTTTTTACTTACGACACTTTTCTACTGGATGTGCTATATAAAAGAAATAAAATTTAATAATTTAACATATCGACTGCGTTTTGTTCATTTTTGAGTAATGTTTCTTTTCAGTGGTATCGTATAGAAATAATCTTCAAAGTACGAGTACTACTAATTTTAGGTTATTTCGAGAAAACCATAGTGAAATTACCAACCCTCTAATCTCTTATAATTTATTGTAAATAGATTGAAGTATTTTATTTCTTCAAACTTCTCCTTACTTTGTGTCGTCATTATTGATATAATTAAAACAAATAGTTACTAATTATCTAGGCTCTTGCCTGGATTTAATTTTTACTAGCATACCAAATGTCTTAGTAAGTGAAGCTGATGTCTCTTTGTTACCTATGGATAAATATCATCCACCTCTCTCTATTAACATTACAAATTTCTTTAAATTTGATTCCTTGAAACCAAATGTCTTTTATCACTACAAATATCTTAACGGTGACTATTCTAATTTGAACGAATATCTTTCCCAGATTAATTGGTCAACGCTATTTTTAAATTGTGATATTAACGACGCTGTACTTAAATTTCACAATGGAGTCCTGGTTTCTGTCCACAATGGAGTCCTGGTACCTACCCTGATGTATGGAAGTGAGGCATGGAACTGGCAGAGGAAGGATGAAAGTAAACTGAATGCTGTTGAAATGAGATCCCTGAGGCGTATGTGTGGTAAAACAATGTATGATCGTGTGAGAAATGTGGATATACGCAAAGAATGTAAGGCTGATGTAAGCATAATGAGTAAGATTAAGAAAGGGACCCTCAGATGGTTTGGGCATGTAGAGCGAATGAACGAAGAAAGTAGTGTAAGAAGAATATACGACGCAAATGTGAATGGTAGAAGAAGTCGCGGACGCCCGAGGAAGACATGGCACGACCAAGTGAATCAGATACTTGAGTCGGGCCATGTGAAGAGTCGGAATAATAGAAGAGCATATATGAGACGATGTATGAATGTGAACAAGGCATGTGTGCCAAGATCGAGTTGTGTGGCGGTCCGTCCTCTCTGCCTACCCCTGCGGGAAAACGGCGTGATGGTTAGTTAGTTAGTTAGTACTTAAATTTAATGAATGTGTATCACGTGCTGTAGATTTGTTTGTTCCTAAGGGATGTTACTCTCAACCCAAGTTTCCAAATTGGTTTAGCTCGAAACTTAAACAGTTAATAATTGAAAAAAAGAAAACTAAGGTAAGAAATAAGTTATTTAAAGATACTGGCAACTTAAGCTTTTATCAAAAATTCTCTCAATTAAAGGAACTGTCTAAAATCGAATCACCCAAATGCTACAAATCTTATGTAGAAGATACATAGACAAAATTACTTCAAAATCCTAAACAATTTTGGCATTTTGTTGCGCAAAAGCGTTCTGATAATGATCTCCCTTCAAGTATGTATTATTATGAAACTCATGCTACTAACGGCCAAGATATCGCAAACCTTTTTGCTAAACACTTTTCCTCTATATATTCTGATGCTTCATGCAACATCCCTTCATTTAACTATGACTATAATATTGACTTGAATGATTGCCAAATTTCACTTAAAGAGGTTTACCAATCCTTAAATAATCTCTCTAAAAAAAAAAGTGCCGGACCTGATGGCATTCCAGAAATCTTGCTAAAAGAATGTAAATATACACTATCTAACCCAATTTGTATGTTGTACAACTTATCTCTTTCATCTGGAACATTTGCTGACTCATGGAAAATTTCATATATTCGACCCATTTTTAAGTCCGGAAACAAGTCAAATATTGGAAATTACAGACCAATATCAATAATATCTACTATTCCAAAAATATTTGAGTCGATAATTTCAAGGAAAATCACTATTTTCAAAAATGTTCTGATTGAGGAACAGCATGATTTAGATCAGCGAAATCTACAACAACTAATTTATTGTCCTTTACAAATACCATTGTTAAAGCCTTAGAAGACAACACTCAGGTTGATGTCCTCTACACTGACTTCTCCAAAGCCTTCGACCAAGTAAATCATCGTATCCTCATGGCCAAACTTTATGCTTTAGGCATTAGAAACCCTTTGTTATCATTAATTCACTTTTACTTGATAACTAGAAAACAAAGGGTTAAAATAAATAACTTTGAATCCTTTAACATCAATGTAACGTCCGGCGTTCCCCAGGGAGCCCATTTGGCCCCGCTTCTTTTTAACCTTTTTATTAATGACATCACAAAAGTTTTTTCTCACACACGTTTCTGGCTATTTGCTGATGATAATAAGATTCTTAAGATTATTAAATCCCACCTTGACTGTTTATTATTTCAACTTGATATCGATTAATTTAATGATTGGTGCAAAATAAACTGCATGGAACTTAATGTTGATAAATGTAAAATTTTGTCCTTTTATAGAACCAAAAAACCTATTCAGTTTGATTACAAACTAAATAGTGTTTGTCTATCTACTGTCACATCTATCAAGGACCTTGGGGTCACTCTGGACTGCAAACTTCTATCCATGATCATATTAATAACATCGTAAATAAATCACTTAAATTACTCGGCTTCATTCATAGAATTACCTCTGACTTCAAACATATAAAAACACTTAAACTCTTTACTGTTCGCTTGTTCGCCCTCACCTTGAATATGCAAGTGTAATTTGGTCTCCTTTCTATGCTGTCCACATTTGTCACATCGAATCCGTACAACATCGCTTCCGGAGAGGAATTGCTTGAGGTTAGGTCTTGAAAGAGGCGAGTACTCATATGATGAAATTGAACAAATTTTAAACATTTCTTCTTTAGAAAAACGTAGAAAGGACTCTGATCTAATTTGCATATTTAAAATTATCGACAGTATTACGGATAGACCTGATTTGTTACAACTCATCCAGTTTTCAACATCCCTTCCCGTAGACTCCGAAATAATGAATTGCTGTTCCTCAATCAACATTCTACTAATTATGGATACCATTCTCCTTTATCCAGAATGTCAAGACTTGTCAACGCAAGTCAAAGCATTGAATTGTTTGATGTAAAACTAAATGACTTTCGGCAGTCGATAAGCAATATTTAAATGCTTCTTCATGCTTTGACTTGTAGTGTCTTCTATATGTACTTTTTACATTTTATATTGTCATTGCTATTCATTTATATGTGCTCTACCTTCACCATCACTTCTGCTTTTTTTATTCGTGTTATTATTTTGTTTTTAATGGACTATTGTCCGTAAATTAATAACTTAGTAAGCGCTACTATGTTATTAACATTATGTTATTTCAAAAACAAAGTTATCTTTGTCAGGATAATATAAAAATAACAAATGACAAACAAGTATAGACAAATAAGAACATAGACAAAATATTAAAAATGAGAGGTGATTAATTACTTAAAAATATCTTCAAAAAAAATTATATAAAAGAAATATATAATTGTTATTATATTTTGCATGGTTTTTATCCTAGTATATCTGTTACAGCACAATGTATGTCGACCTAATGAGTCTGTTCTGAATTACTTCCATTCTTTTAACATTATTTGCAGAAAGATTACACTTATGTAGTAATTCAGGTGTGATGCTACAGTGGTGATGTAGACCAATTTCCTTGTTTCAATTTTTCCAATTTAAGGTGTAATTTTCTCTTAATTTAGTTTGACGAATTTGTAAATATATATTTTTATCGCCTCCTGCAAAATTTTCAATTTGTGGCTTGAAGCTTTTTACCAAACCAGAGACGATATAATATATTACCTATTATATGAGATCAGTATATAAAATCAGGCCTATAAGCCCTATCAAGTTGGCATTTAATACATTAATGGTACAAAAAACACAGAATCAGAGATTTTAACCGATAATGTAAATATAACGTTATTAGCGCAGACTATTATAATTGTAGGATTTGGGAAGCTGGAAGTATTTCTTTAAATAAAGAAAACTTTAAATAATTAATTTTGGTACTCTCTTGCTATTAGGGTTCATTGAACCCTCAGGCACACTAGTATACTCAGGCACAGAGACATATTACGGAAATAATTATTTAAAAAAATTAAATAAAAATTGAATTTAATTTTTGAATATGGTGAAAGTCAAATTAAATTAACCCTTTGGTTGTGGTGTGCCAATATATCAACATGACATTTTTTGCCACGGGTGCTGCGTGCATGTAGGCCGGCCATAGAAAACGTATCACAAACTTCCTCAACTGCTCATTCGACATTGGAAATATTGGCAATTACTTTTTTTCCACAGAACAATAAAACGTTATAAAAAAAATTGTTATTAAATACTCTTTTGCTAAAATGCAATGTTCTGTACAATTTTTGAGTAAATCCATCGATTACTTTCCGAGATTAGCGAACCCAAACATACGGAACCTAAATTTTTATGTGTATAGATTGCTGTAGATATTGAAAACGACTGTATCAGGATTCAACCTGAAACAGTCGTTTTCATTACCTACAGCAATCTATACACATACAAATTTAGGTTCCGTATGTTTGGGTTCGCAAATCTCGGAAAGTAATCGATGGATTTACTCAAAAATTTTATTTTCATATAATGATAATTTATATTGTCCCAAAAACAAACTAAAATAATAAAGTCACACTAGATACTCAAAATTACCAACTATGCGGCGATGGCAATGGCAAGAGGCGTTTCATTTCTGTGGCGGAGATGTATGACAATGATGACATTGACACACATACGCATAATATACATACATCTTACAGACATACATAAGTACGTTTGTCTCACTATTATTTAGTGTGTAAAAAAGAGATGCAAAATTATGGTGATAAAGAAGATTGGCTTTATGTTTGTTTTGTGTTTGCTGAATGAAGCACCCAATAACAAATAATCAAAGTAATAAAAAATAATCAAACATCGAAAAAGAAACCATTATTAAGTACATTATTTTTGCATTGACGACACATCACAGGGAGCTTTGAAAAAAAGACTTAATTCATAAAAAAACATTTTTTTTTTGTTGTAACGTTTTCACCTTTCAGTTCTACAGGTGAATCGGTTTAATGAATAAACCGCGGAATAGTACCTAATCACGTCAAAGCCCCTAAGCCCCAAGTGGAGGTATTTTAAAGGACAGTCCCCACTTATTTACATATTGGAAAGAGGCCACTTATATTATAAAAGCAGCACGTTTTATCTCTTCACAATATTGAAAAAAACCGGAGGGTGATTTTTACAGAGGGTCGGATAGAATTCTTTTCAAATGTAGATTTGAAGTTGTGGCCGCTGTGTACATGGATAGTTTTTTTTGTGGTGTATTGTAATAAAACCAATAAAAAACAAGGAATAATTAACATTTTGTGAATTTAAAAAAACCACTATTTCATGATATTGGTACCATTTTTTATGGCAGCATTAATTTATTTATTTCTATTCTCGTATATGCAGTTTACATGGATAATAAGTACCTACCAATATCTAAAACAAACAATTTAATAATCAGTAACTGTATTTATAGTAACTGGATTAGTAGTAGTGTTTTGTGAACACCTCACAAGGAGAACCTGTACTGAGGTGTTCGCTTGTTTTTTTATTAAATATATACCTGTAATTTGAATATTCGTTTAGATTGCAGAAAATAATAATTAATGCTTTTTAATTAGAAGTATAACTTTTATATGAGATAATGTCTCTTCGATTCTAGTAGTTTGAATCTTTTTTCAATAATTTGTAAATTTGTTGAAAGGACCATTTATTAAAATACCTAACAGTAAAATTTTAATTATTTAATAGGCGTATTGCTAGACGCACTGACCACCAGATTTCTACCCACCCATCATTTCTGTTTCTCTCATCAGTACTTCCTATCATTCCTTTCCTTAAAAATATCCTACACACATCTTCCTTAACGATGATCCTATTTCCAACAAGGGAAATTGTTTTCCTCAGGGCCTCCTGTGCGGAGCTAACGTAGAAAAAGAGTTTTTTTTTTATATAAAAATGTTTGTTATTGTACCTACGTGGTTGGGCATTATAATATTATTTTTTTAAAGTTTGTTCGAAAAAATAATTTAATATTTATATCACAAGAATAATGATTACTCACTCTTTGGAATTAACAGAGACACCTAAAATGGACTGTTTTTTTTTACCGACTGTTATCATCTGTTTTTGTTTGCATATTTTTTTCTTTTCATTGTGAAATAAAATGTTGTAATATTGACAACTAAATAGTTGCGAGTTTCAAGACAAAAAGGATTGAACTTACTGGATGAGATTACAGAGGCCTCCAAGCTGCAGAGAACCGCATAGTAAAGCTTGATGAATCTGTTATTTTCCCTGGAGTTATCGATGGATTGCTAATCTTTGTGATATATTTGTCACATTTTATAATCATACTTTTGGATATTAAGCCCAGAGAGTCTGAGGGTATTTACACACCTCAGGCTCGCATATTATAAATGCAGTACCAATGATCTAAATCTACGGCTGTGAACATAGAATAAATAATAACAAAAGAAATGCCTTGTGGGCGTTTTTCTTGATTCATATAATATATTTTCATACAAAACTGTATTTCAATACGAAAACTAAAGTCAAATGGAATGGCTATACACAATTTCAGTGCGTAAGAGAGACACATCGTGTGCTTAATGGTCTTGAACCAAAAGGTTCTAAAAATTAAGTCAAGGGCACATTTGTTTCCATTTAAATTTTAACAGAAGGTACTTCTAGTGTTATATTCATTATTCTAAGACTGTGAACCTTTTTTATTACGTACACTAAACCGTGAAAGCATTAACATCGTGTATAGAATAGATATAATAAACAGTAGGTACATCGTTCAGGGAAAAAAATGTATTCGTAAACGCATATTGTGTAAGATGGCTTAAGGCGCTATGTACCAGCTCAAAAAGAAGAAGATGGATAGATATGTAAATATGAATGTTAGAGAGAGCGTGCTAATATTAAAATATCATATAGGTATAAGCGAAAATTGTGAAAATATTTAATAAAACACGACTCGTTTAAAATAGAGCAATAATCTCGCGGGATTGTCTAAAATAACTAAATTTAAATAATAAATAAAAAAATAAATTTATTTATTTAAAACAAATCAATTTACAAAGTATAATAATTTTGAATAAAAAATAAATTACATTATAAGTTTTCACTGATTATTTTTTTTAATGATATTTCTCTTCTGTAGAAGCAGACGCTTGTAATTAGAAGAGGGACGAGTATCGGGATGAAAATATATTTAAAAACAAATATATTTTGAATCTTATAAATAATTATGGTAGGAACTTTAAAAAAAGGACAAATTTAATAGTTATATAAGTTATTAAGATAATTTCATAATTTTGTTATTTTTACATTTGAATTGATCTTTAATTGCTTTTAGTAGGCATTTATCGTCTTATAGGTAGGCTATTGAAGGATTTTTTTCTCAGATATGTGTAATGAAGTAATCATAATTGAAAAAAATGTGTTTATAATAATTTTCGGAACATATTTTGGCATTTTTTCTATCGAGGCAATTGCATATAATTGCCGTTTCGGCGTAGGGAATATTTAGATATTATCTTCAAGAATAACAAGACCTTTAGAACAAGTATTTAAGGAAAATATGTAATAAATCGGTAGAAATGCGGGAAGCCGGGCCTTAAAACGACATCCCAATCAAATAACTTTTATAAACCCTTCCCGAAAGAGTTTCAAAATCAGAAGTAAATGAGAATAGCAAGAATTATTCAAAGGCAACCAATTTTACTTCTAATTTCTCGGTGATTAAGAAACGAATTGAGGGGGTAAGAAATCAGGAGATTCAACAAGCCGTAATTATTCGCTATTAAACACAATCGTTTGACTAAACTAAGCCTTTGTACCTGTATTGAAAATGTAATGGGTGTTAAGCTAAAGCGCTCAGGGAAACAGCCGCTAATCACGACTGAGGAGAAATGAAAAAAATTAAAGCAAAGCTCACGAAAAAAGAAAAATAAGAGAGCAAAAAAGATAAAAGGGTAAGAAAAAATATATATAAGAAAAATTTAAACTGAGCGGAAGAATTTGCCGGAACGCTGTAAAAACAAACGATCAGACAGAAGGGGCAGAATTTAGCGATGAAAATATATTTATTAACAAGTCGGTAATAGTGAATCTCAAGATCTGAGTGTCCATTATTTTGAACGATTTTATCTTCACGAGGCTTTCAGGCAAATTGCGATGGACCCTTGTCTCGTTCGAAGTAAATTGTTATAAATGATAATTGTATTATTGTGCTTGACAAACCTTGAGTTTGTTTGAAGGCTGTAATTCTTGTGGAATGTGCCACTTCTCAGTGGCCGTGATTGTGGAATTCGGTATTTTGTAACTAACTTATAACAACTATTCGCCATTTTGCTCTGTGGTGTCTAAGGGAAATGAATAAATGGTAACCGGAAAATTGTTTTAATTACAGGCAACATAATAACGAATGAACCAACGAACCGCCCACATATTTTACAGAATCTTGACTCGAACCACTTTCTCTAGCACATTAAATAAACAACATTATAATATAATAACTAGCTGAAGTTCCCGGCGTTGGTTTCCCAACTATTCTACTTTAAGTGGGTAGTTAAAGGGGATGGGGTTATTTTTAGAAAGCTCATCTAGATCTAAACAGTGACCTTTTTCTTGTTTTGAAGATCAAATGTATAAATTTTCAACAATCTCAGAATAAATCTGTAGATATGCACCTACAAAAAACAAAACCACACCGACCAGTACATTCCAACATCCTAACAAATGAATAGTATATAAATATATATATCTACAATTAAACAGTTTAATTGTGTACCTTGATGATTCTTGTGTTAAGTGAAACCGGTCAGTATTAATAAGGTAAATAAAATTATGGGGTTATTAATAAAGTAACTGTTTTATTTCATTAAATATGTAAAACCCCAATGTGAAAACCAAAAAAGTATTATAAACATTATCGTCTCCTCATTTTTTTGTTGTTTCACGAAAAAATAATTAGGAAAAAATTCTTAAATTTAAACTTTTGGTTTTATAAAACTGGACATGTTACTTCGTTTGTGATTAATTTTTAGATTTGAATGTAAAGCGTTGTGTTTTCTCTTTCTAACGCCGTTTAAATAATATTTCTCACTTTTACACAAAATAAAAAATAATACTAAATAAACACAAAAAAATTTAAATCATCGATTCAACAAAATAATATGATTATGTGAATATTTCAAAAATACGCGAAATGAAAATACTGATTTCGCACAATTCGAATGAAAACGCAACCCAGCCAAGCATATTATAGAGATTATAATATATGACAGACAGAGATAAAACTTTGGTCATCGGTTTGGATTAGCATAGAACAAGAGTGTTTAGTATAATCGCCCAGCAAATGTGTGAACCCCAACAAGCGCCATTAAACTAACTTGAGCAGATAGTTCATCGTGCTGAAAGGCCAGTCACCTTGATTAACATTAGCTTTATGCTAAATGTGAGATTAAGCTAAACATTGTTTAGTTCCCATAGGAGTGTTTTGGAGTACATAACTGAACCTACCCGGAAATTTTAACACCAACTGAGGTGTTCATGAAAGCGGTGCTTTAAAAATGGTCAAAAAACACACCAACCGCTTAGGCCTTAGGCTAATTATGTTCGCTAACAGATCTGTTCATAGGGCGTCATCGACTTCTTCTATCATTCGCGTCATATATTCTCCTTACACTCCTTTCCTCGTTCATTCGCTCTATATGCCCAAACCAACGGAGCGTCCTTTTCCTAATTTTATAAATTACGCTTACATTGAATTCTTTGCGGATGACCAAGTTTCTCATACGATCGTACATGGTTTTACCACACATTCGCCTCAGGGATCTTATTTCTACAGCATTCCCACTGTATTATGTTTTAAATTCTAGTAAGAATAATTTTATAATGATCATTATATAAACCAAAAACATATTTTACTTCATAACATACAAAGATGAAAATCACAATGGATATTATTATTATTTATTTGATTGACATAATATCTTACATTTCAAAAATAAAATCAACAATGTCGGCCTCACTGGGTAGCTCACCTGTGCTGAGGCCTCCATTTTATAAAACAAAAAAAAATAAACTAAAAATTAAAATGTATAATTAAGTTAAAATTATAGGATAAAATTAATTATTATATTAAAAAAAAAAAAATTAAAAAACTCGGTATATATTACATACATTATGTGTTGTGCGTTTGTGAGTGATGTGTATTTTATTTTGGAAGGAAACGTTTAGTAATAATTAATTTAGCAAATGATTCTTATATCTTATTCATTATATGGTCTACTTTTTTAGTTAGGCGGGTAATTTCTAATGATTCTAGCCTCTAGCCTCTAGCATCTAGTTTATGACCTGTGTTAAAGTTCTCCATACTTGTAATAAAGGTTACGGTCAAATAAATTAAAGTAGAAATAAGTCTCACATTTGTTTTAATATGGTATTGAATTCCACCATGAATTTTCAATTTCAAAAATAGAAAAAATAATAATTTCTGGCCTACTATTTTGACTTTCTGCTTTACTTTCGGAGATAAAAACTACCTGGATATAGATTATTTCGGTATTCATGAAATTAGCAATGAAGCACGTTTCCTTTTAAATGTTACGCTGAGAGTTTCCTAACACAGCAGCTATAAAAAATAACCTCTTGTTTAATGTTCATTAAGTACTAAATGCGAAACACAAAAGCATTGTTATTACTTAAGACATGTTACGCCTGTTTTTATTTTGGTTTTGATTGGGTTTTTAGACAAACTTTTATTCTTATTTGAGAAAAGCAAAGTTATGTTAAAGAAAATGACTGTTTATTTTTATTTATTTAAATTTACGGCACAAAGTACCATTTACAAGTAGGTGTTTATTTAATATTTTTTAAACAGTCGTAGTACAGTGAAAGATTTTTTTTTAATTACACAACAATAGAAAAGAATACAAATTACTAACAACTAAGGAAAGCATTAATAAGAAACAATACAATGAAAAGCCTTGTATTTTAGTAAGGAAATATTAAAAAATATCAGCAACATTGGCATAAAAATTACCAATGGTGAGTATTTATTTATAACAGAATTGAAGCCTGAGACAGATGTATAATTGTCACAATAATACATACTAGGGATCCTTGATCTGGTAGATACAGGAAAATGGATCAACTTTAATATATCAGGGCTATCCAACTGATAATTTACAATTTTATATAAAAATATTCGATCAAAAAATTTAAATTTATTAAGTCATTTAACTTCAACAATTTCAATGAATGTGATAAAATGTCATAATTTGTTGATTCTAAAGGAATTCCAAGTCTAAAATAATACACCTCAAAAATTTACGTTGGACTCTTTCAATGATATTAATGTGATTATTAAAGACAGCTGACCAAATTGTAGAGTTATATTCTATAATGCTTCTAACGAGAGATGTGAACAGAATTTTTAATGTGTTAATATTTTTAAAACCTATGAAAATCCTTTAAATAAAACCTAACATTTTCTTAGCCTTGATGGCTATAGAAGTTACCCTAGAATAAATAAGAACACAATAAGTGCCATGTGGGCGCGTTTCGTGATCCAAAAGTCTGACCATTACCCGCTAAAATTTCACGTACGCAGAAATTTGTTTCACCATTACGAAATTCAAACAGGATGACTGTAAACGAAGTCAGGGAAGTATACGCGAGACAGAGCGCATTCTAAACTGGCTAGAACCAAAAGGTATTAGTTTCCATTCAAATATATATTTTTAGAAGGTATTTCTAGTTTTCTTATTTATTATATGGTGTATGTCAGAAGACAAACATGTTACAGATTTCAAACAAAAATGTACGTCATCATATCCAATTTAATTACGATTATTTACTGACAATAGTGCGATCAATTAGTTTCAGTAACAGATAGAAGAATCTTGTCGTATTTACCTGCATATATTTTACTCTGGTAACTACGCGGATTTCTTAAAAACACGTTATGAGTATGGACTAGTAATAAAATAATATGTTTTAACTCCAGTCTACCATTTTCAATTCATTAGTAAAAATCTATATATTTTATTCATTAGGGTTGTCAAATAATTCAGTAATATCTCTTTCCTGTGTAATGTATTCTGCTTGTCCCTATAAAATATGAAAACGTATTCTTTATTTTTTTTATCTCACGTCATACTTTTTTTAATGATAAACATAGCTTACACAAATAAACAGTACAAAGACGAGCAATTATTCCACTTTAGGGAGCATAATGTATAAATATTAAATTCAAATTCAAAAGAAAACGTCGTAATTCAAAGGAAATTCATGAATAATATGTTAGTATACAACATTTTACGATGTTTTCAAATAGACTACTTCTTCATGAAAAATTACGTTTTAAAAATTCATTACAGCATTACTCCGCACAGTTTCTCGTTTCGCGTTAAAAGATGGGAGGCATTATATTTCATTTACCCCCGCTGAAGTAATGCAGATAAGATCTTGACGAGATAATTTCCCTTAACTCAACGAAGTCTACAACATTATTTTCTCGGGATATAAAACCCTAACCTAGTAAAATCTCAACAATTACGTAGGTCTTCCCAGGGAATGTATGGTCCATTTTAAGTTAAGTGGCGAAGAACGCGTCTGTGAAGAAGAATAAAGTCTGATATAAACATTAAGCGGAGGTGAGTTTCCCGGGAACTTACGTTTTTCAACATTCCGGCGAAGTTTGCAGAATAAGGGATGTTGTTATGACTCACTCTGAGAAAGAATTGCAATTAAGATTGTTATAGATTTTCTGTCACTGCGTATATGTATATACATACATGTATAATAAGTTGATTTGATTTATTTGAGTTGATTTATTTGAGACACAAACAGGATATTTACAAAACATTTTTGCATGTAATATAAAATAAATTCTAATAAAATATAAATATCCCTAGACTAATGTGTCTGCAGTAATAACATTTGCATATTCACAGAAGCAACATGAAAAACAATGTAAGTATTATTTATAGATAACTTAAAAACTAAAATACAAAATATGAAAACTAAAATACAAAATATTGAAAACTAAAATACAAAACTTGCAATAAAAATATGAAATATTTATGAAGAGATTATTGAGAAGTAATGAAACAAAATCCTTTTTTTTTTTTTTTTTTTTTTTAGGTGCACTATTAACAAGATTATTCACTGAAGCAATCACAAGAAAAACAATGTGAAATATTTATGAAATAATTATTGAAAAGTAATGGAACAAAAGCATTTATTTATTTATTTATTTTTTTTTTTTTTTTTTTTTTTATTTTTTTTTTTTTTTTTAGTTGCACAAATCATGGAGATATTTTTTAAAGCTAGTTATATTATTTACAAAAATATCTATGATGGTGTGTATTTTAACAAGATCGTTGTATGATCGAGACATTCTAGATATAGGATTAAAATATCCAGTATTATTGGAAGAAATTTCGGTCCAAAATATGTTAAGGTTTCTGGTAGATTTGGGCCTGGCGTATAACTTGATTTGATTGACTAAATTACTGTCTACACGATTATTCACAATTTTATAAAGCATTAAAAGGTCATTTATGTTTCGTCTTTTAACTAGACTCTCTAATTTGAAATGTGTAAGTCTTTGTTCGTACCCGTCTAAAAGATGGTAGACACCTGATCGATAAGACAAAATCCGTGTGAATTTTCTTTGGACTGATTCGAGTCTAGATATCTGTGTAATATAATGTGGATTCCAAACTGATAACCCTGTTTAATTCCTCTGTATTAATTTATAAATAAACACACTTGTGTTGCTACGTTTTTTTAACAAAGAAACAACATTTATGTTTATTTATATCACTTTCCTTTAAATGGTTTCTTATTTTCCTTTAAATGGTGGGATGGTCCGATGCTCTGTGGGGAACCCGCTTGCACAGCGCGGGTGTAAACTGTGTGCCCTAAAGTTAAAACTTAGACTTACGGATTTCAATACTTCGTTTGTATGGAAACACTATAATATAACAAAAATTGATATTTTACAATCAAATAGTAGAAAAATAAAAAAGTCACAATTGATAATTGCACTGACGGTATAGGATTCAAATTTAAAGTGAATATTATTTCATTTACATATATAAAATAATGAATATATTCTTTTATCGAAGGAAGCAAATACTTTGTGGCGATATGCTTGCATATGCAGGAACATCCGATTGCGAAAAAACTTTGGGGATTAGATTTGTACATGCCCATGATGGTTTCTATATATAAAGTGAGCTCTGACGTCATGAAATTATGCGTTGCTAAACCATTCATCCGATTGCGATGAATCTTTGGGAATTTGATGTGCGCATGCCTGCGATGGTTTCTACATATATGAAATAGTGAGCTCTGCCGTCATGAAATTATGCGTTGCTAAACCATTCATCCGATTGCGATGAAACTTTGGGGATTTGATGTGAGCATGGCCGGGGTGGTTTCTATATATAATAGTGAGCTCTGACGTCATGAAATTATTTCCTAAACTATTCATCCGATTGCGATGAATCTTTAATGAGTTGTTGTGTGCACGTCCGCGAAGGTTTCTGTATATACTGGTGAGCTCTGGTATTATGAAATTTGTATAAAAACATTGCAATAGGTTGCACGCGAGCTGTTTGAAAACTGAACGTACCGGGACGAAATATATGGAAGGAAAATATATGAGGATATACCGGGAGGAGAACGCGGGAAGGGGGTTCGCGGGACGGGGGAAGCGGGAGAGGGGAGTGGGGAGAGGGAAGGCGGAGAAGGTGGAGTAGGAACGGGTGAGGGGAAGGGGACGCAGGAGAGGAAGGGGAACGGGACGAATGGGAAAAGATACGTAGGGAAACGCAATTTTTTTTATTAAGTGGCATTGCAACGCATACCGGGAACTCACTACTTTTAAATAAAACAAACATGTAATTTATACAAAAATGTTAAATAAATACAGTTTTACATAAAAGATCGCGCAAAATAAGAAAGCTCCGAAAGAGTACCAAAAAAATGACAATAAAGACGGGAGAATTTTATTTCAGATTTACTTTGATAAAAAAAAATTGACGTCCATCGGCATCGTGAAAAGGAATTATTCTCCAGATAGATATTTATTTCTTAAGAACACTGGTTCGTTCAGTTTTGATTGATGAAACAGTCCATTAGAATCGACGAAATTCAAGGAAATTTCTTGGTTTAATTTATTTATTGTGTGTACGTAGGAAGTTATCACAGATAAAATGTAATCATAGGAAATCATTTAATTTCAACTTATTTTATGGCACCATTTGATTCATTTAATTTCTTTTTTTTAAGCAAAGTTCCATATTATATAACAATGGAAAAACCAAATTAAATTATTCTTGAGTCTCAATGAAAATAAGTAAAGGTGCTTCCATGTTTTGTCAGATTAAGATAAGATAGATTGGTAGATTGGGATAAACTAGATAGATTGACTTTCTGAGAAAGTTAATACTGTGAAACATAGAGAATAAGCATTTCAAAACACTTAGCTAATCCTTGGCAACGAACCACTTTAAAAAAAATTGTCATTTTCTGAAAGATGCATTTGGTAAGAATGCTCTCACCAAATGTTTTAAAGAAATTCGTAAAATTAACGGAACTACAGCATTTTATGTGAAACCTTTTGAAACAGTTTTTATGAGGAATTATCCTTTAGCAAAACTTTTAACGCGTTTTCTCGAAACTCATATTTTCAACCTGGTTGACAACATATTAAAAAACTATATATAAAATTTTATTTATTTATTTATTTAATTAATTATTTTCAAATTACATTAGGTTATAATAATGACGTATTGCCCATCTCACTAGGTGTGATACGCCTGCGTTGAGATGGCAATTTACAGAGTAGTTATTATCTATGATTTTGTTTAAGTAATATTATGAACATGACAGCTTGATATAAAATCTTTTTTTTTTCCTAATAAATATACAATTCAAGTATGTTATATACATATATACAAGATTGCAGTAGGTACATGGTTACATATTTACACACAGTAGGCATAAAGGTAAATATGTTATTAATCCTGATAGATATACATCCAATTTGCATGCACCAAGTATTAAACTGTTCGAAAATCCATCACGACAGCACGTCTCTATGACACCACGTAGGGATTTATTAAGCTAGTACGGAGAACAATTAATCTTTCTTATTGGAACCGCCATGTATGATCGTAAGAACATCTTTCGACGAAATATGAATACTTAGCCGTTGGCTGGTTAATGGCCCTTAACCAAATAGAAACGCTGTAACAATGCGATTATTCAATTGAGGCAAGTTTTCAGACACATATAGTAAGACAGTCAGACTAGATGACCAGACAATAATAGCTCGAGCCAGCTTGAAGAAGCCACTCAAGCGATATGGATACTAAATATTATGAGCTATAAACAAAATGCTCCCTTTCTGGTGCTAATAGAGCTAACGCAAGCAAAAAATATTTTATATTTAATTAAATGAAGACAATATTAGCGAATCAATCGAAAATCTAGAAACAGTAAAAACACAAAAAGATATTGGCACCTCTGAGACTCGAACAACCCAGGACCTTCGGCTTTCCGGGCCACAGCTCTAACAACTTATTTTATTTTATTTATCTTAAAAATGTTACATGTTATAATATTACAATTTAAAATTTTATAACTTTTAGCTAATATTGTTTTAATTTAATTAAATATTACAATTTTACGTTTTACTCATAAAGTTAAAAATGAAATAAAAATATATATCTACTATCGTATATTCTTAATGCATCTTTTATCACCACGAATACAGGTAAGAGGCATAAAAAACGCTTGTCAAGCGGAGTCCATCGAAGACTGAGTCAAGTAAGCCTATCAGAAGCAGGGCGTGCTGCACAGGGCCCGCAGATACACGTTATACTCGTAGCACACAACTGCTAACCCTGAACAAATCGCAAGAGAATTTGGCTGCCACCTCTGGTTTGGAGCCCAAAACTACCTGAAAAAAACACCTATAACTCTGTATAGAAACGGGCGGTCCGTTTGATAAAATCCCCTATTTTAACAAGCGGTTTGCAATCTTTAGAGCACAGGCGTCAAATAGGTAGGCTGTTCTTGTTTAACCGTATTATTATGGAAGATGTTTCGAGGATCTAGCGTCATTGATCCCATCGGCAACAAAGAAACATGGGGAAACACGCTAAAAGCGCGCCCAACATATTATGTACACGGTTGATAACTAATAGGCAAAATAAAATAATAGGCAAATTGGAACGGGCCGCTACAATGACTCGTTCTTGAGTTCAGCAGCTCGGCAGTGGTATGATTTGGTCGTTTCCTCCCTCCTATAACATGGGTTTTTTCAAGACCCATGTTCACTCCATTCTCTCCTCAAAAAGACCCCCCACACGGCATCTTCAAGGATGATTGAAAAGAAGGGAAATTATTTTCCTCAGGACTTATTTTGTGGAGTTAATGTTAAAAAAGTCTAGAAACGACGATTTAAGCGAAAAAATAGTTTTTATTTGGTTTGTTAGTAATTTAAGAAAGAAAAAAAGGAAACTGTCACAGATAATGTAAGCCATAAAATTATAATGCGTTTTTTAAAAATAAGTTATTTTAAATGCGTTCATAAATTTCTAATGATATAATACTATATTATTATTAATACCGTAAATACTATATACTAATATAATTTTGTAGTTTAGGCTTACATTTTTTTTAAATTAATAAAGAATTTTACTTTAATTCTACTCAAGTGAAACGATAGTAAAAGCTTATTAATTCTTAATTTAACGGAATCATATTGTTTGGTATTCATAATGTTAACTGATTCGTATATATAAAATAGCATTAAGCTTCGCCTGAACGTGGTGTGTTATCAAAGGCCTGGCGAAATCTGGACAATATGAGAAGCCGCCGGTGGACTCAAGAAAACAAACACACGATCTTGTAAAATTTAATTGTAAGTGTAAATATTTCACATGTGTGGGGATATAAAGAGGTATTTGCAAAAAAACCATGGATACAATTACTTAAGTAGATATACATAGTTTTTTATCATTTAAGCCAAATGTGTGCAATATTTGACATCTGCTAAACGTTTACTGTCAAAATGATAAAATTTATTTACATGTGTGCGACAAAAATGTAAAAAATTGGTTTATGCTATCTAGAAGGTATCATAAAAGATGTATAAACAATACAAATTATAGTCTGAACTTTATCATCAGCTTAAAAGCTTACGCTGGCTTTAAAAAAACGAAATTGAGTGATCCTTCGGTAAGCCTACCAATAAATGTATTATTTGATAAAATTAGCATCCGCTCAGTTTTTAATGGCGAAAAAGGCTGTGAGACATACAAATTAACTAAACCATGTTTAATAATCCAATTGTTGAGGTTGAGGAGATGGAGTGGTAGGTACTCTCAGTATCGCCCTAGTGAAGGACCACTGTTTGGAATGTAAGCTTTGCTTCAAATAGCCAGATACTTCTCAACCTTCCTTTTTACTTTCTCCTTCCCCTCCCCACTCGCTTCAGCCTCACAACATATACTAATTGGAGGCCACCGTTTTACTACCTCCGGAGAGCTGTGAACAGTCGGGAGTGTTGCGCGGAATTCAAATAAAAAAGACAAAAATTATCAATCTTGTACATATAATAATTATAAGTGTCCTCGAATATAGGTGAAATGATTATTATCCCCTCAAGCCTCGGAAGGACATTACTTGCCAAAAACACCACATTCTATTAGAGTTTTTTTTTTTTTAAAGAAAGACAAACATTCCAGAGTTACGAATAACCCAACAATGTTTGAAAATCTCCTACTACCACCACAGAAAGCCGAAAATGTTGCTTGTGTTGTGATGGAGGACTTAGCCAGCCGAGGAATCGAACATGAGACGCCCGCGTGGGACCCAAGCGCTATGCCCACTCAACCACTGACCGGTCCTCTAAAGGTCCAATCTGATCGGGGCGTGCGTACTCATTAAAATATTTTTATCTCTTATCTATTTTGCGGAGACACGTGATTTGTTCGTCATTGGAAAACGAAATCATTATTCTTCTAAGTTTGTTACAAAAATATATTTGATTCCATGGATAAAACAAAAATAAATTCAGTGTATGATTACAAATCGGCTCTTTTTTAGAATGTACATTATTTTAAAGTTACGAGATTTATATTTTTGTTGTTGTATGAACGTCATAAAAAGTGAAGTGATAGTTTACTTACCCTACACAAAATTAATGTGTCATTTAAATATGAAATTCTTTAAAAATTCAAAACGTTTGTAGTCAAAATGTTTTGAAAAGTTACATTAAAAATATACATAGTACATTTAAAGTCCATGAAATTTCACCGAGTCGTTTATTGCGTTTTTGTATGTATAGTTTCTTACTTGTTTGCAGAAATATTAAGGAAATCATGATTACGGTAAAATATTATTTTTTAAATATATACTAGGATCAAAAAATAAGAATTTACCATCATCAAGATTTCCTTAATATTTCTGCAAACAAGTAAGAACCTATACAATAACGCAATAAATACATATTTTTTTAAGATACAGTCTGCATAATTTGGCCATTATTTCACTTTGGGTGCACACTTTCCAAGAACAATGTTTGATTTTGAAGACGTGATTCCATAAAGCTCAGCTGAACCAATTCATTGTTTGCTTTTATTTGAAAGGATACAAGAAAAACTGGAAACAGATGTTAGGTATATTAATGTAGCGGCCATGCGGTGCATGAATACTAGTAATTCTTTTTGTGATAACTTTAAGGGCGAAATGGGGGAAGAAATAGAACGACGGGAGGACAGAAAGATAAAGGATTATGAACCGGACACCGGATGTGCCTTATTTGTTCTTAGTTGCTACTATTGCTTATATGTAGAAAGCCTTCATAATTTCTATATTCTACTACGATGCAACCATCGTAATACAATTTCTTACGACAATTATCTTCAAGATCCAAGAGTATAACGTCAGAAGTTGTCATAATTAATTTAATTTTTATAATACATTAAAAATAATTTGGGATGCGGGTATGGGTACCGCCGCCCTGGGAATCATTTATTGAATGACAAACACCCATTCCATAAGTCACCCCAAGTGATTCGGTACATTTGGTGAATAAGTAGTGCCCAGGTTCATGGGTTGAGGTTTGTCCGGGTCTTGGCGGCGGATGAGTCCACCCACCCACCACTTCCATCCACCCATCTCGACCGATCGCCTTGCACCCCAGTTGGAGAGATGGATTCACAAATCCGTCTTTTTTTATATGAATATCGCACAGTAGTCCCAACTGCTCCCGTCTGGAGCCAGTGACACTATGGCATCCCCAATTGGGGTATGTTGTGAGGCTGAAGGTAGGGGGGAGGGGGGAGGAGATGGGGAAGAGGAGGTTAGGGAAGTACCTGGCTTTTCAGATCTGGTCACCAAACACGACTAAAGAAATTTCAAGCAACGTTTCAATTCTGAATGGTGGTCTTACACCAGGGCGATACTGAGATTATCTTCCACCTGGGAAGATGAAAATATTGGCCTCCTGTTCGGAGGTAATGTAAAAAAAAGACTTATTCCTGGTATTTTTTTACGTATTTCGTTTTACTTTATTTGATGAATAATGTGTAATAAAGTCTTTGTCGGAAATTACTCCACAATTCAATATTAGTAACCACAAAACTACTATTGTGCGTACAGATTTGACCGCACATATTCCAAATTCCTGTACGACCTACGCCGCAGGGCCAATCCAAAATTCATATCCCATCCTTCGCTCAATAGTTTAAGGTTTAGGGTATGCCAGTATTAAGACAATCCAAGTATAATACGCTGAGTGGAATGTCGGGTATTAGGGTTCGGCCCACAATAATAATTATTACCGTTCCCCGGGACATGAGGGAACGATGTTAATGGAGGCTTAGCAATTTGGCAGGGGTCCAAATAATATGTGGCAAACCTTCCGCATGAGCCTTGTGTATGTGTAATATGTACAGTGTAAGAACACTGCACTTCCTACATTCTATAATTTGTATGTCTTTAGAGCCGCATAGAGAATACCACTAACAAGCAGCGTGTCTCAGGGATGCGAAACTAAAAAACGTCAATAAAAATTTGGTATCTAAAAAAAAGGCATTTTTTTGTAAATCCATTTTTATAAGTGACATAAAATATTGTCCGATGAATATAATATGGAGATAAATATAGTCGTACAAAAAGTGTCTTGATGCTTTATGTATCCAAGGTCCGAACATCATCGTATCAAATTGCACCCATACACATTGAAGGCGAAGCAGTTACTGAATAAAGACGAACAATGTAGTTAAATAAAATATTAATATTAATAAAAAAAAATATACGTATGGGAGGTGGTACCATTTATTGGATAACCAATACGTCTGCCACAGGTCACCCCAAGTGGTTCGCTATGTTTGGTGATTTACCAGGGGTTCATGGGGTGAGAGCCTTGTGCGGGTTTTGGCGGCGGATGCATCTATTTCGAGTCATGCCTTACACCTTTTTCCTTCCCAAAACTTCCTCTCCTTCCTTTTCTAAAAATACCCTCCACGCAGCATCCCCAAAGACGACATAGGCCTTGAGGGGAATTATTTTCCTAAGTGCCTCCTGTTAAAATTTACTAACTAAAAAAAAATAACAGTATTTTTTTTAATTAGTACGCGTAACAATACGAAAAGTTTAGAAATTATGAGGGACTATCTGCATTAAAAAGCAAAAAACAAACAAACACAAGAGCTTTGTCTCTTAATAGTTGTTTTTCCTAATATTATTAATATATATATTTTTTTTTTTAATTTTCATACTAATTTTCTAATACACTGCACGTACAAATAATTTGAAAATATATATTTAGAAAACATACCGTCTAAAAAAAAATTAAAAACATAATATATTACATCTTTGCATACTTTCAAGAGTAAGCGTATGACATTATTACTTATATAATCCCACCATTTGACATAATTTTTTTTTTAATTCTCTTCAAACAATAGACAGGTACTTCTTAAATCTTTGTTGTGTACTCTTTCTATAATGAAAGTAATGGTGCACACTGATGTTGTTTAATTAAAATAAATAATTCTTGATTATTTAATAATGACAAACTAACTTTACCAAAAAATACTTCTATCCCTTCTAGAGTCAAGAGAGAATTCGTTTGGAAATAGGTTGCATCTGAGGAAAGCCTAACGAAATTGAAGGGATTAGAATTAGAACAGAACTCATTGAAAGAAGAAGTGGTTTTGAGGATTTTGAGCGTACCTTGATGAACCCAGCTGCCGATTTAAAGAAGTAAAATTTGTCATTAACACTAGGACTTCCCCTTCTTGGACACATCTGACCACAGAATATATTCCTTTTAAGAAGAACAAAAAAAGTAGAAACTGATTAGTGAATAGGAAAATAATCGTAGAAAAATAAATTTGTCATTCCAAAAAAGTTTAAATAATTGTCAATTTCGGAAACCAGAGAGTATTTGTAATGGGTAGATAAAACAGAACAGTGACAAAACAAAACGTGACAGGATAAAACAAGTTGGGCTAGGTTAGTTTATGTAAAAAAAAATTATTCAGTTTCGTTAACTTTTCTTCAACGTTTCGTTTTTTTTTCATGGAGCAGTTACTATACCCTTCTTCTACAATTTCCACAAATCAGATACAATTAACTCGTACATACTTCTACAATAATTTGCATCCCCATTGCCAACATGATTTACTATAACATCCACCCTGCACACACAAATTCACGGAAAATACACTGGGAAGCGCTTCTTTATGTTAATGTGCCGAGAAGATTCTCGCGGAACACTGCGGCAAGTAAGACATTTCGGCGTAGATATTATGCAAATATTGCAAATGACTTCGCCATCGGAAGCCATATAAGCCAGTTACTTTTTAATAATGATGTTTATAGCCCGATGGCAGCGCGCTGCATCTATGCCAAAAGACAAGATAAAAATTGTGGACATTTTTACTTCTAAAATAAAAATAAACGAGACTCGAATAATACACGAAATGGTTAATACAAAGGGTTGCCTGAAAAATACTATACGGAGAGCGGCAAAGCCGGAAGCTTTTGTGACAAGTTCAAGAAAAGATATTCCGTAAATGGGAGAATTCTGCATATCCACTTTGATTTAATTAGATCGTGTATAAATCAATTAAAATGAACCCAGAAAGGATAGTAATAAGCTTCAACTAGTTTTTATTAACTTCACACAAAACTTGGGGCCGTTATGCGGATGGTATTTTGAATGAGAGGGGTTTTTAAAAACTTTCGAAGCATAAAATTTGTAATAAGTGCCTTTTCTTAAAGCATTTTCATTAAAACATTTTCGGAAAAGAAAGTAAGTCAGTACACGTTTTACGAATCCGCAGTGACCCATTGGGCTATCAAATACCTCTAAGCCAACATGGATCTAAAAAAGAAACGCGCTATTAATTTATTTAGTGTTCACCATATTTTCTTATATTTTTATTATTTGGTTTTAGGCCCAGCTGGCTTTTACATAGTTGTTGTAGGAGGGAGGAAACACAAGAAAAAGTTATCATAAGACAAAAATCAAGCGAGATAGTTAATTGATACCTGGGAAGACTTACGTACAAATTATTTACTGTGGTTAGATTAGATAGATAAAATTATTCACTTTGAGACGACTTATTAGTATGATCGAAATGTCAATTTTAAAGGTGCCTAAATTGGTTTATTACCGGTTAAAACGATTTACTGAGAAAATACTTATGACAATAGATTCTCTATTTTGTGCGGTACCTACATACATTGAAATCGGTTTTTCCCAAATAAAATTTTAATGTGGTCTTAATTATTTAATAATGATGTGAATTCTATTGACTCAAAATGTGTTATATTGTTTAGGTTTTGTGAACATACTGAGAAGTGTAATAAATAAAGTCCATTATAAGCTGTCAATTTATTGGCGGCTGACGGATATGGGTGCCTCGGTGTTGTTAAGCAAGTTTGGAGATGTCATGTTGGATTCAGCAGACTCCAAGAAATCTGCTTCTCCAAGTCCGGTCCTCTTCGTAATCGTATATCCTTCATTAGTTTAAAGAAAATACAGTATGGTTAATTACATTGAGTGATCGTCCAGTTATTTACAACAAGTACACATTTAACAGCCTCGGCAATTCAGAAACCCGAAATAAATTCCTTATTTCACTTGAAGCGTCCTCTGCAGTCGAGTTCCTCTTCCAGCGGGGCCACTTGACACGTTTAGCGCCGCCGCCGGTTATGCGACCAGTGCCTGTGAGCCGTGAGTGCCTCTATTCCCGTACTTTTACACCCTCCACATAATATTTCACCAACACGGGCGAAACAGTAGCACGGCGCGGCGGCCGACTAATCAAATTTATTTCTAGCCTCCTGCGCATTTCTGCTCCCCTGGTATTCGCAGACAACATAAACAATAACTGAAAACCAGACTATCGGCAGACTGTGTTGGGTAGAGGGTAGCACAGATGTTGAGGAAACGAATGTAAAATAAATCCCTGGACCAATGAAATATTATCGGAATTTTTTTTTTTTTTTTAAATACAATTATAGTATAGAAAAAAAGGCCGCTGCAGATATTGCAGGGTACACTCTTATATTTATGCATTAATTTGATAATGCCATTAGATTTGATAATGTCATCGAAATAATTACAAATAATAATACGCAATAATGTTAATAACACAAGAACTATTTGGAGTCAGTGATACTATGAAATCCCCAATAAGGGAATGTTGTGAGACTGAATGTAATGGAGTGGGAAAGATATGGTGAAAAGGAAGGTGGGGAAGCACAAACTTGCAATGAAAAAATAAAATCATCGTTTATTTTTATCGCGAAGCTCACAGAAGGTAGGTACAACTTTACTTGAAAAAAATTGGTCATAATACTGGAAATGTCATGTTTTAATCTATTACACTATAATAAAGAGGAAAGATTTGATTGTTTGTTTGCATTGAATAGGCTCCGAAACTACTGAACAGATTTGAAAATTTCTTTCACTGCTGCGAAGCTACACTATCCCCGGGTGACATGGGCTATATAATTTATAAAGTTAGCTAGGAAGGGGACGCGGGAGGGGAACGGGGACGCACGGGAAAGATGATTCAGAGAGAAAAATGTATTTACTTGAATATGGCATTCCAACGCATGCCGGGAACCAGCTAGTGGATTATAAATCTACGAATATAAATCCATGAGAACTCACATACCAATTTTCGTGGGTTTTCCATTTGTATCGCTTTGTAGCATAAAATAAAAACCTCTGAAAAAACTGACCAATAAAAAGATTGGCGTTCTAAGTTCCTTTTTGGCTGCCTGCTAAGTAAACTATGTAAAGCTATACTCTTGATGAAGCGACAAACGAACCACACATTGTAACGGAGATGATATATGTTATTATAATAATCACTGTCTGAAATATCCACCACACAATAAAGGTGTATACAGTAAACAGTACAAAGTACAGCCTGCAAATAGGCACGAGTTAAATATGTGGTTTTATTAAGATGTCTCTGATTGTTAGTCTTTTGTTGAGAGGGTAATATGCTTGTTATTTAGTTGATAACGTTATCAGATAAAGTTTATCTACATATGATTTTACATACATTTTTTTACAAACCCCTATCGTCTCTTTCTTTTTCTCATAATATATAACATTGGTAATATTTACATGCTGTGTACTAATAAATTAAATTGGTGATACTTTTAAATGTAGCTAAACTTTGAGGTTATCCATTATAAATAAATGAAACAATATTCATTGAAGAAGAAGATAACAATAATAATCTAAACGAAAATATGAAAGAGAGCAAGACAGAGAAAAACAGAAAATAGATAATGGTCGCAACTGGGACCCAAACCCAGAACCTCTCGTCTATTATATATTATCGTTTTCGGTTTTTCTGTGTCTTGTTCTCTTTTATATTTTCGTATAGGTTACTATTGTTATCTTCTTCTTCAATGATATTACAATGATGACAATAACCTGCAGAAGTTATAAAAAATAGTTTTTCTTATAAAATTTGAACAATATTACTTACTTCCGGTTTCAGAACGACCGTTCCTTCCTCAGGGGTAACATTTAATGTCTTGAAAATTACAAAACAATGGCTGAGTAAAATGTATTATTAGTGTTATGGTAGGGGTGGGGGGGTGGCTAGGGATTGAAAGGGAACATATCTAAGATAGGACTATAAGGTTTATTGATAATGGACTCATTATTAAGGATTTTTTAATTTATTTCTAAGGCTT
The DNA here is from genome assembly GCA_917563855.2 of Limnephilus lunatus. Taxonomy (NCBI): domain Eukaryota; kingdom Metazoa; phylum Arthropoda; class Insecta; order Trichoptera; family Limnephilidae; genus Limnephilus; species Limnephilus lunatus. The sequence goes on from OU830601.1 coordinate 61,582,386, forward strand.
CTAAGTTGACTAACCGCTTTCCTTTATTATTAATGTGAAGAATATTTAATTTATCCCTGCATTTTTTTCAAAACTATGGTTTTTATTCTATTTATTTTAATACGGTTAGCGAAATCGTTATTATTAAAAAAATATTATTATTAAGGCACCTTAAACGTTCTTTGATTCTAATTTCGAAATTAATAAATTAAATAAATATGTGGTTTTCCCAATATAAATAACTGTTCCTCATTTTGTTCAGAAGAGTAATAATGGAGTTTTTTTTATTTTTTTCAAAAAATTGTCTTCTGGTTTTGTAGACCCGTAATAATATTTTTTTTACTATAAAGTAACATTGACATGCACAAATGTTAAAGGACTGATTGTAAAAACACGCTTATTTAAAATGTTAACGCACTATATGTAAAATCGTGCTTATTTAAAATGTTCATGCACTACATATAAAATCGACCACCATAACACGGGCATGTGCCTAGCGTGGTGGTCGAAAAAACATACTATGTAACCATCACAGAAATTAATAAAGAAACAGAATACTAATATTTTTGGAAATTTCTAAAATAACAGTATAGAATTGCTTCAATTAATGAGAATAAATTAATCTACACTGTATAGCCGAAGTCCAATTTACGCTTAGGGGCCATCCATAAATTCCGTCACACGAATTTCACGATTTTTAACCCCCCCACCCCCCTCCCCCCTCCCGTCCCTGTCACATTTGAGAGACCACTCCCCCTAGTGTGACGTCACATATTTTGCAATTTTACATCTAAAAATAATCAAAACAGTAGTTTTTTTTTTAAATGTGTCGTCACAGAGCTGATAACCCCCCCTACCCCTTGTCACACAATGTAGAACTTCTCTACACCCCTCCCTCCTTAAGGTGTGACATATTTTATGGACGGCCCCTTATGATGTTTTTGAAAAAAAAAACGTTTCGGTTTTACAACCAATGAACAAATAAATTATCCGTTCCAGAAGTTGCATTATTTTTAATATCCAGACACAATGCCACCTGTGCTCCGAATCCGAACACAAATAATACGATAAAAACTGTATTATTTTTACCTGTATATTCGCTCCAGCAAATAATACCCTAAGCAAAGTGGAAAAGCAATTATCAGTAGCGCGCCATGAATAAAATTTAAATTAATTGCAAACAAACATAGTGTATTTAATTAAATACTCGTCAAACACCGGGTCAAAGATGGCGTCCCGGGGAGTCATTTGGCGGGAAACTCCGCCAGACGAAACGGGGGGGAAAGTTGGATAAATCAGAAAATTTACTAAAGGGTGGATATCGCATTAAAGTCGTAAAGAGCTCACCTGTCGTTTAGTTCTCGGAATACTTAAAGTCCAGATAAGTCTAACAAATGTTCTGATACTAAGAATGCAGACCCATAACTCTAAGCCAGCTCTCTGCTTGGTTTTTAAAGAACACAGACATAAACCGAATGATGAAGATCCTGAGCAAAAATGTCCCACAATGAACTGTGCTACGAACACTAAGTTTACTTTAGCGAACTTTACCTTTCTGGGCAGGATCTTACATTACTCGGTTTATGTCGATTCCTTACCGACCCATCAGGGAGTGCCTGGGAGCCTTGGGGTGAAAACACACAAAGTGAAATTGAATGTTTTGTACTTCTACGTGGATTTTTTCTTCATATTTATGTAGTTATTAAGAAGTCCAAGTACATACGTGTATATCAAGTTTTGCACATAACTAACTAACTTACCATCACGCCATTTAACCGCACGGGTAGGCAGAGAGGACGGACCGCCAAACACTTCGGTCTTGGCACACACTATTTGCTTCACTCATATTTATACATCGTCTCATAAATACTCTTCTATTATTCTGACTTCTGACATGGCCCGATTCAAGTATCTCAGTTCAGTGTCAGTGCCGGCAACCCGGTCGTTTATTTTATTTTTTATTTATGAATATAGATTGCTTTTACCCACCTCACTAGACAAAGTCTGTTTCATCAGATTCATTTGATCGTGACATGTCTTCCTGGGACGTCCCCGACTTCTTCTTCCAATCACATTTGCGTCATGTATTCTTCTCACACTATTTGATTAGTTCTACATACCCAAACCATCTGAGGGTCCCTTTCTTAATCTTAATCACTATGCTTACATCAGCCTTACATTCTTTGCGGATATCCACATTTCTCACACAATCATACATGGTTTTACCACACATCCGCCTCAGGGATCTCATTTCAACAGATTACATTCTTCGTACACGTACAGGTCTAATTAATGTGTTTTTCAAATACGTCTTGGGTACAACGCAGAAATATTGCGTCCTTTCTGTGATTTATCAATAAATGAATCTGTCAGTATTAATAGTACACAACTGCTCACCATTTACAAATCACAAATGCTCCCCACGGTTGATTTTGGCAGCCACCTCTGGTCTGGACCCCCAAAATACTTGAAAAAACCCTCGACTTTGTGCAGAAACGGACGGTCCGTTTGATAGATTCTCCAATCATAACAAACGGATTGTAATCTTTAGGGCACAGGCGTAAAGAGCGTAATACACGAGCCCGATTTTCAGCCCGTTTCCAATTGGAGACAAAAGTCAACATTTTTCGCTTAACGCGATCGCTGTTTTCATCTCTATTTTCATATCTACGATTTCAGTAGGCATCACAACAAACAGTATGGTTCATGTGTTGTTTGCAGCGATGAAAATTGAAATCCTAGATATAAAAATATAGGTGAAAATAGCGATCGCGCAAATCGAAAAATGTTGACTTTTGTCTCCAATTGGAAACGGGCTGAAAATCGGGCTCGTGTATTATGCTCTTTAATCCTTGTTAAACCTGTATTTCAATGGAAGATGTTTCAAGGAATTCCTTCAGCACCGGTGCACAGTCGGGAAACATGCGCCCAACGCAGTACACGGTTGACATTTGTCATATGAGAACGGGTCATCTCAACGAATCGTTCCGGAGATCGACTATCTGTTTGCCGGCCTCTGTGTTTTATCCCTCCTTTGACATGGGTCTCTTCAAGATCCAGGTTCACTCATTCCTTTCCACAAAAAGTCCCTCCAAACAGCATATTCAAAGAGGACATTAGACCTGAAGGAAATTATTTTCCTCAGGGCCTCCTGTGTGGAGTTAACATTAAAAATAAAACAGGCAACTCGCATTGCAAGATCACTATTCAGTGTCCTCGAAAATAAAATCCGCTCACGAATTACTAGACTTTTTTAGAAAGCGCGAAAATTTCTGGCTGCGTAAAAACTTTGATACAATGTAAATAAATAATTTTTTTAAGCTTCAGTGAATTTATTATTTCATCATCTTTTATTAATTCGCCCCAATACTGTAGTTCGATCTCAATAGATTGTAACCACTGGACAGAGCGCTTTATTCCACGCAGCGTGAAATTATCAGTAGTTAACATTTCACAACATAATTAAACGATAAATCGCTCTCACTTTGTAATTAGAACAATTTAATAGATTTAGGAAATTTTCGTAAATTTCGCTTCAAAACAAATACCCAATGTTCATTATGCCGCGAAAACTGACAATACCTACCTTGAAACAAAAATACGAACCGAAAAATAATAAGGAAATTTATGATTTTTAGAAAAAAATTTGTTCGAAAAATAGACATTTTGTTGTGTGAAGTATTTTAATAAGAAATATTTAATCATTGAACATAATTTGACAACTGTGTGAACAATAAAAATATTACAATAAAATAATAAATAAAAAGAAAATACTTTGTTTTAGGTCACTTTATTGATATTTTATAGTCTTCCGGTTTCGGTACCTCCGTACCATCCTCAGGACTGTTATAAAAATACTAACAAGTACAGAGTAATATACATATATATATACAAAATTGTTTGGGAAAGAAAGAGACAGTAAATTAGAGCGGGACAGTGCGACAGTCGTGCGGGGGAGGGGGGTGTGGGATAACGACATATTTGTATATGGTCTGGTACAGAGCGTCAGCTAAATTCCTTCCTAACACTCCTCAACTCCTTACATACTCAGATCTAATTCACACTAGAAGTAGGCATAAATTCGACACTCAACTTTCTAGATCTCACCTTATCGATTATTGATAATAAAATTCAATTTAATATTTTTAGAAAACCTACCTTCACTGACACTGTAATCCATAATACGTCCAACCACCCAATCTCCCATAAACATTCCGCATTCCACTCTATGATCCACCGATTAGTCACTATTCCTTTATCAAATGTTAATTATGCTAATGAATTAAGTACAATAAAACTAATAGCTCATAATAATGGATTTGAAACAGGCCTTATTGATAGAATCCTAGCAAAAAAATTAAGATTAATTTCCATAAATAAATACGTTTACAATAGTCCAGTAATTTATAACAATAATAACCTTAACCAACAATGGCGAAGAATTTTGTATATTAATAACCTTTCCTCTTCTTGTACTATTAAATTCCCACCTGAAATCAAACCAGCATTTTATACCAATAACAACCTAGGAAAATTTTTAATTAATGCCAAAGACAAAGAGGATGTTCTAAGCCACTCGGGCATTTATAAAATTAATTGTAATGATTGTGGCGCGTTCTACATAGGACAAACGTCACGCAATGTAGAAACTAGAATTAAAGAACATTTAAGATGCCTAACAAGTTCAGGTTTTTCGGAATTCGCAGAACATTTAATTAATAAAGATCACACGTTTAACCGGGATACGGGTATTAAAGTGCTACACAAAAATGGGATAGGCTTAAGATTAAATAATTTAGAGGCGTTGGAAATTAAAATATCGGTTAATTCAAAGGCAGACATCATCAATAATCAACTTAATTTAACATTCAGCCCTATTATAAGTATGTTTCCCGTTATCCCACACTCTCCTCCCCCACTTCCCTCCCATAACTGACGCACTGTCCCACTCTAATTTACTGTCTCTTTCTTTCTTAACAATTTATATATATTATAAGTAAGTTTCCCGTTATCCCACACCCCCCTCCCCCGCACGACTGTCGCACTGTCCCGCTCTAATTTACTGTCTCTTTCTTTCCCAAACAATTTTGTATATATATATGTATATTACTCTGTACTTGTTAGTATATTTATAACAGTCCTGAGGATGGTACGGAGGTACCGAAACCGGTAGACTATAAAATATCAATAAAGTGACCTAAAACAAAGTATTTTCTTTTTATTTATTTAAAATGTCAAGTCACAATGTGTTTGCTTCTTTTGAAAAAAAAAAAAAAACAATAAAATAAGATACCGAAAATAAAAAGATAACGGTGGCAAATGGGACTCGAACCCATACACTCAGTCTTTTCGGGATTTATATCTATAAAGCCGTAATTACCGGAAATCCCGTAATTACCCATTCGTCTTTGTTCACCTTCCACTCAAATATATATATATTATGGTCTATAGATCACACTGTCCATCTTCAGAGGCCTTATGTCTTGAGTTTTTGTCTCAAACTGATCGCTTGCGCGTGTCTTTCTGAGACCTGCCAAAACGTCAGGTGTTAAAAAGTTCTTTTAAGGACTACGTTACGCGGGTAAACCGAAAAAGTATACAACCCTTAATACCCGCCTATCCTATATTATAAATTGCCTTAATAATAATAATAATACATGTTGAATAATTTGTAGAGCGTCGTTTTTGTGAAAAATCGCCAAATACTAATATATATTCCAATATAAAACTCACACCTCCTTTCCATCCTCAGGGCATGAGTTCCAGGTCCTAACAATTCAGTGACTCGTGGTGTGTCGGTCTCACCGGAACATGAGTGCTCCTGGCTGGAGTGGTACAATCGTACCTTATGGTATCTTACCCCTATTATGAGAACCCATATTCAGTCAATATAAATAATCATTTTAAAATGTTTCAATTTTTTAAAGAAAGCCAGAGGCGTGATAGCATATTAAAATAGAGCCTTATTCTGTTTTAAACCACTGCACAGTTATAAATACATCAATCAAATAATATTAGAGAAATGCCGAAACAAAGTATTTTATTTCAAGGTTTTAGATTTCAGATTGTTACAGTTGGTACGTATTAAAGATCATGAAAATGTCCTTATTATTGGTGACCTTAATGTCAATATTATAAATACAATGCATCCCCAAGCCAACGAATACATAAATCTTCTAACTCTACAAGGATTCTCCGCAGCTATTACAGCCCCCACTCGTGTTACAGAGTTGTCCGCCAGTTGCATAGACCACGTTTTTGCCAAATGCAAACTAAATATCAAATCTTTAATATATCAATGTACTGTTACAGATCACTACGCCACTATCACATCCATTTCACATTAAATACCAAAATCACCAGCATCTACTATACAACTAAACAAAATTTCATATGACACTCTCTTTAAACTGGTTTCCGAGGAAAACTGGTCAAATTTCTATCAACTTAGTGACCCGAACCTAGCATGTGAATCTCTCATCGACATCCTTCATAAACATCTAGTAAATGCCACATCAAACACAAACAACCACCAAAGTAGACATAAAATTAAAATTAAACTAAAACCTTGGATAACAAATGGCATTTTACACTGTATACGTAAGCGGGATAAACTCCATAAATATTGTAAAAATAATCCCACCGACTACGAATCTCTCTTATTCTATAAACGATACAGAAATACTTGTAAAAAAATAGCCTGTACGGCCAGAGAAAAGTATTATAGGAAACAGATAGACGAAGCTGCTAATGATACTAAACAAATCTGGAATATTATCAAAGAAATATGCTACACAGAAAAAGTTACCACACCCATAAATAAAATCACAATCGCAGATAAAACATTAAGTGCAACTGAAAACTCAGAAACGATCACAAAGCATTTCAACCAATTTTTCTCCACAATCGGATCAGACCTAGCAAATAATATCCTTAATAGAAATAGAACATCTGAAGATAACCTTGCAAATAAAATCTCTCTCGATAATCTGAGTTATAACCTTTTTAATCTCACTCCAACATCAGAACAAGAAATCAATGAAATCATATCTTCACTCAAAAATACACACTCCACGGGAATTGACAATATATCCACTAAACTAATTAAACACCTCAAACCAATCATCACTAAACCCCTTCAACATATTACAAATCTAAGTTTTCGAACTGGCCTTTTCCCAAGCACCCTAAAACATTCAACCATTATTCCTGTCTTTAAATCAGGGGACAGATCATCTGTGAATAACTATAGACCAATATCCTTACTAAGTCCGATTTCAAAAATAATTGAAAAAACAGTTAAACGAAGACTCTACAAGTTTCTCGAAGATAATAAAATCCTGTCAAATAATCAATACGGCTTCCGCAAAGGTCGTAGTGCCTCAGATGCAATTGCAAATTTCACTAAACTAATTTCTGACAAACTCGATAAAAGTCGCAAACCCCTCGCTGTATTCTTGGATCTAGCTAAAGCCTTTGATACTGTATCTCACCGCATACTCCTGAAAAAACTCCTGCAGATAGGAATAAAAGGTACTCCCCTTAAATGGTTTGAGAGCTATCTAACAAACAGGTCCCAGTCAACTATTATCAACTCGGCTAAAGAGTATAGAAGTACAAGTTTACCAATCACATATGGCGTACCCCAAGGCAGTGTTCTAGGCCCACTTCTCTTTCTAATATACATTAACACGTTATGCAATCTGAATACTGGTGGCACTATTATATCTTTTGCTGATGACACGGTTATCGTATTTGATGACGAAGATTTGAATTCAACCTTTGAAAAAGCAAATTATGGCATGAACATAGTAAAAAACTGGTTGGATTCTAACCTTCTAACTCTAAATATAGATAAAACAAAATACCTACTTTTTTCCATACGTAAACCAAATATCCTCCACAACTGCCAAAAACTTACCATACATACATGTTCACAGAACCTTAACACGCCTACATCACCTCACAAAAACTGCTCATGCGATAACCTAAAAATATCAAATGAAATTAAGTACTTGGGAGTTATCATAGATGATCAACTACGATGGGAGGCACACATAAATTCTACAACAAAAAGGCTTCGCAAATTATGTTACATTTTCTACTCTCTTAGATCTATCCTTAGCCTACAAACACTAAGATGTATTTACTTTGCACTTTTTCAATCAATTGCTACATATGGTATTGTAGGATGGGGAGGCTGTGCAACATCAATTCTTCATCCCTTGGTCTTAATACAAAAACTATTGCTAAGGATAATATTCAAATGTAACCCATCACACCCATCAGAACCACTTTTTAAAAAATTCAACGTATTAGACATTCGACAATTATACATAAAGACGATTCTCATATACTTATGGAAAAAGGATTTGATGAAAAAAACCCAACAAAAAATTCACACCCGGTACTCATCTCAACTAAAATGCATAATTCCTCCAACAAAAACAGCCTTCGCACAGCACCAGTTCTCTTACATTGCACCCAAAATGTTCAATTTGCTAAGTATTGATACCAGGAAATCGAAAACTGACAATCAATATATCACAAGTGTTCAGAACTGGTTAATTATAAAGGGAAGGAACTATTTTAAAGAATGCCTGACACCACTAAATTGAGTCAACTTGATCTTAATTAACCTAACTTGACTTAACTTAACTTAATTGACTTAACTTAACCTGACTTAACTTAACTTAACACTTTCTGCTAAAACAGGGATACATTTCTAAAAAAAAAAAAAACATGTCTAATTTTATTATAAAGGTCAACATCTGCCTAAACCGTTTCTGTTACTGTTATCTGTATAATATAGTATGTCATATTACTTAATTTATTTGGAGGAAAACATCATTTTATTTTTAAACCTAACATTTATTTGTACAAAAATTGGTGTAAAATAATGTACCTACCAATATAACCATGCACATTTAGATTTTCAACAAAATAAAATTCCTTTCTCATATGCATACCATATAGTACCTACTCTTATTTTATATATTTAAAATTACATACCTTTGTTATATTTATTATTATTTATTTATTATTATTTATTTATTAATTTATTTATTTATTTATTATTATTACAACTCTTTTATATTACTCTATAGCAATTTAGATTCTTTTATATTTTTTTGTATTCTTGAATATCATATAATTTTATGTACCTATATAATTTCTTAATTCTTTCACATTCTTCATATTTCATTTGTTAATGTACCTACTGTATATAAAATCGACCACCACAACACGGGCATGTGCCTAGCATGGTGGTCGAAAAATCCCCAATGTATGTAATGAAAAATCTAATGAATAAAGAAAACTTAAAAAAAAAAAATAAAAAAAGTTGGTACCAATTGCATCGGAGAGCAAGAGAGAAAATATCTTCGCATGGAAAGGTAAAGAATTTTATAATAAAATCAAACAAAGGTAAATTTATTTTGGTAAAATAATGTTGAAAGTTATATTCTATGAATGTTGAGGTATTTGTAAAGGATCATTCAAATATCCTTTTAGATTTTGATTGAAATCCTAAAATAACAAAATATATGGGAAAATTCCCCGCATCATAAACCCACCTTATGGTTTGATTAACACCCTAACCAAAGCTCGATAATATCTCATAAAAAGGTCTAAGTTAATAAAGCGAACCTTAATTTATAACCTCCGATGGATACGGCCGGAATACTGGGAAGAAATGGATTAACGGTGTTAAATAAAAATAGAAAAATGTGGAGGGCTCATTGATTGAGTGAGGAGATGGAGGTAAAACGTAATAATATTATATCTTTTTTGAAAGGTCAATCGTATTAGGTATATTGCACGGATAGTAATGTGAATAGGACACCTATCAAGATGATTACTGTCAGATGTTCACGGTCAAGATGTTTGCCATTAAGAGGTTTACTGTCGAGATGTTTACGGTCAGATGTAACCGTCAAGATGTTTACCGTCAAGATGATTACGGTCAGATGTAACCGGAAAGATGTTAACCGTCAAGATGTTTACGGTCAGATGTACCTCATGAAGAAATATTATTTCGTTGCCAACTTAGAGAACACTAAGATAATATAATACTACTAGCTGGTCCCCGGCCATTCAAAGAAATAAATTGATGATCCCTGAACGTCCTTTATCGTGCGTCCCCGTTTCCTTCCACCTTCCCCCTCCCTCGTCTCTTCCCTCTCCCCGAACCCCACCTCTCCCGTTCCTCTTCCCCATGCCATTCCCCCTTGCCGCTAAAATATATAAAATACACACACTTTCATTTATAAACATTTCATAACGCCAGAACTTACCGTTATATATAGCCTATATGTTATTCTGATATACAGCCTGTTCAGACAGACCTATCAACCACGAGCAGATATCTGTTCAACCGCGAGCGCTTATATTTTGTACCGTTCACACGACGCTATCAAATACTTCTTCCTATGGTAGGAGAGGGGGTCAGATGAATTTAGATAGCTCGATAACTGCCGCGAGTTACCTTTTGTTGATTGTGTACTAGATCTGAAAATTTGACAGCTGATATTCGCTCGTTTTCTATACTTGTCGACATAAATAAACCAAACCACCCACCTTGTCGATTAATGGATAAAACTTCTCGCATGTTACTACTAGATCTGTTGGATAGCTCATCCTCAGATGACGACGCATTCATTATTACTCAGATGAGGATACGGGATTGTGAGAAAAATAATAAACGGATGTGGGTGGAGCGACATATAACCTTCAAAAGGGAACACGGCGAGTTTCACCTCTTCTACGAGCTTTCTGATAGGAAATTTTTGAATTATTTCCGAATGAATAGAGAGACATTTCACCACGTACACTCTCTGATAGCCAACTACATTAAGAAGGTAGACACTTTTTGTCGTAAAGCCATCACTACAAACAAACAATTGCCAATTGCCAATTGCCCAAAGGAAAACACTAGAAGTTTTTCTATGTCATATACGCCATACGCCGCTCATGTTTTGATGGGAACACGGAACTGAGTTGGGTGCTCCGTAATTAAAATGACCCCTCACTCCTATTTTCAGCGGGAGAGGGGGCTTATCTGTTCGTAAATCACGTCCGGAGCGGTTACGGCGTAAGATGCGCATTGTCTATGGTTGTATAGGTGTGAACGGTCTGAAGGAATTGTATGGAGAGCGATATTTGGAGTGCTATGATCTTTTGTATTTGATATGCCTGTCTGAACAGGCCCATATGAGCTATATTATTGTAAGGTTTCAATTAAATCCATTCAGCAGTTTTTGCATGAAAGAGTAACCAACACGTCCATACAAACTTAAGCGTTTAAAGTATTAGTAAGATTATTATCCTGTTACATATCACCATCATCATCGCAGTGAGGAAAATGTGGAAAGGCAACATGGTGTTTAGGGACGTACTTGACTTAGGACGAGTGGTTTTGAAAAAATTGACGGATTCATCAAATATTTTAAGTTAATTTTCACTTCTGTGTAAGTTCTGTGATTATTTCAGTTTGATGGAGCAACTGGCCTACAATGATAACAGAACTTGAATAGAATTTACACAGAACGTGAAAATTAACTTAAAATATTTTACGAATCCATCAAATTTATTGAAACAACCCGTCCTCACTTTAAACCTGTGAGTGATTATTATTTGGTACGAAGAATGTAAGTGAAATTTTGGTCTTCGGTGATTTTTTTTTCCTTTTTAATGGTTTCAAATGGCTTTTTTTGCAATGTCGCCATGTTAAGTATTAGACCAATTAACTAAAATAGGCCCCTGACAAAAGACTTGAAGAATACTCTTTTTCAGAATTACAAAAAAAAGATCAGCTCTGAAGAACCAGTCTTTTCAACCTTTTTTCTCTCGCCATCATTTATTAGAGCAATTATAAGTTTCGTATACAGACATATTCATTCAGCAAACCAATCAAAGAAGTCAAAATCAATGACCGAATTCCCATATTATCACAAAGCAATCATACTATTTTGCTGTGTGATAATATGATAACAATTTTCATATATTACTGGACTATTTATTTTCTTTTTTTGCTTTTAAATATATATACATGTATATTTTAAATTAATCCCCATGGACTGATTCGAAGGCAACTGTGCTGACCATTGTGAAAATAAGAAATACGTATTTTTAAGCTTTAGAATATTACGTACATCACATCGGCAATTAATTTTTTAAATAATAATACAATATAAAGGAAACACAAATAAGGTATTAAACCGTTTAAAACGGATTTACATAATATCCATAGACATAGGAAGTCAGTGATAATATCAAAGCAACGTTAGTCTACCTTTGCCTGAAGTCGGTAATGTTAAATAAATAAAGAAAGGATTAAACACTATAACTTCCCATAACCACATATCTCACATAAAGCCCAGTTATCAGGGAAGGATACTTGGTAAAAAACCTTAGGCCGGAGAACGGTTCAAAATTTTTTGATAAAACAAGACTTTGCAGAACAAACAGCTGTGGTTTTTTATTGTTATCTAAAACTAGAATATTATAAATATGTAAAGCAGTTTTTTGAAGATTGGGAGTGTTATTTATTCTGGCTGCGTATAAGAGTGCTTTTATTCGTACATTGTAGTTTAAAATATCAAAAAGCTATTTAAACCTGAAAATAATATGGCGAATACAAACGCACGGATATATTCATGACTCAAATAATTGTATTTTCTCAGAGAAAATCAAAAAATGTTATGTTGAAATATTATTTGGTTTCATGGAAAGAAAATAAAAATAAGTGCTTTCTCAGTTATAAAGCAGAGATCTGTTTGCTTGAAGTTACAGGCTTTGTTCCCCACGCACAGGTTTTGCCTTCGTAGGATTTTTTGTTTATCCTTTTTTATATTATCTACCTTTCATTTTGGTATTTTTATGTGTTTTCATTTTTGGATTTATGTACTAAAAATAACTATAATAGATTTCCTCAAACGCTTTGAATTGTGAAAATTGAGAGATAGTATAAATTAATAGAGCTTACAATTTGGGAGGCGGGAATGAGTACCGCCGCCGCGGGAACCATTTATTGGATAACCAATATTCCAGTGATTCGCTACAATAATAATAATAATGGCATAACTTTTATAGCACTATTTTCGTGAGAGAATTACCTCAAGGGCGCTTTACAAATTCATTTATAGGTACATTTAATTTGGTGTCATAGCACGGGTGTCCGGGCTCATCGGGCGAGGTGTGTTCGGGTCTTAATTAGTCTTTGCTAATCTTTTGTACTTACATAAACCATCGTAAATATTAACGCTGAATATGTACGTTTCTTTTTTTTGTTATAAATCTTCCAAATTTTGTTGAATAAAGATATATATTATTATTATTATTAACTGCGGATGCGCCTACCCACCACCCGCGTGGTGGGCCGAACTGGGAGAGGCCTCTATGACCTCTCCAGCAGGTCTCTCTCGACCTATCGTCTTGCGTCGCAGCGGGAGGGATGTATTTAAATGTCCGCCACTCCTGGACACCTAGATTCCTACCCACCGCTAAGACATTTTCCTTTCCAAAACTTCCTCTCTTTCCTTCCCTTAAAAAGACCCTCCGCACAGCATCCCTAAAGATGACATAGGCCTCGAGTGAAATTATCTTCCTCAGGGCCTCCCGTGTGGAGTTAATGTAAAAAAAGAACGATAAAAATAGGTAATTATATTATTGTGGGTAATGTGCAAATTTGCGAAGCAATAGTTCTGACTGAATTTGTGTTACTATGTCTTAGCAAAAACGAATGGTTTGTTTCATATACGAGTAACTCAAAACAAATCTCCGGCTAAGCCGGGTAGAAAAGATAGCCACTTGTAAAATAATGACTTTAAAGTTTCCAACCCGGTCACGGAGGTGGATATCGCAAAATTATAGGATATCTTCCTAAAGCGATAATTTCCATTGTATTTTGGCCGAATCCCGAAGACGTTTGCAATGGCCCTTAGTAAATCCGAGATTTCCATCTAAAGAGGTATTTTCAGTTTTTGGAAAGAAGTTAGAACTTAGATGCAGCATTATTTACGGCCAAAAATACGAATAATATCGTAATACCCGGGCTACTAATCTGGAGGGTTTTGATAAGGCTTCGATTTATCGAGGTGTTTTCCTTGCTTAAGAAAATATAAGAATTTTTCTCTGAATCCAAAGCTCACACCGAAATACATTCGTTTTATTCGAATTGTTTTCACACATATGCTTTTTGCAGACTAAGCCTCGGATTTATCTAGATGTGTCGCGATTCGACGAACGCTTTTATGGAGGATGAGTTTAGCGATTACAAGGGATTACAATGGGAAATATGACGAATTATCTCTAGCTATAAAAACTCGTATTCATTTTTGGAAACGTAAAACATCACAGAGAGAAATATCACAATTTATTCTTATTAAATATTCACGTTCAAGTACAAACTTGGAAAGCATGTATTAATACTATAGTGCTCTAGTAATATTTTTAAAGTCATATTTTTTTATATTATATCTACATATATTTTTAATACCGATCGTACTATGTTAAGTATGAAAAAAAAATGCTTATTTAACTTTCAAATAAATGAAATTTTCAGAAGCTTACAAAATATTTTATAATTAAACAAAATAAACATACCACAGAGAAGGCTCGTACAGTCCAGCAGAAAACAATAAAAAATCCGTACCTGAAATAAAAGGAAAAAAATATTATAACAAAAAATTTGTACTGTTCAAAAAGTAAACAAAATATCTATAATCATTCCTAAAAAAAAAACAAATATATAATCAATTTTAAACCTGTAATATAATTTTTATTAATTTCTGCAAGATTTTTCGGTTTTATGACTTTTGTTTTGGCATTCAGAGCCTTCCTCCAACTGTGCTCCAGAATTATTAAAATTGATTTATTTAAAAAATAAAATCATAATTTTCTCCAGAGTTCCACAAATCAAATACAGTAATATAACCTGAATTATTTAGCTCTTAGCTACCCAATAGTACTCGTATCTAGCTACCTTCCTTAAATAAAAATATTTTTGTACTTTTGAAAAAAAAAAATCATCCTTTTCAATCTCTAAAATAAAACTGCAAATGTTTCATTTAGTTGCGTTAACACTGAGAAATAAAGTAAATATTAAAAATATTTTGTAATTTCAACTAAACCTTTCTTCTATTTTCTGATGTTGGATACTCTCTTCTATCAAATCTTATTTAATATTGCCTCCGCTCCATTCAACATCTCATCGCTTCTAAATCTGATCTCGACTCCAATTTTGTATATAATTTTGATAACTTCCCGTTTAAATAAAATGAATATATAAGTTCAGCTTTCCTCTCTTCATCATTTGAAATGATGGCATTCAACACCCATGAAGGGTAAAAGGCAGAAATACGTGAAAAAGCGGCCTTGGGGTGATATTTGATAAAAACTAGCTAAGTGGTAAAATTATTAAAAAAATTGACTAAAGAATGAAAATAATTATTCAAAGCCAAAAAAGGCACTTAGGCAATTAAATAAAATACTCCTACACAGGTCCAATATACCTTTAATAATGTTGGATTTATTCTATTTTCAGAAATAAACAACACTCCACTGGTTTTTTATTAAATCGGCCTTAAGACATTATTTGAACTTTTCTTTTTGAAAGCAATTAAAGGCACAGAAGTAAGCAAATTACAATTATTACTTTAAATAATATTAAAGGCAGACATTTTTCTTACAATAAAGAAAGTTATGTTGCGAAAACGGCCGTCATTAACACATAAATATGATGATCGTCATCATGTTCTCGGATTTGCAAAATAGAATCGCGGGGTTATTTTTTAGTCAGTCATTTAATAATGTACGCAAGCAAGACGTTATTAGCGACAGTGAAAGGAAAATCATATTAGGACAACAATTTATAGTACGTTATTACGTTGTTTTGTGCGGCTGCTTGTAAAAAATCCTTTCAAATGGAAACATACCACAGAGCTAATGTTGTAATTTCGTTGCAAAGCAATGAGAAAAAACGTCTGAACACATTATCCAGTATTATTTTGATGTACATACCTATTTTTTTCTGCGTTAAGTGATTTTTACCAAAAACTAGTACTATTTTAAAGAAAAAAAATTATTGCGAAACAACTGAAATATATGAAATACAACGGATATTTCAACGATCCATATCTCAAAAGAAAATACGTTACTTTCTGAAAATAGTTGTATGAGTGTAAAAATGCATGCTGTTTTCCTGCTTCAGATATCACATTAAAAGCTTTATTTGCGTATTGCGTATGTTCACAGAGCTTTTCATTATTAAGATCATAGAATCTTAACAAATTAATATAAATATGTTGTGATTATTCAATCATACTTTTAATTTGCACAATTTTTTTTCATTAGCTCCACACAGGAGGCCCTGAGGAAAATAATACCCCTCAGGGCCTATGTCATTTATAGGAATGCTGTGCCGAGGGTTTTTTTAGGGAAGGAAGGAGAGGAAGTTTTGGAAAGGAATAGGTATGAGAGGTGGGTAAGCATCAGGGGGTCAGTGTGTCCAGCAGTGACGGACGTATGAATCCATCCCTCCTACTTCGGTGAAAGGCGATGTTTCGAGAGAGTATGGCTGGAGAAGTCAAAGGACCTCCCTCAACTACTCTCTCCCCATCCGGCCTGTCATGCAGCTGGTAGGCAGACGCATCCGCCGCCAAGACCCGAACAACTGAACCAGGGCACCCGTGCTAAGTCACCAAACGTAGCGAATCACTTGGGGTGATATATGGCAGAGGTGTTGGTTATCCAATAATTAGTTCCCGAGCGGCGGTACCCATACCCGCCTCCCATAGAGAAATAAGAACCGTAAATGTTTCTGGCGTCCAATAAAGATTAATTGATTCAAACAATACATACAACATTTTCTATTATATAAGACAGTTATTAAGAAAAAAACATTGTCTATTTTGGGTAATTTTCATGCGTCTTTTGAAACCCCAATTTACAAATTGTAATGTATACCTAAGTTAAGATAAAAGGCAGATTTTAGAACAAAAATCTAAAACACGAATATTGAAATTACCGTGATATCCATTTCAGGAAAAAGCCGCGCCGAGTTGTTTTTGGAACAAGCGAGATTTGAAAATCCAGTAAAATTAAATCAGGTTAGGGATAAAAGCTTCCCAGGAAGTTATTGAGCCACCGCATCGGTGCTCTCTGCTCAGCATAGTGGAGATTGGAATATCGGCAGTCGAAGCACGTGGAATATACGAATATGCAAAGCATTCCTCTAAGCCCCATTGTACATCAGAATCACACAGTGAAGTAACGCGGGCACTTGGGCACGGGCTGAGGGGACTAGGCCTGATTCGGTTCTAAAATATGTCCAGGCTTTCGATCTCAATTCGTAAACCCATGCAAATCTTACTAAATCCATGCAAATCTCTACTTTTAACGTATTTTTTTGACGTAGCTCATCTACTGGATAGCAAAGCGTAAATTTGTTTTCAGTGTCAGCAAAAAACCTTTCGGATGATGAGCCATGATGTCGTGATTTTTTTTAAGGAATCCAAAGAATGTCGATGTCAATGAAAGTGTTTACAGCACATAGCGTCATTTTCAAAGCGTTGTGAAACGTTTGACGGACCCGAAGAACAATTTCGGATCGGATAAAAATTGAAAATCGTCTTGTTGGCTTATTTTAACTTCCTTTTGAAGATTTAAAAGTCTTTATTTTCAGAATTTTAATGAAATGTAATTAAATAGGTAAATACATATTATTGTATGCTCTATTTATTGATCTAAAAAACAGTAAAAACGCAGAAATATTACTTTAAACAGCTCTACTGCAAAATCGCACATCCAACATTGTTCTTCGGGACTGCCGCGTCGTATTGTATTTTTATATATTTTTCAATACAACAAAGTCTAACAAGAAAAAAAGAGTTAGAATTTCGGGCGAAAGCAAATGTAACTTCAAATGAGATATTAAATAATACCAACACCCTTTAATCAATGTTTTCGTTTTTATTTATTCATATAACAATGATGAAACTGTGAGGTCAGAAGCAAATAAAATTTTGTGAAATTCAGTATTTGGCACAAGTTTGTATTGGTAAGAACCTCTATTCACCGAAAGAGTTTGATCAACACATTCAAATACCAAACTCCGTTCTAAAGCCAGCTCGGGCCTTTCTTTAAAAAAAGTCGGCCCAAATCGACCTTTTATCTCTTGAATTCGGTTGCAGGCCCAACCCCTAACCTTAAAAACCATAAGCCCCAGGAAGCCCACAATGAACACATTTAAGTGTGTATCCTGGGCAAACTTAGGCTTTGTTGAGATAATAATATGTTTTATACAGGCGGAATAGAATTTGCAGGCTCGGGACTGGGTTAATAGTTTATGTAAATTCACGCGAATTAAAATGTACGGTGTTTTTCAGACTAGTTTTCCGTAAAGCTTTTCTGCAATACGCGAAAAAAAACTTTTATGTACAAACGAAAGTACTCTATCCACAGAAAATTACATTAATCAACTTATCAATTTACTTACAAACGCAGTGTAAATGTTATGCGGCGCGTAAGACCGAAATAGTTATAAACTGACTTATTACCACGGCGTAGGTATATTTAAACCGGCTGTAGACCTGCTGGCCACCTTTATTATACAAACGCTGAACCGGCACGTAAGAATCTACGAATTAAGACGGGATGTGTTTACATAGTTTTATGACGCGTACTCATTACCTTTATATATTTTTAAAAAATGAGTACGCGGCTTGGTGACCAGTGGCGCAGGGCTTCATTGAGGATACACTTAAGCTTGTCCTCTTAATAATAATAATAATAATATTTGGACAATTTATATAGCGCCGCTTTTGTGAAAAATCACCTCAAGGGCGCTGTACAAACTTACCATACATGCCTAAAATCTAGAAAGACTACAAGCTAGACAAACAATTAAAAACAACTTATGGCTAAAAATTGCATACACAGGTTCATTGATCACCGATACGAAAATATATGTACAATATTTTGACCAATGAGCACGATGCTGCCTAAAAATGAATTAATACAAGACCATACTTACCTGGGAGGTCGCTTGAAATTAACACTGTTTATTGTATATTTAAAGAAATTTAGATAGAGTTCGCACGCAGAGGACATAATTGTGAACACATGTTGTTTAATCCTGAAAATATTTTAATATTAATATGTAATATATTCTTTAATGAGTGTATTTTGGAAAGTAAAAACAACATTTAATGGTGAGCGGTGCAGTATTACAAGGATTTGATCTTCCGAGAGACAGATTGATATGTAAGGATTCGAGTAATTTTAATTCAATAAGAAAAGTGTGATTAAATCATATCATAGGCAATACAAGTATGATTCTCTCAGATAGGTATATTTAAATTAAGTTAAGGGTATGAGAGCCCGAAAAGGTAGGTTTTTAGTTTGGACCTAAACTCTGTTGGGCTTTTTATGCATCTTAATTCCGGAGGGAGTCTATTCCAAGCCTTAGGCCCAGATACTCCGAAAGCACGATCTCCGAACTTAGTATTTGGCTTTCGTTTGGGTTCTATTAGTCTGCCTATAGCAGATGAAGTTGCCGATCTAAGGGTTTATTGCCTCGGACCGGTATTTTCCGGGACGCATAATTCAGAGATGTAAGGTGGGGCCATTTCGTTGATTGATTTAAACACCATCCTGAACAATGAGCAACCCTCCATCTTAAAACAAGGGTCTCTTCATGTCACTCTGTCATTTTAATTTTATTTGTATTTATTTTACAGTAAAGTTGTTTCAATTGCAATAATAATACAAATATTTCCTTAAACATGTATAAGTATGTACTTAGATTTTGTACACCTGATGTTATATTGAAGTAAGAGTTATGTGCACCGTAACTGATTTAAATGCTTTAGTGTTTTCTGAATGCCTCACGACCTCTTTTTTATGCGTTGGATTATTTTTGGTTTGGTGTTACTCGTATAATGTTTTTATTCCTTTCTCATTTAAAAAAAAGGCAGAAATCATCACTAAATATAACCAAAATATGCTTGACATTCAATTCGTTTTATATTTTGCAGAAGGCTGCGTGTACAAGATGTACGAATACATTAATAGGTCTGTTAAATTGGTTTCCTATCAAGACGTATATTAAAAATCATTCTAAAAAATTACACAGCCTACGAACAAAATGAGTTCATGTGATAAATTTAAATTTCCAATAAAAATTGTACTTAATAATAGTAGTTAATTCAATCTATACATGGATAATTATATGCAAGAATTGAAAGAGATGGGATTGGGCGCGAAATTGAGTAATCTGGAAGTGTGTTGCCTATTGTATGCCGATGATGCGGTGCTAATTTCTAACAGTATGGAAGATCTACAGTCTCTCGTGTCTAGGTTGAACGAAGTATGTATGAAGAATGAGTTAATGATGAATGTAAGTAAGTCTAAAGTCATGGTGTTTGAAAGAGAGAGTACGAAAACAGTATGCAATATAGTTGTGAATTATGAATACTTGGAGCAGGTGGATGAGTTTGTGTATCTGGGTAGTATGTTTACGAAAGATGGGAAGTCTGATAGAGATATTGAAAGAAGGGTGAATGCCGGTAACTCCATTAATGGAGGACTGAATGCCGTTGGCGGTAATAAAAAACTGTCCAAAGACGCGAAACTAGCCGTCCATAATGGAGTGCTGGTACCTACCCTGATGTATAGGCAGTGAGGCATGGAACTGGCAGAAGAAGGATGAAAGTAGACTGAATGCTGTAGAAATGAGATCCCTGAGGCGAATGTGTGGTAAAACCATGTACGACCGTGAGAGAAACGTGGATATCCGCAAAGAATGCAAGGCTGATGTAAGCGTGATGTGTAAGATTAAGAAAGGGACTCTCCGATGGTTTGGGCATGTAAAGCGAATGAACGAGGAAAGGAGTGTAAGGAGAATATATGATGCAAATGTGAATGGTAGAAGAAGTCGGGGACGCCCGAGGAAGACATGTCACGACCAAGTGAATCAGATACTTGAGTCGGGCCATGTGAAGAGTCGGAATAATAGAAGAGCGTGTATGAGACGATGTATGAATGTGAACGAGGCAAAGAGTGTGTGAAAGATCGAGTTGTGTGGCGGTCCGTCCTCTCTGCCTACCCCTGCGGGGAAACGGCGTGATGGTTAGTTAGTTAGTTAATAATAGTATTGGCTCCTTACAGATTGTATTTATTGTCGAAAATAATATTAAAAATCCACTTTACATTATTACAATGGATAAATTCCAAGTCTCTAGGGAACAGCAATGTATAACAATCTAAACGTTTTGAATGTTATTTGATTACAAAATTGAGTAAAGTTTTATCATTTCACGACCCTTAAAATATGAAAGGGAATCTGTACGGAATGTTGAGATTATATTTAGATACCCGTGCGTACGTAATACGTAAGTCGATAGAATTTTCACATTACTGAACAGCACTTCGCACAATACAGGAGTACGAAAAATCGCTTCTGTAAAATGTGGAATCCAAGCAAATTCTTTAAGAAATTATTTAATCTTTAAGAGATTATATAAGAGCAAACTAAAAGCAGTTTGGGTTCCTCCGCTGGCGATACAGCACTCGCAGATGTTCGTAGAGGGAAAGTTGTATGGGTTCACAGTCTCCATATGCCAGAGTGGCCGGAATGAGTCAATGCTACCAGAAATTATAGAACTTTCAGGCTGTAGTACGGTGGCACAGTGCGCCCCTACATCATAGATCAAGAATTCCCCCCGTGCCACCGTAACACAAAAGTGCAAAGTGCACATTTTTTGTGTCAACATTTTATGTTATCATGTTAATATAATTTATATCTATGTTATTTCATTATACTTCAGTGAAGCAGGCAATGTCTATGGAGCTTCTTCGACAGTCATACAGAGGAAGACCAAACAACCCCTAGATGACTCAATGCTCCAAAATATTAATGAGAAACGGCCGGGATGAAAGCGATACCCAGAACTGAAGAAGATATAGCCTGAGAACGAGAAGAACCGACACCAACAGCTTACCTAGGCAATGAGGTGGGACAGTGCAAGGAAGAAGAGAAAATGTTATATCGTTCTGTTTGAATTACACGTGACAGAGTTTTTCATGTACCGCTGTGTTCTACTGAAATAAACTGTTATTATAAAAAAGCAGATCAATATGCTAATTATAAACCTACATACATGATTTTGTTTTGAATCGTTTGAATAAAAAAAATTGGGTATAATTCGTTCTTTACAATATAAAAGAACCGAACATCCTGTAAAACGGCAGGTCCCTAAATACAATCTTCACAAATATGTCAAATAACGCAAAATATGCCGGGGATAGATTTGACGGGAGGGCTTTTCAATTTGGGGCGTCCCACGGCGCGACCCTCGAACAAGCCTAGCGTGTAATAACTTATATTAAAGCGACACGCAGTCGCCGGTAAAGCCTCCGCGAAAGCCTTTAGACGGGGAATTTTTTGACGCGAAAATACTTTGCAGCAAAAATGATATCAGCGTTATCGGCGGCTGCAGAAAAATTAACTACAGTACTTTTTAAGAGTTTACTCGGCAACTGGGACTTTGCGGGCTTTTCTATTTATCTACAAATTGTTACATTTTTCTGGTCAAGTGTAATTTTTATAAAATAAAAAAGTGAATATATTTCCTTTTACATAAAAATTGTGTAAAGGAAATGCTTGTTTCAGAAACTTAAATTTTTCCCGTGATAGCATTGACAAAGTTAAAAATAACATCTGATAAGACATGTCCTCCGTGTTTAGTTATATATTAAATATGGGTGTGTAATAGAAAACACTGTTATTATAAATTAAGACTTTTATTGACTAGGCGTTCACACCATTGACATTACTTTTAGAGTGACCATAGATGACAATTATTATCAGAAGGAGTTCGTCACTAGTGATGTACAACATATAACAATAGTGCTGTGACACTCAAAGACTAGTCAAATTACGCACAAAAAATATGCAATATTACGAAAGTACTTTGGAACATTCAATTGAACATGTAAATAGGAAAAAATAAATTTCACTGATTATCTTGGCTTGCAAAAATATGTTTGTCACACAAAATGACATGGGTAGGCTGGAGGCACTTATAAAAAATTGTTATTTTTGAATTGCTTAACAACAAACCCGCACTATAATCTACAATCGCCAATTTCGGTATTTCCAATCCCCAATATTACGTGTGTAGGTCTTAAACAGACGGAGCTACACGCAAAAGTTTGAACTGCTACAAGTTGCAAGAGAAACACAAGAGTTTTAAAAAAAACTTTGAATGCGTTTTTCTCAAAACGACAATTTTCATTGTAAGTTGAAATTGCACCCAGCGAGTCAATTTTGGGTGACGCTTAAAAGAATTCAAAATTCTACTCTTTCAAAGATGGCGTTATTTTAGTTATTGTAGGTTAAAACACTTTTTGTAAGTTGTGCTTTAAAATATTGAAATGTATACATTTTTTAAAACCCGTACGAACGCATTATGAACATGAATAAATAGTTGTATCCATAAACAAACTCAAATCTTTCAATAAAGGCTAACAAACGCAATACTGTATCAGTGACTCATACCAATATTGCATTAGTTAGCCTTTCTTGAAATATTTGAGTTTGTTTAACGACAAAACTATTTATTGATATTCATATTGCGTGAGTACAAGCGCAAAAAAATAATTCATCTTAATATTTTAAAGCATACTAAAGACTAGTGTTTTAACCTAAAATAATTGAACTAGCGCCATCTGCTAAAGAGCATATTATGAAGTATTTTTAAGTATCACCATAAGACTACAAAACTTTAAAAAAATAAATATACTCTAAATATAATATTAATATTCACTTCTAGAAGAAGAAAGCTTCAGTTTGTTGGCGTTTTATGTCAGAAAATACAAAATATAAAATATCAAACTAAAAATATAAATACTAAACGTAGGCAGAAAAAAGAATGGTAAAAATATCACTTAAAATAAATCCATGAGTTGACATAAGTAATTGTTCATCTCTACCAAAATATTCTAAAAGAAAAAATATTTGGGAGCTGTTCCCCTCAGAAGTTGATAGAGACATGTGAACGACGAACGCTATGGGATTGTGCAAACAAATTTTATCGGTAATGGCCAAAGTTTTATGTGAAAAATGTTTTCGTCGAAGTCGCGGGAGAAGAACGGAGATGTTTGGCCACCAGACGTATTGGATAAGGGATCGATATTCCTGATGGACCACTCTGGTCATATTAATGCCTTGTTTTATAGTGCGGAAAACTTTATAGCAAGTGGGAAGATGTCTGTAATGGTAAAGTACTAAAATTTAGGGGCTAACTTAGAAGTCTTTTTCGCAGTTGTGTCACATAGAAATACAAAATATTGATTGATTATTTATTTATTACTACATCGACGAGAGAATTAATCAGAGTCAATGTTTTGGAATAAATGACGAAAAGACTTGTAAAGCAAGAGATTTTAAGATTTTTGTTTACGTTTTGTACTTAAGTTTAATGGGCGTTTGAAACTGAACTAACAATTATTTTTGGGAGGCGGGTATGGGTACCGCTGTTCCAGGAATTCAATTCGGAAGGCAGGTATGAGTACCGCTGTCCCGGGAACCATTTATTGGATAACCAATATACAATCACCCCAAGAGATTCGCTACTTTTGGTGACTTAGTAGGGGTGAAACGGAAGGTGGGGAAGTACCTAACTATTCAGATCTACTCACCAAAGACAACTAAAGCTATTTAAAGCAATGTTTCAATTCTGAATGATGGTCTTACACTAGGATGATACATATCCGGATATATACTTATTGTGTGATTGTATTTCGTAGATGAAGATTTCCGATTGATAAATTAACGCACCATCTTTAAACTATCTTCGGTTATATACCAACCAAATACAATGCTTACTTGTAGAGGTGAATTTATTTATTTTCCTACATAGGTACTGTTTTAGTGTAGGGTAGGGTATCTTCCGTTAACTAAAATAGCAAAACGATATTACATGAAACCAAATGGGAGCCAATAATTACACAGATAGCGAACAAAGTTATTTATGATAAATATGCATTTTAAACGTTCCGTTTGCGAGCGGAAAACAAAAGTAAGTCACTGCAAACACCGCAGGATCGTGTTTTCATATAAAACAAAGCCCATTGTACACGGCGCGGTTCTTATTGCAATGCAAATAACAGGTTAATCGGGTAATCCAGGCCGTTCAGGCGCTAATTACAGTATGGCGTTACAGCCGGTGACCCGCGGCCGGCGGACCAGTGAATGCTGGTCGGGCAATACGGATGGTAAGTTGGGTAGGGAGAAAAAAATAGGCACAAATAATTTGTTCTACATAGGTACGATACGATACGATAGTAGTGATGGAATGAGAATGAAACGAACCGATTAACATTCATTCAAATTAATCGTCAATTCAAATAATGATTATATTTCTCAGAAGGACGTGCACAAAATACAATAATATCTTTTCAGATGCTAATGTTTTTCATTTATCCCCAGGTCAATTTACTAAATGTAACAGCTACATCAGCCGAGATTGTCAGCCATCAATAGCATCTCTTGTCGCATCGTTAAGCGTGGATGTGCCCCCTGGGAACTGGTGGAGAAGGCATTCTTCAACAATATACTCTGAGGTTTGAACTTCACCGCTTTCAAACAATAAATGTGGTGGTCCTGAAATCCCCTGTGTATGCATTATATAGGTACGCGCAGCGGCTGTGAATGCACGGGATGCGGTTTAATGTTCACGCTTTCCGAGGAAGAGAACCCTGGCAATTTAATAGTGGGATCCACATTCTGGATTGCTGGGTTTACGACGAGTTTTCAGGAGGATTTTCTGAATGAAATAGAATTATTTTAATTCATTCTCCAAAAGGGCTTCGAAGTAGAGCAAGACAAACGCGTAGATGCCATTTCGCAACAAGTCAAAAATATAGTTTTGGGATATACGACTTTGAAATTGAAATTAGGAACTTGCTGTGATGTACCTAATACTTAACCTTTCAATTCTATCGTTAAGGACTGGGAAGGGTGATGCAATATTACTCGGGTTATGATTTAGGTTTAACATTTAGTGAAACGAAATACAAAATATGAAAATGTAATATTAATAAAATAAATTAAAAGGGGTGTCTGTGAGGTTAGTCATCGCGATTATCTCTTGCATTTTGTTGTAAGATAAATACACATTAGAAGAATATTTGAAAGGAAACCAATGTTACCACTGACTTAATACCTTTTGGTTCAATTAAATTTAGCAGATAATCTGTCTCTCTTACACTTGCGTAGTTCGTGTTTGATGACCAGATCTGAATAGCCAGGAACTTCCCCACCTTTCTCTTCCTCACATCCTTCACCTTCACATTAACTTCAGCCTCACAACATACCACCATTGGGGATTCCATAGTCTCACTGGCTGCAGACGGGAGTGGTAGGAGTTCTTATGTATCATACACGTATCGCCATCCCATTTAGGATATCAGATTTTTGATGTCACAAATTATGCCTACAGAGCATTTATTGTGTTCTTTATTATTCAAAGTCTGCATCCATCGCTCATTTGGGGGGAGAGCTGAACCAATCGGGTGCAGCCACTACAGTAACATTGGTTGAATTAAGCTTCCTCGGAAGCCGTCTAGTTGTGTAGGCCTATAAAATAATGAGCAATTCTACTGAATCCGACTCACTAGGATATACCTGTCTCGACACAGGTATATCATTGAGACAGGCATAAAAAAACCAATGTAAATATACTTTTTATAGAGAAATAAATAAATAAAATCACAGGACATGACGTGACATACGTAAATCAGTTTATACATTTTTAAATACGTTCAAAAGGTTTAGTGAGTTCATTTCGTTAGTGCTTATTTCGAATCCTTCCGCCCGAATATTGCAGAATTTTACAACAAGATAAATTTGTTTTGCGGAATAATTATTTAATGTTAAAAATGGCGCAGTAAATACAGGCACAAAACACTAAAGTATTCAAGCAGGATAAAATATTCCGTGCAAAGTTTGCATCGGACAAACAAACAGGGTTTATTTACTGGCAGTTTGTATTGCAAAATATCATATTGCATGTTTTAACCGCAACTGGAGCGCTGCGGAAAGTCACCGCCATCGCATTCATTGTCCGGCGCTACAACACTGAAAACCATAAAGATGAAAATTTCCCACATGATATAACCAGGATAATAATGGTCCATTTCCGCGTGGAGATCGTACAAACGTGTGGGGATATAGCAATATCATGGAAATTCGTTAAAAACCGACTAAAACTGAGATAATTTAAGACTAATGTAATTATTGAAACTTTTATATTTTACTAATTTTATTACCCAGGTTCAGAGATCTTTTCAACATGAAAAAAAATTCCATGTAACGAATCCATTCAATAGTTCAGTAATATGGTTCAGGCAAAATGGCATATTCTCTTATTTTGAACAGTTTACTGGATATTATAAAGCTCTAACCTCTTGATATAGTATTTTTAGGATTAATTGTAGTAACTTTTACACAATATGCACTAATTTTACTAACTTCATCAACATTATGCTTATGACGAGATTGAATCTCACTTTTCCATACGTAGCAACATTATTAACCAACTATGAAAAGTGTAATTTATGAACTTTAAAAAAATAAGGTAACACATTAATTGGGCAAGGATTACTGTTATTTATTCAAGAAAACAACAAATCACCTGGGAAAGACTACCTGACGGCAGACTTGTTTAAATATGGAAATGAGCACCTGAGAAATCTGCTACATAATTTAAAAACAAAAATATGGACCTTGGAAAAAATCCCAGAGGAATGGCAAATAAGCATAATATGTCCAATTCACAAAAAAGGTGACAAACTAAAACGCAAAAATCATAGAGGCGTATCACTTCTATGCACCGCATATAAAATCTACATCATGATACTGAAACAAAGAATTGATAAGTACGCAGAAAACCTACTGGGAATGTATCAGGCAGGCTTCCGCACCGGTAGATCCACAACAGACCAACTGTTCACCGTCAGACAGATCTTGGCAAAGTGCTGGGAGTTTGATATAGATATACACCAACTATTCATAGATTTCAAGCAAGCATATGATAGCATAGATCGGGAGTGTCTATATGATATACTACTTCAATTCTAGATTCCACCTAAATTGGTTAGGTTCATCAAAGCCACCACCTGCTATTACATTTCTACAAATTTATCATGTTTTATCATCTTTTATCACGTCAACATAGACGCTAATTTCTTCCCATCGATGCATTAAATTCCTATGTTTCTTCGACTTCCCTTTGAGATGTTGCAGTGCATTTTTTTGAGTAACAGAGATAAGATAAAAATGTAGTTATGTATAAACCATAGTATACCGTCCTTAAACTCTTAACACACGAAATCACCATAATAATTGTGTCTAAATATAAAGGTAAAATACCAACATATAATGTTTATATATCACCCTTGGTACTTATTCCATCATTGTTTGAAGCAGAGAGAATGTTTGGTCAATGAGTAGATCGTATATTGGACATTCTACCCCTATGTGATATTGCATACTATCTGTTATATTGCTGACCGGTAGCGTCCAGTCTAATAGTTGTTAAAGGGATTAACGGATGATTGGATTGAACACAGGGGATGTTTCAAGTTAATATTTACGAAAGATGTCGATCAAAGGCAAACGATTGCATTGGATTCAGCTCTAAAGCAGGGATACAAAATGCACAAGTCTTTCATCGCTAACATCGCCATTAGCTGCACTTTAAAGAGGCTGAGTTTGGTAAATAAAATCGGTTCCATGCCAACTCAGAAACAACTCCACTCAACACCTCTTTGAAAAGTCAATAAAAGCTACTAAAAAATAATTTATAAATAACTCATAACCTAACATAACCTATTGAATCAAGATGTTGAAATAAAAGTGCATGAATGTTCTTGTATTCATGATACATTCTGTCAATGTCCTTGCCTAGATCGAACGGACCATATCAAATACCTTGGTCTTACATTTGATCAATATCTTAAGTGGAATACACATTGCCTACTCATCACGAATAAACTTAGAAAACATATTTATTTCTTCAAAAACATTAGAAACATACTAGATTCCAAATCTATGAAAATTGTTTATTACTCCCTTTGTCAATCAATCATTGAATATGGAATAATCGCATGGGGAGGTGCAACACTATCCGCTATAGAATCATTATCGAAGGCACAAAAATTAATTATGAAAGTTATTCTTAAAGTTCCCATAATAACATATACTGTAGATATATTCAACAAATTCCATGTATTAGATATTCGACAAATTTACACAAAAACAATCTTAACTCATCTGTTTAAAAATAAAACAAATACATTTTATGAAAATACCCAAAATATTGTTAACACGCGGCACAAAACCAAAGAACTCATACAAACACCTAAAACAAACACAACATTTGGTCAAAGAAATTTCAAATACATTGCGTCTAAAATATACAATAACCTACCTGACAAAACAAGACAATCGAATAATATTAACAAATACAAAATTCTGATAAAACAATGGATCATCGAAAAAGGTCGTGCAATAATTAGTCACCTCACCCAAATATAATCCTCCTATCCCATTATTGTTACCACTACTACCAACCTGAATTTTTTTGGCAAATATTTTTACTTAATTGAAAAATGGATTTTATTTAATATTTATAAAAAATATTTGTAAACTAGTCTGTCTCGACACAGGATTTCCTAGTGAGACAGGCAAGGCCAAAAAAAAGGTTAACTTTATTGTATAGATGCATAAATAAATAAATAAACAAAATTTAACCAATTTTTTTAAATATATTTTTACATCACTTTTAATGACTTTTTCAATGAGGTTCTTCTGTGCTGATTTCATTATGAGTCGAACTGATTGAAAAATCTGTATTTCATTTACAAAAAGTAATTTCTTATTGGGAGAAATATAGAATTCTAATGAACGTGAATCAATAATAATATTTGAAATGTATGTAGAAATTATTCCAAGTATTATAACGTTTAATCATTATAGACAATATTAGGGAGTCTAAAATGAAATTTTGGAACAGAAAAAACATACAAAGATACGGTCGCATCTTGAAATTTAACCCGGGACCTTAATTTTCTCTAACTACTGGGAAAATTCGATCGTATCCCCTTCGGCCATATTTAACTGTATCATACTTCGACTAAGAACTACCAACATTATCTCTACCGCATCTTTTTCTGATTTCTGTTTCAAAATTTCGTTTGACATTCGATAATATTGTCTTCAGTGATTAAATATTACAATTTGAGGTTTTACTCAATAAGTTAATCAAAACATTAAAAATATTCGTCCCACACTTGCAGAAAAGTCTAGGATGACACATTATGTAAAAATGGATATACTTATTAATTACACTCTATTCTAGATTGCATTTAGTTCGGGAAGAATCCCGGGAAGAACATAAAGACAGCAGCCAATAAAAAAATACATTAAGAAAATGAAGATAATGTGGATAATTCTTAGTTATGATATAGTTAAATATGATCGAAGGGGATAGGATCAAAATGGTTCCATTCCAATTCATAATCATGTCAACTCAACCCCTTTTTAAAATGTGATTAAAAACTACGAAAAAAATAATTTTATAAATTAGCCCATTAACCTAACCTAAAAATAAAAACATGCGTTAAGAAAATGAAGATAATGTTGATAGTTCTTAGTTGAAGTATGACACACTTAAATATGATCGAAGGGGATAGGATCAAGTTGGTTCAATTCCAACTCATAATCATGTCACTCAACACCTTTTTAAAGTCATTAAAAACTACGAAAAAAATAATTTTATAAATTAGCCCATTACCCTAACCTAACGTTACCTATTTAACCATTTTGAAGATTTTTTTTCATCACTTTTATGACTTTTCAAAGGAGGTTCTGAATTGATTTCATTCTGAGTTGTCCGGTCACCGATAAAATTAGCCCATTGGTTAGAGCAGAGACCCGGCAAGGGTAAGGTCCTGGGTTCAATTAATAGATGCGAACGTATCTCTCTCTGATTTTTGGGTTTCAAAATTTCGTTTAAGTGCCCTTACGTTTTTACTAATTAAGTTATTTCAAAAATTAAAAATATTACAAAGTGTCCTATATAGAGACTTTTAAAAATTTCAAAAATTAGACAAAACAAAGCATATTTGATGTTATTCTTCTTTAGACCTTGCTGAGAGAAAATGATATTATGTCATTTAGATTATTCGTGAAGCTAAACAAACAAAATTAGCGTGAATTGAGCTAAATTCATACTTTAGATTTGATTATCATTATCTAGAAGCAGCTTCATAAATCCAAAATGATGCACTGCGTGGATTGAGATGATAATCAGGAGCGACGTCGCTATTGATACAATAAAGCTTCACAGTCCTGAATTATGAAATGGAATTGAATTTAAAGTACCTATTGCATTATTGTATCTAATATACGTTGAATAATAATAATAATAATAATAATAATAACAAAGTATTTATATAGCGCAGTTTTGTGATATTTCACTTCAAATGCGCTCAATTATAATAAGCTTAAGATTAATTATATGGTGTTCCTTACGAGTCCTTACAAAATTGATTAGATAGTGTGAAACAAAGAATATACAGTATATACAAAACAATTCCTAAAGAACAATATTTTTTTTTTTTTTTTTTTTTTTTTTTTTTTTTTTTTTTTTTTTTTATTAAAGAAAATAGGTTTTTTTTCTTGTTTACATTACAACCTGCAAAGCTACTGCAAGTAGCTTGTCGGCAGGAAAATAGTGTGGACAAAAATATAGTACAGTATAAAGTCTTACAAAAGAAGAAAAAAATATTGCAATTTGATAAAATACGAGTACAACAATAGTGAGTGCACATGACAATAGATATTGATCCCATTGAAACCATAACGTTGCCATTCAACAGGAATCATTAAAAACTAAAATATACTACAGAACAGGAAACAGTTTACGTTTAGAAATAATACAAATTCGGAGTGCACATAAAACTATAGTAAGGAGGTAATCGAAACCAAACAATTACTGGAAAATTGAGGAACATGGTTTATTATAGTTTTTTGAAAAGGAGTTAAAAATTCATGAAAGGTATGATTTTTTAAATAAGTTTGTTTTTAAAGCCCTTTTGAATTCAGCCAAGTTCTGGATATTAGTAAGAGCTGAGGGAAGTTTGTTCCAAATGAGCGGGCCAGTTACACGAAAAGATCGATCATAGTAAACGGCTCGATTTGACCTAGAAAGTTCGATTAAACGATTAGTAACATCTCGATCTGCTGACCTTAGAGTAAGCTGTCTATCGCTTAAGTTTTGTCGGACACATAGTTCTGATATATAGGCTGGCGCCATTCCTTGTAATGCTTTGAAGGTCATTAAGCAGATCTTGAACTCTATTCTTTCAGGGCATCGAAGCCAATGAAGGCGATCCCTTAGAAGCGGGGTTATACGGCAATACTTAGATTCACCAAAAATCATTCTCGCCGCAGCATTGAAAACGGACTGGATTCTATTGAATTGTTTTTTAGGTAAGCCAGCATATGCACTATTACAATAGTCCATACGTGAGACAACGAACGAATTTATGAGTGACTTTGCTCCATCAGAGGGAAGGCAACGCCTGATTGATTTTATCTGCCTTAGATGGAAAAAGCCTGAACTTACAGATTTTGAAATTTGTGATTCAAGAGAAAGACTATTATCTATTGTGAAACCCAGAAATTTTATTTCTGTAGAAGGGATTATATCTGTACCCTGAATATGGATTGGGTTAGAGTCGATGAGGGCTTGCCTTCCAGGAGAAGCTATCCAAATAAATTCCGTCTTGGTCGGATTAAGTTTGAGTTTATTGACAGACATCCAACTTGAGACTGTGTTAATGAAACTAACCACCTCGTTTTTAAGGACGTCTTTTTCATCCGGGGAACAAAACTTGAAAATGAAACGATCGTCTGCATAGCCTTGTGATTCAAAGCCAGCTGATTGAATGAGTTTCTCGAGGCGATTCGTATAGAGAATGAAGAGAATGGGACCCAAGACAGAACCCTGGGGAACTCCACATTCTATGGGAGTTTCAGGTGAAGTACAATTATTGAAAATTACTGAGGCTACTCGTCCAGACAGGTATGATGTCATCCATTGGAGTACATCACCTCGAACGCCAAATTCGGTTTCAAGCACATTTAATAAAATACTATGATCTACCGTGTCAAATGCCGCACTCATGTCAAGAACAGATACCAAACCCAACTTACCTGCTTCCATCCCGATGATCAAGTCTGAAATCAACCGCAGAAGAACAGTTTCCGTTGAATGAAACTGTCGATAAGCTGATTGATTTTTGGCAAATAGACCGGCAGAGTTCAAATACCCCACCAATTGTTTGGCAACGATTTTCTCAAGCAGCTTAGAAAGGAACGGTAGATTGGATATTGGCCTGTAATTATCCGTATTGTCAGAATCAAGATTTTGTTTTTTTAGAATCGGAGTTATGATTGATTTTTTAAGTGTTCCCGGTACAAGTGAATTTACTAGTGACTTCTGGATAATTGCGGTAATTACAGGCGCTATATCAGGAAGACACTGTTTTAAAAGCCAGGTAGGTATGGGGTCTTGAGCGCATTGCTTGTTAGGACAAGATTTTATCGCACTCGTGACATCTTCTTCCGTTACTGCTGCAAAAGTAGTGAATTCACTCGCGAGCGGACTTGATGCTGTGACAGAGGACGATCCTAACACACTGGGGGCCCGAATTTTTTCAACCTTACTTCTGAAGTATGTTGCGAGGCTGTTTGCTTCAAGAGAGGAATCAACCTTGTTGTTGCTCTCTCCAGACAAAGTCCTTACGTTTTGCCAAAGTTTTCGGGGGTCCTTTTCTGTCTCAATTTGCTCACACCAAAAGTTAGATTTCTTCTGGGTGACTTCTTCTTTGTAACCTTTTTGCTTGGTAATCCAAAGCTGCCGATTGCTGAAAGTCGGGTTTCGTCTGTAGATCCTTTCAAATTTCCGCATTTCCCTCTTCTTTTGAAGACATTCAGCATCGAACCATTTGCTGCAATTCCTAACGCGGCAGACCTTCTCTGTGAAAGGAGCATTTTTATCGAGTAATGCCCGTAGAGTAGAATTATATAGAGTTACTAACTCTTCTACATGGCTCTCGCTATACTTTTCCTTATCACAGAGAGGCGACGCTTTCAATTCACTGCAAAATGCCTCGAAGTCGAATTCTCTCCAATTTCTGGAGACAACGGATTTGAATTCTAATTTCGGAGGATCGAAGGCGAACTCGGATGTGACGAGACGATGATCTGATAGTCCAATGTCAGTAACATTTACGTTATTCGGGGGAAACCCAACCCGGGAAATGATTACATCTAGGGTGCCTCCTGCATCATGAGTAGCTGAGTTCACCCACTGGTCGCAGCCGAAGTCACGCAGAATTCTGCTGAATTTTATGGACATGGGATTAGTTTTGTTTTCCAAATGAATATTTATATCTCCTAGAATAATAATCTCGCAGTTGTAGTTGGAGGTGCATTCTAGGAGAGACCTGAATTCGTTGAAAAAATTTGCAGTCGGTGTGCACGACCCGGGACGGTAGATGGAGATTATCACGAGGGATGCACCATTAGCAGAAGCCTTGCAGCCGACAAACTCAAAAGTTGTATACACCTGACGTATCCCTATACTGTCTAAGCGAATACCATTTTGCGCTACAATTGCAACTCCCCCGTGATTTGTAAAATTAATATTGTTTTTTTCGGTTTTGATTGGCCTTGCAGCTTCATATACTGAGAACCCACTTGACCGAAGGGTTTTGATGGAGTGGGAATTTGCATTTTCATGCCAAGTCTCCGTTAGCGCTAAAATGTGAATACCCTTGCCACGAATGAGATCCACAATGTCCTCGTGTTTATTCGCAATAGATCTAGCATTCCAAGCGGCAATTGTTAGAGACTTAGGCAAACGCAAATTCCTGTTTCGTGCTAACCGCAGGTTTTTGACCAATCTCACCTTCCTCAACCAGGAAATATCTGCCTTATAGCTAGGATTATAAATTTATCTATTATTCTGAAGTTAGAATACGTCATAGATTACTCTAATGAACAAACTTAAACACAATATGTACGCAAACATGAATGCTTATTGCTGTCAATAATGTTTTTATTTTATGAATATTATCTATTAAAGTAGGTAATTTCTGTAGGGATGGCAGATTATGTAGGTATGTTCTACCGGTATTACAATGGAAGATGCTCCGAGGAACTAGCGTCATTGATCCCCTCGGCACCGGTGCATAGTCGGGAAACACGCGCCCAACATTTGTGCACGGTTGATATTAGTCACATGAGATTGGGTTCAACAGCTCGGCTGTGGAACGATTTACCGGCCTCTGTGTTTCCTCCCTCCTACAACATGAGTCTCTTCAAGACCCATGTTAACTCCTTCCTTTCCTCAAAAAGACTCTCCACACAGCATCCTCAAAGATGATATAGGCCCTGAGGGAAATTATTTTCCTCAGGGCCTCCTGTGTGGAGTTAATGTAAAAAAAAAAAAAAACTGCTATTTTTCATTTTCTCGGAATATATTTACTTTTCCACATTGAGGTGAACTCGTTAAACTTGTTACATAAGACTGTTTTCTACCACCAAATAAAATACTTCCAGAAGTTTTGGAAATCAGTTTGAATAACTAAAAAATATGTTTATAAAAGTTTTGTGTGTCTATAATACGACAGAATACGCAATCTAATTATCTATAGCGTTGTTTTTTTAAGTTTTGTAATTTTAAATGTATCTTACTACACTCGCAGTAATTGGAACTTTTATACATTTTCAATATAATTGTCGATAAACTGGCGTCCATTCAAAAGTTTGAACAATAGGAATAATTTGATAAAGTAAAAGAAGCAGGTGTACAGAAATATTTTTTAAAGAATGTGCTGCTTACCTCAATGTGGAAAAGTAAATATATTCCGAGAAAATGAAAAATAGCAGTTTTTTTTTTTTTTTTACATTAACTCCACACAGGAGGCCCTGAGGAAAATAATTTCCCTCAGGGCCTATATCATCTTTGAGGATGCTGTGTGGAGAGTCTTTTTGAGGAAAGGAAGGAGTTAACATGGGTCTTGAAGAGACTCATGTTGTAGGAGGGAGGAAACACAGAGGCCGGTAAATCGTTCCACAGCCGAGCTGTTGAACCCAATCTCATGTGACTAATATCAACCGTGCACAAATGTTGGGCGCGTGTTTCCCGACTATGCACCGGTGCCGAGGGGATCAATGACGCTAGTTCCTCGGAGCATCTTCCATTGTAATACCGGTAGAACATACCTACATAATCTGCCATCCCTACAGAAATTACCTACTTTAATAGATAATATTCATAAAATAAAAACATTATTGACAGCAATAAGCATTCATGTTTGCGTACATATTGTGTTTAAGTTTGTTCATTAGAGTAATCTATGACGTATTCTAACTTCAGAATAATAGATAAATTTATAATCCTAGCTATAAGGCAGATATTTCCTGGTTGGAATTATCGTCTCATGAATAAATCTTCATATAATATCCAATTTGGGACGCGGGTATGAGTACTTCGGTAATACACCCCGGTAACCATTTTTGTATAACTAACACCTCTGCCATAGGTCACACCAAGGGGTTTGCTACGTTTGGCGAATTAGCAGAGGTGCCCGGGTTCATGTGTTGAGGTTTGTCCGGATCTTGGCGGCGGATTCATCTGCCTACATACTACGTGGCGGACCGAATCGAGGGGGACTGGTTGATTTTTGACGTCTCCAACCGGACTATCTCGACCCACCGCCCTGCACAGCAGTTGGATGTGTGAATTAATTTCTGACAATCCTTAACACACTGACCCCCAGATTCCTCTCCACCCCTCGCACCGTTTTCTTTCCCAGAACTTCCGCTCATTCCGTTCCTTAAATAGACCCTCCATACAGCATCCTCTAAGACGACGTAAGCCTAGAGGGACATTATTTTCATTGTGTGGAGCTAATGTAAAAAAGATAATATCCGAAAAGAAGAAAAATAAAAAATAATAAAACTAAATAAAAATATGTATTGGAAACTGGAGTGTGAACCCAAGCAGTAACTACTAATATTATAAATTTCTATAAAGTACAAGTAGAAAATAATTTAACCATTAAATCATTGGTTTTGAAACATGTCATTTATTTTGATTAAATAGTGGTGATTAATACACAAAGTTATCTATTTTCCCTTAATTAAAATGACGCCACAAAGTGAATTTGCAATTATTGAAAAAGTAAAAGCTTTTATTGTCAAGGATTAATCAAAACGCACTAATAGTTTAAAAAACAGAGCTATAAGCTTTAATTGTAGCATCGTTAGATAACCGCCATTATATAAACAAATGAGTCATATTAATCGTTCCGCAACTTTACAATGTGACAAGTTAATTTGAAACTTTCCGCACACATCACTATTTAAGTCTGCCCGCACATGTGGCTTACTGCTTACAGTACTTACTCGACGCCCGGCGCCCTTCATACGGCCATAGAGCCATACAGCCTTATAGCCATACAGTATTCTGCCATAGAGCCTTCTGTCGTAGAGCCTTCAGCCGTATGGCCTTCTGCTACAGAGCCTTCTGCCGTACAGCATACAACCTTACAGAGACAATAGTGGTGTGCGGTCGAATGAAACACTTAATTTCAACTCGTTCAGGGAACCGGATCATTATGTTCTTCAAATAAATTATGTATGAATCGTGTTGCCACCGTGCTTGCTTTTCTAGAGTAAAGTTATGAACAGGGACGGACTGAATTTATTGGAGTGGTGCTAGCTTGGTCTTTTCTTACAATTTATTTTTTTATTTTTTTATTGATCTGTATAAGGGATGTTTACATTATATTATTCGATGCCTGTCTCGCTAGGGTATACCTGTGTTGAGACAGCTGGGTGTTTAAGAGAAGTCCCAACTGCTCCCGTCTGGAGCCAGTGAAAGAATTGTGAGACTGATGATAGTGGGGAGGGGAAGGGGATGGGGGAGAAGAAGATTGGGTAGTACCTGGCTATTCAGAACTCGTCACCAAACACGGCTAAAGCCATTTCAAGCAACATTTCAATTTTGAATAGTGGTCTTACACCAGGGCGATACTGAGAGTATCTTCCACTCTGGAGCGGGCGGCAAATATTGTACATATTATTTAAAATAAATCAAATAAAATTTATTTGCCCACGCAGTGATTCGATCCCGAGACCGATCGGATTACGAGTCAAGAGCCTTACCCCTCAACCACGCCGGCCGATTTATTAATTAAATATGCTGTTTTTTCAATTATGACATTTATATACACGTGACACATAATAACACAAAAACATGCCACCACCTCAGCAAAGGTTGTCCTAGTGAGTTGTTCAGAATAAATGAATTTAAAAATCATAGTGTGCAATTCACACGCGGTAGAAGTGAAATCTTCAGAAAACTAAAGATCACAAGAGTGGGGAGAACTACGAAGCACTTTTTTTTATCAATGTGAAGGATGATTTTTTCCCGTATTTTGGTCGTCGAATTCCAGTGCACCTTTTTCTATACATTTCGCATCTAGGGAATAACAATGACAGAACTCAAAACACTTCTCTTTTCAGGAGAGCAGTTTGAATATTTCGTTTGAATGTATTAACTAAAGTTTAATTAAAGTTTATTCGTCAATAAAAAAAACATTGTTTTACAAAAGTTGGGAAGCCGTTATGTAATTCCGTTATATATCTAGTGGATAATTCAGCTCAGACGATCATTGTGCCACTATTTTTGCTTGAATTCGGGTAAAATATTGTAATATAACAATGACATTAGCTTTTAAGAAATGTGCCGTTTTTATTGAAGGTAGAACCGATATCCCCAGGAACATTTATGCATACTTAACCCAAAAATGCAATTTTTTGACTTATGCCACTATTATCGCTCAGATGCAATTTGGTCATCTTAATCTTATTTATGTTTTTTTCGTCGGCGTCGCTATATATGTCGTTTTCTTTTGCCTGTTCATTTTGGAGTGGTTGGGGGATTGGATATTTTTGTTGGATTTCGTAGGACGAAATTTCTGAATGTCTGCAAAGATTCGTCGGGCGCTTTATACCACTACACTAAAGGGGACCTGCGTGGGCCGTGGATTTATCGTATTAGAAACCGAGTACCAGTGAATAAAATAAATATTTTATGGCTGTTTTAAGGCTAAATTCTGTAGTTGTACTTTTCTCTTTTTAGTTACGTTCGATTCCGTTTCATCGAGTTTCAAATCACAACGGTGCTAAAGAAATTTTACCTTAAAAAAAAAGTCTTAAACAATATTAAAACCGGTAAAAACATCAACCTCATTAAACGTGGATATTTAAAAATAAATAAAATACGATATGCCAACAATCAAGTCCGTCCCTGGTAACGTGCTATGAAAAGTCGCGGTTCCTAGCCACATTCAACCCTAGAAGTGTTCATACGTGAAAGGCGGGAGTGGCTCACGCAGGAATAATAGTATCCCGCTTCAACCAGGACATTATGCCACTTAAAGCCAATTTAAAGTTTGAGTTACGCGGCTACATCCTGGATTCAGGGAAGCCTAATGAGGCGGCTTGTAAATAATATATGTTTAGACAAGATTATGTTTTGTTAGTTTATGATAATAACATCCAATCTGTGTGTTAAGCGGACGCCGAAAACTTCCCTAACGAGATGCGGTGGGATTTTAACATAATAAGGTTTCTGGTAAGCATAATAATTAGTTTTTGGAATTTGCGGAGCTTCTTCTATCCTTCCATACAACAAATAAAAACGCTCAATTTGTAAACGAGAATACTGAATGGCAACTTCATACAAACAGTACAATGTTAGCTTGAATCCTTTGTCATGCAAACAAAATGGAAAATAATTGTATGTTATGCATTCTTAGCAAATGGATTTTTTTACTGGGTAATTCCAATAAAGGATCTCCATTCTGGTTCATTGTACAATAATATCAAAATTAATTGTTATAAAATAGAAAATTTACGAAGAATGAAACATGAAATGTGAGTATTGTGACTCCGTAAAATTTTGACATTAATTTCTGTCTGAAATCTCTAGATCATCGCAACTTTCACAAGCTCGCAACGTTTTTTGACCATCAAGAGCTACGAAGCTTTGAAATGTCTATTTAAAAATAAAATTTCCATTTTATTTTTTTATTATACATCTTGGGTGAAGACGGGAATGTAAAGCTAGAGTGAAAAGCATTTGCTAGTATTTGCAATTTTCCTTGCTTTACTTAAAAATAGACAGTATATCGATCGTCCAGTTGATTAGTCAGACATTTCCGAATAATATTTTTTTGAGATAATGAGGAAACGAATATTCGAATGCTCACCATGAATCAAATATTATTTACACGTGTTAATGTTTTACATATTAAATACGCTATAAAATAACACCGGGAAGCATAACGGTCCGGTACATTGGAAAGACATTTTGAAATTTCATACTAAAAACCCAGTTTTTTTTTTCACTAAAAGTTTTCTGCGTTTTCATTGGTTTGGTGGTGTTTACGAGTAATCTGAGCATATCAGTTATAGGGTTTCACATACAACTGGGTACTTAACTCAAATTTCGATTTTTCGGAGAAAAATTTAATTTACAAATACGCGAAAAAAGCCTTAATTTAAGTTCTTACCAAAAAACCTTATAGATTCTCGACAATATAGTTGTTTAAGGACTTTGAAGTTTGAGAAGAGCAGTACACCTTGAACATTCAACAACTGTACATTAAATTTATTTTTATACCTTACCAAAAACTAAAACATCATACTGCACAACACAATTACGACACAAGGCATAGACATCGACACATGACTCCGAAGACAAATACTTCCTATGGACAAAGACATTACCACAATCTGGCTCCAAAATTTTGTAATTTAATTAAAAAAAAATATTAACGATATTCTCACTTGACAAAAAATGCAAATCTAAAACACAAAATTCATATGTGGACAATACAACTTTGTTGACTCATATACGAATATTCGTATGTGAGTCAACAAAGTCCCGAGTTATGAATAACCCAACAATATTTGAAAATCTCCTACTACCTCCACACTAAGCGGAAAATGTTGCTTGTGTCGTGAAGGAGGACTTAGCCAGCCGAGGAACCGAACAGGCGACGCTCGGGTGAGACGCAAACGCAATGTCCACTCAGCTAATGACCGGTCAAATAACTTGTACTGCAAATAATGCGGCAGATAACTTCTACAACAAAACACACTCAACGCCTGCATCTTGTATCCTTTCCTCTCAATTATTTTTATTCTTTCTTTTATCTTTTTTATCCGGTTTTCTCATTTCTTTTCTTTTATTTTTATTTTTCTTTCATTATTTTTACCTACTTTAATTTAAAATATTTATTTTATCTTCCAAGATTAGGATATCAAAATTAGATTAAATTCCTGCCACCTGGGAACAGGCTCAGCCTAATGAGGTATGTACCAAAAAAATGTATATTGTAATAATATCTTGGTTAATAAATACTTTTTTTAAATGATAATGCAACAAAAGTATTTATGTTTTAATTTTAAACGTTTTATCACATACGTACTCGCCGAAATATCTTTGAAGTTTTAAAGAGTTAAATAAAATATAATCAATAGAACAAACGACATTATATAACTCAAGTTATACAAAGCCAGGTCGTGCTAAATATCCACATTAATTTAATCCGTTGTTTGTTAATAAGGTCGGCAATAAATAACGCCCCCGTGTCATAAAATTAACAGGTATTTATTTAGGATTCTATCGGACTCAGGTACGCATTCTTGTCAGGATTAATTCCTCTTAGACTAAACGACCGTGGAATTAGGACGCCATCAGCCAATTGAGATTAATGTCGAGGGATAAACTGACTGTAAAGGGATACGCAGCGGGAATATTTCGATACCTGTAATTTAATTCAAGGATAAATTCAGTTTAATTCAGATAGATACGTGATAAATTTTAAAGTAGCTTCGGAAAGATCTGAATATTTTATGAACGAAAGCTCTTAAAAAAATTTACATAGACATTTCAAGTCCCTGACAATTTTTCAATTCTATAATATTAATAGATCCATGAATTTGTTCATTTGGATATTAGGTATGAGGGGGATTTTTGAAAAAATACATGTTTAAAAACTAGGGCGAGTGAGGTATTGTTTGCTATGTTTTCATTGGTGCTGAATAGAATGGGACCACGTCCCAAGCAGGCGCGGCCAGTGCCTCAGTGCACTCGTGCAACGAACCGCCAAAAAAATTGAACAACAATTTACAGCTCATCGTAATCTTACTTAATGTTTTTAATTATAAAATTAAGCAAAATTTTAAAAAAATCCTAAAAATTGCAATTTAATATACTAAATGTTACTAAAACGTGACTAACGACGAAATATTGTAGATAAATACAGCAAAAACATTGCACCCGCGCGCCGTTTACATTGGCTAGGAACGAGAAACCGAGGTACATACCAAACCGCGCGCTTTAGCTATGCGCGTTGTTTGGCTAATAATATTTTGTATGCAGCCCATACGAAACATATCTGGACCGTGGTTTTGACAAAACGTATCAAGAAAAATACCTCTGACAGTACGCCGCACGGTCAGCGGAGATATACGAACGAAGAATCGAAGAATTCCGAAGGAAGGGCTCGAACGATCAAGGGTTTGAACAAGTATGAAGTAAAATTATAACATTTCTCTTGTAAAATGCAACCTCGGGTCAACGGGTCACGGGTCAGCTATGCGTGCGATTTTATCTTGTGATATACTACTGCGGATTTACATACTTGGCAGTGAATTTATTATTTGCTTTTTTTTGCAGAAAGTAACCTTTTATTTGTGTGCGTTTTTTTTTAATTATTGCTAACTTCACACTGACGCTTAGTGGGTCAGTAAACAACCGCCACTGTCTGCAATCCTACGCTACAAATCAAAACATTATTGTGATATTAATTCATATCCGAAAGTTGAGTCTTTTTAAATAATAAATAAATACCTTCTCTTCTTTGCCACTAATCCTCTAATACTAATAGATGTAATATCAAAAGAAATGAACCATAGTGTAAAATAGCAAATAATTTA
Source organism: Limnephilus lunatus (assembly GCA_917563855.2). Lineage (NCBI taxonomy): Eukaryota > Metazoa > Arthropoda > Insecta > Trichoptera > Limnephilidae > Limnephilus > Limnephilus lunatus. The sequence continues at coordinate 61,625,524 of OU830601.1, forward strand.
TGATTTCTGAAGTTTTTTAATGCAGTGTCACCGCTTGCAAAGTCGTATCTTCCAAGCATAAACTTTCATATAAGTGTGTTTATCGGATAACGAGTTTATCAGGTGAGTATATCTGTTTCAGTATATTATCAGGTGAGTATATCTGTATCTAAGGGTGGTTGAAGTCTTCGCTCGGCAAAGGGATCGAAGAATTGATCTTCTCTATAAATAAGTAAGATACGTGCATTTATATATATATATATTACATACATTACGTTTTTGATGAAATCGGTGAACCACCAAAAATTTAAGGCACCGGCCGCGCCTGGTCCCAAGTCGATAGAATTCATATATGGAATTCATGTATAAGTCAGGTTTTTAGTAAATAAACGTAAAAAGTAAAGAAAGGTTATAAGGTTAAACAGGGGTTAATCCCCTAGAGGCATTCTTGCATCCGAAACTGCTTACGATTTACAGCTTCAGATGCACATGGAAAGGAACTGAATGTACTAAAAATGTAATGAGACGAAATGGTGTTACCTGGAATTGGGTGAAAATATGTGTAGGAAACTTGGCATGCAATGAAAAGGGATAACCAATCACTTACCTCTGCGAAGGAGCACACAATATAATTACAATATAGTTATATAGATCCACTGCGAAACCTCTAAGTAATTATCTCCAAAACAAAACGAACAAGTACAAAAATATATTGTTTACTTTCGAGATGGTCAAATACCTTCTTTCTAGTTCAAAAACGAGATTTATGTACACGAAAAAACCAAAAAGTTCTTCTTCTGTGTTTCAAAAACAAATGCAGCACTCGAATTTGCTAATTTTCATTCCACTGATCCCAATTTCAAATAATTTTCCAGAAAGGTGGTGGTTAAGGAGAGGTAAGTACTAGATCAAACCATATTTTACCGTTACTATTGTTATGTTCTCTTGATCTTTTCCGACTTATTTTATATTTTTTTCGTGGCGTGAAACAGAAGTCGCCAACAGACGAGATGAGATGATGGCTGGCGTGAAAATGAAGAAGAATTGTTATATCAACGGAATTTTCTCAAGAAGCGTAGGCAGAAAGTATGAAACTGGACAGTCCTTTATACGCTTGCTAAGTTCACATTTATGATTATTATCAGAAACATTTTTCTTATATTCGGACTGCAGTTTTAAATTAGTTATTTCATTGGTCTTTCTAAGACAATCATCGATTTAATGTAACCTTAAAAAATATAAAAATAAAATGCTCGGGTCGATAATAAACAAATGGGAAACAGTTATGTAGGTTTTTAATGAAAAGGTCAAATTAACCCCTTTAGACTTACTTGAACCGACATGACTTTTCGTAGGTTCATAAAATTTTGGTGAGGTAGGGTGGGGGGTGGGGGCGCAGTTCTCGACTCACCAAACTTGTTGAAGGTGGCACATTAAAAGAAAATTCAAATTGAATATCACTTATTGGATAGCTTTCAAAGATAAATAGCAAAATAACAAGTTTGGTGCACTGCCAGGGGGCTTTGTACCGTAAAGAGTTAAAATGAAATTACATCATGAATTAACCGATACAAAATTTGGCATAATCCCGATATCTTCCTCCCTTTACTTCCACGAGATAAATTTTCGCGACACTTCGTTCGAAGCCATCCTCTATGCCAGTGCTTTTTTAGTCGTTCTCGAGAAAAATTTGATTCATATTCTGTTGAAAATAAGGTATTGTAGATTATATCAGATATACATTTCAAAGTCACATCATCTGATACAAAATTATGGTATTTTATATCTGAAGATAAATATCTGAATCTAAAGCAAATCGCCCTTCGTTGACGGCATTGTTTGGGTCAACTTACTTGTGCGAGTCAGCGATTTTCTGAAATGAATTTTCTTACTTATACCAGCGCCACGATACACCCTACCTACCTAGATGACAATCCTGCATCACACATATTTGCAGCCTCTCAGAGTCGATCGATCGAAGTCTAATAATATTGAGGTAGATCACCAGCAGTTCAAGTTTGAGCACATCTGCTCTATGCGATTGGAAATCACCCAAGATTCTCATTCCTAAACTGATAAATTATGTTTACCGAGGTAGGTCAAAGATATTATAGTATTTTCGATCTCCTCTTACGAAAATCGGTAGTACATGATCGTTTTCCCAAGGATTGCATTCTATAATGAATTATTTACTCATTTTTAAAACAGTTTTTTTAAAGAAAGACAAACATTCTCAGGTTACGAATAACCTGAGAATGTTTTGACAATAATTTGAAAATCTCCTATTACTACCACGGTAAGCGGAAAATGTTGCTTGTGTCGTGATGGAGGACTTACTCAGTAGAGGAATTGAATTCATGACGCCAGGGTGGGATTCAGACGCGATGCCAAATCAACTAGTGACCAGTTCACATGTAAGACATGTCTGAGAGCCACGTTACCATCACATTAAACCATAAAAAAGCTGAAACAAAAACGTTTATAAAAATTATTTTTAATTATTTTTTACTTTAAAAAACATTAAAGAAACTACTTTCCGAAGGAAAGTTATACGTGATCACCGCCACTAAGCAGGAGTCTTTTTATAAAGTTCGACAAGTTATTTTAATTATTTCATCGATTCTAAAACTTTGCCAGACCTCTCGGGCATTGTACTTAATTTAATTCAAAGTAATTAAAATTTTAATCTTGCACGATCAAAAAAGAGGGAACGTCATTAAGTTTGTGGGCGAGCGAGCAATTTCTTGGCCATTAAAAGGGTCCGGCCTTCTGGAAAACTTTTAGGAGAAAACATTTATTTTTCGCCCTGCAATTAAGCCCGTTAAAAAATGATCTCTCTAGGATTAAAGCGGACAGTGATGAAAAGATTACAGAAGATTTGCAAGTATTTTGTTTTTGTAAACTTTTGTCCTAAATCCATGAAGAAGTAACCGTAGACGAACCTGAAAAAAAGGTGGGGTGCGGAGAGTCTAAATCTCTAAATAATGATGCCTCCTTTTTTGTACCTATGCTGAGTTTATTACCTATTAAAAATAAAACACTGATTTGGTCGTGTTTTTTTAAGAGAAGAGAGAAAGAAAATGTATGCATATTGTCCCAGACGCTAGGAGTTTTGTGTTGTGGAGTAAATTTTTCAAATGGGAAATTGATTCAGAGGAAATAGGAAATTGATTCAGAGGAATAACTTAAAATAATAATAATAACAACAATATGAAAGTAATTAATTTGGATGAAATAAATTACAACTTATTAAAATTTCGATATTTTTTAATTGATTCAGATCATCGTACAGTGGAAGAATTTAAAATAATAATATTTAAAAAAAAAATTTGAACACAGATTTTCAATATTAATTAAACTAAAAAGGTGCAAATAGTTCACGTATAACGATTTAAATTTTGAATGATTTTAAAAACATGTGATAGTGTATAATATTTTGAGTCGGTAGTTTTGGCACTGATGAAGTAAACGTCGGAGGTTACCCTTGAGTTCTTTCAGTGTTTTTCCTTTTAAAGTCTTTTTGAATAATTGTTTGCGCCGCTTATTGATAGTAATTTGGCGAGTTATTTTTGTGTTTATTTGGATTTAAATACTATTTATTTCCTATGGCAATGATTATCTCCCGTCCCCCGCTCCCCGCATTGATTCCGCCATGCCCCCAACTCCTGACAACTCGCGAGAAGATTTTTAAATGTCAGCGCCGCGGGACGAAATTCTGATTAAAGCTTACATAGAACTATCGCAGTTCATGTCGCATCGCGTGAAAACGTATTCACTTTTGCAATAATTTAGTGTCGAAGTGTAAATTGCAGATCGGATGGTGAGTTCATCGCACAAACGACTACATCTCAAACGAACCGGCTTCCTGTCAACTTCCGTGAGTTTTTCGCACCTATCCATATTATTGTCATATTATTTACACAGAAGTGACTTGCCAAATATCTTAATCCTTTAAGCGGGAACATGTAAAAAACAATAAGTGATATTCCAGTGGTAGTTACCTAAGATCCCACCGAGGTAGAGATGAACTAATTGCGTGGGAGAAGATCGAAGCCGCATGGGAAGGCATAAGGTCTTGAGATGAAAGGCTATGAACCGCAGCCAGTAGAACACATGTGTGAAGGACTAATACCACCGCGACGCCGTGATGATGAAAAGTATTAGCTGAAGTGGTGTTATTACAAATAAAAGGCTTTGTTTGGGTAATATGCAAATACAATATTTATAACCGAGTTAATTATGATTCATCCTTTTCAGTTATGCAGTCCGACAAAGCGAGAGGTTTAATTGCAAATATGAAATATAAATGCGGACGACTAGGGATGTACTTTCTAAAGCTGATTACAGGCCAAATTCCCATTATCTTTAGAACAAATTTTTCAACAAAATATACACCGAGACAGAAAGTGGATGAAAAGATGTTTTCAGCATATTGATAACTAGTTGCGCCGGTGCAGAGTTCGACATCTGGATTTGTGATTATTGAAAGTACTTTAATTTCCTTTTTACATTTGACCAAAGTTCCTAAATTCTCATAGAAGTTAAGGTTGATTTTTGATTTTGTTTTTGTAGTGTTCCATATTTGGGATATATATTCCATAATTAGATAGGTACCTTTTTGTTGATTTTTTTTTTGAGAAATAATAGTAGATACTTATATTAATAAATATAATACAATACTGTTACTATGTAAAGTATGACTGATTGTAATGGATGACTGATTGTACGAGTGATGACGATTAAAAGTTTTTAATATTTTTCTTTATACGTACAAAACAAAACGGTATACCATATTTGGTTACTATACTCTAATAACAAAATATTATTATAATGTAGTTTGTCAGAAATAGATAATAATGAACAACTTTGTTTTAACTGCTACATCCAAATTTATGAAAAATTACGTAGAAATTTATGTTGACCAGTTTCGGACAAATCTTTCCTTAGTCAACTATTTACTTTGTCTTGTCGAAATAAGGATCTTTCTGATGTGAAACAGTTGTAAAAAAGTAGAAGATTGTTTCTGATTTTCATTTAACATTATTTGCACATAGAATATAATAGCGGTTAGATGGACGCATCTCGTAGAAAATTTAAGACCATTTTTCACAATATTTATACAGATTTCGGACTTGCTCGAATATTCTTCAATTCACGTTTGCCAGTTGGAATCTACACGTACTTACTTTAAGATAACCTTAGGGAAATGTCTGGACCGGTTAAATCTGAAGATCTTTGCGGAGTCGTAAAGCGCTCCATTAAAAAATGTCACGTCTACACAACTCGACTGTCAACTATGGAGTGACAAAATGTCACAAAACCCAAAATGGCGGCGGAAAAAACTTGTAAAAATGTTTTTTTGCCGGCTATTTTTGCACCGATACAAACTTATGTAGGAAAGGATCGATTTTTTTAATGCTGGTGACAACGAGGTAACTAACTAGGTCGCGCGATGACAAATAAATCAATTAATTCTACATCAATCCCCCTCTTTGTACAGTCTTAATTTATTTCTAATCTGCCAGATGTGTTTGTTCACCAAAAAGTGTTTGTTTCGCATACACACAAACGTTATTTTGCGAAGAGATAACGTAAAGCTCAGTGACATAGTAAAAATCAGGAAAGCCTGTTACTCTATTATTATTTTTAACTCAATTTAGGAGAAAAACTACATATAAAAAAGTTAAATGCGTAAACTTAAGGTGCTATGTAAAAGAATTCAATATACCACTAGACTAAAGGAGACTTCAGTGGGACCGTGGATTTATTGTATTATATTTGAACCGAGTACCCGTGAAATAAATAAATATTTTATTGCTATATCATTCTCTCTTTGTCTCTTTTTAGTATCGCTCGCTTCCGTTTCATCGAATTTCAAATCACAACAGTGCTAAAGAAGTTTACAATTCAAAAATCTTGTTCGTCTGGGTTAAATACAGTAAAATATATATTTTTATACTTTTGAATGTAGTTGTAACTTTGTGCTTATAACGACCGTTCCTTCCTCAGGGCAAACATATAATAATTTTACTTTACAAAACAATGGGTGAGCACAATGTATTACCTACTAAATGTTGTGTCGGGGGTGGGGGTGTGGCTAGGGAAAAGTGAAAGGTGGGGGTAGAAGACGTAACGGACAGTGAAAGGGAACATGTCTAAAATGGGACCAATTTTTGTTGTTGTTTATTGATAATGGACTCCTTGTTATTGAGGGATTTTTTATTATTTCTAAGACTTCTAAGTTATCTAAGCGTTTTCCTTTATTGTTAATGTGTTGAATATTTATCCCTCTTTTTTTTTTCAAAACTATCATTATTTGTAATAATATGGTTGGCGAAATCGTAAAAAAATATTATTATAAGACACCTTATGTTCTTTGAATCTAATGCTGAAATTATGAGTTGTTTTCTTGATGTTAAATGAGGAACATGATTGATTTTAGTATAGGTATACTAGCAGACCCGGACACACTTTGCTGTGCTAACGAAACATAACTCCACGAAATTACCCAACCTTTATAAGCCACGCCATCTGTTAAATGAAATGCACACCGCCCGCCACCACTGTCCGCTTGCCAGCCTGCCCCCTTCATTTATATATTTCAACCAACTTACACAAAACCTTGACAAATATACCTAAAAACCTTGCTCATGAATCACTCATTGGTGAAAACCGCATGAAAATCCGTTGCGTAGTTTAAAAGATCTAAGCGCACAGACAGCGGGAGCGACTTCATTTTATACATACTATACATATAAAGATAAAGATATAAAGTATATAGTCAGTCTAAAAGGCGTCTTCGGAGTAATGAAAATTTAGCAACCTGCTCCAATTGCGCGTGCATAAAACCTTACCTTTCTTTGAAGGCTTTTCTTCAAACCTAACTGTAGGATAATATAATTCAACTATTTGGTAAGTCTCCTTCCAAAAGAATATTATAACCGGCTCGTTAATATACCGAATACACCTATATTAAAGGTATCTGAATATGAATTCACTCAGTATTATTACATGAAATTAATCAACTCCTCTTTGTGAAGTGAGGGCGGTGGGGCGGGCATATCAGCCTCGTCCGACCCTTATCACCTATATAGCGCCTATCTACAATCTACCCCAAGCAAAGGCATTGTACCTCGTACAGTGTACAGCATTCATGCTGATGTATCGGTATTGTGACTGGTGGGAGTGGACGATACACGAACAGGGAAGTGCAGAGGTTACTAAACTTGCCTCGTCACCACATCACTGAATTTTAACTAATATGTTCTATAAACACTACACAATGGGGTATTACCAAGTATTTTTTTAATTGCTTAAAAAAAATTTGCAAAAAATTACGATGATTATAGCATTTTTATTTTATTTTTATGTTGATGAATAAATTTTCTACAGCGAGTTAAAAGCTTCCCATTTTTGAGTTACCGCTACAACGATATTTTGGGGCGTGGCTATCAAGTGACGTCATGAGTGTGGACGCTCACTGAGTGTTTATTTATGCTGGTTCAGCTGAGGGTAGCTTGTGACGTCACAAACCCATTTGCCAACAACGGACCGTTTTGATTTTGTCAGTTTTAGAGCGATTTTAAAATCAATAATATTTAATGAAAACATAAGAAACAAATATTTTTATTAGGATGATTAAAATCAGAAAAATGATTTTAAATTTTTCCGTACATTTTCAACAGAATCCCTCGTTTGTGGAAATACCCCATTGCGAATCAATTTTTTAGTAACTGAACAAAAATAAACTTAAACATACATTATAAACAATCTACGACTGCCATGATACGGGCAAGGGCCTATAATACGATAGTCGAGACAACTCTTATTATTAAAAAAATTGTGATCAAGCCAATCAAATTAGAGTACAGTGAAAATAAAATAATATTTCGTTTTATTAATAATTGCATTAGTATCTATTTTAATTTTTTTATTATAATGGTTTGAGTGTTTGTATGAAAGTTGTGATTCCTAAGATCCGCTAATTTTTATTATAAAAGCGTTACACCCTGTTTAAAAATCGATCAAGGAAAATTAAAATTCTGTAAAGGACAAAATTGTTCAGGAGACCAAAAGAAAGTTTTTTTGACGTGACGTTTTAGTTAGCACCGTTGTGATTTGAAATTCGATGAAACAAAAAAGCGACACTAAAAAGAGACAAATAATAATAATAATTATAATTGGACAATTTGTATAGCGCCGTTTTTGTGAAAAATCACCTCAATGGCGCTTTACAATTTATTATGAATTCTTAGGCTCTATCTTATTTTACTATTTACAAATAGATACAGAAACATACTTTACCTGCAGGTCACACATACATCTACAGGATGCGAGAGAATGAAAGAGAGTAATCGGTGTCCTCTTTGTGCGGTACTTCCTAGCTTCCCCACTCTTGTCTACTTTAGCTCTTACTACTACCGCGTACGTACTGTACACACATATATTTTTTAAGTGAAACTTCTTTGGCACCGTTGTGATTTGAAACTCTATAAAACGGCAACGACACAAAAAAGAGACAAACACATACATCTATCTATAGGATTTAGCCTGCGAGAGAATGAGATAGAATGAACCCTTGCCGCATTAGCGCTGTGATTATGTGCTCACTTTTCAAGGCTCCTAATGTTAGAGATTGTGTGGGTGGGTTAAGTTTCACAAGAACTGCACTCGATTTTTTTTTCTTCAAAAAATCATATTTCCTGTTTATGCAGACCAATATTTATATTTTTTTTATTATAAAACAACATTGAAGCCATATTTTAGAATACTTCACATATTTTGTAAATTTCTTTAATAACTGTCCTTTAAAATAATCCTCTTCAAATTCACAATGTCATGTCGCATAACTTAGTATTTTTCGTACTTCGTAAAAGTTGCGTATCACTGGTTGGTGGTATGGTGTATGCCGCATACCTCCTATTAATGTATATAAGTGTAATAAGCGCCAACCCCATTGTCCGACAGTGCACTAAGGTTACTCATTAATCTACGGATGGAAACAATTAATCTTCAAGTCAGTTATGTCATTTCACACATTTATGGACAGGGCATTTTTTCTTCCACTCATAAAAATTAACTCACATTTTTAAAAATTATCAGTAATAATTATCTTTATGCTAACAAAGCATAAGAGGGTTGAATAACAAAACCACTTCTGTTTGTGAAAACTCAATTTTAGGAGGCGGGTATGGCTACCGCCGCCCCGGGAAACATTTGTTGGATAACCATAACCTCTGCCATAGGTAACCCCAAGTGGTTCGCTACGTTTAGTGACTTAGCACGGGTGCCCGGGTTCATGGATTGAGGTTTACCCGGCTCTTGGAGGCGGATGCATCTGCCCATTAACTGCGTGGAAAGCTGGATCGTGAGAGACTGATTGAGGGAGATAATTTGACCTTTCCAGCAGGACTCTCTCGGGACATTGCCTTGCACCGCAGTGGTAAGGATAGATTCATACTCATATGTGGGACACTCTTGGATACACCGGATTCCTACCCAGCCCTCATACTTACCTTTTCCTTCCCAGATGTTCCTCTCCTTCTTTTTCCTAAAAAGACACTCCACACATCATCCTCAAAGATGACATAAGCCCTGAGGGTAATTATTTACCTCGGGGCCTCTTGTGTGGAGCTAATGTAAAAAGAAAAATTGATAATAATACATTTCACGTCCATTTCAATGTAAATGACCAGATCTGAATAGCTAGATACTTCCCCATCCGTCTTTACGTCTCCTTCCCTTACCCGTTCACTTCAGCTCCACAACATGTCCAGACTCGGGATGCCATAATCTTAATGACTCCAGGAATAACACAAGAAGACAATGGTGCGATATTCAAATAAAAATCACAACATCTTTCCATTTTAACTTCAAGAATTTAATGTAATTCGCAGTGTTAGCCCTGACTGGCTTCAACAAAAAATAAAACTTAAAAGCAGTATAAAGTTAAAAATAGAAAAAGAACAATGAATTTTACAAATCATACCATTCCCATTGCAATTGTTCCACTTTTCTTATTACCTTCCCTGCCATTGTTACGGAAAATTGTAAGTCGCAAGTTAATTAAAAGTTTGCAAAACTCGGTAACTTTAATATCGGAGGAAACCGACCCAGTACCTACGATTCAAACAACTTTGATCCATAACGAAGATCTTTATACACATTGTTAGGTGGTTTCATTGAATTTGAAATAACGTTTTGACAATACTTTTGAACGTCTCTGTACTCGCCTATCCCTATACTTATTATTTTTTTAATTATTCAAAAATTTTATCAATAATTATTGTTTTTCAAATACTTGAAAACAAAACCTATTTTAAAATTCATTTCATGAATTCATAAAAAATATTGTCAATAAACTGAAAAATAGTATCGAATAAAAAATAAATAACAGACAAATAAACATACCACAGGAAAAACTCGCACAATCAGACTTCGATTTTGAAAAGAAGAAAGAAGACGTACCTGAAACAAAAGGAAAAGAAGCATATTATTACGTGTGACTGTATACATAACGTTTAATTACATGCATCGATCTTGTGTAGGGGCTAGTTGATACAACTTACCATCCATAGTTCCACTTAGACTTATTTTACATTGTCTGCAAAAGCAAGCCTTAATATGTATATCTACACATTTAAAATATCTAAAGAATTTATATAATAATTGTATCATAAAACCTTTAACGAAAAAAATACATTACAGATAGGCATCATCGACAAACCATCGCCTATCAGCATTTGAAAAGATTAATTTAATATTTTTTCCTCAAAACATTTTTTCATCAGTTTTGGCATCCAAGAACTAATTTTTAATTGTAAAAATTGATATATCAGCAGTTTGAAAACAGAAACATTAATGAAAAAATCACCAAAAAATTATGTTTTATAGTCACCTAAAAGTAGTACGTTTCCAATAATGATTACTGATTACACGATCATCTGCTTTGTGCTGTGGTAGAAGCAATATTAAAACCAATATTAAGCAATATTAAAACCGTAACCAAAGGTCTCAGCTTATAGTAAACAGAAACAGGACTCAAACTAAAAATAAAAAAATTTCAGAATTGCGCAAAGTGGTCGTCTAAAAAGATGGAAATTAATTCTAGTATCTTTATTATAGGGGTTACATTTATGTACTAGTCGTTAGTGGGACTTTTCTTTAATCCTGTTCAGGATTGTTTGAAAAGTATGAACCTATATTTATTTCCGAAGATTCCATGTCAGTTGATCCGGCGACAATTGGTCTCCCGACGGTTGGTCCCTTACGACGGTTGACCCCTCCCCCCTCGACAGTTGATCCGGCGGACAGTTGATCCCACCGACAATTGATCCCCTAAAAGATTATTTCTTCAAATAAGCATGCAAAGAGGATAAACGTCCATACAACCAACGTCGAAATACTCTACCTTTAGGCGTCTGGACTGAAAATACGCTGTAAAAATATATATTTACATACTAAAAATAATTTCGATTCTCTGAAGGAGCATGCGGAAATATCAAAATACGACATACTTATACGTTCAGTAGGCTTTTTATTTTTGCAACTTTATTTTTGCTTTATTTGAATACAACGCAAAAGGCCCAACTTCTCCCAATCGTCTGAGAGAGTGAGACTATGGCATACCCAGTTTTAGTATGTTGCGAGGCAGAAAAACTTGAAGCGAATTAAACATTTTTAACTCGACGTTATGTGAAATAAAACGAAATCTCACTAAGCAACATGACTCAAACTAGGAAGTTCAATCCCTTTATATTCCCGTCCTTTGCCTCTTAATCCTATTCTTATGTTCCTCCTCCTCCCCCCCCCCCCCCCCCCTTCTTTTCATATATTGTAACTGAAAATAAATTATTTAAGAAAATACCTTTATAATCTCACACTTTATCATTCACTACCATCAGTGGAAAGTTCATAATTGGCATAATTAACATCTAATTATTGTATTATTTTGTAATCTCTGATTTGCTGTCAACTTTCTGTAAAATAAATAAAATAAAATAAAAAAAATTAAAAAAAAACAAAAAATTATGTTTTCTGGGTTAAAAGAAAAAAAAAATCTAAATATCGTACTAATTTACCAGACCGTTATGCTTCCCAGTGTTATTTTATAGCATATTTAATATGTAAAACACAGACACGTATAAACAATATTTGATTTATGATGATCATTCGAATATCGCTCAAAAATAGTGTTTGGAAATCAACGGGCCGATCGGTTCCTCCCTCCCATAACCTGAATCTCTTCGCGACCCATGTTAACTCTATCCTCTCTCCAAAAAAAGCCATCAAACAGCATCCCCAAAAACGACAAGGGGCCCTCTGTGGGGGAGGTAATGTTAAAATTTGGCATATTTACATATATTATTATTGCCAATGTATTTGCTACTGTACCATGGATAATAACAATAACGTACGATTTATGATAATGTTTGCTTCTTTGTTTGATAGTCGACACTGATACTTAATGATATTATGTACCTACTTGATATGTAAATAATAAAAAAAATCTCTTCGCTCGCCAATACATATATTTCTATTTCATTTATAGGGTTGTTCTTATTTCTATATACTTATTTTAGCTTATCATTTCCCCTTCAAGTCCCTTTCCGTTTACTCTGCTAAGCATTTATTATTTATCTTTATAAGCTGTCATTTAGTTGGTCGATAGGCAAAAGAACCAAACTAAGAACTGGATCACAAGACTTTCCATATATTATTCACGATGCTAATCCTGATATTACGAAGGAGGAACAAGAATTAGTTACTATGTTGGCTTCTTACCAGTAAACTAAATAATCCGCAAGAAAACGCCAGACTTACAAGAACACTTTATTTAACCAAATGTGTTCCGATAAAATTAAACCAATGGCAATATATGTCACAAAGAAAACATCCAAAAAAATTTAAATAAAGATTAACATAATATAGTAAAACAAAACCGTACGCACAATCTTCTACCTATCTAAAAGATTAAAAGTTGAAAAAAAACTAATAACATATATTTATTCTCCGTTAACATTAAATTTTACCAAAAATCATTATATTTTAGATTATTTGATAATAACCGGAAATGTTAATGACTTTTAATTAATTAATACAATGTTAGCGACACTCAATCTAAAATCTGAAACAGAACGGTCACATCTAGGAATCGAACCCGGGACCTTTGCCTTGTTGAGGCGGAGCTCTAATATTGAGCTAATGTGACCCTATCCGATTCAGTCATATTTAACTGTATCATACTTCGACTAAGAACTACCAACATTATCTAAATTTTCTTAACGCTATATTATATTTTATACCTGCTATCTATATGTATGATTGCAAGATTCAACTCGAACTAAATGCTATCTAGATAAACATAATGATAAATTTATCCATTTTTATTTAATATGCGACATTTATTAACATTTCTGCAAGTCTAGAATGAATAATTATATTTATTTTTAACTTTATTAGTAAAATCTCATATTGTTATATTTAAGTAATAAAGACAAACTGAGTGGCGCTAATACTGTCTTCATTAATTAAGAATTACAATTTGAGGTAAAAGGTAAGAATTACAATTTGAGTAAAACCTCAAATTGTAATATTTAATTAATAAAGAGAAACTGAGTGGCGCTAATACTGTCTTCGTTAATTAAGAATTATAATTTGAGGTAAAAGGTAAGAATTACAATTTGAGTAAAACCTCAAATTGTAATTTTTAATTAATAAAGACAAACTGAGTGGCGCTAATACTGTAGTCATTAATTAAGAATTATAATTTGAGGTTTTACTATTAAGTTAAAAATAAAAATAAACGTTAATGATTTTTTTTAATTGATTTCATAGGTTATTAAATATTATTATGAAGGAAAGACAAAGCAAAATAAAATGCGGGTCTATATCTAATTTGGCCAAGATACAATGCGTAACATTCGAGAATTGGCATAATATCCTGTAAATGTTCACAGTAACGCGCGTCAAAATATAACTACTTCGAAGATCCATTAAACTAAATTTGTTTGCTAGTACCACGTAAATATTATAATACATCATGTAAACATAATATGCCTACCAGAACTTCACACTAAAACTACCAATGTACTAGAAATCATAGGTACTTGTAAAATTTATCATATCATATCGGATAACATAATCCAGGATTTTTTATATTTTATATTTAAATCTTTGTAGGTACCTTTTAGAGATATCTTATATTTCTATATTTTACTTTTATTTTTACTTTTTACCTAATAATGTATAGTTTGTACTGTATACTTTATATTTTATACTTTACTTTATAATTTAATTTTATACATTTTACATTTCATTCACTGCTTATTACCTTACTTTTTACCTTTATTCATAAATTTCACTTACATTCTTCATGTTGTTGTACTATTTCTAAGTATGTCAATTATGTTAATGGCACGTGTTGTGCCGTATATACCTACGTAAATAAATAAACAAATAAATAAACGAATTGTCTTTAGTTTTTCCTTCTATTGATGGCTACATCCCACTTAAGTGCTATGACTTAATTGATCAGTGCAACGCTTTTGTTTTATAGTAAATAAACAGTTAATTATCATGATTGTCTGCATAATGTTGGTGATGAAGTCCACTAGAAGGGGTGATGAATATTCCTTGTGGTTTTAACCATACTGACACCGTCAAAATAGTTAACCACTTAACTAAGAATTATTTAAACTAATGAGACCTTTACATTTACGGAAATTAATTTAACTTAAACACCTATCATAATGTTTCAATGAAATAATAAAAGAAAACCTTCTCCTCCTGCAAAATTTTACAATGTTCATTCGGACAATTAAGAACTAAGACGACGAATTCTCCGGTCGTGTCCGCGCCCGCCTTCTGGATATCAGTATCTGGTTTAAATCTGTTCATGTTGACAGGACATCCCGAATTGGCAAACATTTTGCTGGGATTCATCATCGAATTTATCACGGAATAATTTATGCCTGTAAAAAAAACGTCCTGCCGTCCTCATTAACTAATTTGGATCTCGTGTACATGTTATGCCTAACAATAATTGTGCGCTGTTGACTTTTACAGCATTTTCACAATTCAAAAATTTACTCAACAGCTAGACTAAGGAACGACTTTCCTTTGAAGATCCAAGTTTACTACTTCCTCTCCTTAAAAAGACCTTTCACAAAACATCATCATATATGAAAAAGACCCTGAGGGAAAAACGCATGAAAGCTTTCTGTGTGGAGTTAATATGAATAATTATTTTTTAAATCCCTACCCGCCGGGGGTCGTGTAATAATGATACCCAGATTTCCATTACACTAAGTTAAGGTAGATTACCAATAATATGAACATGGAGAGTGCTTTCAGTCTCTTGACCTCTAACAATCCTTCAAAAGGGAAATGTGAGGGCGGAGGCTTGAATCGACCAAAGAACCACAGATGTAAAGGAAATCGTTACCTCGGAAGAAGGCTTTTGCCGCTGAAAGGAACTGAATAATGGCTTTGCGTCCGATGAGAAAGCTTCAGACTAACTATCGCAAGCTGCCTTACAAAAGATTAACGTAGGGAAGTAGGAAACATTAATTAAAATTATTGCGTGTGTAGCGATTTACTTTTATTTTGAAATACAAAGGAACATATGACCGAAAAGAAAACATGCGATTTTTTTACTTTACACCGTTTGGAGTGCATTATGGTGGTAAATACATCCACATAATATATTTAAAAACATTTTTTTCCCTTGCTCGAAACAAGAGGCTATGAGGAAATAAAATCCCTCTGAGATGAAATTTTAGGACGGAAACGGTATGAAGGGTTGGTTGAATCTGGAGGTCAATGTGTCCAGGAGTGACGGACGTTCGAATGCATTACTCCCACTTCGGTGCAAAGGCGATGTGAGAGAGTACGGCTGGAGAGGTCTAGGTTAAGTCTCCGTCACCTAGTCTCTCCCGATCCGACTCGCCACGCAGAAGGTGGTCAAACGCGTTCGCCACCAAGGCCTAGACAAACTTCACCCATGAACCCGGGCACCCCTGCAAAGTCGCCAAACGTTGCGAGTCACTATGGTAGGGGTGTTGGTTACCCAATAAATGGAGTCTGGGACGGCGGTACCCAGCCCGCCTCCCAAATTGTATGTTTTCACACCAAAGACAATCGTTTGGCTTACGGTTCTATAACAATTTGTGGTTTTTTAATAGAAGAAAAATACGTGCCATCTCAAATATTTTTTATGTATTTTTATAATTTTACTATATATTAATTAACGCATCGAAAATTTACACAGCTCCGGAGTCAATTTTTTTAATAATTTGCATGATTTTTTAGTTTTTTTTATTCGTGGCCAACGCAAGTATATACTTAAAATCAAACAAAATAAGTACAAACACTTTAAAGAGAGAATTTTATTTTTTTATAAAGTTTTTTTCGTAAAAGTGTGTTTAAAATTAAGCGAAGCCGGGAAGTAAAACTGACTGAAAATAACTATCGAATTTCATCGTAAGAATAAGTTCTTGCATACTGTAAGCAACAGCAAGTAAGCCAAAAAAATAACTGTGCGTGCTAACGTAGAATCACCGCAAAGTTTAACCACAGTTCGTGGGGGTTAATACGTCGTCGGCGGGTTTCACTGCAAAATTTACATTTCCGCGGAACTGTTAATACACTATAAGCGGGTTCCACTGAGAGGAATGCGGTGTTTTCCTCGCGCAAAAGCATTGCGCGCCGTAAAGCCAATTTCCGTCATTCGCTCGCGCGGCGCTATCAAACGAATTGGCTTGTATGTGTTTGAAGCGGGAATAAATTGAACAGAAAGCTTCATAAATCCAAAATCCGGATATTGTACTTTCATAATTTGGAGCCGGTGGACTCGACATTAATTCACTTTTATTCCTTCGCTACGCCGATAACGCCACGTGATTTATTGCGGGACAGGCGGGGGGGTGAAAAATGGTGGGAGGTACTTTTCGTGTGAAGCCATGTGCGAGGCGGAAGTTAGGTTTGATTTGTAGCCGCGTTTGCACGTGTCAAATCCTGAATCGTGCTATTTACGGAAAAGGGAATCATCAAGTATTTTTGACACTTTTCAAAAAATTGTAAACACCGGGCGTATCATCAATACAGCGCAAAATGCTGTTCATTATTTCATTTTGTGAGTGAATAAAAATGTCACGCCAGAGGAATCTTCATAACAAGCTTTGAGGTAAATACAATATTTCTTTGTAAGAAAATGAAAATGAGGGTGAAAATTTTAATTAATAAAATGGTGAATAAATAAATTTGTAATATAAACCACCGTAATTCTTTTCGCCGTGAAAATATGAAATAATATATAATAGATCTTAGCAATCGGATTGCAATCATTGGAGTACAGGCGTCATGTCCTTTTCTACCGGTATTTCAGTGCTCCGAGGAACTAGCGTCATTGATTCCTTCGGCACCGGTGCACAATTGGGAAATACGACAGTCGCGCGCTCAACGTTTGTACATTGCAATTGACATTTATATTTACATTACTGTTGACATTTTTCACACGAGAGCGGGTCGTTTCTACGACTAGTTCTCGAGTTCAACAGGTCGGCTATGGAACGATTGCCTGCCTGTGTTTCTTCCCTCCTATGTAGAACATGGGTCTCCTCGAACCAGATTCATTCCTTCATTTACACAAAAAGACCTTCCACAGAACATCCCCAAAAGATGGCATATGCTCAGAGAGAATTTACTTTCTACGGGGCCTAATGTGTGGAGTTAATGTAAAAAAAATAATAACAATAAATTAGTGGTTCACACAAAAGTTATTAAATGCTTTACTACCTAACTAACCAACATGCCATTTCTTCACTGTGGTAGGTAATCATGACAGAGATGATAGACTACCACATAACTCTATGCTAGGCACACACTCCTTGCTTCATTCACATTCATACATCTTCCGTTATTCTGCATCTTTATATATATTTTTTAATTTAAATCACTTGATCGGGCGTCCCCGACTTCTTCTACCAGTCACTTCCAGATCTTTAATTTTCCTTGCAATCTTTTATTTGGGCAAGTTAGTCAACAAATGTTTAAAATGTATTACATAACAGGATGCAATCGATGCCAATAAAGCAACGGAATTTTGAATTCTAGACAAAGATTAGAAAATTTAAACCTTCTCTCTTAATTCTTAATTTAACACATTCTCCATAATATAGGTTTACCTTAAACAGTAGTAACAACCTAAAGTAACAATAACAAAAAAACTTTGAAAGGGACCAATGAAAACTAACACAAATATAATAAAACCCACTTTCAGGGATTTCCGCAAATACCTCAGATCATACTACCCATTCAAGGGCTTAGATATTCTTGAAATAATTATGAATGATTAAATACCCGAAAGGCTCTTGGTTAACTACCTCACCAAGTTGGAGATCTTTGTTTATTTGCTTCTAAAGACACAAAAATAAGCTTTTGTACGCAAGGAAAGACTTAAAGCATCCAGGGATGGTTTTGAAAGGAATTTTTAAAGGGTTCAAGAGGATCCGATAATAATCTAGAAGAAATAATGATCTCTGGGGATCGAAGGTGCTGAGGTACAAAGACTCACGAAATGTTTTTAGTAATAAAAGGGAGAAAGATCAAGAATTTGGGTTAAAAATACTCAGAAATCCTGAACCCGATTTTCTGCAAGGATTTACGTATAATATTAAATTCACTGTAAAGACAATATCAAAATGATAATGATTTAATTTAAAAATATATATTATATAATTGTAATAATTATAATTGCATTAAGCTTTTATATACTTTCATTTTATTTATGTATCTATTGTATTGTACCGAAAGAAAAATTTTTCAATAAAAAAAAAAAAAAAAAAAAAAAAAAAAAAAAAAAATGATTTGTTTGGAGATTTTCAAGACAAATTTAAATTTAAAAGTTTTGTAGTAAAGTATTTATTTAATTTTTTCCCCTTATATTACGCATATATCTTACTCTAAACGTAAGAGGAAAGTGGAACGTGAACATAATATTAGGTTCACAAAGAATGAAGGAATGCTTGTTACAAAGCATAACAATGAATACAGATAGCAAATCCTGGAATATAACGTGCAGAGGCGGCTCTAGGGCTCCAGGTACGGGAGGTCATTTGAAAAAAAAATTGTGAAATTACCTTTTTTTGCTGACATATTATTATCTATAACAATTTGAAGATAGGTAGGGTCATGAATCCGCAACTCAAATTACATGGGTATTATTTATAAATTGCAAAATCGCTACATAATTCATGTACAGGGCACTTTTCAACATAGTTGTGCACACCGATAGTATCTACCTAAGTATCCAAAATTTAAAAACAAAATTAGATTAGAAAAAATAGACACCGGTAATATCAAAAGTTTTAAAAACAAAAATTGAGTTTGAAACACAAGTCCGCAGTCCCCTTTTACCCCTAAAATGCCCAAAGATATTGGGTGAGAAACAACGTTTATCAATTTTATTTAAATTTAGACTTGCATTTCAATTTGGCGATGTTTTTTGTTTTTTTTTGCATTTTTCAGCTACCTAACAAAAACAGATTTATTATTAAATTATATAAGATATTTTTTATCTATCTAATACACCACTACACAAGCAAAGGTCCCTTTCAAATTATTTACATGTAACTAGATAATTAAATGTATAGAATTCACTGTCATTTAGGTTAGGAACCTAAAAAACCAACATTGTTTTAAATCGAGCTGTTTTCTATGTCCGTTGAAAAGTGATCATAATATAATAATTAATAATCTTTGAAAAGATCTACTTCTCAATGTGCCACCAAACTCATTTTGAAACGTCGCCGATAAAATGTAAATAATTATCATTCCAAATCTTTCCCGAACTGTCCTAATACAAAAACAACCACTGTTTCAAGCGAGGCATGCATGCAAAATGCAAAACCGACCTATGCTACTCGTATATCGCCATCTCTTTCAACAACACATAAGATTCATAATGCTGTCTCCCTTCCACGACATTCGGTCATGTCCAAAACGTCGCTAGGGTTTCTATGGTACCTATACGCGGGAATTTTTACTCCAGGATAAAAACATAGTGCCATCGCGTTTATTGTATGGCGCGCATAGAGACAGAAGATACATATTCTACGGGGCAAGTCAAAAATTGACCCAGGGATCTAAATATTGTGAGAATTGGAGCTTCCATTTGACACGATAGATGTCACTGCTCGTCACCCGGCGAGTCAACGCCGCTAACTGCTATTATTTTGCGGTTCTTTTCAAGATGATTTCAAGTAAAGAATTCGATGCGTTGAGCCGTAAAATTAAATTGATTCCGTAAAAAAATATTATTATTATGTCTTATAATTTTGGGGGGTCAAACACCCATTGTCCTAAGGGGAGAGCCGCCACTGATAACGTGCCTAAAATATTTAAAATGTTGCCAAGTAATGTACAAAATGGTGATTCACTAAGATATATGCGGTGAAGCAGGTGCACCAAGAAAACATGGTTACTGAGTATAGTTGCTGTAAGTAATGTGTGTTAAGAGTAACAGTCTGAATAATTACATTGTAATCAGTAATAATGCTTACATTGAAATTGAACATTAACATCCATAATTGTAATTATTGTAATTATAATTCCGACGACAAACTGCTTAATTGCGGTTCAACGTGATCATACTTTGAAAACTATAAAAAAATTAAAATAGAAAGGTCGTAAAGTGTAAAGTCTTATTTTTCTTAATCACTGGATACATTAAATTGAATTTGAAAAAAAATATTTTCAAATGCGAGATGCAAATGATTATTATGGAATATAATTCACGCCTTCTTTATTTTTCAAAACAAATTTCATTCTGGCACATAAATCGTACTAATGCTAAAATAAAACATTTTCAGGAGAATAAAAGTCAAAATCATTTTAAGGCCACATGAAATACTGAATCGCTCAGCCACTAAAGGAACTGTCAGATTACATTATAAAGTAGCAAGCGTTTTTGGGCTTTGCCTATTTCAGAATACATAAGATAAATGAACATCGATGCTCGGCCCAACTGACATGAGATATGAATCAATTTTGTAATTTTGTCGACAGAGTCATAGATGTAAAATAGGGATGATTGACCAGAGCCGTTTTTTTGGTTCGTTTGTCTATCTTCCTATAGTTATCCATATGTGCATTACAAGAGGCTTTTGGGGTTCTGTTTTTTGCGTTGCGTTAGTGAAAACAATTATATAATCGCTAATATTATCGTGATTGATATCTTCATTGATATTTGCATTAACCCGTAATCACAGGAGATCAAATTTGTCATAGGTCTCATATAAATCATTGTATATACCTTACCGTCAGAAATATGGTCCAAAGAGAAAACTCGCTTTATATTCAAATCTAGAATTTAACTATAGAAAAAGTTGGATTTTCAAAGTGAACCTTATGCGGTCCACCCAAGAACTACTGACTTGCCACACCCATTTTCTGTCAGTCCTGCCCGGGCCGGAGCGGGGCATAGACGTTAGGCTCGCTTGGTTCCGTGAAATCAATTTTAAATTTCAGTTTTATTACAATAAACAATGCGTAAAAAAGGAGTTAATGTTTTTTATACGCCTTTACGAAATCAACCTGTAAAAAAGGTATTTTTTAAACTCCCCCCATAAAGGGGTGTGAATTCTGATTTCGATTTTTTTCTGGACTTTTGGATCCCCTTAAACTAAACAATATATGGATGGATGTGCCCGGCCCCCAGTGCTCAGACAATCAGTACCCTCCTGAGTGTTGGGCTATGGGTGGTAATTTATGGGGTTGTAATAAAGTAGAACGGAATGTGACCCATTAGCACCATTAAAAAAGCGGAAACTAAAGTCCAACAGATTTATGTTGGTGGTCAAGTTTAGTGTTCTTCTGTATTCTATGCTGGTCAATTATGTATAAATACATGTATTGTTTTTTTTGTGCTTTTTACGACGCAGTTGGAGGGGATGCATTTATTCGTCCGTCACTCCTGGACATACTGACCCTCAGATTCCTACCCACCCCTTATACCCATTTTCTTTCCAGAACTTACTCTCCTTCCTTTCCTATCAAAAAGACCCTCCACCGTGCTCATCCTGAAGGGAATTATTTTCCTCAGGGCCTCCTGTGTAGAGCTTGTGCAAAAAATACTAAAAATTAAAAAGACTGATTTCAAGTAATACTACGTACCTACCTATTTTTCATTAAGTATAAATTGTTCCGAAAAAACAGTAATTCGGTGCCCAAGGCGAGATTAGAACTAGATCCTTTCGCCTGATAGCCCAAACAAAAAATAAAGGCACTATTAATTTGAGCAAGTAATTTCCGGACCTTTGTAAAACAAAAACTAATTTTAGAAATTAATAAAATTGCAAATATTTTGACATTAACTTATTGTGTTTCAAAGACCTACCCGACCAACCCTTAAATTACTCAGTGTTGTACTAGGGAAATCAATGTGGTAGACCAACTCATTATTTTGTAGTAACACATCCAACCTTGGAGTGTGTAAAGGGTTTTGCGTTGAGTAGTGATTACATCAAAAGCCTGTGGAAATTGTGGTGTTTTTGGTTGGAAAATGTTAGCATTTGGCTGAGTCATATTATTATCGCAATCATGATGGATTTATTCACTTTTACAGCATTATTTTACGAGGCAATGAAACATGATTAATGTTGATTTTTTTAGAGTAAAGTAAAACGATGTTCTGGGACTAGGTCAGTAACGTTTCCCTTGATATCTTCAAGACCTTGGGGTGAGTTTCGGACAGCGTGTATAAGCATCACAGAAGAGTGCGGAGACAGTATGACTGCAGCATCCTCTGAAGAATATAGGGACGAGGAAGTTTGGAAGGTACCTGGTCATTGAGATATGTTCACTGCTAAAGTCTTAAATTTTTTTTTTACATTGGCACACACAGGAGACCTTGAGGAAAATAATTCCCCTCAAGGCCTCATATTTGGGCATGCTGTGTGCAGGCTCTTTTTAGGTGATAAATGAGAGGAAGTTCTGGGAAGAAAACTAGTATAAGGTGTGGGTACGAATCTGGGTGTCATTATATCCAGGAGTGACGGATGTATGAATCCATCCCTCCCATTGCGGTGCAAGGCGATGCTCCGAGAGAGTACGGCTGGAGAAGACGAAGGAACTCCCTTAACCATTCACGGCCTGCCATGCAGGTGGTGGGAAACGTATTCGCCGCCAAGACCCGGACAAACCTCACCACATGAACCCGGGCACGCCTGATTTATCAGTTTGGTGACTTATCACCAAACATAGCGAACCACTTGGGGGTGATCACTGACCGAGGTGTTGGTTATCCAATAAATGGTTCCCGGAGCGGCGTACCCGTCTACCAAATTGAAGAAATATTTCGATTTTGATGAACGGTGCTTATTTAGCAAAGCCTTAATGAGAATATTCCGCTCTAGACAAATAATGCAATTCAGTGTTCATAGTTTCTGAAAAGCCTTAATTAATTTCTCGCGTCAAACCCAGGTAAGAAGTTGGTGTACTCCTGCGTATTACGGCAGTGGGAGGAGTCGGGGAAAGGCTAACTGAACTTAACTTCACCATTTGATTTTTTGGCCATACGTTAAAAGAGACAAATGGAGCTATACAAATTAAGTCACATATTAAATAAAACAAATATATACCTCCTGTAGTAGAGCATTCGTTTTCACTAATAACAAAAATTTTCTTTTGATAAATAGGATAGCATTTTCTTAATAATCCTATTTCTTTCGTCACACAAAAAACTTTCCGTAATAATATCATTTATTTTACCAAATAACGTTGTTTGGTTTCTCAATTACCTCATTCCTACCTACATACAACATTAGCTTTCCCTAATAACCCTATTCTTCTCTCAAGCAGCACTGGACGTTTCCCAAAATTAGGTTTTCAAGACTTACGAGTAAATATGACAAAACACAGTTAGATTTTTAGTCATAATAAGCTCTGCGAAGCTCACTATGAGTATGTCTTCCTTGGGATTAAGGGTTTTGAACGTCCTCGTTTCATGTTAATATTTTTCCAACTTCCCCACCTTCCTCCAAGACCCACTACCTTCAACCTCACAAAATACCGCAATCGGGGATAACATATTCTCACTGGTCCCAGACGGTTAGGAGCAATTGGGATTGGGTGATACTGACATAAAAATTAATTAAAAAATATATTCTCAATTTTTACATTAGCCCCACACAGAGGGTATGAGGAAAAAATCCCTCGGGGCCTATGTCGTCTTTTGGGAAAGTGTGTTAAAGTTCTGGGAAGGAAAAGGGTATGAGGGGTGGTAAGGAATCTGGGATATGTCCCGAAGGGATGGACATACGAATCCGTCCCTCGCACTGAAGTGCTAGGCGAAGGGTTGAGAGAGTCTGGCTGGAAAGGTCTAGGTTAGATCTCCCTCAACCAGTCTTTCCCGATCCGGCCCGCCACGCAGTAGGTGAGCAAATGCAATCGCCGCCAAGACCTAGAGAACCTCATCCTTCAAACTCGGGCACCCCTGCTAGGTCTCCAAACCTAGCGAACCACTTGGGGTGACCTACGAAAGGGTTGTTGATTATCCAAAACAGCGGTACACATATACGCCTCCCAAATTGAAATTCCTAGTACATGTCCTACTACACAACTCTTCTCCTATCTTCTCCAAGGCACCTATCACCAACACATCGATTAAATCGGTTTTTTGTCAACGTCGCCGAGCACGACTGCAGATCGCAAACGAACGTACAGTTGAATACATGAAATTATTTTGTCGACGTGAACTATTGTTTGTTCGTTGGCGATTTGTGGCAAATAACCGATATAGTCGATGTATAAAACTTTTATCGATGTGCTTATACTCTTCTGTCGTCTTCGAGCATAAAAAATAAGACCATCAAAACCAAAGCAGAAAAACTTGGTGCAAATTTAGACAGCCACCTACAAAGTGAAACATTTCACTAAAATATGGTTAATTTTGTTATTATTATTTAGGTTAATTTAAGTAAAATTATGTGTGGTGTAGTTAATTTTTGAGTTCACATAAATTACGGGATTAATTAATACACTTACTTAGCTAATCGCGAGTTAAATAACATAATTTTGCCACCGAGGCCGTGTTCAGATTAGAAACTTAAAAAGCTAGCACACCCTCATACTAGCAAACTTCTGATTAAAGCTCGCGGCAAATGTCCCACCAAGCGAAAATATAAATCGGTTCAGATAGCAGTCGGTAAAATACGGGCTTTAAGAGTCCGCTCACACGAAATAGTTTCGTGACCGAGGTCATTAAGTTCCACTCGACCTAAAGCGATGTGTGCACATCCTTGGTTTCATAATAAAATCAGGGACGGGTGACCTTTATTGTAATGCGCGTTTTCATTCCGCGACAAAATATTCCCGACAAAATATTGACGACAAAATATCCCCTACAAAATATCCCATGGACCTAACCTAACCAGGATGTCTGTATTATTTTTTCCCATTTACCTGTATTTTAATAATTCTTCTTCTTCTTTCGTATGGTTGGTATTACGTGCAAAGTTGTATCTTTTCCAATCATAAACTTTTTAATAAAGTGTGTTTTTCGGAAGTGACCCGCAGGTAAATATGTTTTTGTATCTATCTGTAAATAATAAAATTAAATAGAACTTAGGAATTCATAATGAATTGTAAAGCGCCCTTGAAGTGATTTTTCACAAAAACGGCGCTCTACAAATTGTCCAATTATTATTATTATTATTATTGGGGGTCAGAGGGGGACATCTAGGTCTGCGCGAGCCAGTCCATGGCCTCAGGCGTTGCCCTCTGGACCTCATCAATCCCGCCGGGGAATGAATGGAGCGGGCATTCGTTGACCACATGTTCGGTGGTCTGCACCGCACCGCATTCACACATCGCCGACCCATTAAGGCCCCATATATGCACAACGGCTATGGGAGCACCTTATCCTATTGAAGGCGGTCCAGAGTTTGCGATGCAATGAGAACCCAGGCTGTCTCTCAGTGGGGTCTTAAACGAGATGGGCGTTTTTAACGTTGGCCGATTGCCACTCAAGCTTCCACCTATCTTCTGGGGTGACAGGTGATCGAAGGAGTCTTTGTCCTTCTGTCTAGAAGGGTTTTAGAAACTTCAAGCGGCATGCCGGGTGAGAAACGACATCATCAAAGGTATTGCGCTTTTTTGCAGCGCCTTCTTATATTTCCTCAGTGTTGCAATCTCTCGCCTGCTATTTGGCGGGGTTATGTTTGCAAGTACGGGGAGCCAAGGGAAAGGAGTCGATTTTAAATAATAATTTATTGTCTTTACAGGATGTCTTAATTATTTTTGTCCCATTTTACTATTGTGAATAATAATTTATTGTCTTTACAGGATGTCTTTATTATTTTTGTCCCATTTTACTATTGTGAATAATAATTTATTGTCTTTACAGGATGTCTTTATTATTTTTGTCCCATTTTACTATTGTGAATAATAATTTATTGTCTTTACAGGATGTCTTTATTATTTTTGTCCCATTTTACTATTGTGAATAATAATTTATTGTCTCTACAGGATGTCTGTATTATATTAATTCCATTATACTATTTTTGAACAATAATTTATGGTCTTTGTAGGGTGTCTGTATTATTTTTGTCCCATTTTTTTATTAGGTTAGGTTAGGTTTTAGTATATATTTTGTTAAGGGATGTTTTTTTCCGTAGGATATTTTATCGGTGATATTTTGTTGCGGGTTGAAAAGTCTAATGGTTAGCGCTGTTATTAAGAAGTCCTGCAGAAATACTCTCATGTTTCAAAAAATTGTTAACAAAATTTGGAAGAAAATTAAATTCTCAAAAATGTAATAAAAAGCAAAAATGCGATAGGTTAGTGTGAATTTTGTATTTGAAATTTCAGGAAAAGCTTCTGAGAAACGAATGCTAAATATTTATTAGATATGTTATATTAAAGCTTCGGAGTAAACGATCAAAATGAAGAATTTTTTACATTGGCTCCACTTAGAAGGCATTGAGGAAAATAATTACTTTAATAATTTTAAATTAAATAATTGTGTCATCTTTGTGGATGCTGTGTGGAGGATAATTTTAGAAAAGAATTGAGAGGAAGTTCTGGGGAGGAAACGACGGGTGGGACGGAATTACGTGAGGACCGGAATCTGGGGGTCAATATGTCCAGGAGTGAGGGACGTATGAATCCATCCCTCCCGCTGCCGTGCAAGGCAATGGGTTGAGATATTCTGTCTGGAGAGGTCAAAATTTGACCCATAACCAGTGTCTCCCGATACAGCCTAACTTTTTTGAAAATAATATCAAATATTGGAAATAAAAACAGGTAAGAAGTCTTGAAAGAATTTTATTTGTGTCATTCCTATTTAAGTTTCATTATGTGTAGTAATTTTATTTAAAATCAACAGATTTCTCAGAAGTATGCCGGGATTGCCGGGCATCACGCAGATTTGTAGGGAGACTAAGTGTGCAAAATTTCATCAAACTCGGAATAAAACTTTAGATTTGCATAAAAATCAAATCCACGACAGACGCCGTCCGCCTGGTGTCAGACACTCTTCTTAATATAAGCAGATGTTACCTATAAAAAGAGGGAAGACGTGCTTGTCAATAAATGGTTTCCGATCACTGTTATAAGTGATAAAAGTCGTTAAGTGAGGTCAATAATTTTGTCGATACATTAGGCAGGAGCCAGCCGCTGTTTCGCGGAACGAAGTGGAAATCGTTACAAATTTAAAACGAACTTTTTACAGGTAATCGCAAATTAATGCTTCCGCTTTAGAAGATAATATAATAAAAATAATTTAATGAGAAACGTACGCGTAATTTTTTTTTGACTTATAGTTTTCTTCCGTTCCGTATACGGCCATTGTTCTAAATCTAAAACACAACAGCTATTGAAATATTTTTCAAGCATTAAAACACATTTTTAAAAAGAGTTGATTATAATATTAAACTTATAAAACTTTTTTTTTTAATAATATGTTTTACATAGTACAAAATGATAATTTTACATCTTAGGTTTTTTACTACTTTTCCATTGAAAGCATTTGCTTGTGTATGGAAAGGGAGTGTACATAAATGTGGTTATTAGTTATTACTTAAATAATTCATTTACATAAATATATGTGTGCTGTAGTATTTATTTGATAATAGTATGTATTTAAAGAAAAGAAAGAATGTTATGAAAAACTAAGGATATTTGTAAGATTAATTAAGTGGCAGTAGTTTATTTCTTCAGAATATTTTTAAAATGTCTCTTGACAGAGAGCAGTATTCGGGTTTTATCATTAATGCTTCTGATACCTTCTGGTAGACGATTGAAAAAAGTTCTTCCCTGGTAAGTGTAATGATGTTGTGCAAAAGACGTATTTAGTTTTGGGCATCAAAAAACATGTTTAAGTCGCGTTCTGCTTTCATTTAAAAATTGATATTTATCTTTTTCTTTTATAATTTGAATTAATGAATTCGTTATTTATAAATTTTTACTTTGAATTCTGTTGGGTAGTCCAAGGATTTTTTTAATATAATTTTATAAATTGTTCTTTGTACAATTTCTATTGGAAGAAGGTTACATTTATACGCGGATACCCAACTAATAATAGCGTATTGTAAAGTGGATTGAACTAAGGCATAGTAGATTAAATATAGATTTTTTATCGACAGAAAATTTCTAATTTTTAAAAATATGTATATAGATTTTCTAATTTTGTTTACTACTTGACATATTTGTTCCTTCCATTTCAAATTTTTATCGATAATGACTCCTAGATATTTAATTTTATTTGTTGTTTTTAATATTGTACAGTTTGATTTGCAATAGTTTTGGCTGTGAATTTTAGTATGTATGACAATGTTAAAATTTTTAGGAGCAACGTTTAAATGGATTGCAAATGGATTTGCAAATGGAATTACAAATGTCTTTTCACTATTTAGTGATAGTAAATTAGTGTCGAAAAAATTCTTAAGCGTGTTGATGTCTTTTATGGCAGTTAATTCTACATTTTCCCAAGTCTTTCCACTTATTTTTAATACTGTATCGTCGGCGTATGATGTAATTTGACCATGTAAAGGTTGAAAAAAAAAATCGTTTACATATTATATGGTAAATAGGATTGAATCTTAAATATGCTTGAAATATTAAAATGATTAAAAAAGCAAGGTTCTATGAATGGTAAGTATAGGAATAATATAACATTATTATTTAGAGTATAATAAAATGTATAACGTTAGATACCTACTATCTGTGTATATTTTATCAAAATTGAAGCAACCTTTGTCAGATTGAGCGAGTTGTCTTCAATATACCAGTCTTTGCACGAAATACGAAACCAATAGAAATCAGTGTGATAATTTAAGCAATTTAAAAATACTGATATTCCAAGAATGAACCTAACTAACTGGAAAACTTCAATAAAAGCATACAAGAAGCAGGAAATGAATACGGGACATAGAAATCCTCAATGGAATATTGCATAAAATGTCATAAAGCGGTTGAGATCCGTTCACGAGTGGGACTGATAAAAATGAAAAAAATGACCTAACATGATACTATTATTATATACTCCTATCAGAGAAGAAGTTGTTTGTGCGTTTTAAGTCTACGAACGGGGTAACAGCGGACAAGAAGTATGAACGCTGAAAAAATCACTAATAGGTTTAATTTTTAGGCATTTGTTTAGGGATGTAGACTTTTACAGACATTGTAGGGGACCCCACCACTTTCCCAAAGGCGTTATAAGGAAACATAGGCACACTTTTATTAACAAATAGTAATCGTTACACGTAACAAGATAGACATTTACGCAAAATTCGGGAAGATTCGCATTTTATCTCCTCTTTCAGACTGTATAGCCCAGAAAATTAAATCAATCAAATTAACAATTTTTTTTTCGGTGTACCGTTTGTTTGGGCGTGACTGAACCTTGAAACAATTCCGCTGCCCTGAGTTATTTCGTGGTGTCTAATTTTGGTATCTAGCTGAAGCACCAATTGTTCAAATCTTCTTATTCTTCATTGCAATTTCCGAAATTAATGCCTAGGTAGGCTGTTGGGGTCGGCTCTTCTCGTTCTCAGGCTATATCTTCTCCTATTCTTGGTTTAGCTTTCATGCAGGCCGTTTCTCTGTAACATTTTGGAGCATTGAGGGAGGAGTTCTTTGGTCTTTTTCTGGATAACTGTCGATGAAGCTCAATAGACATCTGCTGCTCTATGTGGTCTGGTGTTTTTTTAAAGAAAGACAAACATTCCCGGGTTACGAATAAATAACCTGACAATATTTAAAAATCTCCTACTACCACCACAGTAAGCCAAACATGTTGCTCGAGTCGTGATGGAGGACTTAGCCATCCGAGGAATCGAACACGGAACCATATATGTGCCCATACCACCTCAATTGTCGTTTCTCCAGTTTACTGTTTATGTCCACGGCACCCGTCTGGGTAACCTTACCAAGAATGCGTGAACTTTTAATCCTATATTTTAGTGATACTCCTACCGTTCATCTAAGCATTCGCATTTCTGTTGTTTCGAATTGCCTAGAGTAGGAGTTGTACATAGTCTAGCGTTCGAGTCATACATTATCGCGGGTCTAACAAGAGTCTGGTAATGGTAATCGATCGTTAAAATAATACCACAAATATTTTCGTTGATTGTTAGAAATTTAGCTGAAAGTCATGTGAATTAGCTAAAGTAAACATTCAAATGAATTAATTCGTTTCTGTAATCCGTGGAATTTTAATGGCTCCATTAGCAGGGAATTAAGGAATGGCGTAGGTGTGACCTTCTCACAATATTCTACAATTATAAGATTAAATATAACATACTCGTAGGTAATTACGGAATTACACACATCACATCTGGGAATAACGTTCAATAACGCAAAGTGTGACGCGCGACGATATATCCGATATCCGCCGGGTTAACTTCCCGATGATATGGTGACATCCATCTTCCTCGAATCCATCATCTCTAATCCCCTCGGGACACATTAGAAGGGGGAAGTGATTATGGGGAGGGGGTGATTTAGGTAAGGGGTGTAGATGAGACGTCTGCAAAACTGTCTAAAGATAACCCTGAATGCATTATAAACGTAGGTATACCGCTGATAGCACCGTTTTGTCCACTAACCTACATTTTGTCTACTAACGACTCATGTAACACGCAAGGTATTACGGGACGTATTTGACTTCTTATTTGATTCCTGACGTTATTTGAGTGAAAAATGTAAATTAAATTTTGGTCTCATGTACATTTTAAATGTTTTCTTTTCTGCTAAAAACATTAAAAAAATATTTAGGTATTTAGTTAGGGTCGGGTGAGAGGTTGGGCGACTACTTGAGCGAGTAATCAGTAACGAAATGTGGAAGAATTTTAATTTAAGTTTGAAGAATTTTTTTTTTAAAAGTCATTAAAAAGTCACCGGTGACCAACATCTAATTTACAGTTTTTACTACTAAGTAATGTCAGGAATCACTGGTTTAAAGTAAGTCAAGTGTGTCCCTTAATAACCTGTACAAAAAAGTAACAACGGTTACAACTTAATCGCATCTCTAAACGGCAGGAACACATTATGTCGCTTAATGACATAGTGACTTTTCACAATTTATTGAGATTTTCCTTAATGGGATAGGCGAGAAAGTCCGGCTAAAGAAGTAAAAAGGTGTCCCTCAACCATTCTCTCCCGATCTTAGGTGAGTACCTCGCAGTAGGTGAGCAAACGCATGTGCAGCCATTGTAGACTAATTTCACCCCATAAACCCGGGCACCCCTGCTTAGTCACCAAACCGCTAGCGAACCACTTGGAGTGACCTATGGCAGGAGTTTTGGTTGTACAATAAATGGTTCCCGGGGCGGCGGTACCCATACCCGCCTCCAAAATTATTAATGTAATTTCTCGTTTTTAAAGTAAATTGACATTTTAAATCGCATTTCAAATTAAGTTTTTATATAAAAATTATCAATTTATTATGCTCTTACGCCGCAGATACAATAAAGATGTGCAACGCTAAATTGCACTGAGTCCGTAATGTGCAAGCTTAATTTCAGTGTGCTATTATTAATATCGTGGAATGAATATAAAATGAGCGCCGCGACGAGTCTCTATATTGAAAGCGTCGTGGTTGCAGCTTTAATGCGTCAAAATGGCTTAAGTGCAACTATTTTACTCTGCGGGAGTTATGCCTCATACGTCAACGAGGATACACGTTCGAATTTGATTTATGCAAAACTCTCCAAAGCGTTATCTAGTGGTGATGCTATTACTACTGTTTATGGGGAACACTCTAAAATTGATAGTTTAAAGGTTGATCGTGATACTACCCGATTAAATGCTTTAATGGTTTTAAATTTTAATATGTAAAAAGTAAGATGAAAAATTTATATTTGGGTAGTAGACTTAGCCCCTCAGTCTAATTTGTTTGATTTTTAGAACAAATCATATAATGTCTAATAAAAATCAGTAATCAAAGGCTGTCCGATAGAATAAAAATTTAAACCATTAAGAAACAAATAAGAAAAAAAGATGTTTAAAAACAATAAAAAGGCTAAAGTGGAAGTGGTCAGGCTACACATCTGATTAGATGAAGTGAAAAATGGTCAAAATTAGTCATGAATTGGTTCACAAGTGACAAGAAAAGAAAACGAGGTAGACTATTAAGACGGTGGGTTGACGACATCAAAGCTATAGCAGGTGGTACATGGACAAGAGTAGCTAATGATAGAGTGAAATGGCGACAGTTGGAGGAGGCCCTTTGTCAACCAGTGACATACAGACAGGGAGTCGATGCATGATAAGATTGATAAGTGTTATAAATATTATAAATTATAAATAATGTAATGTAACTGTTTACTGTCTGAATAAAGGCCATTATTATTATTATTGAAATCAGTATTTATATTATTTAAGACTATGTTATTTTATAAGCTAAGTAAGTAATTAAACAACCTTAAACTTTCCAAAAAAAAATTTTTTTTTTCAAAATATAATTATGTTACCATGATAATTGCAATGTAGAGTCCTTTGTATTCATCCCATTGAATAAATTTCTTCAACGGCGTTACATCCTGTAGAAATTCTATAGGAATTCCGTAGAATGAGATAAACCCGGGCACGTTTCGGGACTTAAGAATCCTTAGTGATATAGGCGGTTGGACTCGGCAAATTAAATAGTAGAACCGCGACGCGTACCAGGGCGAGAGAGGAAAAGAAACGACCAGTCGCTAAAGAGTTTTTAACGACCAACTTATTTCGACGAAGATGGGCTTGAAGGTGTTTTTTTGGACCCAGACGACGGAACTACGCGATAAGTGATAAGTTTTTATGCTGGAAAAATGTTTTACGTTGATAGTTAAAAACAATTTACTTGCCAGAGCAAAAAGTCATTCTAAAAAATAAACGATTCTAGACCAAGTCATTCACAGAGTGTTGTGACACAGCATAGTTGTGACTTGACAGAGAGTAAGATAATTGTTTATAGAACCAGAACACGTGGATTCGAAGCCCATCACAGGTATATTAAAGAAGAAAAAAAATCTATGTAAACAATAGACATTATTATTATACGTCGGGTACATATTTTTGAAGTGAAACTTCTTTAGCACCGTTATGGTTTGAACCTCGATAAAACGGAAACGGCACTAAAAAGACAAACATAACTATAGGATCTTGCCTGTGAGAGAATGAGATAGAAATAAACCTTACAACTTTGGCCGCTTTGATTATGAGCTCACTTTACAAGACACCTATACGTTTTCTTTTTTTTGTACTTAATACAATTTTTCTCAAGGTACAAAACATGCGACTAATTGCTACTAAAAGCACCAATTCGATTTTGTGCAGCACCGAGTCGAGACTCCTAGTCATTAAAAAAGTGGGAATTTCCTTTTTTTTAAACTCCCAACAGGAATAACACGTTTGAAAGAAATATAACAAATCTAATGCTGAGATTCATTAAACGGTAGATAGGGATAATAGTACGTCTATTTTCTTTATTTAGGACACAGGACTCTGAATTCTACTCATTAAAACGTAGTTACTTTCAAAATTTTCCTACAGGTATAACCCAATCTAAGGAAAAACAATGAATATTTTTTTACAAGAGTTCCACACAAGAGGCCCCGAGGAAAATAATTCCCCTCAGGGCCTATATGTCATCTTCGGGGATGCCATGTGCAGGGTCTTTAGAGGAAAGGGAGGAGGACGGTATGAAGGCTGGGTAGGAATCTGGTAATCAGTGTCTACAGGGACATGTAAATCCATCGCTCCCACTGCGGTACAAGGCGATGTTCCGGTGAGTGCTGCTGGAGAGGCCAAAGAGTATCCCTCAACCAGTCTGTCGGGCACCCCTGCTAAGTCACCAAGCGTAGCGAACCACCTTGGATGACCTATTGCAGAAGTTGGGGTTATCTAATAAATGGTTCCCAGGGCGGCAGTATGTTCCTAGTAATAATACATCAGATATAAACCCTGTTGAGAATTTATGGGCCATTTGCAAAGCTAAAGTACGCAAAATCGACTGCACTACAATAACAAAGATGGCAGAAACGATCATTCAGGTTTGATATCGGGATGAGAGGATCTCTGAAAATTGTCAAAAACTAGCGGAGTCCATGCCAAAACGAGTGAAAGCAGCTACAGAAGCCATAAGGGAGATATTTCCTATTAATTTGCATAATGGTTGTTGTACCTATAATTATGTAAAAACATTACAAGCAATACATGGTTTTACCATAATTGACAATTAATCTATTATTTTGCATAATACCGTACCTTCACCCCTTTCCCTTCTCCACTTATTTTTGCCATATAGCGCACCCACTAAAGGTGCAAAGCAATGGAACCCATAAACTTAACATTTTAAGCCCAGTGTAAAGGTACGTAGCGATTAGTGTAAAAATGACGATACTCCACTCGACACTCGAAATGGAAATAAGAAATACTTTAAAAACATGAGCTTAATTCAAATAGGCATTACGTATTAGCACTAATGAGTTCAGATCGCATTTCTCCATTAGAGAGCGGACTGTGTTGGTAAACCGAAGAATGTTAATGTTTGAATTGAAACAATGACTAAAAAAAACAGGTTGGCTTTCATCATACCGATAATTCCCTTAAAAAGTAAGTAAATGAATAACCGTAATGATAAATTTCTGCAGAGGAAGGCAGGGAAGATGAAAAGTCACATAACTTCACCAGTGTACTATTTTATTTTTATTTTTTAAGGTTTATGCATACAAGCTTGATGTTAAGTCCATATTTAAACAATATTTAACAGCCATTATAAACACATTACGCGGCATAGTTCGAATAATCAATAAACGAAGCTCCTAATATAATAATAATAAAATTATTTTGAGAGCTGCAAAAGGCTTCATTAATTTAGGCACATTTATCATGTTTTATAAAACCCTTGTAGATGCCAACCAGAGTATAACTCTGCGTTATGGTCTCGCTTTTTCAATATTCTATCCGATGACATTGAAAACAATCACCTTAAGTTTCTGAGGAATATAAACTATAAATTGCATATTCCTGAATAAAACATCGATTAAAATTACCTCCTGGATGTCCCTATTGAAATTTTCAGAAAGAAGAATAATCACAGATTTAATACTAATAGTATAACATAAAATACTGCATTACAAAATTGACAGTCCTGAATTGCTTAAAAATCCATATACCCAAAAGATCGTGCCGACATTTATTACTCTTTTACTTTTAACACGAGGACACTGGCTTATCAAAATTCTAGGTAATAAATATTCTGATCTGAGAGATATATTTCATCTTAAAAATGATTAATATTGCTAATTCCAATACTTTTAATCATTAAAAATTAAATAAATAATTAATTAAATGTAAATGATAGTTTATACTTTTCAGAGGGTCCTTCACTTGATGTTTCTTAAAAAATGGTCTTGTAAAATTGTTCCAAAAATAATAATTTTAACGTAGAATAAGTAAGACGGTCAAATTGTATTAAGATCAGGGGTGGCTGCTTCATTAAGTCAATTGGACAGTGACCAAATAAAATTAGAGTTAATATTAAATATTACACGAATCAAATAAAATCACACAAGATCTTCAAATGATTATTCCAATTAAAAGCATTTAACAAAACCCTAATTGTTATTTTTATCGTAGGTGGGGGACCAATCGCAATCGATCGCTTATCTCACGTACGTAGTATCAATGGTTGGGGTATTTTCATCGAAGGGTTTAGGTAGAAGAGGGTTGTAATGGATTTGAATACAAATAAGGGATGAGGTCAGTAAAAATCACTTTGCCCGCGAACCCTTACAACAAGCGATTGTATTCCGAATCAGGGAACACGTTACGCAGAATACATGAATTATACAAGGTTGTTGAAAAGTAAAATGGTATCCTCTCCAAACAAAGAACCCTATTATTTTCGAAATTTATAAAATAATATTATTAATAGATTTAATATATGGGCTATGAATATGAGCAAATGAAAAATAAGTCGAACCTTTTTATTCGGAACATTGAATTGGGATCAATATTTCTTGGATAACATAATTTAACATAGATTTTCCGGAATTTTGTAATAATAGAGCAAAATAAATGGTTTAATAACACCTCTAACGTAGATCTAATGACACGGATAATTCAATTGATTAAACGCCGATCAATCTAGGACTGCCGGAGTGCAATTTGGGGGCGGATTGATTGAGGTGTTCAGGACTTGACCTTAGACGGTAGACTGAATCTAGGGCGAGGGATATAACAGGGCCCGGGACAAGGGGGCAAGACCTCAGGACTTTAAGGTATTCGTAGAAGGTCCGGTTGGGAGAAAGATATATGACAATGAACATGGACAGACTTGCTCCGCAGATGATCTAAGATTTAGTGGTTTTTCCGATGTACTTAGTTTCGGATTTGACAAATAAATAGTACCTTATTTGAAGCTTGTAAAAGCACGCATGTAAGCAAACGGCAGTCATGTTGTTGCATGTCAAAATTAGATTAAAATAATAAATTACTTTGTTTTAACATATAAAATTATAAATATTCAGGCAAAGGGTACATCCTACTAATATTATAAAGGCGAAAGTTTGTATGGATTTTTGTTACTCTTTCACGCAATAAATACTAAATATAATTTAAAAATTCTTTCACTAATCGAAAGCTAGATTATTTGCGAGAAATATAAGCTTTATATTTATTTATTTATTATTTATTTGTTTCTTTACATGGTACCTAGGTCTAATGTTAACAATTCAGTTTATAACCTCACTAGGTCAAGCCTGTATTGAGGTTAACAACTATACAATTTAATAAAATAACACAAAAATAATAATATATATATTCGTAAGCTCTGGCGTTATGAATAAGCTGTGGCGTTATGAATAAGCTGTGGCGTCATGAAACTATTTACTATACGTTTATTGTCCGAACGAAAAGCAAAGCGTATTGCTAAGTAATTGTTTGACGTGGGCTGTCATTTTGTTATTTTTTTAGGTTACTCTGGAGAATAAAATGTATAAA
This sequence comes from Limnephilus lunatus, assembly GCA_917563855.2. Taxonomy (NCBI): domain Eukaryota; kingdom Metazoa; phylum Arthropoda; class Insecta; order Trichoptera; family Limnephilidae; genus Limnephilus; species Limnephilus lunatus. The sequence continues at coordinate 61,662,988 of OU830601.1, forward strand.
ATATATAGATGTATAAAATAGGTACTAATCTACATTTTGACCTTAGCCAACAGTTAGCGCGTATTTGATTGTTACGTTTTAATAGGTGACATCGTGAAAAATGATTTCATAAGGGTCAGGTTTGTTCGAATCTTGACGGAGGATGCATCTGCTCACCAACTGAGATCTTTTGATCTCTTCAGCAGGACTCTCAGCAGGACTTGGACCGCAGTGGAAGGAATGTCACCTCTGAACACACCGACCCCCCAGATTCCCACCCACCCCTCATACCTTTTTCCTTCACAGAACTTCCTCTTCTTACATTCTCCAATAAGATTCTCCACACAGCATCCCCAAAGATGACATAGTCCCTGAGCGGAAATATTTTACCCAGGGCCTCCTTGGTGGAGTTAATGTAAAAAATATATATACATAAATTATCGACAAAAATATCTACATTAGCGCACTCATATTTGCTTATAAGATTATTTGAGACTATGGGCTAAAATATGTCATATATTATGAATGGTGTGTATTGTGTACTCATATACGGTATTAAATGTATATGAAGCAGAGTTCTAATTTATTCCATTACGGATTCATTAATAGAATAGATTCATTAATGCTTTTAATGAAAGATAAGTATTACCATAATATGTTACATTTTTTAAGATCAATAAATAAAAAAAAAAAAAAAATAGAATTATTTTGTTAGTAGAAGAGACTTGTCCACTATTTATCGGCTTAACATACTGAAATTCTCAAATAAATTATTTCATACCAGTAGGAGCTACCATCTTGAGGAGTTATTTACATTTTTTATATTTTGCAACTCCCCTTGAATCTCAAATTCAACTGTGTAATTTATAAGTTAATATAATGCGGCTTTATTTAAGACACCTGAAGTCACAACAAATGGAACTAAAAGTTCAACACAATAAAAGTCTTGAAGACATGTGGTCTCACTATACGGGGTTTGTTGTGGAGAGCCTGCAGTTACTTTTACAGTTCAGAGGGGACTTCATTTCAAGGGAACAACAATTTTGCTATTGAGTTCGTCGGGCACATCTTCTGTTGTACTTTGGGGAACTTTGAATTGTGCAAGTTAGTAAAATAATACACTTTTTTCACAGATAAAAGTGAGGTTTCATGGGTGATAAATTGAGTTAGACCGATTATTAGCGGAGCAGGCAAATACGTTGGGGTCAAACCAAGACATCGCATGTTTAATCCTCTTTTTCTTTTTGAAGTAAAACTTCTTTACGCACGCTTGACTTGGGGAGTAAGCTGGTGAATGCGTGACGAGAGCGTTACGAAAAGTGTGATCGGGCGAGTCGAACGGAAGTTGAGAGGGGGATATAAGTTAGTGAAGATAGAAAGAGAGAGAGTTACGTTTTTTATTACTGTAGGGGCAAGAGAGAGAGGTGCGAGCACACATTTCCTTTCTCTCTTAGCTAGTTACGTTTCGTATATCGACACAGTGCAGGCCTATTGTCTGTATCACTGTAGGAGCAAGAGAGAGCAGTGCGCGCGCACATTTTATTTCTCTCTTCTTTTATAAGTTAGTGAAGTTTTACTTCAGTCGTGTTTTCTAAAGCACACTCGTTTTTTTTTACATTGCTCCACACAGGAGGCTCTAAGGAAAATATTTCCCCTCAGGGCCTATGTCATCTTTGGGGATACTGTGAGTACCGGTGTCTCCCCCAACCATTCTCTCCCGATCCGGCCTGACATGCAGCTGGTAGGCAGACCGCCGCCAAGACCCGGACAAACCAAACAAATCAAACTATATAACCTCATGCCCACCACACTGTAACAACTACTAACTACAAATCCATATAAAATTCTTCACAAAAAACACATCAAAGACTGGATCAAACAACAAGGTATTCAATTTACTCAAAAAATCATAACACCTAACCAAACATAACCAAAAACAAATATTAAAAATAATTAGTAGGCAATTATTAGTTTGTTTTAAGACAAAACATTCAACAAAATCACAATATTATTCATTCCATTGGCGTGTGGTCCCTATAATAATATACCTACCTATTTATCAAAACTACTATCTATCTTGTACATAAACTAGATGCTATGTATAACTTTATGTATAGATCCTAACTGCAACTGATCTTTTTTTTTTATGTATACGTTACTGCCGCCATAGGTCGACCCACAGTCTCCTTCTTGACAATATCAAGGAGGATACGGTGTTTCTACTTTTGTCGTCAGAATTGCAATTATTTCAAAACATGGGAACACCTCAGCACAGGTCCGCCTAGTGAGGTGTTCACAAAATACTACTAGGTACTTACCTATATACAGTTACGGATCAGTAACATTTTATTTTTTCTCCTTATTACTTAACTTAATATCTATGTACACCAATGTAATTATCTGTAATATGTATGTATGTTGAAGAATAGAAATTAAAAAAAAAAAAAAAAAAAAAAAAAAAAAAAAAAAAAAAAAAAAAAAAAAAAAAAAACCTCACCCCATGAACCCGGGAACCCCTGCTAAGTCACCAAACGTAACGAACCACTTGGGATGTCCAATGGCAGAGGCGTTGGTTATCCAATAAATAGTTCCGGGGGCGGCGGAACGCATACCCGTCACCCAAATTGAGACGTCCTCTATAAGGAACTCCAGTGAAAAATATTATGGCTTTAAAAAATATGTTCATATAGACCAATAAACGCTGATTCTGAATATATAAGTTTTATTTAATAATATTAAACGTACAGTTTTTAAAAAATATTAAAAAGTGCATTTTTAATATTCTCGTTAAAACACAGCGTCAGGTTGGTATGCTGTGTAATGCTGATATGGTGACGTCACGATGGTAATCTAGTAGTTTATTTATGCTGTACGTCATTTGTATGGGAATTTAGGTATGACACAAGCGAATGTTCTATATATTTCTTATTTTTGAAGATGTCGTAAAAGCATATACCTTTACAGAAACTAAATAGAATTGCCTTTTAGATTTTTATATCTGACATATACGATCGTGTTTGAAAATTGCAGTATTTTAAGTTTCAAAATGAAAAAATTAAAAAAAAACAGCTGACTGTAAACATAATCTATTAAATGGTCGAAAAATTTAAGAGAATTCAAAATTTTAAAAATACAGTCCTCTTACTTTATGAATTTGGAATAAAACTGTCATTTCACTTTTTATCTCGTTCATACAATTAAAAAGGATAAAAAAATATTTTAATGATTCCAAAAAAATAACTTTAAAAATATGACATCTTGGATTCGGTGTTAATGCGTTGATTTCTGTATTTTGTATTTATTTACACATGCATAAGTCTTTTACATTATTAAATAATATTACTTTTATGGAGGTTTTATTAAATTCACGCGAAAAGTCATTAAAAAAAATTTCAGACGTAACCTTAAAAATATCGTACAACGAAAATAAATCACCAACAAAACACTATTTAAAGGACTAAAACTGAAAAAAAAGTAACGCAGCATTGGTACTTATGGTGAATTACACTAATATCACAGTGAATTGATCATTTAAACGTAAATTAACTTCAAAAACGTAAAACTGCAAGTAAAATTCATCATGTCATTTTTGCGAAGCTTCTGATTTCTTATCTCGCCGTCGCCATAGACGCCATTGCCCATACACCAATCAACGCGTTAATAATAAGCAAGATGGCCGGCGGCGCCTGCGCAAATCTATGTGAGATTCAAGTAGACCAACATAAAAATCATAAAATACGTTTTTTCGTATTTAGTAGATGACGTCACAAAATGCATAATAGATATGGTGTTTTTCGAGGGACCTTGAAAAATGAAAACTTTGAAAATTATTTTAACTATTAAAACAAACTCTAAAAAAAATATATATATATGCAGTAATTTAAGTTAGAAGATCATTATTCATAAAAAAAAAATTAAAAAATTGGACTGGACTTCTCTATTGCACAAGCAAAATTTCCGCTCAGAACGATGTGAGTAGGAGGACTTTGATTTATGACTGTGTGGTTATTAAAAAAAAATAAACATTGATATATAGCTTTTAACTTACTTATACACAAAGAGACCATAATCAAAAATACACGAAACTTGGTTGGGAACCGAAACAAACACGATGAAACATCGACTCTGTTATCAGGAATCTTACTTTATGGTAGACTAGCAGACCCGGCCACACGTTGCTGTGGCTAACAAAACACAACGCCATTACCCAAACTTTATAAAACCCACACTACCCGCTTGCCAGCTGCCCACTGCCCGCTGCCTGCTGCCTGAATTGAATATTTGAATTTCTCGGTTTTCTCTACTATAATAAGCATGTATTATACATATCTTTATGTATCATACAAACCTTCCTTTTTAATGACCCTATCTATTGCTGAAAACCGCATGAAAATCCGTTGCGTAGTTTAAAAGATCTAAGCGCACAAAAATTTTGAGCGACTTCTTTATACTATGTAATGATGATAATATATTTTCTTTGAATTTCTCAGCTTTTCTCTACTATAATAAGCATGTATTAAACATATAAACCTTCCTCTTGAATGACCCTATCTATTGGTTAAAACCGCATGAAAATCCGTAGCGTAGTTTAAAAGATTTAAGTGCGCAAACATTTTGAGCGACTTCATTTTGTACTGTGTAATGATAATGATTAAAAAGGTTGCCACAAATGTATTTAAAACAAAATAAAGCAATAAAGAACTATAAATTGTAAATTAAGTAGACACTGAGAGCAGGCGAACAAGTCTGTTTTCGTATAAAAAACAAAATATCTTTCGGCTTGAAGTGTACGCCACAGTTGGAATAATTGTCATACAAGCTGTACAATGCGAGTAAGGAATGGGACTAATTTTTCAGCAGTTTAAAGCGGAAGAGGGAAATCTTAGCATTTACAACGGTTTAACTACACAGGAACTCGGGAAGCTCGGGGGGAACCGGGAAATATGTAAAAACTCTAGATGCGTCGTTTGCGGGAAATTTACGACCGGCGGTTTTACAAACTAACAAGTCATTTTCATGTTACACGAAATTGAACAAAATAGGTTTAGTAACTTTCCTACGTATTTATGTTTAAATAGGCACCGAAAAAGACCGTTTTCATGGGTTTTGAAAAAGCTACAAGCTTTAGTTCGATTGTATGAATTTATTATTCAATGTTTCTTCCGATAACTTTTGACTGTATATTTAAACTTCCAAAGACAATTTGTAGATAGATACGGACTTTGAAAATTTGAAACTCGTGAATATTTAAATTGTCAAGAATTAGAAGAAGCTAGGAGGTTGAAAATAAAGAAAGTAAATATTTTATGCAATATTTATTTATTTATTTATTGAAAAAAATAAGAATTACATGAAAACATAAGCTGCACATCTCACTAGGGCATTCCTGTATCGAAATATGCAGTTTTACAATAAAGTAATTTAAAAAAACAAAAAACAAAAAGAAACATACATATACCTAAACTTAAAAGAAATATAATAATAAACAATATACAGATCGTACCTGAAGGATTTTAAACAGCGATTCCTGAGCATATTTGCAGTAGTAAATATTCATGTCATTTTTCTGTCCGATGATATTTTATTCTATTAAAAACAACAAAAATATTTTTCATTCACGTTTCTACTGATCCCATCCCCATACCATACGACGCGACGGGATCGAGCGATTCGCGTGCTGTTTCATGTATTACCCCACTGTTATAACGAGACGCAACGCTTATCATGCGATCCGCCACTTGGCTATATCGTTGCCACTTAATTCCGACGTGTGATGGAAACATATTTTTATAGTTTGTAATTGATATTATATCATCGGACAATAAAATGACATCTACATTTTTTATTGCAAATATCCTCAGGAATCGCTGGTTAAAATCTTTCGGTTACCTACTGTTACATCCTGTAAAATGAATATTTCATATAACAGACTATTATTGTTTAATTTTAATAATAATAATAATAATAATAATAATGATTTATTGTTTTCCTTTCTTTACAAACATCTAAAGATAATGATATCCTCACTGGGATTTCCCGTGCTGAGGATTTCATTTACATATTATAAGAAATTAATATGAATTTGTTATAACCATATATATATATCATGTAGTATTTTGTTAAATAATTAAAAATTAAATAAAATTGTGTTTTTTTTATAATTCAGTTCAGTAGATTCGGTTTTAGTCTGTATTTGATATCAGTATATTTTCTATTTCTGTTCTCCCTATATTTAGTATCCAGCTTTTTATTAGAGATTTAAATGTTATACTGTTGAGGTTTTTTAGTGAGAGTGGTATTTTATTGTAAAGTTAATACCATAATACAAGAAGCTTTTTTGCCCAAATGTTGTGTTAGTAGTTACTTGTTGGATATGTTTTTGACCATGGGATCATTTTTCAAGTTGTCATTTCTTGGGTTTTGTAATGAGTATAGTTTTAGAATACAGTTGTTTAATTGACATGATGTTAAGATTGTTGAAGATTTCATCAGTGCTAGTTCTTACAGGAACTTTCAGTATAATTTTCATTATGGATTTTTGAGTTTTAATTAGTGGATTTAGTATGTTTTTATTTGCACTGCCCCAAAATTTTGCATTTTAAAATCATAAAAATGTAATAAACCTTAATATAAAATATTATCCATGCACAGGCTTTGCCTTTGTGGGTTTTTTTGTTTGTTTTAAAATCCCAATGCCTTTGGCTTCTTGGACATTTTATAAATTTAATATATACTAACAGTATGTAAATTTGTTTGTAAAACGTAAGCATTATAAAAGTAATTAAGTAATCGGCCGATCAGTGGCTGAGAGGGCATCGCGTTTGGGTCCCACCCGGCGTGTTCGATTCCTCGGCTGGCTAAGTCCGCCTTCACGACACAAGCAACATTTTCCGCTTACTGTGGTGGTAGTGGGATATTTTCAAACATTGTTGGGTTATTCGTAACCCGAGAATGTTTTTCTTTTCAAAAATAAAATAAAAATTCAGTGAGAACCTTTGAACAGATTATTAGTGAAAGTAATTACAATACAGCACAGCTATGCACTTGAAGTGAAATATCATAATAGTTGGCCATATAAATGTGACATTATTATTATCTACTATAAAAAAAAAAAACAAAACAACTGTTTTCATTTTGAATTCTTCAAGAGCTGGAATAGAGAATCCAGTAGTTAGGTTTCCATGACATAAACTCTAAGAAAAAGTTTCCTAAGTGTACGATATCACACGCCGCGTCATCTTCTGTACTTCAGCCTTTATCGCGGAAAAAACCTTACACGCCGAGCGTCGACAACATAAGCTCAGATAAGGAAGGGGTTAACTTAGGCGCATATATTTCCATAGACAATGAACCGGGCGGCGTCGCTGTGCGTCGGAATAATTACGTCGACGTCTGGAGAAAAAATCGGCGCCGTCGTTAAGAGTAACGAGCGCATAACGAAGATTGCGAAGTTAAGAGAGTGCTTTATTAACTTAGACGTAAACCACAAACCGAGCTGGGTAATATTTTTAGTACGTGATTACTAATAAGTATGTGTTTGATAGTAATTTTTTTTTAAACTTGCCACTTCAAAAATGTTTAGGATTCATAAAAGTTTTGCATTAAGTGCTTCAGTGGCTAAAGTTTAAAATTTAATAATTTGGATACATGTATAATCAAGGTTGTAAATGTGGGCTTAATGCCCGGTGGCGATATCTTCCAACCAACTCGTAAATATAACGTCACCTTGGTTGGGTTAGGTTAAATTAGGTTGTATACTAATTACCTTTGAAAGTAGCTATAACTTTGAGGTAATCCATTATAAATGAATGAAACAATGCTACTTGGTTTGAACCACTTGTATAACAAAGTAACATTGTTTCATTTATGTATACTAATTATTTATATAACCTAACGTAACACGTAAATTAAACGTCTATTACATTAACCAGCGATTCCTGAGCATTTTTGCAGTTAAATTGTTACTGTCGTTTTGCATTCCGATGAAATATTTTTTTCAATAAAAAACATAAATATTTTTTCCATTACACGTCGCAACTGAGTACTTATTAGAGTAGCACGTTTATAGCCTAGCGGTCACTTGAGCTTTGCGTCCCGTTCTAACAGCACGGTAATACACGAAACAGCACACGTATCGCTCGATCCAGTCTCGAAGTATAGGGATGGAACCAGTACCGACGTGTGATTGAAAAATATATTTTTTTGTTTCTAATAGAAAAAAATATAATCGGAAATAAATATTTGCTTCATCACTTTGTTTGAGATTACACAATACATGCTAACTGGCTTCGGACGTTATCATGCTTCAATGCTTCATGCTTAGAGATGATATTATTCGGTTAACTCCACGTTAAAAGATAATAACATACTCAATAGTAATCCACCACAAAGTAAGTGATTTTCACAACAACATAATCATTGTTTACTATATTATCAAAATTACCAATATGCGAAGTAAATGGTGAAGTAGACAATGGATTCTCCAATAAGTGTTGTGATTTGACAAAGCGGGATAATAAAAACACACAAAAACAAAGAGATCTATCTATTTTGGCCCCTAATTTAGTAGAGATCGAAGGGTGGAGACAATAGAGCGTGAAATCGTAAATAAACATCAACCCAACGAACCGTAAAACGGAGTCAATCCACGGGACAAGAGTGCCGCATCTCTCACCTACTTTTATATTCACATGGACCACCGAAGATATAAATCCTGTAGCAGTGTGATGTGGGCGTATTCATCCTTCAAAAGCATAGGTTCTCAACGTGGGCGATAACGCGCCCTTGTGGACGTTTAAGAATTTCAGGGGAAGACCAAGAGAAAATTAGGGGGCGTTGAGATGGCACAGAGGGGCGTGAGTAGGTAAAAAAATATGGTCTAAAAAGGACAACAAAAAAACACTCTAATTACTTACCTACTAATAATCTAAATAAATAATTTAATATATTGATAACGTGACAGTTGAATCCCCCCCCCTCTCCCCTTCCCCAAAAACGAGTTGTTGTAAATATAATCGTGGCATTAGCTGATTCGGATTCGCGACAGATGGTAAGCAAAAAAAAATGGGGGGCACTAGAAAAAAAAAATGATCAAAGTTGGCGGTGGACAAAATAAGGTTGAGAAACCATGGTCTAAAGTTCTAAAGTAAGCTCAATTTTTACTTAGATACTTCTGGTCGAACATTTTAGAGACTCGTCTGGGGTTAAGTAGAAGAGTCTTATTTAAATTAGCATTATCAGTTTTCCTTCAAATCAGGGGCTCGATTCTCCACTCTGTTCAATGTCATAATATCTCATATGTAAACGGGATATTCTCTCCGCCACTTCATGGTAGTATAACCTCTTATGCTGACGATACAGTACTTATTCAAAGTGGAAATATATGGGAAGTAGTAAAACAAAAAGCAACAGAAGATGTAAATATACATAAACACTGGTTTGATACAAATCTACTATCTCTAATTAGTGAAAAAACTCACGTTATACCATTTGCAATAAAATCAAAGGATGTTCCGCAAAATAAATCTAATATCTCTAAATAGTGAATAAACTCACGTTATACCATTTGCAATAAAATCAAAGGATGTTCCGCAAAATAAATCCACTATCTCTAAATAGTGAAAAAACTCACGTTATACCATTTGCAATAAAATCAAAGGATGTTCCGCATGAGAACTATAAAGATCATAAAAAAATAACTGTAAAATAAACTGTTCCAGATTAAAAATTTCGAATAAAATTAAATACTTATGAATAACAATAGACAAAAACCTAAACTGGAAAGATCAAATCAACCTTACCGTTGACAAAATAAGAAAATTAATTTACATTCGAAACATTTTTTTTTTCCAATTATTTCTGGCTTTCACCCATCAAGGGTGTTCTAGGCCATCATTTAAAATTACAGAGGAAGGAAAGGAGAATTTATATATTAATTTTATTTAAATGTACAAATTTCAGAATTATATGGAAGATTGGAGTCGACTTCAGACTTAGAAGGGATGAAATGTTGAATGGAGGGGAGTTAATTTTAGATAACGCTTGATAGAAGAGAGGATATTTATTTAGAGAGGGACAACCAAAAAATATGTGATCTAAAGTGCCCACATCTAGACCACAAAATGTACAATCTGGGTGTCAAGGATGTGAATTTTAAAAAGGTGAGAAGGAACGGAACAATGTCCGATTCTCATTCGAATAAGTGAGGAAATTTCTTTTTTGAAAAAATGGGGGAATTTTTGAAACCACGGTTTTGATGGGATAGTCCTTTGTATTGAGGCAAAACAACCAACTTTATATAAAGTTGGTTGTTTTCAGGTGAAAAATGTAATAAGCAGTAATTGTTGAATGAAACACTAGTACATATTGAATTATTTGGCGGGTGGGAGATAAGCCGACGTAGCTCAGTTGGTAGAGCAGTTGACCGGATATCAGAAGGACGCGGGTTCAAGTGCCGTCGGCGGCATTTATCTTTTCTCGGGAGATTTTTTCAATGTTGATGAGTGTTTCAGGCTAATAATTATTGCTTATAATAATTGTTACCCTTTGTGCTATGCATAAAAATCTTGTCTTAAACATTAGTTTAATAATTAAAAATAATATTTAAAAAAAATATATATCTAAGACCATCACAATCGAAAAACGCGCTTAATCATAAAAGCGTTAATGTTGTTTTATTAGCTTTAAAGAATAAATTCATGTCTAAGTACTTGTAATAGTAATAGTAAATAATATCGGTAAAGAAATTGAATAATGCTCCAATTTATTTGATATAAAAGCTCTTCATTTGATGATTTTTTTTCCACTGACAGGTAATTTTTCGCTACAACAGCGGGAGTCGTTTTCCGAGAAAAATACATTTTGATTTAACAAGGCAACCCGAACGAATTAATTTAATAATACAGAGGCTTTGATCGAACCGCCTTGCGTTACATTATTGTTATAAGTAAGGTGGTTGTGCGGCGGCACGCATTACGAACGGGTCTGAAAAAGATTGACGTAAATCATAAAATCCATGGAAAAAGCAACTATATCGATATTTAAAAAAATTCTGTAATGTTTTCCGTGTTAAACGAAATCTAGAATCCACCGATTCTCTCTAACTATTATTATCCAGTCCGATACCGATGAAAATTACTACACTGTTTACGTAATTTCCATAAATCCACATTTAAAAAATTCACATAGATACCAAATTTTAATTTTGTTATACAGAAAAGGGAATTAAATCAACATTCATAAATGAATATATCGCATTGTTAAAAAAAAATGCATTGCCAGGGAACATATCTCCCTCTTCCTGTGTCAACTGAGGGTAGAGGTGCAAAAATGAAAGCATAATATCAGCACGGGAATGTTAAAAAAACATAAAGCATCAAATATAAAAATAAAATTTTATATATTTTTTCTACACGGTTAGCGCGGGCTGTAAAGGCTTTTTTTAAATCTTTTATTTAAACCCACTCACTACGGTAAATGGGAGGTTTAAAGGGAGGGTAAAAGATGGAATTTGGGAGGGGACTAATGGATTCGTGTTTAATTCTAATTTGGAGTAAAAAGTTTTAGTTATATATATTTTTAAATTGTATAATTAAACTTATGCCACTAACTATTTATTTGGAAAAAAAATTTATGATCTTCTAAAACTGATCGTGATTTCACCGTTCAATGTGCGTATCTCTTTGGTCAAAACCATGGAACTATTATGAGATGGAAGCGGCTTAAGCTTGTCGGAACGTGTTAAACTGCCAAAACCCGTGTAGCTCGCTCCATTTTTGGCCGGCGGGAAGAGGGGATAGAGACGGGGTTTACCGCTCAGCGAGCGGGGGGAGGGTAAGCGCTCTACAGAGCAGGGCCGAACTGCTAACGGGCTTAGCGTTATTTAATTAATTTTTTAATTTAAAAAAAAAAACTTTTGTTGGTTTTTTTTTCTTCATATTTTAGGCACAAAATATAATAACCCATTACGCATTATTTTCTGAACGAATTACTTTATCAAAATTAATAGTTTACTTAGTTTTAACCACGTTTATTGTTTATAAAAAACCGACATATTTCGTGAGCAATGCCTACTTCCTCAGGGTTTAATTAATTAAAAAAAAAATGAAGACAATATTTTAGCGAAACTCAACCAAAAATCTGAAAACAAAAAAAATTAGAAAAAGATATGGGCATATATGGAAGGTTTTAATCATAAATTTAACTATACGACATCTATTGACTTGCATAAAAGTCAATAGATGTCGTATATTAAAAATAAAAATATATCCAAACACTTTCTAGATAGCATTTAGTTCGGGTTTGAATCTTGCAATCATACATGTATGGGGGTGTGGCTCTGGAGATAAGGGCCGAAATGTGAACGGAAATATTATTTTCATTGTTTGTTTTTGGGGTGTTATGCCGTGTTGCGCTATCTCCGTCTTTAACCGACGTTTAGGACAGCGTTGCAGTGTCCATCATTAGGGCAGATCCGAGATCCAACGATGTGCATAACACCCCAAAAATAAACAATGAAAATGCTTTTAGCCGTAAAAATCTAAAAACGTATTATTTTATTTATTAATTTATTTATTTTAAAATTTTTTAAATTTTTTATCACATTTTGGACATAAAATATAATAGCCCAATTGAAAAATAAATGAGGAAAGGGGAGTAACAAGAGACTTATGTATTGTTTATTTTTTATTAATCCCTTTACATGTTATTTTACCTTAATCTTCTTCGACGTTACTCATTTTTTTGCGAAATCAAGATTATGATTGATTCGTGTTGCGCTCGTCGAAATACATCGGCCTCACTTTTCACTTGACAAGTGCAAATGGGTAAAAAACTAGTGTTATAAACTTGCTGTAACTCAAAGCACCATTCATCATTGCGTAACTCATCAATTTTAAATAGATTAAAAAATAATATTAGTTAGTATTGTTTTTTAAACATATTTTAAATAATCAACAGACTTGCAGTACTCAATTTAGTGCATTTTTATATTTTTTCTTGAGTTTTAGGGAAGGAGTGCTCGTTATTAATCTAATAAAAACTGTGATAACAGTGATAACAAAATTTTTAAAAAATTAAATAAAAAATAGAATGTTCGAACAAAGGATGGATTAGTACAGGAGACATTAATAACCATTTAAAAGTTATAAAAGCATAATAAAATAAGTTTCACGTTAAGAGAGATACTGTCAGTGTTTTTCTGATCTGGTTCTCGATCCTGCTAAAACTTCCGCTGTACTCAACGAGCTAGCTCCTCTACCCGATGAGCGGGAGATTGGTGCAATTTTAGATGCTTGCCGTATGATAAAGTTAGACAGGAATATATTTACATAGGAATCCAAAAAAAATATTACCGACAAAGAGGACATAGAAGCGCGGTGGGAATTTCTCGAAAAACGTATTAGGACCCAAGAAGACCAAGGCCTAAATTTCGCCAATAAAATAACAAACCAACACATTTTTTGCAGAAAACAGATAATGAAGCTCAAACTAGCAACCCAACTAGACAAAGTGCTACCACAGTCATAGAATTTTGTAGAGAAGAGTTAAAAATGGCGTCTTACAAAGATTCAGAAGCCACCCGCAAGTTTGTGAAGATAGTGAATGATCTCTTTGACGTTTTGAACTCTCGAAATCTTCGAAAATTTGTATTCCAGTGACCTTTGGCTCCCTTAAATAAAGAAACCGTGTTGAGTTTTTTAGATGGACCACAGATTATCTTTAAACATAATTATAGTAACCAATCGGATGAATAAAGACAAAACATAACATTTAAAATAACAAAAACCGAAAAACAAATTGTGTACAAAACAGGCTTCTTGGGAATAGTACAGCGTGCATACAAAGTCCGAAATATTTGTGCAAAAACTTAATTGAGGAATATTAAGTAAAAAAATAGCTTCTTACAAATTAAGCCAAAATCATATAGAGTACCTTTTCGGCAATATAAGATCACATGGAGATCAAAATAATAATTCGAATGCTCTACAGTTTAAAAACATTTATAAAAAATCCTCGGCTATTTAAATTAAAAATAAACCCACTTAAATCCAGAATATGTTAACCTACTGTCGCTTAAAATGCAATAACTTATTGTACAATTGTCGCTTTTTGGCAGGTATGTGATCGTACTGCTTACTAATATAATGAATTCTAATGTCGACATATTTTTCTATTATTGCTTTAAGTAAATTAATGAGATGGTTCGATGTTGGAAACTGTTCATGCATGTGGTCTTCCAAAGACTTAAATATCGGAATGCCTCAACAACAACAACACTCAGTGACAGTCAGGCGAAATCTCAGAGCAGAGATAAAAAAAACCAAAATAATCTAAATAGAAGCCATAATCAAATAGTAAAAAGTGCAGAAAATACTTAGCGTACTACCACCACATTTGCCTACGCATATTTTTGTATAAAAAAAGTGATTCCGTTGCCAAAATCCATAATCCATAGTTGATAATCTCAAGTGAACTCAGTGATTAATAAAAAATAACAAACAACAAATCACTATTATACTTGTGGCGGTGTAAATCTTAATCATATACAATAACTAAGTGAATTCCAAACTCAGTAAAGTGATTCTAGACTTATAGTGCAAAAAAAAACAATCTAATAAGTGAAAAAAAAACATTATTTTTCGGTGACATTAAGATCGGTACAGCATAATTCACAATCACATTTCATACTGCAGAACACTACAGTTTATATTGTAAATAAAAGGCGATACAGATACTAAGACTGGTGGTCCAGTGGTCATCGTATTCGACTCTGGTTCTGTCAACCTCAGTTCGAAACTCAGTGAATCCAAACAATTTTTGTTATTTTCTTCTTTTATTATTATAATTTGGAATTAATAATTTTATTAATATAATTAGAAATAACAATAGCACCATCTATCCACAAAACTAATCACATTTCTAAACTAAATATTACAAAAATGAGCAGACAAAGGAAACCAGCGACATCTTGCGACGCAGAGGAAAATGACGCACCTTTAAATAAGATTTCCAAACAAAAGACCAAGGACACACAACAAAATACAATTCCAAGTGACGTAACTAAAACTAATGATGAAAGTAATTTCCTCTACGAGCGCCTTACAAAACACTTCGATACAAAAATTACTGAAATTAAAAAAATGTTTTACGGATGAAATTAATGAGCTGAAGAGAAGCAGTGATTTCATATGTAACCAATACGAAGATCTGATTTCAAGATTCAAAAAAATGGAGGACCTTCACAAGGAAACAAAATTCTTACGCGAGGAGAATGAAAATAAAAACATAAGAATCTCTTCTCTGGAATGTCGTATAGCAGAAATAGAACAGGAAAAGCTCTCTAATAGCTTAGAGATAGCGGGTGTTAAGTTGCAGCCGGGAGAACCACCTGTAGAAGCGATACTTCGGGTAGCCAGCTCCCTGGGAATGCCCCTACTACCGCAGGACCTACAAATGGTGACCACAACACAGGACCGGAGAAACAACACCCCAGACAAACTCCATGCTGCATTCCACAGCCTAAAAACTAGGGACTCTTTTTTAACGTTAAAAAACACAGCTAAGTCACTAAATTCAAACTCCCCCATATATATTAGTGAAGTGCTGACACCATACTACAAAGAACTACTATGGAAAACGAAGAAATCAGCTCAAGACAAAAATTTTAAATTCGTATGGTTTAAAACTGGCAAACTGCTAGTCCGAAAAGGACCAGGGGAAAAAATTATTCAAATTAGACATGAAAATGATCTAAAAAAAATGATGTAGCTAATAAAGGTCACTCAGACCTCATAAAATATTACCCTTATTTACATAACATCATGGCTGATCTACTCTCAATAAACTTAAATAGTTCTCACCAACATTATACAACCAATGACACAAAACTCTGTGATTCTATTTTTAACAATCCAGATTCTCTTACACTACTTAACCAAAATATAAGATCACTTAATCATAACTATGACGAACTTGACATACTCTTATACAACTTTAAAACAGATTTCAAAATTATAATCCTAACGGAATGTTGGATATCAACATCTTTTACAAAAAAACATAAGAATAATTATAATGCATATCACACATTAAAAAATAAAACTCAAAATGATGGGATAGTTCTGTACTTACATGATAGTCTTAACGCCTCTGTTTCAGAAATCGACTTGATTAATAATAACTGCCTACAAATAATCATCGACTCAGATACGTGTGTTCTCGCCATATACAGATCACCATCCACACATAACATTACACCATTTATAATAGCTCTGGATTCTCACCTAAAAAAACTCACTTCATACAAAAACATCATCATTGCTGGTGATCTAAACATAAACATACTTCCTAATGGCCACCCTCAAAATATTGATTACCAACTGATGCTTCTAGAACATGGCATTATAAGCACCATTAACACTCCTACCAGAGTAACCAAAGACTCGGAATCGTGCATAGATCACTTTATGGTTAAAACAAAAAGTCAAATATGTAGTGCAGTATACGAATCCACAATTACAGATCACTACACAACTATGATAGGCCTGACTTCACCAACGAGAAACACAATTTTCCAAAATAGCACCACAAAAAAAATAATCGATTACGTTAACATAAATCATTGTTTAGAAAATAAAACATGGGAACATCTTACAAAATTTAACTCGGCGGAAGAGGCCTGGAATTTCTTCTTAACATATCTACAAACTCTCATTACCCAAAATACCAAAACTATACACATATCTATCCCACACCGCAAAGTTAGGCTTAAAAAATGGATTACCCAAAGCATCATAAATTGCATTAAAAAAAGGGACAAACTTCACAAACAAGTCAAACTGAGCCCATATGATACTTCACTTTATTTCTTCTACAAAAGGTACAGAAACATCTGTTCTCTAATAATACGTAAAGCCAAAGAATTGTACTATCGCAACCAACTGATAACATCAAACTATGACCCTAAAAGCGTATGGTCAATTTTGAGGGAAAGTTCATATTCACAGAAGAAAAAAGATGATACCATAAAAAATCTACTCATTGATGATAAAGAACTCCACTTTCACGACAATCCTACAAGTATCCTCAATTATATCAACAAACACTACACAAATATTGGAGTTAGCCTAGCTGAAAATATCCAAATTACACAGCCTCTACGAGATATTCAGGAACCCCAAAACAATACATCTATAATCAACAATGAAAATTGTAACAGACACTTCAAATTACGAAAAATTACACTAGACGATACCAATAAAATAATTCAATCACTAAAGAATAACAATACTACGGGACCTGATGGTATAGATTCTAAAACTATCATAACTTTAAGTCAACAACTACTTGAACCGCTCACATATTTAATTAATCGTAGTTTAAAAGAAGGAATTTTCCCGAGCTTACTAAAAAAAGGCCTTATTATTCCAATTTTCAAATCAGGACAAAAAAACAATGTTAACAACTACAGACCCATTACTTTACTAAATACCTTTTCAAAAATTCTGAAAAAAACTATTAAAAAACAGCTTCAACACTATCTGGAAACAAAACAAATACTGTCGTTGAACCAACACGGTTTCAGGAAAAACATGAGCACAGAACATGCAATAGCTTCTGTTACAGACTTCATAACACATAATCTTGACGCTAAGAAAAAAGTTATTTCAATTTATTTAGACCTATGTAAAGCCTTCGACACAATCTCACACGAAAAACTTTTCAAGAAGTTAAAAAACATTGGTATTAATGGAGTAGAATTCGACTTAATTAAAAGCTTCATGTCTGACCGAACTCAACAAGTTAAAATTGACAACAAGACAAGTGAACCACTTCTAATTACATACGGAGTCCCACAGGGGAGTGTACTTGGCCCTTTATTATTCCTCATCTACATAAACGAGTTGTGTAACATTGATATTGAAGGTAAAATCGTGACCTTCGCTGACGATACAGTTCTTCTCTGTCAAGCTGCCACATGGAAAGAGGTATTTAAAATAGCAGAAAAAAGTTTGTCAATTGTTAAAAAATGGCTAAACAGTAATACTCTTACCATTAATACAATCAAAACAAAATACATCACACATAGTATTACACAAAGAGGTCAACCTCCATCAAACATAGACCTGTTTCTGCATGACTGTGAACAAACTGTATCCAATTGTCAATGCGAGCATATTGAAAGGGTCAAACAAACAAAGTACCTAGGGGTTATTATTGATACACACTTACGCTGGACTGACCACATAAACTTCATCACGAATAAACTAAAACGAGTCATGCACCTAATAAAATCCATTAAAAACATTTTCCCACTAACAATACTCAGATCCATATACTTCGCACTTTGTCAATCCATTGCCACATATGGAATACTGGCTTGGGGAAGTGCTACAAATATAGCAATTGACCCAATTCAAAAGATACAAAAAGCGATAATAAAACTAATCCTGCAAGTGCCATTCTACACAGATTCAAGCGAAATTTACAAAACATTAGAAGTCATGTCAATAAAACAACTTTATGCCAAATCTGCTCTGCTACACCTCCTCCAAAACAAACTCTATATTCCAATGCAACCAAAAACAATAAAAAAAACAAGATCCTTAACAAATGTAACCCTGAACATACCGATAACACACACCACACACGGACAAAGACATTTTCAGTATTACGCAACCAAACTTTTTAATTATATGCCCATAACTCTAAAACAACTACTAACTACACATACATACACAAACATACACAAAAAACATATCACATCCTGGATCAAAAATCAAGATATTCACTTTATACAAAATCTCCTAATCCCCAACCAAACATAACAAAACTATAAAAAAGTAAAATAAATAAACATATTTGCAAGAATTTAACTATTCATATATACATATATATATTTATATATACTTTATAGATATTTTTTTTTTTCTTCTAAATTATCCATTACCAAAAAATGTAAAAAAAAAAAAAAAATAAAAAAAACCAACACATAAATACCTGTACTTGTCACACTGAATCATAAACACGTAAACACCTCAGCACAGGTTCTCCTAGTGAGGTGTTCACGAAACATACAACATTATAAACCAACAGTTTCACCTTCTCAAACCTACCTTACACCCAACATAATAAAATGTTATTTTAATTAATATGTAAAAATGTTTTCTAAAATATATTATGTTAAAATATTAAGTATATAAGGTAAAAACTGTAATATATAGAAATAAATAAAAAAAAATAAAAAAAAAAAGTTTTACTGACAATGGTCGCTTTGTCATATTTTGGAAGAAGCATTTTACCTCCACTTTCAGACAACATCGTCTTTATGATCGATTCAGTCTTCAAACAAATTGCGACTACATCATCAGAAGGGTAGACCAGACCTCCTTTATCTTTAAGCGCAATCAACACATGTCGGAACGATTTCTTTATTGAATGTAGTGAGCTGATGCAAGTTTCGCATATAATTTTTTTGCATAAGGATCTGACAACATATCCTCCTATGTAAGTTATGATCTGTTGATCAGAATCCGAAGAGATATCAACGGGATTAAATACAAAATTCAAATCAAAATTGTCAAAATTGTCCAAAATATTTTCTTCATCCGAAATACTTTCACCATCCTCGACCCTACACCTATTTGATGATTGATTAATAGTTTTTATTGCCGATGTACAAGTTAGTATTGAAATGTTATCTAAAGGAATGCAATTACCGCTAAAAGAGTCACGCAGTTCCATGTGCAACAAGTTTTTTTTATAAATGCCTTTAAATTGGCGACTTGTCGGATTATTATTGCATCCGCCGTGAGAACAAATATTCCCAAAGAATAGTTCTAAGTGATCTTGACTGCACTTATAGAGTGGTAAAAAATTTAGCAACTTTTTTTTTATTACTAAACTTTCGTACATTTTAATCGTACTCTCAATATCTACGCAGAATCCAATAAAACCAGTTTTTCTATTGGACGAAATAGCATTTTGCCCATCGTTAAACTTAAGTGCCATAAGGTATTCTTTGGCTTTATTTAAAAAAGCAAGGTGATTATTAAAATTTTCAGGGTTTAAGGGTTTTTTTAAATCCTAATTGTTTCAAATTTCTTGAATTTAAGACATCAAATAAATCATTTATCATTTTCAAAAATCGGACAGTGCCGTTAACATTTTTGAACTCGGGCAAATTCAAATAACTATGGCATAAAATTAGAGAGTCAGCAACGCTCTCACTGAACAACTGTGTTGCTAATTTAACTTTCATTTTTTGATTTTGAAAATTTATATGTATCGGCCTCAATTTGTTAGCAAAATGTAATATTTTGTCATTTTGCATTTGATTCAAGCTTTCCAAATGATTCCATTTGGCTTCAATGTTATTTTCATCAACTATTACTTTTTTGGCTTGAAAAGCATTTCGAACTAATTTTATCATGTGGCAGGCATCTAAAAATATACAAACATCTTCTTTAGTAGATGGATGTTCGAAAAAAGTTTTTAATTGTGTGGGATCAAACGAACAATCTAAAATTTTGGCCATAGAAATGTTGGCCGGACACCCATCAAACGTTAAAGACACCACATCAATACCCGTAAGATGAATCTTTTCCAAACATTTACATACCAAATTTGCCCTTTGTTCACCGGAAATTCCATTTACTAAAAAAAAACCAACAGGCAACTTCCAACTATCATTGATTGCCACAACCATTAAGACAAAAGCTTCTTTTGCCCTTGTCAGGCAATCACCGTCTAACTTAGCACCCATCTCAATAAATCCATGGTAATTGGAGCCATCAAATTCGACCTTAGTCATTATGGCCATTTCATCGATCACTAGTCCGCAGAGTATTTTTTTACTTGAAGCTTCAGCCTTCATCTTCAAAGCACGAAATGCTTCCACTGTGAAACCAGCCTGGCCATCAATACTCTCGTACCACTTCCCAAGGGTCCTAGCGTGTGGCAAACATGTATCAAAACTTTTTCGTACGTAATCGTAAGCTTTTGGAGAATAAAAATGTAAAGTTAGAGCAAACGATCTAAGGGCCGGGGAGAATTTTTTTTTGTCGGTTTTCCTTTATTCTGGAGCTGCCGGTTATAAAGTTCTCTACTGCTGATTGAAATTGACTCCAAGTCCGTAAACTCGTTTTCATGAACATGTTTACCTTCTTGTAAACACGTTAAAATTGCCTGCAAACTGGAAATCTTTTTTAAGTGCCTTCTACGTGACGCTTTCAAACTTTTTATCTCTTTTTTGCGTTCAATGAAGAGCGTTCTCCACTTCCTCGCTTCTAATCTAAGTTTTTTTTTACGAGGAGTGTCTTCAACTTCATCGAATAACTCGTGTGAACTCTTGTAGGCTGATGGGTTTGCTTCAGTCGTAGGCTAAAAAAAATTGAATTTGATATCCAGCTCAATTCCGAAAATTTTTAAAGCGTTATTGAAATAAAATATTAATTACCTCTTCAATTGAAAGCGAAGGTACTGCATGTCTGTGCAATTTTGTAAATCCTTTCTCAGTTGTATAGAAGCAATCTTGCGAAAAGTGATAGGAGCAAACGCGGGTTGATTTGATTGGAAACCAGTCATCTCTCCGATTTAAGGCATCAACCCACTTTCTTTTTCTCTCAGGGTCTTTTGGAAACCTTTAATAATAATAAATTGTATTATTTAATTTTATGTATGCATATTGTAGGTACATACTGTGCGCTTGAGGTGATTTTTCAAGAAAACGGGCTTTTTAAATCAACAGCATATGATGTATATGGTGTGTATACATAGTGTGTGATAAAAAAAAAAAAATATATATATATATATATCACAATAATCCCAACTGCTTCCATCTGCACAAATCAATCGAATAAAATGTATCTGTGCGCACCGGGATTTGAACCCGCGTCCTCCGGATTGCTAGTCAAGAGCTTTACCCCTTGACCACGGGGGCATGTCAATGTGACTTTTACATAACAATACAGTGATTATATACCTACGTACTTTGAATTAACATTGTAAACATGTGCAAAAGGAGTGTTAAATTAGTACGAAAAGAAATAAAAACAACAGTGCAAAAAAGACGAAGCAAAAATGTTTAAAAATTAATAAGCTAAATGATAAAAAAAACAAGTATTTATGACATGTGTAAATCACAACTATATATTTGTGCGTTATGATTAATAAAAAAATAAAAGTATTTGGTAATTTTTAATTATTATGATTTAAGTTGACTGATTCGGCCCATGCTAGTCGGAATTCACGCGGTAACATCGGGCCCATGGCGATGGCGGTTGAAAGGACTCGTCGAAAATTATAAAATGTTTATTTAAGCTATGTTTAAACACTTACATGTGAAAGGTAAGACCATCTTTCTTCTTAAAGGTCTTCATAGAACTACTTTTACACAATTTTACGGCGCATTGGACCATTTTTCTATGTTTTATGAACGTTTTACTGGGAGCTCTATACGCGACCGAGGTGTAAAAGCCAATGTCAGCCACCTAAAAACCGTTCGGTAAAATTTTTGAACAATCACGCTTTGTGCCAGTGTGCACACTTTACATGCCGTCTCTCTAATATCCATACTCTTAGGTCAAAACCGACATCATGAATTACTTTTGACAGCTATATGAATAATTCAAATCTCCGTATCTCGTCACGTATATGAAGTAAGCATCTGAAAATAGTTTCACTGATGATTTTCCAGACAAAACAGCAGGGTAAATAATGTAAGAGCTAACTGCCTAAAAGTTTTTGCAGTTTCAAGTCATGTTAATACTCCTAAACTTCAACTCTACATAATGCTTTGAATCTAGGGCATACACGAAGGGTGAAAGTCGTATACGATATAAAAAATATACATATATCGTGTGAAGCATTTTCTCTCTCAATAAAGATGTGAAATAAACAAGAAGTATGAAGTATCGCCGCCAAGCTCGAAAAACTATGGCGAAAATCCGTTAGGGTGAAAAAGAAAGGGACAAAAAACCCTTGCCTTTTGCCTTCAATCACATTAGCCGAAAGGCGCTACAGACGGCCGAAGAAATATTTCTCACAATCCGTAGATTTGCAAAGGCTCCTACGGCTTGAGGACTTGACTTCTACAAAGAGAGAGCTTTAAATAAAATCAGTTACTTAATCATAGTCGAAACATCCACTGAAAGAATTGTTTCCTGAAAGCCCGCCATGTGATGTTTCTGAAATTGGATGGAGGCCTAAAACCTTCGGGGAAACGATAAGATCATAAACATGGGATCACTGCTAACCCTCCCGTGAAATTAATGTCATTAGAAATTTGAAAACATATTTTGAAAACTTACGCCCTACCTTGCTGAAATCGTTTCAGGTTTTGTTTATTGCTGGGCAACCCGGATTTTAGTATTTGAAAATGGGTTTCCGGTTCAATGTACAATTCTAGCTCAAAGTAGGTGAATTTCTGAAATTTTGTTAAATCAAATTTTGTATTTTGAAATAAGTCTTAGGGGAATTTACAAAAGTATCGAAGACCGTTGAGCTCTCAACAATTTTACCGATATAATAAACGATGTTAAAATTTACTTTTCCGCAAATAATTTTAGAGGGTCCTTTTGCAATTTCCTGTCCCTTTTAAAATTATTGATGTAAAACGAGTTCAAAATGAGAGAACAGTAATTTACCTTGCGAAATAGGCGGAGTATATTCGAATGTTGTGACATCAAAGGCAAACAGAACTGAGAGATGAAAGAATATTACTTTGGGCACAAATCCCTTTAGCTTTGTGGAAAGGAATAGATGACCAACTTGTTCGGCTATAAATGCGATCGCCAACCATAGATAAGCAATTTTGTAGATGAAACCTTGTCGTTACCAAAATTACTAAATTTAAAGAAATTACTAAATTTAAAAATTAAGAGTTGGAGGAATTCCGTACTAAATTAATTTCACTACGTCTTCGGGAATCGTCTCTGCAAGTTGCACATAACTTTTCTTCAAGAGGAATTTAGTCAGTTAAAATAACCATGGAAACAATAAGCATGGTGCTAGTGAGCCAATATAAAAAAATGTACCTAGTACAATATGAGTGATGAATATAAATGAGATATCTAATTTTATCTTAATTTAAAATAACCAATCGATTTAAATGGCAATTGACGTACATATCATGACGAATGTGATTTGACTTTAAAATGACTTATATTCAGCATAAATAATTTAATAACTTACATTATAACTGTTACTTAAAAATTCGTTAAAGATATTATAAAATGTGAAATAAGTGAAACGAACCAAAACATTTGGAAGCTTATATTTTGATCATTGCTGTTATAATTAGTAGTTGATCTGAGTTGAGAGAATCTAATGTTGTAAGATAGAGCATAATATTTCAGAAGTTGGATTAAGAAACCCCACACACACGATAATCCAACCATACCTCATTCAACCCATACCCGTTCTAGGTCCCCAACTAGATTGGGGCACATTGGGCCATTGATCTGCGAGGTAACCGACTGTCACTGACAGACGGACAGCATTAGCCTGACGAGGGGTGGCGGGGGATAGTTTACAGACGGGGCAAAGTGGCACATCGGGGATAAATCGGGGCAAAGAGGTACACGAAGGGGCTAGAACGACATGTGACGTGGATGCCTCCATTTCTTGTCGAAATTTTATGTGTATAAACGCGGAATAATGACTGATTGAGGCCATTCAACGGATACGGCCGTATTCAAAATTTAATCAAATTAATGCGAGGGTCGGGGCTAAGACGCACAAAACAAATCGACAGCTGGGTTTAAGAAAGACTAAAGAAATCTATAGTTGGAGTAAAGACGTACAAAAGAAAGCTATGTGCCAAATTCGATTGTTAATAATTGTACGAAAATGTAGGTTAGGAAAAATAAAGGGAGATATATAGTTAATAAATTACAATAACACGAGTCAAGAATACCACGAGGGGGCATCGTGACCCAATTTAAGGTTAAAATCCTTCGATTTTTTGCTTATAAAATCAATGTTTCTTACTAAACCGAAATAGGGTTTGTGATGTAGCGTTTAAGGTAAGTTTCGAGAAATTCACTATCAAACAAACCAACCTCACAATTCGAAGCCAAATATTTGATGATTTTGTATATTTATTGTCTGACTTCAAAATACGACAAGTGAAAAAACGACTGATCTCAATCTATTAAAATATTCTTGCAAATTGAATTAAATAATTATTAACCCTTTTAATGGCAGGATACCATATTTTTCCCAACGCACATAGGTCTCGTATAAAACGCTGTAACTCCCTTACTATCATAGTGAGAAATATGTTCTAAACGGTGTTAGAAAAAGAAAACACCACGCTTTATATTTCAATCTAAAAAATAGCCACCAAAAAAGTAAAAGGTACACTTTAGGTATACAAAGTTTTGAATCGCAAATTGAAAAAAAAATTTGAAACTTTGGGAATTTTTTATAAATTATTTTTACATAGAGCGATAAAAAAGTGAGATTACAATGTGTGTTTGTTGTACGTTTGTCTAATAAAATATGTATGTGTTTTTATTATTTTTTATTATCAGTAACTTTAGATAGAAAAAAAAGTAAGGTGAGCCATTTTTAAAAAATTTTATGTGTGTATGCAAAAATTTTATCATTAAAAAAATATATTTTGATTTCGAATTACATAATTTGAAATTCATCACCTTTCTAAAACAGTTTTTAGTCTTTGAATTTGCTCAGAAATATTCCAAATATTTGCATTTTATTGTAAAGCGAAAATATTTTGACCATCTGAAAAAATGACAAATTTTTAAAGGGTTAAAAGCATAGTTATCATTTATCAGAAGGCAATAAAACTTATATAGGTATCACAAAATTTCAACTTTTAAACGTATCATATTGTATTGGCATAATAACACGGATTTAAAGGTAGCTACAAATTTTGAATGTAGGTTGTAGTAAGTAATTCAAAGAAAAGGTCAACATCCAATACACTTTCCCGTAATTTTATGTAAGTGATTCCAATAAGAGCTTTGACAGCACGATAAGATAACGGGGCAAAAATGGAGGGCGGTTCCGGAAGGGGAGTCCGGATGGATTCGAGGCTGTATAATGTTTGTCCGCCTATTCCAGCTTTGAATGTATAATACCGGAAACCGGGGTCTGGAATCCGGAACGGACAGGACA
Source organism: Limnephilus lunatus (assembly GCA_917563855.2). Lineage (NCBI taxonomy): Eukaryota > Metazoa > Arthropoda > Insecta > Trichoptera > Limnephilidae > Limnephilus > Limnephilus lunatus. Next base: position 61,689,109 of record OU830601.1, read on the forward strand.
AGTGCCGGATGTCGCTGCTTGACGATGAATCGGCAATGTTGCGGAAAACAGCTTTTGTAGATTCCAAGTATAAATGGACTTTAGAGTCAGTCTTCGTCAAGGAACGCTAGTTCTAAAAAATGGATATTTGAAAACTAAATCCATCTTGTATCTGGTAAATGTCGTGTGTTTGGCAGGAAGTGAATTTAAAAAGACAATCCACATATCGTAGTGATCTAGGCAGAGTCTAAATATAAATTGATGTTAAAGGTAGTTTAAGGGGGTATTCTATTGGTTGACGGTTTAGATTTTAGATATTCAAGAATATCTCCTTAAAAGGAGTTTTAGAAATTCGAATTATTTTTAAAAGTTATAGTCATTTTAGTGTCGTGGAAATAGACAGAACTTAAATAGAAAAAAACTTTAAACCCCCTTATTTCTCGAAACTATATTTTTTCTAGACGGTTGTCCTGATATCTCTGTTGAAGTTCTAATAAACCGATTTTACACCCCATTATGGTAGGAACCAACAAAAAATCAAAATTTTAAATTTTTGCTGTTTAAAAAAAACGGAAAAGTTGAAAAATAACTGAAAATCATCAATGTATTTTTTTTGTTTCTACCATAATGACATTTGTACTGAAAAAGAATCTATTTTTTTTTTTCAAATGACCAGAAGAATAGTTCTTGAAATATAAATAAATTATAGAAAAATGCATACTTAAAATATTTTTTTTATCGACTATCAAAAAATGTCCGTATTTCGGGCTTCTAGACTAGAATACCCCCTCACAAACAACAGTTTTAAAAGGGAGATATTTGAAATCTGGAGTTGAAAAATGTCAAGTCTGTTTGGATATCAAGCTATAGAAACATTACAGTAGTTATATTTCCACTTTTTGTACTGTTCTTACCAATGGAATTACAGTGCATATATAATGTGTACATAAAAGTGACTTAATTACAAATTATAATAAAGCTATTATATATATATATAAATTACCCAACAAATACTTGACTGGGATTTATTTAACCAAACTAAAGTTGATGTAAAAATGTTATAAATAACATCGTGGGAGAGAAAATGAGATTTGTGGGATGAGCTTTCGAGAAGAGAACAAGCTCTTAAAAACAGATTTTCAATTTTATTAGCTTTTTCGAACGTCTAAAGACTTTTATCAGACTTAGTTCACGTGACAGTATATTACAAGCTTTAGAGCGAAATACTCTGAAAGCTTTTCTCAGAACTTAGTATCCGGAATGCGCCTGACATTTAATATTATTTATCAATATCCCCACTACAGTTGTAGTAAAGCCTCGTTTCAAAGGTTTATTTAAGTTAACAACCAACGTCATACCATTCAGCCTTGCATTGCCAATGGTTACAAGAAGTAAAATGTCAATTTATTTCTGGACTCTTTAAAGAATAATACGTAGAACATTTGCTACGGACTTCTGTAACAAACGGTCTACGATCTTCTAAGAAGGCCGTCAAATGATATATTATGGACATATAAAGTGACTAAACTGATAAAAAGTCAGGAGGAAGAAACGAGTTTGGAATAAATTGGTGCTCACTTGTAAAAGAGAATGCCAGAATTGAGGGTGTTGCCAAATCACTTTATGAGCATTAAAACAATTTTTTGTACAGATTTTGTGTCAACCATTAATAATAACCATAATAGCTCTATATCGATATTTATTCATATGTTATTCTGCCAAGGTGTTTTAGTTTAACTTATCGGTGGCGACATGGCATATCCGAAACGTTTTCTTTCTAGAAAATTATTGTAAGCGTTTTGAAACGTCCATTAAACTGTTGAAAAATTCATATATACACATACACACATATATTTAAGCATTTTTATCGAAATCTGGAGCGATATTTTGTCTACATAAATAAATTACATTTTCAGAGGTTTCTACAAATATACTACATTTCCTTCAAACTTTTTCGTGTTACAATTACTTGCTCTTTCGAAGTTGTTTTTCATTACATGCAATTTGTTGATTATATTTTTATATCTCTGATTTTTCACCAATACAATTTTATTTACAAATATTTGATCACTAGAGAAACTAAGATAGGCGGTTAACAAAATAAATAAACTCACAAAATCGTCAGCTCATTTGGATACGGTTCTAACTAACATTTTTTTTCGAAAATGACCTTTCAATTTGACCTTTTGCTCATTTCTATACCAAAAATAATTTTCAGAGCCATCTGTGCTGTATTTTCGTAGATATACGCCGAAGCAAAGTTCAAAAACGAATAACTGAACGTAACTCAAACCTGGCGGGTGCGGCGAGTGGGAGCTCCATCGCGAACGGCTGCCACGCCGAGACAAAGCGTTACAGAGGGTGCATCGTGATGGGGATTTGACAAGGGGAAACCAGAATACATGCCAGTATTGCTGGATTGCGCGTTAAATTGTTCCTCGCGACCACAGCACCTTGGAGACCTTATTTTACGGACAGCCCTTGCATGTATATACTATATTTTGTTGAATCTGACAGTTGATTGTTGTTACGAAACGCATTATAATCCGTCACTTTGGTAGACAGGGTTCTAACTTCGCCTCAACATGTTCTGAGGTTTCAAAGTTTGCAAAGACGAATTTTCGAAATCTATTTAAACAATTTTTGATTTTGAGGTTCAATCTTGTGTTAAGTATTTCATCACATTTTAATGGGATTTATTTAAATCGGACGTGACCCTTGCTTGAAATTGCATTAGGGAAATGTAATTAGAACCTTATGCAATTAATTATTATGCCCTATCTAGTTGCATATGGTTCTATTTGCATGTTAAGGTATGTTCTAAAATGGTAAGTAGGTATACGTCCTGTTTAAATATTTTCCTTTAAAATATGTTCAATTAAAATACTTTACAGACGATTCAACCGCAAAATTGAAAATTGGTAAATAGATTATAAGAAATCGTCTTTGCAAACTTTGACACCTCATTTATTATTTATTTATTTATTTAATATTTGTTTGTTTTTACAATAATTATACATTTTTTTTACATATTAAACAGATTTGTAATATTAATGTAATAAAAGCCTTTCCTCACCATAAAGAGACAAGGCTCTTGTGTTTGGTGAGTGAATTCATACTCAATTATGTTATCAATGTTATCATTTGAGTAGGTGAATAATAATATTGCAACTTAGTAAGAGAAACTTGAGATGTGTCGATTAACAGATTTAAATGAAGTGAAATAGTAATGTAACTCTTACAGTTGTTTCAGGTAATTTTTTAATTTAGTTTGGAATTTACTTTTATTTTCAATAATTTTTACTTCTAATGGAAGTTTGTTGAAATAATTTATACCATGATACAGATAGGAATTTTGGATGTGCTTGGTAATTAATTTTGGGATTTTAATATTGTTTTGATATCTTGCTGAGATATTGAAACATATCTCAGAACAACGTATTGTGAAGTTGAAGCCCTATCCAAATGAGATGACGAAACGCCAACTGCAACGAATCCTGAATGCATGGACCACAATTTAGCGGAAAATAACAAGCACGTACGTTACGTCCTTGGCCGATGCGTTTTGCACTTCGTTCTCGCAATCCCCACAATGGAATGGTTCCGCGTCCTGTTTCCGCACATTTGTATGCCGTTGGCATCGCTTCCGGTCTCATCATTGAAAAAAGGCAATGCTGCATTCATCATGGGAATATTGTCATCCCGCGCATTTATAAATCCGCCAATATTTCACCACGATAAAACATTTCTATCAAAGCTCTGCCCGGTATATCATATTTTATTCATCATGTTCATCAGCCAAATTGAAATATTTTTTATTTTTTCAGTTGCCGATTTTTTGTAGAATAAACTGATATTTATGAAAAAATTCTTTAAACTTGATAAAGTAGACTGGAAAGTAAGGCTCATTATATACGTTCAGAAAGGAGAACAAGATTAGTAAATATAGTTTGAAAGGGAGATGTGTAAATAATAATGATAGAAAGAGCGCGCTAATATTAAAAACGATTATAATTAATAGGCGTAAGCGACCAAAGTGTGAAAATCTTTAATATACAGTAAACTAGCATTTATTAAGTAAGCACTGTGATTTTTCATTGTGACGTTAATGTTAGGGTAATAGGTACTACTGATAATGAAAGACCAGTAATATTATAATATGTAGCAATTTTAAGATAAACAAAAAATAAAAAATAAATAAATAAATAAAAATATCTTGAATTGAAAACCTGTTTGAATATGAACACGCTGCACTTTGTTTTTCATTCATACACTCATGTTATACAGATATGTCTTTAATGATCACCATTTTACTGTTACTCTGATATCCCTGTTTCACATTCATACACGTTAGGGCGGTTAGGGTTATACGTTATACGGATATAGCTTGAATTGAAAACCTGTTTCACGTCCATGTGCTCCAACTTATGCAGAAATATGTCTTCAACCATGTTATCATGATGAACACGCTGCACTTTTGTTTTTCGTTCAAATACTCATGTTATACAGATATGTCTTCAATGATAACCCTGTTTCTATTACCATGATTGGTTACATTATTATGATTCGTCAGGCATATACGTTACACGGATATATCTTGAATTGAAAACCTGTTTCACGTTCATGTGCTCCAACTTATGCAGAAGCAGCACGTCTTCAACCCTATTACTACGATGAACACGCTGCATCTTGTTTCACTTACTACGGTTATAAATTCAACCATGAATTTAAAACACGTTTTATATTCATATGCTCTAATGTTACACCTATACAAAAATTCACAATTCGAACTTAAATCCTGTTACTATAATAAAATCGCACAACAACGTTCATCTGAGTAAACATCATAGTCATAATATTATAATGTCTTCTACCCTGTTTTATAATAAAAGCCTGTTCACGTCCATACGTCTTATATCCCGTCGCAATATTGTGTCATACGTTTTACGTCAGGCCGGGACAATGGGCCGCTCTAACGACGGCACGGAACAAGGGCTGGGACATTAACATACCGATTGTGTGTCGACATTAACATACTGTCGACGTCTTCTGATATGTCTGGCCCGTTATGGAAATGGGGATGGTGTTAATTAACTGGACGTGAATGGTGGAGTATTCTGAATAAACAAAAATAACCGTGTCTGTGTATTCATTCTGGAATTTCAGAGGAATCAGGTATTTTCCGTTAATTATAAACCAAACACGTATTTAATAACAGAATGAAATAAGTTCTTTATTTAATACCATTTTTTAAAAATTTTAATTTAACAATTTAGAATAAGTTAAGAATAATAATCTAAACGAAAATATGAAAGAGAACAAGACACAGAAAAACAGAAAAAAGACAATGGTCGCAAACTGGGACTCGAACCCAGACCTCTCCATCTAACCGGGACGAGCGCGTTAACCAATTTCGCTATTGCCACCTTCTGTCAAACCGTCATATTTGTCAATATCATATTTTCAAATTTTAGAATTAACATTATTATAAACTAATTATTTTTCTCCATATTTTATAAAAAAACTAATAAAAAGATAGTTTTTCTTAAAAAAATTTAACAATTTAATTTAATTTAATTTTAATTAAACAAAGAACTTGTTTCATTCTCTATAAAGTCAAGCCACAAAGTGTTTGCTTTCTTCGATAACTTATTTAATTATTGTACATCATCTTCGTTGTATCTTTTTAATGAAATGAAAACAAATCACTTTGTATGTGTCGGCGGCCGATCGTAAAATCAGGCAGATCATGATTCGCCTAGCTACTTCGTGAAGTGCCGTAGGCACATCATGATCGGCCTGATTTTAAGATTTAACTAAAAATATGAACATGTTTCGAAATCAATGGTTACTTTGTCAGAAAAAAAATGAAAATGAAGAAACCATCGATTTCGAAACAAGTTGATAATTTTGATTAAAAAAGTGGTGTATACTTTCACTTTGGGATGTTTGCTGCGGTTCCATGCCAATTCAGAATCAAGTCAACTCAACACCGCTTTGAGAAGTCATTAAAAGGTATGAAAAAAAATTAACCTAACCTATTTAACATTTTTTAAATATATTTTTTACATCACTTTTGACCACTTGTCAAAGGAGGTGTTGAGTTGATTTAATTCTGAGTTGTCCGGTCGCGTATTTACAAAACCCACAACGCTTCGTCGCGGCGACGACTGAAATTAAGTATTATTACTGTGTCTTTTGCAATTAATAAAATAATTGTTAGAAAAACGGATTTTTTTGCCTTTATCGTACATGGATAGGTATTTTTCAGAGCATTTCATGAATGAAACGGCCTTAAAATAAAACAAGAAAAAAAGATAAAATTAAAAAACTGTTTTTTTTACTTCCCTTCCAATGCCTCTGTTTCTTACTATCGTGGTACGAGAGCACAACATAATGGAGTTTACAGGAAAAAACTTTTTCTTCTTCTTTAACACAATTTATTAAATGCAATAAAGATACAATTATTACAAATGGGTCTATTTACCCTTTGCTCGGGTGGTCTTCACGACCACACCACACTGACAAGTATCGAAGTCTCTACTTCGATATCTCTATCAGTTTTTCCAAAAATGAACTGTTGGTACTACATGTACCTCCCAGTTCAACCTTAATGACAACAATGACTCTCTCTTCCAAACGTCACCATATTTAAAGAAAAACATACAAATACTAATAATTAATATGGTACATGAAATATGGAAACAGAATATTTTAGCGGCTCCCACAACTGGATTTTAAAATCTAGCAATAAAACAATTGCTCAAAAGTCGACCGAAAAGGACCACCAATAAAACTAAATCTAAAACACATACGGATAGACAAATATTGCAAATTTTACTATTATAAAAGTTCCTCTTCTTCCCTTGGGGCTACCATAAATAGTTATAGGTGCTATTTGAGGGTCCTATTTGAAGTGTACAAAAACAAAACCTACTTAAAAAAAAAACAATTTAAATAATAAACTTTTGATTTCAAATCGGTAAAGGAATGTATTGATATAATACCAGGCAGAATACATGTTATTCAAGGAAGGGACCTTACTTGAAGAAACCGTGGGAGAATTTTATTTGCATATTTGAGAAGGAGAAACTACGCGTAACTAATATAACACGAATAATACGAACTAATTACGATTAAATAGAAAAAATCGCATTCTGGAACGAACAGCCTCTATACACACAGCTAATGAAGAGGGAAATACTGAACAAATGTTGAATTCCAACAACGAAAAACAACACAAAGCGAACAGATGATAACGACTTTATTGAGAATATTTGCCAAAATAATAACAATGCTGAAATAGCAGACCTTATTTATTTGACAAAAAAAATGAAAATTTCTCAAACAATCAGAATTTTTTCCATATTTTCTGTCGAAAGAAAAATTACAATAATATGCAAATTCCTTGAATTCTGTACGAACTTAGTGAAGACACTTAAGAATTTGGAAAAGTACTAGAAAAATACAATTCGTAACGATTTTTGTCGATTGCGTTAAATGAAATGGTGGAGAAAAAGTACTATTAAATGGTGTAAAAGTGGACTTTATAAAACATATAATTATGAAAGTATTGCTTAGAACAGAGGTTGTCAAATTGTTGACTGTGAAATACAATTATCCGGGGTGAGATTGTAAAATAATATATCTTGCAGTATCAGACTTCGATGAGTATGAAACTTGATGCCGATTAGCCAAATTTTAAACAAATACACATTGTAATACTGCAGACACTTTCATCCTCTACAAGCAACCCCCACCCCAGATACGAAATAATTATCTTTAAGCGTTACTCAGGAGATCTAGCACGAACGATCGATATAACCCTATATCAATACGATATTGAATAAATTCTTCAACTTGGTCAGTTATCAATATTTACGATCACGGTCAACAATTCGTGCGAGATATTTCGACGGAAAATTGATAAATTTTAGGCCGGACTCCATAGTATAAGATACGATTCGGTTGACTGTCGTAAAATTTTCGTTATGCAAAATTACTGGCTTATTAGTTTATTAGCTAATTAGTTCAGCTAAAGAAGCTCTTAGAATTGAAAGAAGCCGTATATGCAATCCATAAGTTCAATAATTCAACCAAGACGTGACTAATTTATTCCGTTCGATCTTTGAGAAAAGTGGTTGAAATGTGACTAAGGCCTGATTAACTAATTAACTCCCTTTTAGTGTCAAAAAGTAATTCGGGACTATCCGGTTGTCCATTCTTGTCTCTTCCAGTCTCTTTTGCACGTTCTTATCACTATTCAATTCCCAAATAATCTCAAATCATTCGTACGAATACATCTGCATACGAGAAGAGAACTAAACTAATTTCGGAAATACACTAAAAGTACCGATTTCAAACTATTTTCAAACAATTAGGTAAATCAAATGATCCCTTCTCAGACCCTCCCTTTGTAGTATCCGTCAAATACCAAAAAAAACCCAACCAGGAAATCAACATTTCTTATACCTACATAAATCCGTGTACGAACAAAGACATTCATTTGAAATGTAATGAATAAAAACCGACTGAAAACTAAAAACATAAACAATTCTGTAAGTGGAGTACTCTCAACTAAATCCATCGATGTTTCTTGGTACATGTCAACAATTTATGTTCAAAAATAATCGATGGTTTACTCTCGGATGAGCACCTCTCCCTGCAATAAATCGAGAGAACTCAAGTGTGCTGTAGAGAGGTAATATCATCTGTGAAACGAAACAAAATACTTCAAATCTGAAAGCAATAAATATTAATTTGTTAAAATTGTGTTATTTAAAAATGGGAAAAAAGACTTATCTCCTGCTTTGAGAGCTGCTAGGGGTACACTTTTTGTTTAGTCTGTGACAATATATCAATTCACACTTGAACTATTCTGAAGTTTTATGACACGGTTTAACCTAAACACGTGAAGCTTCTTGTTGTTTGTTAACTTCTAACTAATTTTGAAGCGTTTTGGAACATATTTTTCAAAAATTAAACATAACCTTAAAACGCAAAAAGGTAAAATTAATTCTCAAAGTGAAAAAAATTGCACTGTTTATATCGTGTGTGTGAAACAATTTTCAGGAAAATTGGTTCAAGAAAACCGCCGGATAATTTTGAAAGACGCTGTGCGCCCGCAGAATACACGTGCTCCTTCGCCCCGCACACATACACTAACTCCCTCCGCACCACACAGTGATTGCTCTTTCTAGGAAAATATTAAAACAATTAAACTATCAACCAGCAGTTAATAACGTGCTCCGCAGGTTTTTTTGCTAGGCCCTGCGGGCGGCTTTTGGTTCGGCTTAGCCCAGTTTGAGTGCTGGTGACCAACAACCACCATTTCAACCGTACAGTCTTGGTCCATTAATACTGTTCGATTAATGTTCGACTATTGTAAGAAATGTTGTAGATTATGGTTATAATTGTAGTAAAGTACCTAATTTATAACACCAACGAAAACCTCACATTTCCGAAATAGAACTCCGCACCACAACACTGATTGCTTTCTAGGAAAATATTAAAACAATTAACCCGTCAATTACCGTATATTGAAAATTCTAGAGCTTTATCACAAATAATAATCAATCCAATATTTCACTAAACATCTATTAATTAGAAACACTTCAATCGGAAATAATTATACGGTAATGGACAGTGATTGGAACAGGTAATACCGGGAAGTATTTATTTATTGGTCCAAACCGCAGCTCGACCCTCTTTGAGAGATGATATCGATATATTTAATTATAAATCGGACGTATTTCGGGCGGTTTGTTCATTAATATGTACACCGAATAGCGTAAAGAGACACAATATAGGGATAAATTTACATGTACATTAGTAAAAGTAGGTAGGTAAGTATATGATATTAAATCAAATATATTACTTTCAGTTGTTTGTGCTGAACTAACAATTCTGTGTGAGGTCTGATTCGATAAACTCGAATTTGCTTTAATTGAATTGATTTCAAAATTGAAGCCTATAGTTAGAAGAATTCAGAAAAGCGATAAAGTAGGCACCTACGTATAATAATTTTTTTAACAGATATTTTTAAAATTTGAACTGATTTTTCAAGAAATTACACAATTTCGTGATTTTTCAGGGTCTGCGGTCTCTTTAAACTGAAAAAGAAGTGCAAAGGTAAGTTATGCACCTATTGAAAAACGATCAAAAATCTAGTATTCCGCAGGCAATAAATATAAGTATGTCCATGCAAATCTATAATTATTTATTTAAAAGCCGAAGAGAATGAAATTAAAATTTTAACAGTTACGGCTCCAAAGCATTCAAATTCATTCGAGAAGAAGATGGTTTGAAAGGGAAATATGTAAATACGAATGTTAGATGGAGCGCGCTAATGTCAAAAATGATTCTAATTAAGCGAACTTGGGGAAAATATTTAATAAAACACGGTTCGTTTGAAATAGAGTAAAAATCTCTCGAGAAATGTGTTAAGTAGCTTTTAAAGATATACTGTAAATAGTTTCATACCTTTAACATATTAAATAACAGAACAAAATGTATTGTGTTTTACTCATTTTCGGAAAACACTTTGCCATTATTTTCTATAGGTAGAATTTCGTATAATTATCGTTGCGGCTTGGCAATTTTATCTTCAAATATAACATATATTTTTTTAAGACCTTAAAAACTTAAAGTGTTCGAGAGAATTATATTACAAATCCGAAGAAATTCGGAATGCGGGTCGTAACATGGAGCGTTTAACCAGCCAGCGGCCGAAAATCCACATTTCGTCAAAAGACGTTCTCGCGATCGTACAGGGCGGTTCCAATGAGAAAGGTTAATTACTCTCCGTACCAGCTTTTTAAAATTATAACTCAAAATCGATTTTATTTCATTCCAAATTTGCTTTAATTTATATCTACATCCAAAAATGCTGAAAGGCGTGTTGATAAAACTATTAAAATTATGTACTTTTTGTAATTATTTTTTGATCATAAGTATTTATCATTTTTCAATAATGTCGGAGCAAAATAAGAATGTAAAAAAAATCTGAAATATATTAGTCTGTAAGTGCGCCAATAAATACACGAACGGACCAATTTTCGTCAAGAAACACATAAACGTATATATTTTTTAACGATTTTATTTAATCGAAAATTAAAATTCCGTAACATGCGTTAAATACCATGAACAGGTTAGAGGTTTTCGAAATGTGGCTTCACCGGAGAATGCTCAAGTTCGCATGGACCGACATGATCACCAACATAGAAATTCTCAGGCGGGCTAGAGCAGATAGGGAACGGCTTACATTAATTAAAATCAAGAAAATTTCATATCTGGGTCATATACTTCGAGCGGAGAAGTATCACTTGCTCCATTTAATATTAAAAGGCAAGATAGAGGGTCGCCGAGGGCCTGGTAGGAGACAAATGTCTTGGCTGCGAAATATACGAGAGTGGACCGGCATTAGAAGTGTGGAGGAGCTATTCCGGGCAGCGCAAGACAGAGAGACCTTTTCAAGAGTGATCGCCAACGTCGGGGGGACCTGATAAGGCACATAAAGAAGAAGAAGAACATGCGTTTACCAGATAATGTATTGATTTATTTTACTGCATTTTTATATGATTTGAAATGGGTGTTGTATAATACAAAATCTTCTTTTGAAAATTTTACAAATCTGCCAACGACCTATGGTACGAGTATCTAACCTTATTATACTAAAAATAAACATTTTTCTCAAAATTTTAAACATACGTTATAAAAAAACAAGCTTTCGAAATAAATTTATATTTTTTTGTGAAAAAGAGTCAATACGTCTAAACATTGATTTAAAAATTACATATTTCTGGTTTTCTCTGGTTAAACGCTCTTAAGAATCTTTTTTATTGTATGTGAAGAATAAATTCTAACATTACAAATACAAAAGTGTGAACACAACAAAAACAGTAAAATTTTCTATAAAGATAATTACATGGTTTCAGCAGATAGTAACAACATTACACAAAAAGGACGCAATGAAAAAAAAAAAATAATAAAAAAAGCAATTCACGAAGGACAACGAAATACGGATTATTACCCACTGACGTGAAGTTGAGAATGATCGTGTGAGAAATGTGGATATCCGCAAAGAATGTAAGGCTGATGTATGCATAATGAGTAAGATTAAGAAAGGGACCCTCAGATGGTTTGGGCATGTAGAGCGAATGAACGAAGAAATCAGTGTAAGAAGAATATACGACGCAAATGTGAATGGTAGAAGTCGTGGACGTCCGAGGAAGACATGGCACGATCAAGTGAATCAGATACTTGAGTCGGGCCATGTCAAAAGTCAGAATAATAGAAGAGAATGTATGAGACGATGTATGAATGTGAGTGAGGCAAAGAGTGTGTGCCAAGACCGAGTTGTTTGGCGGTCCGTCCTCTCTGCCTACCCCTGCGGGGAAACGGCGTGATGGTTAGTTAGTTAGTTAGTTAGACGTGAATTTGCGTTTTACACAAAATTTGGATTTATAATAACTGGCATCTTTCCGATAATCCAAAGCCTAATTAAAATAGCTACCATCTAGGTAACATATCAAATGAACAACCCGCTAGAGTTGCCGATGGCAGACCGTAGTGGGGTAAGTTACCCCGAGGGATATTAGAGGTACGTCCCACTACAGGGTGGATGTAGGTTGTAAGGGAAGGTGGCGCAGGCCAGATGGCACACATTGTGAATAATTTAACACTATTGATATACTGATCTGACTCTGCCATGTTCCACAGCATTCGACGCTGTAAGTACATATGTAAAGTGTACACACGACCGTGGGCATTTAGAGTTAGTAGCTGTAACATGTCAAATAATGACAACGCGTACCTAATATTTATGGTTTACTGTTAAACTGTACGACGGACTCCGTAGTAGAGTGATAAGGCTCTCGACTGGCACCTTATTAGCAATTTTATTTGATTAATTTGTGCTTTTTCGCAATTTAATCACTTAAAATAACATAAAGGCATATTTGCGGCAAGTTCCAGAGTGGAAGATACTCTTAATATTGCCCTGGTGTAATTGAAACGTTGCTTGAAATGACTTTTGTCGTGTTTTGAGAACAGATCTGAATAGCCAGGTAGGGAGGTAGGTACACCCATCTTCCTTCTCCTCATCTCCTTCCACTACCTTAAGCCTCGTCCTGCTTAAAGTTAGATCCGAAAAAGTTAATAATATGTATTTCCCAACTTTCCTTTTCCCTATATTCTTCCCTTCCGACAACTCATTAAGCATTACAACATTCACAAAATGGGGATTAATCGTTCCATTCGCTCTCAACAGTTAGGACTCAAAACTATTACTCTATTAAGTACGACCTCCCCATTAAAAATTATATTATACAAAATAAAATGTCAAAAATATGTTTTATTTTTATTTTACTGCTATTTTATTTATCCATATATTTTTTTCACGAAGAATAAAATATAACCGATACCGCGCGTTTTCATCCCGAGACAAAATATCTCCGACAAAATATCCTCCTAAAAAATATCCCACGACATAAAATCCCAAGGACAAAATGTCCTACGGACAAAACATCCCTCCGACAAGAAAGGAGAGAGAGCAAAGATTAAAATTTTAAATATGGCTCCGAAAGGTTTTGTTGGGTTAGGTTAGGTTAGGTTTTTTTGGTTAGGTTAGGTTGGGATATTTTGTCGGGGATGTTCTGTCCGAAGATTTTTTTTCGGGGATATTTTGTGGGTGGATATTTTGTCGAGGCATAAAAAGTCGCGGAACTAATCTAGCCTTTACTCCCGGAAGAAAATTGAAAAACCTTAATAATTAGCCACTTCCGGTGGGCATTGGGATCTGAGCTACTTTAGCCCTTTAGAAGCCCTGGGAAGAATAATAATCTTTCGATTAATTTTTAAACACTTAGTTCAACCTCATTATTGCAACGTGTCATGGAAATATGTCAATTATTAACAGTAATTAGTGAAGCAATAAATAAATTTACTCACGATTATGTAACTAAAAATCTGTCTCTGGGACGAAACTCACCTGTAACAAAGAAAAATATACATCATTAGCAAATGAGAAGAACCTTTAGGAACATAATTTTAATGTTAATAAATATATATTAATTTGCAATGTAATGTCAAAATAAAAGAAAATAAATAGTCTCTAAAAAATTCCAAACCGGGAGAAAACAATATAAATCAATAATACCTATAAATGAAATAAAATAAGTTAAGATAATATAATTACAGGTATTTATTTTTAAAATAAAGAGTTAAACCTCAAATTGTAATATTTTAATTAATGAAGACAATTTTAGCGAAACTATATATGTCGGATACTATTATATACTGTCCTAGATGTGACCGTAATATTGTCATCGCTAACATTGTCTTCATTATTTAAAATATTACAATTTGAGGTTTTACTGAAAAAGTTAAAAATATAAAATAAATATTCACCCTAGACTTGCAGAAAAGTCAATAGACGCCGATATTAAACAAAAAGGGATAAATTTATCCAAGACAAACTATCTAGATTGCATTTACATACAGTTTCAATCTTACAATCATCAATCATAATCAAAGATTTATTTATTTATTTTTCGGGGCTTTTACATAAGAAATTTACAAATTTAATAAAATATAAATACTTTATATTTCTGTTAAAAAGAAATATAATTCTTTTACAAATAAACATAATAGGTATATATTTCTTTTACAAAGAAATATTAAGTATTTATTGTACATAACTGAACTGCCTCAGTAACAGTATTTTGTATTTGTTTAAAGATAAATTAAAGATGTCCACTAAGTTGGTATAATTATTTCCCTCCATTAGTATTCTGGGTAAAGAGGAATACATATGGTAGTTAGTTCCAGAATTTCTGCACTGAAATAAATCCCGACTTCTAAGTATTACGTAGTGGAATCCGGAAGCTTATCAATTAAAGCAATACCGGACTATCAACTAAGTCATTTAGAATTTTATACAGAAATACCAAGTCAGTGAAAATTCTTCTGTCTGACAATTTGAGCATATTCATTTCATTTAAAATAGTGTTGTAGTTCGACATAATTGCAGGAATACCCAATTTAAAATTTAGAAAACGTAAGAATTTGTTTAACCTTATTGTACTAAAAATAAACAAAATTTAATTTCTCTAAAAAGAGTCAATACAATAAAATAGAGTCTAAAATTTTATTTAAAAATGACATATTTCCGGTTTTGTCTGATCACATTCCCTCTTAAATAAATAAAGAAAAACACTTTCGTACAAAATCCTGTGAAAGAAAAATATTTCAATAAATGTGGCGTAATGAAATGAGATGCTTTTTGCTGATATGAGTACAAAAATATTTATGTAACGAAAAGCAAACACGAATGTAGGTTTACAGGTAAACAACATTTTACATGAACCATTCATTACAATACTCCAGAAACTTACTCCGTAATTACAGGAGATGGGTCATCAGACATAACTATAAATATTAAATATAACCTATCAAATATTTCCTTGATGTGTACCAGTGACGGTTCTTCACAGGGGGACAATGGGGATAGTCCCCACCAGTTACACTCAAAACTACTAAAGGAAATAACAGTCGATGCTTTGTCTTCACCAAAATGAATGAATTCTTTAAACATAAAAGTAATTAGCATTTGTAGAAATAAAATAATACAATTATTCCGGATTTTAATAAGACCCTACGAGCGTACATCGAACAATGTACGGCGCAAAAAACTGCGGGTCTATTTCTCAGTGCGCAGAATCTTGCGCACTTGGGGGACAATCAGAACTATCCCTATACTTTCCTTGCGTTGTTTCGCGATCGTATGCAACTGCGCATGCGCAGTAGTATGTGAATTCAAATACCCGAGGGGACAATCCTCAAACCATTTGTTTGCGAAGTTACGGGCGGGAATCGCTCGCGTTCAAATTAGTTTGATAATAATCTTGCAAGATAAAGCTTTATTTTTATCATACTATATTGTAAATTGGCATATATCTATAGACATTTTATATTATTTTGTGTTAAATATATCCGACTACCATGATTAGACCATTAAAAAAAATAGTATATTATATTCTACGGGTGGTCAGATTACGGTACAGTACGTAAAAAATGTCGATCCCCACCACTAAAGAAGTGCTCGAGCCGACACTGATGTGTACATTAAAAGCACACGCACGTAGAAATGGCATTTATTTACCATTGCAAAGTTTGTTGATTGAGGTTCTGGGCTGTATAAAGAAATGAGATAGGTGAAATTTATAAAGGCGCCACGTGGGTTATGCGCTTTGACTGCACTGAGCAAAATCTCTTTAAAGCCTTTGAATCTATTTGTTGAACGGCTATCCCTACCGAGAGAAAGTCACCAACTCACCAAAACAACAAAATAGACGCAGGTTTGAACGATTTGAACAGCGTTTTTGAGGCGTTCTTTTTGATAGCTTGGGGTAGTTTTGCTTGGCGTTGGGATAGTTTTAGCTTCGTTGTAGTTGGGTCTTTGGCTAAGGCTTAATAGTAACGAACAGGCTTGCCGACGTTTGCTTTATCTACAGGGAAACTAAGGCGAAGACCGCGTCTTTGGAAGTTTGGGATGTCGGATGCTAACATTTTTAAATAGAATGGAAAATGTTCGTGATTTGATCGGATAAACAAGTCATTCAAAACAATGGTTTTCTTATTCGTTGCATTTAAACTTATATTATTTCGAGTATAAGAAAGTATTGTTTACACCATCAAAACAAGACAAAAGCCGATTGTTCCGCGAAAAATAAGAAGACAATGAGGCCAATGAGACCTTTTTGAAAAATACAGAAACTTTATACACAGAAAATGTGAACATTTGAGTCATATTGAGTACAATTCCATAGTTTGGTCTCCAAATTATGCAGTTCATTCATACACGATTGACAAATTTCAACTGAAATTCTTAAGATAATTAGATTACGGTTACATACAATATTCATTCTACAACTTCAGTAAAATTATCTGAACGTAAATTATTTATTTGTGATATAATGTAAGTACTTATATATTGAAAATTTTAATTCAATGTTATATTACCGTGAACCACCGAATTATTGCTAGATTAAATTTCTTCCTGACAGGATAGTTACAAAACTGTATCTACCAACTATATTATTTTGACAATAATTCCACATCAGCGTCGAAATATTAGGTTCCTATGAGACGGATTCAACAATAAATTATAAAAAAACCAATACTCCGAAGTCGTCGATATATTTAGTACATCAATATTGCACTATAAGCATAACTTTATACGGTTATTTTTCTTCTTGTAGAACTAATTGATTATATTATGATGAAACTATTTAACGCTGGACGAAATGAAAGATAGTTTTATAACTAAAAGTGCAAAATTATTTTAATACTTAGATCATGTACCTATTCGTGGTCTTTTAAGAGGAAGGAGTGAACTGAACTTGAAGAGACCCATGCTGAAAATGCAAGGAAAACAAAATCCGCCATAATTAAAGACCGAGTCATAAAAAACAATCCGTTCTCATGTGCCAAATATAAACCTCGTTCAAATATTGGGTAAGCAACTGTATATCGTCGCCAAAACGATCAGTTTTATATTTTGTTTGAGCGCATTCCACTAAAATACTGGTGGAACAGAACAAACTAGACGTATATTGATTCTAAATATGTGAGTTTATCAAATTAATGAATCGTTTTGAAATACCCTCCGTGAAAACTGTTTAATAATTTTTTTACTTGACAATCCCTTTTTTTAAAACCACGTCAAAATATTCGCCCCACGTCCGTATTAACAAAAAAAAGAAAAACTAAGCCATTCGAGGAATTTGATAAGTACCGATACAGAATACCAATCGGCAATATCTCGAAAGGGTATCGATAAATCCCATTACGTTCATTTCCCTCAATTACTTGACAGTAACAACTCCGAACATCTAATTTATTGTTTCAGGAAATTTTGCCTTTTCAGCGGGGGAAGATTGACCCGGGATTCGAGGGACCTGGGACCTGGGATCTGGGGCCTCGAGGCTAAGGCCTAGGGTTTGGACTAGGGGTTGGGATTGGGGAAGGTTTTGAAGTGTGACCCAAATCATAAACGCCCGTCTAGTGTGAACGCAACCCTTTGGAGAATAGGAAATAAATCGGCAAGGGTAAAGATCTTGAGGGTTGAATGACAAGGTTGGCGGTAAGATTTCTGAAGTCAATTTACAAATTGTTCAGCGCTTAAAAAACTCCGCACATTAAAAAACTTTTAAAGGGAAAATGAAAAAAAAGCTTTACTGATAAGTAAAATATGATTTTTGAAATCCGTCCTCCATAGCAAATTGTATCTGTTTCCATAAACATGTAATATTGCCATTTAATGTCAACAATATGCATTAATAAAGAATTAGTGAGTAGAACACCAAATACAATGGATTATAATAATTATATTTTAATCAAGTTTTTAATAGTGTTTCTTTTTATCTGTCGTAGGGGCAATTTTAATATCGGCGTCCTGAATTCGAGTCGGTTTTGAAAATTTCGCACGACTGATTTGTCTTCTTTCTTTTAGAAGATAAATTTTATTAAAATACAGTTCAGTGAAAAGAGGATGCCATAGCTCCCCTGAATCTAGGCGGTAAGAATCTGGTACTGTATCACGTGAAAATAAAATTAAAGTTTCGTAGAGATGTGAAAAATCCCTTTATTTATTGAATAAATATTGAAGAAGATATTAACTTCCTATTTCTTTGTTAGAATAAGTGCAGTAAGAAAAAAATGATATTTCCCTTATTACTTTAATGATAAACAAAGTGCAATAGAAACCTACATGAAAATATATTTTATACCATAAGCGTTTGCGGAAATCTCTCAAAATTTTAGAGTAAAAGTGAGTACTCTCATGTAGAATTAATTTTAAATAGACATGAACACAACATTTATATTAAATTCAAAAAACATATTTCATGTCTCTTCAGTGGATTGTTAATTCGCATTGAGGGCTGAAAATTTCAATATTGCAAGGACGGGCCTTGTTACGCGATATATCCCGTAAAGACGGGTAATTTTATAGAAAGGCATGTAATTTGAGCAAAATCAAACGAAAGTTCGCAGAAATCACGAGTGGAATGCGCGAAGGATCTCTGGGAGCGGCTCACGTCAGCAAAGGACGGAATGACAAAAAGTTACGGGGTTGTCATCCGATATGCAGGAATATTTCTTTTATTAGCCGTTTGTGAAACCACGCAAAATTCTTCATATTTAATATTACTATGTTTGATGGAAATTCGGGGAGGAATTTAATATCTAATAATAATATATCAAAACCATTTTAAACTTTTTCAACTTATTTAATTTATGAACGTTACCTGTTTTAGCCTGTTATGGCCATCTTCAGACTGGTACAATTATTCCTTAAACTACGGATTTTATGTACAAAATTTGGGAGAGAGCGGTTAAAAGGGTGGTACCTATACAATGATATTATTAAAATTGTACGGCATTTATCATCTTTTATCATTTGAATTATAATTATTTACATATATATATGTAAAGGAATAGGTACCTACCTAGAAATGCATAGGATTCCTTTATGTTCGAATTTTAAATAGGTGTTGTCATGGAGACAGAAAATGATAGATGTTTTTTGTTTGGTTGTCTAGCTGGGTAGCACAGATTGAAGTAATAAGAAGATTGAAAAATAAGTTTATAATTACAAAGTGATATTATATTTTAAGACGGACAAATAACTTTAATTGTAGTTTCTTTGTCAGCAAAGCAACTCATGATATTTGTATGTCACATTATTAATAAAAAATTACAACAAATAGACAAATTGTCTTTATTTATGTATTTATTTATTTATACTGGGTTTTACAGATGTTTACATTTACATGAGAACAATCCACTTATAAAACTCAGTTACTATACAATTATAAAAATCTACAATTACGTACAATTAAATACAAATAAATACAATTAGAAAAACAAAAACATCACAAATTAAAATACAGAATTATATACAAGGTCACTCAAGTAACACATTACAATGAGTGGTAAAAGACATATGAAATACGCAAGCATGCATAGAGGGACAATTCACACAATATAATTAGTTAGTACTTTTTAACAGCGCTAGAACTTTTTTTTTAAAACTGTACAAATTATCAATGAAAATATCCACATCAGCGCACTCTATCTTGTTATACAGTCGACACATCTGGGTCAGAGGGCTGAAGTAGGCGATATTATTTTTAAATATATTAATATGAAAAATGTTATGGCGTCTTAAACAATGGGAATTGGGGACATTAATTTTAATACTGTTAAGACATAATTTAGTATCAAGATGGCCGTGAATAATTTTATGTAAACATATTAGATCAGTCAATTGCCTTCTAGTTTTAAGTGTATCAATCTTGAAGTAATCACGACGTACATCGTATGATCTGAGATGGTCGTGTAGTCCACATTTGAAGGATAACATTCTTAGTAATTTTTTTTGAACTGATTCTACAATGTTTTCATATTTGCAGTAATGTGGATTCCAAATAGTGCTTCCATATTCAAGTTTACTTCTAATTAAGGCATTGTAAAGTGTTAGAATTGATTGAGGATCTTTGAAAGGTTTACATATTCTGTGAATAAATCCCATCATTTTTAATGATTTGCACTTAATGTTGTTAATATGTACATCAAATATGAATTTAGAATCAAGAGTGATTCCTAGATCCCTTATTGAAGAAACTTTTTTGAGAATAATATTATTGATAACATAAGAAAAATCTTTTATAATTCTATTTCTAGTAAAGTTTAAAATGTAACATTTTTCAACATTTAAGTGCATATCATTGACAGTACACCAGTTATTGAGTGTGTCGAGGTCATTTTGAAGCAGCTGATGATCGGAAACAGACTTAATTTTACGAAAAATTTTAAGATCATCGGCGAAAAAAGCATAATCACAGTTTAATTTCGAGCCAAGGTCATTTATGAATATAAGAAAAAGCAGGGGGCCAAGATTTGAACCCTGTGGTACACCAGAAGTTACAATTATAGGGGATGATTTGTATCCATTAATAAGAACTAATTGAGTTCTGTTATACAAATATGATTTCACCCAGCGTAATAGGTCTCCATGTATTCCAATTTGTTCAAGTTTTTTTAGTAAGATGGAGTGGTTAACTCTATCAAAAGCTTTTTGGAAATCAGTATAAATTGTATCTATTTATTTTTATTTATTTATTTATTATACATAGATACAAAGTGAGTATAAATTACATATAAGGAAGTTTTGCCTGTCCAACTAGGAAAGTTTCCCGTTCCAGGACAGACAAATTGACATGTTTAGTTCATATTATTCATGAAATGTACATAATTCATAACAAAAACAAAAAATAACAAAAAACTCTTTTTTTCTCTGAAACTGAGTTGTGCAATAAAGAAGATGTATATAATATACACACATGTACATACATACAAACACATACATATACATATATGTACATACATACACTCAAATATATATATATACATACATATACATATATATATATACACACATACACACATATATCTTTTTTCTTGTGACAAGGTAGAAAAGTAATCTGGTAGCACATATTATAATCGGATTTACCGAATTAACCTGGTAACAAATAGTGTATTCAGATTTACAGAGTATGAGATAAATATGTAACTTCGTAGTATTGAAAAAGTGTAAACCAGGTACCTGATAACAAGATGGAGGAATTACAATAAGATTTACAACATAAAGATATGAAGTTATGTTAGGTTGTGTTTAGAAATGTGAACTATTAATACACAGTACACTTGTAGGAGAAACTATATTAAAATTTACAATATTAGAAATAATTTATGTATGTATTGATTATACGATTTTTTTTGCGTTAAAACTACAACGTGTAAAAAATTATGTGCAAACATGATTATATTAACAGATCAAAAACATGATTTCAGAACATATTACATTATACGACAATACGAATATACACCGCGCTCATGTCTTCAACTAATCCTGTTAAAATATAAAAACAATGACTATAAATATAGATAGAAATATAAACTATGAAACAGAAACTATGAATATAAGTAAATAGTACCTGATTAAGTGCTACTTTGGTGAAATTGGTACAATACTTCGTACGTCATACATGTTGTGTTGTATATTGTTTATTTATTTTAAATCATAAATCATTACCGCTGTAAGGTACCAAGTTCAACACAGAGTAGTACACGACGTGCATGTGACGTGCCTTACAGCAGTGATGTACCTACGAGTACATGCAGCAGACAGGCTTCAAGTTCAGGGGCGCAAAACCATAAATCCCAGGTATAAAAACATCAAAAAGGATGTCGAAACATTGCGAAGCAAAATAGAACTAAATGAAGTGTTTTAGGAATTTTAGTCTAGTGAACAGGAAAGTTAGGTAATTTTGCTTATCAGTTAAATAGCATACGTTCACTTTCGACTCTCCCTAAGTTCAGAATCCAATCATTGACTAATTTACGCAGGACGCTTGCACTTTTCAATTTCCAAGAACCGGGTATAAGGTTGAACATTTTTGGACCTAGGTAAGAATATTGTCTTTGAGAAAGGGATGTCATAGTAGTAAGTGGAACAATTGGATTCCTCCCTGCGTGTCGGGT
This sequence comes from Limnephilus lunatus, assembly GCA_917563855.2. Lineage (NCBI taxonomy): Eukaryota > Metazoa > Arthropoda > Insecta > Trichoptera > Limnephilidae > Limnephilus > Limnephilus lunatus. The sequence continues at coordinate 61,711,696 of OU830601.1, forward strand.
GTTGTGATAGTGTTCTACGGATGGGAAGAGGTGACGATATTTTTGTGTGTATAATATAACTTTTCTTATGAATAGTTGCCTCACATCCAGAACTCCTATCTCTTTGAATAAATCATTACTGGGGTATCTAAAAGGTTTTTTTAGGATGACCCTTAGTAGAGATTTCTGTGCTTTGGATAAGGGGTCCAGTATTGATTTGGTACATCCTCCCCACCCTAAAGATGCATATTCAAGTAACGAGTTACACATGGCATAGTACATTACTTTCAGGTCTTTTGTGCAGAGAATATTTCTTATAGACATGAAAAGATGCGTGAGTTTTCTGACCTTTGTGGCAATTGAGTCGATATGTTCATTCCATCTCAGATTCTTGTCGACCATAACTCCTAGATATTTTATGCTATCCACATATTCTAAGGTATTGCAATTGCAAGTGTTTGGGTCATTGCAATGGTGTATAGTAATTCTTTGAGTTTCTCTTGGTTGTCCCGCTTGAGTTGCACTGAAGCGGATGAATTTAGTTTTTTCAGTGTTAAGAGTGAGAAGATTATTGTCTAGCCATTGTTTTACCTTGTTAATACCAATTTCTGAATTATAATGAACTTCATTCCAATTTTTGCCTTCAAATAATAATACTGTGTCATCGGCAAAAGTGATGATGTGATCGGCAAATGAACTGTTACATAATTCATTTATATAGATATTGAATAAAAGTGGTCCTAGAGTGCTTCCTTGAGGTACACCAAAGTTAATATCAGCTGGATCGCTTAGAGTATCGTTAATGCTTAGAGTATCGTCAATCTACTTGTAATCTTTCATTAAAAGAATTACAAACATAATTACAAAATTCCAAAAGATTTGAGTTGATTGATCTTTGAGGAACAAACCCATGTTGCCTAGTGCAGAGAAGGGGTTTAAAATGTGAAAAAATACTTTTATATATCAGAGATTCAAAAACTTTAGCAAAACAGGATAGTATACTGATTGGCCTATAATTTTTTATTAAAGATGGGTCTCCCGATTTTAATACTGGGACCACGTGTGCTTTTTTCCACAGATCGGGAAAAGTTCCCGTGGTAAGGGATGCATTAAAAATTATAAAAAGCGGTAAACATAAAGAGTCTGCACAGCAACTAACAAAGAAAGGAGGAATTTTATCAGGTCCTGGGCCCTTACTGGGATCTATTTTACTCAAAAAACATTTTATTTCATCTGCACTAATATGTATTTTACCCAAATTGCTTTGATTGTGTTCAGTTATGTTTGGCATTGAATCATTAGTAGATGATTCCGACTTGGTATAAACAGATGAAAAATATTTAGAGAATATGTTTGCTATGTTTTCACCGTCATTCGCGGAAATATCGTCAAGATGCATTACTTTAGGAATACAGTTATTTTTTCGTAATGATTTTGAGTACGACCAGAATAACTTTATGTTACCTTGCAGACCACTTTCGACAGAGTTGATATATGATTTATAACATTCGCTTTGTATTTTTTTTGTAAATTTCCTTAAATAAGAGAATTCCCTATAATCTGACTCATAACCATGTTTTTTTACCTTAAGTCTAACTTTGTTTTTTTTCTTAAGAAGAGCAATCAATTGCTGATTAAACCAGACAGGATATTGATTTTTTGTTTGAGTACCATATTTTTTAAAGTATTTGTCAATAATTTCCCACAATTTTTCATATAATAAGATTACCATGCTATTCACATTTTTATTTTTAAAGAGAGTTATCCAATTAACAGACAATAGATCCTGTCGACATTCATCAAAGTTTCCCTTCCTGAAGTTATATTTTGAATCGCTTCTATTCATTTCTAAGAATTGATCTTTATTTTGTTTCACTATAATTTCAAATGAAGGGTGATATTGATCCAATTTGGTTAAGCCTGGTGCTATATGTATATCAATGTTAACTTTATCTGAAAAAACAAGATCCAATAAATTTTCATTTCTATTTAGTACATAATTGAATTGATACAAATTGCAAATTGATGAGAGATTGACAAGACTATGTGCTTTCATGCTTTTATAATTAGAAGGGGAAAGTACATTATTTTTGAATGAATTGTCAGGTATCCATTTAATTTCGGGCAAATTAAAATCACCAACAAAAATAAACTGCGAATTGGAAGTTGAAAACTTTAAATACAGATCCTGTAATTTTTCAATATGTTTACAATAATTATCAACGGTTACACTAGGAGGAATATAGAGGATGCATATAAAGATGAGCGAGTTGGAACGAGACTTAATTACAAGCCACAAATCTTCATTGTCACTCTCCCACTCCGTTTTTCTTGACACAAGAAGTTTTTTAGAAACGGCGGCTAGAACTCCGCCACCTTCTTTAGACACAGATTTGGTTGACTCACGATCTCTTCTAAATATTACATATCTATCATCAAACAATTCTTCACTAAATACTGTTGAGTTCAGCCATGTTTCGGAAAAACAAATAATGTCATAATTATTGATTAAAATATTATTGCGCACACTTACGGTCTTTGTTCGAATACCCCTCACATTTTGATATAATATATTTAATGCATCAACAGCAAGTACCTCGCCATCTATTTCGGTATGGTTAGATGCCATAGTCAATGGTGGAGAGGTCCTTCAATAGTGCTGCTTTGTAGGCCGGGCAGTCCTTATCTCCGGTGGGGTGGGCACGTGAAGCTGCAGGCTTTCCAAAACGTGCGCATGTGGCGCAACTGGGTGCTGCAGCAGCAGCGGGGCAGGCCTCACGCGCGTGTCCTTCTACACCGCAGTGGGAGCATCTCTTTGTATCTTTGCAATACTTGTGCGAATGTCCGACCATTTGGCAATTCAGACACACTGTAAGTCCAACAAAGTCACGCACACCGCAAACGGTCCAGTCCACAAATACACGTCCTTGTTCCACCAATGCATGACGAATGTTAGCAGGCACCGAGTACACTCTGTGGCAAGACGGTCCGGTTCGAGCTCCAGCCATATGACTTAGTTTGCACTTGGATGCACACTCTTTGAAGTCATTAGAATCAGATATTCCGGAGAGGGCCTTCTCTAAAAAGTTCTCGTCCGTAAGTTCACGGGGCACATTAAAGAATATCATTCTAGGCTGCCTCTTAATTGGAAGACGGGCACTCAGCAAGTCGGAGCTGCATATAACAGGATCATTTAAAAGCCTTTCTTGTTCCTGGCTGCTGGCAGTGTGGATAATGACTCCTTTGTTTTTGATATTTTTTACTCCCGTTATCCTTATTCCTAACTGCGATGGCTTAACAATGTCCTTAATTATTTTTTTTGTGCCATCGCTATCATCAACCCCCGGTAGTTTTGGAAAAAAACATACAGATGGTCTTGGTTTCCCTATTTTGATGCTGGTACGAGTGAGTGGCGGGGGCACTGGGAGTTTTTTCTTTGTGACTTCAGCGAAAGAAAGGCTAGCCTCTGTCGCATCAGCCACTCGGCGCATTACTGGACCCAGATCTGACTCAAGCTGTTGTATTTTATCCAGCAGCTGCTTTGCATAGTTTTCCGCCATTTTCTTCTCAGCTTGCAAGACCTTGATGTTAGCTAGAGCCGAATTTAGGTCTCCTCTAAGTTCTTCCTTCTCTAGCAAAAGTTGTGCAACGGAGCCGAGAACATTTGTCACGTTTCTTGATACTTTGAGCTGCTGCTCTTTGGAGACTTTGGATGGTTTTTCAGCCAAAGCGTCCTGTAGGGCTTTTAGGGCAATTTGGGTACCGGATAATGTCTGGTGTCCTGATACATGACTAAGGTCAGGGTTGGTTTCAGCTTCAATCTCCTCAGCGTCTGAGTCCGATTCTTCAGATTGGGAGGTGTAAGGGGAAGCAATAATAGGGCTTTTAACAGAGTTCTTTTTTTTCCCCATAATTATTACACATATGTAACTTCAGTTCAATGTTAAAAAAGTATTTTTCTTCAAAATACAATTAGTTTCGATTTGTGATGAAAGTATTCAAAGTTCACAACACTTAACAACCAATTGGAGCCCGGAACAATGAGCTCATAATCAAACGCAGCCAATGAACGCACTTGCTGCCGTAAACATCACTGTGGTACTTTTGTATGAGAAACAATTATTATGGATGATAAGTTTATTACTATAAAAATATGCTCAAAATCGAAGAATTCACAAGAATAACACTTCCACAGGTTGAACATTCGTTGTTTTTTACGATAAATAGTTTTTTTCTTCCGGCGGATTTGTTTGAACTTGTATTTTCTTAGTATAAATAACAGCTTGACAGAACACGACAAGTGCGAACAGTAGGTTCTTATAAAACTACAATTTTAGTGAAGAGAAACAATAACCTTGGAAATGGAAAAATTAAGATTCACATTTACAGTGTCAGCAGCATCGGATGGAAAAAGCAATGTGATCTGCGTAACCTCAATCGAGACACCCGATGGACATATATTTGATATTCCCGATGATTTAAAACATGCAAGCAAACATACCGCAATAACGACTACGGATGTTTATAACAAAATTAAGAATTCTCTAAAGAAAAGATATCAAACACGGAAAATATGGTTTCCCTTAACCCAAGATTTGAGGAAAATTTACTTAGATGAAGGTGAGAATATACAATTTGGTGACCAATACCTGAAAGAAATTATATATGACACGTAACTTTCTGACAATAATATTAGTACTGAAAATAAAAATCTAGGAAAAATAGCAGAAAGATTTTTACTCGAGAAGTTTTCAGGAAAAACATCAAATGTACACCAATGGATCAATGATTTTGAAAATGAATGTAAACGTTTCGAGATATTAAAGGAGGCAGAAAAAATTGAGACTTTCAAATATTTACTTGAAAAACAGTGCCTAGATTGGTACACTAGTATGTTAATAAAATATACAGTAAACGCAGAATGGGCAATATGGAAAACAAATTTTTGTGAAACATACGGAAACAAAGGTTGGTCACAAGTTAAATTTGCATTTGCCTTTAAATTTCAAGGAGGTTCATTACGAGAATATGCCACAAAGAAAGAAAGATTGTTATTAGAGATAAATAAAAATATTGACACACAGACATTGATTCATCTTATTGTTATGGGTCTACCAGATTATATAATGTACAAAATGAATAAGGAATCAATAACATCGACTGCAAATCTATTCAATGAAATTGGTAAACATGAACAAACAGTCAATAAAAAATAATTATGATAAATTCAAGAGAAATACATTTGGTAATAAAGTAAGAGTCGATAAAATTAAGCCCTGCAAAACTTGTGAAAAATTAAATAAAGGTAGCCGTTTCCACTCTGAAGAGAAATGCTGGTTTAAACAAACTGATGATTATGAGAACAAGAGAAAATATAATAAAAATGTAAACAACACTGTATTAGATGTTGAACTGAATGATAATGAGTCAAAAAACGAATAATTACACCATTAATTAAAGTAAAACTATCATTAGAAGGAAAATTAGACATATTTGGTATATATGATTCTGGCTCTAATGTTTACTTAATAAATTCTAAATTATTAAGAATAAAGGAAGAAGGAAAAAATATACATAACAATACAAACTTACTAACGATTAATGGTGTAAAAAAAACAAAAGGCTTAACAACAATAAAAATTAAGATATTTAATATAGAGAAGAAAATTGATGTTTATATTGTAGATGGAAAAGAATTCAAATACAATTTTCTAATTGGACTTGATACTATAAAAGAGTTTAATTTGATTCAGAATGAAAAATTGGAAATTGTTGAAAGAAATCTTATAGAGGAATCATACGGCCCTTTTGCAGCACCAGTAACCTTAGCTTTCAAAAAAGAAGACAATAGAAAAACAAGATTGTGTATCGATTTTAGAGAATTAAATAAAATGGTGGTACCTCAGGCTCAACCATTTCCTTTGATTGAGGACTTAGTTACAAAAACCAGAAACTGTAAATACTTTTCAACATTAGATATAAATTCTGCATTCTGGTCTATTCCCCTGCGAATTGAAGATAGAAAAAAAACTGCTTTTGTAACCCAGGAAGGCCACTACCAATGGACATGTTTACCCTTCGGTTTAAAAACTTCTCCAGCCATATTTCAAAGAATACTAAGCAACATATTGAGAAAGTACAAGTTAACGGATTTTGCTGTAAATTTTATTGACGACATTTTAATATTTTCAAAAAGCTATACCGAGCACATAAATCATTTATCACAGATTTTAAAGGCGATAGAAAAAGAAGGTTTCCGACTTAAGCTCACAAAATGTCGATTTGCATCAAATTGGGTAAAATACCTTGGACATATAATACAAGATAATACAGTAAAACCAGTGAGAGATAACTTAATTTCAATAAGAGATTTCCCAATACCAAAGAATCAGAAAAATATTAGACAACTTCTAGGAAAAATCAATTTCTACCACGAGTACATACCTAACAGTTCAATAATTTTAGAACCATTACATAATTTACTAAGGAAGCACCAAAAATTCAAATGGTCAATAGACTGCCAAGAAGCTTTTGAAAAGATTAAACAACTATTGTGTTCACAACCAATCTTAGAAATTTTTGATAAAGACTTATCAATAAACATATATACGGATGCATCATTGGTAGGTGTTGGAGCAGTGCTGAAACAAACTCAACAAGACGGAAAAGAAAAACCTGTAGCATATTTTTCAAAAAAATTAAATGAAGTTCAAAAGAAAAAAAGGCTATATACATATTTAGAATGCTTAGCTATTAAAGAGGCCATAAGATATTGGCAGTACTGGCTAATAGGCAAACCTTTCACAGTATATTCCGACCACAAACCATTGGAAAATTTAAATATTAAATCTAGAACGGACGAAGAGTTAGGAGATTTATCCTATTACCTATCACAATATGACTTCGAAATAAAATATAAACCAGGAAAAAATAATTTAGAGGCAGATTGCTTGACCAGAAACCCAGTATTAGAAGCTAATAAAGATGTACATGAACAATTAAAAATAATAAACTTAGTAACATTGAATGATATATTAACAGATCAAGAGAAAAATGAGGATATAAAAAAATACAATAACAAGTTAATATATAAAAACAATATATGTATATTATAAGAGGGGAGGAAAGCAAGAAAAAATACTACTGTCAGAGGAACTCAGTATAAAATTTATAAAACTGATACATGAAAATATGTGTCATATAGGTATAAAACAAATGCAAAAGAAAATAGGAAACATTTATACAGCAAAGAATTTAACTAGAAATATCACCGATTTATGCAAACAATGTGAAATATGTATAAAAAATAAGACAAGAGGACAGGCTAAATATGGTGTAATGTCACACTTAGGCCCTGCCACAAAACCACTTGAAATTGTCTCAATAGATACAATTGGGGGATTTGGTGGCTCTCGATCAACCAAAAAATACTTGCACCTTTTAGTCGACCATTTTACTCGATATGCTTATATAGTAACCTCAAAGACACAAAGCGCAAAGGACTTTATAAAACTTATAAATATTGTACAAAATTGTAATGAAATTGGCATGGTTCTCACCGACCAATATCCTGGAATTAACTCAAAAGAGTTTAAAACTTTTTTAAATGAAAGATCAATCACACTAATTTTCACTGCAGTAAATTCGCCGTTTTCTAATGGACTGAACGAAAGGCTAAACCAAACACTCGTAAATAAAATAAGGTGTAAGATAAATGAAAATCTAAATACTAAAGCATGGACAACTATTGCTCATAATTGTGTTGATAGATATAATAACACGGAACACTCAATAACAGGCTTTGCACCGAGATACCTATTGGATGGTACTGATGTTTCATTCATACCAAATGAACTTAAATTAAAAAAAGAAGCAGATGACTGGATTAGAGATAGAAAATTTGCATTAGAAAGAACAATTAAGTCACATGAATATAATAAAATGTTAATTGATAAAAAAAGAACAATTCATAATTTTAAAATAGGCGATATGGTATATGTTGAAAATGGTCACAAACTAAATAGAAGAAAATTAGATGAGTTAAGGATTGGTCCATTTAAAATCGAAGATAAACTATCCCAATCAATATACAAGATTAATACAGGACATAGAAAGATGGAGTCAAATTTTTTCCATATTACAAAACTTATTCCTGCCCCCATACTAGAAGAAAATGAAGATTAGAAATAAGAAAAAGGAATTGAAAGAGACTAAAATCTACAGAGAAATTTTCTAACCCTAGGGGGGAGATGTAAAGGAATAGATACCTACCTAGAAATGCATAGGATTCCTTTATGTTCGAATTTTAAATAGGTGTTGTCATGGAGACAGAAAATGATAGATGTTTTTTGTTTTGTTGTCTAGCTGGGTAGCACAGATTGAAGTAATAAGAAGATTGAAAAATAAGTTTATAATTACAAAGTGATATTATATTTTGAAGACGGACAAATACCTTTAATTGTAGTTTCTTTGTCAGCAAAGCAACTCGTGATATTTGTATGTCACATTATTAATAAAAAATTACAACAAATAGACAAATTGTCTTATATATATATATATATATTTTTAAATATTAATTCACCTTAGAAAAAAAAATTGTTAACAAAATAATATCATCCGATAACTCACATTTATTGACAATGTTCCCTTGTAACGTTGTTATTTCTCTACTTGAAAAATTTCGGAAAGTGGGTCAATTTCCACTTTCAAGATTCAGTGTCAATCAAACAAAAGTGAAATTCAAATAGATGTATGTAAAAAATATATACCTTTAGCTCTGACTGTTAGAGTATTAAATCAAAAGCTAATTTTAGAGTTGTGGCACGTGTTACGTATATTGCACATTTCAGTCAAGAAAATTTTGCGCCATAGAGTTTAAAATTCTAAAATAAATGTTGAATGACATTGAAGAATTGTATCCTGTAGATATAGTAGGAATCTATAGATTTCCACAATTGATTGTCAGTTTGACAATGTCTTCGGAAGCGAATAATTTTTTTAATAACTTTTCAAAGTCATAATGTATATCATTGCAGAAGAAGTTAATACTAATAAATCTAAACGAAGCGTGAAACAGAACAAGATACAGAAATATAAAAAGGTAACTATCGCAACTGAAAATCGAAACCAGGATCGTAACCAAGAGATCTTTTATTTTTAATGTATTATATTCAAAGATAGAAGCCAAAAATATGGTAAAATTTTAAAAATAATATTATTAATACTGAATTTGAAATACGATATCGACAAAAAGAATGCAAAGTAAATAGGCCAAAATAGCCGAGTTGGTTAAGGCATTGTCCAGGTAAGATTAGAGATCCTGGGTTCGATTCCCAGTTGCCACTGTTACATTTTTATTTATCTTATTCTCGTTTATGTTTCGTTTAGATATATGAGTATTATCTTCTTTTTCAATGACTGCTTAAGGTTATAAGTTTTTTGTAGTGATGTTCTACTAAATAAACCAATAGAAATAAATTAATTTTAGATTAATGGACATTTACTTGTACTTTATAAGTGCACATAAATAGATGTACTCTTGTGAAGATTCCTATTAAACCAAAATAAAATGTATCACATCTACATGAAGCTCATCAATATGTTAGTTCAAAAATGTATAATTGAGACCTTGCCCGGAATAATGTTGTATCCAACAAAACTATCAATGTTGACTTATTAATGGAATAATACGCATCTTTTAAGGTAGGAATTATGAAAATGAAAATTTTTTAGGCCTGTGACAGACTTTTAAAGTTTGTTTTGTGGAATAATGTTGTATAACGCCATTTATCAAAATCACGGCGCATGGTTTAATTTATGGGAATAAATAGAGAAAACGAACGTCTTATGGTTTCAACTAGAAAGTTTTCAAAGCCAAGAGGCTGAAGAATGGAGGAAAGAAGAATTTGTCCAGAAAAAAAAATTATTAAGCCTGCTTTTTAGCCGTTGAAACAGTTTTGTGAAATAATGTTGTATGTTGATCTCAAGACAATATCCAGAAGAAAAAAAATCATTTATTCATATCGTTTTTTGCTTTTTAAACTCAAAAACATACATGACATGTGTACATTTATGTTAGAAGAGCACGTTGCTTTCTGTAAGGTATGAAGAGTAAAAAAAATGTTTTGTGGAATAAAGTTGTACGTGAAAGTGGTCATATACAACATTATTCCACAAATTCAGCCTAAATTCTAGTAATAAACTCTAATTTAATTGATTTTCTAGACGACTTTTCGAATTAAAACTCTTAAGAATTGTATGTTTTATGTATTTTAAATATAAAATGTTATGAAACATAACTGGTTTAGTTTTTTCCATTTTTCTCGGAACTAGAATATAGTTGGATACAAAATTCTTCCGGGCAAGGGCTGAATTAAAGGGTCTCCACACGGTACTGCCGCAGTACGTTCTGCCGCAGAACTGACTAAAAATCGTATGGTCTGTAGTCAAAACCAGCCAGCCGTATTGTTATTATTCACCAGCCTTTATTATTTAAAATAAAATGAATGGTGAATAATAACAATACGGCTGGCGGATTTGACTACAGACCATACGATTTTTAGTCAGTTCTGCGGCAGAACGTACTGCAGCAGTACCGTGTGGAGACCCTTTTATGAATCGACAATCATTACATAGCAATCCGTTTAAAATTATGTATATAATAATAATAATAAATAAAAAATAAAATTTAATTTAAATTTAATTTTAAATAAATAGTTTCTGAAAAAATAAGAAAATATACAGATTTAGGAAATGAGATTAAAAGAATTTGGCATTCTCAGACTATAAAATTTTTTTTTTTTTTTTTTTTTTTTTTTTATTATTAAAAACATACAACGAAGTTGCACTCCCATGAGTTATCAAAACTCATTAAGGGATCGCCAAATGGTACTTTTGAGAAGTTAAACCCAAAAAAAAATTTACAAAACATTTCACAGAAGCAACATACAGATACAAACATATGAAGAATCACTTTACAAATATTTCACAGAAAACATGTCTTATAACATTTTATGAATTTGTATTACTCATTGACTCATTTGATTTATGTACTTTGGGTTTCAAAAAGTAAAAAATAAAGTTTCCTCCATGATGGACTAATGAGATGTACTAAGAAATGCATAGATAAAACAAAATCAGGAAAATACAATATAAGGTACGGGCTCAAAAATATACAGACCTAATACAAGATGTTTACATACAAATACAATGACGAGATTTAAGTAAGGTATAAACCGCGCCCATCATACTATAAGTTTAGTATTTGAAGATAATTAGGGCTATCAGAACAGAGTTTGTACCTACTTATGACTCGTTTTCCAAATAACTTTTGAAAAAATATGTTTTCAATATATCATTTCGAGATTTGTTAGAGGCATATACCTGTCTCAAATTTTCAGGCAGTTTGTTATAGTTAGTGTAGGCAATGTATTCTAATGATTTCAGTCCGAACTTTGTTGAGTGTATTTTTGATATGTGTAGTTTGTTGTGTTGTCGTGTATTATATTGGTGAACGTCGTTGTTATAGTTCAGTTTTATATTTGTGTGGGTGTTGCACTGAATAATATTTAAAATGGTGTTTGTTATCTCAAAGCTAGGAACAATCTTAAATGGCAATACAAGTGCGTGACGGTAAATATCTTTAACAGGTGTATCCCAAGGCAAGCCAAAAATGTTACGTAGGGCTCTATTTTGGATTATTTGCACCTCTGATATCATTTTTTTAGTAGCAAAACCCCAGACACTCGAAAGGTATGCCAAGTGGGAGTGAATCATAGCATAGTACAAAGATCGCAGTATGGCTGTGGGAAGCAATCTACGTAGTCTGTACATTACACCGGTCACTGGAGCAATCTTTGATTTAACATGGTCAAAATGGTTTTTCCATGTAAGCCGTGAGTCAATTAATAATAATAATAATAATAAATGTTTATTTCAGCCGAACAGAGCGGTGAGTGCAATACTCTGTCAGCCATAAAAAAGTATACATTAAATAAAACGGATTTACCAGATAAAAAATCAAATAACATAAAAAAGATTAAAAAAAAAAAATATATACATCTACATATTTAGTACGTAATCGTATATCTACTACGGGGGCTTCAGATGTATTCTCCATGTTTGGTGAAGAGGCGCGCCCTGCCACTGGGCCACGGCCTGGACGAGAGTGTTCTCCGATCTTTGGTAGCGCTGACTCACCCCGGCTATTCTGTGGCGCATCAAGGCGGCGAACCCATGTACCCTTCCTTCTGCGAACATCTGCGAGGCACTGCATCGCCAAGGTAGGCCGAATAGCGCCCTATATGCGTTGTTGTATTGTACTCGAAGTGAGTTCATGACGCCTTGTGAGTATCTTGTCCAAAGTTCGCTGGTGTAAAAGCTCATGCAGTAGCTCTGGAATATTTGCTTCTTCACAGGAGAACTGCACCTGTTGAATCTCCTGGCGAGCATGTTGGCTCGAACGCTGAGTACTCTTCTTTGGCGTTCTATGTCATTTTTATCATTTAGGTCATCAGTGACGACATGCCCCAAATATTTTATTTCCCTGCAGATTTTGACAATTAAATTAAAAACAATTAAAAGTCCTAGATACTTCGCGACATCTGTTTGTTCCAGTTTGTTTATTCCCAGGGAAATGTTTAGGCGTTGTCCTCTCCTATTCCCGAATAGCACATAGTGAGTCTTTTTAATATTAAGGCTAAGTTTATTAATTCTCAGCCACTCGGCTAGATGAGCCAAATCCCTTTCCATGTCCTTTTCCATTTCGTTTAAATTAGTATTATGGTAGAATAATATTGTGTCATCAGCATAAAGTTGAAGTGTACCTTTCACTCCCCATTTTGCAATATCATTTATATAAATCAAAAATAATAATGGTCCGAGAATCGAGCCCTGTGGTACACCACATGTTATATTCCTATGATCACTTGATTCTTTTCCAATAACCACCGAACAGCACCTACCCGTAAGATAACTAGATAAAAGTTTTAGACTGTTGCCCACGATGCCCAGATATTCAAGTTTTTTTAATAGAATCTTATGATCAACCGTATCAAATGCCTTTTTGAGGTCTATGAAAATGCCCGCTGCATATTTTCCTTGATCTAAGTGTTTTTGAAGAGTTAGTATAAAGTCAAAGGCAGCACATTTCGTGTTGGAGAATTTTCTGAACCCATATTGTTGAGGCGTAAGAATATTATTAGTTGCGAGATATTTTGTTAGTCTATTTTTAATTACATGTTCAAATACTTTGGAGAAGACTGAGAGTATTGATATTGGACGATAATTAGATGGATTTTTTTTGCAGTCTTCTTTGTGAATTGGAACGATTTTTGCTAGCTTTAATTGATCCGGAAACAGTCCACTCACTAAAGATTGATTAATTAGAATAACAAGATGATCCGCTAATTTTTCTTTACAGAATCTGAGTAAGTTAGTTGTCATACCATCGACTCCTGGAGATGCATTAGTTTTTAGTTTTGAGATAATTTTTAAAACTTCTAGTTTGTTTGTATTGGCCATGTAGAGGGACTGTAATGGCTTTGGTTCCATGTTTATTGTATTCATGTCATCTGAATAAGATGGGATACTCGCAGCTAAATTTTCACCAACCGATGTAAAGAAGTCATTAAACGCTGTACATATCTGCTTCGGGTCATTTATGACTATATTATTGATGGTAAGAGTTTCAATTTTATTTGTCGAGTTCTTTGGACTGTTAGTTATGATTGAATTTATTGTCTTCCAGGTTTGTCTTGGATTATGTATGTTTTCTGTAAGAATATTTGTGTAATATTTTGTTTTGGCGAAACGTCTGTAATTAGTTACCGAATTTCTTGACTTATTTTTTTGTGATAAAAGTTGACTGTTTTGCGGATCTTTCTTCCACTGTTTGTAGTTAGTATTTCGTTCTCTAATAAGAAGATCCAGTTTTTTGTCAAACCATGGTGTATTACCTTGCTTAGGGTTTCCTATTCGTATCCTTGGCTTAAATTTGCAAGTGTCGATTGCTGTTTTGATATATTTAAAGAATTGATTAAAATTTTCGGTTATGTTGGTGGTGTTATGAGAAAACGGTTGGGTTTCAAGATATGTTCTCAAAGCCCTCTTATTGATGCTGATGTTTATGTTTGGTGGTATTCTGTTGTTAGAGTGGTGTTTCAAAGAGTTTTGGTAGTCTAACATCATTATACTATGATCACTTATCTGGTTATCAATATTGGAGGTCGTTGAAGATATGTTTTCTCTATTTGATATAATATGGTCTAAGAGAGAACTGCAGGTTTCCGTAACTCTCGTGGGATGTGTATTATTACATATGAAATAATTATATGAAAATAAAGTGTTGATATATTTTTTTGTGGAATCATTTTTTTTAAGAACATTAATGTTAAAATCCCCGAAGATGAGTGTATCTAGGCTACTTTTTTGTAAAATAGATTCAAGAGATACTAGAAAATCATTTATATTGTTGTTAGGTTTCCTGTATATAGCATATATGTTTAATGGTTTAAAATGTTTATATTGTACCCTAACTCCTAAAAAAGAGTTATTCGTTGACCACTTTTCAATAACTTCACAGTTAAATGTATTGTGAGTATATATCGCCACTCCTCCTCCTCTTCCAGTAGTCCGGGAAGCAAAAGTACCCTGGTAGCCATTGATGTTGAACAAAGATCCTTCTCCATCTCCCAGCCATGTTTCGGTGACAACTAAAACGTGCACAGTATCCGTTATTCTTTTGAGCGTTTCTTCTATTTCGTCTATTTTGTTTCTAATACTTCTGGCATTAATGTACAGGACTCTCAAACTATTTTTTATAGGCATATAGTCATCCACCGAATGGTATTTCCTTTGTATGATTGATTGGTCAGCAGCTTTTTCAACAAATTCCAGCGTAGTCCACTTTTTCCCTAACACGTTCATCCATTATCTTCCAGATTGGACATTCTGAGCTGGTGGATCTGTGGTCGTTATGACTTACATTATTACAGTTGATACATGTAGGCTGCTCTTTTTTGTTAGGGCAGGTCTCGTATTTGTGGTTGCCGCCGCAGTGAACACATGCCGTTTCTTCCTTGCAGAACAATTGGGTGTGTCCGAAACCCATACATTTATAGCATTGGACCAATGGTGACTGATCCTCCACTTTTAAGCGTTGGTATCCTACATTGATATGGCCAGCTTCTATCAAGCTTTTCCAGTTTTTTGGCGATAATTCTAATATGGTATTGCAAAGATGTGTATTCCTATGATTTTTTTTGTATTTAATGGATATTTTTTCCGAGAAATCTATACCTATCCCATTATTTTGTTTCTCCAGGGAATGCATTAGGTCATCATTAGTTGCTCCCTTGATAAGGCCTCTAATTATAACCAAAGGATTCAATTTTTTTCCATCTTCTATATTTATTTTGCCTTGTAGCCCTTTATTTAGTTCTCTTTTAAAATTATTTTTATCTTCCAGGGAGACCATATTGAAGATTAATTTGTCACTGTTATTCGATTTTCGCATGCGTGCAACACCGATCCCAAGAGTGCGAACATCTACGTGCTTTTTGATGAGTTTTTCAATGTCGGCTGATTTTCTCTGCGGGTCATCGGAGCTTATTACTAAGGCATGATTTTGAAGGGTTGTCTTCTGCCTAGCTGCAATAGTCGCATAAGTTGTAGCTTGAGTTCCTTTTTGTTCCTTTTTTAATGTTTCCATTTTGTTTTCAATTTTTTGATTCTGGAATATTGTTTGGTCCATTTTTTTTATTATATCGTCGTATTGTTTTCTGACGAGATCGATACTTTTTTGTGTTTCTTCTTTAAATGCTTCCATTTTTGTGAAAATTTCCATTTTCATAATATCCATTTTCTTATCTATGTGTTGAATAATTTTGTCAATGTTTTTGTCTTCAAGCTCCAGTGCACTTTTAGCTCTAGTTGCCATGATTAGTGTTATGTTATGATTTTTAATTTTATGCTTTTATATTATTTTTATAATTTTTATTTTATTTTATTGGATTATGTTTGTTTTCTCTAAATTTAATTTTTAATTTAATAATTTTGATGCGTATTGATTTGTTATATAAGTATTTATTTAAATTTACAGTACTGTTACTGCCATCTATTGCTTATTAACGGAACTTGATTAAATGAATTTTTGGTTTAGTTTGTGTGATTATTTACCGCCATCTATGAGCAGATATTTTATGAATATAATAATAAAATAAAAAGATTTGGTGTGAGTGAGGTTTGAACTCTGTCCAAACCTACTGGGCGAAATGTCTTGAGTCCAACACGTTACACCTTCGCCACTCCACTGGTTGACGTCACTGAGATTAAATTCAATATAAGCAAACTGTCAAACGAAATGAACTGAACTGAATGAACTAGAGCGAATTTTAGTTGTTTTTTTAACACAAAACACTATTTTTATTGTGTAAATTCACAGTTTAAATTTGTTCCAAATTCACTTACTTACTGCAATTTTTTCCGGATTTTTTATTGTTTTATTTAACTCACTTCAAATAGGTGATATCCTAGTTAAATTATGTGTCAATTTTTTAGACAAATAAAATCACTTTACGAGCGTTTCTCGGTAGAATTTCGGGAGACAAACACACCGGGTGATAGCCCTTGAAAAACACTAGACCTCGGTAACTAATTTGTTTTGATTTGCACACTGTTTAATGTTATGATTCTTTAGTAACTGGAGCTAACAAAATTTAGCGACTGATCAAAGTTATTGTTGTTGTATTATCCATTACCATTTGTTATTTCGGCTACTGGCATTATACCTAGCTCTCTCATTCAAAATTTAGGCGTATTAGATTTGTCAAAAAATTTATTCATAAAAATGCAAAAGTCGGTTATTTTAAATACATGTAGGATTACGAAAGATTTTTTAAATATTTATATTGAGGGATCAGTAGGATTTATCGGACCAGTTAGGATTTCATCAGAGCCGAACCCTCTGATATGAAAATATCTGGAGTCGGTGAAATATTTTCCCATTATGTTTCTGGTGGATTGACGTATTGTTCTTATATTGTTTTGTATTTATTATCTTATATAGTGCACTTACATTGCGTGAATTTACTAGATATTCATTTGTGGAAAAGTGTGTGGAAGGGTTTAGTCTTTCATTTGGGAAAGATTCAACCCGGACATAAAATCTGGAGCACCGTAAAAATAATTAAGGACTTTATTCCAGGATGTGGGGAGGAGAGTGCAATCCCACACATCCCATACAGAGTATAAGTACAGCATATAATAAAATCATGGGTAAGTATTTATAAATAAATAAGAGTTCAGATAAAACAGAGTCAAGGCTAAGAAAAAAATAAATAGATTAAAAATAAAAATCGAAAGCAAAGAAAAAAGGAAAGTGACAATAATATAGTAAGATTGAATAAAATAAAATTGATTAATTATATATAAACGAGCATTATTTATTGAGGCATCCAGACTTGGATTAAATTGAATTTTGAAAAAAAGCTCAGTCTTCAGAAGTTGTAAAATGTGTCAGATTTAAACAGATCGCCTTCTTTGACAACCCCTTTTGGAAATCAACTCAAAATTGATGTCTTTGACGATCTTGATCATATTACCGTTAGTCACTCTCACAAGCCTCTCGAAATCCTTGACTGGAGCATCTGCCCCGGGGAAAAATATAAGAGAAAGAAATGTACCAGGAAAATGTGCTCCTACCTTATGGACTACTTTTTGATTGGCTTTGATTGGTGGCCGTAGATAATAGAAATACGGTAGATGGGTCATACATCTTCAGGCCACTCTTCCACAGGGATACGCAAGTATCCTATACTCGAACTTAAGAGAGTATAACCAGAGAAAACCTGAAATATGTCATTTTTAAATCAGATTTTAGACATATTCACTCTTTTCAATCAAAAATTATAAATTGATTTCGAAAAATTGTTCCTTTATCTTGTAAACGTATGTTTTAAATTTTGAGAAAACATGTTTTTTAGTATAATAAGGTTATACCATAGGTCGTTGGCAGATTTAAATTTTCAAAAACATTTTGTATTATACAACACCCATTTAAATCATATAATCATGCAGTAAAATAAATCAATTCATTATCTGCGAAACGTATGTTCCAGAATTTTAATTTTAGTTTAAATAAAATCATTAAAAAATATAAAATATATACGTTTCTTGACGAAAATTGGTCCGTTTGTGTATTTATTTGCGCACTTACAGACTAATATATTTCAGATTTTTTTACATTCTTATTTTGCATAGACATTATAGAAAAATGATAAATACTTATGATCAAAAAATAATTATTAAAAGTACATAATTTTAATAGTTTTATCATCACGCCTTTCAGCATTTTTGGATGTAGGTATAAATTAAAGCAAATTAGGAATGAAATAAAATCGATAGTTATAATTTTTAAAAGTTGGTATGGAGAATAATTAATCTTTCTCATTGGAACCGCCCTATACGATCGTAAGAACATCTATCTAAATGTGGATTTTCGGCCGCTGGCTGCTTAAACGCCTTTAAGTATCTTGGTGACCATACAGAGCGATGGTTCGTATACAGTCTCCCAGACTTCCCAACTTTTGTAACAAAGCGTATGCTTTAGATTTAGATCGTACGTTCTCAACATGGGCGATAATGCCCTATTGAGGGCGTTTGAGACTTTCAAGGGAGTAGTAGAAGACCCAGAGAAAATTAGGGGGCGTTGAGATGGCGGAGTAAGGGGGTGGGCAGGTAAAAAAAAATTGATAAAAAAACACGCTAATCACTTACTAATAATATTACGTGTATTATTATTATTAAGAATTAACAGTATATCATGGATACAAGGAGGGAGGAGGTAGCAACCCGGTACTTAAAATACAAAAGAATTGCTTTTTTAACTTGCTAAACACAAAAGCATAACCAATAATTTAATACATTTTTTATCAATTATTGTTTCCGAGTATAGTCTTACTCTTCTCTCATACTAAAATGAGAACAAAATTACCGTATAAGTAATTAGTTTTCATTAATTATGAATGATAAAAATAGACGCCAAAAAACGCCATTTTCGCAGACTTGCGAGACATTTTCAAGGTTTTGCAATTTACACAAGTTTTGACGTATTACAGAGGTTGTTTCACTTCGCTCTACTGAACAAACCAAGTGTTTTCCCTGCCTGAGACAATTGTTTGGGACGTAAAGACGAAGAACCTTATTCTTTATCTCTGGATTTATGATAATGCCAGCGACTAACAAAAAAGTGTTCAACCTTCAAACAAGTCTTCGTGTTTCAAGGACGTTACAGAATAAGTATAATATTGTGTTACCCGTATGTTTTATTGCAATATAGGCGGGTTTGGTGGCTAAATTCGCTTTCTTATTATTATTTATTCTTTATTAATCTAAAGAAGATACAATTGAAAAAATACAACGATTTTTTTTTGTATAACGACAAAGGAAAAACAAAAGGGGTCATTAAATTAAATTTTAAATCAATTATTTTTTTTTTTGTAAACTTTCGTGGTGATTGGTCATGCTTAATACGAATATTTTGTAGAAAAAACCTATTGATTCACTTTAATCACTATAAAAGACATTTATTTGCATTCGGGGCGATGGAAAATAGTGCATTTAAAATTTTAATTACAGGTGGCATAATTTATGTGCGTATTGTGTGATATTTTGCATTAAAATATTTAAGTGTTTTGCAAATAGTTGTGTTTTGTAGTAATAAAGGTGAATCAAAAGGTTTTTTTCCAAAAAATATTCGTATTAGGCGTATCCGGTCATCCCGAAAGTTTACCCATTTTTTGACCCTAAACCTATTTCTGCTCTTTCTAACCGCCATATTAAGGCTCAGATAACCGCACGAAAAATTTCGATTTGGACCAGTCGTGATATTTAGTTTTAAAACGGCTTCATAGGAGGTGTATCGAATAGCGCAGATAATAATTAGCGTGCCTCATTAGAGACATCTATGAAAATGACAGCAAACTAAATATGAGTTGATATATCGTGGTTGTGTTCTCCGGGCGGTCTTCATGTTCAACGAAGATTCACAAACTGTGGAATGAATTAAATATTTTTTAAATTTTATAATAAAATGAAACTTAATATATTTAAAAAAAAAATCGAAATTAATGAAAGTTTTTCTTATTAGGTTATCTATACAGGGTGTCCGGGTGCAAAGTGCACAAACTTCAGAAGGAGATCCTACATGACGAATGAAGTAAAATACAACTTTTTTCGAAATTTAAATGTTTTTTTTCCCTTATAAAAATATTTTTTCATGGAAGAATATACCTTTTTCTATACAAACAATTCAATTTTTTACCCGAAAACTAGCTTAAAACTAGGGATGTTATGGATATGATATTTCGGATCTGGATACGGATACGGATATTGGAATAATATTATACCGGTTTCGGATATGGTTACGGATATGAAATTATTTCGGATTATCCGCTAGTTTCGGATAATTTCGGTTACGAATATTAGAATTTTAAAATTACTACTACATACTTACTACTATCATCCCAGGAACCTCTATTTTTCAAAGAGTCTATTATTGATAACTGTTTTTTACACTCTTATAAAGATGTTAGCTGTTGAGGTGGTTGTTGTTGTTTTTGTTGAGTATCCTTTTCCAGTAACAACCATATTTAACAATGTGTTTCGATATAAGATGAAGTTCCAGAGAAGTAGTGCCACCTCCTTTGCGTGAAGAGTTTTACCATACAGTTTACATTTTGCAGAATCTACATTAATTTCTTCAAAAAATGTCCAAATTAAACTAGACTTAAAACGCATTTTGCTTTTTGCCAAAACTATAACAATTTATTTACACAACTCTTTGAAACCAAGTAAGATGGTACTCATAAATAATAAGTTTTAATGTTTGTACACCCACAATCACAAAATAAATAATAAACAATGCAAATTGCAAGAGACACGCGCGTTTTGAGTTTGTGTGACAGGTGACGGCTCGGCCGGACAAAACAGACAAAATCCTGTCGTAACCTGTAATTTTGACTCCGCCTTTATCCGAAACTATCCGAAACTTTTATATCGGTTTCGGTTACGGTTACGGATATTTTTTTTATTTCGGATATCCGATAGTTTCGGTTACGGTTACGGAGCTCCATAACATCCCTACTTAAAACGTTAGAATTTCGAAAAAAGTTATTTGATTTTATCTCTTTTACTTGAACTATCATGTAATGGGATGGTCCGATGCTCTGTGGGGAACCCGCTTGCACAGCGCGGGTGTAAACTGTGTGCCCTAAAGTTAAAACTTAGACTTACAGATTTCAATACTTCGTTTGTATGGAAACACTATGATATGAAAATCACCTTCCTTGCGCGCTTTACCCCCGGACACCTTGTATAAAGAATATAATATATGTATATTCATAAATTATCTACTTTTGAACATTTATATAAATTATATACACTCATACATTTTTGATGCTTATCATATTTTATTTGTATAACGAAGATAATTTATTCATATAAAAAAAATGAAATTTCGAAAAAAGTTGTTCATCTTTTTTACTTCTACCATCATGTAGAATCATCTTATAAAGTTTCTGCACTTTAACCCCGGATATCCTGTCCATTATTCTAATATGAGATATAGAAGATATTATTACAATCGAAGATATTACTCGTAACAAACTAACTAACCATCACTGAATCCCGGCGTGGCAAATAATGATTAATTTGTGTTTTCACAATTTATTATAAAAATAGTATATTTGTGGCACGTTCCAGAGTGAAAGATACTCTCAGTATCGCTCTGGTGTAAGACCACCATTCAGAATTCGTTGCTTGAAATGGCACTAGCCGTGTTTGGTGACCAGATCTGAATAGCCAGGTACTTCCCCACCTTCCTCTTCCCCATCTCCTTACCCTCTCCACTACCTTCAGCCTCACAACATACCCCAATTGGGGTCGCCATAGTCTCACTGGCTCCAGACGGGAGCAGCTGAGACTCTTGTGAGGTATTACTATAAAAAAATTATTTATATATTTAAAGTTTTTTTTTCATGTCAAAAGGTTTTGCACACTAGGTACAGCCGTGTACTTGTACTCCAACAGAATTCGTTTTTGTGATTATTTAAAAAGCTGGGGCATTATTTATGCACATTGGCGAGAAATGTAGTTTCTACTATTTTTAAGAGTTTAAGTTTTCAGAGTGCTGTCAATTTTATTTCGAATTCTTTTTGGTTATATTTTTAGATGTTATTTTAAGTTTTTCTATGTTTCATTATTTAATTTGTCAAAAATATTCATTTAACTATACACATGTAATAATTTATAGACGTCAGCAACAACAGGTGCATTAACGTGTTCATGTTCGGTAGAAAAGGCACCGAGGTTGATTCTAAAATTCATTCTACGAAAACCATCTATATTTCCAACTATACAGTTATTTAACTCCTTCAGGGTTCTTAGTTTAAATAAAATTTTCAAAAAAAATTCACTGTTACAAACACACAAAGATCAATTCAATACTATAACAACAATCACAAAAATAAGTAAACGATCACAATCACGTGGCAACATAGAAATTCCAAAATATAAAACAAGTGCTTCTCAACTCCATTATACTTATCAAGGTATAAAAAATTTTAATGCTCTCCTATATAAAATCAAATCTGAAGAAAATTATAAAGCCTTTAAATCACAAATCAAAATACTACTAGATCAACCCAACACTAATTATAAGTTTTAATTACATAGAGCGAATTTCTACGTTTATTTTTATTACATTGCACCTACTAGTAATAATTGATCAAGTGTTAATTATAATATTATGTACTTAAGTTTAAAATTAAATATTTAATTTCATCATTAATTTTACAAAAAAAAAATGTCTTTCTCTGTTTTAACATATCCTCTTAAAATATTTTACCAGCATTTCAAAGTATAATCAAAGATTATTGTCGCAAAATATTATTATGTACCTAGTCTTACAATATTATCGGGTAATTCCATTATAACTGAATCATATTTATGTACCTACTTACCACCTACCTACCTATTAATTGAAATGTAATAATATTTTTATTTTACTAGTACACCTATATCCTAACTTTTATGTATCTATGTACCGTACATCTAACTGTTAAGTTAGTAAATTTCTATATTTGTTATCATTCCTATAAGTTTTATTTTATTTCTTACATCAAACAAAAACAAAGGTTTAATGTAATGACACGACCCCCCAATTTAAACACGAGAAATGTTTTTCTTTATTAAATTGGGTAATTTCATTAACAAAAAAATTACTTTATTGTAATTAGTTCCTTGTATTTTTCTTCTGTAAATCTGTCATATGTATGTATTTCAAATAATAAAAAAAATAATAAAATGACGAATGAAACTAAGTAAAATGACAACCTAGAAATAACGCTTGTTATTTGTTGGGACCATAATAAAGAATAAGACTGGGACCATTACATGAACCGCTAGGCCAATACAAACGAAAACGTAAATTGAATTTTATAAATGTATTTATAAATTTTATAAAAGTATATGTAAAAGTTACATTTTAATTAACCGTATTATTAATCTTTAAAAAATCATAATTCATAATCAAGATTTCTGATTCCCCACAGTTTAACAGTATATCAGCGGCGCAGAATATGCTGGCCGCACGCAAGTCGCAAGCCCCGACGGAAGAATAAAATCTGACTGCGAGAGCCAATATCGAGTTTGGTAAAAAATATGTATTCTACTCTACGACAAATCAGTTAAAAATCCGGGCATAGGTCCGCTATGCAAGCTCTCCTGGTAGCGACTGGCGGATATTTGAAAGGCACATATGTTACACGCGCGTTAGACAGAGACGGCCTGTAATAATGATCTTCAGAATTAAAAAACGCAAGCGCCTGTTGTTAAAATATTTAATTAAACACGACTTACTTAAAAAAGTGCAAAAATCTCGCGATAATTGTCTTTAATTTTATTTAAAGAAACGCTGTGAATTTTTTCATACATATAACTTGTAAAATAACTGAAACAAACGTGTTTATAATAATTTTTGGAGTATACTTTGCGATTTTTTTCTATCGAGGGAATTTTTTATAATTTGCGTTTCGGCGCGATAAACCACTAGATATAATCTTCAAGAATAACATATATTTTTTTAAGAGCTCAAAATCTTCAAATGTTTAAGGGAGGTTTGCTAGAAATCGGTAGAAATTCGGAGAACCGTCTCTTAAAGTATCTCTTTACTTTAAAAAAATGGTTGTACCAAAGAATATTTGCACTGATAAGTACGTCCTTAAAAAGAGTGCCACATAAATGCAGGCATGTGTTAAGATTTATGATTTTTGAAACCTCGCCCCATGAACCCAGGTATCCCTGCTAAGTTACCAAACGGAGTGACCTATGACCTAGGGGTGACATATGACATTGGGGTGAAATATGACCTTGGGGTGACCTACGACCTTGGGGTGACCTACGACCTTGGAGTGACCTACGACCTTGGGGTTACCTACGACCTTGGGTTGACCAATCTTATCCTTATCACTCCCCAAGTCAATCGTGCGTAAATGCCCGACCGTTCGCCTCGCCATCGATCACCGTTTGCATCGATTACCGTTCGCATCACACTTTTCGTAACAATCACCACTTTTCGTAACGAATTCACCAGCTTACCCCCCAAGTCGAGCGTGCGTAAAGAAGTTTTACTTCAAAAAGGAATATACATACATTAACATAATTGAAGAAGTGTACCTGACACCTCAATATGCCAATGCATTTTTGAGGGGTTAACCCTATAGAGGATCAGCCTGACTCCCAAAGCTGCACAATAGTGCAAACAAATTAGTATATCAAGCAATAGTGAACATTGGTGCAACGGCTCGAATATATTATTGTAATCATAATTGATAGCATACACTTGATTTTGCCCCTTAATTATTTGCTAGTTGAGAATGTGCGTCGTAAGTTGTATATGGACGTACCTTTTAGACATGCCAAAAAAATGGAGGATCATCTTTTGAACCAGAAACTAATGTTTACGCCTAATTGTCGTTATAATATTAATGAAATAGTATGACCGTTTTATTACGTCTAAATATTTCTTTGTTATTCCAATGACCATTGAAGAGATTTTGTTCATGCTCTCCCGAAAAGCGCGGTGCTTCATTCATTTTGCCTTTCAACGTCGGTATAGTAGTATATTTTTACGTTATTATTACGTCTGCGTGTGGTTGAATCTCAGAACCCAGCCACGAGTGCATGTCGACGCGGCTGCGCCTCAAATAACATCTGTGTACGTGGAGTTTCACACAAAGCTACTGTTGTAGTTTAAAAAAAAAAAAAAATATTGTTTTCAAGATACAATCCCGTTAAACCGCAATAAAGCAGTTTGTCAACAGGATGTTAATCTTCAATTACAATTTAAACATACATACATATTATTATTACTATAACTATACAAATTGTCACAATTAACACACATTAATTAATATAAACAATCTATATTTAGTAACCATTGTTTCAGCAAATATCTTAATCTATTTGTAGAGTCGCAATTTTTTATATTAATTGGTAATATTTTTGGCACGTTAAGTTCCAGGGTTCGCCATCCGTAGTTATTATTATATTTTGGAACAAGCATACCTTAATTCTTTGTGAACCTCGTATTATGCTCATGTTCCAGTTTGGTTTCAAATGCATGAATTCGTTACGAGATGTCACTACTACTGTCAACAGCTCGCGGTGATTAATTCCCCCCTAGGTATAAGTGCTACGGATTTTTATTCTTCAAATATCCTTCGATCCTTCCGGATTTAGAAAGATTGTCGGCAATACTTAACGAAGTTGTTATAAATTACATACACGTCATTGCGTTTCTCGATTATTTTGTCACTGTTACTTTGTCTCGGTGAGTCACCGACGGTGTCTAGCTGTCACTCGATTATAGAAGATCTGAGGAACTGGCTATTTTAAACACCAGTTCCTATTAGATTTATAAAATGGTCACAAACACTCAATCCGGGCGAAGCCGAAGCAAAAGCCGCCGCGGGGCCTAGCAGCAAAAACCAGCGGAGCGTGTTTTTAACTGCTAGTAGATTATTAATTCCGTAATCCACTTTGAAATCTGGTTACCACCACAGCTTGCAGCCTTTAGAGAAACACAAATATAAAATAATTTAATTTAACAATAACGAACAAATTCCAAAGAATCTATTGGGAGCCTGATAAATACTGAAAACAACGAAATATTTAAGAGAAAATTCTAAACTTCGGAGAAAATACAAACCCCCTAACAGAATGATTGTACAATAATATTGTCAGGATGAAATAATAATCTTGTGGTAAACCATTTATGCCACGAGTAATTTAATATTGTCAACAGTGCCAAGTGGTTAACCGTGTAAAGAGGTGGCTGAAATTAACGTTTTACACTTGCTGCTCTGTTTACAATTTAACAACAAAGAGTTATTTTTTTAATATTTAATACAATATTTAGTAATTTGATTAGTGTCCGACCGAAACAGGACTTTCTACCGAAACCGAATCCTCGGTATCAGTCTAAATTTCGGTATGGTAGTTCCGGCCGAAACCGAAACCGAAACTTTTTTAGATATGTTATGTTAATCAATTGTGTAAATATGTTATTACTTAAAATCTATTGTTTACTGAAATTTTGCTTATTTTTTACACTTTATACAGACAGTAAACTAGTGCTAAATGAAATAAAAAACAATTGAAGTATGTGAATTTTTTAATATATTACTGCTATAAAACAAACAAAAATTAACAAAACATGAACTTCTTGCAACAAAAATTGGTCAATAAATAATCAACACTTACATTATAAAGCATGTATGGTAAGTTTGTACAGCGCCCTTGAGGCGATTTTTCACAAAAACTGCGCTATATATTATTATTAAAGGAAGGACCTCATTAATTGAGTGATTAAATTTTAATTGCGTTTAAAATCGCGAAAAATAACGCATTAACTCACATCACAATCACGCCGGTCCGGCCGGCAAACTCAGCTGATGATGGCGGGTGACATACGATTAACGAACTCACCCGAAGTCAGCTGAACGACGCGCGGTGATTCACGAACGCAGAGTTTCGGTGCGGCCGAAGGTTCGGCAGATTTTCTGCCGAAACCGAAACTGATGCTAAAACTAGATTTTTTGGCCGAAACTTGCCGAAACCGAAACCGAAACTGACTTCGATCGGTCACTAAATTTGATAAGTCAGCCACTGACCGGTTGGCATCGCGTTTCGGTTCCACCCAGGCGTCGCGTGTTTGATTCCTCTGCTGGCTAAGTCCTTCATCACGACCCAAGCAACATTCTCCGCTTACTGTGGTGGTAGTAAGAGATGTTCAAATATTGTCAGGTATTCGTAAACAAGGGAATGTATCTTCTTTTTAAGAAAAAAAAATACTTTGTCGCACTACGAATTGATTTAATATATCAGCCAATTTTGGAAGAACACATATTTCCTTAGGGCAAAAATTTAACAAACTAAAAATTTCTAAAGAAATGTTATAATGTGCAAATAATCATATTCTTAAAATAAAGGAATAGATCAATCACTCTTTTACGAATATTCTTCGAAAAAAAAAAGAAAAATAATAAATTGTTACCCGTGAAACATCGCGGGATGTAACTTAACTTTCCATGATGAAAACAGAGAAATTTTATTTCTGCGAGTATAGAATTTTAAAAAATACATTACGTATTTCAAATATAGAATTAAAATAATGGCCTGGTATAATATATATTGTAGGTTGGTACTTTATATGTCTAGTTTTGAAAAGCTTCTATTTATAATTTATTTTGATGTCTCGCTACGCCCAAGGACATGTTATTATAGTCTGAATGTTGGGAGTGGATAAATAAGTGCGAGGTGAATCCCCAACAAACTTTAAATAATTGGGCAAATAAAAAAACCAGTGTTCATTCATTTAATTCCTAACTTAACATAATTGATATTTTCCGTATATAACGTATGAGTCGATAATCGTTTAATTCGAAATTCAAATTAATGCGTGTACGTTTATAGTCGATATAAATCCACGACCTAATTCCAATTGCATAACTCATAACGATTATCGGATTCAATAGAATATCGAACAAAAGGATTTCTACTAAATTGGTCCGTGTAAATTCTGTAAGCTCGATGATATTACAATGAGACATATATCTTGCTAAAAAGCCTGCAAAACGACCAGAGAATAAAAAAAGGAAAAATGGATAGTGTAAATAAGATGATGCTTATCACCGTATTCAACTTGCTCCGAAGACGAGAATAATATGAAGATTGAATAAAATGTAAATTTATGCAAGAAAAACAATTAAATTATTCATGAAAATTCCACGCCATATAAGAACGATCATAATTCATCCATCTAAATTTGTACGCAAAAATTTACACTCATCTTGGAATTACAAAATGTGCGTACTTCGAATTAATTCAAGATTTATTATTTGTTAAAGAAATCGCGGTTGTACCGGCTGCTTTGCGTAAAACACTCATTCGAGGAATGCCCGACGTCGAAACTTTATTAACAATAAAATATGCAAAGCAGTTTGGAAGTTTAGGCCGCAGAGCATTGTTCGATGTGAGCCATAAAAATATGGAAGCTTTGAAACAAAAAATCCTAGATACGAGAAGTTCGGCATTTCGTGACGCAAAAAACCGCGGTTAAGCAAAATGTATTATTTATTAATATTTTTATTTTATTTCAAGTGCAAGCAATACACTTTTTTTTCAAAAAAAAACTTGGTAGTAGAGTCTAAAATAATCAGAAACGGTATGAAAATGGTTAAGACCCAAAGCGCGGCCGAGAATTCAAATTTCGTCGAAAGATAGTCTTACGATCGCAACCCTTGCAAATGCACAGTACCGTTCCGATTTAGCGCAAAGGGGTGATGTTAAATAAACCACGTTACTATAATCTTAAAAAATTCAATATCATTAAAGAGCCAACATATCTTGTAACAATAGTCTAAACAAAATCTCGATTAATGTCAATGATAAAGGGTAAAGCAATGTTAAGAAATAATGAGTCACCCTTTTCACCGCAAAGGGTAAATCTTTAATACTTTTTTCAGCGGATTTTGGGGTTCACTCCGATTCGAGAGATGAAAAGGTTTATTGCCCGTTAATTATTATCAGAAGAAGGGATTTATGATTTATTAAACATTCATAAATTCTCTACTTCAAAAACTTTGGCATGGAACAAATAAAATTTATCAATAAATTTGAATAAGATCTTTTTTATAGTAAGGTAAAATAAACAGAATTAAATAATAATTCAAAACAACACCAGCTTACCGATACCAAAGACCAATAATATTGTTTATTCAATAAAATTAATAAGTATGTTAAATTGATTTAATTTAATGTGAACAATTTACCAGAAAAAAAATAAAACAAAACCCCATAAGTTGGTTCGTAATAAATTAAAGTGGAAGGTTTTGACAAAGGAAAACTTGAAATTATATTACTAATTAAATTAATAATGAACGTTAGTGCCGGCGCTAGAGGTAGTTGAGTATGCAAAGTGTGAGGACCGAATTCCACCAATGGATTTGAGTTAAAAAAGGTCAAAGATTAATAATGTGGATCTTGCCGGTCATTTTTTGGTTCAATTTTGTTTTACCCCCTCTACTCTTTAAAAAGGGTAATGTATTGGGTATATGATATTATACCATTTTATTGATTATTTCAGTTATAATTTATAGTTTATTTTAATGGGAAAAGTGAGGATGTATTCTTGAATGAAAAAGAAAATGAAAATAAAAGTAATAAAATCATATATTTTTATTTTGTTTTCTTTTTCATCCAAGAATACATCCTCACTTTTACCATTAGAAAAAATGTTATGAAACTATTTCATATTTTATAACTATTGCGGTCAGGTACTGTTACCTTTAAGTCATGCTTGACTATGGTCTGTTTTGAAGGTCATATACACCGGCGGTGAAGGTAGGAACAAGTTTTTTCCGGAAACGAACTTCACTTCCCTACAGAGCCCGATACGGGCACGGACTTTGTAGGGACGGCAGTGCTATTTTTATGAGAA
The DNA here is from genome assembly GCA_917563855.2 of Limnephilus lunatus. Taxonomy (NCBI): domain Eukaryota; kingdom Metazoa; phylum Arthropoda; class Insecta; order Trichoptera; family Limnephilidae; genus Limnephilus; species Limnephilus lunatus. Next base: position 61,741,733 of record OU830601.1, read on the forward strand.
AGATTCAAGACGTAACTATTGTGGAGTGTAACAAATGTTACTGTAAGTGGATTAATATGCAAATTAAGATCGTGTTCGGATCGCGATTAAAATACGGAGAATGCGTGAAGCAAGTCCGGTGTTGCGAATGAAAAACGCGGGTCGGTGTTCTCCGGAAGGTGGAGATTCGATTTTGTAGAATCGATCCGATCGAACGTTAATCCGCGCTCGCTTCGAATGTGTTGATTGAGCATAAACGATTATAATATCGGACGGATACCGTATTTGGGAAGCGAGTCCACTCCTTACGCACTTTGCCGAGCACGCGGATGCGCGACATGGATGTCGCTCTTGCTGACGGCTAGATGGTTGCCGGGGACATTTAGCGAAGCCCTAGAGGACCCCGAGGCACGGGACTGAACGAGAATCGGAGTCGGCCGGCTAGCCGCTCGAGCTGATGTGGCCGAGGATCCGTGGAGGAAGGCGTCCCCGAACTTCAGCGGTGTTAAACGTTAGTTAGATTAGTTATCAATCGGTCTGGGGGGTAAGTTATATTTAACATCTACCTGTAAACGATTAACTTTGAAATAGAGGTCTATATGTTTGTAATCCAATCTTTCATTCTAATTACAACCCATCCTCATGTAATTGCGGGGTTATCATAAATGCCCATCTTTGAGATAGGAATCTCATGCTTCTCTGCAGGGTGCAGCATACATTTGCCGGTCCAGGCGAATGTTTGGCGTCCGAGTCTCCTACGGAGACAAAGCTGCACACTGCGAGGAAGGTATTTTAATATGCACCCACTGGACAAGTGGTGTAATCACATAGTAGGGGACAAAATCAACAACTTTTAACCTCCTAGCTAAAATATACTTAGTATTTGGCACCCCACGGCTATTTTACATAGCCTACACTAATTCACCATATCAAAAACTATAAATTATAACTGAAATAATCAATAAAATGTGTACTCAATACATTCCCTTTACAAATAAGAGTAGAAGGGGTAAAAAAAGGACCAAAAAATTGACCGGCAAGATCCAAATTATTAATCTTTGACCCTTTTCAACTCAAATCCATTGGTGGAATTCAGTCCTCACATTTTGCATACTCAACTACAGGTAACGCAACGAAAGATGAGCACAATAAAAATGCTTAGAATTGATGTATTGGCCTATCTGTGTGAACGTCAAGCGACGCCCATTAATAGATAAGGTTCTCTGTCTTGCTTACGCTCTTGTAACTAGTTAGAAGAGAGGCAAGTTTTAACGACACCCTTACTGATTGCACTTATGGGGTGTCCTAATCATTCAGTTCGTAATTTGATTTAAACATACGTGCACCTACATATCGCAAGTGAAATAATTATTAATTTTTAAATTAAAAATAATAAATAGTTTTCATTATTTTTAATTCGAATCTTTATTAGTAGATTTACAGAGTGTTTTTAAAGTGTGCAAATGTGATATTTATTACGACATCATGGAGTCCTGTTTCAAAATGGGACGTGGCAAATCACTGAATGGACAAAGTCGTGAAATTTTATTCCGCGTGTTTAATTATTTTATGCATAATATAAAAAACGGTGGCCAATTTTAAAGCATGAATGACTTATATGATTTGACGTCTGAGGCAACTGGAGTATCGCAGACTAGTATTCGACGTATCGTAACTGGAGTGGCAAAGGAAGCAGAAACACAACCGTCGTCATCGTCAACTCAACGACCAACATTCAACACACCAGGGAAGAAACGACGCAGACTATCAACCAAATCAGATGTAGATGATTTCGATATGAAGTTATTAGAAGATGTGTCTATGATTTTCATTTAGTTCATTAGTCTTTGCCAACGATGAAAAAGATTCATAGAGTTCTGAAAGGAGACATCGACTACGCAGGGTGTATAAGTACGTTAAGGAAAGTTGTTCACAATTTGGGTTTTCGATGTAGAAAGACGGAAACAAACCGAAAGTTGCCTATTGAAAAAAATGATATCCGACTTAATTGTACCACATAAAATTAGAAGAATACAGGAATGACGGACGTCCAATTGTGTGTTCTGATGAGACATACATTCACAGTACACCGAAAAACCATTAGGTACCTATAAATTTCGATTGCCGTAATTTCCGTGAATTAGGGTAATTACTAATGGAAGTTTGTTATTTACAGTATTCTTAAATAAATGGCTAAGAATTATTAGCAATACTATTGTCTTTTTTTATGAATACCTACCTTGAAATTCAATCCAGAAAATTATCACATTTACTTAGTTTAGAAAAAAATTTTGATAATCTTCAGTATTTCAATAAAGATGTTGTAAAACTAAATAAGTTTTATATGACCGACTTTGACCGCTCCTGATTTCGAATTCTCAATTGTGAAATAATCATTAATTGTTTTTTTTAAAGCCTAAAACGAAACACGCTGTATGAAAGTTTTGCATCTGTGTGAGTACTGTGATGAAGTCAACATAACTTGCGAGACCTATACCTCTAGCGCCCGGGCTACATTGCTCAACACGGCCGACAAGGCAGCGCGTCTGTAAACTTAATATTGCTATATAATTAAACTTAATTTGGCTACATAATAATATAGATAATTCTTTGAAATTTTATACTTCCAAAGCTAGCAAAAGTTCAAAGTAAATGCTAAATAAATATTCTGATAGTCATAACGAGTATTATTGTTATATTCAATACAAATCTATTTCAATCAAAGAATTTCATATGTGCGTGTTTTTCAAATATAATAAATTTCAATGGAATAGAAAAACAAGTGGTCTGTTTAAATTTTTTTAAGCTAACACACAGCCCAAAGCCAGTGGGACCATGGAACCCCCAAAAGTGATATGTTGAAATGCTTGAGGATTAAGGGAGAGAATAAATAGTTTCTGGCTATTCAGATGCTATTTCAAGCAACATTTGGATTCTGAATGGTTTTATTAACTTTTTACCACTCTCACCAGTATAAGGTAACGTTCGAGAGATCTTTGCGAACTTAATTGACAAGTTAAAAATATACGACACGACTTATCTATGATTTTTCTGCGCCTCGCGTGTTCACCAAAGTCAGACTGTCAAGACGTTAAAGATTCATGCTTTTATACTTTTATTATTTAATGTTTTTGGCTTTCGCCCTTCAAGGATGTTCTAGACCGTCGTTTCAATATAATACGGAGAAAGGGAAGGTATATTTTTTTTCACCGCACATAAGCAAATTTCAGTGTAGAAAATGAAAGTCAGACTTAGAACAGAGGAGAGGCAATTTTAGATAAGGTTTGATAGAAAAGAGGTTATTTGTTTAGAAAGGGACAACCAAAAAATATATGATCTAGTCAATCTTGTGTTTCCACTTTTCCACTGGCGTGTGTTTTTTTGTGGTGACCAAAATTGCGGGCGTTGGGCTTATCAGAAAAAAAAATCCAACTGCATTTTAATCTGTGAAGTAAGAACTAGGATTACTAAAAAATATTGAGAAGTAAATTTTTGGAATTTGCTGTTATAGTTAATTCCACACTTATCATCCCACGGCCAGAGTCCGATAACCGCAACTAGGATTCCCTTAGCGTTCACACTGGTCGAATTTTGGTCGAATGAATTTCCAAGACGCACTCGAGCGCCGCGCGGCGCCGTCAAGTATCCCCCGGTATTCCGGGGTGAACGTGCATCCAAGCAATGTGCGATCATTAGCTGAGAAACAACTAAACTATTGTGGACCTTACTAGAATCAAATACACATTGGAGGTTAGTAAATCACATCCCGTACGGTGTTAGAAAGAGAAAACACCACGCTTATATTCAAATCTAAAAATTAAGCACAAAAGAAGCAAAATATACACATTTATGAAACCAACGTTTCGGATCACAATATGAAAAAAAGAAACTTTGGTAATTTTTATTCATTATTTTTCATGGAACGACAACAAAGTGAGGTGACAATAACGTTTACAATACATTTGTCTGATAAAAAATGTGTGTGTGTGCGTTTTTTCGTTATCAGAAATTTTAGATAGAAAAAACGTAAGGTGAGACATATTTAAAACTTTTTTTATATTAGCATGCCAAATTTTTATATTTCAAAAATTACATGTTTTTAGAATTACAAAATTTAATAGCGTATGTTACAAATCTCCTTTCAAAAACAGTTTAGTTTTCGGATACGTTCAGAAATATTACATTCATTTGGATTTTATCGCAAAGCGGAAATATTTTGACCCTCTGACAAAATATGGCAGAGGTCTGAGGGGTTAATGAATGTAATCAAAGTAGGTAGGTTCATTTTGATATCCCTCACCAATGGGATAACATTAAGAAAGCCTTTTACTGTCTGAAGACAAAAAAACCACCCGAGAAGGGTGTGATTGATTTCAGAGAGCGGGGTGGTTCGGGCGAAGGCTTGCTTTTCGGCTTCATTTAATCGCGCTTCAGATGCTTTAGATTCGGGATGAACTTTCTAATCTGCCTTTATCCATTGATCCCCCTTGCATACGCACGATGGCACTGTGGAGAGGGGTGCTTCAAGTCGGTTCTTTAAGTAAGGTACATCGTAGGATGGTTTTTTTGTTTTATCACATAGCTTTGTTGAAGGGTTGTTCAGACTTTGATAGCCGTTTCTCAGTAAAACCCATTTCCTCAGCAAATAAACAGGACGATAGATAAAACATTACACAAATAAGCGAAGCCCAATTATAGGATAGATATAGTATAACCGTATTTAAGCAAGAAAAAAGAATAATATGTCTTGTTGCACTGTATAAAATTCAAAAATAAGTATTTTTTTTAATAAAAAAAGACAAACGTTCCCGGATTACGAATAACCTGACAACATTTAAAAAATCTACTTCCACTTTAAGGGGAAAATGTTCCTTGTGAAGGAGGACTAAGTCCATCCGCTCATGGGGCAACCAGAAAAAAAACCAATTGGCAACTTAATCCCTATCCACAGGAAAGCAAATTGCGAATTTCATTGGCACACGCACACAGGTAACTTGTTAAAGACCAGTTGTCAAGAGCGAAGCGGCGACTCGCAGTGCTAATCGCCGCGGCCGACGCGTTTCAGTTGCCAGGTTGACAGATTGCCACGGTAGTTTTCGAGTAATTTACGATATATCAGAGCAGGAAACGTTGATTTTGTTCAGGAGGTTGATAAATTATTAGTATATATCAAATTTGATTAGTGATAAATTAATGATAAATTATATTTTTGTTAAACAAGCTGATATAATTACTGAAATCGTAAAGTTTAGTTGCGCTATGAATTGAGTTGCCAACCAGTTTTCGGTTTTCCCATAAGAGAAGGCCCTTAGCCAGTCGAGGAATCGGACAGGCGACGCCTGGGTGGGACCCAAACGCGATGCCAACTCAGCTACTGACCGGTCTGAGTTGATACTATTATTTAAATTAGCTCATACAAAGCTAATCACAAAGATTAAAAAAACTGTATCTTGGATTTGCGTATTCGCAAGCAGAGCGGGTTGCAAGAAGATTTTTTTCGAGTAAACTATGAAGAAAAAGTCAGCTATTAATTGATTAGATTGACGTGGGATTGCAAATCTCCCCATTTCCTATAGTATACAGAAGAACTTATTATGATTTTTAAAAAAGGCTTTTTAAAAAAAGGCATCTTTAAATGTAAAATTTTCCTTTAATACAGGGTGATTCCACATTATAGTATGAGTAAAAAAAATTAATAACTTTTTCTGAAATTCCAACTTTTTTTTCTCATACAAAAAGACATATCTACTAAAAATCCTTAGTGTAAGGTAAAAATTACTCGAAAGAGTTGCTGTTAGCTTGCTAATGATACTGCTGCCCGCACACGCCGGTCTAATTATATCTTTTTACCACAAAACTACCCCTAAAAGTTGGAAATTCTAAAAAAGGTATTCATCTTTTTTACTTATACTATCGTGTAGAATCAGCTCCCGAAGTTAATGCACTTTACCCCCGGACACCCTGTATAATTGTATTTCATAGTATGTTTACTTTGGACGAAGGGGCAAGTTTTTGACACCGGTATTACATAAAAACAATCGGCAGATCTTCTTTATTCTACATCAACGAATCAATTCGGTCCTAAAATGTACGAGATTTATTTGAGATTCGAGCTGATCGTATAATTTTACCGAAACCTTACGAAGCAAATTTAGCGTATTCATTCAATGAGCATCCCCATATCTATCCACCATCTCCTTATTATTCTGAAACTTCGAACGTTTTGTCTGCATTCTAAGTTTTAAGGTATTCATAAAAAAGGGGGAGAAATCAAACAAAGGGGTTGCGAAATGCCGGGTTGCTCCTTTCCCCGTGAAACTTTGTGAGATTTAAGCGTATAGACTTCCGACGAGACACATATTTCAAAAGTTCACTGAACTTCAACTGTCTGCTAAGATTATATTAGATTCCAATGCTAAAGTATGCTTTCTATTTAAAACATATAATTATTCTTTCTTCCTCTTCTTTCGTATGGTGGGGGGTCATAGGGGGACAACTAGATCTGTGAGCCAGCCTAGGGCCTCAGGCGTTGTCCTGTGAACCTTATCAATCCCGTCTAGGAATGAATGGAGCGGGCATTCGTTGACCACATGTTCGGTGGTCTGCACCGCACCGCATTCACACATCGCCGACTCGTTAAGGCCCCATCTACGCATCATGTGAGCACAACGGCTATGGGAGCACCTTATCATATTGACGGCAGTCCAGAGTTTGCGAGGCAATTAGAACCCAGGCTGTCTCTCAGAGGCGTTATGATCGAGATGGGCGTTTTTGACATTGACCGATTGCCACTCGAGCTTCCACCTGTCTTCTGGGGTGAGAAGTGTCCGGAGGAGTCTTTCTCCTTCCGACCAGAAGGGTTTTCGAGACTTCAAGCGGCATTCCGGGTGAGAAACGATATCATCGTGCAAAGTCATTGCGCTTTTGTGCAGAGCCTTCTTGTATTCCCTCAGTGTTGCAATCTCTCGCCTGATATTTGGCGGGGTTATGTTTGCAAGTACGGGGAGCCAAGGGTTAAAAATTATTCTTACTGATAAGTATTTAAAAAAAAAGTTCATTATTAATGAATAAGACGATCTAAGTGCCAGAGTGGTAAGGTCCTTGCTCTGGATTCAGAGGTTGAGGGTTAGAAACACTGCGGTGAAAAATAAATGATTATTAATTTTAATTTTAGGCAACTCGAAACAGCAGAAATGCGAATGCTTGGATGATCGGCAGGAGTATAACTAAAAGATAAGATTAAAAGTTCACGCATTCGTGGTAGCCTGGGTATCACGGACATAAACAGTAAGCAGGAGGAACGATAGTTGAGGTCGTATGGGCACTTAAGACGGAGACCATCAGACCACACAGTGAAGCAGGCAATGTCTATGAAGCTTCACCGACAGTCATCCGGAGGAAGACCAAAGAACCCCTGGATGACTCAATGCTCCTAAATACTTCAGAGAAACAGCCTGGATGAAGGCGATACTCAGAACCGAAGAAGCTACAACCTAAGAACGAGAAGAGCCGACGCCAACAGCCTACCTAGGCAATGAGTTGGGACAGCGCAAGGAAAAATAATATATTAACGGGGAGAGACCGGCAGTACCCGACACTTGCAGATGTGGCGTTTCTCAATATAAATAGTGTTGATTTTTCAGAAGCCGTTGTTGCCCACAAGTGGACGCAATATGCACGTAAAAATGCATTCACACGTTAACTGACAATGATAACTGATAACAGTTATAACATTATTAGCTGTCTGTTTGCTGATAATGATAATCTGAACATCGGCAATGCTGTTAACTATAACTGGCCAATTATATGAATAGTAATATAGTAATGAATAAAGCCGGCATACACAAAAAAATCATTGTGATAAAAAAAAAAATTAAGGCCTGATTTTTCCCATATTGATTGTTACGATATTAGGGGCAAGATCATCGGTAAATAAACGAACATCGTAGCCATCTTGACCGTCTAGGCATAGCAGAACCACTCCCACTATCAATAATATCGGCACTAGATTTTTTTTTTAGAGTAGCCCCCACACATAAGGCCCTGAGAAAAACTATTTCCTCCGGGGCCTATGTCATCTTTGGGGATGCTGTGTGTAGGATCTTTCTAGGGAAAAGGATGTTCTGGGAAGGATTTTTTTACATTAACTACGCACAGGAGGCTCAGAGGAAAATAATTTCTCTCAGGGCCTGTGTCATCTGAGATGCTGTGTGGAGGGACTTTTTGACCCTCGAGAGAGAGAGAGGAAGGAATGAACATTGGTCTTGAAGAGACCTATATTGAAGGAAGGAGTGACAGACATGTGAATTGTGAAAGACAGTCATGACAGACATTCTTCCCACCGCGGTGCAAGGCTATGTATGGGTCGAGAGAGTCTGGCTGGAGAAATCCCTCCCTAAGTGTCCCTCTAAACCAGTCTTACCCGATCTTGCTCGCTACACAGTGGATGGGCAAATGCATTCGCAGCCAAACAAAGACCTAGACAAACTTCACCCAATGAAACCGGGCACCTCTGATAAGTCACCAAACGTAGCGAATCTTGGGGTTACCTTTGACAGGGGTGTTGGTTATCCAATAAATAGTTCCCGGGACGGCGATACCCATACCCGCCTCCCAAATCACGCAACAGCAAGTACATAGCTAAATTAGAATTATACAAAAATTAACACACAATACGCCATATTTTTAATATTGTAGCTATGTAGGTGAGTCTTGTAACTTCTAGCTTGAATGTTCGTGAGCTCATTTCCTACAGTTTGAAGTCCTAACCAAGTGATAAAATGAAAAATCATAGTTAATTTTATCGAAAACACGATGTGTGATTTGTGAAAATTCGAAATGAAATAAGCGAAATCTAAACACGATCTGTATCGTCAGCGAAAATAGTAGCAGGAAGAAAAGTAAGGGAAAGAACGCAAAAACAGAACCAGAATGGCATTGGTTTCCAAGACAAAGCGAGAATACCTTATCGTGTTGAAGATAAGAGCAATAAGAAGAACTTGAAGACAGTCGGGAAAACGGAACAGTCGCATTCTGGGCAGTTTTCAGTTTGTAGATAAACAGTTCGTAACATCTGCCCTGATGATGGACACTTTACGTTGGCTAAAGAAGGAGATAATGCAACACGGCATATCACCCATACATAAGTCATAGTAGTAACTTCATTATTAAACAATTAAGAAAACATTAATATTTAATGCGGGGAAAAAAGATTTCGAAGTACCCCACATAATAGAGTATCTACTGTCTCTTTTTTTATTTCTTTTGTAGAGCGAAAGCCTTCAGAGGGCGAAACAGATGTCACGCGTAATAACAATTAAAAAGCAGAACTGGTTTATAATAAACTGTTTTTATAGATTAAATAATAATATTATTGAATTAAATTGATAAAAATAAATATCTAATGTCTCAATTACGTTCTCTGCAAATTAGTTTAACCGGTAATAAATCAATTTAGACACCTTCAAAAATTTTTAATTTAGAAACCTATAAATAAGTCGCTTCGGAGTGCTTTAACCACACTTCTAAAATGGCCTTGAAAGCCGAAACAGCTGTCACAAAACTAAAAACTAAAATACTTGCAGAACTTAATAAAATCATTATTAAATTATTATTTTTTTTAAATAACATTATTGAGTTTAAGGTACCACGCGCTAATTAAAAAAAATAGGTTTTCAAATGGCAATCATACATGCATATTATTATAATTTGATGAATTTCTGAATATGAAGGATTCTGAATAGCACGAATATAGACACATTCAAACAATAGAATGCAACATATAAAAAGTTGTCTTCATCAGTTTCCACACATCAGGAGGAATATCTGTGCTGAACCAAGATACTGGATGGACTGACTGTTGCCATCCTACTTTGACCTCCACCAACTTTTTTCAATCGTGTGAAGAAGAGAGAAGAATATTTTCTGACGACTTTCATTTATATATTTTAATTATATACATCATAATGTGAAATTGCAAATTGCAAAAAAACATGATCCTTTACAAGCAACTGAAATGTTTAAGAAGATAATTTTGACACTTGCAGCATCTCGTTAATTAGTACTATTTATTTTGTTGTATAAAAAGAAATTAGTTTTTATTCTATCGTAACTTCAATTATGTTTTTAGATACAACATTTTAACTCTAAGCCATCAAAAATAACACCGTAGGTTTTATAACATTACAGTGTACTTAAAAATGGTACATATAGCATATAGCGCAATGTAGATATTCAATTATTTGATGGAGTGATATTCAAACCTAGTCTATTCGAAACAAATTAATATTTATATTTATTTTTAACAGTGAGTAAAAACCTCAAATTGTAATATTTAATTAAATGAAGACAATATTAGCGAAACACAATCGAAAATCTGGAAACGGAAAAGGGTATGGGCACATCTGGGACACGAACCCAAGACCTTCGGCTTTCCGGGCCGCAACTCTACCAACTAAGCTAATGTGTCCCTATCCGATTCGATCATTTTTATCTGTAGCATACTTCGACTAAGAACTACCAAAATTATCTTAATTTTCTTAACGCATATTTTAATGGTTGCTATCTTTATGTATGATTGCAAGTTTCAAACAAATGCTTTCTAGATAGTGTCTTGGATAAAAAAAAATTAATATGTGACATCTATTGACTTTTCCGCTAATCTAGGATGAATAATTATTTTTATTTTTAACTTAATGAGTAAAACCGCCTAAATGTGCCCATATCTTTTGAAGATTTTTCTGTTTCCAGATTTTCGATTGAGTTTCGCTAATATTGTCTTCATTTAATTAATAAATGAATATTCTGCAAATTTGTACGCAATGAACCTACCCAAGCGTGTATTTAAAAAAAAAACAAAGAATATTTTAGGTTCCTTTTTTATTCGCGTTACGATTTTCGAAACGCGAAATAAATTCGGTTTTTGGGACGTGACAGAATAACCAGTTTTCAACTTGAATTGATAAATCGAAACAACGCGAATGCGGCGCGTGCAGGGCGCCTATTATTCAAAAAATATTGAAAAGGACGATGTTTATTTTTTGGTTTACCCCTCCGTCCATTCATTGCAATGGCAGTACGCTTCCAATTCGCCAGTCATCCAATTATTACGAAAATATAGAAAATATTTATGGTTTTGGCGGAGTTTTGGAATTTGGAATTCATTTGACGATCTATGTTGCAGAGCGAAAGACTTCTTTGCTCCGGTCCAAGAGATTGCGGGTTCTAAATTGGCAAATGAAAAATTTAAAAATTATTTATTTATTCATATTACAGAAACAAAACGTAAACTGGAAAAGGTCATAAACTAGGCAGGCTAGAATCATTAAAAATAACCCGCCTAACTAAAAAAGTGGATCCTAACTTTGTAATGAATAAAAAATTAGAATCACATGATAAATCTTCGCTCATATATCCATTGTAATTATATCATATGTTCTATATAATAACTACAACAAAAATATCTTTATAAGAATATATATAATAACTATAACAATTCTATAACTACTCTAAAAATACATAAAACTAGTTGCACAAGGAGGAAACTAGAGAATCGCATATAGAAACCAAAAAATAAATAATTTTTTATAACTTTTTTCTAGTCGTCTACCTCTCAGTGTATTTTCAAAGACAAAAAACAGTTGACAGTGACCCTCTACGGGCAAATTTGACCTAAAAATGACAACATCGAACTTGATTTACTCGAAAACTTATTATTCATGTATTTCCAGCTTCTTGCAATAGATATCGATAGCTTATTTTGTAATACGAAGAACTGCTATATGCCAACATATAGCAGTTGAGTTGGATATCAGAAGAGTACCACCTAACGCCATTCGTGTCTTAGGTACGAATGGTTATGTTTAAGGCCGAAGGCATCAGTGAGATTGGGCGGCTCCCACAGTCCGCCCGCCGCAGCAACAGGACTACTTAGAGTCCAGCGCAATAAGGACGTCTATCCAGTTTAATATTCATCATAAATATTTATGTTAACTAAACAAACCAAGTAGTAATCACTCGAGTTTATAACTTATTTGGAAGAAAACCAACACATCTTAAGTTGTTTTTCTACTGGCAGTTAATAAACTCAGGCACGCTCGCAATAGTAATATTACATTGCCGTGTATATAAAGCTTATGGGTCCGAGAGGTTAAGAGACATAACAAAAAAGAAAGCCCAAATAAATAAAAAAATGGACTACAAAATCGACTTTTTGTATATTTTTTGATACAGTTTCTCGTTGTACCGCTAGTTTCCGAACACCATGTATAATTGCACCAATCGATAGTTTCGGCTACATGGATTGGACTCTTACAAGGCATACACGAAAAGAGGAGTGTCAGGAGAATACGAAAAAAGTTGAAAGGAGGAGTAGGAACGTCCCAGGAAGACAAGTTAACATGTGAATCAAATATAATACGAGTCTGAGTAATCATGTCAACGATCGGAATCAAATGCACAATGAAATATTTCAAGCTTTAGTTAATAGAATCAATATAATACAAAAATGAAATTACTACATTTTATATTATACATTTTTCCACCTTAACCTAGTCTTAAAAACGTTAGTTTATCAATTAAAAATAATAATGAATATTTGACAAGTTAAAGTATTTCACCAAAAAATGTAGACATAATTTGTCTCGACGCCACCTAGCGAGCGATTTAGCATTAACAATGCCTCTCACAAAAAATAAAGTTGGTAGTTTTCAGGTGGAAAAATGTAATAAGCGGTAATTGTTTGAAAAATGTAATAAGCGGTAATTGTTTGAATGAAGCACTAGTATATATTGAATTATTTGGCGGGTATTAGATAAGCCGCCATAGCTCAGTGGTAGAGCACCTGACCGGCAATCAGAAGGATACGGGTTCAAGTCCCGTTGGCGGCCAGTATCTTTTCTCGGAAGATTTTTCAATGTAGATGAGTGTTTCAGGCTGATAATTATTACTTATAATAAAGGTGTTTTGAATATTTTCCTATGTGTTTTTGGCTTCTAGGAGCCCCCGGCCTTGTAGCACTGTGAAACAAACAATCTATTCCAAATTCCAATTAAGTATTTTTTTTAAATTAATGACAGAAAACGACCAAAGAACATAGGCAATAAACTACAGAATGCATGTAATACTATGTCAATTATTATGGACAAGGGAATACTAAGTTCAACTTTGACACTATCATTCTACAGTAGCGCCTTTGCACAAGAAACTACGTTGCAAACTTAAAGTGAAACTTTACTTTGGCCCGACTACGAGAACGTGATGTATATTTTACAACTCGATGTGACCGCGGTGGTTCTGTTCGGTATTGTATTCACTGCGGTTTCTAACTTAAAATTCTCGAATAATGTGGCGAATCGCCTATAGAATGCATGAAAAGTGGGAACTACATTTCGTGGTCGGAAATATTTGATTCTGGAAAAGGAGGTGAATTTAAATATGTATTTAAAATCCTCAGGGAAATAGAAAGCCACAAAAGAGAGCTGTTTTAAATTTAAGGACGGGTTGGCACAATCATGTTTTACCGATATCTGCGTGAGGAGCAATCTTACTCAATCTTAGTCAAAATCCTCTCGTAAGAATGTTGCGAAGTTTGGGGATAGCACTCAACGCGCTGGGGCTGGCTTCAAATTCTTGAAATGACCTGACATTAACTCTGAAGTTAAACACTGGATTTGAAATCATTAAAACACTCTTCTTCATAAACCAATGTAAAGCGCGATTGCGGTGATTAAATCACTAAATGGCGCTACACAAAGTTGAATATTTCCCATTATTAAAATAAACTAAAACTATTGCCAATTTTACCTAAAACTTAGCAATTAGTTAGATTAAAAGAGTCGTTTAAGTATAAAAAACAACAATGGCAATAACATATTTACAGATAGGACGCGAAAAGAAGATTCTTGTGGAAAGATAAGAACAAAGTTTGCACAAGAGCTCAAAAGGAAAATATTATTTGAGTTACGTAAGTAGGTACTACTAAGTAAAGATTTTAATTTTATTACACGTCTATGCTTATGATCTAAATTATTAGATTTTATATTTTAATGAAGATGGAGAAAGTACAGAAAAATAAATCTCGAACACCACATAGAACGGTTTTATTTCCAATAAACAAATTTTCCAAATATTTATTTAAAAATACATTTCTGATTGTCCAGTTGGTTTCTTGATAGCATTATGTATGCATTATTACGCATTACAGAGAATTTGAAGGGACGTACCTGCCAAATAAAAAAAATAAAATATTGATTTTATTTTTCAAATACAAACAAAAAATCAGTTCAGATGTCCTAACTGTTCGCTTAATCGAATAACCAACCGCCAAACCCACTCTGGCCCTCACTGTCCAATACTGACTGATTAAAAAGAACACTAACTAACCATCACGCCGTTTCCCCTCCGGGGTAGGCAGAGCGGACGGACCGCCAAACAATTCGGTCTTGGCACGCATTAATGCTAAGGAAACGTTGGTAAGGTAGGTCAGCTAAATTTCAAAAATAAATATAATACTTTGAATGATTGCTAGCCTACATATTATAAAAACATCATCACTTACTAGGAAAAGGCCGTAGATTTCAGATAGAGATTTCTACTTTTACATCTACATTTCTACTACAAATGTCCTCTACTATAAATCGGTGGAAATAAACTTACATGTGATAGTACGGGCGATATTCTTAACCACAGGAAGGCGTTAAAGAAAGTTCGACGTTTGACATTAACTTTAAAAATTACCTCCCAGAGCCTCAGTTCCGAATGTTTAAGATAAGATCAAGTTAAATTACAAAAATAAGTAAGAAAAACTTCATATTTTAAATTGTAATATTTTTTCATGTGATGGGTGCGTTTTGAAGTAAGTGACTCGCAACTGGCGTGATTGCTAATTCAATTATCAGTTCAATGGTTTCCAGGGGTTGAAACGGTGCTCCACTTAGCACATCTTGTCTAGAGGTGTCAAACAACACCGCACGAAACAGGCGAGGTGTTCAGCACGACCAAAACAATTATATTATTAAGAGAACTTTCCTAATTCGACCAATAAATTAAAGCGTGAGATTTTGGGTGCCACGCCCAAAATAATGTAACCGTAGGGAAGCATTGCAAAAATTTAAGTTTTGATTATGAGAGATTACTCAAATTTTGGAAGTTACTCAATACAAATTTTAACAATCGAAAGAAACTGGCATTATTTATTAGAGAAAGAGGTATAACAGTTTGAAATCGAAATAAAAGAATCTCGCCCTGTGATTGTACAAACTCAACAAATTGCTGTCTGACAATAATTAACATATTACTAACACAAATATACATAAATTACTCAAATTGTAATTTTAAAAAATTGCTTCTTGGAGCATACCGACCACGGACAAAATGTTATTTATTCAGAGGAGCGAAAAGAAAGTTTACATCTATCTTTATATCTCCCGTTTTTGTAGAACTATAATTATGCATTTTTATTATAAAATAACATTGAACAGATCTTTCAGAAAACTTATCATTTTTTTTATATCTTTAATATGCACGTCGTTAAAACTGCTCTTATTTTCCTAGAAATATTTCAACGACGCAGATGGAAAGAAAAAAAAACGGAGATAAATGAGATGTTTAACTAATTTTTGGATTTATTGTCCTTTACAGCATTTCAAAGTGCCGCTTACTATGGAAAAAATGTATACTTTACTGTAGAACAATGTTTCCAATTGGCCATAGAGCCTTTACTATTCAAAAGCAAGCGAGAGAAGCGTCCAAGACGGCAGCCTTACACACCGTAAAAATGGGGCAACGAGATATTTATTTATTTATTGAAAAAAAAAAAAGAATTACATGAAAACATAAGCTGCACATCATTCCGGGTGTAAACAACAACACCATCGTTTTGTAAATAGTTTTTTTTGGTGCTGTGTCAGTAATATCCAGTAATTTTTTTTTTTTTTACAGTGAATACCGCACAAGAATCTCAACTGCTCCCGTCTGGAGCCAGTGAGACTACGGCATCCCCAATTGGGGTATGTTGCGAGGCTGAAGGTAGTGGAGATGGGAAGGAGATGGGGAAGAGGAAGGTTGGGAAGTACCCGGCTATTCAGATCTGGTCACCAAACACAGCTTAAGCCATTTTCAAGCAACGTTTCAATTCTGAATGGTGGTCTTACACCAGGGCGATACTGATAGTATCTTCCACTCTGGAACGTTCCGCAAATATACTATATATTATTTTTAAATAAATTAATTGTGAAATAACACAAATTAATCAAATAAAATTTATTTGCGCACGCCGGGTTCGAACCCGCGACCTCCGGATTGTGAGTCAAGAGTCTTAGCCACTGGACTACGGACGTCGTCCAGTCTGGGATATTGATTGTATCTCAACCAAGCTTCACTAAAAACAATAATACTGAATCTGTGTCGAATAGAGTCGAGAACAGCTACAGTCTTATCAAAAAAATTTTTTAGGCATCTTATGTTCATACAGTATATAGAGAGAGTGAATGGTTCAAGAATTCGTTGCATATTGATGGGATATCAATGTTGATATTGATTTCATTGTCATTTAGTTCTTGATCGAAAAAAAAATCCATAATATCGGGCTAATAAGATACATAACATATTAAAAGTTCTCAATTATTAATCGGTCTCATAAGTTTTTAGATTTTCACGGCCAAAAGCATTTTCGTTGTTAGTTTTTGGGGTGTTATGCCGTGTTGCGCTACCTCCTTATATAGCCGACGTTTCGGACATCGTCGGATCTACCGGATCTGCCCTGATGATGGACACTGCAACGCTGTCCGAAACGTCGGCTATCGTCGGATCTACCGGATCTGCCCTGATGATGGACACTGCAACGCTGTCCGAAACGTCGGCTATAGAAGGAGGTAGCGCAACACGGCATAACACTCCAAAAACTAACAACGAAAATTAATCGGTCTCGTTTGAATTTTTTTGGTCAGAGAGCTTCAAAAGGTCATCCTCGTGCTTGATGTTGAATACTCCTGTTTCTTCATTCTTTTTAATCAGGATCTTACCATTTTTGAACCATAAGTAAGAAAAATTATAACTTTTTGCCTTCAACTTCGCTTTCCACAGAAGCTCTTTTAGGTATGGGGTCATTTTTTCGCCAATAAAAATTTTATTTTTGTTTTCGACATTATAAATTTTAGCCTTTAATAATATGTCAATAACCGTCATGTCAGTATCGACACGGTGTAGTCTAAAAGTAGCAATGTCAGAATCCAATGCAGCACTAAACCAACATCTACTGTGTCGACTGTTTTATTAATATAACAACGTATGCAGTAGATACACGAAGGCCTCATCGAATTAATGATACTAATTAAAACTAGCAGTTAAAAACCCGCTCCGCAGGTTGTTAGAGACCATTATATTAATCAGATAGGAACTGGTTCCAAAAATAGCGTTCCTCGGATCCTCTGTGATCCAGTGATAGCTAGTCACCGGGACAAAGTAACTGGGACTTGCAATGACGTCATATTAATATATAGCCGCGTGATACTATTATTCATAACTAAGTAATACCGTCAATCTTTCCAAATCGGTAGAGATACTCAAAATTTACAAAAACTTAGTACTTATTACAACGAAAGCCGAATAAATATTAAACCGAATTATAACGGAAGCTTTGTTTGAAATTTCACGTACACCGAAGTTTACATGGTACGACGCGGCGGCAGACACGCACTCGAGGGCGGGTTCTTAAAATCAACCACGCAAATGCAAGCCAATTAATACTGTTTGATGATGATTCTAAATATCGACACAAAAATTATATTTCAGCCACTCCAAAATCAAGAGGAACCACAAAAATTATATTTCAGTCATTCCAAAATGAAGAGACACCGCAAGGACAAAACTCCATAGAACAAGCTTCTAATTGCAGCCATTATTTGACTAGGCAACAATTGAGACCCGCCTGGTTATGAGGTCAGAAACCGCCAATAGTTCGCTACTTGGAACCGATGCGGTGAAATTATAGAGGATGCGAAATGTTTGTTACTAGAGACCAGCCAAAATGATTTAATATAAATGTAATATTTACTACTGCAGACCCCTAAAATATCCCGGGATAAATTTTAATTTGTAAGATTTATGAAGCTGAAAGATTTTTTTTTAAAATCCATTTATAAACAGATAAAAAACTAACCAACGTTGAGATCTAGCGTCCTGCAATTTTCACAACTTTTTTGTCCGAGTTTCACAAGAGAAATGGTGCAAAAATGTCACTGACTGGTATCCCAGAGATGGCAAAAGAAGTAGAGGACGTCAACACATAATATGGGAAGACGACCCAAAACTCACAGCTGGACATCAATGGAGAAGAGTAGCGCGTATCAGGTCCCAATGGAGAATGTTACAGGAGGCCTATGCCAAGAGGCAAACTGAGTTTCGGGATATATTATAACTGAGGGAGCGGACACGGATCGGCAGAGACGGGGGACGATTAAATGAAAGGCGTCAGTCGATGTATTGAGTCAGTCTTTATTGCTGCTACGTAGCGATGGTGAATTTAGTGTAAAGTAACAGTGTGCAGACAGGAGCGATGATGATGAGGCTCGTAGGTGATGCAGTGATGAAGGTCGGTGATGCAGTGGTGTAGCAGACCTCGGGTCTGCATGTCGCCAGCATGTAGTTCTGCACCGTGTTGGTGGAGAAGACCTTGACGTCCAGGATGGATGCTCGACGCGGTGAGTCGCGGAGATGGGCTGCGGTAAACTTCGTGAGGAGAATGAAGACTCAATGGCTGAGAAGTTGCTGCCTGCGTGACAAGAAGGTGCGGCGGGCCTTATGTCGCGAGCAATTGTGAGGCTTGAGCTGATGGTGCGATGGACCGTATAAGCTGCGAGTTGATGTGTCCTCGAAGGTTGATGATGCACCGGCACAGGTCCGACATGTCGCCGTGGACCTGACGGTTACCGCACTGGAGCGTTATCACTTGATGCACTGTCTATGTGTGTTAGTGAGCTGTTACTGATACTAGAGACTGGAACTGACTGACTGACTAGCGCTGTTACGCTGCGCTTTATATATCCAACCGTGTGAGTAACTACCCGTAGCTCCAAGTAATATCGAGCGCCCGCGCAAGGCAGAGAAGACTCTGGAACATTCCGCGGCCGTAAGAATGTGACGGCTGTTGAGTCGAGGCCTTTCGATGTGCTTCCCGAAATGTGTAGCCGTGTGCGGCATGAAACACTACCACTGCTGGTAGGTTGTATAATTCGAGAATATGCTGGCTGTATCAGTGGCGTGACTGTATTGTGGCTAAAGGGGGCGACCGTTCTGGTCGCCACATAACAAACAAAACATACCTAAAAAGAAGTCCAAAATAAATGGCTTATTATTATTATAATATTATTATTTAACGGGTAATAACGTAGTTCAAAATATGAAGTCTTGGCTAAACCAAGGCGTAATAATCAAACACGATCCTTGAGGAGTATTTCTTAGAACAGTATTATGGGAATTGTCACTTTCAATCTAGCTATGTGTCCTTTACATTTGGAGTGTTTCTTTAAGTTAGGTACCCGCATGTGAAATTTTCAATTGACACGGTACCGTTACAGAGCGAAGGGCGTTAACACTGGCTAAACATGAAAGCGACAATAAACTTCTATTTGTAAGCGAACACAATACATTGGCTTCGACTCAATATCTTTGACTTTGACACTGTGAATGGTTTCTAACGCAAACTAAATATTTGCCCCCTTACTAAATGTGTTTTAAATTTTACACAACTGATGGAACAACCATTTTACCATATTAATGGTTGTTTATCAGCTGTGTAAAATTTAAAAAAAGTTTATTAGTGGGGCTCCTTGTAAACAAAAAAACTAAAAACTTATTAAGTAAATGTTACTGTCAAGAACTAAAACTTGTAAATTCAGAGTTTCTTAACCGGGACGCCAGCACTAGGGTGGGTTAATCATTTCAACTTTTGAATTCAGAAACGCCTGGGGTCTCAAAAGTTGCGTCTTACAAAGACAATTAGAAGTGCATTTAATTTTTTTTTTCATTGTCATCAGTTCACTAAAATGTATTGGAAATCACAAAAAACCTAAAACATGTATTTTTAAATTATGGTAATTAACGTTTTTCTTACGTTTGTTCGTTTGTTAAACTGCGAATAGCTGACAAAAATGTAAAAAAAAAATTATGAATACAAGTAAGTCTACAAGAATACTGATCTAGACTTAGACCCCCCACACAGGATTCCCAAATATGACATAGGGCCTAAATAGGGCCATATGGCATAAATTATTTCGCTGAGGACCTCCTGCATGGGAGATAAAGGAAGATAAATAGAAAATGTAACGTCTGTATTGAGGGCATTTCCAAGATCCTAACATTCCAGATTTCCAAGGATTCTAGAGCCGATAAATGTATCTAAATTTAAAAAGTAAATAAATAAAAGCATCTAAAAGCTTACATTAACATATTTTGATTTAAGTATCTACTATTTCCAAGTACAACGGCGAAAAAATACTTTCACATTGTCAGTGCTGTGTTCATGGGATAATTTTTTATTGTGATTAACTAGAACACAGCAAAAAATCAATTTCCGTAAGTTTATTCGTACACAATTACTTGAAAAAATCCTTCAGCTTCCCAAAGAATTTCGTATTGAGAGATGTAACTTCTCTGTATAAACAAATGGTGATGTTCTCGATTTCGGCCTCCGGCAATGCGACAGCAAAAATATATCATGAAATGTAATTCGAATCGGTCTTAGGATTGCCATAGAAAAAAAAACACAGGATAAGTATTAATTAACTGAAATAAAACAATAACTTCACTGGAAGGTGGAAAGAGGGGGGGGGGGGCGGTTGCTTAGAAGATCAAAGACAAAAATTACAATGGAAATATGTTTAAGATAGGGTTATTCACAAAATTAATTTGATTATTAATAATATTTAAATTTCTATTGACATTTTTCCTAATTTATAATATTTCTAAAAGATCTAAGTGAAAACCACTAAGGTTAGTGTGTAAAAATTTTAAAACTAGTATTTATATCAAATGAATGGTTAAATTCAATTAGATGGTTAGCAAATTCCGAATAATTATTGCTATTTAGACATCTCAAACGTTCCTTAAGCCTCGTTTCAAAAATTTCTGCAAGTTTTACCTATGTAAAAATGGTTGCAATCATTACAATTCAATTGGTAAACTCCGGATTTTTTCATTTTTTGGTCTTTGTCCTTGTTATTTATAATATAATTTTTCAATTTATTATTTGTATAAAAAGCTGGCTGTATTGTATTCGGATTTTTTTTTCATGATTAAATTGGAGGTTTGATGATTTACAAACAATATTTTTCTCCATTGTTTTTTAATATTATCACTAAGCGATGGGTAAATGTAGGACGAATGATTTTTTTTCTTATATTTTTTGTTTAATATGTCGTCTATTAATTTGGAGTTATAACATTAACAGAGAGAAAGAGGCGAATATCTAAAGAGTTACCAATAGTTACCATATTATATCTACGGGGACAAAACATCACATACGAGTTTCATATGTACCGAAACCATGATCCCAAAATAGGAAAATAAAATTCTAGTGATTGATAGTAAATTAGATTCTAGTCATTGTTCAGCATTTTATGTTGGTAAAACAAAGCGCAATGTCAAAATTAGAATCAGAGAGCATCACAGATGTTTAAATAATAATGGATTTTCTGAATTCGGCAATCATCTCTCATTGATAAAGATCATATCTTCAATCAAAACACCGGTGCTAAGATTCTACAGAATAAACAATTTAGGCAACAGACTAAACAATTTAGAAGCACTCGAAAAAAAGAAAGCTGTTAAAACCAAAACCCAAATTCTTAATAGCCCTATATTAAGGATATTTCCCAAAAACTCGTAAAAACCCCTAACCACCTTATTCCTTAATCATCTGTTCATGTGACGTTTTTTTCTTGTAGATATAATCTCAGAGTAACAATATATTGTTACTCTGAGGATATAATATGATATCTATCTCTTTCTCTCTGTTACTGTGTAAGATTTTAGTTTAAAAAAGTAGACAGCCAAAGAAATAAGTCAAAATGGTATTTGATGCTGACATTAAAACCCGTTACCGCATAGAGTCCAAAATACGGAGGTTACTAAATTATTTCTTCTAGGGTCAAAATTACCCTAATTACTGGTTATGTGTCTGGATGCCCTAGTGCGTATCCTCTATATTCCTATCTCGATAGGTATACCAGCCTGGTGTTACAGAGTAGTGTTCCAGACTGGTGTTCCATACTAATGTTCACCTTACAACGGGTATCTTGAGATCAGTCGGAAGAATGGGGTTGGGTAGGGAACTCTTGTATGGTGTATTAGTGTCCCTACATTTTGAGAAGCAATTCTAGTATTTATTACATATTCAGTAACAATTTTACCTACGGATTAAACAAATCTTTTACTATAACTAATAATTAAGAAACGTCAGTGAAAACCTATTATTGATTCAATTAGGTACTACACATATTTTACCATACCTTATTACATATTGTAAAGGGAACAATAATAAAAAGAAATTATAAAAAATTGAACCCTAATTTCTGAAATATTTTAACCTCGGGCAGCGTCCATAACCGTTATTCCATTTTAATTGATAATGTCCATGTTGCCTGAGCAATAACAATATAATTTGCATTAACGCACAACGAAACGTCGCAATAACCTTATAACAATCGCAATAACAGTCCAGCAAAACCATTTTGAAAAAGGTAGGAAATATTTTTGATCATCATTATTTTTGTTACGCTACGTCCATAATACCGAAAGAAATAATAACAACAAAATACGGATGGGAAAAATGCAGCTCTGTATATATTATGTGAATATTTAATCATGAAATTGCTTTCACACATTCATCGAGTCAAAACACACTAGATTGGTGTATGGAACAAGGTACCGCCTTGTTTCTTCTCACATAATAATAATATTATAATTATAATAAATAAATAATAATTATAATTATTTATTTATTATAATTATAATATATATTTAGATAATAATTATTAATTATTTATATTATAATTATAATACAGATTTAGATAGCTTAGAACGATTAATTAGAACTACATTAACTAAATTTCATTGCCATCATCCAAATTCAGCTATAGAACGTATTAATTTACCCAGAAATTTAGGAGGTAGAGGTATAGTCAAAATAACATCTTTAAAACATAATCAGGTAGAAATGCTAAGAAATTTTTTCCATAGGAAAGCTGATAGTTCAGAAATGCACAAAATAATATGCAAGGCAGATAGAAATATTTCACCATTAAATTTATACGACGAGAATGCCAGCATTCTTATAAATACCAACCAGGAATTATTAGATTCCTGGTCAAATAAAATTCTTCACGCAAAACACTTCAATTATCTCAACCAAACATATGTTGACAAATTTTCGTCAAACAAATGGTTGAGTATTGGAGAGTTGAGCGCAGAAATAGAAGGCTTTATGCTTGCCATACAAGATAGAGTCATTAATACTAAAAATTATAGGAAGCATATCATCAAAGATGCAAATCAAATTGATGATTTATGTAGAAAATGTTTGGCTTTTCCGGAAACTATAGAACATATTATATCGGGATGTTCTGTATTAGCGCCGTCCGAGTATACATTTAGGCACAATCAAGTTTTAAAAATAATTCACCAAAGTTTGGTAATTAAACATAACTTGATTGACTGCCGTAATGTACCATATTATGAATATGAACCAAATTCATTTTTAGAAAATGAATTTTATAAAATTTATTATGATAAAACTATTCTGACAGACAGAACAATTAGTCATAATAGACCCGATATAGTTTTACATGACAAAATTAAGAAAATAACTTATATCATTGATGTCGCTATACCAAATTCTTGTAATATTCAGAAAACTGTTTCTGAAAAAATAAGAAAATATACAGATTTAGGAAATGAAATTAAAAGAATTTGGCATTCTCAGACTATAAAAATATTACCATTTGTTATTTCGGCTACTGGCATTATACCTAGCTCTCTTATTCAAAATTTAGGCGTATTAGATTTGTCAAAAAATTTGTACATAAAAATGCAAAAGTCGGTCATTTTAAATACATGTAGGATTACGAAAGATTTTTTAAATATTTATATTGAGGGATCAGTAGGATTTATCGGACCAGTTAGGATTTCATCAGAGCCGAACCCTCTGATATGAAAATATCTGGAGTCGGTGAAATATTTTCCCATTATGTTTCTGGTGGATTGACGTATTGTTCTTGTATTGTTTTATTCTTATATAGTGCAATTACATTGCGTTAATTTACTAGATATTTATTTGTGGAAAAGTGTGTGGAAGGGTTTAGTCTTTCATTTGGGAAAGATTCAACCCGGACATGAAATCTGGAGCACCGTAAAATAATAATATAATAATATCATGGGTCGGTTTGAGTTTCGTCTTCCAGTAGTATGAGAAAATAATTTGATGGCAGTGCTTGGTGTTTTGAAATTAGGCGAAAAGTTAGGGAGGGGGGAGGTGGAGGGGGGGAGAGAAGGAAGCGGAGTGGGGAGAAGGAAGGTGTAGGAGGCGGAGTGGAAACCCCTAATACCATGCGCGCGAAGCCGCGGGAAAAAGCTAGTATTTAATAAAAAATAAAACATTTATCTTTGTGAAACAACCACGAACCTGATAATCCTGACTATTGAAAAAAATGTTCAATATTTGGGAATCCAGTGCTCTATTCACATTTAAAAAAAGCGAGTACGGAGGGCATACCTAGTTAATTCTTAATCGATGCAGATACGGTTTTTGTGGGTTTATTTATTTATTTATTTATTTATTTATTTATTTAAGGAACATAAACAGTCATAGTAATAAAATATACATAAGAGGATGGCAAAAAAACAGACCAATTATTAATGTTCACAGATAGGTATTTAGAAACATAAAAGTAACTGAATGTAAACTAGAAAATTTAAGAAAAAACAGAAAAAATAAAAACAGAACTAAGCAGCAATTAAAAAAAAAATAATAATACAGATGTTAAGTCAACAAGTGATAAACATGTTATAAACAATAATAAAATAATTAAAACAATACTTAAATAGACTGCGAAATAGGTATTTGGGTTGGGACGGGTAAGGGGAGGAGAGGGATAAGGGAAAGTTGCCACGCAAGTAATATAATAATATTAGGTACAATGAATTTAGTCATGAATATGTGTTATTCGCACCTACATAGAATGTAATAAAGAAATTCTGTAACGACAGTAACTAGCAGTGAATATGTCAGCAAGTGTGTCTATATGTGCAAGTTTATTATTATAGTATTTACATGCCCTTTGTATAAATTCATTTTGGTTGGAATTAGTGTTGCATCTATCAATGTAGAAAAGGGTATTTTGTCTGCTGTATCGAGTCGGCGTGTGGAAATTTATTTTATTTAGCAGCTCCGGGCAGTCAACTTTTGAGTTAATAATTTTGTACAGGAGCATCTGATCAGCGACAAGCCTCCTATTGAGCAGTTTCGAGATTCGAAAATGTTTCTCGATTTCGTCGTAAGAATTGTATATGTTGAATGATTTAAAATTGAGAAATTTGAGAAATCGCTCCTGAACTCTTTCTAACCTGTTAACATAAACAATATAGCGCGGGTTCCAAACCTGTGAACAGTATTCCAGGTGAGGACGAACATGTGAATTGTACAGAATCAGATAAGTCTTAGTATTTTTGAAAAATTTGCATGTTCTCAGTACAGTGGGTTGAAATGTTCATGTGATTACCTATTATTGTTTTGTATCGAGATTAAACCGAAATTTGCAAGCCAAAAAATCACACACATGAAGCTCAATTTCGAGTTTAAAACCATTGCGGAAAAACTGGTAAGTAATAATATAATTAATTCAGATTAATAAATATTATTTAAAGTTAAATTTTATTAGCGCAGTTCGAACTGCGAAAATAATAATTAGTTATGTTATTTCGGAAATGATTTCTTTGTGTTTCAGATCTAGCGGTTTTGAAAAACTTCATAACGTGAAATGAATTATTAATAACTGTCACTAGCTGAACCACCTAGTTTTGCCCGGATTTATCCTGGTTTAATGATGGATGGGAAAAGTGGATGGGGAGGTTTTTTGTAATCTTATGTAGACAGTGAACTTCCTCTTGTTTTGAAGGTCAAGTGTGCAAAGTTTCATCAATAAGCCTCCGTAGACAACCTCTTTTTAAAAAAAATGTAGATTTGTATACAAATCAAATTTACGCCCACCCGCCCGCAAAACCATTGGAAGCAGATTTCGAGGAAGGTGGTTTTAATAATTAAAATGTCATTTATTTCGTATGTGTATTGTTGTCGTACATCTCTAATTATGTTATGACAAAGATATTATTTGGCAAAAGGTATAATAACATTGTTTTAATTAACGATATTACTCGTAATAAAAATGTTTGTGGAGAAAAGGAAATTTATTATTTATTAGAGCAGATTCATATTACTTGGTTTTGAGGGGAATTTTCTCTGGGGCGAGCGTATGGTTGGACAGATTTCATGATATTTTTACAAAGAGTGTATTTTAAAAAATCATTTTCACATTGAACGATTTTAGAATACAAAATCGTGATTTGATATCAATTTGATAGTACTGAGTATTGATATCAATCGTATTGATTCAACTTCTAATTTTTGGACAATTTTGAAAAGATATCTCTATAATAGCTCATGACGAAAAATATATCACGAGATGAAGATAGATGCACTGACCTAGAAAATGAAGGCAATAGAAGTTATAAAAAATTCATGACGGTAGAACCCACCGTTTTTTTGTTTTTTTTTATTGTTAACTAGTACCCGGCTTAGCTCAGGGAGTTGATATGAGATTGAACTGACGATCGAACACACGGCGGATCTTGCTTTATATACCCCTATCAATGGGTACCCCACCCATACAAAAAAGACTTTGAATGGTCCACAATGTTCCACAACATTCGAGAGTATTCTGGAATGTTCCACAATGATCTGGGATGTTGCAAAACATTCCAGACTATTCCCGAACATTCCAGAATGTCCAAGGTATGTTGTGGAAAGCTCACATATACTCTGGAATATTCTGGACCGTTCTAGAAATTTCTATAGGGCGAAACTTCCAGCCCTTATATATTCAAAAATATGCCCTTCAGGTTAAAACGTGAACCTTCTTCATGGATGGGGGATAGATGGTTTCCACAGAGTTTTAGCATGACGCACACTTTTGTACACTTTTTTTTGTAATATTTATATAAAAATATTGATTTTGCATCATAGTGAATCATACGTGACTGGAATACATGATTACAACTAATACATAAAAATATAACAGGAACACACCTTAATAATTTAGAAGCATTAGAAATATCAAAACCAAATAAAAAGAATTGCAAAATTTAAAACAGACAGTTAAAATTAACCGACAGTCCGATTTTAAGGTTGTTTCCCTTCTCCCTATGTAACCCCCCACCCTTCCTCTACCCCTCTACCCACGAACCAGTCTTTGATGTTCTCTCTCTAACTTATATACTTTCTCTTTCTCTTTTGTTTACCTCATAATCTTCCTCTGTGGTGTAAATTAGTGTATATATGTATTTCCCTGGTGAAGGTTGAGATCAACCGAAACCGCTCAATGTGTATAAATAAAATTAAAGTGGTTTAAAAAAAGATTTTTTCCATTTGTATAATGTTTGAATGCGTATCTGTCTACACATCGTGCATGATCAAATACAATTCGCCATATCTAGTCTACAATCTTATTCAAAGCGGTGTTCGAGGTTTTTAATAGATTTTGGAGATAGAGGGTGAATGGAATTCACATTATTTACATATAAAAGGGTAAATAAAAAGCTCTCGATTCTATTGGGACTGAAAAATAATACGTTTTCTGCCCTTATGTGAAGACAGTCCCAAATGCCCTGAGCCAGTGGAATTGTGGCAACACCATTAAGACGTACGTTGTGAGGCTAAAGGCAATAGGGGAGAGGAATGAGAAGGGGTGGTCGACGGTTGATAAGAACCTAGCCGTTCAGATCTGGTCAATAAATACAGCAAAGGCCTTTGAAGAATTCGTTTCTATTCCGAGTTATTTGTAATACTTAGAGGGTATTTCACCAACCTCCTCACATAGATTATTCATACGTAATAGTCCAAGAGCCCGCGACGATCAGACGTTCGTTATTTTATTAAACCAGAAAGTTTCTCTGTGTAGGTCTATAATACATGAAAAGACAATCCCCGACTATGAAGTTTGAATCACGGTGGCTTTGAAAGATATTACCTATATTAATTTATTATAATTATACTTAGGTACGTTAAAGTATAAAAGCTGAATTTTATATATATTACTTGAGGAACTATCAACATATGTTTTTCTCAGTAATCAGACAGTTTCGATGGTTCCTTCACCTTGTTAGACACATTAAAAGTCTTCCAAGTGTGAGCGCGTTATAGGTATAGGTACATGCAAGCAGGTGGGAGTGAAATAGTGCGAAATTTCGACGCTAGCAGACTACTTACCTTGTAAAAGTGCGAGCAAAATGCTCTTGAAATTGTGGTGCAATTTTATATACTTTTGCAACCTGCTATCTTTCAAGGCCACCGTGATCCAAACTTCGTAGTTGGGGATCGTCTTTGCCTGTGGGACATACACATAGAAACTTTCAGGTTTTATAAAATAACTAAGGTCTGATCGTCAAAGGCTCTTGCTCTATAATGTACAATTTCGTAATTTATTTATTTTAAAAGTTTGAGTTTACTATTCGGTATTTCAACGTGTGAAAAGTGGCTGTTGGTACTCGTATAATGGCTAAATTAGCCGAGTTTTTTTTAACTGTTTCGAGTTTTTATTAGTTTATTTATTATTATTTAATAAGGAGAAGGATGGTAAAAAAACCCCTGACTCTAAAACGAATATGAAACATATCTACTTAGATACTATATTTAATTTTCGAAATTTTTGTTTTTAAAAGCCTGTAAATTTGTTGGCATTTTCGTGTCATCTGAAGCCATATGATATAACAGCAAAAATAACTCAATAAAGCCAAAATAGGTTGGGTGAGTAAAGTGACGTAATTTTAAAGTAAAGTAACTTAATAATGAACGGTCAGTGGCTGAGTGGGTACCGCATTTGGGTCCCACCCGGGCGTCGCGTACTCGATTCCTCGGCTGGCTAAGTTCTCCATCACGACACCAGCAACATTTTCCGTTTACTGTGGTGATAGTAGGAGATTTTCAACCATTGTTGAGTTATTCGTAAACCGGGAATGTTTGTTTTTATTTATTTTTAAATATTTTTTTGAGGCAATCATTTGTCGATCATGTTTCGATCCCTACGAAAAATGGCTCTGAGTAACAAAAAAGTACTAATTTTATTTTCTCTGGGTCCAGATTACCATAAAAGTAAATTACAACTATGGCCCACATCCACTCACTTAGGTAAGTAAGGTATGTCGAGGAAATAATTTTTTAGTGAGATTATATTATAATTCGGAATAGACTATTATTATACCAAACAATTTAATAATGCGGGAAAGTCAGACGATAGCTCTCGCAAGCTTTTGCCGGACTGCAGAATTTAAAGTTAGCTACGATTCACGCACGTATAAAAGATTTTCAATCAACACGAATGTCCCGTGGGTGGAGTGCACCGTTTGATTGCTTCACGTGGCAGCCTTGTTTGACATCTTGACAGGTACGGAATGACAGCTGACGGTACAAATTACAAACACCACGGGCGACCGTGCCTAACTCCGCCTACCGGGGCAAAACGACGTCCAAACTTCGCACGAGTGACATTAAAAGAAGCAAAACTGACGTTTTGTGACGGCAGGTGGGCAAAAAATCTTGGACATTAAACGGCAAACTTTTTATTTTTATTTTTAAAATGCTTACTGCTAAACGAGTGAAAAATGTAACAGAATTATACGAAGTGGATTGGAAATATCAACATAGATAAATGGACAATATAGACACATATTTAAAATTTCTACTTTGAATGAATCGAAACGGAAAATATTATTCTCGTTTATTCAATACGCAAAAAAAACACAGTTTCAGGCGTGCAATTCACACGCGGTAGAAGTGAAACCTTCAAAAGATTAAAGTAGACAAGAGTGGGGAGGCTACGAAGCACCGCACAAAGAGGAGACCGATTATACTATCTCGTTCTCTAGCAGGCCAAATTATTGTCGTGAATTCTATTTAGTGTCGCTAGTTTCATCGAGTTTCAAATCACAATAGTGCTAAATAAGTTTTCACTTTAAAAATCATTTTAATGTAACGCAAGAGTTACCTGATGTTTGTGCTTTAAAATTTCCTAGTAGGTATATTATTTGGTTCCGAAACATCATAGAAGTTGAAAGTTTATTATTTTCATACAAGAACATGTCAAAATGATCAGACAGATGTTTTACACCGATCAGTCAATTTTGGAGGCACGGTTTTGGGCACCCGTAAAATGCCATTTCAAGCAATGCCAGCGTTTCGATTCCGAATGCTGAGGATGATACTGATAGTGAATCAATAAAGCGATAAAGGCAGAAGTTATAATGTTTAATGTATTAAGTGTAAAATATGTTCACGTTGTCGTGAGAATCTGAGGCACTAAGCGTCCAGTCTCAAATTATTAACGTAAATATTACGTGAATGTGAAATATTTACTCGAGGTTGCACGTATAAAGAATGTAGCCGTATTCATTATGGTGATAATGAAGAGTTGATGACCTCAGTGGCGTAATAGTCGGAATATTCGAGTCGAAAGGTTGCGCGATCAATTGCAACCTCTGCGAAGGAAAAAGCGAATTATTTTATTTTATTTATGCAGTTTTTTGTTTAATTTTCTTAAAGCTGACGGTTTCAAGTCAAGTTATTTTAATTGTCATTTTCCTGAAATTTCATGAAGCTATGGCTTATACCTGGTTATGCCTGAAGTAAACCTTTTTTAAACCCAAAAAAAATGTTTGGCGGGTCAGTAGATATTACAAAGAACCGAAAACCACGCAAAAAGACATAGGTTGGGTAATAACTGCTTAAGTGGTGTAAGATGTAGAACAATTTTCTCGGTTTACCCGCGTAACGTAGTCCTTAAAAGGACTTTTTAATTCCTACCGTTTCGGACAGATCTCACTGCCCATCTTCTGAGGCCTTATGTCTTAAGTTTTTGTCTCAAACTGATCGCTTTTGCGTGTCTGTTCGGTTCAGAAGCTAAGACTTTAGTTGGACCGAACAGACCCGCGAAAGCGATCAGTTTGAGACAAAAACTCAAGACATAAGGCCTCTGAAGATGGACAGTGAGATCTGTACGAAACGTCAGGAGTTAAAAAGTCCTTTTAAGGACTACGTTACGCGGGTAAACCGAGAAAATTGTTCTACATCTTACACCCGTGAAAACCTTTATATGAAACAAAAATTTATTCAAAATAAAACATATGAGTATATTATTTAAAACAAAGCACATTTAAAATCACTTAAGCAGTTATTACCCAAATCTGATTCTATTTCATTATCTAGTATAAGTGCGTTCTCCCCCGCTCTGTACCCCGGTTCCTATTCATCCTCGTCGCTTTCCCGCAATTTTCCTGGAAAATATATAAATTACGTTTTAAACAGAACGCCAAGGATAATAATTTTGAACAAAGCAGGCGTTACACACAAGCGAGGTGAGAGCCTGGTGAAATTTTAATGTTAGCAAATATCAGGGGTGCTCAAACGGACCATTGAGAGATTTGGTTCGAATTATTTATCCTGTCCATGTTTGCATATTTTTTTGATATTGACAATTCGGTGAATATATTCTCTTTTTTTTGTTAGTAGGTACCTACCGAACAAGAGGCAGTAGGACAATGGCATCCCCGATTCGTCAATGTTGTGACGTTCAAAGATGTATGTTTGGGGAAGGAAATGTGAAGCGAAAGGTCGGGAAGTAAAAATAAAGTAATATAAAAATTTCATAAATTCAAGATTTTTTGTCCATTGACGAATGTCTTTAACGTGGACTTGTCTACTCGAAATATAAATGAGAAAACTACTTTTTAAAGATAGGTTCAGATCAATAATGAGATAATACAAATTAGAAATGCCTTCCATGTAGATTTGAATGGAAATCAATGGTAACACAGAGTTAGTATATCTTATTTAGCGATCTGTCACTCTTACACTTGCCTGGCGTCTACTTTTGCATAACGAAACATGCCTACAT
Source organism: Limnephilus lunatus (assembly GCA_917563855.2). Lineage (NCBI taxonomy): Eukaryota > Metazoa > Arthropoda > Insecta > Trichoptera > Limnephilidae > Limnephilus > Limnephilus lunatus. Next base: position 61,773,925 of record OU830601.1, read on the forward strand.
CGCCTGTCTTGTGTTCTTTTTTATTCGATGGTTCAGATATGCACACATCTCAAAACATGAACAGACGATAAAAGCATTTTTTATACCGAGAAACGATAAAGTGTTTAGTTGATATCGGATGATATGCACTAAACATACACGAGGTTGTTAGTAAATTATTGTTTTTTACGAAGGCACACAATCCTTAGCACAAAGCTTACTCTAAGGTCAGCAGATCTAGATGTAACTAATCGTTTAATCGAACTTTATAGGTCAAATCGAGCAGTTTACTGTGATCGATCTTTTCGTGCAACTGGCTCGCTCATTTGGAATAAACTTCCCTCAGCTCTTACTTATATCCAGAACTTAGCTGAATTTAAACGGGCTTTAAAAACAAACTTATTTCATATACCATTCATGAATCTTAACTCCTTTTCAATATACTCAAATAAGACATGTTTCTCAAGTTTCCGGTAATTGTTTGGTTTCAGTTTCATCCTTACGGTACTTTTATGTTTAATGTGCACTAAGAATGCTTCTTATTTTTAAACGTAAACTGCCTCCTGATTTATATTATATTTTTGTTTTAATGATTCTTGTTTTAATGGCACCGTTATTGTTCATCATCATCTACCCACACAACTAAATTTGGTATTAACTCATTACAATATATCGCATATAGACAATACAATGCATTACCTAATGAAATAAAGCAATCAGTAAGTAGCTAACAAAAAAATATTAGTTAAAACGTTTAAAGAATATTTCCTGAAAATGTTTTTAAACTAGTGAATATTGGCTCGCCTTCATTCGTTCGTTTTTTTATGTTTTATGTGTATGGATGTCTCTCAGTATTTCTAAAATCTCTATTCTTGACAATGCATTTTTTTTGTCAATATATTGTATTTTTTAAACGTGTAATATCTGTGTAAAATGTACTTATATCTATCTGTCCTTCCCGTAATGAGTTTTCTTCTAAACTCATTGGGAATAATGTGTTACTTACCCTGTTTTTGTAATACATTATAATTAAATAAACTGTCTTGTGCCAAAAGAGCACAGTTATCGATAATTTTATTCTCGTGGCATTGCTTTGATACTGTTTATTATTTTATTAATATTTTGTAAGGACTCGTAAGGAACACTATAGGATTACTTTTAAGTTTATTATAGTGAAGCGCACTTGAAGTGAAATTACACAAAACTGCGCTTTACAAATACTACGTTATTATAAATATAATCCTTGCTTCTTTAATTATATTATATTGAATTATAATTGTATTATAATTGTATTAAATTGAATTATAATTGTATTAAATTGAATTATAATTGTATTATATTGACTCAAAAATACACATGTAACTTGTTAAACTTATTTTTTCTTCATTTACTTAATTAATCATTAATCACAATTGCTTGCGTTCTAAAAATTGTATGTGAGATCTCCGGAATTAATCTGAACGTCACTGGTTAGATGTATTTTATTTTGTTTCTGTCCAAAATGAACAGTGGCTAGATTAATGGGTTTTACAGCGACCTGTGACGTCATGCTTCCCGGCTTTGTATCACAATCTGTTTTTGTTTTATTTTTCGGCTATACGTCATTTACGTTAATTTCAACGACCACTTTAACCGACGACGTACAAACAACAACGGCTAAGTGAAGGAAATTATAAAGTGCACACTTTAAATTAAAGCGCCATTATCCTTCCGTCCACATTGAGAGAGATATTCTTATAAAACAAAATAAACATTTTTCGAGAATGGACTTCACAATCACGGAGGAATAATTCAATGTTTAATAATTTTGTTAATACAGTGTTTTTTTTAAACATCAGCTCCACACTGAAAAAATAATTCCCCCTTTGTCACCTTTGGGAATTCTGTGTGGAGGGTCTTTTTAGGAAAGGAAGAAGAGGAAGTTCGGGGAAGGAAAAGGGAATAAGGAATGGGTAGGATGTGTTCCAGAGTGACGGATGAATGAATCCATCCCTCACACTGCGGTGTAAGGCGATATTCCGAGAGAGTACGGCTGGAGAAGTCAAAAGGACTACCTCAACCATTCTCTCCCGATCCGGCTTGCGATGCATCTGGTGGGCAGAGATATCCGCCGCCAAAATCTAGACAAACCTCACCCCATGAACCCGGGCACACCTGCTAAGTCAGGAATCACTGATGCGAAAAAAAATAGACTTATAAATTATTATATGTGTATGATTGTAATAGTTAGCCATATCAAGTCGTATAATTTATACAGGCTTTGATAACAATACCAAGTATTATGAGGGTTTAATTGGTTACAATCACAATAGAATAGACCATTGTTCGGATACACCTGGATGATAGGGAAGGGGGAGGGGAGACTGGATGTTAATCATTAATCCAATTCTGTCACTTAAGACATAAAATTAATAGAGAAACAAGGCTTTCACAGGTAAAAGTTTTATTGTGGAATTGGAACCGTCAGCCAAATAAATAACTTAATAATAACATATGTGGAAGGGGCTTGGGTTCGGTAGCGCAATGGTAGATCCCAAATTCATATGTTTAATTTCATACAACCTTACACCTTACTTTAAATAAATAAAAAAAAACACGTTACGACCGTTAAATGGTATTTCTGATCGGTGACCGTAAACGGTGTTTCCGCAACTTTGGTAATAACTACTAATAACATAATGAAGTTTAATGTTCGTTGCATTAAACTTTGGTTTGATTTGCGCAAGCGCGGCGGCCATGTTTTTCTTTCATTGGCGACAAAATTTCTTTCGTGCGTTTATTATTTGCGTTACTTTTGTCAGTTTTAGTGCTTTCATAATGTCATGTTAATTTAATTTTGTTAACGTAATTAGAGTTTTTTTAGTTGTTAACGTAACCATCGACTTCGGATTTTAGCTAACCTAGAGTGAAGATACTCGTTGAAACCCTTTTGGTAAAAAAAAAACGATTAAGGGAACAACTTAGTTTCCTTTAGGAGTGAACCCATAAAACTTATTATGCAATCTTAATATTGTTGAGCTGCTCTAAATACGTGACATACTTGCAAATTGATTGTACACAAAATAAATACTAATTGTGTTTACCGTTAAATTGTGCATTTTATTTTATTACCCGGTTCCAATATTGTTATTTTTTCGCAAAAAGAGCTAATAAAATATATTTTCAGGCAGTCAATTATATTTTCAGGCAGTCAATCAATTTGCCTCGCGCTGTACCCTATACCAAGTTATTGTAGATTCTGTATCATCAATCTACTACAGGGTGTAATAAAATAACAATAGAGCTGTCATTCTTCCGAGGCACAGACTACAGGGTGACACGAGACGAAACCGCGGGACGGTTAAGTTATTGGTCCGGCGCGGGTGACCATTAATTACCACCACAAGACCGGGACTTTTGAGAGTACGCGACTATTTTGTCCTGTAATAACGTAATCATTTAAGGTTAGTGGGGAAATTAATTATTAAGTGGAAGTCGTTCGTAGTTACGGGAAAATTTCATACCAAACGGAATTAGGTTATGTTGTACGCGAAGTTGCTCTACCTGGTTAATTGAATATTCCAATAGAATTAGGCACTTTCACGCACGCCTTAAGGTAGATTGCAATGCAAATTTATTATAGACGGCAAATTCATAATACCGCCAGCACTATTAAAAAGGTTTATAATTAAGGATTTCACATAGTTTTGTTATTTTATTTAATTTTAAATGTATGGAGAACTTTAACATACTATGAAGGATATCGTTGTTCCAATATTTAGCCATGTTATTTAAAACCTGCTTTAGAACAAACTGTTCATGTTTAAGTTTATAAAAATATTAATATAGTAAATACATATTCCTATATAACTACTTTCATAGTACCTTAAGCACTTCTGTTTTACCATTATTGTACTTAAACTTATTGAACTCCTATGTACATAATAATGAAACTACATACCTACATAATGTACATGCTTACATCGGTAATGTTCAGTTTATTGTGTTATATACTATGTGCTTATCATTATACTACTGAATAACTTATGTATCTATAATAATCGTGTACATGTAAAAAAGCCTTCAAGGCGTGGAAGTTCTTTTTTGAAAGTTTATTTTTTAAATAATTTTATTATATTAATAATATTTATCAATATAATGAAATTCCCTCCAGTTCATAATGCTGTATTTGGCTCTCAAATAATTTATATCACGCCGATATATGGGATATAGAAAATCATTGAGATATGCCTTGATTCCGCACAATTTTCAATTCAAAAAACAGCGATTCAATAAAAAAACTAATTGAAATATAAAACCATTTGCACAATCCAATTAATGGATTGCTGGTGCAAATTTATACCCAACACTAGTTGGTGTATGCTTAATTATCATTAAATAAAACGCGATGGTAAATGGAGATTCCAAAGTACACAGACCAAATATTTAAAAGTTGTGACGTACTAGACATACGCCAATTATATGTAAAAACACTACTAAACTACATTTTCGACCAAAAAAACAAACTCCAACAAACACAATATATCACTAATAGACCGGTTAGACAAGCGTATAAAGAAAACATAAAAACTCCGACGGTAAACACCACCTTTGGACAAAGACACCATAAATACCTTGCTATTAAAGCATTCAACAGTCTTTCACTTGAAACAAAAATTGAGGAAAAGAAAAATAAATTCAGACACAAAATAAAAAAAAATGGATTAAAGAACAAAATAGACAACATTACCAAAAAAATTTAACATAAAAGAATAAAACATATGCACTCAACACACAAAATAAAAAAAAACTGATTAAAGAACAAAAAAGACAACATTACCAAAAAATTTTAACATAAAAGAATAAAACATATGCACTCAACACACAAAACCAATATAAAATACGCAAGACTCACAAACACACAAATCATAATATATGCCGATTTTCATTTAATTTTATTTTTTTTAGTTTGTTAATTTTATTTTAATTTTAAATCTTTATTTTAGTTTAAATTTATCTTTATTTTAAATGTTTTTACTGATTATGTATAAATTCTATATTGTAAAATGGGGGCCTCAGCACGGGTACACAACCCAGTGAGGCCAACATTACTGGACTATAATATGAAAAATTGTAAAATAATGTATCAACAATAAAAAAAGAAAAAAAAAAGTTCTCGTGGCTCTGTGCAGTCAGGATTCCCTCGAGCTATCATCACACGCAAAATACAGAAAGAGTCAATCTAATCATCTAGTGGCTCGTAAATTACACATTTTTAATAATATACCTTCTTGAAAGCTGTACATTTTTTTGGCATAAGTACTTTTCGGAATTCTATATCCATAATATCGTATAAAGTTACTCATAGCGCCGTTTGCATGAAAAACGATATGTCTGTCATTCAGCTTGATATGCGGGACCAGAAGCGATCCTGTGATAAAGTGGTTTATATCCAGAACTCGAAAGCGTTAAAATTGAAGAATTCCACGAGTCTGCAGTAGCGCATCTGAGAAAATAGCGCGAAGAAGAAATAAAAAGTTTGCCAATAGATCACAGAAGAGAAGTGTGCCGAACGATTTTTGATAAATGAAGTGAGCCAAAAGTTATTGCTTCTGGAAAGTTCCACATTGTTCAGGTGGATTGCGAGCGGAGGACTTATTGAAAGGAAAACCATTACGCTAATGACTTTTCAACAACTGGCTGCTAAATAAAGACAAATTAAGTTCGGAAATATCAAAGAAACCGTCGACAATCTGATTTATTCTGTGCTTCAATTTAGTAGCGGAATCTTATTTGATCACGCTCAGTGGTAGGTAGGTTGTGTACACAAAGCTAAAATGACTATTCAGAACAAACTAAAATTAAAATAATTACAGTCTCAAAGAGGCACTAGTTAAACAGTTCAAGCCGGGGCGATATACATTAATATTTAATACGATTGTCTTTAGAGTTCTCTTCAACAGCTTTACTCGTAAAACTGGTCAAATAATACCACATTATACTACTAGGTACTCAATATCGCTTTATCCGAAGATAGAGATGATTTACTACACGTATTTTAATGCCAAGATAACATAACAACACTTTGTAAGGACTACCTAAAGTGGGTATTAGAACTTTCCATTTAATTTTATATGAATGCTGCCAATCAGAGTATGGTATCAATGGTGTATTCTGTGCACATATAAAATACCGAATATGTCATCGAGAGTCAAATATGTGAACAATATTGCCGATCAAAAAAAAAAGCCAGATTTCAACCTTTGGGAAATTTTGTAATTATTATTTATACATTTTTAAGCTCCCTTTATTATGATCTGCGTAGGTACCTAGTTACCCAGAATTTGTGGGAGAAATTATTGAGAATACTTCCACAACAAAAAGCTAAGAAATAAGCTTACATTATAAGTCCTGGAACCACATCAATTTATTTTCAGTCTCCGTAAAACAGTTGTAGGCACACTAACATATTACAAATAAGTAATGTATAATACAATAGTACTTATATATTCTTGAATGGTATTTCTACGTGGTATAATATCATTATTTGGGAGTATCGGTAAGGGGTTAATGCTCATATTTTTATATTGTAAAGTTTTTTATGTTATCTTAACTTTTGAAACCCTTGCTGCCTCTATATCACGCAGTAAACCATGTAAAATATAAAATCATGTAAAAGTCCATCAGGGCAGGGCGTTGATAAATAATAAATAAAAAAAAATAATAGTTGTTACAAGTCTATCAATGAGGGCAGCGCGCTGTCGATCTAAAGCGAATTTAATAGTTAGCCTGGAATAAGGGATGACAATAAAAAGAGTGACTAAAGAGTAAACACTGCGGTTCGGTCCCAAAGTGCCAGACTCTGGTCGTAAATGAAAAAACACCCCCAACATTCTGAATGCCAAACATTTTCAGAAGGTATTGGATTGTGTAACTTTATTTCATATAGATTTTGCACTTTGTCAATACGTAATGAATTATTCACTGTTTGGAAGGCTATCAGTCATATGAAAATTGTACAGAAAACCTGCTTAAATTTAATAATTAACAAATATAGAATGAGTGACGCAGACGAAATATTCAACAAGTTTGACGTTATAAACGACAGATAGACATACGCCCACCTAATTAGTAAAATTTTCAAAATTTTAAGTAACCCTCGACACAAAATGATGATCTTGAAACGCCTGAACAGATTTTCACGAATTGTTGCTAAGATCCATCTCGATCACGTCAGCTTTCAAACAACAACAAAAAACGCATCATAATCGGTCCATTCGGTTAGGAGCCACGATGCCACAGACACGTCAAACTTATAACACATCTCCTTTTGCGTCGGCGGTTAAAAACACTATTTAATTACAAATTACTTTCAACAAACACAAAACTATCATTAATAAAAAAATTATTTTAAAAACCATAAAAACTCCGACGGTAAATATAAGCTTTGGAGAAAGACACCACAAATACCAGGTAAAAAAAGCATTCAACAATCTTTCGCTCTATACAAAAAATGAGGAAAACAAAAAAAATTTCAGATAAAAAATTAAAAGTTGTATTAAAGAATATAAAATAATAAAACAAATCTGTACGTACGTAATAAACAAGATCATTTCAAATTGCAATAAACACTTCGTTGTATACAACCATATTTCCGTTTTTTTTTCAAACAGCACAATATTGTACTTTATTTTATTTCATCTCAGTTTCATTGTACTTCTTTTCAATATAATATTTCACCCATGTATTCGCATCATTGATTTTAGGCAAAGGATTTAATATTTATTAATTAATATTATTTTATGTAGTCATGGAAGACTGAGAATTATGACAAAATGAGTAACGCGAAAAGAATAAATTGGATTTCAATGCATTGAAATTGTGTACTGGGTACTTAAAAACTATAGAAAGTCATTTTCGAAAATCTCCCGTGAAAGAAATGTTAACAGTTTCAAAGAATTTAAATATCTAAAATAACAAACACAAAGATTGATGTACCTGCTATAAAATTATTATTTTATAGCTAAACCACAAAAGAACTCGGTAAGTGCTTCACTGAAACACTAACTTTATTCCCGGTCATTCCACCCAGTTTTTTATTTGAAATATTTTCTGACCACATTTTAGCTGAAATTTCAAAGCTGCATACCTAAATATTAAAAAGACTTTGCCATTTTAAAAAAGCTGCGTTAACAAAGAAATTTAGTACGTACAAAAAGATGTGAAAATTTCATAACGCCAACTCATAATTCGAGAGTTTTGGCTGCTTCATCAACCAAATTTTTGCGTTATAGCTCATATTAAATTATTAAAATTCAATTCAATTGGAAGGAATACAAACATCAAAGATGAAATTTGAAAAACATTGTGAATAAATAAATGAGTCAATAAAAACTCGGGAATGAGACTCATTTATTCGTTAAAAATTCTCAAAGGGAACCCTTCTAAAATTTGACATCAACTTTTAAGATTTTTCCTTTAAATAATAATTCACCTTCATCGAACTAATTTGACTCCCAAAAGTTCTGAAGTAGAAGTTCGTCTTTATGAAAAGCACGCGAGCTTGTCGAATTATTCATATCATTTCATTACATAAAACACTCAAAAGACTTTCGAAAAAGTGGATAAAGTACGCAATCAAATTTATTTTCCAATAATGAGTAAATCTAAAAAAAAATGGTTTGAAAAACTTTAGCCCTGTAAAATATGGTGCTTTATTTGCGAACCTAAATTGGTGAATACAGGGTGCTAAGGAACGTTAACAGACTTACTTTAACCAGTGATACCTGACGTTATTCGTAGAAAAAAATGTTATGGAAATTTTGGTCGCCGATTACTTTTTTGGTTAGTCATTTTGTTTTCAAATTCCTTTTCTTCAAAAACAAACCCTGGCCAACAGGGCTCAATCCCTCACTGTCCTAACCCTAACTGTCCAATATCTACTGACTATTTATGTTTTCAGTTTTAAAAAAATAAAGTCAAAAATGTCACCTGAGACCAAAATTTTATTTAAGAGTACATTTTTTTCCTCCAAATAATGTCAGGAATCAAAAGTCAAGTACGTCCCTTAAAACCATGTACACAAATATAACAGTTACCATAGTTTCCAATGTAAAGGAGGTATGAGAATTCGAGACTGTAACAATAGATTTATTTAGATTTTCCGAAGGATAGCAATAATTACTAGGACACGAGGGATTTCAAGGAGCGCTGTTTGCACGGAGCTCTTAGCGGCAGGACCAGCCAGACGACATCCGACCAAAGGTCAATACAATTTCAGTAAATGTTCGTATGAACTAGGAACAAAACCTATGTTTCTACGATATATCCTTCTTCAAATCACCATTATTATATGATTATTCAACTCCATTAAGTATGATTTTAAGTTTAGCACGATTATTTCTGTAAAATTTTAACAGTTTGTATTTGACGGGTTACTAAAAGATTCCAGACTATGTTCTAATAATATTTTTTTAAATTTTCATTTAAAAATGTCATTTTGTGTTCCAATAGTAAGAAATCAAAATTTAAAAAAAAATTTACCTGCTGTGAAAATTTTATTCAACGGTTCTGTGTAAATGGAGGTAGTGTACCTTTCAATTTACAGTTAACCCTTTAGGTCTCGTCCATAGTTTTTCTTTTTTTTTTAAACTGTTTTCGAAAGGTGATAAAATACGCATTCAAATTTTACTATTATAAATAAACACGTAATTTGATAAAAATATTATTTTTTTTAATGCATATATTAAAAAGTTTTAAAAATGACTAACTTTTTCTAAATAAAATTACTGAAAACGAAATTTTTTTTTATTATTTAACGAAGGTATTAAAAAAGTTGTCATTTTTTTATTTTATTTTTTATTGAATACAAGAAGACATTTTTAAAATACAAGTTTTATGTAGTCCCGCAAAGCTGTCACACATGATGGCTTGTCTGTAGGCTTTACAAAATAATATATATATATATATATATAATATGATTTAATTCTTTTCTATTGATTTATAAATAAAACACTTGTGTTGCAAAGTTTAACAAAGAAACGACATTTATGTTTATTTATAATAAAATAATAGAAAATAAAACAAGTGACAATTGATAATTACATTCCAAGTATTCCAACTGACACTACAGGATTCAAATTTAAATGGAATATATTGCCATTACATCTCCCCTCCCCCTGGAAAGAAAATTACTGCAAAATTTTCACTCATCTTCGATGTCCTCTTCATGGTTCATAAATAAAGGTGCTGGAGTTAACTTCGAGATGTGGAAAAAATTTGATTCAAATTTTTTTCGACCAGTGTTTATCTTGTAAATTGAGTTTGATAATTTTTCTATGATTTTGTATGGTCCGATTCTCAATTCGTCGAGCTTCTTCCTGTTAAGTTTGTTTCCATTCTCCACAAAAACAGTATCACCAACTTTGAAGTCAAAGTGTCTCCTGGTTTTATCGTAAATTATCTTGTAATTATGTGACTTCATAGTATTTTCTAGAGCTTTTTTTCTCTCTTGAATCAAATCGATGCCGGTCTTCTTAAGTTTTAACTCATTTGGCAAAATCGTAACATCTGTGCCGTCAAGTAGGTACTGTGGCGCATATCCAGTAACAGTGTGCTCCGTTTCATTATAGTTTTTTACACAATTATGCGCTATAATTGTCCAAGCTACTTTTGAGTCATTTTCGTTGATTTTGCATCTAATTTTATTGACCAGCGTTTGGTTCAATCTTTCATTTAATCCATTTGAGAAAGGTGAGTTCACTGCAGTAAAAATTATTGGAATATTTTTTTCATCCAAAATTTTTTTGAATTCTCTAGAATTGATACCCGGGTATTGGTCTGAGAGTATCATGCCAATGTCATTAGTTTCTGTGGAGTTTAAGAGTTTGATGAAATCATTGGTATTTTGAGTTCTTGACGTCAAAATATATGCAAACCTCGTGAAATGATCTGATAACAGGTGCAAGTATCTCTTTGTTGATCGTGAACCCCCAAAACCGCATATTGTATCAATGGAACATATTTCAAAAGGTTTTGTTGCGGGACCCAAGTGGGACATCAATCCATATTTATTTTCACCTCTTGATTTGTTCTTTAAACATACTGCACAACTTTCGCAGGTTCTCTTTATATTATTTGTCATGTTTTCTGCTGTGTACCATGAGCTTATCATTTTTTGCATTTGTGTAATTCCTATGTGACCTAGTTCTGTATGAACATTTCTGATAAAGTCTATGCTGAATTTTTCTGATAGAATTATTTTTTCTCTTTTTTTTACTTTCTTGTAATAAACATTATTTTTCGATATCAATTTATCTCTTCTGCACTGTATCTTCTCATTTAAAAAAATTTGAATCAAATTTTTTCCACATCTCGAAGTTAACTCCAGCACCTTTATTTATGAACCATGAAGAGGACATCGAAGATGAGTGAAAATTTTGCAGTAATTTTCTTTCCAGGGGGAGGGGAGATGTAATGGCAATATATTCCATTTAAATTTGAATCCTGTAGTGTCAGTTGGAATACTTGGAATGTAATTATCAATTGTCACTTGTTTTATTTTCTCTTATTTTATTATAAATAAACATAAATGTCGTTTTATAATATGATTTAATTCTTTTCTATTGATTTATAAATAAAACACTTGTGTTGCAAAGTTTAACAAAGAAACGACATTTATGTTTATTTATAATAAAATAATAGAAAATAAAACAAGTGACAATTGATAATTACATTCCAAGTATTCCAACTGACACTACAGGATTCAAATTTAAATGGAATATATTGCCATTACATATATATTTTTAAAAAATTTTAATACATGTATAACATCATATTATATTTAAAATAATATATCTCAATGTACCTACCTATTATAGGTACAAATTATTTAGTCAGGTATGGTGAGATGTTCAGAGATATATCAACAATAATGTTCAGAGATACATTGTTTCGACGCTTATAACCTCACTTTTTTGATATTTCACCTATAATTAAAAAAAAACACAAATTTTAGATTTTGTGGTGGTACCTACATTCGACATGAATTGAACAGCCCAAAAGGTATTTTCTGAGAAGGCAACACCGTTGATGACCAGCGTTGCCGATTTGTGGGTAATTCCCCAAATTGCGGGGAATTTTTAGGATTTTTCAAGAATTGGGTATTTTGTGGGGATTGCCTTTTTGTGGGGAAAATGCGGGGATTCTGGGCATTTTTGATTATCCAACCTTTTTAAAAAATATTATTTCAAGTATAAAAAAATGTAATAAGTTTATTGCTCGTGTTGCCGTTTATTCGGTGAAAGATTTCGTAGTTTATTTTATGGCAACATTGTGACAGAATAGCTGAATTAAAATTAGCCGGTGCTTTAGCTGAACACAATATGCCGATGTCATTTATGGATACATTGGGTCCCCTCTGTGCAAACATTTTCCCAGATTCAACTATAGCTAAAAACCTGAACTTGCGCAGAACCAAAACGACAGCTGTGTTAAGAAATGTCTTGGGAAATTCATTTATGGAGAACATCAGCGAAAAAATACGTACGAAAGGACACTTTTTTTCACTCATAATGGATGAAACGACAGACCATAAAACAATGCTGTTTTACTGCTATTATGAAAAAATTTAAAAACAGAAAACAGAAACCGCCTTCATACAGATACTGTGGTAGCATTGATGGCTACTCGAGATGGAATTAAAAAAGAAGGAGGAACTTTGAAATTTAATCCTTCAAACAAAATGATAAACAAAAAAATATGGCATGACGAAGTAATTGACTAATATGTAGGTAATTATTTTACATCACCTGTATGTATGCGTCTTCTGTTAATAAGCCTTTAAACATGTTGATAATTGTAATTATGTAAATTGCTTACTAATTAACTTAACTTCTCTGTTTAAAATTATTGGTCTCAATATTAGTTACTTTTTTATCGTTTTTTTAATATCTCAATATAATTATGGGTAAAATTATGTAGTAACATTAAAATAATATTTTATCTCCTTTTCTTTAACTAACTCTTTTTTGTCTTATTTAAATTACTTGTATTTTTTAGTTAATTTTTTCTCCTAGCAATACCTAGCACACCACTTGTATGATTATATTACATTATTTTTTATGTTTCCTTATTTTTGCTTCAATATTAGGCTGTAACCTATTTTTTAATCTTATATTATGTAATAATATGTTTTAATCTCCTGTTCATGTTCCAAATAAAATAATATTTTAAAAAAAATGCTATTTTCAATAGAATTTTGTTTTATTTTTAAGGCCGAAAACTTGTGGGGAATTTGCGGGGAATTTGACAATTTGCTATCCCCAATTTGGGGAATTTGAAAATTTTTTGCGGGTATTCTAGAACATAAGCATTGGCAACCCTGTTGATGACAGATACGGGTGACTTGCGGTTTACGGCAAGCTCCGATTTTATTCCCGCTGGAGACTCGCCTTCCGTTGGTCGTTCTGTGTAGCTTTCAATTATTGTAATTTACTAATTAAATATTGTCGCAAGTAAACTTAAATATATAATGCAATTTTATACAGCCTGATACTAAGTGCTTTTATTTCCCTCCTGTGATAGAGAGTTAAATATCGTAATGGTAGTAACACCCATACGATACATTGGTGACCCGACATTTTACACAATTTTTAATCCATCATCGAGTTTAAATCGTGATGTTATTCTTTTTTGCATTAATAAATATCGAACACCACGGGAGGGGGTCGCCAGCGGGTTTCCTGAGACTTATGTAAGTACAAATTCAATTTTAAAAATTCTTTCAAACAATCAGTAACTTAGAAATTTTAGTAGCTTTATTAAATGACGTCTCAGTAATTTTAAAATAGTATGCACGTAGTGCATCCCGTTGCGATTTCGATCGTATCGGAAATACAGAAATCTGTGAATTTTACATACATTATATGATTATATGATATGATTATTGTCCCAACTAATGATTTTTAAAAATTATCGTGTTTGCAATGACCATTAACTGCGTAAAAACATCAATTTCAGAAACAACGGCCACCAGAGAGAAAGCAGCTCGCAGCCTGTTCCGGAGCACACCACCAGCTTCCTCCACAGCAGCTGACTTTCAACAGAACAGCTGACTTCTACCAGGGCAGAGTCTACGCATCAGCAGAGAAGCAGAGCCGATGTCCAAGCATCAATCGAGCAGCTGCTGGACAGCAAGATTCATCCGGACGTAACGTTCAATCTAATCCATAATATTATCCAGAAATTTTCCTACAATTTTTAAATGCATACCTACAGTTCAAATGTTGCAAAATTTTACGAATCATTGAAATTGAAAACCTACCTCTCACGTATTCAAAGGTCATTGTGCATTATAATTACCAATGTAGAAAACTGCAGATCACAGTCAAATAAATTTAACAAAACGCAATAAAATTATGGTTTGAGTCTTGGATTACGCAAATAATATAACGTTTTAAAACACAGAGGTCAATGATAGTATCACTTTCGGGATTTAAAAATATATTGTTCTTAAAATTACAAATCTCAACAATAATATGATGCAAGGTTGCAATATTTTTTATATAGCATGTTGTGAAATCTTTTGGTTTGAATATTGTTTTTTGTGTACAATGGAATAGCACGATCTTATCTTTAATATTTTTAATTTACGTCTGAATATTATTAAATTTCCGCCTATTATGCGTAAGCTCTCCTACATCTGAAAAAGTTTATTATGTCAACGGAAGAAGAAATTACCATATCAATTAACATGGAATTCTCAAGCGGAAGAAGCAGTGAACCTGATATTCACCATGTATCGGTGAGACTTTCACCGTACTGGAAGAACAATATTGGACTTTGGTTCATACAAATTGAATCGCAGTTTGCAATTTCCCGTATCACGGAAGATTTTAAAAAATATAATATTATAGTCGCTGCGCTGGATACACAGACATTGCAGTGCGTCAGCGATATTGTCACGAAACCGCCCACGACGGACAAATATTCAACCTTAAAAGCCGCACTGATAGAAAGATTACAAGATTCACCAGAAAAAAGGCTCACGCGACTTCTATCCGGAATTCAGCTAGAATATCGCAAGCCATCAGTACTTCTTCGACATATGATGGAACTGGCTGGACCATCATTGGCAAATAGTACAATTGTTCGTGTACTTTGGCTTCAGCGATTGCCTCAACATGTTCAAGCAATCCTATCCGCCCTCACGGATAATGATATTAATCAACTGGCGACGGCGGCAGACAAGATTACAGACGTCTACCAGTCAACGGAATGTAACGCAATGGAACATCTGAGCGAAACAAACACATCTAAATCTGAAGACATTAAAAACAGCGTATTACAACAACTGCAACAACAAATTTCCGCGCTCACACAGGAAATATCCCAACTGAAGAGGTCACAAAACGACAATCATACTACCGCCCGAGGACGGCGAGATCAGGACCCTCAGAGAAAGGAGCCATATCAGAATTCATATCAAAATTCTTATCAGAAATCATCTCAGCAGAATCCCGCTAGAAGGCCGACGTCTGGGTCTCGCGGTCGATCGCTCCAGGAAAAACCAAATGGATACTGCAGTTATCACAACAGATTTGGAGAAAAGGCCTTCAGATGTTATCAACCTTGCTCTTTTAAGAAAAATTCCATTAAACGACAGCGGAACCTCTCAGTAGGGACGTGCGAGATTCCGAGAAACACATGTCGTCTCTTCGTTTATGATCGACAAACACGAAAGAAGTTCCTGGTGGACACAGGAGCTGACGTTTCGGTCATCCCTGGAAATCCCATCAAAACATTCGGGACAAGAACGATAGAACTAGATTTTGGTCTTCGCCGGGCACTGAAATGGCGATTCATCGTCGCCGACGTTTCGAGGCCAATCCTGGGTGCAGATTTCCTCCATCACTATAATCTGACAGTGAATCTTAAACAAGCAATTCTCTTGGACTCATCTACGGGACTAAAGATTAGAGGAAATACATACAAAGGACCATCATCCGGTATATCCACCATATCCTCATCACAAAAATATAAAGATATTATAAACAAATATCAAAGCTTGACGCGACCAGACATCAAGCACTTGGACAAAGCGAAACATTCTGTGACACACTGTATTGAGACGAAAGGTCCACCTGTCACAGAGCGGGCGCGCCGCCTGGCACCAGCTCTTCTTGAAGCAGCGAAGAAAGAATTTAAATTTCTCATGGAACAAGGGATTTGCAGACCGTCCAAAAGTAATTGGGCGAGCCCACTACATATGGTCAAAAAACCGAACGGGGAGTGGCGTCCGTGTGGAGACTACAGAAGACTCAACGCAAAAACGATCCCGGATAAATACCCAATTCCGCAACTCCAAGACTTTGCACATAAACTGGCAAAAGCGAAGGTCTTTACCACACTAGACCTCACCAGGGCTTATCATCAAATACCTCTAGAGGATATCGACATACCTAAGACTGCAATTATCACACCCTTTGGTCTATATGAATTTACCACCATGCAATTCGGTTTATCAAATGCAGCTCAAACCTTCCAGCGATTCATGCATGCTGTGACACGAGACTTAGAATTCTGTTTTGTATACCTAGATGATATCCTAATAGCATCCGAAAATGAAGATGAGCACAGAAGGCATTTGGACATACTTTTCCAACGCCTCGTAGACAACGGTTTGGTTATCAATCTGAACAAATGTCAATTTGGTCTACCAACCGTCAACTTTCTTGGGCATACAATTACACCTGAAGGTATGCGCCCAATAAAAGAAAAGGTAACAGCCATCACAGAATTTCCTTTGCCTAAAACTGCAAAGGACCTCAGACGCTTTCTGGGAATGCTAAATTACTATCGAAAATTTCTTCCCAACTCAATTAGCACCCAAGCAAAACTTTTTGAGCTAATATCAGGTTACAAAAAGAACGACAAGCGCATACTGACCTGGACTCCGGAGCTAACAGCAGCGTTCGACGAATGCAAGCATCATCTCGCAACGGCTACTTTACTGGCACATCCAGACCCAGAGGCCAAGATCGCCATCATGGTGGACGCCTCTGATATTGCCATGGGGGCATCACTCCAGCAAACTAAAGGAGACTCATGGCAACCTTTAGGATTTTTCTCACGAAAATTCACAACGGCACAAAGAAAGTATAGTACATTCGATCGTGAACTTACTGGTATCTACGAGTCAATAAAATTCTTCAGAAACCACGTCGAAGGACGAAACTTCACCATTTATACGGATCACAAGCCAATCACCTTCGCTTTTAACAAGAAGCGAGCTTCAAGTTCTCCACGTCAAGAAAGGCAGTTGGACTACATAGCTCAATTTTCAACGGACATCAGACATGTTTCCGGACAACAGAACACAGTAGCTGACGCACTATCTCGTATAGAAGAGATTAATTGTCCTACTTCTATTGACTACAGGCAGATGGGAATAGAGCAATGTCAAACTGACGGTATTATGAAGGCAAAAGATGACAGCTCCCTCGCCTTACGTCAAATGGTGATTCCTGGCACGGATTATTCAGTATGGTGTGACGTATCAACAGGACACATCAGACCATTTGTACCAGATTGCATGCGTGATCAAGTGATCGCAAGCGTACACAATGTTTGTCATCCTGGCATTCTAGGAACGACAAAGACAATTAAGCAAAGATTTGTTTGGCCAAACATGGCAAGGGACATTAAGAACTTCGTCAAACAATGCATAGCCTGTCAGAAAGCTAAGATTACCAGGCATACTGTTGCTCCATTAGCAACGTACGTACTGCCAGAGGATCGATTTAAAAATATCCATATCGACCTAGTTGGACCGCTTCCTACATGCAACGAGTACCAATATATACTGACAATGATCGACAGATTTACTCGTTGGCCTGAGGCCGTTCCCTTGAAGAATATGACAGCGGAAACCGTCGCTACGGCATTAACAACACATTGGATCGCTCGTCATGGAACTCCTGACAGCATAGTTACTGATCAAGGACGGCAATTTGAGAGCTCCCTTTTCAAAAAACTTACAGAGAAGTTTGGTATTAAACATCTAAGAACCACGGCTTATCATCCACAAGCCAACGGTATGATTGAAAGGTGGCATCGCACATTAAAAGCATCTCTTATGGCATGTGGAGATCAGAATTGGGTGGAGAAGCTTCCACTTGTTTTGCTCGGCTTGAGAGCCACAGTGCGTGAAGATCTAAAATATTCACCAGCAGAACTGACATACGGTAGAACGTTAAAATTACCTTGCGACTTCTTCACAGCAACTCCACGTGAAGAGCCAGATACGTATATTGGACGACTCCAGAGAAAGTTCGATGACATCAAATCGACACCAGCGAGCGCCCATGGTTCAGGAAAGTTCTTCGTACATAAGGATCTACCTAATACGACGCATGTGTTTCTCAGAACAGACAGCACAAAAAGGCCCCTCCAGTGTCCATATGATGGCCCATATAAGGTTGAGGAGCGCAATGAAAAGACATTCACCATTACCATTAACGGAAAAACAAAATGCGTTTCGATAGATCGCTTAAAGCCAGCTTTTATCCCCATTGAAGATAATGTACCTGTCTCTACAACTGTTCCAGACTCTTCCGCCACAATACCAACAAGAACAACAAGATCTGGGCGAAAAGTTCATTTCCCAGACAGATTAGGGCAAGCTTAGAGCATAAAAAGGCATTTCATTTTTATCAAAAATACATAAGAACTCTCAATAATTAATACTAAAAATCATAAAATTACTCTAACAAGATTTCAAAAGTAAAACTATTTTTAAATTACTAAGAATAAAAAATAACAAAGTCTACAATATTTCATACAAATGTTGAGCTTTTTGTTTATTATCATCATTCATAATTGAATATTTTTTACAAACAACAAAATTAGAATACAATGCAATTCATTGTCATAGAAATGATGCATTATCAATTGATGAAAAATTTCATCCTTCAAAATCATGTACCTGCATGTAATTAATTTAAGCATATTTAAAACATTGTATATCAATCAACGAAAACTGCGTGTCTAGATATAATCGCTTTTCACAAGACTTGTAATCATTATGCTAAAAATAACCTTTCATAAGTGTATAACTCTGACAGCGTGGAATCTTAATGTATACTATATGGGATAGGTATCCAATATAGCATATATTGACATTCATATACTTAAAATAGTATCTAGCATTATGCGAATAACTTTTAACTAACAAAGGTATTAGATATAAAGAGCATTTAAACTAAAATAATACATTACAAAATTATCAAGCTATGTAGAGTAAAGTTTTGTTTTTAATAATCCCAACCATGATTACTCAGATGTACTTACAAAATACATACATCTGAGTGAGCATGTTGATGAAACTGTTATGATTGTTTTCAAATGTTTACAAAAACGAGTATATTTTATTACTCATTAATAATTAATTGCAATAATCTAATAAAAACAATAATATATCTAATCTGGACGCTAAACCATAACCAGTCTAGTTACCTTTTATAAAAAACTCCTTAGTATGTTGAGTAAAAATAAACCAGATTCGGTAAACATTTGAAAATAATTTTATTAGTTAAGAATTTATAATTGTAAAAATAAGAATGGTTGTCTGCACAGTAAAGTATAGTATAACTCAAATAACAACTTTTCATTTGATAACATTTCATTACATCTAATGTGTTATAAGGAATTATTTTCCATTCAACTCGCTCTACGCGAGATATCTTATACAGCTTTTATATTATAAAAATAATTCAGGTAAAAATGATTATGTAAATAAATATATCTGCTCAATATTGCTGCATCGACTTTGACATCACTTGATGTAGCAAGTTTTGAGTTTGTATAACTATATAGTGTATACTGAAACACATCTGTTTTCATATCTCGTTAAATCAATTAAATATTTACAATATGAAAACATACCATACCAACATAAACATAACAGATGATTACCATGTGTGCTTCAGTAAACATAGATTAATATATTTTTAAATTTTTGGTATAATCATTCTTGTATACAACTAGACACTTTAGTTATTATTTTCATATTTTTATGACACAGAGTCATGAGTAAGTTGAATAATAAAAACATTATTTCAACGTTTAGTGTCAAACTAACCTTCGCAATCAATGCAAAATATTATATCTAGTATAAGTTAAGTTAATCAAGTATGTATTTAAAATAATAATCTAATATAGGATAATTTACTATAGCGTACTGTGATACTTATACCAGCAGCTTATTAATTACATACATCCATATTTTTTTGTAGATACAGTTTATATTTCAAACAAATAATTACTTATATCAATATTTCCTAAACATTTTAAACATTGAAAACAAGTAGGTTTAAAATAAATTAAACACACAGTTATTTTTTATTATTATTATTTATATAACAGAATACAGGTGTGTATCACAAAATAAGGTGATTCAATTATCTTTTGTTTAAAAACAAGTTATATATCATGCTATTTCTATAGAACTTGGCAACTTTTAACACAGCCAATGTTTGGTTATTGATTAATATAAGGATGTATATACAAGTAAAATTATGTTTAAAAACTTCCAATGCGTTCAAAAATTTATGGAGATATTATTCATAAAAATACCTTCACACATATACTATATATTTCTGAACGCATAGGAACAAAATATTTTACAATGATGTCAAGTATAGAATATATTATATTTTAGTAACTCATTATATTTTCACATGATCTCACATCGTATCAGGAAGCCTATTGCAATTCAAGACGCTTTTAACAGCGACTACCATCATTTATTAAAAAACCCAGGCACTGACACAATGTGACGTCATAAGTTAAATTTTCCTTTGTCTTGTCCGACACGCTACACTCAAAAAGTATCTTTTGGAATCCCTACCAAATATTTTTCATATCGTTTAGCAACTGGGGGGAAGGTATGTGGTGGTACCTACATTCGACATGAATTGAACAGCCCAAAAGGTATTTTCTGAGAAGGCAACACCGTTGATGACAGATACGGGTGACTTGCGGTTTACGGCAAGCTCCGATTTTATTCCCGCTGGAGACTCGCCTTCCGTTGGTCGTTCTGTGTAGCTTTCAATTATTGTAATTTACTAATTAAATATTGTCGCAAGTAAACTTAAATATATAATGCAATTTTATACAGCCTGATACTAAGTGCTTTTATTTCCCTCCTGTGATAGAGAGTTAAATATCGTAATGGTAGTAACACCCATACGATACAATTTTAATATGAACCGTAATATTTTCTCATTCTAACACCGTTTTTTTTACTTTAGCTCCACACAGGATGCCTTGAGGAAAATAATTTCCCTCAGGGCCAGTGTCATCTTAGGGGATGCTAAGTGGAGGGTCTTTTAAGGAAGGGAAGGATAGAAAGTTCTGGGAAGGAAAAAGGTAGAAGGAGTGGGTCGGAATCTGGGGGTCGGTGTGTCCGAAAGTGATGAACATATGAATCCATCCCTCCAACTGCGGTGCAAGGCGATGGGTTGAGAGAGACTGGCTGGAAAGGTCTAAAGGCTTCCCTCAACCAGTCTCTCTCGATCCAGCCCGCCACTGGACGAACCTCACGCCATGAACCCGGGCACCCCTGCTTAGCCACCAAACGTAGTGAACTACTAGGGATGACCTATGGAAGAGTGTTGGTTATGGATAAATGGTTCCCGGGCGGTCTTACGATAGTAAGAAGAGACAAGAATTTATATGAGACGAACAAATTATTCTGAATGGTTAACACTGAACTTCAATGTCTATGCAAATTATTGAGAAGGTAATAAGACGAAGTGACAAAAACATTGCGTAATTAATTTACCTGGAATAGTTACTAAATATTCACGATGTTAATTTCAGTGCCGCATTTATTACCGCAAGTGTGAAGGTTGATACTTAGGCTTAAAATATTTAGGTTGATATTTAGGCGAAAAACAAAGGCGAAAGAATTAAGTACAACGAAGTCTGCTGATTTAAGTAAGGAAAATATTTATAAGCCTCGTGTTTTATCCGGATTGTCGTCAAACCGAGATAGCCATTTTCATGGAAACCTACTTAGCGGCGAAGATAAGATGCCGTAAGTAAACTCATATGGGACGTTGCTAACTTAACGAAGTAAGCTCGAGTAAAAATAAAAGCAACAAGAGTTATTTTCAAAGCTTCCCATCCATAAAGTAATTTTATGAAAGCCGTGTTCGCGTCTTGTAAATTGCGGGGTTATTACGGTAATCACAAAGTACGCCTTAAAAATAAGGCTTTTAACTGTTCATAAAATGTTACAGTATCTAAGCTTCGGTGAGCTTTCCGGTGATATTGGCAACACAAGGGGGAAAATCGTTTTAAAGGAAATTATTCGTGTAAGATATACAGCAATATGTTAACATTTTATTCATTGACAGTTTATAAATGAGCAAATAATAATGTCCGGATAACAAAGCATCATATCCAGTTAAAATTAGTTACTGTAACTCAGTAACAAACTGATGTTATCATTATTTTATCGACATAACTCAATAGTACAAAATATTAAGTGAAAATTTTGTTCATTTTATTTAAAGACTTTATTACGGCATTCTTTTATTAACCATGGTAAATTTATCTTAAGATGAAGCCATACTAAATAATGTAAAATCATACAACATCATAAGTTTTTTGAAAACTTGATCGCTTAGAAGTAATAAAGATGCTTCAATTAAATACTGCGCGTAGAACATACTTTGGCCCTTAAAAATATCGGTCATTTTTTTTACAAGCCTAGAAAAAAATAAATTATAAGATCTATAAAAAACACTTTCAAGTGCTCTCAACTTTCAACTCTCCTACTTACAAACCCCTTTTCGGACATGGTTTTAATGAATAATTTGGCAAATTCAGTTTCTTTTATAATAATCGCAAAAAAAATTATATTTACGCCCGAACTTCACAAAATAAAATAAAACATGCATTTTCTCGTTTTTATTTTTGACATCAATCAACACGGCCCGCAGTCTACGAATTTGGATTCTTGAAGTGACCCTTATGGCATGGGCACAAGAACCATGCACTGGGCACACCCATTTCGTATCAGTCACGCCCCGGACGGAGCGGGAAAAAGACGTGTGGCTCCGCACCGCTTGGTTTCGTGAAATAAAATTTTAATTTGCGTTTTATTACAAAAAATAATGCGTAAAATAGGAATTAATGTTTTTTACAGGCCTTTACGAAATCAATCTGTAAAAAAATTCTCAAATAACTATTCCAACCTTTCCATGAGCCTTTTCTCAAGTATTTTTAAACTCCTCCCATAAAGGGGTTTGAAATCCGATTTCGATTTTTCCTGGACTATTGGATCGCTTTAAAGTGCAATTTAATTTAATAAGCATTTGAGATTGAATAATACTCCGAATTCCTGAAATTATATTAAGCACTTTGTGGAGAATTCTTTGCTGAAAATTAATTATGCAATTCACCTATTTTATTGCAAGACGACACGAAATATTTAATTTAATTGTATTACTTTTGTTGCAAGAACAAGAATTGGTGATACCATGTTTTTAATCAGTAGGTAGGTACCAACCTACCAAAACAATTAAATTGTCTTTCTAATTAGAATAAGACAGATATAGCCTAAAATGCCATGTCAGAGGCCAAGTCAAAAGTCAGAATAATAGAAGAGAATGTATGAGACGATGTATGAATGTGAATGAGGCAAAGAGTGTGTGCCAAGACCGAGTTGTTTGGCGGTCCGTCCTCTATGCCTACCCCTGCGGGGAAACGGCGTGATGGTTAGTTAGTTAGTTAGTTATGTTACGTGGGTTTTTCGCCAAGTAATACATTTCGTAAAACAACTTTAGTGTTATAGTGATGATCAGGTACCCACAGATTTTATCCCGTAGGAAGCGCCAATTCTGGACGGGTTATGGTTCCCGTCAAGAATACCTGTGGTTCCCAAATATGCTCAGGGGGTGGATTTTAAAGCTTATATTTTTTATAAAACAAGTGGCAATCAGGGTTTTTAAATATGTCATTTCACTTACCCCCATGAACCGACCTCCTTTATTGTGTATACTATCGCTAGCTAACTAATAAACTGTCCATCTAGTGGCTGCCAGGCCCAGGCAGCATTTTCCCATGCAGGATCTGGATGGCCCTCACGAGGCCGAGATCTGGAGACAGTTCCGCCGCCAAAGGGGAACATCAAGCGGCCTTACGCCGCGATCAAATTAGCAAGTCTTCCCGCCGCCAAAGGGAAATCATCAGGGGGCCTGTCGCTAGAAGAATTATGAAGGAGGGAGACCGCCCTCAGTCCAGACGAGAGTCAAGGTCGGCGTAAATTTACTTCTCCGCCACAAAGAACGGCAAATTGCATCACGGGCTAACGGTACACCGGTCATCCGTCAAAACAGCGCTCTGTCCCAAGTGTGATCGCACGTATTACATCTCGATTGAAATATATCCCGGGTTTCTAGCACGCCTGCCGCCATTTTACGTTGCAGGAAACTCGACTAATCCCAATACAGGGATTCAATCTTTCCGAACACACAATGCGTACCCATTAATACTTTCACCGCCCGACCTTATTTAAAGTTAAAAGGAATTATTTTCCCGTTCATATACTAAGTTTCTCACAAAACTGTCTTGACTGTCGCGTGGTTAGACACGGGGCCCAACACTCCCGAATCTACCCACGCAAGAAGTGACGTATATCGCCGGAACTGTCTAGATGTCGCCCCAGGCCGTCGATCAAATCAAAGCTGGCACACTAATAATAAATAACAAGTTCCTACCTAATTACGATTTCGACGGGTAGGGTTGTTAGGATGCAGTACAAATAATAAAGATGTTAATAATTATATTTAAAGTAATACGGATTTGTACTGCATCATAAAATAGCAATCTATATAGGTATTTAAAAATTTACATTATATAATAAATGTCACTTTTGTCGGGTGGCATTGTAACGCATGCAGGGTAGTCGATATTTAATTAATGGTTTCGCTGGGAAGAATTCGTTACGAAGACGGAACCGTTATATTATAATAACCGTTAAGCTGGAGGTCAACAGCGGGAGACCGGAAGCATATTTAGTGGGTCGGAAGTTGATTATGATGATCCTGATAAATTCACATCATCATCTTACTATCAAGATATCCGCAAACAGAAAATTCTACAAACTCTTCATAAAAACATAATATATTTATATTTACGAATCCAGCGGAGGTAAAAGCCTTAAAATTCTTCAAGGCCGGTAAAGTCATAGTCAGCAATAAAGCATTTCCTTTTTGCATTACGTACTCATATTACTAGAATTATAATAGTTAGATACTTACAATGATTTGTGCTTGAGAATGCTTGTTCTACGACGATATCATAATTCTCCGTATTATTTTCCTTGTTACAATGGCCACATTAAGTCAGGATATCCTTACCTGCAACAAAGCAATTACACAAATTAAAATAAGATCTCACTTCTTCAATCTTTGCAAAATCACTTTGTGGCGTCATTTTTAAATAAGTGGTGTTTTACAAGTGATTAATTTAATTTAATTAAAACAAGATCGTAAATAACGAAATCTTGAAGGATATTACAATTTCAGAATTAAATTATCGAAAACATAATTGAAAAAATTGAATAGAACATGTTTGACACGATAGTGCCTACAAAACTTCTTATAAGATTCGATAATATGTATAAATAGGTTCTTAAAGATATTAATAGTGAAGATACTTTGTTGGTAAGTCAAAAATAAGAAATAAATAATAATTCACGTTCTATTTTAATTTAATTCATCAAAGTAAGCAAGTTAGAAAGTCGGTTTTTTTTAAATTTTTCTACATTCATTGCGTTTGGTGGATTTTTCAACAACCAATTTTATTATTAACAGAATATCTAAAACATTATACCTATAATAAATATCTTCCATAATTAGCAACAGAAGTTTTCAATACTTTTTTTTATTATTTTAAAAGAAAGTTAAACATTCCCAGGTCACAATAAAACGGAAAATATTTCAAATACTCCTACTACCACCATTAAAAGCAGAATATGTTACTTGCGTGATGAAGAAGGAATAAACCAGCAGAGGAATTGAATGCACGACGACTGAGTGAGCACCAGACGCATTTGTCAACTCAGTGACTAATCTAATCGGCCATTAGGTATACATACATGTACAAAAATGAGTATGAATGAAAAATATATTCTGGGGAGAAAATCATGGCGATCACAAATGTTCCTTTATTTCCCAAATGATTCTGGATTTCACACTTCAAGGGTGTTTTAGGCCATCATTTCAAATTATGGAAAGAGGTTAGGTGAATTTATATTATTAATTTTAGTTAACTGGGCAAATTTATAAATTATATAAACGATTGGAGTCGAGTCCAGATTTAGAAGAGATGAGATGTTGATTGGAGACATTTTAGACAAGGCTTGATAAAAGAGAGGATATATATTAAATTCCCACTTCTAGACCACAGCATGTATAATCTGGGGAGTGGAGGACGTGAATTTTAAAAATGTGAGAATGAACAGAACAATGTCCAATTCTCATTCGAATAAGTGAGGAAATTTATTTTTTGAAAAATATGGAAATTTTTGAAACCACGGTTTTGATGGGATAGTCCATAGCAGGTTCCCTTGATTTGACGAGCAAACTGCCAATTTTCTGCCCAAACATTGCGGGAACTATTTTTTAAAATGGAATTTTTTTAATGGTAGGGAAATGTGGTTAACAATAGGGTTGGATGCTCCTTGTTTTGTCAAGAAAATCGCAATATCGTTTCCAAATGACGACCACCAAATTATTGGAAAGCGGTGAAATAATTACTCGGTTTATTCTAAGCATTTAAGACTAATAATAATTCAAGCGAATTTGAAAAATATCTCAGCAGCCTATTGTTTTTGCTCTTTGCGGAACGAGATCATTAAAGAAGAAGAAATACGAACCTAATTAATTAAGAATTAGTGAGATTACAAGGGTTCGTACCGAAAATAAGGACGAAAATATAATTATTTCAAGCAAACCGTATTCATTTCCACGTAAAAGCAAGTTTATTGCTCCAATTAAATACTATTAAACAGGAACATAAATTTATTGGTCATAAATTTTATTAATAATAACATACTCAGTTGCTTGTAGACGTAGGCGATGTTAGAAACAAGGTTTTATATTGGGTAATTAACGTTGAAACAGTAGTAAAAATATATGAACTTTGGAGGATGTACGTCTCCATTATAATTACTCAATGCTTGTATGAAAATGTCAATCCAATGACGCCAATGCAATAAAATTTCATCACTTTCGAATCGTTTTTGCAAAAAATATCTAGAATTGGAAAAAAATTAAGTTTTCTTTTCTAAAGATAAGAAAGTGCAAGACAAGCAAATTTGGGAGGCGAGTATGGTTACAAGTTTCATAGGTCACCCCAATTTGACCTACGTTTGGTGACTTATCAGGGGTACCCGGTCTCATGGGGTGAGGGCATCAAGAGAGACTTGTTGAATGAGATGATGAATTCATACGTCCATCACTCCTGGAGACACGACCCCCAGATTCATACCCCACAGAGCCTCCACACAGCATCCCCAAAGATGACATGGGCCCTGCAGGGAATTATTTACCTCAGATCCTCCAATGCGGAGTAAATGAAAAAAAACCTGGAGCGTTAATAAAAGCTATCACCTTCAGACTAAAGGTATATGTGTATATCTTTACAGAACGTAGTGCTTCGACATTAATCGTGACTTACAACTAAATTCCAACGTAAAAATTAATGCCTTTAAGTTTTTACGTTACGAAGGTCGCCATAATAGTGTCTAGACCTAGTTGACAGTAGACCTGCAAATGAGTTGTTACCTTATTAAATGTTTTAATAGCCCCGATGCTTTGTTATTCAAAGCCAAGCCACCTACGTTCAAAGAAGTTATTAGCAACGTATTCAAAAAGTTAAACAATATTTTAATAGGGGTGAAATGACGTCAGCATTAAAAAAGCCAACATTTTTATGAATGAAGGATTCATAACATCGAAATCATTTCAAAAACCACTGTGAACTCATTGATGCATAAGGCACCTTTTTTATACGAGTCCTTCACAATAGGAACCAGTGAAGCTATGGCATCCCCAATTGGGGTGTGTTGTGAGGCTGGAGGTAAGTGCGGAGAGGATGGAGAAGAGGAAGGTACCCGGCTTTTTTAATTAGTCATTAACAATTAACATGGCTAAAGCCATTTCAAGCAACGTTTTAATTCTGAATGGTGGTTTTACACACCTATCTAGAGTATCTTCCACCCTGAAATATGCCGCAAATATACCTAGTATTATTTAAAACTAGCTTTTACCCACGGCTTCGCTCGCATAGTATTAGTGGGAAATTACTGGCATAATTGTTATTATTCTTGCTATTTTGTCTAATAGAAAATAATTATTTTTTAATAGAAAATATCAAAATTTGAGAATGACATTTGGCAAATAAAAATTCTATTTTAGAAAATATTTAATTTATAGAAATAGAAATTTATTTTAAGTACCTACTCCCTTTATTAGCATTTTATTCATATTTTAATCCAGAGTAACCTAAAAAAATAAGAAAATGACAGTCTACTTCAAATGCTATGCTTTATAGCAACGTTATGCTTTTGTTCTGAGAATAAACATTTTTAGATATATGTAGATATTAACCACGACGCCAAAATAGTACTCTTTTTAATCACAACAAAGCACTCTTTTTAAGCCTAAAATTAAAAAAAAAAAACAAATTGTTTCCAAGGTAACAATTTGTTTGACGTTTGCAATAACTCGATTTTGTTAGGGACAGAAAACGTATGATACATAATTTCATAACGCCACAGCTTATTCACAACGCCAGAGCTTACCAATATATAAAGCCGTTGTTACTCGCAAATAATGTAGCTTTCGATTAATGAAAGAATTTTTAAATTCCATTCGATATTTTTTGCGTGAAAGCATAAGGACAATCCATATAAACTTTCGCATTTATAATATTATTTAAAATTATTTTTTTGTGAAAACACAAATCAATCGATCAAAATGTATCTGCACGCGCCGGGATATGAACCCTTACATCTTTATATTCCTGATATTCTTCTATATGAAAGCAATGAAAAGAAACATTCCCAAAAATATGTGGCTTGAAGGATTTTACCAAAACACAATCGATTTGTCATATAGATACTTACTGCGCTCTCAGGGTGATTTTTTACAAAAAACGACACTATAAAAATAATCATAATATTTATTTTATTTTTATTACTTATTGAGTTAGTTTATACTACATGAATATAAACTAATAAGCACAATGTAACATTTCATTTGATAAATTTAAATATTTTTACAGTAAGCATAACATTTCTTTTTAAATACATTCATTATTTCTTCATTCTTCATACTTTCAGGCATTTCATCATACATCTTTAGTCTTTTAAACATTAGGCAGTTCTGTGATTTTGATTTCTTCATTTGTGGCAATCGAACTCTGTTTATATTTCTTGTTTCATAATTATGTAAGTCTCTATTAAAAACAATTTCATCCTTAAAGTATTTTGGCATTTGGTTTTTCATAATTTTATGCACAAAAATTAAATAGTAGTATTTTTTTATTGGAATCCAATTTAGCTCCTCTCTCATTTGATTAATCCTTGCGTATTTGCCTTTTCCCAGTATACATCTCATAGCTCTGTTCTGTATAACTTCTAGTTTGTTTAAATTTCCTTCATTGGCCAAATATAACATCGTAGAGCAGTAATCCAAATGTGGAGCAACAATAGTTTTATAAATAAGCTCCGTAGTGTTTATATTTAATTTATGTCTTAGTCTTCTAATAATTATTATAAGAAGTATCTAGGAAACCGATCTAGAAAAATTTGAAAAACACGGGAAATATTTCAATATAACCGTTCCTATACAAATATTTCGGAAAGTTCTGAGCAGTTAGCATCAATTTGGGAGCCGGTGTGTGGGTACCGCTGCCGCGGGAATCATTTGTTGAGTAACCATCACATCTGCGATAGGTCACCCCAAACGGTTTTTGGTTTGTCCTGCTGCATGGCTAGGTCTGGAGAGAATGGTTGGGGAGTCCCTTTGACTTCTACAGCCGTACTCTCTCGGCAGTGGGAAGGATGGATTCATTCTGTCGCTCTTGGATACACTGACCCCCAGATTCCTACCCGCGCCTAATACTTTTTCCTTCCCAGAACTTCCTCTCCTTCCTTTCCTTAAAATAACCCCAACGCAACATCCCCAAAAATAACATAGGCCCGGAGGGGAATGATTTTCCTCAGGGTTTCCTGTGTGGAACTAATGTAAAAAAAATAAAAAATAACCAAAGAAATACTTTAAAAATAAACATTTTTGAAGATAGGAATATTATTCAAAGACGAAATTTCATCTTCTTTTGAGGCTGGCGAAACTTTCAGTTACAAATTGGAAACATTACGGAGTAGGTAGGGTCTAGTGCCTCTCGCCTGGGAACCGGCTGTCTAGCCTTTATCAAAAATGTCTAGTAGTCTAGTCTTTAGTTCCGTCTGAATGAGTTCTTATGGTATTCATAGAGATTTTACACCTCTACTTATTTGCAGACGGCGTTGCAGGCGCTCGGGCGGAAAACGACGTTTTGGGAAATGTCTGGGGTTGGTACAGTAACAACCCGAGTTACTTATCCTGCACAAATAAACGTAAATAAGCTAAATTAATGACAATGCTGAAAACTGCCTACTCGCGCGCCTGTGCAAAAGTAGCACTACAATCATTAAAATAGTGATAGATATTCCATCAACCGCCGCGATTTTATTAGGCATTGGATATTACACTGCGTTTCAACTTATTTACTAAAAGAAACAACAAATTACCTTTGGATAAATAATAAAAGATGCATTAAAATTCCATTTTCGTTCAATCGAATTTCCAAATTTCCCATATAAAACGATTTCTTTGACGCCATGTTTTTGTATGCATCGACATTTGCCTGAGTTTCGTTTCAATCAAAATACTCTACGTAATGATAATAAATTATTGAGGGATTAGTAGGATTTATCGGTCCAGTTAGGAGTTCTACCGAGCCCTCTGATATGAAAATATCTGGAATCGGTGAATTCCCATTTGGTCTCTGGTAGATTGACATGTTGTTCTTGTTTTGTATTTATTATACTTATATAGTGCACTTACAAAGCGTGGATTGACTAGATGATCATATGTGGAAAAGTGTGTGGAAGGGTTTAATTTTTCCTGTGGGGAATATTTAACCTGGACATTAAGTCGGAAGCGTAAAAAAAAGTTGACCCAAACTAAACCTAATAACCTATGTTGTGGATGTAAACAGTAGTTTTTTAAATAATTGTTAAATCGCAGTTCACCATCTAATTTCGATAATCTGTGCCTAAAAGAATCACTTCGAATATCGATTTATTTAACATCAATGAAGTACAATTTAGTGGGCAAGCTTTGTTGCTGTTAGTTTAAATCTGCTTAATTAATCTTATACATTTTCTCTCTTTTAAAAACATTTAGAAACGTTAATTTTGAAAAGTTTTTTTTAATGAATAAATTGAATTACTTCTTAGTTCGTCTTGCACTTAACATTATTTTATAAATATGTAAAAGTTCAGCGTCAAAATATTGCAGTTAATATTGCGAATTAAAAGTTACATTGAAGTGGTTAATACACATTCGTAATATATATTAACGGCCTCCGTGGTCGAGGGTAATACTCGATTACGAATCCAAAGTCGAATTCCGGCGGGTTCAAAGCGCAAGTAAAATTTATTTTATATATTTGTGGTGGTAGAAGATCGTATCGCCCAGGTGAAATATCGCCATTGGGAATTGAAATGGCTTTAGTCGTGTTTGGTAGAAGTGAAACCTTCAGAAAACTAAAGTAAACAATAGTGGGGAGACTACGAAGAACCGCACAAAGAGGAGACCGATAGGCTACGAATCACCGCACAAAGAGGAGGCCGATTATACTATCTCATTCTATCACAGGCTAAATCCCATAGAAGTATGAGTTTGTTTCATTTTATTGTCGCTATTTTTCGTTTCATCGAGTTTAAAATTACAACGGTGCTTAAAAAGTTTTCACTTCAAAAAAGACTAAAAGGCAAAATGGTCTAGGAGTCAAAGCAGTACTCCAAAATATTATTGACTAGAAAATTAGATCTGCAAAAAAACAAGTGTGCTTTAGACAACACGACTGAAGTAAAACTTCACTAACTTTTGCCGTCCATAACAATAACAGGAATAAAAAAATCCTCATCCCCTCAACATCCCCATCAAATCAACTCAACTCATAACAACTCATAACAACACTTCTCAACTCATAACAACTCATAACAACTCATAACAACTCACAACAACTCACAACAACTCACAACAACTCATAACAACTCATAACAGTCATAACAACTTTAAATTTTCGCTTTAATTAGCGTTCGCATCGATTTCATATCGATTAGCGTTTCACTTTCATTAGCGTTCGTAACGTTTCATATTTTTTCGTAAATATATGCGTTTCATAGCGTTTCATGCGTTTCATGGCGTTTCCCTTCAATTAGCGTTCGCATACGTGTCGAGCGTGCGTAAAGAAGTTTTACTTCAAAAACTTTGATATTTTAACAGGAAAAAAAAACATTAATAAATAATATTATGTTCTTCGCCTAGATCACAACTTGCAGAACACAAACAAAACACATTACTTTAATGTCAAGAGCATGCAAAATGTTAAAGACTTATACTTCCTCAAGACAGAAACAGACAAATTGAAAATGTTTTTAATGGAAACTTTTAAGGATATTAAAGGAATCATCCGTTCCCGGCGGCAACCGCGGCGCGGGCGGCATTACGAAGTCAGGTGTAATCAGGGCGGACAATGGCAGGGCGGGAACACCTGAAGCCGGCGGGACTTTCCTCGCCCGCCCCCGCCCTAGAAGAGGGAATGGACAATCTGGGAAATTAATTATGGTTGGAAATGATTCGTTCCAGTATATTGCGCACAGATTCAGTTTCTTGGAAGTAAAATCATTTAAAATAAATTGTACAGTTACATTTTTTAATGAAATTTACTTATTAATGGGACTCGGCTGAAACAGATGGACAGATTCAAACACCTCGGGATCGAATTCTCCAGCGATGGACGGCAAGACGGAGAAATTGATCGAAGAATAAGTTCGGCAAGCGGTGTGTTCTGTCATCGCTACAGTTCAGTGATAAGGAAAGCCGAGCTTAGTATCAAAACAAAGATGGCAGTTTTTTTTTCATTGTTTGTTTTGGGGTGTTATGCCGTGTTTTGCTGTCTCCTTCTTTAGCCTTTCGGACAGCGTGGCAGTGTCCATCATCAGGGCAGATCCGGCAGATTCGACGATGTGTGAAGAAGGAAGGAAATAGCAAACACGGCATAACACCCCAAAAACAAACAAAATTTTGGCCGTGAAAATCTAAAAACTTATCTGACCAAAGATGGCAGTGTTCAAAACGCTTACGTCCGGTCACCAAATATGGATGCTAAACGAACGAACACGCTCTAGAGTTCAAGATGCCGAAATGAGGTAGCTGAGAGGAATGGCAGGAGTGAGGAAATGGGATCAAATGAGAAATTCGAAGATCCGAGACGATCTAAACATTGAACCATTGTTACTCTTCCTAGAAAAATCGCAACTGAGGTGACTTGGGCACATACTAAGAAAGGCTGAGGGCCGAATTCCTAGAAAAATACTGAGTGCGATTCCAAAGGGTAGACGTCCAGTGGACCACCCCATACACAGTTGGGCGAGACAACCCCAGAAACTGTGTGAGGAAAGGATGGGACTGCCATGGACGGAGGCCATCAGCGCAAGACAGGGACGAATGGAGGCGCCTTGTCGGTGCTGTGGGTCCCTGACCCGAATAGGATAAGGGGAAGAATATGATGATGATTAAATTTATTTTACATTAAAAAAAAATCACAAACTTAGGAATGATTTTAAATTTTCACGGCAAAAAGTATTTTCGTTATTTATTTTTTGGGTGTTATGCCGTGTTGCGCTACCTACTTCTTTAGTCAAAGTTTCGTACAGCGATTGATGGACACTGTAACACATACCTATGTAGGCAGCCAAAACAGGAATACATGATATTTTAAATTCTATAAGTATATTTTAAATTCAAAGAGCTTTTTGTAAGATTTAAATTTTAAATATATATTATCTTTTTAATGTTATAAAATGTATTTTATAACATTGGAGAATATATGACGCAAATGTGAATGGTAGAAGAAGTCGGGGACGCCCGAGAAAGACATGGCACGACCAAGTGAATCAGATACTTGAGTCGGGCCATGTCAAGAGTCAGAATAATAGAAGAGCATGTATGAGACGATGCATGAATGTGAACGAGGAAGACCGAGTTGTTTGGCGGTCCGTCCTCTCTGCCTACCCTGCGGGGAAACGGCGTGATGGTTAGTTAGTTAGTTAGTTTGTTTTTTATTTTGAAAAATGAATTATCTTTTAATGTTATTACATGTTTTTTGTTTTTATTTTAAAAAATGACTGAAAAAATTAAAAAATTCATAGAGTGTAAAATTAAATATTAAACACAATAAATTTATTAAAATTAACAACAAGTTGTACATATTAATTCAATTTTTCCTTTATCGAAACTGTGGTTTTTGAGATTGATTGATGGCGAATTCAAAGACACACACTGTTTTAAAATCACAAAATAACACAGCGCCCTTCAGGTGATCGTTCACAAAAGCGGCGTTATACAAATTATTATTATTATACAATAATAACCAACTAACTAACTTATGACTAACCGTCACGCCGTTTCCCCGCAGGGGTAGGCAGAGAGGACGGACCGCCAAACAACTCGGTCTTGCACACACTCTTTGCCTCACTCACATTCATACATCGTCTCATAATAACCACAAACCCATTAACCTTATAATCCCAATGTTACCCTCCAAATGCAAATAAACCACATGAAGGTTATATTCAAATTTAATTTCAACTACTTGAAAGGCAAATGGCAGTCTACTTAAAACATAACCTAGAGACTAATAATAATTAATCGTTCAGAATCATAATGTGGAATCGATGTATTTTCATAGTCCATATATATGTTACTTGAAGAACTATCAACATGTGTTTTCTCTAGTTTCGATGGTTCCTTCAACTTGTCAGACACATCAAAAGTTTACAGTAGGTGCGAGCGCCATATATACATGCAAGCGGGTGGAAGTGAAATAGTGCGGAATTCCGACGCCAGCAGACTACTTACTACCTTGTAAAAGTGCAAGCAAAATGCTCTTGAAATTGAGATGCAATTTTGTACACCTTTGCTACCTGCTGTCTCTCAAGGCCACCGTGATCCAAACTTCATAGTCGGGGATCCTCTTAACCTGTATTAGGGACATACACAGAGAAACTTTCAGGTTCTATAAAATAACGAAGGTCTGATCGTCACGGGCTCTTGGTCTATAACTCTGATAAAGCAGAATATTCTCGTACCAGTTCAGTTTAAAAAACTAAATTCTGAAAAATAATTTTGCTGAATTCGTAAATTGAAAATGTTTGGCCATCCCTGCTAAAGTTAATATCCAGTACAGCCGCGGATGGACGCCAGGGGATGTAAAGAATGGCGTCGGAGAAGATAAGAGATGAGAACGCGCTTTCTACGAGAGGGAAACACAAGAACAGGTAGTGGGTATCTAGTATCCACATAGAAAGTTTGCCAGCGTTTGTAAAGTCTAGTAATAAGTTTGAAATACTGGGTCGGTATTTATACTAAGTTATATAATAAAATATATTATTATACCATTACGCTTTCGACGACGTCATTGATAGAAACTAATTGTAATTTATTTATTTACCATAAAAATAACAGTAATATTAACTAACAAGTTTTAATTTTAGTGATTTGATTAGTTAGTTATAAATAATAATAGTAACAGAAGAAATAATTTTTAATTATTTAAAAAATATATATGATAAGTCGGATATTTCTTTTGTGTCATACGTAATTTATTTATTTAAACGATATTTATTTATTCATACG
The DNA here is from genome assembly GCA_917563855.2 of Limnephilus lunatus. Lineage (NCBI taxonomy): Eukaryota > Metazoa > Arthropoda > Insecta > Trichoptera > Limnephilidae > Limnephilus > Limnephilus lunatus. Next base: position 61,809,933 of record OU830601.1, read on the forward strand.
TAATTTATTTATTTATACGATATTTTTTTTGTGTCATACGTTACTTTTAATTTATTTATTTACCATAAAGAAAACTTTTTTTACACAATAGATATTACAATTTATGACACAAAGTTTTTTCGTCAACTACAATTTTTAATTTTAATGATTAGTTTTAAATAATAGCAGCGCCTAACAGAAAAAGAATTAATATATGAGAATAATAGGTAATCAAAAAATATTTAAAGTTGAAAATAAACTGCCTCACCAGGCGCACCTGTATTGAGCTTTTGTCTATGGTTTACTTTCAAAAATATAACATACAAGTTCCTGTACGACAGTTGAATATTTTAATTTACCAACATTACTTGCGTACACACAACACACAATACGAGTACTATACAATCACAACACAACGGTGTTTTAAATCATATGTACTAATACTATCAATGATATGGCGTACCTTCATGTCAGCTTTGAATTTTTACCCGATTTAGAACAAATTAAGTAGTTATTATTAGTTAACAGGCAAAAAAAAAAAAAAAAAAGTTGAGAGGTTTAATTCCTTTCTATTTATTTATAAATAAAACACTTGTGTTGCAAAGTTTAACAAAGAAACGACATTTATGTTTATTTATATGATTTTTCTTTGAATGGTTTCTTCTAACTAAAATTGATATTTTACAATAAAATAATGGAACAATAAAACAAGTGACAATTAATAATTACATTCTAACTGACACTACAGGATTCAAATTTAAAGGGAATATAATACTCAGCTCAGAAAGCCAAGGCTTCAGTTTTTCCCTTTAAAGAGTTTTCTGATTACAATATCAATTACTAAAAAACGATTAATTCTATAAATACTTGGGGAAAAGGCACTGCATTATTGTTTGTAGCCTGAATAAAAAAATCTAATCATTTTTTTTCAGTATATAGGTATGGATGAATAGAGCGCCCAAAATTGTTTAAAATTGAATTAAATACAGAATCTTCGTTATACACTACGATTTATTTGTATTACTTTTATGACGACTGACTTTATTATCTTGAATCCAAGCTTTGTCAGAACTAATCTTAATTGTAATTATAAAGGACTTAAAATATTTCCGTAGATACAAAAGATATTATTAAAGATGAGAATAAAGAAAATAAAGAATTAAAATAAATATAACAAAGTTTAGAAATTTATAAAAAATATTACTATAAATAGCAAATTGAGATTTAGTTGTACTCTCTTGTATAATTTGAAAAAATAACTTTGTTAAGACTTCACTTTTTTTAATATATAACTTCATTTATATTATAAACTAGCCGTTTTTTAATGTAGGTTTACAATAAAATTAATATTAAAAAAAAAATCAGCAGGATACATTTTTTTAAGAAATTTGTGTTTGATTTCTGCTAATTTTTTAAATATTATATTATGTGTACATAGTTTACTTTTACTTTTCGTGAAAGAATTGGACAAAAATAGGTATATTATAGGAGGTTCAACACTTAAAGGTGATGTAGATAAAGAATCTGTCATTCACAATGAAATGGATTCTAGAAAAGAGAGTATTATACAAATAAATTAAAACTGTTGAATTGTTTCAGAGTGAAGGTAAACACCGTGTCAAATCGAATAAAAGCTATTAGAGCCGGCTGGGGCAAAATAAACACTCATTTACCGTTTTCCTTTGAATTCTTCTTCAGTACAAACTTTGATGAGATACCGATAAAGGATGCTTAACAACGTTGAAAGTAGCCAAAACTAATTCCTGAAAATGTATTAAACAGTAGAAATGTAATAAATAAACAATTTAGTTCTTAAGGCACCACACCACCAAAAAGAGTTTTTTGAGATTTTTTATATTATTTTCTAAAAGATGCATTGGTTAAGAATGCTTTCACTAAATGTTTTAAAGAAAATCGTAAAATCGACGGAGATACAGCATTTTATGTGAAACCGTTTGAAATAGATTGTATGTTGAATTATCCTTCAGAAAAACTTTAAACGCGTTTTTCTCGAAACTACGTTACTCTTTTTTCAGATATCGAAATTCGCCTATGTCGTGCCATAGAGACTGGATTTAGGTATGGTGCATGCAAATCGAATGTATGTTTTTTTTAATATGTTGTCAACCAGGTGAAAAACACAGTTACGAGAAAAACGAGTTCAAAGTTTTGCTGAAGGTTACAAACAGTTTCACGTCTATTTTATGAATTTCTTTAAAACATTTGGTGAGAGCATTCTTAACAAATGCATCTTTCAGAAATGAAATAATAAAAAACAAAACCAAATATTGTACAGTGCCTAAAAAATCAAGGTTTAAAATGTTTTTAAAATATTCACATTTCAATAAAAAACATTTTCCAACAAATAAAATGATGATGCATGGAAAATATTTTGGATCATTTCCTCATTTGAACGAAGGGAGAGGAAATGTCCGTGGAAAATCGACGCCGATGGTTGTTTTTTTCCCGAAAAAGGTAGGTATTTAAGTATTGAAACCAATCCTTAAGCCCTCAATATATTTTTCAACACTTGTGATACACGCTCTATGCCGACAAAGAAACAAAACGTTTATAAACATTCTAAAGCGATGTTTGGATTCGGAGAAATCCTTATGTAAGAATGTAGAGTGTTTCAGCTGTTCACACAGACTGCAGCGGCTTACGTGTGTTTCGCGCAAACTGGAGATGAAAATGTGATTCCAGCTATTCCGCTGTTTCCCGCTGTTTCCCACTGTTTACATTTGCAGACACTTTGCGTTGTTTCAAACGGCGGAGATTCACACTTAAAAGAACGAGGTTTTATGACGATGCCACGATGTGTGGTAATCGGGCCTCCATTTGGAGGTACTCAGACGAAATAACAACTCATCTCTTTTGATGTCTGTGACCCTTTGTATTCAAAGCGATTTTTTTATGATATCGTAAAATATAGAGCAACACAATGCGATATGATATAAACGGTTTACTGAGAAAATGAATAGATTCTAAGTATAATGCATGAATTTTAAAATTTTCTTGCAGTGGTTGGTCAGAGACATCAATTCAGCTTCATATATTAGAACAGTAGTAAGATTCAGTTATTTATTTTATTTTAAATGCAAATTTACAGTTAACTTCATCAATAATAATTATACATTATATTTAGTAAGATAATAAGTAATAACATTTTTAAATATTTGAACATTATGTTGAAAAATATCTATGTCAGGGGACAATAACAACAAAAATTCTGTGCCTGCGAGCTCTTGTGAAGATGTCGGGAAAATATAACTCAAATTTTTGTATTATATCAGGAATACCGATGGAGCTATGATTATGGAACTATAATATCCATACTCTTAGGATATGACCGTTCATAAGATTAAATGCTGTTATCAGCAAAACAGGTTTTTATTCTATCAGCGAGGCAATTAATACCCACCATACCGGACAGAAAGGTAAAGGTAACCAGGGATAATATCCGTGGTATCTACTGCACCAAGGTAATATATATCTCAGAAACTTCTTTTGTACTTTCTCCACCATTCGAGAGTAAGAAAAATCCACTAATCGTCACAATACTGAGCCGCTTTTCAAAATGCTACCTACTAAACTATAGTATAGCACACTAAACGCGGCTGAGCTACAAAAATACCTGGAGTTGCTTAGCACAAATCTCTAAATATTTCTAAAGTATTGGTACAACGCAACGAGTATAGTTTGGCTGGTAATCTCGACTCCAAGATAGACAACCTGTTATTTAAATATTATAAAATTCATTACACATTTGCATCGTCCGAACCATATAAGATGACGGATATGAAGTCAGATTTGAAAGCTGCCGGAAACGAAGATTGAAGGTTTTCGTGGTCGTGGAAAAGCTGCATTGATGCATCTGCAGTAGGTACATGATCAGATCCTAAGTAGGTACCCTGCCTGTACCTTAAGCCTTACCATGCATACTCTATACACCATTATAAAAGCGGTGAAAGTAAAAAAAAAACTTAAAGAAATAAATATACACAAAATGCGAGAAAGCAACAGTTGTTCCACGTAATTTAAATTGTTTTTTTTTAAATTATTTATTTATTCCGAATTTGGGATTGGTACCGCCATTGATAGCTCCGCGGACCATTTAATGGATAACCAACACCTCTGCCATAGGTCACACCAAGTAGTTCGCAACAGGGGTGCCCAGCTTTATAAGGCGATGTTTGTATAGGTATTGGCGCCGAATGCGTCCGTCCACTTGCTGCGTCGGATCAGGAGAGAATGATTGAGGGAGACCATTTGATATCTCCAAGAGGATTCATCGCCTTTCTCCGCAGTGGGAGGTTTGGATCCATACTTCCATCATTCCTGAACCCATTGATCCTCAAATTCCTAATCACCCATCATTTATTTCCTTCCCAGAACTTCCTCGACTTCTTATTCTTAAAAAGACCATCCACGCAGCATTGGATGACAGGGCCACCTGTGTGGAGCTAATGTACAAACAAAAACTAAAACAAAAATCCAGCCTTCATAAAGATTTATAAAGTGTTTATTGTAGGCACTCCGAAATCTGAGCGAGTGAAGATATAATTTTTTGGCGTTAGTTGAATTAAGTGGGCAGATATAAACGAAAAGTTCTCTCGTTAAAATAATAAACAGGAATAACTCCCCAAAAGCTTTAGCGAGATTTGCATAATCCAGTGCATTCTCTTAAGAGAATGGCTAACGAAAACGATGGGATCAGATACAAGCAAAACAAGCTAAACCTAATTGCGATTAGACAAACACACTTAGCACTCATCCCCTTGGAAATTTTCAAATGATCCACGTTTTCCCTAAAATAACTTTTATAATTTATTCAAATGACTTTTAACCAACACGTCCAAAGGGTTATACAAAATATGCAGTGTCCGGTAAGTGTTGGATAATTTTTCAACTGTTAATAGGGAACACCAAGACCGTTCTGAAAATTTAATACCATGTTTGGTAAAAGTTCCATGGTTTTCGAGAACTTTTTTGAAATTTTCTAGTTGACTTGGTCTCACTTTTCCGTGCCAAGGTCACGATATTTTAGTATGAGCTCTTGTGGTGTATTTTTTTTATGGAGGCATGGGAGGCCAAATAATTAGTTGATAATAATGCAATTCTAAAATTTGAAAATATGAGATTGACAATTATGACGTTTTGACAGAAGGTGGCAAGGTGACAGAAGGTGGCAATAGCGAAATTGGTTAACGCACTCGTCCCGGTTAGACGGAGAGGTCTGGGTTCGAGTCCCAGTTGCGACCATTGTCTTTTTCTGTTTTTCTGTGTCTTGTTCTCTTTCATAATTTCGTTTAGATAATTATTGTTAATTTATTCTAATATGATGTATTTCATTGATGGGAATAACCTTCAAAAAAGTATAAAAAGAAAGTTTTTCTTATAAAAATTGAATATTTTCTTTTCTTTATTTCGGAATACGGAGTGCAACCCCACACATCTCATAAAGAATATATATTTTTATTTATTGTTATTAAGTTTATTTTGTAGAACTCCATTTTAATTTTTCATTTATTTTACAAATTCAATAATATTATTTTTTTAAGTATAAAAACAGTTTATGATAAACAACTTCTGCTTTGTAATTATTATTATGAGTCAAAGCTGTCTCGCCCTCTAAAGGCATTATCAAACTGTGGTTAACACCTACAGATGATGTATTTATATCATTTCTAGACAGGTTCTTATGATTATTAATTATTAATTTACAATTTAGGAGGCAAGTATGGGTACCACCGCCCGGGAACCATTTAATATATATTTTGATTTATTGTTATTAAGTTTATTTTGTAGAACTCCATTTTAATTTTTTATTTATTTTATAAATTCAATAATATTATTTTTTTAAGTATAAAAACAGTTTATGATAAACAACTTCTGCTTTGTAATTATTATTATGAGTCAAAGCTGTCTCGCCCTCTAAAGGCATTATCAAACTGTGGTTACCACCTACAGATGATGTATTTATATCATTTCTAGACAGGTTCTTATGATTATTAATTATTAATTTACAATTTATGAGGCAAGTATGGGTACCACCGCCCGGGAACCATTTATTGGATAACCAAAACCCCTGCATAGGTCACCCTAGTGGTTTACTACGTTTTGTGACTTAGCAGGGGTGCCGGGTTCATGGGGTGAGAATTGACAGGTCTTGGTGACAAGCTTTTGCCCACCTACTGGATCGGGAGAGACTAGATGAGCGAGATCTTTTTACCTCTCCAGCCGGACTTCCTCGACCCATCGCTACCCAAATTGTACCGCAGTGGGAGGAATGGATGCATATGTTCATCACACCTGGACGGTTCCATGCCAACTCAGAACCAAGTTAACTCAACAGCTCTTTGAAAAGTCATTAAAAGCTATGAAAAAAATAATTTAATAATAGCCAATAACCCTAACCAATATATTTAACCTATTTTTCATACATTTTTTCAACACTTTTAATGACTTTTCAAAAGAGGTTGTAAGTTGATTTCATTCTGAGTTGTCCCCCAGTTTCCTACCCACCCCTCATACCTTTTTCCTTCCCAAAACATTCTTTCTAATATAAACAAATAATAGCGAAAATGCATAAAAATAGTAATTTATTGTAAACGGTTTAGTATAGATAAATGTCTGAAACGTGTTACATAGTAAAATACTTTCCAAATTATAGTTTAAAGCTTAAATAATGTACGGCACTTTCCCAGAAGTCACTTCTCCCAATATGTGAGGACGAGAGCTTAAATAATATACACATTGTAAGGCGCTTTTGAACTTGCTTACGAATGCAACGTATGGCGTCTACATAAAATTACGTGGGTACATTATAAGCCAGCCGGCGACCGCTCAGCTTTATTCACGTTAACTGGAAACTTCCACATTTTGTTGGCAAAACAAAAGGCCGAAACTTCTCATGGATATGTGTCTGGGAATATCTTAAAACACACTTAAGACTTTGAAAAAAAAAAAAAAAACTTTGAAAAAAAAACATTACATACACCGTTGAAATATACAGTGGATAGAACACGCTGTTTTCAAAGAAAACCATAAGTGAATTATTGTAGATAGGTAGGTATCGGTTGAGATAGGTATAATGGGGCAGAAAATCTCTTTGCATGTAACAACAAGATCTCTCGAGCGGTGACCTCTGGCTCCATGAAATTTCATGAAAACTATGACAGGAGCAATATTATTTGGCCAAATACAATAAGGAACGCTAGTGAAAAATGATATGAAATTTTTATTGGAATGATTTGTTAATAAATTTTGAAGGTTACACCTATCGATGTAATATATCTAATAAATCTAAACGAAAAAAAAACAAGAAACAGAAAAAAAGGTTTGTATTTGCGCTTATATTTTATTTTAATTCTATTCAATGGAAACGGTAGGTAAAGCTTCAATTTATCCAAAGTATTTTTTTTTTGTATTTACAATGTAAACTGATACGTTGTAAAGATTAATCTAAAATAATGCTTTAGTACCCGAAGTAGTAACATTCGTTATGAACGTTTAATATAGCGTATATCGTTGACCTTTTTTCCATCTTGTCAATCCCTTCACAACGCGAAACTGCTGCCATATATAAACATAGATTTGCTTTACAATGAAATTTATTACAGTTCAACAAAATACACACAATAAAAATTAAAAGCTGTCGAACAAATCACTCGAAATGATACAATCGACATACGAACTAAACTGACAGCGTGTCGGAATTTATTTAGACATCCAGATTCCATATCATATTTATATACTTCGCAGGAAACCGAGCGTTTATAAAAAAGGGAACTTTTTGTTTTTTTAACCCTAAACGTTTTTTTTTCGGTTTTCGCAAACACTCATACATGTCTCATAGAAATCGTTATGTCTCCCTTAGTATCACGGTGAGAAATATGATTTAAACCAGTGGTTCCCAAACTCTTTTGGCCCACGGACCCCTTTCCCAAACAGTTATGACCCCCGGACACCAGGGCGAATAGCACTAGCACAAAGGAGGGGGCGGAATGGGATAGGGTGGGACGGCAAATTTTCCACATCGGAAGGGGCGAAATGGGATATGGAACACGGTTTGAACGGAGTAGGGTGGACCTCGTTCCACCACATCCCATTTTGCCCCTCCCCCGGCTACATGAATAAAGATGTGTCAAAACTTTGCCGCGGACCCCCTGACGTCATTCAGGGACCGCCAAATAAATCAATTTTTTTTTTCCACGGACCCCCTGAATGATCCTGGCCTACATTGATCGGTAAAACCAAGCCAACATTTTTGTTCTTTACTACCGAAACCAGATAAATTTTCGTGGACCCCACTTTTTTATCACGCCAACGTAGACGCCCGTCGAGGCTCCCGTGGACCACTTTGGGGAACACTGATTTAAACGGTGTTCGAAAGAAGAAATATCACGCTTTTCATTAAAATAAAAATTAAAATAACCACAAAAGAAGTAAAATGTAGACCTTTATGAAACGAAAGTTTCGAATTGAAATTTAAAATAAATTTATGAAACTTTGGTAGTTTTTTTATTAATTATTTTTACATGGAACGACAAAAGAGTGAGATGACAATAACGTCTGTAATACATTTATCAAATAAAATGTATATGTGTTTTTATATTTTTTCGTTATCAGTAATTTTAGATAGAAAAAAATGTAAGGTAAGCCATTATTGAAACAACTTTATGTTGGAATGCAAAATTTTTATATTTCAAAAATTATATAGTTATTTTGATTTATAAAATTTGAAAGTGTATTTTATCATCTGCAGCAGTTTTTATTTTTCGGATACGTTCAAAAATATTCCATTTATATAGATTTTATTGTTAGGCGGAAATATTTTAACGCTCTGACTAAATATCGTCGAGGACTGAGGGGTTAAAAATGTAAATACGCCGTCATCTGTGGTACCCAATTCTAACTTCGACGTAAAATCTTATTACAGAAATAGGCTATACAGAGAAACATTTCTTTCGTTACGTGGGACAAGCACATAAACAGAAGGTCGATTTTCCTTAGATCTAGATTGCCTACAAGCGCAGAGTCGTCTCGTATGTCCTCCATCAATTTATCAACAGAAGAGAACCCTTTGCCAGGACAGGACGATAATTAAATTACACTTTGCCGTAAAGTTTTTTCAATTTTTATTCTAGAACCTTTCTTCAGACACTCGCATTTTCAACTCATTTTGGTGAGTTTGTAGGTTAAACACATAAAGCTCTGACTTTATGACTTTCCATACGAAATTATCTGTTTTATTTGGTAATGCGCGTTTTCATCCCACGACAAAACATCCTCCGACAAAACGTCCCCCAACAAAATATCGACTAAAACCTAACCTAATCTAACCTCACAAAAAATGGGACAAAAACAATACAGATAGCAATAATTTATTGTCTTTGCAGAATGTCTATTATTTTGGTCCCATTTTTGTTAAGTTAAGTTTTAGTAGATATTTTGTTGGGGGATTTTTTGTCCGTAGGATATTTTGTCGGAGGATATTTTGTCGCGGGATGAAAAGTCGCGGAACCGCGTAGAGTATAATTTTGCTGTCGACGACAGAAACATTTTTAACTAGATAAATAAAAGATACTATCAAAAAGCAAAAGTTTTTGTATATTTGCGGCACGTTCCAGAGTGGAAGATACTCCCAGTATCGCCATGGTGTAAGACCTACCATTCAGAATTTTAATGTTGTTTTAAACGGCTTTAGTCGTGTTAGGTCACCAGATCTGAATAGCAAGGTACTTTCCCACTTTTATCATCCCTATCTCCTTCCCTTCCCCACTACCTTCACCCTGAATAAACTAATAACACATCCAAACCGCACCAGAGTCTTAACTGCTCCCAATATATGAAGCCAGTGAGCCTATTGCATACCCAATTGGGGTAGGTATATTGTGAGGTACTTGCGCGTGCCGGGATAGAACCGAAATCGAGCCTTACCCCTCGAGCACGGAGGCCACACAAACTGATTTTTTTTCCATAACGTAGTCTAATTTGTGTGCAGTTTTCAATCAAAAAAATAGTAAAATCAAATCACTATTATAAGATCTTTAACATAAAGAACCCGTTAGACATACTGCTAAAAAGTAGTTTATCGGGACTTTGTAAAGTGTAAAAAATAAAAAATATATTAAAAAAAATAAAAAAATAAAAAATCTTTAATAGAAATCGGTTTAAAAAACCATAAAACATTCTTGGAAATTATATTTGCCGGCATTGTCATACTAAACTTTAATTTATAACTATTTTCTACTCTTCAAGTAGGTACCTACTGTTCATATTTATATTATTTTCTGTTGTTAATCTTTTGTATTTACATAAACCATTGTAAATATTAACACTGAATATGTAAGTTTTTTTTTAGTTATAAATCTTGCAAATTTTGTTTAATATAGATATTTATTATTATTATTAAACATAAGAAGAAGGGAGGGATTAAACTTAATGCAGAAATAAGTAACACTTATCCTAAATACTGGGTGGCTATTTTAGAACTTCTTGAAATGAAGGACGAAAAATGATCGAAAGTTCAAGATTGGCTGAACTTTCGGTAGATCTGTGAAGAACAAACTTAGACTTATTAAAAGTACTACCTACTCCCTTCGCAAGTTACAAGTTGGGACATTCTACGGAGTTTGTATTGACTTTACTAAATTGGAGAGAGAGCTTAACCATAGAACTTGTAGAATTATTTAATCAATGAAAATAATATTAACAAGACTCAATGAAAATAGAATAAGACATGCAATAGCCATCGCAGCTGGAACTCGAACACGGATCCTCTATTCTTACCAGGATAAATTAATACTCGGTTGATTAAATTCGATCACTTTGATCGATCTCACATTTCGATTTAAGAATTTCTAACATTACCCTATTTTTTACCATTTTTATAATAGTTTCTATATGGTATTTCATGTCTCCTATGCTATTTTTATAACATTTTTTCTACATTAGCTCCACAAAGGACAACCTGGGGAAAATAATTTCCACTAACTAACTAGCTAACCATCACGCCGTTTCCCTGCAGGGCCAGGCAGATAGGACGGCTCGCCAAACAGCTCGGCCTTGGCACAAACTCTTTGCCTCACTCACATTCATACATAATCTCATACATTCTCTTCTATTATTATGACTTTTGACATGGCCCGACTCAAGTATCTGATTCACTTGATCGTGCCATGTCTTCCTCGGACGTCCCCGACTTCTTCTACCATTCATATTTGAGTCGTATATTCTTCTTACACTACTTTCTTCGTTCATTCGCTCTACGTGCCCAAACCATCTGAGGGTCCCTTTCTTAATCTTACTCATTATGCTTACATCAGCCTTACATTCTTTGCGGATATCCACATTTCTCACACGATCATACATTGTTTTACCACACATACGCTTCAGGGATCTCATTTCAACAGCATTCAGTTTACTTTCATCCTTCCTCTGCCAGTTCCATGCCTCACTGCCATACATCAGGGTAGGTACCAGGACTCCACTGTGGACTGCTAGCTTCGCTTCTTTTGACAGTTTTTTTTATTAGCGCCAACGGCATTAAGTCCTCCATTAATGGAGTTACCGGCATTCACCATTCTTTCAATATCTCTATCAGCCTACCCATCCCTCGAAATTATTATTTTTTTAATTTATTTTTTAAATAATTTCGGTGAGGGCAAATATCATCACTGAGGATGCTGTATGGAGGGTTTTTTTTAAAGAAAAGGAAAGTGAGGAAGGTCTGTGAAGAGGAAGTGGAAAAATCATGAAGGGTGGATAGGGAATCTTGTGGTAATTGTATCCACGAGTGATGAAATTATGAATCCATCCTTCCCACTGCGGTGCAAGGCGATGGGTCGACAGATTTCCTGCTGGAGAGGTAAAAAGGACTTCCTTAATCAGTCTCCAATTCCGTTCCGCCAGACAGTAGGAGAGCAGACGCATTCTCCGCCACCAAACATAGCAAACCAATTGGGGTGACCTACGGAATTGGTTATGCAATGAATGGTTCCCAGGGCGGCGGTACCGCATCCAAAATTACTTATATCATTTGTCTTATACTTTTTCATATTTTCTATGAGAGTTGTTTTTGTTGTTCTTTTCAAAGTAACGGGTTCCAACCCCACCAAGAAAAGGGGTTGAATATTTAAATTTTGAATATTGAACTACTTGAGTTAGTGAAGGGCTATGAGTTTTGATGACCTTCACATGGTAGTGAAATACGCCATTAACTTTGAATTGAGATGTTGTGGGTCGGATTTCCGCCACAATACATATAATATTGTTAATTATTTCTAAATAATGTTAAAATAATATGATGAATGCAATCATATATTTTTGTCACGTTTGTTAGGTTAGGCGTGGGGTCCGTCACTATAAGAAATGTTTTAAAATCTGTTGTAAGGTACATTGATAAAGGTTACATTTTTAGTAGTAAATGAGTTAAATTAAAATCATCAAATTCTGTGAAACGTACACCGTACCTACCTACATTATAACAATATTAAATAATTATTTAAATCAATTAATTTTCAGGGCCTATGCATCATTGGAGATGCTATGTAGAAGGTCTTTTGAGGAAGAAGAGTAAGTTCTGGGAATGAAAAGGGTAGAATCTGAAGGTCAGTGTATCCAGGGGTGACGGACGTATGAATCTATTCCTCCCACTGCCGTGCAAGGTGATGTTCCGAGATAGTCCTACTGGAGAGGTCAAAAGGTCTAGCTCAACCGGTCTCTCCCAATCTGGCCTACCACGCAGTTAGTGGACAGACGCATCAGCCGCCAAGACCCGGAAAAACCTCACCTCATGAACCCGGCCCCCCCTGCTAAGTCACCAATGTAACCAACCATTTGTGACCTACGACAGTGGTGTTGGTAATCCAATACGTCGTTTCCTTAACGGCGGTATCCGTACCCGCCTCCCAAATTTAAAATACCTACTTTATAATAATATTAAATAATTATTTAAATTAATTATATTATAATCAAAATCTAAAACCCTGACTAACAGTGTCCTCAAAGGAAACATTGGCATTAGGACGGGAAACAAACCATCAACCTCTTTAAGAGGTAACCTCTTAAATCTGAGGTTAAACGATAAACTAAACGTTAAACTAAAATCTATTTTAGAAGGATAGAAACACAACTTAATAATAGTTCCTACTTAAAATAATAAATGTAATTCAAACCCACGTGTGGGTAAAGTCAATTTATTCTAAATTTCCCTAAGGTCAGGTTCTTTAGCTAGTTTCCTTTGAGGGTTGATTATCCCTTGACATTTTCCCTTTTAAACTAAATACGCATTTTCCTTCGAAGGAATCAGATATCCTTATCAAACGACGCTTGAAGGGACCTTAACTGGTATTTTAATCATTTGACCGGATAAATAAAGAAAGCAAAATAGTTCTAGACCGGAGGGCGGAATTAACGCCGATAAAGAGAGATATACGTCAGAAATGTACATACGAGTACGAGGACTTATGTCAGGAAATACTTCTTGAAAGTAAAGCTGTTCTTTAGATCTTATGTAGATTTAGAATGTAACGCTCATAACAGAGCCTGAGTTTAGGGAAATTTATTTCTCAGTAATGCTTCAAGATGAATTTTAGTAAAGTATCAACATACAATTATTTAACAATAATAATAAAAACGTTTATTTATCAATAGATTTTTAAAAGTTTTTATATTAATTACATAAATATTTCTTATCTTAATTCTTTTAAAATAAATATATTTTTTCTAAAAATCAAATATCAACATTATGGTCACCCTACATGTTAAAATTGTAATGTACCATCGCCTTCAGCTAATTAGGTACTAATCATACTCATAATCTGCAAGAAACAAACAACAATATTGGTCTTCAAAAACTATATTATTTTTGTGTTATTTTATTAAATTGTAGAGTTGTTAACCTCAATACAGGCTTGACCTAGTGAAGTTATAAATTGAATTGTTAAATAAAATAAATATACACACTTAGCTGAATTCAATAAGATAAACCTTCGAATATTTTGTGTTTTGAAGAGGTATGGAGAAATAATATAAGCCAAAATAGAAAAATTGAGCTGCTTCGTCCTATCTGACAAAAACTGTGCTACGAAATTGAGATATGTATATATATCAATGTGCTACGATGATTTATCGAACGGAAATTACTGGAGTGTCTTTTTAAAAGTGTTGCGTCAGCACGGTTAAAAATGTCTAACATTTATGAACGATTTCAATAATTAAATTATTTTATTTGTTTATTTAATCGCCCGTAGGGCTTTTACATAGAATGTAGTTTTTTTTTAATTATAGTGAAAATAATGAATTAAAAAAATACAGGTAACATAATATATGTTAAAAACAAAATATAGGTTACATAAAATATAAGCGTTAACATGCAGGCAGGGGCGTGTACAGAGTTTTTGATCAGGGTAGGCAGAAGGAAAATACAACAAGTTTCACAGGTAAAAAAATCATAATCAGATAATTTCAGAATTAAAGTACGACAAACGTTTTTGAACCGACAATTAAGCATTTATGAAAGACAACTATTTGATAGAAGTACATAACAACAGATGTTTTTGTCGTCACTGATAGCCATAATTTGCTAATTTTGTTCTAGTAAGCAATGCTTAATACTAACAAAAAACCTCTTAGAAGCAAATTCAAAACGACAGTTCTAGTCTATGCTTTGTGCATTTTGTAAACAATGAATTGTGCTTTGTATGAAGTTAGCTCTAGTCAGAAATAATTCCTGCTTAGACCGCATTAGTTTCGAGTTACATTTTATGCCGCGTTTGTAGTACCTATGCCGTTTGATGTGCTCAGCTTTTTCGCGCTTTTTTTTTTTTAAGTGTGTATTTATTTTTAGCATAATTTAATAAATTATAATATTATTTACATTTTACAAAAACGGCAGGGCAGGCAGTGCTTATGTGCCTATATGGAGTGCACGCCCCTGCATGCAGGTAACATAAGATATGAGAAACACAATATAGTCCATAAAATATAGGAGTTGACATAAAGTAGGTACCTAAAGTTTAAATTATTGTCAACTACATCCATATTTTTTAAGTATTTGTTACCAAGAATATGTAAACGTTGTATGGGAGAATGCAAATCATTGTAAGAATGGGATGTACGTATATAAAATGTTAATGTTTGTCTAGGTGTTCGTGTAGGTACATGTACATTAATTAAATAATTTTAATAAAAAGGTTAGGTCGTTTATTTTTCGTCTGTTTTCTAAAGTTGGAATATTTAAAATATTCATTAACGACGGGTCATTTATGTGCTCTAAAGGAATCTTAAGTTTAAAATTTACGAAACGTAAAAATTTTCTTTGAATTCTTTCAATAGTATGAATATGAATGTTGTAGAAGGGCGACCAGCCTATGGAGTTATGTTCTATGAGGCTTCTAACAAGGGATGTGTATAATAGTTTAATGATTTATAACGATTCAAAGTTTTTAATTTTTCTTAATACAATCCCTAATATTTTACACTTATTTGCAGTTTGTTGAATGTGGACCGTGAAGTCTAGTTTCTCGTCCATTAATTATGTTAGGAATTTAGGTATCATTGCATTTCATTCTAGAGTTCCAGAGTAGAAGATAGTACTCTCACCTTTCAGCCTCATAGCGTGCCTATAGCTCTATTGATTGGTTCCGGACAGTGAAACTTGAAAATAGGTTGGGACTTGAAAACCTTGTGCAGTATTCACATAAAAATAAATGCCTATACATTATCAATTATCATCATACATACTGACGCAATTACACGGGACTTAAAACAAAGCAATATTAATTATATTCAATAATGAGCTGAGGCCAACGATAATCAAAGCGCTACTGGCATATTATTACAAAGCCAACAGACAAAGGCGTACGTAACAACTTCACGAAAATACTTGGGCCGAGAATCGGGAAGATTCTCAAATGACTGAAGTTTGTGGAAAGAGAACTGAAACGACAGCTTAAAGTTAAACAATACCCGGCAGACATCATTATAATAATTACTTTATACTGTTATATGGGACGGCAGCCCTGGAAAACTTGCCTAACAAACAAGCTGGATTTTGTAGACCTTCGTAATGCATCTCTAGTTTCTTATCAAGGCTGGCAAAACGAGATTAAATACTCTTTTTTTTGTTCACAGAAGCAGGTACTTTGTT
Organism: Limnephilus lunatus; assembly: GCA_917563855.2. NCBI lineage: Eukaryota > Metazoa > Arthropoda > Insecta > Trichoptera > Limnephilidae > Limnephilus > Limnephilus lunatus. The sequence continues at coordinate 61,826,068 of OU830601.1, forward strand.
ATGTGACAATATAATTTAAAATAATATGATAGCTTAGTAAATATCACTTTTACTTTTATATTCTTAATGCCGACGGGCTTTCGCCAAAAGCGTTGCCTCTTCAGGACAATACTCTACAAAAATCTAGAAGTTGTTTATGTTTTCACAGTGGATTAATAAAAAAATGGCTAAGCTTCAGTGGAAGAGGTAGGTGAAGGATTGGAAAGAGAAAAGGGGGAATAACAAAGTAACAGTACTTTTTATTTAGGTTCGTAAATAAAAGTACTAATTTTATTTTGACACGTAAATCAGTAGTTTAAAAAATACTGTAAGTACTTTTTAAAATTATTATCCACCTTTGTAGCTAAAATGACTGTGCCAGTAAGAGGGCCGCGCTGCATATTATGATATTTGATACGAATTTTAGAAATTCCCCGTTGTCAAAAAATTTATAATCTGTGCTCACACTTTAACTTGGAATCAAACAGAGAAGGGGTATAAAACGAAAATTCATTACAAAATCGCACTTAAACAAGATCACTCCCCCTACCTTCGCATCCAGGTGCTCCCCTCATCCTTATCCTATGTTCCCCTCCACCCATCCCCCCTTCAATATATTCATTTATATTGTTACACTTCACTTTTATCATGTACTTTCAACAGAGGAATGTTTATAATGATATTAGTTTTTTTTTCAACTATTAAAGACGGTAATAAATTTCCGAAGATTTTTACGAAATTCAATAGATTTACCTAATGAATGTCGGTATACATATTGCAATTTGGTCTAAATAGGCGTCGCTGACTAAAACATTTTTACGTAAATAAGGTGCGAAAAAATAAAAGAGCCAAAATCACATACGCATCGAAAATACGGCAAGCTAATTGAATTGAGTGTTATTTATTTTTAATGTAAGTACATATGTACAGTATGATAACATTGATTATATTGCATACTATAAGCTGGACACCTCGATAATTCGGAAGGGGTCTTGTTTTTTCCTATCCGGATTAGCGAGGCCCTACCATCACAAAATAGACTTGCATATCAACACTTACGTAAAACTTTCATAGTATTCGTCTACTTTTGTAGTCCTCAAAATGTTTTTAATTCGTAAAGTATTACAAAAAAAAGACCGGTGGACTTTTAGATTTTCGCAGACAGTAGTTTAAGCAGCCCTGCTCCAGATGAGATGTTTAACAAAAGTTACAACGTGAAATATGTACTTAGGTTCACTTGTTAATTTAACGAAACAGATTATTCAGGCTAAGGGTTGCGCTGTTTTTCTAAATACCTATCTAATTAAAATAATGACATGCGACAAAATATGATAACAAAAAGTACCTGGGATGTAAACTGAAATTCATATTTGATTTATTACAGACGAGATAGGTCTGGGAACACATGGACTGCTACCAGCAGTCGATAGCGACAGCCTCAAGCAGTAACTGCATAATTCACGTAGAATTTTTCTTTTCATAGAAATACCTCACAAGAGTCTCAGCTGCTCCCGACTGGAGCCAGTGAGACTATGGCATCCCCGATTAGGGAGTTATGAGGCTGAAGGTAGTGGGGAGGGGAAGGAGATGGAGGAGAGGAAGGTGGGGAAGTACCTGGCTATTCAGATCTGGTCACCAAACACGGCTAACGCCAATTCAAGCAACGTTTCAGTTCTGAATGGTGGTCTTAGATCTTCCAGGGCAATGCTAACAGCATCTTCCACTCTGGAACGTGGCGCAAATATACTATACATTGTTTTAAATGAATAAATTGTGAAATAACACAAATTATTCAAATAACATTTATTTGCCCACGCCGGGATTTGATCCCGCGATCTTCGGATTGCGAGTCAAGAGCGTTACGTCATTGCAAAACAACAAGGCGAGATAGTCTGCGTATTCTGAATATCAACTGCTTGAAGCAGTCCATGTGTTCCCTGTCTAGGACGCGTGATTTCAGCAGGCAGCACCCATAATACTCCGATTGATTACATTAATCTCAAAATAATTAGACAGCGAGACCTCAACGCGCAGACATGTCAGACAAGCAGCCTAATTGTAAGAGGGAGCGTACTTAGAACTCCGTGATAGCTAATGACGAAATCTTTAAGTGGCTTAATGGTACTTGTGGATTGACGATGGGTAAATTGACAAGCGATCACAGGAGGTTAAGAAATGTACAAACATATCATAAGACTGCGCGCGCCAGGATTTTGTGAATAACGCTTTTGAGGTTAATGCCTTGTGAGTAACGCAATTTTGCACCCTTGAGGTGATTCTCTCACGAAGACGGCCTTATGGAAATGATCCAAACATTAACTAAGTGAGAAATGCTTAGGACTAGTTGTTTCATGTAATTTCAAAGTTCATTTTCAATTTTGTAAAGGTTGCTGTTGTGTGAAACAACTGGCCAAAATCATATAATAACAGAACTTGAAAATTAACTTTGAAATTGACGAATTATTCAAATTCGGCGAATGAAGTAGCCCTTAGATATTATTACTGTAAATGCGTTTGTCGACCGTTGTCCAAAGTGTGAGAAACTTAAATAGTCAGAAACCAAGCGAAAAATAATTATTGTACACAAATATCAGTTCTAAATGCCCGGAATCAGTGGAACTATTGCACCCCATTTAAGAAACGTTGAGAGGCTGAAACAGAGGAGAGTGAAAGATAGGGTTGAGAAGTACATACACGAGTATTCAAATGTGATCACTAAGTAAAGCTGACACCATTTCAAGTAACGTAACGTTTCGATTCTGAATGTTGGATGTAGTTTTTGTAGTAACATTACCTACTTTTTTTCTTACGTACAATACCTACGAAGCGTCACGCTCTGTCAAGCTACGCGCATTGGCCGCTTTGATCATGAGCTCACTTTTCAGAACTGCACTCGATTTTTCACAATAAGCGGGAAAATGCACTGCTTCTGCAATGATTTAGCGCTTAGCAAGCTGTGGATTGAACCCGAGGTTTTGGACCGCTCGACTAACTAACAGGATAGTTAGGTTCTCTACCCCTCTAGAACATTGCATAAGCTTTTCTCCCCGCATGAGCTTTATTAACAATACACGACAGCGCGATTCCGGGATATTTCATCCGAAGTGCGCTTTACTCTAATACCCCTATGGGTAGGTACTAGGTAGGTACATACTATAAGTAGATTAACTTATAAACTCTATTCATGGGTGCTCCTCTAACATGAAACTACTACCACGGCGGTATTATAGAATACAACGAAATTGACTTACCTGCTGTGCTATTAATGTAATTATTAATGTGTGGAAGAGCGGTAAGCTCCTTAGCTCGAAAACTCGAAAAGAATCAAATAATTTTCAGCTGAAAATCTATAGATAATAATTTTAGTGCCGCTCTGGCGAAAAATCGGAGACATTACCTGAAAAGGCTTTAACTATTGTTGTACATGATTGATGGCTTTAGTTTTGTTTATCTACCGAAATATTAGTTATTTTTCTTCTTACCAATTTCGTCAGTCTAAAAATATTACCCAAATTAATAAAACCATAATCACATAAAAAAAAAACAGAGTACGCAATTCACACGCGGTAGACTGAAATCTTCAGAAAAATAAAGCATCTAGACAAGAGTGGAACTAATAAAAAGAAATACGAACCCTTTTTTTTATCAATGTGAAGGGTGATTGTTTCCATATTTTGTCGTCGAAATCCAGTGCACCTTTTCCTACCCATTTGGTCATTCGTATTTGTGGTTTCTTTTTCGGAGTCGTTAGATGCCGTTTTCTTTTGTGTGTTCATGTTGGAGTGGTTTGAAGATTGGATATTGATTTTTCAAAATTAAAATACTTTTTTTTGGATTTCGTAGGATTCAACCTCGGTTGGCTGAATGTCTGCAAAGATTCATCAGGCGCTTTATACCACTACACTAAAGGGGACCTGTGTGGGACCGTGGATTTATCGGATTATATTCCACACCGAGTACCCGTGAATATAATAAATATTTTATTGCTTTATCATACTCTCGCAGGCTAAATCCTATAGATTTATGTGTTTGTCTCTTTTAAGTGTATCTCGCTTCCGTTTCATCGAGTTGTAAATCACAACGGTGCTAAAGAAGTTTTCACCTAAAAAAATAGGTGTGCCGTATATAATAACTTTCAAGATTCAAGACCGCAGAATAAGAACACAAGAAATGCCATGTGGACGTGTTTCGTGATCAAAATATTTCTCCAATCGCGCCACAAATTTTCAAAACAAAACTGTGTTTATGAATTGTTTTTAGATATTCACGGCTAAAAGCATTTTTTATTCGTATTATTCGTTTCGGATCTGTCCTGATGATGGACACTGCAACGCTGTCCGAAACGTCGAATAAATAAGGAGGTAGCGCAACACGGCATAACACCCCAAAAACAAATAACGAGCGTAAGTGAGATAGAGAGCTGTTATCAAATCGGTAATAGGCGTCATTTTCAAAATTAATTTTTTTAACAGTTCCCAGTTAACCGCAGGTTCTCGTCCCGCCAGCAAATGGTTTATCAAACAACCTAACCAAAATTTTGTAAATTTTCCAAATGTAAAAAAAATGGCGCTGAACGCGGAATTGTGCCGACAGTGTTTCTAACTTACCATTGGTTCCGTCCAGTTTGGATTAGCTGTGCGACAGTCAGCATGCTTTCATGCCGTATCTTCCTTTGTTATATTTTTATCTATGATATTACCCATGGGCAATATTGTCTTGTCTTACTGAATCCGAGAAGTTTGTGCTGGCGTAAAATAAAGGATTTTTTAAAAATCACTTTCCAGAAGGGAGAATCGGAGAATGACAAAAAAAATGCCTTTTTAACTGAATTCTTCTAATAGACTTCCATTTTGGGCTTGGCATAATTGAGTACCTTAGTCGGAAACCCGCGAATTCGAGAAATTCTTAATTTCTTTTATAGCGCCAATGAAATGCTATTTTCATTCTCCGAGAACATAAAGTCGTTACAATAATTGGCAGAGTTAAACTTGTTTGCTTTTAAGTTTAAGGGTTGTACTTCGTGGGCCCAGCTTTATAAATTGTTAATTTGGTTGGAGGCTTTCAAACAAAGCAGGTTACACAAAACCTTTTCCTCTCCCAAATTCAGGCATCCATTGTTACAAGTACCTCGTTCTCTTAAGCCTAATTTCGTTATCAACAAGTTCGATGTAGGTTTATGGCAATTGTTAATCAATTTAAAGCACATATTTATTAAATTTAAGCTTCCAATAATCCTTTTTAAGAATTTCTGTATCGGGTAAAGCTTTCGCAGAACATTTTGGAAGCTTTAAAGATAGTGAATAAAGTAAAATTTTAAAATAGAATACAATGTTTGGAATTTGTTCTGTACAAGGTTTTACAAGAGTTTTTTTTAATGAAAGGGTAGGAACCGGATAATAGATGTTTTGACGGCTAAGCATAACTAGTTTGTATTAAATACTTCTCGAGACTGTAGCAATAGCTTTATTTAGATAACTTTACGATTCTACGACTGTCGAAAGGTTAGCAATTACGAGGACGTGCTTATTCCGAGAGGCCAGCGCTCGATAAAACTAACTAGTGTGATAATATTACGAAACACATCAAATTTTAATTGCCTTTAAAACTTTCAAAAATTATTGTTTTGACTGAGGATTGAATTCCTACCCAGGAGCTGGAGTCAACAACCATACCAACCGAGCAAAATCTCGATTTAACCACCACATTCATCAGCCATTTTTTTAAATGCCTTTAAATCCTTAAATAATATCTTTTAAACCGTATCACATAGCTGTCATTTCATGAAAAGATATCCAACTACACCAGCGCCGTCTTCTGCGAGCTTTCCAGATTACCTGCCATTGGAAAAATTATTTTCATAAGCGATGAAAAACAGATATAAAAAGCGGAAGCCATAATATTACTGTAAAATACTAATTTAACTTTTAACTTCACATTGTATTTACCAATGATAATAATTTTATTACACACTCTTAACTGAGGTACATTTCTCAATTAATTCTTCTTCACAAGCCTACTGGTCTCCTGATTTTGGACAAGCGCCTTCTTCGAATATCTCAAGTTTTGCCGAATGATTGTGACGCTCACACATCCAAAGCCGACAATTGTTTCTAGGTTTACCAGCTAATCTCATCCGAGGAAAATATATCACGCATGTCTCCTCAACCAAAAACGACACACGATGATATTAAAATTCCAACTGTCATCCCTTAGTTGCGTGTCCAACATAATAAATAAATTGCAAGCGCAGAAAATTACTTCCCATCAGAGTTGAAATTCTAATTAGATATCCACCCACATTTTATACATATCATCAAGGCCATCTACCGACTTTAAATTCTCCATAGCAGTCAGCAAAATGGTTAAGAGTTTTATTATTAATAATGAACTTCAATGACCGTCACTATGGCACGAGTAGGTTCTCGGGTAATAAATAATTGACAGGCGACACGCGTCTGTGTCGTAAAACAACCCGGCGCGTGTTGGGCGCTCAGCGCTGGGCACAAGGAGAAATATTGTAACTTACTCTGGCCTACAAGAGCTATGCTGTTTTGGACAGAGGCACTAATGTCAAAATCGAACATACTGAACATTTTTTTTTGTTAAAAAAATGGATATATCAACACAATACAAAGTAGTGTCCAAAATGTATAAATAACATTAAAAGCTATCTACAAGCCGTGTTGTAGATAACTTGAAAACAAGCTTACGGGTCCGAGAGATTAATTAGCAAAACATAATACAGAAAAAAACATGGTCCAACAATTTTCAAATTCGCAATACGGTATTAAAAATTTTATCTTGTAAATAACATCGTATAGTAGTAGTCAAGTAGCCATAATATAGTCAAGAATCTTGAAAATAAGCTAAATCGCTTTGATGATGTATTTTTCGTCGATTTGTGTCGATATTGTTAGGAATTAATTTGGGTAATATTTCTCCAAAGAAATGAAACCTTCAGAAAATTAATGTAGACTAGAGTGGGGAGGCTCCGAAGCACTGCACAAAGAATAGACCGATTATTTGCGATGCACCGCACAAAGAGGAGAGGATTAATATATCTCATTCTCTCGCAGGCTAAATCCTACAGATGTACGTGTTTGTCTCTTTTTAGTGTCGCTTTTACGTTTCATGGAGTTTCCAATCACAACGGTGCTAAAGAAATTTTCATTTCAAAAATATACATATCATCTCGAAGATTGATTATCCACAGAAAAAACATCACACCACTTAAATCGGACCAAATAGGTGAACGGTTGTCTCCGATACAAAATAATAGCAATCAACGATTGTGTCAATTTGGGAGGCGGGAATGGATACCGTTGCACAATGGGGTGGATGACCCTGAAAGTTGGCATCAAATCAGGGGTTGTAATTACATCAAACCTATTTCGGTTTTTAGTCCCGAATAGACATGTTAATAAAAATAAGTGAAATTTTTTTTTGGAAAAGTCACCCATATTTAGTACAAAAATATTAAATTGAAAAATATATGATAAATTAAATCAGTAATAAAGCTCACTTCATTTCACAAGCTATTTATTTACAGTTATACACAGAATAGATCGTCTTCGTCATCTTGTGATAATATACTATCATAATCACTACTTGGTTCAACTACCGAATCATTCCCGGTAGTCGTATTAGGGTCTGGTAACTTTAGCATTAGCAGTACTTCTTTTGGAATTGTTTTCAATATCCTTTTGTTCATTTTTTCCAAGCTGGAGATAACTGGAACGGACGAAATCTCACTCAGAGAATCGATGACGGACTGTTAACTTGTATTAAGCATTCAGCAATGTGATCTAGCAATTTATGGTTGTAATTTCACTTCATCACAGAAGATTCCGTGACCGTTGTGCATTCGCTTAAAGGGCAACATTTTTTCTTAGCTCCTTGTACAATTGTATAGGAAGTAAATGCTTATTTATTCTTTTCCCTTATTAAACTGTATTGGTAACGTCTAAGATTGGCATCTACAATCAAAGGAAGTGCTTCATCATCAATTAATACCTTTTTGTTTTCGGTTTTATCGGTAAAAGCTTTTCTATATTTCTTTGTTCTGGTCGGCGTACTTAAGAGCGAATAACCAGCAAATTTAAATTCAGATTCCGACGTCAGCGCTACACGGAGAGAAATCGATTTTTGCTCTAAAGATAAATTAACAGGTCTAGTTAATAAAATATGAATTTCAGAATATATTATCAATCTGCTTTAATAATGTATCATGACCATCCCGATAAAAACACGGTTTAACGGTATAATGCTTGATAATTTAGCATTACAATATCATGCTTGATAATTCAGCATTACAATTTATTAATAGGATATTCGTACTTCGTCATAATAATTCACCGTTATTCAGTTGTCGTGTTATTTAACATGACATCGTGATATTTATGCAGTCCAAAACCGTACCTATATTTTATTCGACTAAGTGACTCACAAAAATTCATTACAGAACGAATAGTTTGTTCTTCCAGAACGGCAATATTACCATAACCTCTTTACGAATATTATTATCGTGCATTTACGCACAAAACAATGCGTCTAGCAAACAGCAAACGCCAACTTCACGTCATTCAAATTAAAATGGCGCGCTCTGTTATTGTATTCTGTTGTCAAAATCGTGTTATTAGTTTTCAACAAACCAATAACCATTCGTTTATTTTCATTATAAAGCAATTATCTCCTAAAATGGATCGACATTCGACAAACTATCCATTTGTTAGAAAAATTGGGATTATGGAAGCTGGTAAGTTTTGACATATTATTTTCAAATAATTCATATTATGGCAGCGTGTTATAGAGCTGCATTTAAATAGGTTAAAGTTTATAGGTGTTTAGATATCATTTATTATTATAATGTTTCCTATATAATCGTAACTATCGTAACAAAGCACTCTTTTTGTTTCTAAAAACAACAATGTACCTAGATAATAGAAGTTCTTTTTGCTTTGTTGAAAAATGGCTGTCATGTCAACATGTAGGAGAGAAACTTTGGTTGTTTTATTTAAATTTTTTTTGCTTTGCATTTAAAATCCAACCAAATGTAATAATTTTACCACTTCAGTTGACAGTTTTATTTATTTGCGTTTATCATTTTAAAACATCAAGTATTAATATTTCCAAATGTCTTTTGCTTTCAGGGTGAGGATGCTAGACATTATACGTCAAAATCCTGCGTTTTACAAAGGCAAGATACTTCCAATACAGAAGGCAATAATTATGTAAGTGTATTATATTTGTTCAGACGCTTTTCAAAGTAATACTTTATGTACCTACCTAGTGAATGTTTTTAAGCTGTGGAAGTAATTACTTAATAAGACAGGAGAGGGGAGCCTTGCTTCTATCAAGTATTAATATTTCCAAATGCATTTTGTTTACAGAGCGACAATGCTGTTCTTGGACATTATACAGAGTAGACAATCTTGCATTTTATAAACACAAGTTTTCAAAATCAGTTGGCGCAGAACGTGAAATTACTACCGGATTACTAGTCAATTCAATTAAATACTTCTATGGCTGAAGTTATGTAAGTATATTATATGATATATATAAGTGTAGTAATTTGTTTAGATGCTTTTCAAAGAAAAAGACTTTATGTAACTAATTAATGTTTTTTTTAGGTTCTGGAAGTACTGAATAAGTAGGGGAGAGACGAGCCTTGCTTCAGGAAGGAACGCAGGTGGATTTTCGAGTTTGGTTCAGTTTAAAGAGCCAACAGGTTGTTAATCAGGCATACATTAGAGATCAACTAGCGTCCAGAGAAGTACTTATTATTTTTAATTTTTTGTGTGTTATTATTGTGAAACACCTTTGAGGTGAGACTGAATGCTGTAGAAATGAGATCCCTGGGGCATATGTATGATCGTGTCATAAATGTGGAGATGGTTAAGGCTGATGTAAGCGTAATGAGTAAAATTAAGAAAAGGACGCTCAGATGGTTTAGGCATGTAGAGCGAATGAACGAGGAAATAAGAAGAATATATGTAGAAGCTAGCAGTCCATAATGGAGTGATGGTACCTACCCTGATGTATGGCAGTGAGGCATCGAACTTGCAGAGGAAGGATGAACGTAGAATGAATGCTGTAGAAATGAGATTCCCGAGGCGTAGGTGTCACACATATGCCTCACACTGTGGTAAAGTGTGTGAGAAACGTGGTGATCCGAAAAGAATGCATGGCTGAATAAGTAATGAGTAAGATTAAGAAAGGGACGCTTAGATCGTTAGGGCATGTAAAGCCAATGAACGAGGAAAGGAGTGTATGGAGAATATATGACGAAAAATGTGAAAGGTAGAAGTCGAGAATGCCCGAGGAAGATATGGCATGACCAAGTGAATCAGATACTTGAGCGGGCCATGTCAAGAGTCAGAATAATAGAATGGCAAGTATGAGACTATGTATAAATGTGAACGAGGGAAGGAGTGTGTGTTTGAAGAGCCAACAGGTTGAATTAGGCATACATTAGAGATCAACTAGCGACCAGAGAAGTACGTTTTATTTTAAATTTGTTGTATGTTATTAGTTATTATTGTGAAGCACCTTTGAGGTGAGACTGAATGCTGTAGAAATGAGATCCCTGGGGCATATGTATGATCGTGTCATAAACGTGGAGATGGTTAAGGCTGATGTAAGCGTAATGAGTAAAATTAAGAAAAGGACGCTCAGATGGTTTAGGCATGTAGAGCGAATGAACGAGGAAATAAGAAGAATATATGTAGAAGCTAGCAGTCCATCATGGAGTGATGATACCTACCCTGATGTATGGCAGTGAGGCATTGAACTGGCATAGGAAGGATGAACGTAGAATGAATGCTGTAGAAATGAGATCCCTGAGGCGTAGGTGTCACACGTACGCCTCACACTGCGGTGCAGTCGTGTGAGAAACGTGGTGATCCGCAAAGAATGCATGGCTGAATAAGTAATGAGTAAGATTAAGAAAGGGACGCTTAGATCGTTAGGGCATGTAGAGCCAATGAACGAGGAAAGAAGTGTAAGGAGAATATCTGACGAAAAATGTGAAAGGTAGAAGTCGAGAATGCCCGAGGAAGATATGGCATGACCAAGTGAATCAGATACTTGAGCGGGCCATGTCAAGTGTCAGAATAATAGAATAGAAAGTATGAGACGATTTATAAATGTGAACGAGGGAAGGAGTGTGTGCCAAGATAGAGTTGTTTGGTGGTCCGTCTTATCTGCCTACCTGCGGGAACGGCATTATGGTTAGTTAGTTAGCCTTTGAAGTGATTTTTATCAAAATTACCAATCAGATTATACAATTTACAGAGCACGGTGGCAGCTGGCAGCGCTCTAGAAAACATCCAACTATTATTCTACATGTATTATTATTATTGGAAGATTGAACTTTGACCAGTCCACAAACTGCTTTAAGTTTTGTACTTATTTATTGTATTATAATTTGTAATTATTTTACCCACTTAATATTTAGTTATTTGAGATTCGACATTCGTTAAAATTTGTAATTTACATGATACGTCATTTATAATTATTGATTAAATATATAATGTATAAAAACTAAACTTCTTTATAATTTATTATGTAAAAAACCTTCCCCTTTCCTATCTCCTCACCTCTCCTCAACCCCTTCAGGCTCACAGCATACTTCAAATGGGATGCCGTAATCCCGCTGGCTCACTGTAATGTATTGTAAGTATAAGAATGTAAGTATTTTGAATTTGTTACATTTTTTTGATTATCTTTTGTGTACTCCAAGTGTACTCTCATTTTAATTTTCAATACTTGCTGATAGAAGAGATTATAGGACTGCTTGCTCATATTTTTAATGATTTTGCTCCAAACGGGCCTCCGTGATACACTGGCTCATTGGAAGACATTATGTAAGATTGTAAGTATTTTTAATTTGTTTCATTTTTATGATTATTTTTGTGTACTGCCATGTTAATTTTACCATTGCTTTCTGACAAAATTATAAGACTTCTTACTTGCATTTATGATTTCGCTGACATTCCATCATTCCAGTCCTAGTGCAGTTTGGACTGGAATGATGAAATGTCAGTGGAATCATTAAAAATACAAGTAAAAAGTCATATTACTTCTATCAGTACGCAAAGAGCAATTAACATGACAGTATGCATAAGGATTAGTACAAGAACCTAACAAAATACCAGAAAAACCTAATAAAGTATTCGTTTAAGAACGAACTAATTATCAGTATTTTACTTGCAGAATATCAGTATGAACGTTAGAGTATTCGTATAAGAACGAATAAATGGTTAGTAATTGCTGAAAAAATATCACGAGGACTGTCAATATTTTCGTAAAAGAACTAACAAAATATTAGTAACTACTGGCAAAATATCATGAATCACTCTTAGATATTCGTAATTGGAATGCAAAAATATTAGTATTGTCATGCAGGCAGTGTTGAAATTGCGAGCGATCATGATAATATATTCGTAAAGATTTTGACAGTCCCCGTCCGAATATCTATTAGGACTCCGTTTCCTGTTAATTCGTTCGTAACAACTGCAGTCCCGTTTTTAACCGTATTTCTGAATAAAAAGACAAGAATTCCGGATAAGATTTTTCTCCGTGTACACACTCGCTAGCGGGCATTTTTAGAACTAGAGTTCGATCCGCTCCAAGCTTGGTTTCGAGATATACTAGCTCACGCGCTAGGACTGTATAGACGCCACAGTATGGGTCAGATGAAGATGTTAAATTCTCGCTTCCAAAATTTTGATGAGTAGGTAGTAGTTATTTGTAATTTGTATATCGAAGTGCATAAACATAAATAGTTACAAGTAAAATGCGTAAACCCAGTAGGTATTAAGTAGATACCTATATGAATAAACAATTTGTTATATTCTTTTTAATATTTTGTTTTTAATTGTATTTTACGGCCATTAGATATCTCAGTATCGCCCTGATGTAAGACCACCATTAAGAATTGAAACGTTGCTTGAAATGGCTTTAGCCGTGTTTAGTGAACAGATCTAAATAGCCAGGTACTTCCCCACCTTCCTCTTCCCTATATCCTTCCCCTCCCCACTACATTCAGCCTTACAACATACCCCAATTAGGGATGCCATAGTCCCACTGGCCCCAGACGGGAGCAGTTGGGACTCTTGTACGGTATTAATGAAAAAAAAATAGTAATATTCAGTTGGATTGTAAAAAATTACTCATTTTAAAATATTTATTCGTGTGCATATTTGTTTATTTTATATTTATGTGAATACCGCACAAGAGACCCAAATGCTCCCGTCTGGAGCCGGTGAGACTATGACGTGACTATGGGGTATATTATGAGGCTGAAGGTGGTGGGGAGGGGAAGGAGATGGGGAAGAGGAAGGCGAGGAATTACCTGGCTATTCAGATCTGGTCACTAAACACGGTCATAGCCATTTCTAGCAAGTTTCAATTCTGAATGGTGGTCTTACACCACCCAGGGTGATACTGAAAGTATCTTCCACTCTGGAACGTGACGCAAATATATTATTTTTAATTTAAATAATTGTAAAATAACCCAAATTATTCAAATAAAATTAATTTGCCTACGCCGGGATTCGATCCCACGACCTTCGGATTGTGAGTCAAGAGCCTTACCCCTTGACCACGCCGGCCGTCAATAGGTAGTATCAGTAATTTGGAAGGCGGGTATGGGTACCGCCGCCCCGGGAACCATGTATTGGATTATCAACACCTCTGCCATAGGTCACCCTAAGTGACTTAGCAGGGGAGCTCGGGTTCATGGGGCGAGGTTCGTCTACGTGGAAGTTCGGATCAGGAGAGACCGTTTTTTTACAATCGCTCGACACACTGCCTATCTCTACTTTGGGAATGCTGTGTGGAGGCTCGTTTTAGGGAAAGGAAGGAGAGGAACTTCGGAGAATGAAAAGGGTATTAGGGGTGGGTAGAAATCTGGGGGGTCAGCGTGTCCAGGAGTGCGGATGTATGGGGCCATCCCTCCCACTGCGGTGCAAGGCGATGTTCCGACATGGTAAGGCTGGAGAAGTCAAAGGGACTCCCTCAACCACTTTTTCTAGATCCGACCTGCCATGCAGCTGGTGGGCAGACGCATCCACCGCCAAGACCTGAACAAACCTCACCCCCACGAACCAAACGTTGCGAACCACTTGGGATGACCTACGGCAGACGTGTTGGTTATCTAATAAATGGTTCTCGGGGCAGTGGTACCCATACCCGATTCTCGTGTTTGTTATTTTTGTAATACGAAAAATGGATATAAAAAAGGCTTACCCTCCCACCCCCTCTCAACCCTCCCACCCCCTCTCAACCCCCCCCCCCCCTAAACCCCCCTCCCCTCACCCCCTCACCCCCCACCTCTAACACCTCTCCACCCCCCGGCTCCTTTACCCCCCCCCCCCCCCCCCCCCTCAGCCGCCCCATTCGTCTCATCTCAACTCTCCTCCAACCTCTCTCCCTTGGGAGCTGTTGGACTCTTATGCGGTATTACTCGTGCGGTATTCACATAACAATAATTTACAATATATATATTTTTTTTTAATTTAGTCTGCTTTAGAGTCAAACACGACTGAAGTAAAACTTAACAAACTTATAACAATAAATTTAAAAAAAAAACGTGCTTCTCAAACGGACAGCTGTATGCGACCTGGGGACGTGTCGGACGAAAACACAAAAATTTATGTGAACCTATTCAAAAGCACTTCAACAAACAGAATTAAAGCGCACAAACCCTTTCTTTCTTTGAGTGGCCTGGCAACGCCCGCCGGGTGTCCGCTATATATAATGTTATATAGTGCAGGCGCTTGCATTATAATGCAGTTTTCCGGGACTTGGGATGGAACCATTACAGTTTAGTTGACCCCGAGGTTATAGTGGCCTTGCAACGCATGCCGGGTACCCGCTGTATTTAATGTTATATAGTGCAGGCGCTTGCAATATAATGTAGTTTCCCGGGACTTGGGATGGAACCGTTACAGTTTAGTTAACCCCGAGGTTACATTGGTCTTGCAACGCATGCCGGGTACCCGTTGTATATAATGTTATATAGTGCAGGCGCTTGCAATATAATGTAGTTTCTTGGGACTTGGGGTGGAACCATTACAGTTTAGTTAACCCCGAGGTTACATTGGTCTTGCAACGCATGCCGGGTACCCGTTGTATATAATGTTATATAGTGCAGGCGCTTGCATTATAATGCAGTTTTCCGGGACTTGGGATGGAACCATTACAGTTTAGTTGACCCCGAGGTTATAGTGGCCTTGCAACGCATGCCGGGTACCCGCTGTATTTAATGTTATATAGTGCAGGCGCTTGCAATATAATGTAGTTTCCCGGGACTTGGGATGGAACCGTTACAGTTTAGTTAACCCCGAGGTTACATTGGTCTTGCAACGCATGCCGGGTACCCGTTGTATATAATGTTATATAGTGCAGGCGCTTGCAATATAATGTAGTTTCTTGGGACTTGGGGTGGAACCATTACAGTTTAGTTAACCCCGAGGTTACATTGGTCTTGCAACGCATGCCGGGTACCCGTTGTATATAATGTTATATAGTGCAGGCGCTTGCAATATAATGTAGTTTCTTGGGACTTGGGGTGGAACCATTGCAGTTTAGTTAACCCCGAGGTTACATTGGTCTTGCAACGCATGCCGGGTACCCACTGTATATAATTTATTTATTTATTTACGGAAAAATAGTCCATTAACAATAATACGAATAACATGCGTTCGTTAAGGCCCGACCCGCCTAGCAATCGATCACCGTTCGCATCGATTACCGTTCGCAGGACATTTTTCGTAACAATCATCACTTTTCGTAACGCATTTACCAGCTTACCCCCCATGTGTCGAGCGTGCGCAAAGAAGTTTTACTTCAAAAAAATTATTTTGAAGCTGTTGGGACTCTTGTGCGGTATTCACATAAGAATAAATTACAATTAAAAAAAATTTAAAAATTTTCATAAAAATATTCAATGAACATGAATTTTTGCGTTCGGTAAACCCTGTAGTTTTTACAAACACGAAACAATGAAATCGTATTATTTGTTTCGTTTTAAATTCGTCATTTCCAAATATTACGATACAGAGCGCCGCGGAGACAACCGCCGGCTGCCACGTTTGCGGGCAGAGTGAATTCTCAATTCTCGAGTCGTCGAGCTATAAGAAAAATGGTAAAACGCGAGCTGTAAATTAATTAATATTAATTACTTCTTATGATTATTTTTCGATCAAAATTTTTATGACTTGTCAATAATGTCTAAGCAAAATAAGTATTTTAAAAAATCTTGAAATATATTAGTTTGGAAGTACGCAAATAAATACACAAACTGGCCAATTTACGTCAAGAAACACATGTACGTATATATTTTTTAATGATTTTATTTAAACTAAAATTAAAATTCTAAAACATACGTTTACCAGATAATGTATGGATTTATTTAACTGCATGATTATATGATTTGAAATTGGTGTTGTATAATACATGTACTTTTTTGAAAATATAACAAATCTGCCAACGAACTATGGTATAACCTTATTATACTTAAAATAAACATTTTTTCTCAAAATTTAATCCATAACTTTACTAGATAAAAGAACAATCTTTCAAAATCAATTTATAATTTTTTGTGGAAACGAGTCAATAAGTCTAAACACTGATTTAAAAATGACATATTTTTGGTTTCTCTGGTAATGTCCTCTTAACGTAACTTCTTTGACTACAGTCAATGCTGTTGCTTTACCTGCCCACCGAAAACTCATGTGGGTAGCAGTACTAGATGTTTAAGATCGCAATATCATAGTTTTTGAGGTCTCGTACGATCACACGTTTTTTGTTTTCATTATTTCTGGTAGAGATTTATAATTTTTTCCTTGTAAGACCTTTCAAGCCAATCTTTATTCTTTAATATTAAGGTGTCATAGTTTCTGCGATACTTCAACTATCTGGTTTTCAATTAACAACAGAATACAGCTATTTTATTAAAAAGTTCTTTTTGATTCAGAAGGTCAGAAGGTGAGATGTGTATCTATGAGATGTTTTTTCATGAATTTTACTTCATCAAATTTCTTAACGCCAGAGTTCTTTATATGTCTTCATAATCAAGTAGGTATAACTCGAATTTCGTGTGAACCACTGCCGAAATTGTATATATAACAAAACACATTTTTCCTACTTCTATTCATGTATTGATGTTTTCTACTCTCAACAGCTGCATATTTTATGTGTCGCAATCCGCACAAGAGTCCCAACTGCTCCCGCCTGGAGCCAGTGAGACAATGGTATCCCCAATTGGGGTATGTTGTGAATCCGCCCCGGGTGCCACCCATACTAGCTACGCCACTGAGTAGTTGCCTGATTACGGTCAGCCCATTTCGAGTGACTTGTGAGCCTTTTCCTACTGCCCATTTGGATAAATAAAATAGCCAAACATTTGCAATAGGTAACAAATATTCAATGGTTTTTTTTATTCCATTTGGTTGCTTTTCTTTGGGTTTTGTCCCAAATAACCAGCTGTTCCGATAATCCGGTGTACCAATTAAGCGGAATTGACTGTTTTTTGGATTGTCTCATTCCTGGGTGCCCTTCCACTCATTATACCTACTTTGATAAGTTTAGAAGTTCAGTTCAAATATGTTTGAATTTGGATGTAGACATGAAAAACATTAATTAATATTGTATTATTTAATTTAAAGCATGACATCACACGATGTGGCGGGAGTAACAGCGAGACTGGGAGACCATGACATTCACGTCAACCACGAAGTGCGCCACTTAGAAAAGAGGCTTAAGAGGGTGGTTCGGCACAAAGGTTTCGATTCCCTTAAATAAAACCCTCCACACAGCATCCCCAAAGATGACCTGAGGCCAATAGGCCCTGAGGGAAATTATTTTCCTCGGGGCCTCCTGTGTGGAGCTCATGTAAAAAAAAGAAGACAATGATGAAATGGTGTGTTTGCGGTGTTGTCATTTCTAGTTACAATGTCTATTTTCAAAACATATCTACAAACGTATTTTAGTCGTATTTGACAATACTTTTATTGGAATATTACAATGGTTTTCATCAAATTTAACAACGGTGGAAATAGTATTTGGGTTTCGGAAGTTTGTGGGAGTTAACTTCGGCCGGTAAGTGATCGGTTTTGGCAAACAGAACGGTGATTGTGGAAATGCTTTGTGATATGAATTGAATATTATATTAAAGGTTCTCAGAACAGGATTCGATCTGGATTCATAAATTAATAATATAAGAATTTTTTATCCGGAAAGCAGGCAATTGCATTTTAAAATGGAAAATCATGATATCTTGGCGGACAATATTATCCGTAAAGCAGAAAACTGTTTTCGGAAATAACAAAAATCATTAATTTGCTGAAAATTTACTCTTGCATCTAGCAATGTAGTTAAGTAGTTGGTCTATAAGAACTTAAGGGGGAAGTCTGGTCCAGCCTTTTTCCAGTTTTTTTCGATGCATTTTTTTTCAACAAGATATATTTTATTTTCGTTCACGAAACTATTATTACATGTATTAATATAACAGTTACATCAATTAATATAATATCTGTTAAAGCCACTGTGATCCAAACTTCACAGTCGGGGATCGTATTTATCTGTATTAGGGATATACACAGAGAAACTTTCAGGTTTTATAAAATAACGAAGGTCTGATCGTCACGGGCTCTTGGACTATATATTTCAAGATCAAATTTGATGCTCTAACATTGTGAATGTATTCTCCACACGCATAGGAAGTTTAAGGCAACAAAAAAAGTCGATTTCTTGGATTGGCTGGACCAGACTCACCCCTTAATACCCAAGAATCTATCTAATTATGACTGAGTGAATAAATTTAACAAGTTTGTACAGTGGCATATTGTTTTGCAACTTACCAGAAACTCTAACCGTTATTCCAACTGCACGTTAATGGCCGTTTAACTCACCTGAAAAGAGAAAATAAACAGTTCATTAGTAAAGTAAAAAAGCTTATCCGCTAATGGACGAAAATATTTAATTTTATTATTATTTTTAATTGATAAACTTGGTTGTTTGTGGGTGGAAAAATGTAATAGCAGTAATTGTTGAATAAAACACTAGTATATATATAAGACAATTTGTCTATTTGTTGTAATTTTTTTATTAATAATGTGACATACAAATATCATGAGTTGCTTTGCTGACAAAGAAACTACAATTAAAGTTATTTGTCCGTCTTCAAAATATTATATCAATTTGTAATTATCAACTTATTTTTCAATCTTCTTATTACTTCAATTTGTGCTACCCAGCTAGACAACAAAACAATAATCATCTATCATTTTCTGTCTCCATGACAACACCTATTTAAAATTCGAACGTAAAGGAATCCTATGCATTTCTAGGCAGGTACCTATTCCTTTACATATATTGAATTATTTGGCGGGTAGGAGATAAGCCGACGTAGCTCAGTGGTCAGAGTATCATATACATGTATCTTTTTTCTGGAGATTTTTTCAATGTGGATGAGTGTTTCAGGCTAATAATTATTACTTATACAATAATAATTTTTAATTTAAATACATGTAGGATTACGAAAGATTTTTTAAATATTTATATTGAGGGATCAGTAGGATTTATCGGACCAGTTAGGATTTTATCAGAGACGAACCCGCTGATATGAAAATATCTGGAGTCGGTGAAATATTTTCCCATTATGTTTCTGGTGGATTGTCGTATTGTTCTTGTATTGTTTTGTATTTATTATACTTATATAGTGCACTTACATTGCGTAAATTTACTAGATAATCATTTGTGAAAAAGTATGTGGAAGGGTTTAGTCTTTCATTTGGGAAAGATTTAACCCGGACATAAAATCTGGAGCACCGTAAATTTTTTATAATTTTTTAATAATATTTTTTAATAATTCACATCGTTCAAGAGATACAAAAACTAAAAGCCTGACAATTTCGAAAATCTGTTTGTATGAGGCAACGTAAGCTCTGGCATAATGAAATCAGCAAAGCTCGTTCAACGCCTACTATTTTCAATTCACAACGTCACGTCGCTCTGAAAAAACTTTTAATTTCATAAAGGGTACAAAAATGTTTTTTTTTCAATAAAACACGATTCCGAATTTTCACTGCAGGTACAGATGTAGTTAAATATGTATTTATGTTAGCAAGTAGAAAAATCCAACAACCGCCACAAAACATTCCTTAATTGGGGGTGTCATTGTTACACAGGACCCGGTGAGTGAAATGCGAGTCACATAAAAAAAGAAACAAAAGTATTTTTAGACACGTAAGTTGCTAATTTGTTTTCACCTCGCCGAAATTTTAAATTCAGTCGTGCCTTTGTTGCCTGTTTATTTATGAGCAATGGAAGGCTGTATTTTTCAGGGAAACGGTACTTAGTGGAACATCCATCCCCTGGAAGGTTGAGTACCTTTGGAATTGGGGTCAGGGGGTACTCGACACGTGTGGGAACGTTTCACCAATATAAAGTTTTCAATTTTGAGTCCTCTTCTTTTTACTTTGGAATCGTGAATAGTAATTGTAGAGGAAACCTTTGATTTTACATTACGTTACCTGCTAATACCTTTGGCCGAAGAACTTGTACTTAAATTCGTGGTAAAGGAAAATACAACTACGTGGCTAAAATCATCGTTCATAAGATGAAAAATAGATATTGACTGTTTAAATATGATTACGTGTATTATATTTCTTTAATTTGAGCAATGTTATACTTATAAAACCGTCCATTTATTTCATCTCTCACCCCCCGCTCTGTACTTCCTTTGGCCTTACAGTAAACCTCAAATGGAGATGCTATAGTCTCACTGGTTCCGGACAGTAGGGAGCAGTTGGGATACTTGTGTGGTATTAAAATTTAAAAAAACCTAGGAGTTACGTCGAACAAAAATTATTAAAAAAAATAAATTAAACACAATTTGAGAGGCGGGTGCGGGTACCATGGGAACCATGCCCGGCAACCGTGTATTGGATAACCAACACCCCTGCTATAGGTTACCCTAGTGGTTCGCTACGTTTGGTGACTTAGAAGAGGTGCTTAGGTTCACGGTGTGAGGTTTGTCTAGGTCTTGGCGGGGGATGTGTTTACCAACATACTGCGCGGTGCGCCGGATAGGGAGACTGGTTGAGGGAAATCTTTAGACTCTCCAGACATCCAGGATTCATGCACCGCAGCGGGAGGGATGGTTATTTCTTACGTCCGTCACTCTTGTACAAATTGAGCTCCAGATTCTTACCCATCCCTCGAACCTTTTTCCTTTCCCTAAAAAGACCCTCCACACAGCATCCCGAGAGAAATGGTTTTCCTGTGTGGAGCTAATATAAAATAAAAAATACTGGATCAAATCTACATTGGTACGTTTAGCAATGGACAACAACATTATTATTATCTTTAAGAAGTAGCAAATGGGAACACGTTCATTTGAATTAGGTATGTATGCATCACTGGGGACAATCTGGTCATAGAACAAGAGAGTGCACACTATTCGGAACAAATTAGCAGAGTTACTCAAGCGAAAGACCGACACTGTGCGAATGTATCATAGTATAGAACGGGTATACGAGTACAAACTAACGTTTAGTGGACTTGACTAGTGATGTAGGGAATAGTAAATTTGGGCAGACTTGGTCATTTAACGATTTGGCATAAATTTGGGTCGAAAACAACATCTTCAGACTAGTAACAAACAGTACAGTCAGTAATAGAGATGACAGATTGGCTCTTCGGTTTAATGGCATCATTATCAGTGCTGATAAAAATCAATACGATGTTAAAATACATCACACCATGAAAAGACAATATTAGCGAAACTCAGTCGAAAATCTGGAAACGGAAAAATCAGAAAAAGATATTGGCACTTCTGGGACTCGAACCTAGGACCTTCGGCTTTCCGGGCCACAGCTCTACCAACTGAGTTAAGGTATCTCTATCCGACTCGGTCATTTTTAACTGTATCATACTTCGACTAAGAACTACCAACATTATCTTCATTTTCTTAACGCATATTTTATTGGCTGCTTTATTTACGTATGATTGCAAGATTCAAAGCCGAACTAAATGCTATCTAGATAGTGTCTGGATAAATTTTTATTTAAAAAAAATTTGATATTATCGGTTCAGACACAACTTCAAATTTTTATTTATGACCTTACGACAAACGCCTATGTATAAAATACCCTCACTATAATATGTTAACCCCTTTTATACTGTTATAGGCATCAGGTATATTATTTTTTATTAACCTGTTTTTGACGTGGTTACTTTTTGGCCTGGCCGAATATTAATTCCCTGAATACCGAAAAGTGACCAAATATTCGCTTCACCTCTAGTCCAGACCAGGAATCAAAAAAGTGGGAAACGTTTTCGCTTGCGGCGCTTCTTAAGGACTTCAAAATCAAATCGATTTCGTTAAAAGTTAAAAGCCATCGTTTGAATTTCTGGTAGTTATTATCAACATATATCACCCCCCCCCCCCCCCCCCCCATACATACAAGCCCTGCTTATTTATGGGGGTAAATCAAAAACTTATATTATTGTTAAAAATTTATTGTAATTTATGTATATTTTTGGAATAAAAAAAAAAAAACGAGTGTGCTTTAGACCACACAACTGAAATAAAACTTCTGCTCCATCTATATGATAGGAAGAGAGAGAAAGAAAATGTGCGCGCGCACTGCTCTGTCTTGCTCCTACAGTAATATAAGAAGCGTTCGCCTCGTTTTTCGTAAAGCTCTCGTCACACATTCGCCAGCTTACTGCCCAAGTCAAGCGTGCGTAAAGAAGACTTTTTTTCAACGATTTTAGTTCTGTTTTAAAAATTACAAAAGGTTTTCGCGACAAACTTATCTATCCGCATTGTTTTGAACCATCCGCCAATATTACACTTGCTTTAAAATTTCAAGATGATAAAAACTTACGGTGACATCTAAAATGTTGAAAAAATACCACATTACGCGAGAAATGTTGCATGTGTCGTTATGGAGGACTTGATTAGCTGAGGAATTGAACTCACGTCGCCTGGGTGGGACCCACACGATGAAAACTCAGCCACCGACCGGTCAACTAGTCATTTATTGACCCCGAGTGATTATTCACATAAAACTGTTTCACAAAAAAAAAAGGTAGATATTTCTCTTTGTGAAAACGCTCCTCGATAGGGAATTGGGATGAGTGTGATCGGCTCCGGGAAAATCTAAGAAATCACTGGCGGCAATAAATCAGAAATGCCTTTCTTTTATATTTATTAAAAAAGATGTGAACAAAATTCCAAAAAAATAGAATGGAACAACATCTAAGCGACTGTTCAGAAATCCGTCGCCAAAAAAGTTCGAAGCAAGCCGAAATTTTACGATGATCTTCTTTAAAAGAAAGTATGCCAATCCCTGGTGTAGACTCCATATGTTTTCAGTAGAGTCTGAGTAATAAAATATACATAATTTGTACCATACTGTTTCTGAGGTTATTTATTCAGGCTTTATTCTATGCCAATTTTATTTTTCTCCCAGCCGTTATTACCTCGTTGTTGACCAAACTATATTTTTCACATTACAGCAGCACGGAGAAAAAGGGTTTGATCAATGGAAATGTAGATAAATTGTATAAAAGACATTAATCACCATTTTTACAACACGCCAGTCGCTTCGACCATCACATTGTACCCGATCGAGGAATAAAGTACATCATGTACTTTTTTTCAATGGAATTTTATGGCTATTTTCCTTCTTTTAGCGAAATTACTTTGGATTCAATGAAGGTTTAATAGCAACTCATAAATAACGTACTCGCCACACTGAACAAAAAACATTCAATTTTTATAAGAATAACTCTCATTAACTTTTGAAGGTTATTTGGTCATAGGTAGGTACCCATCAATGTAATATATCATTGAAGAAAAAAAGATAAAACTAACAAACCTAAGCGGAAATACGAAAAATAACAATTCACAGATAAATAAAAAGGTAATAATCGCAACAGTGACACGAAATCAGGATCTCTCGTCTGTCCCGACCTTGTCCCGGTAAGATGAGATATCCTGGATTCGAGTCACAGTTGCGACCGTTTTTGGAAGTGAAAACTTCTTTAGCACCGCTGTGATTTCAAACTCGATGAATCGAAAAAGAGACAAACACATACATCTATAGAATGAGATAGAATAATCGGTCTCCTCTTAGTGCGGTGCTTCGTAGCCTCTACATTCTTGTCTGCTTTAGTTTTCTGAAGATTTCACTTGTACCGCGTGTGATGCACACTTGAATTTTTATTTTGCTGTGTTTTGTTATTTTACATATTTTCATATAGATTTATTAGTATTATCTTCTTCAATGTAGAAAAAACATTAAATAAAAAATAGAAGCGTGATCCGGCAGATTAGGAAAGTTTAGGAAATTTAGCACTAATTATATCAGAATCAGCGTCGTAGTACAAATTTCAAACAAACAGTGTCAATTGAGGTGCTGCAGTGATACGAAAATGTGCACACTTTCAGAGCACACAGCCACTGCATGGGGAAAACTACGCCAATCCAATAACAATATTATCAACACGGACGAACAAAATATACGGACATGCCCTTACGTGTTAAAAAACGTGTTATTTCCCCCTCCCATTGGAACCATTTTTCGGAACCGGCTGGGCGTGTCCGGACCAATGTCGTGCTCTCGTCGTACATTTTACGCGCGGACGCTGTATGTCTATGAAACACATACTTAGACAGTGAAGAAGGCTTGGCGAATCACAAGTCTCTTTCCTCTCTTCGCCCCGCCATAGTTGGTTTTTACCCCTCATCTGTAAGTTCTCGTCTAGTTATTTGTATGTCTATGATTATCAATGACTTCAGTGGTATTTATCTCTAAATGGAGTCCCTTTGGTGACCCGCGGGAGATAGGAAACCATCAAATATCCTTAATAAAAACTTTCAATTTCCTATCCCAGTTATGGAAGATACCAGGGTGGTTCAAGAATTAATGACCTTTATTATATGAATTTTAGGTACATATCCCTACTATTTTTACTAGTCTCCTTTACGATCCATGCACTTGGTGAACAGTGGCACTAAGTCCGTGAATTCCTTGTCATGCAACTCAGCCGCCTAAAATGTTCTCACCTCTTCCTCTGCATCCTCGACCGTCTCCAAACGTTTTCCGGCTAAATGTTGCTTCAGAGAAGAAAAAGATGGAAATCACGTCATTGATTGCCTTTTTGATTCAGGGGTCAGATTGAACCAATGTTTCAACCGAAAAAAGACTCGCCTTGGTGGGAAAAACGGTTCAAGAAGACCCGAGCGCTTTACACGCGATTTCGCTCACACACTTTGCATAAGCAATTTTTTCCTTCAAAATCGTTTCCATGATAGAGTGAAATATGAAATCAAAATTGCGAGGGCGGAATCCCTCCTGGTTGAGAAAGCGAATAATATAATGCATCTCGCAGGCGACTCGATTCGACAGCCGAGCGTCCATCTCAAATGGGCGAAAAGGTCGCACTGAAGCAGCTACCGAGCCGGATCACAGCTCGTTTTGAAGGGGAAAATTTGAGCTACACGCTATGTTTTGAGAAAAAACGTCCGCGTCGCCGAAAATGAGTCTTTAATTCTTGGACAATCTGAGTACCACTGATTATAATCAGTTATACGTACAGTACGTACCTACGAGTATAACTGTAGGTGTAGATACCTACAAGCATTAACAGATGTATCTGAAAATAAATCTTTTATAATCCCATGAAGCCATTCATGTAATGGAGCAAGCAGAATGGGAAAATTAGAACGAAATTTTTCGAATAGGTACGCTTATAAACTTCTACAAGGGTGCGAGAAAGCGCGATGGATGTACACGAAATGTATGGGGATCATTTATTTATACCGTTCGTATTTCAGTGCTCAAATGGATAGCACCCTATCTCGTAGCCGATCATTATGCCCATCAAGGTGGTACCTATAATATTTTTCGCTGGAAGGCTCAGGCCAGAGCGGGTTGTATGCAAATGAAAATAAAAAATCGGTATCTATTCAATATTTTACATTTCCGAGAAAATTGATAAATTCGACAGGGAACATCGGACCTAGTTTAATACATTTTTATTATCAGATTGAGTTCCGAAACACGTAGGCCATGTTATGAAACAGCAAATAATAGGTATAATCCGTATAAAGTATATCTGGACCCTTTGAAAGCTTTAGAGAAAGCTGAGTAATAAACCACGCATGGTAAAAGGGTGGAATAATTCAAAACATACATGGTTTATTTATTCGATTTTTACTATCAGGTCCCAATCTAGCCAAAAACATCGATGCTTTATACTTTATGAGAATCGCATCAATTGTGTAAAATGTTTTGTCTGGGGTTTTAGATTTGTTTATAAGAGCAAAAATTAATATTATTTTTATTTTATTTATTAACAGAAACAAACAGTACATTATTTACAGTAGTGAAAAAAGTTTACAGTTATAAGTATATTTCAAGTTTGGCAGGTACCTATGATATGTTTCATTGAAGTATCTTTTTTATATTAAATTTTTACCGGGTGATGTGTGTTGTGGGTAGGTGTGTGTGTGTGTGTGTGTGTGTGTGTGTGTGTGTGTGTGTGTGTGTGTGTGTGTGTGTGTGTGTGTGTGTGTGTGTGTGTGGGTGTGTGAGTGTGTTTGTGGATGTGAAAAGTGGTGATGTATGTATGTATGCGTATTAGAATTTAGATAAACATTATTTAACATATGAAGAGCACAGTTAATTGGCGAATTACTTGCTGCATTTGTTTCATAATTAAGCGTGTGGAATAATTCTGTATGGCACGTCGTAAGGGTATGTTAAACTTAATTAGGGAAAGAAGTTCGGTACAGTCGATGTTATTATTATTATTATCATATAAAATTAAAATAAAAGTAAGAAAAAAAGCTTTTTTACGATGATGCTCAGCTGATATATTCAACTAACATTATTATATAAAAAATAACGCAACGAATTTTTAAAATGCCTGGAAAATATAATAAAGCAATAGGACGGCAGGACCTACCAAACAATTCTTCTTCTAACATTGTCGGGCTAAAGATAAAAAAAGAGTAATAAAATTACGTATTTATAATATTTAAAGAAACTTTTTGAATTTTTCGTATAACTTAAAATCTTTATTTAAAAAATGTGTTTTAAGAGGGAAAAAAATGCTTTTATCAATTACAGCGGATTCT
The DNA here is from genome assembly GCA_917563855.2 of Limnephilus lunatus. Lineage (NCBI taxonomy): Eukaryota > Metazoa > Arthropoda > Insecta > Trichoptera > Limnephilidae > Limnephilus > Limnephilus lunatus. The sequence goes on from OU830601.1 coordinate 61,853,210, forward strand.
AAAACGTATTCAGAAAAAATATGAAGAAAGAATATTTAAAATAGCATAGGCCAGAATTGAATAAATTCGCGGAATTATCTATCATAATAACTGAACTATAAACAGAAAATATAACCAATATACAAAACACCGTAGACTGGTACGAAGAACAGACAATAAATATTTCCAAGAGTCGACAATAATTGATTTAGGAGAAGAGAATTGTTTTCGAAGAAGATAGAATTTTATTATTAGAGCAAAAGTTCTCAGTAGGAGCAGATTGACAAGAGGCACGTGTAAAACAATAGAGGACCTGAAGAGAGTATAAATTATTACAATGATATCAATACTTTATTTTCATGTGCTCGTAGATCATTACTTTTGGTTGGAGCCATTTTGTGTCGCATATTAACTGCGTAATCGTGTTAATTGTTTATAGCTGAACAGAGAATTCAAATAAGATTTAAAATACTTCAAATTAAAGAAAAAAATGTTAAAATTTTAATTATTTGATTTGTATATTGATGAATTATAATTCATGGGAAGAATTTTTCTGAAGAAGATTTCTTCCCGGAAATCTTGCAATTACCCCTTCCCCTTTGCTCACCTCCCACTCAAACACCTAAAATTTGTGTATGTCTGTCAATATTCTATATCGTAAGTTAGTTATAATATTACCGGTGCAGGCCTTATTATGGTACAAAATATTGATTCAGCATATATGTGAGTCTGATTATAAGAGGAAAGTGGAACATGAACATAATACAAAGTTCACAAAGAATGAAGGAATTCTTATTCCAAAATATAATAATAACTATGGACGGCGAACCCTGGAATTTAATGTCCCAAAAATATTTAACATGTTACCAATTAATATAAAAAAATGCGATTCTACAAATAGATTGAGATATAATATGCTGAAATAATGGTTACTAAATAGAGATAGTTTATACTAATTCATGTGTGTTAATTGTGAAAATCTGTATAGTTATAGTAATAATATTATGTATATATGTTTAAATTGTAATTGAACATTAACATCCTGTTGACAAACTGATTTATTGCGGTTTAATGGGATTGTACCCTGAAAACCGATAAAAAATAAATTAAAAAAGGAAGGGTTCTTCCGAGACCGGTAGAGAGTGAATAAAATAAAAGTGGTCTGTAATAAATGTACGTGTTTTTATTGTGTCATGAATTATAGTTCTAATGAACAATAAGAAGGAACATTCAAATCATAGAATACTATAAACCAATAATATGACAATAATGGAATAACTAAATACTCTCTTGAATAACATCAATAAAATTCTCCAGCTTTAATCAGCTTCTTGACCAATTGACGTCACGTCACATAATCGAGTACACTTGATCGTAATAATTGACTCCAGCACGTGTCGTATCATCGAAGAGCCGACATTGGATGGAAGATGGAAATAACCGTCCAGGGTTCAAAGGCAAGTCACGAGCAAGACATTGCAATCATTATACCAGAGGCAATGTAGAACAAGCGCCACTCAAAAATAAAGATAAGACGCATAACAGCTATAAATGGAAGATCCATAGGATAAACGCAATGCATTGATTACTAATTATTAAACAAATAAAGCACATGGCTTGTCTTACTTTGAAGGGTACTTTAATACGCTATAGCCTTTGATAGTAATTACGCTGCTACCTGACTGTTGGTTAATAAATTTAATAATGGCTGAAATTATCGTTAACAAGATTTTGCTATTACAGCGTTAAATAGATAGTCTTTAACGTTTAACATACGGTACTGGGACACTATGGAAGCCAGAGTTAGTTAGCCTTTCAAAAACTGACACAATTGTACACAACCTCTTTTTATTATCACTAAATAATTTAATATACGTCAGTGAAAACCTATTATTGGTTAAATATTTACAAATATTTATTCAAACATTATTAAATCTTTGTAACTGTTGATTTTCCAAATAAAATAAAATAACTGTAACCCTGTACAAATCGGAAGTGCGCCCCACGGTTAAATTTGGCAGCCAAAACCCTCAACTCTGTGCAGAAACGGATGGATCGTTTAATTGAATCTCCTATCTTAACAAACGGATCATTTGCATACCCATAGATCACAGACGTCTGGTGGAAATGCTGTCCTCGTTCTGCCGGTATTTCAATGGAAGATGCTCCGAGGCGAGGAACTAGCGTCATTGATCCCCTCGGTGCATAGCGTGTAACAGGGGCGGGAAACACGCCAAACACGCTCTCAACTTATTTACACGCTTGACATTTGTCACGTGACATCAGGTCGTTTCTACGACTTGTTCTTGCGTTCAACAGCTCGGCTGTGGAAAGATTTGTCGACCTCTGTGTTTCCTCCTTCCTATCTCTTCAAGTCTCAGGTCTCTTGAAGACTCTTATTCCTCCTTACTCCTTCCTCTCCTCTAAAACACCCTCCATACAACAACCACAAATATGACATAGGCCCTGAGGGAAATTATTTCCCTTAGGGCCCCCATGTGTGGAGTAAATGTAAAAAAATAATATTTAAATTTAAAAGCATTAGAAAGAGGATAATAAAAAATAGTAAAACTGACTAAAAGACTGTCCAAAAAACATATAATTATCATAATATTCACAACAGCAACAACAAAAAGATCAAAATTTACTTTCGCAATCCATTAAATCTAACTGGAGCTAAATTAGAAAGAAAGTCACGACGCAGACAATGTAAATTAATTCGTACCGAATACATAAATGCATTTGTCAATTTATTCAATCTTCCTCGGAGAAGACAGGGACAGGATATACCAATGTAAGCGATATTTTGGCGATGATTCACCGGAATTATTGCCAGTATATCATTATCGGTTTAGTATTGATTCATCATCAACTTCCTATACCAACAATGATTAGATAATCGATCATTTGCATACCGACAATTGCATTGTGTTCACTTGGCTGGAATATCATCGGTAACACGTGAGTTACTACATATTACTGAGATTAGGCCTTTACATCCGGTATTAATTCTATACGCAACGAGACATTCATTTAGTAACAAGGAAGTTCATTTATGTGCTTAAATTATAAACCCCAAATTAAGTTCTCAAGGCCTTCATCCTTCAATTGGTCTTCTTCTAGAGTCGATGTCTCGCTGAGGATTGAGAATCGTGACACCCACACAAATTGCCCTGATAAACCATGCTGCATGGAGAACGGCGGAAACCGACGTTCCTACGCCGAAAGCGCAGCCTAACCCAAGAAGCCCAATCATAATTTGCTATCTAAAAAGCCCAATCATAGGTAAAATTTACCTACATGAATAAATACACTTGTTATTTTACAAGTGTATTTATTCATGTAGGTATTCATGTTATTCTGGGTAATTGATTATTTTTAACATTATTTATTCGTATTAACTATTTAGGAAATGAAAAAACGCATAATTATAATAACATTTATTTATTAGACTTAAAAACAAATATTACCAATTAATACAAAAATTTGGTACAAAATCAGATCCTTTCAGTTTGCTTCTTTTAAACTAAATTTTTTTTTTTTATTGGTGCCCTTTTTTACTCATTTAAAGTACGCTCTAGCGTGTTTAAATCGCACTTTATGGAACGCGCGTTTTTTAAAGTTATCATGGCAACATCAACAAATCAACAAAATGTGAAGTCTAAATGTCAACTTTTAACTATAAATCTGACAGGAATATTTTAAACGTCAAATAAAACATTACAAATGTTTCAAAAAATTAATTCAAAGTTTTTTTACTTCTTCAATGGCGCTACAGCCCATTTCGAGCCTTGGCCTCCTTCAAAATAAGCCTACACCGCCCTCTGTCCTCGGCCGTCGTCTTCCAATCTGCAACATGGAGTAATCCTCTTGCATCCTTCCTGACATCATCCTCCCATCTCAAAGTTTTTTTACATCGTTTACATTCTAATTATTTAAATGGATGTGAAAAGAGCAGTTCGTATTATTTGAAATATTAATACCTCCGTTTTTTAAATCGGAGGAAATGCTGTTCAAATTAATAGTATTCTCGGAAGTCAATGAGGCTGCACTTCCATTAATGGCAGTTCCAATAATGTTTGAAACATTCTTCTTATTTCTAATGCTCTCTTCCACGTAACCAGTCGCCACAGCTGCCGATTTCCATCCTACTTGTCGTTGGATTTGATCAATTGTCATGCCAATATTTGCCACTATGTATTGTGACAGATTGCAAATTAATGTTTGTGTTTTTCATTTCCATGACAACCAGATATTGTGATGTCACATCACGAATTCATTAATAGTTCTTATTTCCAAACTTTTAATAATAATATCAATATTTATGTTTTCAAAGTGTACCAATAAAAAAAATAGCGTAAAATATTCGTGGATAACTGGTCTTTAAAACACTTGCTTTATTTCGAGCGTGTTTTAAAGACCTGTTTATCCACTTATATTTTAATATACTATTTTAAAAAACTTATTTTTTCTATTAACCAATAAATGTTTCATAACAATTTATTAAACAGTTTTATGTAATTGTTTCTTCTTTATAAACACTTTTCACACACATCATCAAATTACAAAAAGCCTAAACATAGGTCAAATTGACCTACAACAGTACGATAACTCCAATATGAAGGGACTTACCAAGGCAACACCGCCGTCTCCTGTGGGCTCTTGGCGGGTACTAAGTTGGCTCGATCATTCGGGGCAATCGAAAGAAGTGTGCGAAAGAGAAAGCAGATATTTGTTTGCGTATAGGTAAAAATGACCTAGATTGGGCTTCTAGGGTTGGTTCATTTTCTTCGTTACGACTATCGCGATGATTTTTCGATTGTTTCGATTTTTCGTGCAACGATAATCGTTGAAAAGTGACAATGTAAGATTTAATATAATATTTTGGGAGCCACAAATTTATTAAAAAAATCATAATTCATCCAACAAAAACAATCAATTCTTAAATTATGTGTTACAATTTTTTTGGCCGAATTTAACGGTCTAGTTTCTGTGGGCCTGCCACTTAACCAAATAGCTTATTTTGTAATCGGTTCAAAAAAGTCATAAACCAACAAAATTTTCAAGAACCTATGTATAGTAACTAAAAAATAAAAATAAATCCAAAATATAAAACGTGAATGTTATCATGGTCCCTCCACTATCGTAAAGCGGTTAGTCAAGTATTGACGAAAATAACCATTGTTTCCAACATAATTATAGTCCTTTGCGTTATACTGCGTAAAAAGCAAAAATACCAAAAACATAATAAAATACTTCGTTTTACAGTGGAATTTTATTAGTCTCTCCGACAGTAAAAGGGCATAAAATTATTAGTTTACTCCGTTTTCCAGAAAATGAGATGTTGTTATCTGTTTTCTTTCGAAAAGAATATGGACTACCTAGCGCGCACAAAATAAATAAACACAAAGACGGGGCACGCTCTTATTCGGAGATTTTTTGTTGTAAATAAATAAATATGAGGAAAGCAGAATGATTATATCTACGTGGTACGAACATTGTACGAAGCAAAACATAATACTGGATTTCCGATGTTATTAATACATTATAAATATGAGATGATTCTGATATAATTTTCCAAAAATATAAGCTTCAAGGCATAAATATATTATATTTTTAAGTGTACCTCTAATTATATTTATTGAATAATCTTGTGTTTTTCATTATGGGGGATATTCAATTTCAATTTCAATTTCAGTGCCGGCAACCCGGGCGTTTATTTATAATTAGTTATGTACATCAGTTTTTTTTCCTTACCCTCCTCACTAGACAGAGTCTGTTCTGAGGCTGGTAACTAACAATTTTTAATTACATAAAAACAAGTAAGTGGTAAAAATAAAATAAAAAAAGAAATATATATATTATAGTAAAAATAATAATAATAAAATAAGAGGATATCAGAATTTAAAAACAGAGTAGAATAAAAGAAAATATATGATATTAGATATTAAGAATATTACTTATCTCTCTTCTTTCTTTGACATTCAACCAGTTTAAAAATCTTTTGAAAACCCAATTCAAATTATTAGATGCGACGTAGGTCTTTGTTTGGGCTACAAACTTATTGAATATATATGGTGCCAAGTAAGATTCATGTTTTTTTGCAAAATTTGATTTGATATGTGGTACTTGTAATTGATTGTGTGTGTTTGCTCTTGTGTTTTGCGAGTGAGTTATGAAGTGTGGTGATATTTGGTATATGACGTATGGTTTTGTATAAATCAAGTAAGCATTGTACTAACAAATTTATTATAACAATTTACATCCGTACCATAATTTATATTTATTTATTTTTATACTTGCGGAGACAGTTTACAGTTAGTTCCCGTGAGTACTTAGGCCATAGGCCCATTGTACCTCAATCCTTTAAAAATAACCCAGTCCCTTTAATGAAGTTCACCAGAGTTGTCATTGGATATGTGGCTAAGTCTTCTGGTTCCACGATGTGTCTCCCCAGGTATCTGAGCCTAGTTCCCACCAGGGCAGGACATTGGCACCACAAGTGAATTGGAGTCTCTTCATCCTCTTCACATTTTCTACATCTATTGGTGCTTTCCACTCCCAATAGCTGCATGTGTCTCCTGAGATGGCAGCGTCCCGTTAGTAGTCCTACCAGTTCCCTCAGCGAGTTTCTGTCCATATCGAGTAGTTTCCTGGTCTGTATGGGGTCCGGTCCGTTTATGAGTACTTTAATTTATATTTACAAAATAATCTAATATGAAAAGTGGGAGCGAACAAGTAGAGATTTACGATCTGTTACGTCGTCGGCAATCTGAAACAGAATGGTTCCTATTATTTTGTACCGGCAGTTGGTGACTAGATGCACATGTTTTGGGATCGCTATTGTGAGTGTGACGAGCCAATAGGAAAGATTCTGCGATTCAAAATAGCTGCGTAATTCGGTGACACAACATTTTCACCATGAATGTTTGGATTGTGGGGGGTTACGATTCAAATCTAGACAGTCTTACCATATTAATAATTAATGTATATATTTATATGTATAAAGAAATTCTGCGAACAATATATTTTAAGGGGAGTCTACCATACAAGCGCTTTTCTGTTTTCATTGTTCAGGTTTTAAATTTATTAAAATATAATTTAAACAAAAATGGAAAGCACTATTTACATATAGCATATCAGGTTTCGCATAACTTAAAGTTTAAACAGGGTTGTATAATACTAACTTAGTAAAACTTCGCACCTGCGAACTTCTAGACTTCTACGAAAAAAGTTTCTCAGAAATTCTACCTTGTAAAGCAATATAAATGTCCTCGACATATTAACGACGAAAATTATATTTCGAATACACGCTTATTGAAAGATAACTTGTGATAAATTACTGAGAAATAATAATAAGGTATCTCGGTATGCTTGAAAACTTAGTTCCAAAAATGTGTTGACATGTTCCTTACACACTTTTGCTGAACTTTAAAGTTATAAATTAACTTTAATATTATACATAATTATATCGCCCTAGTTCACGACCCTTTTGAAACATTCTCTGGAAATGTATCTCAAAATCCGATTTAATATGTCATGCAATGGAAATTTGAGATGTACAGAAATATTCTAACTCGTTCAGCCACGATTGAAGACGATGAGATAATAACTCGCATAGTTAGATTCCTGAGAACTTGCGAAGAATTGTATTATTTCAAGGAGAGCGAGGAATATAAACACACAACAGACTGGCATAAAGTTCGAAATTTATCACATTTAGAGGGTATTTCACCATCCTCCTCATAGATTATCCATACGATAACGTACATTTAAACACAATTTATTTTTTATTTTAAAAATCTGTGTTTACTATTCGGTACTTGAACTTATGAATAGTGGCTATGTATAGGATAAGTTAAGCCGAGTGTTTTTACCTGTTGCGAGTATTTATTTATTAATATTCGTTATCGTATGGATAAGCTATCAGGAGGATGGCCAAAACCTCCTTAAGCCTCGGCAACCCGAATTTATACCGATTTCTTACATATCCCCCTTATACAATTTAAGTTATTAAGCCCTTTTGAAGATAATGTCTAGATGCTGCCCACGCCGAAACGCAAATTATATGAATTTCCCTCCATAGAAAAAAATCACAAAGTATGCTCCAAAAATTATTAAAAACAAGTCTGAGTCTATTATCTTATAAATTATATTTGTGAAAAAATTCACAATGTTTCTTTAAATGATACTTAAGAGGCTCCCCACGAGATTTTTGCTCTATTTTAAACGAGTCGTGTTTTATTAAACATTTTCGCAATTTTCGCTTCGATTTTGTCGCTGTAAATGTTAGCGCGCTCCTCTAACATTCGTAATTTCGTATCTCTCCATCTTCTTCTTTTCGAGCCCGGTTGGGGAGCCTTAAATTCAAAGTCGAATCTGAGAGAGCTGGTATAGGGTTAATTATTATCCCATAATATAAACTTTTTTTACAATAGCTCCACAAAGGAGGCCTCGAGGAATATAATTCCATGTCATCTTTGGGTATGCTGTGTGGAGGATATTTTTAGGAAAAGGAAGTTCTGGGAAGGAAAAAAGGTATGAGGGGCATTGAGGGGTGACGGACGTATGAATCTATCCCTACCACTGCGGTTCAAGGCAATGTTCCGATAGAGGAGAGGTTGAGAAGCTGGAGAGGTCAAAAGATCTCCCTCAACCATCTCTACTAAAACCGGCTTGCCACGCAGATAGTGGACAGACGCAACCGCCGCCGAGACTCGGACAAACCTCACCTATGAACCCGGGCATCCCCGCTAAGTCACCGAACGTAGTGAACCACTTAATATAGTTGGATAACCAACACCACTGACCTATGGCAGAGGTGTTGGTTATCCCATAAATGGTTCCTGGGGCGGCGGTACCCATTCCCGCCTCCCAAATTGAATAAAAACAATTCAAGTATGTCCTAACTGGACTATGAAAAACTTATTCAATAAACATAAGCCATTTTGACTCCAAAAAATTGAATTATGCTTTACGAATTAACGAAGTTTTTTTGGCAAATGAGTCAATAATGTACATACGTAGTGGGATCAACATCATTAATATTATGGCAAATCACTAGCTTTTATGAATATTTCGCTGGTGTTATGAGGCTACAATATGTGGGAAGTTCCTGGCCATTCAGATCTGGTCAATAAATACGGATAAAGATCTTTTAAGGGCCGGTTCTCCCAAATCAGAATTTGCGATTCGGTTCTTTCTACGATTAATACTTTGAAAACCTTCCTGCAGAGGTTCCATCATCTCATTAAAATAAATAAAGAAATGAATGTTTTGCCTTAGCGCCATCTGTTAAAATGACTGCAAAGTAACACGATTTTTATCAATATTGTTCGTTGATAAAGTCAGTAGTTTTATTGAACAGCAATCCAATTCAGTTTGCTTTTCGTGCCCATTTACAAAAAGGACGCGTCGTAACATGGCAGAATTTAGGTCACTTTGTGCTTCGAGATTTGCGCTTTTTTTTCTCTATAGTCTTGAGCGCGTTTATTTTATTCAATCACAAAAATAACCCAGTTCCAGCTACTTTAGAGGGTATGCATCGCGGACTTTATTTTTAAAAATGTAATCAGCTATCCGAATACGAAAAAAAATATATACCTTATAGATCGTTTTAGGGCAGCGTACAAACAAATGTGAAAAATTTAAAATTTTACATTTACTTACAAGCAAAGTTTCTGACGTCATGACATCGTCGCGCTTGGAAGCGCACGTGTTCCTTCCTACATATCAGGGTTGTATTTCATCATCATTGGCCCGCGGGTATTTTTTTTCAATAATTTTTTTTTAAATTTTAGTTCTATGTTGCTATATTAATTACGTGTTTCTTTTTGTTGAAAAAACACATCTTACACAATCGAAAGAGATACATACCTTTTATATTAACTCTTGAGCAATTTTGAAACGTTACTTCATAGATATTACCACCGCAACGACGATTAGCTATAATTTCAATTCGTCAGAACTTAAATGAAAAAATATCGATAAACGATAGAGATACATACCTATACCTTTTTTATTACTTACTGAGCACTCCCACACACGTCACAGATTCCTACCCACCCTAACCCTAACACCTTTTCCTTCCCAGAACTTCCTCTCCTACCTTTCATAAAAATCCCCCCACACAGCATCCCCAAAGATAATATTGGACTGAGGGGAATCATTTTCTTCAGGTCCTCTTGTGTGGAGTTAATGAAAAAAAAATTATATATACATATATTTAAAAAAAAAAACTAAATTAATTAAGGTTTTTCTCATAAGGTTATCTATACAGAGTTTCCGGGGATAAAGTGTACAAACATACCCCAATTGGGGATGCCATAGTCTCACTGGCTCCAGACGGGAGCAGTTGAGATTCTTTTGTGCGGTATTCACTGTAAAAAAAAAAAAAAAAAACTTCAGGAGAAGATTCTAAATGTAGTAAAATATGTAAAAATGACAACTTTTTTTCGAAATTTCAATGTTTTTTTTCCTAATAAAAATATTTTTCCGTAGAAGAACATACTTTTTTATAAGCAAACAATTCAACTTTTTTACCCGAAAACTACCTAAAAACGTTAGAAATAAATTATTTACCTCTTTTACTTGTACTATCATGTAGAATCACCTTCCTTCATCATCACCATTCAGAATCTTAACGACGTAAGTAAAGAAGTCGTGTATACAAATTGCGACTCGCGACCCATGTATTGGACGGACCTACCGTCGAATTTGCCCTATAAAAGAAAAGAAGAAGAAGAAAAATAATGTGGGAATCTTAACGACGTAAGTGAAGAAAGCGTGTAAACAAATATACCCCCATGGCACGGCGTATTGGATGAACGTACGGTCGAATTCTCCCTAGCGGGCCTGAAGATTCGACCTTTCCGCCGCGTTCATTTTGATTAATTCTGAAGAACGTGTTACAAATATTTAAGATGTTTCTAAATGTTTACCTCCCGAATTTATTAATACATCGTCTAGAAAAATAAAATCTGGTGTGTACCGCTAACTTTATATTTGAAAAAATCGGGTTATAAAGTTTTAAAATTGTTGTATGTAAAATAAATTAATGTATATATATAACCGTGGCCGGTTATCCCATATATTTCTGGACTCCTTTCTATGGATCCAGATTCCTCTGAATATAGTACTCTCCCTACAGGGTGATAGCAATAATAAGTCGTAGGTAGACTATTGATGTTTATTCCGGGATAAAGTACAATGTTATTCTAAGGAAGTCTGATGGTAAGAGGACGAATGGACAACAATCGCACCCTTTTATACGTTCCTCATGTTGTCTCACTCATACACGCATGTCTCTTTCATACCGCAAGACATACGTTCACCACAGTAACGTATTGTTTTTATTAATCTAAAATATAAAGAACTTACATCTCCGGGTATCGGTTTGAATAAAAAAGTTATTATAGTTACGAATTCGCCGGAAATGATTAAAATGTGAGTTTTGAGCAAACAAAAATTATTAGGGTTGTGTACCGCCTTAAGAAGAGAAGACTTATAAGAAGACTTTTTGTAATTATTTATTTATTGATTTAAACAATTCAATAATAATTATAAAGAGTAATATAACATTTATGCATCATAAAATTACATTCCAACATTTTTTATGATGATCACGAAAAAGCAGTTTCTGTATTTATGTGTGGAGGGGACACACATAGGTAAGAATTTTTTGTTACTACAAGTACTATTTTTAATAGTTTAAGTTATCAGTGAACTTTCAATTTAATTTTGAACTTTATTGGTTATAATTTACGATCTACTTTTAACTTCTCTAAATCTTATTTGTTTAAATTGTCAAATATAATTTAATCACTAACATAATACAATGAAGAATTGGTGGTTCCGAGATGGGCCAATAAAAACGGTGAAAGAACCCTAAACTATGTTGTACCAAGTAAAATACAATAAATTTTGCACATCAGAGGTATGTTAACAGCCGTCAAAAACTCGGATAGTTGAGCAAGCCCAATTCCCGCAGGAGTCATCCCCGATACTGCTGCTGAATTTACATCCATGGTATGTTTAGGTTTTGGGTCGCATGTGTTGACTGTAAATTTGGCGCGACACATGTTACATTCAAACAGTATTTTGGACATTAGGCCAACTCTTTTCTCAGATTTAACAGTAAGATTTCCAAATCCGCATCCGAAAGGAGAATGGTCCGATATGGATTGCAGTTGGCTTACAAAATAGAAAATGTCGACGATGCGTCTTTCTTCTCCTCCTTCGACTGCATCATTTTTATTCAACCTAGAAAAGCAAAAGCAGCATTAGAATGGATACCGATTTATGAAAAAAAAAGAAATTAAAATGGATATCGATAATGATTTGCATGCTAATATCATTATAAGTATGATAGACTTTTTAATATCTGTATTACAGATTTTTTTTTCGAATAAAGCGGATGTTTTTTCACAAAAAGCAGAAAGTTTGTAGATTAGTAATTCACATCATCGGAACATATGTTTTTTCGTTAGTAAAATAAAATACATATATTAGTTTAGTGAAATAAATCACCATATCATACCAATTGTAAATGCTTTGTGAAAGACCTCTCCGGCCGATGAGTTTCTTCCTAAGATGTTTTTTTTGTTCACGTATACGCGTGCTTCAGATTTACCGTAATAAAAAATAAAGTTAACAATATATTTTTTTTTACAACACGATAGTTTTATCGAAAATCTTAAATCCATTTTACCTTTATACATTATGTACATTGTCCTCGGCAGGTACGTTATCCCGTTTTTCGTGGAAGCTAGAACAAAATATAATCGTTGATTATAATACATTTCAAGAAGAGACCTTTTAAATAAAAGTGAAGGACTTAAATGATTTTATTGTTACCTCAGTGCTTCAACATATTTACAAAGATGTGGACATAACGTTCTGAAGTTGAGTATATTCACATCTGAAATATAATAACAGAGTTTATTTTAGACATCCCTGAGGCGTATGTGTGGTAAAACCATGTTTGATCGTGTGAGAAATGTGGAGGTCCACAAAGAATGTAAGGCTGATGTAATTCCCTAAAGTTTGAGATGCACCCCTGGAAACCGATGCTCTTGAATACATTGGACAAAACGCAGCGCGCCGCCGGCAGTATGCATCCACCAAGTAAAAAGGTATTATTAAATGTACGAAATCATCGGTAGATCGGAGATCTGACCAGGACGCTTTCTACATATTCTAGGTACTTACATAGTTATTATACATATTACTTGTCTCATAAGGAAAGCACTATTATACTACAAGATATTATTAGTTGTTTGTTGCTAACGATGTAAAGATATGAGATGTCAAAGTTTGCAAAGACGATTTCTCATTATTTATTTACCAATTTCTGATTTTGAGGTTGAATCTTTTGTAAAGTATTTCAGATTAATATTTTTAAAATTAATAATATTTAAATAGGACATATACTTACCATTTTTGAACGTACCTAAACATGCAGATAGAACATGATGCAACTACCAACTGCATAATAATTCATTGTACTAGGTAGATTCTAACTAAAGCAATTCTCTACTCTGGCAACGTTCTAATTAAATATTTTCCATTAAAATATGACGAAAAAAAATATTTTACATAAGATTGAACCGCAAATAAAAAAAAGTTAAATGGATTACGAAAATTCGTCTTTGCAAACTTTCAAAATATGGAAAGGCGAAGTTAGAACTCTATCAAAACTCTACAAAGCGCAGCAAAATAAAAAATACGTGATATTAGAACCTTGTAAATTAAATGCAGGTTGATTTTTTGATTTTATTTCCTAACTATCTACTAACTGTCAAAAATAGAACACAAATGGTTCTGAAAATTATTTTGGTTATAATGAGCAAAAGAAACGATTTTACATTCAATGGTCATTTAAAAAAAGTAAATTAATTAAAAAAGCTTAGCCGGGAATTTCAGTTTCCGAAGCATTGGAAATATATTTATTTCCCAAAGTACGCATTCTGTAAAAGATAAAACAATAACTGTCACCTTTGTTATATAATACACAAATAAATTGAAAATTATTTTGTTATAATAAGAATTACATAAATAATACTAAAAAATACGAGTATCGATTTTTGATATAATGTTTACGCTTAGAAATACGACTTTTTTGTTTTGTTCTTCCCATTTTCGTAAACAATATTATTATTTTGGTACGTGTATAAATCACGAAACGTAGGACTACACGTCTGTATAGCGAGCTGTCTGGACAGCGAATGACGAATATTTGAAAGGCACATAGGTTACACGCGCGTTAAAAAGAGATGGCCTGTAAAAATGATCTTTAGAATTAAAAAACGTAAGCGCCTGTTGTTAAAATATTTAATTAATCACGGTTTATTTAAAAAAGAGCCAAAATCTCGCGATAATTCACTTTAGTTTTATTTAAAGGAACATAGTGAATTTTTTCATTGACATAACTTTTAAAATAATGGACAGATTCTTGTAAATCATAATTTTCGGAGTATACTTTGCGATTAATTTCTATCGAGGGAATTTTATATAATTTGCGTTTTGGCGCGATAAACCACTAGATAATATCTTCAAGAATCACATATATTTTTTTAAGAGCTCAAAAACTTTAAATGTTTAAGGGAGATTTGCAAGAAATGGGTAGAAATTCGGAGAATCGGCTCTTAAGCAACGTTTTGATTGTGAATGGGGTCTGCCACCTTACCAAGACGATAGTGAGAGGTGTCCACAAACTCGATTTTATAAACGCAATATAGAATGGTTTCTCAAATAATTTTAAATGTTAGCTATTTTATTACGCTAGGGTTAGAGTATTGTCAAAATACTTCTTAATGAATTCGGCTGATTGAAAATCAGTTCTTCGTAACAATTGGGAATATTAAATTTCCAAAGTTCAATTTGGAGTTCAGTTGATTTGAGACACGAATTTATAGAATTAATTGAATTCATTAACTTGAGTGGGCCGAGAAAAAATATTAGGTACGCCGTTCAAGGTCAGACATTTTTATTTATTTTGTTGTTTATTTAGATATAATAATAATTGGATGACTTGTATGGCGCCGTTTTTGTGAAAAATCACCTCAAGGGTGCTAAAATCACCTAAAGGGCGCTGTAATATACACAGTATTTATTATGACATAAGTGATAAGTGGGGTATATTAAATTATACATGGTTACAGTACCTATTACGTATGTCCAATGTCCATACAATAATATAAGATATTTTAAACGAAAAATTACTTAGAACCACATACTTCGCTTTCTGTCAATCAATCGTACAAATCATACAATACGGCATAATAGGATGAATGGTACATATACAAATCCAACACAAACAATTTATATATCACAAAAACTAATAATAAAAACAATTTTAAACAAATCCTACTCATTATCGTCAGAACCTTTATTCAAAAAATTTAAGGTCAGAAAATTAAGTTGCACCATTTAAAAATAACAGAAATCTTAGACAAACATCAAAACTTCCTACTCCAAAATGTAAAAAAAATAGGACAGTTATATCATAAATATCTCGGAATTATTTTTTTTAATTCACTACTTGAAAAAATCAGAAACATGAACAGTAATATAAAAAAATTGAAAACTCAGCTTAAAAATTATACCGAAAATTTGAACTGAATAAAAAATAAATTAAACCAATATAATAACACCCCCATACGCACAAGCCCTGCTTATTTATGGGGGAAAATCAAATACATGTATTATTTAATTAATTATTGTATAAAATTTATTGTAATTTATGTCTCTCTTTGTGAATAAAAAAAATAAAAATATGAGATGCCTGGGATGAGAACGGTTTTTAAACTCAACTTATCAATACATGAGTAATAATAATAAAAAGTTGAAAGTGTGTGGAGGACGAAAGAGATATTTTGAAATCAATATTATTATGCTCACGAATTATAATTGAATGTTAATAAACGTTTAATAAACAAATTAAGTGTAAGAAGTTTTAAAATAATTTATGAATCAGTTTGGGAGGTAGGAATGGGTATACCGCCGCCCCGGGAACCATTTATTGGATAGCCAACACCTCTGCCATAGGTCACCCCAAGTGTTTCGCTACGTTTGGTGACTTAGCAGGGGTGCCGGGTTCATGGGGTGAGGTTTGATAAGGTCTTGGCAGCCGATGTATGTGCCCACCCGCTGCGTGGTGGGCCGGATCGAGAAAAATTGGTTGAGGGGGCATTTTGACCTCTCCAACCAGAATCCCTGGACCCATCGCCTTGTACCGCAGTTGAAGGGATGGATACATACGTCCGTCACTCCTGGACACACTGACCCCCAGATTCCTATCCACCTTTATACTTTTTTCCTTCCCAGAACTTCCTCTCCTTCCTTTCCTAAAAATACCCTCACACATCTCCAAAGATGATATAGGCCCTTAGGGAAATTATTTTCCTCAGGGCCTCCTGTGTGGAGATAATGTAAAAAATATATATATCACGCTAAAATATTTTTAAAAATGAGTTTTGTAATTCACAAGCAATCATAAAAAAGTCTAATCGTAGTAATTGGTGAGGTATTTTCTGTATTAGTACCAACTGTTGGCTTCCTTGACATGATATAAACTCTATTCGTTGATCCTGAAATATTGTTCTACTAATATACCTATCCAGTTGTGAAACAAAAAAAGCCACCTTTCACGTAGAAAATATTAGCATACAGGAAAAATCTATGATGTACCTATAAATAATAATTTAATACTAGCAGTTAAAAACCCGCTCTACATGTTTTTGCTGTTAGGCCCTGCGGGCGGCTTTGTTCGGCTTCGCCCAGTTAGTGTTGGTGACCATTTTATAAATCCAATAGGAACTGGTTCCAAAAATAGCCCATTCCTCGGATCCACTGTCCTCCAGTGTATCTAGTCATCGGGACAAAGTAACCGAGACAGGTAACGTCATGTGTAATATATAGCCGCTTGATACAACTATGTATTACCGTCAATCTTTCCATATCCGGATACCTCGCACCTTCCATATTCAACATTTTCTTAAAAGAAACACAACATATAACTCAAACCAACAGAAAACGTACATATAAAAACTTTAATACGTGGTTAATTAACAAAAAAGAAATTTCAT
Organism: Limnephilus lunatus; assembly: GCA_917563855.2. Lineage (NCBI taxonomy): Eukaryota > Metazoa > Arthropoda > Insecta > Trichoptera > Limnephilidae > Limnephilus > Limnephilus lunatus. The sequence goes on from OU830601.1 coordinate 61,870,276, forward strand.
TAAAAAATTACTTGCAAACCGTTCGTATTAATTTTTTTATATAGGCTGTATATTGATATTTAAATACATATATATGAAAAAAAAAACATTCACATTAAAAAAATGTTAAATTATTTGATTATTTCATTCACACTAAAAAAACATTTTTATATATATGTAATATTTTAGATTTAAATTATTTTATGTAGATAATCTTTTGTATTTCTACTTAAGTTTTATTATTATTATTTCTTTTTATTGTATTTTGTATTTTTATTTATTATCTTTTGTATTTTTAGTTACTTTAATTTTTATTTAAATTTTATGTAATGATAGATACTGCTACCCGGCTCAGAACAGATATTGTCTAGTGAGTCGGGTAGCGCACATGATTTGTATATACTATTGATGTTAATAAACGCCTTGGTTACCGGCATTAAGTTAAATTATACTACATATTCACAAATTCGTAGCAGTTATAATAATAATAATATTTGGACGATTTATATAGCGCCGTTTTTGTGAAAAATCACCTCAAGGGCGCTGTACAAACTTACCATACATGCCTAAAATCTAGAAAGACTAAAAGCTAGACAAACAATTAAAAACAACTTATGGCTAAAAATTGCATACACCGGTTCATTGATCACCGATACGAAAATATATGTACAATATTTTGACCAATGAACGCGATGCTGCCTAAAAATGAATTAATACAGGACCATACTTACCTGGGAGGTCGCTAAATCACTGGAACGATAGCGCAATTTAAAACTTTTTTCTCTTAATGCTCGAGATTTTTTAGTAATCATTTCGAATATCTTCCGCCGCATTAAAAAAGTCATACCTCCGAATTTTAATATGAAGACATACAAACTGATTATAATTCTATATATATCTAATGAATTCATCTATCTTTTGTCGATTATCATATATTCGTAGGATTTATAAAAAAAAATTGTAAAATCGTAAACTTCTACTTAATTACTTTCAAATAAAAGAAAATTTGCCAATCCGAGGTATTTTAAATAGTGCCATATTGTGGCAAAAGCGTTCCAGTGGATTCAATTGTTGGTTTTTAAGTTTCGTGTTGTACGTATTGATCCTGGGAGGGGAAACTAGCCCACCGCCAATTTTTTTATTATTAAGTCAGGTACGCTTCATACGTCATAAGTATGTCTGATAATGTTATATTATCGTGAAAACAAGCTTATGGGTCCGACTGGTTAAAATGATGTAAGAATATAATATCAACAACTCTCCATGAAAATATGAAATAGATACATTTTATTATTTGTGCGAAAACTCAATAAACATCAACACAGACATCGGTCTACAAGAAGAAAAAATAAATATCACCTTCCTTTAGAAAGAAGTAAAAATCGCAGAACTCATTACGTATAGATGTAGCACATTTAACAGATTATGCCCAAATATCGATGTGTTTAACACGAACCTTGCTAAATTCACAGCATTCATAAATAAATAGTAGGGGGGACACGTCTCCATGACTAGGACCAGGACCAGGACCTGCTGACAGAAGTGGCGACATCTCGTGACGAATTCTTGAATTCAAAACTGAATTAAAACTGTAGCTTTGTTTCAAATTCCATGTACACATGTTATTTGTGGCGCGGCGCGTACGGCGTGGCGTCAGACATGTACTCGAAGCCGGGTTCTGAAATTCACCACGCAGACGCAAGCCTATTAATACTATTCGACTATGTAATAATAATAATTGGATAATGAGCGCCGTTTTTGTGAAAAATCACCTTAAGGGCGTATATATATTATAAGTATCAATCTAAATCGACCACCATAAGACGGGCATGTGCGTAGGCGTAGCATGGTCGTCGAAAAATTCATAAATTACGTAACCATCATAGCAAAGAATAAAGAAAAGTTTTAAAAAGCTAGACTATGCAATGAATACCCTTCTCGAAGAGTAAAACTTTCAGAAATGAGCCGAAGTTGGCGAGTTATGACTTTTACAGGGAATCTACTTACTCCACAGCCGATAAACCTCAGTACCGACTGAAAGAACTTAAACAGAGGTACAGAAAGCCCAATGCGGATATTGGCCAGATTACCTAAGCCGAGGTTATAAGTGAATTTTTCACTATTCCGACGTTATGTGCCGCGTAATATTTATACCGCGTTTTATAACAAGTGTTGAAAGGTTTTCAGAATAATTTATTTTATTTTATTTGAGTAGGTATTCATCGTACAAGAATCCCAACTGTTTCCAACCCTCTGGAACAATTGAGACTATAGCATCCCTAACTAGGGCACGTTGCGACGCAGAATATGGTGTGGAGGGGAAGGAGATGGGGCAGAGGAAGGTGGGGAGGAACCTGACTATTCAGACCTGGTCACTAAATATAGACATAGCCATTTCAACCAACTTCTCGATTCTGAGTGGTGATCTTTCATAAGGGACTGAAAGTATCTAGCTCTTCACAACGTGCCACAAATACACTGTAAATATGTTTATAAAATGTGCATTAATAAATTTTTAAATAATACAAATTAATTCAATAAAATTTACCAGCGCACGCCCAGATTTGAAAGAGCGACCTACGAATTCGTAAATTCTCAACCACGGAGACAGTCGAGACAACTTTTATAGAGAAGCATTTGAAGAAAGCATAAAAAACTTTACCTAACTATAAATATAAAAGTCGACGGCCTCAGTTGTCAAGGGGTAAGGCTCTCAACTAGCATCTGAAGGTAGTGGGTTCAAATCTCGGCGTGGGCAAGTAAGTTTGTTGCGTTGATTTTTGTTATTTTACAATTTAATCATTTAAAATAATATAAGGTACATTTGCGGCGCTTTTAAGATTGGAAGATACCTTCAAAATCGCCCTGGTGTAAGACCACCATTCACAATGGGGTATTTCCACGTTTTTTTATTGCTTAAAAAAATTAGGCAAAAATTACGATGATTATAGCATTTTAATTTTATTTTTATGTTGACGAATAAATTTTCTACAGCGAGTTAAAGTTTCCCATTTTTTAAATACCGCTAAAACAATGTTTTGGGGCGAGGCTATCGTGTGACGTTATGAGTGCGGACGCTCAATGACAGTGTTTATTTTTGCTGGTTCCGCTGAGCTGCGCTTGTGACGTCACAAACCCATTTGCAAAAAACGGGCCGTTTAGATTTTATCAGTTTTAGAGCGTTTTTAAAATCAATAATATTGAATGAAAACATAAAAACCAAACATTTTTAGTAGGCTGATTAAAATCAGAAAAATGATCTTTAAATATTCCGTACATTTTCAACAGAATCCCTCGTTTGTGGAAATACCCCATTGAAACGTTGCGTGAAATGGTTTTAGCCGTGAACTTCCTCACCTTCCTCTTTTCCTCTTCCCCGTCTCCTTCCCCTCCACACTACCTTCAGCCTCACAACTTACACCAAATGGGGATGCCATAGTCTCACTTTCACCAGGCGTTTGGGAGCAGTTGGAACTCTTATATTAACATTAAAAAATAATAATAACAAACAAGAAAGACAGTTAATTCGATTTTACAAGTATAAAAGTTACCTAATATAAAATATTTCACAGACTGATCCAATAGAGTGTAGAAACAAAAAGGCTCCATCTAAAATAGTGAAGAACGAAAGAGCTAAACAGATACGATGGGGATTGCACGAAGAACTTTCGATTCGGGATTATTGGGGCAGCCTCGAGACGGAACCCAACATGTTAACATCGCCGAGAGGATTATTTCTCGATAACTACGTACAAATGGTGCAGCGAGTTAACTCTCTCAGATCTGATATAAATAAGAAAAGCTTCTTAGAAAATAGGAAATCCTAAGGGATGTTCTTTTAACCATTTGGCAAGTTTTATAGTTTAAAAAAACCAAATAAATGTAAAAATAATTCGAGAGAAGTAGTATAGATGGCTCCAGTGCTAGTAGCTCATATAGTTTATACAGTTCTCCAAGAGATGTCTCTAGTGTATAGGTTAGCCCCTCCATGTGCAGAACCGAGATTGGCTAGTAGTTAGGTTTATAGAGATTCTAAGAGCCAGAGGAAGGACATTAGTCTTCTGACTGTCCTTTATTGTATATGCTTGTCACCTGCATACGAGTTTAAGGTAAATAAAAAACGTTTGATTTGTTATGAATGAGTTTTTAGTATCAAAAATACCGCGAGAGCCCCAACTGTTCTCAGTTGTTCGGAGGCCGGACCCAGTCCTATGGTATCCATAGTTAAGGTACGTTGAGTGGCCGAAGGAAGAGTTATTATTAATAGCGACAGATGAAATATCTGCACCCCTGCCGGGGTACCGCCGCCCGGGAACAATTTATTGGATAACCAACACCTCTGCCCTAGGTCACCCCAAGTGGTTCGCTACGTTTGGTGACTTAGCAGGAGTGCCCGGGTTCTTGGATAAAGTTTGTTTTTTTATTTTTATTTTTAAGGTCTGTAGTCGATGTGTCTGCCCAACTGTTGTGTAGTGGGCCGGATCGAGAGAAACTGGTTGCCATAATCCCTCGACCCATCGCCTTGTACCCCAGTTGAAGGGCTGGATTCATACGTCCGTCACTCCTGGACACACCGACCCCCAGATTCCTGCCCACCCCTCATACATGTTTCTTTTCCCAGAACTTCCTTCTTTTTCTTTCCTTAAAAAAAACCCTCTACACATCATCCCCTAAGATCACATAGGCTCTGAGGGAAATTATTTTCCTCAGTGGAGCTAATGTCAAAAAAATAAATGTCTAGAAATACCCAAAAATGCGAAAAATTTCCAAGAATTTAGACAGACGCTTTATATTGTTAAATTTAAACATTTTCGTCGCGGTAAGGTAACCGTTAAGTTAGGGGGTGCAGAACATAAATTCGGAAAAAACTAATGAAATATTTGAGTTTTTCACTTTTCTGGGGACTTTTGCTCAGAACTTTGTAAAAAAAAGGGGTCCATAAAAATATTCACCGATACCTTTTTCCTCCTAAATTTGTACCCAGTGACTACCTACAATATACCCAAGGGCAAGTTACAAATGGTACAAAGAACCGGCGCCGACGGTCAACTCATTTGATCAGATCAAGTACCTAGTGGCGTTGTGAGTTGAAGCTGTAGTGTTAATCAACTTACAACTTAGGTAGGGTAATCTATTAAATTATTTAAAGCAATATGCATTTAGTCTCTGCGATAGGTAGATAGATAGTGTTGTTTTATTCAGGAGACAGCGAGAACTGACTGACATTTATTAAGCTTTGAAACATACACATAGATGGCATTAGTGGTAGGTACAATGAAAACAAAATAACATTTTTTCCATGATATGAGATTCTCACGGTATTGTTGTGATTTATTTTGATTATTCGTGATTTATTTGTGTTCAAAACCGAGCTCTCAGAAATGTTTTTGGACTTCCATGGGACACCCATGTCAGAGACTTCTATTCAGTTTCCGGTATTCTTTCGGTATCACAGTCCTTCCTAAACATGAAATCACAAGCACCATCCTACAAATTACTCAACAATCAACTCACACTAACATCAAGTCACTTTATAATCAAATCTACACTCACAATAATCGAAATAGCAATAAAATCCGCATACCTCAAACACACACTACAAAATTATGGTAGCTTATTAATTTGGTTTGTTAGTTATTTGTCCAAAAGAAGTCTTAGTGTGAAAATAAATGGCACACATTCGTACAAATTTATAGCAACAAGTGGAGTGCCGCAAGGCTCCCATTTAGGGCCAATTTTGTTAATTATATTTATAAATGATATTGTTGATATATTCACAAACATAAACGTGCTACTGTTTGCTGATGACATGAAACTATATAAAGAGATCAACCACATTAATGATTGTATTACACTTCAAACTAATTTGATATATCTTTTTGAATGGTGCTCTATCAACAAACTAGCATTAAACATAAATAAATGTCAGTTCATTCATTTTTCCAAAATAAATAATCCTATATTTTTTCAGTATTCATTAAATGATGAAAATTTAAATTGTGTTAATGAAATTATGGATCTAGGCATTATGTTCGACAGTAAACTCACCTTTGTATGTCATATTAATAATATTATCAAAAAATCCCTAAAGACTCTTGGCTTTGTTTTAAGAGCTGCAAAAGATTTTAATGATTTAGGCACATTTATTATGTTATATAAAACCCTTGTCAGATGCCAACTTGAATATAACTCTACGTTATGGTCTCCCTTTTTCAATATTCATTCAGACAACATTGAAAAGATACAACGGAAGTTTGTAAGGTTCATAAACTATAAATTGCATATTCCTATACTAAACATTGATTATAATTACCTCCTGGATAAATTTTCTCTGTTGAAACTTTCAGAAAGAAGAATAAGCACAGATTTAATACTGTTACATAAAATACTGCATTACAAAATTGAATGTCCCGAATTACTTCAATTTATCAATATCCATGTACCCAAAAAATCATGTCGACATTTATTACCCTTTTACTTCAATAACACCAGGACACTAGCTTATCAAAATTCTCCGTTTCCTAGACTTCACATTCTCGGAAATAAATATTCTAATCTAGGTGATATATTTCATCTTAAAACCAATCAGTATAAATGTTGCATATTCTATCACTTTTATTCTTCTAGACACAAATAGATTTACATAATTTCTGCAGTTTTTTGTTTATATTGAATGTGAGACTTCTTATCATTTTTACATATGTACTTTTTATTTTATTATGTGGTTTTGTTTTTATATTGTATTACGTATTTTCTTTTCTCATTGTATTATATTTTCTTCATTGTTTTTATACTCAACTTATAAACTATCATGTCAAAGCCCAATAAAATAAATAAATAAAAAATATGGAATAAAAGCACTGAACTGTGTTGCCTATTTACTATATAATTCGCTTCCATATATGTACATATTCACTCATTCACAGACTTTTACATGTGCCTTTGAATTATATAAATTATAATAATGAATTAAATATAATAAAAACCATAGCAAAGAACAATGGATACAAAAGCGAAACTATTGATTACTTATTAAAGAAAAAGGACAAAAAACTTACATTAACAATTATTTCACAAGGCCTTAAAAATGAAAAAGATATCACTAAACAATGGGTTAAAATCCCTTATATTGGCGAAATATCAACAAAAATATCCAGATTAACTAATAATGATAAATGCAAAACAGCTTTTTATAATGTGAATTCTCTAGGGAGAATTTTAATCAATAATAAAGATAAGAGAGAAAAACTTGAAAACTCAGGCGTTTACCAAGTAAACTGCGCTGACTGCCCATCGTATTACGTTGGTCAAACAGGGAGATCATTCAAAACCCGAATTAAAGAACACTTTACTAACTGGGTGAATGACAAAGGAGAATTGTCGAATGTAGCATCACATTTATTAGAAAATAAACACTCGTTTGATAAAGACAGAGATGTTAAAGTTCTTCATACTTGCAATAAAGGTCATAAACTAGATAGACTAGAATCTTTAGAAATTACTCGCTTAACTAAAAAAATAGACCCTAACTTTGTAATGAATAAACAATTAGAATCATTTGCTAAGTCTCCGCTTTTGTATATATTGTAATTTTTATAATAATTTCGAAATTTAAAATATGTATTTAGTTTAAACCATTCCTAATCTAATGTAAACATGCATCCCTTCAAAAAGTAACTTTGTAATTAATAAGCTATTAGAATCATTTACTGAAACACCAGGTTTTTTATCCGGTATAATTTTCATAATAATTTTGAAATTAAAATATGTATTTAGGTTTGACCATTCCCACTCCAATGTAAACATGCATCCGTTCAAAAAGCAATTAAAAAAAAATCCCATTGATCATAGATATGTATAATAACGATTTGACAATAAAATTAGTCCATTAATAATTCAAATTACTTGTAAGGTTTTTCCCTAATCAATAGATATTGAAGTGAGCTACAAACCCAAAGTAATTAGCCCACTGGAATTACCAAAATACTTAGAAATTCGACAGTCTAAAACGACTCAGTAACAAAAATAATTCATTAAAATCCTTGTAGACTACCCCTCTCCCCCTCCCCCATATGTTATGTATATAAACCGTAGGCTAAGAATTATTTGTACCAGTCTGAAGATGGCTCTGACGAGCTGAAACCGGTTACGGTCAAATAAAATTAAGTGGAATAAAGTTTTTTATTTGTTTTATTATAATCTATTATGTACAAGGAAATCCAGCAAAATAAAAAATTCAGAGTAATGCTTTAAAAGAATATTTTTTAAGTACGTTTAACGATGAAACCATGTAATCTTCTTGTCATGATCAATTGTCTTGTTTCTTTTTCTCTTCTTTTCTTTTCCACTTAGTTGTAATCATCCATATTTGTATAACCTTGTTCCTTTTTTCTTTAATTGTTTTCCATCGTTTTTTGTTCTACTCAATCTGTCTTTTATTTTTCGTCTATATTTTACGTGAAACTTATATTTTTAATATCTAAATTCCTACGTAAAATTGTAACTATTTCCTCTCACTCATAAATTGTATGTTCCTCCTGTCCTAAAATGAGTTCTGTAACTCTTCGGGATTGCTCTAGCAAGAAATAAAACCAAAAAATAATATTTTGAGGTATTACGCCGTGTTACGATACCTCCTTTTTTCCTCAAAGTTTCGGACAGCATTACAGTGTCCATAATCAGGGCAGATGTGTAACGTTGGCTACAAAACGAGGTAGCGCAACCAGTTACAAAACTTCAAAAAAAATCACGATAAGGTGAGACTAAGTTACGACAGAAGGTTAAAAGTCACAATAAGCCTGATAACACGGATAACATTTCTTCTCAGTATTGACGAAGATCGAGCCAATGAGAAAATGTAGATACATATATCACGTTGCAATTTAAATATATAATACCATTAAAATTTTGTACATTAAATATCAAAATGTAGAACTCTTGGACCTAGGGCCATATTCTCTAAACACGGTTCCGCGACTTTTCATCCCGCGACAAAATATCCCCGACAAAATATCCTCCGACAAAATATCTACTAAAACTTAACCTAATCTAAGCTAACCTAACCTAATCAAACAAAAAAATTAAACAAAAATAATACAGACATCCTGCAAAGACAATAAATTAGAAATCTGTATTATTGTTGACCCATTTTACTATTTTTTAACAATTATTTATTGTCAAAATAATATAAAATAATAATTTATAGGATGTCCGTATTATTTTTGTCCCATTTTTTTTGTTAGATTGGGTTAGGTATCAGTAGATATTTTGTTGGGAGATGTTTTGTCCGTAGGATGTTTTGTCGGAGGATATTTTATCGGGGATAATTTGTTGCTGGATGTAAACGTGCAATACCTCTGAACACATAATTTTAAAATATTTTATTACTTAGAAGTCAAATTTTAATAGACGTTTCACATGGGGTATCTTTTTGTCCATCGTTTGGTTATCTTAACACCAGATTCGATCGGCAAAGCCCGTAAATCATAGGGTAATTAATCATTGTCAACGGTACCGGCAGTCACAAATCAAAAAAATACGTATTGCCACCTTGGGCTGTCATGTAAAATGTGTTAATAATGAAAAAAATCAACAACTTATTTTTACTATTTATTTAACTTAAAATGGTAATAATCATTGAAGAAGAAGATAACAATAATAATCTAATATGAAAGAGAACAATACACAGAAAAATAGAAAAAGACAATGGTTGCAACTGGGAATCGAACCCAGACCTTTCGTCTAACCAGGACATGCGCGTTAACCAATTTCGCTAATACCACATTCTGTCAAACCGTCATATTTGTCAATCTCATACTTGAAATTTTTAGAATTAACAATATTATCTTCAACTAATTCTTTTTTCCAAATTGTGGGTAACTACCTTTTTTAAACGACTTCGAAAAGGAGGAGTTTATCAATTCTACGGTTTTTTTTTTTATGTTTGTTACCTCAGAACTTTCGATTGGGCGAACCGATATTGATGATTCTATTTTTATTAGAAAGCTGGTGCTTCCCATGTGGTCCCATTTTAATTTGGTCCAGTTCTGACAGTGGGATCCATGAGAGAACCACATATGTCTTAAATTTGCGCGACAAATGGACGAATAACTCAATATTACGCCAACAGATTTCGATGATTCTTTTTTTGAAGTAAAACTTCTTTACGCATTCTCGTCACTAAAAATCAAAAAATCAACAAAAATTTTAAGAAAACCAAAAACGACTTTAAAAAATGCACTAAAAAGTAAAAAAATAATTTCGTACGATTGTTATTTTTGGAGTCGGTGTCAGCCAAGATCTCCACATCTCACCTATAACTAACTACCTGTGTAAGTAGTTACCTTGGCTGACACCGACTCCAAAAATAACAATCGTACGAAATTATTTTTTTACTTTTTAGTGCATTTTTGAAGTCGTTTTTGTTTTGTTAAAATTTTTGTTTTTATTGAAACAATCATTCTAAGAATTGGTTTGTAATCTGGATAGCGTCACGGATAAATATATCCGAATTTATGGTATGTAATATATTTAATTTATGGAACTATTATTATATATTATAAAAGTCTAAATGAATATTCAATTATTTATAAGAAAAACTGTATATTTATAAAATTTGAAGGTTATTCTCATCAATGTAATATATCATGGAAGAAGAAGATATAATAATCTAAACGAAAATATGAAAACAATGTGTAGGTACACTGGTTACATATCCATGTGCTAATATAAAAATCACATAATATACTTATAGCAATAATGTTAAAACAAGTACAGTAGGTAAAATTAAAGCCTAAACTTCACATATTTATTTAAATTTGTCACATTTCCATATTCTTTTATAATGGTCGGTGTTTCTTGCAAGATAAAGACATTTATGAATAAAGCTACAACGTTCCATCCTGTGTTCCTAATCTATATCAACGGGGAAAAACTTTTCTTTTACTCGAATAACTCAAAGTAAACAGTATTTTTAGCCAAGAATACCGCGCAAGGAAAAACACCTGTAAGTTATTAGGTTAGCGATATAACTTTATCTGGTACTTTTTCCTCAGCCACAAAAAGATTTTCAAGTTTTTTGACACTTAGGACCCGAGTCTACTTTGGCGATAAGCTTGTTGAGACTTTACGAGCGTTCTTCGTCATTTTCATGAAGACATAAATACCTAGTTTATGTTTCTTATCAAATGGCTTGCAGTCGTACGTTACGAGAGAAGGTCTGCGGTGTAGTATGAACAGTGTTCGGTATACATGTTGTATCGTTGTATGTACACTTTGCGGGTTCACATTTCACACAACATTCCACAACTTGGAGTGCAGTGGATCCACCAGTAGGACCTATGGGATTCGTTCGGGTGCTTGAAAGCAAATGGAGTAAGTATTTCAGGCGGGCTAAAGTATTGGGGCTCCATCGAAGACCGAGTTAATCTGGCTTCCATGAAACTGGGCGTCTTGTATAGAGCTTGCAGATTATTCAATCCAGGTGCTATCCATGTACAAGAATTGAATATGGAAGCGACCTCTGGGCTGGAGCCTCAAAATACTTGATAAAACTACTTAGTTCGGTGCAAATAAAGGCGGTCCGTGTGATTGACAATTCGCTGTCAACAGAACTATTGGCATCTCTAATGCACAGACGCAGTGTAGGCATGCTGAGTATATTCTACAGATATTTTAATGGGGCCTACTCTTAAGAGCAGCATTGATCCCCGTTGCCACGTGCGGAACACCCGTTCACGGTTGATGTTAGGGAGATGAGAACGAGTCGTTTCTTTCACTTGTTTTTACGTAACGAGTGTCAACTATTTTTCTTTCATACTATACGGGCATCTTCAAGACCCGCATAAATAAATCCCTTCCTACAGCCCCTACTTTAACCCGCCTCACAGCGCTTTCCAACCGTGTGGCGAAATATTTCCCCTGTCTTTACACTGTACAGAGAGGGGTGCTCTTGCGAGATGTCACATAAAAAATAAAAATAAAACATTCTGCCGTAGAGACTTCCCTACAAAAAATCAGCTTCAATGCCCAAGTACAAAATGTAAAATTTATGATTTAATAAAATCATAGAAAACAAATACCAATTTTTGTGGTATTGTCAAATTTAATTTTTTTTTTAAATAACTAAAGCACGATAGAAAACAACTGCTATCGGTGTGCTTTTGTGTTGTTAAAGTCGAATTAAGACGGTTGACTCGGAAGAAGGTTTACTCGATGAAATGTTCCATTTTCGTTTCACCGCGTGTTCAGACGGTTCCTTCGAAATAAGAGTTCACTCGACATTCTCACTACAAAGTCGTCGAGCGCAGTCGCACGCGTTGGCCGGCGCTGACGCCTAAAATTCAGTTCGGGAATATTTACGATTTCAAATTAACATTTCTGATAACGTCGAACTAAATTACGAGAAATTGGCGATTCTTGTAAACAGTAAATAAATATCAACACCATAAAATGATCATATGGTTAAATAATAACCTGAAAACTGATATCTACCAGTATTTTTGCACCATGAAATTTTTTTATTCCAAAATAGGCCTCGGCTTGCAATAAAATCCATATAAATGGAATATTTATTAACGTATCCAAAAACTAAAAACTGTTTTCGAAAGGTGATGAAATATGCTTTCAAAATTTATTATTAGAAATAACCATGTAATTTTTTAAATAGAATTTTTTTTAATGTAAGCTTTTAAAAGTTTTAAAAATGGCTCTCCTTGCGTTTATTCAAACTAAAATTACTGGTAACATAAAATAAATAAAAACATAAACTTATTTTATTAGACAAATGAATTATAAACCTTTTTGTCACCTCACTTTTTCGTCGTTTCATATAAAAATAATATATAAAAAATTAACAAAATTTCTTTTTTTTTTCAAATTTCGATCGGACACTTTAGTTCCATAAAAGTGTACATTCGTATTATTTTGTAGTTAATTGTTAGATTGAATATATAGAGTGTTATTTTCTCTTTCCAATGCCGTTTAGATCATATTTTTCACTATGTAGGAAGGGAGAAACAACGATTTCTATGAGACGTGTAGGAGTTATTTCGAAAAGTGAACAAAACGGAGCATTTTGACGTTTATGCCGCTCCGGCCACGCCAGAACATTCTCGGCTGACTAATTCGGGAGTGAAAGACTGTTCACACACATCATTCGCGTCACGTGATGTTAATTCCGGTTGCAAGTGAAAAGTGTACGAATGAAGCGATCCAACATTGTTGGATCGATTCATTCGGCACTGTCTCTTTTCACTTTCGTTTCATCACGTGTTCAGACGGGTCATTTCGAGGGAAAGAGGCGGAATGAAATGAGGAAATGAACGATAAATGAATCGTCCGAATTCAGCTTAAGCGACCAACCGTTGTTTACGTAGATATGGCATGGGAAGCTTTCGCATACGAACTGACGTGAATCAGTAGACAGTACATGGATAACGTAACGTGAATAATTTTTTATTTAATTTAAAGGTCACCCTTCGAAACTCGAGAAATTAGTTCATATCTTAGGTTTACAAAAATGTATAGAAAAATGGTCACGATTGCTGGATTTGCTTTTATAATCTTGGAATATTCTAATATTCGTACACGAATTTTTAACAATGCGCAATGCACATGTGTTACAAAGGTGCGTTAACATTTTTATTCAAAATGACTAATATCCGAAGCACGAAGTATGAAGAAAACAATCGGTCAAACAATGGCGTATTTAAACATTATGCACATTTTTTAAACAAACGCCAATGAAATAACCTTGGACAAGTTACTTAAAATGCCCGCCGCAATTTGCGGTTCGGGTCCGGCATGAAAATATGACTAAATTACTCATCGCGAATTAATTCCATTGATGAAGCCTTCTTTCGATGGATTCTACGACGGAAGGTTTTTTATAAATCTTAAAACATGTATTTGTGCGTCATGATGGTTTCAATAACAGTCTTACTCATTTTGTGAATGATGCATAAAAACATCAAACAATAGTGTTGTTTATTAAATCAATCTTACAATACATTTACCAAGACGCATAAATAGTAAGTAAATAGTGCTAAACTGAAAATTTATGGTGCATGGAAAGCCGTCTTGGACGCGTTCCCGTAAATTTACTCGAACACTAAAGGCTCTCCGTTCTGTTTAAAGTGAAGAACATAACCGGTACATAACTAATAAGCAAATAAAGTTACTTGTGAAGTCAGCTTTTTTTAACCCGGCGTAATGGGGATGGGTCAAAATGACCCGCCATGTTTTAAATTGCTTGTGGTTTTATAACTTCTCCTGCGACGTTGTTGCTGGTCTTCTCAGAAGCTGGAGACGTTGACTTTCTTTAAACCTTTTTAATGAGAAAATGGTCGGACGGCGATCGCTCTGCGGGCTATACGTGCCTATATCTGAAAAAGGTAAATATGACCTGTCCCCGTAATATCGTTTTGTACCGACTGCATTCATACTGATGATTCGAATTAACTTTTTATATATACATTTTTTTTAAAGTGCCATTAAAAGTAAAATAATGATAAAAAATAGTGTATGATTACACTAGACGAAAGTGAAGTATGGAACTGGAGGAGGAAGGATGAAAGTAGACTGAATGCTGTAGAAATGAGATCCCTGAAGCGAATGTGTGGTAAAACCATATACGATCGTGTGAGAAACGTGGAGATCCGCAAAGAATGCAATGCTGATGAAATCGTAATGAGTAAGATTAAGAAACGTCCCGATGGTTTAGGCATGTAGAGCGGATGAACGAGGAAATGAGTCTAAGGAGAATATATGACGCAAATGTGGATGGAAGAAGAAGTCGAGGACGCCTGAGAAAGACACGACCAAGTGAATCAGCTACTTGAGTCGGGGCCATGTCAAGAGTCATAATAAAAGAAGAGCATGTGTGAGACGATGTATGAATGTAAACGAGGCAAGGAATGAGTGCCAAGACTGAGTTGTTTGGCGGTCCGTCCTCTCTGCCTAACCCTGCGGGAAAACGGCGTGATGGTTAGTTAGTTAAGTTAATTTTGTTAACTTTTATTAAGCGGTGTGTCTATTGGTTAAAAAAAAATCATATATTTTTGTCGATATGTCATATTTTATTTCCTTAATAAAGTGTAATATAGCTATAAGCAAAATTTTCTATTTTTTCTATAAATGTAATGAAATACCTGGTGTTGAATAAGTGGGTCAAGATGACCCAAACACCACGTCCGTCGACAAATTTCGGAGTGAGCGCTGGGCCGAGCTCATCCCAGACCACGCCCTACATAATAATTGATTATGTATTTTATTTAATTTTTTTTTCTATTTATGTAATTGTTTCTTTACTAATAAAATGTAATAAAACACCGTCTTAATTTTCAATTTATACTGTGACCCAGTTAAAATATTGTCCAATAATGCATTCGGTTCACTTCGTCCGCGGCTTCTTGCATAATTTATAATTAGTCATCAGCGAAACAGGAGCACTGGATACGTACCTTACTAGATATAGTTATAACTGCAAGTAACCAGTGACAGGTGCGGAACTGGAACTGTTATAAGTATAATGCATGTCAGCGTTGGCGAAACAACACTACGGTAGCACAAAGTAGCGGCGAAGTATTGTTTTCTGGAAATACTGTGACTGAAATAATACGCGGTTGGAAATACAATCTAGATATTATTATAGTTAGAGGCGAAGCGTGACATCTCAAGATGAACTAAAACGGTTTGTGACATAATAATACAGTAAGTAAAATGTTGAATAAATTTAGCTCGAACTAATGTTGCCGTTGAAAGTGGGCTAAACTTATGACGTCATAATTACACTGTAGAAGTAGATAGATATTAGTGCAAATCCGCCTTTATTCCCCTCATGGCCTTTGTCATCTTTCTTCATCCGGTTAAATAGCTCTACGGTTAATAATGCAGGACTTTATTTATTGTTATTAAATTTAATTTCTTGATCAGTAATCAAACAAGTTAACTAAGCAATTATTAGCGATACCCAACAACGAGATGGTTTAGATAAAGCTTTTAAGTTGCAAGAAGTTGAAAATAATATTAATGAATATGTAAAAGAAGATCTAAGACCACCAACTTAATGTAGGGCAAGAATATGCAATGGCTGAGTAACCAAGCAATGATAATTAATATTCCACCACCTCAATTGACAAATGAAATGAAAAATAAATTACGATATTTATTATTACAAAGTGGGCCGGGTGGTTTAATCTTGAACGGACTACGCAACTGCGGAAAATCATAAAAAATGGCAATTAATAGGTACGATACCGCGTTCCGTTGATTGTGTTTACCCACAGACAGATGATTAGTATTAGGCTAAGTAATGCAACGAATCCCGTTGAAGATGAACGAAACAATTAATTAATCAATAATAAATATACGTGGGGGTCATTAAAACATAGAAGCAATAAACAACGACTAACAGGTAAAAACTAAAAACAATACAGGAACACTATAATAATGAGAATAAAATCAGCATCATATTAACGTTCCCGCATAAAATTTATTGTATTTGTAACTAATCTTAGCAGTAAAAATAAGCAGAAAAAGCAACGTTTATAAGTAGATATAATAAACCAGGCTCAAACATAGAAAAAAACGTACTTTTCAGTTGAAATAGACATTCGGAAATTACAATAACCTTAAATATTCTTGTAATGTGGTAAATAGTAATATTTAAAGAGTAGTAATGATTTATTTCATTTGCTCGTTTTTCGAAACAACTTGTATAGGTTTCATAGAAATCGTTTTATATCATTCTGGTTAAAAATATAATCTAAACGGTATTAGAAAGAGAAGGCACCACGCTTTATATTCAAATTTAAAGTTAATCACAAAATAATTAAAATGTACACCTTTATGAAACCAAAGCTTCCGACCGCAATTTGAAAAAAAAAAACTATGAAACTTTGGGAATTTTTTAATAATTATTTTTACAAGAAACGAAAAAAAAAATGAATTGACGAAAAAGTTTATAATACACTTGCCTAATAAAATGTGTGTTTTTATTTTTCGTTATCGGTAGCTTTAGTTAGAAAAAACATACTAAGATGAGTCATTTACAAAACTTTTTTTGAGACCTAAGGGGTTAAATAAGTAGGTATTTTTAATACAATAAGTGGTTTTCAATTGATAAACTAATGTTTAAGACAAGATTTTTCATGGATAGCACAAAGGGTAACAATTATTATAAGCAATAATTATTAGCCTGAAACACTCATCTACATTGAAAAAATCTCTCGAGAAAAATGCCGCCGACGGGGCTTGAACCCTTCTGATGTATCTTTTCTCGGGAGATTTTTTCAATGTAGATGAGTGTTTTAGGCTAATAATTATTGCTTATAATAATTGTTACCCTTACCCTTTATTGTGCTATGCATAAAAAAATCTCGTCTTAAACAATAGTTTATCAATTAAAAATAATAATTAATATTTGACGAGTTAAAGTAGTTAACCAATAAATGTGTAGACATAATTTGTCTCGACGCCACCACAGATTTAGCACTTACAATGCCTTTCTCATATAAATAAAGTTGGTTGTTTGCAGGTAGAAAAATGTAATAAGCATTAATTGTTGAATGAAACACTAGTATACATTGAATTATTTGGCGGGTAGGAGATAAGCCGACGTAGCTCAGTGATCAGAGCATTTGACCGGAAATCAGAAGGACGCGGGTTCAAGACCCGTCTGCGGCATCTATCTTTTCTTAGGGGATTTTTTTAATGTAGATGAGTGTTTCAAGCTAATAATTATTGCTTATAATAATTGTTACAATAAGGGGTTGCTTATCACTGCTCTAAGATGTGTGGAGACACACACACTTGCATTCATTTCACAAAATGATGCCATATAAACTAGCCACATATCATAATTTGGTAATTGCATTAAAATTTGTCGTCCATCTGATACTGAAATGGAAGCAATTTAGCATTTGATTTGCAAGTTTGTTTTATTAAATGTCTTTCTGAACAGCAATAAATTTCTAGAATGCAGTATTTTAAAGATAATTTTCGTTGACACGATCCACTTAGTTACCAGCGAGAGAACAAATGAGAATACGAAATAAGCGAGCCCCAAAGAAGTTGACAATAATATATATCCATGGGGGGGATAAACACATTTAGATTTGGACGGAGGCCAATAAAAACCAAGGACCAAGACTGTGTCAACCTTTTTTTCAGTATACACTCGAATTTACTCGAAATACTGTTACGAAAGCATAAATAATATACAGTAATCCTTGGACGGTTAAGAAGAAAAAGCTACCAAATAAAAAAAGTCTATCTTTTAACACAAAAAAGACAAGACTAAGCTGATAGTGGAAAATATTTTCTACCACTGTCTTATTTATTAACGCAAAAACGAAAAACCTTTTACCTATATTAACTTTTTTTATTATTATTTATTGAGTTAGTTTATACTACGTGAATATAAACTAATAAGCACAATGTAACATTTCATTTGCATGGCCCTTTGCTGACATAGCAAGAGCTCTACCAACTGAGCTATGGAACCCATTTCCAATTCGATCACTTTTAAATGTATCGTACTTCGACTAAGAACTACCAACATTATCTTCATTTTCTTAATTATTGGCTGCTATCTTTATATATGATTGCAAGTCCAATTGTCCAATTGCAGTCCAAGTTCAACCAATATTTTTTTCTAATTTTTCTGTCTCCAGATTTTCGATTGAGTTTTGCTAATATTGTCTTCATTTAATTAAACATGTAATCATACTCAATCCTCTATACATTATATAGTTTTGTGATTTTGATTTCTTCATTTGTGGCAATCGAACTCTATTTATATTTCTGGTTTCGTACGTCTCTATTACAAACATCCTTTAGTATAGTATTTTGTCATTTGGTTTTTTATAATTTTATGCACAAAAATGAGAACACTGAATAGCAGTCTCTTTTTTACTGGAATCCAATTTATCTCCTCTCTCATTTGATTACTCTTGCTTTCCCCAGTATACATCTATATATATGTAACACCTAGCTTGTTCATATTTCCTTAATTAGCCAAATATAACATCTGGGAGCAGTAATCCAAATGTGGAGCAACTATAGTTTTATAAATGAGCTGCGTAGTGTTTCTATTTAATTTACAAGATTTGTCTTCTAAGAAAATTTACCTTTTTTTGATACTTACTTTATCACGTATTCAAAATTTGCTATGAAAGTCAGTTTTGGATCGAGTTTTACACCCAGGTATTTAATTTTTTTTTTTTTTTTTTTCATAATTAATTGTCAAATTTAACCCTTTGTTACGCGTTTTTTTGCCTATCTCCATATATTTTGTTTTGTTTACGTTCAGTTTCAACTTATTTAATTTCAGCTATTTTGCTATATTTTGTAGGCCTTTGCTTATTTTGTTAATTGCATCTATGTAATCTTTACACGAAATATAGATTAAGGTATCGTCTGCACATAGTTGAATGGTTGCAAATAGTGCAATGTTTTATGGTTTTAATTATATCATTTATGTAAATTATGAATACTAGGTAATATACTACATTTCTAATAATTTTCTAAAAACACATAAATGATTTTTTTTTTTTTTTTTTTTTTTTATTCTTCATTTTAAGCACCCGCTAAACTGCCAGAGCAGTTTGTCAGCAGGTCGATTTAACAATATTAATATAACACAGAAGAACAATTATAACAAGAAACCACAATATAGAAAATAGAAACAGAAGAATAACTTTTAAGTAATTACAATACAAAAGCATAAAATATAAAGACAGACAGATATAATACAGGCAAATTACTCATAGTTATATACACAAGATGAAAACAAAATTCAATATAAAAAGTCTTGATCTATTAGCCATTTTTTCAGTTTTTTTTTTAAATCAGTGGTGCAATTTGATTCGTTTTTTATGTTCATTGGCATCTTATTAAATATGGTAGGGACAAGGTAAGCGAATGTCCGTTGTCCGTATTTATTTACAATTTTGGGAATGGACAACCCCTCATTTTTAATTAATCTAGTGCCATATGCATGATCTACCTTTTCCTTGTACTTTGAATCCGACAATAGGTTTTGGCATACAATTTTAAACCATAATATCCCTCGCACAGGTAATATACTAATTGACTCATATAATAATTTTATGTTTCTTCTTTGTGCATAAATGCTTTTGCTTACCAAGAGCTTAGTCATAGAGTTCTGAATTGTTTGAATGTAATCTATATTTGTCTTGCACGAGTTTCCCCAAGAAGTTATTCCGTATCTGATAGTAGATTCCGCTAGTGACAAATAGATTATTTTCAATGTACTTATGGGCATAAAATATTTAATTTTATAAATTCGTCCCGCAATAGCTCGCAGGCGTTTGCAGATGTTGCTTATGTGAATATCCCATTTCATATGCGTATCTACTGTTATCCCCAAATATACATACGTTTGCACAAGTTCAATGGTTTCGCATTTGCACGACTGTGAAGAATTGTGTATACACTCAAATGTATGCGACTTAATTAAAGGCGATATGGTATATTTGGCATGTGGAGATCGTATATGCATTAATTTAGTTTTTTTTGAATTAATTATAAGACCCGCATCATGAGACCATTTCTGTAAGGAAAAGAAGTCGTGCTGCATGAGTTTTATTGCAATTGATAATTCTTCATGCGAAATGACTAGCGCCGTATCATCAGCATAAACGTAGTGTTTAACAAATGTGAAAATTTTATTCATAAGTGAAACAAATATTATATATAATGTTGGGCCGAGAATTGACCCCTGCGGGACTCCTGTTGACATAAATTTAGCTTTGCTGTAAGTTTGGAAGAGTTTAACTTTAATTTGTCGATTGTTTAAATAGTTTTTGAATAGTTCTAGTAATTTTCCCCTAATTCCTATCGCCTCCAATATTTGTAATAATTTTTTCGGATCAATGGTATCAAACGCTTTAGAATTGTCTATGAATAAAACCAGTACATGTTTTTTATTATTGAGTTCTTGATTTACGTAATTGGAAAAGTCCTGCAGTAACAATTCTGTGCTTTTATTTTTTTGAAATCCGTATTGGTTGGGATCAATAATGGAGAAACTTTCTAGGTATTTTATTAAATTTACGGAGATGTATTTTTCTAGAATTTTTTCAATAGCTGGCAGTATACTGATTGGTCTGTAATTTTCTATTTCAGAATGTTTTCCCCCTTTGTATATTGGCCTAATAATGCTACATTTAAGCTCATCTGGTATAACTGCTTGCGACAAGATTTTATTAATTAAGTGGGTAATTACCGGACATAGAATAGTTATATGTTTTTTAATGTCGAACATTCGAATATTGTCAATCCCCGGCGACTTAGAATTATTAAGTTGACCGACAATCCTGCGTATATCTTCACACGTAGCTCTGGGCAGGTACATGCTATGCGGCAACTCAACGGGAGCTATGTTAGACGCTTTGTAGTCACATTTGTGTAACATCGAGCTGATACTGTTTGAAAAGTACTCAGCGAATCTATTTACTACGATTTCCTCTGTTTGGCCGTTACTATTTAGCATATACTTTGAAATAATTTCATCGCAGTTTGTTTTTGTTTTACGTCCCAATAACTTGTTTATTTGATCCCACGTTTTTTTAGAATTGCTGAAATGGTTTTTAAATGTTTCATTAAAATATGCAGTTTTACTTTTTGTGATTAATTTGGAAACAGTATTTCGGGATAATTTGTAGTTTATTTCGTAAGTTTTATTGGTAGGTGAGTTTTTCCATCTTCTGTATAGGGAGTCTCTTATTTTAATTTTTTCTAAAATATCATCCGTTACCCATAATTTTATTGCAAACGGTCTTCTTTTAGGTTTTGGATAGAAATTGATTTTACTTTTTTCGTACAGGTCATTAAACATATTTTTGAATTTACTATATACGTCAACGCAATCTTGTTCCGCAAGCAGGGCTTTCCAATTATAACTAGGTATGTATTTATCAATTCGTTTTTGAGATAATATTGAAATACTTTCCCTGGGTTGTTTAGTTTTTGTAATTGCACTACTGTATGTAATGTTGAGAGCTGTCGCAAAGTGATCCGCTATAGTAAAATCACAAATACAAGATGAAAGTACGTCAGCTTGTTTCTGCCTGCTATTGAATCTTACAAAAATGTGATCTATGCATGTGCGTGTAATATTACCGGCTACTAATGCTTCCCTTGTTACATCATTGATACATTTTATTAAAAAATGGCTAGATAATATGTTTTCGTATGACATAATAACCGGGTTTTGAGGGTTTAATAAATCTAAATTAATGTCTCCAAAAAATAAAATATTTTCCAAGGGGTTGATATCATTTGATAATATGGATGAGATTTCATTCAGAAACAGTGATTTACTATGATTTGGAGGGCGGTATATTGCTAAAATGTTCATTGATATATTACTAGGTAAAGTTATGATGCCAAATACACTTTCAAAATATTTTGTTTCTAGTGATTTTTGTAGAAAAGTGATTTCGTCTCTAACATATAATAATATGCCGCCTCCTGTTTTTTTTATTCGACAATAGCTATAAGATTTGAAACCAGGAATTTCGTAGAGACAAGTAAGGTCATTTGTAATTGCTGTTTCACATAACATCAAAATATCTATATGCTTCCAGCATGTATTAAGATAGATGTTAAGAGTGTCCCAGTATTTGGAAATGGACCTTAAGTTTAGTTGCACAATATTTACTTGTTCCCTGTTGCAACCCTTATGTGTTGCAGCACTGTGTGTTTTGTCCTCAAACCATTTTTTAAGATCACTGGTTTTGAAAAAATCAACCTCATTGTCCTCCTCAAAATAATAATTATTGGACGCCATAGTCGATCGTAGCAAGGTCCTTTTTTAGTGCAGCTTTGTAGGCAGGGCAGTTGTCCCTATCTCCAGTCGAATGCGCAGCTGGCTTTCCGAATCTAGCGCAAGTTGCGCACACTGGTTTGGCCGCGGTATTAGGACAAGATTCGGTGGTGTGGTTCTCTTCGGCACAGTGTCCACATCTGAGAGTGTCTCTGCAGTATTTGTACGAGTGTCCAATCATTTGGCACTTAGTGCAGACGGTGAGTCCAATGAAGTCTCTGACGCGGCACACGGTCCAGTTGACGAAAACTTTTTCCTGTTCCACCAGCAGTTTTCGTAGTGTAGCGGGCATCTCATAAACGCGATGACAGGTGGTTCCGTTTCGAGCGCCGGCCAGGTGACTCAGCTTACACGTTTTTATTTCTCCCTCGATGTCCTGTATATTGGGAATACTCGTGAGGGCGATCCTCAAGAATTCAGCGTCCTTCAGGTCCCGCGGTACATTGAAAAATATTACCCTCGGGAGTCGTTTTGTAGGTAGCCGAGCCTTAAGTGTGCTTGAGTTGAGTGCAAAGCACGGTGCGTTCAATAATTTTTCTTGCTCACCTGTGGTTGCCGTGTTTAAAAGAACACCTTTGTTCCTAATTTTGCGAATCCCGGTGATGCGTACGCCTAGCTCGGATGGTCTAATTATGTCTTGGATAATTTTTTTTGTTCCCTCGCTATCCTTGGTGGCATCTGCATCTGTAGGGAAGATACAGATGGCGGGCCTTGGCGCACCGACGCGATGCCCAGATTGGGTAATAGGTGGGGGTTGGTGAGCAATATTGGACTGATTTCGGACAATGTCAGCAAATGACAAGCTAGCCTCCGTTGCCACGGCGACTCTTCGCATCACAGGTCCTAGGTCAGTCTCCAGCTGGATTATTTTTTGCTCCAGGTGCCTTTTTTCCTCTTTTTCATGGCGTATTTTTATTTCCGCCATTTTTAATTGAGCAGTTACTGTCGCCAAATCAGCCCGCATCGTCTCGCGCTCCAACAACAATTGAGAAACGGCTCTGAAAACCTCTGAGACATTTCTGCAAATCTTCAGTTGCTGATCCTTCGTCACCTTAGACTGCTTCTCGGCCAAGACTTCTTGAAGGGCTGTTAGATGAGCTTGCGCTTCATTAAGTACGTCAACTCCAGAAACGCTTGGAAATTTTGTTTCATTGTTTTCCGAGCAATGAGAAGACGTATCGTGGTCCTCCTCTTCTAAGTCCTCAACAAGAACGCACTTTTCTCCATGTTCTTCCATATCAGGAGACATCATTATGTCCAGCGGACGTTTTTTCGGCCGATGCATTACGAACGAGTTTTTATTATTATTATTTTCTTTTAAGACATAAAATCTTCCAATTATTATTTAAAAATGGTAAGTTTTATTTAAATATAATAAAAAATAAAAAATTTACTGCGACAAAAATATGTTTTAAAATAAAAACATAAAAAATTAAAATTATAAATTTGTTTGTCCGGGGATCGAACGCTTCTCCGCAGACACTGACTTAAATGGGCGATTCGAACCGCTCTATCAACTACGCCAGTTTACAGGTAGGTGCATCCGAGATTTATGACCTATATTAAGATGTCAATATCGAACACTGTCAATGGGCTGTTTGTGTATCGCAATTCAAAACACTGTTTTTATTGTTTAACTCGCATTTAAAGTCATCTGCACTTCACTTAATGTAAGTTGTTTCAATTGATTTTTATTGTTATTGTTTTTATTCACTTGAACTGGCCTCCAAAGTGAAGACATACAACTTTGAAATCACTTTATAATCCCTTTTAAAGCATTTTCCGTTTGAGTTTCGGTAAAACAGACACACAAGGATAAATCCTACACCGAGTTTCATAAATGTACACATAAATTTCAGTTAGTTAAACACTTTTTGATCCAGTTGTCAAAACTTTACTAGGAAAAAATATCCTAACTTCACTATGTGTCAATTTTTTTTGTAAATACACTTTTTGAGCATTTTCCGGTAGAATACCGGGAAGACAAACACACCGGGCGATAGCCCGAGAAAAATACTCCACCTTAGCAATGAATTTGCTTCAAATTGCTCACTATTTCAATGTTATTATTTTTAAGAATCCGGAGCTCAAAAACAAGCGACAATTCTCGGAACTAAAAACGTACGTTAAATAAGATGTGTTACTTTTTATTTATTATTTATGTTCCACTATTATTACAGTTAACCATTTAATTAATTAAATTACATTGATTTAGTTCTGCTACTTTAATTTATTTTCGCTCGTGATATCTGTTTTGTCTTCCGAATGAATTGTCAAACAATTCAAAAATTAGATTCATACATTTTCAACCTTCATAACAGCAATTTAAAAAAGTTCTAATTAGTAGATAGCTGTGTAATAAGTAAGCTTGCTCCCCCACATATCGGTATGAAATCGACATTGCACGCGTGCAGCGAGATTACGGGCAATAGAAGAATGCCACATCGCCCCACGAGCCTTCTGAACAAGAGGAAGGTCACTGTCTACTGATTTTTAAAACTCTGTGTAAAGTCCGGGCATCGCCGGGGACGCAAGATAGCAAGTCGAAAATTGCAAAAAAAATTAAAACTTTTAAAAACTTATATTAAGTGTTTTAACTTCGGATAGACGAAATATGTTTCCCATCAGTGAAATATGATATATTTCACTGATGGGAATTTCACCTTCAAAAAAGTAATAAAAAGAAAGTTTTTCTTATAAAAATTGAAATGTATTTCGTTTATCAATATTTTGGAAATTAAATGTTATACCTAGTACTAATAATAACGTCCTAACCGTGCGATTACGTTAACATAAAATAAAACAAAGAGAGATTGTTTTCAGCTTGTCATAAAATAATCATAAAACCATATCACAATTGTATGGTATGTATTCAGATTAGACTGATGAAATTGGGTTAAAATTTAAAACTAAAGTATTCGTTTAGCCTCATTGATTGAAATTAAACAATTTGAAGTAATTACACAGAAGATTTGCAACCGAAAATAATTCACACGATATTTGTATAATTTTTGCAACGATGGACATTGAATAATGTAATAACGATGTAAAATACTGCAATTAAAAAGTAATTTTCTGTAGTGGCTGAATGACCAATTCCAAACAGTTGCTAGTCAGGTGATCATGCACAAACACTACTTGTTGGCAAGTATTATGGTGTTAATAATTGTCTCTTTGTATTTGCACGTTGTTCAGTTATATTTTCATATATAAAAATGATTGTTTCTTTGTTTGTCCCGAATGCATTCCTCTACTATTGAAACTTTGCTGATTTGTCGCGCGCACACCCGCGAAGGTGAGTAGTAGCGGTAGGGGATAGCAGGGGGTAAATTTGGAAAATCCATGCTTCTCACACGGACAGCTGCATGTGACCTACTCACGCGTCGGAAAATCTTCTGATTTATTCGTGTACGCACCAGCCGCAAAAAAAAGTATAGTGCATCCAAAAGCACTAAAATAAACAGAATAAATAAAATTATTATTTTAATTGATAGACTAATGTTTAAGACAAGATTTTTATGCACAGCACAAAGGGTAACAATTATTATAAGTAATAATTATTAGCTTGAAACACACATCTACATTGAAAAAATATCCCGAGAAAAGATACATGCCGCCGACGGGACACGAACCCGTGTCCTTCTGATTTCCGGTCAAATCCAAATTTACAAAAAAATGTAATAAGCAGTAAATGTTGAATGAAACACTAGTATACATTGAATTATTTGGTGGGCAGGAGATAAGCCGACGTAGCTCAGTGGATAAGAGCAGTTGACCGGAAATCAGAAGGACGCGGGTTCGAGCCCGTCGGCGGCATGTATATTGTATAGAGTGTTTCAGGCTAATAATTATTACTTATAATAAGAATTAAAATACAATAACTTTTTTTCTTTAAGTGGCATTACAACGCATGCCGGGTACTCGCTAGTATGTAATAAAATATAAATATGAAAACTTATTAACCGTAACATCTTCAAGTGTTATTCCAAAAATGTTACATGATGAGGTCCTTTTTCAAATAATGATGATTAAAAATTTTAAATTTCAATTCTAAAACAAGATTTGTTAAAGCATCAAAAACTCAAGAACGGTGAGCTCTAGCGTCATGGATTTTGCATTACCCATCATCATTTTAAAGTGCACTATGAAGCTCTGAATTTCCTTAATTGTCAAAAAATAAGATTAGACTTAATATCGTTTCTTTTTCCATTTTTTTTTTAAATCTTAGAATTGCGTTAGTGTTAAAAACCCAAATACAACGACTTTTGTCGATGGAAGATTTATTTTATCATTTTTAAGCATTGAATGACCGAAACGCCATCTAAATTACTAAATTATAATATTGTAGAAACATTTTTAAATTGATCAATTTAGATAAAAATCAGTAATTTTTATTTGAAATGCTTATTTGAGGGTAGGTACTTATATTTAAGTAGTATTAAAAAAAAAACTAAACAACAATTAACTCAAAAAGTGTCCTTAACTGCAGACCTAGCATTACCAAAGTTAACTGCACTAGAAAACTTTGTAAATAGGTACCTACTATCCACCTAATTATTGTTATGGCGAAGGGAAAAACTTTGTTGAAGAGGATAAATTGAAAACTTTTAAAGTACTTACGTTAGTGCTGATGTATTTTTTTAAGGCTTACTGGACCTCATACCCATTTTCAACTGCACGATAATGACTGTATAACTCACCTGAAAAAAGAAAAACAGTATATTAATATAAAATTAAATACTTGTAAGTTTAAGGGAAAAAAACACGAAATAGAAAAAAAGAAAAACATTAAGCTTAGGCACACACAGGTCTCATTATTTCATTTAGGTAGGTACGTCGTGTCGTTTATTTTTTTTATTTTGGAAAATCAACAGATTTTTACGATGTAAAAAACTTAATAGCAAAACAAATAAAATCTAATATATGACCGATTTTTACAAAAACCCAAGGGACAAATGTCAAAGGGTAAAATATAAAAAAAAAAAAATAATAAAATTGTAAACATTAAATGAAAAAAATATATAATCTACAAATAAATGACAATATACGTTATATTGTCATACCTAACCACTTTTACAAATAATTTAAATAAATGTTTATAAAATGTGTATTTATATTTATTAAGAAAAATAATGATATACAAAGATAAGGCAAGTGGTGGGTATGAGGATCATTTCTATTATTTACAAATAATGTTTAATGTTGCTTTATCAGGCAATCCGCAGATCGCTCCGTTGTAAGTGCACCATATTTCACATGTAACGTGAATAAATATTATTTACAATTTACTTATTAGCAAGAACTACCTAAAGTCGGAAAACTATACGGAAAAATTAAAAGTAGTATTTATCAGAAAGTCGCTATAACGACATCTTAAAAAATAATACATATACATATATGACATTTAAAATACCTTCCGAAATACCACGATAAATTATTATTAATAGTTGTTTTACAACACGTAAATAACCCTCTTTGGCTGGATAAGCAATGTATATATGTCTATCCATGAACTACTTTTTGTCATTTTCTATACCAGTAAGGGTTTCACTTACCTACATGGATGTTTATCAATTGTATAAAACATTCACAAAGTTTTTTTAGTAAGGCTGTTAGAATAGTTCCGTGCGTTTTCATCCCACGACAAATAATCCCCCGACAAAATATCATTATCAATGTATACACAATAAATTATTGTTCAAAAATATTTATATGAATGATTTTTTTTATTCCCAATAAAATTTATAAAACTGTACGTAATTATGATTTTTTTGTAATTAAATACCTACATATACATAGCTTTTACTTCTAACACACAGCTTCATAGGAATATGTCTAAAAGGGTGGTAAACACAACAAAGTAATCCGCGACAGACATGGAAAACAATAAATGCAATTCTTACAAATAGTTCGACACCCCAGAAAGATTAAATTAAATATCTTTTAATTAAGAATGAAGAAATAACATGCCCAACACAGATAGCTTCAACTTTTAACAACTTCTTTATATCAGTTGGGGAAAACTTAGCAGCTACAATTGCATCATATCCAGATGATTCTATCACTATAAACACGGATCAAAAAGCAATCCAGTCCCTTTATATGGCCAAAACAAATAAAACAGAAGTTCTCAGTATCATCTCTCAACTAAAGTCTAATGCATCTCCAGGTTTAGATGGAATTACACCCGTGCACCTGAACTTTTGCAAAGATATATTAGCTGACCACCTTGTTTTTCTTATTAATCAATCCCTGGATAGTGGAATCTTCCCAGATCAACTAAAGATAGCAAAAATAATTCCGATTTACAAAGATGGTTGCAAAAAAAATCCTTCTAATTATCGTCCTATATCCATCCTCTCTGTTTTCTCTAAAGTTTTTGAAAAGGTTATTAAGCTTAGGCTCACTAAATATCTCTTATCAAACAATTTACTCGCATCCCAACAGTATGGATTCAGAAACCAATCTAACACAAAATGTGCTGCTTTCGATTTTGTATATGC
This sequence comes from Limnephilus lunatus, assembly GCA_917563855.2. Taxonomy (NCBI): domain Eukaryota; kingdom Metazoa; phylum Arthropoda; class Insecta; order Trichoptera; family Limnephilidae; genus Limnephilus; species Limnephilus lunatus. The sequence goes on from OU830601.1 coordinate 61,899,610, forward strand.
CCTCCAAAAACATATAGACCAGGGTAAGCATACTGCAGGCTTATTTATAGATTTAAAAAAGGCTTTCGATACGGTTGACCATGAGATACTACTAAAGAAGTTAGAACACCTAGGCATAGTAGGCACTCCCCTGAAGTTACTGTGTAGTTACCTCTCTAACCGACACTGTCAGACCTTTGTTGGAAAAGGGACAAGCAGTATGGGAACGATAAAATGTGGTGTGCCTCAGGGCTCCGTACTTGGACCATTACTATTTTTAATATATATAAATGATATTGCTAAATGGGGACTTAAGGGTACAATACAACTTTATGCAGATGATACAGTGATTCTTTATCACAATAACGATTTAAACGAACTAGAAAAGGAAATGGAAAGGGATATATCTTGCCTGGCAAACTGGCTGCGATTAAACAAACTTAGCCTAAACATAAAAAAACACATTACATATTGTTTGCAAATAAAAAAAATGTAAGTCTTAATATAAGTCTTGATAATAACCGCCTTGAAAGGGCTGATGTTACAAAATATCTTGGCCTTTTCATTGATTCACAACTCACATGGAATCACCAATTTAAACATGTTCTATCCAAAATTACTCCTATAACTGGTGTTTTATATAGACTTCGCGGGTTACTTCCTCCCTCTCTATTAAGATCGATTTACCATGCTATGATTCACTCACATCTAATATATCTCGCCGGAATCTGGGGATTTGCTACAAAAAAAATGATTTCAGAAGTCCAAGTCGTCCAAAATAGAGCCCTGCGAAATATATTCAGTTTACCTTGGGATACACACGTCAAAGACATTTACAGAAACACCCAAATACTTCCTTTTAACACCATTCCCACTTTTGAAATAACAAAAACTATATTACAAGTAATTCAACACTCGGCACATTCCAACACTACACTCAATTACAATTGCGACGTACACCAACACAACACAAGAAATCACAACAAACTTCATATACCAAAAATCAAATCAACAAAATATGGACTAAGATCCCTAGAATACATAGCTTACACAAAATATAATCAACTACCCAACGAGATCAAATGTGCAAGTCAATGTAAAAAGACCCAAACTAAAATGCTCAAACTTCATTTTATGAATGACTATCTGAAATAATAATGTTGTGTATGTCCTATGATATGTCCATTTAATACATACAGCTATATGTTTCATGTAATGCGTATCATTCCCGCAATGAGTTTATTAACTCTTGGGAGTACAATGCTTTATATAATATACTATATTCTGTATTGTATACTTTTAATAAATAAAATAAAATAAAAAGGTATTATCGAAATCCAAAGAAAAATACTAGTTTTCTTATTGCGGCTGCCGTACTAGATAAAGCAACAGCTATATCTGTATTATGTAAAAATAAACACCACCCACCTGGTTACATCTAGCTATATTACCACGGAGGTCGCTAGTGTTGAACGTATAAAGAAGCATTATAGATACACCTACAATTTCAAGATTAAAAAAGGAGCAAATTATTGTCTACAAAAGAACTAGTAGTTCTGTGAACAGTAGATAGTAGACCACGCGTCCATAAAAGTTTGTGTCCAATTTTCTCTTATTCAATAAATCAAAACCATTTTTTTCTCGGAAACAATATTTATAAGGCGGTACTTAATTACGAACCAATTCATTTATAAACCATGTAACGTTTTATGTAAAAATTTTATTTATTTCACACAAGGAATTATACGATTTATCCGTATGGTTCGTGCTTGGGGTAAGCTGGTCAGATTGAATGTCTCAAAAACCCAAGCGTGACTGATTTTGCCAAAGAGGGAGTTCAATGACAATCTAGTGTAATTTGATGGGAGCGCCCTCCCCAATAAAGACTCCATTGAAATGCTAATTAAGTTAATCAGACTCAAGTATCGGGCCTCCACAGAAGCCCAAGAAAATCTGGCTTCCAAGTATCTTGGCGTTTTGAATGAGGCTAGCAGATTCTTCAACAGTGATCAACTGCTAACCATGTACACATCTCAAGTAAGACCAACAATTGAATTTGGGAACCACTCCTGGACTGGAGCCCCAAAAAATTTGATAAACCTTCTTGATTTTGCCAATCCGTTGTTAATAGACCGATTGTTATCTCTAATGCACAGAAGCAATATCGGTATGCTGAGTCCGTTCTACAGGTATTTTAACGGAGCCTGCTCGAAGAAGCTAGCATCATTGATCCCGGTGCACCCTTTGACAGTTGATATTGACTTCAAAATAACAAGTTGTTTCTTCGGCTCGCACGTGTAATGAGCTACCTAGGTACATCTGTTTTTCCTCCTTCATAATATCCGGGCCTCTTCAAGACCACTTACTTTACTAAATACATATTTTATACTTAATATAACATCGTATGAATCTCGACTACCATAATACGGGCATTTGCCTAGCTTGGTAGTCGAAAAACCGCGTAAAACAAACTTGTAATAAAAAAAAATGAATAAAGAAATTTAAAAAAAAAACTTAAACTTTAGAGAAAACCTTATTAATAAAAAAGTTTTCTAAAAAATAATAGAACACTAACGAAAATGTTTAGGGTAACAATTATTATCAGCAATAATTATTAGCCTGAAACACTCATCTACATTAAAAAAATATTCCGAGAAAAGATACATGCCGCCAACGGGACTTGAACCCGTGTCCTTCTGATTGCCGGCCAGGTGCTCTACCTTTGTGCTACGCATAAAAATCTTATCTTTAAAAAAAAGTTAGTTTATCAATTAAAAATAATAGAAAATATTTAGTTCTGTCCAACGGTATTGCTCCTGCGACATTACAGAAATTATCTTCTATTCGCATGACTAATGGGATCTACGCCAACTCTAACATCCGCGACTTCACCCCTTATTTATATCCCCGCTCAGAACCATGTGTCGGCAGTTAGTTATTTTTTCCCGGGCGAGTCGGGGCTACCGCGGATAGCGGTTTAGGCTTATTTACTACCGCAGGTAATCCCCTAACTTTAATAAATTAGCGGATAAATTAAACTTATGAACAGAGCCAAATAGGTACGCACCTTAGGTTATAGATTATACAACCGGAGAAACAGTCACAGAGAGCGTTGCCAACTTGACGGATATCCCGTCATATCATATTATAGGATGGGGAGGAATATATGATGTTATTTTAAATCCTCTCAAAATATTTCAAAGATTAATAATTAAGATTATATTGAAAAAACCATCTACATTTTCTACCGAAAAAATCTTTTCAATATTCAAAGTAACTACAATAGACAATTTATATAAAAAATATTCAATTCTACAAACTTTCAAAGAAATACAGCTAAAAAAATTACATTTCAATATCTCAGCAAGATATCAAAACAATATTAAAATCCCAAAATTTAATACCAAGCACATCCAAAATTCCTATCTGTATCATGGTATAAATTATTTCAACAAACTCCCATTAGAAGTAAAAATTATTGAAAATAAAAGTAAATTCCAAACTAAATTAAAAAATTAACTGAAACAACTGTAAGAGTTACATTACTATTTCACTTCAATTAAATCGTCGTTATCGTCTGTTAATCGACACATCTCAAGTTTATCTTACTATATCTATTGTTAATAGTTGCAATATTATTATTCACCTACTCAAATGATAACATTGATAACATAATTGAGTATGAATTCACTCACCAAACACAAGAGCCTTGTCTCTTTATGGTGAGGAAAGGCTTTTATTACATTAATATTACAAATCTGTTTAATATGTTAAAAAAAATGTATAATTATTGTAAAAACAAACAAATATTAAATAAAAATAAAAAAATCTGGCGGATTGGAGTGTCCCGTAACGGGAGAATTTTGTGTTTAACGGAATTTACAGATGATGAATTTCCAGGGCGAAAATAGATTATATTCATGGATACGAAAATTTGTGGAGAAATTTTAATATCTGAAAATTCTCCAGCAGGCTCTGCCTCCACCATACGAAAAATACGAATTGAGATTTAATTTAATGTTACAAAATCCAATTTAAAAGATTTCATTTATATTAATTTATAAATGGTACCGCTGTATACGGAAAGAGTTTAAAAAAATCACTCATATTCATACGCTATTCATATTTTCTAAATATATACCTAATAGAACATGTATGAGACGGCATATGAATGTGAACGAAGCAAGGAGTGTGTGCCAAGACCGAGTTGTTTGGCGGTCCGTCCTCTCTGCCTACCCCTGCGGGGAAACGGCGTGGTGGTTAGTTAGTTAGTTTACCTAATAGAATAAAATACACACGGCAGCATTAATTTTCAATAGAAATATGAATACATCTTATCAGTGGCGTAGCGTGCGTTGGAAGGGCCCTGTATTAAAATTAGTTGGGGCCATCGATCATACGTCAATGGTCGGGGCCCTTATTATTGCTCGGTACAATACGTGATCAGATATTTTCATGTATTGAAGATTGCCATTGTTCTTTCAAAAAACAAAATTCACCCTTCGCTACAAAAATTAAGAAATTTTGAGATTTTTTTTTATAACCTCCTTCCTTTTCTGTTTACTTTTTCTTTTCATAGCTAGACTGGGACAATCTCTTTTCCTTTCACTCATTCTTTTCACAAATCAAACTAATTAACCAACAAATAAAATCAGAAGAACAAGATTGTATTGTATTACAATGTAATAAATAACGTTTGAACCGGAATGAAATAAAACGCGTAAATATTGCTCTCCATGGTTTTTCATTGTACATAGGTTATAGCGGGATTCCCCCGTTCAAGGGAATAATTTAAACGGGAGAATCCCGCAATAACCGATGTAGGATGTTGCCAACTTTTGGGCGCACCCTAAACCCGGGAAAAAAAAAGATTGATTTTTTAACTTTTGTCATTTCTGAAGTGAAAACTCTATAGGCACGTATGACAGTTTTTTTAATATTTTTTCCCGAGAAGCACGAGATTAAGTGACATTGTGGATAACATTTCACTAATTTTTGCTTACACACGTTAGGGGGTAGCCCGAGGGCCCTGTATCATTGATACGGCTGATACTGCGGTAGCTACGCCCCTGCAACTTATAATACGAAAAAAGTAGCTAGAGCGAATTAGGAGATTCATAAAAGTATTAGGAGATTCATAAAAATTCTTTCTTCTAATTCATTCCTTAGGAGATCCATAAAAAAATTTAAAAATCGGATCATTTTTTCAGATTTTTTTCTCGTTTTTCTATCCACATCCAAACAGTTTTTTCATCTTCGGTAAAAGCCGCATGTTAAAGTAACAAAATGGTTTAGTGAAAATTAATCAAATTAAGTGATTCCGGTGAGATAATAAAGGTAAACAATAGAAATTGAATAATTAGAAGTTAGGATCTTTAGAAAGTAGCTTTCGCTTCAAACAATCTTAAGTTAACCCTTTGGGACACAACTATCGCCTCTGGTAACGTGATTAATATCAACCCTTTATCAAACGACAAATTAATGTATTATTCGATTAGTTAAATATTTCAGAACCGAGTAATTTGAACCCGAGTAATAATGGAAGATAAATTCGGAGAAATACTTCGGCGGCTCCGCCCTTAGAAGCCCGTCCTCTTAAAAATATTTAACATAGCTAAAGACCCCGGCGATGCCCGGGCTTTACACAGAGTTTTCGAAATCAAATATAGACAGTGAATTCCTGTCCATGCATACAAATCAAATCCATATCGCCCGCTTGCCAGCCCGCACGTCCACCACACATAGACATACAGACATTCTCATTTATATATTTGAACCAATTTACACAAAAACATGACAAATTATATACCTAAACCTTCCTCATGAGTCACTCTATCTATTGATGAAAATCCGTTCAGTAGTTTTTTGAGTTTATCGCGAACAAACAGACATACAGATGCAGCGGAGAACTTTAACTAATAACTAGCTGACCCGGCCACGCGTTGCTGTGGCTAACGAAACACAACGCCATCTACTGGATGGTTATCCAACTTTTATAACCAAGTGTTTATTCGATAAATTAACTCACACAGCTATCTGTCAATTTGCATACAAATCAAAACCACACCGCCTGCTTGCCAGCCCGCTCGTCCACCACATACAGACATTCCCCTTTTTTATATTATTTATTGCAACCAATTTACACAAAACCTTGACAAACTATATACCTAAACCTTCCTCATGAATCACTCTATATATTGGTGAAAACCGCATGAAAATCCGTTCAGAAGTTTTTGAGTTTATAGCGAACAGACAGACAAACGCTTCGGGGGACTTTAATTTAATAATGTGTAGAGATATAGCTTTCAAATGTGTGTTTAAATTCAATTTTTTAAATGCAAGAATATTCCACAAGCAAGTGGAACCTGCTGAATCACGAATGTGCAGCATTATATACCATATTACATGCGATGCGATATATTATTTAAACTAAGACAGAGATACTGAAAAGTTATTAGCGAAGCTTTTCTACGAACACCTACTAAACTAGTAAAAAAAATTCACTTGATATTGGTAGATTTTGAGCCTCTGGGTCCAGTAACTACTTCAATTACTCAATACTTGTACCGTGTATGTATTGAACAGGTATTACGTTAGGCCTTCAGCTTAAGAAGCACTTGCTTACAGCTCAGTTGAGTTAAAAGAGACGCTGTTAAGGTTAGGATCATTTTGAAAGGTACGAAGGATATAAGCTCTCCAGAAAATAGTACGTAGAAGAAAACATAATAGAGCAAGAGCCCGTGACGATCAGACCTTCGTTATTTTATAAAACTTGAAAGTTTCTCTATGTATGTCCCTAATACAGGTAAAGATGATCCCCGACTATGAAGTTTGGATCACGGTGGCCTTGAAAGATAGCAGGTAGCAAAGGTGTATAAAATTGCACCTCAATTTCAAGAGCATTTCACTCGCACTTTTACAAGGTAGTAAGTAGTCTGCTAGCGTCGAAATTTGGCACTATTTCACTCTCACCCTCATGTATATATATGGGGCGCGATATATACATGTATATGTATATATCGCGCCCCCACCTACGGTAGACTTTTAATGTGTCTGACAAGGTGAAGGAACCATCGAAACTATCTGATAACTGAGAAAACATATGTTGATAGTTCCTCAAGTAACATATATAAAATTCAGCTTTTATACTTTAACGTAAGTACAATTAAATTTAATTAATATAATATCTTTCAAAGCCACCGTGATCCAAACAACATAGTCGGGGATCGTCTTTACCTGTATTAGGTACATGTACAGAGAAACTTTCATATAAAATAACGAAGGTCTGACCGTCACAGGCTCTTGGACCATAAGCAGTCTCATGTCCCACGATAGCTCGATCCAGTGAATAAAATATTTTCGGCAAATTTCAATAGTTTTAGCATGATTTTGCATGAAATAAGAAGTACATGTCAGAATATAGAGGCAAAGCTTACACTTGGCGTCTGCCTACCCATTGCGCAAAAAGTGGTATAGTTTAGGCAACTACTAAGTTTCCCCACTTATGAGCGTAATACACGAGCCCGATTTTCAGCCCGTTTCCAATTGGAGACAAAAGTCAACATTTTTCGCTTAACGCGATCGCTGTTTTCATCTCTATTTTCATATCTAGGATTTCAATTGTCATCACTGCAAACAACACATGAACCATACTGTCTGTTGTGATGCCTACTGAAATCGTAGGTATGAAAATAGAGTTGAAAACAGCGATCGTGTAAAGCGAAAAATGTTGACTTTTGTCTCCAATTGGAAACGGGCTGAAAATCGGGCTCGTGTATAACGGCCTTTAAAGCGCAGTCAGTTTAAATAAGATCAAATTAACTTGTATCAACATGCCGTTTAGTTTTAATACACGGAGGGTCTTCAACCAACTAAACCCTTCCAGAAATAAACTTAAAGGGCTTAGGGAGAGCTTTTTCAAACAGACATTAAGGGCACCTTAGTGTCAACTTAATTCTGTGTGGCCACATTAGTTATGTGCGTTTACGAACATAGATATAACATTGATCATAAAGTTTTTTAAGTAACGATGATGTTAAACATTGTTAACACGCGGCCAATTAATAAATAAAGGTTAAAAGGGAATTTTCAAAGATAATGCTAATTGAACAAAGAGAAGTATGTATGTATTTAAAAAAAAAAAATTAAGAGTTTTTGGACAAATCTTTGCTGCATCATCGTCAAACTAAGTAAAAAATCAGAGTGTGCAATTCACACGTGGTAGAAGAGAAACGTTCAGAAAACTAAAGTAGACAAGAGTGGGGAGACTACGAAGCACTTTCTTGTCAATGTGAAGGATGATTTTTTGCATATTTTTGGCGTCGAATTCCAGTGCATCTTTTCTTATACATTTGTTCATCTTATTAGTATTTATGTTTGTGTTTTCTTCTTCGGAGTCGCTAGATGTCGCTTTCTTTTGTGTTTTATTTGCCTGTTCATTTTAGAGCGGTTTGAAGGTTGAATATTGATTTTACAATTTTTTTTTTCATTTCATATTTGGATTCGATCCTTAGTCGGCTGAATGTCTTGCCGCTAAGGTTTGTCTGCGCTTGATACCACTAGACTACACCAAAGGAGACTTGCGTGGGGCCCTGGAGTTATCGTATTATATTGGAGTACCCGTTAAATAAATAAATATTTTATTGCTGTCTCATTTTCTCGCTAAATCCCATTGTCTAATTGTCTCTTTTTAGTGACGCTCGCTTCCGTTTCATCGAGTTTCAAATCACAATGGCGGTAAAGAAATTTTCACTTCAAAAAGTGTGTTGATGATAAATACAGAGCAGTGTTTCTAGGAATATTATTTTTGCAACATGGTAAGAGGAACCTATTCACGGTAAGATATATTTCAGACAAGGTAGAGAAGAAGACGCCTTACTCATGACTTTGAAATTTGGATTATTGTTACAAGTGTAACTGATTTGTTATGTATGCAGTTTGCAAGGAGAAGATAAATGTTCGTTTTACGATAGGGAAGACACCGGTAGAAAAAGAACTTTGATGTTAATCGAATCCAACGTTTACAAAACCATGAAGAATGTTTACCACTTTACCACAGGAAGCGCATTAAATGATGAATGGAAATAACGCAAACATAAAAAAGCTCGTTTTAGAGAACCGTTAAAAATCTTAACCCGTAAAGCTAACCGCTGTGCTGGTTGGCCAACTTAAACCCAGCGCTATTCTTTAAATACGAAATCCCAAAGTTTTCTATAAAGATTTTTTGGCGGTAGCTTCTAAAAAAATGAATTCAAAGGCAAACAAGTTCTGTTGGATGAAATAAACCAACAGAATATTTGGTCGGGCATTTTACAGCAAAGTCGACGGATGGCCGTGACTTAAAAGACGCCACGGGCTATAGACTAAAAGTTATTTTGCAGATACGATTTTCATTTAAAGCTTTTCACAAGCGTTATAACTTGAGCTGTTTTACTCTATTAAAATCAAGCTCAAATTAAACAAAAAATTGAGTAAGTACGCACAAAGAACTCCTCGTCGTATGCTTGCTTACCAAATGGGTTATAGAGCAAGAGCCCGTGACGATCAGACCTTCATTATTTTATACAACCTGAAAGTTTCTCTGTGTATGTCCCTAATACAGGTAAAGACGATCCCCGACTATGAAGTTTGGATCACGGTGGCCTTGAAAGATAGCAGGTTGCAAAGGTATATAAAATTGCACCACAATTTAAATAGCATTTTGCCCGCACTTTTACAAGGTTTGCTAGCGTCGATATTTCGCACTATTTCACTCCCACCCGCTTGCATGTATATGTCGCACTCGCACCTACAGAAGACTTTTAATGTGTCTGACAAGGTGAAGGAACTATCGAAACTGTCTGATTTCTGAGAAAACATATGTTGATAGTTCCTCAAGTAATATATATAAAATTCAGCTTTTATACTTTAACGTAAGTAAAATTATAATTAATTAATATAATATCTTTCAAAGCCACCGTGATCCAAACTTCATAGTCGGGGATCGTCATTAACTTTATTAGAGACATACACAGAGAAACTTTCCGGTTTTATAAAATAACGAAGGTCTGATCGTCACGGACTCTTGGACTATTAGTGTTAAAAAAAACTCGTGGAGGCTTTCTTGGAGGAGGTACATATCAAAAGAGACTCAAAGCTTCGCTACACTTGTTATTCCCGTTAATGTCGTAATGTCGTTAAACGTATAAAGGTAGATACCAAACCACGATTTTTTTTTAAATGATACACTGTATATACATAGTAAAGATGTCAAGCGCACTTGACGTGAAAAGTTGGTGAAAATAAAATATGATAATTATAAAGCAAACAATGCCGAGATTTGGGTTTAACAATCACAAAGTGGTTCCGCGTTGCGGCGCCATTTTTCACCATTGTAAATAACGCTCTCTGGCGGTCGGCCATGGCGATAGGGCCTTACAAAACCCGGTCCCAACGCTTTTTCATTTCAGCCCCTATTTAGGAGTAGAGAAACTTTGGTCAACTTTGGGCAACGTTAATAAAGCCAGGGTGAATTAAAAACCATTGATGCGTGAACTGCTATAAATTTTTTTAACGAACCAAATTTTTGTGTGAATACCGCCCAAGAGTCCCAACTGCTCCTATTTTTTCGGAGCCAGTGGGACTATGACACACCCAAATGACTCAAAATATTGCCAGAGGGTCAAAGTCTTTTGTTTTGTAAAAAAATCCAAATAAATAGATTATTTCTGAAACTATCCCGAAACTAAAAACCGTTTTGAAGAAGTGGTGAAATACGCTTTCAAATTTTATAATTCTATAAAATATATACACTTTATGAAAAAAAAAATTTTGCTCACAATTATAAAAAAGATTAAAAAATGGATCACTTTACGTTTTTTCTAACTTAAATTAGTGATAACAGAAAAAAACACGTATATGTGTTAATAAGCAAATGTATCATCAAGGTTTTCGTCAACTCACTTTTTGTTGTTTCAGGTAAAAATAATTAATACAAAATTCGCAAAGTTTAATTATTTATTTTTTCAATTTGGGACCCCTAAAGGCGTACATTTGAATTATTTTGCGGCACTTTTAGATGTTAATATAAAGCATGGTGTTTTCTCTTTCTAACACCGTTTAGATTTAGATCACATTTCTAACCATGATAGTAATCAACGATTTCTATGAGACCTATTTGTTAGGAAAAAGGATTTACTACGAAAACGAAACCAATAGACCTGACCGGTTAATGTTGTTTTGCTGAAGATAGAGGATACGGAAAAGAGGAAGGTTGGGAAGTACCTAGCTCTTCAAATCTCATCAGTCAGAATTTCGAATTTGAAGTGGAATTCGTAAAACCGTTTATGGAACGGAAGGGTTCATAATGAATATTAATTGTGCTTATCACTTTTCCTCACATTAGAAACCCTAAAACAAAGCTGGAAGAAGTGCTCACAATGGGGTACTTCCACGTTTTTTATTGCTTAAAACAATTAAGCAAAAAATTACAATGATTACAGCATTTTTATTTTATTTTTATGTTGACGAACAAATTTTCTACAGCGAGTAAAAGTTTCCCATTTTTTTAATTATAGCGTAGCTTGTGACTCATAATCCCATTTTCCAACTACGGGCCGTTTTGATTTTGTCAGTTTTAGATCAATTTTAAAATCAATAATATTGAATGAGAACCAAAAAAACAAACATTTTTAGTATTATTAAAATATCAGAAAAATGATCTATAAATATTCCACATACTTTCAACAGAATCCCTCGTTTGTGGAAATACCGCATTACCGCGTAACGATTTATTGTTAATAGACATACACGATAACCGTTAACAGACAATCAAAACAAGAGGTTGTTAACATTCTCAAAAAAATCTTACTGCGACGCATATAATGTTAGATTAAAGGATAGGTTAAGTTAGAGTGCAGTGATTCTCGACGGGGGCGCCAGCGCCTCCTTGGGGGCATTCGAGAGGTCTGAAGGGGCGTATTTAAATTTTTAGCATTTAGGGGCGCTGCGAGTGGGCATTGTATCAACATAGAAAATAAGCCCATTCACGAGCTATGCGCACTGACCACTGATACACTTTCCTTAGGTGCAACGATTTGACAAGTTGATGTAAATAAACTACACTTTCACGCACAAAAATTTAAACTGAGGCATAATCACGGACGTACAAAATAGATAATAGGTATGTCCATGGGCATAATACTGAATGTGTTGAATATGTAATAATAATTTGTTTTACTTAAACTTCTCATAATTTTTATTTGTAGTAATCAATTCCGTAAATGGATTTCCTGCTACAATGTCAATATTTTTACTAACAAAAGAAACGAAAAAATAGCGAAGTCAGTATTTTTTAAAAGTGAATGCCGCACAAGAGTCCCAACTGCTCCCAACCGCACTGAGACTATGACATTCCCAATTGGGGTATGTCGTGGGACGAAAGGTAAGTAGGGAGGGAAAGAAGGTGAGTAAGAGGAAGGCGGCTATTCAGATCTAGTTACCAAACAAGGCTAAATCCATTTCAAGTATCGTTTCAATTCTGAATGATGATCCAGGGTGATACTGAGAGTACCTTCCACTCTGAAACGTGCCGCAAAATGACCTCATATTTTTATAAATGACTATATTGTGAAAACACAAATCATTCAAATGAAATGTACATGCGCACGTCGGGATTTGAACTCGCGACCTCCAGGTCGCTAATCGAGAGCTTTCCCCCTCGACCACCTCGTTTGGTGAAAATTCCTGACGAAATTGAAATCGGTAAATCCACATTCGCCAATATTGAAAAAGAAAACTACTGAACAACACTAATTTATTCATCTTGGGATTATCTATAGGAAGAGAGCTGAAGAAAACGGAAAGGTCTAGCTATAATTTTCGTTCAGAATAACTTTTCTTTCATTTTCCAAATTGTTGGCGTGCCCCTATTATGCCAAATGTTTTTTCTAGTCTTTTAAATTCCACGGGACACTTTTCCGAATGAAATTTATAGCGACCAGGCCTCGCAGTGGGTAATGCATTGGAATCGTCTTTTAAATTTCTTATGTATTCACGATTCAGGTTTAGTTATGCTAACTTAAACAGAACCCATTCTGTATTCACTGGGAAAACCCAGAGATATTTTTCGTCGGAATCGGGTAGAATTCTATCTATTATTTAAATCAAGGGTTTCCTCAAAGTAGAACCTACATAATTATATTCCAATTACATGATTTCAAAGGTTATATTGAGGTCCGGAAGGGGTTTCATTTTGAAGTACTGGTATTATTACTATTTCTAAGACTTTGAGAAGCCAAAAAGCGTTTTGTATTGACTGGGGAAATCACCGATATGTTTTTTTTATTCTGATTCGGGTTCAAATTGACCTTTCCTTATGAACGTTGTCTTCAAAGGAAAATCATCAAATAATATTCAAATTATTTGATTTCAGAGGTTATCGAGGATCGTCTGGAGTTCAATTTATTGATAAGAATATATGAATATTATTTGTTAATATTTCACAGGCATGGTTTCAACGTAGCGAAAACGACACAAGAAAGTTAACTCAGGTTCTTTTGATAGGTTAAAATCCTGGCGTGAGCAAGCGTCCCAACAGCTTCCATCCAGAGCCAGTAAGATTATGGTATCCCCAATTGGGGTAAGTTGTAAGGCTGAAGGTAGTGTGGAGAGAAAGGAGAAGAAGAAGGGGAAGATAGGAAGTATCTGGCTATTCAGATCTGGTCACCAAACACAGCTAAAGCCATTTCAAGCAACGTTTCAATTCTGAATGGCGGTCTTACACCACGGTGATACTGAGAGAATCTTCCACCCTGGAACGTGCCGCAAAATTTACTATACAGTGTTGCAGAACGTTCCTACCACCCGAGGGATTTTAACCAGCGATTCCAGAGCATATTTGGAGTAAAAAATGTACATGTCATTTTGCTGTCCGATGACTTTTTTTTCTATTAAAAACCTAAAATTATTTTCCCTCGACCATGGAGACCGTCAATTTAAGTTTATTTTTTTTATTTCAATCGTTATTTAAGTAATTTATGTTGTTTCACAGTCAATTAATTAAACATATTACCTTAAATATTTGCGGCATGTTACAGAGTGGAAGATGCTCTCAGCAAAAGCAAGGGACTATCTCGATTTCCTCTTCTCCATTTCCTTCACTCCCCACTACCTTCAGTCTCATAAAATACCTCAATTGGGGATTCCACAGTGTCACTGACTCCGGGGAGTTGGGACTCTTGGGCGATATTCATATAAAGAACCTCATATATGAAATGTTATTGTGAATACAGCTACACGAAGCTGGCACAGTTAATTTAAATTAACAAATAAGTGTTAACTAACATGTCCGGTTTAATGAACATGTCCATATAGTGGAGCATTTTTTCAACTTCTTGTTTAATTAAAAATAGCGGAAGTATTGTAAAATAGTGAGGGGTGAAAAATTGGACTATCCAATTAGTAGGGAAATAAATCTCTACACGCTACATACATGTTACTGCTTTTTATGAACCACACCAATAAAGGTATCTATAAATGTGATAGCTGAATGTGTACCTCCCGTATTCAGAAGCCTCTAACGTAATACAAAAACAAATAAAATAAATGCTTTGGAAGGCTTTAGGGTGATAGAAAATTGAACGAAACGCGTGACGTGCAAGGTAAAACTCCAATTAATTCTATGCGTTACTTCTGATCGGTAACCGCCCCACACAAGCGGGTTAGTTTATATTCAGGGGATGAAAGGCTATTTATTTACCTGCTGCTGTATGCTATGTCTTTCACCACTTAAGGGTTGGTGATCTTTGGAAGTCTTCCAAGTTTTAAGACCTATTTTGTTCTAATGAACTAATTTACTAGAAGGTACGAATCAACGTCTTTTGGTTTTTTGTAGTTTGAAAGATAATGGGGTATTTCCACAAACGAGGGATTCTGTCGAAAATGTACGGAATATTTAAAGATATTTTTTTCTGATTTTAATCATCCTACTAAAAATGTTTGTTTTTTTATGTTTTCATTCAATATTATTGATTTTAAAAACGATCTAAAATTGACAAAATCAAAACGGCCCGTAATTGGCAAACGGGATTGTGACGTCACAAGCGTCGCTCAGCAGGGCTAGCATAAATAAACACTGTCAGTAAGCGTTCACGCTCATGACGTCACACGATAGCTCCGCCCAAATATCGTTTTAGCGGTAATTCAAAAATGGGAAACTTTGACTCGCTGTAGAAAAGTTAATCGTTAACATTAAAATAAAATATAAATGCTATGATCATTGTGATTTTTTGCTTAATTTTTTAATAATAAAAAAAACGGAACCTCATTACGGAAATTCAGCAAAAATTGTTTCCTTTCAGCGTAATAAAAAGGCATCATTTTTGCATTTCACTTGGAATATAATAGAAACAATATGGCAATTCAATAAAAATAACACAAAACTATTTTTGACGTGAAATAAACTTCTTCAACACGTAATTTGAAACTCGGTAAAACGAAAAATAGTGACGAAAAAAGAGACAAACACTGTAGGATTTTTTTTGTATGTAAGTAAAAATTTTAATTTCATTAAAAAAAAATACCGCTGCCAAGAATCGAAATACGATCAACTACTCGGAAGACAACAATGTTGACCATTACACCACAAACTAATTTAAGAATGGCGGCATAAATTCATTACATGCATCTACTGATCACTTAATTTTTCACAAAAACGGCGTTATATAAATCAGTCAAATATTATTATTGTTACTGAAAATATAAAAAAAAACAGGTATACCTATATTTAGAATGTTACGCACAACAGATCCAATATTATTTGTTTTAATGCCCACAATAATAACTACAAATCGAACTATAATAAGGGATAACATAGAACTCTGCCCCAGGGTATTTGGTACACTTGGACGGTAACCACCTATGAAATATGAGATGTTTTTAAAATTTAAAGTTCTAATCAGCAAAATGATTTAAGTTAAAAAGTGATAAAACAGAAAAATGAGAAAACAGCAAAATCTTTAGAAAACAAGAGAAACAAACCTTTGTTGTAGATTCTTACAACTTACAACAATGGAAAAAATATTCTCTGAAGAACAAAGTAGGTACATACACTAGGGTTTTATCTGACCAGTATTTGGGAGGCGGGTACGAAACCGTTTATTGGATAACCAACACCTCTGCCATAGACCGCCGAAATGTTTCGCTATTTTTGGTGACTTAGCAGAGGTGCCCGGGTTCATGGGGTGAGGTTTGTCCAGGTCTCGGCGGCCGATGCGTCTGCCCACCTGCTGCGTGGTGGGCAGGATCGAGAGAGACTGCTTGATGGAGGTATTTTATCCTCTCCAGCCGCAGTTGGGAGGGATGGATTCATACATCCGTCACTCTTGGAGACACTGTCCCCTAGATTCTTACATATCCCTCATACCTTTTACCCTTCCCAGAACTTTATATCCTTCCTTTTCTCAAAAGACCCCCTCCACACAAATACCTCAAAATTCCTTAGAAGGGAATTATTTTCCTCAGGGCCTCCTATGTGGAGCTAAATTTAAAAAAAGTGCATATCCAAAACAAACAATGAAATTTTTTTTTCCGAAAAAACAAATAAACAGTTAAAAATTTCAAAACAAGACTTTAACAAATTTAATCTGCATTAAATTCGAGCGAAAATTCACAACAGACGGTGCCAAACGCAATCAATTCACTGCATTTCGAAACTTAACTACGTGCGCCGTGTTTCAGAGAGGACCCAACGGGCCTTTGACATTTATGTAAAGTAATGGACGTATGTGAATGAAAAATCATCGAGCCAAAGAATTTTTTCATCAATTTTTAATTTGGAAAATTTTACATTTTGTACACGGACAAAAAATGATTTACTATCTTGATTATAAAGCAGAAATTTCGGAATGCATGAAGCAATGAAAAATGGTCGAATGTAGCTGTGCTGTCGTGAAATTTGTATATTTATACATTACTGGCGAGTTCCCGGCATGCGTTGCAATGCCACTAATAACGAAATTGTATCTCCCTGCGTGTCCTTTCCCATTCTTTTCCATTTCCCGCGTCCCCTTGCCCTCACACGTTCCCGTTCCGCCTTCCGTCTCCCCATTCCCCTCTCCCGCTTACTCCGCCCCGCCAACCCCCTTCCACCTTCCTCTCCACCCTCCCCCCTCCCTCAATCCATATATTTAATCCCAGTTCTTTCAGTTTTCAAACATCTCGCGTGCCACATATTGCAATTTTTTTAAACAAATTTCATAACGTCAAAGATCATCACTAGACACAGAAACCATCGCGGGCATGCGCATGTCAAATCCCCAGTTTCATCGCAATCGGATGAATGGTTTAGCAATGCACAAGGAACACACATACACACATACATAAATGCAAGCAAGCAAGCAAACATTGATTTTAATATATAGGTATAGAAGTTTTTTTTTCGTGTGTTTATGGACAATAGTCATTTCCAAATGGTCTGATGTTAGTGAGACTAAGTTTTCCCAACTGGGATGTTGTGTGGCTGAGACAATGGGCAATAGAGAGTTTGAGAAGTACCTGGCAAATCAGATTTAGTCACCAAACCCGGCTTAAGCCATTTCAAGCAACGTTTCGATTCTGAAACATTGGGACGATACTGAGAATAGGCACCTATCACTCTGATAGGTGCAGCAAAAATACCACACATATATTATATACTAGCTTTTACCCGCGGCTTCGCTCGCACGGTATTAGTGGGAAATTACTGTATAAAGAATTTTCCCACGGTAATGAAATTTTTTTCCGTGATAAAAAGTAGCCTATGTCATTTCCCATTCCTCCAATTATCTCTGTTTAAAAAAAATCACATAATACAAATAATGATAAGACAAATAAAATTCTTGAGAATGACATTTCGCAAATAAAAATTATATTTTAGAAAATAAGTGTAAGAAGAATATACGACGCAAATGTGAATGGTAGAAGAAGTCGTGGACGTCCGAGGAAGACATGGCACGATCAAGTGAATCAGATACTTGAGTCGGGCCATGTCAAAAGTCAGAATAATAGAAGAGAATGTATGAGACGATGTATGAATGTGAGTGAGGCAAAGAGTGTGTGCCAAGACCGAGTTGTTTGGCGGTCCGTCCTCTCTGCCTACCCCTGCGGGGAAACGGCGTGATGGTTAGTTAGTTAGTTAGTTTAGTTTAAATTATAGAAATAGAAATTTATTTTAAGTACCTACTCCCTTTACTAATATTTTATTCATATTTGAATCCAGAGTAACTTAAAAAAATAACAAAATGACAAAAAACATTTTTAGAGATAGGTAGATATTAACTACGACGCCAACTTTTTTTTTCACTCGTTTTAAGCACAACAAAGCACTCTTTTAAGCCTAAAATTAAAAAAAAAAAACAATTTGACGTTTGCAATAACTCGATTTTGTTAGGGACAGAAAACGTATGATACATAATTTCATAACGCCACAGCTTATTCATAACGCCAGAGCTTACCAATATATATATATAGCTATTGTTACTCGCAAACAATGTAGCTTTCGATTAGTGAAAGAATTTTTAAATTCCATTCGATATGTATTGCGTGAAAGAGTAAGGACCATCCAACCATCCGTACAAACTTTCGATATGTATTGCGTGAAAGAGTAAGGACAATCCAACCATCCGTACAAACTTTCGCATTTATAATATTAGTAAGAAGATTAGTAAGATATTACATAATTTACTAATATTCAATCTTTATAAGAAAAACTTTATTTTATACTTTTTTGAAGGTTATTCCCATCAGTGAAATATATCATATTATAATAAGTTAACAATAATAATCCAAACGAAAATATGAAAGAGAACAAGACACAGAAAACAGAAAAAAAACAATGGTCGCAACTGGGACACGAACCCAGACCTCTCCATATGGAGAAAAATAATTAGTTGATAATAATGTAATTCTAAAATTTGAAAATATGAGATTGACAAATATGACGGCTTTGACAGAAGGTGGCAATAGCGAAACTGGTTAACGCGCTCGTCCCGGTTAGACGGAGAGGTCTGGGTTCGTGTCCCAGTTGCGACCATTGTCTTTTTTCTGTTTTTCTGTGTCTTGTTCTCTTTCATATTTTCGTTTAGATTATTATTGTTAACTTATTCTAACATAATTTAGGAATGACATAAGTAGGAGAATATATGACGCAAATGTGAATGATAGAAGAAATCGGGGATGCCCGGGGAAGACATAGCACGACCAACTGAATCAGATACTTGAGTCAGGCCGTGTTAAGTCGGAATAATAGCAGAGCATTTATGATACGATGAATGAATGTAAACAAGGCAAGGATTCTGTGCCAAGATCGAGTTGTTCGGCGGGCCGTCCTCTCTGCCTACCTCTGCGGGGAAACGGCGTGATGGTTAGTTAGCTATTAAGTTAATATTAGTTTACATTTTCAAGCGCCCTGGACGTGATTTTATAAAGAAAAATCCAAACATTCGAATATTATTATTATTTTACTTGCGCACGCTAGGACTCGAAACCCCGACCCCTGAATTCGTAATCGAGGATTTACCAAGGTTCACTACGGAGGTCATCACAATGACGAAGATGAATGCATCAAAATCAAACCCTAATTCTTTCCATCAATCATTAATCCACTCACCGCGCCCTTCAAAACGCGAGATTAAAATGTTGACATCGTAACGGGCTTAAGTCCGGAAATTTCTCCACGCGATTCTAATCCCCCCAGACACAATCACAGCGGGACGTAGAGGGTAAATTAGCGAACCATGTAAAGGGGTTCAAGGGGTGATACTGTCCTGTATAAGCGGTTAGTAACCGGCGTAATCCGCGTTTTAACATGAAGTGCTTCTAAGGAATGGCATAAGCGCCCGGTTATGGCGGGATTATGATGTCAAATCATAATATTAAAAAAACTTTCTGGAACCTGTTTCTATTCATTTAAATGTAGAGGAAGCAATCAATTATAAATGATGTTAAGGGACGTAAGTTACTTGAATTAACTAATGATTCCTTACATTTTTTGGAGTAAAAAATCAAATGAAATTTTGGTCTCTGGTGACTTTTTTGGTGTGTTTTATTATTTTTCTCTCATAAACATGGACAATTTGTATTGGCCTGAAGTTAACAACCTGAAACCGATTACTGTCAAATAAATTAAAGTGGTAATAAGTTTTATATTTGTTTTATTATATTATTACTTCCATCGGTTTAAGAGTTCAGTGAATTAAACCGTTAACATAATTTATAAAAAAAATACAGTTCTACTATTCGGAGATACAATATTAAAAAAGCAATAAATTAAAATTAAAAAAGAGAAGATTCGACTACATGACGGCTTCCCACAAACAATAATTACGCGCAACAAAAACGCCACCGAAGAAGTTGACTTAAATCCGTACCGGGATTTAAACTTGTCGAGTTTGTCGAGCACAGATTTGATGGATGGCTACAGATCTCTTGTTGCCGCATGTCACATGCCACATGTTGCACCGTCCCCATGCCACACTTTGTGTTTCGTTCCCGAAGCCACTGTTTGTTTTATGTTGAGATGTACAGTCTGCGAACATTTTAAAAATTTAATAAAATGGAACAAAAATTTTTTATTACTGACATTTCAATTCAAACCGATTTCATAACAAAAAAATATAGCAGGTTGATTTAACATCTACAATTTGGGAGGCGGGTATGGATACCATCACCCCGGGAACCATTTAATGGATAACCAACACCTCATAGGTCTCCCAAGTGGTTTGCTACGTTTGGGGACTTAGCAGGGGGGTGCCCGGGTTCATAGGATGACGTTTGTTCGGGTCTTGGCGGCGGAAGCGTCTGCCCACCAGCGCATGGCGGGCCGGATCGGGAGAAAATGTTTGAGACAGTCCCTTTGACTTATCCGGTCTCGGAACATCGCCTTGCACCGCAGTGGGAAGAATGGATGCATGCGTTCGTCGCTCCTGGACACACTGACCCCAGATTCCTACCCATCCCTAATACCATTTTTTTTGCCCAGAACTTCCTCTCCTTTATTTCCTAAAAAGATCCCTCAAAGATGACGTAGGCCCTAAGGGGAATTATTTTCCTCAGGGTCTCCTGTGTGGAGCTAGTGTAAAAAAAATTAAAGATGTAGAATGATTTCTTTCATGAATTACCCCTAATTTCTGAAAACCACCCATGTTTTTATTGATATGAAAATTATTCACTTGAACCATGGTGCTTTGAAAGATGTATTTATAGCTTTCAACCATCTTTAAAATTAACTAATAACTAAGACTAATTAACTGAATTTTATTAACAATTTTTGTTATTATATTTTATGTATTTTTCCAATTACGTGTATGTAAACATCTTACTTACATACTTCTGAATAAAGGTTTCAAAACAAAAATCTTGGTGTTGCCATTTAAGCCATTGAGGTGATTTTTACAAAAACGGTGGTCTACAAATAATCCAATTAATATTATTTAAACGATTGCAGTACCCTCCAATGTTGTTCAATAATAAATTGTTGATAGACTGTACATTTGCTGTGTCTGCCTGCAAAAAATGTAAACATGAGCACGAGAGACGGCAGACAGGATAAAGTGTGATGCGCACGTGTGATGCTCTTGTGTACAGGAGATTTGACATGAGGGAATAAACCGGGAAAGCATTTCCACAAAAATACATGGTACCTTTCCTACTATCAGAGATAAGCGATTCTTTATTTATTTTATTAAATTTATTTAACAATAATAGAGTAAAAAATTCTCACAATCAAAATATGTATATGCATTATTTTTACATTAGCTCGACTCAAGATGTCCCGAGGGAAAACAATCCCTCAGGGCCTATGTCATCTTTGGGGATGCTGGGTGGTGGGTATTTTTAAGAGAGGAAGTTCTGAGAAGGAAAACGGTACGAGGGGTGGGTAGGAGTCTGGCGTTCAATATGCCCAGGTCATCCGCCGCCAAAATCTAGACAAACCTGAAGAACCCGCGCAGCCCTGCTAAGTCACCTACGGCAGAGATGTTGGTTATCCAATAAATAGTTACCGGGGCGGCAGTACCATTTCCACATCTAAAATTGAATTTTAATTGAAATTTAATTAAATATTATAAAGCATTATACGCTTCCTAACCATTCAATTCCTTCGGCCAAGAATCGGAATATCCGAAACATGATAAGAATTTAACTTATTTTTATCAAAATCAAGTAAAAGATGAACTTATAAACAATACAATTGTATTAAATACAGGAAACAAAATTAAACCAGAAGTCCCAACTGCTCCTAAAGGCCTGGAGCCTTTTAGACTATGGCATCCCCAATTGGGGTACGTTGTGAGGCTGAACGTAGTGGGGAGGGGAAGTAGATGGGAAAGAGGAAGGTGTACATGGCTATTCAGATCTAGTCACCAAACACGGCTAAAGCCATTTTTTTACATAAGCTCCACACAGAAGGCCGGGAGAAAAATAATTTTTGTCAGGGCCTACGTCATCTTTGGGTATGCTGTGTGGAGGATCTTTTTAGAAAATGAAGGAGAGAAAGTTATGTGAAAAGAGGTATGAGGGGTGGGCAGGAATCTGTGGTTCAGTTTGTCCAGGAGTGACGGACATATATATCCATCTCTTCCACTGCGGTGCAAAGCGATGATCCGAGAAAATCTGCTGGAGAAGTCAAAACATCTCCCTCAACCAGTCTCCCGATCCGGTCTGCAAGCAGTTAGTGGTCGAACGCATTCCTCGCCAAGATCAGAACAAACCTCACCCCTTTAAGTCTGGGCACCCCTACCATCAGACTTCCTTAGAAGTATCATTGTACCTAATCCCGGAATAAACATCAACAGTCTACCTACGTCTTCTTATTGTATTGAAACCCTGTACTGAGATCATCATATACAGAGGAATCTGGATCCATCAAAGGGAGTCCAGATTATTATGGGATAACCGGCGACGGTCATCACATCAGATGGTAACCCTGGGCACCACTAGTAAGTCGCCAAACATAAAAACATGGGGTTTATATTAGGTCCCTACATATGAAATTGCGTTTTGTATGGGAGGAACTTTGTATGGGAGCTTATGGGAGTTTTGTATGGGAAGCTTTTTCACCTACCCAATTTGCTTCAAGTGGATTAAAACAGTTTTATCACTAACACCGCAGCCTGCAGCTAACTCGGATGTGGTTTGCGATGGATCCGCTTCCACAATAGCCTTCAATTCTTCATTATCAACTTTGGTCTCCGGCCGTCCACGTTGCTTGTTCTGCAGGTCGAAATTTCCAGAACGAAAACGTTGGAATCAAAAACGCACTATGTTTTCTTTTGCGGCACCGTTGCCATACACATCATTAATCCTTCGAGCCGTTTCTGCAGCACTGTTGCCACGGTGGAACTCGTACTCGTAAATAACGCAATATTTCAAGTTTTCTATTTTGTAAACTAAGTGACGCAAAGAAAAAAAACAAATAAGGAAAAAACAAAGGAATTATAATTTTTGAAACACAAATAGAGTAAATAGCTGTATAAATTTGAATTTGGAATCCTAACCAAAGAGAAGATATTTGAGATCAAAGTTGCCAGTACGGCAAAACGCCAATTTCATATATAAGGACCCAATATTTCAAGCAACGTTTCAATTCTTAATGGTGGTCTTACACCAGGGCGATAATGAAAGTATATTACACTCTGGAACGTACCTAAAATATACCTCATATTATTTTTTTAATATTAATTGTGATTTATAATATTGTGGTATTTCACTCTCCCATGCATGGAATTTAATATTAGCATAAATTTAAATTATCTTCCAATCCTTACCCATTTCGTGTCATCATATTATTAAGGCGGGCTTATTGCCTGGAGGCTATCTTCAATAACCAATCTAGATTTAAAACGGGAATAAACATATGTAATCGGAGCTTTTACGCAGTACGTGAATGCTTAAAAAATAAAATAAATATAAATTCTACAGGTGGGAAATGTGGGAAAGGGTGCTTCAGAAGGATACTCAAAATAAGATGGATGGACAGAGTTACGAATGAAGATGTTATGGTTCGGATGAATAAAGAAAAAGAAGTTATGAAAACAATAAAAATACGGAAACTTCAATATCAAGGTCGCCGGAAGTCGGGGCCCTGGAAGAAGGAGAATATCATGGCTGAAAAACCTGAAACAGTGATTTAACCAGTCTACTGTAGAGCCGTTCCGGGACGCAGTAAACAAAGTCCGCATAGCCAACCTGATAGCCAACTTACGATGAACGGACAGGACACGAGAAGAAGAAGGGATCTATATCAAAGAGCAGCTCATTGGAAAGTGTGGAAAATGTTTTTGTAGATTGGTGAGTTGGGAATTCAAGGATCCTATCCGCGACTAGAGCGAAGAAAGAGCCACTGTTTTGATAGATGGCGAACAATTACCTTTTTGTGTGACTAACTGAACCTAGGGGGACTATTGAATTCCCAATTTGGGTATTAAACGGTGAGACTGAAGGTGTTGGAGTGGGGAAGAAGATTGGTAAAGGAAAGGTGGGATTTTTTATTTTTATTTTACATTAGCTCCACATAGGATGCCCTGGGGAAAATAATTCCCCTCAGGGCCTATGTCATCTTAGGGGGTGCTGTGTGGAGGGTTTTTCAAGGAAAGGAAGAGTTCTGGGAAGTAAATAGGTACGAAAGGTGGGTAGGAATCTAGGGGTCAATATGTCCAGAAGTGACGGACGTATAAACCCATCCCTCCAACTGCAGTGCAAGGCGAGGTTGCGAGAGAAGTACGGCTGGAGAAGTCAAAGGGATTCCCTCAACCATACTCTCCCGATCCGGCCTGCCATGAAGCTGGTGGGCAGACGCAACCATCGCCAAGACTCGGTCAAACCCAAACATATGAACCCGGGTGCTACTGCTAAATCATCAAACGTAGCGAACCAACTGAAACGGGGTGACCTATGGCAGAGATGTTAGTTATCCAGTAAATGGTTCCCGGGGCGGCGGTACCCATACCTGCCTCCCAAATTAAATGGATACAAAATAGTAGTAGTAATAATACTCGTAGGGCAGCTAAATATCTAGTAATATTTTAACAACAACAAAAAATAAATAGGGTGTGATGTTATATTTCGTGCTCTGAGCTAATTTATATCATTCAACTACCGCAGTCATCTGATCGAATCACATTTACATCGTTTTCAAAATTTTATTAAATCTCGGTCCAACAAAACTGACAAAGTCCATAAAAATATATTTACATTTGTTTTTTTTTTATTTTAGTTTATTAGGGAAACAAACAGTTATACATATTTTATTAAAATAATTATATATTACATGGTTGCATGAACGAACAAAGTTTCCGCAAAAATTCATAGTATACCTACATTATACATATTACTGTAAAAGCCCAAAAATTGGTAGATTTTAGGTTTTACTAGTAAATCTTAAGATTTACTTTAGTACGGGTCTTTACAGTAACATATATAAAAACTTAGATTAAAACATTAAAGAAAACATAAAGTGGTAGAAAAAATAAAAGATAGATAAAATGAAATTAATCTATGAACATTTCTAAAAATAATACATTTTCACATCATAAGCATACCCAAATATGACATAGGTCCTGAGAATTATTTTTCTCGGGGCCTCCTGTGTGCATCGAATGTAAAAAAAATATATATATTTATTTTATTTATTTTTATTTAGGAAACAAACAGTCATACAAAATGATAATATAACAAAGAACATTCATATGTTGTATACCAATTAAGTTCCATTAAGTTAAAATTTTGATATAGTTTTTTTACCTATTCAACTTATGTGACAAAAAAATAAACATAATAAGAAAAACATAAAAAAGAAAAACATAAAACGTAATAAAGAAAAAAAAGTAAAGTTATTAACAAACATAGTTATACTATTTACTACGGATAATAATAATATTATAAATTTTCACAAAAAAGAAAAAAAAAGTATTTTAAGTTATTAATATATTAAGCTGCATTTTATATAATTTCAAGTCATGGTTGAAAATGTCTACATCTCGTAAGGCATTGTAAGTTTCACAGATACGTATTATTACAGAGTTTTGCGCGTATTTTGATTTACTGTGTGGTATTCTAAATAAGTCGTTTGATCTTGTATTTTGTTTGGGGCAACGAAATGCAATATATAAAATATTAAAATAATATATAAAATAATATAAAATAATATGCAATATTATTTGCGGTACGTTCCAAACTGCTAGATACTCTCAGTATCGCCCTGGTTAAATAACACCATTCAGAATGGAAACGATGATTGAAATGGCTTTAGCCGTGTTTGGCGACCAGATCTGAATAGCGAGGTTCTTCCTAACCTTCCTCCTACTCGTCTCTTTCCTCTCCCCGTATCCTTCAGCCTCAGTTAGGTTTTTTTCTTCACTTTTCTGTTTTGTCATGTAACCACAGAATAATTTCAAATCAAATCAAAAAATATTTATTGTACAAATAAAAAATATAAAAGGTGTAGCTTATGGGTAGACACCATTTCTTCCAGCTAACCACATACATGTTTTATAATAATGTTTATACAAAGAAGAATATTATAATGTTTATACAAATAAGAAAATACAAATATACCAATAAAAATACAAAAATAGGGGGTTTCATTTGTGTAAGGTATTCACTTACGGTGTAATGACATTTGTTTACAAGGAAAATGTCTAGTGACGATTTGAACTTGTGTGTATCTTGTGTTTGTTTAATGTTATGTGGAAGATTGTTATATACTTTAATGGCCATGTAGTATGGTCCTTTTTGGAATATTGTTTTGTTTGCCTTTGGTATTAATAAGATTTCTGTGAACCTTGTAGCGTATTTATGTGTTGAGTTTTTCTTGTGGGAACTTGTCAATACAGAATTATACATATGTGAAATAATTGAATCCGACAATTTGACCAATAAAATATAGCAAAATCACGTCATGCACTTCCGTTATAACATATATTATAACGTTTAAAAAACAATGATTTGTTCCCTTCCCTACATTTTATTATTATTGCTAGTCCCGCCGCGATTTGTTCAGCCGGAATCAGTGGAGCCCGAACTGAGTTCAATTGAATCGGAAACAGGGCTGTCACTACTCGTTCAATTGAACCGGGTTATGTAATAATAACGCTATTTAGTATTTGGAGTAGAATAGAGCTGTAATATTTAGTGGTGTGGAGTCGGATTTAACACACACACTGTGTGTGGTGTTAATTTGATCAATATGAAGAAAACTATTTTCATCTGGACATTAGTCATATTTGGGTATGCTGTGTGAAGTCGTTTTAGGGAAAGAAAGAAGAAGAAATCATTGGAAGGAAAGAGGTACGAGGTCCCTACGTGGGTTGGATATATTATTGCACGGGGTCAGGGTGTCTAGGATTGACGGACGTGGTGCAAGGCGATGGGTCGAGAGAGTCCGGAAGGGAGAGGTCAAAGGGTCTCCCTCGACCAGTCTCTCCCGGTCCGGCCCGTCGCGCAGTAAGTAAGCAGTGCGTCCGCCGCCAAGCATAGAACAAACTTCACCCCATGACCCCGGGCACCCCTCTTAAGTCACCTAACGTAGCCAACCACATGGGGTGACCATGGCAGGAATATTGATTATCCAATAAATGGTTCCCGGGACGAAGTTTGCGTTAATTAGAATTAACTCCGAATAGGTATTTCATTATCCTCATTACTTATAATCGCGGTGTAAATCTTGACTTGTTACTGTGGTGTAGGTATGGTAAAATCAGCTTAACTTAAAAATTTGACAACACGTTATTGATTTATGGAATAAAATTGTGTGCAATTTACATGCGGTATAAGTGAAATCTTCAGAAAACTAAAGTATAAAAGAATTGGGAGACTACGAAGCATCACACAAAGAGGAGACCGATTATATTATCTCATTCTTTCGCAGGCTAAATCCCATAGAAGTATGTGTGTTGTCTCTTTTTAGTGTCGCTATTTTCGTTTCATCGAGTTTTAATTAAATCACAACGGTGCTAAATAAGTTTTCACTTCAATAATAAGTTTTAAAATATGCTTTTATAAATTAAAATAATGAATTTCATCCGTATGCACATATTCTTTAAATGGCTTTCATTTTCATAAGCAGTGCTCTTCGACCAAGTATAAGACTACTTTTGTTCGTTTAGCACGAACATACCGCGTCTTGCATTTTTATAATGTCATTGATTTTAACAGTTTTTTTTTTTGCCATTGAATGTGAATCAGATACTTGAGTCGGGCCATGTGAAGAGTCGGAATAATAGAAGAGTATGTATGAGACCATGTATGAATGTGAACGAGGCAAAGAGTGTGTGCCAAGATCGAGTTGTGTGGCGGTCCGTCCTCTCTGCCTACCCCTGCGGGGAAACGGCGTGATGGTTAGTTAGTTAGTTAGTTAGTTCCTTTTTTAAAGTTTTTTTTTTTGCCATCCCTACACGAAAATCGCAGCATCCGATCGATCGAGAAAACCGGAAGAAGTGAAGCCGTTGCAAATAAGCGGGACCATTCAATATTAGTTTGTCAGTACCTTCCTCCAACCTTCC
This sequence comes from Limnephilus lunatus, assembly GCA_917563855.2. Taxonomy (NCBI): domain Eukaryota; kingdom Metazoa; phylum Arthropoda; class Insecta; order Trichoptera; family Limnephilidae; genus Limnephilus; species Limnephilus lunatus. The sequence continues at coordinate 61,928,103 of OU830601.1, forward strand.
CCCTCCCATCTCCCAACTCCTACCTACCTAACACCTAACTACCTGCCCGCCTACCCACCAACCTTCCTACCTCCCACCTGCATTATCTACTTACCGCCGTAATGCATACCATCTCCAAGCAAAACGACCTAACAAAATGTCAAATTAAGCTAGAAATTGTGAACAAGACTTTTTAAAACGAATACCTATTCCTTTGACAGGTGCTAGTTGCAAGCAAGAAGAAATAAATCGTATTCAACGAAATGCGTTTTTATTCGTATAATAGAAACAGACGTATAAAGAGAATGCATTTGTAATGAAAGTTTCAAGGGGTACCATTTCAAGCATTTTCTTAGTAATGTGTGCTAGGGTTCCAAATGAATAATTAAGAATACAGGGTGTTAAGGGACGTACTTGACTTACTTTAATCAGTGATTCCTGACATTATTTGGAGTAAAAAATGTAATTGAAATTTTGGTCTCCGGTGACATTTTTGATGTTTTTTTTTCTACAAAAACATAAAAAAATGGTAGGTGTTGGAAAGATGGTGGGGGGGAAAGGAGTCGGTCAGTCGGTCGAAAGGACTCGGCTGAATGACCAGAGACGACATGCGAATGAATTTTTTTTTATTGATTATAGAGAAAAAAAATTTATTAAAAAAAAAGTTTAAAAAAGTCACCGGAGACCAAAATTTCATTTACATTTTTACTCAAAATAATGTCAGGAATCACTGGTTAAAGTAAGTCAAGTACGTCCCTTAACCCCCAGTATAAATGTATATAAATCAAAAATAATGTTTGTATGTGAGTTGTCTATTATAATAATTAGATATTATTGAATGATTTTTGAAGCGCTTTTCGTGAGAAAATCACCTCAAGGGCGATTTGCGTTGCTATTCATCTGATTGCGATGAAACTTTGGGGATTTGATGTGCGCATGCCCGCGATGGTTTCTATGTGAGTATATAATAGTGAGCTATGGTGTCATGAAATTAAGCGTTAATAACCATTCATCCGATTGCGATGAAACTTTGGGGATTTGATGGGAGCACGACCGCGAAGGTTTCTATATATACTGGTGAGCTCTGGCATAATGAAATTTGTATTAAAAAATTACGCTAGCTGTTTGAAAACTGAATTAACCGGGATTGAATGTATAAAATACGGAAAGGGGGAGGGGAACTCGGGAGTGGGGTTCGCGGGACGGATGAAGCGGGAGGGGAGAGTGGGGAGAGGGAAGGCGGAGTGGGAACGCGTGAGGGGAAGGTGACGCAGAGAGGAAAGGGAGGTAGAAAGGGAACGGGACGAACGGGAAAGGACACGCAGTGAAAAACCATTTCTTTATTAAGTGGCAATGCAACGCATGCCCGGAACTCGCTAGTTGTAAATAAATCTTTTCTCACGGGTTCAAATGTATGAAATGAACACGCTTCCAACTACAACATGGGTGTTAATTTATTGTATATTCTTTTAAATCATATAATCATCACAGCGCCCTTGAGGTGATTTTTCACGAAAACGGCGATATATAAATTAGCCAAATATTATTATTATTAAATATTATATGAAGACTATCAAGCGGTGAGACACTGAAAAAAATTTACTAAAACCAAAATAATGTTATCATTTTCATAGAAACCAAAAAACGTAGTGCAGAAACAGTAGAAACTCGATTATGTGGAAGTCGATTATTCCTAATTTAGATTATTCAGATTGCACAAAACATTAATATAAACTAAATTATTCCGGAAAACGTGATGAATTCCGTAGATTGGATAAAAAATATTAAAAAGTTAAAGAAATATATTTTTTAAAGTCTATAAGTAGAAAGATCCAATGATGCAGATCTAGTTAATTAGTCAGATGAAAACGTTATTTAAATGTGCAGTGAATTAAACGATAAAAATATCGCTCAAACAAATTATTATTTTGTTTTCCTGCAGAAAATCTTCATTGCACTTAATTAATTTTTTATCTTATTCCAAATTACGTTTAGAAAATTGATTAATGGTTTTTGTGTTTAGCTCGCAGAACTCCATTTAATTTTAATTTAATAATAAAAAGCTATTATTAAGTTCTGCAAGTATTTTGGTATGTATTTTTGTTACAGCTGTTTCGACTTGTGAGGTCATTTTCAAACTATATTCAAGGTTAATTCGAAACAGCTGTAACAAAAATACATACCAAAATACTTGCAGAACTTGATAATAACTTATAATTATTAAATTTAATTAAAATTTTAATTACATTTATAATGACTAGATAACCGAGCTTCTACAGTACAAAATCTCAAGCTTCTGAAGTAGCAGGCCTTTGTAATTAACTTCACACGAAAAGAATTAAGGGCGAAACTTAAAATTCATCTCTTTCAGAAAATAATATTCGCAAAATATAGAGCGAAACTTAAAAGGCTGATTGATGGTCTCTACCTAGTACTTACTTACGTAAGAGAGAGCTAAAGAAATAGGGATGTACTTTAAAAAATTTAAAATGTCTAAAAATACTGCAAAAATTTAATAAACCTTTCAAAATATTCTTTCATTTCAAATTATTGTCCCGACACTTTCAAATAAAAAAATGTCTACAAAAAGAATCCTTCAATTCTTCAGCGGAAATTTTGTCGCTATTTACTATTGTGTCGTTCGCGCTTGATTTGTCCCATTTTCCGTCGGCAGATTAATTTTCTCTTTTCAGAAGAAATCCGATGTTCTGATTGGCGTCGTCCTACGATGGGTATTGGCGAAGAGAACGAAGCTGTTGGAAATGTGTTCAAATACTGAACAAAAGAAAAATGTTTATTACAGTAGTTCTGTAAAAAAAGTACGTTTCCAATTCTTTTTTTACTTTAAATAAAAACAAAATTTCCTCAGATATTATAAGATTGATAAGTAGGTACTGAAATAACTAACAATTTAATTAATATACCCAAGTTTGAATACATCTTTTGGATAGCAAAATATAAAATTCCAATCAGCGAAACTATATTATAATGCTTTGCCAAACAAAATAACAAAAAAATAACAGAAAAACTAAAGTAAAAACATGGCGGAGAGAACGGGTGGTAATCAACTTGCAAACATTATGAAGACAATGAAAAGACAACTAGAAACTAAATACAAACATATTTAAAAAAAGCTACAAGCCGCCTCGAAACAGGAAATCCGAGTGACGAGGACTGTGAAAACGTTGAATTATTACTTATATTATGCTTTATACTTACATCATGTACAAACTGTGCCATAAAAAAGTTTAAAAAAATAACAAACATGACGATTTCATATTACTAAAAAAATCAACGCGTAAATAGTAAAAGAAAATTCCTTGCTACAATACAATTACTATTGTTATTTGTAATGGTTTTTAAAACTTTAAAAATTAAATTAATGTTTTGACTGAGGTGGAACCTTCCAAGAACTGAACTCAACCACGCTCCCAACTAAGCCAAATGCCGAATGGTTAAGACCGATATTTATTTCGTATATAATGTGCTGTAAATTTGAGGCAGGCCTATGACCGATGACCAAGGCTTTCCCACCCATGAAAACGCGTCCATAAACTGCCTCGCCCGGTACGACGAAAACGTACGTACCACACATAAAAAAACAAATCCTCCGTTAAGTCTAACCTCCCCATATTGCAGCCATGTACCTTTACGGTACGATACGATTGTACCACCCCAGCCAGGAGCACTCCTGTCCCCGTGATACCGGTACACCAGGGGGCACTGTTTGTTAGGACTGGAACACGTGCTCTGAGGATAGGAAGGAGGTTTGAGTTTAATCGACCGGCATACATGGCAACCTGGAGCCAATATTGGAATATAGGATGGGCAGGAATAAAGGAAATGATTGAGCTATATATATATTTAAATATCGTTTCTCGCCTTTCGCTTATTTTGCTTCCGGTTTCTTCTCGCTTCCAGCTTATTGATTTCCGTTTTTATCTTCCCACTTCCCGCGTATATATGTATTTTTTGGTTGTTGCCTCCTGCTGCTTCTAGCTTCTCGTTTCCGGCTTCCCGTTATTTATGTTTTCCGCCATACGCTTGCCATAGCAGGGTTTTTGTTATCTCTTCTTGGCCTTCTTCTCTTCTGGGTTCTTATTGTCACTTCATGGCTCCTTTCGCCTCTTCTTGGATCTTCTCGACTCTTTCTGGCTCTTCTTGCCCCTTCTTAAATCTTCTCGTCTTTTCTGGGATCTTATCGTCTCGTTTTGACTCTTCTTGTATCTTCACGGATCTTCTTGGTTTTTTTTTCGCCTCTGCTTGGTTCGTCTTGTCTCTTATTGTTGCTTCTTGAATCTTCTGTCTCTTCTTGGCTCTTGTTAGCTCTTCGTGGCTTTCCTTGGCTCTTCTTACTTCTTCTTGGATGTTCAAGCCCTTTTTTGGCTTAACTTGTCTCTTCTTACATCTTCTTGAATCATCTTGTCTCTTCTCGACTCTTCTAGGCTCTTCTTGACTCTTCTCGACTCTTCTTGGCTCTTCTTGCTTCTTCTCGTCTCCACTTACCACTTCTTGGCTCTTCTTGGCTCTTCTTGTCTCTTCTTGCCTCTTCTTGGATCCTCTTGGACCCCATCATCTCTTCTTGACTCCTATTACTTCTTTTTGCCTCTTCTCGCCCCTTCTTGTCTCCTCTTTGCTCTTCATGAATATTCTAACCGACTTTTCTTGTCTATTCTTGTCTCCTCCTGTCTCTCCTTGGCTCGATTCAACTCTTATTGCATTTTATTCTCCCATCTTGGTTCGCCTTGTCTGTTTTTTTTGCGTTTTCTTGCGGAGTTTAATCGACAAGTACGTAGATGAAAGAATCAAGGATATGATTGAACGTTGTTTACTCGCTTCCCACCTCTTTATGCTTCCCATTCTGCTTCCAACCACTCCCTTGTTCAATTTTGCGCCTCTACCGGTCTCTTCTTGCTTATTATTATTATTGTTTTTTGTTGTGGCTCTTATTGGTTCTTTCCTGACTTTTCTATTTTCTTTCCACTTCTTGCTTTAGTGGAATTTTTTTTTTTTACTCTTCTTGGTTCTTCTGTCTTTATATTGCTTTTTTCTGCCTCTTCTTGGCTCTTCTAATCTCAGCTTGCATCCTCTTGCAAACTTCTTGGATCCTCTCGGCCTTTTGTTTTCTTATCGTGGCCTTTCTCGTCTCTTCTTGCATCTTATTTTTTCTTGGTTCTTCATACATTCCCTTGCCTATTCTTGCTTCGTGGCTCTTCTTGGGGTTTCCTGTCACAACTTATTTCTTCTTTCTTATTCTTGAATATTCGAATCAGATCATCAAATAAAATATCCTCTCTCCGACTTTTTCCCTCCATTTATCGTATTCATGTCGGTAAGTTCGTCGAGACATAATTTATATCTTAAAATGATATGCATTTGCTTGAATTGTCAGACTGAAAGACTTTTATTGATTGGCACTTCATCCAGAATTGCTTGCATTGATAAGCATTCGGATTTCACTTGATGTTGTAAGTCGGGATCTTCTTCAGCGCAGGAACTCCGGGACCAACCACCATTTTTATGCATTCTGTTAAAATAAAATAAAAACCCAACCAAAAAAAATAAAATATATATATACATATAGAAAAAAGTTAATTAAATACCTGTAATTAATTTTTAAAATTAATTGTCTGTGCACACAAATTCCATGTACATAATATGAAGGACACCTTTGAAATGCAATGACCAAAGACCCACTTGAGTAATAATAATCTCTTGGAACGAATCAAAAGACCTCATGCTGGAACGAAACGCACCAACAAGCGACCAAAAAACATAAACACTTTAAGTAAATATTTAAAAATCAAAATTGACAAGGTCCCTTTGTAATTCTGAAACAAAAACAGTCATTAAATGAAACGAACATGACCGATATCTGTCAACGCCTCAAATCGAAGATTCAGTGACTTGCAACCTTTTTAAATAGCAACATCCCAATGACCGTACCACCTTAAATCAAGTGGGCCTGTAGTTGAACACCGCTGTAACAGACCGCTAAAGATGGTAACATAATTAGGATAAAATAAACAGATCGTAAAAAGCCATAAATAAAATTGTAATTTGAGTGAATCTTATCTTAATAGATGTCTTCAGTCTTCGTGTATATCCTTTGTGTGGAAACACTTGCAAACCAAGGTCCAATTTAATCGGTTTAAAATTTTTAAACAATTGCAAATTGCAGGTCAATTACACAAAAAAGCACAATTTCAAGATTGAAAACTGAATCTATTAATTAAAATACGTATTCTGACAAATTTTTAGCCCGATTGAATCAAATCTAACGGAGTTATTCACTAAAAACCGAAGAGCTCGAAAAACGCGTCAAGCCGTGATCGCGACTCACACATTCTATCCCCCATATTGCAGCCATGTACCTTTGCAAAAAAAATTTTAACAAAGACTAAAAAATCAATTTATATAATATAAATTCATGATGAAAGAGAAAGGGGCCTTTTTGGCCCGGAGTTCTGTATGCCAATATTTCAAAAAGTCAAAAAGTGATGTCCAAGGCTGGACGCCAGAAGTTTCACAAAGACACACGAATCCAAAATGATTAAACATGATTCCAAAAAAAAAATATTTAAATGATTACAAACATTATATTCGATTTTTTAGGCTTCATTGGTTCAGATTCGCGTTTAATCCCGTGAGTCCAATACCTGCCCAAGTACCTACTTCCGGTATCGTCTTACCGTTAATGATACAAGACACTAAGATACCGTTAAAATCCCCGGAATACGGTCTATCCAGACGCTGCAGGAGAAATTTCCGGCATTCCCTCGTGAAAAAATCAATGTTCCGTATTTCACTGGCAAAATGCCCGTTTTCCTCTCACTGGAGGTCAAAGCCACAGTTAGTGGATACTAGATGCTTTACCTATTACAACGCTATTTTACCAATAAATGTGTAAACGCATATAAAATTTGCATTCGGAACATAATGGGATATTTCCACGTTTTTTTTATTGCTTAAAAAATTATGCAAAAAATTACGATGATTATAGCATTTTTATGTTGACGAATAAATTTTTTACCGCGAGTTAAAGTTTCCCGTTTTTGAATTATCGCTAAAACGATATTTTGGGGCGTGGCTATCGTGTGACGTCATGAGTGCGGACGCTTCCTGACAGCGTTTATTTATGCTGGTTCAGCTGAGCGGCACTTGTGAAGTCACAAACCCATTAACCAACTACGGGTCGTTTTGATTTTGTCTGTTTTTCATCATTTTTAAAATCAATAATATTGAATGAAAACATAAAAAAAATTTTTTAGTATTAAGTATTAATAAAAAGTTGGTCATCGTTACGTGATACAATACTTTCATTTGAAAGGTCTAAGTCCAACCAATATCAAAGTCGAACTAGATTATACTCTGGACGAGTCTGCTCTTCCGTTTGCAATAGTAAAATATTGGATGGCAGAGTTTAAACGTGGCCGAACGAGCTGTCAAGACGAACATCGCAGTGGTCGACCAACTGGGGTGACCACGCCAGAAATGGTTAAGAAAATCCACAAAATGGTATTGGATGACCGTCGATCGTACGACTGCTCCATTCTAACCAGAGCAAGTGCGACTATGGCATCCCTAATTTGGGTACCTATACGTTAAGGCTTAGGGAATGGGGAGAGGAATGAGATGGGTCAGAGGAAGGTGGTGAACGGAAAGTTAGGTACTATTTAGATTTGGTTAACACCAAAAACGACAATCCGATCCAAGCATCCGTTTCAATTCTGAACAGTTCAGGGCGATACTGAAAGAATCTACCACTTTGAAACGTGCGCTAAAGCGTGAAGAACCGTTTCATATTCGTTTCTCGCTATATCGAAAATCTTCTTATGTATAAAAATCAATGTTTGTTTGTTTTTTTGTTTGTTCGTATTTTATGCGCTGCCGTACCATTCATCCAATTGCGATGAAACTTTGATGATATGTTGTGACCGTGATACAAATATATTCAAACTAGGAAAGATAAAGCATTATTTTGTTTCTCAAAACTTAGAACTATTTAGGAAAAGATTGTACATATAATATAAATTAAAATATTAGCACGCTTCCACAAAGTTTGTTCGCTTCAACATAATAATATTATTATGTGATTGAAATATGTACCACCTGCTAATACTTAAAGTATGACTTCTGTTGCCTGTCAGAAGTCTTAAATCCTACAGTTTTACGTGACAATGTCACACAAGTTTAGTCATGAGTGACAACTCGAGCTCGAAAATCCAATTTAAATCATTCAAATAAGTAGATGTTATGTTCTCGCGAAGTTGTTTGTTAGGAGTTTTCTTTTGTTAAAATCAAATCTGCCAACAACTTGTTAATGTTTGAAGTTGAGCGATAGCATGACTGAAGAGCTAATTGAAACGATCATGACTAGAGAAAATTAACATCGTCATGAGAAAATCATACACAAAGTCCTATTTAATATCTGACTTCACACCACGAAGAGGCAGGGTGAGATTTGGCCTTCAACACCAAAAGCCTTTCGTCTCCAGTCCTCGGCCCTTCACATCCTGTTCAAATCTTCTTCCATGCAAGTCAATCCACCACTTCATCTACCTATCTCTAGGTCACTTCCACTGGATAGAATTTTAGACTTTATAATCATTGCATTTCTGGATTTGTATTTATAATTTTCACAACATGCAACTCAGGTTTGGAAATGTCACACTTATAAATATTTATGTACCCAGTAGGAAATTATATCGTTTGATGTTTGAGTCTTTCTGAAAAAAAAACATAAATATTGCTTACTTCAGATTCTAAAATAAACTTGGCACCCTTGGCTAAAAAAACAAACAAAACAAACTTTTAATTGAGAAAATGAAAACTTTAAAAATTCACTGGATGCTTCTAAAAATTATGTCTTGAATGTCAATATTTGGAGGTATTTTGAGAGTTCTTGCTTTGAGATTCGATCTGTGTACATCTCGCGGAGAGGACAAAAACGACAAGTGAATGAAGCGAGTATTATAATGATTCGGGTTGAGAGGAAACCTTTTAATCGACACAGCCCAGATTGCCATGTACCCAGCATCCGTATTTTATCTATTTATAAGCGTGGAACCCTAACGGCTGCTTCAATCTGCGAAGATTAATTAGTTCCTAGTTTTTGCCGCCTTTGCTGCTACGACTTGCAATGCCAATTTGAGACAATAATTTGAGACAATAGTTATAGTTATAACCTAACACTAAGGTTTTTTAAAAAATTTAACTAAAATTAAATTTAATAAAAATAAGTTATTATCAAGTTCTGCAAGTATTTTGGTATATATTTTTGTTTCAGCTGTTTCGACTTGTAAGGCCATTTATAAACTGTGGTGAAGCCACATTCGGACGAATTATTTATAATATTTTAAATGTCAATTTTTGAAGGTGTCTAAATTGATTTATTACCGGTTAAATAAATTTGCAGAGACACTAATTGCGAGCGTAATTATGTGGGGTTCGGAATCTGTTTACCCCCGCACTAAACGTTATGGTTTTCTAAATTATTCTATTATGACGTTATTTTGTCAATATACTTAGTGGTGGGGAATAAATAATTTTCCTTGCTTTATTAATTAGCGTTACATTGGGGTCATTCGTTCGTTTATTGTTTCTAATTATTCAAGTAAATTTAATCTAAGACCCTTTTTTTCCATATGCCTAATGGTTTAGGCTGGTTGTAAGTTTGACCAATGTAACAGATCATTAGTTTAATTATAAAACTATATCTTGAATAAGCTACAGATCAAAAAATAAAATATGGAGAGAATTATTGATACCATATAAGATTCTCTACACATAAATGACTAGGTGCTTTATTTATTTAATAATTATTTTTTTAATTAAACTAAATTATTGCGGTATCGGCGAGTTCAATAACAATAAACAATTCATTAATACATACCTACAGGTACTAATAATCCATTAAGAAATCGTTTGTCTGTTGTCTGGACGCCGCCGTTTAAAATTGCTATGGATAACATGTGTGGATACAAAACATGCGGAAATGTGTTTCCCTCGGTTTTGCAATCTTAACTTAGAATTCATATTGTGTAACTCGCCATTTAATGTGCCCAGTAAATTTACTTAGGAATTTGGGAGCGGAAGTTCACACAAGGTGGTCATTTCAATTGATTTTGTGATGTAAAAAACCAATAGAAATCCTATTTTACCACGGAAAATGGGTTATTACTTTACGGGAATACACGAGAAATACGACAGTTGGAAAAAAGTAACTGTTTTTCTAAGCACAGATTCTGGAGAAAAATCATATTCAATTGAATAAATCGTTAAAATAAGATTTGTATTTGACCAAATAAACGTTATGAAATAAGAATTTCCCATTAATAAAACACATTTTCAAACCGTTCTAATTTCCGGGTTTCAGTATGTTCCCTTATAATTTATATTTATTTATTTATATATATGTAGATAATTTAAATATCGCCCTGGTGAACGACCAGCATTAATGTATCAAAAGGTTGCTCTAAATGTCTTTAGCCGGGTTTGGTAACCTTATCTGGATAGCCAGATTCTTTCCATCCACTCTCTTCGTATCTCATTTCTTTCTCCATTACCCTCAGTCTCACAATATACTCAAATTGGGGATACCATAATTGTGACTCTTGTTCGTGACGGTATTAAATAATGTAACCAAATATTAAAATCAAAGTTAAAATTTGCAACAAATTATGATTGATTGCTGTAAAATATTGCTAGAATCCGAGCATATAAGAAAGTTACTTTGTGCAACTCAGCACAAAGTAACCAATCTTATCGGAATCATAAAATGATACAAGGCAAACACTTGCTTCTTATCATTTGAAAAATAATTGCATGTTTTTTTTAAATATACCTGATAAGGAAGGGCCATAAAAAATCAGGGCTTTCAGAAAATAACAGATTCGGTTAGTAGTACGATAATATTATGCTATATATCCAATAATCTGTATTCCATACGTATATATCGTTAGGATTATTAATACAATTATTGATTTTGAAGACACATGGGCATTAAAAGACTAAATCTGATAATACGATACATGTACCGTGGTTATTAGAAAATTAGTAGTAATTTTATTCTTTTAAACACTAAAAGATATATTGAAGTTAAACAACTGCAGTGAAATAAAGCCTAAAATGAAGAAAGCATAAAAAGATTATTATTTTTATTTTTGGAATAACTTAATGATTAAAACATCAAATTGTAAAATTTACTGCAGTGATTCCCAATTCTACTGATGAACTGTCGAGTCGAAATTTTGGCTCAACACACCTCGAATGCGAAAATTCGCTCTTCCCAACGCAACTCTCCGACCAAGAGGCTTATAGAGCATTAGCATTACTAAACGGAGATGATCGGAGACTCAAATTGATCGATTGAAAAGTTGTGTACAACGGCCGTTAATCATCGAAGACAATATTAGCGATTCTCGAACGAAAATTTGAAACAGAAAAATAATAGATACGGGCGCATCTAGGAAGAACAGAAAACAGAATAATCTTACAAACATACATAAAGATAGCAGCCAATAAAAATATTCGTTATAAGATATTATTGGTAGTTCTTAGTCGAGGTATGATACAGTTAAAGAGTAAAGAGGGGGAGAGTGTAAAATTGATTCAGTGGTTAGAGCTGAGCTTCGACAAGGCTTAGGTCCTGGGTTCATTTCCTAGATGCGACCGTATCGTTTTCTAATTTTTCTGTTTCAATATTTTGTATGAGAGTCGCTTATATTGTCTTCAATGATTAACTATTATTATTCCCTGTTAATTAATAATCTTGGTTCCATCAAATTTCCGGAAAAAAAAACGCTTTTCTTTGATTTCCCATTTTGTGACCACCCTATCGACATTAGATGCTGAAAACACAAACATAATACAATTTGAATAAGAAATGAGTCATGTCCAAGGAATTTGAACACGTTTAAATGTAATTATTTTCTGCGTCGTAGATTCAAACTAGAGATTTTCCGTATCGTGAAGTGAAACCGTTTATTTCTGAAGTTTTGGTAAATAAACATCGAACATTGACGATACACAGGACAGGCCAAAATGCCTTAGCATACGGGTATTATAGTTGAGGAAGTCCATTGGTACAAATTTAGCGGTGATTCGACGCTAAAATGGACACATGTTTGTTTATCTTCTCCGTTTGTCTCTGTGAATGAGATTTAGCAAAATATATAGCAATAATTTAAAGTATTGTAGCGAATTAAAACATTTGACCCCGGATTCCTGTTTGTGACTCCATCAAATATGCCGATGAACGACTTGCACATCACTACGTCAGTACAACAGCTAGACGCTTGAAAGTTTATACGCTTGAGTTGGAAAATAGCAGGGCTTGGAATCTACAGATAATTGGTAACTTTATAAATAATCGTTTAATTTGGATTAGGCCACAGAAAGATTAAAGGTACGTAGATTTACAAACTTTTTTTACAATTTTTTCTCTTTCTCACAAACGACGCGCGGAAGAATGTGCATACATACAAGAGAGGTTTCAATGGAGCTCAATGATAGTAAAATAATTACTAAAGAAAACTACAATACCGACGCCCCGGATGCACGGATGAGTTTCTACACGGGGTCGATTTTGCACAGCGATTTTATGCGAAAATTAACTTAGTGCATCAAAAGTGAGGCTTCAATTGAATTTTAATTTTCCACTACATAAAACAACTCTTTCTACCATGTTCGAATGTTTAATGCATATTCAGAGTGGAAGATATTCTCTGTATCGCCCTGGTGTAAGACCACCATTCAGAATTGAAACGTTGCTTGAAACGGTATTAGCCGTATTTGGTGACCAGATCTGAATAGCCAGGTACTTCCCCACCTTCCTCTTCCCTATCTCCTTCCCCTCCCCACTACCCTCAGCCTCACAACATACCCCAATTGGGGATGCCATAGTCTCACTGGCTTCAGACGGGAGCAGTTGGGACTCTTGTGAGGTATTCATGTAAAAAAAAAAAAAAAAATGCATGACATAAAACCTACATATTGATGCATTGCCTACAGTACCAGTGTTAGACACAAATAGCCGTGTTTGAAATTTGAATTCCTACGTGACATAAAACCATTAGATTGATCCGTTGCCTACCAACTTGGAAACAAATGTTTGAATTTTGAATAATTGACGTAAAACCCACAGATTGATTTGTTGCATACCGTCTTAGAAACAAATACCAGTGTTCGAATTTTGAATAATTGACGTAAAACCCACAGATTGATTCGTTGCCTACCGTATTAGAAACAAATAACAGTGTTCGAATTTCGAATAATTGCCATAAAACCCACAGATTGATTCGTTACCTACCGTCTTAGAAACAAATAACAGTGTTAGAATTTTGAATAATTGACATAAAACCCACATATTGATTCGCTGCCTACAGTGTTCGACTTTTGAATATATACAGATTGATTGAGTGCCTACCATGTTAATTAAGAAACAAGTAACCGCGTTCGAATTTAGAATAACTATAAATTGATTTCGTGCATGCCGTGTCAAGAACAAATAACCGCGAATGGCGAACTGAACGCGGTTGACGCTAACAAAAAAAATGTCCAAAGAAGCAAAGCCAGGAGTCCAACATGGAGCGCTGGTATACTAAATGGCAGTAAAGCACGCAACTGGCAGAGGAAGGATGAAAGTAGATTAAATGCTGTAGAAAAGAGATCCCTGAGGCTCATGTGTGGTAAATCCATGCATGGTCGTGTACGAAAAGTGGAGATTCGCGAAGAATGCAGGTCTGGGGTAAGCGTAATGCGTAAGATGAAAGGGACGCTTAGATGGTTTGGGCATGTAGAGCGAATGAACAAAGAAAGGAATGTAAGAAGAATGAGTGGCGCAAAAATGTTAATGGTAGAAGAAGTCGAGGACGTCCGAGGAAGACATGTCACGATCAAGTAAACCAGATACTTCAATCCAGCCATGTCAAGAGTAAGACTAATAGAGGTGATCACAATAGGCCACCGAGATCTTGTGATTTAACACCTTGCGACTTCTTCCTTTGGGGCCACGTGAAAGAGAAGGTCTATGCCAACAGCCCAGCGTCGATTCAAGACCTCAAAGATGGAATTCGTGAGGCTATCGAGGACATAGGGCAGCCACTTTGCGATTTGGTTATGGAAAATTTCATGAAAAGGATATGGTCCTATGGTCGTGGTGGCCATTTGCCTGATATTATTTTCCACTATTAACGGCATTCCTTCCTCTTTATATAAATAAATAACGATCATTTATATTAAAAAATGGCATTTTTCTTTGAATATCAAAATAACACCTCTTATTGGAAAACCCTTTAGAATAGTATTTACAAGCCGATTTATGAAGTGAATAAAGCAAGGTGTAAGCCAAGACCGAGTCAGTTAGTTGGTTAGAATTGTAGATTGATTTGGTGCATTTACAGAATGCATACGTCTGAAGTATTCCATCTCCCGTTCCCTCTGACACTTGTATATTTAGTTAGTGACGGTTTTAAAATTGTCCTACAGCGCCCAAGCGAGGCAGCGAGGGTTCTGGAACTAATTTTAGAGATTTTGATCTCCGGTACGAGCGGGGGAAGCCCTCGGCAAGGCGTCGAAAGACGGAGAAGTAATTCTGGAAATACGAAGCTCCGAACTTGGTTATTGTGGTTATAGTTGGTTGGGGGAAAATATAAGGTCTATTAAAAATAGATTGAGTTACTTATATTAATAAACAAATCTCTTCTTTTTTCCAATCAAAGATACCTCATATATCTTGCGATTTTTGATTTTAAGCCATTTTATAGTCCCAGCAAACAAACGTGAGCCGAACGGTGAAACTGATCGCAACGAATGTGTACAGATTTTTCTGTCATATTATCTTTTAATTTTCAACTCGGTCAAAGCCAGACTGAAATTTGTAATTGTAAATTTGAAATTTGTAATGTAACAAAATTGTAATGTATGTATTGTATGTATTGTAATACTATATATACTGTAAATTCTTTGTTTTACATTCTTAAGAACACTATATTTAAGTTTATTATAATTAAGCGCACTTGAGGTGAAATATCACAAAACTGCGCTATATAAATTCTATGTTATTATTATTATGAAACTACTAGTCAAGCATTAAAACAAGAAAAAACATATAAAGAGTCGGTTAATTAAAATTTAAGAAAGAAATATTTTTATAAAATCGCTTACCGAACAACAAAAAAACACGTAAGAACTTATTTCGCAATTAAAAACAAATTGATTTCCGTGCAATCAATTACAACCATTCAAGTGGATTTCTTGGATTTCGTGGAGATCTTAGAAAAGTCGTTTTATTTATTCGATTTTTCATCACAATTCACCGCCATTCGGTAATTTTATTGGAGTGCCTTGCGTTTAACAGATTACATCTGTAGAGAGAGAGTAAATTTAAAAATGATCTTCGAGTAATTTGTTTATTGTAATTTTTAGTTTACTTTTTCACCATAATTTTTTTTTCGTGTGCTATTGTTAGACGTTGTCATTTTAGTATATTTTTGTTCACAAATTCAAGACCCACCAAAACGGTAAAATTGGACGATTTCGAGTCCCATTGCGTGAACTGGGTGAAACAAATACAATGTATACCTTTACAAACCTATGATTTACAAAGCATAATATAAAAAACAATAATAAATATACCTAGAAACATTTAGAAAGAAAATTCCTTAGCAAGATGTGACTTGTTTTGTTGAAATATTTCACTTCATATTCTATTATTATTTTCTAAAAAAAAAATGGATTTGTTTAACTCGTTCAAGTACGTAAGGTTTTGGAATATATTATTGGACTAGCGAGTACCCAGCACGCGATGCAATGCGACTCAAAGAAAGAAAGTGTTGGTGTTTTAATCATGTTTTTTAAAGTGCTTTTGGAAACATAATTTTTGGTTTTGTTTTTCCTAGTGAGTACACGAATAAATCAGTAGGTTTGCGAGAGCAGGTCATATACAGCTATCCGTCTGAGAAGTATGATTTTTACAAATTAACCCCCAGCTATCCCCTACCGCTACTATGTCTCATTTGCAATCCCTTCCTCTCCTCCTTCTTCCACCACCCCTCCGTTACCCCTACTCTGAGTGTCCATTCCCACCTCCGTCCCCCTCCCGCGTTCCCCTTCCCCTCTCCAGCGTTCCCTTTCCATCTTCCCAGCCTTCCCCTCCCGCGAAACCCACCCTTCTTCCGCCTTCCCTCCCTGCGGTTAAACTTTAGGAATACAAACAACTCGAGCGCCACTTACTGTAATTTTTATTACAAATTTCATAACGCCAGAGCTCACATTTAAATAGAGAAACCATCTCAGGCGTGCGCACAACAAAATACCAAAGTTTAATCGCAATGGGATGGATGGTATAGGAACGCGAACGAAGGAATAAAAATATTACAAAATATAAAGCATTTAGGAGAAAGATAATTTGATTTTGGGCTATTTTATAGATGCTGTGAGCTACTGTAAACCCACCAATGCCTAATGCTATAAAAATAAAAAGTTTTTAGGTCTATATAGGTAAGTAAGTCACAGACCTATATCAGGCCTCAAGAGAGAGAATGGTGTTTCAAATATCCATGGCGCCAAACCCAAGTAAGCCGTAGCAATAGCAAATCCCAGCAGTATTTGGAAAAATATATATTTGTACCAGTATATTATTCAGGCTATACTGGAAAACAGTTCGTGCGTGACTATGCAGCTTAGGAAGGCGAAATTGGGATGTTGTGCGAGGCACCCCATCTTCCCAGCTTATCCAAATACCCATAGAACTAAGTTATGCCGGGGGAAGTCATTCCAATAATATCTCAAGGATGCCTTCGTCCAGCAATAAAATGTTGTCAAAGTGTGATAATGTAAGAAAAAATAGGCTTAAGTACCTACAGGTATAGAGTATGCTTCTACAGTTGTTACTACTCATTGATCTACATATAAAGTAAATATAGAAAGAGTTTAGAAAAAGTTTATGAAATATGTCTCTTATCGCGTGCGAAATAATGAAAACTACGTCCCCGTAAACCTTAAATCTCTTGATCAACGCCGAGATATCAGAGATCTATTAATGCTCTATAAGATTATTCATAACTTCATTGATAGCCCATACTTACTACAAAATATTCATTTGAGATGTCCATTAAGAGTTACTTGATCTCCGGACACATTTTATATCCCTAAGAGCAACACAAATTATCTTGAAAATGTATTTATACGAAGACGCTGTAGCACATTTAACAGATTATGCCCAAATATCGATGTGTTTAACACGAATCAAAGCATGCATAAAAAATCAAAGCATGCATAAAAAATGCATGAATTCAAAGCATGCATAAAAAATAACACTATTGAATGCCACACGTTTAACTATTAACTTAATATTTCATTGATTTCTATATTTCTCTTTTTTTATTTTTAGTTCACCACATTATCTCTCCTACATTTAGGAGTTCGAATTCAAATAAAATCACTTCCTGAAAGATATTATTGATATTTATCAAAATTTAAATGTAAACCCTTGAAAAATTTCATTAAACACTTTTTGTAGATTTAAGTAAGAAGATGCACTTTATCAAAATTGTTTATATCAGGTAAAGGTATTGTTGTGTATTTTTGTATTATGGTTCTAAATTTCAATTTGTCGTTATTATATTGGTCAACATAATATTATTATTACTGTCATTTATGAATTTATACACACTGTTTATAACGTTATTAATAAATTAAAATAATCCTACAGCACTATTTAAGAAACTGCACACTGAGTAATTCACCGACACGCTTACCTCACACTCACCCAGATTATTTTTTAATGTGAATGTCGCACAAAATTCCCAATTGCTTCAAACCGTCCGGAGACAACGGGTCTATGGTAACACCAATTAGGGTAGGTATGTTGTGAGGCTGAGGATAGTGGGGAGGGTAAGGAGGAGGGGTGAGGAACAGGAAGGTGGAGAAATACATGGCTGTTCGAATCTGGTCACCAACACGGCCAAAGCCATTTATAAGAATAATAAAGTCCGAAATTGACATTTATTAATTTCACTTACTGGAGATTTCTTTTCTAGTCGAAAAAAAATAGTTTGAAACTTGCTGTACGAAAGTAACGTATCTGTACATTAGTAGGTACTGTTAACGATTCAACTCTGTTTTCGAAATCTATCTCTATGTCTGTTTACACAAATAACTAATATTAAAAAGAGCAACGAAAAGTACCTACTTTAAAAAAACTCGATTAGTCGACGGACGTATTCTGCTCCGGAATACTTAGGGAATGCACAAATGGGGTTGAATCGAGAAGGCATCGATTAGCTGTTCTGGACAGTTGGGACGATGGGACGAAGATTGAGCGCCTGGGAAGATATACGATGCAGATGTGCATGGTAAAAGAAGTGCAGGGCGTACGGGAGTGACGTGGGACAATCAATTATTCGGCCAGACCAGACAGTAGATTCAAGGCACTGTCAAGCGTCAGCTTGATGGTACTCAGACACGGAAAATACATACGTAGGTACTAGATAGATTGAATGCAATAAAATTTGCACTAACAATAAGGAAGTATAAGTAATGAATATAAAATAAATATATATTTAAGTAAAAAAAAAACCTTTTTATTCTTTACTTTTGTCAAATCGTATGACATAAGGACATACCAAGTTTTCTGAGAATGGATATTTAAGAATACTTTAGGGAGGGTCTTACTAACAGTATTACCTAATGCCGCCATGGTGAAAGATCACCATTCAGAATTGAAAGTATGCTTGAAACGGCTTTAGCCATGTTTGGAGACCAAATTTGAATAGCCAGGTACAGCCCATGTCGAGCTTTGGCCTCCTGCAACAGTCGCCTCCAACTCCTCATGTCCTCAGCGGCTGACTTCCAATTTCGTACCTGGAGAAGCTGTGCTGCATCCCCTCTTACCTCGGCTTCCCACCTCAGTCTGGGTCTTCCCACTTTTCTCTTTCCATCTGGGTGTCCAGTCAAAAATCTTTTTGGGACGCGTGTATCCGGCATTATCTGTACATGCCCAGCCCATCTCAGTCTGAGGAGTCTCATATGTGCTGAGATGCTAGGGGCCTTATAAATATCATACAATTCTGTATTGTGCCGGATGCGCCACTGTTCACCCTCTTTCACGGGTCCACATATTCTTCTCAGCACTTTTCTTTCAAAAGTATCCAGCATTTCAGCCATCTTTATCGTCAGTGTCAGCGCCTCACATCCATATGCCAATACAGTTCTAACAATGGCCTTATATATGTGACCGGTCAGTGGTTGAGTGGGCATAGCGCTTGGGTCCCACCCGAGCGTCGCGTGATCGATTCCTCCGCTGGCTAAGTCCTCCATCACAACACAAGCAACATTTTCGGCTTTCTGTGGTGGTAGTAGGAGATTTTCAAACATTGTTGGGTTATTCGTAACCCGGGAATGTTTGTCTTTCTTTTTAAAAAAAATAAAATAAAAATTTAAAAAAATATGGTTATTTTGGTTTTTCTGTGGACACTACATGACTTAAACACTGGCAGCAAAGAGAAGTATGTTTTGTTGGCTGCTGTGATTCTCCTTCTGATTTCTGCTGGATCCTCATTGTTCTCTGTCAGACTAGAGCCCAGGTAGGTTAATTGATCGACCACTTCGTATGAGTAACTGTCTTTAAACTGTGCACTATTTCTTCTTCTGTGTGAAGGGTTCTTGCTCTGTACCATCATTTTCGTTTTGTCAACATTAACCCGCAGTCTAGGTACTTCCACACCTTCCTCTCCCATATCTCCTTTCCCTTCATAATAATAATAATAATACTATTTGGATGATTTGTGATTTATATAACGCCGTTTTTGTAAAAAAATACCTCAAGGGCGCTGCACAAACTTAAAATATATTTCTACAATCTTACTTCTAACTACAAACTATATGTACAATGAATTTATCAATGAACGCGATGCTACTGAAAATATACAGGATCATATGTACCTGGGAGGTCACTTGAGATTAACACTGTTTATTGGTTATTTAAAGAAATTTACATGCAGTTCGCACGCAGATGACATAATAGGGAACACATGATATTTAATCCTGATATAAATTTTAATAATAAATTAATAATATAATCATTTATGAGCTTATTTACCTGACAACATTTCACAATATTACTGGCTCCAGAAGGTCGGAAGCAATTGGGACTCACATGCGTTATTCACATAAAAAAAAGAAGAAAAAAGAATAATTTATAATTAGACCCCTCGATTATTTCTCTGAAGAAACGTCTCCTTTGCAAAGTGATTCCGCGGAACTGGAACGCGGAATTATCTTCAGATAATTAAAATAAAATCTCGTTCACTTCTCTAATGAAAGTCTCCACGAAACGGATTTTTGCGAGACAAAAATAAAAATAACCGTTTTTCTTATTGAGAAAATGCAGAGAAAATGAAAACCGTTCTCTCCCCTCTGCGAAAAAGCTCTTCTATTTTGATACCGAGAGATGAAATTACAAGTCCCGGTTCTTATTTAATAATTGCAGGTACCAGGTATCAATTACTAGGTAGATAGTAGTAGTTCCAGGTAGTTAATTGTTTTGTTGTTACTACAGAAGGAAAATGAGAAATTAAATTTGATTACTACCTACATTAAAAGAAACGCGGTCAAATAAATTAAAGGGACATAAGTTTAATATTTGTTTTATTATATTATTATAATGAAATTCCACCATGAATTATATTAAAATAGAAATATTAAAATTGTCATTAATTCCATGTAGGCATGAGATATAATAAAAATCTGTAGATCAATTGGTTTTCATAAATTAACGAATCTTAATCAAAACAACAACAAAAAAAGTTATTATAAGACCCATTTAGCATACATTTCTTTTTTTATATAATGCTAGTTCAAATATTTTAAAAATAAACAAAACGTCACAAACTAAAGTGAAAAAACCATCAGACTAAAGAACTAAAGACTACGTTTTAGTATCAATGAAATTCCACTTGCATACTACATACTAACAAGTGTGGGGAATGAATCACACAGTAGGGAGTGTACGTGTTCCACACATGCCAAAGCGTGACTGTGTCATCTGTCACATGGAAAAAAGGGGGCAAAAAAAACAAAAACATATTATTTGGCAGCTTCACTCGAACACCGCGCGCCGTAACTTGGCACTTGGCAAGATAAAATTAAATTTCTGCAGCAATGCACGATGTTTGCTTGTTCTCGTACTGTTATTGCGTCAGTCGCGGTGTTTATGTTTAGACAAAAAACAAAAGGCAGAAAAAGTGCATTCGTAATGGCAGAACTGTGTTAAATAATGAGGAAAAATGTTTGAATAATAATAATTTGCATGGTCCCATTCTTATCGGCATTTAAACACTTGACAAAGGTAAAAATGTAATTGTAATAAATAAATAATTATCTTACTAATATTATAAATGCGAATGTTTTTATGGATGGTTGGATCGTCCTTACTCTTTCACGCAATAAATATCGAATGGAATTTAAACATTCTTTCACTAATCGAAAGCTACATTATTTGCGAGTAGCAAAGGCTATATATATTGGTAAGCTCTGGCGTTATGAAATTATGTATCATACGTTTTCTGTCCCTAACAAAATCGAGTTATTGCAAACGTCAAACAAATTGTTACCTTGGAAACAATGTTTTTTTTTTAATTTTAGGCTTAAAAAGAGTGCTTTGTTGTGCTTAAAAAGAGTGCTTTTTTGGCGTCGTAGTTGTTATCGTCGACTGCCATTTTGTTATTTTTTTTACGTTACTCTGGATTCAAATATGAATAAAATACTAATTAAGGGAGTATGTACTTCAAATAAATTCTATTTCTATAATTTAAATATTTTCTAAAATAGAATTTTTATTTGCGAAATGTCATTCTCAAAAAATTTATTTGTCTTATCGTTATTTGCTGTTTGTATTATGTGATTTTTTTTTAAACAGAGGTAATTGGAGAAATGGGAAATGACATAGGCTACTTTTATCACGGAAAAAAATTTCATCACCGTGGGAAAATTCTTTATACAGTAATTTCCCACTAATACCATGCGAGCGAAGCCGCGGGTAAAAGCTTGTTATAAATACGAAAGTGCGTGGGTTTGTTTGTTACGCTTCACGACTAACCCACTAAACCGATTTTAAATATTCTTTCACCAATAGAAAGCTACATTATCAGCGAGCAACATAGGCTACATATAATGGTAAGCTCTAGCGCTGTGAAATTTGTATAAATCAACATGTGTGTATTTCATATATTTTAGCGGAAGGGAGGAAAGGCAGGGGGAAGGTGGGGTTCGCGGAGAGGGAAGAGATTAGGGACGGGGAAGGCGGGTAAAGTGGAAGGGAACGCACGGGAAAGGGAGAATCAATGTATTTCTTTGAATGGCATTTTGCAACGCATGCCAGGTACCAGCTAGTATAAAGATAAATTTTATATAAGATAAATTAATGTAACAATTAATTTAGCGTAAGGCCTTGAATAATATACATAAAATATCCTTAGCTAGCTGCCATTCAAAGAAATAAATTGATTCTCCCTGCATGTCCTTTCCCGTGCGTCCCCGTCCCCGTTTCCTTTCACCTACCCTGCCTTCCCTTAAAAAAGCCTGCCTTCCAAAGCACATCAAAATTCCGTCGAAGTAGCCAATAAATTAACGCTAAGGTACTACACCACTGTAAACGTAATTCGTGTTTAATTTGGTTCTGTAATGGGATAACTAACTAACTAACCATCACGCCGTTTCCCCGCAGGGGTAGGCAGAGAGGACGGACCGCCACACAACTCGATCTTGGCACACACTCTTTGCCTCGTTCACATTCAAACTTTAACATTAACACACAATTAGTCTTTATTTTAGCTAGAATCAATTTTCAAATATGACACGCTTCAATAATAGTAAGTTATACAATAACAATAACTTCATGAGTTCACTCCCAAAGGAAACTTAATTGTTCTCTTAACCCGAACCCGGTAGGGGGATCCGCGGGAGGGTGAGGCGAATACGGGAGGGAGAAGGGGAACTCAGGAGGGGGGTTCGCGGGACGGGGTAAGGGGGGGAGTAGATCGAGGAGAGGGAAGGTGGAGGAAGAGTGGGAACTCGAGAGGGGAAGGGGACGCGGGGGAGAAAGGGGAGGAGGAAGGTGAACGGGACGAATGGGAAAGGTCGCGCGGGGAGAAACCAGCTAGTAATATAATAAAATAAATATTAAACTTATTTCCACTTTAATTTATTGTTCGGTGTTCGGTATGACAAAAATACCGGAGTATGGGCGATTTGGTATTTTTTTCTGATTAATTTTTCTCCCTAATAAACGACTCAACTGTCAGATTTGACGCAATCGGCAATCGATGTTGCATAGCATCCCTACTTAATTTATGCGATGTTGCCGCTTCGTGCACGCGCTCACTGTTCTCGAGCCATTTCGCGGATTAGTGTTTCCTTCCCCCCCCCCCCCCCCCGCGGGTTTTGATTTGCCAAGGTACCACCGAAATCTAGGGAAAATCTTTCACCTCGGAATTTTTTTTTGCTCAGTGTTCGGTTTGTATTTGGAAAAGACCGGGCAACCCTGGTCCTAACCCGTCTCTTTTAAAAACTTATACTTATGTCGTGTATATCTGCTTACATACTTACTTACTGCAGCTTTACCTGTTCGCATCATGTTGATAGTGTCCGACCGAACTTTCGGTTTCGGGTTCGGTTTCGGCCTAGTTTCGGCCAAAAAACGAGTTTCGGCTTAGTTTCGGTTTCGGCCGCCATCCAGCCGAAACTACGGACGAAACTGAAACTGAATTCGGGAGGTTTCGTCCTGCGATCGGACATGTTCGGTGGACTGAACTGCGAGCCACGAAGAGTCATTTTCCTGCGTCCGCGCTCATAGTCGTGTCAGGACTTCATTCGTGTGAAAACTCTATTTGTTTTCATGTATAACTTGCATTAAATATATTTTGTTATTGTAGGTAGGTAGGTACTTTTTAATTTTAATTATATTGCATTTCATTAAAAAGAGTGTCATACAATATGACCACAATTTAAAGGAAATTATTTTGATGAAAGATACTTTTTGTTTAGTGTACCTTAAACAAATTAGGTTTAAAAAAAAAAATTGTTTTCTACGTAATTTTGTCATTTGAAATAAGGGGTGATAATTATGTTATGTTTTTTTTGGTTCAAATATCAGAGATTGAATGATTGATATAATATTTAAAAATAAAGGCTGACTGATTAAGATTGACTATTTTTTTCCACGAAAACATGACCTTATATGGAAGTTTCGGTTTCGGCCGAACCTGAGACCGAAGCCGAAACTCAGTTTCGATTTCGGTTTCGGCCGTAAAAACTAGTATCGGTCGGACACTACATGTTGATGTTCAAATAAGTAAAAAATGACATAAATACCTACCTAAAAAAAATAGTGCTTTTATTTTGGTATCTATTCAAAGTTTTCAATTTCTTCAAGTGTAAAAATAAAAAAAATATTTTTTATTTTATTGTATTCAGATACTAGCTCACTACGTAAAAAAATGGTATCATACATGTCTTTCAGGTATTAAAATGGTGTCGAAATAAAGCTGTTTGAAGAATCAAACGAAATAATAACTTGTCTTCCGCGTAAAATTTGACGAGTTCATACCAGTCTGATAATATCGTGATAAATACCCTTGACATGCTATTTGCATTTATTCATAAGTATGTTGGCTTTTAGCCCATGTAAACAGTCTTATCACCAGAAATAAATTATAAAAATAACTTAATCCTACGATCAAAGCCCAAAGTGGCCGATAAATCAGCAATATTGGTATATTGGTTGGTTAATGTCCACAAAATTATCAAAATATTATGTATTTATTCTTCCTAATTACCTATTTCCGAATTCCATAAAAAGTTTTACCTGATAAGTCTATTTCCACTGCGGTGGTGCTTTTGATAAAGATACGTGAAAAATCACGGGATATTATCTATATTTCCAATTATGAAAAGACAATTAAAATAGTTGAGAAATTATTCATCACACATATTTCATCGCCTTTGATGGTTTGGACTTTGGTTGGACACAAAAATCTAAAAAAACTTTAAATACAGACACCTATATTCAATTAACTTTGAAGTAATTTCAGTACTGTCGTATGTATCTGAAAGGAAAAGCTAAGAATTAAGACATTACACATCTACATGTAAATCTGTCGGTATAATAAACAATACTGAAATTTGCGCAACAGGTGTTCTGCTCTTGTCGTCAAATATTAATGTTGACTCGGTCTTAATCCCACTATTCAGATATAATACACACAATTATTTCTCAGTCCCCGTACAAAATACACACAGATTCTAACTGCTTAATTTGGAAGACAACTAACTATATGACAGCATATCTCAGTATCACCTGACAGTATTTGACGTATATCACAAACATCTGATTTTGCCTAGTTCTGGGTTTGTTTTACTCGGAGTAGGCGTCACAATATTAGTTTGTAAACACGTGAACTCTATTTTTGAACGAAAAGAGGAAAAACAACTTATACAATGGCAGGTAATCCGGAAATCTCGAAACAGATGGCGCTGGCGTGTTCGGTGGTTATTTGCATTTCATGACATGTGATGCGGTTCAAAAGATATTGTTAAGGATTTAAAGGCTTAAAAATATCTTAATTTTAAGGATTTAAAAAAAAGGTGAATAATGTGGCGGTTGGAGTGGCGAGGAGTTAAAAATTACATTTTGTTTTGTAGAGTTTTACTTTTCATGTACGTACATTGGTTACTTACGGCCGTTGTTCCCAACTTTTTGATCGACAAATCTGAGTCTTCAATTAGCTAAACTTAAGTACTTTAAAATATATATTCCAAAATATTTTATCGTTGATAACAAATATTATAATCAATAATTATCAGCCTGAAACACTCATCTACCTTGAAAAAATCTTACGAGAAAAGATACTGGCCGCCAACGGGAATTGAATTGAATTGAATTGCAATCAGAGGGACACGGGTGAAAAACTTTCGATGTTAAATTATTATTAAAGCTTTAATTATTGTATTTATTATTAACACACATAATTTCTTTGAAATAATGTTATACATAAACTGGCATTTTATATTTTTTAAACAAACGTATAAAATATGTTAAAAATAAAAAGTCAGCTTGACCTTTGCCGCCGCGGCGGCAAAGGTCAAGCTGACTTTTTATTTTTTTGGTCGCGTCGGTACCCAGTGGCGTTGGCGCCACTCTGTTAACACTTTTTATAACTTTGCTTTACTGAGTCGAGCTTAATCCACTAGTCCGGGTTCCTTAGATTGAGCGGTGCTTGTTTGTTGGAAAGATCGTAGTTCTGCATTTGAGCAGTGTTGAGCCTTAGTTTCGGCTAAGTAGTTGATTAGTAGGAATGGGAACAGTGGCCGTTAAATTTTTATTTTCTGCTACCGCTTTCGACACATCCTTGTCATTCACTAACAAACTTAAAACTAATTTTAAAATTGTAAACAAGTACAGAAATGCTAAGATTTAATTAGGTGGGGGTAGTGGAAGGGATGATTTTGGGAGGGGGAGAACGTTCAGACCTTGAAAAATGCTTTAAAGCCAAGAAGTTTAGTGCTCTGCAATGCTTTGAGTAAATGATTGGATGAATCGATGAATATTATATCGTTTTAGATACCTATAAACATGGGGGAGACATCAATAAATTAAAAGTTAATTGTTGGATTCGATAAGGTATGGATAGATATACTCGAACGTTTTAGCATTAACGGCGTAACGCCATCCGACACCATTGCTTGAAAACATTTGGTTTATTTTTGGACAGGACCAATACACGAGCAATTCTGCTCTCCTACACGCTGCTGTACTCCTGGTACTTAATCGGTAATGCCGGCAACACGTTTGGCAAACCGTGCGGAGGGCACAGTGCACCGATTCGGAATAAACATTGCAATATGCACGCGGTTAATTGAATGCGCTGAATAATAAACGACCTCAACGGTAAATCTAGGATGACCGTGAAAAAATTGGATGTAATTCTAGAAAAAATTTAATATCGGCCATTTTTAAAAATCGACGGTCTCGAAGAACAATGTCGGATGTGCGACTATACAGTTTTGCAGCTGAGCTGTTTAAAGTTTGGTATGTGCATTTTTGCTGTTTTTGAGATAAAGAAATATGGTGTAGTTTTGATATTTGGCATTTCATTTCATGTCATTAAAAATTTCGAAATTTTAAATCTACAAAATAAGTTAATAAATGAGCCATTAAAAGGATTTTCAATTTTTAGCAGATGCGACATTGTTCTTCGAGAACAATTTAGTACGTACGTAGTCAGTACGAAATATACGTACTACAAAATAAACACCGTTTTGTGCGGTAACCACATCAGTCTCTCAACTTAGCTCGGATAAGCCATGGCAGTCCTAGTATATACTTATAAATATAAAACTTAGCTAATTTGTATAGTGCGATTGATAAATGTTATTTCTACATTTGGGGACTTCACACAGTAAGACTAAAACTGTTGGCATTTTAGAGGGCTAGAATGACGAAAACTAATTATCTTGTATTTTTTTTCTTGAAAGCTCGATTTACAACAGTGTTCAGGGATTTACATCGTTTTTTACTTAATCTTTACAACACAATATGAAGAAAAAAAACGACGAAAGCTCAAAAATGTTGCTTTTTAACAAATTATTAAATTTATTATTCATTGAAGAAGAAGAAGCAAAGCGAAACATGAAACAGAGTAAGACACAGAAAAATTAAAAGATAACGGAGGCAACCGGGAAACGAACCCAGGATCAACCATCTCGGATATTGGGATCTATTTATTTTACGTCATTATTAAAATATAATAAATTAATAAATAAATAAATTAGCCTTTATTGCTGTTAAACTTATTAACATTTTTCTGATAACTTAATTTTTTTTTGTTTTTTTTTGTTAAATATTATTCAAAATTATCAGCGTTCGAGTCGTTATTTTTAGAAATAGCTTGTCTTTCGACATAGGCCTCCTCTAAAGATTTCCATTTTTCTCTATCCTTTGCAATTCTGATCCATTCCGGAAAATCCACGTCCATCTTTTTAATTCCTTTTTCTTGTAAAAGCTGTTGAGAATGCTAAGTTTGTTTGTTAAAGCGAATGTGACTATCCTTGCACCATTTTTACTTCTTTTGCCGTGTCCATATTTGCCAATTTGGTACCTATTCTTCTCCATTATCGCATGTTCCAATCTGGTCGTTAAATATTAAAATATAATTTGCAATGATTAAATATTACAATAAGATTTAAACTTCAAAGCGGTTAGTAATCTTAATACGTTAAATGTTTTATTTAACCCCTGAAATTTCAGAAAAGATTTATAAGACACCTCACAAATGGTATGTAGGTAATGCGAACCACCAGGCGAACCACATCACCACTGGCCCCCTGAGAAATATATTTATAAGAGTTATGATTGTTTTTATTATGGATTAATAAAAAACAATCATAATTTTTAGGTAATATAATTTTTAAAAAAATATTACCTAAAAATTATAATATTAAATAATAAAACATAAATAAATAAAATAAAACATATACTTAACAAACAATAACATTATAAAACACACATCATTATACACAAACGTAACTCATAAGATATGATTTTTGTTTTTTTCAGTACCGCCTACACCTAGGTATTTCATTAACATTTATTATTAAATCTTATTATTTTTTTATTGTAAAATGGGGGCCTCAGCACGGGTGAGCCAACAAAGTGTTGGCTCACGAGGCCAAACATATCAAATTATTTTGTAAAAAGTAAGTAATAGTACCAAAAAAAAAAATCCTTGTTCGTGTGCCATTCGATTCTCTTTGCAAATGCATCAAAATCAAGTATAACATACTTACACGATTACTTAAAAGAAATATCAAAATTGAATAATAGGAGATTGAATGCCAATGTCTAAATTGTGAATCAAAATTAACTGCAGCGAAATTTGAAGCTTTCAACATGCACCTAAGTGCAAGGCAAGCCGAAGTAGCAGTTACTGATGCACATACATCTCGCAGAGAATTGGGTTCTCGCGTTGCACATTGATGTTTGGCGGCGAGCCGTGAAATGCGGAAAAGTACCATAGATTTTACGAAATCCGGTGCAGAAATGCAGTGCAAGTGCATTTATTCGGGTGCAGCGGAATATCTGAGAACTTTGCTTTGGTCTATTTTTACGAGTTTTTGATATGGAAAATTTGGTTCGAGCGATGGGCAAGTTTGAGAAATCCATTTTGAAATTATTTTGTAACGTGAAATGAATGTTATGAATTTAAATATAATGAAATCAAAATATTTCTTAACAATCGCTCAAATGCGTTTTTTTTTTTAATAATAATAATAATTGGACAATTTGCACGGCGACGTTTTTGTAAAAAATCACCTCAAGGGCGCATTACAAATTATTATGAATTCTTAAGGTCTGTCTAATTTTATTATTTACAAAAAGATACAGAAAACATATTTACATGGCAGGTCATTTTCGATAAACACACTTAATTAGAAATAAAAACATTTAATTAGAAAGTTTATGCTTGTAGAAGATACGACTTTACACGCGGAGGACATTTATTTAAAATCTATGTTTAGCTCCAAATTCCGCCGAGTTTGTAATCATTCTTAAATCATGTGGCAGTCCATTCCAGGCTTTAGGTCCTAAATCAAACTTGGTATCGGGTGTACGCTTTGATTCCTTCAACCTTCCGAAAGCTGGTGCTGCTGACCTGAGGGTTGACTGTCGAGAAATGGAATTTTCTAGAATACACATTTCCAATAGGTAAGCCGGAGCTATTCCGGGGACCTTAATACCATCTAGTAGAGCTTGAACTAGATACTTTCAGGACATTTGAGCCAGTGAAGATTTTTGAGATGCTCTGAAATATGGGAATATTTAGATATACTGGTGATAAGTCTCGCAGTGGCGTTGAAAACGGATTGTAATTTGTTGATTTGATATTTTTGATATGTTTAATCCTCAGATCCCACCCGACAAGAGCCAGCGGGACTATGGCATTTCAAATGTGTATATTGTAAAGCTGAAGGGCGGAGGAAGTGAATGAGATGAGAAAGAAGAAGGTACATTTCAATACAGATCTGGTCAGCAAACAATGCTAAAACCATTTCAAATTTAAAGACCCGCCACACAGCATCACCAAAGATGACATGGCCCCGAGGAATTTTTTTTTATGCAGGGCCTCCTGAGTGGAGCTAATGTAAAAAAAAAGATTCTGAATGGTGGTTTATCACCAGGGCGATATTGAGACCATCTGCCACTCTTGATTAATTTGATTTCTATGGTAAAGTGAACAGCCGAAAATCTCATAACATTTTAATAAGGGTAGGTGTGTACATTTTACCTTAATATTATTTTTATCTGAATATCCTCTTATTATAAAAGATTGGAATGGTCCAAAAACTTTCTGTCACCCTTTGAACTTTCTGTGTGCTAAAGATATTTTAGCGTAAAATTATAGCGAATATATTTCGGATTCAGCTAAAATAAACTGTTCCTCTTATTTCAAATTGTGATATCTTGAGAAATAATAGAAGTTTGCAAGACCCGAGAATAAACAAGTTCACAAGGAAACATGAAACAGACTGGCTGATAACAAAATGGATGGAAATCACGGACCTATGAACCCTCATTCACAACTTCACGGTAGTGGATTATACAGCAAAATAGCAGATGCTGTTGTAGATGTTGAGGGAGACATAAAACATGGACTTGGCTAGTAATGAAAGCATTAAAAATGTTTATTAGCTTTGGTACTTAAATATAAAAGCAACCAGAATTGCGTATTAAATTGGTGTGGCCTAATTAATACTGTTCTAATTTGTATGGGGTCATTTTTGTGAAATATCATCTCAACAGTGCTTAGAAAAGCAAGAAAAATATAATATAAATAGCTTAACACCAGCGCACAGTTAACAATTCAAGGTACCTATCTCGACTTTATTATAAAATCATAGGTTTCTTTCTGGTTGTCATTTTAATTTAATTGGGTACCTAAATGTCTAAGCTTCGTAGAATTTAAAAAGAAAATAACATTTTAGCTGCTTGCGACCTGTGGCACCATCGCAAATACGCACTACCTCTAAACGCGAACGAGTAATTTTATATCAGTCAAGTTTAAATGTCTCCGCGGATGGACGTGTGCACCTCATCGTGATAATTCTACTTAACTATAAGTACTGTGTTTTTCTGAATCTTTATGATAAAATCTAGGAAATCAGGTGATTATCATAACCATTTAACTTGTGTTTTAGGGTGATAAAAAATATTGAAGTAATGATTTTTCAAAACGTATTTCTTCTTAAAGTTTTGAATTCATCGAGACTTTTTTAAAAATGTATCTGGATGAATCCGTCAAAATTTTACGTTTTCTGTGTTTAATGGATATAAATGTGTCACATCAACTTTAGTTTTGTAATATATTCAGGGTTTACTTTAACAACTTTTAAGTTTTTCAGCAACAAGGCTATTTTGTCTGTAGTAATTTTTTTTATTCAAATTTTATAACGCCAGAACTTATCATGATATTTAGAAACACTCTTCTGCTAAAAAGCAGTATTCTGTAAAAATTTTGAGTCAATCCATCAAATGCTTTCTGAGATCTGCGAACCCAAACAAACGGAACCTAAATTGTTATGTGTATAGATTGCTGTAGGTATTAAAAACGACTGTATCAGGTTGAATCACATAAAATATTTTTTTTTTTAACAATTTTTTCGAACAATGATAATTTATATTATCCCAAAAACAAACTAAAATAATAAAGCCAAACTAGATACTCAAAATTAGCAACTGTGCAGCGGCGTGCATTGTTGTATGATCAAGGGTACCTACTCGTAGATCATAGGCATATACAATGCAATTTTTCATTTAGATACTCTCTTGTGCCCAGGGCGTAGAAAAGGAGGAGAGGGGGTTTAGGGTGGTTCATAAATCTTTATTTTTCTATAAAAAACAGATGTGATAAATATAAAATCATAATGAATATAACGCCGTCATTTTAGAAAAAAACACCTAATTTATTTGTTTTTTTTTTTTAAATTATTTCTGGCTTTCAAGGGTGTTCTAGGCCATCATTCAAAATTAAAGAGAAAGGAAAGGTGAATTTATATATCAATTTTATTTAAATGAGCAAATTTAAGAATTATATGAAATATTGGAGTAGAGTTGAGACTTAGAAGAGATGAGATATTGAATGGAGGGGAGGCAATTTTAGATAACGCTTCATAGAAAAGAGGATATTTATTTAGAGAGGGACAACCAAAAAATATGTGATCTAAAGTTCCCACATCTAGACCACAGAACGTACAATCTGGGGATTCAAGGACGTGAATTTTAAAAAGGTGAGAAGGAACGGAACCATGTCCGATTCTCATTCGAATAAGGGAGGAAATTTCTTTTTTGGAAAAATGGGGGAATTTTTGAAACCATGGTTTTGATGGGATAATCCTTTGTATTGATGCGTAGCAGGCACCCTTGGATTGACTAGCAATATTCCAATACTCTGTCCAAGCATTGCGGGATGTATCTTTGAGGATGGAAAAAATATCAGATAGGGGAATATGGTTTTCGAGGGTAACGGTAGGGTTAGACGCTCCTTGTTTTGCCAAGGAATCAGCAATATCATTACCCACTATGCCAACATGTCCAGGAATCCAAATCAGAATTACAGTTTTTCCAGAGCTTTGAATGGAGGATATCAGTACTCGAATAAGACATACAAAGTGATCATCAGGATGAAGAAAAGGACTGGATTTAAGTTTTTGGAGGGAACTGAGTGAGTCAGAGAGAACAAGAGAATGTTAAAAATTATTTTTTATTATATATTTAAGAGATTCAATTATTGCAATGCACTCAGCTTGTTAAATGACCAAAAATAAACATAAAACTTTGAACAAATTCAACAAGAATTGACGGCCTCCGTAGTCGAGGTGTTAGCCCCTTGACCCGCAATCCGAAGGTCGCGGGACTAAATCCCGGCGTGGGCAAATAAATTTTATTTGATTAATTTGTGTTATTTCACGTTCCAGAGTGGAAGATACTCTCAGTATCGCCCCGGCGTAAGAACAACATTCAGAATTAAAACGTTGCTTGAAATGGCTTTTAGCCGTGTTTGATGATCAGGTCTGAATAGTCAGGTATTTCCCCATCTTCTCCATCTCCTTCCCCTCCCAACTACCTTCAGCCTCACAACTTACCTCAAATGGGGATGCCATAGTCTCACTGGCTCCAGACAGAAGCAGCTGGGACTCTTGTGAGGCATTCATTTAAAAAAAATGGTCAAAAAGAACTTAAAATTCAGGAATTTAATCGCACATTTCTTATTTTACAACAGGATAAATTTAATTAAACGTTTATCTCGAATGTTGTCATTTACAGCCACGTGCCTGAAAGCAAATTAATTAATTTGTTAAAATTACGGGACAATGTTTGTAGTTAGAGACCTAAGGACGCGTCGCTAAATTACCACGGCAAAAACCTTAATCAATCAAGCACTACATCCCGAGTGTCAACCACTCCTTTCCGAAATCCATTTACTTAAGAAATGGCCAGAATTCGGGCCAAATATTATTTTAGCACGGCCTAAATTCAAGCATCAATCATCAGAAATTATAATTATTTCCCTTAGAATCTTTGAGATTGGGTAGGATGTTGAACGTAGAACAGTACCTATATCAACTGGGCGACGGAGACTCGTGGGTAAAAGCGAAATTGTTTTAGGGGATGTTATAAGATACATTGGACACGAGTGGTATGCGTTGGTACCGTGATTCCCTTTTGATGTTTGTATTTTCAACAACAAGTTTGGATTTATATTTTCTTACCCAAGACGGAACTTTTTGGTTTTCGTAAAAGGGTGGAAATAAACACACTGAATGAGATTGTGTGTGTGTAGAGTGGATTGATATTTTGTGTAAAGAATGACTGACGAAGGACCTTGATTTTGTATTACTGTTTCTGCTTGAAATGAGAGAAACATATGCTGCATAGAAAGGAAAGGACTCACCGAAAAGGATAAAGAACTTGTATGCTAGCAATTCCCTTGTCTGCTTTTCTCCCCCATCCAACAGGCACAGAAACAGCAATTTGCCTGGGTTTCGTTTATTTTGATATAACACGGTGGAATTATGTTAATAACGATTCACAGATAGCGGGAGCACAATGGCTATAGGATATGTTGCGGTGGGCTGTTAATTACAGACTGGTGCACGTGGTGACATTAGTTAAAGGTGCGGATTTTGGAGCAAGGTAGGACAGGAATTTGCAACATTATTAATACTAATCCAAGCAGTAACAGTATGTATGCGTGCTATGTAGGTATGTGTATTGGCGTAACCACACACAATCTCACGAATTAATGTAATAAGTGGTACACTTTTTCCAAAAGGAGTTAAAGAGCAGTACCTTTATGTTCACTTTCAATTTTACAGCAAAATTATGCATAGATATGTTATAAAACCATATTCGGACAAAGAAACTATACATACTTTGCAACAAAACTCCACAATATCCTTCCCAAAGACATAAAACTAATAAAAAAATCCTAATGAATATAAAAATATGGCTGAAAGAGGTCAATGAAAAAACCCTAATGAAGACACTAAAAACGACATACAAGACAAATAACCTATATTTAAATAACTTTAGTCCGCCTCGGCACAGGACCCCCCAGTGAGGAGGACTAAGAAAGACAATAAATTATACTTAATTTCAACATTATATTTTGTATGTACAATTATTTTATATAGTACAATAAAAGCTACAACCATAAAACAAAGGATTTGTAGTAGGTACTTACCTACCTATAGATATTTCAAAAAAGCATAATTATTACTACAAGCTTTGAAAAATGAGAAAGTAGGTACACGCCGTGAGTTGGACAAGGCCACCGTGGTCGAGGGGTAACCCTTTGATTCGCAATCCGAAAGTCACGGGATCGAGTCCCGGCGTGCGAACACATTTTTTAAATTAATTCGTGTTATTTCACAATTCATTCATTTAAAATATGTAATAAGTTTATTTGCGGCACGTTCCAGAGTGGAAGGTACTCTTAGTATCGCACTGGTGTAAGAGCACCATCCAGAATTAAAACGTTGCTTGAAATTGCTTTAGCCGTGTTTGATGACCAGGTCAGAATAACCAGGTACTTCTCCACCTTCCTCTTCACATCTCCTCCAATTGGGGATGCCGTAGTCGCATTGGCTCCAGAAGGGAGAAGTTGGGACCCTTGTGACGTATACACAAAAAAATTGATCCCATGATCACTCCTTCTTTTCCTCAAAAAGACTCTACACAGTATTTTCCAAGATGATATAGGCTCTGAGGGAAATAATTTTCCGTGCGGAGTTAAAGTTTTTTTTTTTAATTCTACTGCTAGCCGAGTGTCCTACCAACCTCTTATCCATAAACAAAATTCACTGTATCGCATTTTATTTTTGGGGTATTATACCGTGTTGCGCTACCTTCGTACAGCGTTACAGACTCCATCATCGAGGCAGATGTGTAATTACATGACACAACACAGCCCAAATACCCTAATAACCAAAAAATAAACCTCAATATACTTTCGGGCGTGAAAATCTCAAAAAATAAAAAACTTAGTTTATTTTATTCATTGAAAGCCTTTGGAGTTTTCATAAGCATAATACATTTCGACCAATAAATAAGGTAAAAGGGGAGTAAAATTAGAATTATTAAAATTAAGGGGAGTAGAAAGTAAAATTTTTAAAAATAGGTAGGTACGTATTATAGTAGAGAACATATTCAGAACTAATTATTTTAGCTGTAATGCAGGACGGAGAGCTTTTGAACATGCCTTTATGAAAAGCTCTGTATAAAAGTTCCACGAAAACGGGCTAGTAGTGAGTTATATAAATAGTTTGTGTTATGATTGTCGAAGTGGAAAAGTTGGTATAGCGAACACCATAACGCGGGCATGTGCCTAGCATGGTGGTCGAAAAATCCTCAAATTATGTAACCATCAAAGTAATAAATAAATAAAATCGAGTAGATTCAATAGAGACACTGTTAATTATAGTACTTGTTTTAATTTAAGGGCAGTCTATGAAGTTATACAGTAATTTAAAAAGCATAAGAATGTTATCAATTGCTCTCCGGGTAAAAAGTAGCGATAAATTTAGATTAGACATCGATGTTTTGTGACAGGGATAACTTTTAAGGTTGTATTAATCTGTATTTATAGGTTTTTTCAACATATACATTCCCTATTTGCATTTAATTAGTAGTTAAGTACCGTACAGCAGTGGTCCCCAACCTTTTTATCGCCGCGGGCCGGTCAACGTGAGATAATTTAACAGCGGCCCGCTGCGGGAGGGATGAGGAGAAAAACGGGAATAAATCTACCAATACATATATAGAGTACGTCAAGTATGAGAGGTGGGTGAGAATCTAGGGTCAGTGTGTCCAAGAGTGATGGCCGTATGAGTCTATCCCTCCCACCGCGGTACTAGGTGATGTTGAGAGACCTGCTGGAGAGGTCAAAAGATCTCCCTAAAACAGACTCTCACGATCAGGACTGGCACGCAGTTGGTGGGCAGATGCATCCGCCGCCAAGATCTGGACAAAACACAACCAATGAACCCAGGCACCCCTGCATAGTCACAAACATGACAAAGCACTTATTGTGACTTATAGCAGAGGTGTTAGTAATCCAATAAATGGTTCCCGGTACGGCAATTTTTTTTTTACATTAACTCCACACAGAAGGCCCTGAGGAAAGAATTTCCCTCAGGGCCTTGTCATCTGAAATGCTGTGTGGAGGATCTTTTTGAGGAGAGGAAGGAATGAATGTTGTAGGAAGGAGGAAACAAAGAGGCCGGCAAATCGTTCCACAGCCGAGCTGTTGAACACAAGAACGAGTCGAAGAAACGACCCGTTCTCATGTGACAAATGTCAACCGTGTACATATGTTGGGCACGCGTTTGGCGTGTTTCCCGACTATGCACCGGTGCCGAAGGGATCAATGACGCTATTTCCTCGGAGCGTCTTCCATTGTAATATTAATAATAATAATTGGACAATTTGTAGAGCGCCGTTTTTGTGAAAAATCACCTCAAGGGCGCTTTACAATTCATTATATATTCCTAGGTTCTATTTAATTTTATTATTTACAGATAGATACAAAAACATACTTACCTGCAGGTCACTTCCGAAAAACACACTTTATTAGAAAGTTTATGCTTGGGAAAGAAACGATTTTGCACGTGGAGGGCATTATATTTAAAACACTGGATATTGCATGACTCTCATAACTGTTGGTTTTACATTTATATTTATAAGAAGATTAATGCCAAAGTTGAGTTAATATTTATTAATAAAGTAATACCGGTAGAACAAGGATAGCATTCCCACCCGACGCCTGTGCTCTAAAGATTGCAATCCGTATGTTAAGATGGGAGAATCTATCAAACGGACCGGCCGTTTTTGCAGAGTCGAGGTTTTTTTTTTAGGTATTTTGGAGCTCCAGACCAGAGGTGGCTGCCAAATTCAACCGTGGGGCGCACTTGTGATTTGTAATTTGTACAGGGTTAGCAGTTGTGTACTATTAAAGTATCTGCGGGTCCTGTACAGTACGCCCGTCAGTTAAAGCCAGAATGGAAGGGGCGTTCATCAAATTGGATCATCACTTAACACAAATACTTTCAGGTCATGGTGAATTCAGGGGAAGACTGCACAGCCTGACCCTGTCTCCCCATCCAAACTGTGCGTGTGGTGACACAAACCAAACAGCCGAGCACATTCTGTGACACTGTGAGATTTTGACGGATGCAAGAGATGAAATGTTGGAAGGTCTGAAAGTAACTACGAGACCAGCATGGAATGCGGATCTCGTGTCGAACAAGGAAAATCTCGAATGCCTGAGGAAATTTACAAGGATTTGGGTTGAGAGATGGCCTGAACTTAGAGTCGATGATTAAATTCAACTTCATTATGTGTTTAGGATCCAGGCGGGTGTAATTGCTCCTGGCGTCCACGGTCACCTTTTGCAATATTTATACTACTACTACTGCCCGGATATTGAGCACTATATTTTCTGTTATTTCACACTAAAACTGTTTAATCATTTATCAAGTTTTGTATTAATATGTATTATGTTTTCTTAGGCACCATCTTCAACAACATCTTTAACATCTAAAATTTGGCTATTACTTTTTTTTTTAAATCTTTATTTTTTTTCTCGTTTAACTAGACATTATCAATAGCCTTGGCGTAACCTAACTACACTTGCATTTTTCTTTTTCTAAATCTAGGATACATACAACAAGTTTTTCGTGTCTGGATTTGCATCATTCAAGGAGCCGGAACTGAACTACCATCTCATTTTCGTATTGTCCTACACCCCATCAATGGGGTGGACTAGACCTATGTCTGTGCAACAACCGAGGAGATGACTCCCAAGGTAGCCGCTGTATAACCCGCCCGCGCCTCCCCCGTCGCCATGAGCGGGCCTGAAGACCAACCGTAGCAGACCGGTGCCATTCCGCCCTGCCTCCGGTGACCCGATGCTCACTTTTATCCTTAGTGTCTTCAGGTATTTCCCGCTTAATCCCAACACTTTCTTCGAGGGCCTACCGGGAAGTCGGCTTAGGGGCGCGGACACCGAGTCTCGCTTGCAACTGGACTGAAGGCTCCGCTTATTCTTGGCGGGACCGCCGGACGACTGCAGCTCAGCTGCTTTGGTTAAGTCAAACAATCTCATCTAATATATTTTTTTTTTCCTTATTCTATTAACTTTTCTTCCTACATAATAATAAACTTTTATTTTAGCTACATCAAGTGGCGGAGATGAGACGTGATACTGTGAAATAAATAACTAACAACATGTACGCACTCGCATACTGCCTGCTAACAATGTATGCCTGGACATTGGAGGTCTAGAATCATTTTAAATAAAAAGT
Source organism: Limnephilus lunatus (assembly GCA_917563855.2). Lineage (NCBI taxonomy): Eukaryota > Metazoa > Arthropoda > Insecta > Trichoptera > Limnephilidae > Limnephilus > Limnephilus lunatus. The sequence goes on from OU830601.1 coordinate 61,967,004, forward strand.
AGCTTCTTTATAAAAAAAATTAGAGTCCTGAGGTGTACGGTGAAGGAGGAAACCATCTGTTTCCTTAGAACACCGTGGGGAAAGTGGTTGAGCAACCTCCAATGTACAGTACGCCCAGTTTTTGGGAGGTTAACTTTACTCTGGCTTCGATGGAGCCCACATATCTGAGCTGGTCACTTAGGGTTACACCAAGCATATCAATGGAGGGCCTGTTCGGCAGATTGCTTCCGTTGAAGGAGACTAGATTTTAGGCAATACCCACAACTTCCAAATTGCGGATGCAATATCAAAGGTTGGATAGCAAAATGTTCATTAAACAGTTTTGACAATATTTTTCGTTGTTAAAATACTATGGTCATTAGCTATTGAAGTCATAATAGTTAATCATCGTAGTACTGCAACATAATTCTAATAATAATAATAATTGCGAAATCACTTAAAGAATTCGTTGTTATACAAAAATATTGTACCTAACTAAACTATGTATTTATTAACCAATAACAATTCTTACATTTATATAATTATATATTCATAATTCGACTACCATAATACGGACGTGTGCCTAGCGTGGTAGTCGAATCACCTGTATAACTGTACACAAATTATATAATAAATGAAGAAAAAAAATTGGACAATTTTTAGAGCGCCGTTTTTGTTCAAAATCACTTCAAGGGCGCTTGAGGCGCAAGGGCGTGCTCTAAAATACAAGAGTGTGTTTTGAAGGCGATGCCGACGCGTGAGGGGTGTTTGTTAATAACAATATTGCGGTCCACCGCCGCGAGTAGTAGTTCCTATGGACTCAGTGAACCAACAGCATAGCTGCTGAAGCCAAACCACCTAAACCCAGGTCAAGACACTGAATCAGGTCGGCTCTTTATTTATACGCGGTGCCCAGAAACATGGTGGTAGAAGCGAGAAACTGTGGAATGTAAATCACATAAGTAACCTAAAAAAACGTTTTTTTTTTCATGTTTGACCATTTCGATTTTTCAATTTTGATAATCTTTTTTTTTCTGCAACTAAAGGGTTAAAAAAAACTTATGGCGCCCGATCAATGCTTTGACGCATTTAAAAGACAGTAAACAGCTGATAGTAACCCCTTAACAATGAATTTTTTTTGGACTTTGTGGTCGATTTACTAGAAAAATAATTATAGAATAAATCGAATCGAAAAGTTTTTTTTACGTTAACCTTAAACAGGAGGCCCTAAGGAAAATAATATCTCTCAGGTTCTATGTCATCTTTGGGAGGCTGTGTGGAGGGCGTTTTTATGGAAAGGAAGTTCTGGGAAGGAAAAGGGTACGAAGGGTGGGCTCATCCCTCCAGCTGAGGTGCAAGATGACGGATCGAGAGAGACCAGCTGGAGAGGTCAAAGGGTCTCCCTAAACCGGCCCGCCTCGTAGCAGGTATGGAAGGCGCATCCGCCGCCAAGGCCTAAATCACCAAACGGGAACCTCTTGGAGTGATCTCTGGCAGACGTGTTGGTTATCCAATTAGTGGTTCTCGGGGCGGCTGTACCCATATCCATCTACCAAATTGACGCAGAAATGTGATGTTTCCGGTTGTACCAATAGTTTCCGAACACCACATATAAGTACATAAGGCATAAGCGTAATGTTTAAGATTAATAAAGGGACGCTATGATGGTTTGGGCATCTAGAGTGAATGAACAAGGAAAGGAGTGTAAGGACGCAAATGTGAATGGTAAAAGAAGTCGAGGATGCCCAAGAAAGACATGGCACGACTAAGTGAATCAGATACTTGAGTCGGGCCATGTCAAGAGCCAGAATAATAGAAGAGCATGTATGAGACGCTGTATGAATGTAAACGAGGTAAGGAATGTATGCCAAGACCGAGTTGTTTGGCGGTCCGTCCTCTCTGCCTAACCCTGCGGGGAAACGTCGGGATGGTTAGTTAGTTAGTTATGTATAAGGTAAAATGGATTATAATCTTAAAGAAATAAGAGGCCGACTTGAGTGAGTGTCCGGGCCTGGTCTGAGGTGGTTTCAATTAAACCCCGGCCAATACGTCATATGGGGCTTGTGGACAAACAATGGGTATTATTATTCCAACAATAAGGGTAGCGGGCCGTGGCATGAGATAAATTTGAACGGTGATGTACAAACATAGTACAAAATGTAACCTGTAAGTGGACAGTTTAATTGAATTACGATATTCACGGCAGAAGGAAAGTTCATCGGGTAACGGGTTCAAAACTCGGTAAGGGCAAATAAAAATTCAATATACTTAAATGGTATTATGTATATTATATATGGTATTTATTTTTCGTGTTAACGTTGCAGGAATCCCCTCCTCCGATGCGGGATGTTTAGATTCAATTGGTATGTCCAATGTCCATTTTGGAAATAGTTACGAGTCTTTGGGAATGGAGGGAAAGGGTGGGGAAGGTTGGATTAATCTGGAAGTCCCTGGTTTATTATGATTCACACGGTAATGTGCTGGTGAGAGATCACCATTTAGAAATGAAACGGTGCCATAAATAACTTCAGCAATGCTTAGTGACCAGATCTTAACAGTCCGGTACCTCCGTCGCTTTCCACACCGATTCCCTACTCCCTCATAATACTCTCCGAATCAGAGTCATCGTAGTCAGTATGTTTTCATATAAATATTTTTGTTTTTATTTGAAAATTTACTATCTTTAATGTCTACATGTTCTCTCCAGAGACATTCGTAATTTATCCGTATTCTCCAGTACTACCGGATGCTTGTTAAAAAGACTTGGGTTTATAACACAGTGACTGTTTATTGACGAATGGTAATATATAATAATACTTCCGAGGAAAAACTTCCTTCCTGGCTGAAAGCTTTGATCTGCAGAGCTCCTAAACAATACTGAATCCACGCTTTTAACTTCGGTCACCTTCAACACAACTCGGCAACGAGACCATGTGACTCGAAGAGCCCATAGATAACTATTGTAATGTAGGAACTGAATCAGGACTAAGGGGGCATACATTAATTACGTGAGTTTAAAAAGGGGGGGGGGGGGTCCAGCAAAATCTCACGTTACTTGAAAATAATATACGAAGTGGCCCAAATTTATCTCACCAAGGGAGGGGGGGTCTAGATTGAAAGAAAAACTGCTCACGTAATTAATGCATGCCCCCGAATCGAGGCATATGAAAATTAGATAAAATGTAATTAATATTTATTATTTAAACCAGGGACGGCCAACCCGCGACCCTAGGCGCGGCCCGCAGCGCCTATCTGTACTATCCAAGTACCCGTGCGGCCCTAAAATTTTAGTCTTAAATGAAAGTTGGGTTGACCAGGCCTGATTAAAACTGTCAACCAGTTTAAAAATTAATTTTTATCACAATACAAAATAACATAAAAATAGGATGACGATTTCATTAAAAAGAGTTATGGGCTTAAAAAAGCAAACATTTATCGCGAAGTTTGCAGAAAAAAACACGCCACTTCTTTTTACATTAATATACTCGTACATCATCTTCTATTTAGTCAAAATGTTCATAGCCAAAAATCTAAAGCGGCACTAATGTTTTCTGACAAACAAGTCAGCTATGTTGAAAGTACATATTAAAAACGTCGCCCAGTTTTGGTAGTCATCCCTTATGAACGCCGAGATAGAGCATGAATGAATTAAACCAGGAAATTACGCCCACATATCGCCCGAAACTTTCCGCACTTTGAGAATTCATTTGAGGGACAGGTAATGTACGACAAAGTGTTTGGGATAAAAAGGAAAAGAACAATAGTCCCGCATGTTTGTAATTTGTAAAGCCGCATTTAAACGAAAGCAAAATAAAGAAGCAGGAGTATTTCTCTAAGCTAAGCCAATGACAAACACTAAAAGTGACTACAAGAAAGTAACCAAATACGGAAAACCGTTTTGTTTTTACGCATAAAAAAGAAATATTAAGAATCAAAAACTTTTAGCCGTAATTACAATCAGCCTTACATTTGCACTTTACATACAACAGTCTTGTATTATATTCATTAAATAATTAGTACCTACTATAATTTTTCAAAAACAAAATCAACATAAAGTTATTTTTATTTTAAACTTTATGAGTAAAATCTCAAATTATAATATTTAATTAAGTGAAGACAATATTAGCGAAAAGGATAGCAGCCAATAATATGTGCGTTAAGAAAATGAAGATAATGTTAGTAGTTCTTAGTCGAAGTATGATACAGTTAAAAGTGACCGAATTAGAAATAGGTTCCATAGCTCAATCGGTAGAGCACTTGCGATGTAAACTAAGGGATCTGGGTTCGAGTCCCAGTGGAACCTATATCTTTTTCTGATTTTTCTGTCTCCAGATTTTGATTGAATTTCGCTAATATTGTCTTCATTTAATTAAAATATTATAAAGATATCTAATTATGGAATAGGTATCCCACAAGAACAAAATCAAAAATAACTTCTACGAGAGGTGGCGAGATACTTTACGAACTTTGATTAAATATAAAAAGGAACTTAAACTACTTGCAATAATCATAAATTCAGGTGTCGAACTCTTCACCAGCGCAATCATTACGTGCCCAGTGTCCGCACATGAGGCATTTGATCCAGGTTACTCCTTAAGTACCTTCAGAAAACAAAACCGTCTCACCGCCGACACAGCACTCGCTCGACATTTTGGCGTGATATTCCTCAAAGACAAAAAACTGGCAACCATCTTGAAATACCTATTATTTTCACGTATTTTTCTAATATATGCTCTCATTAACACATCCTCTGTGGCTCTTTCATAAGAGCCCGCATCTGACAAACTTCATCCAGTTATATTATCCGATAAAACAAAAGGCAACATCGTGCGTCGCATTTATATATTATTATCATCTACTATATTAAGTTAAAAGAGTGGACGGGAAAAAACAGTGCTGCAAAAACTACAAGAGGACTAAGGACAGTTACTTACTTTAATCGTTCTAAGCTGAAGAAAAGTTTACTAAAGGACTTTTGTAAAGTAATAGTAATAAGCTAAGGAGAATGAAGTGATGTTAAGAAAACAGATACATATCAAAAGTAATAGTAGATAATAAGCTAATAAGTAATAGTAATAATTCTCTTCAAGAATGAAACATCACTTCATTCTAATTAGTAATAGTAATAAGCTAAGGAGAATGAAGCGATGTCAAGAAAACAGATACCTACATATCAAAACAGATAATCGCGAATCCCAGTGACTGACCTTGCGATGTGGCATGTATGGCTGAGCGCTCCGCACTCATCGCGCTCTATCTTAAAAACGGTTAAGCGTATAAAAACTTATTTCAGACAAAATTTGTAGATAATCTTATACTCTATAACTTTTATAATAAATGCAAATACGATTTAAGGCAAAGGAAGCGAGATATTTCCAAAAAACTGTTTTTCGCGACCTTTGACCTTGAATATCTAAGGATGCTCACACGTGACCTGAAGAGATTTTTGAGATAACATTTAGAATGCCAAAATAAACTTTTATTCAAATGTTCAGCTTATTTTGTTTCATTCCGAGGTTGTACTTAAATGGAATAGTAATAGTGACGGGGATAGCAAATGTAAAATCATGCATTGTCCACTGTTTTAAATATAATGTCCTCCGCGTGCAAATCTGCATCTTCCCGAATAAACTCAGGTAAGCAAGTGTTTATAAATAATAAAATTAGATAGAGCCTAGGAATTCATAATAAACGGTACAGCGTCCTTGGGGTGATTTTTCACAAAAACAGCGCTGTAAAAATTATCCAATTATTATTAATGAAGCTAAACTAGTTCCAACGAGAGCTCGAACGGACGCCATCGTTCATTTTCACACGTCTTGTTTGAAAACGGACTAAACTTGTTATTATAATTTTTTTTAAGAAAAATTGAAATACATAATATTAAAATATTATATAGTGAAAAACACCGTAAAACTTTCGATTACTTTTTCGAAATCAATCAACGAACATTTATGTTCGTTTTTTCGCTTAAAACAACAAGAAAGCGTAAGAAAGACAAAAGGATGTTTCTCAGTGACATTTTTATTGATATATTAACAACATTATTTAATAATTACTGAGCACAACCTTAAGTAGGTTAACAACCTATGTGTTGTTCTCACTAAATATAGATGCGTGAACTACAAATATACTAGTGCATTCATTTTTTGATCTGACATTTTTAAAAATTCGTTTTCGAATATTTATAAAAAAAAGCTGCTTAGAAAGTTCAGGTCTGCGAATAGTAAAAACATCAATTTTTGAATAAACATAAAAATAAAATCTCTTGAAGAATCCTTGCCTGATCAACTGAGGGTTAACCCGACTTCACACTGATATCGAATATCAAATTAACCCCTCTGGCACCAGTTTGGATTGCGTAATCCACAGTCACCCTGCACCGTCATTTATATAATCAAATAAAAAAATCGAACAGCAAACAAAATGAAAAAGAGAAGCTTCCTACAACGCTGCGGGCAAAGTGCCAGAAATTCAATTTCCGAATACACCCAGTTTTGGCGGCAAAGACAATAGAGGCTGAGGATCGTTTGAACTCCTATGAATGCCCGGAGCTCAGTGTAGTAGGCGTTCAGACAAACCTAAAAAAGTCATTTGGAAATGGGAAAAAAGGGGGGCAATTTCATCAGTGTTCATCGGATATCTGTGTATTCCAATCTATCCTAAAAGACAATATTCTACATAATATAAATCAGCCCTAAATCATCTCTTAAATTTCTACTTGCGTTATGTATCGTAGTCGTTAAGAAAATCGAAATTCGTCTGGACATGCGGAAAAGAGGGCGTTATTTCACCAGTGTTCAAAAGAATTTATTATAAATATTTGTATTCTATAATCTTTTTTATAATTTATGTATAAACAGGTTTTTTCTATAGATAAATGAAGGTGGGTGACGTGATGTTTTGCCATTCAGGCAAATCTAAAGAAATGATCTGGAAAGGCGGAAAAAAGGGGCGAAATTTCTTCAGCGTTCATTACTTAATCAGCATGTCGGCGTTCATCAGCAGGTTTCATAAAGAAGGTATCTGAATACTAATATATGTCCAAAAGGCATGTGAATAAGTAATAAGACTTTTATTTTATCTTTAAATGCCAGTTGGGTGAAGTGTCGTAGAAGTTAAGAAAAATTTATTTGGAAAATGCGGAAAAAGTAGGGCTACTAATTTTATACTTTGCTATTTGTATATTCAAACCTGTCCTAAAAAGCTTTATTCTGTAGATAAATAAATTCACTTTTGTAATTGTTACCCTTTGTGCTATGCATAAAAAATCTTGTCTTAAACATTAGTTTATCAATTAAAAATAATAATTAATATTTGACGAGTTAAAGTATTTCACCAAAAAATGTAGACATAATTTGTCTCGACGCCACCTAGTGAGAGATTTAGTATTTACAATGCCTTTCTCTTATAAATAAAGTTGGTTGTTTGCAGGTGGAAAATGCAATGAGCAGTAATTGTTGAATGAAACACTAGTATATATTGAATTATTTGGCGTGTAGGAGATAAGCCGACGTTGCATTTGACCGGATATCAGAAGGACGCGGGTTCGAGTCCCGTCGGTGGCATTAATCTTTTCTCGGGAGATTTTTTTAATGAAGATGAGTGTTTCAGGCTAATAATTGTTACCCTTTGTGCTATGCATATAAAATATTGTCTTAAACATTAGTTTATCAATTAAACATAATAATTTTGTTTTCTCTTAAAATATTTCGGGTAGATGATGTGTCGTGGGAGAGGATGAAAAGCAAAAAATAAAGCGCTACTTATGGCCACGACTGAAGGGGTGGCCATAGTGAAAATTTGTAATATGTTTTATTGTGAATTATGACTGCAGAAGTGCACAGAAAGGATGTGATAAACCAATGAACACGGCTATTCGCGAAATTTTCTTACCACTGGGAAAACATTTGCTTGTTTAGTTAAATTTCTTATAAAAGTCTGAAAGTCCGAAAACTCAGATAGTTTGATTGTAAGACAACAAATAACGGTTTGATTCTATCTCATCAGGACGATACCTTAAGGGGAACGTATGCGTGGCCCATTTCGGCGCGTTTCATTCAAATCTTAGATTTGGATTAGAGATCAAAATACCCAACCAAACAGAAAATTTATTTTTGTAATCAAAAGGTATATCAAATATCTAGTAAGCATGTGAACTACTTTATTTATTTTTGCTTTACGCGCTGAAATGAGCCGCGCATACGTTCCCCTTAATTAGGTAACTACCAGCATACTTCAAACAATTTTAACAACAAAATTACTGATGTTTGTTATTATTATTAATATTATCGTAACAGACGAATTGCAATCTTTAGAGCACAGGCGTCAGGTGGGAATGCTGTCCTTGTTCTACCGGTATTACAATGGAAGATGCTCCGAGGAACTAGCGTCATTGATACCCTCGGCACCGGTGCATAGTCGGAAAACACGCCAAACACGCGCCCAACATTTGTACACGGTTGACATTAGTCACACGAGAACGGGTCGTTCTTAAGTTCAACAGCTCGTCTGTGGAACGATTTACCGGCCTTTATGTTTTCTCCCTCCTACAACATGGGTCTCTTCAAGACCCAAAAAACAATGTTCTCTCCTTCATTTCCTCAAAAAGACCCTCCACACAGAATATCGTGTGGAGTTAATGAAAAAAAAATATATTGATGTATATTCTGTATTCATATATATTGTATGGTTTAGTTTGTAACAAATATCGATATTGACATATTGTTTGTTCCACTTTGACGACTTTTTAATCACCAGAGACAAAGCAAAACGGTCTGCCACAGGACTATTCTCATTCACAGTGGAGCACACACCTCCAACAGAATGGGAATATCCGAAATGCACCGTCAAATAGAAATCGTCCCCTTAACCCGCATTTCATTTTCATCAAGTAGTATTTATCCCCGGCCACCGCAGCGAGCCGCATTCTACGGAAGCCAGATGACAATGCAGCGGCTATGGACCACATCCAGCATTCAATAAAGTCCCGACAATAGAATGAAATCCTGGACTGAATCTCGGAATCCCAAAGCTTTTATTAGGGCGTCTCTGCCACTACCGCTTTCCCGGGGCTGCTGTCGTAAAAGACACCCGCGGCTCTAAGGTGGCGATTCGCTAAGCAATATAATATATTCGTTCGCAAATCCGCTGACTTAAACCGCATTCGTACAAGGAGACTTTGACCCCTCGGACTTCGACAACATTCTGTCAGTAGGTCAGAATATTTTCGCTTTGCATTAAAATCCAAATAAATGGAATATTTGTGAACGAATCCGAAAACTGAAAGCTATTATTAATATTTTTTTTCAGGTTCTCCACAAAACAGTTATACACCAAATTATTACGGAGAAAATTACAAATATAAAAGAAAAAAAAAGTCCACGGGGGCAGTTTCACTATCTTGTGACGTATGTCAAAAGATAGTTACTTAACTCTCTCTATAGGTAACATTGAAGATGTCGATGCTCAATGCAGAATCGAATTGCTCGATTTAATGGCGCATTCTTAAAGGAAGAAGTTCTCGCTTTCGGAGCATAAAAAAGTGCGTGGGATCTCCCACGAGTATACGATGGGAACATATTTTTGGTGGTGATATAAGCTTTCCAATTTTATTACTAAAAATAAACATGTAATTTTTTAAATATAATTTATAATAACTAAACCTAACGGTAATAAAAAATAATAAAAAAACTAAAACATATTTTATTAGACAAATGTATTATAATAAACTTTATCATCACTTCACTTTTTTGTCGTTTGATACAAAAATTATTTTATAAAAAATTCAATTTATTTTTCAAATTGAGGGCGGAAACTTTGATATCATAAAGGTGTACATTTTAAGGTCTTTTGTGGTTAACTTTTAGATTTGAAGGGAAATAGAACGATGTCTATAAGACCTATATGAGTTGTTCTGAAAAGCGAACAAATTAGCGTGAGGCTTTAAGTGCTTTAGCATTGTCATTCTGATATTTTCGAACATTTCCGTCAATCAGAATTTAAGAGGAGCACAGTAGAGTTGTATTCTGAACAATTAAATGTACATAAATAAAACCAATTTACTGTATTTTTATCATGGGCTTATAACTCGGTAAATTTTACGAGCTCCTTTTACCTAGTTCGGTTACTGAAAAACGATTTATATGATGTGCTGTAATCGAACCTGTATCGTGTATATGTGGTTTTGAGTATAAATATTTTTTTACCAAAGTGGCAATTCACAATGGTTCACATGTTGTATCGTATGTTATTAATAGGCTTTTTAATTTGGTAGGCGGGTTTGGGTACCGCCGCCCTGGGAACCATTTATTGGATGACCAACACCTCTGCCACAGGTTACCCCAAGTGGTTCGCTACGTTTGGTGACTTAGCAGGGGTGCCCAGGTTCATGGGGTAATGTTTGTCTGGGTCTTGATGGCGGGTGCGTCGGCCCACCTTCTGCGTGGCAGGCCGGATTGGGAGATGCTGGTTGAGGGAGACCCTTTACAACCGGTTACCGTTGTCCGGGCCGCTCGGTAGTACAGGGGCCCGACCCTTAGGCTCACGACTGAGGGTGGGCTGCCCCATCAACGAGTGCAAAAACCCCACCGCTGCTGTTGTGCCGGTTCGTGACCGGAGGGGACCCAGCAGTTGCGTTTGGGGCGCATTGGGCGACCTCTCCAGCCGGACTCTCCCAGCCCATCGCCTTGCACCGCAGTGGGTGGGTTGGATTCATACGTCCGTCACTCCTGGACACTCCGATCCCCAGCTTCCTACCCACCCCTTATACCTTTTCCTTTCCAGATCTTCATTTCTCCTCTTCAAAACAAAAAACTTAAATCAATCATGAACTCACAAAAAAACATAAATAACATCTTTACAACGGCGAGAAGCAGGAGTCCCCGGTGCAGGCCAAAACTGTTGGTGAACTTCACCAACATTCGCGGCCTGCACAAAAATCTAAATTCAGTCCACCACCACCTTGTTTCCCAACGTCCCAACCTTCTCTTCCTTTCCGAAACGCAGATAGCTGAGCCTACAGACGCCTCCTATCTGGATTGCCCGGGTTTCACCCTCATGGGCAAATTCAGACCCAAAGGAGGTGTATGTCTCTTCAGCCGAGCTGACGTCAACTGTGTGCGACTGTTGAATCTGGAGAACTCCAAATTCGACGTAATGTGGGTGCGCATCAATCTTGCCAGTACGGTAAGGTTTTACGCGTGTTTATACCGCTCACCGAACATTAGCGTTTCAGATACATCCGAACTCTTCAAACATCTAAGCAATACTGTTGATGACCTCTTGCCCCGCTTCCCTACAGCAGAGTTTGTGGTCCTGGGGGACTTCAATGTTCATAACGAACCTTGGTTAAAGTTCTCAGGACCAACGGACTCGGCTGGACGAGAGGCGGAATCCTTTGCCCTCTGCTACGGACTGGAGCAAATGGTTCAGGAGCCTACAAGGGTTCCTGATGTCCAGACTCACCGCTCCAATCTGCTAGATCTGTTTCTAACCACTGTGCCACACGGCTACAAGATTGAAGTCACAGCGCCTCTAGGATCGTCCGACCACTGCCTGGTGACAACATCAATCCCCGTAACCTTCAGACCGCCAAATGAGCGGCTGAAGAGAAAAGTGTGGCACTATAGATCAGCAGATATGTTTGGTCTGCGGGCTCATTTCAATGCCTTCCCGTGGTCAGCTGTCTGTTTTCAGACTTCGGATCCCTCAAGATGTGCCCAGGAAATTGGTGAAGTCATCACATCCGCGATGGATGGCTTCATCCAATCCACTGTGAAAGAAACTGGTGTGGGCTCAAAGCCGTGGTTCAGTCGACAATGCTCCGAAGCAGTGCGACGAAAAAACGCGGCTTACCGAGCCTACAACACATCTCGAACGTCTGAAAGCAGAACAGTATATAACAAAATGGCAAAGGAATGCAGGAGGATCATTAACAGGTCAAAATTCGAGCACGACCTGCAGATCAGCAGTAAGCTGGCTGCCTGCCCGCACGGCAGCAGAGCGTTCTGGTCGCTTGCGGGCTCAATAGGTCGCAATTTCTGCAAATCCAGTCTGCCACCTCTCACCAGACCTGATGGCTCTCTAGCAAATACCGCCGCCGAAAAGGCTAACTTATTAGGCAAAATGTTCGCGGAAAACTCGACCCTCGATGATCAAGGTGCTACCCCGCCGTCGGTTCCTCATTGCAGTTTTCGTATGAAAAAGCTGAGGATCCGGCATCGGGATGTACTCCAAGTCTTACGAGGGCTTGATGTTAATAAAGCTAGCGGGCCTGACGGAATACCTGCCCTGGTATTGCAGAGGTGCGCTGTAGAAATAGCTCCAATTTTGACGAAGCTTTTCAAAATGTCCCTGAAGACTGGCTCTGTGCCCTCTGGTTGGAAAAAAGCGATCATTCACCCTATTCCAAAGAAGGGTGACCGCTCCAACCCAGCCAACTACCGCCCCATAGCGATCACATCTGTTCTGTCAAAAGTGATGGAACGTGTGATCAATGACAAACTGCTCACATACCTCGAGAAGAACAAAATTATTAACGACCGTCAATACGGATTCCGGCGGAACCGCTCGTGCGGTGATCTTCTCGCGTATGTGACGCATGTTTGGGGACGGTGCCTGGAATGTTTTGGTGAGACCCAAACGGTTTCACTGGACATTTCCAAGGCCTTTGACCGGGTTTGGCATCGAGCGCTTGTCAACAAACTGCGTTCTTACGGACTTCCCGCATCCTTGTGTGCGTGGATTGCCGACTTTTTGAGGGGGAGGTCGATTCAGGCGGTTGCTGACGGTTTCACCTCTTCCTCGCATTCGATAAATGCTGGCGTCCCACAGGGATCGGTTCTGTCTCCGACTTTGTTTCTGTTGCACATCAACGACCTCTTGTCATGTGCACCGATTCATTGTTACGCGGATGACAGTACAGTCCATGATAGCTTTTTGTTTGACAAGCCTCCAAAGGGCACACAAACCCCAATAGCTCGGAGGGCTTTGAAGCAGAGAATGGACGGTCACCTCGAGAGTGTTTTCTCTTGGGGTAAGAATAACCTCGTCGAATTTAATGTTTCAAAGACCCAATCATGTCTGATAACGTCTAAAAGGGATCGAAATGATAATCTAGTGTCCTTCAACGGAAGCATTCTCCCGAACAGGACCTCCATTGATATGCTTGGTGTAACTCTTAGTGACCAGCTCAGGTATGGGGGCTCCATCGAATCCAGAGTTAAGTTAGCCTCTCAGAAACTGGGCGTACTGTACAGGGCCCGCAGATACTTTAATAGTACTCAACTGTTAACCCTGTACAAATCGCAAGTGCGCCCCACGGTTGAATTTGGCAGCCACCTCTGGTCTGGAGCTCCAAAATACCTAAAAAAAACCCTTGACTCTGTGCAGAAACGGGCGGTCCGTTTGATAGATTCTCCCATCTTAACAGACGGATTGCAATCTTTAGAGCATAGGCGTCAGGTGGGAATGCTGTCCTTGTTCTACCGGTATTACAATGGAAGATGCTCCGAGGAACTAGCGTCATTGATCCCCTCGGCACCGGTGCATAGTCGGGAAACACGCCAAACACGCGCCCAACATTTGTACACAGTTGATATTAGTCACATGAGAACGGGTCGTTTTTACGATTCGTTCTTGAGTTCAACAGCTCGGCTATGGAACGATTTACCGGCCTCTGTGTTTCCTCCCTCCTACAACATGAGTCTCTTCAAGACCCATGTTAACTCCTTCCTTTCCTCAAAAAGACCCTCCACACAGCATCCTCAAAGATGACATAGGCCCTGAGGGAAATTATTTTCCTCAGGGCCTCCTGTGTGGAGTTAATGTAAAAAAAAAAAAAAAAAAAAAAAAGGCTTACGTCTGTACGGTTGAAATTTAAGAATCCGATTTCGAATAAATCTCTGAGGCGCGTCTTATGCAAAACTATCTATGGCGCCACTTACGTTAAGAGATCGCATGAGGACCTGCCGCTGGCAGATATAAGTACTATTGGATTTATAACTTCTTGAATCTTTCCGGCCATGGAGAGATTGAAGAAAATATGATTATTATTGTAACTGGCAGTTGTGAATAATAATACCACGCGTCTATATATTATATATGACGTTATCGCCTGTCGCGGTTTAACTTTGTCCCGGTGACTAACTATCACTGGATCCGAGGAACCGGCTGTTTTTGGAACCAGTTCCTATCGGATTTATAAAATTGGCACCAAAATCCAAACTAGGTGAAGCCGAACCAAAAGCCGCCCACAGGGCCCAGCAGCTAAATCCTGCGGAGCGGGTTTTTAACTGCTAGTACATTATTATCACATGAAAAATACACGTTCACATGGATACATTATTATTAAATGAAAAATTAGTGCCTCTTAATTAAATTTTGTCTTCCATCAAAGGTGAAAAACTAACTAATTTATCGATAGGCAACAAATACGGAATTTGAACACCTTGGCACTTGGCTTGCTTGAAAAAGCCGATAAAATCATACGCGTCATACTGAAACTTCAAACTAAAATTGGGATTGCGCTTATAAGGAAAAAACGCCTAGAGTCCGGTGTGAATGGCGAAGCTAACTTTCACGATATGAAAGTCTCGGCGCCAAGCATTTTACTCCCATCTGAATGGAGCTTATGAGGACGATTGAAAAACAATTTATATAGAAAATACGTAGGAACCGAACTAATAAATAAAATGGTAGCTGGTGGGCGATATACAGATTCGAAGACGTCACTGAAAGACAAGAAATGAGCATGTGAATGAAAAACTTTAGTCGGGTGTGAGAAGGTGGCCAAGACAGCGAAATGAAGTAGGTATTCAATGCTTTCTGCCTAACCCACGAAAATATGGCTCGAAAAAAATTATGTTAGGTTAGGTTTATTACAAGAAATATCACTAACAATAAACTTTTTTCAACATTATATTAATAAACCAATGCATTCAATTGACTAATTTCTACCAGAATATCATTGTAAAGCGACTTTTCTCATAGAAAATCTTACGCGTTTTGCGTATCTGGTCCGAGTCCATGTATTTCATAATAATTTATTTAACTTCACTTGTAATGTGAATACAGCACAAAAGTGGCTTTAGCCATGTTTGGTGACTAGATCTGAATAGCCACCCCACCTTCATCTTTAGCAACTCCTTTCCCTCCTCACTTACCTTCAGCCTCACAACATACTCCAATCGGGGATGCCATAGTTTCACTGGCTCCAGGCGGTGGGGAGCAGTTGGGACTCTAGTGCAGTATTCACATAAAAAAGAGCGAATAGGACTATGACATCCCCAATTATGTTATAAGATGGGAAAGAGAGTGGAGAGGGGAAGGATATGGGTGAGAAAAAGGTTTTAATGTTTTTTTAAATTGTAAGTGAATACCGCACAGGAGTCTCAAATGCTCCAAACCGTTTGGAATCCCCATCCCCAATTGAGGTGTGTTGTAAAACTGAAGGTATTGGGGAGAGAAAGGAGAAAGGGAAGAGGAAGGTGGGAAGTACCAGACTATTCAAATCTGGCCACCAAACACAGCTAAAGCCATTTCAAGCAACGTTTCAATTCTGAATGGCTCCCAACCGTTTGGAACCAGTGACACTACGGCATCCCCAATTGGGGGGTTTTATGAAGCTGAAAGTAGTGGGGAGGGAAAGGAGGTGGGAAAGAGGTAGGTGGAGAAGTACCTGGTTATTAAAAGCTGGTCACCAAACACGGCTAAAGCCATTTCAAGCAACGCTTCAGTTCTGAATGGCGATACACCAGGGCGATAATGACAGTGTATTTCATTCAGGAATGTGCCGCAAATATACGAGTTCTATATTATATTTATTTAATTGAATTAATTTTAAAATACACAAAATTAATCAAATAAAATTTACTTGGGGACGCCGGGGTTTGAACCCGCGATTGCTAGTCGAAAGCTTTACCTGTGGACCAGAGGCCATCAATATGAAAATTGATAGCGAATAATATTTTTCCAGCATTTGAAATACGAAACCAAAGAATTCCAGGGTACTGGGGTACAGCAGACGAAAATAATAATAATTAGATTACATAATTTAACAGAAGATGTTACTTTTTATTATAGTGAGAATAGTTTAATAGGTCGATATTCAGTCCAATTAAGATAAAGCTTAAGCCATTATGTTTTCAGGGTACACAAGAAACACGAGCGGAAGACAACGAGTAGGTATTGTAGAATAGTTTTGAACACGGTGCGACAGCGTGGCGTGGCCTGTTTTTGATAATTTTATCGAAACGATGCCTGTTCTTTAGTCGCACAACTCTGTTATTATTTCAATTATAATCTAATTGTAAATGTCTCCGGCATGCTCAACAGCCGTCATTTTAACGAATATATTAATTATAACCAGTTAATTAACCATCAACCGATCAGAACAAATAAATAAAATTAAACAATTTTTCAAAAAACACTTAAATTAAAGTAAATATTTTAAACAAAACATATTATACATAAGTAAGAATCGTGGCTCCCTTATCTGGCACAAGAACTCCCCTTTTATGATAAGTTATAAATGTGAATATTTTGTAAAATATATATATATAAATGAAACTCACATTACAATAAAAGCTGGTTGATAATTTTCATCTCATTTTAAGAGGAAAATCATTAGATTAGCCTATCTATAAATTTTCTAATTAAGATCTTGAAATGTAGATAATATGTATAAAATATCTCTAAAGGGATGGGTAGAGAAGAAAAAGTGACAACATTTTTGCATGGAAAATAAAAATAATAGGAAAATGAGTAATATTATTTTTTTATTAGAACGACTCTCTATTTATAATAACTTATGAAGGTTGTTATTTCCTTCAAAGTTATCATTAAGAAGATTATAATAGTAAAAATCTAAACGAAATATGAAAGAGAACAAGAAACAAAAAAATTAAAAATAAAACGGTCGCAACAAGAACATGAATCCAGGAACTCTCCCTTTCGCATGGGAAGACGAGAGATCCTGGGTTCCTGTCCCAGTAGTGACCGTTATTTTAATTTATTTTTCTGTGTCTTGTTCCTTGTTATATATTTCGTTTAAATCTTTAGTATCATCTTCTTCTTCAATAATAAGTTATAATAAATGAGTTATCATCTTTATTTTTTGTAAAAAAAATTGATAATGTTATCACCACAAAATTAAATTATTGCGTGCTCGAAATTCGGCGTGCGATTGTAAGAAGCGTGAAATGCAAATTTAAAAAAAAAAGTATTTATAGATAAAAAAAGACACGATAATAATTTGTGAATAGGAATTTACCTAAATATTAATTATTATTTGCAATATTCTAACGGCATGACCCGTCAGTGGCGAAGTTGATATCGTCACTAATAATAATAATAAAATAACACAACAATTAACTATAATAAACTTTTAAAACATGATATGTCTTCAGTAGTTGTATTCTTAAGACTACAACTACAGGGCTCCTTACATAACATTGATCAAATAATATTAAACAAAAAATGTACAGTATATATCTACAAAGCAATTACAAGAGAACAAAAAATAACAATAACAGTGTTATTGCACAGGACAATAATAATAAACAATAACAGTGATATTATAACAGAGCACAAAACAAGAACATTAAAGCAGAACTCAGTTAAAGTTCAGAAATAAGAACATTCTGAGTGGACATTAAATATAAAAGTTCAATAAGGAGAAAACCGATACCAAACCAATACCGGAAGCTTGAGAATATGGCTCATTACGGAATAATTGAAAAGAAGTTAAGATGTATTAATGGTAGGATTTTTAAAATAATTTTGTTTTTAAAGCAAGTTTAAATTCAGCCAAATTCTTGATAGTAGGGGCTGAAAGATGTTTATTCCAAATGAGGGGGCCAGTTACAGGAAAAGAGCGATCGTGGTATACGGCCCGATTTAACCTAGAAAGTTCGATAAAACGAAAAGGAACATCTAGATCTTCTGACCTTACACCGTCATTGATCCCTTCGGCACCTGTGCTTCGTTGGAAAATACGTCAAAAGCGCGCCTAACCTTCGTACACGTTTGGCATTAATTTGTCACATGCGAATGGGTCGCTTCTACGACTCGTTCATATAAAGAGTGTCTCTTCAAGACTTCAAGACTCAAGTTCACTTCTTCCTCTCATCGAAAATGCTCTCCACACAGTATTCCCAAGATTACGTTATCTCTGGGGGAAATTATTTTCCTCAGGGCCTCCCGTGTGGAGATAATGTAAAAAAAAAAACATTTTTAAACATTTCCAGGTTACTCGTAAACCAGGAATGTTTGTATTTCTTTAATAATAATTACTAAAATAAAATATTTATTGTTTTCGTATATACCTAAATATACATGTTTTAGTAGGTAGTGTGTTGATAAAAGAAAACAAGAAAAATATACAAGCAGTTTAATTGAAATATTAAAAGAAACAATAAAATTACCTAAGTATATATCAAAAGTGAAATGATACCAAAAATCAACTTTCGTTCAACTGAACGTTAATTGTCAACTATAAAAACTGGATCAGAGAGAACTAGAAATTAAAATTTTACTTCAAACGAATTAATACTCATTTTATCAAAGTTAACTGAAGAACTGTCAACTGGTTCAATGAGCAACGTCAATTAACGATAAACAAAAAAGTTTACAATAATAGGTTTTCCCAGATGTGAACGTTAAATTTTCAAATATTTTATTTTAGAAAATAGAAAAAAAGTATATTATACGGTAACCATTTTAATTGCAAAATTATACCAGGTAGATGCAGAAATAAAAATACTCCAATATCGCGACACACAATGAGGAGCGTGAAATACAAGATTAACTAATTAGGTAGGTACTAATCCGGGGGAAGATCGATGGAAAACTTGGTAAAGGATGACGCGGCTCAGGAGAAGGTTCCAGTAATACAGCTGTTGAAGATAATTGAGTTGTTCAGTTGGCAGCCTGAAGGGTAAAGTTTATCCATGTGACATCCAACCTCTGATAGGCGATGTTACCAAAGAAAGAAGAACAAGTAACGCAGGACATAAACAAGTTATTTCGAATGTCAGCATCCGAGAAGAATGACAAGAGTTTAAATGCACTTGCATCAATGCTGTACGTGTACACTTGTTTGCGTGATTACTAGATATAATCTATTCCTCTCAGACGGTCTATTAAATACAAATAATCAATACATCAAATAATTAGAAACAAATAGAATACATAGAGTTCAAATCAAACAATTCACATTATAAACATATGCGTAGAAGTCCAGTGGGCAGCCCCAGACACAATTGGGCGAGGCAACTCCAGAAACTGTGTGAGGAGAGGATGGGTCTACCATGGACGGAGGCCGAACAATCAGCACAAGACAGGGACGTTCGGAGGAGCCTTGTCGATGCAATGGGTCCCTGACCCGAATAGGACAAGAGGAAGAAGATGATGAGATGATGATGAGTTCAAATCAAACAATTCACATTAAAAATATTACAATTAAACCTTTGAAAAATGCCGACTAGTAGCCACATATTGCGATTGTCAGCAACCGAGGAGATTGACGATAGTTTAAATGTAGTTACATCACGGACGTACAAAATATATGGACATGCCCTTACGTGTTAAAAAACGTGTTATTTCCCCCTCCCATTGGAACCATTTTTCGGAACCGGCTGGGCGTGTCCGGACCAGTGTCGTGCTCTCATCGTACATTTTACGCACGGACGCTGTATGTCTATGAAACACATACTTAGACATCGAGGTCAAGTAAATCATGAAACATTTGTAAAAGTGTCTACGGAAACAAAATATTCCACTATGAAAATACTCTGAACCTTACTTTGCAAATTTGGATTTTACACATCTGTTCATACCGTGGCATGCAATTCGCGCTCCCATATAAAAAGGTCTATTCATTCAAAAGCAGATTTTACTATCAAGAACTAAATAGTGATATTATAGTGCGAGGTGCCTATATACTGTTAGATTGATTTATTGGCGAATCACAAGTCTCTTTCCTCTCTTCGCCCCGCCATAGTTGGTTTTTACCCCTCATCTCTAAGTTCTCGTCTAGTTATTTGTATGTCTATGAGTTACATCAATGCTGTTGATTCAATTCCGATGATGATGTTGCTGATCTAAGTAAGGGTTGAATGCCTCAGACCAGTGTTTTCTGGGATGCATAGTTCAGATATGTAAGGTGGGGCCATTTCATTGATAGATTCTTACTGGGCATTTGACCCACTTGAACCCTTGAACCATTTGAAAGTCGGATTTTTTTTTTTTTTTTTCTTTATTCATTACTTACAAAATAGGGTTACATTAATAGATGATTTTTCGACCACCCTGCTAGGTTGATGCCCGTGTTATGGTGGTCGATTTTACATAATTTAGTGCAATAACAATCAGACGTTCGTGTAATATTTGTGACGAAAATAAATATAAAAACACTGTCAAGAGTGCATTAGAAATGTATTAAATAAGTACGAAACTGCATAAATATATTGACATATATTTTGTACTGTTCCCTCCTGTTATAATAATGTAATATGTTTTAGTTGCAAGATTACTGTTTAATTTCTAGACACAATATAATGGTATGATGAGGAAAACTATAAATGGTTTCTCAGTTTGGTAAATTATACGGGGTACTAAAGTCAATATAACCGGTGCGACGCGACGATCTGACAGTCCTATATCACGGTTTTCTGCTAAGAGAGAAGAAGTTACTAATCAAACAATTAAACGTTTGAACCACGCAGATAAGAAACCAGATATTACTTCGATTGTCAGCAATCGAGAAGATTGGCACAAGTTAGGCATTCGGATCGATGCGTGGTTTGCGCAATAAAGTTTTCACGACTTCCCGCTTTATTGGGTAAGCACTGCACCATCCGTGGCTATGCTCAAATGTTAAATATAAGCGGGAAAGGATTTTGTGCTTGGTGCTAAATTAACCCTTTCAGACCTATCCTCTATCCTCATTTTTTCCTCTATTCATTGTCGATTATACAGTTCTCTAATTCATCCTGACTATACAGGGTTTGCATTCTATTTTTGTTGTTGTGGGATTGTAGTTATTCGTTCATATTTATATTTTGAGATGTGATGTTTGTATTTTTTTTCTAATTCAGCACTCTTAGAATAGTTTTTTTTGACGTAAGTTTGGAAGAAACGTTTTTATTGTTTCATTTTATCGTAATTTGTTTTTATTAACCAAATGTTGTATTTTTTGTACAGAGTGAATGATTTGTCAATTTGTAAAAAAAACACTTTGAAACCTAGTGTTATTTTATGAGCATATTCATTTTTAAGTGTGAAAAACATAGAACTTCTTAATTTAAAAAATAGAATTTCGTTAAGTATTGAAAACAAAATTACACTGATTTTGTTCAAATAATTCTACAAGTAAGTAATTCGGCTAATTGACTAAGGTTCGATTTTCTCCAGTATTGTATTCTTCTAGAATTCCAGAGCATGTTCATGAAAATCACGAGATGGTGTGAATTATTCAAGAAATTCCAATTTTGAATTTTGAAAAGGTCAGTTAAAATATATTTATGTTAAAATTATTATAAGAGGGCTGTCCGTAAAGTAAGGTCTCCAAGGTGCTGCGGTCGCGAGGAACAATTTTACGCGAGATCCGGGAAAATTGGCGTGCAGCCTGGTTTCCCTACGCCAAATCCCCACAACGCTGCACTCTCTGCGACGCTTAGTCTCGGCGTGGCAGCCGTTCACGATGAAGCTTCCGCTCGCCGCACCCGCCAGGTATGAATTACTTATAATTAGTTTTTTGTGCGAAGAACAAAACCCCGGTAGAAATTCATTCTCAGCTACTTGAAGTTTACAGAAAACAGTGTATGAGTGCAGAGAATTTAAAAGCGTGCCAGACGGCCACCGGTTTCAGATGAAAAAATTGCCGACAATGATTGCAAATCGACGGGTGACGGTTCGGGAGCTCCGTGATATGATCCCTGAAGTCAGTAAGACCACTATCGACAAGGTTTTGACAAAAAATTGGAAGACCACAAAGTCTGTTTCACATTCCGATATTCTACGCAGTTTTACATTATTATTATTATTGTATTGGGACTATCGCAGCTATGTGGTGTGGTATGAAACTACATACGAACAAGGAAGCTTCAGATGAACTTGAAAAATGAGAATAAGACAACAACAAAAAAACGAGTGTGCTTTAGACCACACCACACGACTGAAGTAAAACTTCACTAACTTATAACGGAAAAATTTGTAAAAAATCATGCTTCTCACAAGGAAAGCTGTATGCAACCTGCGGACGTGTCGGACGAAAACACAAAAACATATGTGAACCTATCCAAAAGCACTTCAACAAACAGAATTAGAGCGCACAAACCCTTTCTTTCTTTGAGTGGCCTTGCAACGCCCGCCTGGTGCCCGCCATATATATATATAATGTTATACAGTGCAGGCGCTTGCATTCTGTCGTTTCTTGCATTGTAGTTTTCCGGGACTTGGGATGGAACCATTACAGTTGACCCCGAGGTAACAATGGCCTTGCTACGCATGCCCGGTACCCGCTTTATATAATGTTATATAGTGCAGACGCTTGCATTATAATGTAGTTTCCCGGGACTTGGGATGGAACCATTACAGTTTAGTTGACCCGAGGTTACAGTGGCCTTGCAACGCATGCCGGGTACCCACTTTATATGATTTTATATAGTGCAGGCGCTTGCATTATAATGTAGGTTTTAGGTTTCCGGGACTTGGGATGGAACCATTACAGTTTAATTGACCCCGAGGTTGGTTACAGTGGACTTGCAACGCATGCCGGGTACCCGCTGTATATAATGTTATATAGTGCAGGCGCTTGCATTCTAATGTAGTTTACCGGGACTTGGGATGGAACCATTACAGTTTAGTTGATCCGAGGTTACAGTGGCCTTGCAACGCATGCCGGGTACCCGCTTTATATAATTTTATATAGTGCAGGCGCTTGCATTATAATGCAGGTTTCCGGGACTTGGGATGGAACCATTACAGTTTAGTTGACCCTGAGGTTACAGTGGCCTTGCAACGCATGCCGGGTACCCACTGTGTATAATTTATTTATTTATTTACGGACAAACAGTCCATTAACAATAAAACAATAACACCAATAAAAATTTAAAAAAACCGTTTGCCTCGCCCGATCACCGTTCGCATCGATTACCGTTCGCATTACACTTTTTGTAACATCACCACTTTTCGTAACGCATTCACCAGCTTATCCCCCAAGTCGAGCGTGCGAAAAGAAGCTTCACTTCAAAAATAACGAAGTGGTGTTTGACGGAATTGGGTGAAAGCACACGTAGGACATAAAAAAAGAATGCGAGGAAACGGAAAACCAAAAAATCACTTACCAAGGTAGCATCTGCTGGGGAGTTCGGTTTATAAGTATCCGGCAATAATTTCGAGCGTGATACCTCCAGGTAATTAACAATAAACGAAAAATACGAAAAAAAAAATTACACCACCAACATCCTTCCATGATAGTACTAAGTAGTTCCTTCTTATTAGTTCGAAAAACAAAAGCACACGAACTTCAACAATTTTCTCACAATATGTTGCATATTTTAAATAGTTTCCAGCTAGTATTGAAGGTTAGGGGAAGGTTGGGACGTAGGGACTGAATAAATGAAACCCCGGTAGGAACCAATAAAATTCTCATTTCAAAATCAAACAATATACATCCCGGTATTCCACGCATTCAACGCCCTAGGAAAACTTTTTATAGTGTTTGCGGGTAACCGATGACCGATAGTAACACAAATTTGTTTGTATAGTAGTCTCAAAAAGAGATCGTACGTGACGTCGTGGTTCTGGTATCTTACGTCTTTTTCGTTTTCATACAATGAGATCTTGAGAGATGATCGTCGAAAACATACGAACGATATCTCTCTCATCTCATCAATTTATTAGGGATGTTCGCGCCGCTTATAGGTTGTAACTTGGCGAGTTATTTTTGTGTTTATTTGGATTTAAATACTATTTATTTCCTATGGCAATGATTGTCTCCCGTCCCCCGCTCCCCGCATTGATTCCGCCCTGTCCCCAACTCCTATCAACTCGCCATAAGATTTTTGAATGTCAGCGCGGCGGGACGAAATTCTGATAAAAGCTTACATAGAACTATCGCACTTCATGTCGCATCGCGTGAAAACGAATTCACTTTTGCAATAATTTAGTGTCGAAGGGTGAATTGCAGATCGGGTGGTGAGTTCATCGCACAAACGACTACATCTCAGACGAACCGGCTTCCTGTCAACTTCCGTGAGTTTTTCCTACCTTTCCATATTATTGTCATCGTATTTACACAGAAGTGAATTTCTAAATATCATAATCCTTTAAGGGTATTCTCAAAATATTTTTAAAAACTTTACGCCGATAGATGGTGCTATTTTCAATATCGTCTAATAAAACACTTTTAACACGTTATGCTTTTTTAATATTGAGATGAATTATTGGTTCGCGAACGTATATTAGTAATATTAATCTATATAAAAAAAAATTTGGTACCTATAATTACATAATCGTAGAGAACGGGTGAAAAATACACAATTTCATTGCAAAAAATATGCACAAAAGACATTTTCCACAGCTCCGCGCGCGTTGGTAAAGAACATTTTTATTTACCCAACCAAAAAACATTCGCGAAAACGATATATTTCAAAAATTTTACGATGTTCCGCATGCGTGGAAGAGAGACGCGAGATAGAGGTTTGTTGTATTCAGTAAATTAAATCAACGCCTGGTAAGATTGAATAAATTTATAAAAGGAACCGGCTGGGAACAACGGCATGTGTGGCGGGAGCTGGTGTTAAGTGGACCTTTTTTTAGAGGCCGCTTTTGCTAAACGGGCTTATTCATAACAAGCGATGTAGGTACATACCTACTCATTAACCATGCATTCTCTCGGTTGCTTGCTCGCTAATATTTCGCGAATAAGTCAAAAAGTTACATTTAATTCTTACATTTCTATGGGGCGCATTTTTCAAACCAACGAAGTGGTTAGAATTGCCAGATGGAGAAACAAATTTGTCGTGTGCTCAAGTCAGGATACCACGGCTTCCCATAACAACATCACAATACATAATAATATAGTATGTGGTGTGATTTCATAAAATTGTTGACACTCAAACTGGCAGAGGAAGGGGTACAAGTAGAAATGATATCCTTGAGGGGTATGAGTGGTAAATCCGTGTATGATTGTTCTACAAGCGTCAAATAGATAATATAATATGTGTACTGTATCAAGAAAGAATGCAAGGCTAAAACTGGGATCCCACATCATCTATTTCATAGAATCTATGAAAAATATCGGTGAGAACCCGATTTCTGTACAATAGAAACACAAAATCGACTTCAACTTTCGTTCTGCGAAATCTAACAATTTTTTTTTCTGTTATTGTGATACCAACTAACACTATAGTATAGAGTCTCTTGAGATCATTTTTCGCAAAAAACGGCGCAATCAAGCGAATTAATTATTTGGGAACAGTCAGTAGGAATAATAGAAGAGTTGTGTATGAATGTGAATAATCGTATTCCTCACATTCTCTTTCAACTCTTAGTTGTGACCCATCCTCTCAGCGAGAAAACGGTGATAGATAATTAGTAAAAATTACACTACTACAGAATGTAATAATTACTGCAGAATAAAATAA
Organism: Limnephilus lunatus; assembly: GCA_917563855.2. Classification (NCBI taxonomy): domain Eukaryota; kingdom Metazoa; phylum Arthropoda; class Insecta; order Trichoptera; family Limnephilidae; genus Limnephilus; species Limnephilus lunatus. The sequence goes on from OU830601.1 coordinate 61,992,635, forward strand.
TTTAATTGTTAAAATTAAAATAGTAATTAAAATATTTATTAGTAATCAAAATATTTATTATTTAATTTTAATTTTATATAAATTACTACAGAATGTACCTAGAAAATGTGGATATAGAGCGAATTAATGAAGAAAGTACCTAGGTAGTATAAGAAGAATATATGACGCAAATATGAATGGTAGAAGAAGTTGGGGACGCACGAGGTAGACATGGCACGATCAAATGAATCAGATACTTGAGTCAGGTCATGTCAAAAGTCAGAATAATAGAAGACTATGTATGAGACGATGTATGAATGTGAGTGAGGCAAATAGTGTGTGCCAAGGCCGAGTTATTTGGCGGTCCGTCCTCTCTGCCTTCCCCTGCGGGGAACCGGCTTGATGGTTAGTTACAGTGGCGTACCGTGGGTATCAGCCGCCCGGGGCGGAGGAAAATTTTGCCGCCCCCCCCTATATAGGTACTTCTTTTGGGAGGGGGGGGGGGGGTAGTGATCCTTTTTTTTAATTTTTTTTTTTTTTTAATATTTATTAATTAAATCTGTATGCGGTGAATTAAAACTACACTCAGAACGTGAAAACGGTTTTTCTTTGGTTCTGGCAGCACATAAATTGTCTGCAACTAGAATTTTATATTTGCACTTCGAAAAAAGTTATGTTTTCCTTCGAAATATGTCAGCAGATGAATACACAATTGGAATTTTACATTCTGAACAATAAAACTGGCTTAAATTTTATCTGTATGCGGTGAATTAAAACTACACTCAGAACATGAAAAAGGTTTTTATTTGACTCTGGCGGCACATAACTTGTCTGGAAGAATTTTATTAAGCACTTCAAATAAGTTTTTTCTTCGAAATGAGTCGTCGGATGAATTCACAACTGGAATTTTACATTCTGAACACAAAAGGGGTTTTAATTAAATCTCTAAGCGGTGAATTAAGACTACACTCGGAACATGAAAATGTTTTTTCTTTGATTCTGGCGGCACATAAATTGTCTGCAAGAATTTTATAAAGCACTTTAAATAATATAATGTTTTCCTTCGAAATGTGTCGTCAGATGAATCCACAACTGGAATTATACATTTTGAACACAAAACTGCTTTTAATTAAATATGTATGCGGTGAATTAAAACTTCACTCAGAAGATAAAAATGGTTTTTCTTTGATTCTGGCAGCACATAGATAGTGTGCATCTAGAATTTTATAACTGCAATTCGAATAAGTATGCACACACCTGTCAGCTATTTAACTTTTCTGTGATAATAAATTAAAAATATATCACCGTGATATATACGTGGAAGAAAACCGTATAAGTGTAATTTTTTGTGCGCTTTCAGCAGGGCGCACAAAGCTTCACGAATATAAAACACAAATCGACTATCAATTAGAGCTAAAATGATACTGTTGCCATTTACATTTTTATTTAAAAATAATGTACCTATGTGTTAGAAATAAAAAAAAAACGTCTGTCATTAATATTTTGATTTTAACAGTATATAAAACTTAAGAAAGATGTTAAGAAACTATAAACTAGAAAAAACTTTTAAGTCCTGACGCGAGAATAGAACCCGCGACTTCCCCAATCCAAATTTTTACAAGATGATTATTGATTGTGAAATTTTGCCGCCCCCCCAAAAGTGCCGCCCGGGGCGGGCCGCCCCCCCCGCCCCCCCCACGGTACGCCACTGGTTAGTTAGGTAGTTACCGAGAAAATATTTGTAAAAAAATTTGTAACTTAGTCTTGGATTCACTCTCTACCTTCGATCAAGTATGCTCTCTAATAATACTTTTGATTCTTATAAAGAGCACGCCTCATTTTTATGGAATAACAATAATGCGTTGTACAAAGTCGAAAAAAGCTTCAAACTCGTGGCAGACGGACGAGAATCGGACAGAATGTAGGTACCCAGCTCGATCTATGCATTTTATTGTTTAGCATGTCTCAATAACAAAATAACTAGGCGGGCGTCTAGTGATAGTTGGAGATTTATGAAAGTTCTAAATAATTACAGTCGTTCTCACTATAATTATATAGTTAATTTGTCCTTTTTTACTGCGTGCCAAAACCGCAAATGTTCCTTGCGCCGAGTAATACTGGAACATTCATAAAAAAGCAAAACGAACATTCTATCAGAATAACAAATCGCGCCACGCAAATTGACATTTTTAATACAAATATACTGACCACTTTAACACCATAGGAATGGGTTGAAAGCGTGCACGTGAAACGTATGGCTCGCACATAGGTTTGTCTCCTTCTAACGCAGATTAGGGCATTTTGGCTAGCAGTTTCTGCACAAAATAATTAATTTTGTTAATTTAATTACTGGGTTATTATAAGTGATAGAACTGTGAAATTTTCGTTCGCGAATATTTCATTATGAGTATTATTTTTCGACATTAAAATAAATAAAATATTATCTGTAGTTTTCAAATGCGGTTGAAAAATAGATTGTATGGGAATGGTCACATCTGTTTCACCTTAAGCGGGAACAAGGGAGGTATAATAATAATATTATAATAGCTAATTTATATAGCGCCGTTTTCGTGAAACATCGCCTCAAGGACGCTGAATATGTACAGGTGATTTATTTTGTTCTACGGTTTATGTTTGGTTTAAGTTATATGCTTTTAAATGCTTATGATAATGATTTAATCAAATATTATTAATTTTGTTTGTAAACATATCTAAAAACATACTAGGAATATTCCATCGAGATTCCATAGAAACAGGAGCTAACTAGAAATTCTAATTTCATTCGGAGTAAATCAGAGATAGGATTAAAAAGTTTTAAATCGCTCCGGTAAAAGTCATCACTTTGCAAACAACTATGCAAAACCTAACAAATAAAACTTCATAAATTCCGTTTGCAGCGAAAAACAGTGAGATAGTATACCTATAACCTGTGCTTCTTAAACTTTTTTCGATATTGGACCGAAAATCTGAAGAGCACAACTCCGAAACTTCGCGGTGCGCCGAAGTCTAAAATTTGGTTTTTACGGCACTGTGGCAACCCAAATGAGATTTTGAAAGGAACATTGCTATTTTGACTGGAAAGGTTAAATGGTACTAAACTTCACTTCACTCCACGGTTGATATATTTTTATTTAGAAACGATTTGACTTATAAAGGTCAGCTTGCGCTCCAGTTATTACACCAATTCAGTTAAGTCATATTCATAATTTAGGAGATATTTAACATGGTGAATTGTCAACTCAGAATGAAATCAAACTCAAAACCACCTAAGAAAGGTAATCAAGAGTGTAGATAAAAAAAAAATGGTGAAATAGATTAAGTTAGGTTAGGGTTATTGGCTAATTTAAAATTATTTTGTCATAGCTTTTAATGACCTTTCTGAGGTGGTTCTGAGTTGGTTTCATTATGAGTTGGCATGGAACCATTTAACATACTTCAGCGGTTTGGATAATTTTTTCGCATTAAAGAAATCCTTTTTTTCTAAAGTTTTACCTCGGAAATTGTTATAGGTACCTATACAGCTTGTCTTGTGCTCAAATTGTAGAAAAAATACTATACTTTCAAAAAGGTAAACAATTTTTTTGACAGACGCTTAGTATTTGAAACATATTTTGATTTATCAAATTATTATTACAAATATATTATTAAAAAGTTATTGCACCTTTAAGTGCGAAAAATAATGTGTGTTTTACTTAATTAAGAAAGTAACAACATAGTAAAGTAGAAAGTTACAATAATTATGGACGTCCATAATTTACGAAATCAGAATGTGGAAATAAATTAAATTTTCTTAGTCTTAAAAGACGGAAAAATGCACTTAATGAAATGTTAAGATAGTAGGGTTCCAGTGTTACTTTAAAAAGAACTTTAACTTACCGCGTAGTTCATTTTTGATTGATCACGAAAGGTATAATATCCCGATTGCCCAACTTAAAAGCATCGTAGGCTCGCGGCCCCCGGTTGGGAAACCCTGCTATAACCCACTCCGCATTCCGCCCCAGTTGACTGACAAACGGAATCCAGGTTCCCGCCAGGTCCGGCTATCGAGGGGAATCGTTTTCTGCCAGAAGATTTCAATAATTTTGTCATAAAACTTGGGGCGACCCAAAACTTTATTAATTTCATGACGACTCAGCTTCTTCCATTCTTCATTTATAATCAGGGTGGGGATTCAGTCACGTTTTTGATACAGAATATTTTCAGATTAGAAAAAAAATGTGTCCCAGAAAAACTTTTATTACAATATTACGTTTTTATTAAGTGAAAACGTTTTTAGCACCGTTGTGATTAGAAACCTGATGAAACGAAAAATAGCGAAACTCAAAAGAGACAAACACATACACACATCTACAGGATTTAACCTACGTTTCATCGCAATCGGATGAATGGTTTAGCAACGCATAGCGGACATACATACATACATATATGCAAACATTTTTATTTTATTTTTATATACATAGAAGATTGCTGGTCCCCGGCATGCGTTGCTATACCATTTACTCCCTGCGTGTCCTTTCTAATTTGTCCCGATCCCCTTTTGCCTCCCCCCCCCTTCCCCCTTCCTCACCCGCGTCCTCTTCCCTCTCGCGTTTCCACTCCGCCTCCCTCACCTCCCCTCCCCCCCACTTCACACTCCTCCCCTTCTCCGTCTCGTAAACCCCCTCCCGAGCTCCCCTCCCCCCTCCCAGGTTCCCCTCCTCTCTCCCTGTTTTCCTCCCCCCCCTGCCGCATTACAAACACTAATTCCCGGTACATTTAGTTTTCAAACAGCTCGCGTGCCACCTATTAAATTTTTTTATACAAATTTTATAATGCTAGAGCTCACCAGTAGTTTTATACAAACCTTGTCCTAACAATAACGAACACAACAAAAAAAAAATTTCAATTTGTTGCAGTCGTTCGGAAGTTATGAGCGTACGTACATTTTTATATAAATTTTAAAATGCCAGAACTCACCAGTAGTTTTACTTCTTTAAAAAAAGCGCTATGTGAATTTAATACTTTAAAAAAATATATCCCATTCAACTTTAAGTAATTTCATTGTAAAATTAGAAAACTAATACGTATGTAATATCGTCGGATGATACCGAGTTGTTATGTGCAGGTAGGTATATCAGGTAGAGAATGAGATAGAATAATCAGTCTCCTCTTTGTGCGGTGCTTCGTAGCCTTCCCACTCTTGTCTAATTTAGTTTTCTGAAGGTTTCACATCTACCCCGCGTGAACTTCACACTTGCAATTTTTTTTTAGGTTATTGTAAGTATCCTTGTGGTGACATTTTTCAAAAACAGATGCAAGCGTCCGGAACATAAGTAAACGCAGCTCTCTACGGAAGGCAGTGAGTAGTAGAGGATCCTTGTTATGCCAGGCCACTTCGACGAGTTGATGTTGCTGCTTTTTCTGTTATATGTATACTGTAAAGTGTAAACTGTGTAAACTATATAACTTATTGTATATATGTAAACTATGGAGCCCTTCACGGTTGAGTTAGCTGGAGGAGTTATGTAAGTATACATACGTTGATAATTGTGTGTCTGATTATTAGTATTTCAATAAATTTGTACCTAAGCGGTTCGAAACCGATTCATTATGTAACAAATAGTATGCCATTATTAACTATTTACTCTACGCACCTTCGAGGAACTGTGCACAAATAAGTTTCACATTTAAAAATGGCCTGCAAAAGTAAAGCCATGAACGAACATTTCATATATAGAATAAAAAATACTTTTGATAAAATATATTACATGTAAGAAACTATAATCTGGCTTTTCTGTATTCAAAAAGATTATTTTTATAACTTAGAGAGTTTTTCCATCAGTTCGATTATGGGTGACAAACCGTAAAAATAAATTTAAGAAAAATAGCATAAGCAATTCTCTTAAAAGGCAGACGGTAACGTCTATTTGGTCTGAATCATCTCCCGGGAGAGCAAAGGATGCTGCATGAATGGAGGAGCAAAGTCAGAGCTGTCTCCGGACCGAATTAATGAGAATAATAAAAATTTCCAGCAGGAAGTTTAGTTGAGCCTTTTAATGCGACTCCTCTCCTTTGACAGGATGAATTCTGGTTAATGGAATCAACCAGAAAAGTGAATAGACAGCAGAAACCGGATTAAGTAGTAAAACTGAAAATTAAGTACGTTAATAATTTAAAGTTTAATAATCTATTATTGACGAAGTCACGTAAGTAACCAGTAGTGTAGTGACGTAGTTATTATAATAAAAATATCAGTTGTAAGCCTGTTTGTTATACGTAAATTTTATTATTTTTTTTTTTTATTTTTTTTTTTTTATTATATATCGATCGTCCAGTTGATTAGTGAGACATCTCTGGAAAGTCAAGTTGAGTATGCAGATGTACGTAAAAGTGTACCCTATATCTAGTACAGTACTCGGATTACTCATAAATACCACCAAATCAATTAGATATAATGTAATAAAACTTGAAGTGCTTTCAACAAAATATTGATGGTGAGGGGGGGGTGTGCCATATAAGGTTTGAAACCAATGGTCTACACCTTACTTAATCAAATCACAGTGTGCAATTCACATGCGGTAGAAGTTAAACCTTCAGAAAACTAAAGTAGACAAGAGTGGGGAGGCTACGAAGCACCGCACAAAGAGGAGACCGATCGGCTACTAAGCACCGCCCAAAGGTAGACCGATTGTACTATCCCATTATCTGGCAGGCAAAATCCTATATATGTGTGTTTGTCTCGTTTAATATTTCTATGTCTATTTTTCGTTTCATTGTATTTCAAATCATAAAAGAAGTTTTCACTTCAACAAACTCAAAATTTGCACAAGTAAGCATAAACGTCATGACGGCAAAACGGTATACCGCGTAAAAGGCTTGCACGAAAGTTAGTTTGCGCAAACTAAATTTGCGCAAGTGAGAATGTACATGAGACTGCAAAACCATAAAATGAACAAATTATTGCGACTTTTGCACAAACTGCTATCGTATTGAAGCCGCACAGTGTACCGAGTTTTTTGCGCAAAATTTGCACAAACTGGTTGCGCATGCAAGTCGCTGCGTGTATACGTAGGTAAATTTAGGTGAGGTATTATATCCAGGAGTCTTGAACCGTAACCCGTAACGCGCGTTAACTCTAGCGGTATATTCGGATGCACAACAGTGTTCTGTCGCGGTCTTCGACCACACGAAGGCGACGGGCGTTTGCAGGAATCATAAAGGCGTGCAGTCCTAACGGTGTGTTTACGTTACGTTACCGTCATATTATATTTTGAAAGGAGAATAAGAAGTGCTGATGATGTTCGTGAAGCCGTGAAAAGGTGCATTTTAAACATTTTAGGTGTTGATTAAGTACTAGCACTAAAAATAACCCACAAATACACTCCATTTTCTTCACAACCTTTGGGGTGCTTTTCCAGGTTATTTCCTACCCCTTTGTTAGAATTTCAGTATCTTCACTAATGTTGCCGCCTCGGGAACCATTTATTGGATAATCAACACTTCTGCCATAGGAAACCCCAGGTTCGCTACGTTTGATGACTTAGCAGTGGTGCTCGGGATCATGGGGTGAGGTTTGTCCGGATCTTGGCAGCGTGGTAGGACGGATCTGGGAGAGACTGATTGAGGAGGGATGGATTCATATGTCATAGATATACAGACTCCTAGATTCCTACCCACCCTTCATACCTTTTTCCTTACCAGAACTTACTATCCTCCTATCCCTAAAAGACCACACAGCACCCCCCAAAGATGATATAGACCCTGAGGGATTTTTTCCTCGAGGCCTCCTATGTGGAGCTAATGTAAAAAAAAACGTTCAGCTGCAAGTTGTTGGTATAATATTACCATACTTCTGTTAAAAGCAAAACAAGAGATAAAAATTGAAAAAACGTTAGTCACAAGAAGAAACGCGTAGTTCCAGGTTAACATGAACATTGCAAATAAAAACTTAACGAGTAAGTAGAGAATAGTAAAAATTTTCAAATTAAAGATGATTGGTATGCGAAAATTGGCTTAAAAAAGGCCTTGTAAAAAAAAGTTCTCTGCATCAAATTGAACTTTTTTTTAGTTTCTACTGTTAGCAGGAGGTACTTACTTCATATTCATGCCACAGGTCTAAGAAGATAGGATTTGCTTACCTGGAACAAAGAAAAAGATCAGATTAGTAAAGGCAAAGTAAAAAAAGGGTTATACTAAAAATACAGGCTACCTTATAAATTTATACTATATTTATACTCATCAAACGTAAACAGTCAAATAATATTTTTCCAAACTTGTTAGTTTTAACCCGTTAGTTGCTTTGCAACAGGCATAAGCTAGTTAATCATTAATAGTTAGTTTTGGATTAGCAACATAACATAACATAACTGCCATGGAATTTTTTGTATCCACAAAATCTACCCTAGCGATCCCCTCAAAAGCATATTATTTCGGTCTGTAAGCAATGCAGTACAATAAATATAAAATTGATTTTGTAATGGTTTACTTAGCAACATTGAATTTATTATGTCAATCTACAAAGTGTAAACTCCCTATTTTTAAAAAAGTCCTGTTGTAAAATATTCAAAGACACAAAAGATATTATATTTTTATTCCTCATTGTTTATGGGTGTTATGATTCCCGCTCAAAAGTCTATAACGCCAGACAAAAAGGCGCAATAATGGCGTTCTATCTCTTCCCGCGCTTCGTTCTTATTTTGAATTACACTTTAGTGGCTGTTGAAGGAGAGTGAAATGTTGCCAGTTTCACCCGAGAAATAATAAGCTTTTTCCCGCTTAAAGTAAGCAAGAACCTTTTTTATTTTACAAAGGGAGAGATGCAAAAAAAAGCATTCAAGAGGTAAATAAGTACATAAAGTATGTACCTAAAACCTATATATATATTTGTATAGTAGGGAGGGCCGTCACTGTTTTTTCGAATTGAAATAAGTATGTCAAAAGTTGCGAATTAGAATACTACTAACAGAAATAAAGGATTTTTCTAATGATTGCATTAATATTGATTGAGGAGATACTTCGACCAAACAAAGACTGGTCGAAGAGGAGATATGATTATATTACAGCATTCTTGGTTATAAATGCATTCCGTGCAATTCCATATATCAGTCTATCTATGTACAAGTGAGTATCTAAAAGACTCGGTCTTGATAATAATGCATACACACAGAATTCCTACATTTTAACAGAATTTGGGACCGAGTGGTTCTCATTGGTATATTAATACAAGACTGATTACTGATATTGAAACAAAAATGAAAATAAATGTAATAATATAAATATTCATACGCAAATTTTGAGATCCCTGGGCGAACGGTGTGTAGAAAAAAACTTTTAAAATTTGCGATCCGCCGATGATGTTTAGTAAGGCGGGGAAGTTTAATTGATAAAGGCGTTACCCCCTAATTTCGAACGATCATTGAGTTGAGGTAATCGAGTGGAAAGGTAAACAGAGCCACAGCCGTGGAATCGATTGATAATAATTGATTGGCATAAAACTTAAAGAACGATGAAAATTTAAAGTCAGATTACAGCCGTATAGCGTTGATAACCTGTCTTCTTAAAAATCAAAATATGCTTGCTTATGCTTACATATATGTATTATGTATATAAATGAGTTGTCTCTGTATTGCTATATTAAGCATAGGAAATGTTTGAAACTTTAAAATACCTTCTTTTCATCCTCGCGAAGGTTTTTTGGATTATTACAACCACGTGAAAATACATATGAAAAGTTTTTCAATCATTACAAAAACTCTTGCGAAACTGTAACAAATGTCACAATTTGAGAATGACATTTTGCAAACATCGATTGTTACCGAAAAGGTATGAGGGTTGGGTAAGAATCTAGGGTTCAGTGTATCCAGGTCATCCACCGCCAAGACCAAGACAAACCTCACCCCATGAACTCGGGCACTCCTGCTAAGTCCCAAACCACTTGTTGACATTAACCACGGGGTGACATTTGGCAGCATAATTGAAATAAAATGGTGAATACTTTGGTTATTTTTACTGCAAGAAAAGGCCAACCAGGTAAATAAAATAATATTTTTATAAAGCTAGTGATAGCGAGGGATGGTCCGATACTCTGTGGGAAACCCGCTTGCACAGCGCGGGTGTAAACTGTGCGACCTAAAGTTAAGGTTCAGACTCACGGATTTCAATACTTCGTTTGTGTGAAAGCACTGTGAAACTAATACATGATTTTACTTCAATGGCAAGCCAGAGATTTTGAAGAGTAATCATTGTTAGTCTCAAGGGTAAACAATCCTCAAGGAAGAAAGGGAACTAGAAAAAATATTCATACTTATTTGAATTTTCACAGGTCTTCGAAAGAGTGTTGGGTGGGACACGATTTCAGAATAAGTTTTTCAATGAGGTGCTAACATACTATGAAATATATAGAAATGTGATATGAAGAATAAGATGAGATGAGTGTGAGGAAGGAAGTATGAGGTGTGAAAGAGCCAAAAAGGAGCTAAAATTTTCTACAGCCAGCCAAAGTATATTGTCCCCAGAATGTATTAATGCAAAACCTTTTGAAGTAATGCTAAGAAAAATATTTGGCGAACACTATACTCTCATGATATGTACATGTGGGCTTGGCCTGTTTCACCATTTCGCTCACCACACATTCCTAATGGGGATGTATGGCGAGCGATGTGGTGAAACAGACCAAGCCCACCTACATCATGGTCATCATGAGAGAATAACGCTCGTGCATAATATTAAGGTAAAACAACCCGCGCTTTTAACCCCCGGTACGATGGCCTGCACTGCAAGACCAACATATTTCGTTTTAAGACGGTTGGCCTGTACTGCAAGACCAACATATTTCGTTTTATGACGGTTGCACGTCTCGCACTACGCGACAATACTTCTACTCCGCGTAAATATGTTCGCAGAGAGATTGGGATTGAAATTTCAATATTTTTTTTATTTTATTTAATTAAACTTGATTCAGTGTACATGCGAAGCAATATATGATGAGTATTTCCTTAGGGCCTTAGGGGTACTAATATAAGACCATCATTTAACACAAAGCCTCGCACGAAATAACTTGGGGACTTGTTGAGTGACTACTTACTCAAGAAGGGCTTGAAAGGAACGTCTTTAAGGGGGTAGTTGCCAGTCTTTGGTCCGGATAAAGAAGAAGGGTTGGTCCTAGGGTCAACAAGTAACAACCCTAAACCGTAAAACAACATTCTGTTAGGAAACCTGCGGTCAGGACCTCCCAAGAGATGTAGCGACGTTCAAAATGTTTACTATATTTTAATGGAAATTTTAAGGACAAAAATGAACACTTGAAGTGGGGAAGGAGAAAAGACTGTGGCCTAAGAGTCGAAAGGTCTTACATAAATTGGCGATATCGGCAGGTATTCTTAATGTTAGGAATTGGTAGGGTCCTTTCTTCAATTTAAAAACACTCCGACAAGTTATTTTATTTATAGACTTTTAGGTTAAAACATGATTAAAACACTCCAACAGGGCCGGTTCCCCATTCTTTAACTAAAGGCAAAACAAGCCTTTAATCATTGTTCTAATATTAGCGATAAAAAGGAGGAAGAGAATACGAGAAACTGGCGTTTTATCTCTAAACATTGCCGCCATAACAATGTAATGTCATCTGACAGCCCTGACAGTAGCGTCATCTGGACGCACAACAGAAACCTGTATTATCGACATACAACCTGTCTGTAAGTAAACTAGATAAAAAAAACTTCAGAGGGCAGTAACTCCACTACTTCAATTATAATCTAACATACAGATCGGCATAATATCCTATTTCTAGGAATATCCTGTTCAGTGTTATGTAGGTATAGAATACACAATATTTGGGTAGTTTTGTCAAATGGGAAAACACGAGTTAAAAAAAAACCCAAAAATCGGTATAGACAAAATGTCAGAAAAAAAAACAAGTAAAAGTATTTAAGTATTCAAACCCACACGAATATTGCAATACACGAATATTGCAGAGTATTATCACATAATCCAAATTAATGAGTATTAAAATGTCGCTTTACGGATTTGTTGAATTCATCAATGGGCTATTTTCTCAGTTTATTATTTCTAGTTTCCACACATGCCATTGGCTGCTGTCAAAAACTCATTTGAACAACGAAAACACATTGCCGTCTAAACAGAAATTCGGTTAAAATAACAAGTCGTTAAACATGATTTAGATAAAATAGCTTTCGTAACAATGAAGTTACTGCAATAACTTAGGGTTAAGCTATTTTTACTACATTTTAATCGTGGACTAAGTCAATATTCAACCACAAATTCAACCTTGAACCACATGAACAACAACCATTGCTAAATTCAAAGCTACAAATAAAAACATTAATTCTATTCGTTGTTTTCGGTTTTCAAGTGTTTGCCAATGAAAGGGATTTTCTACTAATGTGTGTATTTAAGTAAATGTAACTAAGTGATCTCGCCCGGTCTAGTTGAGATGTTCCTTCAACGCAGGTAAGGTAAATGTAATACATATTAGTTTTACGATTGTATTTGTTAATGACACATTAATCAGAGATTCCACAGCTTTCTTACTGCAGTAAAATTTATTTGAAAACCTTTAAGAAAAACAACAAAAGTTTTGTATGTGGTAATTTAGGACTATAAAAATAACAAAAAGAAGATTTCGTCCGAAAGAACGGCATCACCAGGAAGAGTTTTATTTTCTTCCTCAAATAATATGACTGTGGTTTTCAGTTCTCAGACCTTTCTAGCCTGAACCAATCCTCTCTCTATTAATGAAATTGAAATCAGACATTTTTTTCCCCTGGCCAACCCATCGCAATCTTTAGGGTCCATAGCTATGGTTTCAAATAAATAGTTTCTTGACGTGACCTAAGGGTAGCGATGGGCACAAACTAAGGGGTCGTCCATTAATCACGTGAGGCTTAAAAGGGGGGGGGGGGTCGGAAAAAAATCACGAAATATCACAATGAGAGGGGGGGGGGTATAATGACGTATCACGTGTATTTATTTTTCGTTGAACGCACGATTTCTTAACCAAATGCCAGTCAAAAACAACCTACAACCTTAATGTCTCTCTGGAAATTTTTATCACGATGCTAAATTTTCCAAAATTTAATCAGATTATACCTGTATCAAATAATTAAATTTCAATATACTTTGTACTAAAAAAATACACGCGGTTTTGGGTAGGGGGGGGGGGGGTAGTCTAAAACCTCACCACATATCACCAAGGGGAGGGGGGGGGGGGGTTGAAAAGTTGCTAAAAAAAACATCAGGTGATTAATGGACGACCCCTAATGAAAAGTTTATTCAAGTTACAGAAAAAATGTTTGTAAACATTTTAAAAGGTTGAAAACTCATTCGAAAATGAAAAATATGTTTAAAAAAGATTAGGGGCCCCGCAGACCAGAGATCTAAGTCGCGGCGACAATTTATAAACTATTCCAAAATTATGCCTGAAAATATGAAATTATGACTGCGGGCAACTCTTAAGTTTCGAAGAAAGCCGAAGTCTCCCGCTGATGGGGGGAGAAAAATTATATTGGGGCCACTTCTGAGGGAGGGGGAAATGTCATATAATGTGAAGACTTTTTTTAAACGCCTTTTTTTTCGCTATCAACCCCTAAAACGGGAGGGGGGGGGGGAGGTTCGTAACACAGCTTGCTTATAAAAATTTGAGTATTTTAAGTAAAAAATATTATTATTTTTTTAGATTAGCTCCACACAGGAGGCTTTGAGGAGAAAAATTCCCCTCAGGGCCTATGTCATCTCTGGAGATGCTGTGTGGAGGCCATTCTTAGGAAAGGAAGGAGAGGAAGTTCTGGTAAGAAAAAGGGTATTAGGGGTGGGTAGGAATCTGGGAGTCAGTGTGTCCAGGAGTAACGGACGTATGAATCCATCCCTCCCACTGTGGTCAGCAAGGCGATGTTTTGAGAGTGTACAGCTGGAGCTGCTCCCGATCCGGCATGCCATGCAGCTAGTGACCTCCCCCGGACAAAACTCACTGCTTGAACCCGGGCAATCTTGCTAAGTCACAAAAACGTAACGAATCACTTGGAGTGACCTACGGCAGAGGCGCTGGTTATCCAATAAATGATTCTCGCGGTGGCGGTACCCATACCCGCCTCCCAAATTTATATTGTTTGATAACAGTTTATTGCATATTAAACAAAAAAAATATTTTTTTAATTAGTGAATTGTATTAGATACTGTGTTGTTCGCTTCCTCAAAGGGCGAAGCTAAAGTTTGGGAAACGTTTGCATTTAGACCATTTTTTTAGTAATTACCTGGAGGCAATTTGTTCGTGGTGGTCGCTGGCCTTTGTCAATAATAAGGAGAGGGAAAAAGGTACGCCAGAGGTAAGTGGGTATTGTACAAGGTATTAAGTGGTTGAATAGAGGAAAGAATTATAAATGAAGGTCCGGTCAGGAATGAGACTAAGCCAGTCGAGAATAATAATAAAGTTTCTGTAGTCCAATATTCGTTGTAATAAGTCAAATAATATATTATTTATTTAATCGTGTATTCCCTGGCTAATGTGTTTAGCGGTTAATTCACCCTAAACAACACGAATAAAATATTTTATTGTGTATTTCCAACTGCCGTAATTTATTTGACGACCTCTGTGTCAAAACGGTGAGCTTAGTAAGGCCATTAGAGAATTCTTTATATTAATTTATTATAGGCTTCTAATAGGGATGTACCATTTCTCGCAAGGGTGGGAAGAGAGGATGGACCGCCACACAACTCTGTCTTGCCATATAATTCTTGCTTCATTCGCATTCAAACACACCCTTGCAGTTTGGGAGGCGGGTTTTCTGGATATCCAATACTGCCATAAGTCACCCCAAATGGTTGCTACTTTGGAGATTTAGCAGGGGTGTCCGGGTTCATGGGGTGAGGTTTGTCTAGGTCTTGGCGGCGGGTGCGTTTGCCCCCTACTGCTTGGCTAAGCGGATCGGGAAAGACTGGTTGCGGAGAAACCAATTTAGATCAATATTATTTATATTATTAATACCTACGCTAAAAAAGCTACTTTTGTAATTCGGTTTCGAATTCAAGAATTTGTCAAAAGATGACGAAACTTACGTTAGCTGCTCGCATGAGAACGTTCCCCCCTAGGTATAAATACTACGGATTTGTAGAATTTGAGTATCTCTCCGGAAATGGAAAGATTGACGGAGTTGTGAATAATCATATCACGCTGCTATATATTACATATGACGCCATTGCCTGTCACGGTTACTTTTTCCCAGTGACCAGCCGTCACTGGATCGCAGTGGATCCGAGGAACCGGCTAGTTTTGGAACCATTTCCTATCGGATTTATAAATGGTCACCAATATTCAAACTGGGTGAAGCGGAACCAAAAGCGGCCCGCAGGGCTTAACAGCAAAAACCTGCGGATCGGGTTTTTAACTGCTAGTTTACGATATTGTACTAAGGTTTAGAACACATTTATTAGTGAGGCCCTTATTGTTTTCCTTGTGTAGCTTTTAAAAACGAATTGTTATTTTACATTTTGTAATTTTCTTAAAATGATTAAAGTGATAGAAATGAAATTGAATTGAATTGAAAATACCTTCTCATCTCTGTAGAGTGTAGACTGAAGAGAAATAGAGGAATATTGGCAAGTAGATACGTTTGGGATTCCGCGGGGCACTTCCAGTATATTTATTCAATGAAACAATTTCCACGTCCCCGAATCCACTGGATATAAAAATCCATTTTTCCAACCGATCAGCCGCGATATTTATGCGGAGGCACATTGCAATTCAATGCAATATTTCTATAAATATAATAATAATAACTCCAAACGGCTACTATCGAATAGACCTCAAATAACCCCAAGATCATTTCAATGGAAAATGGGATCGGTACTAAAGGAATTTAAAAACATCTTAATGGTAACTATTTTACTTTATTAAATTTTTCTTTACCATTTATTTATTTATTAATAAACAAATAAAGTGACTTCAGTATTATACATAATATAATGTTTGTGCGCGTAGATCTTTTAAACTACGCAACGGATTTTCACGCGGGTTTCACCAATAGATAGAGTGATTCAAGAGGAAGGTTTATATGTATAATACATGCTTATTATAGTAGAGAAAAGCCGATAAATTCAAATATTCAATTCAGGCAGTGGGAAGCGGACAGCGGGAAGCTGGCAAGCGGGTGGAGTGGATATTATAAAGGTTGGGTAATGGCGTTGTGTTTCGTTAGCCATAGCAACGTGTCGCCAGGTCTGATAGTAATTAATGTAATGACTAGCAGTTAAAAACCCGCTACGCGGGTTTTTGCTTCTAGTTAGTGTTGGTGACCATTTTATCCCAATAGGAACTGGATCCAAAAATAGCACAATCGTCGGATCCACTATCATCCAGTGTAACTGTAGTCACCGGAACAAAGTAACCGAGACAGGCAATGACGTCATATGTAATATATAGCAGCTTGATACCTACAACTACGTATTACCGTCAATCTTTTCATATCCGGAGAGATACTACATAATATTCACAAATTCGTAGCAGGTATACCTAGGGGGACACGTCATCTTGTGACGAATTATTGAATTCTAAACCGAATTACAACGGTAGCTTTGTTTGAAATTTCGAGCGTATGGCGTGGCGTCGAAGCCGGGTTCTGAAATTCAATCATGCAGACGCAAGCCTATTAATACTATTCGATAATAGTGACAGTCTTACGCAGAGGGAAGTTTTAAAGTGCTATTTTATGGTTTAAAAATATATATATCTTTTTCAAAGGAATTTTCTTTTCTGACGGCAAATTACAATTTTTAAATTGCCGCATGTAAGTGCATGTAAATGCATCTGTGATGTGTAATTTTGTGGAATATTCCCGGGAAAATTCCCCAATCGGGGAATATTAATATAAAATTCGATTAAATTAAACAAACAGGGATATTTAAAAAAAACTGTCAGCCAGTTTCCGAACGGATTGATAGGGTAAATGCAGGTAACTCCATTAACGGGGTACTGAACGCTGTTGGCGCTAACAAACTATTCAAAGAAGCGAAGCTAGCAGTCCACAATAGAGTGCTGGTACCCACCCTGATGTATGGCAGTGAGACATAGAACTGGCAGAGGAAGGTTGAGAGTAGATTGAATACTGTAAAACCAAGAACAAACCACCGACGAAGACATGGCATGACCAAGTTAATCAAATACTATGTCAAGAGTCAGAATAATAGACAAGTATGTATGAGACGATGTATGAATTCGAATGAGGCAAGGAGTGTGTGCCAAGATCGAGTTGCTTGTCCGTCCGTCCTCTCGGCCTGCCCCTGCGGGAACACTGCGTGATGGTTTAGTTTCGGAATAAACATACCTACTGGTGGTTAAACAAAGAAATTGTTTATTTATCTTATTTATAGCAAGCCACAGTCCCAATATTTTTACAAACATGTTAAATAATTATTTGGTGAAAACTACACCTATAAATAAATGTGTAGTTGTTGAGAAGAATATGTTGGGTTTATTGTTGGTACCTATTGAATTTTAATCTAAATTTAAATTTAAATTTAAATGATTCCATATTCCATCATAAGTTTTATTATGAGTTAACAACCTTCACAACATTTTAGATCTCAGATCATATCTGAACGAATCATAATGTAGGCAGAATAAAAACAAAAGAGAGACCATTGTTAAAAAAAAAAGAGAAATAGCTCCTTCGGTTGGATGAAATAGAAAGGGATGGTTACAGTGGCAATAAACAAGCGACAGAAAGAGATGGAAAGATAATAACATCTTAATCGTGACTTGTGTGTTGGCTTACCTTTTGGAAAGATATGCTGTTACTGTCAAGCCAAATTGGCTTTGGATGGCATGCGGAATGTCCATTATAGAGCTGGTTTTCGCGTGACTCTAACAATAACATTCCTTCCTTAGAATGGTTAAAAGGATATTGCAAGGAGAGGATCTGAAATGGCATTTTGGTAGAAGGTCCGAAATGAAGATATCGCGTTGAGAAATGATTGCTCAATTTAAGAAATGCCACTATTCTTTATTGCTAGGTTAGTGACAGAGCTGTAAGTTCCTTGGCTCCATAGAGTAATATATGATTGCTTGGTTCTGTGTCTTAGGTCTTAGAGGTCACAGGCAAAATTTGAGCCCTTTTACGAGGTAAAGTAAGGCCGTGTTGTATATACTCGTATTAGAGTATTGATATTTACATACTTCAAAGATACCTACATTGATTTAAAAAATAATTTTGATTGGAAATTTTGTTCCCAAGATCAGTTAGTTCAGTTAGTTGTCAACTAAACTCTATTAAGAATAACCTACGTAACTAGTTGGGAATAGCTAGATAAGTCAAAATCTGCCTCTTCATTCTCTTCTACCCCTTCCTTCTCACAACATTCCCCAATCTGACTGTCTTCAGATTTAGAACAAAATTGTCCTAACTTGCATATTTTAATAAAAATACACATATTATAAACTATTTGATTAGGCATGTGGTTTCAAATGCGGAGAACTGATATTCAGGGAGTGGATACTTTATATTAGAGATGAAACGGATATCCGGTAACTATCCGGTATCCGGCCTGAATTTACTAACCGGCCAGATACCGGATAGTAACTTAATATCCGGCCGGATACCAGATATTCAAAAACAACGACAATTTCCTATAATAAAATGCAATTCATTAATCTTTGTGAGGTAAATATCAATAAAATGGCTTATAATTATGACGGATTGTATTTAAAGTCGAAAAAGATACAAAAAAGCAATAAGGCCTACCAAAAAACCAAAATTTTCTTTCAAGTTATTCACTTTAATGATAATACAAAAATAGTAAATATCTAAACTAAAAACTTTTTGTAAAAATCCGGCGAAAATTTAGCGAATATCCGGCCAAACAACTATCCGTTTCATCTCTACTTTTTATAACACCAAAGGGATTAAATAAAGTATTTCAAATAATACCCAGTAAAACTTGTGCGAGTTGCTCTCTACAAGGAACGAAGGAACTAAAAAAAGGTTACGTGTTCAAAACCCTACCTAAGAACGAAGTTCACAATGATTTGTTTAAAGATAGTACAAACAAAGGGACTGAATCATGTAAAAACGATAATAGATACATTCCACTAACAAAGCTAGTTGTTATGCGGAGTAGATACTGTTTTCAGAATTTGCAGTTACGTATTACCCAGGGGAAAATTATGCTAATTGGATATTCCAAGAAACCAGTAGCCATAGGAGGTAATCAGAAAACACATAACAGTAATACACATAGTAATTCTACGCAGAAACGTTATTGTATCGTCAATTCATTTGGACAGGGTTCTATCTTCACTTTACCTCGTTCTGAGATATGAAGTGTCGAAGTTTGCAAAGACGATTTCTCATAATCTATTTACCAATTTCTGATTTTCAGGTTAAATATTGTGAAAGGTATTTTAATTGAACCTGTTTTAAATGAAAATATTTAAGACGAATACTAAACATTTTAGGAACGAAATAGAACCTAAACATGCAAATAGAACCGTAGGGCATAGTAATGATTAAGAAAGGGACGCTCAGATGGTTTGGGCATGTAGAGCGAATGAACGAGGAAAGGAGTGTAAGGAGAATATATGACGCAAATGTGAATGGTAGAAGAAGTCGGAGACGCCCGAAGAAGACATGGCATGACCAAGTGAATCAGATACTTGAGTCGGGCCATGTGAAGAGTCGGAATATTAGAAGAGCATTTATGAGACGAAGTATGAATGTGAACGAGGGAAGGAGTGTGTTCCAAGATCGAGTTGTTTGGCGGTCCGTCCTCTCTGCCTACCACTGCGGGGAAACGGCGTGATTGTTAGTTAGTTCTAGTTGGTTAGTTAGGTTTTATAATTTTCCAAACGCAATCCCAAGCTATGACCACGTCCTATTTAAAGATTTTCCATTAAAATATTAAAAACTAAAATACTTTACACAAGATTGAACCTCAAAATAAATAAAAAATTGTTAAATAGATTACGAAAATTCGTCTTTGCAAACTTTTACACCTCCGAACATGGTAAGGCGAAGCTATGTACAACCCTATCCAACCAAAGTGACGAACTATAATGCGCCTCGTAATAACGATCAACTGTCAGATACGAACAAAATAGAGAGTTGTAAGTGATGTTAGAACCTTGTAAAATAAATGATTATTTAAAATGCTTGATGTTAGAACTTGTCGTACATATATCTACGAGAATACGACACAGATGGTTCCGAAAATTATTTTAGGTATAGAATTGAGCAAAAGAAATGCTTTGGCAGTCGAAGGACATTTTTGAAAAAAAAATGTCAGTTAGAACCCTATCTAAGAGAGGTGGATGATATTATGACAAAAAAATGCAAACATTAAATGTGTTTAAACGCATGTTTCATGAGCAGGATAAATTTCTGACTGGTTTTTCGTAGAAATTCAATGCATTGTAATCTGGCAGTACTAATAGCCTAACGCCTGTGCGGTTGAAATTAAATAATCCGACTACGAATACAACTCTGACGCCGCGCCTTACGCAAAACCGTTTTCGAACGTGGAGTTTGTTAAAAATCAGCTTTTGTAATAGAACCGAATTAAATCAATGCCAAAAGATGGCGATACTTACGTTATCAGCTAGCGTGAGGAGCGTCGGCTGGCAGGGGTAAGTAGATACTATTGGATTCATGCTTTCGTGGAGCTCTCCGGGTATGGAAGATTCGAATTTAACCTAACCTAATTTAACCTATTTAACCATTTTTTAAATATTTTTTATCATCGCTCTTAATGACCTTTCTGAGTTGGCCGGTCACCAGAGGATTCATGGTATGATTATTATTGTAACTGGCAGTTGTGAATAATAATACCATGTTGTGATTTTTACTACGCATCTATATATTATATATGACGTCATTGCCTGTCGCGTTATTTTGTCCCGGTGATTAGCTGTCACTGGATCGAAGGAACAGGCTATTTTTGGAACCAGTTCCTATCGGATTTATAAAATGGCCACCAACGCTCAAACTGGGCGAAGACGAACCAAAAGCCGCACAAACCTTCGGAGCGGGTTTTTAACTGATAGTGGTAACTAAACATCTTTTTGGTTATCATCTTAAAATAGTCACATGGTTGAGAATCGTAAACCTGATCAAACAGACTGCTCCGCATTCCACTCCCTATGGCTATGGTGCTCCTCAACTGTACTGCATGGCAAATCGCCGCGAACACCGACGTTCCAGTTGCCAGGGATATAAAAAAATATCAATACTTTGTGGTATCGAGTACTTTTCCTTTCGATACCAATACTTTTGTACTCGATACTTTTACTCAATGAGTACTTTTCGGCAAGTATCGATACCTATAAAAATTTGGCTAAGCGGCTCATGTTTATGGCAACGTCATCTAGTTCAATCACAGCAAACCTTCTAAAATATTCCATTGCATTGGTATAATTGCAAACACAAGCGATCTAGTGTATCATGGAACGAATAGATGGCTTATAATTCAATAAAAGTTTATTTTATTATATAAACATTTAGTTACTGAAAAACACAATTTGGTGAAAAAATTCTGAAAATTGCCATACTGACTGTCCTGTCAAAACACAAAAAGTAGAGAAAAAAATGTATTTGATTTTTTTGTTTGTTTTTAGTTCGTGTTTTAACAAGGCAGTTGTGTTTCATTATTTATTTAATTACGCATGTTTAGTTTTGCATTTGATTATATACACAAAAAACATTCAACTTTTTTATAAGTACTTAAGATAGCAATTTGTCCTTCTTTATTGATTATACGTACTTAAATTTGATTGTTTCTTTTTCATTTCACTGACGTTAACGTCCTTTTACCTTTTCTAACTAAAATAGATACTTGAATTTGAAAATTCTGATCCTGGGGAGGGGGGTTTGATACGTAGTTAGCCCCGTCAGAGCTGTAAATCAGGTCCTATTAAATGTACGCGATACTTTGAAGTATCGATACTTTAGTTTTAATACTTTTACGAGTACGATACTTTTTTTCCGATACTACTCATGATTACAGTATCTATACTTTCTATTCGATATAGTGTCCCTACCTGTGAGCATCTATGATAGGTACTTTACATCAGTTCAACGAAGTAACGCATCGCTGATATTCCTTTGCTTCTCCTGTATTCCAGGACCATGAGCACTTCCAGATTCAACGTGCCTAAAGTAGTAAGACAAGTTGTAGGCACTGTTGGCAGACAGTTGATAGCCTATTTTGGATGCCTATTTCCAGATGAATACCTTAGTGTGCCTGGCTAGTGGCTACCCAAGCATTATTCTCTAGCACCAACCACCAAACAGATTATTTGCATAAATGTAGGTATAGATGAAGATTATCTTATGATAACGTCACGTCAATCTAACCTAACTTTGTCGAAATTAAATTAAAAAAGTTTTGCATTCACGAACCGAACAAAATGACTTAAAATATTGTTCTAATTAAATTTCGCAAATGATAAAACTAAATTTACGTTAAAAAATTGCAAATGCCTTGTTTACAAAACATTATAATTATTAAAATCGTGGTCAACCCAAATTCTGATAACCGGTAGTAGAATTAATGACTGTTAAATTTAATTATTGAGTCATGCATTTTGCGTTTGTCGACAATGGAAGAGATAATTTTAATTTCCACAATCGTTTATGCGCAAACATTAAAAACAATCGTATCTAATATTTGCCGGTTTGTCCACACGACGAAAACAACTCCAAATCTAACCTAACTTCAATCTCCAAGGTGGATATATCTTTGAGGACGTAGTCGCTCCATTTTAAACTTGGTCTTCCCAGACTCCTTCGCCCTGTCGGTCTCGAGTTCAGCAGGGACTTTGGTGCTTGATGCTCGGTCATTCTCTCTACATGACCCAGCCACCGAAGTCTTCCCAGTTTTATAAATTTTGTATGGTATTTATAGAATAACTTATCAAAATTTGAATATTCTCTTGGAAATGATTTTTCTTGAACACTGGTCCAAAATTTCAACATATTGTTTTAATAGGGTGGTATTTCGCCGGGTCCGCGCGTTTTCATCCGGCGACAAAATATCCCTGAAAAAATATCCTACGGACAAAACATCCCCTAATAAAATATCCACTAAAACCTAACAAAAAATGGGACTAAAAATAATACTGACATCCTGTTAAGTTAGGTTAGGTTAGGTTTTAGTAGATATTTTGTTGGAGGATATTTTGTCGCGGGATGAAAACGCGCAATACCTATTTCACCATCGATATTAATTTCACCTTCTAGTATTGCTGAATAACGCTACCCATCGAGAAGCACATATAATCTGTTTAACCTCCATTGAAACTTTCTGTATTAAAACCGGTTAATCCTATAATGTGAATGTCATGCTGCTGTGTTTCGCTTATGTTTATAATACACCGCCGTACGAAAACAATACATAATCATAAGTGACAAATATTTTTTTATTAAATTCCTAACTTACGAGCTTTTCCCGAGAATTTTCGCGTGTAAAAGCCACGGAGAGACAGATAATCAAATTATTATAATGTATCACCCGCTATTTTGTAATGGAAGCAGATGAGATAGTCATGAAGTTTGTATCCAACCATAGTAGCGGTGGAGATTAAATTACAAGGAAAAACGATATGTTTTTATTAATTCTCTGCAATAACCGAAATTGTTTGAAAGTTCTGATTACATTTAGAAGTACATACAAACAAATCAAACTGAAAGCAAATATCAGGAACTATTCCGTTGGCTATAATAATAATAATATTTGAATGATTTATATAGCGCAGTTTTTGTGAAAAACCACCTCAATGGTTACAATCTATAAATATAAAAATTTAGTATTTTTTTATTAAATTAAAATATATTTTTTTTAAATGTAAATTAATAAATTTTTTTAATGATTTAAAGTAAGAAATTTAAAATTTAATACAAAAATACAAAAGGGGTGTTTACAAAGTTATTGTTTTATTTTAAATTGTATTTTTGTCACATCACAAAGTATCTTTAATTAAATGAAGACAATATTAGCGAAACTCAATCGAAAATAAGGAAAAGATATTGGTTCCACTGGGACTCGAACCCATGGCCCTTTGCTTACATGGCAAGTGCTCTACCAACAAAGTATCTGCTTCATATGAATAAATAAAAATTTAGGTTCCGTATGTTTGTGTCTGCAAATCTCGGAAAGTAATCGATGGATTGACTCAATTTTTCTACAGAACATCGAATTTTAGCAGAAGAGTGTTTCTATATATAATGGTAAGCTTTGGGATTACGAAAATTATATACGAAAATTACTATAGGTGGTGCGCGAGTGGCTTGAAAATGCGTGTATTTCATATATTTTAGTGGCAGGTAGGGAAGGCAGGAGGGGGTAACGAAGGAGGTGGGGTTCGCAGGAAGGGTAAAGAGGGAGGGGGAAGGCGGGGAAGATGGAAGGGGAACGCAGGAGGAAGAGGGGACGTGGTAGGGAAACGGGAACGCCTGACAGTGGACGTGCAGGGAGAAACAATTTATTTCTTGGAATGGCATTGCAACGCATGCCGGTAACCAGCTAGTTCATAAAATATTTCTACAATCTTAATTCTAACTACAGACTAGACAAACCATTATAACAACTTATAGCTAAAAAATTGCATCCACCGTTCGTCGAATACTGATACAAAACTATACGTACAATGTATTTGACCAATGAAAGCGATGCTGCGTAAAAAATGTACATAATATATAAAAATTTATTTATACTGTATACAGGCAGAAAATATACAGGACCAAACACGCGCCCAACATTTGTTCACAGTTGATATTAGTCACATGAGAACGGGTCGTTTTTACGATTCGTTCTTGAGTTCAACAGCTCGGCTGTGGAACGATTTACCGGCCTCTGTGTTTCCTCCCTCCTACAACATGAGTCTCTTCAAGACCCATGTTAACTCCTTCCTTTCCTCAAAAAGACCCTCCACACAGCATCCTCAAAGATGACATAGGCCCTGAGGGAAATTATTTTCCTCAGGGCCTCCTGTGTGGAGTTAATGTAAAAAAAAAAAAAAAAACCCTTGGGCGTAGACGAAGAAACACGAAAGATGAAGGTTTGAATAACAAAGAGAGTATCTGCGCTTGTCAAATATACAGTTTTATTCAGAGATTGATATTTTGCTCACTTGATCTTCAACACAATAGGAAGGTCACGGTCACCCCTTGAAGCAGAGTAAAGTCTGTGCTACGTCAAATTTGTGAAATGTTACCTCAAGGGAGCTTAACGAAGCTACAGAAAAACTAAAAACTATGGATTTGATACTACGTAAGCTCGTTATCCGATGTGCGTTTGGTTCTTTGAACCTTTCAGTATCTGATAACACTGCTGATCTCAGAGTTGACTAACTAAGTACGTAGTAAGAGAAGAATTTCTTATTTGAAGCTGTCAGCGAGATTATCAAGGTAATAAAGGACATTATTCTACCTAAATTTCATTCCACTACGTAAACCTAGAGCATTCACAGGATAGATTAGATTGTGTAACTTCAGGATGTTGTACTGTTCGTGTACAACCTAACATAACCTACACAACCTAACCTAACCTACACAATCTAATCTAAACTACACAAAAGCATATGGTTAAGTTATAGTGAGATCCAAAACATTAATAATTGTACCCAACTACTGTAAAAATATATAGTCGTGAACACGATAGATAAATCTTAAAATTTCAAAACCTTTCACCTCCATTCCCAAAACATCCTGTAAGCCCACAATATTCCCAAAATTGGGGTTGCTGTATACTGAAATTGCATTTATTTGGAATCCAGATACTTATGTTTAAGCATTTCAAACTGAAACGGTGAGATATGAACTATCTACGTCCTTAGAATAGATATATAAAAATAACCCTTATTAATCTATATAGAGACATCCTAGAATCCCGCTCTGCTGGGCAAACGCCATAGAATTAATCAGCAATTCCAGAAGGAAGACGTTCAGTCGGACGCCCCGGACAAAGCAAAGAATGCGCAATGAGAGACTGGGCCTGCAAACACCTTCATATATAAATTCCTTCAAACAGATTGCCAAGATGGCCGTTCTTGTTCAAAAATATTTCTTACCTGGTGAATGTCCATTTATGTTACGAAATGAATAACCTTACATTCCCCAGCCGCTAATGAAAAAGATTAATAAAGTACATATATTTAGTTCTCACACATATGTATAGAAGAGATTAAGGAAAATACATCGTTTTATGACGCGCAAAATAATGGAAGAAATCAGGGAAGTCCCAGCAAAACATTAGTCGATCGAATGAACTTTGAGTGGGGTCATGTCAGAGTCAGTAAAACATGATTATTTTAATATGTGGAATTACACATCTGCCTGATGGACACTTTAACGCTGTCCGAAACCTTGGCAAAAAAAGGAGATAGCGCACCACGGCATAATACCCCAAAAATAAATTACGATAATACTTTTGGCCGTGAAATCTCAAATCATGTCAGACCATGATTATTTTGTATGAATGAGAGTATGAAGCCAGGAGTGTGTACCAAAACAGAGTTGTGTTAGGTTTATTCACTTTACTTACCACTCCAAATGAGATCCAAAAAATTGAGGACGATAATAATTAATTGTATGAATCTACTGCTAGAAACCGTTGTCAACCGGGTCAAAAAGTGTACGTGTACAGGTTTTTAAGGAATATCCTTTACCAGTAATTAATTAATGGCATGATTTGAAGTAAACAATTAAAATCAAGTTTTGGCCTCAAAAATGTTATCGGTGACCAAAATTTAATTTAAATGTACGTCCCTTAACACCCTGTGTATAGGAAAGCGTTGCTTCAATCGGGGTTATCAACGTAGAGCAAGAGAGAAGTGACTGGAATCAAGTAACAATAAAAATAAATGGGCAATTTTAATAAGATCTATAAGCAAATGTAATGGCCCCTTTCCGGGCAGGAAAATGGGATGAAAATAACGAAGACACAGTCTCCGAGAACCGTTTTCCAATTCTTAAGCAAAATAGATACATTTAAAGATATCTAAGTTTATACAACAGCGTACCTATCAGTATTTCATTATACATTGTGATGAAAGAAGATAAGGTATTTACATGATACTTTCATTACAATCGCGGTGACTGAATTTTCCTCAATTTCTCAACTGAGTGTATCTTTTGTATAGCAAATTCAATTTATTTTTATAGCCGTAGTGTTGGGCGATTTTTTTTCCACTCGCTTTTTCAGCTTACATAGAATTCCCTCACAGATTGGAAAATAATCGATTTCCTTTTAGGTTTTTGTTTTTAGACTCACTAGAATCCAATTTAATTAAGTTTAGCAGACTCCACAAATTTATAAAATCGTTTAAATATTATGCCAGTCCTAAACTGTATGATATTACCGATGTATCTTTACTTTAGACTCGTTTAATATAAAAATTACGTTTTTTAAAGCGTAAAACATTACACGCATTACATTATTCTATAAATTCTGGAACTAACTACCATATGTATTCCTCTTTGCCCAGAATACTAATGGAGAGAAACAATTATTCCAAGTCAGTGGACATTTTCAATTTATCTTTTAACAATTACAAAATATCTACTATTACTGAGGCAGTTCAATTATGTACAATAAATACTGTATATTCTTTGTGAAAGAAATATACAGCACTTATATTTTATTTATTCACAGTGTAATTTGTAAATTTCATACGTAAAAGCCCCGAAAAATGGCGTTAATAAATAAATTATAGTACGGTAATAGTACTATCTATCTGCCGAGTTTCAGCTCGATCGGATGTCGGGGAGCGGGGAGTTTAACTTCAAGATTGCACTTCATTTATTCATTCAATCAACAAAATAAAAGTGAAATTCAAATAGATATAAACTAACTAACTAACCATCACGCCGTTTCCCCGCAGGGGTAGACATAGAGGACGGATCGCCAAAACAACTCGGTTTTGGCACACATTCCTTGCCTCGTTTATATTCATACAACGTATCATACATGCTCTTCTATTATTCTGACTCTTGACATGGCCCGACTCAAGTACCTATCTTTCTTGGGCGTCCTCGACTTCTTCTACCATTCACATTTGCGTCATATATTCTCCTTACACGCCTTTCCTCGTTCATTCGCTCTACATGTGCATAGATATATGTATTTAAAAATAATGTAAATTATACAGCAACCCAAAAAGGAGTTTTATGGCATTTTTAGCCCGAAAAGTTTTTTTTACTGAATGTACGGAGATCTCTTTTCGAGGAAGAAATATTTCCAAATATTGAGACCTTTTAAGATACAAAAACATTTTTGAGAGAATACCACGCGAGGGTTCCAGAGCCAGTAGGACTATTGAACCCAAAATTCCTTAATGAAAGATAGGGGAAGAGTAAGGATGGGAACCACTTCAAATTCACGAATAAAGTCATTACAAGCCACAAATCGATTCTGAATGGTTGTCTTTCACCAGGGTGATACTGAGAGTATCAAAAAGAAGTCAATGTGATATTTACATTTTTGTAATAATATATCAGAAATAAGTAGTTGTTCCCTAATAACAGAGCCATACACAGTACACTCATAGACATCGATTGTAAAATAAATTGTCTCATATTAGCCGACAGATTGGACTGTCAAATAAGTTGACAGACGGGATCACGAGTGCATGTTTAGTCATTAATCACTATTTATACCGGTTCGTGTGCAAAATGATTACAATGCAAACCGGTTTAACGTCATACAAGTATTATAAGATCAACTGGTCGTAAGAAAGGTCAGTTGTTGTTTAATTCAAGTGAGAGATTGTTCTTTAAAAAATATTAGGTATTTAAAGGCTACAATGTCAAGACCAGTGATTTGCAAGCTGCGGCCCGCGGGCCAAATGCGGCCGCCCCCTACGAACTCATTTGGTTTGGTCCGCGAGCCACTTCAAACTGCCCACTTGAATAAATAAAATATCAAAAAAATTGCGGTACAGAATATCCAACGGTTTCAGTTGTTTTGAAAAAGGGTTTAGCTGAACAGTTCAGTTTTCCTTAAATTAAATCAACCTCTCTAAATAATAAGATTTTTTATTATATATTCTTAAACATAAAAATAAAATGTGGTTCGTCCCGAAGTGTAGAAATTTTTTTCATCTTTGCAGCTCAGCGTTTTTGATGTATTTTAGAAATTTCCGTTAATACAAAAAAAAAGCAAAAGTTTTCTGGACTAAATTTTGTAAAATTTCGATAAAAATCAACAGTTGTCCAAAATTGATAGTATTTTTAAAGCGTTCATTAATATTTCAGAACGATTAAAAACGACGTCAATTATTGATTTGATCTTATGAGGTAAAATTCCGCGTCATTTATAAGTTTTATTTAAAAAATTACGTGTTTTCGGTATTTTTTTATGGAATGGAAGCATGGATCTACAGAAGAATACTCAACATAAGCTGGATGGACAAAGTTACGAATGAAGATGTTACGGTTCTGATTAGTAAACCAAAATAAGTTATTAAAACAATAAACATTCGAAAACTTCAATATTTAGGACATGTGATGAGACATCCAGAGAAATATGAGATCTTGTATCTAATAATGCAGGAATAGATTGTCGGAAGATGGGCCCTGGAAGAAGGAGAACGTCATGGCTGAAAAACCTTATGAAACAGTGGTCAGTGGTTTGGCCAGTCTACTGTAGAGCTGTTCCCGGCCGCAATAAACAAAGTCCGCATAGCAAACATGATTGCCAAACGTTCGTTGAACGGACAGGGCACGAGAAGAAAGTTACGGTTTTACAAAATATAAATAGATTTGGGAAATCACCGAATGTCAAGCCGTATGTACCCTTTCACCTGCGGCCCGCGAAGAAATTGAACATGGATAAATTGGCCCTCCAATTAAAAAGGTTGACAATCACTGGCCAAGGTGGTGAAATTTACACGGTCGACCTTCGTCCAATGTCAAAAAACACACAAGTAAGTACCTAACGATAAAACGTACCTATAATTAAATAAATATTTATATGTTTCTAGGTACGCCATTTTCTAGAAATCAATGAAGGTCATCTTTATCATATTATCTTTTAAATCATTTTATTGAAGAGCTCTGCATGATTTGCGAAGGTCAATAAATAATACACTTAATTTTTTTTCATGAGCTCCATACAGGAGGCCCCGAGGAAAATAATATCCCTCAAGGCCTATGTCATCTTTGGGGATACTGTGTGGAGGGTTTTTTAATGGAAAGGGAGGAGAGGAGAGTTCTGGGAAGGAAAAGGGTTTAAGGGGTGGGTAGGAATCTGGGGTTCAGCGTGTTCTGGTCATCCGCCTCCAAGCCCTAGATAAACCTCAACCCATGAACCCGGGCACCCCTGCTAAATCACCAAACGTAGCAAATCACTTGGGGTGACCTATGGCAGAGGTGTTGGTTATCCAATACTTAAAGGTTCCCGGGGCGGCGGTACCCATTCCCGCCTCCCAAATTAATAATATCTACCATTAAGTTTCTTCAAACATTAAAAGCCGATTTGCAGAACAAATTGCGACCACCTGATAAGCATAACAATATGACATTTACAGCTAGTTGTGACTCTTGTGAGCATGTCACAACTTATTAAAAAGCTGAAACGGACCAAGAATCTAAAGGGACCATTCAAATGCAAAAAAATAGCGCTAAACATTGTATTGTGACGATGTTAAATGTGACGAAAGTTTGAAATACCTCAACCCAAGTTTAGAAGCAGCCATTAACATTTAAAAAACAATGGATCGAATTACATATCTTAAAATTAAAAAATTTATCCTTGGTTTAGATTTTAGAATGAGTACATTATTTCTTACATTACTTAATCATCAATAGGTCGAATGTAGAATGGTCGAACAGCGATTAAATTGTATCACTCTGGTGTGTATTTTTGTATGTTTGCACCGAACCATATAATTTGTTATTGCGCTTCAAACAATTATTTTGCCACAGGCATCAGACATCACACAAATGCACGATGTTCTTGGACTTGTTACAGAAAAACAGGCGTAAATGGATTACTAGGTAAGTAATTAGTCTATTTGTGTATTCTTCTGTGGAATTTGTATGGCTGCGGGTATAAATATTTACTCTAGTATTCAATTAGACGTTCCAATGCGACCAGCTCAATCAAGACTACAATAAACAGAGAATGACGGCTCCATTTAAACAATTTAGAATATGTAAGATGTACAAGGGAATTAGGGTGGCTACCAGAGTTACATCTTGAATAATTGGATAAATCATACCAAACGCTTTACCTGTCGAATAGCAAGCAGAATTGTATAAATAGGTCTACTAAAACATACATTATTGGAAGTCGTCCTTCAAACATTTATATCTTCGTCTGGTGTCGGTGTTGACAGCACTTGTCCACTAATTACAGAAGATTACGAATAATTTAGTTCTGAACGTTTCATTAAGCAAAACAACATATTTCAAGTTTTATATAGCTTTCCTACCTGATTAAGTTTTCAGTATAATGACGTCATGTATTGTTTTTTTAATAGTTAACTGGACATACCCTGGCCTACGTTAGAAATGACGTTAAGAGCTGAAAATTACTGAATTACGTAAAAAAAACAGGCAGATAAGATTATCAAAATTCATGGTATAAACTGATTTTCTGCTTTAAAAAGAAGGTAAAGGTTGTTAGCGACCTTTCTTAGCTTTTTATTAAGAATGGGTTTAAATTTGAACAAGGAATGGGACATTATTTGGAAAGACTAATGAAATAAAATCGCCTCAGGGTTTTTTTGGGATTCCATAAAACCGATATAAAGTAAGGTATAATATAAGCGTTTTTTTTACTATATACCAGTAACTTAACTACAGTACAGAATATACAAAGTAATCAAATGGTACATACACAATGATAAGGATAAAAATATCTAAGTTGGACTGAAAACCTTGTGATTTGAAAAAGTTAATCATAATTTTACGTCAATATTTCTAAATAATCGGAGATTAAAAATGTATAATACATATTACACTTCTAAACGCAAAGGCATTTATCTCGTCAAAGTACCGGTGATTTTAGCATTGACACTTCTAAAGTAAGGATATTTGTAGAGTATCGATGATTCTAAATTGTCGTCAAGCTACATCCCCAGACATCGAAGGGAATCACGTACATCAGTTGCTTCGGGAGTTCAAGGAATCGATGGCATTGATTACATCGAGATTGCAATTCTTACTCAGCTGCAATAATATGTCAACTAAAAGGAAAAGGGCACAGCGTACCATGAAGCAAGATGGAAAAAGTTGAATTCTGTTCAATGGAAGATCGCTGAAGTTCTAGTTTGTAACCTAACACGATAAATTACGTAACTTGTGGGTAAGTACCTAAATCAAAGGCCGTCAATGGTATTACACGAACCATTGTTGTTAGGATATAGTGATGGGTGGAATCGATAATTATCCTTCCATTGTAATAATCGATGAAGTTTCCATTTGATCGCTGTTTTAGACATAACGCGAACATACGTACATATAGTCGATTAGTCGGTTAACGAATACATATAATGTTTCGAATGAATAACCGATTAATAGATAATTTACAAAATCCAACTAACCGAATCAATATTTATCGGTTAATCAATGGTCTGTCATCACAAATGAACAAATATATTAGAAAGTTTTAAAGCACTCCCAACCATTCCTAACAATAATGGCATCCCCAATTGTGGTATGTTTATTTATTTGGAAAAACAGTATAGAAAACCAATACATTGCAAAAGCGATAAAGAAAGTTACCAAAAAACTATTCGGCATAATAAATACTTTAAATTTGGGCAAAAAAATTACACGTAGGTAGTAGGTACAAACAGTTAAAGCATAAATAACTTTCCACGCTTAAATTCATTGTAGGACATGAGGAAAAGCATCCACATTTTCTGCGAGGCAGTTAATTAATCTAGAGGGTTTTCCTAGGGGCATCACCATTGGTAAGTTAGTTTTGCAGCTGGGAAGAATTATAAGAGTCATTGAGTTATCATTGAATGTACGAAGGCATCATATGTAAGTAGTTAAGAATAATATTCAATGCCCAGAGTTGCTAAAAAAATTAAATTCAATGTACCTGCACGTTCAACACGCTCTTCTGTCCTGTTCAGAGTAGATCAATGCAAGACAAACTGAAAGCCAAATTCTTGCCTGAACAGACTATGTACTACTTATAATAGCGTATTATCCAATGTGGACATTTTCATTTGCGAACTTACCAAATATAAGAGGTCCGATAAAAGAATATTTCTCTGATGGTTCGTGAATAATGTTGTGTTTTTATTGTTTACAATTCTGCTATGATTTGATTTATATGTATAACCTCTCTCCATGGCTACCAATGTAGTGACAGATTTTTTTGTTTTGTAATATTTCGTTGTATATACAAAAAAAAGTTTTATACATTTTTTGTTTTATATAATTTTTGGATTCATATTCCTTTTTTTATAAAATGAATTTACCTATTCTTATTATGCTGTATCAGTAGAAGAAAAGTCAAAAGGAGGAAATCCGTAATTGGTTTTATTTTTACTATTTAATACTATGTACAAATGTAAACTGTCGATTTCATAAAAATTAATAAATAAGCTTGTGGTGGCGGCCTCGCGTGAGATTATCTGAGACATAGGATCCTATTTAAGCCAGTATATCTGGTATTGATAATAAACCATGTTGTGAGGCTGAAGGGAGTAGAGAAGTAAATGTGATGAAAAGAGTAAGATTGGGAAGTACCTGATTCATTCCGGTTATTCAGATCTGGTCATCAAACACTCCTTAATCCATTTCAAGCAACGTTTCGATACTGAATTTCTTTCTGAAAGTTTTTCACCAGGACGAAAATGAGATTATCTAACAACCGCTGTTCCCAATTCTACTAAGTCAAAACTAAGGTTCAAAACTGCTTAAGCATCACTTAATCTAGACTAAGTGATGATTAAGTGATGCTTAAGCAGTTTTGAACCTTAGTTTCGGCTAAGTAGAAAGTGTGGGTCCTGAGCCAAGAAGGTTCTACCACGTAGGTCGCAGTTGTAAAAACTGAATAATCGAATATAAAATGTTAATAAATCTTAGCCCGCCCAAGAAAATGCGTCATTGCTCGCATAATGAATAACGACGGTAACAAAAAATCGCCTTGTAATAATTTATATTCATCAGCGAGTTAAAGTTCGAACTGCGGGCGAAAACGTAAACAAAGTTTCACGTTCTCTCAGTCATCGGCCTCCGTCTATTTCGAATTAAAACATATCGAGCAGATCGACTGGGTATTACTCGATAAAGAGATCGAACTGTTTACAGTGCGGATTCGGCGATGTTCGGTGGCCTATGAGCTAATATTTCATCACCCAGCTGATTCACAAATCTGTTAGGAGATGGTAACGAAATGAGAGAGTGATATAAACTTTGTCGAACTTTCGATTATTTATCGGAAGCGTTGATTTACGACGCTGCTGACGCAATTGAAGTTGTTAACATAAATACAAGTTATTATTATTTCAAGAGGCCTTGTTGGGGTCAGTGAATCTATCTACTGGAAAACAGAATTGTGGGCATAAAGCAGTAAAAACTCCAGAGAAGTGATCTTCGGCTTTATAAGAATTGAACTATTGTTACTTGGATCTTGGATGGTAATCCGATGCATTTATCAATTCAGCAATTAACTGATCGAAAATCAAACCAAAGTCATCATACTGATTGTTGACATTTTACCAATGCGATACTGAAAGTGTCTTCCGAAAACCAACGGTTTTGCGAAATGGTGACTCCATTTTCGTAAAAAATTAACGCCGGTTTTAATTTATTTATGACCAAATTTATTCACGGCATAATTTTAAATCCAAAATCAGAGGTTTCCAATTTGTGGGTCGCGGGACCGTAGAAATGGCGACTAGGTTATCTTCCTTGAGGGTCTGCCCCTGAGAACTTTGTGGTAACCTCTTTTCTGTTACGAACATGGCGTCGGTGTAAAAGACGGGGAGATTACAACAGTTATATCAACGGTATGCCTATATCGACAAAGTTTAACGAAGAACTCATCGATTTGTCCGAAGACACCACAATATATGTTAATAGAAAATAGGAGAGATTATGATATTTTGTAAACAGCGAATATCTGTCTGTCTTTAAAAAACTATGCGTTAACAGTTGGGAGGAGGGCGATGAAAAAAAGACAAATTAATATTATAATCTACGGCTGAGCCATCAACTCTTCTAGGAACAAGTTAGTGTGGAAATGTGTGGAATGCATGCAAAGGATACCTCCCCACATTTAAAAATGATTTCTTTTAAATAAAAAAAAATATTAATTATTTTTTTTTTATAATAAAAAGTACGAAGTTTAACTGTAATAATTTGCTAAAATGACTAACTAAATAACTAACAATCACTCCATTTCTCCGCAGGGGTAATCAGAGAGAATAGACCCACAAACAACTCGGTCTTGGCACACAATCCATGCCTCTTTAATATTCATACACTTCTCACACACATTCCTCTGTTATTCTAACACTAGACAAGGCTAGGGTTGCCATCCGTCCGGGTTTCCCCGGATTTGTCCTAGTTTAGAGGACGTCCGGGGAGCGTCCGGGCGGGGCTTCATTTGTAGTCCGGGTTTAAAAATTCAAAATTTTTTTACTGTTTTTTATTACACTGACTATGTTTAAAAAAACCTGTTGACATGTCCGGATTCTGGGCTCTAAAATCCGGGGTTTTCACACGTCTTGTCCTGGTTGCCAAATTTTAGAGATGGCAACCCTAGACATGGCCCGTATCACGTATTAGGTCCACTTGACTGAGCCATGTCTTCCTCAGGCGTTCCCGACTTCTACCATTGACATTCTTTTCTTCGTTAATTTGCTCTACATGCCCAAATCAACTACGCGTCGCTTTCTTATTCTTACTTATAAGCTGATATCAGCTTTGCATTCTTTGCGAATCTCCAAATTTCTCACGCGATATTACATGGATTTACCACGAAAACGAATCAGGCATAAGATTTCTACAGCATTCCGTCTACTTAATGACTGTGCTAAAATATTAGGAGGATGCTGACTGCGGCGCCTTATTTGATATAATTTATATCCGAGATATATACGAGTAAATGAGAACGAAAAATTTTCTGACGATCCCAAAAATATTAAAAGTGTTACGAAGTTTGAAAACCTCTGGCGTAGAATTTATCAGAATAGAAAAAAAACCCAATGAGACAGCAATTACTTACGGTACGTAACAATTTCGACACTTTCACCCGAAGTCTTGCAGAAAAAATAGTGCAGCAGAAGCGTGAAACCGACCGAAATAAAAGGTGGCTAGATTTGACTAAAATTGTTCTGAAATATCCCAATTTGTGTCGTCAGTATTTCTGTGCCATTGCCGTTCGAAAAGGCTTCCGTAGTTTTTTAGTCATGCATTGCGTTGTACGAGTTTGGATAGCTCGGGTGTAAAATATGCGTTTAATTTTTTTTTTTCACTGTGAATAATTTTATTTTCTAAAACCAACGATATTCGACACACATAATAAGTATGATAAACAAAAATAAATGTTTTATGCAGACAAAATAAAGTTACTTGGTTATGCAACGGTACTTATAGGTATATTAATTATTAAAGTTATTATTAATCACTATCGCAAAAAAAAAATTTGACTCGATTGCTTGAGATTTCTCAGATGGTCATTTTTAAAATTTAAAAAAATCATACCTTCGAATTTGAACCTGGAGACATAAAAATTAATTATAGTGCTATATAGCCAATGAATTAACCTGTATTTTACCGTTTATCATAAATTTGTAGAATTTATAAAAAAAATCCGACAAATATGATAGCTTATAATCGCGCGAATCCTGGGTATTTTTTACTTGAAACTGCCGTGAGGGATACTTATTCGGGTCAACAAAGAATATTTTCGGTTTCTGTATGTTTTCAGTGGTATACTTGATAATGAAAGGTCCTATGGAAAAATGATTTAATTTTATCCGTAAACAGCTGTTAAAAAATTATAGTTTTAGCATTTTTCTAAAATAATCTACGAAGTTCAGTTTTGCAACATCTATGGTCATAATAAGAGATAAAGCATTTCAATAGCTTCGTGTTAAAATAAACGGCTGGCCATGGAAATGTTTTAAATAATTACAATAAATGTTTTACGAATGGTGGTAAAATGTGGTCCATTTTTGGACCGAACTCAATCGCAGAAAAATAAAAGTGGTCCATTTTTGAACCGAAATCGCTCCAGTGGTTAAGTACGTTCCTCACTGCTATTCCTAATTTTTATGTCAAGGCATCCACTCCTCGCTATCCTTTACTGCGTGGAGGGTAGAGACGTACCGGACGCCAGTGACATTTGGTCACTCCAGTGCATTGGTTCCTGTGCTACTTCTGCCTTCCATTTTGATAGCGCCTATGAGTTTCTCCAAGTCGAGAGTCCTCAGTATGGCGAGCAACGTGTTCAAAGAATCTTAAAATACGTTGTAGGTAGATAATTGAAAGATTATTGTGGGTATACTTGGTCGAAGATGCCTACCTATTCCATAATGGACACATTTGTGCGTCTGGCTGTCCACGGAATCCTGAGCATTTTTCTACAGCACCACATTTCAAGGGCGTCTATCCGCTTTCTTTCGCTGGCTCTAAGTCTGGGTCCATATTTCCACACCGTATAGAATTATGGGGGAAATCAACGCCCGGTCGAATCTCATCTTGGTGGTCTATTTACCCTGTAAGTGTCTTTAAATCATCTTTGGTGTGATACTCTTTACTGTCGATTTATTTATAAAATATTAGTGGCAAAGGAAGAGATGGTATTTAGTTTAAATATATATTGTATTTATCATAACAGTTTACCAAAATCATAATCACTTTAAGCCGCCGCTACCCGAATTTCTACCGATTTATTACATATCTCCCTTTAACATTTGAAGATTTTAAGCTCATAAAAAAATATATGTTATTTTTGAAGATAATATCAATACATTCCCCACGCCGAAATTCTCTAAACAAAAAAAGAAATCGCAAAGTATGCTCCGAAAATTTTTATTTTCACGTCTGATTCAGTTATTTTACAAGTCATATGTTATTGTTATATACAGCGTTTCTTTGCATGCTATTTTACACAGCCCCCGAGAGATTTTTGCTCTTTTTAAACGGGCCGTGTTTTATTAAAAAAATTCACAATTTTTGCTTTAATTTTACCGTTTTAAATATTAGCGCACTCTCTCCAACATTCGTAAATACATATCTCTTTCCTCTTATTATTTTTGAGCGAAAATACGGCGCCTTAACCAGATCTGAATAGCCAAATACTTTCCAACCTTCATCGTCCTCATCTCCTCCCTTCCCCACTCCCTTCAACCTCAAAACACAGTTACCAGAATTGGTGGTGACATAGTATCACCGACTCTCTATCTCCGGATAGTCAGAAGCAATTATTGGAACTCTTGCGCGATACCTTTTCATACAAAAATAAAACTTGAAGCCTCGGCAACACGAATTTCTACCGATTTCTTACACATCTCCCTTAAACATTTGAAGTTTTTAAGCGCTTAAAAAAATATATGTTATTTTTTAAGGTGATGTCTAGATGCTGCCCACCCGAAACACAAATTATATGAAATTCCCTCGATAGAAAAAAATCGCAAAGTATGCTCCAAAAATTATTAAAAACAAGTCTTATAAATTATATTTTGTGAAAAATTGTTTCTTTAAATGATACTTAAGATGCTCCCCACGAGATTTTTGCTCTATTCATGTTTTTTTTTTACATTTTCGCACTTTTCGCATCGATTTTGTCGCTGTAATGTTCGTTATTTCGTATCTCTCCATCTTCTTCTTTTCGAGCCCGGTTGCGGAGCCTTAATAACCAAAGAAAACGAATAATGACGAAATTTAATAAATTTTTGAAATGCAACTAGGCTAAACATTGCGTTAACTTTTTACCAACTAATAAGTTACAAAAAAAGTCTCATAACTTCGGTAAACTCGCGCGCGGAAGACATAAAAAGTCCGTGTTGTTTTAAAGTCGATCGTTGGGTCGAAATAATGCCGGCACCGTTCATGTAGTGAGATTATAGTTTGCTCAACTAACAGCAACTAGCAACATTACTGCAGTATCGATGCCGTACACAACTTTAATAGGTAAACGATCTTGTTAGCATTTACACCGTGTTATTACATGGATCGCGTGTAAAAAAGACAAATATATAATGCAGGTCTATTTTAGGTCCCCGTCCCACGGATCAGTAGGGAATCGAAAAGCTGACTGATACGTATATTTATAATGGGGGCTGCAAACGGGTTGGGGGGCGAGCGAGAGCGACGCGACATACTTCCCGTACACGGCTAACGGTACGTGGTTTCAGTGTTGGTTTCTTTGTTTGTTTTTGTTTCTAATCTTAAATACTCTCTCATTTCCTCCATCGCTTCGTCCCTTACTAATAAGGACAAGAGATGCTATTGGTTAGAATTTGCACCCCGCGCGCCGCTCAGGCTTACAGATGGTTTGACAGATATAACGTTATGTGAGATCTCGAGAAGAGAGATGTGGAGTTGCCTTCCGGTCCTACCGCGCATCTTCCAGAGAAATAATACCCGTAAACCTTTTGGTTTAAAGATTTAACGAGCGGTTGGGGGAACAATTAGTTTGCTTTGGGTTATTTATTGTTAAAATACCCATAAAGTTATTGTTATAGTTTTGTACTGTTTACTATTATTGAACTGTGTCATCCTTAAAAATTGATTGTGCCTATTCCAGTGGCGTATCAAAATTTCACCACCCTCTTATTTAGGTACTTCAATTTAAAAGACTAAAGTATATAGCAAGACTTAAGAACTTTTCGGCAATAATATTCATCATTGTACAGGTTACAAAATAAAAAAGGCTTGTGTACATAATATATTATGTTTAATAATATAATAATCACATTTGTTACAAAAATTCTTACACGTACAATTGTCAAAGCATCACTCGCGGACTTCACTTCCCTGAAGTCATTCTCGGCGATTATTAGTCATAGTCACGAACAAATCATCACAAAATAAAATAGGGGTATTCCTGCAATTAAGTACAGTCGGTGTTGCCAGTCGGTACAATGAACAAGATGTCATTATTATACATTCATTTAAAGAAAGGGAATACCCCGGTTTCGTCACAGAATAAGTAATGAAAAGTACCGTGCTCATTTCAATCGGTCCGAATCGTAGGTGCGACAAAAATATGAAATGAGAGGGTCAAAGTTTTACAAGATATTATCACTAAAACTAGTGGGGGAGGGCGCCCCCCCCCCCCCGAACCCCTTGCGCTGCGGTAGTATTCCAAATAAAGACTAATTGTGTTCATCGTAAAATAATTTTTGATTTGATTTAATTACCTTCGCTACAGTGTATGTTATTTGTAAATCAAAGGAAACAAGGGTGTCGTTTTAATCGTTTATTAGGGCGGGTTTCCGGCACATTAGCCACTATCAGATAAGTCGCTTTAACTTAAGACCTATTAGTCTGGATACTGGAGATAATTCCAGAGATAAGTCACATAATGGCCCGTGAGCTGAGATCTGATATCGCAAATTAATGTACCGTGGTGGCCTTGTATTTTGTATATCATAAACAAAGTTTGGTTAGCAGGCCCGAAAGAGTGTTAAATTCGTGGATACTTCTAATAATGCCGTTAATAATTTTCATCAAATCACATTATCCCAAAGAAACGCCTTTATGTTTAATTTATTAAAATTATTTTTCATTATATTTTCATAGTAGAGCAAGATTTTTTTTATTATCATTTACTCACAAAAAGCAAAAATTTTAATGAATTTCTTAACGGCCAATATATCATAATTTAAAACGATGATGAAATGGCACATATTTGTTCCAGAAATTTGTCAAACTTTTGATAAAAAAATATATATATTATTCAGTTTGGTTGGGTATTTTGGCCAAATTTAAGTTTTGTATGAAAAATACCGTTAGGCCTAATTTGTTCGCTTTTTGGTGTTAGAGAGAGAAAACATCACGCTTTATATTGAAATATAAAAGTTAAAATATACAACTTTTGTGAAGTTTCCGACCGCAATAAGAAAAAAAAATGAAACTTTGGAAATTTTTAACATGACACGTTAATTATTTTAACATGAAACACAAAAAAGTGAGCTGACGACAACGTTTATGATATATTTCTAATAATAAAAATCCATTATCAGTAATTTTAGTTAGAAATGACGTAAAGCGGGCCGTTTGCCGTAAATATCTTTATATTTCAGAAATTATTTGTTTATTTAGAATTATTAAATTGGAAAGCGTATTTCATCACCTTTGCAAAACAGGTTTTATATTTCGGATGCGTTCTGAAATATTGAATTTATTTTGATTTTAATGCAAATCGGAAATATTTTGACCTTCCGACAAGATAGGCCCGAGGCCTGAAGGGTTAACAGTTTTGATAACCAGTTTTTGTACGTAGCCGAAACTTCCGGTAGAAAGTAAGCGAGGATATTTGTATGTATATGGACACTTCCTTTGCAAAACTAACACTTAATGTGTGACTAAGGACATCCGTTCTTCTTCTTACATTTGCGTAAATTTATCGTAAACAAAATAACCGTTCACATGGAAGGTTGTAGATTTATTATACCTCCCACCCATTTAGAGACATTACAAATTAACAAGTAATAATTTATATTACAGACGATAACAGGAATTATCGAAAAACAAATTTGACGTGAATGTTTAACAACACTGAGTTAATGTAGTTTTTGTAAAACAACTCATTAAATATGGGGAATTCATAGAAAACCCACTTTAACATTAATTAAATATGGGGAATTCACACAAAACCAACATAAAAATTCTAAAATGGATATGTAATTTTTCTTCAAATAAGTAACACTGATTGGTTAGCAGGTGGATTTTTTGTCATTCGATTACGTAGCGGTTATACATAGTAGCAGGTTATTTTGGATATAGGCGTTTTTGAATAAGAAAACGTAGGGAAGGGCGGGGAAAGTTGAGCAAGTTTTCACTTAGTCATATCTAGTAAACGATGCATCAGGTTGACCTTAACTGTTGAAAGGGCAATTTACCATGCTCAAAATGCCTCCAGACACAAATGCAATTATAGATATCATTTTAAAAGAAATGTTCGAATACGTAAGAAAGTTCAGAGTTGCTCAACATGCCCCATGGTTGGGTAAGTTGTGCGAGTGATAGTTTAGAATTTTTTCATTTGCACAACTTACCTATGCTCAACTTTCCCCGCCCTGTGAGGTTAGGTTGTTTTTGAAGTTAAAAAAATAGTAGATATTTGAAAGGAGTGCATATTGAACCAATTAAACCTATTATGTATTCAACTTATAAAACTACCTAACCATTACGCCGTTTCCTCGCAGGGGCAGGCAGAGAGGATGAACCGCCACATGACTGTCTTGGCTTCATCCACATTCATACATCGACTAATACAAACTCTTCTGCAATTCAACACTTGACAGCACAATTCAAGTATTTAATTCACTTAATCGTGTCTTCTCCTTGATTTTTTCTACCATCTACTTTCTCGTCATATATCTTCATCCCTCCATCCCTATCTTCATTCATGCAAGGCATTTTTCGTAAAATGTATAATGTATACAAAACATTTCAACAATTTTACTCGTAACGAGATTTTCGTTAAAAAGGTTTCTTATTTAAAAAAATATTTAGACATTTATATTTGCATCAGCATGTGTATAAACACAAACAATAAATAGTGTTAATCTCAAGTGACCTCCAAGTTAAGTATGTTTCTGTATATTTTCTGCCTGTGCAGAGTAGGGACACAAAAAAAGTATCGATACTTTGTGGTATCGAGTATTTTCTTTTCGATACTGATTGTTCTCGATACTTTGTATTCAATACTTTTACTCAATGAGTGCTTTTTGGCAAATATCGATACCTATAAAAATTTGGCTAAGCAGCTCGTGTTTATGGCAATGCCATCTAGTTCAACCATAGCCATCCTTATGAAACATTCCATTGCATTGATACAATTGCAAGCACAAGCGATCTAATGTGTCATGGAACGAATATATGGCTTATAATTCAAGAAAAGTAAGTTTATTTTTTATTTCATTTGTTAGCGTTATAAACAGTCATTACAAGTTCATATATAACAGTGTTAAAGATAATCATATCATTGACCAATAAAATAACTACATAAAATTTTGAGACCATAATAAAAAGAAAAACAAACAAAACAATATACGTATGTAATACATATAAACAGTTCTTATCAAGCTGGTTGTTGAATTGATGGAAGCCGAATTATCTAAACATTTAGTTACTGAAAAACACCATTAGGTGAAAAAAATCTGAAAAGTGCCATATACTGACTGTCCTGCCAAAACACAAAGTAGAAAAAAAAATGTATCGCAAAATTTTTGTTTTACTTTTTACTTCGTGTTATAACAAGGTAGCTGTGTTGCATTATTTATTTAATTACGCACGTTTAGTTTTACAGTTGATTATATACATTAAAAAAACATTTGCACTTTTTTTATGAGTACCTAAGATGCCATGCTCTTCTACCTTTCTAACTAAAATAGATACTAGCATTTGAAAATTCTGATCCTGGGGAGGGGGGTTTGATACGTAGTTAGCCCCGTCAGAGCTGTAAATCAGGCACTATGATATGTACTCGATACTTTGAAGTATCGATACTTTTGTTTCAATAATTTTACGAGTACGATACTTTTTTCCGATACTAATCATGAGTATCGATACTTTCTATTCGACATCGTGTCCCTAGCGCAGAGGATAAATAAAATAATATACACGTGTCATGTACATTTTTACACGGCATCATGTCCATTCGTCAAACCATTGTAGGTACAGATGTTAGAGTTTGATATCAGTGATCGCTGAACCGGTCGATGCAATTTTTTATCCATAAGTTTTTATAATGGTTTCTTATAGAAATATATTATAAGTTTGTACAGAACCCTTGATGTGATTTCTTACCAAAGCGGCGCTACATAAATCATCAAAATATTATTATTATTAACTATCCACGATCAAGAGATTTAATCATCCACGATCAAGAGATTTAAATTGAGTTAACTGAAAACTTGGAAGGTAATTAAAATATTACTCAAATAGCATATTTGACGAACGAGTTCAGAGACGAGACGCAAATGAATCAGGGATAAGCATGGCGAGTCTAGTTCATTAACAATTCAAATCACTTTTCTTTTTACATAGGTACACGCTCAATATTGATTGAAAAGGGTAGCGCGAAGGGTCAAACGATTTTACCCTGTTTTGATTAAAGCGGAATTCAAAACATTAAGATAAAACAAATTTCAACTATGTTACGGGCAGTTGATTTCATTATTGGTTATTGAATGTTTTTGTGTACGGGCAGTTGATTTCATTATTGGTTATTGAATGTTTTTGTGTTTAATTCGTAGAACTCCAATTAATTTTAATTTAATTTAATCTTATTATCAAGTTCTGCAAGGATTTTTGTTTTAATTTTTGACAG
This sequence comes from Limnephilus lunatus, assembly GCA_917563855.2. Taxonomy (NCBI): domain Eukaryota; kingdom Metazoa; phylum Arthropoda; class Insecta; order Trichoptera; family Limnephilidae; genus Limnephilus; species Limnephilus lunatus. The sequence goes on from OU830601.1 coordinate 62,037,068, forward strand.
CTGTTTCGGCTTACAAGGCCAGTTTGAAAATTTTTGAAAATGAAAATTAATAACAGTTTGAAAATTGCTCTGCAAGCCGAAACAGCTGTAACAAAAATACTTGCAGAATTATAGTTCCATGGGTTGGGTTAACAGGGAAATACACAATGCGATCAAGAACATCTCAATATAGCCACCCAAAAACTTTCGGTTCCATGCCAACTCAGAATCAAGTCAACCCAACTTCTTTGAAAAGTCATTAAAAGTTAGTCATTTTTTTGTAATCACTTTTAATGACTTTTCAAAGGAGATTTTGAGTTGATTTCATTCTGAGTTGTCCGGTCACCAAACGTTCATATCGTATTCTGCGTCTGAAAACAGTCGAGTGCCAAAATGATTAATCTTAAGTATTCTTGAATTTAATACGAAGTCACCTTGGCACAAAATGCACTAACCAGTTAACCAGTAAGTAGAACGTGCGAGCGTGCTCATGTCCCATGGATTTCGTATGCAAATAACACTAATTGTAATGTAATAGTTATAGTTATATTCAAGTCAAGTCAGGCCGCTGCATGTTTATTACAGAACACACTGCGATTAGATAGGACCGAATCGCGGAGCATCCGGAGATAAGAAATTATTATGTTATGCCGGTCCTAGAATTCTGGGTAATTAATATCATGATGTATGTTAAATCATGATTAACCGCATTCTGTACAATTAATAATTAATATCCTCTTACTAAAAAACGTGTTCTAAATTTCACATACAACTGAGAAGCGACAATTTATGTATGGAAACCGAAATTTTACTAGTTGCGAAATTGCGCAAAATTTTATGTAATATTACGAAAAGTGTGATCGGGCGAGACGAACGAAAGATGAGAGGGAGATATAAGTTAGTGAAGATAGACAGAGAGAGTTACGTTTCGTATATTACTGTAGGGGCAAGAGAGAGAGGTGCGAGCACACATTTTCTTTCTCTCTTTCTCTCATAGCCAGTTACGTTTCGTATATCTAAGACATAGTGCAGGCCTATTGTCTGTAACATACTGTAGGAGCAAGAGAGAGCAGTGCGCGCACAAATTTTATTTCTCTCTTATTTTATAAGTTAGTGAAGTTTTACTTCAGTCGTGTGGTCTAAAGAACGCTCGTTTTTTTCCATATAATCTTATCATGCTTATTTATGAATGTATTTTAATCTTACCCTTTAAATATTATATATATTAATTTGGGAGACGGGAATGGGTTACCATCGCCACGGGAACCATTATTTATTGGAAAACCAACACCCCTGCCATAGGTCACCCCAATTGGTTCGCTACGTTTGGTGACTTAGCAGAGGCACCCGGGTTCATGGGGTAAGGTTTGTCTAGGTCTTGACCGTGAGTTTTCAGTGAGCTAGAGCGCTAAGATTGAAAAATATGACGTTATTGACGTTGTTGTAGCAGAAAATGAATTTCATTTTTTTTTTAATTTCAACTTTTTGTATTAAGATCTTCAGGATTCTTTCAGTCAAAAACTCAAGGACCGCCACTGGTCTTGGCGGTTAATGCGTTTGCCCACCTACTGCGTGGTGGGTTAAACCGGGAGAGAAGGTTTGAAGGAGACTTAACCTAGACCTCCCCAGTCATCGCCTTGCACCGCAGTGGGAGGGACAGATTCATACGTCCGTCACTCCTAGACACCCGGATTCATACCCATCCCTCATACATTTTTCCTTCCCATTACTTACTCTCCTTCCTTTCCCTAAAAAGACCTTGCACACACCATCCCCAAAGATGACGTAGGCCCTGAGGAAATATAATTTAATAAACAGTTATTGCGTCTTCTTCTTCTCTTTCTCCTTCTTTCGTATGGTGGGGGGAGGGTCAGAGGGGGGCATCTAGGTCTGCCAGCCATTCTAGGGTCTTAGACGTCACCTTGTGGACCTCATCAGTCCCGCCGAAGAATGAATGGAGCAGGCATTCGTTGACCACATATTCAGTGATCTGCACCGCACCGCATTCACACATCGCCGACCCTTTAACCCTTTGAATGGCAGGAGACCATATTTGTCCCAACGCACATAGGTCTCGTATAAAACGCTGTAACTCCCTTGTCGCAAAATGAAGAAAAAAAAATTGAAACTTAGGGAATTTTTTACAAATTATTTTTACATAGAGCGACAAAAAGTGAGATTACAATATGTGTTTGATATACGTTTGTCTAATAAAATATGTATGTGTTTTTATTTTTTTTGATTATCAGTAACTTAAGTTAGAAAAAAAAGTAAGGTGAGCCATTTTAAAGACTTTTTTATGTTTGTATGCAAAAATTTTATAATTAAAAAAATATATTTAATTAATAACAAATCACTTTGTTTAAACTACTTTTTTAATTAACAATATCGACATGTTTCAATAACAATGTTATCTTCTCCGGGAAATGTTAATATAAAGAAAAATAAATGACAAACAAGTATAGACAAATTAGAATAAAATACAACATAGACTAAATCTCAAAAAGTAGAGGTGATTAATTGCTTAAAAATCATAAAAAAATAGTTATACAAAATTAAATATGAAAATTATTTAAAGAAAAATAAAATTGCATTTAGATAATAAAAAACTTTTAAGAACAATTAATTTAAATAATTAGTCTAAATCAAAAAATAAATAATTATTGTAAGTATTAATAAGAAAATAAATTTAAAAGATGGCTATTTTTAAAAAATGTTTGGTTATTTATAATATTTAAATTACTATTAATGCTTTTTCTAATTTCCAAAATTTCTAAATTATCCAATTGTATGCCCGTAGTGTTAGTGTGTAAAATTTTAAGACCTGTATTAATATCAAAAGAATGACTTATTTCCAAAATATGGTTGGCAAATTCAGAATAATTATTATTATTTAAACATCTTATATGTTCCTTAACTCTAATGTTAAAATTTCTAGAAGTTTTTCCAATATAAAAAAAGTTACAATCATTACAAATTAATTTATAAACCCCAGATTTGTTCAAAAAATCACATTTATCCTTATTATTTAATATATAATTTTTTAATTTGTTATTTGTATAAAAAGCTGGCTGTACATGTTTTTAATTATTAAATTTGAAATGTTATTATTTAAAAATAAAAAATTTCTCCAATTATTATCATTTTCAACAACGTGTGGATAAACAAAAGATTTAAGAAACTTTTTAAGAGCGCATAACCAGCCAGCGGACGAAAATCCACATTTCGTCGAAAGATGTTCTTACGATCGTACAAGGCGGTTCCAATGAGAAAGATAAGGTATTCTCCGTACCAGCTTTTTAAAATTATAACTCAATATCGATTTTACTTCATTCCAAAGTTGCTTTAATTTATACCTGCATCCAAAAATGCTGAAAGGCGTGGCGATAAAACTATTAAAATTATGTACTTTTTGTAATTATTTTTTGATCATAAGTATTTATCATTTTTCAATAATGTCTTAGCAAAATTAGAATGTAAAAAAAATCTGAAATATATTAGTCTGTAAGTGCGCAAATAAATGCACAAACGGACCAATTTTCGTCAAGAAACACATGTACTTATATATTTTTTAATAATTTTATTTAAACTAAAATTAAAATTCTGTTACATACGTTTACCAGATAATATATTGATTTATTTTACTGCATGATTATATGATTTGAAATGGGTGTTGTATAATACATGTACTTTTTTGAAAATTTAACAAATCCGCCAACGACCTATGGTATAACTTTATTATACTAAAAATTATGATTTTTTCTGAAAATTTAAAACATACGTTTACTAGATTAAAGAACAATCTTTCAAAACCAATTTATATTTTTATGTGGAAAAGAGTCAATACGTCTAAACACTGATTTAAAAATGACATATTTCTGGTGTTCTCTGGTAATACACTCTTAAATAATAATCAATAATGCCACAAAGTTATTTTGCAAAGTTTGAAGAAGTAAAAAAATATATGTTTATTTCGAAAGATATAATTTGAAAGCGTATTTTATCACCTTTCTAAAACAGTTTTTAGTTTTTGAATGTGCTTAGATATATTCCAAATATTTGCATTTTATTGTAAAGCGAAAATATTTTGACCATCTGAAAAAAACACCATATTTTTGAAGGGTTGAGGCCCCATCTATGCATCATATGGGCACGGCTATGGGAATACCTTATATCCTATTGACGGCAGAACAGAGTTTACGGGGCAATCATACCTATGCTACCTCTTGGTGGGGTCGTGTACGAGATGGACATTTCCCACGTTGGCCGATTGCCACTCGAGTTTCCACCGATCTTCTGGAGTGAGAGGTAATCGGAGGAGCTTCTCTACTTCCATCGAGAAGGGTTTTCGGGACTTCAAGCAGCATATTGGGTGAGAGACGACACCATCGTGCAAAGGTATTGAGCTATATAATTTCTTTACGACTACCATGATATGGTTATGAGCCTAGAATGGTGGTCGAGAAAACTCTAATCAATTGTAAAAATGTAAAAAGGTTCAATAAATATATACAAAATAAATTGAATAGTACATCTTATTTAGTAGAATTACATGATTATATTAATTTGTCTTATCTTATCATTCTGATGAAAATCTATCAGTAGGTATCTACCAACGTAGGTAAACTTACAAAGGCGAGTCTTTGCGTCAATGAATTTGCGCAGTTCTTTGCAAAGTCCATTTCGACGGAATTTTTTTAAGGTATGTGTAACTATTCTCGGCTCATAATGCCATTTCCATCGTGAACTAATGCGTTTAGAAATGCATTTTTAGGGAATTCAATAGGTACGACATATTAATTTTGGTAAAAGTAATCATTAACAGGTGTGACTGTGAAAATCGTTACTTATTAATATAGGATACCTTATAAGTGGTTCCATGACAGTTCATCTTGCGACAATTCATCCGGCTACAGTTCATCCGGTTACAGTTCATCCGGCCGACAGTTCATCCTGCCGACAGTTCATCCTGCCGACAGTTCGTCCGGCCGACAATTTATCCGGCGACAATTCAACCGGCCTGATCATTTAGAAGTTTTTTTCTTCAAGTAAGTATGCAAACTATATAAATTAATATGAAGATATCTCGCAGTAGAGGTCAAAGGTTTTAATAACCATGACAAATAATTCGCTAGAATAGACATTATTTGTTTTCCGAGACAAATAACACGATTAATCATATTCTTCTGACAATATTTAGAAATAAAATAAATTTCATTAAAAAGTTAGGGTAATTATTTAGAACTTTAAAATCAACATACCATTTAAAGGATAATCATTTACATACGATTAATGGATTAATAAATAAATCGTAACAACAAATAAATTAAAATTTTCAATTTATCAGGATTGAAATCAAACATTCAATTTGGGAGGCGAATATGGGTACCGCCGCCCCTGGATTGGATAACCGACACCTCTGCCGCAGGTCATCACAAGTGGTTCGCTACGTTTGGTGACTTAGCAGGGGTACCCAGGTTTATAGGTGAGGTTTGTTCGGGTCTTGGCGGCGGAGACGTCTGCCCACCAGCTGCATGGCAGGCCGAATCGGGAGAGATGGTTGAGGTAGTCCCTTTTTCTTCTCCAGCCGTACTCTCTCGGAAAATCGCCTGGCACCGAAGTGGGAGGTATGGATTCATACGTCCCTCACTCCTGGACACACTGACCCCCAGATTTCTACCCACCCATCATACTTTCCCTTTCCCTTCCCAGAACTTCCTCTCGTTCCTTCCCTAAAAAACCCTCCACACAACTTCTTCAAAGATGAAATAAGACCTGAGAGGAATTATTTTCCACAGGGCTTCCTGTGTGAAGCTAATCAAAAAAAAAGAAAGCTTTGATCATTGATGCTATTACTCACACACCTCTACCAGTAATGATCAATGTCAAATTCAATATTGCCAGGAAAGGTTAAAGGCAAAAATTGTTAACATTTATCTTTAACTTTAACAAAATCTGGTTTTAGAATTAACAGCGAAAGGGTTAAAACCGCATTGTGATAGCATGTGCTCAAGTAGGTACCTACTACATTTCACGTGTGCAATCGTCGACATCGAATTGGGGCAAATATGCGGAAAATATAATGTTACAAGCCATAACCAATATTGGGCAAAAACAGAAGCAACATACTCGTGATATCACAGAATTATCTATTATGCATACATTGAAAGACTATTAACAGCCTTCATTGCTAGACATAACATGTGTATTGATATTGGGCAAAAACAGAAGCAACACCTACTCGTGATATCACAGTATTATCTATTGTGCATACATTGAAAGACGATTGACAGCCTTTAATTGCTGGACATAACATGTGTATTGTATTATCCAATAATTAATTGTTATGTCAGCACTCATAATGGTATTTATTAGTGATGGGTGATAGGCAAAAGTGGATATATATTTGGAATGATTAGTTTGATAGTCCTATAGTTCGATATTTCAATAATAAATGTTCTAAGAATAATCGTCTAAAATTCGTTCGAAACATTTTGATTGCAGATAAATATATGTATTCGTAGGTACATAAATTATCATATTATGGATAACTGATTCCTAAAGTCAGTAAAAAGTCGCTGAGACATGTTACTGGGAATTATTCATAGATTCATCAATTTCTGGTATTTATTTTACCTGTATATTTATCTAATAATATTAGCATACAATTTGTAAAAAAAAGGTTTATTTATAAACAAGTTCTGCTGTTCTACTGACCGCTGTTTCATCTTCCAATAACAATTACACAACAGAATTTTTTTTTACATTAACCCCACACAGGAGTCTCCGAGGGAAATAATTTCCCTAAGGGCCTATGACATCTTTGGGGGTGCTGTGTGCTGTGTGGAGGGAATACTGTGCTTTTTTATAAAAAAACTTTTTTTTAATAAATTGAATAATAATTTTATTGAATATATAAAAGAAAAACTTCAAATTAAAGGGACTTCCAAATATTAAATAAAAATGACAAAAATAAATAAATAAAAAGATTCTTCAACAAAGGTCATCTTTAAAATCTATATCGGTTTTCGTAGAATGAGAAAAAGTTGCAATTTTATTTGGGGAAAAAAACTAGGTAGTAATTATCTTATTTTTGTAGGTTCCATTCCAACGCCGAATCAACTTAACTCAACAACTCTATGAAAAGTCATTAAAGGCGATGAAAAAAATATTGAAAAATAGTCCATAATCTAAACCTTATGTAACCTATTTAAACATTTTAATTTTTTTTTCATTACTATTAATGACTTTTCAATGGAGGTGTTAAGTTGAGTTCATTCTTAGTCGCATAGCTTAGAGCGTACCTGTTTTTATTTGAGATTATTTTGGTCTTATTTTATTCCTTATCCTCTGAATCACATTGACACATCAGAAAAATCATTCGATTTTCATCGACATTTATTAGAGATTCGAAATCGAATGATTTAATTAATGCCCATCACTAGTTTTTATTGAATAGATATCGGATACAATTATTGTGAGGTCACTTGTAATGGGAGATTAGAAGTTCAGAGGGTTATGTCATACAAATTCATCGAAGTGAAGATTATACTAAACAATATAGGATCGAGAATTCAATATCATTGATAAATGCTAATAAAACATAAGTTTGGCATTTGTGGGAGTGTTAATGACCCCATATTGATGATGCCTTTGGCAAATATGGAGAATAAACAAAACTTTATTATGATGTTTATAAGTCGCTTGCCGCCCACAGCACAATTTATTCTGGAGTGAATAATAATTAACTTCGTATGATATTGTTGTGAAAAATACCTTCAAGCGTGCAATCGCCTCATTATAAGTTTTTTGAAACTTATCGTAGGAAAATATGAAAAAAATAAATACACGACGCGAAAGTAAATGGCAGAAGTAACGGACTCCGTGGTCGAGGGGCAAGGCTCTCGACTAGCGATGCGGAGGTCGCGGGTTCAAATCCCGGCGTGCGCAAATAAATTTAATTTTATTTATTTGTGTTCTCACTAACTAAAAATAACATAAGGCATATTTGCGGCACGTTTCAGAGTGAAATATACTCTCAGTATCGCCTTGGTATAAGACCACTATTCAGAATTGAAACGTTTTTTAAAATACCGCTAGCCATATTTGGTGACTAGATCTGAATAGCATGGTACTTAACTTTCTTCTTCCTCGTCCCATTATCATACCCCACTTGCCTTCAGCCCCACAACATATCCCAATTGGAGATGCCATAGTTTCACTGGCTCCAGGCGGTTGGGAGCAGTTGGGACTCTTGTGCGGTATTCACGTAAAAAAGTGAGGAATTCCGAGGAATGCATGGCACGATCAACTGATTCAAATACTTGAGTCAGGCCATGTCGAGAGTCACAAGAACAGGCGAGATTGTATGTTTGTATGTGAATGAAGTAAGGAGTGTGTATGCCAGATTTGTGTGGCGGTTCATCCTATGTATTCCATTAAATATCAAATAACAAATTACTGTAATATAATATTAACCTCCTTGAATTGAATTGGTTCATAAGTGACAAGAAGATAATACGAGGTAGACCATTTAGACGGTGGGTTGACGGCATCAAAGCCATAGCAGGTGGTACATGGACAAAAGTTGCTAAAGACAGACAGAAATGGCGACAGTTGGAGGAGGCCTTTGTCAACTAGTGACGTACAGACAGGGAGTAGATGCATGGTAAGTGTTATAAATGTTATAAATATTATAAATAATGTAATGTAATTTACTGTCTGAATAAAGGCTATTATAATATGGAGAAAAATAATTAGTTGATAATAATGTTAATTCTAAAAATTTGAAAATATGATATTGAAAAATATGACGGTTTGACAGAAGGTGGCAATAGCGAAATTGGTTAACGCGCTCGTCCCGGTTAGACGGAGAGGTCTGGGTTCGAGTTCCAGTTGCGACCATTGTCTTTTTTCTGTTTTTCTGTGTCTTGTTCTCTTTCATATTTTCGTTTAGATTATTATTGTTAACTTATTCTAATATAAAAGGCTATTATTATTATATTATAGTATTAACCTTCTTACACAAGTCATCCAACCGTCACTGCCATATTATCTGAAACAAATCAGAAAAGCATACGCACTCACGTGTTACGAACGTGTGCAATAATCAATGCGTGTGCAATAATCGTATAAGGGGAAATAATTATGCGAATAAAATGCGATAACGAGTATGAATAAGAAACGAACATTAAGTTTAAATATGTAAAAAATATACCTTAGGGTTATTAAACAATAAGTGCGTATAGTAAGCGCCAAACTGTAATGCTGACCTGACGTTGATACAGAAATCGTCGCAATAGGCGAGTTTAAGGTCTGAAAAGCGGCATGCCTCCTCGCTCACGCCTTTATCAGTCGCACGTGTGTTTTACGCATCTTTCTCTTTCGCTTAAGATCATTGTAAAGTAAAAAATGCTGTATACACAAACATTTATAATATAGTATTTCATATTATTTTTATTGGCTTGACGTATTTCAGCATATCGCTCGCCATATATTCCAATTGGGAATGTACGGCGAGCGATATGCCGAGATACGCCAAGCCACGTATATTATAGCTGTGTGTGTACTCAGCTTAAAGTGACTGCACCTGCGCGAGAATTGATCGTGTCAAGTTCGGGTCGGCATTTAAGTTTTGCGCGTACCCCCACACTTTCAAAACCCCAAAATTCGAAGGAACCGGTTTATTTATTCTTTGAATTTCCCTATTTCCCTAGCCATCCTCCCCTCTGCATTTTCGGTCCCAACTTAGGATGTACAAGATTTTCGGGTGACGTCTAGCTTCATTTTAAAAATGGAGTTGGCAACAATGGTGTTTATTGAATAATCAAGTCATTATTGATGGTAAGGTTTGAAAAAACTTGTGTAGTATCTTTAGATATTATATTTAATAGCTTTGGACGAACTGCTGACTTTTCTATATCCACCCTTCTACAACCAAAATCTTTTAGATCCAGCATCACTATTTCATCTCCATGAAAATAAAACCTTCATATATATAATAATATAGCCAAAGATGACGAATGACGGTAAAAACTCAGGTTTACTAAGATTGTTAAGGTTTATTAGTTTTAACTAACAGTAAAAACCCGTTATCTTGTGGTTTACCATAATCTTAGATTAAACTAAACCAATATATAGTTTTAATCACAAACATTTGTGGTAAAAATTGGCGTTCAACATTTAGTTCGTGTCCATAACTTAATCTAACTACATTTTTGTCGTAAACTTTGACAAACTTAAAAATCAACATCACGACGCGACGGCCGGACAGTTTTTCAATTGCGGTGATGGGCATCTAATTAAACGAAGACAACGCTGTTTTAACCCTTTCATCCCTGAATTAAAACTGGCAGTGGTAGAACTATATGATGCTTTGCAGAATTATTTGAAAAAAATGCGTTTTTTTTCAATAGGTACTTTAGAACTTGTGCTTATAATTTGTGAGAATATTAGGTCTTTGGGCGTATTTCGTTAGAAATGACAAATCATACACTGTATGTATACAAAAAAATATAGCATTTTATTAATAAAAAATATAAAAATACACAAATTTTATTATAAGAACGTAATGTCAATTTTTTTAACAAAAAAAAACAATTTTGTGTTCAGATACGATACGATTGTACCTCCCAGCCAGGAGAACTCCTGTCCCGGTGAGACCGGTACACTGAGGGGCACTGATTTATTAGGAACTGACTATTACTGACTTGGAACTCGTGCTCTTCTTTACTCTTCTCGGCTTTTCTTGGATCTTCTTGTCTATTTCTGGCTTTTCTTGGCTGTTCTTGCCTCTTCTAAGGATCTTCTCGTCGCTTCTTGACTCTTCTTGCTAGGTATTTTCGTCCCTTCTCGTCTCTTCTCGTCTCTTCTTGGATCTTCTCGGCTCTTCTGGGCTCTACTTGACTCTCCTTACCCCTTCATGGCTTTTTTTCTCTTCTCTTCTCTTCTTGGAAATTAAACACTATTTTTCAAAATAAAAACAGAGTTGCCAAAATCCAATGACAAAGATAGTGCGCCATGTCAGTAATGCCAGCAACTGGAAGACGAAATCCGCATATTTTATTCACTCGGGATTGGATGGAAAATATTCTGAAAAATATTTATTTTCAAACACGGGTATGAAAGGGTTAAGAAAGTAAAATTAAAAACATGTCAAAACTAAGACAAGGTCTTTTAAAAAGGCAGTTAAGTCACTTAATCAGCTTTTCTGGTGGAGTGCCTAGGTATAATGTTTACTCAGATCAAAATGGTACATCTCAAACGTAATAATAATAAATAATAATAATATTTGGCTAATTTATATAGCGCCGTTTTCGTGAAAAATCACCTCAAGGGCGCTGATCACCTCAAGGGCGCTGCTGCAATTCATACTTTTAAGTTGTACCAACACAACCTTGATTATTTTTTACATATAATTAATATGCACAGATGCTACACTTCCAGTCAGTTTGACATATTTCGACCAACGGCAGTAATTTTTTTTAATCCTAATATGCCTACGTTTAGTGAATAAAAAAAATCAATTTATTTGTTAAGCACAGGTAAAGCAACTGTTAGGCAATTAGTATTTTTGTTGTGTGTCTTATCAAAATGATATGACCACCTATCAGAATTGATACGTTGCTTGAAATAGCTTTTGCTTGTTTGGTGACAAGATTTGAATAGCCGAGTACTTCCCTACCTTCCTCTTCTCATTTACTTTCCTACCTGACTACCTTAAGCCTCACAAGATATCTCAATTAAGGATGCCTAAGTGTGCGGGTCTATAAAAAATCCTAATTCCTCAACAAAGCACTTTCAATTTCTAAAGGAAAGATATTTTGCTTTTTAAAATTTAACTAATCGTAGGAACAATGCAAGCCTAAACGATATATCGTCTAATATTTGCCCCACTCAAGGATACCGAAATATTTACCACCTTCTTGGTTTTGCCTGCAGGCATTATCACACAATATGGCCACCGCAAGAACAATTTCCCAGCTAAGTGCCGATCGGTTCAATGTTTAGATTGCATAATGAAAATGATGAGAATGGAAAAGGAATACAAGTAAAGACAAGCAGATACAGATACCTAAATAGAAATAAAATTGAAGAGATGGGACTAAATTAATTGATGTTAACAATTTAATAAAAACTAAGTTTTTTAATTTTTTTGTGAATACCATACAAGAGTCCCAACCGCTCTCGTCTGGAGCCAATCAGACTATGGCATCCCCAATTGAAGTATGTTGCGACGCAGAATGTCGTGGGAAGGGGAAGAAGATGGGGAAGAGTGGTAGGAAGGTACCAGACTGTTCAGATCTGGTCACCAAACTGGGTTAAACCATTTCAAGCTACCTACGTTTCACTTCTGACTGATGGTTTTAAGCCAGGGCAGTGCTGAGAATAGCTTCCACTTTGAAACGCAAATATACTATCTACATATTATTTTAAATGCTTAAAATAAATTGTAAAAATAACACAAATTAATCAAATAAAATTTATTTATTGCCATCAAGTTTAATTCGTAGAACTCTATTTTAATTTTTATTTCTTTTATACATTAAAAAAAATCATTACATTATTTAATTTATAAAAACAGTTTATTTGTAAACAAGTTTTGCTATGTAATTATTATTACTCGTAACAGCTGTTTCGCCCTCTGAAGGCTGTTTGATAATGCCAAGACAGTTTGAAAATGTCTTCAAAAGGCGAAACAGCTGTCACGCGTAATAATAATTACATAGCTGAACTTGTTTTTAAATCAACTGTTTTCATAAATAATAACATTGTTGAATATACAAAATTTGAACGGATTTCCAGTGAAGTGCCTTACTCCTCGACCTTACCCTGATGCAGGAATTGTAGGATAGTAACAGAAATACAATATGTACTTATATCAGGATAGTGGCTTTTCGTATAGGAATACAGAAATAAAGGCAAATGGAAGAACTCCCAGAACACCTGGGCAAATATTAGCTCTTGTGGAAAACAGCCACCAGAGGATCTGAACAAATATGAAATAATATAAATATACCGGGACCGATAGCATTTGTTTGAAACTAATTTGCATAATTATTTTTGTTCAGATAATGATTATGCATGAACTGTTAAATGGGTTTTATAATTAGTTGCTAGTATTTTTTCTCAGATTATAAAAGGTAATGTAACGAGCGTGTCGAACAGGCTAGATACATTTGAATACACACTTAAATTAAATACTCATACGGTTCCAAAGAAATTGATCCGATTTCCGTTTCACCGATTTAAATATTCATTCTTGTAGAAGTATACATAGGCCCAAAGATATAGGCCCCTATTTAGACATTAAGTAGCGTTGAACCACAAAATAAAAAAAATAATTAATTCAATATTCAAAATCAACAATGCATATTTTATCATAACATATTTTACATAGTATAAAATGAAGTCGCTCAAAATGTACGTGCCTTAGATCTTTTAAACTACGCAACGGATTTTCATGCGGTCTTCACCAATAGATAGAGTAATTCAAGAGGAAGGTTTATATGTATAATACATGCTTATTATAGTAGAGAAAATAGAGAAATTCAAATAATCAATTCAGGCCCTTAAACCTTTTTCCTTCCCAGAACTGTCCTCTCCTTGCTTTCCTTTAAAAAAAACCCTCCACACGGCATCCCCAAAGATGACATAGGCCCTGAGGGAAATTATTTTCCTCAGGGCCTCCTGTGTGGAGCTCATGTAAAAAAAAGCCAGCGGGCAGCGGGCAGCTGGCAAGCGGGTGGTGTGGATTTTATAAAGGTTGGGTAATGGCGTCGTGTTTCGTTAGCCACAGCAACGTGTGCTGGGTCTGCTAGTCTTTTGTAAATTTAGGAGAGTAGTAGAATATTTCGTAAAAGAGAAACTAAAAAAATGGGCGACCCCTCACATTAAAATTTACCTCTTTATAATTAGATTTATATAAAATAACTAGCGAATATCCGGCGTGCGTTGCTATGCTACTCAAAGAAAGATATTGTTTTAATATTTTTATTAAAGTTCTTTTCGATATACGGAAGTATTTTTTTATTTTCTGTCGATGCGTGAACAGGCTACATACAGCTGTCTGTGTGAGATGCATTAATTTTCCAAATAAACACACTGCTATCCCCTATCGCTACTATGTATCCTTTGCAATCCCTCCCTTTGCCTCTCTCTTGTTCCCTATCCCTCTCCTTCCTGTACTTTCCCATGCGGCCCCGTTCCCGCCCCCGTTCATCTCCCGCATTCCCCTTCCACCTCCTCCCTCCAGCGAACCCTGCCGCTAAACTATATAAAATACGCACACTTCTCACAGGTGTCCGTGTGAGGAGCACGATTTTCTAAATAAATTTAAAAAAACAGTTTTATGGAGCAACCGGCCTATAATGATATAATAAACAGAACTTGAATACAACTTACACAAAACGTGACAATTTCCCTCAAATATTCTAAGAATTGTCCTAAGATAACATTAAACAAACAAATTAATAACCTTCTTTAAAATTCTTATTTCCAATCACGGGTCACTGAATGTGTGATAAGTGTAATGCAGGAGAGACAAGAGCCGACAGAGTAGGATGGATGAGTGACGCAGAGTTGAATGAAGAGAAGGCCAGACAATGAACAGAACGTGTTCGAGGGGTACCACGTCCCACCAACTACTATATAATAACAGGTTGGTACAGGATAGGTACAGTGGCGCAGGTAGATGAAAGGTATGCCAAGCGGTCAGACTTTAAAGGTACGAACTTCAGTACAGGTAAATCATTCTGAAGAGGACTTTACCCAAAACCTCCTAGACTCCACAAGGCCAGGACACTGGATCAAGATGGCCGCCGCTGAAGGCTGATGAGTATGGATTAAAAAATCTAATAAGGTGCCAATTATGGCAAAATAGTTATCTGAAGAGAGAAAATATTATACTAATTACACACTGAAGTGCAAAAAACATAGGTTCATGGCATATTGGGGAAAAAGTATTGACGAGTAAAATAAGGCAACAAAATTTCTTGGTAAAAAATCAATAATATCCTTTATTAAAAATGCAAAATTTCTAAGTACAGTGTATTGGTACTTATAATTGGAGAAGGTATCAAAAAAAGATAATTTTTTTAGAATAAGGGCGGGTTTTTCACAGAATTTAAACAATTCCAATGTAAATTTAAAAATTCTGTGAAAGTTCTATTTAAGTTCTGTTATTAAACCAATATGGGCAAGTTATTCCACATACCTGAAATAATAACAGAACTTGAGTAGAACCTCAACAGAACTTGAAAATTAACTTTGAAATTTGATGAATTGTTATTCTGCGAAACAACTGGCCTTAAAGAATAAACTAAATATAAACAAAATTAATGATTGATTACATTTAATAACGAAATATGATTATAATGATATGTGTTGGAATATGTATAATATGAATGTTGTGTAGTTGGTGGATATGATTGCCGGCAGTTGAGATTGTAGAGTAGTCTGCTGCAGTTTCTGGAGGTTGAAGGCTGGCTGCTGTAGAACGTGCACCTGAAAATAATAACAACTAAAGTAGTACACAAGTAGTATAAATATTAGAGGTATATTGTTTTGAAATGTTGAATGGTGATGAGGGAATGGTGTATGTGGGTATATCAATCAGTATCAAGAATATTTTTTTACTGTGTTTTTACTTTAATTCTACGCATTCAACAAATAAACTCAACTGTAAATTTATATCGACAACGGCAGATGCAATGACTTTTGGAAATGGAGTTTTCGCAAGATAAAAAAATACTGCAGAACTTTCTTTTTTCACGGTAATACAATCAGTTGGGAAGTTATGTTTGTCAATGCAACCTAAAAATTCATTAAAAGTTGAAAAATGGTTCTGAGATTCAAAGACTGCATTAGAAACTATGCTCTTTTCTACTGCTATTTGTAAATTAATAAGTTCTTTCCTGTTCTTCCTTGCGTCCACACTTTCTCGGGATAATGTCGGAGTCGCTGATAGGTAGGCTGGACAATTTGGCAGAATTGATGGGATGGCTCCCGGAGCAAGTTTCACCCTCTTGTACTTCATTATGCATTGCTCTCCAGTTTGAATGTTGGTGTGAACACTGGTTATAATGATGTCCTTTCTAAAATGCAGCTCGCAAACCTGAAAAGTTATTACTTTAGTGTTAATTTATGTTCAATAAACATTAAATATCTAGGCACTCATTCATTACAGCAAAAAGCTGTCACAACCGAAACAATATATTAAATTATACAAAAACGTTAACATAAACACATTTTCAAATCAAAATAATATGAATAAACATGTGTAAACATCACATCACAATCGCAGTTGCACGTTTTTATAAATTGAGGTTATGTACAAACATAACAATCAATATGCATTCAATTGTGCTTGTTTTAATATAATGTAGGTACATTTTCACAATGCACGACAATAATAGATTTCAATTGTACAGTACACCCATAAAAATAGTGTTATTTAGCCGTTTAAAATATTAAATATCTAGGCACTTTGAAAACTTATATTTTTTCATTGTGTTGTCTTTCATTACACCAAAAAGCTGCCAAAACCGATACAATATTAAATTAGACAACAACGATATGAGCTAACATCATTAAATTAGACAATAAACACATTTTAAAATCAAAATAATACGAATAAGCATGTGTAAACACCACACTACAATAGATTTTTATGACGTTTTTCATATAGGTATATTGAGGTTATGTACAAAGTTGAATCCTGTATTTGCAGTAAAAAATAAACACATTTCACTTACCGTTGAATATTTTGTTGGAATGAAATCCCGACGAATAGACTTAACCCATTTATTACGTAATATAACATCATTTGGGAACTTGAATGTATGACGTTTTGGTTCGTTGTCATAATTTCCTTTACAACGAGGTACAACGCACTTATTAACCATTTTCAAACTTAAAACACTTCTGTAGAGAATTAATACGTAACGTCGCTCAAACTTTTGTATGTATTGTGCATGTAATACTTCTAATTTATAGTTTTTTGCCTAAATCAAAACGCACGCGCTGCACCGCGATAATAATATCCATAGAAGTGAGGTTCGTAACGTATGAATCTGACGTTTCCAGCCGCCTAGCTTCAGCCTCCTAGAAGGATTATTACCGCTAGAGGCGTAAACTGGGTCTTGGCCTTTATACCGTGGGTGACGCTTTACCAGAGGTTTGCGATTACGCGAAATTAGCAATATTCGGGCAAATGACGTGAATTTTATTTACTTTCACGCGATTTTCTGGTATTTCTACATATTATAAATCAAAGTCCTCCGCCACGACTGTCTGTCTGTTCGCGTTAAACTCAAAAACTACTGAACGGATTTATCATACAAATCATGTAAAATGCGCCCACTAGGGCGTTGAAATATTTATAAAAAAAAATTATTGCACCGTCACTTTTTGTAAAATAAAAACGCCTTTTCCGCGATTTTCGACGTAAAATAAATGGAAATTGAATAAGGGCGTTGAAATATTTATAAAAAAAAATTATTGCACCGTCACTTTTTGTAAAATAAAAACGCCTTTTCCGCGATTTTCGACGTAAAATAAATGGAAATTTCAGGTCAGTAAATGATTAATAATATTAACATCGACATAAGTTGTTGGTAAATGATTTCATTACTATTGATTACTTACTTGAATATCGTGCTTTCGTAAATATACCTACTATCTAGTGAACTGATATAATCCGATAGAGGTGTGTTATGGGCTTGTCCATGTGTTCGAAGTAAGGTCAATTTAATCTAACGTTTCAAAAAATTCTAAAACATTTTCAAGTATCGAAATTCTTTGTTGAACAAATAATCAATTTCATTAGTGCTATGTACTTTCTAAAGCGCCCTTGAGGTGATTTTCTCACGAAAATGGCGCTATAAAAATTGTCCAATAATAATAATTATTATTATGCAAATTGGCGATATCAGTTTTATTTTTATTTTTATATGAATACCGAACAAGCGTCCGAACTGCTCCCGTCTGAAGCCAGTGAGACTATGGCATACCCAATTGGGGTATGTTGTGAGGGTGAATGTAGTGAGGAGGGGAAGGAGATAGGGAAGAGGAAGGTGGGAAAGTACCTGGCTATTTAGATCTGGTCACCAAACACGGCTAATGCCATTTCAAGAAACGTTTCAATTCTGAATTGTGGTCTTACACCAGGGCGATACTGATAGTATCTTCCACTCCGGAACGTGCCGCAAATATAATATATATTATTTTAAATGATTAAATTGTTAAATAACACAAATTAATTAAATAAAATTTATTTGCCACGCCGGGATTCGACCCCGCGACCTTCGGTGTGCGAGTCAAGGGAGTGCCGACCGGCAGTCAAAAATTTAAAATCGACCATGGAGTTACATTAGTTTCTATAATCCCGATGGTTATCTCCGTCACAGACAGTACGGACGTTTTATCACCCGGCTTGCAGAACTAACTTGCCAATGTTCATGCCAGTCGGGAGAGCTGGCTTGTTGTTAAACAGAATCACTTTGAAAATCGATATGTTTAACAACAATGAAGCACAATTTAGACGGCAAGCGTTGTTGCTGTTAGTATAAATCTGCTTATTTTAAATATTTTCACTTTTTTAAATAGTTTTGAAATGTTAATTTTGTAATGTTTTTAAAATGAATAAATTGAATTGAATTCTACTGATTTTTTGTTCAGTGTGTCAGATGCATGTTTCTAACAATAAACAATAATTACCTCACAACAATTCACACTTATTTGCCTTTGTGCAGATATTCTTAAGCATGTGCCAATGGCTGTAAAACTAATACTATGTATATTTTTTTAATCAATAGATACTCGGAAAATATGCAATGCTTACAATGGGCACGTAAATTCGTGACCAATGGTACACGTGGAATAATACATATAATTTAATTGAATGATTTAACGTAGGTGTAAATATTAATAAAATATTTTTACTTTGTAGTATTCAAGATGAAAATCCAAACTGTCCGAAACCAACGGGAATAGACCACTAACAAAATTGGGAAATTTTAGGTGGTAAGAATAATGGGAGTAGGCGAAACACGAAGGATAACGTTTTGAATAAGAATATTAGAGAAGAAAATCTGTGGTGGCAGGCGGCCGCTTGACGGATACCTGGCGAGTGCCATGAATTTATTTTTTATAAAAAAGTACAGTTTTATTCAGAGATTGACGACATTCTGCACACTTGACCTACAAACCAAGGGGAAGGTTATGGTCACCCCTTGAAGCGCACTAAAGGCCGTGTAACGTTGAGGACTGGAGCTATTGATAAATAAAAAAAAACATTAAACAATATTTTGTGATAGTTTTGAACGGTCAATGAAGAGATAAACCGGTAGAAGTTTATTTTGGGCGTGTCTGTGTACCCGAAGTAAGGTCAATTTTCCTTTCCATCGGATGAAAATGAACAATTTTTTAACACTTTTTCATAAGTTCCTTCTTGGACAAAATCAATTGCATCGGTCTGTCCGGTGCCTAGAAGTCAAAAGGTCGTATTGAATTATTGAGTACTTCCCGTTCTCGGACACGTCTACAATATACTTCTATAAGTTAATCGATTCAGTGTATATATAATTCTAATATAATAGACAGTTAGTTAGAGTGGCAGTTATCATTGAATTGTTAACTCATAGGCCACTGTCCTATTTTGTCGTAAGGTCAAAATATTTCCGTTTTGCAATAAAATCTAAATAAATAGTATATTCCTGAGCGCATCCGAAAACTAAAAATATTTTTAGAGAAGTGATGAAATGAAATGCGCTTTCAAAGTTTATAATTTTTTAAACATAAAAATTTTGAATAAAAAAAAAAAAAAATTAAAAATGGCTCACCTTACCTTTTTTCTAACTAAAATTACTGATAATTAAAAACAAAAAATACATATTTTATTAGGCAAATGTAAGTCTTAAAAACGTTATCGTCAACTCACTTATTCGTCGATTCATGTAAAAATAAATAATAAAAAATTTCTTGAGCATAATTTTTTGTTTTCAAATTACGGTCGGAAACTTTGGATTCATAAAGGTGCACAATTGAATTAATTTGCGGATACAAAATGCACATGGTAGAAGTGAAACTTTCAGAAAAGGGAGGCTACGAAGCACCGCACAAAGAGGAGACCGATTATACTATCTCATTTTCTCGTATATCCTTTAAATGTATGTGTTTGTCTCTTTATAGAGTAGCTTGCTTCCGTTTCATCGAGTTTCAAATCACAACGGTGCTAAATAATTTTTAACTTCAAAAAACAGAGTATGCAATTCATAAGCGGTATAGGTGAAACCTTCAGAAAACTAAAGCATACAAGAGTAGGGAGGCTACGAAGCACCGCACAAAGAGGAGACCGATTATACTCATTCTTTTGCATGCTAAATCCTGTAAATGTATATGTTTGTCTCTTTATAGTGTCGCTATTTTTCGTTACATCGAGTTTCAAATCACAACGGTGCTAAAGAAGTTTTTACTTCAACAAACATTGTTTAGAATGACAGTGGTCATCAGAACATTATGTTAAATAACACTAAAATAGGTTCCAGGAATGCGATATGGTAGGTTACAGAAGATATAATACCGAATGATACTCTGCAGTTCGGAGAATGGAGTGCAACATAAACTGGAAATCCCGTGTGTAAAACGGCACGTACGTCAGAGATTTCAAGATGTTTCTTGTTATTATTATTGCCTAAGCCAGAAGGATATCGTAAAGCACAAGTGTTGTTGAGTGCACTCCAAGAACTACCTTTAAAAGAAGTCAAACTTATTTTATATTACATCACGAAGGACGATTGAAACGTTTAATATTAACATCCCGCAAATTAAAAACTCATATTTTCAGAGAGTCGTATCCATAAGTAAAAAAAAAAAAATTTCACCTTCAGCTTCAAGGATCGCGAAATTAAATAACTAATCTTGTAAAAATAAAGCAAATTCTTACAATTATCCAGTCTTTTAAATAAAAATTACCTACAGTTTGGCATTAATCTTCTTATAAATATAAATGTAAAACCAACAGTGATGAGGGAAGCAAAGGTAAATTCATGCAATGTCCAGTGTTTTAGTTTTAAATATAATGCCCTCCACGTGCAAAGTCGTATCTTTCCCAAGCATAAACTTTTAAATAAAGTGTGTTTTTCGGAAGTGACCTGCAGGTAATAGTATGTTTTTGTATCTATCTGTAAATACATAGAACCTAGGAATTCATGATGAATTGTAAAGCGCCCTTGAGGTGATTTTTCACAAAAACGGCGCTCTACAAATTGTCCAATTATTATTATTATTATCTCAAAATTCAAAAATACGTAGTTCTTATTGATCAAGGAACATCAAAATTCAGTAAGGTACAAAATGTTAATTGTTCAGGAGAGCGAAAAGAAAGTGTATTTTATTTTTCAAAAAATCATATCTCCTGTTTTTGGATACCTATAATAATGATTTTTGAATTGAAAATTTCTTTGGCACCGCTGTGATTTGAAACTCGATGAAATGAAAAATCGACACCAAAAGAGACAAACATATACATCTATAGAATTTAGCTTGCGAGATAATGAGATAGAATAATCGGTCTCCTCTTTGTGCGGTGCTCCGCTCTTGTCTACTTTAGTTTTCCGAAGGTTTTTCTTCTATCGTGTGTATCGCTGTATTGCAAGTATTTAATTATTTTTAATTTAAAAAAAAAAATCCTCAATGCCTGATGTAAAAGACGCGCGAATTTTCCTGGAAATATTTCGACGCAGATCGAAAGAGAAATAAAAATGGAGAAAAATTACATATTTAACTAATTTTTGGATTTATTGTCCTTTACAGCTTCTCAAATTTCGGCTATCGTTATATTTTTAGTACATATATAATGAATTTATGTCGCCGTTCTTGCAATAGTTGGTGGTGTAGTGGTCAGCATATTTGCCTTCCAAACGATAGAGGTTCGATTCTCGGCGGAGGCAAATTTCTACATTTTCGGCATATAATATAAATATAAGACATAATTTTTTGTACCTTTATTTAATTTTCTTTTTATTTTTGTAACTAACTAACTAACCATCACGCCGTTTCCCCACAGGGGTAGGCAGAGAGGACAAACCGCCAAACAACTCGGTCTTGGCACACACTCTTTGCCTCACTCACATTCATACATCGTCGCATACATTCTCTTCTTTTATTCTGACTTTTGACATGTTCCGACTTAAGTATCTGATTCACTTGATCGTGCGCCGTATATTCTTCTTACACTACTTTTTTCGTTCATTCGCTCTACATGCCCAAACCATCTGAGGGTCCCTTTCTTAATCTTACTCATTATGCTTACATCAGCCTTACATTATTTGCGGATATCCACATTTCTCACACGATCATACATTGTTTTACCACACACACGCCTCAGGGATCTCATTTCAACAGCATTCAGTTTACTTTCATCCTTCCTCTGCCAGTTCCATGCCTCACTGCCATACATCAGGGTAGGTACCAGGACTCCATTGTGGACTGCTAGCTTCGCTTCTTTTGACAGTTTTTTATTAGCGCCAGCGGCATTTTAGTCCTCCATTGATGGAGTTACCGGCACTCACCCTTCTTTCAATATCTCTATCAGCGTTCCCATCTATCGTAAACATACTACCCAGATACAAAACTCATCCACCTGCTCCAAGTATTCATTTATCTTTTATTTTTGTAGTAATTTATATCTCCAGATTAAAACACGAGTCTGCGCTAGCATTATATTATAGAGGTCAAAATGGTATTTTTTCATTTTTGTAGGGTTTTATATCATCCAATATAAAGAATAGAAGACTTTTATAAGGTTAGGAGTGTGTGTATACCAGGGGTTTCCCTGAATCTGCATCCGTCCCAATTATGTATATTTACCTACATATACCTAGCATGTTGAAAATAATTAAAAAATCTTTTTGCATGTTGTTAAATGTACACGTTTCGCATGGTCATTGCTTATTATTTCACAAAGATTAACAATAAAGGCAATTATTTAAATAAATGACCCGGTATTGTTATCGAAATGACAGATATCGAAATATCTAGGTTAGGCTGTTACGTGATGTGAACGTAGGTCTGAGACTTTGGAATAATGATTACTCAGAAACGGTACCTATGGAGAAAACATCCGCCGACAAGGAAGGTAGGAGACAGAGCAAGAAACTTACTGTTTCGATTTAAATTTTAAATTTGGCGCTGAAAGGTTTTGTTAGGTTAGGTTAGGTTAGGATATTTTGTCGGGGAGTATTTTGTCGCGGGATTATTTAAATATAAAAGTTAATTTAAAAAGGACTAAGATGAAAAGAAAAAAATATGTTTACAAAACAAATGATGCTATTAATTTAAAATGATAAAGACGCAAAAAAAAATATATACTTAATATACAATTAAAAAAAAAGTATAAAAATATACATATAGATATCTTTTCGTCGCCCTACTTATTTAGCAATTAATAAATCAGGTACGCCACGTACGTTATACCTGCACATGTCTGGTAGTAATGTTATATTATCATGAAAACAAGCTTTTGGGCCGACTGGTTAAGTCCATTTTTTTCACAAATTAAGGATTGAACTCCAAAGTTTAACAATTTTTAAATAGATATTATTACTATGGAAAAATCATATATCTTTGTGTGATAATAATGAAAAAGTAAAGGAAATAAAAATAAATAAACAGAAAAAAGATAATTAAATTTAAAAACTAGTAATCAAAAAATGTTATTAGCTTGAAACAATATTTATAAAATAGGGTAGACCCGTCGCCTTGCACCGTGGGGGAAGGAGGATTCAAACCTCCGTCACTCCTGGACACATTGACCCCCCAAATTCCTACCAACCCCTCATATCTTTTTCCTTCTCAAAACTTCCTCTCCTTCTTATCACTTTTGATTTATTTGCTATTCATAACTTTGATCTTCGACTGAATCTTAAAATATTTTATACATTATAAAAACAGTTTAAAATTGTACTATATCTTACGATATAAAAAAATTATTAAATACATTTAGTATTACGTATATACCGCTCAGTATATCCCAAAATTTTAAAATTCAAACTAGTTTAAAAAAATAAATAGTTCTTGTTTCTTCTGTAAAATTGCCAAAATGGACTCGGGTTATTTACTAATTAACGTGTCGACTTGCTACTATAATTTAGATCTTAGAATATTCATCGTCGGAGTATAGCGCATAATACATAATAATATGTGAAATTCCCCACATACATTTTATTAACACTACTACTAATACGTACAAGAGAACACAGCAATAATTACTACGGTTCCGGTAGACGGTTTTCTAAAGGCACTATTGTTCAACACATAGTGCATTTAATACGCAGAGGAAAGACAACAAAACACTCTACACTGCATTTCCTCTACATTCTACATTGTGTGGTGAAATATAATACACATATACAAGTCCTCACTGGAGAGTACAGTAAGCCAGAGGATATGATATTTCATAACCACCAGACATTATTGGGCACTGACCAGAGCCATGCTCTCTCGACCAACAGTGGTATTTTATTAAATGTTTCTTATGGGACACCGACTTTAGGCGAGAGGATGAGTGGTAAATTTAATTAAAGTGGTTGAACATGAAGATTTTTCTTTTTTATTGTTAGTAATGAGACTGAAAAAAAACTGTTTAGAAAATAGACGTGTTGGAAAAGAATTTAAAGATACAATTTGAACAAAGAAATTCACAAAAAAAATTATAACCTCGTGTATGATACTTATCGACTTGCACAAAAAAATTAACTTATATAACCGCTGTAATAAATAGGTAGGTACCAATAATAAATTATTGAAAACTATGGACTGTTAGCGCAGTATTGCTTTCGGGCGACAATTTTTTTTTTATATTAGAATAAGTTAACAATAATAATCTAAACGAAAATATGAAAGAGAACACGACACATAAAAACAGAAAAAGACAATGGTCGCAACTGGGACTCGAACTAAGACCTCTCCGTCTAACCGGGACGAGCGCGTTAACCAATTTCGCTATTGCCACCTTCTGTCAAAGCCATCATATTTGTCAATCTCATATTTTCAAATTTCAGAATTACATTATTATCAACTAATTATTTTTCTCCATATTACGGGCAACTAATCTTTTTATTGGAAACAATCATTCTAAGAATTGGTTTGTAACCTGGATAGCGTCTCGGATAGATATATCCGAATTTATTTATATGGAACAATTGACTTTTTACGAAAGTCTAAATGAATATTCAATTTTTATAAGAAAAACTTTCTTTTTATACTTTTTTGAAAGTTATTCCCATCAGTGAAATATATCATATTAGAATAAGTTAACAATAATAATCTAAACGAAAATATGAAAGAGAACAAGACACAGAAAAACAGTAGATTAGACAGATAGATAATTAATGTAATAAGTAGGTATACCTACAGAAAATATTATACAAAAGCAAAATTTACAAAACATTTAGAAAAAATATTGTTACTTGCTTTGAATAAGTAAAAATAATTAGTCAATAATGCGAATTGCCTTACAATAAAAAAATAGATAGTCACATGAGCAATGCATCTTGATTTTGATCTAATTGAACAATTTTTATTTTTCAATTAGACAAGATATTACAATTTTTTTTTTTAATATCTTGTCTAATAGAAAACTAAAAATTGTTATTTATTTGTAGTTTTCCATTCAAGGTTTCGGTAAGTACGAATATATCGGCCCATTTAAGTCTTTAAAAGCATTATATGAATTCATGACATTGAGTGACATTAATTAAAATAATGTAAAGTGCACACGAATATCACACTAACCTAATGCAAGCGGATTATATTCTTATAGTCTCAAATATTAAGTTTTATGTCCATCAATATTAGATAGACCGTCCCTAAAAACTTTTTAATTTCGTCTTGCATCCTCTTCGTAATTACAATAAATGTATGATTAAACCCTCACTCGACCATATTCTGTCAGTAGGTCAATATATTTTCGCTTTGCAAGAAAACCCAAAAAAGTGAATATTTGTGAACGTGTCCGAAACTAAAAGCTGCTTATGAAAGGTGATGAAATATACTTTAAAATTTTTCAAATTACAAATTACAAAAGGTTAACTCCTGAAACCACACTAATATTTGGTCAACCATATCAAATTGCTCAAAGGAAGTACTTTATTTTCTTATGATAAAAACATCCGGTAATATGTGGTTTATAAGGCATAATAACGTCCTGGTTTCAAAACCAATTCTTGTTTTAGCTTTGTAAAATTAAAAAAAAAAAACAATGTATTTTTGACACTTATATTATTTTAAAATAGATTAAACCTTTTTTGTGACTTGCAAAAGAGAACGGTCTAAATTGCTTGAAAAGATTCCTTTGACAAAATATGATTAATTATTATGAAAAGCTTGTTCGCAGAACGCCAAAGCTCGTCAACAAATCTCTTAAACAAGTTAAAACTTTGATAAATTTCCTTATAATTTTCAAGATGACTTGTTACTTGTTATTCTTAACCTACACTCGAGTGTGTCGAGGTCATTAGATAAGGAAATTGCTTTTGATTGCTTCACTTGTTGAAACTTTTGAACTTAAAAGTGTGAGCTCACATTGTATAAGCATATCGCAATATACTTTTGCTTTTGTTTTGACAGTGTCAAGTCTGGGAATGGGGTAATTTCACAAATGAGGAATACTGTAAAAATTTGTGATGTAACAAACCATCTAATTGTTGTGCAGATTTCCGAGCGTATATTGATTAGTTCTTTGATTTCGGGTACTTTCTCATTCCCGCATCACTTCGTCTCTTATTAATTAGGGCGAGGGATGCTATCGGTTAATTTTCATCACAGATGTGATTTAAGTTTTTAGCTCTAGAGAGCAAGTTGCTTTCCGGTTCTTACCACACAACTTTAGACCTCGGGCAGGACTGAACCAAGAGACGCGTTGTAAACCGTCGGCTTCGGAGTTCAGCTAACCCAGCGCGAATTTACTCGTTGAAACTCTTTTGGTAAAACGAACGGTTAAGTAAACAATTAAATTAAAGAGTTTCCTTTGGGAGTGAACCCATAAAATTATTGTTAAAGCATATTCTGTCTTGCTATTGTTTAAGTGCCTTAAATACGTATCATACTTGCAAATTGATTGTACCCAAAATAAAGACTTATTGTGTTCACCGTTCAAATGGTATATTTAATTTAACTTTCCCATATATTTAAAGTTAATTTTTCTGGTTATGACCGCCTCACTAAATCAATAAAAAATATTTTCATATTTATTATTGATTTTTAAAACTACCTAAAACCGTAAATCCTCAAACGTTTCTAATTTGGATATGACGTAGTAACGCTACTGGCTACGAAGAAAGCCATCACAAGGACGGTCTCTACAAACAGTACGAATAGCGTTGATCGGTGTGACGTCACAAACGCCCTCCGCACGAACATATTTATTATGATCGTTTTGGCGGCAAAACAATAATGGCATATAAATTAAATGGTTATAGACTCTTCTCTTATTCGTCAATATAAAAATAGACTAAACGTTTTGACCATTTCACTACGAAACGAATAATAATGTTGCGTCCATGTTTTGAGGCCACTTTTCTAATTTAATCATTAAACGAAGCATTTCTATGCCCTGAAGCGGCTCACTTGAGAAGCGCCGTAAATAAACAAACTTCATAAGAGATGATGGTCTCTTTATTTTCCAGGAATAAGTCGGCCCTTCTCGGAAAGACGGACATGTGAAATGATCCACAATGGGAGACTCTGTGACTAGACAGATTTACACAAGTATCTAAGTACTTACGGATACAGATTTATACAAGTAAATACACATTTATACTAGCAAATATACAGTGTGTCGCCAAAATACAGATATTTCATAAAATTGAACTAAAAATTATCATTACTACGGGAACACCGAGTAACACTGATTTTCGAAGAAAAATTATTTTAGATTCAAATGCGTCTTGTTGGACTACCGAATCTTACATTTTGACTGACGTGAAAATTTATTATCATTTTTTGGCTACTTTTATAATTCATACATCACGCGGCGCCTCATTTCTTTAATACGAGTGAGGGAGACGTATGATAATGATTGTATTTTTTCTTTGGGGGGAGCACATATACATACATCGTTAGTCTCACTGTTATTTAGTGTGTAAGACAGAGCTGCAGCATTATTTAGACAAGGAATGTACGTTTGTTGCTGTTGTTTTTAGTGCCGTTGCCGTGTCGTAACCGTAGGAATGTATGTGTGCTTCTTCCACGTGTTTTTCACTTTGATCTAACATCTTAGGCTACGCATATACACGCGAGCCGAAGTACCGAGTCGAACCGCGAATTATGGGAAAGGAACGAAGCGACTTTCATACGTCCAACTTTCCAACATTCAAACGTCCGTCACTCCAGGAGTGACGGACGTACGAATCCATTGATCCCCAGATTCCTACCGACACACTTTTTTGTTCTCAGAACTAAATCTCCTTCTTTTCCCTAAAAAGTCGCTCCACACAGCATCCCCAAAGTTCGTTCAAATGGTTTTAAATTGCAACACCAAGATTCGTTTTTACAGTAACTACACATAGGACGCCTTGAGGAAAAAATCTCTCAGGGAGTATGTACGGTATACGCCCTGAGAGATTTTTTCCTCAGGGCCTCCTGTGTGAAGCTACTGTAAAAACAAATCTTTGTGTTGCAATTTAAAACCATTTAAACGAACTCAGATATTTTTTTCTACTTTATTTTGACATACTGTACATTTATAGAGATACATACAAATTGACCAATATACATTTGAGATCAACGAACTGCAAAAGAAAAGTAATACGATTGTTCCGATTTCGATATAAACTCGAATCGAAAAGAGAAGTCTTTTTATCAACAACTACTGAATTTGACCATTGTTCGATTTTTTAATGTCGTTAGATGGGTTTGAATGTACGCTCCAAAAAGCCTGGAAATAAAATTTACTAACAGTACCTAATGTTATGTATTTTATGTGTTTTATATGTGAACTAGCGCAGATCCGTGTAAAACCACGGGATATTATAATTGCGAAGCTGAAAGTATTTATTAAATATTAGCCCCAGGCCCATCGTTTTGGTGAGACCATAGTGAGAAACGGTTGCACTGGACATTTCCAAGGCCTTTGACCGCGGTTGGCACCGAGGACTTGTTAACAAACTGCCTTTTTATGGTGTAATTGTTATTTAATTTAAATTATATTTTAATATCGGCAATTTAATTAATTACTTCCAAATAGCTAATTTTTTTGATGGATAATGACATTGTTGATTTACTTTACTTAACTTTAATTAAGAGGGAATAACCAGACAAAACCGGAAATACGTAATTTTTAAATCAAATTTATACGTATTGACTCTTTTCCAGAAAACAATATGAATTGATTTCGAAAGTCTGTTCTTTTATCTAGTAAAGTTATGTTTTAAATTTTGAGAAAATTGTATATTTTTAGTACAATAGGTCGTTGGCAGATGTTTAAATTTACAAACAAAATTTTGTATTATACAACACACATTTCCAAACATATAATCATGCAGTGAAATAAATCAATAATATATCTCGGAAAGCTATGTTTCAGAATTTTAATTTTAGTTTAAGTAAATAAAAAAATAAAATTTTAAATCCGCGCACGTATTTTGTGACGAAAATACTTCAGTTTGTCTATTTATTTACGATCTTACAAACTAATATATTTAAAAAAAATTTACATTCTTATTGAAAAATTGTAAATACTTATGATAAAAAAAAAATAATTGCAAAAAATACATAATTGTAATAGTTTCATCATCACGCTTTTCAGCATTTTAGAATTAAAGCAAATTTTGAATGAAATAAAATCGATATTGAGTTATTATTTAAAAAAGCTGGTACGGAGAATAATTATTCTTTCTCGGTGGAACCGCCCTGTACGATCGTAAGAACATCTTTCGACGAAATATGAATTCTCGGCCGCTGGCTGGTTAACGGCCCTTAACCATGTGACGACTCAACGTGATGATGATCTTATGATGTCCGTTTTCGTAACCAAGCTTTAAAAATTGCCAACCTATAAAATATGGTCCAATAATGAACCGAGAGGAATAATATGGTTGAAGGAATACAATAGAATTCGTGTTACCGCCAATATTACCAATTTTACAATGTTCGCAATCGCATTTTGAATATTTTGATGCGTGATATTCAACACTCGAAATTATATTTGTAAATCAATGTTTTTGTTGAAAAACTGAATAAACCGTTCACAATAAATCTTTAATAACGCGCGCTCTAAATTAAAAAAAGTCAATAACATTTGAATAATGAAATAAGCAAACTCGATTGTCAAAAATAAAATTCACTAATAAGCGAACTAGCAAAAACAAAAAGGGGATTTACGAGGGTATAAGTTCAACTGAAATCATTAATTGACCTGGAAAGTGGGATTCCTATAGATACCGAACAAAAATTCAAACTGCCCAACGCCTGTTAGACTATTAGAGTATCCGTAATTGCCGATCAATGTTGAAAAAAAAACTTATTTTACACATTGTCCAAGGTTTTAAAATAATAAAAAAAAACATTTGTGCTTACTGTTGGTAGGACCTCAGTTTCTGAGATTTTTTTCCAGATTTGTAAAAAGACGGATTTTTCTTACCTGAAACAAAGAAAATAATTCAAATTAGTAAAAGCAAAGGGTAAAAAGTAAATTAATTAGTAAAAGCAAAAAGGATAATATTAATAATAAAATTTAATTAAATGAAGACAATATTAGCGAAACTCGATCGAAAATCTGGAAACAGAAAAAGATAGAACACATCTGGGACTCGAACCCAGGACCTTCGGGTTTCCGGACCGCAACTCTACCAACTGAGCTAATGTGTCCCTATCCGATTCGGTCATTTTTAACGGTATCATACTTTGACTAACAACTACCAACATTATCTTCAATTTCTTATCTATGTATGATTGCAAGATCTAGATAGTGTCTGGCATAAATTTTTTATCCATTTTATTGAGTTTCGCTAATATTGTCTTCATTTAATTAAATATAGCAATTTGAGGTTTTAAATCAAACTCGGGTCGGGATGAAATTAAAAATTATAATATAATTTTATCCTGACGAAGAAACCACTGGTTTTGAAACGTTTCGATTAAAGCAGTGGTGTTAATTTGTTTTCATATAATAAAAGTAACCCTTAAAATATTTTCCATGAAAACGATCCGACGTTGTGCTCACATTTTCATGTTAGTACGACAGCGGGTCAAAAAGGTTAATTATAAAGTAGACAATTATTGCAAAAGTTAGAAATAAATTAGAATTCATAAATTAAAATATAGTATAAATATTACGCCGTACAAAAGTCTCATTTTTTTATAAAAAAAAATATTCATCATAGACTTGAAAGAAAAGAAAGTAGATGTAACATAATAAATAAAAATGGATAAAATTATCCAAGACACTATCTAGACGGCATTTAGTTCTAGTTGAATCTTGCAATCGTACATAAATATAGCAACCAATAAAAATATGCGTTAAGAAAATGTTGGTAGCTTTTGGTCCGAGAATGATACAGTTAAATATGACCGAACCGGATAGGGACACATTAGCTCAGTTGGTAGAGCACTAACTGGCAAGTCAAAGGTCCTGGGTTCGAGTCCCAGATGTGACCATATATTTTTCTGTTTCAGGTTTTCGATTGAGTTTCGCTAATATTGTCTTCACGAACCCATAAGCTTGTTTTCACGATAATATAACATTACCAGACATATCCATGACGTAGGAGGTGTACCTGACTTATTAATTAAATATTACAATATGAGGTTTTACTAATAAAGTTTTATAAAAAAGAAGAAGAAAATCATTTATTTAAATTATTGTTTAATATTTACTTCTAAATAGTTAACATTTTTGATGACGTTAATAGTTTACAATATGTAAAAACGTTTTTTCTCATTCTAACTTCTCGAAAAATTACTCGATTAAACACGTGACGACTCAACATAAAACAATTCATCCTGGTGCCCGTTTTCGTAACTAAGCTTTAAAAATTGCTGACCTATAAAACGATGTCCAATAATGAACTGACAGGAAAAACATGTAAAAAAAAAATTGGTTTAGAAGAAGATAGGGGTTAAATTTTGGGTGAAATATATTAATTGTAAATCTTCGATCAATTATACTAGGTTGTAAAGTTGTATTACATCATTCGCATCGTAAAGAGAAACAGAATTCATCATGTCTGATACGAAAAATATTAAACCTGAATTTCAAATAATATATTCACCAGCCCGTAACTACGAGTAGCAGACAGCATTAGCAGTATCTATTGAACCAAGCTAGCTATAAACTCATATTTACTGGGATGTTCAGTAAACTAAGAACGGGTATCATGGTCGTACCGCTGAGAGCTCAGTTGCAACTATTGCATGCATCGTTTATGAGAAAGGCGAAGAAGTTATAACGGAGTTATCAGCAGGATGCCTATGTAGTGATACCATATATCGGGATAAAAGTCATGATAATCATTTCCATTGCCTCTATAACGTTCCCAATATATACATGTTAAATTATAAAACAGCTTGGGACTACAAGCCCCTACCTAGTATAAAAAGAAGAAGATGATGACTGACTACTTGGCTAATGCATAATTATTGCTCAAGAATTGTAAATACCTACATATAGTCAGTTGAAAATTGTCGCGATCTGGTTTACATCTCTAATAAGCTTCCTCTTGAAATTTATTCAAAAACATATAAAGTGACCTTTGTGCCATTCAACCTGGAAGAACAGCTACCATCATCATTGGATTTAAGCAGCATATGACTTCAGAAAATGTAGGGCTTTCTCCCTTCAAATATCTCATCATGTGATTGATTTAAAAACGCCATCAATTGTCTTCCATCACTATTTATATATTTACAGTCCATCCTCGAGTGTCACGATATCGTTGGTGACAATACACATATATTTTTTGTTATTGTAAAAAAGAATACATATTTATTCGCATTACAGTACAATTTAATCAATTTAACAGTTTGAGAGAACATTCGCCTACATTATAACCAGAGAAAACCAGAAATATATCATTTTTAAATCAGATTTTAGACGTATTGAAAGATTGTTCTTTTACCTAGTAAACGTATGTTTTAAATTTTGAGAAAAAAATGCTTATTTTTAGTATAATAAGGTTACGTATACCATAGGTCGTTGGCAGATTTGTTAACTAACTAACTAACCATCACGCCGTTTCCCCGCAGGGGTAGGCAGAGAGGACGGACCGCCAAACAACTCGATCTTGGCACACACTCCTTGCCCCGTTTACATTCATACATCGTCTCATACATGCTCTTCTATTATTCCGACTCTTCACATGGCCCGACACAAGTATCAGATTCACTTGGTCGTGCCATGTCTTCCTCGGGCGTCCCCGACTTCTTCTACCATTCACATTTGCGTCATATATTCTCCTTACACTCCTTTCCTCGTTCATTCGCTCTACATGCCCAAACCATCGGAGCGTCCCTTTCTTAATCTTACTCATTACGCTTACATCAGCCTTGCATTCTTCGCGGATCTCCAAATTTCTCACACGATCGTACATGGTTTTTCCACACAAATTTTCAAAAAAGATTTTGTATTATACAACACCCATTTCAAATCATATAATCATGCAGTAAAATAAATCAATACATTATCTGGGAATCGTATGTTACAGAATTTTAATTTTAGTTTAAATAAAATCATTAAAAAATATATACGTACATGAGTTTCTTGAGGAAAATTGCTCCGTTTGTGTATTTATTTGCGCACTTACAAACTAATATATTTCAGATTTTTTTACATTCTTATTTTGCTTAGACATTATTGAAAAATGATAAGTACTTATGATCAAAAAATAATTACAAAAGTACATAATTTTAATAGTTTTATCATCATGCCTTTCAGGATTTTTGGATGTAGGTATAAATTAAAGCAAATTTGGAATGAAATAAAATCGATATTGAGTTATAATTTTAAAAAGCTGGTACGGAGAATAATTAATCTTTCTCATTGGAACCGTCCTTTACGATCGTAAGAACATCTTTCAAGGAAATGTGAATTTTCGGCGCAGGCTGGTTAAACGCTATTAACAGCGCCACTTCTCTCTGTGCTTTGCCAGGACGTCGCGTCGCGTCGGTTCTGCCGTTAGTGTTGTGGTCTGGTACATATAAATCATAGCATCCCAAAAGTAACGGGCTATATACAGTACTGTGCGAATTAAAGTGAACACAAATTATGAATTAGAAAAAATAATAAATATTCTTTATTGAGGAAAAAAATGGAGAACAATTATAATTTTTTTTTAATACGAAGTGTGTCCTCCCTTAACTTTTATAACTTCTTGTACATGGTTTGGCATAGAATCAACAAGTCTTTTTACAATTTTCTGATATTTGCGTGTCTTTAAACCATATCTGAATTACTGCCTTAACCAGCTTTTTTTAGTTGTGCTTGTCTTGCTTTAACTATAGCTCACCGATTTTCAATTGGATTCAGATCCGGAGAGTTACGTGGCTATTCAACGTGTGTAATATTTTGGTCTTTGTAATATTAACAATCTTTGTGCGTTTTTTAAGAGAAATATCCTTCTTCAAAAATAAGAAACAAAAAAGCTTTAGTTAGGTTTACCTCTGCAAATAAACTGTAATTCTAAAAAAATTACAAAATTTAACGTATCTGTAGCTTGGTGTGTCTCGTAACTCGCTGAATGATAGAACACGAACACAAAATGGCTGCTATTACAATATTCTACATACAACTGCGAAAAACAAGTGTAAGCACATATGCTCACGTGTTGACATTAATTCGCAAAGTACTGTATATATATTCGCTACATAAATTTTGAAAATAGCTAGACTTGCTTTCCGCCTAGTTTCCAGACTCCCAGAATCAGTTTCCTCAAGTAAGTCAATATGGTGCATGAACCTTGGATAGGAACCTGCCCCCCCCCCTGGTAGTGAGCAATTGGAGCATTCGTGTACTGATCACATTAAATAAAAATAATGCCTTGTTTGCGTAACTTGTTAGCCGTAAAATCATTCGTTCGAACGATAAGCTCCAGGGAATTAACACGGAATTTAAATTTAAACCAGTGTCGTATACCTAATAATTAAAACGTTGGTATTGAGTTCGCGGTGAAAATAATCAAATTATGGCAGTTATATAATATGCAATTTAAATGTTTGAACAACAATACCGATTTTATAAATCGAAAACATAACACAATATATTATTTAGATAAACCGAGTAAAATGAAATTATATTTCGTAACAATGGAATTTCAATGGATTATTACATTACACTCACCAACATTTTTTTTGGTACTGGAAAAGTAGCGTCCGATTTTGGCTATTTTTGATGTGCTACTTAATTCCAAAAATAGGTAACTCTTTGTTTTAGCTTAGCAGCTCTAGTTTTTGGAATACATCTTGACAATTTTTTTAAAATTTATACTGTACTCGGTAAATTTATTAGGGAGCTGCCTTAATTAATTTCAGACAATTGAATACATTATTTTTTAAATCTTTTTTTTGTGTGAATTCAACAGACCTAATTTTTCGTCGAAAAATCTTTCATTAATAATGGAATTTTAACGTCATTGACCCATATAAAAAAAAGTTTGACGGCCTAGGTGTCGAGGGATACGACTTGCAATCCAGAAGCATGGGTTCAAACCTCGGCGTGCGCAAGTAAATTTTATTTCATTGATTAGTGTCATTTCACAATTTGATTATTCAAAATAATATAATAAGGTATATTTGCGGCACGTTCCACAGATACTCTCAGTATCGCCCTGGTGTAAGACAACTGTTCAGAATTGAAACGCTACTTGAAATGGATTTAGCTGTGTTCGGTAACCAGATCTGAATAGCCACATACTTCCCGACCTTCCTCCTCCCCATCTCCTTTCCCTACCTACTTCCTTTAGCCTCTTAATATATCCCAATTGGAGATGTCATGGTTTCACTGGCTTCAGGCGCTTGGAAGTTGTTGGGACTCTTGTGCGGTATTGACATAAATCTGCTCCGCTGCTGTAGGGAGATATTTGATGGTCAAATGTCAACATCAGAAGACATTTCCTAGTGAATATTTATATATTAAATTGAAAGTGTATGCGGGGATAAAAGCTTTGCCGGGCAGATTTTGTCTGCTTGTCTTTTACGGAATAGTATCAAATAACCCTGGATCTTGAGCAGATTGGGGTGGACGTTGATTTTGATATTTTGGGTAATTGGTGTGTTTGCCACAAGAAGGGCGTTATCGACGTCATGTCAGAGGGCGAGGGAAGAGAATAAGGAGAATGACAAGGCTAAAACACTTTAGGAACTGAATTTAGGATAGGAGTTGGTTACTAGCAAATAATACTGAACTTCATATATAGATTCTCGACTAAATATAACGTAGAAAAATCACAGTAAGACGAGAGAAGGGGAATCCATTATCATTTAACGAAGGCGAATAATTAAAAAAATATATATGTGAATAAAAAATAAATTGGAAGGACAAATATTTGTCGCAATAAATGCCTTTGGAATGTCGTTCGACCACAAAGAATTGATAACGAAAGGATCAGAAAAGTTGTTTGTTCTGTGGGTACGATAATCTGCATAAATATAAGATAACACTAATGGAAGTGTGTTGTGGGCTTCTCGGCGTGCACAAAATAAGCATTTTTTCCGATCTTCTGATGAACTTAGATCATATGTTTATAAATAACTAGCGAGTTCCCGGCATGCGTCGCAATTGTTTTTATATCTTATCATTTTTTAATATCCAAATTCCAAGTAAAACTGTAACTATTTCCTCACACCCATGAATTTTCCTCCTGCCCTAAAATGAGTTCTGTAACTCATCGGGATTGCTCTAGCTCTAGCAAGTAATAAAAACAACAAAAAAATACCTAATTAATCACTCTTTTTTGGCTTTGGGTACTTATTTGTCTAGATTCTTTTTTGTCTTTTTGTTAATTTTAATTTTATCCTGACGAAGGAAGCAATGGTATTGAAACATGGTGAAAATTTTTGTCAAATAAGTGGTGTATACAAAGTGATTTGTTTTAATTTAATGTAAGTATTACGTTAATGCTTACGTGGAACAACATTCTTCTCAGTGACCGCATCGCGATGGACTCGAACCACATAATATTATCGCCTATTTGGGGTTTTCGAGTCACGCCAGCTTGACCAAGTAGAACGGAATCGTATAAGAACTCACGCCAATACAGCACGCCCGTTTCATACTTACTCTACTCTAAATTCACTCAACAAAAACGTTAGAAGTGGTATTTCAGAATTGGTAATTTTTATACTAAAATATGAGATGGTGTTTAATGTAAATGTTGGATTTTCATTGTTAGTTTTAGGGATGTTATGCTGTGTTGCGCAATCTCCTTCTTTAGCTGACGTTTCGGACAGCGTTGCAGTGTCCATCATCAGGGCAGATCCGGTAGATCCGATGATGTGCGATAGCGCAACACGGCATAACATCCCAAACACTTACAATGAAAATGCTTTTGGCCGTGAAAATCTAAAAACTTATCTAAATGTTGGATGTCTAAATTGAGAAATGTTTTGGAGAAAAGGGATACGAAGAACAATGGGAAGATTTTTATGTAAACATCTTTTGGGAAGTCGTGAGCGACAGAAACTCTCGGAAGGTAGGATGATCATGCTAAAAACTACACAGTTTTCTATAAAAAAATCTAGGGGAAAGAGACAGCTCCCAGTTTAACTTTTACCGGGAGCTATGAAGCTTTGAAATATCCATTTAACTACCAAAAAAATAACGCAAAACGCCATTAGAATTGATCTCGAATTTACAAATCAATCTTGGACAAAGTCGGGTAGGAGCTGACCTTTAAGGTAGGAACTATGCACTTTGTCAGGATTTGAACCACATAATTCTGATTCCACAATAAAATTTATTTTACGGGTCAGTCACAAAGCTTGTCAAAAATTTATTATTTCGTAAATTATATATATTATTTTGTGGATAACTATTAGCTACATAGTCAATCTGCAATGGTTCGTACTAACGAGGTTTTACTGTTGAAAAAAAATTTAACCCACAATAACAGAATTTAATAAATCACACTTTTTTCATGTACCTATTATTAATTGTCGTTCGTTACATATCAATTCTCAGAATCTCCAAAACTACTAAAGAAAAAAATCTGAAATGAAATCGTACTAACCAGGTTTCACCGACATATTCAAAATTGACCTTTAATAAAACAAAAACCTTTAGTAAAGTATGAAAATACATAATCGCTAAAACGATTAAATACACGTAATAAATTATGTTAATTATTTAATGGTTCGGACTAACGAGGTTTCACTGCCGTTTTCAATATTATCCTTGCAAATGGTAATTTAATTCGCATATTAACGTCACACGTCCGCAGGTAAACGCCAAGAAACTTTAAGTTAGCGCGCTCGTGACGGAATCCGATTCGCCCCGAGGAGAATTTGATCGGAAACCAGTTCAACCTATTTGCATGAGGTCAAGCGGATTAACCACCAAGCCGCATCATAACGCCCTGCTGGTCAGAATGCAATAATCATAATTAACTGTCTGTCTAAGTAACTGGACATCATGCCCTTCACCGCAGAGGATGGTCCGCCAAATATCTCGGTCTCGTCTTGGTACGCACTCCTTGCTTTATTCACAGCCATACATCGTTTCATACATACTGTTATACTGACTCTTTGCCCGGCGCAAGTATTTGGTTTACTAGACTTGATCAGATCCGATAAAGATGCTACCGGCTGCGCCAGTTTGTTGTAATTTGCAGAATCTGATTGCTCTTCGAAAAAAAAACTCCGGGAATGAACAAAACATGGTATCGTTAACAAAATACGGTATTGCCATAAATTATAATTTGGAGCTGATGGACAGCCAGTAGGCCAACGTCCTTATTAGAAGGCAGAAGGAATATTGCTGATTCTTGACAGTGAACCTCGAATATCAGTGTTATTTTTCCTGATATTGTAGATCCCTGCAATATCGGTGTTCCACAAATTTTATTTTTATTTTTTGTAGTTTATTAGGAAAACGAACAGTTATACACACTTTATTAAAGTAATTACATATTACATGGTTGCATGAACCAGAGACGTTTCCACAAAAATTCATAGTATATACAGAAAAAATAGATGATTAAAGAAAACATAAAGCGGTAGAAAAATAAGAAAAAATAGGATAGACAATATGAAATTAAATTTTAACCTATATAAAAATATTACATTTTCACATCATAAGATAATATTCAAGGATAAACATTAAAGGATAACATGAACAAAAGAAAAACTACATAATGAGATTGAGAAAATAACACACAGCAGGGGTAGAAAGTTCGTAATTAACAATTTCTTTTATTTTTTTATATTATGCATTCAGTAAATTGATGTGAGGACAAATGAAAAATCAGCGTCTGAAAAGATATTATTGTATTTTGTGCACGTCCTTGTGAGAAATGAATGTTAAGTGCAATTGGTTTTTGAGTATGTGATGTGGAGTAGTTGGTTTGACCTTGTTTTCGGTATTGGACAGTGGGAATTAATGTTTTCTAGAAGATAGTTGTTGTCAACAACGTTGTTGATGATATATATTCCTTCTATGTTCTAAAGTTAATAAATTATGGAATGTTAATGAATGAGTCTTTTCGATGTTCTGATGGTCGGAAGGATTAAGTGATAAGTTTCAAAATCTTTTTCTAAATTCTTTCTAACCTTTCAATATTAACTCTGTACTGAGGATTCCATATGACTGATCCGAATTCTAATATTGAGCGAACAAAAGAGAAATATTGTATTTTAATTGCATGTGGTGATCTGAATGGTTTAGTCACTCTTACGATGAATCCTAGAAGTTTGTAGGCCCTGTCACAGATGAAATTTATATATGATCGGAAAGTGTGCTACATACAATGCCCTCTGTGTTTCACACGGGTAACTAACTACCTTCTACAAATATCACAGTGCAATGTCTTCATCGGGCGTCCCTGACTTCTTCTACTATTCACGTTCGCATCATACAACACATTCCTTTCTTCGTTCATCCATCGTGGCCAGAATACAATAATCACAATTATGTATAGTAGATAATAACCACGGTTTAATTAGGTATCTGCCTACATTAATATTGCAAAGACCTAGTAATTGTATTCCATTAATTAATTAGCCAACTATTGTAAATTACGCTGTTATTGATTTATATGATCATGTAACGACTAGAATTAAGTATAAGTAGCATTAAAAATCGGGTGCCACAGAGTACCCTGCTAGGTCCTGCGGGCGACTATTTTAACTGTCTTAAACCATAAGTCGCTAAGAGGCTCACAACGCTCGTAAAAATTAGTTTAAAAATATTTTTTTTGGACATATCCAATCATAAAACATGTGACCTTTTAAGAGTTAAATGAAGTAAAACTAAAGAACACGAATAATATTTTAGGCAGTAAAATGTAGGCGTATTTTAAAGTTCCATAGCTCATGATCGAAATGATACTGTGCACTGAAAATACTTGTTTTGACATGCAATTTCTAAGGGTCTCCACACGGTACTGCAGCAGTACGTTCTGCCGCAGAACTGACTAAAAATCGTATGGTCTGTAGTCAAAACCGCCAGCCGTATTGTTATTATTCACCAGCCTTTATTATTTAAAATAAAAATGAATGGTGAATAATAACAATACCGCTGGCGGTTTTGACTACAGACCATACGATTTTTAGTCAGTTCTGCGGCAGAACGTACTGCGGCAGTACCGTGTGGAGACCCTTTTTAACTAGAAAACGCTGCACAATTTTCATGAAGCCAGAACACATCATAATAATTTCTTAGTTCAATGAATTTTTAGAATTTTTTTTTTAAATAATTCCTTCTCGATGAAAAGAGTAAAATTGCATG
The DNA here is from genome assembly GCA_917563855.2 of Limnephilus lunatus. Classification (NCBI taxonomy): domain Eukaryota; kingdom Metazoa; phylum Arthropoda; class Insecta; order Trichoptera; family Limnephilidae; genus Limnephilus; species Limnephilus lunatus. The sequence continues at coordinate 62,077,980 of OU830601.1, forward strand.
CGCCTTATCTTTTGTTGTAAAAATAACAAAAGCAAAAACACAATCACCGAAAAAACACAATAGGTATTATGCATGAATTTAAAATCAAACCACGCAATAAGTACGTGGGCCTACAAAAGAATGTAAATCAACTGATTAAGCGACCTTTCATTTGGGTACAAATAAACAGTATTAACTGATTTAATCAGACTGACTCTTTTGAATGTGAGTCAACTGTTGGTACAACTTACTAAAGTCATGGTTCACCGTGACCTTCAGATGTCAAGAGTAGAACCCAGCATCCATTGGACATTGGACAGGGGCGTTAAATTTGACAATAATGATTAAAAAAAAAAAAAAAAATTAAATGAAATCAAATATCTGGGTGTGATACTCGATTCAAAACTAACTTTCACAGCAAATTTTTAATATGTGGTAAAGTAGGTAGAGCTTATTTTTTATAAAACTATAGAAGCTCCACATTTATATTACTGCTCCTAGATGTTGCATTTGGCCAATGAAGGAAATCTAAATAAGCTAGAAGTTATACATAACAGAGATATTAGATGTATACTGGGGAAAGGCAAAAAAGCAAGGGTAAATCTAAAGAGAAAGCAGCCAAATTGAATTCCAATGAAAAGAGAATACTATTTAATGTGAATTTTTGAGCATAATGTGATGAAAAACCAATTGCCAAAATACTTTAAGGATGAAATTAATAAATAAACCAGAAATATAAATAGTCAGATTTCCGCATACAAGAAAAAATCACAGAACTGCCTAATGTACAAAGGACTAAACATGTATGATGAAATACCTGAAAGTATAAAGAATGAAGGAATAATGGATGTATTTAAAAAGAAATGTTATACTAACTATAAAAATATTTAAATTTATGAAATGGAACGTGTTACCTTTTGCATATTAGTTTATATTCTAAAGTAGTATAAACTAACTCAATTAATAATAATTTAAAAAAAGTCTAACATGTCTGATAAAGTCTGGTCTCTTTTGACTTGACGCAATGGAAGTCAACAGTTAGTACCTACCACTTTACTATAGGTGTCATTGGTACTAACCGTGACATTCAGAATAGAGTAGAACTTCGTAGAACAGAGTTACTATAAAAGTAAAGTCTGTTCTGTTTTGACTTGCCGCAATATCAATTAACGGTACATACGTTGGCACATGTTGGTACTACGCAACACAGGTATGACTTCGGTACTTGCGTTCACCGTGACCTTCAGCAGTACTAAAAGTAGAACACAGCCTCCATTGGACATTGAACGTGAGCGCAGTTGAACGTAATGTCCGGTAAAGTCGGTTCGGATAATATGGGCGGTGTCGCGTTGAACACCAAGTGACTTTGAGAAAGCATTGTTATTGAACCGTCTAGATTGGTATCAAAGAAAGTTTAACAACTTAACAAAAATGGGGTATTTCCACAAACGAGGGATTCTGTTGAAAATGTACGGAATAGGTATTTAAAGATTATATTTATGATTTAAATCATCCTACTAAAAATGTTTGTTTTTCATTCAAAAATATATTGATTTTAAAAACGATCTAAAACTGACAAAATCAAAACGGCCGGTGGTTGACAAATCAGATTGTGACGTCACAAACGTCGCTCAGCTAGGCCATCATAAATAAACACTGTCAGTTAGCGTCCACGCTCATGACGTCACACGATAGCCCCGCCCAAAATATCGTTCTAGCGGTAATTCAAAAATGGGAAACTTTGACTCGCTGTAGAAAATTCGTCAACATAAAAATAAAATAAAAATGCTATAATCATTGAAATTTTTTGCTTAATTTTTTAAGCAAAGAACGTGGAAATGCCCCATTGCCACGGTGAGACACTGTGAGACAATTCAAAATCTAAAATAGTACATAATATTATAATATATATTTATTGACAAGATCTGAATAGCCATCAGATATTTTTCATCCCCTACTCCACTTTCTTCTACCTCACAAAGTTCTCCAAATGGGGATGCAAAAATTCGACTGGATCCGGGCAGCCGTAACACATAAAATAAATAAAAATACGAGGGTTAAAAATCTTTGCAATTATTCTCCATCATCAAAAAAGCGAGGAGAGGCTGGGCCTATAATGAAGCGATGGGTTGCGCCGACCCATCGCTTCATTTTTCCTACAATATACACAGGAGGCCCTGAGGAAAATAATTCCCCTCAGGGCCTATGCCATCTTAGGGGATGCAGTGTGGAGGGTCTTTTTGGGAAAGGAATAAGAGAGAAAGCTCTGGGGAGGAAAAGCGTATTAGAGATGGGATAATAATCTGGGGGTTAGTGTGTCCAGGAGTATGAATCAATCCCTCCCACTGCGATGCAAGGCGATGTTCCGAGAGAGTACGGCTGAAGAAGTCAAAGGAACTTCCTCAACCTTTCTCTCTCGATCCGGACTGCCATGCAGCTGGTGGCCAGACGCATCCGCCGCCAAGACCCAGAAAAACCTCACCCCATGAACCCGGGCACCCCTGCTAAGTCATTAAACGCAGCGAACCACTTGGGGTGACTATGGCAGAGGTGGTAAATAAATAGCTCCCCGGGAGTCGGTATCCATACCCGCCTCCCAACATAACAATTATATATAATGGTTTCAATTTTTGTTGTCTTGATGTACAATGTTACTGTTAATATATACAGTTGCAATACTGTTGCAACCCCAGCTAGCGCCAACTGTGTCACTGCTATACATAAAACACACAACAGAATCTTACAACTTTTTACTTCCGAAGAAACACCATTCATCTTCGTCATTCTTGGTGTCGGATTATTGAAGACGATTAACGACGCAACGTAATGGCATATTTTCATAATAGCCTGACGAATCGACAGCTAACGGCGATGACTCGGATGTCTAATTTAATCAAACTCCCCTTCGGGTCGTTATGGCACGACGTTGGAGCAAAGACCGAAGGTGGCGCGAGGAAGCAGATTAGTAGATACTCTCAGTATAACCCTGGTGAAAGATCACCATTCAGAAACGAAACGTGTTGCTTGGAATGGCTTTAGTCGTGTTTGGCGACCAGATCTGAATATCTAAGCACCACACCCACCTCCCTCTTACCCGTCTAGTGTTTTTTTATATAAAAAAAAAATTAATACATATTTGACAATTTCAAAGACTGCAGGTTATCTTTCCTAGTCAAAATTAAGTATTTATCGATTTGTAACCTCTCTTTATTATCCGACTTAAGTCAGGTTTCAGCACACTTTTTTCTCATAAATCAATCAAACTTCTAAACACATAACCTAACATAACTTCATATCTTTATGTTGTAAATCTTATTGTAATTCCTCCATCTTGTTATCAGGAATCTGGTTTACACTTTTCAATACTACTAACTTACCTAATTATCTCATACTCTGTAAATCAGAATATATTATAGTTTACCAGTAATTTGGTAAATCCGAATATAATACATGCTACCACTGCTACCAGGTTACTTTTTCTACATCGTCACAAAAAAATGTATGTTTATATATATATATATTTCTTCATTACCCAACTTAGTTTCAGATAATTATGTACAACATAACATTTCTAAAGGAAAAATATGAACTAAACCTGTCAATTTGTCTGTCCTGGAACGGGAAACTTTACTAGTTGGACAGGCAAAGCTTCCTAATATGTAATTTGTACTTTCTTTTGTATCTATCTATAAACAAATATAAAAAATTACCTACCAACCTATTTACTTATTTTTAACGGTTAAGTTGACATTCCGAAGCTCAACAGCTCAAGATGGAAATGGCGTAATAGGCTCTAAAATTAAGCACAAACGGAAAAAGCTCAGCAAATTTTATGACTCCAGAGCACACCGCTGAGAGTTTTAATTCAGAGAATAGATTTTTCGCAAGAACTTACATTTAACATTACAGATTTTTTTTTAATAATTTAAAAATATTTTGTTTTATCTAGTTTACTCCAGTTGTAGAACTCCATTTTAATTTTTATATATTTAACCCTAAGAGGGCGGGTAGAATTAATTAAATATCTTAAAGCCAAATGTAATATTGAAAATTATACTTGAAATAAAAGACAAACTTCTACAATATCAACATTTTTAACTTTGAAATTTTCTTGACGGTGATGAAATACAACAAAAACTTCTAAAACCTAGCTCTACACACTGCAAACTGCAGTGCACCTCAAGGTATTCATTATTTCACTGGACTGCAAATGTAGCCAGCCGCCCTATAGGGGTTAATAATATTATTTTTTAATCTATAAAAAAAGTTTATTATAAACAAATTCTGCTACGTAATTATTATGACGCTTGACAACTGTTTCGCCCTCTGAAGGCATTATGAAACTATGGTTATACCAGAAATGTTATAAATGTATCGTCAGTAAGTAGTATAACCACAGTTTGATAATGCCTTTAGAGGCGAAACAGCTGTCACGTGAAATGATTCAATTCGGTGTCAATTCAAGCATACAGAGAATTATTCGTTGTATTGGTGGTAAAATTAATGGTTTGCGTCTGCACCAAGTAATTACAGATGTAAAATGCAATAATCTTTATAAGTGTATATCATTGGAAGGGATACATATCACAACTTGTTTACAACATAAGACATCGATAAACGACATGATTTTGAAAATCGAGAGTGCTATTAAAAAGTAAATCTTAATAATAAATGCCATCAGATAATAATCATAATTAATTATTCATAACACGACCTGTGATTGGTCAGCGGTTCTGACGTCACTTATGCCAACCCGGATACACCGTGAGAATAATTTACGTAACCTAAGACCTAACTAAGTAGGTTGGCAGGTAATTTAACCATGGTTTGAAGGGGAAACTACACATGCACGAACTACCTGGCGGACGGAAATCAATGTCTGGTTACGTGGATTTCTCGGACAAAAAATATTAAATTACATCTAATTGGTATTGCAATGTCATTCTTGGAAGGTAACCTCAAAAACAATGAGATGATTTGAACATTCGCTCTGAAAATATGACGTGTTGTCTGTTAAGATGAAGCCATGCGAAATAATGCAAAATCATACAAAATCATGTATTTTTGTTTTGAAAATTTGATCGCTTAGAAGTATGATAGATGCTTCAATTAAATACTGCGTGTAGAACACATCTTGACCTTAAAAAATGTATTTTAATAAGAATAGAAAAAAATAAAGTATGTGATCTATAAAAAAACACTTTCAAGTGCAAACTCTCCTACTTATAAACCCCTTTTCAGATATGGTTTTATTGTATATTGTGGAAAATTCATTTATTTTTTACAACATCTAATCGCAAAAAAATTATATTTACGCCCGAACTTCACAAAATAAAATAAAAAATAAATTTTGGCGACTTTTTTTCCAGTGAATTATAAGAGGCGTTACCCAACTGCGAACATAATCCCTACGCCATCTGCAGAAGGGCCGATAGCGTGTAGTATATTCACAGTCAGTTGCCGTCCGGATTTCAGGCCGAAAAGACATAACTTTGTTTTCCGCGTCGCTTCGTTCTGTAAAATTGTACTTACGGACCGTTGTTGGCTACTGATTATGGTTTTTATTGGTCAACAGATTCCGAATGGGTCCAGCACTACGGGGTCGCCTTAACTGCGAATAGCACCATCTTTTTTTAAATGTCCGAAGAGGCGAAGCTAGCAGTTCACAGTGGAGTGCTGCAACCAACCCTGTATGATAGTGAGGAATGGAACTGGCAGATGAAGCATGAAAATAGACTGAATGCTGTAAATATGAGATCCCTAAGTCGTGGTTAAACCATGTATGACCGTGTTAAAAATGTAGAATTTTGGAAAGAATGCAAGGCTGACGCTAACGTGATGATTAACGAATGAGTTTGAACAAAGAAAGAGTGTAAGGAGAATATGAAGCGAAAGTGAGTGGTAGAAAAAGTCGTGGTGGCACGATTAAGTGAATCGAATACTCGAGTCGGGACATGTTAAGAGTCATAATAACAGAATATTATGTGCCAAGACAGAGTTGTGTTGGTCCATCCTGTCTGCCTACCCTTGCGGAAATTGCGATGGTTAGTTAATTAGAAATGTTGTGTTGTAAATTAGTCCCAGCGAAAGATCGTCATCCAGTATCTTCTGACGTATTCATCTTCAAACAAGACGCGTGAGAAGGAAAAGGACGAACGTCGATGACGTCCGCACGAGCACTCGCTGGGACAAGTTTCCAAAAACATTTACTTTGAGTATAAATATTTATCCTAGCCTTGCAGAATAGCCAATATATGTCTCGGATAAGGACAAACTTTACGCACGCTCGATTTGGGGGGTAAGCTGGTGAATGCGTTACGAAAATTGTGACGCGTTACGAAAAGTGTGATACGAACGGTAATCGATGCGAATGGTGATCGGTCGAGGCGTACATACTGCACAACTAAGGTAAGGCGTACATACTAACCCAAGATCGTAGGTCACCCCTAAGTCGTAGATCACCCCAAGGTCATAGGTCACCCTAAGGTCGTAGGTCACCCCAAGATCTTAGGTCACCCCAAGATTGTAGGTCACCCCAGGGTCATAGGTCACCCCATGGTCATATGTCACCCCAATGTCATATGTCACCCCAATGTCATATGTCACCCCAATGTCATATGTCACCCCAATGTCATATGTCACCCCAAAGTCATATGTTATTTTATAAGTTAGTGATGTTTTATTTCAGTCGTGTGTTCTAAAGCACACTCGTTTTTTTTTCACAGCCGATACATTATTATTATGTTCACATATTACTCGAGCATTTAAATCTAGTGCAATAAAATTGATCGTTGGAAACAGACGTAAGTAATATTATTTTTATCGAACTCACGTAATAAATACCCAAACGAAAAGCGTAAGAATTATGTAGTTTAAATTGTGACGGTTGGATGTAATATTATAAGACTTTTCCGTTATGTGATATTAAACCAAACTTTTATGGTCGATGGCGTAATAAAAGTCATAAACTTTAACGACCGAAATGGCTGAATTATTATTAAACTTACGGCAAAGATTTTCTTACAATGAGTAATATAAGGTAAAAAATATAACTAACTAACTAACCATCACGCCGTTTCCCCGCAGGGGTAGGCAGAGAGGACGGACCGCCAAACAACTCGGTCTTGGCACACACTCTTTTCCTCACTCACATTCATACATCGTCTCATACATTCTCTTCTATTATTCTGACTTTTGACATGGCCCGACTCAAGTATCTGATTCACTTGATCGTGCCATGTCTTCCTCGGACGTCCACGACTTCTTCTACCATTCACATTTGCGTCGTACATTATTCTTACACTGCTTTCTTCGTTCATTCGCTCTACATGCCCAAACCATCTGAGGGTCCCTTTCTTAATCTTACTCATTAAGCATACATCAGCCTTACATTCTTTGCGGATATCCACATTTCTCACACGATCATACATTGTTTTACCACACATACGCCTCAGGGATCTCATTTCAACAGCATTCACTTTACTTTCATCCTTCCTCTGCCAGTTCCATGCCTCACTGCCATACATCAGGGTAGGTACCAGGACTCCATTGTGGGCTGCTAGTTTCGCTTCTTTTGACAGTTTTTTATTAGCGCCAACGGCATTCAGTCCTCCATTAATGGAGTTACCAGCATTCACCCTTCTTTCAATATCCCTATCAGCCTTCCCATCTCTCGTAAACATACTACCCAGATATACAAACTCATCCACCTGCTCCAAGTATTCATCATTCACAACTATATTGCATACTGTTTTCGTACTCTCTCTTTCAAACACCATGACTTTAGACTTACTTACATTCATCATTAACTCATTCTTCATACATACTTCGTTCATCCTAGATACGAGAGACTGTAGATCTTCCATAGTGTTAGAAATCAGCACCGCATCATCAGCATACAACAGGCAAAATATAAGTTACATAAATATTGAATGTCCGGAGCCAGTGGGACTTTGGCATCCCCAATTGACGTATGTTCTGAGACTGAAAGAAGTGGGGAAGAAAAGGAGAAATGCAAGAGGAAGGTTGGGAAGTGAGCGTCCAACAATTGTATACATACTGCGTATACATTTGCAAACCGAAACGAGAGCCGAACCACAAAGGTACAGAGCAACCTGTGTAAGCAACTTTATGTTTATCCATTTATGGGAATGTTTCTGTATATGGGGCCATCCATAAATTACGTCCCACCTTAAGAAGGGGGGGGAGTGGAGTAGAGAAGCGTAACATTGTATGACAAGGGGTATGGGGGGGTCATATGCTCTGTGACGTCACATGTCTCTGGGTCTGGCAAATATGACAAGGGGGGGTCAAAAAATCATGAAATTCGTGTGACGTAATTTATGGATGTGCCCTATTGGGTGTTGTAGGTGTTCATAAGGAAATATTAAAAAAAAATTTAGGAAATTAGAATTATTTCATGTTCAGAAATAATATTTCGAATACTTCTTTAAAATTTCGAAGCTCCGTAGCTCATGGTGGAAATGAAGATTTACGCTGAAAATATTTTCATTAACTTCCAGAGAGAAAACGCTGCACAATTTTCAGAGCCGCTGCCCGAATTTCTACATATCTTCCTTAAACACGTTAAGTATTAAAGCTCTTAAAAAAATAATATGTTATTCTTGAAGATAATATCTAGACATTCCCCGCGCCTAAACGCAAATTATATAGAATTCCCTCGTTAGAAAAAAATCGCAAAGTATGCTCCAAAAATTATTACAAACACGTTTGTTCAGTTATTTTATAAGTTATATGCATGAAAAATCACAGTGATTCTTTAAATGCTGTTTAAGACAACCCCCGTGAGATTTTTGCTCTATTTTAAACTAGTGGTTTTATTAAACATTTTCACAATTTTCGCATAGATTTTATCGCTTTAAATATTAGCGCGCTCCTCGAACATTCGCAAATACATATCTCTCCATCTTCTTCTTTTTTAGCCCGGTTACGGCGCCTTCAGGGCTTCAAGTAAACTAACGAATTTATGCATAAAACTTTTTTAAACGTTCAACAGTGTTAAGTTAATAAAATTGTTATTTAACTGTTGGAGAGAACACTTCAGAGACGTGGGTTAAAGAGGATTATTTTAAGGTAATAAATAGCTTACCTCACAAAAAAATTCTCGTTTAACCCAAAACCAAATAATTTTAATAACCACAATCTACAAAAATGCTATTAAAATAAGTACCTATTTACGAGTAATAAACACCTTTTCTGCAACTTCAGATCTCATTTGAGCAGGAGAAAAAATACTAAAATTAACTAGGTATTTTCTTTTCACGTGAATGCCGCACAAGAGTCCCGAATGTTCCAGACTGTCCGAAGCCAGTAGGAGCATGGCACCCCCCATTGTAGGATGTGGGGCTGAAGGAGTGGGGAGGAAGACGGGGTAGAGGAAAGTTGAGAAATATTTGGCTATTCATATCTGATCGACAAACACGGTTAAAGCCATTGCAATTCTCAATTTTGATTAGGATTGGGGCGGGTATGGGTACCGCCGCCCGGAACCATTCATTGCATAACCAAGAGCCTTTCCATAGGTAACCCGAAGTAGTTCGCTACGTTTGGTAATTTAGCAAGGGTGCCTGGATTCATAAGGCTAGTAGATCTTAGCGACGAATGCGTTTGCTAGTTATATAAGGCTTAGTTGTAGATAAGTCATTAGTTACCAATCTTAGTAATATAAGCCAATTGAAACATACATGTATAGATTAAGACGAAGCCATACTAAATAATGCAAAATCATACAAAATCGTATGTTTTAGTTTTGAAAATTTGACCGCTTAGAAGTATTATAGATGCTTCAATTAAATACTGCGTGTACAACATACTTTGGCCCTTAAAAATATCGGTCATTTTTTTTAATAAGTCTTTTAATAAGCTTAGAAAAAAATAAAGTATTAGGTCTATAAAAAACATTTTTAACTGAAAACTCTCCTACTTATAAACACTTTTTCGGATATGGTTTTATTGTATAATGTGGAAAATTCAGTTTCTTATATAATTATCGCGAAAAAAAATTATATTTACGCCCGAACCTCACAAAATAAAATATAATATTCATTTTCGCGTTGGTATTTTTGACATCACGGCGACAATACGGCAGTCGACGAATTTGTTATATCAAAGTGAACCTTATACCGTCCACCGAAGAACGACTGGCAGCCGCTCCCCTGTCTTCCGTCATTACTCCTCCGAACGGAGCGGAGAGCAGTCGTGTTATGCTCAGCGCCGCTTATTTTCGTGAAATCAATTTAAAAATTCCGTTTTATTGCAATAAACAATGCATAAAAAAGGAATTAATGTTTTTTACAGGCCTTTACGAAATCAACATGTAAAAAAAATCTTTTCCAACCTTTCCAAAAGCTTTTTCTCAAGTATTTTTAAACTCCTCCCATAAAAGGGCGTGAATTCCGATTTCGATTTTTTCCTGTACTAGTGGATCGCCTTAAATGTGTGAATGAATTGTTAAGTGCCCTTGAGGTGATTTTCTCACGAAAATGGCGTTATAAAAATCATCCAACAATTATTATTATTAAACTGGTTCAGGGAGACCGAACCTAGATCTCTCCAACGTGACTCTCTCGACCCATCGGTTTGCACCGCGGGAGGATCGGATTCGTATGTCGATTCGATTCCTGCCCACTTACCATACGTTTTCCTTCGCAGAACTTTCTCTCCTTCCTTTCCCTATAAATATCCTCCACACAGCATCCCCAAAGATGACACAGGCCCTTTACAAAGCAACTTTTCGTTTCTCCTGACCGTTTAGTGGCCGACTTATAAATACAAATACCGACTGATAAATACTTCTGGTTCCCGCCCAGGCGTCGTGGGTTCAATTCCTCTACTAGTTAAATCCTCCATCATGGAACAAACAACATCATCCGCTTATAATGATAATATTAGGAGGATTTCAAATACTGTCACGTTATAAGTAACCCGCGATTATTTAACATTAATTTTTTTGTTAAATAAAGTTTTTCACGAGGGCAAATAGTATACACATAAAAAGTACGTACCTAAACCAATATTAAACTTGCGTAAGTTTGTCCGGTCGAGATTTGGGCAGCGTTAACCTTGAAGTCTCGTTCGTTATCAAACCTGACCGGATTCGTCGGAAGCGACGACGGTGTTTTTTTTTTATCTCGACTGGTTGGTATTTCAGCCTGTTTTCTTTAACTAAGAGGTCTACTTGAAGGCTCGGATTACGTAAATGTGGAAGACGAAAATAAGGATTAAACTATTATATCACATATTCTCGGTATAGCCTTGATTAAAAAGGATTCAGAATCGTTGGTGGCTGGAAGGGCAAAGCCGTGTTTGAATCTAGATAGACTAGATCTGAATAGCCAGGTAATTTCAAACCTTTCTCTTCGCCATCTCCTTCTGCTCCTCACGCTGCACAGTGAGACTAAACACCCCGTTTTGACAGAATAAACAAAAAAAAAGATCAACCTTTAGTTGTAGCATAATTATATGGCAGGTAGACGCAATTGACCAATCAGCCTTTCTACTTGTAATTGCTCTCAGTCGAGGCATATTGATCGCGAAGACAAGAGCCCAATTAAATGTGCCAGCATAACCCTTAAGTTTATTTATTTATTTCGGAAGATAACTGATACAAACCCCAGGAGTGATTATGGAACCAGCATGTTCAGGTATTTAACTTATTTTTCCAAGTTATATTTTTTAAATCGTTAGTTGTTTTGATGAGTAAAAGCGTACATCAATTAAATACAAAAATAAATAAACAAAAAAGAGCTGATGACCTTGAAACGACTGAACAGATTTTCACGAATTGTAGCTAAGAACCATCTCGATCACGTCAGCTTTAAAACAACAAAAATATTTCAATCAAAAACGCATCAAAATCGGTCCATTCGTTTAGGAGCTACGATGCCACAAACAGACACACAGAAAGTCAAACTTATAACACCGCCCCTTGCGTCGGGGGTTAAAAATGCAATCTTGATTTTTTTTTAAAATTCGGTAATTAAAAATTAACCCCTTAGCTCTCGGGCATATGTTGTCGAAAGGTCAAATAATTTTCCGCTTTACGATAAAATCCAAATAAATAGAACATTTCTGAACGTATCCAAAACCGAAAAACTGTTTTTGACATGTCCTAAAATTCGCTTCCAAATTTTATTATTAGAAATACACATAATTATTAACACATAAAATTTTTGAATACAAACATAAAAAAGTTTTAAAAATGGCCCAACCTTACGTTTTTTCTAAATCGAAAACTACGTCAAAGTCGAAACTCGTTAGCTTACAAGTTCCGTGTTATGAATTTATTATGTCAAATTCAGCCACACAATTATTCTCCTTATCATTGACACAGAGACATATATTAAAATATGGGGATATTATGGCATTAATACCTATAAAAGCAACTTTCAAAATGACATATGCTGGCACAAATTGACGAAAAATCAATCAAAGAACAAATTACAGATGAATGCTGCCACCTTGTGAACAGCATTACAAACACGCACTAAACGAGGCTTAAATGGTATTAAAAAAACATTATTTTACATTGATTTAAATGTTGCGGAACTTATTAAATATAAGCTTATCCATAACTGGGTTTAAATGATCAACGAATCGCTTTTTAATCGATTTGAAAGAATGTAATTAGTGCCCTAAATAGGTGGCCACTTAAAACCCTAATCTCCTCGAAACATTTAACTAATCCGACTAATCCTCAATCGCCTTTTAATCGTCGGTTGGATATTCCACTGAAGTTAGTGTCAAATTAAATTGTGGGGATTCTTCATGGTTTTAAAGAGCGTAACTAAAATAACTCTAGGTCCTAGAGAAGGTTGGTGAAAGCGAAAGATATAATTCGGAAGCCAATAATGAAGTTGTGCGAAGGTAGGAACTGTAAGTTTCGTCCATTGTTAAAATTTCTGGGATATCTAAGCGTTCATGATGGCGAATCTGAATAATAGCAAGAGATGCAATAGCGTCAGATATTAAATTGTTAAGATTTAAATTTATTTTTTTAATGCAGGTTTGGGTTCTGAAAAGGAGACAATAAAAAAATGCAAATTTTCGTGATTTGTACCCTGAATCCCTTTTAATACCGGATTGGTACAGATCATTAATGTATTTTATTTTGTTCCATACCATATATGTATATACTTTTGGACGTGAAAACTCCTTTAGCACCGTTGTGATTTGAAACTCGAAGAATCGGAAAAGCGACACTAAAAAGTAGAGATGAAACGGATAGTTGTTTGGCCGGATACCGGATATCGGGCGAGATGCGAGGCCTGATGGCCGGATATCCGGCGGCCGGATATTTTGAGTATGAATTCAAAATATTCTCTTTGATAAGAAGAAGAACAAGATGTATATTATGGTGCTTCAATGTCAGTATTTAATCATTTTAATAATTTCTGTGTTTTTTACGATTTTTAGTTCACTATAATGGTGATTGTGATTAGTTAATCATGTTAATTTAAGTTTTCGCTACGGTTTTTGTAAGTTTTTAGTTTAGATATTTACTATTTATGTATTTATCATTAGAGTGAATATCTCAGAAGAAAATTTTAGTTTTTTGGAAGGCCTTATGGCTTTTTTGTAACTTTTTCGACTTTAAATAAAAGCCGTCATAATTATAAGCCATTTTATTGATATTTACCTCACAAAGATTAATGTATTGCATTTTATTATAGGAAATTGTCGTAGTTTTTTAATATCCGGTATCCGGACGGATAGTAAATTTACGCCGGATAGGCCGGATACCGGATAGTTACCGGATATCCGTTTCATCTCTACTATAGGATTTAGCTCTCCTCTTTGTGTAGTGCTTCGTAGCCTCCCCACTCTTCTGCCTAAAATATAATATAGCATAAATTCCACTTTAGTTTTGTGAAGGTTTTACTTCTACCGCGTGTGAACTGCATACTTAATTTTTTGTTGTTAATATTTTTTACCTGTATCCTGTATGTACGAGTAAATACTTATGCGATGTGTAGGACCGCACAAAACTCCCCACATTCCGTAATAAAATAAATTATCATTTTTAGAGTAGGCACTAATATGACCTTACAATCTTATCAAGAGTAAGGAAGTTAAAATAGGTTGGTAGTAATACTTGGGGTAACCTGGTATCCTATTGGGGATGCCATACTCCAACTCCCCGGATAGTTGGGACTCTTGTGCGATATTTACATTTAATAAAAAACACTCGCATCGGTTAATCTCTTAGTGTAACTATTAGGTTGTGTTGTAAAGTACACACATTAATTAATACATTACGTTATTTAACGTTTCATTACCTGTATAAAAGCAATACACGTATCTGTGGCACATGTCCATCGAGTAATCAGTTGAAAGGTGAATGGAGCAAACGGTGCCGACCACACCAAAGGCCGCGAGTTCGTCGAAACCGTACAATTCCAATTTAACCAGTAGTACCTATCCATAGCACGTTACGCTAATGGTAGGAACGGTAGGTACGCTGCGGCTTTGGCTATCCGTTGATTAAATATTCATTAGGCATCACGATATAGACATATATCAACTATTTGTCAACTTCAAACAGGCATATGACAGTATAGAAAGGGAGAAAATATATGAAATACTCCTAAATTTTGGAATACTGCCCCAAGTAGTCATAACTGTAAAAGCAACAATGGTCAGCTCAAGATACCGGGTAAGCATAAGAGGTGAAACAATGGAGGATTTTAACGTCTCCCAGGGGCTGAAACAAGGTGATGGCTTAGCACCCACTCTTTTCAATACTGCACTGGAGCACGTCGTGAGGAAGACAACGATCAGTACCAATTCAAACATTTGCTACAGAAGCAATCAAATATTTGGCTACGCAGACGACCTTAACATTGTCGGAAGATCCCTACAGGCTGTAAGAAAGGTGTTTGACCTTTTGGAGACTGCGGCAAGAGAGGTGGGTTTGGAAATCAATGAGAATAAAACTAAAATCGTGATGAAAACCAGAACCCCACACCAGTCACCACAGAATAAACGATGGAGTGAAATTTAAAGACACTTATAATTTCTAAGTGGTCGAATAGTTTGCCTACCTCGGCTACATCATAACGCAGGAAAACGAAGACCCGGTAGAAGTAAGAAAGCGCATTATATCCGCTATAGACACTTACTTCACGTTGCTGCCACTGTTCAAATCCCGAGACGTCCATAGGAAAACCAAAATAACACTACATAAAACAATTATAAGAACGGTCTTGACCTATGGACGTGAGGCGGGAACACTGATAGCAAACTCTGCGGAACATCATGCAGTCAGTTTTGCAGTAGGTACGGAATAATCGCATGGGGAGGCATCTATAAGAATAATCTGTATCCGATAGTAACAACACAAAAAGATCATCAAAGTTATTATTAAAAAACCAAGAATTTTTCCAACCACCGAACTATTTGTAAAATTTAAGGTCCTACCGGTTTCAAAACTATTTTAAAGAAATTCTATTTTAAAAGTTTTTAAAGAATCTGAAATGTCCTCAACGCGAAGTATAAGACCTAGAACATCTGGGAACATGTATGTACCTATATGCAACACGACAGCTGCACAACACCATTATAAATATGTAGGCCCAAAGTTATTTACTTAACGATTTACCGGATATAATAAAAAGTGAGAAAAACTATTTTAAATTTTTAAAAAAACTTTCGTTTTATTTTTACAGAAAAGATTGACTTACTTATTTTCGATGGTTTTCCGATATATTCTGTTGCTATTATTTTTGTTGATATTCTGTTTCTATAATTATATGTAATTTTCTTATTGTACAATATTATGTAATATTTTGCAGTATTTTTGAAAATATTCTTTTTCCATTTTTGTAACTATACATATTATTATCTATTATTATAATACCTTCACTATACATATATATACATAGACAAGCTCCCCAGTTAAACCCGAGAATATTTCTCTACTAATTGGGTAACCAAAAAAAGTGATGTCCGATATGAAATGTAATATGTTATTATTTATTGTGAATATTAACTTTTTATTCTAAAAAAAAAAAAAAATACTTACATATTGCACTTCAGGCGTTGTATCAGAAAATCCGGATTTTCGGATTTCTTCAACTCAAAACCCGGATATCCGGATTTCGTGAACCTAAAATCTGGATATCCATTTAAATCCAGATTTTTATGAAATTGTTAATTTCGGTATTATTTAAAATAATACATGTTTCATTATTTTGATTAAAACACTGTTTAAATTTACAAGACAGCTGTACAGGGACAAGGGTTCCCTGTACAGCGACCAAGTTTTCTATGGTCTGGCATACAAAATACCGTCACAATATAAAGTGTCATGCAGATATATATCGGCATACCGTACCTAAAGGGTTAAATAACACAAATACATTGATTACAACCATTAATTTATTTTATTAATAACCAACTGGTTTTCGGTTACCGGAGTATTTGTTTCATGGTAAACCACAAAGAGATTGCTTGCTAAATAACAAAAAATAAGTAATCTCGTTATATTACGAAATACGATTCATTTATTTACATTACATTAACTTTGGCAAACTAAGTCGGTACTACTTAAACTATACACTTCCTAATATATTTTACTAAATATAAGAGATTGCACTCTTCTTGGCACTAAATTGTAATTTGTGAATAATGTGAGCAATTTGGTTGATTATCTAATTATTATCATTATCATACAACTGTCTAAAATATTAAGCATTTTTAATAACCCCTTAACCTGTTGGATGCGCCTATTAAATAAGAAATTGCATCTAAAATAACTTTTTTTAATTTTAAAACCGGATTATTCGAATTAAACAATTAAAAATTCGCATTCTGATTTCGCTGTCCAAAATTCGGATTTTCCGGATTTCTATGTCTAATCACGACGGGGACTTTGTTGCTAGTGATACGTGATTAAATAAAGTAGTCACCACTTGGGATGTTGAGTGCAGCATTCGGAATTTGTTGGATGAAATTAATTCCGCACTGCAATTAAATCACCGGTGGTCTGTGAACACATTTCGTGCGACCTTTTCGTACGACCCACTTCGCTAAATAAAGTAAATAAAAATCAAAAGCATTCATCGTGCGCGATATAATTGATATTTTCAATGAATACCATTTTATAAGCGCATACTACTAAATGTTGTTTACAAAAATTATGAAATAAGGGAAGTAAATTTTGATATTAATTATTTAATAGCAATCGTTCGTTCATCAATTTATTTAAAGGGAAAAAACGAAGTTGGGATCGTGACAAACTTGTCTGTTTTCAATATTTTGAATCAGCCGCCTAAAATGACAAGCATCTTTAAAATTACAGAGTGATAAAAATAGAAAGCAAGGTTTGACATTGGAGATGGAAACTTCGGCACTTTCATAATACCTTCACTATACATTTATCGTTTTACAAAATACAACAGCCTGACTTAAAAAATATTTTTGATATGGCATCGAAAGATTTAGCTTTAAGTTTTGTGATATACATTTTTCTTTTGTTTAAATGTTTGGCAAATGCTTAGATGAATTAATGGAGTGAAGGTACGTTACTAAGGCAATGCGCGTTGTTTCAGTGAACTAGGTCGAGTGGACTTACGTTAGGGGGGCGTTCATATAGCAATTTCATTAGTACAAACATATTCTTTGAATGGCTGTGTCTACATTTTTTGTGCGATTAGTATGAATATAAGTTTACTAAAATTCGAAAGGTAATTTTTTTATTTTGAAATAATTGGTCAAAGCTGCACAATGACTTTTCGAAGCCGGTGTTGAAACTGCGTGATTCTGAGTTGTCCGGTCACCATTTGTACAATATTACAAGTTAAAAGAACTAAATAAAAGAATGACTGCCAACATGTTTGTTACAAAGACGGAGAAGAAAAAACAGAAATCTGAAACCTTGAGAGCAAACAACATGCTGAAAGCATCATCAGTTCAAACGTTTGTAGAAATATTATCTTTGCGATTTATATTTATTTTAAAACCCGTGTACATATCGAAAACTCTCGTCAAGATGGTGATTCTATTCACTCTTGGTTTGTAGGTAAGTAATAGGTTGTAGGTTTAGTAGATGCACATAAAAAGTTCTGAGCAGTAAGATGTACCATAAGGTGTAAAATAAATCATTAATTCTGCATTGAAGAAGATGACACTAATAATCTTAACGAAAATATGAAAGAGAACTCACAGAAAAATAAAAAAAATACAACGGTCGCAACTGGGACTCCAACCCAGAACCTCTCGTCTAACCGCCTTTACCAATTCGGCCATTGCCACCTTCCATTAAACCGTCATGATTGTCAATATCATATTTCAAATTTTAGAATTAAAATATTATCATCGAATATTTTTTCTTCTTTATTACAGGCAACTACATTTTTAATTGGAAACATTCGTTCCAAGAACTGATTTGTAACCTAGATAGTCTCGGATAAATATGTAATTTATTTTAACATATTAAGTTACCTTAAGTTAAAATGTTTAATTAGAACATTGTCCTTTCTTAGAATGGCGTTAAGAAATAGTGCAAAAAAAAAACAAAACACCAATTCAATATTTTTTAATAATCCCAATTCAAAAACTAGTTCATACTTCACAGATTAAAATGCCATATGAATTTTTTTGTTTCAGATAAGCAGAACGCCGGTAATAGTGGTCACCTCAAAACTCTTTTTTTAAAGATGAATGGCTAAGTTGCCGTATACTTCAGCAATGAGCGACGATTTCGGGCTGAAAAATTGGTAAAGTGCGCTCAAAATGTGAATGAATATGTGGTGATAGTTTATATGTTTATTTACTTATTTCTCCAAAAAGCCAAAAAAATCGCCATCACACGGTATATCCCATCACCCCCTTAGCAACCTGTACACTTACAAAATAATCAAAATAACGGTCGAAAGCGATTAATTCAACCAGCATGTATTAAATTTAAAATTTCAAATTTTTTGTTTTAAAATATTTTCAATACGCAATTCCCAGTGAGTTTCAAAGTATGGTGACCCCGAGCTAAAATCACGTCGTGTGATGAATCTCTGTTTACGCTTCGCGTATTTGCTCAAGATACGGCGATATCGTTTACCCGTTGATTCTCCGTTTATACAGAAGGAATAAATTCTCGCGTGGATCGCTCATTCCTCTGATTAGAATATGTGTCAACAGAACACTTCGGGCAAACCTAATTTTGCCAAAATACTTGTGACATACCTACTTTTTTCTGAACATTTGGAACATGCCTTCTTTATCTAAAAAAAATTGGGAGATACGTATTTTTGCCATAACATTTGGGATTTACGTACTTTTTTCAGAACATTTGGGATATACGTACTTTTTCCAAGAACATTTGGGACATAACTTCTTTTGACAGAACATTTCGGGCATACTTGCACGAATGGCAGAACAATCTCAGGTCTCAGCGTTTCAAGGATCTTAATGATTTGCCTTAGAGAACCTTGTATAAATATAAAGTTTAAATGGATTCAAAGGTTAAATATGAAGTTTTAATACTTCTCTATTCCGGGACAGAATTTCTGTTTGAGTTGGTTGTTTCATCATATGCGTGCTCGAAAATTATTTATGAAGCGTTAATTTGAGAGAAAATATTCTATTTTACTGCTCATAAAATATATTCAACGCAAGATCGTTATTCGTACAGAGCTTATGAAACGTTTATTATACGACTTATGTTTTATACTCCCAAGTATATTATGTATTCCCATTGGGAATGTATGGCGAGCGACATGCTGATATAGGCCCAGCTAAATAGCGCTGGCACTTTTAACGCTACGTGTGACACTAGCATTATCCCTCTATGATTGAGAATAGTATAGAAAGTACAGGTACTTATATCATAATATTTTAGGAGAAAATATCATAAAATCAAAAAGTATAATAAAAATTTATAGAAACATCACAAAACGTTATAAATCATGCAAAATACTTTATACGTAGTAAGAAGGTACGCATCAATGTAAAAATGTACCATTACCACTATTATTAATTATTACTTTTACAAGCTCATCTCAAAAATTTACATTTTCCTTTTAATATAGAGGAAATAATTAGTTTTACTTGTTCTTTATTCGCGGTGTATACATATACAGAACTCAAAATATAATACGATATTTTTTTTACAGGATAGCTAAGCATTTTAAACATCATTTACGGTTCTTAGTTTTTAAATCTATGAAAGTTGTTTTTTCCTATGCCTGTCTAGTGAGAAAAACCTGCGAGGAAGACCTGTGTTGAGAGCATACGCTTTACAACATGAGCAGTTTATAAAAAAAAATAATAACACATACAAAAAAAAATACAAATAATAACTCAATATTACTTTTAAAGTAACAGACCATCATGAACGTATCAATGAAAAAATACATGTTTATAAGTTAGTTGAAACAGCTGAACAGCTTGTTACATATAAATATATAACTACTAGATTTTATTTTATAATAGCTGATTATAGTATAAATGTTGAAAAAAATCCTACCTCTCCATGATTGATGAATCCGTGATCCGCCGCCACCTGGTCTGCCACGTGACTCCCGCCCTCCACGTGCACGGCCCACGTGCGCGTGAAGTGCCCACCGTTGTCGTGCACGCCGGCACTCGCAGCGTCCCCGCCCGCCGTGGCCCACGCGCCCACATACAGGGCGCACAGCGGCAGCAGTAAACCCTTGAACCACATTACTACCAAAAAATGGTCCCCCGAAAAATAACACTTGTTTTTTATGGTCACCCGAAAAATAACACTTGTTTTAAAGGTCACCCGAAAAAACAACAAAAACGACACCTTTTTTACGATTTCGAACGCACAATCTAATACACTTTACACTTAACTACAGTTGAAAATTGTTATTTTAATATTTATTAAGTTTTCTGCATCTTTATTTATTTTTAGCCCAAATTAAGATATTAATTTATTATTATTATTTGATCATACAAAGATTACTATAGTGATGATTTCTCACTGATCATTTATTATTTATTTAAGTAATTGTATCGATGGTAATTTAATTATATTACATCGAGACTGTAAATTTTTATTAATGATTTACAAAGACTATTTAATTATTTACAGAAAGCTAATTGTAGCAAATACATCAACTAGGATTATTACTTATTTTAAATAATAGTGTTTGAAATCCCATGATTTCTCGGAAACTCCCTCTATCCTGATCGTTGTGTTGTCATGACATTGTTGAGATATCTGAAATTAAAAAAATAAATAAAATTAAAGGAAAAAAAATTATATGGTCAAAGTGAAAACAATATAATATACATGATACAGCGCCAACAGAAGACCCTTGAATCAATTTTGAAAATTTTAAAAAGAACAAAATAACACTTTTATGTAGCCCGAAAAATAATAAAATATCACCAGTTTTTATAGTCATTTGAAAAAAACAACAACAAAAACATGTGTTTTTTTATGATTTGGAATGCATTCTAATACATTTCACGACAGTTGAAAATTTTTTCATGTAAAATAAATAATAATTTTTCGAAGAAAACTTCTTCGGAAAGGTTTTCACTTTGTGATGCCATTATTTATTTTAAGAAAAAGACAAATAACTTTGTTTACATCACTTTTATTGGTACACAATCAATATGTTTCGTAAACAATGTTTACTTCATCAGGATCAAACGTATACTAAACTTAAAAATTAAATATAGATGACACATTGAAGTAAAGGGTAGGAGGGAGGGGGGGGGGGGGGGGGGGTAAGAGTGGGGAAAGTTTATCAATTAGGGAATTCAAAGCCATTAGCAGGAAAAGACCGGTTAAGTGGGAATTTCCCACGTAAACAAAGTTATTTGTCTTTTTCTTAAAATAAAATAAATACATACACATTTTGTTAAGCGACGGTAATACATAGGAGTACAAAGTTTAGGGTTTCACTAATAAACGTATTTAAAATTTTACCAACTGAAAAACATTCATACCTTACATATCTACTTATCGTAAATGGTTATTTTACAATTAACACAAAAACTAACCCTTTTACTAAGAAAGTAAAGGGGTTAGTTTTTTAGGTTATACGGTGCGATTTTGAAAATGGAATCATAAAATACGGTTGTGATAATATTCTCGAACTGAAAATATCCTCCAAGTGAAAATATCCTCCAACTGAAAATATTCTCCAAGTGAAAATATCTTCCAAGTGAAAATATCCTCCCAAGTGAACTTATCCTCCAAGTGAAAATAGGTCATTATCATTATAATAACAATTTGTTTATTCTAATATAAGTACGTAGGTACTCATAAACTCAGAGTGAAAACATTATATTTATTCAATTTTACAAAAAAATTAATGAACGGTTATTGGCGAGTTTTCGGCTTTAAAAATGTATGTGAATTTTGGCCATATCATTTGATTATTATTTATTTTATTTATTTATTTTATTTTCGGGAAATCAACAGTTTACATTTTTCCAGTTTGTACATGTTTCTATAGCCAAAATAAAAACAATTATGGATTTCCTCCTTGTGACTTTAACTCTGATTAAACATCATAATAAATAATAGAAATAAAAAAATATTTAATAAAGGAGTATGAGACCAAAAATTTTATAAAACCAAGATTATATAAAACTAAAATTTACATAAAACATAAAGATATCAATACATTGGTAACCGTAAGAAGCCATGTTGTACATATAAATTAAATAGTAACAGAATTATAAGTATAAACGATAGAAACCTAGACACATAACATATTCATGAAATATCAGAGAAATATTTTTTTACGTACCCCTTATATTTGGTTAGTTCGGAATTGAAAATGTCCACCTTCGATAACACGATATTGTAACTATTGCATTGTCTGTTCAGGCAAGAATTCTGGTAAAATTCTTGTATAAAGGTTAAAATGATTCTTGTCAGTTTTGCACACAATCAAGAAAATGTCAAATACAATATTGTTTTATTGAAATCATAAAAGTTGTTTTGTTCACAGTGCGTAGAGCCAACCCACGATATTTTATTGGCTTTGATGTTGAAAGATACTTAAAAAATTTCGATATACGAGTACATAATTCGAACTAGTCGAACGTTTTGCTTACATAATTATAGTTAAAATATATCGACATAAAACACTATAAAGCTAAAAAAAAATATTATTCGTAAATGAGAGAAGGGGGATAACGAAATAATTTTTCCACCTAATAAAAATGAATCGATTAACTTTGAACGAATTATTTACCTATAAAGGAACACTAAATTGAATCGATTATTATTTAAGTACCTACGAAACTAAATACATTTACATGAATACAAATGGTACTACGCCATGTTATTGTATTATCTGAATAGTGTTGAATCATCATTGATCCTTGACCCAAAGGTCGACGGCATTGGAATGCAATGGAATATACCAGAAAACTTTTTTAAATTCAACAAATTAATAATAACGACCTACGTAGTCCATGGATAAGAAATTCCGGCGGCTTCCGCAAGTTAATTTTAAGGAAGTGAAAACTTCTTCAGCACTGTTGTGATTTGAAAAAAAATGAAACGAAAAATAGCGACTCTAAAAATAGACAAACACATACATCTATAGTATTTAGCCAGCGAGAGAATGAAAGACTAATCGGTATCCTCTTTGTGCGGTGCTTCGTATGACATTTTGCAATTTGAAAATGACATTTTTAAAAACAATCAATTGTTCGAACAAAATTCTACTAACTTCGATACTCGCACAAATCGAATACCTGAAATCTAATCAAGAGTTGTAGGTATTTTAAATAGGTTTACCTATGTAAGGTACCACATTTGATTGCTTGTTCTTAAAATATCTAAAAATAATGTTTGTAATGTACGGAAAATGAAAATTAGTGTAAAAAAATAGGTGGCAAGCGAGCTGTTTGAAAACTGAATGTACCGGTACCGAATATATGGAGCGCGGGAAAGAGAGGAACGCGGGAGGATCCACGGAACGGGGGAGCGGGAGAGGGACAGCGGGGTGGGTGGAGGTGGAACACCAGAGGGGAAGGGGTATGGGAGGGGAAGGGGAACGGGACGAATGGAAAAGGACACGCAGAAAGAAACAATTACTTTATTAAGTGGCGATGCAACGCATGCCGGAAACTCGCTAGTAATATATATATATATATATATGAAATATATTCATCGACCAATGACCATACCATGTTAGCGTGACTCCAGTCGGGTGTCCCACAATAGATTCAGTTTCCTGTTCGCTAGTAGACAATATCCCTGACTTTTTGTTTGCACATTACGAGTTTGAATATTTTTATTGCCATTTGCACAAATACACAGTTTGCCGGATTGTTTTCCTTTCCCACATTTGAATATTGCCATTTAGTATGCGAGAAATAAAATTTTATTAGGCCATTACTCTTTTTTATGTCTTTCCATACGTAATTCTGAATTGGTTCCAGAATTTAGTTAATAGTCTGCAACGGGCAAAGACCAATGTCCTATCCATTTTCATAATTCTCGTAGAGAACTTGCTCCCTTAAAAGAAAGCTAACCATAAATGTATTTTTGTGTTTTTGATGTAGGTACCTACTTTTAAAGCTCTAAACATATTTTCTAACCTGAGACTTACGGAAGGTCATTCCAAAAATCTTTTAAAATAGAAACTGTCTTCGATTGGTAGTATTTTTCAACATATAAATTAATCATATTTATTAACACTTTTTTATGCGAATAGCGCATATGAGTCCCAACTGCTCCTGACCGTTTGGAACCAGTGGGACTACGGCACCCCCACTTAGGATATGCTGTGAGGCTGAAGAAAATGGGGAAGGTGGGAAAACACCTGGCCATTCAGATCACCAAACACGGCTGAAGCCATTACAAGCAATGCTTCAAATCTGAATAGCCGTCTTTCACCAGGGGATATTGAGAGAATATATTTCATTCTGGAAACAAACTATGGGTACATTTGTTAAGTACAGTCACACCGCCGATAGCTCTGCTGGCTCCTTGCCAAAACCAGAGCTCTTAGTGGTAAATAATAATTTCTTAGGTGGATTGATTATAAGGTGGCAAATTTGTTCAATCAAAAAAGACTTTTTTCATGACTTAATATTAGATAATAATATCAACGCTGGAAAAGAAAAATGGCTTTTAGAGTTTCCCACGCGTTCTGGGTTGATTTGATGAACACAAACACAAACAAAAAATATAGCTTATTATGTAGATGTAGATTCATCTTTAATGTCACAGCTGTATGGCGCTTTAGTCATTTTTCATTTCCAGCGTCGATAAAGGCAATAGCATCCTCCACACGGACACTTCGGAGCGACCGTGCCCCGCGCCACTTAAGGACGCCGCGCAGAAAAGTAAGATAACGGTTTATAGCGCAGTTCACTGTGAAACTTATCTGCGTGGGGCACGGTCGTTCCCAAGTGTACTTGGTTGGGGTGCTAATACATATCACAGTAAAAAATGTACACAATTGATAAGGTAATAAAAATTAAATTAAAATAATAAAAAATGGCATTAAGTTTGGAAGGGAGGAAATTGTTGACACGCATTATTCGAAAACTATGCTTTTTATGTAGTGCCTTCAAATATCTTTATATAATATGGAGGTACCTAATCAAATAATCATTCGATATCCAGTTTACAAAGACAGATGATTAAAGTACCAAAAGAAAACATATCGTCGCGTCGGTCTGTCGACAAACAGGCGTAGATATCTCGTATTTGGATTTTTTAGGAGAACCATAAAACTTGTTTTTTGTTGTCAGATTCTTATTACATGTTTCACTAATAGGGTTTTAATTACGCTTTTTTTATTTTCACGAATGTGTAAAAAAAAACAGGTTTTTGGCTCTCCTACAAACATTCCAAATATGAGATACGCCTGTTTGTCGCCAGACAGACGATATAAGGGATCTATTTTGTGGACGGAAAACGACGTATTTTATAGAAAGACCGGGAAAATAATATTTCAATTCTAATACCGAACTGGGTTTAGACTTAACAAAAGGGCAGCTTTAACATGAAATTACTCTTTATCGTACCTAAATAATTTTTCATACATTTTTGTATGAAAGATTCTAGGTAATACACGGACCAATGTAAAGAGGGTTTTAGCAAGAAATTTGTCGATTTGATTGTAGTAGACTGCCAAACTTTGATATTATTATTTCTTATTAACAATTTCATTGTTTTAGAAGCAGGGTTGAGATGACATCTGCATGTTCAGTTTCAGGTATTCTTCCAATCACAGTCCTTCCTAAACATAAAATCACAAGCACCATCCTACAAATTACTAAACAATAAACTCACACTAACATCAAGCCACTTTACAATCAAGACATCCACACTACAAAATATGAGATAAAATCTCTGAACTATATTGCCTATACACTATATAATTCGCTCGGAGTAACTCTTTAAAACAATATTTTTTAAGATTTAAGGAGGAAACCATGTAATTTTCTTGTCATGCTCAATTGTCTTGTTTCTTTTCTTTTCCATTAAGTTGTAATCATCCATATTTGTATAACCCTGTTCCCTTTTTATTTGATTGTTTTCTATTATTTTTCGTCTATATTGGATGTGAAAGTTATATTTTCAATATCTAAATTCCTATGTAAAATTGTAACTATTTCCTCCCATCGATGAATTGTATGTTCCTCCTGTCCTAAATGAGTTCTGTAACTCATCGGGTTTGTCGTAGCAAGAAATAAAACAATTTTAAAAAATCACTTGATTTAAAACAGTGATGATTGAAATCAAGTGACTCTAAAAAAATCAATGACTTCAATCTATAATTTTTTACTGCAACCAAATCACCTGCCTAAAGTGCCAAGGGACTTCCCCCGGCATATATTATGGCGCGCACACACATGCAATGCTATAACTGTCTACATAGTTTGGGGATTCCCTGAAATATAAACTCGCCCGGTCATTCGGTATTGATTAGTGAAAGTGTGAAGTGAAGACAAGATGTCAGGAAGAAAAAAAGAAGCTGTTTGGGTTCGTTTCGATGCTAAAGTTGAGCCTTTCACTGGAGTATTTGTCGATAAACTAGTCATACAGAAAAATGCACCTACTGATTGGTGGTTATTAATTATAATATGAAAAAATGTACAACTGAAGAATTGGAAATAATCAAGCAAGCTAAGTGTAGTTGCTTCTTCTGCTGGGATCGAACAAATATTTTCGGCATTCAATTTGATGCACAGTAAAATGAGAAGGCGGGCAAATTAATCTTCCTTTTGAAAAGACTAATTTTGGAGAAATCACAAAACCAATATAAACAAGATACCCAAATGGTTTAATTTCATTGTTTATATTCTTACTTTTAAGTTTTTTAATTTTCTTGTTGATTTTTATTGAATAAGCAAATATTCAATAAAAATAGTGTTAAAAAAATAATCTCTCCAAGCACATTTCCTATTGCAGGTGGGTTGGAAGAAATTTCTTCAAAACACAAACCGCGCGCTACCTCTGACAAATGTTAAAAAACGATTATAGTTAAACGAAAATTGTAACAATATTTAATAAAACACGGCACGTTTAAAATAGAGCTAAATAAAATCTCTCGACAAGTGTCTATAGCAGCATTAAAAGATAAACTGTGAATTTTTTCATACCTTCAACATGTTAAATAAAGGAAAAAATGTGTTTTTAATCATTTTTGGAGCACACTCTGCAATTTTTTCACCCAGGGAATTTCATATAATTATCGTTTCGGTTCGGCAAAGCAGGGTCTTAAGACAACACTCATTTTAAAAATTACGAATCAATTTTTTGTAACAAAGATACGTTCCTATAAAATTATACAAGAAGTACCTACCGACTAAAAACTTTTACTCTCATTTATTGATAACGATATAACGATTGAAGTTATAATACCCACCTCCATCGATCACATACTTAAGGGGGTATTCTAGTCTAGATTTTTTTTTTTATATTTCGATAGTTTAGATATTCAAGAATATCTCCTTAAAAGGATTTTTCGAAATTCGAATTATTTTAAAGTTATAGCCATTCTAGTGTAGTGGCAATTCGACAGGTTCATACGAATCTACATAGCTAGAATCTAAATAGAAAACGTGTTTTTCTCAAAACTACTAAATTTACGTTAGAATTTTGAACGTTAGAATTTTGCGAAAATTTCTATTTTTCTAATTTTTCTTGGTTCGTACCATAATGACATTTGTACTGATAAAAAAATCTACCTTTTTTTTTCAAATGACCGGAAGGGTTGGAATCGTGACAAAATGGAGACGCTCTTTTTCCCCCTCTACTTCAATAATGTGTTACTTCGTGGATTTTACGTTTCCATGCCAACTCAGAATAAAACTAACTCAGAAACACCTCAGAAAGGTCATTAAAAGCTATAAAAATATAATTCTAAAATAGCCGGTAACCCTAACCAAACTTAACCAATTTTTTAATTTTTTTTTATTATCACTCTTAATGACCTTTCTGAGGTGCTTCTGAGTTGGTTTCATTCTGAGTTGTCTGGTCACCGATTATTATATTTTTTTGAGAATTTTTTCTGTGAATTCTTAAAATATAACTAAATATACTTACTATAAAAAGTGTGAATTTCATGATACCAGAGCTCACCTTTTGAGAGTTTTGCTGTATCATAAAACATATTTTATGTGTATAGTAAACATTAACTTATTCTCAGCCAACAGATAGTTGATTCTAACTGGTGAAAATATTTCATAGATTATATTATTCATAATATGCAAATGATTATTGATAAAGTAATAGGTTCATTTGATACCCAGACTTCAGTTCAACGACCTAATGTCATGTAGACGAAAATTTTGGCGTCGTTTGTTCACGAATCATTGAGAGCGAACAAAACCAGATGGAAACGGGATTTTTCGATTACAATGACATTATTTGCAGTTGTTTCCATTAAAAATCAATTAGCGTTGGCATCTGTCTACGTCATTTTGTCGCCAAACTGGTTTTATGTTTTTTAATGCTAGTTCGCCCATAGGCTGTTTACTGGTAAATACTACGAGATTTATGAAATTGCAATAAATTGAGCACTCACTTTAATGAGAATTGCGAAAGTAAGTCGTGTGACGCGCATTTCGAATTATGCATAAAAATAATTTTAAGGCAAAAAGTGTAAAATTTACGTGTACAGTATAGTAATATAATAAATTTGTACAGTTGAAACTAGACTGAACGCTGTAGATATAGATCCCTGAGGGGCACGTGTGGAAAACGTGGATATTTGTAAGAAGAATGATGAAAAATTAAAATAGGACGTTTGTTTGGGCATGTAGAATTAGTGAAAGGAAAAGACTCCAGATACTAATATCTACAGCCTGTATGTCGGACGAATATCTACAGCGCAAACTGCTGACTAATATCTACGGAATAGGTGATGTCGACGAATATCTACAGCACTGGCAGAGATTGGATTTGCATTTATGTATAACATATTGGCATAACGTAATATGGCGTTATATATAACCTAACCTAACCTTACCTAACCTAACTAACATAAATGAAGTTTTTTAAACTGCGTACGCTATGTTACGTTATGCCAATATGCTATACATAAGTGCAAATCCAGCCTCTGCCAGTGCTGTAGATATTCGTCGACATCACCTATTCCATAGATGTTAGTCAGCAGTTTGAGCTGTAGATATTCGTCCTCACTTTGGTTCTCATAGATATTAGTCAGCAGTTTGAGCTGTAGATATTCGTACTCACTTTGGTTCTCATAAATATTAGTCAGCAGTTTGAGCTGTAGATATTCGTCCTCACTTTGGTTCTCATAGTTCTCACAGGATGTTAGTCCGATTTGTTCAGTTTTTGGAATTCCTGTAGATATTGAAAACATATGATGCGGAAATAATGGTAGAAGAGGGAAGGGAAGCCCGAGGAAGACATGACACGATCAAGTACGATCACATACGATCCTTTGCTATGAATTAGGAGGTCGCGAGTTCACATACATGCGGGCGTGCACAATTCATTTTATTTGATTAATTTAAAATGGTATTAGCCGTGTTTAGGCACAGATCTGATCATCTCCTCTCCCTCCCGACTACTTTCAACCACACAACGTACCCTGACTGGGCATATCATAGTCCCACTAGCTCCAGACAGTTGGGACATTCACAATATTCATATATAAGAAAATAATCGCAATTAAAAATCATTGCTTTGAAATATTATTAACCCATATTAAAAATTAAAATCATAACATCACACAAAAAAACAGTAATTTGAACAATGTTATGAAGAATAAAAAAACGCCTTCAAAGTTAATTAATCTATTTATATGCATACACAACAAGAGTCCCAACTACTCCCAAACTTCTGGAGTCAGTGAGACTATTGCATTCCCATTTGGTGTATGTTGTGAGACTAAAGGCAGTGGGGATGGGAAGAAGATGGAAAAGAAGAAGGCGGGGAAGTAACTGATTATTCAGATCCGGTTGCCAACACGGCTAAAGCCATTTTAAACAAATTTTCGATACTGAACGGTGGCCTTTCACCAGGGCGATACTGAAAGTTGTCTGACACTTTGGCCGTGCCGCGGATATACTAAATATATTGTTAAATTAATAAATAATGAAATAACACGAATTCATTAAAGAAAAATTGCATGCGCCCGTCGGCATTCGAATCCGCGACCTCCATCATGCAATAAGACATTGCAATTCATTTGCAATAAGGTCTACTTTAGCAAATCAATATCACAAAATGGTAATGTTACACCATCAGGTTGATTGATGATGTCAGATCTCTCGGCATAATAAATTGGTTTGCATTATTGTATTGAATAAGAAATGGGACATGGGATGGTCGACAGCGCGGACTGTTAGTGTCGTATTTAATCAAAATTCTTTTCTTTCATGAATAATTGACTGTTTGACCTGGAATGGTGAAACTGCTGGAGGTGTGGAAGCGTATGTAAAGACACTTCTTCAAGAAGCGACCTGTAATGTTCTTCGATCCCAGTGATTGGGGTTACTTTATTTGCGTTATCGTGTGGTTTACAAAAAATGTGTAACTGGACCAAACGCCCGTTCTATTGGATGCACTGAGTAATTCTGAAGCCAGAGAACTCGACACTGAATGAGCCCAGCAGTCGGTCGTATATTATCGGCTATTTCCGTAACCGTTCGTGCATTACATTAGATACGAACGGTTACAATTGTCACTCTTCTAAGATACTACTTACCCGACATCTGTTGACATGCCTAAAAT
The DNA here is from genome assembly GCA_917563855.2 of Limnephilus lunatus. Lineage (NCBI taxonomy): Eukaryota > Metazoa > Arthropoda > Insecta > Trichoptera > Limnephilidae > Limnephilus > Limnephilus lunatus. The sequence goes on from OU830601.1 coordinate 62,109,136, forward strand.
CGACATAACTACCTATATTGACATAACTACCTATACGAAGGTCATCCGTTGAAGGATATTGAAACTAGATGCATCACAATACTATACTGAATACTGATATGTTAAATTTTGGGTTGGAGTTAGTTCTGTGAACGCTTGCGTTATTAACGCCTGGGTTCACAGAACTAACTTGCGTTCTTTTGCGCTCAAAAAAGTTTGTTTCTAATTTTGTCTTTTTTATAAAACAAAATCAAAATTTCCTGCGAAATCATAAGTAGGACATTAAATGCCTAACTTCCTAATGATAAACAATAAATATTTTACGAAATATTGTTTTATTGCAAAAAAGGATAACTTCTTTAGCACCGTTGTGATTTGAAACTAGATGAAACGGTAACGAGCGACACTAAAAAGAGACAAACACATACATCTATAGGATTTAGCCTGCGAGAGAATGAGACTGATTAATAGATGTCCTCTTTGTGCAGTGCTTCGTAGAATAATAAATTAAAATTATTTTTAAACTTGGTAACAATATTATAACAAATAAACTCTACAATTATCCTACTCCTGATACTCTGCATTCGTCTCATTCTCCGAAGTTTAGTTTTCTGAAAGTTTCACTTCTAGCGCGTGTGAACTGCACACATGATTATTTAGATGTCTTTTTCATTGCCTGTTATTAGTAATAAATAATTTTGTTTTTTGGATTCGATCTGGCGTCCGCTAAATGTCAGGCGCTTTATACCAATACACCAAAGAAGACTTGGGAAGGTTTCGAGACTTAGGTAGGTATCGTATTATATTGGAACCGAGTACCCGTGTACATCTTGTAGATGTAAGTTTGTCTCTTTTTAGTGTCGCTCGTTTATGTTTCTTCGATTTTCAAATCACAACAACGGTGCTAAAGAGGTTTTTACTTCAAAATTAGTTTTGACATTCACCGCAAAAATATACAAAAAAATATTATTGAGAAGATTACAAATCCACTATTGCTCTTACATCAATTATTTTGACAGAATGAGTTATCGCAATAATAAGTCGTAGAAATTATTGTTATTTTAGAGAGAGATACTCGTGAGGGATGGCGACACGATCTTTCTTCTCATTACCAATTATTAAACACCAGGCAGTTGCATCAGACGGCCTCCACACGGTGCTGCCGCAGCACCAACTGCTGCAGAACTTTAGTTGACTGTAGTCAAAAGCGCCAGCCGTATTGTTATTATAATAACAATACGGCTGGCGCTTTTGACTACAGACTATACGATTTTTAGTCAGTTCTTCGGCAGTTGTTACTGCGGCAGCACCGTGTGGAGACCCCTTCAATGTAAAAGCTATTTTGAGCGGCAGTGGCGTACCGAGAACATCGGCCGATTGGACAGTAGCTAGTGGGCAGGAACCTAAAGGGAACGGAGATGCACCAGGATACAACATGATTACAAAATATCAATATTATGTGAAAGAATCACTTAACTAGGAAAATGGTTTCAAACATGTTATTCAGTATAAAAACGAAGCAGAATTTTATTTTGCCATATAACCGCAATAAAATCTGTATAGAGGGTGATCTTTGATATGGGGGGGACGATACCGGCTCGGTGATGTGTATTAAACCTAATGAAGAATTTATGAAGATAATCAGGAAAAGTTGAATTAAATAAGTCCATTACTTTCATAAACATTTAAAACGAAATTAATTTAAGTGAAACTTAAATACGAATTCAAAAAGCAGAATCTTAAATTGAATAAAAATACATTGTGACCTGAAGGATAATTGAATACCGGAAACTTAAAAGGGTGTAAGTGCCATTTACAGCATTATACGGGAAATTAAAGGTAAACAGGAATTCAAAGTACGCTCAAACATTCAAAGAAAACCCTATTTTATTAATATGCCAACGGACGTGTCTAGATTCTAAATCCCTCCCACTTTGGTTGTTGATTTGGCATAAAAATAAATTAGGGTTTTCTTTGAATGCTTGAGCGTACTTTAAATTCCCGTTTAACTCCTTTTTGTAAATGTCACTAACACCCTTTTAAGTTTTTAAGATATATTGTTATGATTTGAAATGTTATATTTTTTGTGGTAAAAACGGCGGACGAGGCAAATATTTTTGCCTGGGGGCTAAGAGTTAATCTATACGCCACTGTTGATTAGAGAATTTCTTTGAAATTATTCAGATAGATCTTTGAATACAACTGATTATAGTCGCGTTCGCCAAAATAAAACATACATTTTCCCCAGTGGTAACCAAATATCTATTATATGATAAACGTTTTTTGAGATTTTTATAACCAAAAGTTTTATCGTGATTAATGTTTTCTTTGATATTATGCTGTGTTGCGCTTATTCCTTTTTGGTGAAAGTTTCGGATAGCGGTACATCGTCCACCATCAGGGCAGATGTTGGCTAAAGAAGGAAAAAGCCCAAGAAGGCACAATAACCAGATAATCATGAAAATCCAATCAATTAATTTTGAAGGCTGTTATCTCAATTTGGGAGGCAGATATGGGCACCACCACCACGAGAACCATTTACTGGATAACCAACACTCTGTCATAGGTCATCCCAAGTGGTTCCCTACGTTTGGTGACTTAGCAGGGGGTGCCCGGGTTCATAGTGGTGAGGCCGGATCGGGAGAAATTGGTTGAGGGAGACTTTTTGACCTATCCAGCAGGACTCTCTCGGAACATCGCCTTGCACCGCAGTTTTCATACGTCCGTCACTCATGGAGACACTGACCCCCAGATTCCTACCCACACCTCATACCTTTTTCCTTCCCAGAACTTCATCTCCTTCCTTTCCTCAAGAGATCCTCTACACAGCAACCCCAAAGAGCACATATACCCTGAGTGGAATTATTTTCCTCAGAACCTCATGTGTGGAGGTTATGAAAAAAAAATCATAATTATAATATTTTGTAATCACGCTTGAAGAATGTCTTGATTCTCGATTTTTGAAACGATTTAAATTACCAAACATATATCTATTGGTAAACATAAGCATTCGATACTAAATTTGTATTTTAAGACATCATTTTTTTCTCTTCGCTTATTCTTTTTCTTATAAGTACAAAATTGTATATTTAACTAAAGCTTCTATGGGGAATTCAATCGTAACACTTTTTTCCTTCTATAAATAATATGTTACATAATTAAACAATGTAATATGAAATTCTGACATGAACTAAATTTGTCAATTTTACTGGCCTAAAACAGGATCCATTCCTAGTTGGCTATTCAAAGTTTCCGCATACGTTTTATTGTATAATTTTATGTGAAATAAATTATTATTATTATTATTATGTTAAGTTCATTCAGAAAAAGTTCTAAATAAACCATAAAATGTGATTTACGAAATTTCACCCTTCTCACAACAATAAATAGTATTAGATAGATATATGAAAGACGATATGTTTGATACATCAATCGATAGAAAGATTGACTTAATTGATTGCTGTGGAATTGTCTTTACTGGGCAAGATGTGTCACCCATTTATTGTCATCGGGCATCTCTGCTCAATAGAACTGGTAACAATGATCGTCCAAGATAGCATCCAGTCTTGTCATTACAATAGCCGCTCTACTGGCAACATAGCATCAAATCGTCTATTACCCGAATAATATAATCAAGAACAGTAGCTTGTCGTTAGTACCACAAATTGGGTCATAGCAGTATTGTTTTCATACGCACCCAGGCAATATCTTCAGAGGCTTAGAGGAAACACCGTCGCCGAAAAATTACCGTTGCTAACACTGTCATTATAGAACGAAAGGGATAACTGCAACTCATACTGATAATACCTAAATAAAATCGCCAAAATCAAGGTTTTGAATTCCTTATTTTCCACTCCAAAACTGGAGCGATTTTTAAATTATTTTTTTTACCAACTGTATTAAGTACTTTGAAGAAAATATTCTATATCTGTTTTTTTTTTAATTCATTGTTTTTTTTTCAAGTTCATTGTCTAGTTTGTATACTGAACTGAACTAAACTGTTGATAATGTTCAAACCAGGCAATTTTAACGATATTTAGTGGGTCCTAATAATAATAATAATATTTGTATGATTTATATAGCGCCGTTTTTGTGAAAAATCACCTCAAACGCGGTGTACAAACTCACCATACATAACTAAAATCTAGAAAAACTACAAACTAGACAAACAATTAAAAACAACTTATGGCTGAAAATTGCATACACCGGTTCATTGATCACCGATACGAAAATATATGTACAATGTTTTGATTAATGAACGCGATGCTGCCTAAAAATAAATGAATATAGGACCATATTTACCTGGGAGGTCGCTTGAAATTAACACCGTTTATTGTCTATTTAAAGAAATTTACATAGAGTTCGCAAGCAGAGGACATAATTGTGAACATATGTTATTTAATCCTGAAATATATTTTAATATTAATATATTCTTTAATGAGTGTATTTTGGAAAGTAAAAGCAACATTTAATCACCAATAAGAAGTAACATAAAAGTATCATAAAAGCAAAACGTACTGACACGCTAGTGGTTAAAATTGATGCTTATTGAGTAGGTACTTGTTCTATGGGCAATTACTTCTAGGCAAGTACCTACCTAATTTTATTATTTTCTTTTTTGTTCCATTATTCAAATAGTTCTACAGAAGAACAAAGGAAGGTAGCTTCCATTCTTACGTAAAAAATGTGTTCCAACAAGCAGATCACAATATAAATCTTATAAAAAATCAGGATTATGTAAATAAAAGAATAATAAATTATGACCAGACAAACAAACACAAAACAAGCGTTTGATTTACAAAAGTGAGTACCACAGAAAACCTCCACCTGAAATCAAACAAGAGCGTAAAAAACGCCATATGGTCCTTCGAGAAGCCAGATGAAAACCAGCTCATCCAGCCAGAAGTCCGGTCTACATCATTCTTATTCATCATTACATATTCCTAAGGTATTAAGGCATTATAATATAACTTGTAAAATCACGCGAAGAATTCGCCACCAAGAGCCACTCTTTTTGCGTGATATTATAATCAAACAAGATAAATATTGTCAACATAATATAATTTAACCAGTAGGTAGATTCCAAATAATTTACTCTATGATTACCACTGATTATTACAAATAATATAATTTATTTTATTGTAATCTATTTATTATTCGCTCCCGCAAAGGTGGTAAAAACAAAAGTTTATTTTTAAATAATTTAATGTGTATGTTTGTGTAAAAATTCTGCATTATGCCACAAACATTAAAATCACTGGTGAAGAAGCGCGGTGAATTGAAGGCACAATTAATACGATTTAAGAATTACCTATTAAGTGATTCAGTTGATGTAATAGAAACGGAAACAAGATTGGAGGAGGTAAACACACTGTTAAATCGCTTTAAGAATATACAATCTCAGATCGAAGAGTTTGATAGTAACTCAGATGAAGAGGATAGCCAACTTGAGTGTTTTGAATTGCAATATTATCAAGTAGTGACGTTAGCAAAAAAATCCATAAAAAGCATTGAAAAAATTGATGATACTAACAATATTAAGATCCAATTACCTACGTTTTCGCTCCCAGAATTTAGTGGTGATTATTCGAAATGGTTATCTTTTAAGGATGCTTTTGTCACGATAGTGGGTAATAATAAATCATTAAATAATTTTCAGAAACATTACTATTTGCGTGATTGTTTAAAAGGAAAGGCATCACAAATATTAAACGCACTTGAAATTACCCAAGACAATTTCGAAATAGCTTGGCAGGTTTTATCAAATAGATTTGAAAATAAGCGTGTAATAGCTAATCAACATTTAAATTCATTGTTTAAGCTCAAGGAATTAAAACAAGAAAATCACGTCGCCTTGAGAAGTTTATTAGATCAAACACAATTACATTTAAATTCATTGAAAAACATAGGTCTACCCACGGAGTATTGGGATGTAATAATAATTTATATTTTGGCCAACAAATTAGATTCCAATACCCGGATCTATTGGGAACAATATCCAACTAAAGAAAAAATACCGACATTGCAAGAATTTTTAAAATGTTTAACAGATCGAGCGATAGTCTTGGAAGCATCGGAAGCAACATGTTCCACAGCCAAACCAATATTCGCGCATCATAAACCGTCAAGTTACAAAAAGGAATCTTCAGTTTCATTATTGTCGCAAAGGTTGAAATGCATTGTTTGTAAGGAAAATCATAAGATTTATTTCTGTAAACAGTTTTTGAAACTAAACCAACATGAACGGTTTGAAAAAATCAAGCAATTACAAGCTTGCATCAAGTGTTTAAATGTAGGTCATTCAACTAAAGAATGCAGGAGTAAGAATAATTGTAGAACTTGCGATAAAGCAGGACACAACACATTACTCCATATTTTCCCTAAAGAGGATCAAAACACTGAGAATGGCATGGATCAAGTACCAGTCTCAAACCATTCCACTTTTGGAGAAGCAGAAAAAACAATTTTGTTATCAACGGCAATGGTGAACGTTAAGGACAGTAATGGAATTATTCATTCAGCGAGAGTATTGTTGGATAATGGTTCTCAGGTGAATTTCATAACTGAACGATTTGCTAAAAAATTAAACATAAAGTACAAGTCATTAAATATGCCGGTCTCTGGGTTACATAATAATATAACAAATATAAAGAAGAGCCTCTCGTTTGAATTGTCATCAATAAACTCTAATTACAAAAAACTTGTTACTTGCTTGGTATTACAAGAAATCACCAGCAAGTTACCGCAGACCTCTTTTCCAAAAAGGGAGGCAAACATACCACCAGGATTGAAATTGGCCGATCCTGAATTTTCCACTTCCGGTCATGTGGATATATTACTCGGCTCCGAACTATTTTGGGAAATGCTGACCACCGATCAATTGAGATTAGGAACAACTGGACCTACGCTGCAACGCACTGAACTTGGATGGATATTATCCGGGCCAATTAGAACGTGCACTACAAAAAAAGAGCAAGAATCATCCTCATGTCACTTATCTTTAAATATGATTCACAATCAAATTGAAAGATTTTGGAAACAAGAGGAATTGGTGTCCATCAAGCACCAAAATTATGAAGAAAAGGCTTGTGAAGAGAGCTTCAAGTCAACCCAAAAAAGGGATGAAAATGGGCGTTTCGAAGTAAGCTTACCATTCCGACCTTGTATAGATCAAATAGGTACTTCCTTGCCTATGGCAGAAAAAAGATTTTTAAACTTGGAAAAGAAATTATCTTCTAACATGGATTTGAAACTTCAATACATTAAATTCATGGAAGAATATGAAAACTTAGGTCATATGACAAAATTTGAACCAGTTTCAAATGAAGAAAAATCTTACTATTTACCTCATCATGCAATCAAGAAGGAAACCAGCAGCACTACCAAACTAAGAGTGGTGTTCGACGGCTCCGCAAAAACCTCCAGCGGGATATCAATAAACGACGCGTTAATGGTTGGTCCAATAATACAAAATGATTTATATACCCATTTGTTAAATTTTAGAAAATATCAAGTGGCATTGACGGCTGACATAGAGAAAATGTACAGGCAGGTCAACATTAGAGAGGAGGACCGCGTCTTCCAAAAAATACTTTGGCGAGCATCTCCAGAAGAGGAAATGGGCCATTTCAAGTTAAATACGATAACTTATGGTATGGGACCGTCATCTTTCTTAGCCACGCGTTGCTTGAAGCAGCTGAGTATGGAAAACGCTCAGTTATATCCTGAAACTAGTCTCATTTTAGAGAGAGATTTTTACATAGATGATCTAATTACAGGTGCAGACAATGTGGAATCCTGTAATTTGTTAAAAGAACAGTTAATCTCCATAATGAATTCGGCCGGTATGAACTTAAGAAAATGGCGGTCTAATTCTTCTGATTTGTCATCGGAGGCCGATCAGGCCACTGATATGGTAATTTTGGACAAACCAGAAGGAGAGAAAATTCTAGGCTTAGCTTGGAATTGCGAAAAAGATAGTTTTTTATATCACGTGGAACTACCGTCACATCCTATTTATAATAAACGGAATATTTTGTCACTGATTGCTAGTATTTTCGATCCATTAGGTTTGCTTGGACCAGTAACCGTGAATTCTAAACTTATTATGCAGAAATTATGGCAAGAAAAGATATCTTGGGATGAAGAAATACCTATAGAAATTCTGAAGCTTTGGAAAAAATATTTAGAAGATTTAAAAGGTGTAAATTCTTTTCAAATACCTAGAAAAATTATATGTAATCAAACCGTAAATATACAATTGCACGGATCTTGTGACGCATCTCAAAAAGCATACGCTGCTTGCGTATATATGCTATCCACAGACCAATCAGGAAAACGGCATTCTCAATTAATCACAGCTAAATCAAGAGTAGCTCCATTAAAAACGATTTCTTTGCCTAAATTGGAATTATGTGGTGCTGTTCTGTTAACAAAAGTTGTTGAAAAAGTAAAGGAATCCCTAGGTATACCTTTGGATAAAACATTTTATTGGTGTGATTCCACTATAACTCTATGCTGGATAGGAAATCAACCAGCGCGATGGAATACATTTGTTGCAAACAGAGTTGCAGAAATACAGGAAAGAAGCGAAACCAGTCAATGGAAGCATGTCAACTCCGAAGATAATGCTGCGGATATTTTATCAAGAGGAACCAGTGCTAAAAGTCTATTTTCTTCAGAAATCTGGTGGAGAGGTCCTAATTGGTTAACTCAAGATGAAGTAACTTGGCCGAACTATAAGGAAATTTGCATCGATCCACCGGAATTAAAAAGCAAAATAAATTTAACCGTCAGTATGAATAAAGATTGGGAATTGTTTTATCGTTTTTCTTCTCTCACGCGTTTACAAAGAGTAACTGCTTATATCCTACGTTTCATTAATAATACAAGAAAAAAACATACATTTAGCGGACAACTTTCAATAATAGAATTAAACAAGTCGTTACATTCATTAATAACGGTCACTCAATCTTATTCATTTTCAAAAGAAATTAAAACATTAAAGGCGGGAAAAAACTTAGATAAAACCAGTCATCTCAAATCATTAAACCCATTTATAAATATGGATTTATTGCATGTAGGTGGGAGATTGTCCAGAGGAAAACTAATACATGAAGCACAAAAACATCCGATATTACTACCTCACGATCACCCTCTAACAAAGTTAATCATTAAACATTTTCATTATACAAATTTGCATGTAGGTACTCAAACGTTACTAGCACTTATTAGACTAAAATATTGGCCTATAATGGCAAAAAATGCTATTAAAAAAATACTTAAAAATTGCATTGTGTGCTTCAAATGCAGTCCAAAAACAAGTCATCAAATAATGTCTGACCTTCCAGAGGATAGAGTGTCACCATGTAGACCGTTCTCTGTTACAGGACTAGATTACGCAGGGCCAATCTTAATAAAGTCTGGAATCAGTAGGAGATCCAATTCAGTCAAGTCTTATATTTGTTTATTTATATGCTTCTCTACTAAGGCAGTTCATTTAGAACTGGTCACCGCTCTGACTACAGATGCATTTCTTAATTGTTTAAAGCGTTTCATTTCCAGACGTGGAAAACCTAGTAAATTGTATTCTGATAATGCTACTACATTTGTTGGAGCGAATAATGAATTGAAAAATATGTATAATTTATGTCTCTCAAAAGGAAATAGCTAATTACTTAACTAATATGTCTATTCAGTGGGTTTTTATCCCACCTAAAGGTCCTCATCATGGAGGTCTTTGGGAATCTAACATAAAAAGTGTGAAATATCACGTAAAAAGAGTGGCAAACGTCTCTTCATTAACATATGAAGAGATGTGTACGTTATTATACCAAATAGAGTCCTGCATAAATTCTAGGCCTTTAATTCCACTATCCAACGATCCCCTCGACCTCTTCGCACTTACTCCAGGTCACTTTCTTATTGGTGATAACCTGTCAGCTGTAGCTGAACCTGACCTACAACAGATTCCCATAAACAGGCTTAATAATTTCCAAAAACTAAGCCAACTAAGACAGAGCTTCTGGTCAAGATGGAGAATTGAATATCTGGGAGAGCTGCAGCAAAGGACTAAATGGACGGATGGGAACCGGCGACAACTAAAGATTGGGGACTTAGTTATCATCAAAGACGACAACGCACCACCAAATTTATGGAGGATGGGACGTGTCATCGCCACTCACCCTGGACAAGATGGGATAACCCGTATAGTCACCTTGAAGACGCAGCAAGGGTCTATGAAAAGGCCCATTACCAAATTGTGTCTTCTACCAATGGACGATGCTATCACATCTTAGAAGAACTGGATCAAAATAAACTACTAACATCTAAGAAGAGCAGTATAAAAAATAAGTCATCTTTACTAAGGCCAAGGATCAAAAAGAAGCCATCTTTCTTGAAGACAAGAACTGCAGAGGCTATCGATCGAGGATCAAGAAGATGAACATTTTATAATTTAGTGTTATTTTTTTTTCTTATGCATATCTTCTAATGATTTACTTCAATTTATTATATTATTGTTTCTAAACTAACTACAACAATCAATGGATGATTACGATATGTGTAATAGCTAGTTTCACCTCTCTTTTTTATTTTTTAAAAATAATTTATCTCACAAATAATAATAATCAATTTTAACTATTATAGGGTTCTAAAAAGAACTTTCATTTAATTTCAGCCCTTTTTGTCGGGGAGCTATGGTTAAAATTGATGCTTATTGAGTAGGTACTTGTTCTATGGGCAATTACTTCTAGGCAAGTACCTACCTAATTTTATTATTTTCTTTTTTGTTCCATTATTCAAATAGTTCTACAGAAGAACAAAGGAAGGTAGCTTCCATTCTTACGTAAAAAATGTGTTCCAACAAGCAGATCACAATATAAATCTTATAAAAAATCAGGATTATGTAAATAAAAGAATAATAAATTATGACCAGACAAACAAACACAAAACAAGCGTTTGATTTACAAAAGTGAGTACCACAGAAAACCTCCACCTGAAATCAAACAAGAGCGTAAAAAACGCCAGCTAGTAATCGATATATATATTATTATATTAAAAACATACTTGCATTAGTCTCAAAACCTTTCCTCTGTATATACATGGGCATTTTCGCAAACATTTGTTTAAGTTTTTATTACTTTCCGTTTCGTTACTTTTACGTATTGTTTATGTGTTTTCACCAATACCAGAAAACTAGAAGATATTTTTTTCAGCGCAGAAATTCTAAAATTACCATTATATGAACTCTTCGTTGCCCAGAATACTTGTAGGGTACCAAATAATCTTGATTCTTCAGTGACTATATTATATACAAAGTAAGGATTTTATATTGTACGTATGAACTAAGCATTGAACTAACGGATTCCACACCAGAAATTTTAAACGTAATTTTTTTCAATGTTGATCCAAATTTTCTTAAAAGCGGTACAATTTTCAAAGATAAATTATGTAAGCTATTTAAGAACGCTGGACTACATGATACCAAATTGCTTAAATATGTTACCTGCCGAAATTAAAAACTGTACAAATGGTAAAACAAATATTATGTTGAAGAATTGGCTCGCCGAAAGAAATAATTTGTATTAGACTCCAACACAAAAAAGTCTAACTGCAAAATAAAGTTTTTTTATCTTCCAAGAAAAAGCACGCATTGACAAACTACTAAAAAGTAGTTTATTGGGACTTTTCTTTTTTGCTGAAAAATATTTTTCTTTTTTCCTGTCATATTGTATTACTTTGTCTTTAAAATAAAAAAATAAATAAAAAAAAGACTCTTGAAAAAAATATCTTATACACCTAAAATTAATTTCGAATTGTATTTTTATTGAGTCTAGAAATGAGACATGGTAAAAACATACTACCGTTTGTTTTAAATAATAGTTCGGCCGTTAAATTTAACTGGCTAAATAAATAAAATTAATAATTAGCACGTTAAAAATATTTATATTTCCAATATTCTATAACACATACGAAAAATCTAATGAAAATCGTGGAACAAGCCAAAAACGAAATCTACAAACTTTGGCGAAAATGCCTACTTAAGCATTTTAGAAGAATATTTTATATTTATTATTTATATGCCCATTGGGCTTTTTATATATACAATTCTCGGTAAAAACAACATCTCGGAAGTAATTACATAATATTTGAAAATGTATTAGATCAATCATCTAAACATTTTAGACCCCTCAAGGTGATTGTCCACAAAAACGGCGCTATATAAATCATTCAAATATTATAATTATTTTATAATTAAGCAAAATTGTTTATTTTCCCATGAAAAAAAAGTTAGACCTAAAAAGGATTTACGATACCTGCAATAGGATGCAATAAATTCAAATACACTAATTTAGGACACATCTCTCTATATAAAATTTGTTCAAACAACAATCGTTGTTAGCAGTTTCGCCTATCCCAAGAACAACGATTAATCGTTTACTGGCATCCAAGAGGTTAATTATGCTAATCATCACAAATAGTAGGTAATCGTGTGTCTTAGCCATTGCGTGATCTAAACATGTAAAACAATAGTAATTATTGGCAGAACGGATTACCCAACACCCCACCACAAACTGTTGAGTAATGAATTAATGATGTGCGGAAAAAGCTATTTAAAAGCGCACGAAGCGTATCCGATAAATAAAGCAAGTTATAACCAATAGGCGCAGTACTACAGAAATGTGCAATTAAAATGTGTGACACTTTCTTACGGTATGAAAATGTATAAATGGACTATTTTTAAATTTTCATTAATTATTGAATTTTTAATTAGGTACATAATTCGAGGATTTTTCATTTTTTTTGTGGTGGTCAATGATCACATCTTTTCTATTTTTTTTACTAAAGGGAAATGAAAAATCATAACTACAGATCATAGGTTCTCAACGTGGGTGATAACGCCCCCTTTTGGGCGTTTGAGACTGTCAGGGGGGCGGTAAAGACCCAGAGAAAATTAAGGGACCTTGAGATTGTCAGAGGGGCGGTAGAATTTCCAGAGAAAATTAGGGGGCTTTAAGATGGCACAGTGAGGGCGTGGGCAGTTAAAAAAATATGGTCTAAAAGACAAAAGATCACGCTTATCACATACTAATAAAGCAAAGTAAACATTGGTTAATTTTTGTTGTAATAATTTGTATCATATGTGCGAAAAATCACATACTTCGGTAGTTCGGGAAGTGGATGAAAAATGAACTGAAAGATTCCATTACATTCAGATCTACATTAAATTGGATGATACGATTTTTTTTAAATTTTGATTACAGAATTGACGCTATATCATGAATACAAGAAGAAAGGAGGCAGCAACCCGGTGCTTAAAATACAAAATAATGGAATTTGCTAATCAAAAGGGCATAACAAATACATAATTGTGATTCCGCGATAATAGAATCGCCTCGTACCGAAGTGGAAGGAATGGATTTATACGTCCGTCACTCCTGAACTTTGACCCCAGATTCCTACCCCTCATACCTTTTTCCTTCCCTGAACTTCCGCTTCCTTCCGTTCCCTAAAAAGACCTTCCACACAGCGTCCCCAAAGATGGCATAGGTCCCAAGGAAAATTGTTTTCCTCAGGGCCTCCTGTTTGGAGCTAATGTAAAAAAACGATGCATGAATTCAAATGAAGCAAGGAATGCGCGCCGTGACAGAAATTCTGTGACAAGTAGATAAATTTTAAAATCTATTTAGTTCACTTTTCATCAATTCGGACTGGCGTCCTAAACATTCTATCGTTAGTCCAAAAAGGTTTAGTGATTTATTTTTATGGAGGCAGTCAAAGGCGTGGTGATCTTTTTAGGGTGTCAATCGAAACAGGACTGCCAATGCCAACCTCCCTACCTTACCCGAGGAACAATTTGTGGACAATCACCTTATTGACGAAAATTGATTTTCACAATAAATTTCGTGCGTGTAATATGTTTAATCAGTAATCTCTCATACAGGTGTAATTAATCAATCACACGCTGCATGTACTTTCATTAGGCAAACATTAATCGGCTAAGTCGATTTTTCACGAACCAGTGAACACATGATTTATCTTCTGTACGAATTATTATCAGTGGAAATCGTTAAAATATTATTGTTTCTATGTTAATTAAATAATACTTTTTATGAAAGACAAACATTCACCGGTTACGAATAACTTAATAATAATTCTATCAAACTCTTCGTACTCTCGTCATTAAGGCGAACCTTAATGCTAAATTGATAATTTAGATTAATCTTTACTACGAATCGAATTAGATTATAAAAACAAAAAAATAGGCTTTGGAGAAATTAAAGCATTTCCTACCGGTTCCATTGAGTAGAACTAAGTAATAAATGTGTTTATTACTTAATACGTCAGGGCCGGTATTTCAGTATAATAATTAGATAAATTAATGTGGTTTTCGGGGTTTTGTTTTGGCGTAGACGTCAAGTACCGAATATCAAGAACTTTTAAGCTTAGCCCCGTCGCGTCGCCCCTATTAATATTACTTAGTTTTGTGGATTTCAGTTGCTTCCGAAATTAGACGGATGTCACACGCAAAGATAAAAGATCATCGCATGCACAATAACGCTCTCCATACAATCCCATACAGACCAGTCATACCAAGAAGATGATGCACAGATAAACCACAGACAATACAGGTCTTACGCCGTAACCGCTCCTGAGGCGATATGCGAACCCCTCTCGACGTCTCCACCGTAAACAGGAGAGGCGGTCATTTTAATTACGGAGCTTCCTCAACGGGCGGATGACAGCTGTCAAGTTGACAGATTCAGTACAAAGAAATGGCATTTCGTGGCAGCTCTCTAATTTATTTGACCCCCTCTCCTACCATAGGAAGAAATATTTGATAGCGTAGTGTGACAATCCACAACATAAGCGCTCGCGGTTCAACAGATAAGTCCGTACTATTGTAGTTTGAGTTGAGCAATGAAAGAGAACTTGGCTCGCAGAAGAGTTAACCTGCCAACCCTGGGAGGTAACCATATGCATTGGACCACTAAGCTAAGCTAACGCTAAGGGTAAAAATATCCTTAGCTTCCTACTTTAGAAGGTTCACATTTTTACTTCACAAGTTTTGATTGAGCGTTCGTTCAGTGTCAAAAACATAGATTTGATTGTAAATCATGTGAAGAATCGTGATGCTAAAACAAACAAAAAAATGATCAATGCTTCAAATGATGCTTCAAATCTCATTTTCTAAAATATCCGGGCAATACCGGCTGTCATATGCTAAAAATAATATGTATCAATAAAAGAGTACTAATAGCATAGCGACTGTACGGTTGAAATTTAAGAATACAACTCTGAGGCCGCGCCTTACGCACAACCGTTTTCATATGTGGAATTTGTATACAAATCTACTTTTATAATATAACAGAATTGAAGCAATGCCAAAAGATGGCGCCACTTACGTTAACAGCCAACAGGTGTAAGTACTATCGGGTTTGTAATTTCGTGAATCTACCCGGATACGGAGAGATTGAAGATAATATGGTTTGTATTGTAACTGGCAGTTGTGAATAATAATACCACGCGTCTATATATTATACATGACGTCATTGCCTGTCGCGGTTACCTTATCCCGGTGACTAGCTGTCACTGGATCCCAGTGGATCCGAGGAACCGGCTATTTTTGGAACCAGTTCCTATCGGATTTATAAAATGGTCATCAATACCCAAACTGGGCGAAGCTGAACCATAAGCTGCCCGCAATGCCTAGCAGCAAAAACCTGCGGAGCGGGGTTACAACTGCTAGTTTATTTATTAATGCAGGATGTGTTCTAGACTATGCAATGAGGTATGTTTCCAATAATGATAGCGAATGTCCACAGTTCCACAGTGGCAATAATACAATGGAAAATAACAATAATTCGCAGTTGTTGCCTATCAAATAATAGGTTATAGGTTGAACAGACGCAGCTGACTGGTGAATAACGCATTGGTTACAAGTTTGCAATTATTTTATGCAAGACTAACTCGACAAATGGATACTCCATGCATCCTGTGGTTATTTCGCATCACGATTATTCATTGAAACTCGTTTATTAAGTACCTGCTTAGTGCAATTACCTCGATAGTGCAACATGAAATTGTATTGGTTTAGTTTTCAGAGCGAACGATTACTATTAACGATATAATAATAAAAATATTTATTTGTCGATAGATTTTTACAACGTTGACTCTTTTGACGATTGGGTAACTGCTCAGCTATAAATTCAGGAATTCTACCGGAATGCAGCTGGTTTTCAGCAGTGCCTCTAATACATTATTTATTATGTACAAAATAAATAATAAAAATTAAATTTAATTGTATAAAAGTGTGAAGGGTCTTTTAGGGAAAGGAAGGGGAGGAAGTTCTGGGAAGGAAAAGGTATGACGGGTGAGTGGGAATCTGTGTCCAGGAGTGATGGATATATGAAACCACCCCTCCCATTGCGGTGCAAGGCTATGGGTCGAGAGTCCGGCTGGAGAGGTCTAGGTTAGATCACCCTCAACCAGTCTCTCCCGATACGACCCGCCACGCAGCAGGTGGGTAAACGCATTCGCCACCAAGATCTAGACAAACCTCACCCCATGCTAAGTCACCAAATATAGCAAACTACATAGGGTGATCTATAGCAGGGGTGTTGGTTATCCAATAAATGGAGCCAATACCAGCCTCCCAAATGTTGATTTTGTATCAAAATAAAGTGACGTAAACAAATTATTTGTTTCGCCAATAATCGCAAATTCACTTTGTTGCGTCATTTTAATTTAATAAAAATAAATAACTGTGTACACCACTTTATTTAATCGAAATAATTAACATGTCGATTATTAAATTAGTATTATCTTTTAATTAATAATCAGATAATTTTTCTAATCTATCATTAATATTGTTTATAACTTTTGTGATAAGCTTTACATTATTTTTATGATAGGTTTAGATTTTAGATTAAAGTATTGTAATTATTAAAATAAACCTTTGATGTACAAGCTACACGTGACATGTAATGTTTTGCATATGAAAGTCGTTATAAGCGGGTTATAAAACTGCGCATCGCTGTGCAACATATTATTCACGAAATTGTGCATTAATCAACGGATGTATCCTTTATTCAAATTGTTATTCAATACATAAAACATTTCCATGTTCTGTTGGAACAAAACCACGTGTTGGGATCAGCTCATTGAAAAAACATGGTTCATTTGCATTGTCCACGAATGATAAATATACTCGTACATTTATACAGCCTAGAATTTTAATAGAAGTGGTTAAATGCAATATTTTATGTAGTAGTTTTTTTAAAGATTGGATATCTCCATCATGGTTATTTATAATTTAGGAGCAGCCTAAATTATAAATAACCACGATGAATTATTATACAGATTTCTTTGACAAAATCGGTGCTACATAAGTGATTAAAATACAATAAAGAGATTCTAAAAGAATTCAGGGCCGAAGTAAACGAATGAACAATAAGAGAGCGACGCTTTTTTTTACATTAGCTCCACACAGGAGGCCCTGGGGAAAATAATTTCCGTCAGGGCCTATGTAATCTTTGGGGATGCTGTGTGTAGGGTCTTTTTTAGGAAAGGAAGGAGAAGAAGTTCTGGGAAGGAAAAGGGTATTAGGGGTGGATAGGAATCTGGGGGTCAGTGTGTCCAGGAGTGACGGACGTATGAATCCATTTTTTCCACTGCGGTTCAAGGTGATGTACCGAGAGAGAACGACTGGAGAAGTCAAAGGGAATCCCTCGACCAGATGTACCGAGAGAGAACGACTGGAGAAGTCAAAGGGAATCCCTCGACCACTCTCTCCCGATCCAGACCTGCCATACAGCTGATGGGCAGACGTATCCACCGCCAAGACCCGGACAAACCTAACCCGATGAACCATGTAGAATGATTTGACCATGCAGAATGTGGAGGAAGGAGTTTCATTATAAATTATATAATGTGAAAGTGGATGGAAAAGTTAGGAGCGCCAATAGAAGACAAGGCACACTCAAGATAATAAAATATGTACATTACATTCTAAAAAATGGGTCATGTCAAGAGTTGAAATAACAGATATGATACGATGTATGGGTGTGTGCCAAGACGTAGTTGTTTCCATTGAGGTCTTTTCTATCAACAACTGCGAAAAATATCGCAATTTCGTCACAACATTTAAAAAACAGATAAACACCTCATTCCTTCAAAATACTTGAAATTTTTTTTTAAAGAAGTTCTAGTTGTTTCAAAGTTACTACGGAGTTGGAAATTATTCCTTTGTGTCCTATTTTAGAGTATTCTTTCAACAAAACACGGCTAAGACCGTCTGTCAAAATTACAAAGATATCAAATTCTTGACAGACTAGGAAGCAATCAATAGCTTGGCAAGACTCCAAGCCAAAAGATGCATTCCCCATCAGCTTGTGAGTTTCAGGAGAAAATGTCAAAATTAATACACAAAATGTATTACGACCAACTCGGTAATAATTGTTCCGGGATAGGCAGTAATCAGTATCTGGTTACTACCTATCCCGGAAGAGAGGTTGCAGACACATTACGAAGAAAATTATGACTGGGAATTGGAAATTTTGCGTAGACATTGATGTCTGTCAAAGAATGGGACAATCATCTGTTATGTGTGCTGGTAATATTGTTCACTATTGTTTATGTTGACGTTAATACCCAATTGTCCATCTAACTAACCGTTGCGAATTGCATTGAGGATGTACACACACTTCTTATCTATATTATTTCTTACATCAACTCTTACATACTTTTCTAATATCGAATTTGTAAATGACCCGACTCAAGTATTTGATTTATTTGATCATCCTATTTCTTCCCTTCTCTTGTGAACCATTCTGATCAGACCTGTCACCGTGTCAGCAGCACCTCTTGAATACACAGACGAACCAAAAAGTTACCCCTGCATTTGCAGTGGTGAAGAATCGTGTCCACCCACGGTACGAAGCACTACAATTGTAGCTTGTGCGTATATTTTGCCTTCAGCTAGTTACAAGACAAAAATAAAAAGTATGAAATTGTCTACGTGTTGCCTTAAACAAAAATATCTTATTATTTATTGAAGTTTCTTACCGATTCCAACGAGTTAAATAGGGATTTGTCATAGGACTAAGTCATGGTTCATTTATCGCACCTAAAATACTTTGGAGTTTTACGACGTTAAAATCGATTAGTTCCCATGTTTTTTCAACAGGCACTTAATTATAAAATAATGAAAAGCAGAAAGCGTCCAAGGTACAGCACGATTAAAAAACAAAAATAATATCCAATATGTGGTCTTTAATTCAAATCTGATTGAAAACTAGTGGTTTACCACAGGGACTACAATTGTTTTGTTGGAGGTTATAAGGCATTGTATACCATGCCTACAACATTAAAGGATGGGCAGGAAGGATACGGCGTTCAAAAACGGTAAAAAAAAACCGTTGTAGCTACGCGACGCTAACATTTGGTAATACTGAGATTATGATATCAAAATAAAATTATCAATAGGTGACTAAGGAAAAAATGATTCTCGAATAAACGATACTTGAAATAAGGTTGGCAAGATGTAGGTAGGTACTCACCCTAAAAAATCTTCTCGGACTCATTTTCTTATCATGATCGTGGATCAAATTGAACATAATTTCTTGATAACGTTCTTACTAAAATTTGTCATACATATTTGCACGGATTAGTGGCACGTGACAGACGACGATAAGAGACTGCAATGCTACACAGGTATAAAATTAATGTTTCAAATTTCATTATACAAGGCATTACGTTCAGCGCCTTTGGAAAATCATCCCATTATGATTATTGTTTTATGGATAACTTATACAATCCTTTTTTTGTGTTAGCCGAAGATTGCCAATTAATTTTTTCTACTTTAGTGTTTCTACAAATCATTTTCATAAATAAATTTGTATTCCAATTGTTTACAGCAAAAGGGCATTAAATGTTATTATATTGATAAAACAAAAAATAAATGTCATGCAAGCGCACTTGAGCTTTAAAATATGTATATAATTTTAATCAACTACGAAAGTACTATGATCACATCATGCATGATAAAAGAGAACATTAGATCTGTGCCAAGCGCAGCTATAAAATATGTGGCATGGACTATTTCGGCATATCGCTCGCCGTACATTCCTAATTTTAATATATGGCGAGCGTGCTGAAATAGACCAAGCCACATATTTTATAGTAGTTTGTGGCACCCGTCTTATTCATGCACTGATATTAAATTAATATTGAATGTATAATCATGAATCTTTTATCTAAGAAGTTCCTTTGTTTTGTTTGCATTTGTCACACATATTTGTATAATCGATCTCACACGTCATACAAGAGTTGTTACAGCTTGATATTGTATCTCAAAGAGGAATTATAACGTATTTTTTTTATTATACAACTGAAAAATACCTTCAACCAGGTTTCCGACATTTATTTAAAAGATAAAGTGAATGATGCACGAAGCATTATTCTCAATTTGTTTTGGCATCCATGAACTCAAAAATCTATTTAAAAAAATCGCCGTATAAGACGAGTTGCCGATGTCATCTTGGCTATAATGTTTTAATTTTTACTGAGCCGGTGGGACTATGGAATCCCAAATTGGGGTGTCTTAATATGAAGCTGAAAAGAGTGGGGCAAAGAAGGAGATTTGGAGAGGAAGATTGGGAAGTACGTGGATTTTCAGACACGGTCATCAAATGCGGCTTTTTTACATTAGCTCCACACAGGAGGCCCTGAGGAAAATAATTCCCCCCAGGGTCTATCTCGTCTTTGGGGATGCTGAGGTTTTTTTAGGAAAGGAAGAAGAGGAAGTTTTGGAAAGGAAAAAAGTATTAGGGGTGGGTAGGAATCTAGGGGTTAGTGTGTCCAGGAGTGACGGACGTGTGAATCCATCCCACCCACTGCAGTGCAAGGCGATGTTCTGAGAGACTAAGACTAAAGAAGTCAAAGGGACCACATCAACTTTTCTCTCCCGATCCGGCCTATCATGAAGATGGTGGGCAGACGCATCTACCACCAAGACCCGGACAAACCTCACCCCACAAACCTGGGCACCCCTGCTAAGTCACTAAATGTAGCGAACCATTTTGGGTGACCTATGACAGAGGTGTTTGTTATCCAATAAATGGTCATTTAAAGCATTTTTTGTTATAATTTGAATGGTGGTCTTTCACCAAGACGATACGACATAAAACTTGTAAAGTGCGTTGTATTGATAATCTGCAATTGGTGAGGTGACGTCGTGTTTAGTCATTTAGCGAGTCACCTGCAAGTTGTTTAAATACTCGGATAAACAAATATTGGAGCTGTTATCAAATCGCGAGAATATATCTGTAGGTATGAACTCGTCACGGTTTCGTGAATCGAATGGCACTGAGTCAGAAATACATTGGAGCAGGTACTGTTACAGGGTATGGGTACCTCTCTTAATGGTTTTCTTCATAATGTATCATTAACGGCCTCCGCAGCGTCATGGTCTACGCCTTTGACTTTAAGTCAGAAGATTTCTGGCTCGATTGCTTCCACGGCATAAAAAATATTTTTACACGATATTTTTATGCATACTTCTTATATTGAGGCAGTACAAGGGTAAAGTGCTGAGTAAAGTTGTACTTTTATTGACAACTCTGTTTGACTTTAAAGCGGGCGGACCTGCGGGCGGCTTTTGGTTCGGCTTCGCCCAATTTAAGTTTAAGTGTTGGTGAGTATTTTATAAATCCGATAGGAACTGGCTCCAAAAATAGCCGCTTCCTCGGATCCACTGGGATCCAGTGACAGCTGGAAAAAGTAACGGCGACAGGAAATGGCGTCGCATATCATATTATAGACGCGTGGTATTATTATTCCCAACTACCAGTTACAATATTATCATATTATTGACCTCCATATCCGGAGATTCACGAAATAACAAATCTAATAGTACTTACGCCTGCCAGGCGATGCTTCTCACACTAGTTGTTAACGTAAGTGGCGCCGTTTTTTTGACATTGATTTAATTCGGTTCTATTACAAAAGTAGATTTGTTTACAAACTCCACGCACGGTAACGGTTTTGCGTAAGGCACGGCGTCAAGAGTTGTATTCTTAGTCGGATTCTTAAATTTCAACCGTACAGTCGCTAGGCTATTAACCCTGCAGTGGTCGCGCTCTTAAAAGTAACGCCAGTGGTCGCGTGGATTATATGTATATGTAGGCCATTTTTAAACAAACAAAAAAATAAGTGAAAATTTAGAATTATTGTGTATTTGTGTTTTAATCTTATAATCTAAGCATTGTTTATTAGTAATAAGCAACACATATTTAACATAACTTCTATGCTTTTCACAATTAACCAAAACATAAATGACCTCTTTTTTTTAAACCAAAAATTACGTCTTTCACCTTTATTGATAAAACAAAAAAAGTAAAATAAAAAAAATTACATACACTAATTTAATTGCTGATTTCTGAACAGGTTAAACATTAATTTATAGAATGATTGGGGAAAATTTTTTTTTTACATTTTGTGTACGCAAAATGTGTTACGTAATTGGTCGAGCGGATTACACCAGTGTTAATACTGTTTGATGATGATGATGACTGCTAATGCAAATATAAAAGATTACTATTATTATTTATAAGATAGGAACCTTATACTATCCACCGTTGAGTTTAAGCGATGATGTGACTGGTTCGACTGTGAAAACTAATTAAAAATAATAATAGCAATTAACAACAAGAATTTTGGGTTCAGCGGTAGAACTAGGTAAAACTTCAAAATGAAACACGATGCGAGCATAAAACAAGTGATAAAGGACCCTAAAATAGAGAATAATAATATATTGTAATTGCGGGGGAAGACAATGTAATATTATTAGGGTCCCTTGGCTGGAAAAGGGCAAAAAGGTTCGTCCTGACTTGAAGGACGGTCCACCAAAATCCTTGGGTCCCCAGACAGAAGAGATTGCATTTTTTGTAAATGTTTCGGGACCTAAACAAGTTGAATATTGTATATTAAGATGAAGCCATACTAAATAATGCAAAATCATACAAAATCGTATGTTTTTTTTTTGAAAATTTGACTGCTTAGAAGTATTATAGATGCTTCAATTAAATACTGCGTGTACAACATACCTTGGTCCTTAAAAATATCGGTCATTTTTTTTAATAAGTCTTTTAATAAGCTTAGAAAAAAATAAAGTATTAGGTCAATAAAAAACATTTTCAACTGAAAACTCTCCTACTTATAAACACTTTTTCGGATATGGTTTTATTGCATAATGTGGCAAATTCAGTTTCTTATATAATTATCGCGAAAAAAAATGATATTTACGCCCGAATCTCACAAAATAAAATATAATATGCATTTTCGCGTTGGTATTTTTGACATCACGGCGACAATACGGCAGTCGACGAATTTGTTTATATCAAAGTGAACCTTATACCGTCCACCGAAGAACGACTGGCAGCCGCCCCATTCATCCGTCATTACTCCTCCGAACGGAGCAGAGAAACAACGTGTTACGGTCCGCGCTGCTTGTTTTCGTGAAATCAATTTAAAAATTCCGTTTTATTACAATAAACAATGCATAAAAAAGGAATTAATGTTTTTTACAGGCCTTTACGAAATCAACATGTAAAATAAAATTCTCAAATATCTTTTCCAACCTTTCCAAAAGCTTTTTCTCAAGTATTTTTAAACTCCTCCCATAAAAGGGCGTGAATTCCGATTTCGATTTTTTCCTGTACTAGTGGATCGCCTTAAGTATTTGAGATTCTGAAATATATTTCATCATTAATATTTACCTAAGTACTTAAATGAAATAAAATTATTTTTTTTCGTCTAACACAGCAAACCTATTTTGTTGCACCATTTTAATTCAAATTAATAAAATATGCACTTAGTTTTTACCACTTTTATTGTTTATAAAAACCGACATGTTTCGTGAGCAACGCTCGCTTCTTCAGGGTTTTAATAATACTAAGTAATTTTAAATATTTTTAAAAAATAGACATAGACAATGGTAACAACGGAAAGATGAGAATGGGTAGGAGACGAGGGGCAGTATGGAACAATTTACAAAGGAAATAGGTTTAATATTGGGTTATTTAAAAACAATTTTTGATTAATAATAATATTCAAATTCGCATTCACACTCTTTCTGACATTGATATATATATACCTCAATGCTTTCTGATCTCTAAAATTTCTAGTTTATCCAACTAAATGCCGTTATTAAAACCCTGAAGTGAGCGTTGCCCACGAAACATGTCGGTTTTTATAAACAATAAAAGTGGTAAAAACTAAGTATTTTATATCTTAATTTGAAAATAATTTTTGTTATGTTTTCGTATATTTTTTTTAAAGAAAGACAAATCACAAGTTATGAAAAACCTGACAATATTTCAAAATCTCCTACTACCACCACAATAAGCGGAAAATGTTGATTGTGTCGTGGTGATGGAGGTATTAGTCAGAAAAAAAAGAGAAATTGAACTAACGACCTCAGGCGTCGAAGAAAGCAAACACTTGTGGCTTGACATTATACAGAATGAAACAAGTTCTTTGTTTAAAATCACTTTACTTTATTCAAAAGAACTTGTTTAAGAAAAAAAACATTAACTCCACCAGGATGTTATTTCCCTCAGGGTCTATGTCATTTTCGGGAATACTGTGTGGAGGGTCTTTTGAGGAAATAAAGGAATGAAGCTGGGTCTTTAAGAGACCAAGTTTGTAGAAAGGAGGAAACATAGAGGCCGGCAAATCATTCCACAGCCGAGTCGAAGAATTTAACCATTCATGTGTCAAAAAATTATTGCTATTAATGATTATTTTGTAAATAACAAAATTTCTCCAAATAAACAATAAACAGTGCTAATCTCAAGTGACCCCCCAGGTTAGTACAGTTCTGTATATTTTTTGCCTGTACAGAATAAAAATAAAACAATATACCTATTACATTTCTACGCAGCATCGCGTAAAAACAGTTTTATATCAATGATCGATGAACCGGTGGAGACAGATTTTAGCAGATCCGACATTGTCCTTCGGGACCGTAGAAATTATCCAATTAGGAACATAATATTTTTAATTTGAAAGAAAACGTCAGATACAATACAAGGAAGTATATATTGTAAAGTACATTACTTAAGTACACAATAAAATAACAACGTACGACGAATGATTACGTACAATCATAATAATAATTGTAAATGTACGTACAAATAATTATTGTAATTAATTTCCGCGGAGTTATGCGTTTTATATTGCAATAATAATAAATTGATATGCACATAATAACATTATTTATTATAATAAAACATCTTATATAAAATATAATTTATTCAATAACTCGTAGGTAAATTTTCGAAAGTTATAAAAATGTTAATCGGTACAAATTTGACAAAATGTTGAATTCGATCATTTTTATTAGCAGCTTATTATAAAATGAATGGAGAAATTAATAATAAATTAAAGGTTACATAATTTTGTATAATGTAGTAAGAAATTAATGTGAGAAAGTAATAGAAAATACGTAGCATTTAAGATGTATAACAAGCCAAACAGAATTTAGGTCCAAACTAAAAATCTACCTTTTTGGGCTCTCATACCCTTAATTTAAATATACCTATCTGAGAGTATCATACTTATATTGCCTATGATATGTCTTAATCACACCTTTCTTACTGAATTAAATTAGTCAAATCCTTACATATCAATCTGTCTCTTGAAGAATCACATTTAGGAAGATCAAATCCTTGTACTGCTTGTACCGCCCACCAATAAATGTTCTTTTACTTTCCAAAATACACTCATTAAAGAATATATTACATATTAATATTAAAATATTTTTCAGGACTAAATAACATGTGTTCACGATTATGTCCTCGGCGTGCGAAATCTTTCTAAATTTCTTTAAATAAACAATAAACAGTGTTAATTTCAAGCGACCTCCCAGGTAAGTATGGACCTGTATTCTTTCATTATTAGGCAGCATCGCGTTCATTGATCAAAAAATTGTACATATATTTTCGTATTGGTGATTAATTAACCGGTGTATGCAATTTTTAGCCATAAGTTGTTTTTAATTGTTTGTCTAGCTTGTAGTTTTTCTAGATTTGAGGCATTTATGGTAAGTTTGTACAGCGCCCTTAAGGTGATTTTTCACAAAAAAGGCGCTATATAAATCGTCCAAATATTATTGTTATTATTATTCTGACTCTTGACATCGTATATGATTTACTTGGTCGTGCCAAGTCTTTGTCGGTGGTTCGTTCTTGGTCCTGTATTCATTCATTTTTAGGCAGCATCGCGTTCATTGGTCAAAACATTTTCATAATATTTTCGTATCGGTGATCAATGAACCGGCGGATGTAATTTTTAGCGATAAGTTGTTTTAAATTTTTTGTATAGCTTGTAGTTTTTCTAGATTTTAGAAATGTATTATAAGTTTGTACTGCGCCCTTGAGGTGATTTTTCACAAAAACGGCGCTATATAAATCATCCAAATATTATTATTGTTATTTGTTGCTCCGTAAGAATGTAGCGACAAAGAATTAAATACATAATATAGGTACCGAAGTACCTACCAATTATACTAACAATTAATTTTTCAGTCAGAGTCAGTCAGAGAACATAATTGGGAACACTTGTTATTTGTAATGCTATATATATATTTTAATAATTACCTAGTTCATATTTACCTAGTTCATAATTACCTAGTTCAGGACTAAATAACATGTGTTCACGATTATGTCCTCGGCGTGCGAAATCTTTCTAAATTTCTTTAAATAAACAATAAACAGTGTTAATTTCAAGCGACCTCCCAGGTAAGTATGGACCTGTATTCTTTCATTATTAGGCAGCATCGCGTTCATTGATCAAAAAATTGTACATATATTTTCGTATTGGTGATTAATTAACCGGTGTATGCAATTTTTAGCCATAAGTTGTTTTTAATTGTTTGTCTAGCTTGTAGTTTTTCTAGATTTGAGGCATTTATGGTAAGTTTGTACAGCGCCCTTAAGGTGATTTTTCACAAAAAAGGCGCTATATAAATCGTCCAAATATTATTGTTATTATTATTCTGACTCTTGACATCGTATATGATTTACTTGGTCGTGCCAAGTCTTTGTCGGTGGTTCATTAATCAATTAAAGATCATTAATCGATTTTGTGGTAATTGACTCTAGGTTGAGAGCCGTTACTGAGGACACAAGAGTTTTCAGAGGGGCTGAGGTTGAAACTGACCACTTTCTGGTGGTGTCAAGAGTAAACCTCTTTCGCGGATGGCGCTCTAAAGTGAAAAAGGTATCAACTCCTACCAGAGTCAAAGTAGAAAAACTGCAAAACGCTAATGTCAGAAGTGAGTATGAGAAGCGTGCAGAGACGAGATTGAATGAGAAGGAAATGGATGGTCTAAGCATTGATGAAGCATGGAACCACATAAAGGTTAGTCTTTGTGAATCTGCTAGAGATGTGTGTGGAATAAGTACGCAAGGTAGGAAGAAAGGTGACGCATGGTGGGATGACGAGATTAAAGCACTGGTCTCAGAGAAGAAGAAAGCATGGTTATGTCTGATAGCGGCTGGCAGTGCTTCTAGCGAAGAGAGAGATAGAGCGAAAGAAGTATATAAGGGATGCAAGAAAAGAGTAAGTGTTGGAGTGAAAGTACGAAAGAAACGTCTGGAAGAGGAAGAGGGAATAAAAATGACAAAAAACTTCCAAGAAAACATTAAACTGTTTTGGAAGGAGGTCAAAAAGTCCCGGAGCGGTCCAGAGAATGGGAGCCTAAAAGTGATAAAATCGAAAGATGGAAGAATGTTGACGAATGAGGAAGAAATAAATGAGAGATGGATGAAATATTTTGAGGAAGTCTTCGAAAGCAACCCGAGTGATAGTGAGGCCAGCGGCGAATCGGGTATGAACGATGACGGAGTGAATGTTATCAAAATCAGCATGGATGAAATTAAAAATTCGATAAAATGCATGAAGAATGGTAAGGCTGTAGGTTTCGACAATATTGCGGCCGAATACTTTAAAGGAGATAGCCATATTATTCTCACATGGTTGTGCAAACTTTTTAACCAGTGTTTAGAGGAGGGTTACACGCCATTAGATTGGAGAAGGGCTGTAATCATGCCATTATACAAAGGTAAAGGGTCACGTATGGAATGTGGGAATCATAGAGCTATTAGCCTGCTAAGTTCAGTCGGCAAGTTGTACGGAAGAATATTGATTGAAAGGGTAAGAATGGAAACAAAGGATAAAATATGGGATGTGCAAGGTGCCTTTATGAGTGGAAGGGGATGCATGGACCAGATTTTCTCCTTGCGTATGCTCACTGAGAAGTTTCTGGCAAAAAACCAAAAACTTTTTTGTGCCTTTGTAGATCTACAAAAAGCATACGACCGAGTCGACAGGAAAAAGCTATGGAAGGTGTTGTCCAAGTATGGAGTGAATACAAATCTCATACAGGCAATTGCGTCTCTGTACGAGGGAAGCGTTGCATGTGTTAGGGTGAACGGTGGTTTTACGGGGTGGTTTGACATCACAAAAGGTGTTAAGCAAGGCTGCGTAATGTCACCATGGTTATTCAATTTATACATGGATAATTGTATGCAAGAATTGAAAGAGATGGGATTGGGCGCGAATTTGAGTGATCTGAAAATATGTTGCCTGTTGTATGCTGATGATGCGGTGCTGATTTCTAACACTATGGAAGATCTACAGTCTCTCGTGTCTAGGATGAACGAAGTGTGTATGCAAAATGAGTTAATGATGAATGTAAGTAAGTCTAAAGTCATGGTATTTGAAAGGGAGAGTACGAAAACAGTGTGCAATATAGTTGTGAATGAGGAATACTTGGAGCAGGTGGATGAGTTTGGGTACCTGGGTAGTATGTTTACGAGAGATGGGAAGGCTGATAGAGATATTGAAAGAAGAGTAAATGCAGGTAACTCCATTAATGGAGGACTGAATGCCGTTGGCGCTAATAAAACACTGTCAAAAGACGCGAAGCTAGCAGTCCACAATGGAGTCCTGGTACCTACCTTGATGTATGGCAGTGAGGCATGGAGTTGGCAGAGGAAGGATGAAAGTAAACTGAATGCTGTCGAAATGAGATCCCTGAGGCGAATGTGTGGCAAAACCATGTATGATCGTGTGAGAAATGTGGATATCCGCAAAGAATGCAAGGCTGATGTAAGCATAATGAGTAAGATTAAGAAAGGGACCCTCAGATGGTTTGGACATGTAGAGCGAATGAAAGAAGAAAATAATGTGAGAAGAATATATGACGCAAATGTGAATGGAAGAAGAAGTAGGGGACGCCCGAGGAAGACATGGCACGATCAAGTGAATCAGATACTTGAGTCGGGTCATGTCAAAAGTCGGAATAATAGAAGAGTATGTATGAGACGATGTATGAATGTGAGTGAAGCAAAGACTGTGTGCCAAGACCGAGTTGTTTGGCGGTCCGTCCTCTCTGCCTACCCCTGCGGGGAAACGGCGTGATGGTTAGTTAGTTAGTTAGTTAGTTAGTTCATATTTTAATAATAGGTAATATATAATTTGTTGTGTCATGCGATTCTATATCTTTTGTGGATACGGAATCGATTCTATACGTAATCGCCTGTCAAATTTGTGTGATTGTCTATTGCTTTTTCAACTAGTTTAAAACACGAAATGCTGTATACAGTATACATGATTATTTATTCATTTAATGAACGTTTAGAGTTGTATAGCATGGATTTGAAATTTGCGAAGTTTCGTTTCAATCTAAATACACATGAATTACCTATTTAGTTTGCATAAATTAAGAACCTAATAAACTATTTGCTGCACGTAAATACTTATAGTAATTTTTGAAATGAAGTGTAATTCCTATAATTTGTGCCTAAAAATGTGGCGATTAGTGGAATAATTAATGTATTTCGTCTCCAAATATTCAATTATTCTGTACGTGCATAGTGCATAGACTGCATACTGTCTCAATAGTTTTGCCTTAAACAGGTTCTTAATTTGGGAAAACTAAGTAATTCATGCGTTTTTACATTGAAACGAAACTTCGTTAAAACTATTAAACTAATATTAACTAATAAAAAATAAACTATTTTCTGCACGTAAATACTTGCTTCTTATAGTAATTGTTAAAATGAAGTATAATTCACATAATCTGTGCCTAAAAGTGTGGCGATTAGTGGAATAATTTAATGTATTTCGTCTCCAAATACTCGTATTCAATTATTCTGTACTTACGTGCATAGTGTCTCAATAGTTTTGCCTTATACAGGTTCTTAATTTAAGAGACCCATAGACATATGAATGTTATTCATATGTCTATGAAGAGACCTAAGTAATTCATGCGTATTTAATTGAAACGAAACTCCGCAAATGTCAAATCGATGCAATACAACTTTAAAAGTACATTAAATTAATAAATAATCGTGTATAATTAGGGGGCATACATTAATTACATGAGCTCAAAAGGGGGGGGGGGGGTCCAGCAAATTCTCACGTTACTTGAAAAGAATATACGAAGTGGCCCAAATTTATATCACCAATGGGGGGGAGGGGTCTAGATTTGAAGAAAAACTTCTCACGTAATTAATGTATGCCCCCTTACAGCATTTCGCGTTTTAAACTAGTAGAAAAAGCAATTGCAAGCCATAAGCAATCACACAAATTTGACAGGCGGTTACGTATGGAATCGATTCCGTATCAACAAAAGATACAGAATCGCATGGCTGTAATTATTATAATAAACGTGCTTGGGAAAGTAAAAGCAAGATTTTATGGTATCTGGTGTAATATTACCTACCTACAAGGATGTGAATAGAATATTTTTCTTCCTAAATGTAATTCGTCTCTCCGTAAGAGTCAGATTGAGGTGTAAGGCTTCGAATAGTGTTAAATACTAGATCTAGCTTGCTCATTCTAGGTAGGTACCTGGCGTAATTTAACTATTTTTTTTGTTTGCAAAATTATGTTTTACAAAAATGACACCACAAAAAAACACTATTACTTAGGATTAAGTACTTCCATAAAAAACTATTATGGAAATTTCCATTGACTGAATTACCAAAATCTGTGGATATTATAGAATTCAATTGGTAGGTGGGTTAGGTACTTACGTACAATGCTACTTAATTATTTGGTGTTTACATATTTTAAATACTTATTTAATTATAATTATTGATTAATTTCATAGCGCCATCCTTGGTGAAATTACTTGTCATGAGGACACTACAAAGCTATAAAATAACTTAGAACTATAGGGTAGGTAGGTACCTACCTACTTAGTTAATATTACTTAAAAATATTTTTTTCCATTCCACTTATAATAAGATGTTCAAAATTGGAACTCATTATGCAAACAATTCAGACAAGCGATAAGTAGGTTATCAAAATATTTTATTTTAATTAAATAATAATTCTCTACATTTGGAATGTGAATTTCTTAACAGATCTCGTAATTTTTCAGGTTTACTAACGACGCGAATTCAGAAATTAAATGTTTGATTTTCTCTAAAATTGACAACGTTTGTTTTTGAAAGACAATAATCTAGAGGCAAATATTTTTTTAATAAGTAAGTATTTTCAGCTTCAAATCCTATAATTATAAAATGCCGTGATTTTTCACGGTCTGCGCTAGCAATAAATAAATACAATAAATATATAAATACAATGTATAAAAAATACGATTACCTAAATAATTGAAGAGACCAACAGCAAGCTCTTATTTACAATAAAACCAGTTTGATACAAGATAGGTACTAAATAGGAATTTGTCATAAAAACCTTATCAAAATGACAACAGATTTTGGCTGCTTTTATATGAAATTTAATTCCTGAAAAACAAGCAGACAATAAATATTCAAACAACAAACCTTATTTCTAATTATTATAAATACGTAATATTATAATTTTTGACGTTACGACTATTGGGAATATTGGGATAATTTAAATAGAGGAGCAGAGCAGGTTGGCTGTCATTATCATAGCAACTAATTGATTGTTTGCACATAATACTTTTATGTAAAATAATTAATAATAACTGGAGAGTTATGTAAATAAATGGTAGGTACAAACCTTTTAGCGACACTCGGAGTCACTGTGCAAGTTGACATCCGTATGTAAGTTCCAAGCGGACAGGTGTAAAATTATCTTCACCAAC
Organism: Limnephilus lunatus; assembly: GCA_917563855.2. Lineage (NCBI taxonomy): Eukaryota > Metazoa > Arthropoda > Insecta > Trichoptera > Limnephilidae > Limnephilus > Limnephilus lunatus. The sequence continues at coordinate 62,141,267 of OU830601.1, forward strand.
ACTCGCACAACTTTACCTTGCGAAGTTTACTAAACGTCACGAAAAACAATAATTAATAACAACAACAATAATTAAAACGAAAAACAATGAACTGATATTATTGCAGAAGAAATAGATTTTATTTTTAGTACAAGATTTGAGTTCGAAGCACAGATTTGAATCTTTACGTCAAAGACATAAACACAAAACGTCTGTAGAAAATCCGGTTCGCGGCACAATTTTATCTCTTCCCGCCGTGAAAACAATCGTATTATGTGAAATGTTTGGTTTAATACGGTGGTTAGCTGATTGTTTTGAAGATGGCGATTTGCTAGGAAGAAATTAAGCCCGATCTTGCCCGAAATATACACACTTACGCACGTGTTTTGACCCGCCTCGCTGGCGAACGAACAAAACCACGTCCTTCCTCGGCTGCAAACAGAGCCGCACTGGGCGCTAGTCGACGATAGGCGGCAGTGTTGCCAACGGTTATACCAGCTTTCCGCCAGATTGACCAGATTCTACCTTTAAATCCACCAGAAAACCACTAAAAAATATTGTACTACACTCACACTCGCAAAATTTTCCCCTAAAATAAAGTTTAATGAAAGACATTGATGAAAGAAAATAAGTTTAGAAATTATTTGTTTTCTTTATTATTACAAAAATAATAATTAGTAACCAACACACCATTTGTAGGTAAATATTCTAGATTTTAAAATTATTCAATTAAGACCAATTCTGTCGTCTTCTTCAGACGAACCATTTTTACCTGCACCAAAATAGTCGGTTTCAGATTGATATGACCGATATATAGTACCGATTTGATTTACAACGGCTACTGGAATGTTATAATCATTGCAGCATTTTCTTTCCAACCTCAAACCACAGCGTACTCTCAATATAATTATCAGTTAAATGATTTACCTAACTTCATTCTATTCCCCTGTTTGTTTTTTATTATATTCATGCTGCTAAATAGTCTCTCAGCTCTCAACATCGGCATTAGAATGAGGCAGTATTAGGAGACTAATCGCAAAAGTCGCTAATTCCTTAAACCTCAGCCCTCCTTGCGCATCTTTAAAATTGAATACTTCGTTCCAAATTTTTTTTGTGCTTTTCGTCTCATCTCACTGGTGTTGCCTACACAGTAAACGTAAATCCCATTTAAAATTAAAGAAAGTAGAACGAAAAAGGATGAATAAGATTAAAAATAGAAGTGGATTAGTGGCTGAGTGATTGTGTTTTAGTAATTAAACAAAAATTTTGGAAACCACTAAAAAATCCACCAGCCACTAAAAGAAATATTTCGCCACTAAATGAAGTATGAAAACCACCAGTTTTAGTGGAAAATCCACTAAGTTGGCAACACTGATAGGCGGTCTCCGGTCGCCAGGGATGGCAGCTATCTCCTGCCAGCGAAAACATTACCGTGCGTTGACAGGGTTGCGCAAAACCATATTTATATTATTATAATTTCAAAGTTTGGTTCAAACAGAATGTTGATGATGTACGCTAATGATCTTACCAAATTACGGTAACCAGAGTAATAACACTTATCTACATATTTACCAGATTAAGAAACATCCTACCACCTAGTATCATTAAAACTATTTATTTCTCTCTTGCCCAATCTATTCTACAATATAGTATAATTAGGTGGGGGGGGACTTTCAAAACTAACCTCTTACCGGTGGAAAGGGCACAGAGGTTGATTCTAAAAGTCATTATACGAAAACCATATATATTTCCAACTACACAGTTATTTAACTTCTTTATCAGTCTAATTAAAAATTTCAAAAATAACTCACTATTACAAACCCACAAAGATCAATTCAATACTACAACAACAATCACAAAAATAAGTAACCGATCAAGATCACGTGGCAACATATAAATCGCAAAATTTAAAACGAGTGCTTCTCAACACCATCATACTTATCAAGGTATAAACTTTTATAATGCCCTCCCATATAAAATCAAATCTGAAGAAAATTATAAAGCCTTTAAATCACAAATCAAACTACTACTAGATCAATCCAACACTAATTATAAGTTTTAATTACATTGTACCTTTTAGTAGTAATTGATCAAGTGTTAATTACAATATTATGTACTGTTGTTTGATAATTAATTATTTAATTTCATTTAATTAACAATAAGAAAAATATAAAAAAATATATCTTTCTTTGTTTTCACATATCCTCTTAAAATATTTTACCAGCATTTCAAGGATTATTGTCGCAACATATTATTGTGTACCTAGTCTTGCAATATTATCAGCTGTTTCCATTACAACTGAAAGAAATATATTTTTGTACTTACCACCTACCAACTAGTGCCAACTATCTATTAATTGAAATGTAATAATATTTTTATTTTACTACATAATATATATTCTTACTTTTATTTATCTATGTACTGTACATCTAATTTAGTAATTGCTATGTTAGTAAATTTCATTATCCGTATTTGTTATCATTCTTACAAGTTTTATTTATTTCTTGCTTCAAATCAACAAATAATGTATCTTTTTTCTTTAACTTTTAATTTAATGGCACGACCCCCCAATTTAAACACGAAAAATATTTTTCTTTATTAGATTGGGTAATTTCATTAACAAAAAATTACTTGATTGCAAGTAGTTTTTAAGAACGATGTGTTTTCTTTTCTAAATCTGTATTTGTATGTATATCAAATAAAAAAAAAAAATTGAAAAAAATGTAATTTTCTTTAGTAGAGTTTTTTTTTTAAATATATTAACAATTGTCCCAAAGGCGAAGGCAGTGACTCCGACTATGCTTTGGTTCATGTTAATTGGTTTATTATCATTCATACTTTTTATACTGACTTTTATCATGACATCATTACATAGTATAAAATGAAGTCGCTCAAAATGTTTGTGCGCTTAGATCTTTTAAACTACGCAATGGATTTTCATGCAGTTTTCACCGATGGATATAGTGATTCAAGAGGAAGGTTTATATGTATAATACATCCTTATTATACTAGAGAAAAGCCGAGAAATTCAAATATTCAATTCAGGCAGCGGGCAGCGGGCAGCTGGCAAGCGGGTGGTGTGGATTTTATAAATGTTTAGTAATGGCGTTGTTTTTCGTTAGCCACAGCAACATGTGGCCGGGTCTGCTAGTTATTAAAAAACTAAATAAATATGTTATTCATTGATATTGATAATTTTTTCATTTCATGCCGTTCCGATACGTCCGACTATGCTTCCGACTCTTTCCATTCGCAAACGCTTCAAATGCACCATTTTCCAGCTTACCTCCCCCACATTCCAAACCATCTATGCTTTTTCTACTTAATATTTTTTATAACCTTGACAAACCCTTAATAATAATAAGAATATTTGGATGTTTTGTATAGCGCCGTTTTTGAAAAAATCACTTCAAAGAAAGATATAGATATTACATTGTTTTTCTAAAATGCTCTATATTATAACAAACCATAGGCCAAAATCACTATTATGAAAACTTGTGTATCTACAATTTGCAACCTTGCTAAATTGTGATTTATAAAATTAGTATCCGAACTACCAATAGAATCACTACAGCTTATTATTAAAAAAACCTTATCTTAAAATTCAAATTTTTTCAGCTTCGTTTTTATGCGCTAATTGGGATAAGTAAAATAGGTTATCGAATAAAGCTTTCATTTCGTTATTATAAAGATATAGTAAATATCTTGTTTTTATTTCTTAACTATACAAAATTTTCAAATGATTAGAAAAAATAAAAATTATGGTAAATATTTCACAAATTTAAAAATAAATATCTTTAAAAACAGATTTTGTTATTTTAAATAGAGCGGCCCTATTAACGTACCAAATATCCGAACGCTAGCGGGAAGAGCCGAGACGAACGAATGACGCTGCAGCCGCCACGCTCGGTTGTCGAGCGGTATATTGTCTCCATCGAGACAAAAAATTCTCCAAAATGCCGATAAAACAGCACATTAGTCAAAAGAGCATAATCAGTTCATTTAAAAACTATTTAATCTTTCCTCATTTTTACTAAGTGACAGCATAAAATTATTACTAGACCTTCAAAATACCCATCTCTTAGAACTTTAAATCTCTCGTAATCGGTGCAGAAAAAAAACTCCGAGTAGAAAAATTTTCTCAGACACATCGGAATTCTTTTAGTACTCGGTATGTTTTTAGACATTTTAACGTTTTTGTAGCAATTGTTTGCGCGCTTACTTTTTTCGCAAGTTGATATTATTTCCGGTATCGCAGTTTGCACTGAAAACGTTGTCAATCGCTTCGGTTCCGTTATAGGTTCTTGAAATCGGCGCAATAAAATATACGTACTTATTTTACGGTCCTTCTGCAATGCATTTTTTTTTAATTAACCTACTTCATTAAATCGTACTTTATATTATAATTATTAAAGTTTTTTTTTCAATAGCAAGAGAGAATTTAGTAAGGTGAGTTGGGGTAAGTCCGGATTTGGGGAAAGATCGAAAAACGCGATTTTTGCGGTAACCTGGCAACCTATAATATGCGCCAATATGTAGGTACCTCCAGAGGAGAGGAGTTGCTATCTTTATATGTATATGATTGCAAGATTCAGTGGCAATAATATGTGCGTTAAGAAAACGAAGATAATGTTGGTAGTTCTTAGACTTCTTAGTCGAAGTATATGATACAGTTTAAAGCATTGAGTTAAACAATGCATATATACTGACTATATAGATATGAAAATAGAGATGAAAATAGCGATCGCGTAAAGTGAAAAATGTTGACTTTGGTCTCTAATTGGAATCGTGCTGAAAAAAAATGTCGTGTATTGTAGGCATTACAAAATGTTAGCAAAAAATATCAGGAGACTTACCTTATATTTTTAAAGAACTTCGTCATATATTGGACAAAGAGAAATTAAAATCTGTCTATTATGTCTTAGTCCAATCTCTTACAATATAGTATGCTGGGGGTCCTGTCTAAAGACCAAAGTAGAACCACTAAATATTGCTCACAAATTAATTCTTAAAGTCATGTACAAAAAAAAATTCGTTATCCATCGAAACTACTTTATAAGGAATCTAATGGTATGTGTATAAAACAGCTGTATATCACTAAAATAATTTGTAGATTTTTTATCAACACTCAATCTGCAGAAAGAACCCAACAAATCCATACCACTAGAATCGGCTCAAACAATGAACTTTGTGGCAATACATACTAAAACATCTTTTGGCCAAAGAAACTATTTATATCAGGCTCCACTTACGTTTAATATTCTGCCAGATTACATCAAGTCTTCCAATTCTTTAGCTAAATTTTTAAAAAATGTTAAGATATTTGTGTTGACATTGAAAGAAGATTGGCATACTATTTTTTCATCTTTGTCCTTTTTTAAATAATAAGATTTTTTTAATAAGATATTTGAGTTCCATTTGCCCAAATCGAAGTCTCACCCTAGTTGTTTAGAACTTACTTTGCTTTTGGTAGGTATAGTTAGAAAGGATTTATTTATGGCCTTAATATTGATACAAATAATACTCAAATTACCCCTGGTCACTAATGTAATATTTTTATTTCATTCTTTCTCCATATAATATTTTAGTGTTATGAAAGTAGTGTTTTATATTTTAGTATAGGTATATGAGTATGTTTTGTATGAAAATAGTGTACTATATTTTAGTGTTTTTTTATGCTTATTAACTCAAATTTATAAATGTTAACCTCAACACAGGTTATTAGTCCTAGTGACGTTAATTTTGTATGTAAAAAAACAACAACAACAAATGAATGGCGAGAAATTATAAATAAATAAATTGTTTGAAGCAGCTACGGAGCTACGCAGGGGTGTATAACTCCGACCCTTTTTTGTGACCGAGAGACCGAGTGACTTTTTTGTCACGTGGTTTGTGACGTCAAAGTAATGAATCTTATGCCGCGACCGCACGCTTGGCAAATCTCAACAAGCCTTCACAAATGCAAACGCGCGGATAGAGTGTTTGGCTAGTTTGTGACGAAAATACTTCTGTTTGTCTATTTATTTACGGTCTTACAAACTTATATACTATATAAGATTTTTTTACTTTCTTATTTGGCTTGGACATTATTGAAAAATCATAAATAATAAAAAAATAATTACAAAACGTATGTACATAATTTTAATAGTTTTATCATCAAGCCTTTCAGCATTTTTGAATGTAGGTATAAATTAAAGCAAATTTTTAATTAGATAAAATCGATATTGAGTTATAATTTTAAAAATCTGGTATGGAGTATTAATTTATCTTTCTCATTGGAACCGCCCTGTACGATCGTAAGAACATCTTTCGACCAAAATTGGATTCTAGCCGCTGGCTGGTTAAATGCCCTGTTATGGCCGATGCAACAACCTCGACGTCCATCATGCTTGCCTCTTCCCCTCTTCAGAACAAACTAATCATAATTATACTAACCCCTAGATCGATATCTTCGGGCCTTCTCCATAGTAGTGATGTGGTCGTCAAACATAATTGTCAAAATGACATGTGTGGCGCGAATTGACTAAAAGATAGAGGAAGTTTATTTGTGTACCATAGACAATATAATCGCTATATCCTACTTCATTGATTCATTAGCCCAATAAATTATTTAAAAAATAAAAATGCTGTAGAGCGGCAAAGTTTGAAATTCTGCTTGTATTAGAAAAATGAAAACTCGGGGCACATGTTTAAATATTATTTTTATTTTATTTTCACAAATACAATGGATAAATGGATAAGTGTTCCAAAAACACAAAATGCTTTATACAAAAATATGAAATAACTTCCGTGGATATATTTCAGCCATCTCACAGTAAAAACTGCAACATGTCTTCTGAAATAAATATGTCACATTAAACAAAGTTTGGGAACGGAACATAGAATATTTGTGATGAACAAAGTTTATATGCGACGGGCCACTTCAAGAGTCAGAATAGTATGTGTTAGTCGGTTTACATGCGTTCGGTGAGTCCAAATAAGTGATAAGTTTATGGCGCAGAGCAAGTTGTTAATAATCGTCTGCAACAGGGCCTTTCTTTCTTTATGGTGGAGAACGAGAGGTTAAACTAAAGCTCTACGAGCATTATTTGACCCCATGTATGTGCAAGTAATCATAGCAAATAGAGAAATAAACAGTCACCTTTCTTTGGAATCATGCGACGTGTCTTCAGCTGGCACGTTGAACTCTCCTCTGGTGTTCCTGTTATATCTGAAAATTGAAAACAGTTTTTACAATATTTGTATCTCAAATATTACTTAAGATTTAGCATGACAACTGATAAGCTTATGTTCACTAAACAACATTTTGTATTGAATGCTACAATTTAAATACTCCACATACATTTAAATGTAAAATTGAACAAGGCAAGGAGTGCATGCCAAGACTGAGTTGTTTGGCGGTCCGTCCTCTCTGCCTATCCTGCGGGGAAACAATGTAATGGTTTGTTTTAAAGCATTATCAATTTTACCTTGTACGAGGTCTTGTATGAAGTCTTTTATGAGATGGGCATTTTTAACGTTGACATTTAAAGCCTCTTCCTATCTTCTGGATTGAGAGATGATCGTCCGGTGAGTCTTTCTCCTTCTGTCCAGAGGGTTTTCGGGACTTCAAGCGGCATGCCAGGTGAGAGATGACATCATCGCATCCCCAGCCACAATGTCTGATCTCACAATGATGGTCACAAATCTGACGTTAAAAATGTTATAAAATGTTCCTAAAGTATAGGCTTCACGCTAGAAAGGTTAGGTTAGGTTCGGTTAGGTTAGGTTAGGTGAGGTTAGGTTATGGGGGGGGGGGGGGCGGGCAGATCCGGCGCTGGGTTAACATACACAAGCCCGCTAGAAAGGTTAGGTTAGGTTCGGTTAGGTTAGGTTAGGTTAGGTTAGGTTATGGGGGGGGGGGGCGGGCGGGCCGATCCGGCGCTGGGTTAACATACACAAGCCCGCTAGAAAGGTTAGGTTAGGTTATGGGAGGGGGGGGCAGATCCGGCGCTGGGTTAACATACACAAGCCCGCTAGAAAGGTTAGGTTAGGTTATGGGGGGGGGGCAGATCCGGCGCTATACACAAGCCCGCTAGACAAATTTCATAATTACGCGCCTCCTGTATCCCACGAAGTCGGCTACAATCGTATCTAGGCTCTTGTTTGTACAGGTCCGGGATACCAACATAACAGTGACAAAAGATGGCGGGCGGGCTGTCATAGTATCGGTTCGCGAAGTGAAATTTTATTAAACTTTGATCGGCTGTATCTCCCTCAATTTTGCTTTCCGCACATTAATTCTTTTTATAATGAGTTTCTACACACTTTTCTCATCTAGAAAGTGCATTTTTATTAAATTCCCAGACATTGGCGTATTCTGCATTCCTCCCGTCTTTTTTAGTGGACATGTTGTTGGTGTGCCTAAATAAATAAATAAATTGATAAAAATAAAATCGTGGGGCGCAGCGTAACCCGAGTAAATATGTAAATAGTATTTGACAATGCCTATGTATTTGATTGTGTATGTCTCGGGAGTAATCCGTAAATAAATAAAGAATGATATATAATGAATAACAGATCACTTTAAAAAATAAATAATTAAAAGCATTAATAGTAAATTAAATATTATAAATAACCAAACATTTTTTAAAAATAGCATGCAATTTTATTTTTCCTTAAATAATTTTTGTATTTAACTTTGTAAAACTATTTTTATGATTTTTAAGCAATTAATCACCCTTACTTTTTAATATTTTGTCTTTGTTCTAATTTATTCTAATTTGTCTATACTTGTTTGTCATTTATTTTTCTTTAAATCAACATATCCCGATGAAGATAACATTGTTAAGCTTTGTCCATTGCGCGGGCAAACGCCAGACTTTTGACAGTCCAACACAACAATCAAGGTCATAATCATAAATATACCAAACCACCCACGTCATAATTTTTGCCAACACTCAAGGCCATAACTTTACACCAACATCGTTTGGGGTGAAGTTCGCGCGGTCCACACAATTTGACAAGTGGTCTGAGGTACGTACGTGTCCACGGCACGCACACTTGACGTTTATATCAATATTAAAATGCGTTCTGATGACAAAAGAGATGCATCAGGGAGAAAACACAGATATTTTAATAGATATTTATTTATCAGGAAAGATTTCCGACTAATACGCACGACCTAAAGTTACTATTTATTAAGAATTTAGAGTGAATACGTTTTGTTGCTACGTAAATAATTACGTAGCATCAAAAATAGAATATCGATTTACAATGGTCAATTTCTCCCGTGTCTCTGAAACCGATTAATAAATTAATAGACTTTATTTACAAGTGAGTTCACGAAAGAAATAATCATCCATTACGACAGTGTGTTTATTTACAACTTAAAATCATAATTATTAGGTCCGCGTACCAAAAAATTTGACGTTTATCGTTTGCATAAATGTTAAAATGCGTTCGATGTAGAAAAGATGCTACCTGCATCAGGAAGAAAACACAGATCAGGGTTTATCAGGAAAGATTTCCGACTAATATCGATTATTGCACCAATGACATTATATAATAACGTCATTTTATTGCACGACCTAATTTAGAACTATAGAATCTAAATTCTATTATCTATCTAAAATCTAATTCTACTCTAAAGTACGTAAATATTTACGTCAACAACAGAATAATTATAAATATTTGATATTATATTATCAAATATTTCTATTATTATATTATATTTAGGTATAATAATATTTTAAACTCGTGATTATGTTCGCTCATACATAGCACATAACCACAAAAATCCGTTCCGATTTTTCTACATACACGGACCGCACCGCGCGACTGTCAAAAAATGAATTCTCCCCCCCCGCTGGACCCCGCTTGCCTTCCCGCTTCACCCGGGATGAGATGTTTAAGTTTTGTTTTCCGCCGAACACGGGAAGCACAAACACTGCGGCCTTGAGTGTCGGCAAAAATTGTGACCTTGATTGTTGTATAGGACTGTCAAGCAAAATTCTGGCGTTTGCCGGCGCAATGGACCCCGCATTATCGAAACATGTAGATATTGTTTATAATATAGTAGTTTAAACAAAGTGATCTGTTATTCATTATATAATTAATGATGCCACAAAGTAATTTTGCGAAGTTTGAAGAAGTAAAGAATGATATGACTGTTGATAGAAATTCAACGCATCAGACCATTTTTTTGTCTGATCAAATGAAAAGAGTGGTGTTACGACTGATACCTAAGACCTACCTAATAATGTTTTAGCTTTTAATATATTATCTGTAGTATTATTACATTTCTTTCTAAAAAAACTGTTTAACTTAATTTTTTAAACGTATTTTGTCTTTATTATATAATTAAATAAAACCGGTTCTAATGATTTTCGTTGTCTTTATTTGTTAAAAATAATCAAATAAAAATAAATCTTTTTTGTAGAAAACTATCTTACTTAAATGAATTCAAAATTAAACGAATTATTGGTCTCGCAAAATCGATACATATTTTTTACCCACTTTTATGGGAAATGCTCGGGAGCTGGTATCACTCAGCACGACTGCCGCGCTTGTAAAACCATAGAAATTGCGCATACTTGTGTGCGTGCGTATCACCCACACAAGTGTTTCAAATCTGGCCTGTTGTTTTTTCGGAATTACAGCGCAACACTCTATCTAGACATTATATAATCAAAGCACTAGAGTTAGAGTTATTTATGGTCATAGGACACAAATTTACTACTAATGACTAATGTTTGAATTCCTGACACAAACTAATGTTTGAATTCCAAAATCAAGCCAAACGTTTGTAGGGATTTGGCGTTTGCGGCAAGTGGCAAACGTGCGGTCGCGCCATTACAATTTCCTCTATTCTTGTCGATGGTATGTGACGTCAAAGTCGCGAAATTATCATTTTTTATGGTAAAATAGTGTCGACACCTGTTCCATACAAAAAGCCCGAAGATATCGATCTAGGTATTAGTTCATTTATGGAGCTACGTCTCTTTGAATGGCACTGTAATTTACGCAGGTTTCATGCGCCGCTTCATCAAGCCCATAAATATACCAATCCCATCAAGCCGCTTGTGACAAGCACGTAGTTTTTGTCTATGGCTAGAATTTTGACAGTCTGCAGAGGACGCTTGTGGCTTGACTCAAGCATTGCGCAATAATCTACGTGCTGGTAGCACGCTTGATGCGAATATTGCGAATTGATATTTTTTGAGCGTAGACAACAAATCATAGACAAATAAGTACCTAAGGGGTGATTTTAGATATTACGTATCATGTTAAACAATTTAATAAATTTAAAAAAATTATAAAATTATATTTACATTAATTTAAAAGAAAAATCAGAAGGATTTATACAAATTAAACACATAATCCATTAAAACTTATTTTATTTTAATTTTATTTAATTTATAATGATGCGTAAAAAATGTAACTAATTTTGAAAAAATCTGTTCTTTTAAACGTCGAAGAACGTTAATTTCTGCAAGTCTAGGATGAATATTTTTATTTAAATTCTTAACTTTTTATGAGTAAAATCTCAAATTATAATATTTAATTAAATGAAGACAATATTAGCGAAACTCAATCAAAATCTGGAGACAGAAAAATCAGAAAAATATATTGGTTCCACTGGGACCCGAACCTGAAAAAGTCAATAGATGTCACATATTAAAAATAAAAAGGATAAATATTTATCCAGACACTATCTAGGGAGAATTTTGTTCGGGTTGAATCATGCAATCATATATAAAGATAGCAGCCAATAATATGTGCGTTAAGAAAATTAAGTAAATGTTGGTAGTTCTTAGTCGAAGTATGATACAGTTAAAAGTGACCGAATTGGAAATGGGTTTCATAGCTCAATCGGTAGAGCACTTGCCATGTAAGCAAAGGGATCTGGGTTCGTGTCCCAGTGGAACCAATATCTTTTTCTAATTTTTCTGTCTCCAGATTTTGATTGAGTTTCGCTAATATTATCTTCATTTAATTCAAACTTATATATTTTTTAAATAATTTATTTATTTACCCATTAAGGGTGATCTTGGCCATTTCTTGAAATTAATTACATTTTCGAAACAATAGCAGAATCATAAAATAGGAACCCATGTACATTAATAAAAAGAACAGATTTTTTATAAATTCGTTACAATTTTTACGCATCATGAAACAATAGGCCACTTGCATCACATTTTTTTAAAATTTTATTCCGTCTAAGGTAAACATTCTAAGACATTTTGTATTTTTTTATTTTTTTTTAATCGTACTTTTGAAACCCTGGCGATTTTTTTAAAATTTCAATCCGAAAAATCAGACCCTTTTTTATAAACCGGGACATAACTTTTTTATAAACTGACACCCATATTTCTACTCACCCCGCACAACTTTTTCCTCCCCAGAACTCCCTCTCTTTTCTTTCCCTAAAAAGACCCTCCACACAGCATCTCCAAAGATGATACAGGCCCTGTGGGAATATTTTTTGTTAAGTTCCTCCTGTGTGGGGTTAATACAAAAAAAACTAAGGTTAGTGTTAGTGTTAGTGTGAGATTCATATAAAACTAGTCCCCGGTATTGCCCGGGCTTTACGTAGAGTTTTTAAAATTAAATGTAAACGGTTTTATTCATCTTATTTTGTACGTCAAGTGTGCAAAATTTCATCAAGAAGTATCAAAATTCTGCTTTAAGGGGTAGGAAAACCTATCCCCTGCTTCGAAGGTGCACCTCACTCTCGTAATAAAACTGCAGATTTATGCAAAAAACAAAGTCCACCATCCTCCCGCCACAGACACTCTTCTTTATAATATAATATAAAGGTGGATGCTTTACTTGAACCACGAATATTAATAATCAGTAAGATAGCGACAATGTCTATTTATTTATATGTAATTGATAATAATCTATACGTGTTACCAATAATGTTATCACTTTCTTCAAGAAATACGGGACATAATTTTATGTGTGCGAAAAAACGATAATTACACAGCCAAAAATCATTTTAAAAAAATAACGTTTTCCACACGAATAGCAATAAGTTGCACGGGGTTCTCTTCGTAACATCTGTAAAAACACCGCCATCTTTATCAAAAAATCAAACCAAAGGATAAGTTCGCATAGAACAAACAATAAATCTACTGAACGTTAAACGCAAATTCAAAAATTCACCGGAAATCAAAGTGTTGCCATATAAAAAAAAAAATCAGTATGGAATTTTACAAAATTAAGGGAACATAATCGGAGACGGGACATTTTCATGTAGTGACGTCACGAGCTCAAATAATGGATTTCTTTATTTAAAAATAAGAAAAACTATACATTTCATAAAAATTTTACCAACATTTTCGTAATCTTAGTAAAAAAATCTATCCACAGAATTTTTTCCAAGTCGTTATGAAATCCATGTAAGTGGCCTATTCTATAAATTAGATAAAATTAATATAAAATAAGTATTAATTGTTTTTAACCCCCGACGACGCAAGGAGCGGTGTTATAAGTTTGACTTTCTGTGTGTCTGTATGTGTCTGTCTGTGGCCTCGTAGCTCCTAAACGAATTGACCGATTACGATGCGGTTTTTTTGTTTGAAAACTGACGTGATCGAGATGGTTTTTAGCTACAATTCGTGAACATCTGTTCAGGCGTTTCAAGGTCATCAGCCTTTTTTGTGGGGAGTTGCTTACAATTTTGAAAAATTTACTTATTGTGTTTAATTTGTAGAAATCCATCTGATTTTTCTTTTAAATTAGTGTAAATATGAAGTTATTTATGTATATAAAAATGAATGCCTGTTTCCCTTGGTCACGCCATAACTACACGCCATAACCACTTTATCTATTTCATTCATATTTTTTAAAAAGTTTTCTAATGCTTTGTGGAAGGTTCTTACGGAAAGAAAAATTAAGAAAATTGGAAGGAGTGATAAGGCGGGGAAGGTGGAAGGGGAACGCGGGAGGGGAAGGGGACTCGGGAGGACAATGGGGACCAGCTAGTGTTCTATATATTATTAAGTTCTGCAAGTATTTTATTTTTTGTTTTCTTATACTTTAAAAATATTGTGACTGCTGTTGATTAAATAATGTTAATATTAAGTACTGCAAGTATTTTTTGTTTTGTTTTCTTATTGTTTAATAATAATGTAACTACTATTGACTGATTTAAAATATTGTTTAGGTCTTGTGAACATCTGAGAAACGGGGAATAAATAATTTTCCTTACTTTATCAATTAATGTTATATTAAAATATTAATTATAAAATTTATTCATAATATGAACGGAAATATTTTATTTGTTTTTATTTATTTATTTGTAAGAAACAAACAGCTTTTACATAACACAAATACAGTGATAAATATATAATTGAACTGGAGTCAAGCCACAGAGGTTTCTTATGCTAAAGTACATCGGAAATGAAGTTTTATTATATTATAATTAATTTTGGGTCATAGGAAGGGGAGATGAAAAGGAATATAGGAAAGGGATAGGAGATGCTCACGATATATTCTCATATAATCGATCGTACGCGTTACTTCATTTCGATATTTCTTTAGGTTTTTACTAAAAATGTTAATGCTGTGAAATTTTGTATTATATTGTGCACATACACGAGGTATTGGGGAGTTTTTTTCTAATATTTGTTCTACAAGAGGGTAAATGAAATAAATCGGGTTGCCGGGTTGATCTTGATGGAACATGAAAATTTATTAAATTGGTAAGTTCCGGTGAGTCCAGGCCATTGTTTAGACTTTTAAACAATAGGATTTGATCAAAAATTAGACGTCGTCGTGTTTGGAGGGATTTGAAATTGTGAAATTTAATGGATTCGGTATAATTTGAGAAGTGTAATTTGAATTTATAATTTAAGTGTGTAAATTTTTTTTGAATTCTTTCTATTCTTTCAATATGGGCTTGGTATAAAGGAGTCCAGATCGGTGTACAGTGTTCCAACTGCGGGCGAATATATGAGGTGTAAAGGGAATATAGAGTGTTTATGTTGTGGAAGGGTTTTGCTATACGAATTATAAATCCCAGCATTTTATTGGCTTTGTTAATTACTTCATCAGTGTGTTGGATAAAGTTTAATTTGACTACATTGTTACCCCAAGGTCCCTGATATATTTTACTTTTTTTTTCTTTTTTTACACGACAACACGATAACATACGTTTAAACACCATTCATACTAACTACGGTAAGAAATCAATTAGTCACGAGGGGGGCAATTTATATAATTGCCTTCCAGATGATATCAAAAACGAAAAAAGTATGTGCAAATATAAAAAAAATTATTCATGTTTATTCACAAAAAAACAAAGTAGTGAAAGTGAATAATATATGGTAATATAATGTTATGTAAATGTTAGTACTGCAATCTAATGTAATTTAAGGTTATGAAATGTAAAAACTATGTATGAATTCAATATTCTAGTTAAGTAAGTCAAAATGGTATTTTCTTTTTTATTATAATAAAAACTAGAAAAAAAGAGCATAGGTTCTCAACGTGGGCAATGACGCCCCCTTGGGGGGCGTCTCAGACCTCAGGGGGGCGGTAGAAGACCAAGAGAAAATTGGGGGGCGTTTCAGACTTTCAGGGGGGCGGTAGGAGACCCAGAGAAACGCATCCCACCCAGTGGCGGATTATCCCTAAGGCAAAGTATTCATGTGCCTAGGGGCGCAAGGTTTCAAAAGGTGCACCTATGATTATAAAATTAATTGTGTAAGTAAGAAACAAAAATTATAAAATTAATTGTGTAAGTAAGTATGCACCTACTTACACACAGTGGCGGATACAGGGGGGGGGGCGCAGGGGGCGCGCGTCAGCCTTCACGCTTTTCGCTCGTTTCTTTCATCGACTCTCATTCTCCTCTTCCCTATCTCCTTTTCCTCCTACTCCCTTCAGGAGTCGAGTTATCGAGTAGTTATTCTCTCTTATGTAGCACGCGCGCGCGTCCGCGTCACGCGTCATCGTATTTTATACGTTTCTGTCTGCCACATAGATGGCCAACCTACGAAAAAAAGTCGCGAATATTCTACTGTTTGTATTTGTTCACACTCCCGGTTTTTTTTAGCACAAACGCCCTTATTGATCGTGGTCCTGTTATATGAGCGTTGTCATATGCTGTTTGTCCTAAATCTGACTATCGTACTTTGGGGCCGTTCAAGTATTATGTAACGCACTTGGGGGGGAGAGGGGGTCTAGTAAAACGTTACTGTGCGTTACAGGGGGGGGGGGGGTTCTAACAACGTGCTACGTAACTTTTTATTTAAATAAAAAATAGGGAATTAGAAACATAATGCACATTCTTAAGGCTATGTCAATGTTTGGGTAAGTTGTTTTAAGTTCTTTATTTCTTAGAACCTAAAATGTAAAATCGCTTCGGTTTTTCGTTTCTTCGTTTTTCTCCATTTTTCTCCATCTCAAACTATCGTTGTTAAATAAGATTGTAGACGGATACATTAATTTAAAACACTTTTCTTTTTTTAAACCTCCAAAATTATGTCGTTAATAACAAACTTACTAGCACCATTTTGAACTTCTTCAGTGTTCAAATTTTGATGGAATAAAAATTTTCTGATAAAGGTTTTTCTCTGCTGTGGGTAAATATATGATTTTTTAGATATCCCTTTGTAGTACATGAATAGTTGCAGTCAGTACACGAAACAGGTTACTCTCCACTGTGAATCAGCGAGTGAGTTCTTGGAAGTCCCATTTGAGAATATGATTAGTTGCAGTCGGGACACGAAAAAGGTTTTTGTCCACTGCGGGTTAACACGTGATTTTTTAGATGTCCCGTGCGATAACACGAAGAGTGGCTATCGGGTCATGAAAAAGATTTTTCTACTCTGTGGGTAAATATATGCCGTTTTATTTGTTTTTTTGTAGAACGTGTATATTTGCAGCCGGGACACGAAAAAGGTTTTTATCCAGATTTCTCTTCGTATATGCATGGTTACACTCAGAACATGAAAAATGTTTTTTTCTCCACTATGAATCGCGCTGTGTTGTACTGCATTCAGAACGGGAAAGTGGTTTTCGTCCGCTGTGGGTTAACATGTGCATTTTTTATGCCTCTTTGTAGAACATGAATAGTCACAGTAGAAACAAGTAAAAGGTTTTATGTCACTGTGAGTCTGCAAGTGATTTCTGAGAAGTTCCTTTGTGCAACATGAATAATTGCAGTCGGGGCATGAACAAGGTTTCTTTCCACTTTGGCTAAAGTTGTGAATTTTTAGTTGCCGTTTTGTAGCGCCTGAATAGTCGCAGTCGAGACATGAAAAAGGTTTTTCATCAAGGTGAGTCAGCAAGTGACGTTTTAGTTTTTTTTTCGAGAAAAAGAATAGTTGCAGTCAGGACATGAAAAAGGTTTTTCTCTTCTGTGAATCATACTGTGGATTTTTAAATCTTCCTTTTGAGAACTTGTATAACTGCATTCGGAACACGAGGAAAGACAGTGCTAAATTGTGGATATCCGGAAGGAATACAAGACCTAAAAAGATATAAAAATAATAAGAATAACCATTTTTTTATAAATAGCTACATGAATAATTAAAATAAACATTATGCGCATGTATCGCGAGTTAGAAATCTTTTGTTTTATTTATAACCGCAAACGCGATAACAAGAAAAAATGTTTTTAAGCGACTTTTCGGTAGATAGGTTTTAGATTTTCACGGCCAAAAGCATTCTCCGGCGGATCTGCCCTGATGATGGACACTGAAACGCTGCCCGAAACGTCGGCTAAAGAAGTAAGTAGCGCAACACGGCATAACACCCCAAAAACAAACAACGTAAAAAGACTTTCTTGGTACTTAGCGCAACTTAACAGTACAAATTGTCACTTGGTCGTTACGTAACGTTTAGAGGAAGGGGGAGGGGTGTAAAGGAAAACGTTACGGCGCGTTACATGAGCGGAAGGGGAGGTTAAAAATCTTCAAAAATTGCCATACTTAATACTTGAAACAAAATATTTGCTTGTCTACTATTATAAAGAAGTTTTTCAACTGCTAAGGGAGGGGGGGGGGGGGGGGGTGGCTAGAGCTCTTGGGGTCGCGTCGGGTGGACTCTAGCTTCACGCCACTGCTCAAGATATCTTTAGCGCCCCCCCCCGTGGGTTTTTTCTGTATCCGCCACTGCTTACACAATATAGATTAATTGAAGTATTATCTTGGATAACTACCGGAACTACATCACGCCGTCCAGAGGAAAGACCACGAATCAACTCTAGCTGTCTCGACACACACCCCTTGCTTCATTCGCATCCATAAATCTTCTCATGGTTGCGTTGCGTTGCACAGTATCGGAGGACTGCTGCGGGGTAAGAGATGCATTGAAACGTGCGCTCCTTAAAATGTACAATTCTATTATTCTGTCTCTTGGCGTGGTCCAACTTGACTTACTTGATCATGCCATGACTTCCTTGGCTTTCCCTGACTTCTTCCACAATTAACTTCGCACCATATCATCTTTTTTATCGGAGGACTGCTGCGGGGTAAGAGATACATTCAAACGTGCGCTCCTTAAAATGTACAATTCTGTTATTCTGTCTCTTGGCGTGGTCCAACATGACTTACTTGATCATGCCATGACTTCCTTGACTTTCCCTGACTTCTTTCACAATTAAATTTTAAGTGCACCTTTTAATCCTATCCACTAAGTGCATTTTATCACTAAAGGGCGCTGTAAAAAAATTGGAAATTATTATGGGTCATGTATTCCTTCCGGATCTCCACAATTTAACATAACCATACCAATAATATACCTACACTAGCAGTCAGAAACCCGCTCCGTAGTTTTTTGCTGCTAGGCCATGTGGGCGCCTTCAGTTCGACTTCGTCTGGTTAGTGTTGGTAACCATTTTATAAATCCGATAGGAACTGGTTCCAAAAATAACCCGTTTCTTGGATCTATTTCCATCCAGTGATAGCTAGTCAGCGTGACAAAATAACCGGGACAGGTAATGAAGTCATATGTAATATATAGCCGCTTGATAGCTTTTTTTTCTTTATTCATCATATAACTTTTTATACAGTTTTTACAGGTGATTCGACTTCCGCGCTAGGCACATACTATTATCCACAACTACGTATTACCTTCAATATTTCCATATCCGAAGAGATACTCAAATCATATATATTGGTTCTTAGCAAGTTACAGGGAGAAATTAACCCCTTTGTCTTGCAGACTGTAGTCATGTCACCTGATGGATTTTTTTTTAACCCGATGTTCGGGCTGCCTTGGGCACGATGAAGGGCATTCATATTTTTTTATTGCTTGTTTTAAATCTGCGAGTGGTATACATTTTGTATAGATATATGCACACATACAGACATTTTTACATACACCCATGCATGTATGTATTCATATACCACAAATATGTATACCATAATAATTATATATACAAGTATTTAATTTTTTATATAAGAATAAAAAGGTAAAATTTGTTATAGCCCGCGCATCAAGGTGGATGAAGGATGGATATGGGCAGGCGGTGGAGGGGATTGTCATCGGGACTTGAATGCCCGAGACATGAGATGCTTGGGTTCGGATTTGAAGCAAGTTTTGAGAAAAATGTTTTGGCCAGGTCTATTATGTGTTTTTTAAGTGGAGGGATTTTCTTACCTGAATTAATAATGCTATTTCGGACGAACCAAGGGCTTTTGGTGAATCTTCTAAGCAAGACATTTTGGAAGGTTTCTAGACTCTTAGTATTGCTTGTGGCCCAAATTGGAGCGGCGTAGGTCATGATGGGTCGTAATTTTGATTTGTAAATGAGAAGTTTGTTCTGAAGCGACGTTTGACTGTTATAATGTAAAAGCGGGTAAAGGGATGAAGCAGCGTTTTTGGTTTTTTTAATTGTATGTTTGATGTGTGTGTGCCATGTGAGTTTGTCGAGTGTGACTCCAAGATATTTAAAGTTGTTTTGCCAGGGTATTGCTTGGCCGTACATATAAACTTGACCCTTAGGAGTGCTGCGAACCTTTCTTCGTGAGAAGAAAATAGCAGCGCTCTTGGAAGGGTTCACATCTATACGCCATTTGTTATAAAAGTCTTGGAGTATGTTTATGTTATGTTGTAAGCGAAGTGTGATCATCCTGGGAGAACTATATCGAACCATAATGGCGGTGTCGTCAGCGTACAAGGCTTTATACGAATGTTGGTTCTCCGTGAGTGGAATATCGTGTATGTAGATATTGAAGAGGGTAGGGGAAAGCAGGGATCCTTGCGGGACGCCTGCTGTCATGAATCTGGGCATTGAGAGTGCACCTCGGATCTTTACTTGAAAAGTCCGGTGCTGAAGAAATGATTTTAAGATACCGAGGAGTTGGGGATCGATGTCCGTGTTGTGCAATTTGAGGAGCAGGCCGTTTGACCATACTTTGTCGAAGGCTTTGGCTATGTCCAGGAAAATGGCGCCAGTGGACCGTTGGGAGTTGAAGCCGCCGAGGATTAGTTCGGAAACTCTGAGCAGTTGATGAAGGGTTGAGTGTTGAGATCTGAAGCCATGTTGTTCATCAGGAAGGGTTTTCACCTCGTGAATGTGCTTTAAGAGCCGGGTGAGGAGAATTTTTTCGAATATTTTACCAACATTTGAGAGAAGGCTGATTGGACGATGGTTCTCACAGAATTTTGGGTCCTTCCCAGGTTTTGGGATGAGAATGACGTACGCGTGTTTCCAACTTTTGGGTAAATAACGCAGTCTGAGAGCGGAATTTATGAGGCTCACAATGGCGAGAATGATTTTAGGGGGGAGGGCTTTAAGGGCAAAGTTTGTAATGCCATCTGGACCGGGAGCTTTTTTGTTGCTGCGGTGTTTAATGGCCCTTCGGACTTCTGATGGGGTGGTGAAATGTACATTTGTTCCGGGAAGGGAGTCGAAAATTATGTCTATTTGGTGGTTGACATTTGCTATATGGATTGGGTCGGCGTGCTTGGAGCTGGGGCTAAATTGAAATTCAAGATTATCGGCAAACGCCTCCGATTTATCTTGATCGTCAAATATGAGGCCATTTTCGGTATGAATGGGATGGCTTGGGGATGGGGTAGTTTGGAGAGATTTGCATAACTTCCATAGGGAGCCGTCCTGTGGATTTATATCTTGATTTTTTTTTGTTCCAGGTGGAATGTGAAAGCTCGGATAGTTTTTTTCTAATAAGTGCTTGAATTCTATTGATTGTTTTTTTAACCGAGGGATTTCGGTTTCTATGCCAGTGTCGGCGAAGATTGTTTTTTGTAGAGATCAAATCCTGGATGTCGGTTGGGAGGTCTCTTTTGAGATTAAGGGTGGAATGTTAAGGAAGAGTTTTAGAGGCATCAGTGATGGAAGATATAATTATCTCGGCAAAGTTGTCAACTGCCTTGTCTAATTCAGGGCCGTCGGAAATATTTTGAGGGATGATTGTTTTTTCCCCAACTCTGTGAGTGAAATACGTCCAATCAGTTTTTATAGATTTGCGGGGTGCCATTGGAGTGGAAAGTTGATTAAGAGTAAGCAAAACAGGATTATGATCTGAACTTAGGTCATTTATGGTTTCGATATCGTAGACCCAGGGTAATTTGTGGAGAAGTGCAATGTCCAGAACATCGGGTCTAGCCCCGCTGTTCGGGAAATGTGTGGGTTCAATTGGGCCCGCGATGGAGAGTTCAGGATGAGTGCTAGCGTACCTGCGTGTTAGTAATCCTACTATTCCAATTGGGGTGCTTTGAGTTAAAGTCCCCAGCGAGGATAGTAGGAGTGTGGCTATCGAGGAGAGTATCAAGGTCATTTGGATCAAGCTTATCTTGCGGACGGTGGTAGATAGAGTTTATTCTCAATGGGCCTGAATGTTTTGTAAATTGTGATTGAGGTTGACTCGATGACGACAATGCAGGTGTAATGTTGTATTTGTGGGCGATTTTCGATTTAACGAAAATGGCAGTGCCACCGCCTCTAGTGTGTTGTCGGTCATTTCTATATAATGTATAGTTCGAAAGTTTTGGCGTTTGTGATGGATTGAGGTGAGTTTCATTGATGAGTAAAACGTCGAGAGCGTGTGTATTTGCAAAAATACGTAATTCATGTAAATTTTTTAAGAGGCCATTAGCATTCCAAAATGCCATGCGTAGCGCGGAGGGCATGGTAGTAGAGCTAGCCATTTACACTGAAAAAAGTGAAAAAATCTGAGGGGCAGGGTGGAAGGAGGTGTATGAGAGGTTGAGGTTGAGGGAGTTGAGGAGGGGGGTGTGGACGTTAGTGGGGTTTGGGCAGTGGCCCGCGCGTATGATAAAGAGGGATTTATAGTATGTGAGGTGAAAGTGACATTACGTACTGTTTGCAAGATGGGTTGTGGAGATGGTCGTTTCGGACATTCCTTGTAATTTGCCGGATGGGCTCCAGAACAGTTTGCGCAGGTGGCGGGTCCATCTTCTCTCTGCTTCTTGCATTCCTGCGTAAAATGGTCACCCGCACACTTCACGCAGCGGGCGGGCAGGTGGCACATCATTGATGAGTGTCCAAAATGCTGGCAACGGTGACACTGAGAGGGGGCTGTCTTCTTATTTAGATACTCCACTCTTATCATTAGGTGAAAGAGGGAAGTGAGGGAGAAGATTTTTTGTCCCGCCTCACCATGATCCAGTTGTA
Organism: Limnephilus lunatus; assembly: GCA_917563855.2. Classification (NCBI taxonomy): domain Eukaryota; kingdom Metazoa; phylum Arthropoda; class Insecta; order Trichoptera; family Limnephilidae; genus Limnephilus; species Limnephilus lunatus. The sequence continues at coordinate 62,163,843 of OU830601.1, forward strand.
CGAGGACCAGTGGAATATTTTTTCTCTGTGGCCCGGACCTCATTCGAGTTACTGAATTAACAGGGAAGTTGAGGTCTATTAGTTTCAGGCGGACCTCTTCTTCGCTAATTGTCGTCGGTATTCCTCGCAGAACCGCCTTTGTAGATTTGTCTTCTGCGAGTTGGAATGTGTGGTAGGGAGTTGTGTCCTCTTGCAGAATTTTTGTTGCCAGCCGGAAGCTGGTGGAGTCACCGGTATTGAGGACCACACCTGTTGGGATGGCCTTTGCGTTAATTATAGTAACCCCAGCATTCAAGAGGCGCTTTTCCAGGAGGCTCCAATTTTTTTCGGATTTTATAAAAATTGGAGGGATCTTAGCAGGTCTAGTTCTTGTGATATCAGTGATGTCATTTGCAGTGGAGTCAGACACGGTGTTTGTAACTGGCAGTGGTGCGATTTCATCGTCTGTAGCGAGGGCGGAGAAACGGTTTGAAGTTTTTATTACTTCGGTGGAAGGAGGGGGAGAAGCGCACGCCCTTCGTTTTTTGTGAGCTGGATTCACCCATAGCGGGGGGAATGAGTTTACGGAAGAGGATGGAGCGGTTGATGTTGAGCTGGAGGCGGTTGTCGAAGTGGTGGGAGCTGTTGAAAAAGTAGCAGAGGTCGAGGTGGAAGTAGAGACGGAGGTCAGAGATGTAGTGAGGGTGGGAGTTGTTGTAGGTTTTGAGGAGTAGTCGGAGACATCTTCTTCACTTCCGAAATGCTTTAAATATAGAGCAGTTGAGCGTCTGGACCTCGTTACTTTTGATTTTTTTGTTAAAAATTCTTCTAGTTGTGCTTCTGTCGCACCCACAGCGGCAAGTTGTTGGCGGAGAGTAGACATCGAATCCAGGATCTTGTGCGTAGGTTAATAGTGAGGAAGGTAAACTGTGGAAGGTCAATGTGTAAGCGGGGGTCTGCAGGCTTGGATTTGATTAAAAATGAAAAACACAACACTGCTTTGAAAGCTGACAGCTCAATATTTTGTAACCATGAAAATTTGTTTTTGTTTGGAAACTTATAGAACGAAATAACCATGAGAATGGAAGGAAACAAAAGAACCAGATGACGCGAACAATGATTAGAAAATAAAGTGTTCGGAACGCGATGCACTATTCGGAGCTCGATTTTTGAACTGTTGCTTCCTTGAGTAACAAAAGCGGACTGAAAGAGATACTCAAATCAAAAAAAAAAATATATATATATATAGTACTTATACCTAGAGGGGGTACGTACCCATGTTACCTGCTGACGGAAGTGGCGACATCTTTTGAAGAATTCTTGAATTCGAAACCAAATTATAACGGTAGCTTGTTTGATATTTTACGTATACAGATTATTATTTGTGGCGTGGCGCTTACGGTGTGGGGTCAGATATACACTCGAAGCCGGGTTCTGAAATTCAACCACGCAGACTTTAACGTATTAATACTGTTCGATGGTTTTACAACACAAACCTATTTTTACATTAGCTCCACTCAGGAGGCCCTGAGGAAACTAAGTTTCCTCAGGTTTCCCTGTGAAGCAACATATTACTTAACAATGAGACACAAGTTGACTAATGGTGGAGTTAAACCTTTTTTATATTCCGAATGCAGTTTTACAAGTTCTCAGAATGGAGATTTAAAAATCCACAGTATGAATCACAGCGGAGAAAAACCTTTTTCAATAGTCTCGCTGACTCAAAACTGTTGGGAGAAGTTGTGTTATATACATGTATATTATGTTATTTGTATAAAAATATAAAAAAGTGATATCATATGATTTTTTATTTTATTTCGCTGGTGTAAAGTACATGCAAGTTTAGTCTAATTACTTAAAATGGCTTTAGCCGTGTTTGGTGACTAGATCTGAATAGCCAGGTAGGTTTTCCACATCTCGTTCCCCTCCCCACTATCTTCAGCATCACACCATACCAAAATTGGGGATGCCATTGGCACTCACTGGCTCGAGACGGTTGGGAGCAGTTTTGACTCTTGTGTTATATTCAGATAAAAAAAAAAAATTATATTATATGCAAGTAGGAATCTTTAACGATGTTTTGCTAAGCCAACTGCACGTATAAGTATGTCGTATTTTGTTATTGCCGCATGCTTCTTCGGAGAGTCGAAATTATGGTAAGTAAAAATATAGTATATCCTCTTTACATACTTGAAGAAAATATCTTCTAATGGTAAGCGTCCATCTACCCGCGCCAGCCGCAACGCACGCAACGGATTTTTCTATATGTTCACATAGAAAAATCCGTTGCGCGAGCCGGACCACCGGTATTTACCGGTGTCGACGCACGCAACGGATTTTTCTATATCTTGTTACGATACACATTTTATTTATTTATTTATTGTTTTGGAACATTTACAGAGTATTAAAATAAAAAAAGTCATTAGATTGGCATTGTAAAAAGCGTAGATGTTAGTGGTCCACTTAAAAATGTTCACAGAATGCACAGTTTAATAGTTGTTTTTCGCTATGCATACATAGAAGATAACAGAAATTAGAAATAGCAAAATATAAACATAACAAAAATAGTGATGATAAAATATAGACATGACAAAGATAAAAAAAGATCGACATACGATCTAAGAAACCGAAAAAACAAAAAAAAAGTAAGGTACAAATAGAGTAAGAAACAGCCATTCACATTCAAGTTCAATTCAAGATCGAATATAAGTATTTTCAATTCTCAATTACTTGTTAGGTTAGTCTACTGTTATTTGCTTTTTAAAGTAAGCGTGACTATTTGCATAGATGTCTATATATATATATATATATATATATATATATATATATATATATGGTTACAATCAATGGAATTATACAGACAACACATTCGAGACAGTGGATTGAAGTATGCAATATTGTTTTTAAATAATTCAAGATGAAATATATTCCGACTCCTTAAATTACGTCTATTGGGGACCTTAATAAGAATATTGCTCAGACAATGAGTTGTTTCAAGCTTATCATGAATGATTTTGTATAGACTCATTAAGTCAGCAACTTTTCTTCTTTTTTCCAGAGTTGTAAACTTAAAATATTGGAGTCGTTCCTCGTAAGATTGGAGTAAGGCATTTAGTCCAAGTTTAAATGATAACAATCTCAGATTTTTTTTTGCACAGATTCAATAGTTTTTTAATATTTTACGTAGTGTGTATAAATGGTTTCGATATTCTATGTATAAATCCCATCATTTTCAAGGATTTACTAGTGATATCACTGACGTGTACATCAAATTTAAATTTTGAATCAAGAGTGATTCCTAAATCTCTGATGGTGGTAACTGCATTTAATCGATCATTATTAATGGTATATGCATAATCCTTTTGTATTCTGTTACGGGTGAAAGTCATAATGTAACATTTTTCAATATTTAGAAACATATCATTCCGAGTACACCAGTTATGTAGTGTGAAAAGGTCGTTTTGAAGCATAACTTGGTCAGAATCATTGGAAATTTTACGGCAAATCTTTAGATTTTAGTATTCAAACTTGTTCTGGAGAATAAATGAAGTAAAGGAAATCTCTCTCTTCTTATTTTGCTAGCAAGTTAACCTAAAACAATCTAACTCAGTTGAGATTCACCACGCATCCCCACGATGCGTGGGGAATCTCAGCTGAGGCTGGATCCACGACCTGAACACCATGCACCTGCCGATATGAGCTAGTCGCAGGTAGGTGGCGCTCTACGCAGCTAACACTGGCTTCCAACGTGGGCCCATAGGTAACAATGGCGCTAAAAATCTTTACATAGAAAAATCCGTTGCGCGAGCCGGACCACCGGTATTTACCGGTGGCAGATGGACGCTCATCTTAAGGGATCAGGCCGGACCAACTGTCGGCCGGACAAACTGTCGGCCGGACAAACAGTCGGCCGGGCGAACCGTCGGCCGGACCAACTGTCAACGGACCAACTGTCGCCGGATTGTCGCCGGACGTCACCGTTATAAATACAGGCACAAACTTGTCAATAATGCATTCACTTTCTTTTATATGGCAATAATATTTTTTCTATGATTAGAAGCATTGATTGATTGCCTATGAAATGTAAAATAAAAACGATAAATATAAAATGGCGTTACCGCGTAAGTGAATTAATTAAAACAAAATTAAAATGTGAAATGTATATTTTTTGCATATTTTTTTGTCTCCTCCGACATAAATACTCACTTTTCATAATAATAAAGCTAAATCTAACTGTTAGAATAAAAAATATTCCGTATTAACGAGTAAGCGGTTCAATGCGTAAATAATAACATCACCTTTAAGAAATTCTCATAAAATAAAGATCCCTAAATGTAAATTTGAATTTTCATGTTTCATATAAAAAAAATCTGAGAATTCAACTTTCAAAGTACGATTATTGTGCTTATAACTTGACTAAAACCAAACGTAAATATATTAATTATATGAATCTTCTTCTTCAATTATATGAATAGAAGAGTGAATTGTTCACTATTTTAGAAATCATTCAGTAAAATCGCAATATTTACTAACAAAATTACACGTTAGTACCTCCCACACGCACACTTCGGAGCGACCGAGTCCCGCGCCATTTCAGGCCACCGCGCAGAAAAGTAAAGACCGATAGGTTTACAGCGCAGTACACTGTGAGACTTTTCTGCGCGGCGGCTTGAAATGGCGCTGGACTCGGTCGCTCCGAAACTCCGATGTGTGCCTGTGGGAAACGGCCCACGCTTTTTAACAATAGATATGCCAATATTTGGCGACTTTTTTCGATTTGAGTTTACGACGTCACACATACCATCGACAAGGATAGAGGAATCGAAAATGGCTCGACCATAGACAATATTACTCTCTTTCGGTACCTACCCAATTCATTAACCTAAAATATTATTTTTAAAATAAAATGAGGTGTCGGATTGCTGTCTTGAGAAAATGAGCTTACTTTTCTTTACGGCTCTTTTTCTCCGGACAAATAAAAACCTAAACTATACACCTAAATAACGTAAAATAAATAAGAAAATACTTTTTTGTACTTAAAAAACATGTATAATATTTTCTTTTAATTGTACGTAAGTTTTTAGTATTCGAATCTTATTAATATTCTTATCTTACTAATATTATAAATGCGAAAGTTTGTATGGATGGTTGGTTGGATGGATGGTCCTTACTCTTTCACGCAATAAATATCGAATGTAATTTAAATCTTACCAATATTATAAATGCGAAAGTTTGTATGGATGGTTGGTTGGATGGATGGTCCTTACTCTTTCACGCAATAAATATCGAAAGGAATTTAAAAATTCTTTCACTAATCGAAAGCTGCATTATTTGCGAGTAACATCGGCTTTATATATTGGTAAGCTCTGGCGTTTTGAATGAGCTGTGGCGTTATGAAATTATGTATCATACGTTTTCTGTCCCTAACAAAATCGAGTTATTGCAAACGTCAAACAAATTGTTACCTTGGAAACAATGTTTTTTTTTAAATTTTAGGCAAAAAGAGTGCTTTGTTTTGATTAAAAAGAGTACTTTTTTGGCGTCGTAGTTAATATCTACATATCTCTAAAAATGTTTATTCTCCGAACAAAAAGCATAACGTTGCTATAAAGCATAGCGTTTGAAATGGATTGTCATTTTCTTATTTTTTTAGGTTACTCAGGATTCAAATATGAATAAAATACTAATAAAGGGAGTAGGCACTTAAAATAAATTTCTATTTCTATAATTTAAATATTTTCTAAAATAGAATTTTTATTTGCGAAATGTCATTCTCAAATTTTGAAATTTTCAGTAATTTCCCACTAATACTATGCGAGCGATGCCGTGGGTTATTTATAATAATATTCTATTGTAATGCGTCGTGAAATGGGTACGTATTTGAAATTCGAGGGGAACAGAAATAATATTAATGTTGCTAGTAAATAATCATTGCCAGGAATAAAAACCAGTGACTGATTTAATTTTGTTGCAGTACCTAAACGACACATGGTTGACAATTTGTCCATACAAAAAGCACGAAGTTATCAATCTAATGATTGGTTTATGTTTTGTACCGTCACATGATGCTATAAAATATTTCTTCCTATGGTAGGAGAGGGATGGGAGAGGGGGTCAGATGAATTACAGAGCTGCCACGAAATGCCATTTCTTTGTAAGTACTGAATCTATCAATTTCACAGCTATCGTCTGCCCGTTTAGGCAGCTCCGTAATTAAAATGACCCCCTCTCCTGTTTTCAGCGGAGAGGGAGTTGCATAACTTTTCGTATATCGCCTCAGGAGCGGTTACGGCGTTAAGATCTGTATTAAGGCGGCCATTCACACTACGGTCCACCGGAGAAGTCTATGCCTGCGCAGGTAGACCGGAGCGTGTGTGGGAATAGAACTGGGCAGTTTTTTGAACCTGCGCAAGAGACGGGAGCAAAATCGAAAATCAATTCTTTCAAAACGAACCTGCGCAGGCAGACCTGCTCAGATCGCCTCTCCGGTAGACCGGAGCGTGTATGGCCTACATTATCGGTGGTTGATCTGCGCAAACCTTCTTAGGTGTGACGGGAATGGTTTATTTATGGGTGTGACAGGTCTGATGGGATTGAATGGAGAGCGTTATTTGGCGTGCGATGATCTTTTATCTGCGCGTGTGGCACCGCTTTAATGTTTTAGATATTACGTAGCGTGGCAGAGGGTTAGCCGGGGAGGCGAGCCGGTTTATAGATAGGGTATGTGAATTTAGTTGAACGAGAAGAATTTATTGTTAAGGAGGAGGGAAGAGGGTTGGATGAAGAGTTGCTGGATAAAGCCTCAGCAAATGATTGTTCTAGGCAAGAAGAGTTGATGGCGTAATGAACGCCTGACGGGTTGAAACATAGGCGAAGAGAGAGAACTTCTCCACATTTAAGGGAAGGGAATCTACATACAGCTTTGGTATGACCAAAACGGCAGCAATGCCAACGTTGAGTGGTGGGATAAGAATACATTTCAACCGGTAAGGAGTTGAAGAATAAATGTTTATGGGAGGGAAGAGATGGTACTTCGTAGGTGATGACGACAGATTGGGAGCGATTCCAGGAAACGATGCCCTCCGAAGAGTCTTGTAATTTAGCCTCCTATGTTGGGGGGTTGAAAGTGAAGACAGGATTTCCACAATGGGCAGATCGATCGAGTTACCTCTGGCCCATTCGAGTGATATTGAAAGTTGGTATATACCTACGTCTTGAATTTAGGATTTTACGAAATGAATATGTTTTTGATGAAGTTGTTGGCGGCTGAACCTATGAGGAATTCGACGGAGATTCGGAAGCGACCCTTGGCTTTCACAACTCCGGGCTTAATCGAAAGGTTCTTGCTATTTGATAGGAATTTACCAAAATCAAAAGGGTGAGTGGTTTTACCATGCTCAGTTTTTTGAGCGTATACTATGTATGTAAGATTGTTGGAGGAGTTTGAGGAAGAGCTGGTGTGGACTGTGAAGTCGAAAGCGAGTCGAGTTTTATTGGGGAAGAGGGACTAAACATCCTTTTTTAGTTGAAGTCAGAATGACAGCTTCACTGTCTGAAATGTCCACTATCTGAAGGGTCAGGAGGGGGATCCGTGGGCTTTGTAGAGGGTCCAGGAGGAAAATCCTCCTCCATTATTCACAAAATTACAAAGAAAAACAAGAGTATGGAAGTGACAGAAGTAAAAAAGTTTATAAATATCTGGAAATCAGCGGCGAAAAGTGACTCCTGGAAGATCAAGGGGAGAAGAATCCTCAAGGCACTACACAATCCTCTCAACACACTACACTTTTTTGGCAGGAAACAAAAAAAAATTGGAATAAGATTATTTTTAGAATGAGCATAGCAAAATAACCGATGACAGCCAAATGTTGTTGCTGCAAATCCAAGGTAATGTTTTGGTTTTGATAATAAATTCCCAGATCCGTGGATTACAACCAATCATAAACCAATAATGGAAAAACACATAACACCAAAGACAACATGCAAATTATAGGTAATAGATTAATAAATAATCAGAAACTGGAAGATTAATTAGACAGATCAAATAAATAAGTTTAAATAAACTTTATAATATAACCTTTTCCACAATACGTAGTTATGGGTACGTACTGATATTGTATGACCTCTTCAGATCATTGGAAAACATGCATGAGATTTTCTCCATTTGACACTAAAAACTCCCCAGTTTTCTTTTCAAATTTACAGTTGTGTCTTAGAATGGCAACATATAAATATTTTTAATTCGTATTATTAAACCCGCGTTGTCCGGGCTTTACGCAGAGTTTTTCGATATTTAATGTAAACAGTGACCTTTCTCTTGAAGGTCAAATGTGCAAAATTTGATTAGTCTTAGAATAAAACTGTAGATATACAAATCAAATCCACGCTTCCCACCTGGTGTCCGCCACTCGGCCGCCCGCCACAGACACCCTTCTTTACATAAAATAGAAAATTGTTCATGCAAATGCATAATAAATATGGTTCTTCAACTTTGAATAAAGTTTTTGTTATAGTATAGGGTAGTGTCGTGCAGAGTTTTTTGTCAGGGTTGGCAGTATGAAAAACTTTAAATTACTTAATATATATTGCACACATATTATGTGGTAAGTTTTCGCTGAGAGCGGCCAAGCTCATAGCTTATATCCGGCATTGGTTAGGATTATCCAAGAAAGGTCAATTAACTAAATAACTTCTTCATTTATGCATATTACAGCTAATTAATTACTGAATATCTAAAATTACCATATTACTTTCGACCGCATTTCTTTGAATAACGCACAAGTGTCACCAATTGCTCCTGTCTGGAGCCAGTGAGACTATGGCATTCCCAATCGGAGTATGTTGTGAGGCTGAAGGTAGTGGGGAAAGGAAGGAGATGGGGAAGAGAAAGGTGGGGAAGTACCTGGCTATTCAGATCTGGTCACCAAACACGGCTAAATTCATTTCAAGCAACGTTTCAATTCTGAATGGTGGTCTTACACCAGGGCTACACTGAGAGTATCTTCCACTCTGGAACATGCCGCAAATATACTATATATTATTTTGAATTAATTAATTGTGTAATACCACAAATTAATCAAATAAAATTTATTTGCGCATGTTCTAACCCGCGACCTTCAGATTGTGAGTGGAGAGTGTTACCTCGGGACCACAAAGGCCGCCTTTTATGCATAATTGCATAAAAGAAAACCAACCTATCATGATAATTATTTCATTACTAAAGTTGTATTAATTCGTAGAGGTACCAACAGATGTCACTGATTGCCATTGAATATGACCCCACAAGCACTGCCTAAACTCTAACACAAACGTGTCATCACATGCACAGACAGCACACATAACATTCTGCATAGTATGTAAACATTGAATGATACTATGATGTTGGCGGCACTTGTGTAGCATATGTAGTTAATGCTTATGCCACGTTTTAGTAGGGCGGCCGGTGCAGTTAACAGCGGAACTTGGCGCATATTTTTGAAAGTGTAGATTTATTTTTATGGAATAATTTAATGAATTTGAATATTATTTTTTCTATGCGAATAAGGTAGAAGCCAGTGCTCATGTGCCTATATGTACCTAAAGCACGCCCCTTGTATATTGTTTTCAGGTTTTTTTAATAAATTTTCATAAATTTTTGCCAAGAGTTTGTGATTTTATCTTACGCATATTTACATTAGACTAAACTTAATGAATCGTCATTAATTTTATGTGTGACCCACTGCTCAGATTTAACAATTTTTTAAACTGACCGAAATGCTCCATACTCAGTTTACATACATGAAAGACCAAACAATGCACTGAAGCTTGATTTAATAGTTCAGTTTTTTCTAAACGATGGCAGGAAGGTATATCTAAACTTCAAGAACGGGTACATTTGGAAGTAGAGTATTTCCGGTTAAATTCGAGTGCTGGTGTCTGAAGATGTCACAAAACGGAAAATGTCTAAATCAGGTTATTGTAGAAAGAACAGAGGTGTTAAGTGTAAGAGCCCATTTCCACCTCCGTTTAAAGAACAGATGAAAAAAATCGAACGTTGGATGCCCTGTTCACACTTCCGTTTAAAAAAACGGAATGACAAAAAATAGGATGTTTACGCAAACGCTGCGCGCATGACTGGGAGTAGGCGGGTTTAGGAGTTGTGGTGTAGTTGGGCTCCCGCTGGAAAGACAAGCGGTAAGCTTCATACAAACCTATGAGCGAGCGAGTTCCGTCACGATTTTTAAATGGACGCGCTGCGCTGGCCATCCAGCCAACATAACGTGCCGGATACGTTTTTTAATCGTGTCAGACATGTGTGAACAGACGTCTGATTTTTAAACGGAAGTGGGAACAGGCACTAAGTGTTAGGTTCTTGTCAAATATGTTCTTGTTTTGCAGAAGATATCTGACAAACACCCGCCGACATTGGTGAAGAAGGAGACGGTGCGACTAAGAGAATAAAGTGAAAACACAAACGTTCATGGCATATATTTACAGGCAGTACAACAAATCAAGTATCACAGTTACAATAAAATTATTTTCACAAGTTTATTTCAACATACGTAGTAAGTACTTGGTCAATTTGAATTTCCTTATATTCACTGAACATAATATTCTTTATTAATATCTACCATCATAACATTAGTGATGACAATGACTAATGTATGCTTCCATGATATTCTAAATTATAAAGGCTTTACTTTGACCAAACTGGTTATTTTTTTTTAAGGGTTCTTATATGATCATCCCTTGGGGATGAAGGGATGAAGCAACTTACCACTTGAGATGAATGCTACGTCATGCAATATATTATTATTTGTGAAACTTTAAGTAAGAAACACTTAATTTGTATTTTTGGGCAATAAAAGTTAGTTTCGTTTTTTAATCTTCAACAGATTGCGTCAGTAGTTCTATCAATTTATATGTATATAAATGAGTTTTGTTTTTAATTTTGTAGTGAATTTAAAATATTAATAACTATTAAGATAAATATTTTAGTCAAATGAAATTTGAGCTAACAGTATTTACAAATATTTAAATTTGTCTTCATTTTTTAAGGTCTGACAACAGGAAATATTTAGCTGTTTTAAAGATTTGAATATTATAAACTATTCATAGAATAACTAGCCAAAATACAATATGAATACTGGTGAATGAATAATGACAACAAATAAAATTATGAAGTATTTGTATTTTATTTCCCATAAAAATTCTACGATCAATAATATGCATGTAAACAGTAAAAAAAGAAACAATAAACAGAGAATGACAGACATCACAACACTACATCATATCATTAGTTTGTTGTATTGTCAGGGTGTTATCTTTAGAAATAGTGTTTGGGGGATCTTACAAAACCTATGTGCGCAAACAAAACAAAAAAAACAAACATCTCTACTGACACTTCCTCGCGGACCGGGCTGGAGAAGCTGTTTTAATCAATCAATCAATCTAAACAAATGCTTTGGAAAGACCAAAAGTTTACAGTTTACAAACATGGACGAAATGTTTCATTTACACAACAAAGTAGATATATATCATCGGGTTCAACAGTCAAAATATAACCAACCATTCTCGTGTAATAATAATACAATTTAAAGATATAACATTTAGCTTTTTTTAAAGAATCTTATTACAATTTTGGTTTTCCCTCTCTATCTCTCTCTCTTTCTCCCTTCTATATATTTATGTATGTATAAAGTAGTTTCAACTCTTCATAGAGACTTTGGTCCTCTGAGAGGTGTCCTAAGAATACCCTAATAGCGTGATATGATCTATTTTATGTTCTGTAGAGACCCACCACAGCCTTGTTTCGCTGAGTCGCGCAAATCAATAAACATCACAAATTCCCCTGCACAGGGTCACCACCTTTACTTTTAAACGATGCTTCTAACCCTACATTGTATTTAATTGTTTCAATAATGCAATATCAGGGGCGGTTGTATATTTTTCCTGAGAGATATTATTGAAAAATACAACGTTTTTGATGTTGCTGTAGCTGAAAATGATTTTTTTTTTTTTTCAAAATTTTAAATTTTTGGTATGAATATATTTCATTAATAAAATGGTGCCACAAAGTGAATTTGCAAAATCTGAAGAAGTAAATATATATATCAGTTTGGGGAGACACAACCTCCCTTAAAATGAAAATTCTTAATACAAAAAAGTTTAAAAATAAATTTAAAAAAAAAAAATTCGGCTAAAACAACATCAATAATGTCGTTTCTTCATTCTTAGTACTCTAGCTCACTGAAAAGTCACGGACTGCCACTTTGTAATACAAATATGTTTTGAAGTAATTTTTTATTTTAACTAAATTAAATATGGTGGGATAGTAATTGTTGGTCTAACACTGCGCAGGACAAGTTCATTGACCAATTTATTGAAACGTTTACTACGCAGGTGAATGTTTTTTTTATTCAAGTTAATACAATTTTATTGTTAGCAAAACCACAAGTTGGTATCAGCAGTCAATTTTATTTATTGCTTCTGAACTGTATTCAAAATAAGATGAACCTGTGAAAAGTGAATTGTAGAATTTTAAATTAAAAGTTAACAATAAGAAGTATTTCTGAGATTAATGGAAATGAATGATAGTTTTAAACATCATGATTATTTATACTGACAAAATGAGGAGTACGGAGAAGAGGCAATAAATAAAAGTGTTGCATTTGGTCCTAGAGAACATAAGCCATGTGACAACTTTGGCCGCACCCTTTATACACTGGTAACTTTAACTGGTATACACAACAGACATGGTGTACATTTATTAATCATGTCATTAGGAATTTTAAATTTTATAACATTAAATAATTTGTGATACACATTGGAACGCCATAATATATTGTATGATTTGCGATAATTATATGAGATATTTAAATACCAAGGAGGATTTCATTAAAATATGTTAATCAATTATTTATATTGTTAAAAACTTATGTATATTTGGAATTAGACAGTATTTGTGTATTATTAATATTCACTGTACAACAATCAATATCTTACACTTAACTCTAGATAAAATAAAGAATTTAATTCAATCAGTTTGCCAACATGAATATTTTATCTAAAAGAGAATATCTAAATGCAAACTTGAAAACTGTTTTAAATTGTTTCTTGGTAATGGATGTTTAAATGCGATTTTATTAATTCCTGCTGACCTTTTTACTAGTTGGAGTTAACAAATTATTTAAACAAAGTATTACGCATACGGATACATGAGAAGAATATTTGAATATTAGTTTATATCGATCATCGGCTATTTAAGTCTCATACAAATAGTTATATGTAAACATCAATTCTCCCAGCGTTGGCTAAACAAGCTATGTACGAACAATTTTGTTTATTTTGTGGACCGCACGCCAAACACAAGATAACTTTATAATTATTGCAAAGATTTTTTTACACAACAGCATACTTGTAATGAAAATCACTTTGAATGAAGCCACTTCCAATTGCAAACTGAAGCGGGTCTATAGACACGAGATTATAGGAGAGCTTAAATTGAATATTCCAAATTCCATATTTTGACAACATCGAGTTAACCAAATACTTTGGGTATATAGGGAGTTACAGTAACAGTTACAGTAGTTTACTTTAGACACATTACAAGTATGCAAAAATAATATCAAATCACAGAAATGAAATCTTATGTACAAACAGCCTGATTGCCAATATAAGTAATGAATAATTCATTAGTGAATTTATCTCTAAGTTAAACAATTAAATTGATGATATATAACGGATTTCATTTTATAATCTAGCTAATATTTATCCTAAGTCTCGATACAATAATATATTATTATACTAATACCAAATATATGTCAAAAGGATAACAGAATGAGAACATGATACACTAAACACGTAGTAAGAAAACAATGAGAAATTCAAATACATATTTCAGTAAAGTTGTATACTGGAAGATACATGTAAAAGCAATATACGCTTGATACATTGCGTGGAATATTTGTCTTGCCGAGGTCTTGGAACACAGTCAGTGTCCATTGTTAGAGCTAATGTCGACAAAGACAACAACCCACAAGACAGGAACAACACATTTGATTAAGCATGCTCAGTTTAAAATTTCATCAAAAAGAAATGTGGCAAACCGAAATTAACTAAATTAATGAGATGACACTCCAGTTGGAAATTAATTTTTGTTGATGTTTGTAAATTGCAATTCAATAAATCAAAGTTTGCCTATGACATTTCCAAAATTTCAAGATTTTTACTAAAACCACTCTAAAAATTTTATATCTAGAATTTTATTCATCTTTCCGCAGTGATAAAGCTAAACTATATGATATGCAGATTCTTCTAACAGACCTGTATGTATTATTAGTTTGTGAATTTCATTGAAAACTAGTTACATACTTAATTTCAATCAAAACACATTTAATAATTTAGTTGAAAACACAAAGGAAAGAGTTGCTTTATAAGTAGTAAGGAAGAATTATTAAAAAAATGGTTATTCACATTTTTCAAATTGTAACTGCAATAACATTAAAAAACATGACAACAGTTAAAATTTTAGAAGAACATATTATATTCTTTTCGTTAAATCGTAAACGATTTGCGATTCTACACTCTTTCAAACTAAAATGCATTACATTACAACAGTCTGTTTTATTTTAGCTTTGAAAATGTTTTGTCTGTATTTTAAAAAGTTTAATATTACATTTTAAAGATAACACAATGAATAATGTAAGTAAAGGCTTTCAACTTTGTACTTAAAATTATGAATTGTCTATACATTGCAAATTGCTTACTCTTAATTCTAATCAATCTTATTTCTTGAACCAACTTTTGTAAACTTTTTGGTGGTAATGGTAGTGCAATTTGAAAATAATTAAAAAGGCTGTTGACACATTTGGCAGTGACAATGATTATTATAGTATCTAAGTATAAAATTTACGTATGTAAGAAATCTGCTTGAACGCTGAATTAAAATAAACTATTTGTAAGGAGAATTCTGAAAAGTTTATCTAATAACTCACAGCAAATACGTAACAATGAAAATTGTGACTCACCAACATCCTGTTCCGAGACAAAATACTATAGAATTTCATTGAGGTAATTTTGAATATGTATTATGTGGGGCTATTTTTATAAGGATATTTTGACTTCGGATACAATGCTGTTGCACCCAAAACAAGGAATTAAAGACTCAAAGTTAACAAAACTTTGTTCAAGAAACAAGTAGGTAATAAATTATACTGATTAAAAACCTGAATTTTGTGCTAAATGTGTGATGATAATATTATTTTATAATATTGTTTAAAAATAGCTAGCTGAAAAATTTATGGAGGTACAGATAATTGATAATGAACTGAGGAAATAATTTTGAATTGATTAATCTGAAACTAAAACTCAACAGAGATGGAAAACTAGTAGAAAATCTCACAAAAGGGAATCTGTGAATTGAGAATGTATATTGGCAACAAATATGAACAGGTTGAATGATTAAGTAAAGTTATGTTAGAAAAATTACATTTAATCTTAGTTTTAGTTTTCCACCTTTGTTAAGTGTAACCGCAGAACATATTAACTTTTACATACATCAGTCATGATGATTCTTAAATCATACCCAATAATAACCAGAACATTTTAATATTGTCATGTATTCCATGCTAGCCTCTTTAATATTTAAAAAAGAGCAAAAATTCTACAGTGAGACAAAATATAAAAATGCACCGCCACGGAATGTGTACATTAAATCTTTGTCTACACTTTTAAAAAGTTTATGTAATAAAAGGCATTAGCTATATATAGATTAGACAAATAAACTTGAATAATAATAATAATATTTTCTTAAAAAAATCAGTTCAGTGCACAGTGAAGATTCACATTTTGTGCTGAGCTTAACAATCTGATGGGACAACCGCCATCGTGATTGCAAAACCAAATACGTGTGATGCAATCAATCCATAGAGAGAGTTACATGTCCTGGTGCCATCGGATACCGCCAATTACTTTATAACAAAACATCGTATTCCTCTATACACGCATTCAACACCTGTGATATATTACAACTTACGCTAATTTACATGACATTTTAAAATTATTTTGTGGCAAAGAAGCAATGATTAAATTGCGGTAATTTTATTTACGATACCGATGAATTTGCCACACAATGAGCTTGGAACAAAGAAAATAAAGTCAAATCCCACGCCTCACGGAGACGCAGACTTCCCTTTATCATTGTCGTAGGACAGACGAAACAAGGCAGGTTTACAGTTGACCCGATTGCTGAACCGTCGTCCAATGATTGGGGATCTGCCGATTCATTCGAGCTCAAACCTCCGGAGAAGATCCTCTGGATTCCTTCTGTTTGGGGCTCGCCTTCCTCCTTTCATCGGCTTGTGCGTGGTTATTGGAACACCTGGCTGGTGGTGTCTGTGGGGACAGTTCAAGGGTTGGGGGTGGGGTTCTCTGTGCGGATGTCGGACTTGAGCTTGACAAATTCCTTGGCCACCTCGTCGTTATTGCGCTGGGAGAGGATGCGCAGGATGGTCCATCCCGTCTCGTCCATCTGAATTCGACTGCCCAGCGACAACCAACATGCGCACGATCCCTGAAATTAAACAATATTCAAATTACACTTAATTCTGTTTAAACACGGTATTTTTTTACTGAATTGTTATATAACACAATCAACAAAGCGACTATAATTCATTCATGAATTTGTTACAAAAAATATTCAAGAGGCTATGTAATGAACATGAGGTATTAGTGCCAGTCTTTACCTGATCTTCTATGTCCTTCAGTTGCATCACAGCCACACCAACCAGTCTATCCTCTCGGGCGAAGCAGTAGTCCTTCACACAGATGTGAAGCTCGAAGAGACTGAGTTGTTCTTCTCCTCCAATCATGCTGAAAATTAATGATACATATTACCATTATAAGAACAAATTATTACCAATGATTCAATACATTTTTAAGGCAGATTTTTATATTATTATACTCTTTAGTATAAGTTTCTAAGTGTCTCATAGCATCATTAGATGGGAACCGATTATCCACATGAATGTAAATGATAACCATGCCGTTGTTATAATTAATCTACCTATGTAGAAAAAGGATATTCCTCACAAATATACTTGTGGGCGATCCCATCCACTTTTTTATGCCCCGAAAGCGAAGATTTCTGCCAATCAAAATGTGTCAATCAACAGAGCAACTTCTTATAATAATAATAATGTTTTATTCCAGGATATGGGGAGGACCGTGCAATAACACACGTCCCATATACATTACATAGTTATACATATATGTATATAGAGTAATAAATGCTGCACTGACCATAGATTTCAACATCACTTACAGATAGTTTAGCCTGTCTAAATAGTAAAACTACCCCCATGACCTTTTTATACTTCTAGTTGTACCAATGAAACATAAGACAAAAATGGCACCTCTACCTTCTTTATTTGATGTTTTTGTCTGTAATATTGTTGTAAAATATCAACATACATGTTATATACTTACGTCTACTACTTATTATTGCTACAATATACTTCCATATACATTTTTTTTTCATCATTTCTCATTTGCTGCACCTTTTTATATGTTGTAAGTTTGTAATCTTCTCTGCAATAGTATACAGGTTGTTAATGAATGTAATTGACTTACTTTAACTAGTGATTCCTGACATTTGGAGAAAAAAAAGTTTTATAAATGAAATTTTGGTCTCCAGTGACATTTTTGATGTTTATTTTTTCAACATTAAACAAAAAAAAAAAGTAGGTTTTGGACAGGTAGGGTCCGGGTGAGGGGTCGGTCAGTTACTCGGCTGAGTGACCAGTGATGACACGTGGAAAATTTTTTAGTTGTTGTTTGGTTTGGAAGAAAAAAAAAATTAACAAAATGTCACCGAAGATCAAATTTTCATTTTTTTACTCCAAATAATATCAGGAATCACTGGTAAAGTAAGTCACATCTCTAAGGTGTACAATCTGAATCAACAATAGAGTTGAATACCTCATATCTATGGCTAAACATCGTACTATGTATGTTTGATAAAAAACAAAAATCTGAAAAGATTCAACTTTGTCCAAACTTGTCGCTGATTGTTATATTTTTTCTAAAAGTACTTTTTGTTTAAGTTTATTCATCAATTATAATGTTTTAATATCCACTTGCAGTTTGGTTATAGCGATGTTACACGGTTCAATCAAATTGCTTCAATTTGGTTGAACGGCGCAGAATTGAGCAGGTGTGCTGTTTACACGTATCCTGATGAAGAGACAAAATCTCTACTAAACTTATGAAGCATTTAAAAACCCTGATTGCCACCCCTCTCCAACATATTATTAATTTAAGCTTACAATCAGGCATATTTCCAAACTCTCTTAAACATGCCTCAATCATCCCCATTTTCAAATCAGGTGACAGATCTTCCCTAAATAATTACAGGCCTATATCGCTATGCACAATTTCCAAAATCTTTGAAAAGGTAGTAAAACTGAGACTCCTTAAGTTCCTCGAAGACAATAAAATCCTTTCAAAAAACCAATACGGTTTTCGCAAAAATCTGAGTACTTCTGATGCAATTGCAACCTTTACCAAACTGATATCTGATAACCTCGATAAAGGCAATAAACCACTTACCGTCTTTCTACATCTGTCTAAAGTCTTCGACACTATTTCACACCATATTCTTCTTAAAAAATTGCAACAGATCGGGATATAAGGTACTGCCCTGAAATGGTTTAAAAACTATCTCACACAAAGAACACAAACAAGTGTCATTCAGTCAAATCAAGAATATAGGAGTAAATGTTTACCAATCTCCTACGGCGTGCCCCAAGGAAGTGTTTTAGGTCCGCTCTTATTTCTCATATATATGAACTCCTTATTAAGCTTGGATATTGACGGTAATATAATATCTTTCGCCGATGACACTGTTATCATATTTACAAGCAAAACGTGGAAAACATCAATTGAGAAAGCAAATTGTGGACTGAACATAATTAAAAAATGGTTAGACTCTAACCTGCTTACCTTAAATGTTCAAAAAACGCAATACATACTTTTTTCAATCCGAAAATTATCTCTCCCAGAAAACCTTCCTAAACTAATTATCCACACTTGCCCACAAAATCTAGATACTTCCCCACCGCACTGTTCGTGCCCAATACTTAAACCGTCTAGTGAAATAAAGTACCTAGGTGTCATTATAAATTACCAATTACGGTGGGAGGCCCAAATTAGCCTTATAACACAGAGACTCCGTGAGTTATGCCATATTTTTTACTCTCTACGTTCAATTCTTGATGCAAAAACTCTGAGAAGTGTTTATTTTGCTCTATTCCAATCTATATTAACATACGGCATTATAGGATGGGGAGGTTGTGCAGCATCCATTCTCTACCCTCTAGTAACCGTTCAAAAACTTTTGCTAAGGATCATCTTCAAATGTTCCCCCTCTCATCCATCATAGCCACTTTTCAAGAAGCTCGCAGTACTAGACATTCGTCAACTGTATATGACAATAGCTCTCATACATATATGGAAAAATGGACTGATAAATTCCACACAAAAAGATATACACACACGCTACTCAACACATGGAAAATGCAAAATACCAAAAACAAAAACCACATTTTCACAGAGACAATACTCATACATCGCACCTAAAATATTCAACGCATTAAATAACGACATCAAAAGATCTGATACAATTAATTACTCATTTTGCATGCGGTGTCCAACAATGGACATCCGGAAAGGGGCGAAATTTCTTTAAGGATTTTCTTCAAAGAACGTAGATTAATAACATTTAAATTGCCGTAAAATAAAAAAAAAATATTTTTATTTAATTTTTTTATCATCTTCTTTTCCATTCATGACCTTAAACTGTTTGGTACCACTGATATGTCCGATGTACTCTACTGCCTTATTTGCATTCTGCCTTATTTGTATTCTGCTGAGACAAAAATGGTTAAAATAAGAATTCACTGCAGTATAATAGGTTAATTAAAAAAATATAATAGGTTAATCAAAAATTAGTATAAAAATTTAAACTCCTTTTAGTTATTATCTACTTTAGGGAAATCTACAGATTACAATTGGATTAATTTGTACATGCATAATTTACCAAACTGTGAAACCATTTATAGTTTTCCTCATCATACCATTAAATTGTGCCTAAAAATTAGGGATGTTATGGATATGATATTTCGGATCTGGATACGGATACGGATATTGGAATAATATTATACCGGTTTCGGATATGGTTACGGATATGAAATTATTTCGGATTATCCGCTAGTTTCGGATAATTTCGGTTACGAATATTAGAGTTTTAAAATTACTACTACATACTTACTACTATCATCCCAGGAACCTCTATTTTTCAAAGAGTCTATTATTGACAACTGTTTTTTACACTCTTATAAAGATGTTAGCTGTTGAGGTGGTTGTTGTTGTTTTTGTTGAGTATCCTTTTCCAGTAACAACCATATTTAACAATGTGTTTCGATATAAGATGAAGTTCCAGAGAAGTAGTGCCACCTCCTTTGCGTGAAGAGTTTTTACCATACAGTTTACATTTTGCAGAATCTACATTAATTTCTTCAAAAAATGTCCAAATTAAACTAGACTTAAAACGCATTTTGCTTTTTGCCAAAACTATAACAATTTATTTACACAACTCTTTGAAACCAAGTAAGATGGTACTCATAAATAATAAGTCTTAATGTTTGTACACCCACAATCACAAAATAAATAATAAACAATGCAAATTGCAAGAGACACGCGCGTTTTGAGTTTGTGTGACAGGTGACGGCTCGGCCGGACAAAACAGACAAAATCCTGTCGTAACCTGTAATTTTGACTCCGCCTTTATCCGAAACTATCCGAAACTTTTATATCGGTTTCGGTTACGGTTACGGATATTTTTTTATTTCGGATATCCGATAGTTTCGGTTACGGTTACGGAGCTCCATAACATCCCTACTAAAAATTAAACAGTAATCTTGCAACTAAAAAATATTACATTATTATAACAGGAGGGAAGTAGTACAAAATATATGTCAATATATTTATGCAGTTTTGTATTCATTTAATAAATTTCTAATGCACTCTTGACAGAGTTTTTATATTTATTTTCGTCACAAATATTACACTAACGTCTGATTGTTATTGCACTAAATTATGTAAAATCGACCACCATAACACGGGCGTCAGCCTAGAATGGTGGTCGAATAATCATCTAATAATGTAACCCTATTTTGTAAGTAATGAAAAGAAAATTTAAAAAAAAAAAGTGAATTATTCGGATCACATTTATTTTTTTTTTAATGTTCTTTATTCAGTTAAGTTTATACATTACAGTAAATGGGTAATTTTTTGGTCATCACACTAGGCACATGCCCGTGTTGTAGTGGCCCAATCCACATTGCTGAGGATGTCTTCAAATCAGGTAGTCCCTTGAGAATTACGTTAATTTGTGATAATTTAAATAACAAATTAATTAAATGGAACCCTCTGCTTTAATATTCCACAGGCAAGGGTACTTCTTAAAGTGTTCCAAAAACAGAGACGTATGCTCCGTATAAACAATTTTGACTAGGTTGACAATGCAAATTTTCACGTGGCTGCAGTGCGCACAAATAAATACCGATTGAATCACTCAATACTTGCGTTTACACATTCATTTCTCATTCAACCGTATTGAATGTTGAATTCAATGATATTGAACAATGACATTGAATCATTCACTTTTATAAATTCATGATTCAATTTGGTTGTTTCAACCAAATGAACCAATTTAACCGTGTAACATCGCCGTTAGAGCCAGTACAGGAAATAAATCAGAAAAAGTATCATTAAATGGATAAATTGTACTTACAAGTGGAAGGTCTCATTGTACTTAGGGCTCCAGTTATTTGATTTGGACTTGGTGGCAAACTTCCTCTTCTTATCGGCGAGGTGAGGTCCAATCAGATTCACTTCCACAAATGGCCGGAACATTCCCGAGGCTATCTGCCACTTGAGGTCGTTCGCCGCCACCACTGTAATAATGATTAGTTATAACATATACAATAATTATATGGAAAGAAAGTACGCATTTAAAAAGCAAATGCAGGACCCAGATTTAGGATGACATCAAATTCTATTGTGGATATTAACAAGCTAACCATTTTTTTTGGTTTGTTTACAAATCTGAAAGTTTTAGCCAGTTTCTATGTACAAGGGCGAGCTTTCAAGGGTACTAATTACTCCAAAACGGTACCAGGAAAGCATCATTTTAATATAGAAAAACTCAAATGAAGGTCAAAAAAGTTATAAGTGCTTAAGACGGGTTGTTACACAGAAATTGAACAGTTGGTCAAGTGACAAAATTAATTTTCAAGTTCTGTAAAGATTCTATTCAAGTTCTGTTATTATTTCAGTTGTGAATGTGTGAATCAACTGGCCAATATTGGTGTAATAATAGAACTTGAAATTAACTTTGAAATTTGAACAATTCACCAAATTTCAATGTTAATTTTCAAGTTCTGTGAAAGCTCTATTCAAGTTCTGTTTTTATATCATTATGGGCCAGTCATTTTATATAACTGAAATAATAACAGAACCTGAATAGAACTTTCACAGAACTTGAAAATTGACTTTATAATTTGAAGAATTGTTTAAATTCTGTGAAATAACTGTCCCTCAGTGATATAACAACTTGCTGAAAAGTGCACATTCATTATGCTGAGAATTGAGTAGAAAACTTATTCAGAAGCACGAGTGTTAGTTAATAAATATAAAAGATTGAGAAATCCATAAATAATTGCAAGTTGGTCGGTAAACAGAGAAAGTACCAACAACATAATGTTCTTAAATGTACCCCCAATATTAAAGGAACTGTGATTTTATTCTTGATTACTGTTCCACAAAGTAACTTATGTATTATGTATATCACACATTTGTAAAAGCTTATAATATAAATGTATGTGGATTATGTTGTTATTATTGTTAATTAATTGAAGAAAGTTATATTTTTACCTTTGACTGTAACTTTATGTTCCCCAGTGGAAGGATGAGTAAACAGGTCGACTTGTAGAGAAACCTCACCAACACTTCCCTCTTCTGATGTGGCAGTATCTGCAATATTCAAAATTACTATTAGAGATCTGTTTTTTTGGTTGTAATCATGAATGCATTAAATATAAAGCATTGATTTGGCAGTCGTTGTGTGATGTAAAAAGACCTTATTTAGCAAAATGGTCAAAAGATAAGACATAAATGTCAAATTATCAAAAATTGACGCATAGCACGCGCTGCTCATGAATTGCTATTGAACCAAAGTACTTTGCTTGTGTGCTATGCGCATGAAGCACGAGTCGCTTGTAAGTAGCTTCATGTACAAATGGGCATAGACATCAAATTTACAAGATATGAGACAAAAAATGTCAAAAATCATTAAAAAATAGTTAAACTCTTACTCCGCCCATGCAGTTTTGATTAAATTATTTATTATCATTAATGGATTGAATCGGTAAACAAACCCAGCATGCAAAGTTGATTAAATCAACCTTTTGTAAACTATTTTATAAATTTTCATTCTTGCTTGTTTACAAGACCATTTTACAAGATAAAGTTAAATCAACTATATGAGATTTTGTTCTAAAGTATCAAATCTTATTTAGTTAACAACTACCTAATTAAAAGCAGAAGTAAAGACTCTAAATTCTGCTATATTCTATTTAGAAAACTCTCACTATAATAAATAATTGATAGAAAGTTGTTAGATAGAGTCTAGGAAACTCTAATTTTTGGTAAGTACGTTTTTCAAAAAACTTAATAATTTTTATGTTAAATAATGATGTTTTGGGTATTTAATTAAGTTTGTATTGGTGATTAAGGTTCATAAAGGAACAATTCAGCTGCATCACATTACCACAGGGGTCAGAGTAGCACAAAAAACCAAACTAAACACAAAATTACCAAAAGATCATTAAACATTCAAATTTGTTTGTAGAAACCTAAAGATGGTTTATTTTACAAAAAATATGATTGCTTAACAGGTAATTATAATGAAACGCCTAGCTTTCACAGGTACATACTAATTGTGTTTGATAATAATATTATAAATAATGATGTTGTGTTTTTTTTTTAACAAAATTTAATTTATACCAAGCTTTTTGAGTAGGTATTGCAAAAAAATATGAAGAAATATTCACTTATTGTATTTATTTTATTGAAAAAAAGATAGAAAAGTGAATTGATAATTATAAAAAGCATAATATACAAGTGCAAATAAAATCAAATAGTAATGCTTATTTTAAAAACAATGTGAACTAAAATTATTTTACTATTAATAAAAAATGGACCATTTATAAGCCAAATATTGTTAAAGTTCTTAAAAATACACAATAATTATATTAATATTATCATATTGTACATTGTCCTTTTGAAAATAAGATTATTTATTCTATTATTTGTTAGGGAAATCATAATTTATTTTCATTTAAAAAACATTGCCAGAAAAATCTCTAAGTAAATGGTGTTTATTCTGAGTGGGAAAGTGGATTCAATTTATTTTCTAGTAATTTAGATAAAGTTTTCTACCAAATAAAACTCATTTTCTTACGAGCCGAAATACTAAATACTGTATTTCTTGGTGTTTTCTATTAAGGATGAATAGTTTTTAAAATTTTCAGGCAAAAAAATATATACAAGATAAATCCTTGAGATTATAAATCATAAATATTGCATTCTTCTAAAACAGTTTAGAACAAAAAGAATTGTTTTGTTAAAATGAAAACAAATCACTTTGTATACACCACTTATTTAACTAAACATCTTTGAAACCACATATTTCGAAACCAATGGTTCCTTCGTCAGAATAAAATTAAAATTAACAAAAATGACAAAAGATAAACAAGTAAAGACAAAAATCTATAGACAAAAAAAAAAGTTCATTTTAATTTAATCCTGACGAAGAAACCATTGGTTTCGAAAGATGTTGATAATTTTGATAAAATTAGTGGTGTATGCAGATTTGTGTTCATTTAATTAAAGTGACGCCAAAAAGTGGATTTGTGAATATTGAAGAAGTATAGTTTTTTTTTGCCTGCTGATAATTTCACCTTGTTTGGTCAGAGAAAATTTGTAAAACTATAAGAATCTTGAATGAACAATTTTAGATGTTTTTTGCATAATAATATAGTTCTACCATTGATTTATAAAACATTCTAATTACGCTAATGTAAGCTAAGAAAAACTTTATAACCTAAATGTGAAATGTATTGAGATAAAAGCTGTGTAAAATTGTAAATGTGGGTGTAGTTAATGAAGCATTTGAATGGATAATGTTGTGAAACTAGTAGGTTAGTGATAATATAAATGTTGGAAAGTACATAATAGATGTGGTAAAGTCAACGCTATATATTTTATAGTTGCATTTTTGCTGTAATAGCCTACATCAAAAGATCTGCTTTAAAATCAGGACAGACTTTTCATAGAATTCATCAAAGGAAAAGAGAAGAAAGACTTATTTACAACTTTAGATATAATTTGATCGGTAACTGGATAAAATAGAACAGTGACAAAACAGAACACGATCAAAGGATACGGTTATAGGTGCGCCTCATCCTTAAAATGCACAAATTATTAAAAAAAAATACGTTTCAGTTTAATTTACCTACAATGAACAACTATTTCAGTCCACGGAGAAGTGTCAATTCCAGTTTATCGGGACAGCCGATTATCTGGGACACTTTTCCATTTAATTGGGACAAATTCCCATCTGAAGTCCATGCAAAATGTGAAAGAGGATTATAGTGATATTTATTTATTTATTGTTGGGGTATTATGCCTTGTAGCGCTACCTCCTCTAGCAAACATTTCGGTCAGCGTTACAGTGTCCGTCATCATCCACCACAACAGTGGTCGAAAATTCCTCAAATTATGTAACTTACAATGCAATGATAAGAAAAATTTAAAAAAAAAGTATTAGTGCCAAAAAGGTCCCGATGTGTCCCCATTAAGCCGAATCGACTGTAATGCATTTTCATCAATGTTTGATAAATTCTTGGTGTTCACTGTTAGGTCATTTTCTTACGATTTGACATTATGACGAGTTGGTTTTTATGTTAGTGTTTCCTTTTTTTTTTTTTAATAAAACCCAAACCAAGAACCTGAGAACCTATTTTATAAAGAAGGTTGTTAGGTTAAAAGAAAAAAAAATAGCTTTAACAACAATTTTTTTAAAATAATTTGTGTTAATGGGATGAGGCGCGTTTATACATATTTACCGATAAAAGAATAGATTAGGTTAGTTTAGATTAAGTTTTTTTTCTCACTTTTAAAACTTTTTTCTTCAATGTTCTATTTTGTCATGGAACCAATTCGATCATATGAGCACGGTGATTCACATAAAAAATGTGATTCTCCAACATATTTGTTTTCTTTGATAAATTTCATGAGGCAATCCTCATACATGATAATAATATGAAAGCTTGAAAAACTGCTATAAATAGAAAAGATTGTGCTACATAATGGCGACATGTTCAGCACTTTAACCTTGTCGACTTTGCTTTCTTCTGACGGCTCTAAGAGGCTCTTCCAATCCTTCCGGATCGCCGTCCCCTTCGTCTCTATCGCTGATGACCGATCGTTGTCGCATCAGCGTGTCTTTGTTATTTAGCGGTACTGGAGACCATTAATAAAATCATTTGTTTTTGCCCAAACTGAACAATGCTACTTAAAAATGTAGGTAAGTACATAAAATCATTTGGTTTCATAAATCAGTCATTTTTTTGTATAAAAACTGCATATAATGTTCAATCTAACCAAACACGCGAAAACCACATTAAATGCTAAAGATGTTCTCTTCCTGAGTCATGAGAAGGATCCCTTTGTCAAGTCCTAACATAGGATTTAACAATTTGTCGCCCTCAATACGAACATAGGCGTATCTCATGTTTGGAAATTTTTAACAAGAGCCAAATTACTGTTTTTTTTGCCAGATTCTTATATATTTCATTACATGTTTCGCTAGTGGGGTTTTACACATTTTTTATACCCCCTCTGCGAAACAATCATTTGGACCGCCCACAACATAAATGCTCGTTTGTGTTGTGGGCAACAAATTATTGACACAGTTACAGACAACATGTTAATAACTACTACCGTCGATTTGATTAGGTTAGGGCAAGATAAGCCAGGTAAGATAAACATGAGCAAGTTATTAATCTTTGAAAAAAAATTAAGCATTGTCTCATGTCCACATATCTGAACTAAAAATATTAAAGAGAACACGTTATTTAAAGGTTAAGAAAATAATGCATTTTTAGATAGGTTGGGTAGAGATAAACTAGATTAGAAAAATATAAATGAGGATATTATAAACATCTAAAATAATGCAGCATCATTTTGTCGATAACACATTATCGAAAGGTTAAGTAATTAATTCATTTTAAGGTAAGGTTAGGTAAGCCAGAATAGAATGTTAGAAAAATATAGTTGAGGATGTTAATAACATTAGAAAAAAAGGAGCATAATTATGTTAAGTCCAAATATCAACTAATCAACATTAAAAAACATAACTCATTATTTGTATGAATCCACCAAAGAAGTATTTGAGTGTCTCACCTTCGTTGAGTTGACTAGTAACAAACGTCTTGATGAGTGTATCCGTGGTCTGCGTATACAGCGACAGAGCGTACCGTAGAGACTGCAGCTCGGGACTTCGCTCGAGGAAGGTTTTCTTGAGTCCGTTGCCCCCGGCATGGAAGTAGAGTTTGATGGTGTCGAGGGCTGCGTCCAGGACTGCGCACTGCTTTGGGGAGAGGTTGCGCTCCATCGTGGTGAGGTGCTGAAATAGACATCATAGGATCCGCATCAAGGTTAAATTATATACATAGTATATAACAAAGTCTTGAAATTGAATAAAATGTAACAAAATTTTTTCATTGCTGGCAACACCGATTTTAGAACAATTTAAGTAGATTCGAATGTGAGGTTATGATTGACTCTCGAAAATGACAGTTTGATAACAGACAGAAAAAAAATCGCATAACTTATTTTTTTAAACATCTGTATTTATTTCCTAAAACAGCATGTTTCTTACATACACTTTTATTTTGATTTCATCTAATAATCATCATCTAAAATAAATGGCTTCAATGATGTAATTTTATGGGACATTCCAAAAATACAAAATAAAAGGTTTGAATTTTAAATTTCTTTAGAATATGATGAAGAATTGAGTGATCACAGCGCCCCCTAATATTTTTGTCCACACTGTCTTGACGTACTACATGTAAAATTAATTGAATAAGTTCTAGTACCTTCTGTTGACAATAGAGGGCACCATCATGAAATAATAAATGTCGTAACAAAACTCAGATAAAAGAAAGTTGACTCAAATTTCACCTCATTTAGAAGAATGACTCAAAAGTTTTTTCACACAAAGATAATGATTCAATTAGAAAATCATACGCAGGTACTTACTTCTTTGGAAATGTCCATAACTCCAGACAATGCATGTTTCACATCTTGTTTTCCTGCCATGTGGTTCTTGAATAGTCTCGACATGTCCTCAATTTTAGCATTGGCAGCGAGGTTCTTGGCATTGTCAGTCAAGTTCTTGAACATCATCTATAAGAAAACCACCGAACTGGATCAATATAATGACAAATATAGATCTTTTGAATGATTCTTAGGGCCCGGCTTCCCGCATTCCTACCGATTTATTACATATTTTCCTTAAATACTTGTTTTAAAGCTCTTAAAAAAATGTGTGTTATTGTTGAAGATAATATCTATACATTCCTCACACCGAAACGGCAATTATATGATTCCCTCAATAGAAAAAAAATCGCAAAGTAGGCTCCAAAAATTATTATAATCATGTTTTTTCAGTAATTTTACAAGTTATATGTATGAAAAAACGCACAGTGTTTTTTTAAATGCTACTTTAGAAAATCCTCACGAGATTTTTGCTCTATTTTAAACGAGTCGTGTTTTATTAAATATTTTTACAATTTTCGCAATATAATTGTTTTCTATATTATTAGCGCGCTCTCTCTTACATTCGCATATACATATCTCTCCATCTTCTTCTTTTTGAGCAGGTACACCGTGCACAATACACAATATCATTGCATTTAGATAGAATTAGAAAAATGTCTGGGGGGAACCATAAAAGGGTGACCGGACAAATCAGAACGAAATCAACTCAGAACCTCATTTGAAAAGTCATTAAGTGATAAAAATATTGGTTAAATAGGTTATGGTTAGGTTAGGGTTATGGGCTATTTTAAAATGTATTTTTTCATAGTTTTTCAAAGAGGTGTTGAGTTGACTTGATTCTGAGTTGGCATGGAACCCTATAAAAGTATTGCCAATTGTCATTTTAGTGGTTACAATTGACTAAAAATAACATTCTTTTCTTAAACTCCCAACACAATTGTATGTAACGTCATTGACACAATTAGGATACATATGAAGGTATCTTGATTTTTAAGAAACTTTTTTCAATTTCATACAGTGATAAATGAACATGGGGTTATATGCACTTACATAATATAAGTGCAATGCACGAAGAATTCTTTTTGGTCCTTAGTGGATATTTGTGCCTTTTATGGTTGTAAGGGGTCGTCCATTAATCACGTGATGTTTTTTAGCAACTTTTTAACCCCCCCCCCTGGTGATATGTGGTAAGGTTTTAGACTACCCCCCACCTACCCAAAATCACATGTA
This sequence comes from Limnephilus lunatus, assembly GCA_917563855.2. Taxonomy (NCBI): domain Eukaryota; kingdom Metazoa; phylum Arthropoda; class Insecta; order Trichoptera; family Limnephilidae; genus Limnephilus; species Limnephilus lunatus. The sequence continues at coordinate 62,193,501 of OU830601.1, forward strand.
TTTTTTTAGTACAAAGTATATTGAAATTTTCAGAATATTATCTTTAAATACAGGTATAATCTGATATTTTGGAAAATTATGCATCGTGATAAAAATTTCCAGAGACATTAAGGTTGCAGGTCGTTTTTGACTGGCATTTTGTTTAGAAATCATGCGTTCAACGAAAAATAAATACACGTGATTATTATTAATTATTATTATTGGATGATTTTTATAGCGCCATTTTCGTGAGAAAATCACCTCAAGGGCGCTTTATAAATTCATTTATACATTTAATCTATACCTATATACTACAAGTGGCTTATATTATAACTAAGATTGACAACTAAGTGATATCTCATTATATCCACCCCCCCCTCTTGTTTTCCAGAAGAACTGAAAGATTTTTTTTCAAGGAACTGGTTTTTTTCAACGATCATAATGAAATCAAAATTTTCCCAAAGAATCGGCTTTTAGAACACAGATTCCTGTTTTTGTAGTAATTTTAGGCATATATTTTGGGATTGTAGTGCTATTTTGGCATTAATAGTGCATACTTCGCCATTATCATGGTGCATTCAATCCGATGTCTAGTGATCGATAACTGACCTACAGTCATTAATATTTAATAACTATCTATGGACTTACCGTTTTGTCAGTCATAGGAGGCAGCACTACGGTCTTCTCCAGTATCTTCATGACAATCTTCCACAGCTCTTTCAATAACCTCTTGAGTACCGTCTTTTCACAGGACTCGGCATACATTGTTAGTGAACCATCCTGCAAAGCAAATATTACAAATTAGTAAGTACAGTAGACTTTGCACATAATTTTTTTATGAAAATGAAACCCGTGGAAAAAACAAAACAGAATATGATAAAAGAATAGTTTATATTAGGTCAGGTTTGTTGTTTGTTTGATCTTTTAATTCAATATTCTGTTTTGTCATGTAACCGTGAAAAAACATTTTTAATTTGCATATTGCATTATGCAGTGGAACCTCGCAAAAGGAGCTAAATTTGTTCCAGAATCTTACTCGTAATGCGAAACATTCGTTAAACAAAACAATTTTTCCAATATATTTCGCATAAATTGGAAAATTTTTTCAATTCAATTTATCTTTTCAAATTTTTTATTTAATGTTTAACCAGAAGAAATCCACCTCATCCCAATTACAAACCTGTTGCGGCAGGTAACCCTCAGAATCAACAAACTTCTTGAAGTCGCCCATGAAGTTCTCTGCTTCTTTTTGTGTCGGAGCTTGCTGCTTCACCATGTCTCACAACGTTGTGGATGCCAGTTCTTCCCTTAAACTTCTCGAACCATCCGTGACTTTTCTTGAATACTTTTTCTTCGGCCTTTGATAGTTCGCGAATTGATAATTTGTTGATTTTCGAAAATTGCTTTTGCCTTCTCACGTATAAGGCTTTCGTTGATAGTGTCGCCTTGCAATTGCTTTTCGTTTATATTGAAGAAACCTTTCAAGGGTACGTAACAGCTGCGCAGATTTTCTTATCACTCTCTTTGAAGTGTCTATCTCCTTAATCTTGTCCTGGTTCTTGAGAATAGTTCATATTGTTGATGTAGACCGATCGTTCGAACATGCTAGATTAGCCACGCTCACACCTCGTTCTTGCTTTTCAAAGATTTTACGTTTCATTTCTACAGTTATTTTTATTCTCTTCTCGAGGCTTTTTCTTCGGGTTCATTTTGACAAGGGTTATTAAACTTTGCACAAAAAATTCACAAACAATGTCCGAACACAAGTTTGGAAAAATGTGTGATCATAACATGCTAGCGGAACGAATGCTAAACACAGATTGATGTAGAACTGGTGCGGAAAGTCCCGGCGCGTAAGCAAGTGACGTGAAGACAGGACTTCCCCTTTTCATGTAACTTGTTATGCGAAATGTCGCTCGTTAAGGGAGTCATTTTGTACAATTTATTTTGCTCGTAATGTGAATTACTCATTATGATTGGTGCTTGTTAAGCAAGGTTCCACCATGTGTTATACAATATGCTGTTGCCTTGTGCTATTGCTTGTGCCTTTAAGCATAAAAATAACCACTTGTGACAGAAGACGCCAGTGCTACTCTGATGCTGCCAGCATAGTTTGCCCATAGGTGGTAACTGCTCTTGGTAAGGCAACATAGCATCTGGTAGTGAAGAGCAGTGAATCTCACTTTGAAACATTTTTGCAAATTATTATTGGACCCCCATACTGAAGGTTCTTCCGTAATATTAATTCATTAATCAACTAAATAATTTATGGTACTAACTACACAAACTTCAACAAAGTTCACTCACCAGAATGTCCATGAGTGGCCTCAGAACCTCATCAGCCTCTCCTTGAGCGGCCCTCGGCGGTGTGGCTCCCGTACCAGCTCCTCCCTTCACTCCTTGCAACAAATCTCCCAGCTCTCGCACTGACGCTGTGATACGCGCTTCCAAACTGGAAATAATAATAAGTTTATAACATTATTTAAGTCATTTAAGTCAAAATAATGTTTGCGCGGTAAATTTTATTTGCAAAAAGGAAGCGGGGGAGTAATGTCCAGGTCTTTAAGAGACCTAGATCGTAGAGAGAAAACGTAAGAAACTACAGATTTCGCAATTTGCTAATTTAAAAAACATAACTTTTTAATGTGTAGCCCTTTTAACTCCTATCTCTTTATTCCAATTACTGTACACCAGTGTTTCTTAACTGTATTGAAAGAATCGCCCCCTTTACCGCAGTAAAATTATCCAGAGCCCCCCCTCCCCGAAACGAATTTTAAAAAATTCGTCCATTTACGCAGCAATGTATTTCCTATTACAAATTAAAAATGATGAGAAGTATAAATAAAACGCATTATTATTAGATAGTTTTATGGCCTCAGTTAAAAATTTTGTGCATGAAAGTGTAGTTTATTTAACAGAAATTGTCAAATTGTTGCACCTTAAGTAAGTGTGTCAATGTATCAGTGTGCATAGCTCGTGTATGGGCTTATTTTCTATTTTGACACAATGCCCACTCGAACTTCTGCAGCGCCCCCTAAATGATAAAAATTTAAAAACGCCCCCCCACCCCTCCAAAACGCCCCAAGGAGGGCGCTGGCGCCCCCGTTAAGAATCACTGCTGTACACAGTACACATTTATACGAAAGCTTTAGTATTCTGGTTTTAACGCCCCAGGCCTCTGGTGTATTGACCATATATATCTTAAAGGCACTGAACAAAGGTCAGAGAATTTGTGTGTATTTCCACTTTGCAATAAAATCCAAATATATGGAATATTCAGAAATCAGAATGCAGCGGGCAATGGGTACCGCCGCCCTGGGAACCATTTATTGGAAAATCAAGACCTCCACTGTAGGTCACCCCAAGCGGTTCATTAAGTTTGGCAACTTAGCAGAGGTGCCCGGGTTAATGGGGTGAAGTTTGTCCTGGTCTTGGCGGCGGATGAGTCTTCCCACCTGCTGCGTCACGGACCGGATCGAGAGAGACTGGTTGAGGGAGGCCATTTGACCTTTCCAGCCAGACTCTCTCGACCCATTGCCTTGCACCGCAGTTGGAGGGATGTATTCATACATCCATCACTCCCTGAAACACTGACCACCAGTTTTCTTCCCACCCTTCATACCTTTTTCTTTGCCAGAACTTCCTATCCTTCCCTTCCTTAAAAATACTCTCCACACAGTATCCCTTAAGATGACATAGGCCCTGAGGCAAATTATATTCCTCAGGGCCTCCCGTGTGGAGTTAATGTAAAAAAATAGCATTTTCACGTGGAACTTCAACAATCTACTAAGTCTGGTATCTCATATTAAAATATAACTTGAAAAATTTATAACTTTCTTCTGTAATTATTAGATAAAATAGTATGGATGAGGTTAGGTTAACTCAACAGCTAATTATTGAAGATATATTTGCAAAGACAGAAAAGTGCTCTTGTCGCAGCTGATTAATCCTGGATGCAAAAATAGACGACTGAACGGTTTCATGTTCTGATAAAGGTTCAAGTCTGGGCTCCCTCGGTACAGTTTTGCAGAATCACTACTTACCTGCATTTTTCTCTCTAAGGTCAATCGACTATTTACACATCTGATTGGCCTAATTATCTTTAAAATAGTGTTCATTTTGTCACTATTCTGTTTCGTCATATAACCAGATATAAGTAAAATCATAATTATTACAACATGAGTTAACCGTACCTATTCGCAAACAGAACGGCCAGATAGTCCAGTGCAGTATTGAGGCTCTGCTGGAGATCATGCAAGATGTCGGCAGCGTCTGTCTCCAATCTCTCTCCACCCATCTGCTCAAACATTCGCTCAAGCTGCACGCGGAGTTGCTGGATGTTGTTCATCAAGATGCACGCCTGAGGAAAAAGTTCATCATGTCAATCTATAAAATGCTGGCCTCTTCAATGCAATCTATCTGATTACGCAGCACGTTTTAAGACAAAGTAATATGTTTTAGTGAAACATCATGGATCATATATGCGGCATACGTAATCTGCGGGGCAGCTATTGATGGATCACAAACGCGACAGCCACATCAGGTTAAATAATATGTGTATATGTGTAGATGACGTAGGTTGGATATAGGTTCCTGTGATCCCTGACTCCTGTGCAGTAATACATGTGTAGTTATATGCATACATATTTGAATTTTTAGTTTTAAGTTTTGACAATGGTGTCCAAAAAGTTTTTTTTAAAGAAAGAAAAACATTCCTAGGTTACATTAAAAAACTAAATGACAATAAAATTTTCTAATAATAAATTAATTGAATTGAATAATGGAGGACACAGCTTGCCGAGGAATTGAATCCGCAACGCAATGGTGGGAATCTGACGCATTTGTCAACTCAGCTATAAACCGTTTAAATATGATTTACATAATTATAACTTTTTTTTTACATTGGCTCAACACAAGAGGCTTTTCGGAAAAAAAACTCCTCAAGGCCATGTCATCTTTGGGGTTTTTTTAGGGAAAGAAAGCAGAGGAAGATCTGGAAAGGAAAAAGGTATGAGGGATGGGTAGGAATCTGGGGGTTAGTGGGTCCAGGAGTGATGGACGTTTGAATTTATCCCTCCCACTGCGGTGCAAGGCGATGGGTCGAGAAAGTCTTGCTGGATAGGTAAAAAGATCTCCCTCAACTAGTCTCTCAAAATCTGGCCCACCACATGATAGATGGGCATCCTCCATCAACACCTTCTCAATCCTCACCCCATGAACCCTACTGCTTGTGAGTAAATAAATCGTAGTATTTAAAGCTTCTGTTTCTACAAGCCGTTTTTCTTGGTGTCAATTTATGGAGCAATGTACTTAAGTGTAAGAACTATATTTACCAATTTCTCCTCCTTCAGATGCTCTGGGAACTCTTTCTGCACAATGTCCGCATACGCGATCAGCACCTTCACAATGGTCTTGGCGAAGCGCTTCATGTAGCGCTTCCAGATCTCCGGGTCGGGGCACTCCAGCTTGGACACCACGTCGAAACACTGCGTCAGCTGCGTGAACACGTCCACCACCGAGTTGGAGAAGAGGGCATGCTCGCTCGACTTTTGGAACTGGAAGGGTTGCGGAACAAATTTTTTTCATTACTATGGCAACATGAATTTTAGAACAAATTATAGTAGATTCTAAGTAAGTATTCTAGTATTCTAGTATTCTAGTAAGGCTGTGACTGAAACATTGACCCAAAAATGACAATACTTTTTAAATGATTTTAATTTGATTTAATATGGTTTAATTTGATTTAATATTTTATTTTATTTTTTTATTTGAATTTTATTTTAGTAATTTGTACATTTAAGGTTACAAATTTCTAATTAATTATAATATTTCATATTGCAGCTAATTAATTACAATATTTCAAATTCATAATATTTTTTTCTTCTTTTATGTAGCTCCTACAATACATCTTGAACTTTTCAATTGGTGAGGACTTTAGAGTTTCTGGTAGTGTGTTATATAACTTAATTCCTTTGTACAGCAAACTGTTTTGCGTATTCGTTTTGTCCTTTTTGTTTAATCTTATTTCCTTGCACGTCCTTATGTAATATGGATATGTTGGCACATTTAAAAAATATTTAAATATTTCACTAGGGGGTATTTCACCATCCTCTTGACAGCTTATCCATAGGATAACATACATTAATAAATAAACTAAAAAAATACTACCAATAGGTCACTCAGCCACTGACCAGTCAGTGGCATCGCGTTTGGGTCCCACCCAGGAGTCCCGTGTTCGATTTCTCGACTGGCTGAGTACTCCATAACGACACAAGCAACATTTTCGGCTTACTGTGGTGGTAGTAGGAGATTTTCAAACATTGTCAGGTTATTCATAACCCGGGAATGTTTGTCTTTCTTTTAAAAAAAAAAGATAGAAAACTCAGCTAACTTATCCGCTGTATGGCAACTAATCATAAAATATCTAATAGTAATCTCGGATTTTATAAATAAATAAATCGTACATGGTAAATCTACCTAGCATACGATGTAAAATCAACTTCTTTCAGAAAATAACACAAATTTTTGAACAGCTTTTGATGTTGATGTGAAAAATATTCACTTCGACCATACGTAATACGTACATCTTCTTTGAGTTCTATTCGGGCAGGGGACCCGTTAAAAAGTTACATCCGTTTTACTTTGAACCATCTTGGTATTGCCATTTAAACTATCGCAGCGCACTCCATTTTTGCATCTTTGTGTTAAATGATTTCCATTGTATGAGAATATGAATGAAAAATACTTACACCGTCCTTTTTATCCCTATTGAATGCTCCGTTGAGGTACTCTAATGAAACATCATCATTCTCATTCAGCCATTGCATCACAAACGGTTCGAACCAGGCTGGGTATTCGGGTACTGCTCCACAATACGGTGGCACGTCCTTTACATAGTTTGTGTGCAGCCATTTTACCTGAAAACATTAAAAAACACATCAAAAACGCGTATGAAATATCATTCTAACACTTGAAGTTATCCAGCTAAAGCTATTATGATTAATTTATTCAATATGTATGCCCATTGGACTGTTATAGAGAATTATAAATGAGACAGAAAACGTATTATTTACCTTGAAGTGTAGATTCATATAAGCGGAAGACTTGCAAAGACGGTGCTGTTCATGCTCTTCTAGTGCATACTTCATATCCACAGCAAACAGTGACCACATAGTGGCAGCTGACAGCTAAAATATAAACAGAAAACAATTATATTTTGATTGAAATTGAACCAAAGGATTATGTTTTATTCATCCAAGCTTTTTTCAGTCAGATTGTGACAGTTTACCAAATTTGTGAACACAAAACAAAAGGGAAGTAATAGTGATTTATTCTTGGGGTATTACAATATAATAATAATATATCTTTATTAAACAAAATTTGCAAGATTTATAACTAAAAAAAATAATACATATTCAGTGTTAATATTTACAATGGTTTATGTAAGTACAAAAGATTAACAACAGAAAATAATATAAATATGAACAGTAGGTACCAACTTGAAAAATAGAAAATAAATTTAGATTTTTCGTAATCCGCCTCACTAGGCTAGCCTGTGTTGAGGCAGTAATTTTTAAGTCAATTTATATTTCTTATTAACATACCTACACTTATATTAAAATATAATCATACAATAGATTGGTTGCATTAACAAAATTTTTTGAATAATAACAATCTGTACATTGGTTTAATTTCGAATTTGGGTGAGCGCGCCGGTAAAGGCCCTATCATTATCTTTTATCCAAATTTTTATGTAATTTTTGAAATTTTTTTGTGAATCATATTTTTTTACTCTATATGGAAGAATGTTATAAAGTCTTGTTGCAAGGTATCTGAAGCTTCGTTGACCAAAAGTAGTAAGGGAATTTGTAGTAAGTGTCTGTTATTGTTTCGTGTATAGCGTGTAGTTAATCTTTTTTCATTGTATTTATGTATATTTGTGTAGAGATGATTGAGGATTGTTTTTGCGTATATCTGCCGAACGTCAAACACATTTATAATATTAAAGATAAAGTTCGAGTCTGAAATTAGAGGTAGTCTAAGGATTATTTTTATAATAGTTTTCTGTGCCTTAATGATATTGCGTCTAGTGCAGATGCAGTGCCACCTCCCCCCATGCTACATTTTATTTTGCGCAACTTCCTTCTTTAGCCAACGTTTCGGACAATCGGACAATTTGGACGGTGTTACGGTGTCCATCATCAGGAGAGATGTGTAATCATTAGTGGTAAAGTGTGTGCTAATGTATGTAAATGCGATGCTGTGTTACCAGCTCTAATCCTCTACGAGCTGGTATTACAGTATTATTTAAAATCATTTTCTGCGTTTACTTTTGGTTTAGCTGTCAATTACTGGATACCAATAACTGTTGAGCTTAACCCTGTCGTCTCTATTAATAGTAATGGGATTTTTGTAAATTTCAATTGTCTCCGTAATTAGGTTTGATTTCCCCCCAGGAATTCAGGAACAAATCCAAAGTAATGGCCGGTTTCAACTAAATGCTCGGCAATTGCCGATTTGTCAGTGAGGCCGAGTTTACATGCTTGAAAGTGTTTAGATATCCTTTTGGAGATCGTCCGTCTTGTCTGGCCTACATAAACCTTGTCACATCCGGAACAGCCTAATTTAAAAGCTCCACCTGTTTCCAGAGGAAACTTAATTTTTGCAGGCCTCATTAGGTCTTGTATTTTAGTTGTGGTTAATGAGAATGATTGATCATATTATTATTACATACTATATCGTTTTAATCAAAAGTATCAGTGTTACCTGTCCGATATTCAGTTCCTGCGGGAATTGATTTAATACGGGTGCATAACTATTTCTATCTTCTTCTATCACAGATACAATCAGTGCTATTAGTTTGTGCCAGAAGTCCACTGTGTCGAGTTGTGGGCCATGGTCAGCGGGGTCACGCTTTGCCTCATTGGGGTCAACCTGGCGAAAAAAAATTACAAATTAGTCGAAGGAATAAGACGATTTTCTTTCACTTCATCATATTATAATGTGCACGTCGTTCAAGAGTAGTATATTGTTTTATTGGAATATTATTTACCTGGAACTCTCTGTTATAGAGTTCGTAGCAGTTCTCAAAGAGGAATTGGTAAGTTGATCGTAAGCAAGCCTTCACACAATCCTTGACTACGGTGGACGCTCTCGGTGGACTGCTCAGCTCTTGCACCTGAAATAAGAAAAAAAAAATTAATATGCATATATTATAAAAGAAAGTGTGCTTGCCGCTAAAACTCAGAAACGAGTCCCGGTACGATCAAGGGTGTTACACGGTGTGGTAGCCCTCTCTCCCCCTCCATGAAGAAGGGCGTACTCTCGCCCATCCATGAAGAAGGGCGTACTTTTGAAGATATAAGGGCTGGAAGTTTCACCCTCTAGAAATTTCAAGAACAGTCCAGAACATTCGAGAGTATTCCGAGAGCATTCCACAACATTCCAGAACATCCCGGAACATTCTGGAATAGTCTGGAACGTTTAGGAACATCCGCAACATCCCAGATCATTATGAAACATTCCAGAAATTTCTTGATTGTTGTGGAATGTTCTGGAACATTGTGGACCATTCAAAGCCTCTTTGTATGAGTGGGGCTACCCATTGGTAGGTGTATATAAAGCAAGATCCGTCGTGGGTTCGAACGTCAGTTCAATTTCATATCAACTCCCTGAGCGAAGCCGGGCAGCGTATTCCTAATCCCTAACGCGAATCAGTTGCTCTACCGACTGAAATGCGTTAGGGATTGGAATGCATAATCACCTTCCAAACACTACCGTGATTCGGTCGCCTTCGCGCTTTGTTGCTCTCTGTTTCTGTGAGGGTGACGACCGTTATTATAGAAGAGTAAGTAGAGAGGATGGACCGCGTTTTTTTTTACTTACAAAATCTTTTTTTACATTGAAAAAATATATTTTTTCAATGAAAAAAAAGATTTTGATTGATGAGAGCGACTGAATCGCGGTAGGGATTGGGAATACGCAGCCGGGCACCCCAGCTATGAATGTTTCACAACTGGATTTATTTGGATGATAAAAAGCTTAAGCTTATGGATTTTTTTCCCACATTGTTTCTAGTGTAACGGTATTTTATATTATATGAATAATTAAGAAGCATCACGCCGACAGCTCGGCACCATGAGTTTTGACAACTTGGAAAATAATAGGATTTTATTGCAATATGCTATAATGAACTCCAGAGATTCTATTTTAGAGTTCATTATCGCACAACAATGCTGTGTCGCGGCAAACTTGTTATTCCAAGTGGTCGATTTTTAGAATAGTGTATGCGAATCGATAGATCGGTCTACGAGACTAAATAAGTAGTTTGCCAACCTTCATTCTGAAGAATGTGATGCTGGTCAAAAGGTCCACTGTACTCTTCAAATCCATGAGCTTCTCCTGACTGGAGGCAGGGAAGTTATTCCTGTACATTGATAGGTCTATTCTCAAAGAGTTGTGCAGTTGATCCAAAAGCTTGACGAACTTCTCTTTCTGAAAATTGAATGAGATATAGTATTAAAAAAACTTATCAGAACCACCTTCATGTTTCTCCAATCAGAGAACGTATACCATTATGGCTATCTATTAAAAAAGGAGAAAAAAACTAAAATGAATTGAATGCAATCTGAGATAGCCATTAAAAACAATGCATTAGTACTACATTATCATAACAATAACACTCCCATTATCCAGAATATTATTTACCTAAAGATTACATTAAATTATAGATAACATAGTGTTATGGTTTGCTAGACGATTTCCGTAACAAAATCTGAAATAACAAATAATGGAGAGAGAGGATCGATACAGAAAATCTCCACGTGGCACTGATGCAGGGAGTTGCAAAAAACACTTGCAGCACTTCAGCGCCAAAACCTCCATACATGCCAAGAAGTCAGAAAATCTATCGTTACTGTTATGTTTCATGACTATTCTGTTTTGATTTGATACTGTCCTGTTTTGATACTTTTGTTATGTTACTGTGGTTTGGTGTTGTGTTTTGTCATGATAAAACAGAAAAATTACAAATAACAATGCTTTTCAAAGACTTTCAATAATACTTACTCCAAAATTGGAAGCAGCAAACCGATCGCTGGCGGAAACGGCAGAGGAGGCAGTTGTATGGGCGTAGTAGGCGTTGATGTTGGCCAGTAGGGTGCTCATCACTGCGGGAACTCCCGCACACAGATACTTGGTGGACAGGCAGTGGAAGTGTCTGGAATGATATAGATAGGTTGGAATTAATCCAAAACTATTGAGATGAAGAATTATTTATTGTAAATGTCAGATTTTTTTTAGGTAAGGATTTTGGAAGCTTGGAAAATATTAATAAATCATTTCAAGGTGTTGCAAGGAAAGCAATGCAAAATTATCTGATTTTGGTTTGAAAATTAGATCGCCTTGAAATATTTTAGATGCTTTAAATACTGAGAGTAGAATACATATTTGCGTTTGGGATAATCAAGTATTTTTTTGATTACTTAGTCTTTTTATAAGCCCAGAAAAAATAAAGTATCAGGTCTATAAAAACTGCTTTAGTTCAAAATCTTCTACTTACGAAGCCTTTTCGGTTATGGTTTTATTGAATGGAAAATTTTATTCAGGAAAGTTTTATGGAAAATTAAATTCTTTAGAAAATATTCGTAAAACATTAAAACAAGTATTAGTTTGTGTCTGATCTTAGCAAAATAAAATTTCTCTTTCAAAACTGGACCGATTTTTTTACTATGTAACTTTATTAGAAGAAAATACTCTACGTCTGTATGTTTTGCTTTTCTAAAAAATACATTATCTAGCTTGTATACTGAACGTCTGTTGATGGCGTTCAACCAGGCAAGTTTAATGATTTTTGGAGGGTCCTAATTCCTATAAGAAGTAACTTATAAAAAAAAGCAAAACGTTCCGACACACTAGTGGTCGATATCTATAATCTATATAATATATTTGCAGTAGTGTCAAAATCCAGAGAAAAATTGAGGAATACGTTTATATGGACAAAACTCCACCTGGTTTCCCCCTAAACATCACATAAAAAAGGGTAGAGTTCGTCTCAATGTGTGACCATTTACACTGGTTTAGCGTAATGTGAACGGAAGACCTCTAATAAATCCAAATCAAAATTTCCTCTGAAATCATAAGATTTGTAGATAGGTACCTACTTAATTATAAACCATAATAATATCATTTTTATTTCAGAAAAGGAATTATACAATTTGTCCAAAGAAACGCCACTATCTTAGTGAAAATTCTTTTTTCAAACTTTCTTCATGCCGGTAGGTACCTGCTACTTCCTAGGTACCTACATAAAAAAAAATGCAAAGAAAGAATCTTTACTGAACCATTAAAATTGCCACCACCGTGAAATAGAAACGGTATGTACAAATAAATTTACATACAAACGAAATGCAAAACGGTCGAGTTAAAATAGGACTTCTCTATGCTCCGTAAAAAGCACCGATGACTAAGAAAAGTGAACGCTGCAGTGAAAACTACTAAAACAGATCAAGTATACCTATGCAAATCTGTTATATTATTATTTTCATTATAAACAAATAAAGTTTAAAACAACAACGCAGCCGATCCTACTCACGTCATGGCCTGGTAGATGGATTCAATGCCGTATCTCATGGCAAACTCGTCCACAATCTCCTCAGGGGCCTCGTCGAAGTAAATCTTCCAGGCCTCGTCACCCTTGGCCTTGGGCAGGGACACGGAGCCCCCGCCCTCTTCGCACAGGTAGTGGAACTGGTTCTCATGGAGGCAGGTGTACTGAAAAAATTAGAATTGAAATTGATATACACGAAGAAAATGATTTTCTCAAGGTGCTGTCAGAAATTGGCAGGAACCCCGATTCATCTGTACAAAAAAATGTTGAAAAATAAAGCTACGTAAGCTGTAGTTCTTGATCTCACCGCGGCCGGTCCCTGGTGATGTCATGACGTGTCATTATAATAGCCTTCCCCCAAGATTCACAGAAAATTGTTTTGAAACACATTTTTGGCCTTCCCCAAGGTTCCTAGCTTTAATTCTTGATCTCACCGCGGTCAGTCCCTGGTGATGTCACGATGTGTCCTTATAATAGCCTCCCCCAAGGTACTTAGAAAATTAATTGGTAAATATTCGGAACAAACGTCAACGGTTAATACGCACTTTTTTTTTATAAAACCTTTAGATTCTTCTTAATTACCATAAAAGACAACTATTTGCATTGGGGGAGGTTGAAAATGTTACATTTTTAATTTTAGTTACGTAAATTGAAAATTTGCTTTCGTATTTAGACACAACGCTTCACCATATGCAATTTGTAATGATTATTGTCATTTTATTATGTTGGTATTACTGATACTATATGGAAGGCTACATCATACCGTAACTGACTTCATGGCAATATATTCAAAGGCGCGTAACCGAAAAAATCTATACGCTAGGTTTGTGTAACATGATTTGTGATTCAAAAGAAAGTGCCCCTTTATAACGCCTACTCACATCAAGGCAAGAAAAACATCCCAGTTTTCAAGTAGTTTAGCAGCTACGCTAGGTTTGTGTAACATGGACTGTAAAATATCAGTAATACCAACATATTAAAATAACAATAATATTGCAAACAGAGTGATTTGACAGTGTTAAAGCAAATTTTCAATTTACGTAACTAAAATTAAAAATGTAACATTTTCAACCTCCCCCAATGCAAATAGTTGTCTTTTATGGTAATAAAGAAGAATCTAAAAGTTTTATCAAAAAAAAGTGCGTATTAACCGTTGACGTTTGTTCCGAAGAATTACCAAACTGAGATAATTTCCTCGCACTTACACATGAGTCGAACTAAAGCTGATAAAATGTTGTTTGTGAACAGTACCTAATAGTTTTTGTGTTTAAGGTTAAACGTCACGTACGTTATAATCTACGCATTCACAGATGGCGCCAATCACATTATTTTAGGTTTTTAATGCTTTTTGCACGTTCCGCTTTAAAATATTAAGGTAAATTAATTGTTCGCGATCGAATATATTTAATTAGAATATAAATAAATAGTTTTGTCCATAAACAAACCCAAATCTTTCAAGTAAGGCTGAAAAATACAATATTGGATTGAGTCACCGATAAAAAATTGAATTTTTCAGCCTTTCTAAAACTTACGACTTCTAGCTAGCCAATCACTGCACTACCCCCTAATGAGATAATCTTGTTCAATACATCTACGAACCTTTTAGACGTTTTTAGCATTATTTTGACAATATATAATTACAATTAAATGGAAAGAAATTATCCACTTCGCGATTCGAGGCTTGATAATAATAATTACTGACAATTGACAATCTGTGACAATCGTTTCTCACTTTCTCAGATAATTTACATTCTGTCATTTGTCAAAGAAATGTTACCAGTATCTCGCAATAGTAAAGTCATAACATTCGAAAAAAAAATATTGTCCTTGGAAAACCCCTCTTTATTTCTTTTCTGCAGTACCTACCTACCGAGTTTAGTCTAGTGAAGGGCATTGAACATAATCGAAATATTTCCATATTTGAGCAACGTTTCGGATTAATCATTTCGATTACTACCGAGATATTTCACAATGCAGCTATTATCCCAAATACCCTCATAATGGTGAAGTTACCCAGAAATCCTATCATAATACAACATTATCATGATTCGGGAAGAGAGGGATTTCGAAATTGAAATTAACTGTAACAGAGTCACAAAAAAAACATACGAGGAAAAATATTAATTTTAAGCATAAAAATGGGGTGAGGTTTGTCTAGGTCTTGGAGGCGGATGACCAGGACAGACTGAACCTCAGATTCCTACCCACCCCTTAAATCCTTTTCCTTCCCAGAACTCTCCTCTCCTTCCTTTCCTTAAAAACCCTCTTAGGGTAGAGGGAAATTATTTTCCTCAGGGCCTCCTGTGTGGAGCTCATATAAAAAAAAGAAACGTGTGGAGAAACCTGCCAACAGAAGTTATACTAAATTGCCAATCAATTCTTATATTGTTTCACGTCTAGATTATTGCAACGGAATACATGCAAGTCTTCCCGAACATCAAATAAAAAAAAAAATTACAATCCGTTTTCAACGCTGTGGCAAGACTAAATCGCCGGCGTATCTAAATATTCCCGCGTTTCACAGCATCTCAACAATCTTCACTGGCTCAAATGCCCCGAAATAATCTAGTTCAAGCTCTGGTATTTAAGCTCAATTCAAACGCTCAAAAACGTTTTCGCTTCAAAAGTTATGATAAAATTTAAAAAAAAAATCGACTGCCAGCCCACATTTTACAGATTTAATAATTTTGTAAATTTCATAAATTGTAATAATGTTTAAGCTCCGGCTTACTTATCGAAAATATGTTTTTCAGAAAATTCCAATTCATGACAGTCAAAACTTAGATCAGCAGCACCACACCTATCGGAAGGTTGAAGGAACCAAAGCGCACACCTAATACTAAGTTCGGTGAGCATGCTTTCGGAGTGTCAGGAATTAAAGCCTGGAAAGGACTGCCACATCATTGAATAATGATTAGGTACAGATTCGACCGAATTTAGAGCTAAACTTAAAATTCAACTATTAGTTCAACTATTCAACTCATAGTATTTCAGTCAGTCGCATCCATAGTAAGAAATCCCCTACCTTCACAGCTCGGGACATCATAAATAACAAAATATGTAAAAAATGTAGCAACTGACAACGTGTAAGCTTTTTAAATATCATATCATAGAAAATCTCCAGTCCTAATACTCCGGTCTTTTAAAAAATCAACTCTACTTTTGCACCTAATCTTCTAATAAATGTAATATCAATAGTAATAATGGAGGGTAAAACAGCAAATGCAAAATCCTGCAATGTCCAGTGTTTTTAATATAGTGTCCTCACAAACCACTCTTTAAGGGTGAATTTAGGCAACAAGTTTGGTGGTATTGTAGATATATTCGCTGATTCTCTTTATAATCCAAATGCAATTTAAACTAACACTTTGTGGAATCCTACAAATTATTATAACGTGGGTATTATATATTTAACGATTTGATGTATTATTTGTTATTGTAATGTTTTATATTATATTTTGTTCTATGTTATTGTCAAATATTATATTATTTAAAATATTTCACGGTTTTACGCTATATTCTTCAAAAACTACTTGTATATTCTTAAAATTTTAAACTTTTATAACTTTTGGTATAACTTCTATGTATGTGTAATCCTCGATAACTTAAAACTTATTTTATAATCTAAAAGCCCCTATGGGCGTATAACAACAATAAATAAATTAATAAATTGCCTATTTGTATCTAAAGTCGTATCTCCTCCAAGCATAAACTTTCTAATAAAAGATTATCGGAAATGACCCGCCAGGTAAGTATGTTTTCAACATCTGCTTGTAAATAATAAAATAAGATCCAAGGAACTAATAATAAATTGTAAATGTGATATATTTTGTAATTATGTTTGATCATATTTTCCTCATTTAGCACGAAATTTTAAGAAAATCGTGAAATGTCTCTGAGATACGATCCCGTTCATGGACACTTGTCGAATCCGGAAAGTTGAAAATGGGTACATACACACAATGCGCGTTCACAATACAAGTTCCCGATGCCGGCCACCGCGAATGTCGTAGCGGTAGGTATTGGCACAAATTTTCATGAACGATGGAGGACTCGGGACTATTTTTGCAGAATTATTGAAGTTTGAGATTACTCTGACGGAAACTTTCATTTATTTGGGCGCGATTGCCTCACCACACCCGGTATAGATTTAAAAAACGTTTTCGCTTCAAAAGTTATGATAAAATTTAAAAAAAAAATCGACTGCCAGCCCACATTTTACAGATTTAATAATTTTGTAAATTCCAAAAATTGTAATAATAATTAGTTATCTATTTACCATTGGAGACTCGATAAGCTTACTTGTAGGTACCTATGGCTAGATGTAAACTAGTCTGGCTTCATTTGATTCAAGGGTAGAGTTAAATAGTTTTTGACTATCCGCTGTAAAGATTAAGCCATTTTAAATGGGTTTATCATCATAAAAACAGGGTTAGGAGTTTGCCAAAGATCAAACAAGCCAACTCGCTACTATTGATTCTCACAACTGTGCATATTTTAAGTTCTCCTTGAGAATTTAGCGACCCCCGATTGAAGGCAGCTGCATAAGAGATTAAGCAAACAGTATTATTATGCCAAATTTACACAGTCCAGGCTTAAAGTTTAGTTTAACTTAACAATAAACTTCAGAACAGTCCTACAACAATCTGACCATAACAATGTGATTCTGGTAGCGGCAACACAGACATTTGCATAATATTATGAAGTTATTACATCACGTATTCGATACTATTTATGGCGCTGTGCGGGACTTTAAGCCAGTGGCGTCACTGGGATTGTATCACCCAGACACCTAGTGCGGTAACTCTTTGTGTTACCCCCGTGGATCTCGTCCTATACAATAGCCTTCATTTTCACCCTATAGTACAAAATTGTTTTCAGTATTTATACTTCTACCGCTTTGTAAAAAGGTTAGGTGAAACGTTTACGTAAGATATTCTGGAATCGGGTTAAAAAGATCCCCTGGTCCTGGACCCATTCGGAATTTGGCGGAGTTAGCGACTTTAACCTTGACCAATAAAAACCATAATCAGTAGCCAACAACGGTGTTTTGTTATTTCGCAAGTACATTTTTACAGAACGAAGTTTCGCGAAAAGCAAAGCACGTCTATTCGGCGGATTCGGCCAGAAATCTGGGCGGCTACTGAGTGCGACAATACGACGCGCTTTCTTTCCTTCTGCGGACCACAGAAGGAAAGCCAAGTAACGCCTCTTTTAATTTCCTGAAAAAGAACATCGCCAAAGTTCATGTTTTATTTTTATTGTGAAGTTCAGAAACACATATTAAAATGTTTTCCGATTATTTTGTAAGACATTTAATTTGCTACGTTATACAATAAAACCATATGCGAAAAAGGGTTTTTAAATAGTAGATTTTGCACTTCGAAGCATTTTTTTATAGGCCGAATACTTTATTTTTCTAGCCTTATTGAAAGATCAAAAAAAAATACTCAATATTTTCAAAGGCCAAGATGCGTTTTACTTGCAGTATTTAATTTAAACATCTATAATATTTCTAAGCGATCAAATTTTCAAACCCAAAACACGTGATATTGCATGATTTTGTACTTACAAAGTTAGGCTTTCCGTGACCGGGAGAGCTGTCAATTTTCTGCTGCGGTAATGAATATAAATATTATGACATGAAGTGTACGATTTAACCCGAAATCCAACCTTACGCGTAGGCACTATAAACTTAAAAAATATTCAGGTGGTTTCACCACAAAAATGACAGGTTTTTGCAATACCTCATATCGTGAAAAAACACTCTGCACAAACCTTGTCAGATCATTCAAGCCTTCTGTACAAATAATGTCGAATAGAAAAATTGAAATAATTTATTTAAGTAACTAATTGTAATAGATGTATGGAACAAATAAAAAAAAAACATTTTTGCCCACTCAGGACACTTCTATTAAACCCGAACGTCTTTTTTTTAACCGTAAAAACAGTGTGCTTGTGAATCAATTCATTAAAATCAACTCGCATTACCAACGCACTACACAACAGGAAAAATAATAAAACAGAATTAACAACAACAAAAAAGTTATTTTGGTGTCACTGGTGTGGTCCACTCCTCCCTCGGTACAACCCTAGTGATACGACTGCTTCAAACAGTACCTACTGTGTCTAGATCAGTGGTCTTCAACCTTTTCGAGCGGCGTACCCCTTGACTCTTCTACAAATTTGTTGTTCCCCGTACCCTCTATCTATCTTTTGTACACGTGTAATGAAAATGGTGTTTCCTTTGGAATTCTTAATAATTTCTTTATTATGTACACGATTTTAACAATCAAGTCACACAAACACAATTTACGCAATTTTATACTGAGTGTAACACGACTTCAGGCATTTTTAACTAGTGATTCTACATGCGTGCCACGTTATTGCGTACCCCCAATTTGGCTTCTCGTAACCCCAGGGGTACGCATACCACAGGTTGAAAACCACTGGTCTAGATCATGGAAGTAAGAAGCTATGGAATGGTAGTCGGTATGGAAAGTATGGTAAGCAGCTTTTAGACTTAGACCATACTTGGAGACAAAGTGCGAACGTTGAAATTTTGAAAAATGAAAAATCTAAATTGAATAGTGGTATTTCATTTCACAAGCGAGTACTTTTGATAAATTTCCTTAATTTGTAATATTTACACTTGTGCGTTAATCTTCTTAAAAGCTTATGTGTATTTAACCAAAGGTGCACAGAGCCGAATTAGTTACAATTAGCATTTTAAAGTTTTATAATCATAAAGTTTCTAAAAATGTATGTAACCAGTACAAATATGTAATGCATTAACAATTGTTATTTTGTATTTTTACAATGTTATAATATCATGACCTTTTTTAAAAAAAATAAATTAACTTTCTGTCACCTTGGTGAAACTCTATCTTATTAATACAATTTTAACCTGTTTATTAGCATAGTTGTATGCAAAGATATTGAAATATAAGGAGATGTGCTATCCGCCGTTTTTACTAGGTGAGACTGCGCTTCCGGGTTTCGCCGGTGTTGTTTATCAATTAACGAATAAACTAAACGAACGAATAATTAACGAATAAACCAAACGAACACTAAACTAAATGAACAAATTCTTTCCGTATTCAAACTATATTGTTAACTAATAATAATGCACACCTTCAAAAAATCAAGAAAATGAACAAATTCTTTTTGTATGCAAACTACGCGCATTAGGCCGTAGTTCGGCGACAGTCGCGCGGGCATCATAGCATATCTCTTTTATATTTGAATATCTTTGGTTGTATGTCATGTTTTTTAAAAATAATTCTATCAACCTCTTGATCGACAGAGCTAGGAGAATCACGTCGTCCAATTGAAAATTTAGAAAGTTTAGAATTTTTTTATTAATGATTTTTATATAAAAAGACAAAAAAGTGAGGTGACAGGAACGTTTATAACACATTGGTCTAATAATAAAATAAAATAAAATATGTATGTGTTTTTTTTTCGTTATCAGTAATTTTAGTTAGAAAAAACGTAAGGTGAGCCATTTAATTTTTTTTTATGTTTGCACGCATATTTTTATATTTAAACTAGCTGACCTGACGAACTTCGTACCGCCTCAGAATCAATAACTGTTGAATTAAATTCAGTTTTTTTATTAAGTTAATAATTACACAATGAAGCAATCATCAATGAGTTTTGTTTTTGTCAGTATCAGAGATGGCATTGTGTACGGATTTATATTTTTTGTGATTTTCTTATTTTTCCACTTACTTACGGGAATTTGGGAGTCGGTTATGGGTGCCGCCGCCCCGGGAACCATTTTTTGGATAACCAACACCTCTGTCATACGTCACCCATAGGTCACCCCAAATTGTTCGCTACGTTTGGCGATTTAGCAAGGGTGCCCGGGTTCATAGGGTGACGTTTGTCCGGGTCTTTTGATCTTTCCATCTGGACTCTCTCGACCCATCGCCTTGCGAGGGAAGGATTCATACGTCCGTCACTCCCCCGCACTGACCCCAGATTTCTACCCACCCCTCATACTTTTTTCCTTCCCAGACTTCCTATCCTCCCCTTCCTTAAAAAGACCCTCCACACAACATCCCCTAGAGGAAAATAATTTTCTTCGGGGCCTCACGTGTGAGCTGATGTAAAAAAAATTGCTTTTAATTTTCTTTATACGTGTGAGGGATTTTTATTATAATTATTGTATCTTTCCTTTGGATGGGTGGAGACATACGTTCATCGTTTGTCTCATTTTCTACTATTGACATTTAGTGTATAAGAAAGAGAGGCAGCATTATATGCTTGAAAAAATAAAAGCAAAACAATCAGCGCATTGACATTTGACGTTTTTGAATTTTTGGAACTCACTCACTACTCAATATTATAGGTACTTATCACAAAATGCCCGCAGCTCTTTCAAATATGAGAATTCGTTCCATAAAAAATGTATGGGGAAAAGAATTTTCTTAATAACTATATTTTTCGTTAATTTTTGTGATGTTTTAATTGTTATTATCCTTTCCGGGGCGGAGACAAATCCAACAAATCAAAGATTATCAAAATCGGCCTGGCCGTTCTCGAGTTATAAATAGTGTAACTAACCCGACTTTGTTTTATATATTAAGAAATATATGTTTATTTCGATTTATGAAATTTGAAAGCGTATTTCATCTTTTTTCAGAAACAGTTTTTAGTTTTCGGATATGTTCGGAAATATTCCATTTATTTTGCATTTCATTATAAAGGGGAAATATTTTGAATCTGAATCTGAATCTGAAAAATAGGCCAAATTCTGAAGGGTTAGGTAAGTATATAAATACTTAAATTAATGGTTATGAATATGATTCTGAGTTTGCACAAATATTACACAAATGTGTTATTTACATATTACCTAATAAAAAAATACGATGTAGCTAAAATTCATAAATTCCCATTACAGCGCTTTACCCATTTACCGCATCAGCTTGACAACATGTACAGTTTGTCAAATAAGAGTAGAAAATAAATGAGGGCGCCACCGTTGCCCAAATGGCAATACTAAAAATATAACCATGGTGTTAATCTAAAGCTGTGTAACCTACATTTTTATTAAAAATTAAAAAGGCATTAATCATTGCTATACAGATACCCACTGATCTCAAAATTAGAATTACATTTAGGTTATATTATTAAACATTTGAAATTTTGTGTTAACATAATGAAGAATAACATTTTGCAATTTTGTGTTAAAATAATAAAATATAAAGCACACTTTAGAAATTGCTCACATTTATTTAATACTAACTTAAGTACCTAGCGATGCCCTGGCTTTAGATCATGCCTCTAATTTTAGATCTGAATATATTTAACTCATTCAGATCTAAAAGTAGTGTGACTAAACACACCATTAATGATTCTTCCTTTCCACCTACTGTTAAATTCAAATCTAAGTTAAATTAAATGAAAGCCAATCACTTTGTAAAACACAATTTAATCAAATTTATGTCATTTCGTAGGTACCTTCACAATAGTGCTTATTCGATTTAATTTTTTTTTTAAGAACAAAAATTTTTTTTTTTAAATGTGTATACAGTGTTTTGAATTTTCTGTGTCATTGCAATTTTAAAGAATATTTGACAGATAAATTGGTGTGGCCAGCCTAAAAATTTCTTAGTTCCATTTTATTTATTTTCTACTCTTATTTGACAGACTCTAGTTGAGGGCGGAGCTTATCTATCAGGTGTATTAAAAATGACCCTCCCCACAGCATCTCAGATGACATAGGCCCCGAGGGAAATTATTTTCCTCAGGGTCTCCTGCGTGGAGTTAATGAAAAAAAGCATCATTTTCTAGTGTGGAATATGGATTCTATTGCCGTTTCATAGCTTCACATGGTGTAGGAGTGTAGGAGTGTAGGAGTGGAATTGTGATTTGTAAATCATCTGTAGAGTGAAGCCATCACGATTGCTAATCCAGGGAGGCGCCAAGTGTAAATATCTACCATCCCAGAACAATTTTACTGAAGTTCAACTTAAGTTTACGTAATCTTTCAAAAATCTATTGCGAATGGTAACGCGACGAGATTTCGATGCATCGTAACCGTACAATATAAACCTTTGTATAGTCTTTAAATCGTTATTGGTATGACCAGCTGTGCCCTTTCAGGGGGTTTACGGTAGAGCTGTAAACTTAAACCAGTGGGGCGAGGGTGGGAAGTTTGGCCTGGAGGTGGGAATCATCTCCAAATTATGTAAGAATCAAGTTAAAACAACATTTATTGCAAAGCATCCTTTTTTTAGAAACCTTTTTTTTATAACCGCAATCGGACAATTATTTATCGAATGATCTTAATAATGCGGTTCCCGATTATTAAAAACGTACCTACCTACAACATTAAACATGTTACAGTCGTGGTCGTCCGGTTTTTGATTCAGTAATAGTAATCGTCCAATTTTTGATTGAATGATCGGAATCGAACGATCTTTGAACAAATAATTGTAGTCACAGCTAGTGGCGGTTCTTGGTCTTTATCATTGGGAGTTCAAAAATAATATAGTGATTTTAAAAAAAATAAAGAATTTCTGACTCTTGTCAGCGGCTTTTCTTCTTCATCAATAAAATACAATATACAATAGTCACGTCATCTTAAAAGACAACAAATTTATAAGACCGTTCGGAAAAGAATTAGCCCAATTATTTATGTACGAAGTTTAACAATAAAATATTAATTATAAAATTTTAATAATCTGCACTAGCGACTTGAAACATGCCTCGGTCTGAAGCCCACGCACCATCTACGCACGCAGCACAGTTATGTCGTTCAGGGTCCAGCAACGGGGCGTACTGTTGCGAATTTTGGTTAGGAGACAGCAACAACTCCATAATGAACAAATCCAAATCAATAGAAATACGGTCCGGCGGCCCTCGGGTGCGGAAACCCGAACGCACGTATGACGGTAAAAAACCTTCGGGATATTTCATACTAAATTAATTCAGTTTCAAACAAGTCTTGGCTTGTTTCCACCATCGGAAGTTATTAATAGCCTAGCGACTGAACGGTTGAAATTTAAGAACCCGACTTCGAATACATCTGTGACGCTGCGCCTTATGTAAAACTAATGCTAACCTGAGGAACGTCCGCTGACAGGCGTAAGTACTATTGGATTTGTAATTTCGTAAATCTCTCAGGGTATGGAGAGATTGATGATAAAATGATTATTATTATTGTAACTGGCAGTTACGAATGATAATACCACGCGTCTATACATTATGACGTCTTTGTCGGTCGCGGTTACTTTGTCCCGGTGACTAGCTGTTACTGGATCCGAGGAGCCGGCTATTTTTGGAACCAGTTCCTATCAGATTTATAAAATGGTCACCAACACTTAAACTGGGCGGGTTTTTAACTGCTAGCTAACAATTAATATTGTAGTCAAAGGAAAAGTATTGAACTTTAGATAGAAAACTAAATTACATGACAGATATAATAACGGATTCAGTTTACAAGTAAATGTTTCCCGACAACGGGAAGACAATTTTCCAGTCCATAGTACCCCTATAACAAGTACGACACAATGAAGCCTATTCAGCTACAATCTCAGCTATGCATCATTGTCATTCCTTCCAAATTGAACGTAACAATGAGGAAGACGATCAAATAATAGATATTGACAGTAAGACATGACGTAACAAATTGTTTCCACTTGAGAATCAATTATCATACTATTCTACATTATTTGACTGCAATTACGTAATCATAAAAGATTTAATTACGTAACCATAAAACTTTCAGCAGGTACCTACTTACCTAGTTTTGATACGGGGGGCTCCGCGCTTTTTCACTGACAAAATATCCACCAACTAAATATCTACTAAAATCTAACCTAACCTAACCTAACTTAATCTAACTTAACCTAACCTAATCTAACCTAACCTAACCTAACCGAATCTAACTTAACCTAACCTAATCTCACCTAACCTAACCTAACCTAATCTAACCTAACCTAACCCATTAACTAGCCACTAACCCACTAGCCACTAACCCATTAACCCCTCTCCACTTCCTAACTTTGCATGACCCTTTACCCATCCCAACATGCATGAAAAGTCAATTCAATAGCTCAAGTAGTTAAATCTAATAATAATAGTTTAAATAAATCTTAATAAATAATAAACGAGGTAAAAAATAGAACACTCAAATTTAAAAAAAAAAAAAAAACGAAAAAATGGGACAAAAATAATACAGACACCCTGTAAAGACAATAAATTATTGTTATCTGTATTATTTTTGTACCTTTTTATTGTTAGGTTAGGTTAATTTTTAGTAGATATTTTGTCGGGGATATTTTGTCGCGGGATGAAAACCCGCATTACCAAAGT
Source organism: Limnephilus lunatus (assembly GCA_917563855.2). Taxonomy (NCBI): domain Eukaryota; kingdom Metazoa; phylum Arthropoda; class Insecta; order Trichoptera; family Limnephilidae; genus Limnephilus; species Limnephilus lunatus. The sequence goes on from OU830601.1 coordinate 62,218,414, forward strand.
GGGGTACGTGTATATTTTGTCAAAATATCATAATTTATTATCTTTTCGTTTCTAATTAATAAAACAAATAAGAAATTCGCATGTGCGGGTAATTTGATATGTACAGTAAACATAATAAAACATTTTACAATGCTTGTCTTATATTACGTGAGTACCGCATGTTTCGCAAAGATTATGAAATTTACGAAGTATCCAAAATACAACATTGCGGAAAAGTTATTATATTTATACTTGCAAGTAGGCAATGTATCTTTTACAGGCTCATGTCTGTAAAAAGTTGAAAGCGAAGAAAACATAAAATAAAACGGGAAACTTCAGGAATTTATTTAAGAAAATGAATTTAGAGTTACATATATGCCCGGGCCACACAATAACCGTACTTCAACATTAGTTATTTGGATATAAAACTAAAGAAACTGATTATTTTATTAGTTGAGGGAAAAATAAATAAGTTGGGTACTTGAGAATGCTATCAGGGAATCAGTTATATTGGGAAATAGTTAATTGTTTGGATTTAATAAAGCTCGGAAAAGAAAATCACTGTGGTGGCTTTATTTGACAAATAATAAGTCCTTTGTTTTCTTTGAAGATCTTTATTATGTTTTTTCTTGAATGGGGTCAACGGTCAATGACCTAAACGTGTTATGTGTGTTGATAACATTTCTATTAAGTACTTAATTTGTTTTTATCATACTACCAGAATTTGCACGCGATTTGTATTTAGCTACAAACAATAAGAGGTATTGTCTAACTTTTGAAAAATAAACGGATATCTTAAAGCTCCATTTCCGATTTTCTGATTTTAAATTATTTATTTATTAAAGTCGCTTTTAAAAGGATGTAGAAATTTCTCACCAATCAACCTTCCAAATTAAAGTAGACATTGTGAGACATCAACAAAGGGTTTTTTTATTTATGTTTATTCTTCCACAATTATCCTCCTTCTCACACGGATTGCGTATAAACGGTGATAGTTGATCTCCAGATATTTGCCTTCCTCCCAAAATTATAATTATTGTAAAAAAAAGTATTATATACCAATTTCAAAGCTAAAATCGTCCAAAAATACCTTACACAAGTTTATTCATGTGTTTATTAAGACATACACAGTAGGTACATTATAATACAAGTTATAAGATGTTAATTTTTTACATGGTTATGTACCTATTACGTAAGTCGTAGCATGTCATTTGGTAGTTTCGCCTGATATATGAACGGGTTTTAAAATAATAAAAGAAAGAAAATGGTGGGGGGGGGGGGGAGATAAAGAGACATTTTAAAATCAAGAATTATGTGCTCACTAAATTGTAATTGGCTGACTAAGGTTTAGTGAAAGGTAGTTTTAAAAATTATAATGTGCATTTACATGACGCCAAGAAATTTAATAAATTAGTTTTGTATGTTTGCAAGGAATCATGGTATGGATATCAAACGAATTTACTTATAGTGTCAATTTTTTCACTGGAACATACAAGTAGTATTATATTTGACGCATTTTAATGAATATGACTTATACTTTTCTTATTCGACGGTACATCCTCTTTGCACACCCCTTCGGGGACACTTAGTTATATTTTGTATGAGTAGGTATACCGCATTTTCCCTAAACTGAAAGCATATGATAACTGTAGGGGTATCAACCCTCATGGAACCCGTAAAAACGATGGTGACAAAAAATACCAGATCGTTGAATTATTCCAATCAAACACAATGGAATGAGAAACTTAGATTCTTTCTCAATCGAACTCACTAAGAACAAGTTGTTTAAAAAAAAATTACAATTCTTAAAATTTTTTAAGTTAATTTTCACGTTCTGTGTAAGTTTCATTCTAGTTCTATTATCATGTAATTACAGGCCAGTTGCTTCATAAAACTGAAATAATCACAGAATTTGAATATAACTTTCACAGAACTTTAAAATTAACTTAAAAAATTAGATGAGATATTTTTTTAAACAACTCATCCGTCGAATAAAGAGTTCGATTTGAATGGTCAACTAGTTAAAGAAATCAAAGGGCTTCATATAAATTATAATATAATAACATTCATGATGATGATAATGACTTATAACGGATCGCTTATGAGTTCCGCTAAAGTTTTGAGTACATATTCGTTCAAATGTAACGAATAAACGTCGTGAAAAAGACGTTTAGAAAGAGAAACTTATTTCCATCATCTGTAGGGAAAAGATAGATCAGGATTAAGGTTAGGAACGAAGAAATTAGGTATTACAGTCGAGCAGAAATGCTACGTTTCCGAGGACATTTTAATAAAAACGCGGAGAGATGCGGCAGCTCGGCATTCTTGGGCATTTTTCCTTTTCAAATAAGAACCGAGTATTTTATTACCAACAAGTGTGAACAGAGCCATTATTTATGGTCACAGTTAAGAATATAATGGAGAGTGTAAGCCAGGATAACAAACTATTTTTTTAATTTTTTTCATAACGTGAATTGGCCCCAGTGGAACTATTACATCTTCAATTGGGGTATGCTGGGAGACTGAAGGGAATGGTAAGAACAGACTGTTAAGAAAAAAAATGCGAATTGGAGCTGGTGAGACTACGGCATCTCCAATTATTGGGGTAGGCTGCGAGGGATATGTGGACGAGGAAAGTTGGGAAGTGCCTGGATATTTAGTTCTGGTCATCTAACCCGGCTACAGCCACTTCAAACAACGCTTTGATTCTAAATGATGATTCTTAAATTTTCAAGGGCCATTTATTTATTATTATTTTTAATTGATAAACTAACGTTTAAACAAGATTTTTATGCATAGCACAAAGGGTAGATAACAAATATTATAATCAATAATTATCAGCCTGAAACACTCATCTACATTGATTATAATATTTGTTATCTACCCTTTGTGCTATGCATAAAAATCTTGTTTAAACATTAGTTTATCAATTAAAAATAATAATTAATATTTGACAAGTTACAGTATTTCAGCAATAAATGCAGACATAATTAGTCTCGACGCCACCTAGCGGGAGATTTAGTACTTAACAATACCTCTCTCACAAAAATAAAGTTGGTTGTTTTCAGTTGGAAAAATGTAATAATAAGTAATTGTCGAATGAAACACTAGTATATATTGAATTATTTAGCGGGTATTAGATAAGCCGCCATAGCTCAGTGGTCAGAGCTCCTGACCGGCAATCAGAGGGACACGGGTTCAATTCCCGTTGGCGGCCAGTATCTTTCATCGGAAGATTTTTTCAATGTAGATGAGTGTTTCAGGCTGATAATTATTGATTATAATATTTATTATCTACCATTTATTTATCTTTATTAACTTATTTATTCACGCCACGCCATTTACAATTTCACGTTATTATAGATACATAAGTTATTTATGAGTATAATTATAAGCAAGTAGTATATACCATATTAAACAAAACATTAAGGATATAAGCAGGTTCAATATAAAGGTATGTAATTTCATAATCATGAAAAGTTGTACGAAGGAGTTAATAAGTTCAGTATAATAATGGTGCCTATCCGAAAGAGATAAACGGAGACTAGAGGCTTTTGAGATGTGGTCCTATAGAAGACTATTAGGAATTTCCTGGAGAGACCACATTACAAATGAGGAGGTTCTCCAAAGAATCGAAGGATGAAGGCACCTGCTCAAGACCTTGTCCGAAAGGCGTGCAAGATGGATCGGCCATGTAATACGACAAGAAGGCCTCTTGGACGCCCACGCCGAGAGTACCTGGAGAACCTGCTGGTGGACGTGAGCTGCTCATCATTTGCAGACTTCAAAAGAGCCGCACAAGACAGGGAAGAATGGAAGAGAAGAATAGAGGAAATTGCTGCAAACCAATCCCAAGATTGAAACCAGAGAGAGAGAATAATGGCAAAACAGAAGTGTTTAAGGTACTATGAAAGTAGTTATAAAGGAATGTGTATTTACTATGTTGATTTTATCATTAACTTAAACACGAAGAGTTGGTTCTAAAACAAGAGTTGTGTAAATTATAAGTTTATTATATCAGTTAAAATATATCGAGCGTGAAAACGGCTGTGACTTTACGCCCGCCAAACTTACTAGTCGATTTCGGGTTCTGGTTACATCAAAACAGAATCAGATTTACGTTTTTAGAGACCTAGTATTTATTCCATAATTTTATTATTCACCATTATAATCATTCGTTTTCCTGCAACGACCAGATATAGAAAAAAAATCTTTTAACATTCCACCCATTTTTATGAAAAGCTAACCTCAATCTGTTAAAAAGCCCAATCGAATATGGTTTTCAGCAAAGATTCATGGAACAGCGTAAAAAAACATTTGTTTGCGAATCACTTTATTTTCCTAGATCCGCTTTACAGTACACTATCTCATCTAGACTCCATGGTCATGGAATGTAAATGAGTGGTACTTTTAAACAGAAAAAAACTGAAATTAATTATTCAGTAATGTTGCCATGCTCAGTTTAGAGCTTCCAATGCGATCAATTTAATAAAGTACCAGACGTTACTGCCCACCCGGCTTCGACCGAATCTTAAAACGATTCTATCCTTACTCCAACAATAATTGATAAATACGTAACAAACTATGAAGCTTTTGCCTTATTTTAGAGAAAAAAAAATTAAAGCCTCCATTGTCATGATATAAATGAAGTTTAAACGAAGTTTAAATAAACTAGTGGAATACAGTTGCGTAAATTCCAATAAAAAAGCAGTGCAAAATTTCGCGACGTCAGACCTCATTGTTTGAGAGTTTTAATCAAGTCAAGAAAATCAATATATTTTTTAATCTGAGCTCTCCGGTAAGAAAATTAGACGGTAGTGTGCCAGATTGACAGGGTGAAGAATGCTTTGTTGATAGACAATCTCCGAAAGGAGAGTAAACCAGAAGAAGACCTTCATATCGTCAGATTTCTAAACACACTCCTCAAAAGCATGGAGGTAAGGGAGGAACCAACATATATAAATATAATACAAAAAATATTTATCTAGGTTATCACGTTCCACAGAGAAATTTATCATACGAGCCACTCATCTAATATCCCAAATATCTCAAATGCTTAAATTTCCAGGACTGTCGTTGGCTGAAGAATCGTCAAAACGCAGACTTTCGTATTTATTTAGGAATATTTTTTGAATTCACTGGATCTGTTTCTTGTGGCCAATCGGATAGTGATATAAATATATTTTTTTTTATCATTGCAATATTGTAAATTTTACAAGGTATCATTGTTCGCTTTGCTATGTACACATGTTCTTGACATTTATTTTCTGTTGTTTTCAGTTCTACGCGCTCATTAGAGCTGTCTTTTGCTCACACATTTCTCATTAAGACACCTTTTCAACTTGAAATATACTTTCCTCGTTGTATACGTAGGTACCCTTGTGCATTTTAGCAAATGTGTACCTCATCTTCATTTTTTTTATATATAAGTATTAAGTATATACATTTCTTACGCATTGCAATATTGTATTTCTTAAACGGAATCTCATTTTGCTTTGTTATTTGCACATATTCTTAACTTTCATTTACTATCCTTTGCTGGTTTACACGCTCATGGGGCATGGGCTCTTTATCACCTACGCATTTCTAATTTCTCATGTTATAGTTTATGCCTTGTACTCTATGTTATATCATGTAAAACCCGAAAAGCGTTAATGAAACAAATAAATAAATAATAAACAAGCATATGAAAATCATTCTCTTCGGGTGAGATAACGTAGATAGAATCGACTTGCAAAAAAGTTAATAGATGTCGCATATTAAAAAATAAAATGGATAAAAATTTATCCAGACACTATCCAGATAGCATTTAGAACGGGTTTGAAGCTTGTAATCATTCATAAAGATAGCAGCAAAAAATATGCGTTAAGAAAATTAAGATAATGTTAATAGTTCTTAGTCGAAGTATGATACAATTAAAAATGACCGAATCGGATAAAGCTCAGTTGGTAGAGTCACGGCCCGGAAAGCCGAAGGTCCTGGGTTCCAGTCCCAGAGGTGACAACATCTTTTTCTGATTTTTCTGTTTCCAGGTTTTTGATTGAGTTTCTTTAATATTGTCTTGATTTAATTGAACAAAAAATAATAAATAATTGAAACGCTAAATTTGAAATGCTTCACAGATCCTCAACTGCGAGCATGTCAATTTAGTTTCCAACATTGAGTACCTCACAAATCAATCCAATCAGACGGCATCTAACGAGAAATGTCCGAAGCTAAATGACCACATTAATTATTGCAATCGGCCTGTTTGTACGGAAATCCCCTAATATGGTCAAATCAATTTCAACGATGCCCTCCCTGGATCACTCGCTGGCTGATGATACAAAATTAATGCAATTCTGAAAGGAAAGCTCGAAGGAAAAGGGTATACGAAAGGTTTGTTCTATGGAAAAGCCAGGACGAGATCAAAGGGAAACAGTGGCGGCTCGTTAAGGGCCCTGAGGGACGTCAAAACGTTTTTTCAAAAGGGAAATTCAGAACACATTAAGACTTTTTTGTACTTAATAAAAGTTGAAAATAATACCTACTTTAATTTGCTCTCGGAGATGTTTAAAGAAAAAATTCGAGAGAGTTAACGACGAATACTGGCGAAAGTAATAATATTTTTTAACATTAACATTTAACATTAGAGTTATGGAATATATAAGAAGTTTGAATAATAATAATTATTCAGAATTTGCCAACCATATTTCGGAAACAAGTCATTCTTTTGATATTAATAAAGGTATTAAAATGTTACATACTAACACTACGGGCATACAATTAGATACTTAATTTAGAAATTTTAGAAATTAGAAAAAGCGTTAATAGCAAATTAAATATTATAAATAATCAAACATTTTTTTAAAATAGCTATCTTTTAAATTTATTTTCTTATTAATCCTTTCAATAATTATAATTATTTATTTTGTTATCTAGACTACCTGCTTTTTTTAAAAGTTTTTTATTATTTAAAGCAATTTTTTATATATCTTTAAATGATTTTTATATTTATTTTATATAAATATTTTTATGAGATTTTTAAAGCAATTAATCACCCCTCCTTTTTAATATTTTGTCTAATTTATTCTTATTTGTCTATACTTGTTTGATATATTTTTTTTTAAATTAACATCTTGTCCTGATGAAGATAACATTGAAACATATTGATATTGTTAATTATATAGTGGTTTAAACGAAGTTATTTATTTTTCATTATATTAACATTATTTTATTTATTTATTAAAATAATTGATAAATAAAAGCTAAAAAATAAACATCCTCATATCACTGGGGGGGCAGTTTGTAATATATAAATAATAATGTGTATATTATACCCACGAACATCGATTATCACTTTGACGACCACAATTATGGTTAAAATATTAATTTAATAATTGCTCTATTACGATAAGGGCAACAATTACGATTGCAATTACAACTATCAACTTTTTGATTACATACGATACGGAACGCCATGTCGAAATGTTGTTAAATAATACTAGGAGGCTTATTAATTATAATTTTTAAAGAACTCAGACTAAACTAGACAAAGCAAAATTAAAAACTATTTAAAATAAATCATCACGCAATAATCCAGTCTCTACTTTCTTATCTAGTGTGCTGGGGATCCTGCCTAAATAGTAATATAGTACTAATTAATATTGCTAAAAAACTGATTCTTACGGCCATTGTTCCCAACTTTTCGATTGATCGAATTGGTTAGTGATGCTCGATTCGCCCGTTGGTCGGAGAGTTGCCTTGGGAAGTTCGCAATTATGCATTTGAGGAGTGATAAGCCAAAATTTCGGCTCAACAGTTGATCAGTAGAATTGGATACAATGGCCGTTTATATATATGGGCTTTACGCCCTCTGATGTATACACAGTCCTTAAGACCACTTACGTTCGAACCCACGACGGATCTTGCTTTTTATACCCCTACCAATGGGTTGCCCCACTCACACAAAAAAATGCTTCGAATGATCCACAATGTTCCAGAACATTCCACAACATTCGCGAGTGTTCTGGAATCTTCCACAATGATCTCGGAAGTTCCGGGTTAACGTTCCAGACTATTCCTGAACATTCCAGAATGTTCTCGAATACTCTCGAATGTTATGGACCGTTTTGGAAATTCTAGAGAGCGAAACTTCCAGCCCTTATATCTTCAAAAGCCCTTCAGGTAAAAACGGGAACCTTCTTCATGGATCTGGGATAGAGGAGCTAACACACCATATAACTCCATTGATCGTACCGGGACTCGTTTTTGAGTTTTAGTGCACGCACATTGTAAACTTTCTTTAATAATATACTAGCTGACCCGGAAAAATTCGTACGGCCTCAGAATCAATAACTGTTGTGTTAACTTATTAGCTGAATTATTTTTTTTAATGAAGTTAAAAATTATACAATGAAGCAATTATCGATGCGCAACTGTCCGAATTTTGTTTTTGTTAGCATCAGAGATGGCGTTGTGTACGGATTTATATTTTTTGTGATTTTCTCACTTTTCCACTTACTTACGGGAATGGCGTTTCATTTTCTCTATACGTGTGAGGGAGATTTATTATAATTATTGTATTTTTCCTTTGGAGGGGTGCAGACATACATTCACCGTTTGTCTCATTTTTGACTGTTGGTATTTAGTGTGTAAGAAAGAGGAACAGCATTTTATATTTAAGAACAAAAGCAAAACAATGAGCGCATTGACATTTGACGTTTTTTAATTTTTGGAATTCACTCACTGTTCAATATTATATTTATCACAATGCTGCAGCTCTTTCAAAAGATGAGAATTCGTTCCATACAAAATGCCTGTATAAATAGGTGTTCTGCTATTAGGGACGGAGAATAATCCAACAAATCAAAGATCATAAAAATCGGTCCAGCCGTTCTTGAGTTATAAATGGTGTAACTAACCCGACTTTGTATTATATTTTAAGATATACCTATAAATATATTGATTAATCTCATCACAGACTAGTCATCGTGAGGTTAAAATTAAAATCTAAACAATAACACCACGTGAAGAAACAAACAATAATAGGAAAATAATGAAATAGGGCTAAAGCTCCGTTCAGCTTTACGACGACGCGTTTGACGTAAAGCGTACATTTTTTTCTTAAAAATTCTCTCCATTTACGAATGTAATGCATAGGAATCTAATGGTTAAATAGCATAAACAAACCCGCGAGATAACTAAATAAAATATCAAACAATAAAAAAACTGTCTCATGCCAACCCAATACCACAAAACACACAACAAACAAACGCAACTGTTTTGTTATCTCCAATCAATTCAGCTACTTGTTCTATCGGACAATAATAATAATGGCGTGTAGCATGACTTGGCGTTCATTTTAACCGGCTTATTCATACCAGAGTAAGTACTAAGCTCGCTACAATCATATTTGACCGTGGCGTGAACGCACGGGTGCGCTCGGTACCTTTGCCAATTTAACCAGGAACCTACCCACATAATATTATTATATAAATAGATATGTATATTGTGAATCGGCCTTTAGTCTGAACTGAGTCGTGATTGTTATTCAAATGAAGGCTTAGGCGGGTTTCACAGACGAAGCGACCCGGCGTCAGAGAAGGGTCAGTTATTTTGAATATGTAAACACATTTTTTCAGTCAAAAGAAACGGAATAGAGAGTTGGCGTATTAGAGCCACCGATTTCAAATTCTCTCCGGGCTGTGAACTTCGATATAAAAAAGCCTAGATTAGCCCTGCTGGAACCATATTACGAGATTTCTTAAAGTTTTTTAAATACAAGTAAACAAAGTAGTTTATACATAGTCCTCTTCACTAGGGAATATTTGTGTTTGTTAATTATTGTAGGTTGTGTTGGTTTTATTTCATATTTTTTATGATTCATCGTATTCATGTTAAGTTAGCCATATTTTAAAACTTTTTGTTTAAAAAGGTAATTCTCCATGGTGTTTTTTTTTAAATTTCATTTGGAAGTAAATTATTTCATATTTATATTCCTGTATACATAAATAGACTATACCACACTTACAATACTCGTTTTACGTTAAATGAAGGAATAATCGTACCTAAGCATTTGAACAAATGTGGACAAAGATCCCTGGACTATACGGTACGTAATTGCTTAAATATGCTACCTGCCGAAATTTAAAAAAATGTGCAAATGTAAATATTATGTTGAAAATTTGGCTCGCTGAACGAAACAGTTTGTATTAGACTCTAACACAAACAATTTCTAACGGCATAGTAAATAAGTTTTATTTTTATCTTCAAAGTAAAAGCACCCATTGATAAATTACTTAAAAGTAGTTTATTGGGACTTTTCTTTATCTGTAATATTTCTTTTTTGTTTTTCTATCATACTGTATTATTAAAAAAATACGGATGTATAATTATAGCTTTGCCGCAACTATCAACTGTGATAAAGTATAAAAAAATAGCAGCGTGGAAATAATAATTTTTCTGGCCAAATGTATTTAATTTTGGGATGTTTCTGAAGATTTGAGAATTTCTTCTTAGTAGTGTAGGTGTGTTGGTCGGTAAGGTGCTTATTTTTTCATGTAAATTTGAGTATCCCCTTTTTTAAGTAGAGTTATATAATAATGAAAACATTAAAATATTAAAAAATGTCTTTTGATGGAGTTACAACGGGTAATTTCGGGATAGTTTTAATTATTACATTTTTATTTTGACAATTTAATTAATTTAATCAATTGAGTCAACTTAATTGAGTTTTAATTAAATTGACAACATCCTCGACATAGCGGTAATTTGAAAACCGACGCACTATATTAATACAAACATTTCTTAACAGATCATCCGATGAAGAATGATATATAAAGGAGGTTCCCGACCATTTTCCCCATTTTTCAAGCATATTTTTCTTCAAGGCCCAATAAAATTTCTCTCCCCAACAATCACGACTAAGAAACGAAAATTTTACTAGTCCCAATAAAAAATACTGTTGATTCTTATCGTTCCGAAAGTCAGATTACGAAGAAAATTTTTGTCACGAAATGATTGGAAATTTTATGAAATGGAATCTTTAAAATTCCATAAAACGCAGATACCGAAAAAAGCGCGGAACTATTCACTATGTTTATAATAAACGATTTATAATGTACTTATTTTATTATATATTTACTTGTTCAGAGCCGTTAAGGTGATTTTTCACGAAAACGGCGCTATATAAAATAATAGATTTATTAAAGTATGCTCGTCACCTAAAATCAAATTAAAATCAACCCTCGAAGCACTTTGAACTCTTGATCGCTAAGCGACTTGTATTAATTCACGCACTAGTGGGCGATATGTTGGGAATCACTGATCTACGAAACTGATGTACCCAATTTACTCAAGGCTCACGGTGAGACCTGTCGATTCCTAGACAGAGGCCAGTGAGCTGAATTTCGGAATGATTTATATGTATTTTATTTCATTTATTGGCTTGCTGACATTTCATTATAATTATTATATTAATTTACATTTTCAATATGGTTATAGCCTTGATTCCAATTATAGGCAAGCACACCATTCATCTCAACATTCTTAGTGTAACTATAAGTTCTTCTTCAATTATTCTTCTCTTTTATGTGGCACCATTTTAATTCAAAATTCATAGATACTTATAATATGTGAAAGATACAGCTTTAAAATTACAAATTTATTACAACTCTTTGATTGATAACCAATTTCACCCATCAAATGTCTTTTGCTATCGTAAAATAACATAAAAACGTATCATTTGTATTAGGTACATTAGAAGTTTCATGATAGGACAATAAAACAAATTCGAGAAGGAAATAAAATGAAAAGCGATAAAATTAGACCCAAAATAGAAGCGTTTCTGAAAGAGACAAGATTGCCAGTTCCATAAACGAAAACACTTTGTTCTCCGTTTCCGCTTTGAAGTTAGCTAGTGAAATGAGGCAGTTAGTAAGTAGAACCTCATTCCTGTAGGAGGCTGGGTGCAATAAAGCCTTAACGACATTAAAACTAGTCTACCTCGATCTTTTAGGACTGGGGGCTTGAATCTTTCCATTAGCGAGAAGGATACTAATATTTAGGACTGGGGGCTTGAATCTTTCCATTAGCGAGAAGGATACTAATATTTAGGACTGGGGGCTTGAATCTTTCCATTAGCGAGAAGGATACTAATATTTAGGACATATAGTAAAGTAATGCGATGAGAGCGTGTTTCGCGATGCAAAAATTTGATCTTTAATTATTTTATTTTCAAATGCAGAAATTCGGATTATCATCATTATTAAATTATCGATTCCGATCAAATGGAATGGCGATATACGATGTCATACAGTGTACAAGGGACAGGGCGCGTGAGCTAAATGGGATAAAACCAAAATGTACTAAGTCTAAACCTTAATTAATTTCACAGGATGTTAGGGAAATACTTGACTTACTTTAACCAGTGATTTCTGACATTATTTGGAGTAAAAAAAATAATGAAATTTTGGTCTCCGGCGACACTTTTTCAAGTTTTTGTTTTTCAATTAAAATATTAAAAAATCAGTAGTTATTGGACAGTTACGGGAGGGGTGATGGTTTGCACGGTTACTCGGCTGAGTGACTAGTGACGACAAGAGAAAGATTTTTTGTTTTTTTTTTTACTTAAAAAAGTCACCGGATATTTCATTTACATTTTTTACTCCAAATAATGTCCTATATCGCTTTTTAAAGTAAGCCAAGTATGTTCCTTAGATCGTTGAAATAGGAATAATAATAAAATCTAATAACTATAATTAATTTTGCGGCTCGTCGTATTATTTGACAAATACATGCGTATTATGAAGTTACGTGATAATCTAGAATTAACGATGTAAACTAAAAAAAATTGCGTTAACCTAGAATTCCGGAAAGTAGGAGCTGAGCAAATATTACGATACCAAAACACACAGTTTCAATGAACCGCTTCCAATAGTCTGAAACTAGTATAATTTGGCATCCCCAATTGAGGCATGCTGTGAAGATGGGGAATAGGAATGTGGGAAAGTACCTGAATAGATATCAAAATAAGAGCAATATTTAGCATAAAAATAATTATGTAGGTATCCATGCCAAATATGTTTAAATTAAACAAAAATTATCTAGGTATTTACCTATACTGAAGTTATTTTCAAACTGATCAAAAATAAATATAAAAGCAAAGTAATATTCAAAAATCTTTTCCACCTCCGAGTGATTAATGGGAAAATTTATATCAACTTATTAAAAATAGAATTTTCCTACTCCAAGCTGTGTGCGAAATTAAACCGCCAGGATATGTAGGTCCCGTTGGATTTATTTATATGAAGGTCTCGTCAAAACCTTTGCTATTGTCCTGGTCCCCAGGCTGAACTAAAAAGACGACCTTAAAACTTTCAGATTGCATAACTTTCTTCTCCTGAAGGCCTTTTCCATATAAACTCACACACAAATATTTAAAGAAAGAAATACGATTTTTACCGTAGAAATATAACGTATTTTTAAATTACGTTTTTCTTTTCAAATAAGCCAAAAAACTTATTATTTATAGTACCTAAACCACAAGGACGTCGTATTTCGTTACAGAGTTTTAAACTCTTTGGCCCTGGACGCGGTTTTCTATACCTAATTACACATATTAAATTCCGCAAGTTTGTGCATGGGTAAGTTGTTAAATAATGTGAAGTATAAAATTTCAATGAACTTGTAATTTTAAAACTTTGAACTACTTATCTTATTAGGCAAGGGATAAAGTGCGTGCCAACAATATTTTATGAATTAATAATTCTTTATTCGAAATACGTATTGGTTTGGTTTACATATTTGATGGATGTCGTTCTACCGTTATTACATTGGAAGATGCTCAGAGGAATTAGCGACATTGATCCATTCGGCATCGGTGCAACATTTGTAAATGAGTGACATTTGTCACATGAGAACGGTTCGTTTCAACGACTCGTACATTACTCAGACACCGCACGTGGTTCCACTAAACTAGGTCTAGTGGACGTACTTTATATTTCTCATACTATTTTCTATATTTCTACTTGAATTGTTTAATTTAATTGTTATTTTCATAATATTATGTTAACAAAAACTTGGCTAACAATCACTCTGTAAATTGACATCTCAACAAAGAGGCTTCACATATACGTCATTAAATGTAATATTAAAATAATGATACATAAAAAAAAATACACATATCTTACTCATTATGCTTTCATCAGCCTTGCATTCTAGGTGGATACATGCGTTATGAGTAAGATTAACAAATAAACAATTTTTATAAGCAATAATTATTAGCCTGAAACACTCATCTACATTGAAAAAATCTCCGAGAAAAGATTCATGCCGCCTACGGGACTTGAACCCGCGTCCTTCTGATTTCCGGTCAAATGCTCTGACCACTGAGCTACGTCGGATTATCTCCTACCCGCCAAATAATTCAATATATACTTGTGTTTCATTCAACAATTACTGCTTATTACATTTTTCCACCTGCCAACAACCAACTTTATTTATATGAGAAAGGCATTGTAAGTGCTAAATTTCTCACTAGGTGGCGTCGAGAAAAATTATGTTTACATTTGTTGGTGAAATATTTTAACTCGCCAAATATTAATTATTATTTAAATCAAATAATAATTAAGAAAGAGACCTTCAGATGGTTTGGACATGTATAGCGAAAGAACGAAGAAAGGAGTTTAAGGAGAATATGACGGAAATGTGAATGGTAGAAGATGCCGGAGACGCCCGAGGAAGACATGGCAAAATCAAGTGAATCGGATACTTGAGTCGAGCCACGTCAAAAGTCAAAATAATATAAGAGTATTATGAGGCGATGCATTAATGGGGATGAATGAAACAATGTGCGCATGTGCCGAGACCGAGTTGTTTGGCGGTCCGTCCTCTCTGCTTAACCCAGCGGGAAACGGCAAGATAGTTAGTTAGTTAGTAACAAAAAAAAATAATTGTAAAAACGTATTGTAATCGCGGAAGGCATTTCATAAACCCTAAAAAACTGAAGTCCAGGGATGCTAGCCCTGCCGATCGATGAGGAATGATAAGAAAACTTTCGGTTACTTCGTTCAGGACAACTACAGATCGCTAACGTACAAACAATAGATGACGTCGAATATATTAAGAGCACTCAATCATTGTGAACTATTTCTTATTCGTTAGCGATTTGCAATCATGCTAGGGAACGATGAGAGGTTACCGAAATTTATCCTACCAATTCTTATCGATTGACCATGCTAGCACTCGCCGTAATATGCCTCGATATTATAAACGAAATTTATAGATTTAGAGCAATATTTTAAGTGAGATACAATATTTTACGACACCGACAGATGCCGTTAAAAAGAAAAGCTATTTTATCGAATATTTAGTTTTCATAACTCCCGAGAATTTTTCATGAAAAGCGTATAATCTGATAAATAATGGATTCTCAACTCTTCTTGTAAAATATTATTTTGTCTGAATTACCTACTTGCCACAAAGTGCCTTAACCAATACATCATTACTCAAATATTATGAAAACCGTTAATCGCGTGTCAAATTCTGCAATATTTTATCAGATTATTTTTTTTGAATTTACTATAAAATATTGGTTGGCTAAAAAGATTGAAATGTAAAAATAAAGTAGAAGTACGTACTCCTTAATGGTAACTCAACAAAGCGGTATTTAAAGTCCTCTTTAAAAGTCATTAAAAATGATGATAATATTAACCCGGAATTATAAAACTACACACAATAATATAAAATTTTGGTATGACTGACTTAGATACGCATCTAAGTCCGAATAGATTGATTTTGTGTAACTAGCAAAATTCGTATAACAATATAGATTAGGTATGGGTACCCGAAAAGTAAAAAACATACTAAATAAAATGGATTAGATGTGTCTAATATTAAAGATTAGCTGTACCCGGAAAAGTAAAAACACACTTAAAATCATAGATTAGGTGTAGTGTATTGATTATTCATATAGTTTCAGCTTCTTTAAGTAGATTTCGGTAGCTTAGTTTGTAATACGAAGTTCTGCTGTATCCCAACAGATGGCAGTTGAGTTAGATATCATAAGAGTACCATCTATCGTCGTTCTTGCCTAAGATTTGAATAGTAAGGACATCTGTCCAGTTTAATATTCATTATAAGTATTTACGAAAACTAAAGAAAACATCTAGTAATCGCTCGAACCTACAACTTATTTGGAAGATACCCAAAACGTCTTAAGTTGTCTTACTTTTGGAAATTAAGAGACATAACATTAGGTATACCCGGAAAAATAACGCACTTAATATCATAGATTAGGTGTGTCTGGAAAATAAAACACACACTTAACATCAGGGGTAAAAGTAATAACTGACCTGGACGTGGTATGGCGCCACCTTCTCTTCTCCTTTAATCTCCACGTTGATGTGTAACCGAATAGCCCCAGAAACGGCTGACTTGTCCGTCCTCTTCTCCAGATTGTACCACACGTCCATCTCGCCAGACAGAGTCCGGACCTGCAGAAACATTCAAATAACATAATTAAAATAACGTAAGCCTAATTGCATATAACTCAGTAGTTTGGTCTCCATATTACAAAATTCACAATAATAACATTGAGCGAATACAAACAAAATCTGATTTAAAAAAAAATTAAATTAAATAAGTATCCCACTAGAAGACTTAAAATATAATTTCTAATTAAATATTCTAAAAATACATACATTCGAAGACAATATCGTCTTGAAGACAAAATAAACTATTCTTCTGCAGCAATCATAAACGTAATCACATTGCCCACATTCTGATACAACGATTTCACACCATGGGAAATCAATACTTAGGTGTAGTTGACATTTTAATATCAGTGGATCACGTAAAATATTTATTCCAACACTATTCCTAAACACATCTTGAATTTTTGTAAAAAAATCTAATAACTGTATTTTTCAGGTATTGTTTCCGTGTTTTTATGACTAGTGCGTATTTTTTATTTAATGTAAAATTATTTTTATTATTTCTTTCTTAATTTTAAAAATTATCTGTCGTGTTGAAATTGTACTACCAACATGTAAAAGCCCTCTGGGCGTTTAAATATATAAATAAATAAAAATAAAGAGTCGTTTAAAAATAACCATGGAAAATGGCCGTATTCAGCGATTTCTGCGGGGTTAAAAATAGGAGTGAAAATCCACCTGGAACGCCGAGAAACGGGAGAAAGTTTTGAGAATTGTTTTATTCCAAGGATTCTAGGCCTAGGCTCTAATTGACATCATCTTGAACTAAATGATTGATCTTCGAAGTACTGCTTTCTCGACTATTCGGTCTTTTTGATTTCAACCTTTGACTCGAATAATTCATATTTTCGTCAGATTGTTTGTTACGGTCCGGTTCTGGTTCAAGATGGTGATTGGACACTAACTTTTAATCCCACCAGAGTTCGCATAATCGTGGATCCTACCACGAGCTGTCAAATCGGAATAATCTAAATAAATAACTAATTTTAAGAGAGTTGCAGGTCATACATAATACGAATAGAGCAGTAACAATACTGCTCTGTTCGTTTCGTATTGTATTATGGCTTGCAATTACATGTACAAACTCCGCTATAAAAATAAGTATAGTTCTAAATCACTAGTCATAGAAGTCTTAGTTGTAAGTCATTAGTTATCAATCTTAGTTATAATATAAGCCACTTGTAGTGTATAGGTATAGATTAAATGTATAAATGAATTTATAAAGCGCCCTTGAGGTGATTTTCTCACGAAAATGGCGCTATAAAAATCATCCAATAATAATAATTATTATTATGTACCTACTAACTGGATCCCTGCCGGTCGGAAGAAAGTTTGATAAAATAATTATCATTGTGATGGTAAAATTGTTTTCAACAAATTGTATAATTAAAAAAAAAATTAAGATGAATATTAATGGTTCAAAATCAAGTAGGTAGGTATTTAAGTAACTACGAACAAATCTTATGATTTTTAAGAAAATTTTGGTTTTGGTTTATCAATTAATTAAGAGAAAATTAGAAACATCCTTTTTGGAGGCGAGGTCTACTGTTCAAAGCACTATTAGTTACTGTCTCTTATTATATTACTTATGAAACATGTTGGTTTTTAAAATAAAAAGTGGTTAAAACATAGTGTTTATTAATTTTTATTTATAATGGTGCCACAAATTAATGAAATTTTTGCATCTAATTTTACAAAATTAGTAACGATTATTCACTGCAGGGTTACCTTGTTAGTTCATTGGTTTAAAAAGGTTCCAATTTTTAATTCCCGAGCATAATCCTTCAAGATTTTCGAACGAAGACAATGATACAAATGTTTTAGATGACATAAGAAGGATTACAAACATTTTATAACTTGGGGTTTTTTCTCGCAAAATACCTTTCGATTATAATTTACTCAAAAAATATACGAGTGAAATGAGGTAATTAAATAAATGTATAATTTTTAACGATGAATTTATAGCGATAAGTATTTATTTTGGGTGCGATCAATTTGCAAGTATGACACGTATTTGTATCATTTTAGTTCATTAGTTAGAGAGTACCTATAATAAACTTTAACAATAAGTTTATGGGTTCAATGATAAACAGGTTACATCTGTATCGGTCCTCCTAAAGGATACTTCCAACGATTATTTTCACTCTCGGTTAGATGAACTCCAAAAGCAGATGATACACAGCGTCTCTTGGTTCATTCCAATCAGATTTTCTTGCTCCCTAAAATTCTCATCTTTTATTGGTCATCAAAGCTGTGACATCCTTTCCAGGGATCACATCTCTAAGCTTTAGCGGCAGGGTGAAAATTAACCTAACCTAACCTAACCAAGAGCGTCCCTCGCCCTAATTAGTAAAAGAAAGCGATGCTGGAATGAGAAAGTATTCGATATCGAAGAACTAATCGATATACGCTCGGAAATCAGAGTTACATTTAGATGGTTTGTTACACAAGTATTTTAAAATTAAAATCGTGTACCCACAATGGCAAATCATTACTGGCCGGTAAACCCGCACAATTATGGGTACCTTCTTTTGTGTTTACTGTGAAAAGTGAAAGAGAAATGCAATTATTTTTTTTTATCTAAAAACCTGCAGAATTAAGTGGTTTCATTTCCACTCATAAAATGCGGCAGTATCGTGACAATTCGTCAACAGACAAAATGCAATCTTGATTTGGTTTTTATGACAGTTTGTCACGTGATGTTGTTACAATGTACTCGTAAATAAATAATGTATTCAGGTACCTAAAGTTATAAAATGAAACAACATATCGTACCAAAAAATAACATAAAACCCGTTTGATTTATTTTCCGAATTGATCTGTAAAAATCGATTCCATTTTTTATGTTTGTTTCGAAAGCATAAGATGAAGACTATTTTTTTTTGACGCTCGTATGTATACCAAATGGATGTTAGAAATAAACTATGTCGACAGAAATACAGTATCAATATCACTGCAGTGTACCTATGGTATGTGTGCTTATGTAGTAAGGCAATTTTTTAACTCTCGTTAGGCGGACAGCTGTGCTAAGTACCCCTTGTTTCAACTGCTTTTTTGTTAGCCTTGTTCTACCAATTACTGGGCATATATGCCTTTTGGCCGTTTTCACAAAGTCAATTTAGTAGTTTTTCTAGTGGTGTTTTCTAATTTACATATAATTTGTTGATGAGCATACAAAATATTGCAGTAGTCCAGAATTAAATTACATGTGAAATAATAATAACATGTTTCATTATTTTCATGTAACACAGTCGTTTCGTCCTCGAAACAATGATCAAATCGTAATTTGACCATTAATAATTCATTTGATTTTGCGTGATTTTAATTCTGACTACATTTCATAATAATTTACTAGAAAATTAATCAAAATTTGATTAATGTTAAATTGTCATGACAGTGAACTATGAAATAACGATTAAAATAAAAGCCACTCGGGCATGTATTAGAAATAACGATGAAAATAAAAACAATCTAAATATATTAGGTATACCGAAATATATGGAAATAAAATATGACATCAGAAGGTCTAGCAGGGACGATCGATAAAACCCAATATCAAGACGATATTGACTTAATCCGTGATCGATGGTCAGTTATCAATATTTGCGAGCACGGTCAACAATGGGGAATTTCCACGTTTTTTAATTACTTAAAAAAATTACGATGATTAAAGCATCTTTATGTTGACGAATAAATTTTCTACAGCGAGTTAAAGTTTCCCATTTTTGGATAACCGCTAAAACGATGTTTTGGGGCGTGGCTATCGTGTGACGTCACAAGTGCGGACGCTCCCTGACAGTGTTTATTTATGCTGGTTCAGCTGAGCGTAGCTTGTGACGTCATAATCCCATTTGCCAACTACTGGCCGTTTTGATTTTGTCAGTTTTAGATCATTTTAAAAATCTATAATATTGAATGAAAACATAAACAAACATTTTTAGTATTTTTAATAAAATCAGAAAAATGATCTTTAAATATTCCGTATATTTTCAACAGAATCCCTCGTTTGTGGAAATACCCCATTGATACAAGATTTTCCGACCGACGCGCAACGAAGATTAACAGTCTTTATCGCGGCCTCCATTGTATCAGAAAAGTTTCGGTTAACTGTCAACATGCAAATATTTTTTTAATATTGTCGTTCGTTATGCAAATTTACCGTCTTATTAATGAACGGAATTCAACTGAGGAAGTTCTTAGAATTGAAAGAAGTCGTACACGCGACCCATAGACTTAAATAATGCATCCAAGATGCGATCAACTTAATACGTTCGATCTTTGAGAAACGAAATCGGTTGAAATATGAATAAAGACCTCATTTACTAATTAACATATTATTTATTATTCGTATTGGTCCGTATTTACTTTGTAACACGTATATTATTTATATTGGTGGTCCGTATTTACTTTGTAATACGGACCACCAATTTATAATCATTGCTGCTAATGCATATGTAAGTATTTCAATTTAACATTGCCAACTTATTAATATGTTTACGTAATTGTTTGGCGTTTGAAGACTTCAATGTTAATTTATAGAAAAACTCCTTCAGTATTGCAAGCGTATATCGATTTCTTATTAACTTCCCGATAATATCAGTTAGGATGTCAACACCGAATACGTGCTCGGGATATTGATATAAAATCATCGGAAGTTACGCTTATCGTAAAGTTAAAATTTATTTGTCCTAGACCTCATGGTAAGGAAAGCGTAATGCGCGAATATTCGAATAAACAAGTTTAGAAGTTAGAAGATACCAAATTTTCACAAAGCAATAGGAAGAAATTTGTCGTAGGTTCAATAAACACTAATACAAAGGCAGTAATTTTCACGGTGAATTGAAGCATTCTGAAAAATTTACACGAAGTTAGGTTAGGTTGGGCTTACAATAATAATTGTCATTGTTCATCTAATGTTTAAAGAATTGCCTCTCATTGTCTTCTTCATTAAATATTATAATTATTTTTAAACTGTTAAACAAGAGTTAAATAAGTGTTTCATGCTCATTCCGCGAAACTTTGGGGATTGATCATTCATGAAAAATTTAGCAAAACATGTAGGCATTTTTTTCGCTAGAGCCCAAATTCACCCTCTGTGCCTACTCCTCTCGGAACACGGAGTGATGGTTAATAAGTTAGTTAAATATAATTGACCGCATTATCGCACGTTCAGCATCTTAAATTGAGAAAAACAGGTAGAGCAGGAGCGAAATGTTATAAATAGGTAATTTTTGCCATTACGCACAGTTTTTAATTGGAGTTTCCAAAGAGATTTAAGTTCATCCAGAGTTCACCAGAGTTGAGAGAGTTCAGATGGTGGGCGGAAGAGAGTTTCTTAAAAGTTTTATCCGGGATTAACCGTACGTAACATGAGTTACATAACTTTTTTTTCATGCATATCGGTCTTTATCCTAAAAATAGTTATTATTTGAAGGGTTCTTTTTCTATTACAGTATCGAATTATTCTACTTGCTACTAGATACGCCTTATATCAAAAAAAAATCAAAACAGCAAAATTGATAATCCGTGAAAAGGCGATTGCAAATATTTTCAGGTTTGGATACACATATACAAATAATAATGTTAGTGATGTTAACTTTAATAAATTTGTAAGGGGATGCTCTCCGAAGTAATGCGAAATTATGTGTTTTTGCTTTGAAAATTTGATCGCTTAGAAATACTTCAGATGCTTTTATTACATAAATAGACATTGACACTATCCCTTGCCTTCCTTCCTTTGATTTCTCTTATGTAAAACATTATGTTTATGCTGATGACACTGCATTGGTTATTTCACACGAGGATTTGTTAATTGCAAGTACTCTACTGCAAATAGACTTTATCACTCTTCAAAAATGGTCGCATGATGTAAGTTTAATAATCAATGCTAAAAAAACGAAGCTTATGCACATCAGATCTCCTCATGCCAACATCGCCATAACTACTAAAATTGTTTCTCATGATTTTAATTGCATTCATAATTCTATAATACAACCATGCTCATGTAAAAATATTGAACTAGTTTCTAAATACGTATACCTAGGCTTAACAATTGATTGTAATTTTAAATGGGATATACATATTCAAAAAGTTTGCACACGGCTTAGAGCTATAGTGAACAAACTTTATAGACTGAAGTTTTTTGTTCCACTAAATACCCTTAGATTAGTATATCTGTCATTGGCGGAATCCCAAATAAGATATGGTATAACCACATGGGGACATTCAACAAAAACAAACCTTCTTTCAGTGCAAAACGTACAATATTCTTTGGTAAAATTATTATTGAAAAAAACTGAATACGAACAAAGACATGACGTACCAAAATCGTTACTATACAACTCTGTAAATTTATTATCTGTTCGTGCTATATTGTGGTTTAAAATTGTGAGTCAGCATACATCTCAATCCGAATATAATAAACTAGTGGTTCATGTTCATAATACAAGACCAACTGCAAACGATGGACTTGTAATTCCCAGATACCTAAATAAATACGGCCAAAGAACTCTAGAATACATTGTTCCAAAAATTTACAACTTGTTACCCAACGCAATAAAAAGTTGTGAATTGAGTTTCAGAAGGAAATGCATGCTAAAGAAATGGTTAAGTGAAAGAATTTTTTTGTACTAATTTCTGTTTTATTTTTCTTTGTTTCTGTCATTTTCTCTTATCTGTATTTCTTATAAATTTTATTAACAATTTGTTCTCCATAATATATTATGTATGTATGTATGTGTGTATGTATTTGTATATATAATGTAACAATATGAAATGTCAAAAGAACCCGTTGAAAAACTGATATTAATCAGTTTAACGGGACTTTATTTGGAAATAAAAAAAAAAAAAAAAAACTTCCGCTTCCCTAAAAAAAATCTCCACACAGCTTCCAAAAGATGACTTAGGCCTTGAGGGATTTTTTTCCTCAAGGTCACCTGTGTGGAGCTAATGTAAAAAAATCTAAGATAAAATTATTCATAATTCATAATTATTGATGATAAATCAACCACATTTACAAACTACTCTTATCAACACTTAAACGATGCTTATGATTTACTGTAATCATTATTGATCCAAACATTTCCAGGATATTTGAAATTTTCTCATAAGTTTGTGAAGTAGTAATAATTGTTGGCTAGATAAATGATTGATTATCTTAAAAGAATATAAAAAAAGTTATATTTACCTCGATGATAGTTTGTCCCAAGAAGTCGTCAGACTCTCTGGTGAGCTTTTGCCTCAGTTTGGACTTGAGGTCGTTATCTTCATCCCAGACTCGAACCTTGATACGATCTGATGAGTTGTGGCACTCGCTGCAAATAACAAATCACACGATTATAATATGTCATACGGTATTATGAGATTAGTGTATACTACAATTATTATATTAATTATCAGATTATAAGCAGAACATAGAAAACTATATGAGAGTTAATCTCTGGAATTTTCCAATAAACGCTAGACTTCTACTACGCTAGACCTAGAATACTGAAAAATTGAGAAAACCTTCTATGTGGGAAATTTCCTATGTGAGTACCGCACAAGTCCCAGTGCTCAATTGTTAATTCGGGTATGCTGCCCGACTATTATTGCATCAATTGGGGAATGCTGTGAGGCTGAAGGTAGTGTGAAGGGGAAGAGAGGAAGGTGGGGAAGTCCCTGGCAATTCAGAGGTGGTCACCAAACACGGCTAAACAATAAGACACTGAAAGAGTCTACCACTCTTGAACAGGCCGCAATATGTGGATAATAAATTGTGATAGAATACAAATTTATCGAATAAAATATACATTTTCACGCTGGTATTTGAAACTGCGGCCTCTAGACTTGTGGCCAGGGTTGGTAAATACTAAAACACGTAGTCTATCAGAGCTTACCCTTTCATTGTTTAATTATCCTGATGCTGCGCAATTTATTTTGAAATCGCACACAATTTTATTTTTTAAATATTTGAAGAGGAAATCTTAAAATATAATCGATTGCACGGAATCATCTTCCCTAAGGATATTTAACATTATAACAGTTTCCGAGAAATACGACAATACGTATTTGTACCAAACTGCTTCAAGTTGATGTGATTTTAGGAATAATATGAAATGGCAAGAATAAAAAATATTCCTGAAATTTTGTGAAACTCAGCAACAGCAAATAATCTGAAAGGATTTTCTTTTCAATAACACAATAGAATATATTTGTAGACGTAGGTATATGATTTCATAGGCTTGTCATAAGGCGAAGAATTTTCAATTACCATACAGGTTTGCAACGACGAATAATCATCGAACGTGTTTCATTATTACATTCCTTAAGAATATTTCAGCTTTCTCATATCTGTAAGGTTTTCTAACTATTATATAATTCCTTTGTAGAACGTGGAGGTTCCGGCTCAAAACTAGAAATATTTACGAAAAGATTTAAAAAAAAAGTGTTAATACATAGTAAGTGTTGACGTACTATGTCTACCTTCCTCCATCCAACATAATTTAAGTAAGAGACAAACTTCAATTTAGAACCTACACTTTGCATGAAATGGCTTTAGTTATTTTTAGCAACCAGACTTGAATACTCACGTTTTTTAATTATGTACACTCTATAAGATTTATAGTATTTGTAGTTGACCGCTAGGGGATGTATACGTGTTTACGGAGACTGAGGAGCGAAGCCGCAGGCTCGACTGGTAGGAAGCTCACTCAAGCTGATTGGTTCTAATTTCTAACACAAATCAGACAAATACCAGCATCAGGAGAGATCAGTCGTACTGTGGCTTGTAGAAATGAACTCTTGTATCGATAATCAAATAAATAATATTATAATACGGATCTTTTCTTAATAGATAAGCTTTTACGCATCCGAAGAAAATCCCAGGTGATCAGTAAAAGTACATCACAGTACCTCCATTCAACGGACGTTGGCTATCATGTTGGCTATGCGGACTTTGTTTACTGCGGCCCGGAACAGCTGTAAGTACGGTAGACTGGCCAAACCACTGTCTCAGGGTTTTCAGCCATCACTTCTTCCAGGGCCCCGTCTTCCATCAATCTATCCCTGCATTTTGAGATGCAAGATCTCATACTTCTCTGGATGTCTCATCACATGATCAAGATATTGAAGTTTTCGTATTTTCGTACTTTTAATAACTTCTTTTTTTTATTCATCCGAAACATAACATCTTCATTCGTAACCCTGTTCATCCAGCTTATTTTAAGCAAAACTTGTGTTTACAATAAAGTAAGTCTGTTTCCCACTTATGCAAATATCGAATTTGACTCGTCCACTTTTTAATCGAGTGTCCTATCCACTCGGCTACAGATTCTTCCTACTCCTTCCTTTCCATAGAATCTATTCCACCATTTTTGTAATACCTAATTGTTACGATGTTTCAATAGAAATTGGTAAAATTATTATTTTGCTTGTTCCATTAATTATCGTTACGTATATTTATGAAAAAAGGGTCTGAGAGGTACCTTGGTTCCCCGAAATAATCATTATGAAAAACCTCAAAGAAAAATAATCTTTTGTCTTAATTATCTGGGATTGTTGTATCTAAAAGATAAAGGAAAAAAGTTCTTGGTAAAGAATAGAATTAATAATAAAATACCCAACTTAGCCAAGAGAACGAGTATCTTGCGTTTTTTCCCTAAGCCTTCTTCAGACCGGGAGGGTTGATTCAGGGAGGGATGTAGACAAGCAGTAGAAATAATACGTCTATCTTTGGGAGGACTAGGGGAGGAGCAGAGGTCGGATCACATCATGATACGGGTTCCTTCAGGGTTAAAGACGACGTTAAGGGTCAAAGACTTGTATTATACAACTGTAGTGATATTGAATAGCATTGAACTGTTATTCTATTTAAAAAAATTGTCACCAAAATAAAACTGGCATGATTACGAAATTAACAAAAAAATGTTAATAGGTTCTGCGCTACAGAGGGAAAAGAGCTTTTCATAAAGAAGGGCCATTTGAGCAGATTTTTCGGTTAGTAGGCGGATGGGACTAGTTGAATTCAAATTGTGGTTTCCTATCCAAATATGTGTATTTTAACCGTGTAACCATTAAGTTAATAGTAAGATAAATTGATGTACACCGTTTTTAAATACTTAATTATCGCCGTATGAGCGTAAAACACGGTCTACACAATCCTAATTTAGAACAATTTAATAATTTGAACTCTCTTTACTCAACAGTTAATAAATGTACGTATGAAGAGAGGAGTAACTTTTTTATAACAATACTTACAGAAAAAACCACAATCATCAACAAATAATAAAAGGCAAACTGTGGTTGTATTTTGTAAAAACTCTCGTTCACACCGTAGGCATTTGATATAAAGGTATCTCTTCACCGGAATTTATTGCTGTTGACCACAGCTGCACTTTGCGAAAACAATGGCGACATTTTTAACCACCTTAAATAATGGCCAGTAAAGTAGGGAATGCAATTTCCCGCCGATTAGAACAGACTTAGAATGAAGAATTAACTTCTATCCTAGAATTTAAGACACACCATTTTCTCTTAGTTCTTTCTTCTTTGGTCCAGATTTCATTGGAAGGAGTAATGTAATCCTATTGTACATTAAACCCTTTGATTGAAGAGATTTACACTCTGATTTAGTCATCATTATCTCGATACGATAATGAAGGCAACTGATGCCAACTAGTGATGGAAAGGTGGTCAATAAGCCTTTAGTTGGCGGTTGGGGATATTGATAGGGTTAATAGTAGACACTGGATAACCAAATATAATAGAAATTAATTATAATTAAAATAAGGAGCAAATAAATACCCCATTCGAGTGAACGCAGATGAATAACCATAATTTTAAAATGTCACAGTCATCTATGAGAATAACAATAACAATAATAATTGTCAGTAAGTACATTTATGAGAATAACAAAACAAAGAAATTTAAAGCAAGGCAGAACTTTTTTTTAACTTTAGCTCCACACAGAAAGCCCTAAGGAAAATAATTCCCTCAGGGCTTATGTCATTTTTGGGGATGCTATGTGGAGGGTATTTTTAGGTGAAGGAAGTAGGGGAAGTTCTGGGAAGAAAAAAGGTATGCAGCAGGTGTGCAGACGCATCCGCTGCCAAGACCCACCCAATGAACCCGGCACCCCTGCTAAGTCACCAAACGTAGCGAACCACTTGGGGTGGCTTATTAGTGGTGTTTGTTATCCAATAAATGGTACCCGGGGCAACGGTACCCATACCTACCTCCCAACTTGTTTTCCTTTATCTAGATCTAGGAAACAAAGCCCTTACATACACAATGGTGTTTTTCTGTAAACTGATAATGTGTCATGACTAAAAATTGACCTACAGATTAGGTACGCTACTTAGCACTCGTAATAAAATTAAATTCTAACATTAATTACAGCAAATGAAAATGTTGTTTTTACGTTTTATTAATAATTGTGGTTGTTTATTTTATTTTACAACTGAAATATAATGAAGTAATAATTTTCTCATAATACCCTAAAAGCCCCACGGCGTACATTCATTAATAAAATAATTATGATTTTAGTATTATTTTGAGACGAACGGTAATAGCCGTATTGGAAATCCCCTTAAAGATGTAATATTATATGATGGTAAAATAGTCAATATAAAAAAAATGATGAAGAAAGAAATTCACCAAATTAAATATTTTTGTACTTGCTAATAATCTATACTCAGAGAATTCCGCAAAATCCTTTAAGTAAGTCAAGCGCGTCCCTTAACACTCTGCATAGAACACACTGTTTACAGAAAGCGAAAAAAATAATTACAAATTTCACGAAAGCTGAATATTAATGAAAAAAGCCTTATCATGTTAAAACCTGAATATTAAAAAGAGATTTGAAAGTAGGATAATTACCACACAAACAATTTTAATGCTGTTTTAATTATTTTTTTACGAAATTATGTAAACGGAACTCAATGGAAAATTGTAACGAAATCTTTATTTTCTATATACTTCCTTTTGCTGGGTGTGATGAACGTTGTTATGTTACACGAAACGCCAAGATTCAAATAGCAGCGATACGTGAGAATCCACAAGCTTCCGCGCATAGCTCTTGCGCATCCACATAAAAAACAGCTGAAACTTCCTTCCTGCGTATATACGACTACCTACAACTAATTTGTTTTCGATCGTGTTAGTGGATTTGGGTATGGATTGTGGAACAAGAAATTATGGCATAAATTGATAGGCGCTGTACGACCAGTGTATTTTTGGAACCGAACTTTGAATGTCTAATTATGACAACTATTAAATAAACAATACAAAAAAATATTTACAAACAGCGATATCTCCCGGAGATGATTATTTTCACGGGCAAAATATGATGTCTCCCGGTTTAGAAAGGCTTACTTTAAAGCACTGCCAAATCAGTTTCAGGATATCATGCAGGTTTACATATCAATCACTACCATGATCGTTCAACTGCATAAACGTAAACAAAATACAATTTTAAATATACCTACCTAAGCATATCAAACCGCACAGGTCTGCCAACACATTCAAAAAATACAAAGGGCCTTTACTGAAAATGACAGTAAAATTCATAAAAAGTTGCAATAGTTATAAAAATACAATTTTCACCAAACTACAATAAATTAGGAACTAAAAAAACACACAATTTCAACGGCCTTCGTGGTCAAGGGGCAAGGCCCTTGACTAGCGATCCGAAGGTCGCGGGTTCAAATCCCGGCGTGTGCAGATTAATTTTATTGGATTGATTTTTGTTTCACAATTTAATCATATAAAAAATTATAAGGTATATTTGCGACACGTTTTAGAGTAGAACGTACTCTCAGTATTGCCCTGGTGTAAGACCAGCAATCAGAATTGAAACGTTGTTTGAAATGGCTTTAGTCGTATAGATATGAATAGCCAGGTACTTCCCCACCTTCTTCTTCCATAT
Organism: Limnephilus lunatus; assembly: GCA_917563855.2. Lineage (NCBI taxonomy): Eukaryota > Metazoa > Arthropoda > Insecta > Trichoptera > Limnephilidae > Limnephilus > Limnephilus lunatus. Next base: position 62,247,772 of record OU830601.1, read on the forward strand.
CTCCTTCCCATCCCCACTTACCTTCAACCTCACAACAAGATTGGGGATACCACATTCTCACTGGCTCCACACAAAAACACACACATACAGATTTAAAATGGAATTAGGGTATAGATATAAAAGCATCCTACTACTAACATGTTTACGTGAACTATGTATAATATTGAACTACCTTGGAGATTCTAAACTGGAGAGAGCTGGCACAAAACCGTGATGAATGGAGAAAGACTCTTGAGGAGGCCAAGACCCACCAGGGGTTGTAGAGCAAAAAGTGATGATGATGATGATGATGATACAATATTGAAAGATATGATTTGAGATTTGCATGGTGAAAACTTTTACCGAGATTGATTTTTCAGGTATTATGCGGTGATGCGCTTCCTCCACCATTAGCAAAAGTTTCAGATAGCCTTACTCTGTCCAACATTGGAATAGACGAGTAAGATAATGTGATGGACAATGCAATATGCAAGGCTGAATGAAATGCTGGCTAAAGGAGGAGGAAGAGCAACCCAGCATAAAAAGGATAATACCCAACAATCTACCACGATCATGAAATCGTAAGTTCCTACGAACCTGATAATATTTATGTATTTTGATTCCTCTGTTTTCGGGGAAGATTGGGTGTTTAGACATCGTCGCCTCAGTTCTTATTTGTCCAACAGACCATTTTAGTTTTTGCTCAATCTCCACTTTAAAATTAAAAATAAAGTATAAAAAGTTAATCACTCAACTAAGAATTATTTAAACTAATGAGACCTTTATCTTTACGGAAATAGCTTTATCTTAAATACCTATCATACTGATTTATTGAATTAATGAGAGAAAACCTTCTGCTCCTGTAAAATTTTCTAATGGTCTGTTGGACAAATACGAACTAAGGCGGCGACATGGGGGCAAATGTAAAGACAACCAATAAAGTTTACAAACAAATTAACATTGCAACATAATAAATTGGTACTTACAAGTAAAACTTCTCGTTCCAGACAGGATTCAGCTCCTGCGGCATGGTCCTCGTCCTTTTCTTGATCTTTGAAACTTGAACTGTGACGTAGGGATCCGATGTTCCACTCTTGTCCTTTGCAATCAGGCCTTGGGCGCATATCACTGTGTAATAGAGCCTTCGTTAGTATACTCAAGGAGATGATCACTTCTTCAAATGAGTGATTGAAGCTAATGTTGTATTCATTTGATCTTGATTTCATGTTCTAAGTATTGAGATGATTGATGAACAAATCTACTCATTATTTATCTCGATTTCACTTGAGTTAGATTTCAAGTTTGTTAAAGTACATAATATATTATGGCAGTAAATGTTTTTAATAATTGAAAATAAGACTACATCTTTGCAAAAGATAATTTTAATTTATCTCATTCGGATAGATTTTGTTGGGGAACAGAGTTCATCTTTGAAAAAAGGTTTCATCAGTCCAAACGAGCTACCCAAATACTGAAGTATTTATAGATGGAAACTCACAAAAGAAGCTAGTAGGACTATTAACATGACACTGTCACTTCGAGGGATCAGATTCAATGGGGTAGAAAACACCTATTGGTGTTGAAAAGGTGATGACGGTGAACAAACATCGAATCATCTATAGTGGCATTGTTTTGGCACAGATTATTTATTATTATTTTTCGTGGGTTATGTCCCAATAATGTTGTGTAGTTTAAATAAGATTGTAGGTAATAGAATATTGGCGTAGTATTTTTCAAATATATAAACCCACATAAGAAACCACCCATGCCAAATAAATTAAACAAAAAAAAAAGATTCCTGAGTCTACAATTTCTAATTCCAAGTGATTACGATCCAACAGTGTAAAATTTTATCGACATGGTTAACCCGCCTATAACATGACTTAACCCCTATAAGTAGGCATCACGCGGAGTGATATTTTATTTTATTTTAGCACAATGTGTGTTAAATGGACATTAAATAGCTTCCAGCTTAAGTATAGCGATATAAAATTTATAACCTTAAAAGCGTCGCGTTCCGAAGTGGCACATTTATTAGAGCAACCCCGGAAAGATAGATTTTAACGATACCATAAAAAACTATCCCAGAAACGTAACCTCCGAAAGTGATCACAACATATTTTAGAGCCAAGTTTTCTTGTCATTTTGTAGGAACCTTTCAGGGAATGGCCGTTATCGCGCTTGTAAAATTTAAAGACCCCAGACGATGGTCGCGTCCCAGTTACAGAAAATTGTTCGCTTGCAAAAATGAAAACACCAAGAACAACATTATATCCACACCAATAAGTTTGCATGAGGGTATGGGAACTTTTCATGATAACATACAGTGAAAGAAGTTACAGAAAATTAGAATACATTTTTCAAAATTTGTAAGAAAAGAATAGTTGTAAACATAAATTAAAGTAATTAATTTTATCAATTTGTTCTCCTTCACAGGCTTATGCCAATTAACAAACTGTTATGAGTAGTTGACATAAATCTAAATATCATATTGATATACACAAAAGGGAAAAAAAACATATGATTAAACATGTACTTGTGGAGCGCATTTTGAAATCACAAATATACTCTTCTTTTTTGTTTATTTTTGTCGTTTATGCCGTGTTGCACTACCGTAATATACCACTTATATACTTGTTTGAGCACATTTTTACGTGACTTGTTAAATGTAAGTTATTACATAACGAAAAGAATGATTGGAAATATTTTGTTACAGAACTTAATTGCTGTTCCAACTTATTTATAAAAAAAAACTCACCAATAAATAATTTTTTTAATTGCAACTAGAAAATGTATTCAGAAGTAGGTACCAAATGTACTTAAAAATAACTCACCAAAAATGTACGTCATTGTACAAAATTGTTACGAATATATTTTTACGTTTGCAGATCGTTTTTTAAACGTTGACAATGAAACAATTTCACGGTTGTAATAAAAGCTAACGAATAGTATTTAAAGTGAGCGTAAAATACATTTTAAGAAACACCAACGTCTCGTCTACTTTGACAGAAATAACACATTGTATTTTTCGGCACTAAGTACCTTACTTCCCTTTACATGTGGTAATGTTCGTGTCGAAATTCAATGTGTCGGCTTATCGGGAAAATCACTTGGAACTACATTAGGTTCGTGTGACAAATGATCCTGTATTCAAATACATGAATAAATAATTGAATGATTTTAATATCGGTAGGGCAAACAAAAAGGGATGGCAGAAAATCCACCCCAGATTTAATGATTCATGTCTATGAAAAAATCTAAAAGTGATTGGGTTTTTGATTTATGATCACGTTTTTACATATTTGACCGATATACTACAGAATATTATGCATTTATATTCGTATCGGATATTGAAAAATGGTTCATAAAAACGAAAATAAATCGTACAGTTAAAATAAAAGAGAAACTGAGTTTATAACAGGAACAGGCCAATTATTGAAATGCCAGATTGAATGAATTGAAGATTTTTTAACAAATTTCAGAAGATAATATTATATGATGAAATTGATTCTATACGATGATTTTTAATAAAAAAAAACGATATTGAATTCGTGAAATCATTTTAAACACCGGATATGAATAAAAATGCTGGTTTAAAATATTCTATTAAGATGGATATGGAGATCGCCGCCCAGGGAACCATTTATTAGACAACCAACACCTCTGGTGGTTCGCTACGTTTGATAACTTAGCAGGGGTGCCTGGGTTCACGGGGTGAGGTTTGTCTGGATCTCGTCTACCCACGAATCCGAATGAAATCCGGATCGGGAGAGATTGGTTGAAGGTGACTTTTTGACCTTTGAGATAGATTCATACGTTCGTACGAACCCCAGATTTCTACCCACCCCTCATAACTTTTTCCTTCCCAGAACTTCCTTTTTCTTCCTTTCTTAAAAAGACCCTCCACACAGCAGCTCAAAGATGACAGCCGCCGTGGTCTAGGGGTAAGGCTCGACTCACATTTCGAAGGTCGCGGGATCGAATCCCAGTGTGCGCAATCAAATTTTATTTGATTAATTTGTGTTATTTCGCAATTAATTAATTTAAAAATAATATATAGTATATTTGCGATACGTTCCAGAGTGGAGGATACTCTTAGTATCGCCCTGGTGAAAGAATCCCATTCAGAATTGAAACGTTGCTTGAAATGGCTTCAGCCGTGTTTAGTGACCAGATCTGAATAGCCAGGTATTTCCCCACCTTCTTCTCCTCCCCATCTCCTTCCCTTCCCCACTACCTTCAGCCTCACAATATACCCCAATTGGGGATGGCCATAGTCTCACTCTGGGACTCTTGTGAGGCGTCATATAAAAAAAAGACAGACCCTGAGGGGAATTATTTTCCTCCGGGCCTCTTGAGTGGAGCTGATTAAACAAGAATTTCGAATCGTACCTATTTTGATATAAACTTTGTCTATGAAATTGAAACAAATTATTGGAAATGACCAGTAAGGCTGGTTTATTGATAATAACACCAGCTGCAATATAATTCTGAAGGTTATTTGTAAGCCACGACATTACTGAGACGACGCGCGACGCGACGCGACAATGGCGTACAGAGGAAATATGCAAATTTATGGTTTTAATTAAGGCACCGCCAAAGTACGGCGGCGTTATAGCGTCGGGAAGTGTTATTGTTGGTAAAACTTTAGAAAGTGTTGGTGCCTGATTCATTAGGGAAAGTGCAGTATTATTCAATACGACCACGGAACAATGTGCTAGTCGGTTTGTAAGAAAAATGCTTTGTATTGTGAGTATGAAAATGAAGGAATTTTGATTGGTTGCCGGCGACTGACAACAACTGTTTGTGAAAAATTCAGTTGTTTGTTTTTTTCGACATGGTATATTTCGTGACCGCGTTCATATATCGTCCAACCTCTGACGGGTGGAGAAAATACTCAATATGAATCGAAACTTGCAGAGAGATCTAGTTTTTAGAACAAATAAAAGAACACTACCACCTCAGTAGGGGGCGAGTGGTCCGTTTATTAGATTCTTCTACTGCAAACGGATTGTAATATTTAGATTAGAGACGTCTAGTGCGAAAGTCGTCCTTTTTAAACGACTTCGAAAAGTAGGAGGTTATCAATTCGACGGTATTTTTTTTTCTACCTGTTTTTCAATGGAAGATGCTTTGAGGAACTAGAATTTTTTTTTTGTGAATACAGCACAGGAGTGCAAACTGTTCCCGTCTGAAGCCAGTTAGACTACGGACTCCCCAATTGGGTTAAGGTGTGAGGCTGGAGGTAATGGGGAGGGGAAGGGGATGGGAAAAAGGAAGGTGGGGAAGAACCTGTTTATTCAGATTTAGTCAGAAACATTTCTAAAGCCATTTCAAGCACGTTTCAATTCTGAATGGTGAATGGTCTTACACCAGGGCGATACTGTAAGTATCTTCCACTCTGGAACGCACCCCAAATATTCTATATATTATTTTTAATTAATTCATCGGGAAATAACACAAATTAATCGAATAAAATTTTGTTTGCGCACGCCGACATTTGAACCCGCGATCTTCGGATTGCTAGTCGAGAGCCTTACTCTCACAACGGAGGTCGTCACAATTCCATGTTTTCTCCATTTTTACTAAAATAAAAACAAATAAAAAATTAACAAAAACCCCGGTGATCTTTATTGTAGAGGTTAGGTCAACGGAGTTGAATAAAACACGGGAGAAAGTTCAATCGACTTTTCATACGTGAACTTAAGGGAGATATTATTCAGATACAGACCATATCAGTATCACTCATTTTTTTTTTTTTTAATTTCAATGCCGGCAATCCGGGCGTTTATTGTTTTAAATTATCGTTTACAAACAAGAAAGTAACCCGCCTCAATAGACTATGTCTCTTCTGAGACGGGTTTGACTTTGTCTGTTCTGAGACGGGACATTGTACATATATGCCACGTATTATTGAATTCATGATGGATCTTGTGAGATTTTATGACTGAATCTGATGTTTTCGTAATACACTGAGAGTTTGACATAAAATTACCACAAATATTTTCTAAATTAATCACTATGTGTCGTAAGATTTTAAAGAGAAACGCAATTTCTTTGTAAAACTATTCTCTCTGACTCTTAATTAATTAGAAGTGATGTATTTAGAGCACTCGTTCACTAGATATTTCAATATTATATTAAGCTGTCGATCCCACGAAGAAAAAAACGAAAACCGTAAGCTTATCAACGTGACGCAATATAAAATGAACAGAGAGATGAAAAATAAGAGCAAAAAAATAACTGAATTAATGCCACAATTTGTGTCAAATTAGAATCAATATGTACCAAATCAAGGAGTAAATTCAAGTAATTATAATTAAGATTGTACAAATCTCCAAGTCTGCTTCAGGTCAACTCTGACAGTATCTGACAGTCTGAAACATCTGATAGGCTGTCACTAACGACAGATTGAAACTTCAGATTGGACTTGTTAGTCCGCCGAATGCTGCCATTAGTTGTTCTCAGAGAAATCGGGAGAAATTGAAAACTGGGGCAGGGTGTCCTATTTTCTTTAAAGGTTTTCCGTCTCAAAGCTGAACGGGAAAGTTCCGCCGGAAGAAACAAAACAAAACAGTAAAAACGGAAGTTTTGGAGACATTAATCATTTTAATAACGTTAGTTACTAAAACTCGAAACGTTTGGGAAGAATAATAAAATAAATTTGTAATTGGGGATTGAAAGACTCAAATCATTTTATCAGGTACCTATCCATCTTTACTTTTTGGCTATCTGTAACTAGTGTTTTTTAGGTATTTGAATTTTTATGTAATAATGCGACTCTTCGCATTGGGTTGCTTCAGTAAAACCTTAATGTGTTTTATATTTTAGTTATTGAACATGAATAATGCATTTTATAAGAAGTTTTTAACGAACCGCGTAAAATATTTAAAACTCATCGTAGGTACGAATTAAATTATAAGTTAAATTGAAGATGCAAAGCAGTAAGTGGTTTATCGTCAAAGCTTGCATGTGATTCAGAAACCTTCACAAGACTGTTACATGTGAAAGCAAAATCTGCCACAAAACACGCTTTGTTTGGACTACTTTCTTTGGTCACCAAATAATGATTTATTTAACATCGAAGTGTAAATCATAATACAACGCATAAACGTATAACGTAAAGCCACGTGATCTCGATAAAAGCTCGCGATTAAAAACAAAAGCTCGCAGCAATGGCGTGTGGCTTATATTAAAGTGACCTACTTACCACTTCACGCGGGAAAAAACTATGACAGTTGGTGGAAATATTGCATACGAGCTTTCTTGCTTTTATTTTTACATTTAAGGTCACGTGGCACGCCGTTCTTCATGTGTGAAATAATAATAGCATTTTTATGGAATCAGAATTAAATTGGATGCTATAGCAAGACCGACATTTATCATACACGAAACACAAAACTTAATTTATTATCCAAATAGTTATTACTATTCTTTGTTTACATCGAAGAAGAGATTTCCGAAGGTGGCTCTTTGGCATCTTTTTAGAGAACAGGGACATCCATAAAACATTTATTTTTTAAGGGGAACGGTTTTAATTACTAATCTACCAATTAAAAATTGTATTAAATTTGGAATACAAAAACTAAGGTTTATGACTTTTACTGAAAAGTATTCCGTTAAGGGTAGCGAAATACCCTATAATATTAATAATTTGTCTAAATGCAGTAAAATATTGGCAATATCAACAAGCTGACCGCTAAAGGTGCTAGTGTTGCATATTGACGGTGATATTGCTTTCATTGGCGGCAATTTGGATTTATTTAGTACCTATTTTGTGGCAGTGTTTCGCCACTTTGTAATTTGATAAATATTGATAAGAAATACACAAAAATATCCCATCTGTGTGTACAGTTTACGCTTGTAATAATTCCAATTAAAAAAACGCTCATTTATCCGACCAAAAAGTCGATTTTCCGGGTGCCAAAAACAATCAGTTAAATTCTAGCAAATTAAAGGTTCTTTATTACGTAAAAATATAAAACTAACAACTATTACGAATTGTATAATAACTGTTACGTATTTTATTACCTTTCTAAACCACCAAAGACAGAGCTAATAGCTGCTTTATATTTTTTTATGTATGTACAAAAAACAGTACGCAGGCCACTTTTTTATGATTTCTATAATTTATTTGATAACCTAAAGTAAAGAATGTATTTTTCAGAAAATCCATAAAAATTTAAGGAATAAACCCAAGACGCACAACTCACACCTATATGAGGCGCTAGTGTAGCATGTTGCCATCAGAATGTATGAAAAATGTAAGAAGTTGGAGGTATTATTAATATTATAGGGATAGGGTATTTTGTGCTGCTGTATCGTTTGAAAATACACTTAACCTATTTCTATCTAAGTATCTATCAGTTTCATAACATCACAGCTGGAAGGATATCGGGTTTATAGCTTTTATCGTTTAAAATCATTTCTCACAATAAACTGCAGCACTTAGCTTGTGGGAAATAAGTGAGGAACAATAGTTTATAGTTTCACCATTACGGAACATTAGACCATTGCTGCGGAGAACTATAGAAATACGACAAAACAAGAAGTTCAAAACGATTCTTTGGAGAATTTATCGCCCGATTTTTAGTTGAACGTGTTGTTTTAATATGAAATTTAAAGGGCAGTCGATTTTAACGAACATTCTTTATAATGTTATATTGCTCTACAACCAGCGACTACAACTACAACTTAGTTATTGTAACAAATTATTAAACCTTTCATCCTTATTTAATACGATGTGAAAATCACATCCATTCCAAATATATACACATACTAAACTCAAGTTCTTCGTGTTTATAAAATATTATCACCAGACACAATTAATATTATTGCATCGATTGTAATTTTTAATTGGCTTTAAGATATCACGAATTAAAAATACATTAAAACACGTAAAATCAAAATGAATACAACAGAAAAAAGAAAATGAACTAATGTTTTGAGAGATTACATGTTACAACAGGAAACATTAAAAGCATTGTTTGCAATAAACAGAGTAACTATCAAAACAGTTTTAATAATAGAATATTTTGGAATGAAATATGGAAATGATGTTAATAATTATTGAAAAAAAAATTGACCAAGATTGAAATGATTGAGATCAATTATTTAATATGAAAAATGAAATGTTCAGTTTTTATGAATTGTGATGATTGGGGTGGGAATCGTTTTTAGTCAGGCTTGATTTTATTTATAACACAGTCATAATATTCTAAGTCATGCGAGGGGCATTTTTACAGGGATTTCTAAATTAAGCATGCAAAAACATAACAGAATAAATTTTCACAAAACTATTTTACAGAAACAACATTCAAAGCAGATGCTTAACCATATAACCCAATAAAAAATAGTCAGTTATTCGAAAAGCAAATATAAGTTTTTTTTATATAAATTAGGATAGAATAAGGTTTTTCTGAATACACAGCAATTGATTTTTTAAGTGGTTAAAATTTTTTAATAATTAAAAAAAAAAGTTGGTGTAAGACATCAAGATTTTGATATTAGGAAGAAAAAGTATTCTTCAAGATAAAGTAGTTAAATCAATGATTAGGGATTATAGGTATAGACAAACAAGCAAACATCTATTTAATTAAAAGTGCTTACAAACCCTTCGTTAGTTGGAATATGTTTTTGTCGTTCAGCCAATTGAAAACATGAAATATCGGTACGATGTTCAACCAAACGGAGAAGCTGAAAACCCTCTACTTACGTGTAGACATTTTGTCTAGCTACACCAAAAAACGACCCAAATATCAAATACATACCAAAAAATCTCTGTAAACCATCATTACAAAGAAAAATAGACAAAAAATAAATGTAATATGTGAACTTGCAAAAGTAAAATATTTATGTGCCATCTTCTTTATTCGAGCAAAAATATTGTTTACCACATTCTATAAATTTATTTTTTCTCCAGATATTATTCTGTGTGTTAAAGGAAAAAAAGACACGAATCCAATGAGAGTTTTTAGCTATGCAAAGTTTATAATTATTTGCGATGCAAGGAAAAATTAGATTTGTCAAATTGGAATATTAAATTAATTGCGGCAAATAACATTATGATGCGATTCAGCTTCCAAAAAAGGGTTTTATAGAAATAATTTCAAAAATTTTTGTGTTTTTTAATTATTAACTTATTCCAGTCAAATATAGAATTACATTCCTTTTCCAAGATTTTTTGTGATGTTTTTAATAAACCAGTTGTTTTTTCATCCATAAATTAAACCAAAATAATATCAGTAACTTACCAATTCAGCAATATTATTATTCATAGCAAAAATCGCGAGCTAGCTGGAGAAACCTACTCGTACCTACTTAAAATTTCTAAGTGTAGAAGATAAATGATGGAAACACTTGTTACGGGGAAAACATATATGACAAGTGCGACAGAGATGGATGATGTAGAGAAACCATTTGAAACAAATTGAATGTATCCGATGGAAGAAGAAACGAACGCCTGTTTGAGGTTTTTGTTTGTATTGGTATTTTGTGTGTTGAATGTTTGTAAAGGTTACTTTTAAATTTTAGTAAAACTCATATCGTGGAAAAAAAAATATAGGTAGGTAAGTGAAGTTATGTCAGAAATTTGAAAAAAGAAAAGAATTAAAAAAGATTAAATTAAAATTTGGTTTAAAATAGAGTTATGTGTGCAGAAAATTAAAAAAGTTAAAATGTTGTGTGGTGGTTCTAGAACTAAGTTTTGATATATGCATTCATAGTCGTTCGAAATCACCGATGCTGAATTTTAAATTACAAAACAAATTACGTTAAATTACAAACATGTTTCAAATGAGCAAGTTTTTTTGTACATTTTTTTAATAGTTGATAAAATGAATTTGGTTGAAATTTGGCAGAGAAATGATTAAAAACTATTAAATAAAAGATGGCGAGTTATTTAAAGTAGTGTGACAATGAATAAAATTATGAATTTAGTTGATTAAAAACAACAATGATAACTCTTTAATAAATGTATCGATCAGTGATCCAAAACATTTTAGAATTACGTTGAACTCGCATAAAAATAATGAAATTATATTATAATTAATTAATCAGTGATACAGAGAAGGTTTCGAATGCAATATGAGTTAAGTTCAAACAATAATGAATATACAGCGAAATAAATTAATAGTTCAGAGATTAAAAACATGTTTAGAGTGCGTAATCTATTAAATAATATATATATAATTAGGTCAGTGATTCAGAGTAGGTTTAGAGTGCATGAGTTATATTGCAATAGAATGTTAATAATGTACAATTATATATAATGGTAATAGGTGATTCATGAGTCAAGTCAAAGGACGATAGTATAACTAAGTATAGGAATTATTGAAGATGGTAAGAGCAAATCTACAAAAAAACACAATCAATTACTCCACGTCATTGGGAATGTCGTAATTGATCGTCTCCTTAAGAAGAAGGATCAAAGTGTTTATTCTAGATAGATTAGTTATATCCAAACACACGGCTGAAGAATAGGGCTAAGATAGAAGAGGGGAATAAAAGCTTCAGATCAAAGGTAGGAAAGCCCTCTAATCAAATCTCAACAGGCAAACTCAGTTACAGAAGTATACACGATTTATCAGTTGTTTCGGTAGAAAGTGTGAATTTTGTTAATGTGTTAGCAATGGTAGTTATTGTAATTAATTTTGCATTTATAGACAATTAATCAACTGTAGGTTAGTGTTGTTAATTCAATGGAATTTGATTTTATTTTAAAATTTTTTGGTGATAGCAAGGAATTTTGTATTGTTTTGAGAAACATAACATCTTCAACAGAAATGGCTTGTAAATATATTAAATAAACTACAATGATTTTTAAAGCTTTTTGCGAAGCGCGACAAACAAATCTAACAAAATTATTTTTTATTGAAAATAAACTAATGTATTTAGCCAATGTTTTTTTTAATGAAAATTACTACTGCTCACTTTGATTATAAAATCGAGTACTTTAAAGCACGACTTTATTTACTTCAATTGAAAAGCGCTTTTCAAAACAGAAATAATAATAAAAAAATAAGCTCAGTTTTAATTTTCTAATATTTTGTATGACAATAATAGGAAATCATGGTTTAAACAAAAAAACTGAGCAATACTGATTTCAATGATGATTTTCTAATCACTTACTTAACTGTTTACTTTAACTGTTAACTGTTTACCGTATGAACGCATCGATTTTGAACCCTTCTGCGTAGATATAGATAAGATAAGATTATGTTATGTAAGGTTACGTGATATTAGGTAAGTTTTGTATGGGAGGCACTTAGGTTAGGTTACAAAAATGTGTTGTAATTTGTAATTTCGTTGAAAACCGATTCGTTCAAACATGTTACGAACAAGCATCGAATTCTATGTTAAAAATTGAATATCTCAAAACAATACTGTATAGTTAGTAGTGAGTGCGGTGGGTGTTAACTGAGAGGTGGGTGACTGGTGAGTGGTGGTTGTCGGTGGTACAGTGGGTGAATCCTGAAACCTCCCGAAGCCTGAAAGGGCGCCCACCTGTTATGGCGATCTTGCAGGACCATTTGGAAGTTCCCTCAATATTAATATCCTTTGCCTGCTCGACTGAGTCTATATGCGTGTCGAAGTCCACTGAAAATGTTCGCCTAGCGACCCGCACCGAAAAAAAGAATAAGATTTCAGTGCTATGCGATATTCCTGACAAACAGGGACTAGTGAGATGAGATGCGACGAATCATACTATGGACCAAAAAAAACATAAAACTTTTCAAAATAAATAAATTAAAATGGAAATTTTTTAATCAATTTTATTTTATTTCATTTAAAATGGATTTTAGACGATTAATGATAATTGTAGATGTTGTTTTTAAGAGTGCCGCTTGTTGAAGAATAACTAAAAAAAATACATAGTTCCGACAACAACATACAACAAGCCAATCTCTTCAGAAGAAAGAAGAAACCATCTAGGAAGTACTATTCTTTACGAAAAAGCATTTGTTAGTTTTTAATGATATGTAAATTTTAAGTGCAATCCATAGTTTGATTTATCGAATCTTTACAATTCCAATCTCCCTCCTGCTGTATTGTACTGAAAAATTGAAAACACCAAAGCACTAATAATAAATCACACACCTTTGATAGAAGTATTGTTAAATTCTTCCTAAGAAACCACACAATACTGCATAGTTTACGAAGACGTTCTGAAATTATTTTTCCTGGAATATATTTATTACCTGTTACGAGGAAAGAGATTTTCCGACAACCTTCACACCTTTAGTGTTATGTAAAAGAGGAAAAAGAAAAAAAGGAATTTTGGCTGTTGTTTCATCTTCTACATTGGCAAGCAAGTGGATAAAAAAAGCGGATAAAAGCACAAAAGAGATTTGAGAGAAAAAAAACGTTAAAATCCGTAAAAATTGTTTAGATGATAAAGTAGGAGGGTTGTTTTTTTGTTTTGTTTACTTCGTCTAATAAATTGATATAAAAAGTAAACAAAGATATCTTGATTATAAAGGCGCTATTAAAAGAACCTTAAGCTTTTTCATTCGAAAAATTTGACAAAAATTTGAAAGCATATTTTTGTGATAAATAATTAAAAATTTTTCTTTGTTTCGAAGAAAGATCATCATATTATAATTTTTACGAAAAAAGACAGGGGAATTCAGAGGGTATCAAAATAATTTTAACAAAATAATACAATTGACATCATTCTCACATACACAAGAAAATAAATAAGGAACATTGATTAAAACAACAACATTAAAACATAACATTTAGACAGTACCTAATTGTTTCTTAGCTATTTACACATATTTTGGTTTTAAAATCAACACACACCTTTCTCAACGTTATATAAGTAAGTCTAGTGGAATTGGTTTACTACTACTTCAAGTCTGAAGGAATTATGCCTCGTCTTTGTCAGTTTTCTTGCCCGAGCTTGAAGGTTTCAGTGTACTTTACTTGAAATTGATGAACATTGCATCTTTCCCAATAATACATTAAAGCAACAAGTCAAAGGCGTAACAATGTGAAGGGAAACCAATATTGGTTAGTTTTTACTATGGAACACATAGAATTAGATTTTCGATAATACAAAAACAAGTCCAGAATGTTTAAAGAATGCAACACTTTCAGAAAATCTATCGCAATTGCATTTCTATAACTCGGAGGCATAGTGCACAGTTAACAAAGAACAATTTTTTTATCCTTTACCAAAGGGCATTTGACGTTTTGTTAATAAAATAACAACAATTGTATCCGAGAAAAATATGTCTCAGTAATATTTTTTTTAAGGGGTTCAAAACAATCTGGACATCTATATTATGTAAGTATGCAATATTTTTTCCAATGCCATTATATCTAAACACCGTTATTAGGGTTGTGATATTTAGTGTTCTTTTCGGTATTACTAAATACATTTTTGTTATATTAAATTAAAATTAAATAATGTTATTATAACTAAGTTTTGCAAATATTTAATATGTATTTTTATTACAGCTTTTTCAGCTTACAAGCTTACAGGCTTACAGCTGTTTCGGCTTACTTACTTTCCACTTTGAGACGACTTATTTATAAGATTTTAAATGTCAATTTTTGAAGGTATCTAAATTGATTTATTACCGGTGAAACCAATTTGCTGAGACATTAATTGAGAGAGTATTATGTGAGGTTCGAAATCTGTTTCCCCCGCGCAAAATTTTAGGTTTTTCTTAATTGTTTTATAATGATGTTACGGCTATGGCTCATTTAAGTGCGTTAATTTTTTTTGATTTTGTAAACATGCTAAGTAGTGGGGAATAAATAATTTTCCTTACTTTCATTTCTTTTCTGGATGATGTTACAAAGAGAAAGGTGTGTTGATTTCTCCCAACAAAACATTCATAACTCGTACATATCACAAATTTACGACACATAAAGATGACAAATAAGGTTACAAAGAAAAACATAAACTGCGAAAAACGAAGAAATCTGCAATGCATGACAACGAAAAAGAAAAGTTAGGGAAAGCGGGGGTAGTGTGGCACCGGGGTGGCTCGGTCCCCACAAACCTGTGATAGCGATTTTCGCACTCCATTTAGACGTTCCGTCCAAGACCGATTGCTTCACCGCTTTCATGTGCCCCGAGTGACTCTTCTCCTCCACAGAAAACACCGCCCTGGTGTTTTACACAATATTGTACATTTAATAAATAAAACACAATACATTTGAAATACCGCTTACCACCCCTATCAAAAAACACCCCTAAAATTATGAAAAAAATCACATTTAATAATATAAAAGAGTTTTTTTGGTTAGTTAGCAGTACATCAATTTCTCTGCAAATCTCGAGTGGCTGTTTAGAAAACCTTTATCTGAAAAGTAATAAAACAAAATAAAATGATAGTAATACATAAGTAATATAATAGAATACTTGAGAGCAATAAACCCTACGTCCAAAAAAAGAGTATTTCTAATTTTCTCTTATTTAATAAACCAAAATCAAAATTTCCTCTGAAATCATAAATTTTTTAAGTAGTTACTTAATTATAAATCATACATGTTATGTAACATTTTTTGATATTTAAAATAAATAATTACACCTTTTTCAAACACCCTTCAGGCAGGTAGGTACCACAATTTTGAAAAAATAAACGCGAATAAACACGATGATCACTATAAATAAAAAAAATCTTTACAGAACCAATAAAACGACCACCATCTTGAAACGGTAACTGAAGTACAAACAAATTTAAAGACAGATGAAATGCAAAACGGTCGAGTTAAGTCTCAGTCAATTAAGATTTTATAATATATATGTCTGATATGAAGTTATGGGAACATAATTCAGCTAATCGTATAAATTTTTATCCATAAAAGCTTGTGGCACGCTTTAAATATTTAAGGTTCAGCGGACATAACAAGTTATCAACCTCACAACACCAGAACACGCAATCTTCGAATATCAAGAAAAGGGTTTTACTCCAATACCACTCCTTACTGTATGTGTGTCACATTATAATTAATGTTATATTTTTACCTTTGTGAAATTAAAAATGATTTATTCGAATATGCATGTTTATGACAGATTTCCTTGCGTAACCGATTAAAAAACTGAGTAAATCTAATAAATCAAAATTTTACGACGTAAAAAAAAAACATGTACGACCCTCTGAATCTATGAATAGTTTGAAGCGTTGCTTCAGATATGTAGTACAAATAAATGGAAGATTTAAAAAGATGTGTCAGAAGGGTACGTCATGCCCAAGTGGAAGAAAAGAATCGGAGACGCCTGTATAATACTTGTCTTGATCAAGTGGATCCTATCCTTGAGTTAGGTCAGACAACAGAACAATCTGAATGAGAATGAAGCGAGCAGTGTTTGTCAAGAAAAAATTGTGTAGCATTACAATTTCTGCTTTCCGTCAACGTTAAAATATCGTATTAGTAGTAGTTTGTAAACGGTAGACTTCGCGTAATATTGATTACTCCGACTTGACAGCTCGCAACAGTCGCAGGCTTAGGCGGTCTGGTGGAATAAAAATGTACTATCAAACACGGCTACCATCTTGAAATGATTGACCGGATAAATACCAACAAGAAATATTTGATCTAAAACTCTTTTTAATTACGAAAACAGTACTAGGACCAGCGCCGGATCTGCCATACGTTCAAAAACGTGCAAAAAACCTGGCGCCAACTCCGAAAGGGCGCCGTGAGAAAATAAATATTGTATTAAAATTTAGTTATAATATTCCCTGAATCGTTTAAAAATTACCCATAGTTCGAAATAATTATTACGCTCTAGCAACACTTTCCAAAGAAACAGAATGCGCACGCGTCGGGTTGGTATCAACGGCTTACGAATTTATAGTCAGTTACAGAATTTTTTTACAAATTCCATATATTTAGTTTAACGTAAGATCTATTTTTCCATGTATCTTTTACGACGAATGGGTGCGATCCAAACTCAATAACCAATCACAGCGCGGTATTTTTATTCTGGCGAATCAAACAAACCGACTTGCGCCTTTCAAAATGCTTACAATTTTAGTTAGTTATTTTGTACGATTTAAGTCTCTAGAAGAAGGTAGTTAAAGACCATTTTCTTATGAAATCTTCAGTAAATTCCATTAACAAAAGCATCGCACGGTTTGCAGGATTTGCAGGTTGCAACGTGTTGACACTGTTGACACTGTTGACAGTTTCATCTGTTTCATCATTGATTTGACATATTATTTGAAGTTCCGTTAAATGTATAATTAATATCTATTATATTTGTTGGTTTTGTTATTTTACGGTGTCAGTGTACATAAGCGTCTTTCGTAAGCCGTTGATACCATACGTCAGTGTTTAGTGTTTGTATGGTGTTTGTTCGCTGGGGAAATGCAAGGTACAAATATGAGGTTATATTCTTATTAGATTTTAGAGCTAGTCAGAAGCTGTAGATGCTATTCTTGTGTTGTACGTTGCCATGGAAACGTATTTGTATTTGGTTTTTCTATTAATATTCGCGTTGGGTATATACATAAACGCAGTAAATCTCAAGAATGTCTAATGGACCTAGTTCAGCGAAACCACCCGCATTGTCTCGAAACCTATATTTTAAATCATGGTACGGGCACAAACAAACAATTCGTTGTATTATTTTAAAGCATAACTTGCAAAAAGAGTTTTTCCTAAAATAATTAAAATAGCACCATAATTTTATGTTTACCCAATAGATTCAGAGAGTATAGGGCTCCTGGCGATTCTCTCTTTTAAAAAAATGAGTGTGAGAGCTACCGCCAGGTCACTTGGAAAAGTTAAACCCTTTATATATCTTGATTTTATTTGATAAATTAGTGTAAAAAAAAAAAAATTAACTAAAAAAATTGGGGTTAACAGATTTTTAATCAAAATAAAAATATAGGGGGGGGCGCCATCGGTACCTACTGCACAGGGCGCCAGATTTCGTGGATCCGGCCCTGACTAGGACCGAGTCATTTAGATACTCGCTTGTATTTAGATTGCATGCAGTTGGAAGTGCTTTCTCAGTGTTCAAGTGCGCGGAATATAGTTGCTATAAACATGCTATAATAACATACTTCAATAAAACAATGTTAGAATAATGCCTACTATTCTTCAGCAAGGGCTTCATATAATTTAATTAGCTTAATTATTTATCTCGTGATTACTGTTCCACTATTACGTATTTCACATTTTTTGAAAATGCCCGTATAGGCGTATATTAATATAAATAAATAACGCAAAGTGGTCGAGTCAAAACCAATTTTTCCTACGCTAAGTCAAGTACTTATATCGAGATATTGCAAAACATATGTTTTCCTTTTTCCCTTTGGCCCACATTTTCAGCTCCTGAATCCGTATTTCGTTATTGTATTCGTTCAGTACTGCAATGTATTGATGATAACAAGTAACAAGTTGACCCACTTTCGTTACGCTGCGTGTGCTTTTTTATGATACAAATAACTCATGGTTACGAAATCAATTAATCTATGGAATGTACACCTCTATGTATGCGAAGCCGGAACTAGTTGCAAATTGATCTTTACATGGAAAAATAGTAAAAACGATATAAAAATCGGCGAATGTACCTACGTATCGATGCATCAGAAGCATAATCAGTTCTCATGTTATTTTGTTTGATCAATATACCTTCGTACAGGCAACACTTCGATTTTGAAATAAAAGTGATGGAGCAACAATTCAATATTTACGAGTATATGAAGCACCGTATATGAACAACACCGCCACAGTCCCAAATGTTATTTTCTGAGTAAATCGCAATTGTAGTTTTCAACTTTTTTGGTTTTGGCTTGGCCTCAATATGAACTAAAATTTAACGGTACCAAACCATCTGGTTAGTGCATACATAATAAATGCTTTTAGTTTAAAAAAACGTTAAGATTTTTGAGTTAAAACATTTTGGTTCCAATCTCCTTCATAATACCGCCGCATCTCAGTATTTAGTGTTGCTACAGTTTTCTGTAAACTCTGTGGCTGAACGACTTAAGATGTTCAATGCCATATTACGGTATATATGTTTCATTTTGTTCAAGTCATAAATACTAACCCTTACGTAAAAAATGTAAACATAGAGTAAATAAAATAAAATAAATATAAAATATTCCCTTGTAGTATAGATAGAAAGATATGGCAGTCTCACATTATCATAAACACGGGCCAGGCAGTTGATTTGGCATACACAGTTAAAAAAATCAATTTTTGATTTTGCGGCGGTGTTGTCCTAGGTACACAATTTTTACAGTAGGTGCAAAGCTTATGGTTTTGCATTTATAAAATGTTTTACTTCAAAAATCTTAAAGTCTTCTTCTATTAATCTGATAGAAACTAGTGGATCTTCTTTCATCGTGAGTTCTAGCCTCATAAATTTATTATAATAATATTAAATAGACGATGAATCCACTCCTAACTTATTATTAATTGTACAAGCTTGTTAGAAATTCGTTATTTTTGTGGATTATATACGACAATTTTTTTGAAGAATACAGAGTAGGACGTGAACCTGGAATACATGAAATCAGGATGTTTTCAATGCATCATGCCTTAGGATAACTATGGTAACTAAACTACCTACTACCTACTAAATAACAAAAACATTTTCACTAATTGCCGAATTGTATTGGGATCTCGAACCCAGCTTTGATTCAGGTAAGAACAACAACCACATTGAGTTTATTTATTCCTCAGGTAAAAAAGGCTATATATCCGAAAAGGTTTCAGCAATAACAATGCGTTACTTGGCCACAAATTTGCATAGCAAACGGATGAATGAACCAATTCGTGTCACGTTGCATTTGCTCGCCTGGCGTTTGGTGCAAAAGCTTAATTTTGGAAAAACTTCCGTCCAATGTAGCGCAAAAACATGTAGCGTCTGTACAACAGCACCTGGTGCATATTTTACGACCGTCAATGTTTAATATTTTTCGCCTTTTTCAACAGAACGGCGATGAAAATGAAGTGGTCTGTAACTACTGATCTCGAAAATAAAACAGAAAAAACAGCATCGAGTTCAGGCGTTATTCAAGAATGCCCTTTGTTTACTTTTGGATACCGTGGGAAACAAAAATATGTGAGAGTATCGATATGTTGATTGGGAGAGTCTACAATAATACGGGTTTAAAAATAGAATAAATAAGAAAACTAGAAGTGCCTTTCAAACAAATTTGATTGGGAACAAATGTTCCATTTAGCCCAGCGCTCTCTCTCTCTTACACTCGCCTAACATCGTAGATTTTCATCCCATCTGAATTTCGTAAACACAGTTTTTTATTGGAAATTTAAGGCCCGATTGGACAAATATTTGGTTCCCCTTTATTCTATGGGTTTTAAACTTTGAATACGAGAAAGAATCGATTGAATTTAGAACGTAATTTATGGATGTGTTTTGTTCAAAAGCAAACACTTACACAATCTGTATTTTGTATTAAATTTTTAAAGATGAATACCATAATAATGCTTGTAGATCGTATTAAGAAGTTGGAGATAAGAATCTCATAATCACTAAAAGGAGGAAAGGGCATTAAAATGTGAAATTAGAACATTCTAATTACGCTTGGGGAATATGTATTAAAATTTGAAATAAGAATGTCATTACGTCTAATACGCGCAGAATGTTTATTAAAGTTTAAAATAAGAATGTCATTATACCTAACGCTTTCAGAATGATTATTAAAGTTTAAAATAAGAATGTCCTTGTAACTAACGCTTGCAGAATGAATATTAAAGTTTAAAATAATAATATTATCCATCTTGCAGAACTTGCTTAAATTTTTAAAATAAGAGCTCAAAATTTAAACACGGAAAAACGCGTGCTAAAATTTAAAAGAAGAATATCATTGCTCAGAACATGTTTGTGCAAAAGTAAAGAATTAAGCCATCGTAACGCTTGCAGAAGGCGTACTAAAATTTAAAATAAGAGCATCAATGCTTGCAGAATTGTTCCCATCAATAGTATTTGAAGCGAAATCCAAATGGAAAAATGATTCCCCGTTTTGTTTTTCAGGGTGTAATCCAGCGAGGGGCGGCTGTACCGGGTGGCCCAAATCAACAGGTCACGGCAGATGTTCAGGAGGGAGGAAATATTATATGGGATTTGTTGGCGGGGAGTCAACTTTCCGCCCGTGTGCATCTGCCGCATGACGGCCAGTATTATATGCGCTGGTTCTATTATATTAATTATTGAACTAGAAAAACTAGTTCAATAATTTTAAGCTTCAACAGAATTTGAATTTTAACTTTAAAATTTGACGAATTGTTCAAATTCTGTTAAACAATCCGTCCTTTGGATTTACCGTTCTGAACCACAGAATGTAGACAACAACAACAGAGTTTTCCGGTATCGCATGTACACAGGAACCTTCTTATATTAAAGTTAAAGTGTTAAAAATTTCATCATTCTTGGAATTAAACTGCAGATTTGAACAAATACAGAGCCTCCCCGCGCAGCCCGTCCGTGTTTCATATTATATACTAGAAGACCCGCACACAAGTTACTGTGGCTAACGAAACACAACGCCATGCCATTACGCTTATAACATATAACCAAATCAAATCCACACCGCCCGTTTACCAGCCCGCTATTCGCTGCCCGCTGCCCGCAATCGCTTGGCCAGATATTTTATATATTTTAACCAATTTACACAAAACCTTGACAAATTATATACTTAAAATCCTTCCTCATGAATCACCTATTGTTAAAACTGCATGAAAATCCGTTGCGTAATTTAAAAGATCTAAGCGCACATACAGCGTGAGTGACTGTAAAGATTGTTATTCCCACTTTAAATGTCGTTATTTTATTGGAAATTTTATGTTTATAATGGAAATAAATAAAATAAAATAGTTGCAACAACTTAGAAATTTTTAACTGAAAAAAATGTGTAAACTGATTAACATTTGCATGAAGTCAAATTCAGGTGCCATTCAAGAGATTTTTTTTTCAAATAAACAGTAGGTAATCTGATTTAAGCAAGTAAGGTAAGCACGCAAGTGAGAACCACGTTATCATTTTATAATGTCGTAAAATAAATTTATTGTAACAATAAAAAAAATGCAGTTGGTTTAAAATACTCGTATGTGTTGTGTAGGTACTCTCGGCGGAAAAATGCCAACAACAGCCATTAAAAGAGTGAAGAAAAGCACTTGTAAGGTAGTATTACAGTTCAGTAAAAGCCAGATGCGTTTACGTTTGTTTACCCCTATACCATACTCAACTCAAAGATGTGAGATAAAGTCATTTATAGCAGTATAGCAGTTTGCCGCATGACGTATGACGTAAATAATATGCTACAATAGTTTTCCCACACACCCTACTGCGTTCTTGGCACGATTGTGCGGGGATATATTATCCAACTTATTATTTATTATGAGGAAACATATTTAGTAGTACATTGGACTTCTTGAATTGAAGTTACTAAAAATGAATGTCGTTTGACTTTAAGAGCAAGCCACAAGCCAAAGATGTTTGTTCATTTTGTCGCCACGAATATTGGTAATGGGCATGAAAATCGCTTGGTAAGCGGAGTCTAGAGGTCAAATTTATTTTTTTGAATAATTTTATAAAAAATAAAAAATTTTATCAATGGAAGCTATCTGGATAATTTTAGCCACAAAATCGTATTTTTGAATAGTTTTTTTTATTAGCGATCGTACATTTCTAACGAAAAAGTTTTTTTTTTTTTAGTTTACGCTTATTTTCTATATAGTAATTAAATTACTAACTAACCATCACGCCATTTCCCCGCAGGGGTAGGCAGAGAGGAAGGACCGCCAAACAACTCGGTCTTGGCACATACTCTTTGCCTCATCCACATTATACATACTCCTCTATAATTCGAACTCTTGACATGGCCCGACTCAAGTATCTGATTCACTTGATGGTGGCACCCGATGAAGACATAGCACCATCATCTTAGTCTTCATCGGGCACCCCCGACTTCTTCTACCATTCACATTTGCGTCATGTATTCTTCTTACATTACTATCTTCGTTCATTCGCTCTACATGACCAAATCATCTGAGTGTTCATTTCTTTCTTACTCATTACGCTTACATCAGCCTTGAATTCTTCTCGGATCTCCACATTTCTCACACGATCATCGATCGATTATAATTAAAGTTTTTATTTTATTCTACTCAACAGAAATAGTAGAAAAAGCTTCAAATTATCAAAAAACCAAAAAAAATTGTAATTATAATGTAAACCGTTTTGTAGCAAAGATTAATAAAACAGTGATTTAAATTCGCCTCAAGAATTATACACGAACTATACTAACGAACTCGTTATGACCGTGATCCCATTAAGTATTTAAATGCTTTTCCTATGAACTAGAGTGGTTCACACTTCTAGTATCACTCTGGTGAAAGACCAGCATTCAGAATCGAAACGTTGCTTCAAATGGTTTTAGCCGTGTTTAGTAACCAGCTCTGAACAGTCGGATACTTTCCGACCTTTTGAGCCTCGCAAAGTATCCCAATTGAAACATAGTCCATCTAGATCTGAGCAGTTGGGACTCTTGTGCGGTATTCACATTAAAAAATATATGATCTATAAACCGACATAACACTATCGACCATCAACCAAAAACTGCAAAAAAACGAGAAAAATGTTTTTTTGGGTTTCGCTCCCAAGGTCAAATTTTTTGTCGTATTTTCAATTTCTGTAATAACCAATTTAAAATTAAACAATTGAAATGGTTATTAATTAATGTATCAAATTAAGCTAAAGTTTTATGTGTTAAACATTAAGAAATTTTACAAAGGAGATGCGAAATAAATAGCACAATGTTTGAATTTGATGCAATAAAATTACACTTTTATCAGCCACTTGTTAGTATTTCAATTTTTTTGCTGTATTAATCTACTTTCGGTTTTAACTTAAAGTTACTCTATACTCTAACGGTCATAATGATTAGTTGTTCGAACAACTAATCTAAATGAAACCTTGAAGGAGGGTGAGTGAACAATGGAATAAACAACTTTAAAAATGATTTGTATACACTATTACACAAGTTAATCTACACTGTTTATGTACAGGGCAAAGAGATTTATTCAAAGTGAACACGAGAATTAGGAAAAACGAGCTTTGTGGTTTGTTATTATTATTGAGGTCATTTTAGTTCTTGAGGTCATTTTAGTTCGTAGACAAAAGTACTAGTCTAAAGTCCCAACTGCCCGGAGCCAGTGGAACTATAGCATCACAATTTAGGAAATATTGTGAGATTAAAGGACATCGTGGATGGGATAGAGAGGCTTATCAGAAAAAAATTCACACACCCACAACAACTCGTTGATTCCGAATGAAGCGACCGATTTGGACTAAAGTGAGTCGCGGATTATTACAGATCTGTAGGTAGAGCATGGTCGATAGATAAAACCTTATATCAATATGATATTGAAAAATCCGACATCAATGGTCAGTTATTAATATTTGCGAGTACGGTCTACGATTGTTAACATATATTCCGACCGACGATTTATAAATTTATTGATTATTAGCGCGGCCTCCACAATATCAGATAGGTTTCTGTTAACTATCAATATACACATATTTTTTAATTATGTCATTTGTAATGCAAAACTTTTGGCTTATGAACGTATTGAACGAACAAAGCTCTTAGAAATGAAAGAAATCATATACGCGATCGGTAGACTTAAATAATGCATTGAAAAGCAATCAATTTATTCCGTTCGATCTTTGAGTAATGTAATGGTTGAAATATGAATAAAGACCTCATGAAATAATTAACTCCCGTTTAGTGTCAAAAAGTAAACGAGGACTGCCAATGCATGTTTAGCTACATAGGTTAGTATTTCAATTCAACTTTGCCAATTTATTAATATGTATTTTTACATGTAAAGATATCGATTTATAGAGCTCTTTTTTCTTCGATTTTCGATTTTGTTTTTGAAATTTCTTCGATTTTCCGTGCCAGGAGCCCCTGGTCATTAAACTCAGATAAAATTATTTAAAAAATATTGATTTTGAAATATTTAATTATCACAAGGGTGCAAACATTGAATCTTCTTCTAAGTGAAAATTTAATATTAAACTTAGTTTTGAAAGACGGCAATTTTAAATTTATTTCGTTGGCCCAATTATCTGATGCGTTCCTCCTGGATAAAGGAAAGTGCCTTCAGTCCTTGGTCGAAAACCTAATATTTTTCTTTGTCTTTTCTATTTCATATTGCTTGAATAAATACTATAAAATATTTATAGTAGGTATATCCCCTAATTTATGTGAAAAATTAACTAGGATAGAATCTTTTAGGGAGGGGCTAATAAATTAATATCTCACATCGGAATGTCAAATTTGTCCACAAGGGACCGGAAGTGACGTACGGTTTATCGGCTCAGTTACCGGGTCAGGATAGGACGAAGCTTCCCAACTATACTTTCTTTAAATTTCTCTCGCTAATAGGCTAACTTTTGGTAGGTTGTGTCCCTTTTGTGCGTACAAAAAACTCCAAAAACCTCATTAAATCCACAATGGCCTGCGTAGTAGGACTTGCTTGAGAGACGAAGAAGAACGGAATTTATCAGCTTTAATATAAAAAAAGTACTTCGGTCTTCCGGGCTTTTATCAATTTAATAAGATCTCTCGTAAAATTAAGATATCTAGGGTTGGTCATGAATCTCGTCAAATCAATATAGTAGGTACACCCACACATCGCCTCGAGGACTTGCCGAATAAATTGACGATGTAAGAGGGTTCGTCTGTCAACTTATTCCGTTTAATATTTTGGATAAGGGTGTAATACTTAACTAATTGACTGCACAGAAAGCCTTTGCTGCTAAGAGTTAAGTTTTACAGAAATTATATCCCTTTTAGTTAATCAGTTTACAGATCGGCAATTAATTATTTTTTTAACAGATTCCGACTAGATAACCATCTCAACTATTTAGCAGAAAATTTCTTGTCTGTATTATTAGATCCATAAAAACTTTCGAATGGTGAACTCTGTCTTTGTGAAATTTGCGCAGAAAATCTTGTAACTATTGATTTTCTAGAACGACGCAATTAATTTCAGTGCAGTACTATTCAACTATCAAGCAGAAAACTTTTGAATGGTGAGTACTGCCATCATAAAAAATACACAGATATTTCTGTATTAAATTTATTATGCACAAAGCCATTTTCATCATGAGGTATAGATAATCAAAGTTATCATCGTTATTTATTTTTTAGGTGTTGTGCCGCACTGCGCTACCTCTTCCTTTAGCCAACGCTTCGGACAGCGGTACAGTATCCATCATCAGGGCAGATGTGTGAAGGGTTGGCTAAAGAAGGAGGCATAACATTAAAAAAAAACGATAATACTTTTGGCCGTGAAAATCTAAAATCATATCCAATCAAAACATCATTTAAAACCCTTTGAAAACTGAATTAAAACCCTTTGACATTTTTGTTTTGATCTATTCAATATGAAAACAGGGTTGAGAATTGGACGAAGCAGGTAACTATTAGATGGTAATAATGACAAAATATGCGTGAATTACACTAAAAACGATTTGCTTAAGCCTTGATTACATTGAGCAAGTTTACAGGATACTAGCCGGCAAAGTTTAAAAGCATGTGAATCGGCGAGTGCGATTGTGATGATGACACACAAAACCTTCCACTAGCTCAACGCTCAACAGCGAACTAGCCAGCAAAAAGCTGAGCTAAAATAACGACTTCTGCGCGAAATAATTCTGTCGACATTTTGTTGAAAACTGAGATACACGCAGCTTGCGCACTAGCAACTATGGTGACACAATGTTAGTTTACTAGCAACCAAGCCCACACGCTAGCGAGTAGCGAGCAAAGTAGCCCTCCTTTCAACTTTTTTTGTAGATTGTTCATAATCTCTTAGTTATTCGATGGCTAGTAGCTGGTAAATGTAATCGAGGCTTTAGTGACATTACGATTCTATTACCGTTTTACGCTTTATTGAATTATTATTTATTCCCACTTGCCTTTAATACAGTTACATCCCTTATTTAAAAGAAGATTTAATTAAATACGAGGCAGATTCAAAGCATTCTTAAAACGAAATTGTATTTGAAGAATTTCATGAAAAAGAGAATTCCTCAAATTCCAAACAGACAAAAACCCATTGTGACGAGTTCAGATTTTCATAAGTACCTAACCCGATGGAGAATATTGTTTTCCGATCGATTAAAGCATCCCTAACAAGGGTTGGTGAATAATGGATCCCCGTCGTTAGTAAGGGGTGATTCTAATGTATGAAGGTTTACATTTTCCGAGCCATTGAATGGGGTGTTCCCAACAAACCCAATTGGAAACTGGTTATCCTTCTTAGGGCGGAATTCCATTTTATTCTCACGCTACTAAATTTAGACAAACAGAAGTTGAATTTGTACATTTTGACTAGGATTAATGATGCGCAAATTACCGTATTGAAATAATTACTAAGAAGCATAAAATCTAATTGTTCAATGCAGCTAAAATTCTTAAACGGTGGGTTTTATCGTATTGGTTTTGGCACTACTTTCTTTGTCTAGAATTTCTAAGACAAATTGTAATTTTAAATAAGTAATTTGAAATGATGGCCTAGACTACCCATCATGGATGAAAATCAGAAAAATTGAAAAAAAGTCAACGCACCTATTTTCAGCTTGCAACGTCCATTTATTAAATCGAAGCTACCATACATTTGTCATTACAATATCGATCATTAAGTTGATAAGTCAGAAATCTTCTAATACTATGTTTTGAGATAATGAGGAAAGCAATAATAGAATGCTATTAATATGCTACAAAATGGTACCGAGAGACACAACGGTCCGGTACATTAATATAACATTTTGAAATATCGTACTAGTGACCCAGAAAAAGTCAACATTTTGTTTAATACAGTACAAGTTTTTCTGCATTATAATTGATTTGGTGGTGTCACCTAGGTGATAAGAGGGTGGATCTTTAGATTTTTCGGAGATGTCTGACTAATCAACTGAACGATCAATACGTCAAGTCAAATATAGCGTTACTATGAAGCACACACTCTGTATAAGGCAGTTAAAACCCATAAACGGTGGGTTTTAACATCATGAAATTTGGATACCTCTTCTGTCTACAGTTTCAAGTGAACGCACCAATTTTCAGCTCGCAATGTCAATTCTTTCATGAGTTCTGAAGCATTGAAATATTCATTCATCTGTCTTTTCATTTTCCAGGCCGATAAAAGAAACAAGCTAATGTGAAACTTGTTATCATTCTTAGTAAGAATTCTATTCTTACCTTACTAAATTTAAATATCTAGAAGTTGAATTTGTTCATTTTAAATAGGAATCTAACGTTCAAATATTGACATATTGACATATTTGAGGATAACATCTTGAACTTGAGCATTTGAACAATAAAGGTTGGTAGTATTTGTATTTCAATAGATGACAACCGTCCACGTCGTATTGTCTGTGTATTATATCAGTTGCATATGCATCCATGCAATGCAAGTTCCCTGTCAAGTCCCGACACACTTGATTTGTAGTAAATCTTACGCCTAAATAAACGCTTCAAGTAGTCAAATGATCTCGATGTATTTCGTATCCGTAAAGCAGAAATCAGCCTAAACTCTCTATTAATAATCTGGCATCAGAGGTTTCTGGTCCTGGAATTTAGAGATCGAATTGACTAAATTAAAATGTTCAAAATTAACAGACTGTTGTAAAATAGAATAATGACACCATATTAAAAAATAAACATTGTAACAGGTTAGTTTCGTAGGTATCAAAATTACTATTATTGAATAAACACCAGTGTAAACAATGCAAAAGTGTATTCACATTTAAACTAAAATTCTCAGATTTTCAATTTGCATAAATTCAACTGAAATATGCAAATATGTGATTTCCGTCAAACACTACTTTATTCTGAAATTTAACAAAGCACAGAATATGCAGAGAAATGTTAAATTATTCATATTCATCATTATGTTAAATACGATCAGAGGAAATATGAAAAAAATCCGGCGCCTTTTTCTAGTTGGCGCCTATCTAGTTCGCCGGTTGGAGGGGTAACGAGTCAAGGCATCTCGCGGACACCAACTATCGCAGCGAACAAAGGTTTTCATGTCAGGGATGTCACAGAGACTGCTAAGCAGACAAGCCTTGAGAGGGTTGTTAATTATAACAAGTTGCCGGGCAAGAATGTCTGGGAGATGTTTCTGCTAAAAGCTCTAAGCTCTAAGCTCCGAGGCTTGCTTAAAATACGTAAGCAGTTCGCATAACAACAGTAATACACGAAATACGAGAAATTAGATCTGGAATAGAATTATCTGTTGGTTAGAGGTTAGGAAGGCTGTTGTTTGCCCGAGATTTAAAAAGGCTAACAATTATTAGCTTTTCCCTTTGCGTTGCTAAGCAATTATGTTTGGGTTGTAGTTTTACGCTTCGAGAACATAAGGTGTTACATTAGATTTAGACTCACTATACGCGATAGAAATAACAACAGAACGCCTAAATGGATTTAAGGAAACAATAGTTTCCTAGCATTGAGTGGGAAGGCAACGAAATTCTATCCCGTATCTTTTGTTTTTCGGATTCTTTTAAATCTTAACAATACGTAAAAAAAAAAAACGATCTTACCCATGGCACAGTAGTCCACACTTTTGACTTTAAGATGAGGTGAAAATGTTATTTGAATCTTCTACAGCGCGAAAATATAAGAAAAAGTTCATGTCAGGTCCAGGCGTTAGTATTATTATATTTGATGGAACTTAATATATATTTAATACATGGTTCTACAGCTGTGGTATAGTCTTATTCAAAACGAACAAATTCAACTTCTAGATATTTAAATTTAGTAACGTCAGAATAGAATTCTTACTAAGGATAACAAAAAGTTTCCATTAGCTTGTTTCTTTTATTGACCTGGGAAATGAAAATATAATTGAATGAAGATTTCAAAGCTTCATAACGCATGAAATAATTGCCAGTAAGAATATTCATAAATACATTTTCGAACTCAGAAGTTCTGTTTTAATAAAAGCGTTTATTCCTAAAATCTTAATTTTTTTAAATATCGGTTGATTTATGGAAGATTAAGCTTAAAAGAGTTTAGAATAATATAATCTAAAACATCGCGAATTAATATTGAATATTACGAATAAACCGGCATTTTACTCGAATTTTATTTGGCATTTTACTTGAATTTTACAATTAAAGTAAAATTCCAAATAACTTTACATTATAATTTGCAAACAATTTTGCAGATGCAAGTCTTGACTCTGAAATTCTGGATATTCCAATAAAAAATGCAATTAGCAAAAATATTTTTTTTACTTTTCTGTGTAAAAGACTGTATGGAGGTGAATATTTTAACCGGCGACTTAAAATAAAATTTCGTTCCATGTAGAGGGTGGGATTTGTGGTTATAAAAACTCAAAAAACAAACTTGTCCTGTTTGTAAATATTACGAACCGCTGCTAACATTTTACCTGGTTACATGCAAAATAAGCATCGTTAAACATAATTTATTAAAACACGGTTAAGTGGCGAATGATGGTTTGAAAAAGCGTTTTTTTCGGTTTCGTAGTTAAAATCCAATTTTAATGCCAGGTTGACGCATGCTTACAATCACAGTTAGTTTGGAATGGTTATTCTGTATGTTTTTCATGGCAATGGCTTTATGTCGTAAAACAATAAAAGTTGTGAAATAAATCTTTATGGCACCAAAGAGTTACATAAATAATTCAAGCTTGAATAAGAAAATTAAACTTACACAGAAAAATAATGTAAGAAAAGAATAATAAGGCCTTAGTAAGAAAATAAGGGGCAAAATGTGTCACCTAAACTTAATGATGTTAATGCTTTGGGAAACAAAGAACGTTTAACTTAAATTTCCCAGAGTAATAATAATAATTTTATTAGATTCAGGCTTATTAGATTTGTCAAAGAATTTATATAAAAAAATGCAAAAATTAGTCATTTTAAATACGTGTAGGATTACGAAAGATTTAAAAAATATTTATATTGAGGGATCAGTAGGATTTATCGGTCCAGTTAGGAGTTCTACCGAACCAAACCCTCTGATATGAAAATATCTGGAATCGGTGAATTATTTTCCCATTTGGTCTCTTCTAGATTGACCTGTTGTTCTTGTATTGTTTTGAATTTATTATACTTATATAATGCACTTACATAGCGTGGATTGACTAGATGATCATCTTATGATTCGGCGTTATGAAATGAAGACTTTTTTTGGTAAGAAGATTTAATTCCATGAACGTCATCCCACGGGTCGATGAGGTATCGGCATAAATTGAGTGCTGTAACGATGCGGGAAATGTTCCGTGATGGATATATAAATGGTCTCTGCACACGGAAGATATCAACTTATGTCAAGAAATAATTTTTTTTCTGTCTTGTAACCCAGTAAATTGTCGGTATTATAGATTTCTATTTTAGCATTTAACGCCTTTACGCTGAAGGTGATTATCTACTCGTCTTTCAAATTGACTCACGGGTACTGCTTTAGGGAAATTTTACAAGAGGTAATTTAATATACTAATATAAATTGTAATTTCAGAAGACTGAGAAATACCTACTTAAATAATAACAAATGACTATGTGTAAAACCAGCCATTAAGTGGGAACGAGGTCGTGGAATTTTACGTGATTTTATTAAGGCCCCAATTAATAAATTCGTAAGAATATTTAAAAACAATTTTTTTGTCTAAAATAAATGATATTGATGAAAATGGTAATCAGAAGCTCTGTGTGTGAAATCTGCGATGACGAGATAAATATCGAGCGTCCACTGAAGCCACGAACCGCTAGCTGTGAACAGGAAGTACGTCGCTCCCGCACACCATTTTGCAGACCCCAATACTAATAAAATAATACATGAATCAGTAAGCTCTTGGTATACCGCATCCTTACAGTACTCGGTTTTTGTAGATTCCCTAATAACCGCGGGACGACGCGCGACGACCTAACAACGCCAAAATTATGCTGCTTTTAAATTATAATTTTAACCGTCCAAATATATCTAATAAACGTTCAATAATTTTATTTAATTTTTTTATTAAACTTTATGAGTAAAACTTCAAATTTTTATATAATTAATGTAGGTAATATTAGCGAAACACAATCGAAAATCTGAAATAGAAAAATATACGGTCACATCTAGAACTCGAACACAGGACCTATAACTTGCCGGGTCGGTGCTCTATCAACTGAGCTAATGTGTCCCTATCCGATTAGGTGAAATTTAACTGTGTCATTCTTCGACCAAGAACTACCAAAATTATCTTCATTTTCTTAACACATATTTTTATTGGCTGCTATTTTTATGTACAATCGCAAGACACAACGAGAACTAAATGCTATCTAGATAGTGTCTTGGATAAATGTACCCATTTTTTATTTAATATGCGACATCTATTGACTTTTCTGCAAGTCTAAGATGATATGCGTTAAGAAAATGAAGATAATGTCATGATAATAAGAAAATGAAGAATGATTCAGTTACACATGAACGATTCGGATAGGGACACATTAGCTCAGTTGGTAGAGCACTGACAGGGCAAGTTATAGGTCCTGGATCCTGGTATGACTGTATCTTTTTTCTGATTTTTCTGTTTCAGATTTTGGATTGAGTTTCGCTAATGTTGTCTTCATTAATTAAATATTACAATAGATTTCGTTGAAATAGTAAAGAACCTTGGACAGAGCTGGGCAGTAGAAAATACCTAGTGGTTAAAATACTTCCAAATTTTAACATTGCCCAAAATAAAAGTAATAATAGTTTCAGGATTTTAAAATTTACATAAAGGCCAACTCAATGAAAATGAAAAATAAAAATAAAACAGGCACTAACCTTATCTAAGAGACGCACCTACTATACCGTGTATTCCAAAAAGCTCATAAAAAGCTCAATTATAAAATAGATCTGAAGGGTTGAGTCTCATTTCACTCCAATAATACTAGTTTTAGATAGATCATTGAATCAGGGTTGGGATTAAATGAAATATTTGATGTAGCTGATGGTCACCACAAAAAAAGAAGAAAAAAGCTAACGGATGTATAAACAAACACTCTTTTAAGTAATTGGTTTTGTAAAATGTCAGCGCAAGGAAGAATTCCAAATAAAAGCATGAAAATAAAAAGCAACGGGAAAGTATAATAATGGCCTGAAGTTTTCTTTGTCATTCGAAAATTTTCATTTAGTCAACGTCTGTCTACTAAGTGGATAGGCCATGTATTCATAAAGGATAATCACGTTTTTTTGGGAGGTTTTTATTAAATTATCTTTGACGTTACATGGCGGAATATTTCACCATCAATTCGATGGAAAGTATGGACCCAAGATAAGTATTTTTATTGTTGTTAACATGAACTGAATAGTCGAAAACTTGTAACCAATAATTTATTGTTATTTTATGTTTAAGCGTTTGATTCATCCATAAAATTAATAAAAATACAAGCTATGAAAGAGATATTTTATTAATGTAGTGACATGAACATTTATTTGCAATAATAATTATAGCTCGTGCTATTAAAGAAGTTTCAGAGTGGGACGATACTTCAAGTATCGCCCAGTGATAGACCATCGTTCAAAATCTAAACGTTGCTTGAAATGGCTTTATTCGCCTCTAGAAAGCACATTTTCTTCCCCTCCCAACTCCCTTCAGTCTCAAAAAATACTCAAATCAGGAAGGCGGTAGATAATCCAACTGGCACCGAACGCTGGGTGCAGTTGGTACTTGGGACTCTTGTGAAATTCTCAGAAACTGAAGAAATCAAAGAAAATGTCTTCTTCAAGTGGGGTAAACTTATTTTGTGGCACAATTTTAAATCAAAATTAATAAAATACTTAAAAAAAGAAAAAAAAAACCTGAGACTAAATTGAGTTGTAGAGATTGTGGATTTAAAAAAATATAAATAAACTTTGAGGATCTTTGAAATTAGGATAAAGGAGCATATAAGATGTTTGAACAATAATAGTTCCTCGGAGTTTGCTTATCATTTATTGGAAACGAACCATCCAAGTTGCTATACTGTAATGTTGTATCCATTAACACAAATTTGAAATCTTAGAAATTATTAAGAGTGTAGAGTTGAGCTTAAAAATATCACCAAAATATATTTTTAAATTACTCGTTATTAAATTTGCTTCCTTTGTAAATTACTATTTTATTATTATTCTTATATTATTCCCCTATTACCCCTCCCCACCTTCCCAATCCCACCTTTCCATTGACATCTTTGAGTCTATTGTTGTAATTTGTTTTAACTAAACCCTCATGAAGTAAGCAACGCTTACGAAATTTGTTGGTGTTTTAAACAATAAAAGGGGTTATAACTAAGTACTTTATTAATTTTGTAAGAAAATGTTATGAATATTATGGTTCGTTATTGTGGTATTGTTTTGGTGGTGTGGTAGTCGTGTATTGAATCCAAAAAACAACCATGACTTTTTTCATCTGCCCAGATGATGGACCCTGTTAAAATGCCCAAACTTGGCAATTTTACGGTGTGCATTGATATTGGCCTAAAAATTTTAATATCATTATGTTACTATGTGCCTGTTGAAATACACACAAGTCCATACATAAAAAATATGGGGTTTCCACCGTCCACATCTTCAATTTGATTAGGTCCAACAAATAAAAGTCTGTTATATTTTTTGTTTATAGCCGAGCTATCAGAATGAAGCAAATAAATCTGTCTCGTAAGTGATTCACTGTTTTGTGAGAAATACAAAATAACGTACGAGTAGAATTTGAGTTACTATTGATAAGAACGGATCTGAGGAAGGCGATAAAATACAGACGTGGATAAGTGTTTTCCACTTGGAGGGGAAATATGAATTTAGAACCATCTGAAAATATCCGAAAATCCCTTTAGTCTCGTAAGATATAATATATCTGCGGACTACATCTTGCAAACCTCTCCCCTATTTCATTCTGGTGAGGAGTTTGTTCAGACGAATTGAGCAATTCATCAATCTAGGGGTGAAATAAAGATTGGCAACGCTTCCTCACTTCCACAACCGTTTGTTGTATGAATAACACAAAGAGAGAAGAACTACAATGGTTCAGGCATTCAAACTTGAGATTACTTCATAATTATACTGGAGAGGCAAATACATATTTGTAAATTGTTGGCATTTGAAACACTTGACTCTGTTTAGTTGACGAAAGTTAAACTAACTTCTCTGTAGAATGGTATGAAATTCAGATCCTTCTTGCTCCATCAAAAAAATCTGGGTATGCTCGGACGTTGTTTTATCTTCCTTCTCTATTAACATAAAAAATTTTGTTCGCAGTATTGTACTTAAATAAAATAGGCTCCGCGATAAAGCTTTTCATGTGCCATTGTCTACAAAAAAATTACATGGTGTTTTAGACAAGGGGGTAAAAACTTTCATAGTACTAGATGAAAATTACGCGTTATCTTGTTCAATAGGTACAGCAGGTACCGCCGTGCTTCATTTTTAAAACAATTAAAAACACGCAAAAATTATATTATAACGGGAATTTTGAAGCAGAATTTAAAAATTGTCCTATTTCAAGGCTTATATATATGATATACGTATTTGTAATATAATTTTTCAAAGCGATTTATTCATATAACAGGGTGAACGAATTTATTACGAAGTGAATAGGTTGAACACATCTGTTACTATGAAATGTGTTAAAAGCCTCTTCAGTTCTACAATCCAAGAAAATACATCAGATATCGTCCATAGAACTAATTTGACACAAAATTGGCAGACGTTCAGAATTAATGTTGTTCTTTCAAAAGGAAAATTGGTTTATGGAAAGTGAATTGATCGAGAAATAAACGCTGATTTACATTAAATTACTTGTTTAACGATTGTTATTATTAAATTTTTCCCATACACTTTTGCAAAAGTTTTTTTAGTGGTGATGAGAATTTATACAAAACTTGATTTCCAGAAACGATAATTATTTCAAGCCGTCATTATATTATTTATTTCAGAGAAGCAGAAAAAATATAAGAAGTTTTTTTAGAGATTTAACCGCTTTTGAAATAGTGGGTATGTTTTTTTTTATATTCAAAATGTATTGCAAGTGGTTTCCCAACGTCTTAAAAATAATGAATTAATGAAAATAAAAAAGTACAACATATTATTTGTAAAATATGTTTCTTAACTGGTAGATTTTAAAAGAGCATTGTACTGCCCTGAAGAAGCTACGGTTGTTACGAAACCCGGTTGGCATTAAGTATACTTTTATTCTAAAAAAATAATGTATTTAAATAAAATTAACATTATTTCAATAAATACAGTATTTAAATATAGAAATACTTGTCTAATTATTTTATTGAATGGTTTGTTCTACAATTTTGTACAAGAACCAGAAATTAACTAACATTAAGAGTAAGAAATTAATTATTTCTACCTATTAAATGTAATTATGATCACGTTCAAAAGAATTGGTAAGTAAGGTTAGACATTTGAAAAGGAGCTAGATTTCCCACAAGAAGGTGGACAAAACACTCAATGAAATATCTTTGGACACATGATTCCTTAATTAATTGTCTACAACGTGAAACTAAAGGAAACGTACTTACTACTTACTAGTATTCCAAGATTGTAAGAAAAAGCTACGCAAACAAAGATTAGAACCACGAAAACAAGAATCCCTTGACTTTGACAATGTACGTAATTAAAAATAAATCACGACAATGCAATGTTATTTAAGTACACCTACTACAGTCTTCTTGTATAATTCGCAACTCTGTGGCAACATTTTGGTACAGATTTCTGATTCTCCGAGCAGTAGACATACGTTATTCGAATTATAGAGTCATGTATTTTATAAAAACGTATCGTATTTAACGAAATAATAACTCAATCATGTATTATTTCAGCATACCGAAAATCACGTAGGTACTCGTATCATAAAAGTGTATAAAATTCGCAACTATGTGGCTTGGCGGATACATTTTAGTACCTGTTTCCAAAACTGCCGTAGGCATAAATAAGTAAATTTTACACATTTGATGTATTTATTAATAACTCAATTACGTGTTATTTCAGCATACCACAAATCACGTGTTTATAATACCATGTAAAATTTGAAACTCTGTGGCAACATTTTCGTGTGTGGTTTCGGAGCCCGAGTAAGCGGATTGCTTGGTGGCAACATTTTAGTCCTTCATTTCGGAGCCCGAGTAAGCGAATACTCTATGTGAAGTTGTCGTGGTTAATCTACTGATATGTGACGTAACCAGTTCCACCGCTGACACCCTTCTGGGACACAATGCAACTGAGGCACGATTTGTGGAACTATAATGATTATTATCGCGGCAGGGGAACGGATAATAATTAGATTACAGATTTTGCAGGCGTGTCTTTAACAGAAAGATGTGGAGTAAACAGTATAAAACTTTTTTCTCGTATCACTAAGATTTGTCGAAAAAAATTGGTCGCATTTCAAAAATATATCACACAAAATGGCGATCGTCATTTATTTCCTCAATTGAATTGATAGTTCAAAGCCCTATGGCTCGTGGTGGAACTAACAAAGCGAGTTATTGAGGGGGCAATGATTGACTAGACATAAACATTTCAGAAATAAAAGGTTTAGCTATCTTTTGAATTTTTCTGCTGCACAACAAATAAAGTTTTAGAAAATAATGATAATTATTTATTATCATTGGAATAACTTGGCGAGTATATCCTCAAATTGTAATATTTTAAATATACAAGGTTGCGCAAAAGTTGTCACCCGATTTTTCTTTGGTTGTAATTTTTTTTATGAATAAAAAATGTTGATTCTGCTTTTGGATTGTTTTCATTTGTTGTTACAATTTTTTTTCCATTAAGTCGAGAAAATGATTTCACAGGCCCTATATACGGGAATTTTAATCACTCTTTCCAGAACTTCCGGCGTTAGGTTCTCGCATTCTTGAGGGATATTCTCTTCAAGGGCTTTAAGAGTCTGAGGCTTGTTGACATAGACTCGTGACTTTAAGAAAACCCACAAAAAGAAGTTAAATCGGTCGATCTTGCCGGCCAGTGCAAATCACCAAAATGAGAGATTGGGCGACCCGGAAATGTATAAGAAATGTGTGTGTGTTTTTTTTTTAATTTGTCTCCTTGAGGAGTACAGCGATTCATGTCTTGGTGACGTGTATTTTGTATCTGTTTACTTCATAAATCTCAAAGCAGAACTGACATTTGCCGCCATTTGTAAAAATTGTGGCATTATTGATGACCTTTGCACCATCTTGTATAATATCTGCTGTAACAGAGCCCCGGCAAGGCTTAGGTCCTGGGTTCAATTCCTAGATTCGCACTTCTGATTTTTCAATTCCAAATTTTCGTTTGAGAGTCACTAACATTGTCTTCAATTATTAAATATCAATATTTCTGTTAACATACTTTTTTCGAAGATTCGTTCTGTGTGTTGTGACGTTGATCTTAAAAATAAGTTTGTCTTGTGTCAAGTATGCGTTTTGTTATTAAAAAAAAACTTAGTAACTTTTTCTGAAAATAAAAATGTTAATATCGGCAGAACACATAAATTATTAAGTAAATATTTAGGTGTGAGATAAAAAATAATAAGACAGCAATCAAAAACATCTAATAAAAAATACATTTTTGTTCAATCAATAAAGTCAATGTAATTAATATCCTTTATCTCTCCTTTTGGCCGCCAACTGCAAACTGAAACCAAATTATTTCAATGCGTAATTTCAAATAATCATTTCCCAAAGATGGTGAGTGCTAAAGGCGTAATAGAAAACAATCATATTGATTTATTTTTGATTAAAAACTCGGTTTATCCACAAAATATTGACTTCGCTGCAATCATACTGATTATGTTTTTTTTAACAATAGATCCACACAGGAGGCCATGAAGA
This sequence comes from Limnephilus lunatus, assembly GCA_917563855.2. Taxonomy (NCBI): domain Eukaryota; kingdom Metazoa; phylum Arthropoda; class Insecta; order Trichoptera; family Limnephilidae; genus Limnephilus; species Limnephilus lunatus. Next base: position 62,286,563 of record OU830601.1, read on the forward strand.
AAACAAATTCCCTCGGGGCCTGTGTCATCTTTGGGGACGCTATGTGGAGGAGAGGAAGTTTTGGGAAGAAAACAGGTATGAGGGGTGGGTAGGAATCTGGGAGTTAGCATTTTTAGGGGTATGATGAATCCATTCCTCCCACTGCGGTGCAAGGCGATTGGTCGAGTTAGTCCGGCTGGAGACATCAAAAGGACTTCCTCTACCGGTCTCACCCACACAAGCCACACCCCATGAACCCCAGCACCCCTGCCAAGTCACCGAACATAGCGAACCACTTGGAATGACCTATGGCAGGGGTGTTGGTTATCCAATAAATAGTTCCCGGGGCAGCGGTACCCATACCCGCCTCCCAAATTGATGAAGTTATGAAGTAAACTACTATAGTTTGGTAAGTGATTTTAAGGACCACCATGATTGGAAAATTAATTTAACACAATGTCTTTATACTCGTATAAAATGTTCATTTTTGTCAAAGTCCTTTAAATATTTTGTATAGAAACCGATTTTTTTGCAAAATGTTTCAACCCTTTTAAAATAGAAATGAACAGATTCAAGAAAACAAACTCTTCATTTGTCTTTAGTAATAGTAAAGTACTTGGTTCTTGTTATTCATAGTGTAGATAAACCAATTTTTTAATACGACATCACTGCCTGTCCAAAGTAATAATACTGAATTAAGCTACATCATAAATATTCGGCAGAAGCAAAAGACTTCATTTTCTTAATAAAAGTGTTTTAACTTTTACACGACTGATAAACTAATCAGTTGTGTAAAATAAAAAACACGTTTATTAGCAAGGCGAACATTCACAAACGTTTGAATAATGTTGGTTTTCTATACGGAATTACAAATATAATATTATTAAAAAATGAAATAACAGAGTGATTAAATTAACTGTTATGCATATTCAGTATTTTGATTCTGGACAGGTAAACTAAATCTTTAAAAGAGGGGTTGTTTAAAAAAATTTGAACAATTCATCACGTTCTGTGAAAGTTCTATTCATGTTCTGTGATTATTTCAGTTTTATGAAGCAACTGATCTATGTTCAAGCTTTTTGAAACAACTCGTCCTAACAGTCATCATTAAAATTTTAGAAAATAAAGTACATACAAGTATATATACATCATTATAAAATCTCGTACACATAGTAGGTAAATAAGTGAACGCCTTACCTGATGAGTTCGAAGATCTCCGGCTTGTCTCTTTCCCTCTGCTTCATACGTTCCTTCATGGCCGTGATGATGGAGATGGCCTTGTCCTCGGCCCCGTGCTTCGAGGACTTCTCAGCCGCCCCTGCGAAGCACACTGAGGTCAGGGGTAGCGAACAGTTCCGGCCCAGAGGAGAGGGGATGATGGACCAGGACGAGTCACTACTTTGCGAGAAAACTTCGATAGACAATCACGAACGGATGTGATAACAAACCACTGCGCAAAAATTTAAAATTAAAACGAAAAAATCCATCAATACAAGTGAGTAAATTCCAACTTTTTTATTTGTGGATAAAAATTTATCTCGTTCGGTTGATATTTTGGTTCGACAGCACATTTTCAGTAATTATTATTGTGAATGTGCCGCTGTTGTGAGTGTAATACGCTCTACAACATGTCACTTTAATTAAAATCGCTATCGAAGTTTTCAAATTTATTAAACGCACGAGTTAATCTCATACATTTTAAAGCGGTCGATGCTAAAAAATACCACGGTGTGAAATGAAAAACTCTAATTAATCAGGTTGTTCCGCTTGACTAAATGTTTTTATGCATTGTAGAACTAAAGTGTGTCTCCAGCGATAATATTACCATAAACATTGAACCAAATGTTTGTGCAAACTTGGAACATTGGGGCAAGGTCAAATTTTTTTTGCTTTCCGTGGAAAACAAAAAAAAATGTTTTGGCCTCGGCCTAATGTTTTTGTTTTTGTCCGATGTTTTGAAAACATTTAGTCGCTGGAGACCCGATTTAAAGCGATAGATTCTTGAAAAAAAAATTGGGTTTTTCAGTTCACTTCGTTCTATTAATACTCAAAATGTATTCTAAAGCATTTACATAAAATTTAACTTAAAACAATGGTTGACAGTAATAATAAATACCTTTTGTTTAAATTCAAACATGTAAATTTTACAAAGATATCCACCGTCAAACCCATTGAGAGGGACAAAACCTGAATAATGTAAATAATCAATGCAGTAAATAATAATACTTATTATTAACGAGCCTCATATAAAATGTTAATTTAAAATATGTCCGCTTACTTGATTGCTTTGTACCAGGGTAATGGTTCCTTTCAAGTCTAAAATTGCTATAATTTACCTTTCCGGAATACGTAGAATCAAAACGAAGGCAGTTATAAAGGCTGGAGAGGGGAAAACACTTAAGTTAGTAGTATTTAGTTCAAATTCGAGTCAGTAGCATGCACACTACGTATACGAATGGAACGTGCCCAACTTGAAATATCTTAAAACCAGTTACTTGAACTGATGTTACGTATATCCCACAGAATATGAATTGCATAGCTCAGATTTCATAACGTGAAATGAAAAGCTTCACTCAACTTAAAGTGGTTTCCGAACTAAGTGATATTTTTGACAAGATGTGAACACGTTTCATTCGGAATTTTTTTGGATTTTGGCACCTACATGATCTGGTTAGACGGACGGACGAAGAGACATGGTTTTTTCATGGAGAGCTTTCTACTGGGGCACTGGACAGCTGAGATTCGAATTGACGGGCAAACCGGTCATTTGTAACAAGGGACGATCGCGTGATTTATATCAAAAGGGACAACAAAATGGGACTTTAAAAAAATAAATCCGTTTTTGTGTTTTGTCTTTCGTGTCGATGTTGATGAGTGTCGTTTTGATTTCTTGTATGTCAAATTTATAATGGTCCAAGTATTTTTAAATATGTTTTAGAGCGGAACCTATTCACGCAATTTTAATTAAAAAGTATGAAACTTGTAAGCAGTTTATTTATAATTTGTGTTTACAGTTAATACAATTAATTAAACAAAGGCTTGGGCCTACAATATTAATACAAACTATGAACATTATTTCAGTGAAGTTTCAAGTGCTACTTTGTGTCAAACATGGTGGTTGGTAAGGTTTTGTGTAATTTGTGAAGGGTAAATTACAGGCTCGAAATACGGATATATTTACTGTTAAGGTGGGTAGGATGTGTTTCGGAGGATGTATTCTGTGGAACCGATAACTCAACACACAAGAAATATTAAAAAAAGTGAAAAATACATCAAGATTTAAAAATGTTTCACAAGAAAGGGAGGAACAGTGCAGACAATTAGAAAAAAAACAAACACATTTGCACTTGTGAACATTATAATCAAATATTATTCAGTGAACCAATAGAAAGCTGGAAATGGCATGCAACATTATATTATGATGAGGTGAGTCTTAAAAATAGATATATACATATCGAAAATACAATAATTAATTAAGTTTTATAGAATTTGTTAGTTATTTATACGTCTATAAAGATACATTTGAAATATTATAAGGAAATGATGAAGTAAACATAATAATATATGAGCAGACACATTCAAGGCAAAATAGATGCTGGAGTGAGACAATAAAGGACAGAAAAAGACATAGGTAGGCACAGAGACAGCATTCCACATAAATGGATCAAGGGTTGACAAGGGACTGTAGCAAGGGGTCGAGAAAGACAGCTTAGGTCCAAAGGCACAGCAGAAAGCAAATATTATGCCCTTCCATTTTGGAACCGGCCGCGGCCTGTACAAATCACTTTTGGACACACCATTTGAATTATTTATTCTCTCATTAACACTTATTTTGCTTTGAATGCAATTTCGAAACCCTTTACCTGTATTTGTAATTAAAACACTGCAATTTTATGTATTATAATTGGCACAAAGTGGTTACGATTATTTATATACGAGACTTTCAATATCTACAGTTAAATGTACTTTTCAAGGAATTTCATATAGGCACTTCTCTGAAACAGGATTTTCAGGAATATGATTATTAAAACCATCTATTTCGTTACGTGTTATGTGTAATATCATATTTGTTAAAGATAATGAGTGCACCACAATAATGAAAAATAAAATCGTAATAATTATTGTATCTTGTGTAAAAACAATTTCGTGAGTGATGAGACGCCATAATATAAGTAAGGATTTTGCTTGTTTTATAATAATGTTGAACACGTCTTTTTATGGCTGATTTTATTGATACTAAACAATATATATCCTCCATTCTATTTAACTTAGCCTCACTCAATGTAACAAGAACTATTTTAAGGAATACACACAGCCAAAAATGGACTAGTTCAAACATTATCAATGTTATGCTAGAAATGATTTAGTAGAGTTTAAAATAATATATTAATATTATGCTAGAAATGGTTATTTTAGTTTTTGTCGTAAGCAGTGGCGGCTAGTAACTTTTTCGTGATAGAGAGTAAAGATTGAAACAAACTTCCTAACATAGTTTTAGCCCACTGACAAAAAATAGGCCTATAAATAATTGGGTTTATACGTTATTACTAGAAGCACGAGAAAATTAACTTACAGCCACTGATATTATATTATAACTTTGTGTTATTTTACGCAAAAATATACATGATTGGTATGGAAAAAAAAAAAAAAAAAGTTTGAATCGTTGTATTAAATTATTAAAAAATCCTTAAACCTAGTAATTAATCTAAAAATATAAGCGTTTGTGTTTTACTGAATGTAATTATATGTAAGTAATTTGAAATATGTGGCCCAGATAATAATCTGGGCTAGAAGCAAACAAAAAACTCAAAGCGGCAATAAAAATGTATAAAAAACCATTAGATATCCATAAATAAAGTTTTTAAAACCTGAATGCCTTTAATGAAAAAAATGATAAATCCTGTGAAAATAATTTCTCTTAAAGAATCTTATTTCAAGGCACATTCATTTTAAGTTCAACCGAAGGATAATATTTTTTATTTTCCAAGATTATATTGGACAACTTACTATTTCATACATATTTTATGATTTTTCAGATGGTGTTTTGGTCCTTATAACATTATATTATTGTTGAAAATAAAACATCCTTGAGAATCCCTACATTTTTTTGAGTTTCAAATTTGTGGAATTATTGTATTAGGAAATTTGTTTTTGTAATTTAAGGCATATTTTTGTTTATACTGGCGTTTGTTACCAGAATATTCAATGTAAGAATATAATAGAATACAAGAGTTGTAATGTTTTTGGCATAATTAAAGGATACGGTTATTAGGGCAGGTAATTAATTATCAAAACATGAATAAAAAGCGGAAAATGTTGTTGATAGGAAGCTTCTTAGAAAATAACTAAAAATTGTTCTTGTATGTATCTAAATTTAACACTATAAAATATATTATTTAGGTACCTACCTATTATGTAGTATGTGTTTGACGTATAGTTAAAACTGCAACTAACCTACTGTACCTATGCAATTACTATTTGCAGCATTTTGGCGTTAGTCTACGATAATGAATATTCAAATGAATATTGTATAATTTATTATGAAATACTCTACATATTATATTTAGTAGAGGCCATGTTGTTAGTAGAGCTCATGATGTACATGTGTGTGTACGTACTGTGTCCCTGGCCTGCTCGTGTATATACACGTGTCGTGCGTGTGTGGGAAACATACATAGTGATGGTGAATGATAGATCAATGTTACAAAATCTTAAGAGTTTGGCATCGGTGAGTGATACACAAATGTTAAGAGATTGGCATCGGTGAGTAATACATAAATGTTCAGAGATTAGCATCAGTGAATGATACATAAATGTTAAGAGATTAGCATGGGTGAGTGATTCAGAAATGTTAACACATTGGCATCGGTGTATGATACAGAAATGTTAAGAGATTGGCATCGGTGTGTAATACAGGAATGTTAGCGGTTTGGCGTAGGTGAGTGATACAGAGATGTTAAGAGATTGGCATTGGTGAGTGAAACAGAAATTTTAAGAGATTGACATCGGTTGTATCGCTGACTGACGACAAACTCTTAGCGTCAGTACGTGATACAACAATGCTATGAGTTTGTTATGGTGAGTGACACAGTATAAATACATATATATTAAAGATTTGTGAGTGATACAAAAATGTTCAGAAATTGATGGTGAGTGATACAGAAATGTTACGATATTGGCGGTGGTGAGTTTTACTAAGAGTTTTGATGAATTATGAAAATTTTATAATGAATTATGAAAATATTACAAAACAATTTTAATTTGGTATCGGCCCTAGTCATGTGATGGGGTGATATAAGTATAATATAAATATAATTTTATTTAAAAAAAATCATATACTTAATCTGGGAATATTATTTATTAAAATGTTATATTTTTATGACTAGTGAATTTTGTCGGCACTGTTCATTTGTGCACATTAGATAAAATTATTACGGGTTGATGATATTTTGGTTTTATGACGATAGAACCTTTGAATTATTGAAACTTATTTCGATGTAACATTAAATGACCGTATTAAATTTTAGTGCTGTTTCTCGAGAACTTGTTAATATTTGAACAATAAGCTTTAATACTGAATAATTTGGAATACGACTTATGTATTATATATACTCACAATTCAAAGCCCTTTGCGGGAATAATGAAATATGTAACAGGGGATTGTCAGAACTTCTACATGTTTACATTATATTATCGGATCTCTATGAATGGGATTAAATAATATGATTCATTGTGCTAGCTAACACTTCATTGAATTTAATTACAAACGAATATTATTTGCTTTAGAATATTGTTAGTGCCAATGAGGCGTGTTTGATTATTGATCGGCGATTTAATTAAAATTTTGTAGGAGATAAAATTCAACAATAATAAATGATTGAAACTTACTCTTCTGTGCTCGATATTCCACGCTATTTAGCTCGTTTAGAAACGTGTTTACATGCGAAAATTTACAAATTAGTTTTCCAAATGAAATTGACACTTTACTAAAGTAATTAATATTAATGTTAGATTAAGATATAATAATTTTCCCACATTTTAAGGTATAACCCTTTATCATAATAAAACATAAATGTATATATTTTCGTAGTTCCGTGTTTACTATCAAACTGTTAGATATCGATTGCTGGTTAATAAATTGTTTTAGACAATGCTCAAATTTAAGTATTGTTGTCACCAAGCGACTTTTTGTTCAAATCGCTACTCTCGCATACACAAAGTCGAACTGGTCACAAAGTGATTGCTGGCTTATACGTGAAAGATAGTAAATTCACCTAACAGCTACGAGACGTATTTTTTTAATATTCTGTACACTAAATTCACAAAGTCAAATCTTGAACGTCGGTATGGGTTCTGTCGCCCCGGGAACCATTTGCTGGATAACCAACACCCTTACCCCAAGTGGTACGCTAGGTTTGGTGATTTAGCAAGGGTGCCCGGTTACATGGGGTGAGGTTTGTCTAGGTTTTTGGCGGCAAATGCATTTGTCCATCTACTGCGTGGCAGGCCGGATCGGGAGAGATTGGTAGAGATAGTCCTAACTTAGACCTCTCCAGCCAGACTCCCGATCCATCGCTTTGCACCGCAGTGGGAGGGATGAATTCATATGTCCGTCACTCATGGACACGTTGACCCCCAGATTCCTACCGATCCCTCATACGTTTCTCCTTCCCGAAATTTCCTCTTCTTCTTTTCCCCAAAAGACCACAAACCATCCCCAAATATGATATAGGGTGTAGAGCTAATGTAAAAAAAGAAAAATATGTCACAAAGTTTTTCAGAGTCCACGTGAATTTTTAATGACAATATTATACATTCATTTAAAGAAAGGAGATTTCCCGGTTTCATCACAGAATAATTAATTAAAAATTCCGGTCCCATTTCAATCGGTCCGAATCGTAGGTGCCGCCCCTCCCACTTAACAACGTTATTGTTAACGCTTATTAAAAAGTAAGTTTTGATGAGATTAAGTAACTCTAAGCTAAAAGATTTTTTAAAAATTTAAGCGATCGCTTAGTTTTGATTGGTAAAAGCATTCGTAAATCTCCTACTGCCTGGCCAATTTGTAGCCATTGTATAACAAAATGTGAAATAATCTTATTATTGTTGAATCTCTTTAAGCGAGCTTTAGCCATTTATAGGCGCCTAGGAACCAGCTTAAGGAATATTTTAGCGGAGGAGTGAATTTTTAATTAAAATTTATGGAAACGGGGCTTTACAGAACCTAATGAACTATTTGGGTTTATAGTAGGGACTGAGGGAAATTGTTGTGCTTTCATTAGTATTATTATCTCAACAATGATGAAACAATTTGTGAGAATATTTTTTCCCAGTAGCCAAATACTAATTTAATAAAATAAAATTTAACGACAATTTAAATAATTCATAATTAAAAGCTAAAACATACTAATTTACATATTAAAAATTACTCAGAAAAGCGATTAAAACACGTTGTTTTAATAGCTTAAATTTTTTAAAATGATTTCCTGGTTTAATTTTTACCTACTGCCTTACAGCAATGAATGTTTTTACAATAATAACGAATTGCAAATACCCAATCACATTTCTGCGCTCCTGATATTTCATTCTTATCGGCATGTTCACTTTTTGAAGTTTAATTATTTTTTATACGTATTGTTTGGCAAGAAAGTGTAGAAATTAATTAATTTGGAACTAAATTTTTTCATTACTATGGTAACACCGAAATACTCGTTTTGTCAATGACATTTTGTATGGCTCTTGGCTTTACTGACTTTAATCATGTAGAACACACTGAAAATCGCTCGTTTAGTATTTTTTTTTTCATTGTTTGCCTGTGCATTGTTTGAATTGAATTAAAATTAACAAACCAATACGTAGTGGTGCAAGAGAAGTTGTAAACTGCGTGTTTCAACGCTGCCTAGCTGAATATCGTGCGAAGAAGCTCCTATCCAATTTAAAAGAAGTTTACAAACGAACTGCAGAAATGAATGGTACGTGGTTAAGTTTTTTTTTAATAAATTTCATTAGTATTACAAGATTTATACCAATTTGTGTGCGATTATAACCATTACAATCTGATTTGAGGTTATGTTTAAAAATCCGAATTTGACATTTCCATTTGACAGTTAATATTAGGCCACAAGAAAAATGGAATAACTCAATTTAAAAAAATAAAATAATATGCAACTTCTTTAAACTCATTGTAACTTGTTCTTAATTTTCTCTTTCTTTCTTTCTAAATGAATATTTACAGGTGTGCTTTTTAAAACTACCTTCTATAGAATAATCTTTTTAATGATGTTTTCCACATACAGGTAAATCTGAAAAGTAAGATAAATCGTCAAGGAAGGGAAAAGGCAGATGGAAAATTTGAAACACCGGGAAAACGGAAAAAAAGCATAAGTGTTGATGATTAAAAAAAATTATTGCAAAACGTGATGAAAATCGAGGCAGATTATTATGCACGAGGAAGTACTCTATATGATGATATAGATGAACTGATAAAACGTTTAGATGAAGATGAAGATATAGAAGAAGAAGAATCATATGAGGACTAAGACAATAATTATTACATGTCGGGTGTTGAATAAATATACTCAGATTTTTAAATACCTATGTACCTACGTTTTTATAACAAAATAAACGCCCACTTAAAACCTGTTTTGTTTTATTTTACTTCTATTAAATTATGTGTTTTTGTGCAAAATTTATGAAAGTACAAACACGTTATGAAATATGCATTTTGGCTGAAGGGTTTTTTAAAACTTACATTCATTGTCTTATGAGCCATCACGGTGTTGCCATTTAAAACCAAGAAATCGATCGCAGCGCCATCATTTATTTTCTACACTTAATTGTCAAACTGTAAGTATAAAATTTAATTAAATTGTTGTAAATTAAAACCAATAAAGCATTCTTTTTAGGGTGAATTGCCTAATTTAAAAAAAAAAAATTAAAACCAATTTCCTCATGACATTTCTTTGCTCCTGGTATTTGGTTCTTGTCGATTTTACGTTTTAATATTTATTTTATTTATAAAATACGCAGATCCTTGAAAACCACGGATAGTTTGAATTCTCGATAGATCCGTTCCAATTTTGAAAAAAGCAATCCTTAAAAATATGACTGAATTACAATTAAATTCAAAAAAGTTCTAGAGTTCAATGATCCGGAGTTAGAGAGGGTTACAACCGATAATGGTATATTATATTATATAAGTAGTCTAAATGTCATATGACCGGTCAGTGGTTGAGTGGGCATCGCGCTTGGGTTCCACCCAAGCGTCTCGTGTTCGATTCTTCGACTGGCTAAGTCCTCCATCACAACACAAGCAATATTTTCGGCTTTATGTTGTGGTAGTAGGAGATTTTCAACAACCAAAAAAAAACCCGAATGTTATTTCGTCGAGTTGGTCAGGTTCGTACCTAGTAATATATTCGATTTCGGTTTAGTAAAAGGTAGTTACAGGTTGGTCTACCGACACAATGAATTTTCAAAATTAAAAAAAATTAAAGCAATACAGCACAAAAGTCTCACGAGTTCCTCAACCGCAAATGGGGTATGTTGTAAAGCTATCGGTAGTGGGGAGGGAAAGGAGATGGGAAAGAGGAAGGTGGGAACGTACCAGGCTATTCACATCTGGTCACCAAATACGGCTAAAGTCAATGCAAACATCGAATCAATTCTGAATGGTGGTACTTCACCAGGGCGATAACGAGATCATTTGACTTAGAATTTTCGATTTTTAACCAACCACACGCATGTACCAAAAACAAAATTTTCGCTCGATGGCTGCAATAAAAAAAAACAAGGAGGTTTTTTCAAACAATTAATAAATTAATTTAATTCTCACACCAAAATGTGCGAAGCCAATGTGACTAAACTCTAGGAAATGTTGAAATTAAATTTGAAATAAACCGGGAGGGGAATCAGATCGGGAAACGGGTGGTTTGAAGATATTGTGGCAGCGAACGACGCAGTTATTATGAATCGCGGAATCATTCCAATTGGCTCCTCACACGCCAATAGCGATCACACAACATTTTTATTTAGTCACCGACTGCCGGTACAAAATAATAGGAACCATTCTGTTCCAGATTGCCGCCGACGTAACGGCTTGTAAATCGCCACTTGTTCGCTCCCACTTTTCATATACGAGTATTTTGTAAATATAAGTTATGGCACGGATGTAAATTGTTGTAATAGTGTTAAATGCTTAATTGGTTTACACGACATCACACATTATATTCCTCTTAGTATTATTATTATAAGCTATAAAGTCCCTAGACAAGAAGAAATCATTTAAACCAAAAAGTTTGATTTTAAATGGCGATTTTCCACCACTACTTAGAGTACCCATGATACAAAAATGTCGAAATCTCGACTATATCGAACTCAAATCAGTTTTGCATTTGTTTTATATAGATGCTTTCATGGTCAAACTGCGTCCTTTTTAGATTTATACGACAAGGTTACCATGCTGACCCTGGGTATATGGTGTGATTTACGATTATACTATGCTAAAAAGGATATTGAGCTCAAAAATACCCTTGCGTAGTATTCCAAAAGTTATTCAAAAAACACAAATTTATCATGTATCTACATAAAATGATAAAACACCACCGCAGTCCCTAAAAATAAATCATCCACAAAATAAATATTTTGTTCACAGTGAAAAGTTTATGGTTTTCATCCTACAGCACGACTGCTAAGAATTACCCTCTTCTAGTTGGAACTATATCTCTGATGTTGGTGAATGTTGTGAAGCTTATGAACGTGGAAAGGGGAAGTAGATGGAAAGAGGAAGGCTGGGAAGTACATGGTTACTAAAGATGGATAAAGCCAGTGAAGTTATGGCACTTACCGTATTACTAAGTAAGCACTTGCTGCTGAATAAATCTATATGCAGGGACATTGGAGGATCTAGAGATGTTCTTAACTAATTATATATAGCTTGGTAGGAGGTATTTTACAATTTGGGAGGCGGGTATGGGTGCCGCCGGCCCGGGAACCATTTATTGCATAACCAAACCTGATTGGGGTATAGTGGGAACGGAACGAGATGGGGAGAGGAAGGTTGGAATGTACCTGGCTATTCAGATATGTTCAATAAACATGGTTATTGCGGTCTTGAATTTACGAACCCACCTGAAATAATCCAAAAATAGTTAGCGATAGGATTGTGTATTTATAAGAATACGGAAATCCCTAATTGGGGTATGTTGTGAGGCTAAAGGTAGTGGGGAGAGGAAGGAGATGGGAAGAGGAAGGAGAGGAACTACCAGGCGATTCCGATCTGGTCACCAAACACGGCTAAAGCCATTTCAAGCAATTTTTCAATTCTGAATAGTGGTTTTACAACAGAGCGATATTGATAGAATCTTCCACTCTGGAATATGCCGCAAATATACAATATATTATTTTAAATTAGTTAATTGTGAATTAACATAAATTAATCAAATACATTTTATTTGTGCACGCCGGGATTCGATCCTGCGACGTTCGGATTGTTAGTAAAGAGCCTTACCCCTCAACTGCAGAGGCCGTTACTTCAAATGAAAAAAAAACACCGAAAACGACTTTATACAGTCAAAAGATTAATTCATTTTGTTCCCTTACGATCCTCTTTGTAATATTATGCCGACCAATTTACGGAAGACTTAAATACAGCAATAAATATAATAATTTCAGAGTAAATTCACTGTACTTTAAGTTTGTAAATGTTTCCAGATTTCTCTAATAAAGTTGCCGATTTATAATGTAACAAATGATCTTTTAATATTTTTAATTTAGACGAAGAAAGCAGTTTTCTGTTTACTGAGTTTTTACAAAAAAGCATTTAAAAGATTTTTTCTCGCCGTTTCTTTGCCACTTTCCGCAGTAGTTAAAGCCAGACTAAATGATGGTAGCGAAACATCGAAGAAAATAGGACAGTAGAAGTTAAAAATAATTACTTTGCAGTCGCCGTTCTTTCCCCATTTTACAATTATAAAACTTTGCAATTATTTTTTAATTGTTAGAAATGATAAATTATTATTTTTTTTATAAGAACAATCATCTTTTATAACTTTTGAAGATTATTCACATCAATGTAATATATCATTGAAGAAGAAGATAACACCAATAATCTATAAGAAAATATTAAAGAGAACAAGACACAGAAAAATGACGCAAAAAAAATAATGGTCGCAACTGGGACTCGAACCCAAACCAGTTCTTAGAACGATTGTTTCCAATGAAAAGGGTAGTTGCCTAGGTGGCACGGAAAAATTTGTCGAAAATAATATTGTTAAATTTAAAATTTGAAAATATGAGATTGACAATTATGACAGTTTCATATAAGGTGGCAAAGGTTGAATTGGTAAAAGCGCACGTCTCGGTTAGACGAGAGGTTTTTTTTTTTTTTACATAAGCTCCACACAGGAGGCCCTGAGGAAAATAATTTCCCTCAGGGCCTATGTCATCTTTGGGGATGCTGTGTGGAGGGTCTGGGTTCGAGTCCCAATTGCGACCTTCTTTCTTTTTCTATTTTGCTGTGTCTTGTTCTTTTTCATATTTTCGTTTAGATTATTAGTATTCTTCTTCTTCAATGATTAATTATTAATTTATTAAAGCTAATTTTTTTGATTCCTTCCCACCCTCACACCTTTATAAATTCAAAAGAAATATAATATATTATGTTTTATTTTTTCTTTTACTAGCGGAAAACCGATAAAACAAACTTAATATCAAAATCTCATTCGGGAGGCGAGAATGTATCTGCCCACCAACTGTGTGGCGGGTCGGATTGGGAGAGGCCGATTGAGGAAGACTCTTTCACCACTCCTGCCGGACTATCTCAACCCATCGCCATGGTCATGTACCGCAGTGGGAGGGATGGATTCATACGTCTATAACTCCTGGACATCCAGAAACTGTATACTGTGCTCCCAAGATATTCTTTACTAAACAGGACTACATTGATAGGTATACCTTGAAGTTATGATTCACGAGAAGTTAGGTTTCGCTATTGGAGGTTAGATATATACATTATATAAGCTGGTAAGATAAGTTGTTGTCATACTTCCTGGGGCCAGGGTGATACTGAAGCCAAGTAGGGTCCAGTGTTATACTTCTGGTCTCCAGAAATATGTCCCTCCCGGGGGGGGGGGAACAAGTGTTAAGCAGGCCCCCCGGGGGCAATATGCCTCGGCTTGGAAGGCTCAGCTCAGGGTCGTAGGGCTCCTCCGAGGCTGTCGATGGTTGACTCCAATGAAACAAGGTTTAGGCACAATTCAAATGTATTCAATAATGCAAGGGTGAACATTACAGGCAACCAGGTAAGCTGTTTAAGGCCTAGCATAAGAGAGAGAGAGAGGCACTAGAAATACTACTGAATTTAGGCTCGGAAATACTATAAGAGGGTTTAAAATCTCACGTGGCGTCGTACGGATGCAGGCAGCTTCCTACGAAGTGGAGAGATCTAGAGCAAAGCTCATAGATCGGGTGCAGGAACAGGGCGGCTCGGGGTGCGTGGGCGGCTTCTCGGCATCATGGTGGGCGGATTCGGTCAGCTTACCGAACCGGTGGGTGATAACGGTGAATTAAGCGGCTATCGGCATGGTAGGCGGATTAAAAGCCGGGCGGCCAGGGCTGCCATGGTATAAAGTAGGCGGCAGTAGGATTATACAGGCGTCTGTCGTGATATCGCCATACTGGGATCGTAAGTGAAGACTTAATTAGCCGCGTCAAAGGGTGGCATACTGCCCGACAGTACGTAGTAGTGCGTACGACCGCTCGCGCCGTTGTCTGAAATATGTCTGATGCTTCGGTGAACGGTGGCCGGAGTTCTCTGTCCGTGATGAGCGAGACGGAAGACTCGAACGTGTGCCCTATAAGGTAATGTCTTCTGCCATTGGCTGGAATTCGCGCCGTGTAGCCATATATGGTAATGTCTTCTGCCAGCCTGAGAGGGACAGCAATAATCACGCGAGAATGTACATGTACTGAGCACGTGACACACAGCTGCCTGCCGCTTGTATAGTTCGTTCGTAGGATTTATGGGCAACCTGCCGCTTGTATAGTATGTTCGTATGAATTATGGGCAACCATAACACTACCCTCCTCCCCCTGAAAAATGAAGGGAAAAGGCAGCGAGGCTGATGCAGGGGACCACGACCTTCCATACAGCATGTGATGCGATGATTGCCACAATGTGAGGTACAGAGCTACCTCTTCACCAGGATTTAAACACTCCCTACCTAAGAGCCAACAAAATTTTAACTACCTGTGAGCCAAGCTAAAAAAAACTAGCAATAAACTGAACAAAGGTTGCCAACTCTCTCAAGAAATTAAAAAAATGTGACGTACCTAGTGCGATACAAGACACGCTAACGAAGGTGCATGAAGAAATAAAGAAAACATGACCCTTCCGAGAAGGATTACTACCATGTAAAAATCTTAAAATTAGACAAAAAATTTCCAACACTATTCCTGTTATGGAATATTGTACGCTGACCAATGTCATGAAATGATCGAAACCAACTCATATTCGCGTCTTACAATAGAATTCTTAAAATTATACAACTTTGTTTTTATACACTTTATTCCTGTTATGGAATATTGTACGCTGACCAATGTCATGAAATGATCGAAACCAACTCATATTCGCGTCTTACAATAGAATTCTTAAAATTATACAACTTTGTTTTTATACACTTTATTCCTGTTATGGAATATTGTACGCTGACCAATGTCATGAAATGATCGAAATCACTCATATTCGCGTCTTACAATAGAATTCTTAAAATTATACAACTTTGTTTTTATACACTTTATTCCTGTTATGGAATATTGTACGCTGACCAATGTCATGAAATGATCGAAATCACTCATATTCGCGTCTTACAATGGAATTCTTTAAATTATACAACTTTGTTTTTATACACTTTATGCTATTTTCACAATTCAATTTTAACCCAAATGTTAGTTTCCCGCACTCTCAGCTTGTCATGGTTTGTCTGGTTTGCATTTAATTATCAGGCATAAACGACCATCCTCTCATGTTCGCATATAATTGTAAGGTAATGCTACAAAACCTATCATGAATATTAATTTTCAGGCATAATATGAATCCTCTCATGTTTTCTCGACTCACCCTCGGTGACCCGTACAGCGCTGTACTTGGTATACTAGAAATATACCCTTGCCGCAACGACATAGACAACCGGATAGATCCCTTGGAATCCTCACGGTGAACTTGCGTTCGACGAAACCACATAGGACACCCTCTAGGTGTTCCCACCAAAATAACCAGACGAACCGTAATGACCATAAGTGCAATTACATTATTCTCTAATAAGAACAATACGACCCGAATGACATAACTTTATGACATTACCGAGCTAATTTACTCAACTGGGTGCATACTCTTAAATCTTCTTACTACGAGAAGTACTACTCCTTATTTGAATACAGTGATATAGCAAGTTACAAAACACCGTACAATTGCGTCCTGATATGGCAAGGACTTTACACGCTGGCTTACCATATTGATACCGAAGTAATCAATTACGTGTTTACAAAATATTTATATAGTAATTTAATTAATTACATTTATCATAATTAAAACACTTGAATATACATTTGTTTACCCACCAAAAACTCTATGTGTGTATACAATTTTGTTAAATAACTTTCAATTCGAGTTTGTTTCAACTCAACTTAAACTCTCAGGGTTTGACTACGTAAGGAGAGAAGAAAAAAAAATTAAAATAAATAACAACAACGCCACGTATTTTTATCAAAAAATACGAAAATTTAATACTACCGACAATGTTATTAGAAGAGGAAAAAAATTTTTTTTAATTGAGTAACGAATTTCTTCCTAACACCGGAATCATATATACTTCCATTGTTCGGAAATTCGCGTTTCCAACAATCCTTCTGCTCTAATTCTAAGGAGTTTAGCCATCCTATCACGCTTTGGATTATAGTTTACCTGCCGAATGACACGTTAGGTCGATACCCAAGTTCCATCCTATCGGACTTGTAACAGCTCTATAATACCACACAACGAGTAACCGTTGTTATATGATCGCGGAAGAAGGTTAAAATTCGATACCACCACAACCTATGTGAACCGAATAGTGTTGTCTATTGGGCCGATTCTGATAACAAAAATGTGGTAATATTATTATTACATTGCCTTTTCATCGTGAATTCACTCCAACATACGCTAGAATTGAGACATACCCCGTTAAGGAGTGGGTAACTACCCGATTGTGAACGTTTTACCGCCCCAATTTCTCCTATATCGCAACGTGTGAGATGTCCAATACCATAACGATTTAACCTACATGTGAGAATAATTCGACAATGAAAGAGATTGAAAAACCCGAAAAAAAAAAAAGGACAAAAAATAAAAAAAAATTATAATTGAAATGATATTTCCATTTATACATGACCTTATATTAATATATACACAAGGTTATTTACAACCATAAGGTTCCTAAGTTTCTTACTACCCAATGACCTACCCCAGTATGATGAGAGCTAGGTGCCTTTATACCTACCACTTGTACAAGAATTTTCTTATGCCGTCTCTTGTCAACGAAAAGAAAAGAATATGCTTGCATATTCTTTCATTGCAACTAAAATTAAGTAATTTTTAGAATGCAAATTGTTCCACGAAAATAGAAATTAGGTCTCTACTTCGGTCCCGGGCAGGATACTGAATACCTAACGCAGTTTTTTCTAATGAAAAACCTAGCCTAATTTAGGGTTCCTTGAACTACGCCCTCAATCAGTGTATCGTGTCGTGTTTCTTAGACGAATTTATATACTTATGTAACCACATTCATATATAAATTTAAAAAAAAATTTTTTTTTTTTTTTAAAAAAAACAACCTAAGTGGCTACGCACTAGGAGAAAGTAATAAATTATTACTACCAATAATAGTCATTACAATAAATGAACTAAATATCGCATCAGTAATTTCACTAGTGTAAGGTGAGTTACCTCTTTTTTTATAATAATAATAATAATAACACAAGTCTTCACGTGCAGACATACCGGCGTCCCGGATTGTCAACACTTGTGATGACGATCCATTAAGAAAGGAATTGTATACTTCTCTAATAACAAAGGTTAAGTTATATGCGTTATAACCTCGTACTAACCACTAGGGTTCATGACGTCCTAGGGTTGTACCTAAGGGGTAATAATTATGTCTCAACTAATAACCGGACTAATCAGAGAAAATAACAACAAAAACATAAATAAAAACACTTATAAGGTTGCAACGACCGGGGTGTCACTACCCTTTTTTACTATGTCTTTAATGTGGAATTTACCGACAATTTTTCCATTTAAATTCTCTAGTACATATACCGTGCTAGAGATTTTTTCCTTTATTCTGTTTTCTACAAAACGGGGTGCCAGTTTGGCTGAAAAATATACGCCTGCCTTAGATTGAGGGAAGTTTCTTCTCCAAACTCTGTCTCCGATTTTATAGGATTCCAACTTGTGTCTAGTGTTATAACGAAAAGCACTTTGTTTATACGCGGCGGCGAGTGAATCGCTCACCTTGTCATACACGGCTACAAGTTCTTGTAGTTTATTTGCATAATCCACTACCGTATCTGGTTGTGTGTTATTTTGACTAGCACCCGGGGAGATACGCCAATGTGACGTGCCATGCACTGTCTGTTCAAAGCCGTGCATGAGGAAAAACGGGGTGTATCCAGTAGTAAGGTTGACCGTATTATTAATTGCTGCTTGTACCGTTCTGACGTGCTTTGACCACTGACGGTGATCGTTGCCCACCAAAATAGCCAATGAGGTTCCGATGGTTTGGTTATAGCGCTCTACCGTGTTGTTCATAGGAGTATAGAAAGAATTATAAAATACATCAGGAACGCCGTATTGAGACAAGAAGGCTTTAAAAGCACCTGAAGTGAACTGGCGACCGTTATCAACTATGAGTGTTCTAGGTACAGAGATTGGTAAAAATATATTGTATTCCAAGGCTTCTATTATGGTTTTTGCCGTCGCGTGGCGTAATGGGAATAACCAGCAGTACTTAGTAAAAACGTCTACCACGCTCAGAATATGAAAGTTTCCGTCGTAACCTTTCGGAAAGGGACCTATCAAATCTACGCTAAGACTTTGCATAGGGCGATCTACGTTTTTGGGGTGGGACATATGACCTAAGGCTGGCTTAGTTGAATGTTTATAAGCCTTGCAAATATTGCAATTGGACACTAATTTTTTTACATCATTATACATTCCGGGCCAGAAATTCCTTAACGATAATTTTTTAAAGGTTTTAAACACACCTGGGTGTATTGCTGTGGGTGAATTATGACATTCCGAGATTAAGGCCTGTCTATCCTCTACCGGGGATACTAATTTCCATTCGTAGTCTGTATGTAAGGAAAAATCAGCTTTACAATGCTTATACAACCTATTACCTTGTATTAAGAAATTAGGACTAGCTTGTGGGTTATTGGCGCACTTATTATACAGCTCTGAGTACCACTTGTCTTTAGAGCCAGGCGTGCCAAGTAATGAATTTAATTGGGTAACTTCAATACGAGATAGTACGTCTGGAACTACATGAAGGGAGCCTTTACGGTGAATTATGTCAAAATCGAACTGAGACAAGCGTGTCCCCCACCTGGCAAGTCTACCTGTTGGATTCTCGAGTGACATAAGCCATTTTAAACTTGAATGGTCCGTGACCACTGTGAATTTTGACCCTTCGACGTACGAGCGAAAGTTGTATACGGCGTCGAGAATGGCCAATAATTCGCGTTCAGTTGTACTATAGTTTCTCTCCGTTTTAGAGAGTACTCTGGAGTAATACGCGACGGGGTGTTCTGCGTCCTCAAATTGTTGTGAAAGGCACGCTCCGATGGCGAAATTGGAACTGTCACATTGTATTATAAAGGGTAACTTAAAATCAGGGCAGCTTAGTACCGGCGCTGAAATTAAGGCGTTCTTTAAGGCGGAAAATGATTTTTCTATCTCCTCATTCCACGTAAAATTAGGTAGGTTCTTTTTACCACCAGTTATGTGAGTTAAAGGGGCTGCAATATTTGAAAAGTTGTTGATAAAACGTCTATAATAACTGCATAATCCAAGGAATGATTTTACCTGTTTTGTATTCTGAGGTCGGGGGAAATTTTTGATAGTATCTATCTTTGCCGGGTCTGTTCGGAGACCTTCCTTGTCCACTACGAAACCTAAATATTTGAGTCTTGATTTACAGAATTCCGACTTTTCTATATTTAATGTTAATCCGGCGGCCTTTAAAATATTACAAACCTTTTTAAGGAGTTCAATATGTTCTTCAAAGGTACGTGAGATAATTATTAGATCATCTAGATATGCAAAAAGGTTGGGTTCGAATTCTGGACCAAATAAGGTGTCCACGAGGCGTTGCAGTTCGCTAGGAGCATTACGTAGCCCGAAGGGTAGTCTTACGAACATGAAGGTACCCCTACCTGGAACTACGAAACTAGTTTTCTCACAAGACGAAGGGTGCAAGGGTATCTGCCAGAAAGCTTTAAGCAAGTCTAAGGAAGTAATAAAGTTTGCATGCCGTAAGTTATCAAGAATACGATGAACGTTTGGCAACGGATAAATTTGAGCCCTTGTAACAGCATTGAGTCTTCTACTGTCCAAACAGAACCTAGCTGTTCCGTCCTTTTTGGGAACTAAAATAACCGGGTTTGACCAAGGAGATTTACTTTTAACGATTACGCCTAATTCCAACATTTTATCCACCTCACATTCTAGCTGTTTCAACCTTACTGGTGACAGGGGGTAATAACGTTGTTTTATTGGGGTTCCTTCGGTTTCGATAACATGTTCGATCAAATTAGTTTTACCTAAACCGCGTTTAGCAAAAGATATGGATTGAAATTCCTCTATCACATCACTAAGTGTTTTTAGTTGCGCGGGTGTGAGATCGTTTTTTGACCTTACTACGTTAACTTCTGAGATGGAAGTATACGTAATACTTTGATTTGCTGTAAATAAATTTGGAGCTATGTTGAATTTTTTCCAAAAATCCACGCCTAAAATAATTTTCCGGCCGAGCGAAGGTATCACTACAAAGTCTATGGTCTGCAACTTATCGTTATAAACTACTGGAAGTGACAGCTTGCCAGAAACTTCCTGTCTCTTGTTATCTGCTGTAGTAATTACCAGATCACAAGGGGACAGCGCACGAGACGTGAATTGTTTGTGCAAATTCCCACCTATACAAGATAGTGACGCACCCGAGTCTAGTAAACCTGATAAAACACGATTTTTAACTTTGAATGTGACATGTGGCCGGCCATCTCCGCTACACTTCACATTCACTGCCTCGAGTGGATCGGTATTCAGAAAAACCTTCACGTAACCTAACCAGTCATTCCATTCCTTTTCGATTGTCTCTGCTGATGGCTTTGGACTGCAATGACCGCCTAGAAGTTTTTTTGATTCGAATTACAATGAGTCGGGGGTGGTTTAGAGAGATCAGGAAAATCGTTTGCTCTGCTGTAATCAGGCTTTTTCCATCGTGGGCTACGGCGCGGGACGCTGTTGCTGTTAATTTTATTGCAATTTTTTGCAAAGTGACCGTTTTGATTGCATTTAAAACAAGCACGATTAGCGATATCCGTGGTTCTTTGTGAAATCGCCGCGAGCTGTGAGTTTTTATTACGTCCGAAAGTTCTAACCCTGTGATTCTGTTGGGAATTATCGAAATGAGTATCTTCTAAGATCTCGCATCTTTGTATTACCTCCGCGCAAGTACGGGGCACATCGTACGAGAATAGTTTACTATATTTGTGCAACAACCCATTTTTAATTATAAGAACCAAGTCTAATTCAGACAATGGTGATGATAACTTATCATTCAGGGATGATATTAGATTTACATACTGCCGAACCGGTACGTTATACATTTGCTTGTAACGGTGAATTTTAGATTTAATTCCCAAATCACTGTCAACCTCCTTATAACTTGAGACGACCTCCGGCTCGACTGCCTTTTTACTTGATGCGCGACTGAATTTGATTTTATCCATCTCCTCACATAATGCTTGTAACTCCGAAACGTTGGTGATATTTTTACCGATCTTCAGTTGTGCGTAATCTGGCGTGAGACCTTTTGTGACTAACGATAAAAGTTCCGACTCTTCTAACGGCAAATTCAGCTTGGAATTGATAGCTAAAGCTTCCAAAATAAAATCCGCAGCTCTTTCGTTATTTTTCTGACACAAGTTAAATAACTTCGACTTCTCAGTCATTTGAAACGTCGGGTCCTCGAATCTCTTCAAAAAGGCTGTTTTAATTTCTTCCCACTTTAGATTAGTTTTGAAAATTTTCCTATAGAATAATAGTGCTGAACCAGTGAGAAGTTCGACAAAACCCCTAGCCAAATCTTGACAATCAACGCCCCTCGCGTATTGTAATTCGGCGATTCTGTCTAAAAAAGCGCGGACATCCGAATTCCCGTCAAAAGAAATTTTCCAATTTGTTAAATTAACTATTTTTCTTTCAACGTACCTTGTGGTAGTCCTTTCATAGTGATTTTGCGTAGGCGAGGATACTATGTTAACGAGGTTTCCCGAATTACTAGTTTTTGGGGTGGTTGCTACACTTGGAGAATTTAATAAAATAGCAGGAGACTCAACCCGCCCACTAAGGGATTCATTAAACTCGACACATTGTTTCCGTAAAGACAACAAAGCCCTTTTGGGGACTATGCCTCTATCCATCAACATTTTTCTTATTACCGACGCGTTTGCTTTCTCGAAATTTAATATTCTATCCCTTATTGGTATGGTGGCCTCCATGATTATGCGTTATTATAATGAACAAAGCAAAAAAAATTTCGGACGAATAATATAAGACGAGAGCAGTTGCTGGCAGTCGTATTTACAACTTCCTATTACAGGGGAACGGATGTGAACGAGCACAATCCGACAGTAGTCACTACCTTTTATTGGAAACAACCACTGCTCTTCAAGGAAGAAATAACGCAACTTACACAGCAGCCACTCGGAGAATTTAAAATAACGAGATTCATTACTCAATTAAAAAAAAATTCCGCGCGAATGACGAACAACTCTGACTGCCGCGATAGAACGTAATAGCGTAAGACGTTACGGTAATAAGCGATGTTTAAAATACCTAACACTCGAATAGCACTAGCCGACGGACTCGCGACGTTTAGAATAATTCACACAGAACTACCGTTGTTGATGGGAGCACAAATATAAAATATTTATAGCTAAGATTACATAATTATGTTTCTAGGGAGACAACAATCGACAAGACTTCGGCCCAGTTGGCGCGCCAGTGTCATGCTACTGGTCCCCACGTTGAAAGCCAGTGTCATACTTCCTGGGGCCAGGGTGATACTGAAGCCAAGTAGGGTCCAGTGTTATACTTCTGGTCTCCAGAAATATGTCCCTCCCGGGGGGGGGGGAACAAGTGTTAAGCAGGCCCCCCGGGGGCAATATGCCTCGGCTTGGAAGGCTCAGCTCAGGGTCGTAGGGCTCCTCCGAGGCTGTCGATGGTTGACTCCAATGAAACAAGGTTTAGGCACAATTCAAATGTATTCAATAATGCAAGGGTGAACATTACAGGCAACCAGGTAAGCTGTTTAAGGCCTAGCATAAGAGAGAGAGAGAGGCACTAGAAATACTACTGAATTTAGGCTCGGAAATACTATAAGAGGGTTTAAAATCTCACGTGGCGTCGTACGGATGCAGGCAGCTTCCTACGAAGTGGAGAGATCTAGAGCAAAGCTCATAGATCGGGTGCAGGAACAGGGCGGCTCGGGGTGCGTGGGCGGCTTCTCGGCATCATGGTGGGCGGATTCGGTCAGCTTACCGAACCGGTGGGTGATAACGGTGAATTAAGCGGCTATCGGCATGGTAGGCGGATTAAAAGCCGGGCGGCCAGGGCTGCCATGGTATAAAGTAGGCGGCAGTAGGATTATACAGGCGTCTGTCGTGATATCGCCATACTGGGATCGTAAGTGAAGACTTAATTAGCCGCGTCAAAGGGTGGCATACTGCCCGACAGTACGTAGTAGTGCGTACGACCGCTCGCGCCGTTGTCTGAAATATGTCTGATGCTTCGGTGAACGGTGGCCGGAGTTCTCTGTCCGTGATGAGCGAGACGGAAGACTCGAACGTGTGCCCTATAAGGTAATGTCTTCTGCCATTGGCTGGAATTCGCGCCGTGTAGCCATATATGGTAATGTCTTCTGCCAGCCTGAGAGGGACAGCAATAATCACGCGAGAATGTACATGTACTGAGCACGTGACACACAGCTGCCTGCCGCTTGTATAGTTCGTTCGTAGGATTTATGGGCAACCTGCCGCTTGTATAGTATGTTCGTATGAATTATGGGCAACCATAACATTGTCACTAGGTTTATATTATTACCTATCATAACATTTGGGTACAGCAACTCCACAGTATTCTTTTCTCTAATGTTCTAATGTTAACCGTTTAATTGTCACGACCGGTGACCACTTCAGTGTAAGTTGTACGGCAAATGAAGTAGGTCAATTCCACCAACCCGTTGCCGGCAGCCCTAGCAAAGCACCCCCTAATAAGGTTTGCGGACGAAACTCAACCTTACCACTAATTATACTGTGGAGATTACAAATATGAAAATATTTAGCGAAATACTTTTTTCACTTTGAGCGGCTAACGGTGGTACCTTTTTGGAAATATGAGACGAAAATGGTAGAATTTTTTTTTTGGTTTTAAAAAATTCTTAAGATATGCGATTAAAAACATGGTTTAGTTATGCAAATATTGAAGATTGTTTTATGGCATGTTTCTATTTAAAATTGACCTGTTTCAGAAATACTCCTTTCTTCGACAGGACAAAAGATACGCTCATTATTTTAAATCTTTTTCACTTAAAAAAATTTAACTAACTTTACTGTTGTGTAAATACCTCAGTAAACCGAGTAAGTTCATATTTTGTCCTGATAATAGAAGAATACTTCTATACAGATTTATTAATTGTAGTTGTAAAAACAAAGAAAGTATTAATTTAATTTATTATTTATGGCAAGACACGGTGAAACGATTTTTGAGAATACAAAAATATTGTTTTTGATGTTCAATTTAGAGTGGAAGGTATAATTTTATTAACAAGAATGAAATAATCAGGAAATTTAAAAAAATTTCTCTTCCACTTTCCAATGTATTCAAAGTATCAAAGTCCCGCTAAGTAAAAGCAGTGAAAATATCATATTTTGATTGTAGCATTTTTCTTGGGTAATATACATTTTTAAAAAATCGGAGTGTAATTCACACGTGGTAGAAGTTGAACCCTTAGAAAACTAAAGTAGACAAGAGTGAGAGGACTTCGAAGCACCGCACAAAGAGGAGACCGATTATACTATCTCATTCTCTCACAGGCTAAATCTAATAGATGTATGTATTTGTTTGTCTCTATTTAGTATCACTATTTTTCGTGTCAATGAGTTTCAAATCACAACGGCGCTAAAGAAGTTTTCACTTCAAAATGCAAATTTAACATTACACATGTTTTGTTCCAATAAAAACATGATTATCTAAATTAAGAAATACGATGAATTTTAGCAAAAATAAAATCATTACAACGAGCATTGGAGCTAAAATCACAGTTAAGAAAATATTTAAAATCTTATTTGGTTGGCGTGTAGTTTTTGTAA
The DNA here is from genome assembly GCA_917563855.2 of Limnephilus lunatus. Lineage (NCBI taxonomy): Eukaryota > Metazoa > Arthropoda > Insecta > Trichoptera > Limnephilidae > Limnephilus > Limnephilus lunatus. Next base: position 62,312,228 of record OU830601.1, read on the forward strand.
CAAGCCATCAAGAATATATTTTCAGGGCCCACCATAATTCCGAGAAAATCTTTCATGAAATAAAATAAATTATAAAATGTCGAGAAGGCAGTAATCTAGCAAGTAGATAGATACAAGGCTTTCATGGAATTGTATTTCATATACTAGCAATGCTCTAACATTACATAATTTATTTAAGCATAATGCATTATTTTCGGTAAGAGGATAATAGAAACATATGCCGTAGAGCGTAATAAATTTTTATGTTTACAAGACAATATAGGGAATAAATTAACGTCGCAAATATCAAAATGAGTTGAATTATACCACAAGATTATAATAAGGTATTATTTGAATTATCAAAGGCTTTATTTCCGTAGGGTAAACTTTACGATATATTTTACATGGGAAACCTCTCACGACAAAATCAAAGCTACAATATTTATCCAAAAGATTACCAAACCAACACAAATGTTTGTACTAACCAATAAAACATTGAAATTCTAAATTTACCATCTCGTAAGTATTAGGTACCAATTTTATGAATTTGAGCCGAATTATTAAAGTTTAGCTCAGTTAATTTGGTAAAAGCGGTCATAAAAGACGCGGAACGAAGATTTACCTTTAATTGAAACACAAAAAATTAACAATTAAAACACATATAAATTTGTTGTAGACCACTTTTATTTTTTAAAACACTACCGGTTTCGGAAGCACCCTTCCGAAAGTGGTCTACAACAAATCTATATGTGTTTTATTGTAAATTATGGCGAGCCACAAAGTTAATGCTTTTTACAAATACAAAAAAATAAGCTCAATATCAAAATATTGTAAGCAGCAAACATTCTTCGAAGGTTTGGAGTCTGAGTTCTGGAGTCAAGTAATTTGCAGATATCCCTAGCTCAACAATATGATTTAATCTCAATAAATTATGGAAATTTGAAAAAAAAGTCAATTCTTCAAAAGCAAAATAAGACATCCTATCGTTTGTTCCATTTCATGGTCAGAAAAATACTATCTATCGCTGAATTAATTTGCTCCACCATTTGATAATACACTAATTAAAATTATTTTCATATTTTTGATTAGGTTGATTTCTTTAAATCTTATTGTCTGAGTAAAAATGGCCAGCGGGCATTTGTGGCCATCAGCTGCGCTTATTCTGGGAGACGTTAAATTTTAGTGTCTTCAATTTCATTTACGGCGCAGCGGCGCTCAGGTATTATGAAAAACTCAAAGTACTATTCACAGTACACAGGATTCAGAGGCGGTGGAGTTATTCACAAAGGAGTGGGAAATTCTAGAATGAAAGCGTTAGATTTTTATTTTTAGGGTTGGAGTTTTTTAAGCTGTCATCAAATATACGTGACCATAAAATCACCAATGATTTGAATTTTCGACATTTGGTTAATCCCCGTTAATCGCCGATTCTCAGTTCATTTCATCCATCCTTCATATTTGCACAAGTAGCATTTTTGCTTTTTATGTTAGTAAAAGGAGAATTTAAAATATTATCCGGTAATTTGTAACCTGCGAATATGAATAGCGTATAACCAGAGAACACCAGAAATATGTAATTTTTAAATTAGTGTTTAGACGTATTGACTTTTTTCCACAAAAAATTATAAATTGGATTCGAAAGATTGTTCTTTTATCTAGTAAACGTATGTTTTAAATTTTCAGAAAAAATGATCATTTTTAGTATAATAAAGTTATACCATAGGTCGTTGGCAGATTTGTTAAATTTTCAAAAAAGTACATTTATTATACAACACCGATTTCAAATCATATAATCATGCAGTAAAAAAAATTAATACATTATCTGGTTAACGTATGTAACAGAAATTTAATTTTACCTTAAAAAAAATTATAAAAAATATATATAAGTACATGTGTTTCTTGATGAAAATTTGTCAGTTTGTGTATTTATTTGCGCATTTACAGACTAATACATTTCAATTTTTTTTACATTTTTATTTTGCTGAGACATTATTGAAAAATGATTAATACTTATGATCAAAAAATAATTACCAAAAGTACATCATTTTAATAGTTTTATCAACACGCCTTTCAGAATTTTTTGATGTAGGTATAAATTAAAGCAAATTTGAAATGAAATAAAATCGATATTGAGATATAATTTTAAAAAGCTGGTACGGAGAGTAATTAATCTTTCTCATTGAAACCGCCCTGCACGATCGTAAGGAGCTCTTTCGACGAAATGTGAATTTTCGGCCGCTGGCTGGTTATACGCTCTTAAAATTATTCAGATTTGGTAACCAAACACGACAAATGCCATTTCCAGCATCGCGTATCGTTTCGATTATTGCATTAGGTCGATACTGAGGGCATTGTCCATTCTGATTATTGTCATCAATGTATTGTTTCAATCAATTACTTTAAAAAAATATTTGCTCAGGCCGGGATTCGAACACGCGGCCTCTGTATCCATGGTCAACCCCTCGACCACGTAGGTCGTCAACTAACTAAATGACTGGCCTGGTATTGTTAAATTGTATTTTCTAGACATATTCACATGATTACTTTTTTCAGGTTGTTTGTTCCCTACAAGATATTTCCTTTATTTCACAAAAAGAAGAACAAATGAAACGTAAAGAAAATCCGAAAGACAAAGTTAAAGCGCCGCATATGATATTTACACAGCCCTAAGTGGCTCCCTCGGAATTTATTAACACAATAAGTATAATCAGACGGAACGCTTTCAACTGAATATAATCATTTTTATACCTCCACTGAAAAAATACACTCCTTCAAGAGACAACAACTGTGACATGCAGGATGAATTTGGACGAGTTCAGAAGGAAAATTTACAATGTGTGAGTTTGTTTTGTTGTTCGCTCGCAAGGAATTGGAATTGTTCGCTCTCGGAACGTGTGTCTGAAAATACTCAATTTTTGAGTGGCCACCTAAAAACATGTTTTTTTTAGGTTCTGCGACTTCCGTCCCGCGACAAAGTATCCCCGACAAAATATCCTACTAACAAAACATCCCCTATTATCTAGTCTCCTTCAACGGAAGCAATCTTCCGAACAGGCCCTCCATTGATATGCTTGGTGTAATTCTAAGTGACCAGCTCAGATATAGGAGCTATTTGGCAGATTTTTTTGCCGAAACTTGCCGAAACCGAACCTTCGGTCGGTCATTAGCATAAACATTCAAAAAGTTATTATAACAAGTAATTCCCATAAAACTTAATATTATCATTTATTTAAAACCGTACGAGAAAGTATTCCGTATTCATAATTGTATTTAAAAGAGTCATCTATGAAAAAAAAAAGTTGAAGGCTCGAAGGAACTGTTTATTTTAAAGTCTGAAGAAGTGTTGAAATATCACAAATTGAAAATGCCTTTGCCGAATAACGTCCTTTCAATGACAAAATGCCAAAGCATCCAGTGCCATTCTCGAGAAGATCACGAAAGGTCGGAAGTTAGAATTATTGAGGTCGAATAAATGTTATGTTTTCGGTAGGAATCGGGAAATGCTGGATGTCCGTTATCAAATGTATAAATGCACGAAAAGTGTTGTGAAACATTATTTTTATTTTTAAAACTACGATTTCATTTTTTTTTCTACAACAAAAAGCTCTTGGAGAATTTCCAATGCTTAACAAGGTGCTGGCTTTTGCTTTTCTAGTAAGTAAAAATTTATATTTTAACCAAACTTATATAAATGACAAAATTTTCTCCTTTCGAAGGCATTATAAAAATAATTTTAAAAAAGCTTTTGATCATGATGCAAAGCTTTTTACTAAAAAGATATTTTTTTCTGTAAACGAGGGGTTTACCCTCATATGTACAATTTGGGAGGCGGGAATGGGCACCACACCCCCAGGAACCATTTGGATAACTAACAGCTCTGCAATAACCCCAACTGGTTCGCTTCGTTTAGTGACTTATCAGGGGTGCCCGGGATCATGGGGTGCTCGAGGATAGACTAGGTTTTGTAAGTGTGTGGCGAGCCGGATTTGAAGAGATTGGATGAAGGAAACATTTTGAGCTCTCCATCAGGAGCCTTTCAATCCTCGGGGGGGATGGATTCATACGACCATTACTCCTGGACACACTGACCTCCAAATTCCCACCCACTCCTCATAATTTTTTCCTTCCTAGATTTCCTCCCCCTTAAAAAAATACCCTCCGCACAGCTTCCTCAGAGATGACATAGGCCCTGAGGGAAATTATTTTCCTCGGGGCCTCCTGTGTGGAACTAATGTTAAAAATATGTACCTCAATACGTTCAATGATATATAACGGTCATTGTTCCCAATCCAACTGATCAACTGCTTAGCCGAAATTTTGGCTCAACACTCCTCAAATGCACAAATTATACGCTCTTCGCAATGCAATTATCTGACCAACAAGCGAATTGAGCGTTACTAAACAAATCACTTAGCTGATCGGGGACTCAGATTCATGGATCGAAAAGTTGGGAACAAGGGTGTTAAGGATCAAAAACACGAAAGTTTATCTAAATATATTATATTGTAAAATGATTACTTAACAAGATTTTCGCATTCTTACTATCAGAATTATTTAGATACACGATTTATTTTATAAGTCAAATACCTACAAATTCCCAGCAAACAAAGGGATCCTTTGAACTCTCTCCCCCAATAATAATAATATAAAGTTATTAGTGAATCTCTTCAAAAGGGTTTTAGAACAATAATGAGTTAGGTACAGACCCGCTGTTGCTGTTAGTGACTAACGCATTCGAGGAGAAATTTTATCTTTGGTAAATAAACTAATCCAATAATAATTACATTAATTAGTATTCTGAGAATATCGTGTTTCAACAGTGTTCAGTATCGACTTCGCTAAGGAAGAAACATTAAGCGATTATATTTTAATTGGATTATAAAATGCGTTACACGAACTTGTTTTGTGTAGTAAATGCGTTACACGAACTTGTTCTGTGTAGTAAATAAGTTACACGAACTTGTTATGTGTAGTAAGAAGAACCTCAAATATCTGAACTCTCGATTTTCAGATCAATTAAGAAAATTAAAAAAAAAATCACAGGCTTTGTTTTTTAATGAACATTGGTGTTAAAAAAGTGTTAATGTTTTTAATACATTCTCTAGTATGCAGACATACTAGAGAATGTATTAAAAACATCATAGAAACTAAATAACGGAAAATCAAAGAAATCTACCAGTCCGCCTCAGCACAGGACCACCTAGTGAGGAGGACTAAGAACAAACAGATGAAATAGTTATATAAATTATCATATCTTGTAATTCTCATCAAACCTGTATTTAAATAGTCACTAATAAAAAAAATTTAAAAAAAAAACAATATGTGAAACATATTTCCTTCGTACCTACCCAGATGATTAAAAAAATCAGAGTGTGCAAGTCACACGTGGAAGTGAAATCTTCAGAAAACTAAAGAAGACAGGAGTGGAGGTTACGAAGCACCGCAGAAAAAGGAGACCGATAGGCTACAAAGATTCGCACAAAGAGGAGACTGATTAATCTATCTTATTTTCTAGCAGGCTAAAACCTATAGATGTGTTTGTCTCCTTTTAGTGTTGCAATTTTTTGTTTCATCGAGTTTCAAATAACAACGGTGCTAAAGAAGATTTCATTAAAAAAAAACTGAGTATGCAATTCAGACGTGGTGGAAGTGAAACCTTCAGAAGATTAAAGTTGACAAGAGTGGGGAGGCTACGAAGCACCGCACAAATAGGAGACCGATTATACTATCTCATTTCTCGCAGGCTAAATCCTATTGATGCACGTGTTTGTCTCTTTTTCGTGTCGCTATTTTTAGTATAATACTAATAATAAAAACGTTTATTCATCAATAGATTTTTTTACAATATACATTTTTTCTCTTATCATTGATTCTATTGATGAAAAAGTCACTGCTCAGCTACAATTCAGGGTTTCTCCTGGAAAGCAGCTGGTTTTCAGCAGTGACTCCGAGTATCATCGAGTTTTAAATCGCAACGGTGCTAAAGAAATTTTCGCTTCAAAAAATGTTGTGTATGTAAATCGTTCAAAATTTGTTTTAATGTTGAGGGCTAAATACAATTTGAAAAATGATATTATGATAATCCCGATGAGAGGTCGTACGTGACGTAGTCGTTCTGGCCGGTTTTGTCTTTTTCGTTTTCATATAAGACGTATAAGAAGGAAGAGGATGATTGGCGATGACGTACATACGACCTATCTCTGTGACTATTAATATGAATTTAATAGGCTGAAGAGAAAAATAGATAGAAGTGTGATATGGGCGTCTCAAGAGTGCTCGGTTTTCCTTACTTCGTGCGAAATGTAATCAAACTTTTTTAGAAACTATTCAGAAATTAGTTACTGAACAGTAGGATTCGGAAGGTCTTTTGTGAATTGAAAAAATTAGTTTTTTTTAAGGCGCGGTGTACCCACTCAAAAAGAAGAAGATGGAGAGATATGTAAATACGAATGTTAGAGAGAGTGCGCCATTATTAAAAACGATAATATTTAAGCGAAAATTGTGAAAATGTTTAATAAAAAACGACTCATTTAAAATAGAGCAAAAATCTCGTGGGGATTGTCTAAAAAGCATTTAAAGAAACAATGTGAATTTTTTCATACTTGTAATTATAACTTGTAAAATAACTTAAATAAAGTGTTTTTTAATAATTTTTGGAGCATATTTTGCGATTTTTTTCTGACGAGTGAATTTCATATAATGGCCGTTTCGGCATGGGGAATGTCTTATCATCAAGAATAACACATATTTTTTAAGAGTTTAAGTTATACGCACAAAAAAAGGTATTTTAGACATTCCCTACGAGTTTTTTGCTTTTCACAATTTTCTCTTAAATATCATCGTTTTTAATATTAGCGCGCTCCCTTTAACATTCGTATTTTTCTTCTTTGTGAGCGGGTACTATCGGGCCTAAAACTATACAAAAATCTTTAAAAAAAATAGAACACGCCCTTTGTTTTCATCCAGAAATTGTATAAAAAACTACCCATTTTAAAATTGGAAGTAAAAAAGCGTTATATTACAAAGATACCGAAATCAATGATTAACAGATTTTACTAAATCGTTAGATTGCATTATACTCGCAGTAGCATATCATTTCAAATAACTCACAACACAGATAGCAATTTTCGGTGTTTAACTCTCAAATACCAGCTTACAGCCTTACGGGCATACAAATAGCTCGAATTCCTATATAAGCAGTAAACCATGTAAAATACACTATCTTGAAGGTGCACTCTCGGAATTCGCAACAGCTCTATGAAATTCCTCTCATTACCAATTTATAACATTCTCAATAGTAGCGTACTGATGAATTTCCACGCCCCGGGCAAGTTCGCAAAACCGATTCCACAATCTTGTCACTAATACACGTTTAAAAATTCGATCAAATAATGTTTAGGTACTTGATGTCAAATAATGCTAAAATGTCAATAGCTTAGGTATGCCGACGTGACGTTGGTTGTAAATCACGTTTTCGCCGCAAGCCGAATTTTGGGTCTAGTTACGACATAGTTCCTAAATATTAATATGAACACAAAGTCAGAGGCGTGCCGCGATTACAATGTTTTGTATTTTATCGAGTTTCCTGGCTAGATTGGAAATCCTGTACTCTCTGAAAAGATTATTCTTTAAAATGGATTTAACTTTTATATCGTAAGTAGATTATACCAAACAAAAGTTTTGGTTATTTGGAGCCTGAAATATGGATAATCCTGTAACGAAGTCTACATTAGTCTAGTATTTGCCTGGGAGTTGAAGGTTGCGGATTCGATTCCTACGTAGTGCATTTACTATACAAGCGTTTTATGGCATTTAATTTGAGACATTACAAAAAAGGTTTTCGACTGTAAGAAACAAAAAAAAGTATTTTATTCATAAAATTAAGTCATCTTTCACTTATTGACAGTGGTGTTCGATTATTTAATGATACGCGGTTGATTTCTTTGTTCCACGACAACTCAACAAAGTGGCATTTCAACATCCTTGGATAAGTCAATAACAGTGATTTTTCAATTTTGGAGGCGGATATGGGAACCGCTGCCCCGGGAACCCTTTATTTATTGGATAACCAACACCTCCGACGTAAGTGACCCTAATTGATTCGTTACGTTTGTTAACTTAGCAGAGGTACCCGGGTTCACGGGATGAGGTTTATCTGGGTCTTGGCGGCGGATGCCGGATCAGGAGAGAATGGTTAAGGGAGTCCCTTTTGACTTCCTCGGAACTTCGCATTGCGCCGCAGAGGGAGGGATGAATTTATACATCCGTCACTACCAAACACACTGACCCCCAGATTCCTACCCACCCCTAATACCCTTTTCCTTTCCATAAAAAGACTTTCCTTCCATTCCTAAAAAGACCCTCCACACAGCATCCCTAAAGATGACATAGGCCCCGAGGGGAGCTATTTTACCATTTATTTCAGTGCCTCCTGTGGGAAGCTGATATTAAAAAAATATACCATAGCCTAACGTAACATATTAAGCCTATTTTTTTCAATACTTTTAAAGACTTTTCAAAGGGGTGATGAAGTTGCACATTTTTGTGGTGTCCATAATCTGAATTCTTATGCATAAAATGCACTTGAATCAAAATTATCTAGACACCATTATTACGACCATTTTAACAAAGAGTTGGCCGTTGCGCATTGATTCCCTGATATATTCAGTCATAAAAGAACATAAAAAATGCGTACTACGGTATTTCATTAATTGATTTACTGACGTAGTAATCCTGTACCCTAAGTTTGCACAGACTTTCCCTACGCCACTGATTTTCAGGCTATCTGCTAAACTGTTGTTTATTGTCTCGAATTATCTAGGAGGGACTAGGTAACCAAAGGTGTAAATTATTGTGATAATCGTAAGCCGTCGAGATAAGCGAGGAGTAAAGTCGTCGCCTATTTCAACACTTCTGTTGATATTTAACCCTAGAAGCCCTATCTAGGTCATTTTTACCTATAAGCAAACAAATTTCTCTTTCGCACACTTCTTTCGATTGCCCAGATTGATCGAACCAACTTAGTACCCGCCAAGAGCCCACAGGAGACAGTGGTGTTGCCTTCGTAAGTCCCTTCAAATAGGAGTTATCGTACTATTGTAGGTCAATTTGACCTATGTTTAGGCTTTTCGTAATTTGATGATGTGTGTAAAAAGTGTTTAGAAAGAAAAAATAATTATATAAAACTGTAACAAAATAATTACCTTTTTTACAATAGTTCCACACAGGAGGCCCTCAAGAAAACAATTGCCTCACAACATAGGTATGTCCTCATTGAGGAAGCTTTTTGAGGATAGTAAGGAGAGGAAATTCTGGGAAAGAAAAAGGTATGAGACACATATATACAAATACATACACACATACATACATAGATACATAATATATTATGGAGAACAAATTGTTAATAAAATCAGAAAAGAACAGAAACAGAGATTAGTACAAAAAAATTCTTTCACTTAACCATTTCTTCAGCATACATTTCCTTCTGAAACTCAATTCACAACTTTTTATTTCGTTGGGTAACAAGTTGTAAATTTTTGGAACAAGGTATTCTAAAGTTCTTTGACCGTATTTATTTAGGTATCTGGGAATTACAAGTCCATCGTTTGCAGTTAGTCTTGTATTATGAACATGAACCACTAGTTTATTATATTCGGATTGAGATGTATGCTGACTCACAATTTTAAGCCACAATATAGCACGAACAGATAATAAATTTACAGAGTTGTATAGTAACGATTTTGGTACATCATGTCTTTGTTCGTATTCAGTTTTTTTCAATAATAATTTTACCAAAGAATATTGTACGTTTTGCACTGAAAGAAGGTTTGTTTTTGTTGAATGTCCCCATGTGGTTATTCCATATCTTATTTGGGATTCCGCCAATGACAGATACACTAATCTAAGGGTATTTAGTGGAACAAAAAACTTCAGTCTATAAAGTCTGTTCACTATAGCTCTAAGCCGTGTGCAAATTAATTTCTAATTATTATTATTATCTCCTTATGGCGAGTTATTATTCTGCGCTAAACCTACTAACGCAAGTTTCAAAACAGTTAAATAAATAATAAAACGTCAGAAATGATTGACATCAATTATTTATTCTGATCGTTAATTAGCATGACTTAGGTACTTATTCCTCATTCTCTCTGCAGATTAACGAGTGCTCATACTGGAAAATAGTACGATGTTATGCTTTGTACTCAAGATGGATAATTATTCTGAATCGAATAATAAAAATAAAGGAGTTCTTAATGGATATGGCCCACTTCAAATTTATATCCCTTTTGAAGATGGTAATAATCATAATAAATAACATATAGATCATTAAAAGAGTTCTGCAGAAATCTTTCAGACGTACCTAATAATCGTATGGTCGTGTATTAGATGTGCGATAAATGATATGGATGATTATGAAATAAATAACCTAATAAAAAAATCTTCACATGAAAAGCATTCGTGTGAAGAAAGAAGCTCTACTTTTGTCACATATTAACTTACCAACTTAAGTTGACAGGTAAATGAAAATTGATCCATTTATAATTCCTCAACAAAATCTTGCACTCAATGATAATACAGATATGAACTATATTTAAGGAATAACGATTTTTCTGAGTTTGCTAATTATTTGAGTTTAGTACTTATAAATTGAGGAATAGAGTTACCGAAAACAAGTTCGATGGATTAGCTGTAAAAGCCCTTGTGGCATTTCTTCAGAGATTATTCAAAAGGCATTGCTTTAATGAGAAAAAAGTAATACTAATACATATTTTAACATGACTTATTTTAATTATTTCTGTGATTTAAATTTAATTTTAAGAATGTTATTTAATAATACGGGTGTATCGAAAGCGGTAAAATATTTAAAAAATAAGTAAAAAAAATTACATTTAAACTAAAACTCTTCTAAAACAAAAGAACAGTTACCATGCCTTGAAAATATCGAATGATTTGCATTCGAATTTGAAATAATACCATATTCATTGTTATAACTCTACCATCTGTTTCTATGAACGTATGAACATTTAACAAAATTTTATATAATACACCAAGTCAGACACCATTTTATAAGTTTATTTTAATGATCGGTTAGTGGCTGAGATGGAAAATGCGTCAGGTTCTCAACCAGACGTCATGAATTCAATTACTTGGCTAGATAAAGCCGCTTCAACCGTTTTGTTTAAGAAACAAGCTTTGTATGTTAAAATAAACTAATCAAAACAAAATGTCTAAAAACTGATACGGCGGATGCCCGAGAAATACAAAAAAATTACGTCACAACTCCACTTTAGCCTTATACGCTGTTTTAATAGGACTCATTTACAATTTAGGAGACCGAGGAACCGCCGCTCGAGGAACCATTTATTGGATTATTAACACCTCTGCTATAGCTCACTCCAAGTGGCAATCCACATTTAGTGACTTAGCAGAGGTGTCACTTACTGCGTAGCGGGTCGGATCGGAAGACCATTTAGCCTCTCCCGCAGGACTCTCTGGACCTATGGCTTTCCACGATTCATACGTTCATCACTCCTAAACACAATGACCCCCAGATTTCTACCAACCCCTCATACCCTTTTCCATTACATAACTTTTTCTCTTCTCTTTCCTTTAAAATACCTTCCACACAGCATCCCAAAGATGACATAGGCCCTCGGGGAAATTATTTTCCTTACCGCCTCCTGTGTGAAGCTATTTTAAAAAACCGCTATAACTCTTTATTTCGTAACTCGTTTTTTGTTGTTATACTTTTATTTTTTCAAAATGCTCATATTTTTGTAATACAGATACTGATAAAGTCATGAACCGTGAATTAAACGAATAAATTCATAACTATGTATTTTATAGAAAAACTTTTAACCGAGTCTTAACTTCAACTTATTTGCTGAAACCGCCACGCAAAGCAACAATCTATATCTATGAGACTAATAATTTGCAAAACGCTGGAAAATATGCACTAGTTATTTCCCTCGAGATGTTTTCTTCTGTAAAATTCCACGCTCAAACTTTTCTTTAAGATATCTTCAGTTACCAAACAACTTTTAGCAGAGATATTTTCTAACCGTAGCCAATGAGCCATTCTTAGCTAGTAAAAAAGTGCTTAAATTATTGAGGAATTCACTTAAAACTTAGCGTTTTAAAACCGAGATCGAGCGTTGAATTTCACACGAGTTTAGGTGTCGAATTATTAACTCACTTGAAGTGTCTAGTACTTATAAATTGAGGAATAGAGTTACCGAAAACAAGTTTGATGGATTAGCTGTAAAAGCCCTTGTGGCATTTCTTCAGAGATTATCAAAGGATACGGCGAAACAAATAAAGTATGTATTTGCATTATTAAATATTTGCCAAAACATTTGACTACGTTTGACTTCTGACTTCAAGATAAAGTATTTAGCGTACATTTAGAAGACGTGATCAAAGTTAATGAAGTATACGGAGGTGGTAGATACCCACGAGGATAAGATATCCACGTGGGTGGAATTCAATGCTCACAGCCTTTTCAGAACAAGTTTTGTTAAGTGTAAAGGTCTGAACTAAAATTTGAAGATAAACACAATAAAAACAAAAACAAAAAACTTAATTTTCATACCAAATACAGAAATAAAACCTGGATCACTTATCGGTTACAAGTTTACATGCAAAGAAAATATATTTCTGATTTTTATACCTAAAAATTATGAGGTAAAAATGATTACATGGTATAATTGAAATTAAAGATGAGTACATTCATATACCTAATTATAAACACAAAACAAGTGTATTTTTGTACATCGTTGCTTTTATTTATTTTTTACTAGCGAGTACCCGGCATGCGTTGCAATGCCACTCGAATAAAGAAAGAAATGTCCCCTCCCCCTCTCCCGCTCTCTCCCTCCCCACCTGCTTTCTCTCCCTGCCGCTAAACTATGTGAAATACACACATTTTTAAAGAAACTTGGGTGCTACATACCGTAAATTTTTTATAGAAATTTCATAACGCCAGAGCTTACTTTTATATGTAGAAACCTTCGCGGGCGTGCGCACAATACATCACTAAGAATAATATAACGCCAGAGCTCACTATTATACTTAGAAACCATCGCGGGCACGCGCTCATCCAATTACCAAAGTTTCATCGCAATCGAATGAATGGTTTAGGAACGCAGAAGGGACGAACAAAGAAAAAATCATTTTGATATATCAAGATTTGGGAAGTACAAAACAATGAAACACGTGTCATTATTTAAATTGTTTCGAAAAAACTTCTGATCATTCAGCAACTGAGTGAACAAATGTCGTGCTGCCATTCAGGTTCCAATTCTTCTACTATTTAAGCCCACCATCATTTTTCAAAAGCAAATTTTTCGCTTATAATATTTGTAGTAGTTTCGCTTATAACATTGTCGGGTATAACAACATTCATACGACATTCATAACGGTTCCATGACAGTTGATCCGCCGACAATTGCCCCCCCCCGGCGTACTTATATACAATGTGTCGGTTTAGGGAAAATACTGAGTAACTAATTGCAAAATACATAACTGAGAGGATGTACCACCAAATTTATTCGAATGCATCAAGAAAAAATCTGCTTCGTAAATACAAAAATGCGACACTGATTAGTTTGATATTCATAAAATTTATTATGAAAATAATTTTTGAGTCGTTTTTACGTTTGAAATTGGTAAAAAATGCAAAAAAAGAAAATTGTAAATATAATTTCCGGCGGCCAACCGTCGGCGGATCAACCGTTGGCGTCGGGTCACCATTAGGAATGTGAAAAAATAATGGATTATGAAAAAAATCGAATTAAAATAGATTTATCTCAAACAAAAATCGATTTTATTAAGCGATTTTAATTTTCTAAAAAAATCGTTCATTTATAAATAGATTTCATGCTAAGAAAAATAATCGATTATATAATAAACGATTATTTATAAAAGTCACATCCCTAATTCGCAGCCCTGCTGCGCTTAGTCATTAATCCGGAATAGTAATGTGGAAAAAATATCGATTTGTTTAAGAGATTTTAATTTAAAAAAAAAGATTATTTATAAGTAAATCGATTTTCATGCTAAGAAAAATAATCGATTATTTATGTAGAAATCACATCCCTAGTCACCATTCATAACCAGGAAATGTTTGGAATTCGTAAAAAGAAAAAAAATTCATTATAAAATAAGTTCTGTTCACCTATTTATTGCACTTAGTGTAAACCGAATAATTTAAGGATATTTCCTTGAGGACACAGCTGATCGTTTCCCATAGATAGTTCCCATTATAGCTGCCAGCAGTTTCCCGGTAACTGGTTGCCCGTTTAACCGGTAACTATAACTTGCCCATTTGGGCGTACCTCCATATTGGATTTCCTCTAACGTGGCGCTCAAACTTGGACAAGATTCATCTGTGCATTAATAGTCGCTTGCAATCGGTTGGCGGAGCACTAGGAAATCGGAATGAATTTTGCGCTGAATGGAAATTGTCGGGCAGTATCGCGATGCACTAAAATAAAATTTATATATCGCACATCCCATTGAATAGTGTCGTAAGGCAAAAAAAGAAATTTTACGGAAGAGCGAAAACAAATGATGATTGAAGTAAAAAACGGTCCCGTAGAAAAGAGACATTAGCGGAGATAGAGATCAAACTAAAAACGGTTTCGTGGGGCAATCACAATCACTATTCGGACCGAAAATTTTGTTTTATCACCCTTTTCCATGGGATGTGGGATATATGCTACAGGTGCATCGAAATCGGTAGAAGATTAAAAAATATGTTAATTTAAACTCAAACTCTTCTTAAACAAAAAGAACAGATACCATGCTTTGAACATATTGAACGATGTGCATTTAGGGTACCTAACTGAGTCCAGAATTTAAAATAATGACTTATTCCATTGTTACAACTTTACCACCTATTTCCTAGTTTATCGTGTCTCTAATATTAACACAACGCCATCTACTGGATGGTTTCCCAACCTAGATAACCAAGTGTTGTGTCGATAAATTAACTCACACTACCATTTGTTAGAAACTTATGGAACTTACACATAATTATAAAGCATTGTCCTATAACAAACATTTAATGAACAACAAGTTGGACCAAATTACACACAGTAAGCCAAATTTCATCAAAATCGGTTAAGGAGTTTCGGAATCTCGAACAAACATCGTGGCGCGAGATTATGGGTTCGAATGAAGCAAGATGTATAATATGCCGAGGCAGAGTTCTCTGCCTACCCCTGCGGATATGTAGTTAGATCGATAGAGTTAGTTAAGCCGACTGCACTCTAACGTTGATACAGTTGTTGTACTTCAGTTTGTTATATTCACATTTCACAATTTGAATGTTGAAACATTTAAGCAAAAAGCCCAAATGGAGATTTTAGTACCCAGCAAAGCTGCAGTGCGCAGTTTGAGATAGAAATCTTGAAACAACGTGGAATTATTCAGGAGTTTAGTTTGGGAAGTGGTAAGACGTCTTATCAATCTGTAAATTACTTAATTATTATTAAGGAAATTAATTCTTTGATCGCATTACCTTTTCAAGATTTCCTGTAAGTTGTTATAATTTAACATATGATGTGATAACGGTGATAATGAAAAGTATAAGTTTACAAAAAATATTGAATTATTTATACCCGAAACATGGTTCCCTTTTTTTGGTAATTTCTAAAGCTCCTTGTTCCTTATATTGAACAAGAAATATATAAGAAATGCATTTGTCTCTAAATTCACTCCTTAAAATAAATATTTAGTCGAAATTAAAGTTACACCATACTCTACACTGCGTCATAAAGTTTTTTTTTTTAATATTTTGTGGTTCCATGACAACTCAGAATCATGTAACTTCAACACCCTTTTGAAAAGACATTAAAAGTTATGAAATTAAATTTAAAAAAAATATAACTTGACTTATCGTAACTGATTTAACAATTTTTTTTTTCATCTCTTCGAGTCCCAGTGGAACCAATATTTTTTTGAGATTTTTCTGTCTCCAGATTTTCGATTGAGTTTCGCTAATATTGTCTTCATTTAATTAAATATTATAATTTGAGATTTTACTCATAAAGTTAAAAATAAAAATATTACTTTTTTACATAAAGATAGAATGGAATGAGATTTTCTTTAAAAAAAATGAGAATTCGAAGGCTTTGATCAGACTGTGGTTGCTGATCCTAATAAATATTCATGAACCCTTTAGGATTTTTTTGTTCCCGTTTAGTAACAGGAAGTTGTGTATCTCTTCCCCTCATACATAAATCAAGGTAAACCTTTGACTAACTGGGATAACACCTGAGGCAATGGGAATTTGACGTCCGGTAGAGAATTTTGTGTAGTTCAAGGCATGAAGCTGTTGTTTGAAGAAATATATTTCCACTAGAAGGCAAACACGTGCCATTAGGCAAGGTTTGTAGTTAACAGAAAATAGCAACAGTTTATTGAAGATGTGTCGGGAACAGTTTTGGAAGAAGCACGTGGTTTCGAAAAAGAGCCAACATTTTGCTGTTTAGTTCTAAAGACATTATTTCCATTGCGCGGTAATTTTGTGCAGTTTATCGTAAGCGGAAATAACTCATTGAAATTTGTGTCCAGAATGCTTTTGTAAGTTGCGCGTTGTAATTAGTACTTGTCACATCACTATTGTTGTATGTTGCTCATCACTAGTGGTGAACTACTTCTTATAATAATTGTCGTCTATGGTCACTCTGAAAGTAATGTCAATGGTGTAAACGCCTAGTCACTAAAAGTCTTAATAATTAATAACGGTGTTTTCTATTACACATCCATATTAAATATATAACAAAACCGTACTCTCTCAAATAAAAGCGATTTCATAGCGAACTTTATTAGCAACTAGCTGACGTAATCCTGGCTTTGCTCGGGGTTGTGGGTTATGGATAGTTTGGATTAAAGTTTTGACGTTGTGAATTTTAGTAAACAATAGATTTACTGAGAAAATAATTGTAACAATAGACAATAAATTAAACGACAATGAATCATTTTAGGCGCCATAAAAATCGAAATTGGTCGGGGGGAAATAGAATCATATAAGTCATCTCAAAGTGGTCTAACCACAGTTTGAAAATGGCCTTGTAAGACGAAACAGCTGTCACAATAATATATAAACTAAAATACTTGCAGAACTTAATAATAACATTATTAAATTTGATTTAAATTAAATTTAAAAAGAAGGTATAGGTACCGTAGTAACCACAGATGTAATTCCATCTCATGTTTTACATATTTTCTCCCTCTGACGTTCGAAGGTTAAGTTTGATTACATTTTTTTCCATATTAAAGGCATTATTTTACTACAAAACATAAACACATACAAATAGGGATGAGGCCTTAGTTCAGTGGAGCACAACTTATTTACAAAAAAAACTTACTAACCGTCACTTCGTATCCTCGCAGGTACATAACTATATCTTAGTACAAACTACTTGGTTCATTCTCATTCATACGCACTCTTTTGTTATTGTGACTCCCGGTTAATTATGGCCCGGCACAATTGTTTTATAATTTGGATCGGGTACAGTCTGCCTCTATCTTCCTCTATCTGCACACACTTTTTCTTTCATATTATTTAATATCTTAAAAAACGGATATCGAATAGCCTTTCTACGATTACCCAAATTATAAAATATATTATTATTATTATTTGAAATACATACATATGACAGATTAACAGAAGAAAAATACAAGGAACTAATTACAATAAAGTAATTTTTTTCTTAATGAAATTACCCAATTTAATAAAGAAAAACATTTCTCGTGTAAAAACCATTTACATAGATATCGCACATAACTCTCTTTTAGATAAATCTATTAACCTACCCTCTTAGGAACGTTTACTAGTGTTAATTTATGGAAAACAACGTAGATTATAACGCCACATATACAACTACGAAATCTGAAAAGTATTCACTTTCATTGATTAATTCCCGAGAGTAAGATTTTGAACAGAAGTAGATACTATGATCGGAGAAATCTGAATGTATGTATTATAATTTGGATGAGAAAACAGAGATTATTAGAATTTCTTCCTAATTTGATTTGCATACGAAAAATCGGGTTCTCTGGAAAAACAATATTTGGTTACCATTTCGTAATTCATCATTTTGCTACCAAGAATACTACTCACATTGAAAAAATGAATACATTGTATCAATATTCTACCTCTACGGGCTAATGACGCGACGTTACACGGGAATACCTTTGCAAAAATTTGAAAATTAAATCAAATAGAAATACGCCGGCACAGAAATTATATTCTACGCGTTTGGCGAATAATTTATCGGTTTTCCAATAAACTCGAAGCAATGTGTTGGATATGTATTGAATTGCAAGTCTGGAGATTTTTTTTGGACAGTGATGTACGAAATTTATTCACTAAATTTTCTCGGTATCTTTGCCAACAAATAAGATAAATTATATTTATTTAATACGACAGTAATGAAATAAAATGTTGACTTTCATGTCGAGAAAAAAATAGTATTTTTTGTAGAAGTGTCCAACCAATAAAATATACAAAACCGAATGAAAGGCTGAATTTATTTATTTTAACTCCACACAAGAAGCCCAAGAGGTTTTTCTCAGGGATTTCGTCTTAGATGTGATAATAAGGTTTTGAATAAATCCTCGTATAAGATGCCCGTTGCAGAGTGAAATCGGTCCGGTGCAGAAAATTTGCAGAGATATTATCTTTTTATTAAGGTGCATAACATAATAAAAATAAGAACTGCCCACGGTATTAAAACTAACATGAAATAAATAAAAAAAAACAGTAATTAGACCTTCGTGAGATTGCGTAATCAGAGGAGAATTAATTAAAAAGTAATACAATATATATAATTATAAATATAATTTTTGGTTGTAATTCTGTCTGTAGCCCCGGTTAAATGAACTCTAGAAATATGATTTTCTTTGTATTTAAGTGTCATTTTGAAAATTTAGACCAGCGATGAAGTAGGTAAGTAAGCACCTAACAAAATTATTTTACCGTCGGCGGCATGTACCTTTTCTCGGGAGATTTTTCAATGTCGATGAGTGTTTCAGGCTAATAATTATTACTTATAATAATTGTTACCTTTTGTGCTATGCATAAAAAAAATCTTGTCTTAAACATAAGTTTATCAATTAAAAATAATATTTTATTTGAATTTAAATAAACAATTCTTTATTTGAAAAGTGTACTTATTTTGTTTACATTTTAACATTTGTTTACATTTAAACTACGACATTTTATTCACAAAAAATGTCGTAGTTTTTCATTTCTCAATCATTCAATGTGCTCTTAGGACAATATTTCTGGCGATATTAATAATTGCTACCAAAAGTCTTTTAATACACAATTACTGTCCCATCTTATTTCAACGTCTGTTCCTGATATCTTTGGAAAAAATATTTCACCCTACGAAGAGATGAGATCTGTCCGATTGATTTAGAATAGTAGAATAAAGTTTCATTTTGAAAAGGGAAGTTAATATGTTCTTATGAAATGATTGATATTAAAGAAGACCCGTAGCATTGATTTTTGTTATTGCCAATGTATGAATGGGTCTTTTAAACTGGATAAAATAGTTGCTATCTCACCACTATGAGAAATTCGACGTGCAACTCATATTTTTAAATAGATTTGTTTTTTAAACACTGCAAACGAAAAATCGTGAAATTAAATTGAAAAAGATATGTTTTAATTTTAAATCCTTTTATATTCTACAAATTAACCATTAAGCTGTTTCTCCGCAGGAGTAGGCATGGAACACAGACCGCCAAACATCTCGGTCTTGGCATACACTCCTTGCTTCATTCACATTCAGATTCTACTTACGTGCAAAGTTAGATACCGTTTTCAATTCCACTAGATATCTGGTCAGAAAAATGTAAAAATTCTTAAAACGAAATTTTTAATAATCAAAAGTTTATCAATGTACACAATATCGCGATTAACGTTTTGGACAGCGTTACAGTGTCCATCAACAGGGCAGGTGGGTAAAGCGACAACTGCACTGCTGGTGAACACTGAAACGTTGGCTTTAAGAAGGAGGTAGCGCAACGCAGCATAATATCTTAAAAGTAAATCACGATAATACTTTTGTCTGTGAAAATCTAAAATCATATCAAAAAAATTACGTATTGAGAAAAAATACATTTTGTCTACTATTAACAAAAACTAACCCTTAAAATACATATTTTAGGGTAATTAAAAGAGAATTACCAGGATTATTCTAAATTATGTGTAAATTCACTATAAACGTCATGACTAGTATAATCCCGATGGATTTGTCAAAAGTTTGGTTCAGTTAAATATAATTAATTAACTTGATTCATAACAATATATTAAATTTAAAGTTTAAACAGATACACCCTTAGAACGTAGACAGATTAAGCCATAATTAAGGAAAATAATCAAGAAGTTTTCAACTCCAATAATAATTTTTGTTTAGCGATCACGGACTAATTTGTTTGGAGAATTCAACAGAAACAAAAGTTTTCTGAATAAAAGAGTGATGATACTCGAAAAGCCTTCGTGTCTTTTTATATTTAAGTCATTTTTTTATAAATATTACAATACGGAACCTTTTTACCAATTGTAAGGATTTAAAAATCACAAACGGATGAAGGCTGGAAGAGGATTAGTAAATATTTAATGCTGAAAAGGATAAAGTCCAATTATTCTCAAAAGGACGGTTTCATTGATGTGCTTTACAAAGCTATGGAAGAGATTACGCGGAAAAGGATGTACCTATGCGGAAGAGGATGTACCTTTTCACGATATTTTTTAGGTACGGTAATATAAGCAGGTTGTGTTAAAATACTACTTTATTTTTTGAGAATTTACGGAACAGGGTCTTTGCGACAAATTTAGAGAGGATCGGAATTGATGGTCATCATTAAATTCTTTTTTTTTTTTACCTTAACTCCACACATAAGGCCCTGAGGAAAATAATTAATCTCAGGGCCAAGGTCATCTGAGATGCTGTGTGGAGGGTCTTTTTGAGGAGAGGAAGGAATGAACATTGGTATTGAAGAGACCCATGTTGTAGGAAGGTGGAAGCATAGAGGCCGAAAAATCGTTCCACAATCGAGCTGTTGAACTCAAGAACGAGTCGAAGAAGTGACCCGTTCTAATGTGACAATTGTCAACCGTGTACATATGTTGGGAGCGTTTGGCGTGTTTCCCGACTACGCACAGGTGCCGAAGGGATCAATGACGCTAGTTCCACAGAGCATCTTCCATTTAAATATCAGTAGAACAATAAAAGCATTCCCACCCGACGCCTGTGCTCTAAAGATTGCAATCCATTTTTTAAGGTGGAAGAATCTATCAAACGGACCGCCGTTTCTGCACAGAGTCGAGTTTTTTTATCAGGTATTTTGGAGCTCCATACCACAGGCGGCTGCCAAATTCAACCGTGGGGCGAACTTGTGATTTGTACAGCATTAGCAGTTGTTTACTATTAAATTTTCTGCGGGCCCTGTACAGTACGCCCAGCTTAACTAAACTCAGCTAACTTAACTCTGACTTCGATAGCCCCATATCTGAGCTGGTCATTTAGAGTTACACCAAGCTATCAACGGAGGTCCTGTTCGTACGATTACTTCCGTTGAAGGATACTAGATTTTCATTTCGATCCCTTTTATAACATCTTTGTGCTGCTATCAGATGGAGAATAATTGAAATTAAGATTACTGGGAGGATAAATAAACTCTGTTGATGCCGTAAGGGAACCGACAAAATGTGCTAATACCTTCAACAAATATTTCGCCAACGTCGGTCAAAATTTAGCTAAACGGATCGATGAAAATTATAAAATAGATGATATCGAGAAGGATTGCCTTAAACAAAATAATCTGTCAGTTTTCCAACCAGTAACAACAAATGACATAAAAAATATAATAAATGAATTAAAAGGTGGATCTGCACCAGAATTTGATGGAGTCACAGTAGAAATATTGAAAAAATACAACAATTTTTTAAGCATTCCAATTACACACATTATAAATATTAGTTTGAATAGTGGAATATTCCCTTCCATTTATAAAAAATCAATCGTAACACCCATT
This sequence comes from Limnephilus lunatus, assembly GCA_917563855.2. Taxonomy (NCBI): domain Eukaryota; kingdom Metazoa; phylum Arthropoda; class Insecta; order Trichoptera; family Limnephilidae; genus Limnephilus; species Limnephilus lunatus. The sequence continues at coordinate 62,334,263 of OU830601.1, forward strand.
TTTAAATCAGGCAGCCCTGAGGAAATATCAAATTATCGACCTATATCTCTAGTCTCAAACATTGCAAAAATTTTTGAAAAGATCGTAAAAAAGCAACTCATGTACTACATTGATAAAAATAAAATACTTAGTCCTAGCCAATTTGGATTTAGAGAGAAACTAGGCACTCATGATGCCATTGCTGAACTAACCTCAACTATATATAATGCATTAGATAAAAAAAACAAATGCCTTGGCATTTTTATTGATTTACGCAAGGCTTTTGATAGTATCTCCCATAAAAAACTAATTAATAAATTAAACGATATCGGTATTATTGGTAAGGTTAGGTATTGGCTACAAAGCTATCTAACTCAAAGAAGTCAAAAAGTAAAATTAAATAACTCACTAAGTATAGATGAAACATTAGAATTTGGGATTCCCCAAGGGACTGTTATTGGACCAATTTTATTTATAATATACGTAAACCAAATTTTTAAATTATCACTAAATGGAAAACTTATATCTTTTGCTGACGACACTGTAATAATTATCGAAAAAAAGACGTGGAATGATATTACCAATGCAGCCAATCAAGACATGAAGGTTATAAAAAACTGGTTCGATAATAATCTATTATCACTCAACACAGAAAAAACATATTATATTCCATTCTCTCTACAAGAAGATGTGCCAAATAATTTAATTAACATAACAATTCATTCTAAAAATTGTACAAATGACGGTACGTGTAATACGAACTGCGCTAAGCTAAATCATAAATCTAGTATAAAATATCTTGGAATCTTAATAGATAAAAATGTTAAATGGAAAGATCATATCAATCTCACTGTGGAAAGAATAAGAAAACTTATCTATGTATTCTATAACATACGAAAAATTTTAAACAAGAAAACCATAAAAATTGTATATTTTGCATTAATTCAGTCCTTATTACAGTATGGCATTATTGGGTGGGGAGGGGCCTTTAAAGCTTCCTTACAACCTATAATCATAATTCAAAGAATAATTATAAAAATTATCCTTAGGAAACCATACGACTTCCCTACTCTAGAGATATTTCGAGAATTTAATGTACCATCCGTCACAGAATTGTATAAGAGAAACGCCTTATATCAAATTTATAAAGAGTATTTTATTAAAAAAATTCACTCCTCTGATAGCATAAGCAATAGATTTAAAACGAATGGCTTAATAGCCATACCTATGCTTAGAACTACCACGGCTCAGCACCACTATCTGTATCTAGGTGTAAGATGGTACAATATATTATTATCTAAAAACAAAATTAGTGTAACTGAAACATTGAAATATGAACAATTCAAAAAACAAATTAAGTCACTGAAATTGGATAATGATATATTGTACCCTTAATTTAATTTAATTTAATTTACCCTTACTCTAATTGTAATATTTAATATTTTAAAAAAAAAGTATTGACCTTGTATAACAATTTTTTTTCCTAAATTACGAACCTATGTCAATTAATATTTGTATTTATCTCATAAGTTCTTCGAAAAAAATAATATTTGTATTTATCTCATAAGTTCTTTTTAAACATTTAATTAGAAATTTGTATTTATAAAAAAATAATATTTGTATTCATCTCATAAATTCTTTTTAAACATTTAATTATAAATACAAATATTAATCAATTAATATTTGTATTTATCTCATAAGTTCTTTTTAAACATTTAATTAGAACATTATTATTATTTTATTTTTGCGTGTGAATAAATACTCCTCCCATAAACACGAGCTCCCAGAGCTCAACTTATGGAGTAGTAGAATAAAAAAAAAATGTTGTTTAACCTTGCAAATGTTATCATTTTTTAATGTAAAAACAAGTCTTGAAATAAATAAATAAATAAAAAAAAATAAATAAATAAAAAAATATTGATGCTTAGGTTGTGTTTACGATGAAGTAAAGTGAGAAAGTGTAGCGATGGTAAATGTGTTTAGGTTTTAAAAAACTACCCATTTTGATTATTTAAGTTCGGTAGATATGACAGATTCAAAACTTGAAGTAAAAAAAATTCTATTATCAAATGTTTGAATTTTTATTACCTATTCGTGTTTTCAACGTAAATTTGGGGAACTATGGCCCAGTATAACAGTTGCTTTTAAGCTCGGCATAGTCGGAATGTTGAGCTTAGCACATAATCCGTATATAGAACGTAAGCATAGATATAACCTGCCTATAAATTCCTGTCATTGTGATCAATCGGTTTAATTTACGTGGTGATTTTTGAAAAAGTTCCCCACCTCAACAATGACATTAAAGGATTTGTTTGGCTGGAATCGGTGCAATTCATGTTCTTACGTTGAACTACATAACCGCTGAAAACAAACTATTCTCACGTCGAAGCTTTTTACATCCCTCCTATAATACCTTACCCACCAGACTTTTTTAGATTGAATATCAATTAATATCATCGACTTTCCTTATCGCCAGATGAATACAATTTTCCATATTGATAAAATTAGGCAATGCACGTAAACTTCGGTGAGATGAAAGTTTGCCCTTATTTACGCAAATATAAAATTTCACATGATAATGTCACCACTAACGCCTCGGTCTAAACAGGAACTACTTTGCGGCTTATCAAGGATTGATAAGAATGTCGTGGGTACATACCGGGCAAACGAGGTTCATAGTTTAGTGTGGCAATCCTTGGAGAAAAGAACATAAAAAAAACTGTTATAAAAAAGTATAACATTGATTAGATATGGGATTGTAACGTACCTAATTGTGGAAATATAAATATCGAACTTTACTAATTGGTTGTCTACTTGAAGCTTATTTAAAAAAAAAAAGAGTTTCAGGATCGTAAAAACGCTAATAAAACCGACACAAAAGATGTTTAAGACCTTTTCTGATGTACTCCTGCTGTTTTGCTGAAGAAGTTGTTCGGAACACGAAATGACAATCGTAAACTTTATGTTTTCAAGGCAGCATTAAAAATGATGCCAAAATCTTCCTTTTAATCCCCCTTCCCACTTTCCTATTAAAGAAATTTTTTTTACGCGAAAACCGCAAAACAATCTTTACCGGTCCCAACCTGCACCCAATGAGACTATGGCATCCCCAATGTGGGTATGTTGTGGGCAAGAGGTATTTGGGACATAGGCGAAAGGAAAGAAAAGTACACATGGTCAACAAATACGGCTAAAGCCATTTCACGTAACGCTTCTATTCTGCGTGGAGGTCTTTCACCAGAGCGACTAAGTGCGTTTTCTACTCTGGAACATGCCGCAAATATACAATTATATATAAATTGTGCAATGACATAAATTAATTAATTTAAATTTGCTTGCGCACGCCGAGATTTAGAACCACGGTCTTCGGATTGCCAGGCGAGAGCCTTCACCCTCGACCACGTAGGTCGATTATATTTAAATGCAGGGATTATAAAAAGCCATGTTTTTTTCCTACAGCGTTGAGGGATGTAAAGACTACTACTTATTCTCGCCTCTTTAAGGTAATATAACTTATCGAAGAGCTTACTAAATTTCAATTCAATTTAATGTAGTTCTTGGACTCATGAATTTCACAGGAAAATAATGCGAAATTCATAAAAACACTATGATTATTAGAAATAGATAATCTCTATCAAAAATACAAAAGGTGTTTATCCGAATAGGCTTAACTGTAGAGTAAACATTATGAGTAAGTAATTGGGACACAGAGCATTAAATATTTTCACTCATTGAAAAGAAAACATTTCATAATTATTATTTTTAGGAACAACTGTATATGATACAATTTATTCAGGCAAGTAAACTGAAACGTCGCCGCCACGTTGCATACTAATACCCACTATATAAGTCAAATAATATGAATAATAAATAATATGAGTTTCGAATCTTCATTTTAAGAGGAATTGGAAAGAAGAACAACTATATATATTACAATTTATTCAGGAAAGTACACTGATACATCGCCGCCACATTGCATACTCACACCCACATAAAAGTCAAGTTCTATGAATAATTAATAATATGAGTTCGGAATCATCGTTGTAAGAGAAATTGGAAAGAGGAACAACTATATATATTACAATTTATTCAGGCAAGTACACTGATACGTCGCCGCCACATTGCATACTAACACCCACATAAAAGTCAAATACTATGAATAATAAATAATATGAGTTCGAAATTTTCATTTTAAGAGGAAATGAAAAGAGGAACAACTATATATGGTACAATTTATTCAGGCAAGAACACTGACACGTGGCCGCCACATTGCATAGATACTAATACCCACTACATAAGTACAAATACTATCAATAATAAATAGTACGAGTTTTGAATCTTTGTTTTAAGAGGAATTGGAAAGAGGAACTACTATATTTGGTACAATTTATTCAGGCAAATACACTGATATTTCATACTTATACCCACTATATAAGTACAAATACTATGAATAATAAACAGTATGAGTTCGGAATATTCGCTTTAAGTGGAATTGGTCTACATTCATTCGTCTACTTTATTGAGAATTCTTCATTACATTTTCTCCTTTGATTTTTGTCGTCTCTTGTCTAGACAAAGGAGGTCATGCCAAGCAAATACTAAATACAATTCTAAGTATCGTACATACAAAAACTCAAATATACGCTTAATGTGTTGGATTCAAAATATTAAGGCTTTAACGTTAATCTTGAAACTTTCTCCGTATTTCCTCAATAAGTCAAAAAGAATTTAATAACATAAGTATTAATTGTTTTTGTGTATAATTCGTAGAAATCCCTTTATTTTTTTTAAATTCAATTAAATATGAAACACTTCGTTATAAAATATATGTAAATTCTTACATTACAAATAATGTGCTCCGTTAAATTATCTTTTTTTAGTAGTCGACATTATCGTCACTTAAGTCGGGCTACAATAAAAAAAAAAATTAAAATTGTGCAGTTCACCTTCAGAAAACTTAAGTAGACAAGAGTGGGGAGGTTACGATGCACCGCACAAAGAGGAGACCAATTATTCTAATCCTATCGCAGGCTAAAACCTATAGATGCACGTTATTGTCTCTTTTTAGTGTCGCTTTTCCATTTCATCAAGTTTTTAGTTTATTTTAGCTGAACAGAGCGACGATTGCAATACTCTTTCGGCCATACAAAAGCATAGATAAATAACATTACATGAAATTGATATCAAAATAAAATGGCAAACATACATAGCACTTGTTTTACAGGGGTTTGAGATGAATTCTCTAACTGTGGTGCAAGGCGCGCCCTGCCACCGGACGATGACCTTGTCAAGAGTGTTTTCCGATCTCCAGTAGCGCTGACTTGTCCCGGTTACGCTATGGCGCATCAAAGCAACAAACTTATGCACCCTTCGCTCTCCGAAAATCTGTTATACTGTACTCGGAGAGTGTTCATGACGGCTTGTGTTTACCATGTCCATAGTTCGCTAGTGTATGCTAGGTTCTAAGCACGTAACTGATTACCGTTGGAATTCCAATATCATCGGATCTCACAGTAAAGGGATGGGCTGTCAACATAAAGAAAACTGCCCATATCAGATGGGATAGAGCGACAAAGTAAAGGCAACGACATCCATATCTAAAACTGAATAAGGAAGAAGGCAGATGTGAAGGAATGCCATATTAGCTAAACATAACATTTAGGAATCTCTTGTTTTTTGTTCTTCTTGGGCTGTGTTACAATTTCCATGCTTTTTGTTTTAAAGACTTTTATTTCACATGTACATTTGTTACTTAGTTTTTATTTACCTGCTACCGATTTTGACACATCCGTGTCATTCACAAGCAATCTTAATAATATTTCTATCTTTGAAACTGATAATTCGTGGTGGAAGTCCATTATAATAGATTATAGTAAAACAAATAAAAAACTTTATTCCACTTAATTTTATTTGGCCGTAACCGGTTTCAGCTCGTCAGAGCCATCTTCAGACTGGTACAAATAATTCTTAGCCTACGGTTTATATACATAACATATGGGGGAGGGGGAGAGGGGTAGTCTACAAGGATTTTAATGAATTATTTTTGTTACTAAGTCGTTTTAGACTGTCGAATTTCTAAGTATTTTGATAATTCCAGTGGGCTAATTACTTTGGGTTTGTAGCTCACTTCAATATCTTTTGATTAGGGAAAAATCTTACAAGTAATTTGAATTATTAATGGACTTATTTTATTGTCAAATCGTTATTATACATATCTATGATCAATGGGATTTTTTAATTGCTTTTTGAAGGGATGCATGTTTACATTGGAGTGGGAATGGTCAAACCTAAATACATATTTTAATTTCAAAATTATTATGAAAATTATACCGGATAAAAACCTGGTGTTTCAGTAAATGATTCTAATAGCTTATTAACTCGTTGATTTTAGTGATTCGGTTACACGATATTGGATCTCACTTCACTTCCATGGCGTTCAGAACATCTACTTTCTTCATTCCTGTACTAATTAGGGTCTCAGCATGGGTAAGCCACCAAGTGAGTCAAACATTATTAAACTATAGATACTATAAAATGTAAAATATTTGTATCAAAATAAAAATAAAATGCAATGCCTCACAGGAACACATTAGAAATGCTACAGAAAGCCTTCTTTGAAGGAATCATAGTAAACAAATTCTAAGATTACAATAAAAATGAGTATTCGTCTTCTTCTCAATCGTCGATATTCCAGTAGACATAAATGTATAAATTTAATCCACTTTGCTTTACCGCTATTGAGATTCTGTATGTTGAATCTACGTTTATGGGAAAGATTTAGCATCATTGAACCAGAAGATACTCAACATGGTATCTGCTTACTTATTTACTCAGTAAGTTATACACTTTATAGTTTATGAATATCATATATGATTCATTATTTTCGAATGGTACGCGAGCTATAAATTTCCGAAGAGCGCATGGCGCAGGTCTTGGGTTCAATTCCTAGATGCGACCGAATCTTTTTCTGACTTTAGTTTTTGTCTTCGATGATTAAATATTTATAAACGCGTCATGTTGAGGTTTTATTCATTGTTTTATACTTGCAAACAACATTTTATATGATCAATATTTTTTGCCTAAAACACAAAACAATCTTGACAAGTTTCCCATTTAGAATATTTCCACAGCTACCATACAAAACGTATGGAACCTTACAGAGGCCTCATTTTATTTATAAACGAACAGGTTTTACGTATTTAGCGAAGTGAAATTAATTACGAACGTAGCTTTATTGTTTAAAAATTCAGAGGGTTAAAAAGGGTCAAACATTTCCAGCGGGTCTGTGCGGCGGCTTAACGTGGAAATAAATTAATTAACACGTTATTTTAAATTTAGAAAGCAAACAACAGACGTTTTGCTGTCCTATCTGCAATTAGATAGCGCGACAATCGCTTTGACAAAAAATTGTGACAAATCTTAGCTTTTTAATGGTTGGATATAACACAAAATTATATTTGACAGACAGTTGTGACAAATCTTAGCTTTTCAATGGTTGGATATAACACACAGTTGTATTCGACACACAATTGTGACAAATCTCAGCTTTTTATTGGTTGGACATAACACAAAATTGTGGTAAATCTTAGGTTTTTTATGGTTGAATAAAACACAAAATTGTATTTGACTCAACATTGTGATAAATCTTACCTTTTAAATGATTGGATATATAATACAACCGCTACTACATTAAAAGATTACTAAGATTGTAGGGGGAAAATATTATTACAATTAAATATAACATAAAATACTTCATGGGATAATGTTTTAGAAGAAGAAAAAAATATTTGCTTATAACAAAAAGAAATATTATATAATAAATAAAATACTTTGGTTCATTATTTATATATTTTTTATTATTATCAATTATATAAAAATCTTTTTTGTTTTTGTTTTTCCCTTGTAGTTTCCTATATCATTTATCAGATTGTGATGAAACTTTGGTGATGTGTTGTACGCATGCCCGCAAAAGTTTCTATATATAATTATGAGCTCTGGCATCATGAAATTATTTCCCATACCATTCATCCGATTGAGAAGGAACTTTGGTGATTTGTTGAACATACACCCGCGAAAGTCTTTAAATATAATAGTGAGCTCAGGCTTCATGAAATTTGTATAAAAAATTAAATATAGGTGTATTTTATATAGTTTGCCGGCAGGGAGGGAGGGCGGATGAGGAGGGGAATGTGGGAGGGGGAGGGGAACGAAGAAAAGGGGGCGGGAACGGGGACGCATGGGAAAGAATATGCAGCGGATGGGTGACGGAAGGGTGGGGGATGAGGGAGGGGCAGAGGGAGGGATTACAAAGGGGGGTAAATTTATAAAATCAACGTTTCTCACACGGACAGTTGAAAACCTTTTGATTTATTCGTGTACACACTAGACGGAAAAACCAAAAATATTGTGTATCCAAAAGCACCTAAATGAGCAGAATTAAAACACAAACACTTTCCTTCTATGAGAGGCACCGCATGTAAAACAACTGCCCAATAAGACAGGCCGAAATAAAAATAAAAGCTTTTAAGCAACAAAAACATTTATTAAAACTTATTCAAAAGTTTGTTAATTGGAACACAAACATGATAATAACTTACATGGACAAAAGAGAAAACTTACTTGCAAAAATAAATATTTAAGAGAGAGATTTAGATGTTCTATATTTGTACCAAATATGGATACAATATTCTGTTCCATATTTGTACCAAATAAACTGATTTATCGGAAATTTTTTTGCCGCCGATCCGTAGCATGGGTAGATTTTTAAAAAGTAAATAATCTTATATATATTAGCACTGCTAACACGAAGATGTTGCTGAAGAGACAAATCTTTACTTATTTTAAACATTAATTTGAATCTTGCATCTGGACTTTTTTTACCCTAGATATATAATCTACGTCTTTGCGACGTAAGCGATACACAAAAATTGCTGTCTTTTTTTATTTCGCAACGTAGCACGTTGTCTATCTCAGTTAGCTCAGTTGCCGAGCAGAGCTTGCGCGGGGCGGCTCTGTCACCAAGGTAATTTCAATAATTACGGAGAAATACATACACCATACGTTTGAAAGACTTAACTGTTTGTGTAACTTTCAGACGTATTCGTATAAATGTAATTTAGCGAACAAAAAAAATTACGATTTAGACATAAATTGAAACATTATTTATCATTTAAAAAAAGACTTACTATTTTTTAGTTGATTTGTAAGAGGTTTAATTAATTTTAAATTACTTAAAATATATTTTTGAAGTAAAACTTATTTACGCACGCTTGTCTTGGGGGGTAAGCTGGCGGATGCGTGACGAGAGCGTTACTAAAAGTATCGGGTGAGGCGAACGGAAGTTGAGAGGGAGATATAAGTTAGTGAATATAGAAAGAGAGAGAGAGTTACGTTTCATATTTACTGTAGGGGCAAGAGAGAGAGGCGCGAGCACACATTTTCTTTCTCTCTTTCTCTCATAGCCATTTCGTATATCTAAGACACAGTGCAGGCCTATTGTCTATATCACACTGTAGGAGCAAGAGAGAGCAGTGCGCGCGCGCATTTTCTTTCTCTCTTCTTTTATAGTGAAGTTTTACTTCAGTCGTTTGGTCTAAAGCACATTTGTTTTTTTTTAATAATTATTTTAGTTTTATTTAAAGTACAAAACCCTAAAATAAATATTAAAAATATGTCAAATGTACACTTTTCAACTTCAGTACGTCTTTCAGACGTATCATTATCTTTAACGTTGGTAAAAATAAGATTGTCTTTCTACGGTTAAAAAAGAAATATAAATTTATTTTACACAAACGGGATTTTGACGAATGATCTATGAACACAGACTTAAAAATCTTCAAAGAAGTTACAAAGTAATAACAAAGAGATGACGTAATAAGAATCCTGCTTGAAGCAATAAAGCGTGCGCCCACTTTAACAACTGCCGCAGTTACATTGAAATGAACGAGATTTTATCTTGTTTGCATTCAAGTTCTGTCTTTGTACAGTTCCCAGTAATACAATCACCATACTGCGGACAATTTTCACGAAGATCCCGAGCGGGGAATATAATTACACGTGTTTGCATTGTCGCAAATGTCCCAGATACAAGCCACCGCAGAATCTTAATCAATTCTCATAGAATATCACTGGAAACTATTATGTACTCGTATGCACGTCAGGGTCCGAACTAGTACTGTATCAAAATAAAAATAACCGTTGAAAATAACAGCTAAATGCCGTCAACGCCCAACGCCATTGTCGAAAAGTTGCGTCAACAGTTGGGTGTAATTATTTAAAATAACATGAATTTAATTCTAAGAAAATTAGACCAATCGCGACGCACTCTACAACTATGTGTTGTTAAGCAGTCGAGATATAGATCTACAGAAGAATACTTTAAATAAGCTGGATGGACAGAGTTATGAATGAAGATGTTATGGTTCAAATGAATAAAGAAAAATAACTTATTAAAAAAATAAAAATCCGAAAACTAAAATATCTAGGACATGTGATGAGATATCCCGAGAAGTACGAGATATTGCATCTCAAATACGTGGAAAGATTGCCGGAAGTCGGGGCCCTGGAAGAAGGAGAACATCGTGGCTGAAAAACCTGAGACAGTGGTTTGGCCAGTATAATGTAGAGCTGTTCCGGGTCGCAGTAAACAAAGTCCGCATAGCCAACATGATGGCCAACGTCCGTTGACCGAACAGGATGCAAGAAGAAGAAGTTAAGCAGTCTTGGTGTCAAATAAATAAAAAAGGTATTAGAGTTTCCACTTAGTTAACGATGTTGCGCAATTTGAAATAATCTTTTAGTTATAAACTTTCTAAAAAATGACGCATGCAAAGAATTTCAAGTTACAACGGAGCTCTTAGCGGTAGGACTATAAATAATTCTTAGGTTAGGTTAGATTCTTTGGATTTTGCCCTGATAAACGTCTGTGTAATTTTTCCAACGGATACGGCTGATACGTAGCGCCTAGTGACAAGCAATTCTGCCGGCGACAAGTAAAATAAATATTGTCGTTGGCTATAGTCATTACAACAGTTTCAACGTTCAAACGCTAGAACTTCCTAAAGTTGGGAAACCCCAATATTGTTAGGGTAGTTATTTTTTTTTGTTGGTGTTCGCGTCAATGTCATCCTTTCAACAGTTATATTCAGCAGTTGACGAACGCCAACGATAGCGGCGCGGCTATGGCGTTATTTCGAATTGTCGTCATCTTCCAGAACTATTCCGAACGGGAACATGTTTTTCATGAATTCTGTGAAGTAGTTTCTCATATGAGGAGAAAACGTGATTCGAATACTGGAGTAGTCGAAGGCCCCATATTACTATTTGACAGCCGCCTTGGCTTTAATAAAGCGATTATTAAAAGAAATGCGGAACACAAATTCACGGATTTCCGGAAGAATATAATATTTTTCCTGTAAATTATTAAAACGTGTATATATTGTATTTGTACTTTTTTGGTATGAATACATCACAAGAGTCCCAGCTGCTCCCGCATGCGGCCAGTGAGACTATGGCATTCTCAATTGGGGTATGTTGTGAGGCTGAAGGTAGTGGGGAAGGGAAGGAGATTGGGAAGAGGAAGGTGGAGAAGTAGCTGGCTATTCAGATCTGATCAACAAACACGACTAACGCCATTTCAAGCATTGAATTCTGAATTGTGGTCATACACCAGTGCGATATTGAGAGAATATTCCGCTCTGCAACGTGCCGCAAATGTACCTACTATACATTATTTTTAATAGAATTAATTGTGAAAAAACACAAATTATTAAAACAAAATTTATTTGCCCACACCGGGATTCAATCCGGCGAACTTCAGATTGCGAGTCAAGAGAGATCTAGGTGAAGGTAGACCACGCCGGCCGGTGCCTTCAGCCTTATCCTGTACCTGGGTGTCAATAAGCACAATAACCACCAATAAAGAAATTAATTGTCTCTTCAAACTTTGCAAATACACCTTGTGCTGTAATTAAAAAAAATGAAAACAAATAACTTTGTAAAAACCACTATATAATCAACATTATCAACATGTTTCGAAAACTAAGTTCTCTTATTTATATTAATCTTATCCTGAAGAAGAAAACATTGTTTTCGAAACATGTTGATAATATTGATTATATAGATAGATTATATATTTTTACAAAGTTAATTATCGATTAAAACACCTGTACACCTTATTTCTATACATCTGACACACTGACTAAAAAGTTTACCTTATTAAGTTTTGTAACTATTTATCGCAACTTCTAATTACGATTTCTTTCCAATTCTTCTTCATAACTTTTGTAAACTATATTTCTAACTGCGAAAACCCTTCGAATAAATAAAATGACAATTAAATATTGAGCGATTTTATAAAATGTTTTTCTGATTTGTTTTATTGTTGCCAATCATTATAAAATTCCTCAAACCTAAGTCGGTCTGAAATCGGTTCCGTGGAAAACCTAGAATATGTTCGAAGCAATTCCTGGAGGAGATTAATTATTAAAGCTGACGATTAATCGATATATGTAATTACTTACCGATAACCAGCAACTACACTATTTTAGAAAACTACACCCACATGGTTACCTACATGAAAACGGAAGTACGTTTATCTTTGGCTTTAAAACTTTTAACATTTCTTGTTTTTCCTTGTTAAATAATAGTAAAGAAGGATTTAAAAAATATATTCGAACACTTTAAAAAATACCGTTAAAATAGGCTTATGCATTCGAAAACGGTTAAAGAATCTTTGTCACTCAATATTTGCTGCCTCCGCTTGTGTAACCCGACATTTTTATCCATTGAATCTGCCTATTCCGCCAAATCTATTATAAATATATAATAGATACCAATAGTCCATATTAATTTGACACTAAAACGATAGCAATATTGGCAATAATTTGGAAAATAGTGCGTGAACCGAATGACGATTGATATTTCATTGTCAGTTTTCACTCTGTTGACAATTTTTATAATTGGTCCTTTGCTGAGCCGAGATTAATCCAGTTCTTTAGTTCCTGTAACTTGATAGTTACTTGAATGAGATTGCGTTGGGAAGAGCTTGTTATGCATTTGAGCAGTGTTGAGCCAATGTTTCAGTTTAAAAGCTGATCGCCGGTCGGTGGAATTGGGAATAACGGCCATAAGTCATGCTCAACCAAGCATTGACACGATCGAAAAGTAATTGACTTTATATCAATTTACAATATATATATGACTTTATCTATAATATCTATGACTTTATCTATCTCTGACACAAGAGGACATCATCGAAAATCTAAAAAATGACGATTATTTTTCACCCTTTGAGTAAGTAGGAAAAAAAATGTTTAAAAAAGTTCATTGAACATTATAAACAATGACTAAAATTGTATAATGTTATATTAGATTAATATGATATTAGGTCACATTTAGCGCAAGGTAGTACGTTTATATATTATATGTTTACTATTAAAACAATTATTAAGTTCAGGCTACACGGATTCTACATACATAAGTACCTAGTCTGTATTTGTAATACCAAGGCAGCTCCCGGATATGGGTATTTTCATTTCCCGGGAACGTGAATAATATCGGAATGCGCCTAGATCCGGGTAATATTGGCTCGCCCGTCTTGTAAAACATTATAAATAGTATTAACTAGTACATATGAAAAATGCATTGTAAAATCTTATTTATTTATGGTTACTTAGCGGCTTTAGGGTATTATCGTTATTTGTTTTTGGGATGTTATGCCGTGTTGCGCTACCACCTTCTTTAGCCAACGTTTCGGACTGCGTTGCAGTGTCCCTTATCAGGGCAGATCCAGCAGATTCGATGGATGTGTGATCTGTGCACTAAGACGATGCATTACAAATGAAGAGATCCGAAAATCATAAGATTAAGAAACGGCCGCTTAGCTAATTAAGACCTGTTGTAGTTGGTATGGACATTGTAAGGGTGCTGCCTTTTTCTTCGCTTCGCTTTGGAATTGTAAAATTATTCAAAGCCAAAGTACAGACTTTTCACGTACCTCACTGAAATGGAGCAAAACAAGTTCATATATCTATAAATAAATTTCATCTTCATGCAACTGTGTAAGTTGAAATTCCACACTGACCGATTAATTTCATGGAATTACTTAATGTTCTTAAAAGTAACATTAAATTGCATTATTAAAAATCAATTTAAAGCAAAATGTGTGAACCCTGGAATACTCTATTTAATTTTGTATTCACCAATAAAGAAAATATTTTTATGATAATTTATTGTGTTTTTGTGCCTTCTCAACAACAATATAGAATACAATTTTGTTTAGAAAAGCACAATGAAAGTCATTTCTGCAGTCAGAAGTAACCGCAGTAAGTATTACGTGTTATTGCACCAAAGACGATTCTCATTCCAACGGGTGAAATTTTTTTTGCAACCAAGAAAAATCTTTTCCTTTCGTATTCAGAGTTTTCCCCCAGAATGCGCACTGGGGAATGTTTCTGAAGGTTGTAGCAAAGTTTTCTGTAGTTTTTTTTTATTATTTCTGAATCTCCCTAGGTGTTTGTACACCTTTGAGTTTTTCGTTTTTGAATTTCATACACAGTACCTACCTGCACTTTAGTCTCGAAGGACCAACGTGTTATGGCAGATCACACTTCCGAGGGAATATAAGGCCAAAAAAACAATACGCAAAAGAAAATTAATGAGATTTTGAAGCGAATTTAAATAAAATGATTCTTTAGATTAACTCTACAAAGAACTTTTAAGTATGAAGAAGGGATGCAATTACTTAACATATTTTTTAATTATTGCTTTGTAACAGAGGATGATTTGGGAGATCCTATCACTAGAGAAGAGTTTGACCTCGCACTGAAAAACCTCAAAAACGGGAAAGCACCCGGAATCGATGACGTTCCGGCTGAACTCATTAAGCCAGCAGGAAAAGGAACTACAGATGCCCTGTTTAAAATGATACAGACAATGTATAAGACTGGAGAGATACCGGAGGATTTCGAGAAATGCCTAATTGTCGCATTACCAAAGAAGGCAGGCACGACGAAATGTGAACAACACAGAACTCTTAGCCTAATATCCCATGCCTCAAAAATATTGACTAATATCATTCTAAAAAGAATCGAACCAAAAGTAGAGAACATCCTTTCCGGAGACCAGTATGGCTTTAGAAGAGGTGTAGGAACCAGAGAAGCAATATTGTCGCTACGAATACTACTAGAAAAAATAATAAAAAGAAACCAAAACACATTCATCGCATTCATAGACCTGGAGAAGGCTTTCGACAAAGTAGAATGGAAAAGACTCTTCGAGATTCTGAAGAGAATTGATATCAAATATAGAGATAGACGAATAATCCAGGCGCTATACAAGAATGAGGCCGCTATAATTAGATGTGACAATGATACAAAAGAAGCCAGTATAAGACAAGGGGTGAGACAGGGATGCTCTCTGTCACCTGTTCTTTTTAACGTTTATATACAGAGTGCGATTGACGACTTGAGAGAGAGAATGAGTCACAGAAAAGGTGTAAAGATACACGGGCAAAAGGTGGATATGATAAGGTTTGCTGACGATATTGCTTTGGTTGCTGAAAGCGAAGAAGAACTGCAAGAGGCCTTAACAACCATGCAAAGCATTCTTCAAAACAACTACAACATGAAGATAAATAAAGACAAAACAAAGCTGCTGACTGTAGGCCGAACGCAACACCAGATGAGAGTAGAGATGGCAGGAGTTCCACTAAAGAACACCAAAGAGTTTGTCTACCTCGGGAGCAAAATAACATGGGACGGTCGGTCTAAGAGCGAGGTCGACAGCCGTATACACCAGGCTAGGCTTGCATTCAATAAAAGGTCGAAAGTAATTGAATCAAATAATATAGACCTAAAACTGCGAATACTCCTCATCAAGACCTATGTGTGGAGTATCTTGATGTACGGCTGCGAAACATGGTGCCTATCCGAAAGAGATAAACGGAGACTAGAGGCTTTTGAGATGTGGTCCTATAGAAGATTATTAGGAATTTCATGGAGAGACCACATTACAAATGAGGAGGTTCTCCAAAGTATCGAAGGAGGAAGGCACCTGCTCAGGACCTTGTCCGAAAGGCGTGCAAGATGGATCGGACATGTTATACGACAAGAAGGTCTCTTGCATACCATAATGGAGGGTATGACCGAGGGGACAAACTCTAGGGGACGCCCACGCCGAGAGTACCTGGACGACCTGCTGGTGGACGTGCGCTGCTCATCATATGCAGAATTCAAAAGAGCCGCACAAGACAGGGAAGAATGGAAAAGAAAATTAAAGGAAATTGCTGCAAACCAATCCCAGGATTGAAACCAGAGAGAGAGAGAACAGAGGATAGCGTTGTAAATCAGGAAAGCACGTTCTTCATCTAAATCTAAAGCATTAAATTATTATAAAGGTAAATAATTTGAAATACAATAATTTCGTAAAATAAATTAGACATAAAATATTGCTTTTTACAATATGTACGCCTAATAGTTTCAAAACGAAGTATATTCGTTTCAGGAGAAAATATCTACATGTCCCATCCAGGGGTAGCGCGTCACGAGTTCAATTCATGCGCTGCCTAATTATTCTTCCTCCATTACGACACAACCAACTATTTCCGCTTTCTGTGGTGAAAGTAGGAGATTTTAAGGTTATAGTCACGTTGTTCGTAACCTGGGAATATTTGTCTTTCTTAAAAAATAAGGTTTAAAAATGAAAACGATATCTGGACGATGCTAATGATAGTTCCTATGTACAACGTAATTAATTTCAAATCCTGATGATTTTGTCCTGCTATCGCGCTTACTAAATGAAAGTTCAATGGAGAAAAAAATTACGTGGAAGAAACAATATATTTATAGGTATGTTACAATATACGCAACATTCATGTAATTCCAGACAGTAAATCACAATAAATTATACAGAGCTATCAACTTCCTCAGTGCTGCTTTTATCATTACGACTTACGACCATTCAAATAAAAATATATTGGAGAATTATGTTCAATGCAGCCAACAAAAAACGTCATTGTGTTATTAGCGATTATTAGCAACGTTGCGAAAACCCCGTTTAACGGTCACCGAACAGAAATTCCGTTTAACAGTCGTTGAGTGTTTTTTTATTATTAAGTAAGGTTGTTAAAGTTTAAACAGTCTGACTGCATAACTTACCAGAATATTAATATTACTGTTGATTTCCGTAAAATAAAGTACTTGTTTCAATTAATTTCTGTGTGCACATCAAATTATATGGCGTGTTGTTTGTACTCGATGGCAATCATTTCGGACATTCCTGCTGTATAGATTGACGTGCCCTAATGCATTATTTCCTGAAATGCCGGCTGCGAAGGCCAGCCGTACGTGGAGACCCAAAAACAAAACAAATAAGGATTTATTGTGTAACCGCATTCGTACAAGAACTTTATATAAGTTTATCAAGTAGGTACTATCGGGATGTGTCCACTAAAATCACTTTTTTAATTGTTTCTTTTTTTTGTTCTGACTAGATGATCAAACAAATATATATCTTATTTTTCTGATTAAATTGATATTTCAAAGCTTCATAGTTATGCTGGATATATATATTTTTTTAACGTGAATACCTCACAAGAGTCCCAACTGCTCCCGTCTGAAGCCAGTGAGACTATGGTATCCCCAATAGGGGTATGTTGTGAGGCTGAGGGTAGTGGGGGGGGGGGGGGGTAAGGAGATAGGGAAGAGGAAGGTGGGGAAGTACCTGGCTATTCAGATCTGGTCACCAAACTCGGCTAATGCCGATTCAAGCAACGTTTCAATTCTGAATGGTGGTACACCAGGGCGATACAGAGAGTATCTTCCATTTTGGAACCTGCCGCAAACATACTACTTATTATTTTAAATGAATAAATTGTGTAATAACACAAATTATTCAAATAAAATTTGTTTGCCACGCCGGGATTCGATCCCGCGACCTTCGGTGCGCGAGTCAAGAGTCGTACCGCTGCGCTACGCCCGCCGTCAAATATAATATATATAATAGGATATAACCCAGCTTAAAATAGTTGCGTTGACCCACAAACTCTAGATGGAAAATCTTTGAAAAAAATCACTACACCACAAAGAATGTAAATATTAATTATTATTAATATTAAGAAAATTAATAATTATAAATTATTATTAATATTAAGACTTTTCAACAGGAAACAATCCAAAAATAGATAGACAAAACAAGTTCCAGCGAGAGCTCGTACGCACGTCATTGACGATCTTCTTCTTTTTTCTTTTTCAAAACGAAAGAAACAGTAGATACGTAAACTAGGGTGCCCAACCCAAATATTACCGTTATTTTTTCACTGCAATATAAAAAACGCGAACTTCATTGACAGAAGGCAAAACAGACTATTTCAAGCAATGAACCAAAACCCTTATCGAGAGTCCAATGTCTAATAAAAAGAAATTTATCATTTCATAAAATATAATATGTCCTTTTATAGTTATTTGCATATGTTGTATTACCATTTCGGTTAATAAATATTTTTTTTTTAAATAACGTAAATGTGATACCAGAAAGATTTTTTCTTTTTTATGTGAATACCAAAATCCAACACACAGAAAGCTGAAAACTTTATTTTGCGCTGGAAAATATCTTCCACTAGGCCGCATGGGCCGCAGATTGGGCATGCCTGTACTAGAACGATCACATCACATACGACCTCTAGCTGGGACTAGTGTGTGTATATTATTAACGTAGGTATATTGTTTTCCGGCAACAGAATCCGGCCAAATTAAATTGAAATTGAATGAAACCAGAGCGAAAAGAAGTGAAAAATTTTAATTCGTTTTTGTTCAAGCAAGAAAATAAATAATTGGTTCTAACTAAAAGAGAGCTTTAACTTTCCTCGGAAAGTGTAAGCTCTGAATTAGGCGACCGATTCGGTTCTCCAAATTACTAGGTCATGAATAAAATTTCCTATGTTCTTTACGATAACAAAAATCATGCTCGGGTAAACTATAGAGTTTTAATAATTTTTGTGGTATAAAATCAACGTAAAATACAGTAACTATGAATGCTTAAAAGGCATATCGTTAAATTGAATGCATTTAATTTGTCGAAGAGATGTAAGGTAATCTTAACGTAATCTGCTCATTCATAGATGACAGTAATTTAATACTTTTGGGAAAAAAACCCTTTTAGCAAGTTTTGCTGTAAAAGATTAAGATGTATTGTTTGTTTTTGCCCGTAAATACGCAATACGAGTATCAATAAATAGTTTGGTCGGTATAAAAACTCACTTCTTCCAAGAAAGGCATATAAATAGAGTATTGGACTGAATTACCGAAACCACATTGTACTATTTGTAATAATGTACCTTTCTTTAGATAATTGGGTATTAATATAATAATTGTAATGGTAATATAATTGGGTAATTCAGGTATTTTAAATAAGCACAAAACTCTTTATTCATGTACATATTGCGCATTCATGAATGCGAACAAAAATTAAAAAAAAAATATTTTACTGCGTAACTTGCAAAAAGGATTTTGTCCTAAAATAATTATAATACTGCCATCTACGAACGAGCAGATTATGCATTATTTTAGGTTTACCCTAAGAAAGAATATACAGTTGTGATACAAAAAGCAGCCATGGAAAGAGCAATATAAGATAGCTCATTGAGAGAAAAGAATTGCAACTTTTGTGACAAGTAGGAGCAAGTCAAAGATTACTGCAATTATTATCACAATCTCAAACCACGAGTTGGACTGTAGTTGATAGTGGGTACGAAGTAGAACCAGACATAGGTACATAGCTATAACTGCATACATTAAAGTGTGGTTGGGTAAGATAGAAGAAACATGAGACTTTCGAGCGAGGTTTGTGCTAGCACCAATTTTAGTAAGAAGATACGTCATTATAGAATTGTTATTAAATAGGAGAAGTATAGCTTCGTTTCATAAAAAACTTTTTCGTACCAACTTTGCCTCTAACTCGTTCGCACAGACTTCAAAGCCTTGGTAATAATATTGTACCTTGGATATTTTATAATCAGAATTACTGAAATACAATTATGAAATAAATTACATAGTGAACTCATACTAAAAAATGAATTTCATTATTTTTCTTTAACGTGAGTAATTTTATTGTTTTTTAAAAATTATTTATTATTTTTCATTGTCCCTTTTCTCGACGTATTTGCAATTTTAGATGTAATAATGTAGCTATAAATATTAATTATTTTTTTAATATTAACTTCACACAGGAGGCCCTGAGGAAAAAATCTCCCTCATCTCCCCTGTCATCTTAGAAGATGCTGTGTGGAAGATAGCTATTTTGGAGTGAACATGGGTCTTGAAGAGAACACAGAAGAATGCAAATCATTCCACAGCCGTGCTGCTGAACTTAAGAAGCAGTCATGGAAGCGACCCGTTCTAATGTGATAAATATCGGGCGCGCGTTTCGCGTATTTCCCGACTACACACCGGTACCGAAGGAATCAATGACGCTAGTTCCTTTGAGCATCTTCCACTGTAATACCAGTAAAACAAGGACGGCATATCTACCTGACGCCTGATTGCCATTGCACAGAGTTAAGGGTTTTATCAGGTCTTTTGGGACTCCGGACCAGAAGTGGCTACCAAATTCAACAGTGGGGCGCTTCAACATTAAACTTTCATATACGTACCTATTTGTACCTACTCTATAATTAATTACATCTACCTACATTATATTTTTTATTTCTTATATATGACAGATATTTTCATGCACGATATCATGCATCTTTATACAAAATACTTTAAGAGTGTGTACCAAAATAAATAAATCATCCAATACGACCCTAGCCAAATTAGGGTCGATTCCTTATTCTTTAAAATAGTTGTGGAAAAAAAACAATAATGGTGGCAATCAAAGATATTGAAATATAAGGAGATGTGCTATCTGCAGTTTTTACTAGATGGGACTGCGCTTCCTTGTGTCGCCGATATTGTTTACCAATTAACGAATAAACTAAATGAACGTATAATAATTAACGAATAAACCAAACGAACGCTAAATTAAATGAACGAATTCTTTCCGTATTCAAACTATATTGTTAACCAATACTAAAGCACACCTTCAAAAAATCAAGGATATGAACAAATTCTTTTCGTATGCAAACTACCCTGATTAGGTAGTAGTTCGCCGACAGTCGCGCGGACATCACAGCATATCTCTTTTGTATTTTAATATCTTTGGTGGCAATAAATAAAAAAAGCAAAAACTTAAAAAATAAATAAACACATTTAAAGAAATACTCTAGTTGAAATATCATTGCTTTAAGTTATTCAGATGCATCTCGAAATTATTATCGCGTTTAACTTCAGAGCTGCAAGCTCTTTGTACGAAGTTTGTGTGTAATTTGTATTATACAGAAATTTAATAATTTAGAAACTACCACGTTTCGAAAACTTGAATTACTGCAACTGTTAAGCAAACATCAAAGTTTAACGACAGACAATATTCTGGAACTATTGTTTTAGTGGTATGATACACAGAAATGCTACTTTAGAACCTATTAAGTGAAAATATATTATTATGAGACCTAATGCTATCGCTTTGCTTCATACAAGTTGCAAGACTAGTAAACAAACACTTCAACAATCAAATATAACGTTCTAAGTTTCGTTGTAAAACAAAGAAACACTTTATATTTAAGTACAATTAAGTGCTCTAAGCAAAACCATTACTCTTTACAGCTTATGAAATCGGGGTACTATTTTTAATTCGTTTGTTAAAATTTCATCTCAAGCGTTGGTAGTTTTGAGTACACGCACGAAATTTCCATAAAACGTAACATAATAATAATCATCATTTAATGTTTCTGCAATCTTGATTATTTCGTCATTCCTTGAACAAAGAAACGCTTTGTTTCGCCCGCAGAATGTTCGCAATTTATTATTGTTCTTTTTCATCAGCCAAAACAATTCCGGAACGATAAGACCTTAATAAGTCTGAGTTTTTTTCTTCATATAATTTAGGCCAAAATGATAACGACGTGAAAAATTTACTTGATTAAAAACTTTGACGCTTCGAAGAAGGAATAACGGTAAACATGATAAAAATAAGTTAAAATAATATTAAGAAGTAGACAGATTTTGAACAAATAAGATATTTCTATTATGATAAAAAAAAAGAATAATATTTTCAAACCACAATATTTATACAACAAATAAAGCCATAAGATTTCTAGATTATCGAGCAGTTTTTTGGAATTTCGTTAATGCCAAGAAATAAGGGCAATACGGGATTGGCGTTCTGGGAAAGACATAATAATATGTGTTATAAAGAACAGCCTCGAGTTCAATAGAGCCCGATCTCTCTACTTCCCATTTCAATGGCGTGACAGATGATTTCCTGGAGGAGCAAAATGGGGGAGTTAGGGGCTCCAGGAGCAATACCATGGGTCGGTTAAATGTGCCAATAAAAGTAATCGTCTGTTGTTGTTTTGTAGCGGGATACGCGAAGGAAACATATAAGCTATAAATGACAACCTATCTGTATTGTTTTACCAAAAATCTTGACATATTTCCTGTTACCTAAGCTGTTATTTCAGTAACAGTAGTTCTGTGAAAATAGACCTCTTTAATTTCCTCTTATTTTAAATTAAAACAAAAATTTCCTCTCAAATAATAATAGGGCGATACTTAAATATCTACTACAGCGGGGTAATTAAATAAAATCAATCCACGATTTTCTTCTGTAAACACAATGAGTCTTTATTGATTACAATCAACTTTCAAGTAGAAAGTTCAATATAATCGTAAAACAGTAGCGTAACAAAACAATACACAATATAACAGTAGCTTTATGGTTATTATAACAATAATAACCCCAAAGAACACTAATTATCCCTTAATTACTCGTCACTTTATACATAAGATTCACAATTTCTTGAAGTTGAACGAGCGGACTCGGAAGGCAGCTTTCGACTTTTACTCTCTCCTGGAGCCCAACGGCGGGTCAAAACTCAACTACTTAAGGTTTTGCATACCTATTGGCCCGCTGCCCTAGTGGCAGCGGGAGTAAGGGACAAGCAAATGCTAGACAGAGAAAGTATTTGAGCGTGAACACTCTCAAATACGCTCAAAATACTAAAAATAATTATATTTGCTACACTACCAATTTAATTATAAACCATGTATTTTAAAAATTAAAATATGAGATTAGGTGCACAATTTTTAATCAGAAACGTCACTATCTCAATGACAATTATTTTTAAAACTTTCTTCGGGCAGTTGGGTACCACATTATATTGAAAAAATGTCATTAAGAAAGTTCAAATATACACGACGATCTCACTTTTGAAAAATAATCTTTACTGTGCCTTTAAAACGACCACCTTGAAACACAAACAGAATGTACAAACAAATTTACATGGCGACGAAACGCAAAAATATTGATTCAGTCTTTCTACTAAGTTTTTTTTTGTGCTGTTTAAAAGGTTAACTCTTTGATTAAATAATTGGTAATAAATACACTTGTTATTCTTTCAAACGTAAAAAAAACTCAATGTTAAAAAGAAAAATATTTATGTTACCGAAATACTGAAAGCTTATTTTTCTCATCAGCTTATATAACGTATTGTACCATTGTTTTCATTTGCGTTATTTTTTTTGCAGAATAAATTAAGTTTTCCCGTGAAAAGCTCACGCAGATACAAAAATAAACGAAACATGTTTTTTTAACAAACAGATTTAAAAAAAAAAAATATATATATTCATGAAAAAAGTATTTGTAACTTAATGGGATTTATTTATCAAATACATTATCAAATGAAGTTCTAACCGAATATATGATGTTACATTAATATAAAACATTTAATATACATTTCGCAAATTTTAAGAAGGAAGAAAAAAAGAGCAAATAAATCATTTAAAGCGAAACCATATTATCTGCGACTGAAGACTTGCACGAGAGAGAGGGAACAAAAGAGAGAACTGTGTGACGTCTCTTCATTATAACCTGACCCCCGAAATAATATTACAGTTTTCTTACTACTATTCCACCATCTCTACATCGCAGTAAGACCTTAATGTAAAAGAACAGTAAACAAAGAGCAAAGAAGTTACGTCATCGTACCTCAGGAATTCCTGAAAATTTCTAATCTGATTAACAGGAATACTTCAATATTAATATTTTTGATACTGACTATTCAAAGTTAAATTCCATTATAATAATATATTTAACTTTTTTCCACTTATTTTTTTTACGACAAATCAATAAAAAATTCCATGTTATCATAAATATAATATCGATTTTAATAGACGATAGATGTGACAAGTGACAACGATAAAATGGTTTGTTTAAAACATCATATAAGTAACGTATTCTCCAAGCAATATTAGAGTAATCTATTAACCCGAGTTAATTATGCCTACTGTGGTATTAACCAAATAATTATAAATTCAATAGTCAAAGACGACATAGCAAAAAATATGAGAAAACCCATATAATTGAATAAAATCCATGTAGACCACACCCCTCCCTCTCCCCTTTCCCCATATGTTATGTATATGTCGTACGCTGATTGTAAAATCAGGATGCGCCTCAGGCACATCATGATTTTATATGATAGGAAGGAATTTACATGTTGTTTAGAAACAACAGTACCAGGTAAATCCTTTAAGTACCTTAGAACAAGATTATTTTTATAATAATGATATTCTGAATTTAAATTAGACCAAAGACAATAGTACCAGTCGGAAGATGGCATTTACAGACTGAAACAGTTTAGGGTCACGAATAAATAAGATAGATTTTTTTTATGTATGTTGTATTATTAGGAATACTTCACCCGAGTTAAAAAAAGTTTCAGAATCAAACAAAATATTTTTAACAATAACGATTATTGCCAACCTACCTCAGAATAGACAACGTCTAATGAGGCAGGTAATGTACCTAAGTACGAGTACATGTGTTTGTATCAAATTTAATTTAAACTCCCGGGTAGCCGACAATGAAATGAAAATAATAAAAAATACACTGACGATTGACGAAGAATGTCAAGAATTACGTTTGAGTTATACGAAATTTAGAAATATATGTAAATTGCTATATCTAGATTTAAATCTACCACTTAACATATTAACAAATTAAATTCAAATACATTTAATAATGCATTTTTGTATTGCAATTGTTTTTAACTTGTGCACGCCGCTCACATAACTTAAAAAATAAACCGTTTTACAATGTCATGAAGTTCTGCAAGTATTTAAGATTTTATTATTGTAACAGCTGTTTTGGCCTTCAAGGCTATCATCAAACAAAAATGAGAATAAAAAATCTACGCACCTCTCTGAAAGAAAGAGAAACGTATTGTTTTATCTTTATTTTCTCTGTGATATTAAAATTTCCAGTGATATTAAAGTATTGACTGTATCATAAAGTTTATTATCGAAATCGATGCGCTTAGTGAAAAACCAAATTGCCTCACAAAATTCGATCTCTGGCTACAGCAGCTGGATTCTGACCTCTTATTTTACTACTAATAACCCCACAAATCTTTTCAAACTTCTGCTCTCCTATGAAATACGTTCAATACTTTCAACCCATTTAAAATCTCATATCCGGGTTATAATAGGACCTCGCACGTTCGTAAAATAAAAATTGAGTAGCGGAGGAGAAAATAATTTCATATGATGATATAATTTTTGTAATTTTTTTTTAACACAATATTCTGCCCATGCAAAGATTAGGTTAAAAGGTTATGAAATCTATATTAACTTTACAGGGAAATAATTTAGGAATCTATGTTACATTTGGGGATGCTATGCAGAAGGTCGTTACCAAAAAGAGACGTATATTCCGAGGGCGGAAAAATCTAAGTTTGTTCATCATAGCCGAGCTGTTGAACAATTACGACAATAACACTAAATATCAACCAAATGGATCCAAATTTTAATTAAAACCTTTGTGTTTCTCACAACGGTGGAAAAATACGACGTATGATTAATTCTTCTGAGAATCTTTCACTGACGGAAGAACACATACTGCCTTCCCCATATCTGTTTGTTCTTTTTATGTTCAATGGTCCGGAGCGGTGGCCGATTTATATTTTTCATAAGTATAGGCCACTTCATTCGCGCCGCCCCTTCCTCTTCTAAGAAGTTACCACGACCTATTGACAAATCCAATAGGTCGTGGTCCGTAGTCAATGAGACTATGTCATCCTTAAGGCGATCCAATAGTCCAGGAAAAAATCGAAATCGGAATTTACGCCCCCTTTAAGGGAGGAGTTTAAAAACACTTGAGAAAAAGCTTTTGGAAAGGTTGAAAAAGGTGTTTGAGAAAAAAAAAATCAGTTTGATTTCGTAAAGGCCTGTAAAAAACATTAATTCCTTTTTTACGTATTGTTTATTGTAATAAAACGGAAATTCAAAATTGATTTCATGAAACCAACCGACGCGGAACCTAGCATCAGTTCCCCGCTCCGGCTGGGGGAAGACTGACAGAAAATGGGTGTCGCTAGTCAGTAGTTTTTCGCTGGACGGTATAAGGTTCACTTTGAAAATCCAAATTCGTCGACTACCGCATGTCGCCGTGATGTCAAAAATAACAACGCGAAAATGCATATTGTATTTTATTTTGGGATGTTCGGGCGTAAATTTCAATTTTTTTTGAGATTTTTTTAAAAGAAACTGAATTTACCACATTAAACAATAAAATCATATTCAAAAAGAGGTTTGTAAATAGGAGAGTTTGGACTTGAAAGTGTTTTTTATAGACCTTATACTTTATTTTTTTCTAGACTTATTAAAGACTTATAAAAAAACGACATTTTTAAGGGCCAAGATATGTTCTACA
Organism: Limnephilus lunatus; assembly: GCA_917563855.2. Lineage (NCBI taxonomy): Eukaryota > Metazoa > Arthropoda > Insecta > Trichoptera > Limnephilidae > Limnephilus > Limnephilus lunatus. The sequence continues at coordinate 62,361,047 of OU830601.1, forward strand.
CGCAGTATTCAATTGGAGCATCTATAAAACTTCTAAGCGATCAAATTAAAAAAAAAAAATATGATTTTGCATTATTTAGTATGGATTTATCTTAATTGTAGTACGTTATGAGACTGATGAGAAAGAGGAAGGGAAGAATACGTGGAGAGTGGATGTTGGAAATTACATGGATATTCAGATCTGTTCGCTTAAGAGCGTATAACCAGCCAGCGGCCGAAAATCCACATTTCGTCAAAAGAGGTTCTTACGATCGTACAGGGCGGTTCCAATGAAAAAGATTAATTACTCTCCGTACCAGCTTTTAAAAATTATAACTCAATATCGATTTTATTTCATTCCAAATTTGCTTTAATTTATACCTACATCCAAAAATGCTGAAAGGCATGTTGATAAAACTATTAAAATTATGTACTTTTTGTAATTATTTTTTGATCGTAGGTATTCATCATTTTTCAATAATGTCTCAGCAAAATAAGAATGTAAAAAAATCTGAAATATATTAGTCTGTAAGTGCGAAAATAAATACACAATCGGACCAATTTTCGTCAAGAAACACATGTACTTATATATTTTTTAATGATTTTATTTAAACGAAAATAAAAATTCTGTTACATAAGTTTACCAGATAATTAATTGATTTATTTTACTGCATGATTATATGATTTGAAATGGGTGTTGTATAATAAATATACTTTTTTGAAAATTTAACAAATCCGCCAACGACCTATGGTATAACTTTATTATGCTAAAAATTATCATTTTTTCTGAAAATTTAAAACATACGTTTACTAGATAAAAGAACAATCTTTCGAAACCAATTTATAATTTTTTGTGGAAAAGAGTCACCACGTCTAAACACCAATTTAAAAATGACACATTTCTGGTGTTCTCTGGTTAAACGCTCATAACACAGTTTTTTAAAAGTGAATAGTCTTTTCCACAACGCGCAACGTTTGGATTCTGAATTATCGTTCACCAACGATAGATACTTGGAGAGTTACACCACTCTTTGCACCACAATTGGAATCCATTCGTTAAGATATAGGAAATTTATCAGACCGATAGCTCGTAACCAGCAATATCCGTAATCCATCCGTAATATGTTTATTTCTCTTTGAATGTAAATGATTGTCATTTGAATTCATGCATGCAGCGATGCAGCATTTCAACGAAGCAAATGCCTCGTAAATACAATGATACACTCTTCATGGAATCGTTTCATATTCGGGTATTGATAACATAAAATGCATTACATACCTATGTAAATAAATCAGCGCCGACTGCTCGATAAAATAAATCAAATTACTTACAGGGTCACGATACGAAAGCTTCATTTAATTTCTCTTAATTTACATGAATACATTAATAATAGGTTTTGAGCAATTAAAAATGGCGTAATCCTCGGGGATTTTAAAATAACAAGCTGTATTAATAATAATAACAAACTGTGTAATGTTACCTACTCAAAAGGTATTGAGGGATATGGATCCGTTTCATACGAATTTTAATTTTGGATTTGAGACCAAAATAGCGAACCAAACTGAAAAAAAATATTTTTTTATGGTAAATGTATAATCAAATATCTAGTACGGATATGTGCTACATCTAACATCTAATCTAACACGCTATATAAAGAGGAAAGATTTGTTTGTTTGTTTGCATTAAATAGGCTCCGAAACTACTGAACCGATTTGAAACATTCTTTCACTGTTAGGAAGCTACACTATCCCCGGGTGACATAAGCTATATTATATTTTCAAAAAATTTAGGGATCCTTATTAAAACTCCAAAAATGTAACCCAAGGTGTTAAAAATTACCTTAAATATTCTTTACATTGCGTGCGCTGCGAAAACTATTGATAACAGAATAAAACAATGTACTACGACTTTGTAGAACAATTACAAAAAAAGTAACAAGCAACAGCATATGTCTAACTATTATAGTTATGCCACAATAAGTGTTCTTTTATTTTAAAAATTTAATTAAATTGTCGCCGCTTGAAAAGGCTCTTTACTTGTATCTTGGTTTTAATCCTTATCAAAATAAATTACTTCATATTCAATACTTTCATTTAACTTTTTGAATTATTCAATTCGGATATTTCATTCGAAAGATATCACGAGTTTAAAAATGTTAGTATTAGAAAAAAGTTGCGTGGTCGCGGTCGGCTACGGGCCGGGCGGGAGAGGAGTCAAGAAATGAAGTGCCGCGCGGCCAGGCCGTTATAACTCCGATCCAAAAAGTCAAACGAATCTTTGGTGATATCATAAGTCCCCTTCGATTTGTTTACGGTCCCCAGTTACGGTAGGGTACGGTACAGTACGGTACATTACGGCTATGGTACCCGGCTAGGACTGAATATTTGGAATGCGGATGAGGGGTTGGCGGGACGGGGAGCAAGAGAGCGGTGGCGGGGAAGGTGGAAGTGGAACGCTGGAGGGGAATGCACAGGAAAGGACATGCAAGGAGAAACATTTTATTTCTTTGAATATGGCATTGCAACGCATGCCGGGAAACAGCTAGTTATTTATATATTTTTTAATTATGCAATAGAGGCATAAACTCACGAAAAATTCTAAAGTTGATCCCAAAAGAAGAAAAATTTAATTAACAAATTAAGTTTTATTATTTTTATAGCGTGATTTGTTTTAATTCAAAATTGTTTATTTACCTTCATAATATGTCACAATTTAAAAAAAAATCAAAACAGCACACGTACTAGATATGTACAATGTAAAAAATATATATATAAATGTAAAAAATATATATATCAGTTACAATTCTATTGTCAACGTGAACGGTCGCGCACAGTGCATTACATTATTATTGTCGCAAAATTACCGCAACCGTAAAACTGAACGGAACGCACCGAGGCGCTAGGCGCCTCGCAGTTAACACATTATGGACACGGCCATCGAAAACATAAAAACCGAAATAAAAAAAATAACTACCGTAAAAGACTCAAAAGCGAAAACAAACCTTGAACAAAATGTAAACATTCTAGAAGAACTTTGGAAAAGTGAAAGAATCAAACATCAACAAGAAATAATAAACCTACAAAAAAAAATCATCGAAAACCAAGAAGAACTAACTAAGAAAATAGAAAAAATTATAGAAAAAAATAATAAAAATACCATGTCTTACGCGCAAGTTCTAACAAAACAAGCAAACAAAAAAGAAAGTCCACAAGAAGAGAGATTCTCTATAATAATCTCATCATCAAAAAAAACAACTAAAGCTGAAGAAATATGTAACAAGATCCAGAAAGATATCAAATTGAACCATCTAAAGATAGGAATAAATGGTTTACGAAAAACAAATAAAGAACAAATCATCATATCATGCCCAAAAAAAGAATACACGACCACGCTTACGGAAGAAATAAAAAAACTTGACCCTAACTTGGAAGTCAAAGAAATCAAAAAGAAAAAACCTAAATTAATAATTAAAGGACTCAATTCAAACCTATCGGCAGAGGAAATAATCAGCGGAATAATCAATCAAAATGAAGGAATTCAAGATATTATATCAAAAAACGAAGAAAATAAAATAAACTTTATAACTGAAATAAAATATAAACATCCTAAGGAAAATCAACATGATGCTTCGGATCAAGAAGATGACAAACAGCACAAATTCTCAAACTACATCGTCGAAACCAGCGGTACAACGCGAAAAAGTTTATTAGCATTGGGAAAACTAAACATCCAGTACCAAAGAGTTAAATTAGAGGATTGTGATCCATTAACCCAATGTTACCACTGCTGTAAATTTATGCATACAGCCTCGAGATGTCTACAACGAACGAATCCATCAGTATGCCCTCACTGTACAGGTGACCATATGTTCGCCAAGTGCCCGGCAAGAGAAACAACACCTGTTTGTGCAAACTGCACGTCACAAAACAAAAAATATGGTGAAAAAAACAATACAGACCATAAGGCTTTCAGCGACATATGTCCATACAAAAATAAAATGCTTAAAGTAGCTAAAGACAGAATCGACTACGAATAAAAATGGCAGACTTCTTATATAATATACTAGACGAAAAATATAATATTGACGAGAAAATATATAACAGCTTCCAAGAATACTGTATCCACCAAGACGACCTCAATTGCAGCCCTTTAATTCTACACATGAACGTAAGAAGCATAAAACGAAACATAGATGAATTTTTAACAACAATTAATAATAATCTCAAAAAGCCGGTATGCATTGTGTTAACAGAAACTCATTCATGTTGTGAAGTGACGTACAATATACCGGGTTATAAATATATATCAACGGCAAACCGAATAAACAAGAACAGTGGGATCGCTATGTTTATTCAAAATCATTGTGACATATTGTGCGAGGAAGAAATTAAAATGAGTGGAACAAACTGCCTACATATACAAATTAAGTATTATAACAAAAAAATTGATATTATCTCTTTGTATAGAACACATTCATCCAGTGTCTGTTTGTTTATTGATGAATTAAGACAAGTCTTGGTAAACTTTAGAAATTCAAATACAATAGTTTTAGGTGACATAAATTTAAATATATCACATGATTTTACATCGAATAATAAAGATAACTACCTAAACATGATGGCGGAATTGAATTATGTACCGTGTATAAAGTCTTATACTAGAAACGTCAATGGGCAACGTCCATCATGTATTGACCATATTTTCACAAATATCAAAGATATAAATAATATAAATTCTGGAATTATAAAAACTTCAATTACCGACCATTACATGACTTTACTACATTACAACTCAATAATACCTCAGGCGATTAATCAACACTGCGGACTAACTGCTAATAATAATAATGAAATAACTGTTATTAATATTGAAACTTTAAAAAATAAATTATCATCTGAATTATGGTTGGATATACTCCGTAACGATAACGTCAATGAGTGCTGTAAAATTTTTGAAAATAGATTAACTAATTATATAAATGATTCAAAAAAAATTATTCATAAGGGAAACTCAGCCAAATTTCGTAAAATCAAACCGTGGATAACACATGGACTCGTTGTGTCCGTAAGACACAAAGAATGGCTTTACAAAGAAACTAAAAAAAAACCACTGGACATAAATTTAAAAAATCATTTTAAAGAATACAAAAATAAATTAGCTTCTCTCATAAAAAACACTAAAGAAAAATATTATAAACATAAACTTGATGACTCCGAAAACGACAGCAAAAGAGTTTGGATTATAATAAATGAAATCCTGGAAAATAAACAAAAAAATAAAAATAATCCCATAAAATGCATAATACAAAACAATAATATAATAAACTGTATTGAGGAACCTAAAAAAGGAGCAAATGTATTTAATGATTTCTTCGCAAATGTTGGAAAGAATTTAGCAGAAAAAATTTCAACAAAAAAAAAAAATTATATTGAAAATACTCCGAATACAGAAAATAAACTAGAACTTTTTGAACCTACTAATCCGTCCGAAATTATACAAATTATATCAAAAATGCGAGGTGGTTCTGCTCCGGGATTTGACGGCCTTTCCGTAAATATATTAAAAAATATTAAAAATCTTATTTCTACACCAATCTCTCATATCATAAACAATAGTTTTAAAACAGGAACTTTCCCGAGCACATATAAAAAAGCAATAATAACTCCAATTTTCAAATCCGGTAATCCGGAGGACGTCTCTAATTACCGACCAATTTCGCTTTTATCTAATATATCCAAAATTTTTGAAAAAATAGCTAAAAAAAGATAACTGCATTCATAAAAAATAACTCAACCATAAATAAAAATCAATTTGGATTTACAGAGGGAAAAAGTACCCAAGATGCAATCGCAAAAATATCGTCAAGTATCCAGAGTACCCTAGACAAATCGAATAAATGTATAGGAATTTTTATCGACTTACAGAAAGCATTTGACAGCATCTCTCATGAAAAACTCATATTAAAATTAAAAGAAAATGGCATTGACCATATAGCCCTTAAATGGATAAAAAGCTACCTAACAGAGAGACCTCAAATTGTAAAATTAAACCAATCATTTAGTACATCATTAACAAGTAAATTTGGCATCCCTCAAGGTACCGTCCTCGGACCATTATTGTTTCTTATATATGTAAATGACATTTTCCAACAGAAAATTAAAGGCGAATTAATCTCTTATGCAGATGATACTGTATTATTAATAAAAGGTCAAACATGGGAACTAGTTAACAAAATTGCAAACGAAGATATTAATATCTTAAAATCATGGTTTGATAATAACCTTCTCACACTTAATGCTAAAAAAACAACATATGTCTTATTCTCCTTACAGAAAATACCTAACCAGAAAGTTAATATTAAAATCCACGATGAAAAATGTGACAATGTAAGCTGTAAACAAAATGATCCTTTTTGTACTGTAATTAACTCTTCTACTGAAATTAAATATCTCGGTGTAATTATTGATCAAAACCTGAAGTGGAATAGTCACATTGCAGAGCTAGTAAAGAGAATAAGGAAATGTATATATATATTTGTTAGATTACGAAATATATTGAATGTAAAAATAATCAAAAATGTGTACTATGCCCTTGTTCACTCTTTGCTTATCTACGGAATTTTAGGTTGGGGAGGTTCTTACAAAAACAATCTAAACTCAGTAAAAGTTTCACAAAGAACCATCATTAAAGTAATCCTTAAAAAAAAACCTACCTTCTCAACAGAATCACTATTTAAATTATTTCCAGTACCAAATGTCGATGACATATTTAAGCAAGCTTCTATTATTAAAATGTGTAAAGAAAAAAATAATAAAGAATATGAAGAATTTTACACATTAATGAGAAATGGAAATCAATTTATTACACCAAATTTTAAAACAACACAAATGCACAACCATTATATTTACCAAGCTATAAAAAACTACAATAATCTTCCTTCTGAATTGCGCTGTATTTTGAACCAATCAGAACAAATAAATAAAATTAAACAATTTTTCAAAAAAACTTACATTAAAAAATAAATATTTTATACAAAGTATATTATAAAATGTAACCTAAATAAGAACTGTGGCTCCCTTATCAGGCACAAGAGCTCCTCTTTTCTGATAAGGTATACATGACCAATCATGACCTTGAATATGATATTTTGTAAAATATGTATAATTAAAATGTAACCCATGTTTTATATTAAATTAAAAAAAAAAAAAAAATATTGTTCAGCATGTTTGGGTAGATGGGCTCAAATTCAAAATTAAGTTTGGTATGAGACGGGCCGAAACGGGTAGCGTAGCCGGTACCTTAACTTACGCCAATTAAGGCTGTCCGTCTGCCATTTCTAATATAACGCAATGTAGGCATACTGAGTCCCTTCTATAGGTATGTTAATAAAACTTGCACCGGTGCATATATGCTAAACTCCATGTGCAACACCTGTTCGCAGTTCGAGAAACGAAGAAACGAGAAAGAATCGTTTCTTCGACTCATTTTTGTTTAATCGGCTCGTATGTGAAACGAGTAACCGGCATCTGTTTTGCCTCCTTAGTATAATCAGGGTCTCTTCAAACCTTTTCAACTTCCAAAACCAACACCTCTGCCATAGGTTCTTCATTCCAAGTAGTTTGATATGTTTGGTGACTTAGCAGGGGTGCCCGGGTTCATGGGGTGGGGATTGTCTAGGTCATGGTCGCGGATATGTCTGTCCATCTACTGTGACCTGGCTGGATTTAGAGAAAGTGATTGAGGAAGGCCTTTTTCACATCTCCAGCAGAACTTTATCGATCAATCGTAGTGGGAGGGATGGATTCATACATACCTCACTCCCGGACACACTGCCTCCCAAACTCCTATTCATCCTTCATATCTTTTTGTTTCCCAAATTTTACGGTCCTTCCTAAAAAATACCCTCCACACAACATCCCCAAAGATGATTTAGACTCTGAGTTTCTATCATTATTATATTAATTTTAATGCGCTAACGTAATTTATTAAATTTTATTTTATACAAAATCTTGAGTGTGTAAATATTTATGGATAAATAATTTTGTATGTCCATACCCCTAACTTTTTTTATGTATATTTATTATTAATATTTTCGGTAAAAAACAATTTATTTGATGAATTTACTGAATTGTTTCAGGCAATAATAATTAATAATTCAAGGTTTTATTTGTTTACCATTAAAAATTACGTTTGTTGGCAGGTTTTTCTTAATGGTTTTATAATTATGTGAATACCATTAATGTCAATTGCCATTCGTTATTAACCGGTTATGAAATGAATAAAAATATGTTTGGTAAATCCTTGAATTATATTGTTTGGGTTTCTTGAAAATACAAAACAGTGTAAATTTTTTCCTTGATTTAGTGAAACATTTTTGTAGATTTAAAAAAACCCTTCCATTCTACACGTAAAGGTTTGGGCTCGTTATTGTCAGGCGGCATTTTTTTACATTAGCTCCACACACGAGGCTCTGAGGAAAAAAAAATTCCTAAAGACCTATTTCATCTTTTGGGGATGCTGTGTGGAGGATCTCTTTAAAAGAACGAAGAAGACAAAGTTCTGGGAAAGAAAAAGTGTCGCACATATATTTTTTTTTTACATGAATACCTCACAAGAGTCCCAACTGCGCCGTCTGAAGCCAGTGAGACTATGGCATCCCCAATTGGGGTATGTTGTGAGGCTGAGGGTAGTGGGGAGGGGAAGGAGATAGGGAAGAGGAAGGTGGGGAAGTACCTGGCTATTCAGATCTGGTCACCAAACACGGCTAATGCCGTTTCAAGCAACGTTTCAATTCTGAATGGTGGTCTTACACCAGGGCGATAGAGAGATACATATGGATCCATTGCTCCCACAACGATGCAAGGCGATGGGTCGAGAGGTAAAAGAGTCTCCCTCAACCATCCTCTCCCGATCTGGCCCGCCATGCAGCATGTGGATAGACGCGTCATCTGTCAAGACCTAGACAAACCTCACACAATGCTCCCGGATACCCCGCTAAGTCACCACTTGGGGTGACCTATGGCAGAGGTGTGGGTCAATAAATGCTCCCAGAGTGGCGTTAACCGCACCTGCCTCTTTTACGAAATAGTATTGCGCATTTTGATGTACATTTAGACATATCATAAATTTACCGTTATTATAAACGTACAAGTTGTACACTGTATAATCAAATAACGGGTATAATAACAGACGGAATGGACACATATGCGGTTTATAATTCAAAGGCAATTACAGTCAGACAGTCATCTTGATTTGATGATTGGGGTCTTTAGTTTACCTGCAATGTACATGATTGATGATGGTTCGGCTTACTTAACAACCTCTACTGCAAGAATATTTGCACTGATACACTAATAAAATGATACGTTTTATATTTAAAGTATTTCGAAGTTTAATGGATAAAAGATAAAAGAGAATCAAAGGATTTTATGAAGGGGGAATGGTAGGTACTTTACACGACTTATTAGGACATAAAAATTATTACACTTAGACATTTTTCACAACTCCTTGCAAACATACAAAACTAATTTACTAAATTTGTTGGCGTGATATAATTTATTTTAAAACTTCTTATTTACACTTATATTATAATTAAACTAATTACTATTTGTGAGCATGTAATTCTTGTTCTAAAAATATATCTCTTTTATCTTCACATACAATTTTCCTTTATATTTTTCTTCTCATTCATTAATTAGTTAAATTTTAAGAACTGTTCAAATCCCAGGCGAATAATTATCCCAGATATTCTACGGACTTACGTAATAGGTACTATATCATGTAATAACTTCATTGAATATTCCTTATAACTTGTAAACTTACGTACTGTGTATATTCTAATAAACAAATAAACAAATAATAGAGGACAGCAAGACCACGTGTGTAAATTCTTCAATCACTCTGAATTGATAAAGAATGGGAAGAAATACGTCCAAATTTGAATATTAATTGAATTGTCGAAGAAAGCAATCACTTTGTGGCTTGATGAAAAGTTAATTTACTTATCACTTTATTGTATATATGTATACAGGGTGTTAAAGGACATACTTGGCTTGTTTTAGCCGGTGATTACTGACAATATTTGGAGTAAAAAATGTGAATAAAACTTTGGTGTAGTCACTTTTTCGATGTCTTTTAAAAAAATATTTTTTCTTCAAAACCAAATATTTTTTTCCTTCCACGTGCCATCAATGGTCACTCAGTCGAGAAACCACTCAAGCCCTCACCCCGACCCTAACAGTCCAACAAGTACTGATTTTTTCATGATTTATGTCGAAAAATAAACTAGAGACCAAAATTTTTTTTTTATGTCCTTTTTATTCAAAATAATGTCAGAAATCACTGTAAATCAAGTACGTAGATACCTTATCACCTTATACACAATTTAAATGTCTGTACTTAGGTTGGTTTATAATAATACTTTGCTAAAAAAGGTTAGGGATATAACATAAACTGGTCGATGTAATATATAAAATAGTATTAGCCGAAGTCCCCGGCGTTGCCCGGGTTTATTCACAGTTTCTTCACAGCAGATTTGGATAGTAATTTTCCTCTTATTTTGAAGGTCAAGTGCCTATGCTCATCAAGTTTGTTGCCTTCAAAAAGTATCAAAATTCTACTTCAAGGTTTGAGAAAAGACTTCTCATTTAGACAGTTACCACCTGTTTTGAAGGTTAAGTGTGAAAAATTTCATCGATCTCGGAAAGAACCTGTAGATTTGTTTTAAAAAAAACCCCGCAAACCCACATCGGAACACCTTTCTGTATTATGTAGGTGATTTTATATTTATAAAATTTTCCAGTGGTTAAAAACAAAGAACATAACTTTTCATTCAATTATTGGATTGTTCACCCGCAGCGAATCCAATAGTTTCAATTTTTTATGTTTTGTCAATAACTTCACAGTTGAGACAATAATATGTTTTTCATGAACTTTTGCTCTCACAACTGAAAAGAGGAATCGATTGAAGTTTATTGTGTGCGGGTCCATGTGCCCGAAGTACGCTTAATTTTTTCTAACTTCCAAAACAATTAATCAATTTTTTTCAAATATCGAATTAATTTCTTGGGCGTATTAATTAATCACATTGACAACAGTTTTCTATCATGTTTCTTATATCTAGAGAGTGTCCATTCAGTGAATATCATGTTGTATTGTAAACCACTGTTATATAATCATTTATTTTTTGCAACCTTTTGTTTATTACTAATCCCGTGTAAAAAAATGTTAATATTATATACCCAATGTAAAAGCCCCATGGGCGAATAAATGAGTGAGTATATAAATAAATAAATAACGTATCCAATATTTTGTATTTAAGCTCATATTCCTGTCGTTAAGTTTTTTTTACGTTGCACACTGAATTTGAAGCAAGTTAATTATTTAAACTAAAACACGTCAATATTCTTTACCGACTGATATAACGCGTTAAAACAAAAAAAAAGATATAAAGCGATTTAAAAACATGTATCGCAGATCCAATAGAAAATTGTCATAAGTCAAAAAAGTTAATTTTACAGGAGAGAATGATGAATGATGAAAAAGCAGTTCGTCGAAAATAGACATTAGTGATCTCATGGAAATGGACTTGTCAAACTTAAATACGATTTTTTGTGGACTCAAAGCACTCAAATATTCAGTGATGAAACGTAAAATATATTTTTTTAAGTACAACCCTTTTCTATGGGATAAGCTATAAATTTGTGTATTGATAAAATGATTTGTGAAGTACATTATATGATAATGAAATAAGAGTAATGAAAAATGGAGCAATGATGACGATTCGTATAAATTTTGATGAGCAATGTTTGTATGTGTTATTTGAAGATTGTTTAGTAAAATACATTGTTATTGGCCTCTAGGCCAAACTCTGGGTTCTAACCCAACTTACATCCTTATTCCAGACAAAAGAAAAATAATTGTATAAAATGACAATAAAATCGTAGCCCTTCAAGAAAATAAAAACACAAACAAATACGCAACTCCCGTTAAAATTTTTCTCATCGTTTTTCAAGTTGAAGCATCCATTCCACTATGTCCATTATAGAAATCGAAAAAGGTGAAAAGCTCTGAAGTTGGTAGGTAGCGTATTGGATTTTTCGTTCCTTTATAAACACACTTTATTGAAGCAACACGGGCCAGAGAGTGTTTGCCACGGTCATATTTCAACCGAGAAAGAAATCAAACCGACCCGTTCTGTCAGAAAGGAAACCGCGCACAAATGGGAGTTCGCCAAAGTAATTCTTGTCTGAGTTTATCATACACGGGTTTAAAGTTGGAAGTGTATACAAATGCAAAAAGTTTATCAAAGGTAACTTTGTATTGTCAAAACAAAATCATTTTTCCAACCAAGTTATTTCAACTTCAATTGGACGAGTTGTTTTATCAAAAAGGTATCACGAAATTGATGGACGACAAAAATTTATTATTTATGTATATTTAATTTTTATACTTGAAAAAATGTCAGTGTTTCATTCAATGAAGTGTGTTTATCGGACAAGATAACACGTTCATAAATATACAACACATCAACACGCAAACCGAAAAAAAACACGCAAAACAATTCCAAAATCGGTACTCACTCTGCAGGCAGTCGGCGTTGAGGAGGTCCTTGCACTTTTCGTGGCACTTGACCCCACACTCAGTGCACCGCACCCCCTGTCGGGCGATTCCCCACAGGAGGCCCTCGCACTCGTAACAGTAGGTTGGAGAGGTGGCGGTCCACAGGACGAAGTTGTGGGGGGTGGTGGACGAGATGGGATAGATCAGGGCCTGAAGAGTCTTCTTGTACACGTGCATCTTCTACGGTGTCGAGATAAAATGGTTAGAATTAAATCAACAATTATAAAAAGCATTCAAATATTTAAAAATATCGATTAAGTACAGTATAAGTAGATTTTTGTATCTTTAACGTTTTATTACAAAAAAACTAATGACGGGATATATACGATTTTAGATTTTCACGGCTAAAAGTATTTTCGTTCTTTGTTTTTGGGATGTTATGCCATGTTGCGCTACCTCCTTCTTTAGTCTACGTTTCGGACAGCGTTGGCTAAAGAAGGAGGTAGCAAAACACGGCATAACACCCCAAAAACAAATAACGAAAATAATTACGGGCTGTTTAAAAAAAATTAACATTTTTTAAAATATTTGATGTTAATTTTTACGTTCTGTGTAATGTCCATTCAATTTCTGTTATTAAATCATTGTAGGCCAGTTGCTTCATAAATCTGACATAATCACAGAACTTGAATAGAACTTACAACGAACGTGGAAATTAACTTAAAATATTTGATGAATTGTTTAATTTTTTTGAAACAACCAGTCCGTGTTTGGTGTTTGACTGACCGTCATATTTGAAATATTCAAAATCGATTTTGCATATTTTTACAATTGAAAGATTTCCGTTAGTTGCCGATTTTTGACCTGTCAGCATTTGGTTATTTTTTTATGGTTTATGTCGGGCAGCTTAATTAACGACTGATCAAATGACCCAATATAAAACTGATCAATAACTGTTTGGCCGGGAATCGACGGTTAAAGGGGTCCGTTCAAATGTCCAAAATTCAAAATGGCGTTGATCGAAATTCTGATCGCAAATCAAATGTGAGGTAAATCAAATTCACAGTAATATTATTTCTCGTACTTAAACGTTAAATGCTGATGATTACGCATTTAATTTGGTATACGGGAAACAATTTCAAATATAGCTTTTTTTTAAAAATAAGACTGGTACATATTAATCATTGTAATAATGTTAAGCTTTTCTATTAAAAATAACGATTGAAGGTAAATCATCACGAATTTAAGTTTTAATTCATTTAGGCTTCGATTTATTTCCATTTCAATTCAAGTTTTAAGCTTTGATTCATTTAAAGCTTAGTGAAAGGTCTTCCATACATACAGGGTTTACAGCTTATTTTAAAAGGACATGAATCAGTCATCTGTGGGAGCAAACCAGCAATTAAAGTCACGTGAATTATTGAATTGAATGAACGTCTCTGGGGAAATGATTGATAGTGACGTCATTGGCTGTTTGACAAAGGATACTGCGGCAATCAATCACCATGTGATAAACAAACGAGTTACCAATACTGAAACATGGATTCGTAAAGAAGTCACAAATTTTTGAAAATATTAGCTTGTGATAAAAAATTATATCGAAAACCAACAAAATTTTGAACCTATACCGACAGAAATTCGTTATTTCAATAATAAATTTCTAAGTTAAATTTGTACGACCGACTCTACTATGGTAGTTTTATTATTATATACAAACAAGGATAAATATACATACTTCTATCGTTTTTTAAAGTTTTAAGGCGAAACAAATTTAAAAGAATCTATTTTAATACAAGTATTGAAACAAAATGAAAATACATTATTTGTTTCTACGTATGTAATTGAGATCAGAAGAGCGATTCTATATTTTTGTGGAATCGTTATGAGAGAAAGGACGTGATCTATGTCAAATTTGTGTGATTTAATTGTTTTTTTTTTATGTACAAGGTACATTAAATGAATAAATAATCCCGCATACTTGCAGGAATTAGTGTTTAAAATGATCTAAACTAAAATATGTGATCGTAAATATGTAAAAATCACACAAATCTGGCAAGAGATCACATACGTTATCTCATAACGATCCCACAAAAGATATAGAACCGGCAGAACGTTTTCATCATGTTAATAGCATCCTTCGACCAGTTCTGTTTTTTTATCAATATCTGCCACAAGCGTTGAAAACCGGCCTGGCTCTAAATAAATTTAATGCAGCAAATAGTTCTTCGACAAACAATTTATTTATGTGCAATTTCACAACGAAACAACGTATTCACAGAATTACATGTAAAAAAAAAACACGGAGTGGTCTTTCACGTGTAAATAAAATGGAGTGGAAATTAAACTTTGACGTTTTTTTTGTCAAGTTATTATATAATATTATCTCTAAATATTACTGTAATAAAAATCACATAGGATTAGGTTGTCCATAAAAAAATTAAAATATCAAAATCTACTTCTTATTAAAATTGTTCAAATTTCAGATATGAAGTTTCAAGAACTAAACAAGAGCATAATTTATTAATTCGGCCAAAAAAAAATGTACGTTGTTTGTTTTTCAGATAACGAGAGAGTTAAAACAAAATAAACAACTAATATTTTGCATATAAATAAAAGTAATATATACCAGTTCTTCATCATTGAGAGTGGCTCGTGGTACTGCTGATGTTAATCCGGCATTCCTTTTGGTAGCAGCCATCGTCTAAGCACAAAAATAATCATTTGTTTAATTATAAAACAAAACTAATTACCCATTAATTTCTATTTATTTCAATGTGAGGCACGCCTCTACCAAAGAAAACATCGTTAGATAAATTTAAGTGAAACACAGCGTCTTAAAGGTCATTTCAGACGAAAATGGGAAGCATAAAATATCATATACAAGAAGAAATAAATGAAAATTCAATGTTGAAATAGCATACTTACGAATACTTATAATTAGAAATATTGAATGAACACATTTTAATAGATTACATCTACACATTTAGACAAAGATGTGAAATATTTTCAGTGTGAAAATTGAGTGCATAAAGCATATTACTAGTTAAAACGAGCTTGAAGCTATGTTCAAAAGAATTCAAGCAAAACATGGTTTGTACTAATACTTAATTTTTTTAAAATTTATCGTTGAATTACGACAAGTATAAAATGGAAATTTAGCAGAAGGAATGATTGAAGTGTATGCGATTTAAAAAATAAAAAAGTTTTACTGGTTTGTTTATAGTAAAATTTAAGTTCACAGAACTTAATGCAATTAAAAACCATTCAAATTTTCTCCGACTCACTGCCAAAATTTAAAAAGAGCATCATGTCAATAATATAAATTGTTCAATGCGCATACATACTCACATACATACACACATACTCACACACACACACACACACACACACACACCTTCCCACTACACACATCACCCGGTAATTACTCAATATACATACCATAAATAAGACACTACAATGAAACACATAATAGGTACCCACTATGAATTATATTTTTTAATTGTTAATTTTTTTTCACCAATGGATAATATAATTTGCTGTTTGGTTCTGTTTATAAATAAATACCTATCTCAAAATTGTTCTATTTACAATAATCATACATTCACCTGATGACAACAAGAACTTTGAACGATTTTTTGTAATAATTATGCATTAAAAAAGATAGGCTGGAAAATATATTTCCTAATAACATAAACTTTTATATTCTCTCACACATCACCACCGACCCGTTTTCTACGGAAATTGGAAAAGCTTTTGTACCAAATACCGCAAGTCCCGGTGATAATTCTCTCAAATATAATATTTCTGCACGAGAAGGAAGAAGGTTCGGAATATAACCGTACTTCACGGGCGAGTATATTTCTCCTCTTTTGCCCCAAGCGTTATTACAAGGAGCATCGGGAGACGAATGCGCAGCCTAATCTATTTGGAAAACGGACGACGTTTGCAGTGAGATGAAATCGTAGTTAGGAGATAGGAAAAGAGAGTCATTCTGATGGAAGGGGAAAGCCTGAAGCCATCTGATATCATCGAAGTTGAAGTGAATCGCTCAATTTGAAGCGCAAAAGATAATATGTAGAAGAAGAAAATGGCATTGCCTTTGAAAATTATTTTATAAGTCAGTCTCGTGTTGACAGCTCCTTGGTTTTTCATTTTACACAATTTACTAAAAATAAGTATGATGCCACGGTAATAGTCCAAAAGCCCGTGACGATCAGACCTACGTTATTTTATAAAGCCTGAAATTTTCTCTGTGTATGTCTCTAATACAGGTAAAGACAATCCCCGACAATGAAGTTTGGATCACGGTGCCTTTGAAAGATATTATATTAATTAATTATAATTGTACTTACGTTAAAGTATAAAAGCTGAATTTCATATATGTTACTTGAATAACTATCAATCTATGTTTTCTCAGTAATCAGACAGTTTCGATCGTTCCTTCACCCTGTCAGACACTTTAAAAGTCTTCCGTAGGTGCGAGCGCGGTATACACATGCAAGCGGGTGGGAGTGAAATAGTGCAAAATTTCGTCGCTAGCAGTAAAAGTCCGAGCAAAATGCTCTTGAAATTGTGGTGCTATTTTATGTACTTTTGCAACGTGTTATCTTTCAAGGCCACCGTGAAACAAACTTCATAGTTGGGGATCGTCTTTACCAGTATTAGGGACATACGCAGATAAATTTTCAGGTTTTATAAAATAACGAAAGTCTGATCGTCACGGGCTCTTGCTCTACAATGCGCGTTTTCATCACGCGATAAAATATCCCCGACAAATATCCCCCGACAAAATATTGTACAGACAAAACATCCCCCAACAAAATATCAACTAAAACTTAACAACTAACCCAACCTAACAAAAAATGGGACAAAAATAATACAGACATCCGGTAAGGACAATAAATTTTGTTCAAAAATAATCATTTAACAGGACGTCTGTATTATTTTTGTCGCATTTTCTGATAGATTAGGTTAGGTTTTAGTAGATATTTTGTTGAGGGATGTTTGTAGGATATTTTGTCGGAGGTTATTTTGTCGGGGATATTTTGTCGCGGGATGAAAAGTCGCGGAACCTGATGCTACAAGTAGGTAATACAATGATCTCTCGAAAATTAACTAACTGACACACTATTTGCTCCTGGAGATACCAGCAATCAACCCTGCCTTGACACTGACTACTTTTTAACCCACATTCACATACTGCCACATACCTTTGGTTTTTTTTTTTGGCTATTGGCATGACCCGACTCAAGTATATACCTGATTTACTTGATAGTGCCATTTCATATTCGGATTTCCAACTTACTTGTTCACAACATCAAGGAGTCTTTTCTTAATCGTGTACAATGCTCTTCCATCTTCATAGTGCGTCAGCATATTTTACCTCACAGATCTAACTTCTATTGCATTCATTTCAAGTCGCCTCTGAAAGCTTTATGCCTTACTCAAGAAACTGCACTATATAATTAAATGTTTCTCACGAGATATTTTGCTGTAGGTATATGATTCAACGAAAGAATTTGAATTCCACGTGACATGAAATAACATTTTTAGATTGAACAACATTATGTATAGGTACCAACAGTATATAGGAACGTCTAAGTACTAAACAATATTGCCAATCTCTAAAACCACATGTTCTGAAAGAGCTGCTGAAAAAAATGATAAACAGGAATCTTAATTTATTAATCAAAAAACACACACCGCAATATTCAGGTGGCATAAAAACATCATAAATTATTTAATGGCAACATATAAAAATAAAGCATTTTACATTGTATTGTATAATAATGTATGTGGCAGTAAAAATTAAAACATTCATGTGAATCATTTTGTACAGGTAAACCATGCGTAAAAGATAGAATGGATGAAGAAAGGAAAAAGGTGAACCAAAATGTTTATGAAGATGTGCAAAAAATGTATAAATTTATGCTTTCATGCTTTACGTGATTTGAATACATATTTTTCGCCTTCATGGAAAAATGTAACCAAACAGCGCCTGTCAATCATTAGAAACATTCCAATAAGAAATGTTCAAAGAGAATTTTACTGGTAAATGCGATAATGTATTCGTATGTTTGTTAGAATATTCCACCTTTAATTCTAAAAATTACTTTTGTTTATGTACAACGTTGTTTGGCAAATAAAAAATTCATTTGAAAAACTAATTACTATACTTCACAGTAGTATATAGCTGTCTCGTCTTATGTTATATATTTCGATCAAAATATTATGCTCTTTGATTCTACAATTGCTGAAAACAGCTGACTATATTAGGTTGAGGTTTTTCAAATTCCGTCACATTCTATTGATCTAAATGCCGATGGGTCCGTTTCAGTTATTGATTAAATTATGATTATCTGTAGGTATAGAATAACGTCAATGTTGTTATGCGTGTTGGCTGATCACAATTTTATCAAAAGGGGTAACATTCTTAATGGCGTTAATTATTGTCGTTTTGATTTCGGACAACTGTGGCGGAGGTTGAAATATTCCAATATTACAGAGCGTAATAAGATGAAAATAATTAGTGCTATGACAAAAAATAATCTAAAAGCGATAATGATTGCATATTGAATTTTGATGCTATCGTATAATGATATTCTAATACTTTAATAATGTAATAAACGGCGGAAAAAAGCATTACTTGTTTCAGCGTTAATAAAATATCAATATTTATATACCTTGAGCACCTGGGGTTCCATCCATGATAAAATATTGTGGGGAATAATGTTATGGGTTAGTTCAACATATTCTAGAGAGACATCGATACCATGTGGAAGGGACAATGGGACTAGGTGGACCAGTAGGGGAAGTGAACAAAAGGGTAATATCGTGCTTTTTCAAACGAACGCTAAAATAATAACGAAGACAATGATTTTTAGAGAGCCATAAAAAATCAACCGACAGCGAGTCACGATTCCACTTCATTCATATGTTCATTTAAACAAATACAATCGAAATTCGAATTGATGAACGAGCATATAAAATGACCATTTAATTGAATGGAATTGTATTTTATGTTACGCAACTTTTTATACTGTTTATTTATTATAGCATTTTTTGACAAAGTACTGCATACATAGGTTTCACATTTCACATTAAATGATATATTTTTTAATTAGTATCCGCAATATTTAAAAAATCGTTACGTTTTTGGTTGAAATTTCTCATATTCATCCGATTTTGCGTTCCTTTTTCTATTACAAACATTCCCGAGTATTGAACAACCTGACAATATTTGAAAAGCTCATACTACCATAAAAATAAACAGGAATTGTTGCTTGTGCATTGATGACTTAGCTAGCAGAGGAATTAATCCCAAAACTTCTGGGAGAATTGAACCCAAAATTCACACAAAAAGTTAATTTGGCTTCTAACCGATCTAATAATATTTTAACAATTTTTAATACATTGATCTTGCCCACTCGAGCGATAGTTGCCCAAGAACGGGTAGGTTGGAAGGAGATTTTAATGAATTAAAATTATTTCATTTTGAACTTTCAGCTATGAGTTAATATGAGGAGTGGAACTTTCAGCTATGAGTTAGCATGATTCAGCTTCTATCGATACCAAAATATATCACAAATTGCAATGCCATGAAAAATTTATTTGACTCATTAGTAGTCACTTGAGGATCGGCGAAGGATAAGCGACCTGTATTTCTTTTTTAAATTATAAATTCGGAGCTTGACTGTTGTGAACTTTAGAGTGTAGTCAATTTAAGAATATCTACTTAACTTACTAACCAAAAGGACCGATTTCAATTACATTATTCACAGACAAATTATGTAGCAATCTCGCCCATTCCTCGCTTACATATTTGAGTAAACAAATATACAAAAACGATATCGAAATTTTTAATGTAACAATTTCTATGCCTTCTCCATGGGCGTAAAAGAGTTAAAAAACATGTACACTTCATTACAAATTGTTTCCTAAAATTGAACACTGTTTACATTTCGTAAAAGTTGCATTTTTTCCTGAGTTATTGGTAAAAAAAAAATTAAGTATTAGTATTTGAAACCTGCGTTATTAAAAACTGTCGCGACAGAAATTTTGTCTATTTTGAAAATATGTAGACAAAGCGCTTCCTCTTATTATAGGAGCAAAATTTCATTAACCTCGGAATAAACTTGTACATTGTACTGCTACAAACATGCACTGACATAAGAAGTCTGATTTTGAAAAATATGGAATAAACAAAAGTGATTTTTCACTTAGGTTACTGCTTTATAGGAGATTTGATCGGAGAACAATAGTGAAATAAAGCCCATATAATAATATATTTGTGAAAATAATGTGTCCGGCAAATAACATATCGTAAAGCTTGGTAAGGTTTATGTCAAAGCCTAGTTTCCTTCCGCTTTCACATGGAAGAAAATCTATCGCTTCTGACTCGACGGTTCCTGTAATATAATAAATTAATTTTCCGTCTTCGCGAGATTATTTGTACTTGCAGCCGTATATAATATTATGTTTGGTTTTAACAAAATTTATTAGGGACCCGTAGTATATAAATTCGATTCCCCAGTTGAAAATTGGACCCTTTGTTGACATTGTGGACTAAATGTATACTCATAAACACAACATCTTTGTGCACTTATACCGTTAACGTTACATTCATTACTTTGGGATCTCCGAGCGTGCTAATTTGATAATCAAGAGCTTACGGAAAATTAATATTCCATTTTCCATCTGCACCCGTTATGCAAACATGCTTAGACATATTAAAAAATGTTGTTATAAATGTTAAATTAGTGTCATATAAAAAATGAACTCGATTATTCAATATCTATGTTCAATATCAATCTATTATTAGCACTCAAAAAGTATTTTTAATAAAGTGCCTAAAACTCATAAATTTTAAATTAACATGGATGGTTATATATACATTTAATATAATCACGACTTCATAAATATTCAGATATGTAAATATTTTCTTTAGTTTAAAATGCTTGATTATCTTATACACGGACGCCCTCTATAAGATAACGAATATTTTAGATTAACGACGTGCGATTTTTTATTATAAAGTCCGAGTTTACTATTCATAACTCTAACCAATGAGTAGTATATATAATATATCGGAAAAGTTAGCCTAGTTTTCTACCTATTGCTAGAATTTATTGGGTTTATATAAGTTATCCTAGGGATAAGCTATCAAGCGTATGGTAAAATCTCCCACAGTATAGAAACACAGATTAAGGTGGATATCAAAAGCATTAAAAAAATGTTTATTTAGAAAAAAACTTTAAGATAGAAATAAATGTAACAGCCTGTAAAAGTCCCTGATGTAGACAAATGAACAGACTTCTACTCTATCCTGAAGACAAAGGGACACATTTCTACCGTACCCGGAACACTCGACAACTTAATAGCCATGACATAATTATTCTGAATGACAAATATTTTAAACAACGAGGGCTACTTAGTGTCGTAATAAAACAGGGGGTGGAATCAAAAGCTCTAATGCAAAGCTACCCTTCCTAAGACTTGTATTATATTTCATCTTCCTGCGATTTATTTATGGTCAGCTTAGCCACTGTTACAATGATGTACAAATTTCTGCAAATTCATGCAGAAACACTTTCTTACTAAAGTGAATATATAATTCGAATTCAGGCTAAAACAAAGGCTCTTTTTTAAGATAAAAACTTTTTAAGTTACATAATACTTCTTCCACCATCTAGGGTCCAGATTTATTCACGTTTTTCATTTAAATCAGTGGAGTAAGGAGATATTTCTGTTCAAAATAATTAGTTACTACTCGGTTTCGGATACTCTTTTTCGAAAGATCATTGTAAAACACTTTTGTAAAATATCGAACGAATGACACGGTATGTTTTCTTTAACAGTGAGATTGATAGTTTAAAGCTCAAACAATAAGCGTTTCGCTCATTTGAATAGGTTTTTTTTACATCTCTTTCACTGTTGTAGTTCTAATCTCTTAGTATGAAACTAACAAATACCACATAAAAAACGGGCATTTTTACTTTGAATTTGCTAACAAGTAAGGCAGGAAGTTTAAGAGTATGTCAAGCCATCTGAATTTGTTTGCAAGTCGATGATTTGGGACTCATTTACATTTAAAAGTATAATTTCTACAGATAAAACCATAAATAATTTTATCCCTTGTACACATTTGAAAGATAATGGTATAATGCCGCAAAGCCTATGAATAATTCCACGATCCGATGATGATGAGGTTTCTCGACTACAGAGGCTACGGCTAAATTGTGTCATTATTTTCAATATTTTATCAACGAACCTCAAAAAAAGAGAGAACGCCGATAATGAAAGGAAATTTACGCAGATCGGCCTTCCTTTTGGTAAAAAAAATTATATATTATGGATACATTACATACATGTAGCTTTATAATACCATTCATACATAAAAAAGGGATTTAAAAATAGAAATATATTGCCGCTAAGTTAGTCGTATCATATATTTTTAATATTAGCTCCACACAGGAGTCCCTGAGTAAATAAATCCCTCATACGCCTAAGCCATCTTTAAGGATGCCGTGTGCTTTGTGTAGGATCTTTTTACGGAAAAGAAGGAGGGGAAGTTCTGGGAAGGAAAAGGTATAAGGGTTTGTAGGAATCTGGGGTAAATGTGTATAGGAGTGACGGGTGTAAGAACTGCTGTGCAAGGCGATGCGTCGAGAGAGATCTGACTGGAGAGATCAAAAGGTCTCCCTCAACCAGTCTCTTCCGAACCGGCCCGCTACACAGTAGGTGGGCAAATGCATCCACCGTCAAGAGGCAAACCTCACCCCATAAACCCGGGCTACTTTACTTAGTCACCAATAAAAGGATGTATGTAAATTGAGATATTACTACAAAAATATCCAAAATTTAAACCTTTAAAAAAATATAAGATGTGTAACTAATAAAATTTTTCACTCACCCCCTATTTTTTTTTTTGCCGTAAAAGTCGTGAAAATTTTTACGACGTATATTGAAGTAGTGATGTAAAAATTCTAAAAAACTGGTACTGTTTAGTCTAATAAGGTTGTTAAAAGGGAGAGTTACGATTCGAAGGGATGCTTAAGGTCGGTATATCATTAATGTTTATGTCTTTATGTTATGAATTAACTGCTTTTTTAGAAAGAAAGATTCAGAAATGTCCCGTAAAATGTTTCCACTGTTTCTTCGTGTTGAAGTCGTTAGTCGTTTTTACTTCAATCGGGAGAAATGAAAATAATTCCGTTGTTTTAAATCATTTTTATCTGAACGAGTAATTTCCAAAAGCTTAAATTAATTATTATAATTAATTAATTAATTATTAATTGTTATAATTTTGATGGAGATAAAACATCATCGTTGGCGCCCTTCAAAAGGTTTTTATGTGCATGAACAATGAAATATTCGATATTTCACCCCAGAGTTTGGTAAGAAATCAACTGATTTTTAAAATCACTTCGTTCCTAAATTTATTGTAAAACTGTTTCATTAAATATCAACAAATTATCCTTATTCAGCAACATTCTTGTTAAATCCATTTACTGTTATAATTTACTTACTATCCATTATATTATATTTGACCCCACCCTTGCGTCGCATGTTAGATTCGTCGTCTCCAGTCCTCCATCAAAACGTAAGCAACATTTTCCTCTTACTGTGGTGGTAGAAGGAGAATTTTAGAGATTGTTATTTCCTAACCCGAGAATGTTTGTCTTTCTTTAAAAAAAAAATCAATGTCAAATTAATTTGTATTTTTCTTTGAATCTGATGAATCTTCAAATTAAATATTTAAAGTCATTAATTTGCTCTTTAATTTTAAGTGGAAATAATTATTTCATTCAGGTATTGATAAGAAACATTTCATATTATAAGACTTCAAAATATAACAGTACAATAACTGATATGTATTATATAAACGCAATGCAATTATCAAATAATTGTTCATCGCTAAGGTTTTAAGCTGTTCGAAAAAACACGATATCATGAAATATAAAATTTAGTAAGTACATATTAATTAAGACAGACTAAATCTCCAAGAACACTTATAAATTAAAAAATGGGAAGAGATAAAGGATACTGGGAAACATCAATAAAACATGTCACAAAATATAAGTTGGATGTGTTGGATATATACTGAATACAAAAGTTATGATTAAGAAAAATATCGCTAGAAGAATCCCAAGTTAAAATATAATACATTGGTAACAATTTTAAAAGCAAGTAAAAATTGTTGGTTGTTATATCTAAACAACTGGCTTTGTGGAATGAGCGGACTCATTAGTCTCTGTTTGGAAGAGGTCATGACGACAAATGTAAACGGTTAAAGACATCCGGTTTGCCACGTAGAATAAATGTTCTCTTGGCATTCATTGCGGGATTTCAACACAGTACAAATTGTGTAAATTGTTGCAGCAGTATTTTCATTTAATTTTCTGACTAAAAAATTGTATCACAGAATTTGCGCAATTCATCAAGTTTCATAGCTTAAATTCATCGTTGAAAGTTCTGTTATTATTTCATCATTGGCCGATTGTTTCATAGTACTTAGATCTTAGCAAAACTTGAATAAGACTTTCATAGAACTTGAATAATAACTTTGAAATTTGATGAATTGTTAAAATTCTGTGAAACAATCCGTCTTTGACAGCAAAATATGTTGTTTGACCACAATGATTGTAATTTTATATCCGATCTTAGTAATAGGTTTAAATTAATGCAATTTTGTATTTATATGCAATCAAATTAATGATTTGCAAAATTTACAATTTTAAGTCTGTTCTTGCGTTAGTAGTCAGGTACTGTTTCTTACTGTACCCTTTCAAAGGAGTTAACTTTGTAAGTATTCCTTTGAGAATTTTTAAGGAATGAAGTATCCGGGGAACGTTGAAGGAAGGAAGTAATTCGTTTCTTACCAGCTCCGATACCAAAGGTATGGATTTTCTTCTCGGCCTGATGTCCGGCATGCTGTCGATATTGCTGTAGAACGGATTATCACCGGGGTGTCTGAAAGAAGAGACAATTCATTAGAAAAAGACAAAAAATATGTAGAGAAACACAGGTACAGGAAAAAAAAAGAGTCTATTTTTGATGTAATTCATTGTACAATGTCCCCTTTAAAATCGCTGAATTAAAAAAAAAAATATATATATATATATTCTTTACTAACATTTAAAACATACATTCTCTAGGATAATTTTTGTTTCATTCACGAATCGTTATACGATAATGAGCTTTAAAGTAGTTTCATCTAGAGCACATTGTCATATAATATTCCTAAGGCAGTTGGAACCTTGTTATTCTAAATCAGGCTCTTTAATGATGGCGTTAAAATTTCATTGTTTTTTTTTTTGTAGGAGGCATAGAGAAAAAACAATCCATCGGGCCCATCTTGTCTTTGTGGATGCTGTGGAAATGAAGGAGAATAAGTTCTGGGAAGGAAAAAGGTAGAGGTTGGTAGGAATTTGGGGATCAATGATCAATCAGGTATGACAGACGAATCAATCTGATTCCCATTGCGGTGCAGGGCGATGGGTCGAGAAAGTCTGGCTAGAGAGGTTGAAAGTTCCTCCTCAATCAATCTTTCCCGATCTGGCACGCCGCGCGGCGAGTGGGAAAACGCATACGCCGTCAAGACCTAGACAAACCTCACCGCTTGAATTTGGGCACCCCCGCTCATTTAATGCGACCTAGCAGAGGTGTTGGTTATCCAATAAATGGTACCGGGGCGGCGGCACTATACCCCCCCCTCCCAAATTGAAAATTGATTTATATTTAACGACACAAGTTCCATTTACATATAGGATAGTTATTGACGGTCATAGTACGTATAATTCAAAATGTAAAAAGAAAGAAAAAAAAAAGAGATTGATTGTATAAGTAAAGAAATCAAATGAAAAAAAAATTTACAACAAAAACAAAAACCGTTTACTCAGTGGTCTCGCTAAAATATGCAAAGCTAAAGTGTTTATTAAGAAGTAAAACTTAATATACGTAATTACAATTAGAATTAATAAAATTATTCACCGTAGCATTTATGTTTACTTAATAAAATGCAGTTGTATTACATTACTGTAATGTTTTACCCATAACTAGGATATTGACAGCAAAATGGTAATTTTTGTAACAAAGTACGCATTCAGATAATAATGATTGATGTTTGTATAAATGATAAAGTGGATTCAAAGATAATTATTCGCATTAATCAAACTTATCTAAATATATAAACATCTAAAAATGTTTGTATGTTCGCTATGCGTTGCTAAACCATTCATCCGTTTGCGATAAAACTTTGGGGATTTGATGTGCGCATGTCCGCAATGGTTTTTGTATAAAATAGTGAGTTCTGGCATCATGAAATTTGTATAGTAGCAAACGAGCTGTTTGAAAACTCAATGTACCGGGAATAAACGAATAGAATGCGGGAGGGGGAAGGGGAACCCGGGAGGGGGGAGGGGAACCCGGGAGGGGGGAGGGGAACCCGGGAGGGGGGAGGGGAACCCGGGAGGGGGGAGGGGAACCCGGGAGGGGGGAGGGGAACTCGGGAGGGGGGAGGGGAATTCGGGAAGGGGGGTTCGCGGGATGAGGGGGAACCCGGGAGGAGGGAGGGGAAATCAGGAGGGAGGAACGCGAGAGGGGAAGGGGACGTGGGAGAGTAAGGGGAGGCGGAAGCGGAACGGGATGAATGGGAAAGGACGCGCAGGGAGATAAAATTTATTTATTAAATGGAATAGCAACGCATGCCAGGTACCAGCTAGTTATTGATAAAATACCTAGTAAGAATGATTTCCTAAATTCATTAAGATTTTTGAAAAGGCTTACAAATTAACCATTTCCAAAGAAAGTTTTGGAATTGAAGAAGCCAAATCTTACTACTTTATAATTTTCGCATAGCTAATATAAGTGGTATTCGTTTTAACGAGTACTTTGAATGATAATGATAAACATCAGAAACCTATTTTCAAAATCTGTTTCACAGCTACTTCCTGATAAATATTTAATGAAAGCATAACAAGGACAAGAAACGATTGAATACGTTATTATTGCTCTTATCAGTGTATTTATTTTGGAGGAGGTAATTTTTATTTTGATTTTCTTACTAATATTATAAGCGCGAAAGTTTGTATGCATGTGTGTGTTTGTTACTCTTTCACGCAAAAAATACTAAATGGATTTTAATTAAACTTTACAATAATATAGCACATATGTACATCAGAATAAAATATTGGTTATATAGGTATAATGGTAAGCTCTGGCGTTACGAAATTTATAAAAATGAAAATGTATATATTTCACATAATTTAGCGGCAGGGAGGAAAGGCAGGGGGATGGGGAACGGGGGAGGTGGGGTTCGCGGAGAGGGAAGAGACGAGGGAGGGGGAAGGCGGGGAAGGTGGAAAGGAACGGGGACACACGGGAAAAGACGTACAGGGAGAATCAATTTATTTCTGTGAATGGCATTTCAACGCATGCCGGAGAACAACTAGTTTGTAATAATTTACATTATTATTTATTAAGGAATTGAATAAATACTGGACATAACCAGATGTAAGGCCTCATTTTTTTCAGAACGTGTTTAAAACCTTTCTTTATTTGATAGATATTAAAACATCATGGTGTGTTGGTTCACAAATAATGAAAAACTTGACGTTAATCTCCTACGAATTCAGGTAATTTGATAAATGGAAGACCAGCATAAAATGCACCGTAACACACTCCTTATTTTAATTAAAGTCACCATCTTCACGTAAAAACTCTTGTGGTGTACCAAATGTTTATTTATTTAACGCCCAAAGGGATTTTACATATTTGGTATTACAATTAATTCATGACAGTTGATTTTTAAACAGATGAAGAAAAAATAAAAAAAATATTCGATAAAAAATGAACACAAGTCATAAAAATACAAAAATACAGCGATTTCATAGGTTTACAAAAATACAGATATGTTTAGGAATAGTTTTGGAATAAGTTTTTTACAAGATCCATAAAATTCGCCAAGTTTATGTTAAATATGTAAACATCACCTAAGTACTTATTTACCATAGTGTGAAATCGTTGTATCGGAGAGTGGGCAATGTAGTTCCGCTTATGAATGCGACAGTAGAATAGTGTATTTTGTCGTGTAGATACTGTCGGTATTGGTAAGTTTATGAGTTGCAGGAGTTCGCAACAGTTGAATGTAGAGTTAAGTATTTTGAATAAAAATGTTAAGTCATTTATTTTACGTCTGTCTTCTAGTGGGTGTATTTTTAGAATATTTAATAATAAAATGTATTTTAAGTCTTGTAAAGGGATATATAATTTAAAATTTAATATGGATATGCATATATCATTTTTTCTTGTATTCGCTCAATGTTATTAATGTGAATTTTGTAAGATGGAGACCAAATAACCGAGTTATATTCCATTATCACAGGGGTACCCAAGTTTTCGCACATTTCGGAACACCTCCGAAATCTTCACTGGTTGAAGTGTCCTGAAAGGATCCAGTATAAGTTATGCTGGATGGTGTTTAAAGCTATCAATGAAATGGCTCCACCCTATATCTCTGAACTATGCATTCCGGAAAATATAGGTCTAAGGCAGTCATCTCTTAGATCAGCGACATCGTCTGCAATTGGAAGATTGAAAGAACCCAAGCGAAATCCGAACACTAATTTTGGTGATCGCGCGTTTGGAGTATCCGGTCCTGAGGCTTGGAATAAACTTCCCATGGAATTGAGATGCATAACCAACCCAGCGGAATTTAGATCCAAACTTAAAACTCATTTTTTCAAATACTCATTTCCATAAATTCGTCATTAAATTTAAACTTTGTAATTTAATTATACTCTAATAATTGTTGATGTCCACGAATATATACTATTTTATTTGCTATTCCCTACAACTACTAACGAAAAACTCAAAATGCTATTGATCTACCTACCAATGGTCTGTCAGTGGTAACCTAACACCTCAATCCGGTTAATGTTGTGCGATGAGTCATCATAATGCGGTAAAGATCGGCGATTAATTTCATTAATTTATTTAAGATATCCATACATTTTCGTAAATCCGATAAATTTTGCATCCATGTCCTTAAATAGTAATATGTATTATGTAAAAACTTCCTTCTTCTTCTGGCGCTGTGGAGTGATTCTGGCGAATGTATGATATTTATAAGATGTTTTCAAGTATTTTTAAATGTAAATAAATATGTTAGTTATAAATCTCTAACTTTAAGTCATATTGTAAATATATATGTCATTGAGCTCAGTTTTAGGTCAGCTTTTATATATCTTAGTCATAAGTCACTAGCAATAAGACTTAGATGTAAATCACTAGTTTTAATTGTAAATCTTAGTTGTAAGCCAGTAATATTATTTTTTATGTATTTATTTGTACAGCGCCCTTGAGGTGATTTTTCACGAAAACGGCGCTATATAAATTAGCCAAATATTATTATTATTATTATTAGGCTTCTAACTAGAGATACATATAATAATATAATGGCTTGTGTGGAATTAAAGTTTTTGGTTGTTCTTAATACGAAGCCCAGTGTTTTAATACCTCATGTTAACACAATGGTGTACCCCTCCCTCCATAAAGAATTCCCAAAAATAACATATCCCTAGGGAAAATTATTTCCCTCAATGCTTTCTGTGTGGAGTTCAACAAAAAAAATGTTTTAGTTGATTATCCTCTATTACTTCTAAAATCTTCTTTCAAGTTATATTCACAAGCCCTGACACTCTTTTTTCTGCTCATCTACTCACATTCCAGGAAACGAAGCCAAGGAAAAACGTATATTGTTTTTAAATGTGTGGCTTACGTTTAAGATTAATCGGATATTAAGAAAATGATGGGTTTCCTGGCGACAAAGAAACATCCGCAATAATTTCGATTGGATCCTGTGAAAGGATTAATGGAAATCGTTCACGTGTAAATAAATTCCTTGTTTTTGCAGAGAGATGTAAATGTTATTCACGTATAAAAAAATGTCAAAAACACTCATGTCTTTTGCGAAAGCACCTGTATGAATATTCTATCTACATGCATCCTTCGGGGATTCAAACTCAAAACAAAAAGTGTGGAATCCCTACAACCACGTGATTTACACTTTAAAGATACGTCGAGTTTCCCAGATCCTCCGAGAAACGGTACGGAGATGAAATGTTACGAAGTTTATAAAATGCGAAACTTTGATTTAAACAATAAAGTAGTGGATAACTTTTGATTTGATAGAAACATAAAAGTACTGACCAATCAAATAAATTTTGCTTACACAGGATGTTAAGGGACCTACCCGACTTACTTTAACCAGTGATTTCCAACATTATTTGGAGTAAAAACCTGTAAATGAAATCATGGTCTCATGGTCAATAAATATTAGCTCCACATAAGAGACCCTTAATAATTCCCCTCAGGGTCTATGTCGTCTTTGAGGATGCTATAGGGAGGGTCTTTTTAGGAAAGGAAGGAGAGGAAGTTCTGGGAAGGAAAAGGGTATTAGGGGTGTGTAGAAATCTGAGGGTCAGTGTGTACACGAGTGACGGATGTATGATTCCATCCCACCCACTGAGGTGCAAGGCGATGTTCCAAGAGAGTACGGCTGGATAAGTCAAAGGTCTTCCTTAACCATTCTCCTTTGATTCGGCCCGCCACGCAGTAGATGGGCAAACGTACCCGCCGCCAAGACCCATACAAACCTCATACATGAACCCCTGCTAACTTAACAAACGCAGCGAATCACTCGGTTGACTTACGGCAGGGATCTTGATTATTCAATAAATGGTTCCTGGGGCGGCGATACACATAACCGCCTCCCAAATTGTAGATATCCAACATGAATTCAGGAATCACTGGTTAAAGTAAGTCAGGTACGTGCCTTAACACCATTATCTTTCTCCTTGCTCCGAGGCTAGTTCAAGCAATTTGGTCATACATTTTTTTTCTGTCTAAGAAAAACTAGCATAATATAGCTACACAATCTAACAATCAAATCAAGTGCAATATCCAAAGACACTAATGATAGTTCCTACTTCAACAAAAAAAAATATCGTAAATTGTTTTTGTGACATTTGACACCAATATAATATTTTTATTAATAAATATTACTTATACGATCAACTTAACATAGCGCTGTTTAAAAGTACAATAACCTCGAGGGCGTTACATATCATTTGTTATTGTAGGAGACCAATTTTAATGTACTTTACATTAAAAAATTGAACTTATGGTCTGGAAAAGAAGAATGGATGAATAAAGTTTGGGATGTTAGAAAAATATCCAACGCGGAAATGGATGGCTGAAGAAGTTGGAGATGCCGTAGAAAGACACTGGACTTTACCAAATAACTAATTCGGGTTATGCTAACAGCTGCGCCAATTTTTTTAATTTTTTTTTTATTTATTTATTTTATTCAGTAAAAGATTATACATTTATATACATTATTTAAGAAATTTTTTGACTGCCCAACTAGGATGATTCCCGTTTTAGGACAGTCAAATTAGGATGCGTATTAACATACGGAACATGGTCTGTAAATAATATTAAAAAAAAACAAAACAAAAATAAAAGATTAAAACAAAGTGACTGTTCTTTGTTTAGCAAAGTTTAAAAAAAAATAATATTAATTACGTAGGTAGGTACTTAATTACAGAGGATTAAAACATATGGATATAGAACAAACGTGTAAGCATTGCATATCATAGTCCTACACAGATGGGTTGTATAAAATAAAATAAAAAAAAAGAGAAAGAATTCAAAAAAAAATAATAGTAATAACCAATTGATACAGAAAAGATAACCGTGCTTTGCTTATCATAGTTATTTAAATTAACATAAAAGTAATATATACATACTTAAAAGTAAATTTTTAAAACATTATGGTATCTTATGTTTGCATTTCAAATAATACCTAGTCCTACATACACATTTTATACAAATGAGAACTAGAAAGAGAACAGAAACAATAAAATGAATCAAACATTTAATAGATGGTTATTACTGTTGTTTGATTAGTATGGTATTAAAATAATAGGTATAATGTGTACTTTTTACTGGTGTTGCATTTTGTATAAATATAAATAACAAAGAGAAGAAATAGAAAAAAATAAAATTAAACATAATATTAACGTAATAGGTAGGTAGGTACATATATACACATAATGATAAAGATTAGAACACAAAGGTATCTTTTACATGTTTTTTTTTTGAGTTTTGGTTGTTGTTTTTGGTTTGTGTTTTTTTTTGTGTAGTAAAAGTTCACTCTCCTTTCTACCTAATCGATGAAACCAGTTAGTGGCCAATTTACGAACCTGTGCTTTCCTTTTTCCTTTTTTCCTTTTTCTTTTTCTATTTATTGTGGCAATTAAAATGATAAGATGTACGAGCATATTGCAGCAGTCCGACTAAGCAAAAAGAGAGAAAAACGTGCGTTCACAAATATTTATAAGATTTGTAAGTAGTATTCCTTCTCGCATTCACCCTATCCTTTTCACACACACATTACAAATAAGTAAATAGAATTCTACACGAGTTTGATGGCTCTCTGCCTACTGGGAACTTCTGGAAAATGGCTTGATAGTTATTTTTTAGTTAATTTCCTAAGTAACATTATTATGGAAGCTCAACGTGAAGCCATAAAACATTCTAACAATGAAATGAAGTTCTCAAGGTTTACGGAATTCTTTCCACAATCCCAGAAGAAAAGATGGCAGGTTTGTCGCGCAGATAAAGCTGAGAAAAAATGCAGAGACCGTGCGAGGAGAGATTGGGCAATGAACCCAGGTCACCAAAGCTACCGGCACAAGTTTGTGACCGGAGTCGTCTTATCGGAGCAATGGTATTTTTTTTTTAATGTAATACTCTATTTTTAAATGTCTTTTAAAACTTAATTTTTGTGTTGACTGAGGAATGAATCTACCTCCCTTAGGGACTGGAGTCAACAACGCCAACCCCTAAACCAAATCTCAAATGGATAGTACCGACATTTATTTCGCTTAACTGCTATAAATTTTTAAAGATATTATCATCCATTTTCACAAAAATTGCCACCAAATTTAATAGAATGCATTGTCATCGACAACGAAACTATCTGCCGAGTTTCAGCTCAATTGGATATCTGGAACTGAGTTTATTTTCACTTCATTCACCAACACTTCACGTCATTCATTAATTAAAGTAAATAAAAGCGAAATTCAAATATATATATATTTAATAAAAATGCAGTTGGCTCTAAATATTCTCTGCATCTAACCCTTTCAGCTAGGGTAGCAGTTATAAAGCAAATAATTGTATATTGATTCTTAAGTACCTACTTTGCATTAAGTATTTTTTTACGATACCAAAACCAGAGTGGTCGATACACTCAGTATCGCTTTGTGAAAGACCACCATTCAGAATTGTCGCTTGAAATAGCTTTAGTCGTATATGGTGGCGAGATCTACTTCCCCACAATCCCCACCTTCCACTTCCTCAACTCCTTCCCCTGTATTAACCACAGCCTTACAAAATAATACCCCAATCCATCCACCGACTTTAGACTTTTGATTCGGCTTTGCCCGGTTTTGAGTGTTTGTGACCATTTTATAGAGCCGATAGGAACTGGTTCCTAAAATAGCCAGTTCCTCGGATCCACTGTGATCCAGTGACAACTAGTCAGTCACCGTCGGTGACAGTGACAAGTAACAGTGACAAAGTAACCGAGACACGCAATGACGTTATATATGTAATTTATAACAACTTCGTCAAGTATTGCCGTCAATCTTTCGAAATCCGGAAGGATACTTAAGTTTTTTTTATTATATATTGGTTCTTAGCAAGTTACAGGGAGATATTAACCCCTTTGTCTTGCAAACTGTAGTAATGTCACCTGATGGATTTTTTTTAACCCGATGTTCGGGCTGCCTTGGGCAAGATGAAGGAAATAAATCTGTAGCACTTATACCTAGGGTGGAAACATACACATGCGAGCTGCTGACGGAAGAAGTGACATCTTGTGTCGAATTCTTGAATTTAAAACCGAATTATAACAGTAGCTTTGTGTGAAATTCAACGTACAAAGATGTTATTTGAGGCGCGGCCGTTAAGCGTGGCGTCCGCAATTCAATCGTGGCTGGGTTCTGAAATTCAACCACACGCAGACGCTATGATAATAATACTGTTCGATAGTTTCGTAGAAAATAGAAACAAATATTTTGAGACGTGAATTCATTGAAATAAAGCAGAAAATTTGAATGGAAGGCAAAAAGTTGTTTGTGTTTAGTATCTGAACGGTCTGAGGGTAGGAAAGGCACTTTTACTATAGCGGCCCAATCTAACAGTGTATTTTGGTACGTGTCGGAGGTAGCGGAGGTATGCATCTTTCAGTATCAATTTACCGTAAGGCTCCTTCCCGCTCGCACCGTGAACATTATTAATAGCTTTTCCTGAAATAACGGCTGCAGAAATATCGACCCGATGCGCTACTGAGGGATTTACTTTCAGACTGATGCCGTAGATTTAGCTGCTCCGAGTATATCTCTGAGATTCGATCTTTGGAAGTAGAATCCTTGTTCATATACACCTGTTTAAGCGTTATTTGAAAGAAAGTTGTTCGAGCTTGATTCCTGTCACAATACAAAAGAATGATGGAGGAAAAGCTGACAAGGATTGAAAAATAATGTACCTACACAGCAGCAGATCTTTCCGATATCGTAGTCCAATTCCCAAGTCAAAACACTCAAAAAAGATAGAGAAAATCCTGCAAGGATTATTCACGGAAAACTTCTTTACGCTGATTTTGTTTTTGAGAAATAATAGAACTTATAATTAATAAATATAATACAAGACTATTACTATGAAAAGTGCAAATGTATGATTGATTGTAATTTGTTTTGTTTGTTTTTGAATGTTTATTTAGATGTATGCAAAATTTTTTTCATACATCTAGTAAAAAAAATATAAACAAATACAATTGATACAGTTACATTTTTACAAATACAATTTAAGTGGAAAAAAAAAGATTACAAAAATAAAAATAAATTTTGAGGAAACAGATATGAGAATAATATTTGAAAGATTTTTATGAATCAAAAAACATTCTTCACATATAATGCACACATCCTACGAAAAGTGCTAAGACTTGAGGCTTCCTTTACGGCATTTGGCAGGCTGTTAAAAAGTTTTTGTCCTTTATAAAACGCGCTATTTTGTGTGCACGAAAGTTTAGTTTTGGGAAGCCTAAAGTCTCCGCGTCTTCTCGTAGGATAGTTGTGAACATTTTCGTGAAACATAATGTTACTCTTCAGATAATTTGGTAGCATATTATTTTTCAGCTTGTAAATCATTGTTAATGCATTATACGTTACAATTAAAAGTTATTGATTTAATTTTTTTATGCGTTAAAAACAAAACGGTATTACATATTTGGATACTTTCCTCTATTACGGCAAACTTTGAAAAATATAAATAATATTTTATGAATATTAGGAAAACTTTCACATAAGAGCTTCTTTTAAAGTAATTCCAGAAGCACAGACACGAGCCCGATTAAATCCTTTAGGTGATTTCTAAAAACGGTACTTTAGAAATGATCCTAACATATCTATAATTATTATATATCTCAATCAGTTTTTCGGAGTTGGTGGGCAGACGCATCTGCCGCCAAGACCTGGACAAACCTCACCCCACGAAACCGGGCATCCCTGCTAAGTCACCAAACGTAGCGAATCATTTGGGGCACCTGTGGCAAAGGTTGTGGTTATCCAATAAATGGTTCCCGGAGCAGATACCTGTACTCTGCAAAAATTGAGAATGTATGGCGAGAAATATGCTTAAATAGGCCAAGTTCAAGAACGCTTCAAAGTTATAGCGTAGTCTAACAGTACCTTTATGAATTCTTTTGCCTTCAGTAAAATAGTCAAGCACTCTGATGAATTGGCCAGTGATGAACTCATTCTAAGTAAAACCTTTTACCCACACATGCTACCCAAATGAATTGTTTACTCTTTTTGAATGTTTTATTTTTACAACTTAGGCAAAGTCTCCATGAATTCCTGTGTTCTCTCGTAACTTTCGCAGAAAAGAAAGCTGTCCAAAGTTTATCCATGTTAATATCAAAGAGCGCCATTTTGACGGAGACGTTGTTTGAAGTATTCGCTGCCTACCCAAATGGGTAGGTACGTCTCGGGCATTTCTCGAGATTATATAAAACACATGGAGACCGCAAAACGATGAAAAACTTAAAGCAAAAGCTATAAAAAATCAACAATTGTGTGTTGGTACACACATATTCATAGCCTGTTTACAAACATATTTTTACTTTTCTACAAGTTCAGAGATACATTTTTAATGGCCTAAAATCTCATAAAGGAAATTTGTTTCCACCTTTTTAAACAGGGTACCTACGTTAAATTATTTCAATTTTTTACATAAGAGTTCGTAATGCATCTTTAGACACGCGGCAAACTTCGCTCACACAATCTCAACCAATAGGAGCCTTGAAAAGTGAGCTCATAATCAAAGCGGCCAATGCGGTAAGGTTTCATTCTATCTCATTCTCTCGTAGGCTAAATCCTATAGATGTGTGTGTTTGTCTCTTTTTAGTGTCGTTTCCGTTTCATTGAGTTTCGAATCACAACGGTGCTAAAGAAGTTTCCGTTCAAAAACTAAGTAAAAAAAAACAGTGTGTTTTAGACCACACGACTGAAGTAAAACTTCACTAACTTATATCTCCCTCTCAATTTCTGTTTGCCTCGCCCAACCGTTCTCCTCGCCCGATCACACTTTTCATAACGATCTCGTCACGCATTCACCAGCTTACTTCCCAAGTCAAGCGTGTGTAAAGGCCCGACCGTTCGCCTCGCCCGATCACCGTTCGCATCACACTTTTCGTAACGCATTCACCAGCTTACTCCCCATGTCAAGCGTGCGTAAAGAAGTTTTACTTCAAAAATCTGTTCATGAGTTGATGTGTTCAACTTCAATCGAAAGTATTGTCATTTCAGAAAAACGAACTATGTCTGTATTATAGTTAAGACTACGTATGTTTTTAGTTAAACAAAATGCATATTTAAAAACATTGACAAATAACAAGTCAACACAACGAAAATGTAAAAAAGTTTTTTTCTTCATTGTTTTCAATCAAAAAACTATTCATCGAGCGACTGACAAACCGGAGCACGCAGTACCGTTCCTATCAGGCCAGTAAATACTCCAAGCATTACCCATTCCACGACATCTTCTTCACTTTTTCACCCCCGAGAATTTCCATTTAACCGAGTACAGTTTCAGAGATTTCAGATCACCGCAAGAATGTTTGCTTTGACAGGAATTATTACCAAACTTAAACACTAATCTTGTTATGCCGAGCATTCCTCCCGCGGCGAATAATAAATTAAAGTTTGGGTATTTTAAACCAAACAGCACTTTTGTTTTACTGATTGAAAGG
Source organism: Limnephilus lunatus (assembly GCA_917563855.2). Lineage (NCBI taxonomy): Eukaryota > Metazoa > Arthropoda > Insecta > Trichoptera > Limnephilidae > Limnephilus > Limnephilus lunatus. Next base: position 62,398,968 of record OU830601.1, read on the forward strand.
CGATTAAGCAATTTCGAAACTTGTTATTTTTGTCCGCGTTAAAAGTTTCGGGTTTCAATCTCTACTTCAATAATTATTATCTTTGACATTTTTATTTCTTCTCGAACATAGAAAATGTTCAGTTCAAGGAATTATATACTTGAAGATGAACATTACGAATATTATGTTTGTAAGTTTTGTGTTTTATTTTTCAGTTTTACCTTATTAGTTTATTCTTCTTAATTCAAAATGCCTGCAGCAGCAAATCTTGAGTTTTTCTTGCGATAATAAGTTTCTTATGAGTTTTTCTTTTTAATTTGTAAGTAGTTCATTGCAGTGTTTCGTACATAAAATACAATACAGAGGCACCTACCTAAATTGCCATGGGTGTTAGAGTAGAATAAAAAAGAAAACTATCTGTGCCTTCCATACAAAATTTGAATGAAATCAAATTTAACTATGGCTCACTTACACTCGTGTGAGATCGTAGATCTCCATCCCATTTTAATTTCATAAATACAGTTTTGTATTGGAAATTTAAGGCCCGATTGGACAAATATTTGGATCACGAAATACGCCCACATGGAATATCTTGAGTTTTATTTATTCTTTGAGTATACAATGTATACATATTACCCATGGAACAACATTTTATTTGAAAGCTATGTTTGAAGTTAAGATTTTCAGTAATTGACGATTAGAATAAAAACAATACAGACTCATTAAAAAGAGATTTTGTGGTGATTAAAACGGAAATCAAAGCTCCATTAAAAAAAACCATAATGATTTCGACAGAATTGATATAACGATTTTAAATTATGCGCTACGAGAGCTTTTCTGAAATCTGATTGTGGCTCTCAATAAGCAATCCTTAACTAACCCAGCCTCTACAGGATGGTTAATACTTGGTGGGAAATATTTACATACTTTGGTAATAGAAGAGGCATTTTAAACCTAAAAAGATTCATCACTAGAACCACGACGAACTATCAAGGTGCCTTGAATTTGTATAGATAAAGCCGCGTTGGTACAGATATTAGCAACAGAACATGCAATGCAACGAAGAATGCAATAAATTAACATGGTGTTTACGCCGCTTTGCGCACGAACTGCGCACCGAACGAGCACGCTAGGAGAATTGGCAAGTGGCGCGCTGAGATCCGTCGATTGTCGGTTTTCGGCGAACACAAAGGATTCGCACTTGCAGTGTGCGCGGACGCGACGGTTGTTCACAGTTTCGCAGTAGCAAATAGGTTGAATCGCAATTTCGAAACGAAAAAAGAATTTAGTGATAAAACTGAAGAAATTGGGTAGAAAATTGAATCGCGGTAAACTGTCGGGAATACGCATATAATGTTAGATACCTTTTTAGATTTTAACGGCTAAATATATTTTCAATGTTTGTTTTTGGTGTGTTATGCCGTGTTGCGCTACCTCCTTCTTAAGCCAACATTTTGGACAGAGCTTTGGCCAAAGGAGGAGGTAGCGCAACACGGCATAACACCCCAAAAACAAATAATGAAAAAACAGCATATAATGTTAGCTGTAACATCTGCTAACGCGGCTTTAAACATGCGAAGCCATGAAATTCTATCGAATAACAAGTAGGTCGTTAACTCCAGAAGGTATGTAAGAGTAGTGCCTTGCAAATCTTTTAATAAATAAGAATTATAAAATTTTCTGTAATAACCATCGAACTTCTTTGTTTGCACGTGTCATCTCTATTATCTTCAAAATATTGCACTAAATAGGTACCAGTTCCCCTATTATTTGATACATTACTGTCTACATCCTGCCTGCCTTTTTCTGGAATAAACTATTATTATTATTTTAGCTTTATGAGTAAAACCTCAAATCTTAATATTTAATTAAATGAAGACAATATAAGCGAACGATGAGAGATCCTGGGTTCGAGTGCCAGAGATGACAATATATTTTTCTGATTTTTCTGTTTCCAAATTTTCGATTGAGTTTTGCTTATATTGTCTTCATTTAATTAAATATTATTATTTTCTCAACAACTCTGTCATACAACTCTGTCTCATTCATGTTTTTGAAGTGAAAACTTCTTTAGCACCTTTGTCATTTGAAACTAGATGAAACAGATGCGAGCGACATTAAAAAGAGACAAACAATTACATCTATTGGATTTAGCCTGCGAGAGATTGAGATAGCAGTAAACCAATCTTCAAACCACTCTAAAATGAACAGACAAAGAAAACAAAAGAAAGTGACATCTAGTAACTCTGACGAAGATGACCAAATATGTAGGAAAAGGTGCACTGGAATTATACGACAAAAATATGGAAAAAATCATCTTTAACATATAAAAGTGCTTCGTAGTTTCCCCACTCTTGTCTACTTTAGTTTTCTGAAGGTTTCACTTCAACCGCGTGTTAATTGCACACTCTGATTTAGTTAATTAACCTTACACAGCCTTGCAGTCTTAACGATTTGATTTGATTGGAATTGATTGAGGGTACTAATACCAATAGCAGTCAGTAACTGATTTACTGACCTATTCAAAAACACTAACACTCGACGAAAACGTCAAACTAATTTCCATCTAAAACTCATCGTCCAGTACATTTTTCATTGACACTTAAACTCGATCAATACGTTTACCTTCCATTAGCTAAGCCCAGAACCCAGCGCTTCCGAGCGGAAGTAATTTTTATTGTGATTATCTCGTTAGGCGGATTGTGCCGCTCGACCGCCGAAGCGAGGACTTCTATAATCCGTCTTTCGTTTACATTACACCGTGATGTAAGGGAATTGCAACAGTGTGCCAGTATTTATGAAAATTGTAGATTATTAAACAGCGATGAAGATATTAAAATAAAATTATGACTGTTATTTTTAATCAAATGCAAAAGTTGGTTACAATAATATGGTTTTGTGTAAACAGTTTTAAATAGGGATAAAGTCAAATATCTTCGAAAAAAATCACGCTGTTAACTAAATGAAAACATGGGGGTCTTTCTATGAAATGAATTTATGTTGTGTTATATATATATGTATGTATATTCAAGATTTCACTACTTCTTCTTCTTGTGCCCTGTCCGTTCCATGGACGGTGGCTATCATGTTGGCCATGCGGACTTTGTTTACGGCGGCCCGGAACAGCTCTATGGCAGACTGGCCAAACCACTGTCTCAGGTTTTTCAGCCATGAGGTTCTCCTTCTTCCAGGGCCCCGTCTTCCGCAATCTTTCCCTGCATTATGAGATGCAAGATCTCGTACTTCTCTGGATGTCTCATCACATGTCCTAGATATTGAAGTTTTTGGATTTTTATAGTTTTATTAACTTATTTTTCTTTATTCATCCGAACCATAACATCTTCATTCGTAACCCTGTCCATCCAGCTTATTTTAAGTTTTCTTCTATAGATCCACATCTTGAATGCCTCAAGTCACCTAATTAGTTCTTCAGTAAGCGTCCATGCTTCCATTCCGTAAAATAATATCGAAAACGCATAGCATCTGACCATTCGCATTCGTAATCCAAGATTGAGATCATGACTGCAGAACATCTTGGTCATGCGGATAAAGGATTACTCAATGCGGAATTTGATTTCAACCGAAGGATTTATTTATAATTTATCATTTACCATTTACATTGCAGCCCAAGTATACAATACTATGCGCCTTCTATAGTTTTATTCCAGTAATATAAATATTTTCATCCAATGCGTTCTTATTGCTTAAGAACATGTTTTTTGTTCTATCATATTAGAATAAGTTAACAATAATAATTTGAACGAAAATATGAAGGAGAACAAGACACAGAAAAACAGAAAAAGACAATGGTCGCAACTGGGACTCGAACCCAGACCTCTCCGTCTAACCGGGACGAGTGCGTTAACCAATTTCGCTATTGCCACCTTCTGTCAAAGCCGTCATATTTGTCAATCTCATATTTTCAAATTTCAGAATTACATTATTATCAACTAATTATTTTTCTCCATATTACGGGCAACTAACCTTTTTATTGGAAACAATCATTCTAAGAATTGGTTTGTAACCTGGATAGCGTCTCGGATAGATATATCCGAATTTATTTATATGGAACAATTGACTTTTACGAAAGTCTAAATGAATATTCAATTTTTATAAGAAAAACTTTCTTTTTATACTTTTTTGAAGGTTATTCCCATCAGTGAAACATATCATAGTAGAATAAGTCAACAATAATAATCTTAACGAAAATATGAAAGAGAACAAGACACAGAAAAAAAGAAAAAGACAATGGTCGCAACTGAGATTGACAAATATGACGGCTTTGACAGAAGGTGGCAATAGCGAAATTGGTTAACGCACTCGTCCCGGTTAGACGGAGAGGTCTGGGTTCGAGTCCCAGTTGCAACCATTGTCTTTTTCTGTTTTTCTGTGTCTTTTTCTCTTTCATATTTTCGTTTAGATTATTATTGTTAACTTATTCTAATACGATATATTTAACTGATGGGAATAACCTTCAAAAAAGTATAAAAAGAAAGTTTTTCTTATAAAAATTGAATATTTTGTTCTATTTATATTCAGTTCTAGCCAAAAATTCTCACAAGTCTTCACTACTTGCAAGAGTTGTAGATCCTCAATGTTACCTGTTAGAAGTACCATATCATCTGAATAATGTGCCGTATATATGTAAATAAATAAATAATGCAGGTTGTTCAGAATCTTTCCATTTATAACAAGTCCTTGAGTAGCTTAATAAAACGCAAAAGAAAACAAAATAAATTAAATTTGAATAGATTCGTAGTCAATCGTAATCACTCAACAGCGCAACGCAGGAGTCGCTTATAAAAATAATTGAAGCGAGCAGCCACTTAGTGCTAATAACAGCCATGATATATGGCAGTGAGGCATGGAACTGGCAGATGAAGGATGAAAGAATACTGCACGCTGCAGGAATTAAAACCCTTAGACGGTTATCTATTAAAACCATGTAGAACCGTGTTGTAAATGTAAAGCTTAAGAAAAGCTTGTTGATAACGTAAAGAAAAATCCACAGAAATGTGAGGTCACTCATATGTTTGAAAATAAAGTAGATACCCATTATGCGTCTAAGATCCCTACCGGAGCTAAAAAAAATAATAAAAAGATCTGATGACCTTGAAACGCCTGATAAGGTTTTCACTAAGTTAGCTAAGAACCATCTCGATCACGTCAGCTTTCAAACAAACAAAAAAACGCATCGTAATCGGTCAATTCGTTTAGGAGATACAGACCAACTTTAGAGGGCAGCTGTCAGGGATCAACTGTCAGTGTCGAACGAGAAAGAAGTGGCGCGTACCACTATTTTTGTTGGAATAACTTTTGAAGGTTATACCCATTAATGAAGAAGAATAAGAAAACACGTAAAAAAGCCACCTAATTCGCCACTTTTGGTGACTTAGCAGGGGTACCCGGGTTCAAATGAGTGTGCTTTAGTCTTGGCGGCGAATGCGTCTGCCCACCTACTGCGTGGGGGGCCGGATTGGAAGAGATTGGTTTAGGGAGACCTTTTTACCTCTCCAGCCGGACTCTCTCGACCCATCGCCTTGTTCCGCATTGTGAGGGATGGATTTAAACGTTCGTCACTCCTGAACACATTAATACCCAGATTCGTCGACCCCAATCCGCAAACCTCTTTCCTACCCCGAACTTGCTCTTCTTCTTTTCCCTGAAAAGAACCTACTCTCACCATCCCCGAAGAAAACATAGGGAAAGTGTTTTTCTCAGGGCCTCTTGTGCCGAGATAGTGTAAAAAAGAGTCGGGTCACATCAAGAGCCAGAATAACACCGAGTGTAAGATAAAATGTATGAACACCAATGGAACAAGGATTATATCATGACAGAGTTGTGTGGCGTTCCGTTTCTTTACAGGAAAATAGCGTGATAGTTGGTTAGTTTGGCACCCCAATTTGGGAGGCGGACATGAGTACCGATGCCCCGGGAACCATTAATTGTATAACCAACAAGTAGTTCGCTACGTTTGGTGATTTTGAGGTGAGGTTTGTCTGGGTCGGTGGATGCGTCTGCCCACCAACTGCATAGCAGGCCAGATCGAGAGAGACTAGTTGAGGAAGACTTTTTGACCTATCCAGCAGTGCTCTTTGGAACATAGTTTTGCACCGCAGTGGGAGGGATGGATTCATTCGTCCGTCTCTCCTAGGTACACTGACGCTAAGATTCCTACGCACCCCTCATACCCTTTCCTTCTCAAAACTTCTTCTTCGTCTCCTTTCCTAAAACAACCCTTCACACAACATCCCCGAAATGAAACGTTTTCGTCAGGGCCTCTTGTGTGGAGCTACAGTTAAAAATGCTATACTATTCTTGTTTTATGTTTCAATGGTAAAGACATTTTCTAAACTACGAAAGCTGAGAAAAATTTAAGCTCTCTGACCAGATAATAAACCGTTTTCCTAGAAAAACATTTCAACGGTTTTAAAGTACTGTAATAAGTAGGTATGGGATAAATTATGTTATTTCGATGATTCTTTCATTTTAACAAACGGATTGCAATCTTTAGAGCACAGGCGTCGGGTGTGCTATCATTGTTTTACCGGTATTTCAACGGAAGATGCTCCGAAGAACTAGCATCATTGATCTCCTCGGCACCGGTGCATGGTCAGGAAACACGCCAAACGCGGGCCCAACATATGAACACGATTGACATTTTTCACATGAGAACGAGTCGCTTCTTCGACTTCAGCTTGGCTGAGGAACGATTTACCGAACTCCTTCCTACAACATGGATTTTTTCCTTCAACATAGGTCTCTTTAAGACCAATTTTCATTCCTTCCTCCCCTAAAAACCTCCTTACAGCATCTCAGATGACATAGGCCTTGAGAGAAATTGTTTATGTGGAGTTAATGTAAAAACAAAAAAACTTCATGCCTTTACAAAATTGTTCAAGTACTTCATCATCAGTGGCTGCAGGTGGAGAATATCTGTTAATTTAGCTATTTCAGTTTCTCCTAAAAGCAGATTCCACCAGAAATGAATAGCCCTAAACATATGATTTATAAAAGCTGTCTCGATCACTGAAACCTAACGAAGAAGTTTCACGAAACTAAAATGGTTTTACGTATAATTTAAATTTTTCGGGGAATATGAAACATTTAGCCCAATGTTATTTATTAAGCCGCCGCATTCCTAATTTCTACCGTTTTAGAACATATTTTTAATGAATATTTTAAGTATTTAAGTTTCTAAAAAATATGGTACTAGCTGGTTCCCGGAATGCGTTACAATACCATATTCAAAGAAATAAATTGTTTCTCCCTGCATGTCCTTTCTCGTGCGTCCCGTTCGCCTCCCGCTTTCCCTACCCTCCCGCGTTTCTCTTCCACCTTCCCCGCCCACCACTCCCCTCTACCGCTCCCCCGTCCCGTAACGTAAACCCCCCTCCCGCTTTGCATTTATTAAATCCCAGTTCATTCAGTTTTCAAACAGCTCGCGTGCCACCTGTTATAATTTTTTTATTCAAATTTTTCATTTTTCGTATATTAAAAATATTCAATTTTGTATATTATAAGAACAATTAATCAAATTTGGTACCTATAATAGGTACATATAAAAAAAAATTATAATTTAAAAAATCCATAGACAATTATTTTAATAAAATAAAACCGCTGCCACCTAAATTTAATTTCATCGAACGTGCGAACTGTCAAATGTGCGAAGTTAAAATAGTCGTTAAGTTATCTGACATTATTCAATTTTCTACGCAATATTATTAATTTTTCTTTCCGTAAGAACCTTCTGCAAAATATTAGAAAACTTTAAAAAAAGATGAATAAAATAGGTAAAGTCGTTCTGAAGTTATGGCGTGACCAAGGGAAACAGGGATTCATTTATACATTATTAATTAAGATAATATCTGTACATACGCCACGCTGAAACGGTAATTACATATATTTAGAAATAAAAAATTACAAATTATTCTAAACACGTTTTTTTCCCATTATAAGCAATATTTATCAGCCTGAAACACTCATCTACATTGAAAAAATCTTCCGAGAAAAGATACTGGCCGCCAACGGAGTGTTTCAGGCTGATAATTATTGCTTATAATAATTGTTACCCTTTGTGCTATGCATAAAAATGTTGTCTTAAACGTTAGTTTATCAATTAAAAATAATAACGTTTTTTTCCGTTAATTTACAAGTTATGTGTATGAAAAAATTACAGTGAAAAATGCTATTTAAATTTCCCAAGAGATTTTTTCTCTGTTTTAAATGAGTCGTGTTTCATTAAACATTTTCACAATGTTCAATTAATTATTATCGTTTTTAATATAAGCGCGCTTCCTCTCTTTCGAATTTACATATTTCCCCTTCTTTTTCTTTATGAGCGCTTACAACCAAGCTTAAAATAAGTGTTGGAAGTGTAAGTTGCCATCAATGTTTGCAGAAAAGTCAGTAGATTTCGCACATTAAATAACGACGGATAAATTTATCCAACACGCCATTTACCCAGATGGAATTCACTTCGAGAAGAATCTTGCAATCATACATAAAGATAGCAGCTAATAAAAATATGCCTTAAGAAAAAGAAGACTTTTTTTTATGGATTGTAATTAAAAAGAAAGGGAAATGAGTAATATACTTATGATATTTATTTCTTTTTTTAAAATAAAAAGAAAAATATGTTGACATGATACGAATGACCTGACCATATTTGATTTCCTTCCACCTCCATTGTAACAATGAGCAGAGGCGATAATTTATCTAGACAGAGGATTGTACACGCTTGGTGGGAAATGTATTCTATTTCTTTTGTAAAAGCTGTGGAAAAATAAAGGAAAAAACAGATACTTAGAACCACACTACTGATCCCAACTTGACCACTCGATGTGTTTGAAAAAATCTACGTTTGTTAAATGAAGTAATGTCAAGCGAATATAAACATTATTTCATGAAATAAATACAAATAATTTGACAACGTGACACGTTCCAGCGTTTTTCTGAATTTGTAAATATAATCCATTTATTTTCATATTTAATAGGTTGAATGCATAAATACTTATTCAGCCGTGTCGACAAGTGTAATAATAATACATTCTGTTTCACAAAATATGGAGAGGTTATTGCAAATCCAACATATTCCATAAAGTATTACTGTATACACACAAAAAGGGGTGAAGAACATTTAAAAATAATATCTAACTCTATTCTGTAAACAATGTTTTATCGAAAATAATTATAATTTTTGGAATAACTTAATGAGTTAAATCTCTATTTGTATTATATAATCATATTGAAGACGATATTCGACAACCGGAGCGCGTGGTCTAGAGGTAAGGTACATGACTCACAATCAGAAGGTCGCGGGATCGAATCATGGTGTAAGAAAATCAATTCTATTTGATTAATTTGTGTTATTTCACAATTAATTCATTTAATATAATATATAGTATATTTGCGGCACGTTCCAGAGTGGAAGATATTGTAAGTATTGCCCTGGCGTAAGACCACCTTTCAGAATTGAAACGTTGCTTGAAATGGCTTTAGCCGTGTTTGGTGACCAAATCTGAATAGCCAGGTACTTTCCTATCTTCCTCTCTACCATCTCCTTTCCCTTCCTACTACCTTCAGCCTCGCAACCTACAAAAATACGTTCGAAGCTCTATCAAAATAACATTAACTCATACATTATGCTTGTAAAATTAAAAAAAAAAAAGTTATTAAATCTAGATTTTTATGATAATGTACATACATGTGGAATTATGAACGTTTGTATGTAAGCGTACTACTTAAGAGGCCGCTATTTGAATTTCTACCGATTTCTTGCAAACCTTCTTTTAACATTTGAAGTTTTTAAGCTCTTAAAATAATATTTGGTTATTTTTTAAGATAATATCTACACATTTTCCCAAAAGCAATGCCGAAACGCAAAGTATATGAAATTCCCTCGACAGAAAAAAATCGCAGTGTCCTTCAAATTTTTTTATTTTGAACTCTGTTTCCGTTGTTTTACAAGTTATATGTATGAAAAAATTAGGCATCCCTTAAGAGATTTCTGCTCTATTTTAAACGAGTCGTGTTTTATTAAAGATTTTCACAATTTTCTCATCGATTTTATCGCTGTAAATGTTAGCGCGCTCCTCTAATATTCGTAATTTCATATATTTCCATCTTCTTCTTTTTGGGGCCGGTAACGGAGCCTTAATTATTATTTATTCAAATTACTGAGGAGTGTTCACTTGCCATAAAAAGTGAAGGTGAAGGTTATAAAAAGTGAAAGGATAATCAATTATTACCAAACTTGCGATTCCTGGAAAACCTTAAAAGAAGAAATCATTTTACGATGAAACGTGAGTCTTTTGAGGAAATTTAATTAAAGTAAATTAGAATAGCCCTAAAAGTTATATTTGACTTAGGAAATGTGACAGTCTATTTGTTATTTTCCAAAGTTTATATGTTATTTTCAAATGAAATGCCTTGTTTTGGAACACTTCGGAAAGATTTTTAATGTATAGTTTTCAGTTGTGAAATATGAGTATTTTATGATAGATCTGTTTATTGAATTATGCACATAAGTGGCTGCGTATATACCTTAATATTGTATACCTGTGATTAATAACGATGCATTTTCGATTCGGCTGGCATTTGGGTCTCAGAAAAAAATTCTGATGGGCAGTGGTGTCATCAGCAACGATCTCATGTACAATAAAATAACAAGGATACTTCGCCCCTTGACGTGATTTTCCCAAAAAATGGCTCTATAAAATCATCTAAATATATTTAATTTTTAATAGAATATTTTTTTCAGAATTTGATTTCGTTTCGAAACTTGTGGTACAAGCAAGAAACTGGTGAATCTACGTAATATCACTAGTTTCCAAACATCGTATTATGCATCTATGTTTATTTGAAAATTATGCAAAATTACGTTTTAAAAAATACAGAACTACGTTTTAGCATCTTTTAAATTATTTCTAATAATTAACACACTGACTTTTTGCGAGTATGGCTGTGGTTCTATTCGGTTCCAATAATATATTATAAATTTATGTATGAACTGTGCAAAAAGGTTCTATGTAATTGGAGCTGTATATATTTGGCTAAAGTAGATTTTTCTGGGGATAAATAAGAACTCGTGAACTTTCAAGAGTATCAGATCCGCCGGTAAGAACTTGCCTTCTCTTAAGCACACTTTTATTTAACTCGCTTTTATCTGATTTTAAAAGTACACCAATGCCTACAATGAAAGCAAAATACCATTTATGAACGCATTTAATTACAGATACTTGGAGAATTTTCATATTTATCACAGTCGTTGGACGACTACTAGAAAGTGCTCTTTTGCTTTTAGTGTTTGAGATTATCAACTTTGAGACCATTTCACGGGTAATTTGTTTATTTTTGCAAACTGAAACTGCTTTTCATACAGGTTGTTTTTGCAAAAAAAAATTATCTATCTGCTTTTAAAAGCTCGGAATTATATGGAAAAGGTTTTTTCATTAGCCCGTTTAAAAACTAATATAACTCCACAGCAGAAAGTCTGATTTTTTGCGTTTGACCGATTCTATGAAATTGGAGAATGCACTAGTTTTTAATTAGACATAAATAAGACTCTCGGTTAAAGATGAATAATAATTATTGATACTCATATATTTATGCTATTTTTTTCTGAAGTCGATGAAAGTTGGGATGGTTAAACTATGAAAGTAACGAAAAAGTAATGGAGTTGCTTCTATCGAAAAACATTTTGATTAATCAGAAGGGAAATTGCCAATAAATTACTAAAATAACTACATAATTATAGAAAATAATCAAACTCACCCATTTGCTCGTCCGCTTGAGTCGCCGGATCCTCCAGCACCATTCTTAAAAATAAAATAAAAAAAGTAAAATTAATCAACAGGAAATAAATAAATAAATAAAAAAACAATTGTTTTCATCCCTGCGAAAGGTTATATCGAAATTTAACGCTTTTGTATAGCGACAAAGCCATTACGCACTAAAATGCACCGTAAAATTAATGTTTTACAATCTTTTGTTCAGTTTATTATTTCGTCAATAAAGCAAATAATAACACTCAGTTATACCACATTGCATTTCATGTCAACGTATTTTCCACATGTCCTGAAACACCTTCGATATATTTAACGTTTCGCAAAGAAGAAAAAATTATAAAATTAAAAATTTATAACATAAAACAGTAAACTTTTATTGTAACATGATTGCTTACAATTGACATCGTATCACATCTAAAGCACTAACGTTATTACATTGTTGTTTTTTTTTAATTAAAACAATATTTTTTTATGGAAATAATAATACCGAGCAATCACAATGAAGCATTTCGATGCACAGACATTAGATTTTTATCCACAATATTTAATAGAAAACATTCAATTTTTTCAATAAATATCAACCTTGTTCCTTCCATGTTTATGAGATACTAAAAACAAGCTTTCAATTAGTACGAAGTACATTATGTAACAAACAAATTATTAATCTATTAAACGTTTTTCATGTTAATTGTTTTTTGTAGTTTTTAGAAATATTTTTTTAAGCGATCGGTTAATACATTTTAAAATACTGTTAGTAAGCTGGAAAGTATGCCATCTTCATTATACAAAAAGAAATTCAAATACATGGTGAAATTTTAATTAACTTGTAAATATTATTAAATTTTTAAATATGGTTTTAGGAAGGATTTAATAGAATGCTTAAAAATAATTAATTGAATACTAGGCAGACAGTTTTTTTAATAGGCCATTAATATTTTGATTAAATAAATAAGCTTACGGTAAATAAATGACTAGTTTATTTTGTAAATTAAAAACTAATTACTGTTTTTCATAAATTGAGGATACGAGTAGGAACATATTTTTTTAAGCTAAAGTCTACAAATCTGATTACAATGAATATTATTTTATAGTTAATGTACATTTAAGTCAATATTGTTATAATGGAAGTATTGTATAATAGTTATTAGAAGCTCAGTTATTATATAATAGACGATTGAATTAAATAATATCACTTAATAAATGCTGTAGTATTGGAGTATATACTTACAAAGTAGAAAATTGAAAAAATGACTTGAACTAATCACAATAGTAAGTATATATATATTTTTGTTTTGTGATCAACAGTTTTAATTTTTTGGTTGCGATGTCAGGTAATAATATATGAAAATGGGAATATTTTATAATTGATTCAAACTGGTAAAATGTTAAAATAAATTTGATTTTAAATTTGTTTGTATCAGTCAATGTACACAGAGTGTAAATAATATTTTGATTACAATTCCAAATTCATGTAGGTTTAATTATTCTTATATTATTTCAAAGAAAATTATCTATTAAAAATGCTGTTGCTTATTGTATTTAATTGACGGTTCGTGTTTACTTTCCGTTTTAATATAAAATGTAATAATTTTAAACAAAGTTAATAATTTTCAGGGGATTTAACCCTTAAATATCTTATCTAGTATTGACAACTGTGCAAATCCTTCTAATCCATATATAAAGAAAACACTAGAACTAGACGATCCTTTTATTGAATCAATCTTAAAAAGTTCAATCAGCTTCTTCATAATATGTTTGGTGTGTTCAAATAATATTAATAATGAACACTTAAACAGTTGGAAGCAGCACTGACTTGTGGGTATTATGATTAGATCATTATAATATGAAACAATGAAGCATTTCCGAGCAAACATTGACTTGTTGATTTAGGCTTCCAATCTAGTATTTTCTTTATCAGGGTTCTAATCACTTAAGCGGTGCAGTTTACACTTTTCGAAGCACGCTATAATTATTTTCGAAAAATTAAATAATCGACTCACTGGAAACTAGGGTGAAAACATCCACAATGGACTAGGTGTATAATTTATCTTATTTAATTATTAATTCTTATTATAATTAATTACCCATTTTGAGATACTAAAATGCCCTCTACGTGGGGTCACAAAAAGCAAGTTATCATTAATGATTGATTTTGAACCATTTAAAATTTATTTATTTCATAATGAGCTTTAAAATTATATGCATAATCAATTGAACTAAGAATAATTTACAATTTTTCTTTATAATTGGCAAAAAGTAAAAGAAAAAGGCTTGCACTAATTAATCCTGTTTCAAATCATTTTACATTGTTCTATCTATTTTTTTGTCTTAAACATCATTTAGTTTATACAAGGTTAGCTAATTTTTCAAAAATTATTTTGCAACCCTTAGTATTTTTGTGAGCTTTGATTTAATTATAAGTATTTTCTGAAATAAATTCCAAAACAACAAAATATTTCCCTTTTATAACATTCCGATCAGTTCGCGTTTCGCAGCTGAATCTTTCAAAAACAAAGTAATTCGATGTCTATACTTTCAAATAAAGATTTTGAGTAAAATAAAGCAACAAAATTTTACAAAAAAATTACGTCTTGTACACACATTGATACAAAATCTATTTTGTACGAGACGAACTGTAACTAAGTGTATTTATTTTTTTGTACCAGCACAAATAAAGCAAGCGAAATTAAAGTAAAAAGTTTAAATATAGAGTTTCAGAAAAAAAGAGTTTTAGTTACGGTGCCTTAGTTTGAATTACTACAATGAAAGCTTTCCAACAAGAAGAAATATGATTTTAAACTATAGAAGAAAATATGCTACTTTTTCTTTAGTTTTTTGGGTTCACAAAAATCTGGTCTCGATTTCAATACAATCCCTTCTAACTGAAAGAAAACTGATATTTTACAGAGGATTCTGTTGGAATACAAAATATATAAATATCTCCGCAGTTGCAATTCAGAAGATATGGTCGGAGTCTGAATTGATAACACTGATACCATAATATTATATCTAGAAAAGTTCTCTGGATGCAGTCAGCATATAAATATATATTGAGCTTTAGGTCGCAGACAATTCGTAAAAAATTCTGGTTCGCAAACAAAATAATTTTATTGTTTTATCGAAAAATCTTTTTCAACCAACCAATTTTTAGAATAATTTTTTTTACCCCTGTCTACGAAGAATGGCAAGTTAAATGAATTATTATATTCATTATTTTCAGCTGAATTTTTGGGTAAGTATGTATATATTCTAAAGAGTGTGAATGTAATGGAGGACCGATCCAGGTCAGTGCGTCACTATTAATATTTAAAAAACGTTATAAACGATTTATATGTTAAAATCGTAAGGTCCTAAAAAGGAGAATATTTTCCAACATAAACAAAGCCCATAGCGAGCTTCTAAAATTGCTGGAATAAAGGTGTGGAATGCATTTTATTAATTTTAACAATATTCATCAGTGTTGTGACGCTATACCTCATTTTCGCTGCAATTAGCTAAAAAGAGACGACTTTCATGAATAGTTTCAATTTTTCAACATTTTACGTTGCAAATAAACTGCTAAAGTTAATTAATTATAATTTATTAGGGATAAAAAGTTAAAAAAAAACGTAATGTGAGTATGTTGCTCGCTTAGAATTTATTTCAGAAATGCAATATTTAACTAGGGGCAGGTAAGTAAAAAAATCTTTATTCATGTCTAAAATTCAGTAAAAATGTACACTGTAAACGCGGTGATGCGAGAATATTCTATATTAATAAATAATAGCACAAATATTTGATTATTCAGTATATTTGTTCAAGATTATTGTAATTTATTTATCAAGTTCCACATTTACAATTATTTTTAAATGACACCAATAATAATAAATGTTATTAATAACCTCTTTGAAAAAGCTCATCAGAGTTAATAATTCATAATTGTATAAAATTGTCTAAGATCTATGGAGTTCTTTATCATAATATTCATCGCAATTTCACCACTGAGAGTGCAAACTAAACATTCTATGTGAATATCACCTAATATTTACTATAAAAAGCACCGCTATATCTAAAGCTACCACAATCAATTTTCTACGAGTATTTAAGTACCCATTTAAAAGCGAATGCTTCAATCAAAATACCACAACAATATTCTTACAATTGCAAGTATAGATTTTCACAAAATTCACAACTTAGTTGAACTGATTCGTGCAATGTGTCAGATCTCTAATGGCGAACTTACAAGGTAAAACCTTCATCTAAGTTGATCAAATTTTAATGTTCTTTTAAATCTAATGTCGACCACTAATATTCAAAGGTACACAATTTTATTCCTTAGTGTAAACATATATAACCAAATCAACAGGCATTTTTTTAAATATCGCCGTGTAATAATAAACTTTGAAATACATTACTATTTATGAGGGATGATATATTTGACATAATGTTATCATGAAATATTTAATATTTTGCAATAATTTTATGTGTAGTGAAAGCTTTGAGAACGATATGCAATGGTAATGATTTGAACTGATTTAGTATAAATACTGAACCTTCAGTATTGATTGAGAATGGAAATACTGAGGAACAGTTTGTAATTTATCTCTTTCTTGCGTAAAAAATATAATAAATTTTTCGTGGAAGCGAAGATTGGATGGATTTTGTCTGTTACATGTCATGATAAGATATAAGAAATTTTAAGAAGGTAAATATTTTTTGGTCAAGATGATATGAGTATGTAATGAGTCGATAGATATCAAATTACTTAAAAATTGTTTTAATATTACAATAATAAACAAGTGCGTCAAGAACAACAATAAATACATAATACATTTTTTTATATATTTGTAAAAAGCATTAACTTTGTGGCTCGCCATAATTTACAATAAATACACATATAAATTTGTTGTAGACCACTTTTATTTATGAACACTCCGAAAAGAAACTTAAACTCATTTCTACTAATACATTTTCTATTTCTACTAATACATTTTTATTTGGTACACCTGAAAATAATAATAATAAATCCCGTTCAATGGCGCAGAATCTTATATATATCCAACTTTTCCTCACTTAGTACAAAAAACTTGCCTGCCCATATTAAACCCGCGTTCTATACTGATAACAATTTAGGTAAATTATTAAAAAATACCATAGATAGAGATCATAAATTTAGCCACTCAGGCATTTACCAACTATGTTGCAATGATTGTCCATCGTTCTACATAGGTAAGACATCTAGAAATATAAATATTAGAGTCACAGAACATTTAAGATGCTTAAATAATAATAATTTTTCAGAGTTTGCTAATCACCTAATTTCTACAGATCACACTTTCAATAAGGACACAGGGGTTAAAATTCTTCACCGTAAAAATAAAAGCAAAAAATTGGATAACTTAGAAGCACTTGAAATCAGAAAATCCCTAAATAATAATGCTAGTATAAATAACCAAATTAATTTATCTTTTAGTCCCATTCTAAATATTTTTCCAATAAACCGCTCTGTTCTTCCAGGAAATCCCGCAATTACCCCCACCCCGTTGCTTAACCCTCACTAAAACACCTAAAATTTGTATATCTGTAAATATTGTGTATAATAGTTTAGTTATAATATTCTCCTGACGAAGGAAGGGTGCTTCCGAAACCGGTAGAGTGTTCATAAATAAAAGTGGTCTACAACAAATTTATATGTGTACTTATTGTACATTTTTTTATTCTTTAAATTTATGATTAATTTCTTAGGGCTTCATACAGAACTGGTTATATTGTACAAAAAATTTATTTATTTATTATCTGGTTGAATTTTTATTATTTATTAATGGAATGTTATTACAGCGAACAAATAGACGAATTTTAGTAATTTTTTAAAAAAGTACCCATTTCTGTATGAAATGTTCAAACGACAATCACTGTGAAGTAATCGCTAAAAGTAAGAGCTTTGCTTTACAATTTAATTCTGAGGTTATTTATATGGCCAATACTTTAACATTTTTTAGCAGAATAAGTTGGAATTTTAAGACTAAAATTACCATATTACATGTACTAGCACTCATTACTAGAGGGCAACTATTCGTCCATGATTCTCACAGTTTGAAAATCTTTCAATTAATATCATGGAAGTACAACTACCAGCTTTAACGCAATGTTTATGCATACAAAAGTTTAGTATGTACTTATAAACTAACAATTTTAGCTCTTGACCCTTATTTCGTAGAATTTTTGCATAAGGTAGCTAACGCTTGTACTAACTTTATCTTTTTCAGTAGCGGCTGCAGCCTGCGCCGTCTCCTGGTTGCTTTTCTCCTCCGCTTTCCGCTCCTTCAGAGTCTTGAGCAGCTTCCACTTGCTGCCTAGAGGTCCATCCTTCTGAGGTGGTGGAGATGTTTGGTCCGTATCCTGTGACGCCGGCTGAGAGAGGGAAAACGTAGCCACTGGTTCATCATCCAGCTCATCTGCACTTTGTTCTCCAGGACTGTCTGGCCCAGACGTTTCTCCGGAAGACTCGTCGCCATCATCATTACGATCATCTTCTTCTATATCACTTTCTTCTAGTTTTACTGGTTCTTCGAGAACGTCTTCTGCCTCTTTAAGTTCATCGGCTTCCTTCCAAGTTTGATAATCTGTTACTCTAGCAAACTCCGCGTATGCAGATTTGGGAGCAGTTAAAGGGCTCTGATTTCTACTATTACTATTACGTCTTTTGGTTTGTTGTATAGTTTCTCTTTTCATGTCATCTGCGGTTAACACACCTTCTATTGGTTTTCTTTTTATTCTGAGTTCTCTTAGGACAAACGACATTTTTTCTTTGACATCTTCATCAGGTTCGAAAGGACTTGAATCTTTTTCAAATTCAGGTTCTTCGGTTAGAGGCTCGTTTCTATCTAAATCCATTACTGACTGGCGCTCCATTTCTTCTAATTTTCGTAATTCATAACAATACCACTCATCTTCTGAGTCAATACTATCTTCGGTGCTTTGTCTTCTTGAAGAGACCCTGGACCCACTTCTCCATGAGTGAGTACTTTTATTGTCTTCATCATCGTGCCTTGAAAACGGAACGTCTAAGCTTTGCTGATGCCTTGGCATAAATCTATTTGAGTGACTTCTGACACTCTGTGCTGATGGACTTCCTTCAGGAATAGGAGATGGTTCTTCTACAGATAAAGATCTAACAATTTCGGGTGGTTTTACTATATGCTGCGTAGTTTTAAATTCAGGTTCATTATGTGTCTCTTTTGAGGTTTCTTCAGTTTCATCAAATGTTGCCAAATCATCTGGTTTTGGCGCTGCATCATCAAGACATATTTGGTCGTCTGAAATAGAAGAAGACTGTCGTAAACGGTACTTTCCTAGTGCTCGAGACACAGCGAATTCCATTGAGCCTCCACTCATTCCATACGATCTGCTTTCGCCACCCGATTCATCTGAACCTTCTCTCCTTTTGACATCTCCAATTGTAGCAAAAATCGACGAAGAACCACTCTGACTACCGGAACTTTTATTTCCTTCTTCTTCTCCGGGAGCATTATCAGACAAATCCGTTTCTGGTTCTGTTTTGTGACCATCGGATAACTGATCTCTATCTTTTGAATGTCGTTTTTTAATTTGTGCAAAAACTGGTTGAGGGGGCGATGTTTCACTATAATCGGATGCTGTCTCAATATTTTTGGGCGGTGAATCTCTCAACACTAATTGTTCATTTTCTGGTATCTCCTGAGACTGCGACATTAATTCAAATTGAGGTTGAGAATTATTTTGGGGTTGAACTCTGGCTAACTGCTGGCTTTGTTGTTGCAGTTGTTGTTGTTGCATTTTCTGCTGTTGATCCATTTTTTCTTGTTGACTAAGCCTTCTTTGTTTCTTATTCGAGGCGATTCTTGCAAACATACTACCGTCTAATGGAGCATCAGAGAATACACTATCACTATCCTCGGACTGAGCACTTGATCTACCACCAGACCATTCGTTTTCTGATGTTTCAGGATCAGAAAGAGATTGACTGCTGGTATTTGTTTTTCTTTTTGCTTTTTGCAGAATTCCAGACATAGTAGCTACAAGGGGATATTTCTTCTTTTTTCTCGGTAGCGGTCCTGTACCTCTTCCCTTTGGTTCTGGTTTCGGTGCTTTTTGAACAACGACATCATCTCTATCCACACCCGAAGGTAATGAGAGGGATCTATTTCTTTTAGGGAGGTGTAAATCAGGTAGCCAACTACTCACTGAGCTCATGGCTTGCTTCAATGACCCTCTTTTAGGTTTTTTTGTCACCTTTTCTTGGGTTTTAGCATTTTTTAAGTCCGATGAGATCGAAAGGTAGCCCGAATGTGACACTAAAAGCCCACTTGTATTATAATACTGTTCACCCGATTGTTGCCGCATTGCAGCTTGTTGTTGTTGTTGCTGTTCTTCTAAATTTCTATTCCTTAAATCTTGGTCGCCCTGTTGGTATTCTCTTTGAGACCACTCTCTATGATTTTGTTGGTCTCTAATTTCTTCGGGATTCTGAAACATTTGAGCATTTTGATAAATCGGTTGATTATTGTTTTGTTGCTCAAATTCTCTTTGTTGATGTCTAAAATATTCTTGTTGCAATTGGTTTTGGTATTGTTTTGTTGCTTGCATGTTGTTTGCCATCGTCTGTGAAGTCATACTGGCAGTTGTATCCATAGAGCTGGATGTTGAATCATGGGGTAATTGAGACCCATCTGACGCCAGCCATGCTGCCGGATCATTATAGTCTTTTCTTGGTAAATTAAATGCGGCTGAGTCATACCTTGCCGATGTTGGATAGTACGATAACGCATCTGTTATATTTCCGGACGGAAACATTGTTCGATGCATAGCATTTCTATAACCTTCGTGATTGGCTAAACCCTCGGTAGGCATTGATCCAACGGATACACCTCTCGTCAAGGGTTTTTTTCCAGCCTGAGCTTGACCATGAGCCTGAGCTTGAGCCTGAGCCTGAGCCTGAGCCTGGGCATGTGCTTGTGTAGACTGTTGAGGGTGAACTAATGTTTGAGCCCTGTAATTAGGCTCTGGAGGATATCTTTGAGGTGAGGCTTGAGCAGCGAGCATGGGATCATTATAAGATTCTATGATATCAGGATAATTTTGTGGTAAATTTGATGAACCGGAGGTATACACAGTAGTGAATGTTTGTTGACGATTACTTCCGGCAACAGAGTAAATAGCGGGTTGCTCATTTCGGTAGTAAAATTCATTAAATACCGCCGGGATTTGTTGTGGCTCTGGAACTCCCATGGTTCTACGCATGATTGAACTGACATCCATCGTACCACTCTGAGAAAATTCTGACATATATTGTTCGTAAGCCTCAAGGCCATTTTCAATAGGTTGGGGTGATTTTACAGATGAGAATGCGGAAGGATGATGCCCCATATTGACTGTGGAAGCACTTCGCTTTGCGAGCATATGTGAGTCCATATCACTTTCTGAGTATCTTTTGGCATCAGAATACATAGGTTGATTTGCAGATGGAATTGGTGATACTGCTCTGTGGTGGATAACTTTTTGATGCTCAGCCAAGTGTGATGATGTAAGTGGGGCTTTGTTAGTTCTTGGTGATCCTGGACTTTTTTCAAGACTGGACCAACCACTCATTGATGACAAGCCAGAATCAGATTTGGCGGGCACTATATTTGGAGGATCTTTTTTCGCGTGCCTAGGGGATGTTCTCGGGGATTTGGGGGATCTAGGACTAAGTCTCCCATGATCATGTTGAGCACTTAACGTGGCTTGTTGACTAGTTGCTGTTAGGTAGACGGGAGATGGCCCTCGATGAGGTCCTGGCACCATAGTGCTTTCAGGCATAAGAAAAGTTTCTCCACCATCTCGAGGAGCTGGTGGCGGAGGACTTGGTGAAGATGATGAATTATTTCTTATCTCCGGTTGTTGAATATTCAGTCTGCCAGCAGAATCTATATATCCGTCCTGACGAGTTCTCATACTATGAACTGATAACGTTGGTGACGCTGGTTTATCAACAGTTTTTAGTAGAGCCTCATTAGGAATATTTTGAGGCGTGAAATTGTTTCCATACATTTTATTATAATCACTTTCTCCATAAGCGTACGATAGATCAAATCTATCTCGTGAGAGTGCTGCAGGAGATTTCGGAGGTTTTGCATGGGAATCTACATTTGCTACAGCAGAGTTATACGCCAATCTGCCGGTCACGGTTGTGTAAGGTTCAGTCGTAGCAGATTTTTCTACGTGGTATTTATGACGTGGAGAGGTGACATTTGGAGACCTAAATCCACCAGCCATAGCATCAGCTACTTCTTTATCAGTGCTAACGGTACTGTCTGCTATGGAGAGGCGTGAGGAAGACCGATTAGCAGGCGGTGGGGGCGGGGGGATTGCAGCAGGAACTGCACTAGCAGCCAGGAGCATCAGTTCCTCTATGCCTCTTGGACCGCTACTAAAACTCCAGTTTTCAGAATCAGCATATATTTGACGAAGTTGTTCATCAATAATATTCCCGTCTTCTACTAGCGTTCTTGAATCCACTTCCTTATCATCTCTCATCTTAAGCTGCACGTGTTGGGGACTAATCAGTCTACTTTTCAGTTCTTTGAGGTCTTGTGAATCTTTCTGTAATTTTGTTGTCAACCTATCTAATTCGTGTAATTTCTCTATGGCTATTTGGTCTATTGAGCTCAGTCTAGAGAGTTGAGCCAGGTCCCTTTCACTGACGCAAGGAGAGTTGCCACGGTAGTCTTTATAGTCCATTGCACTAAACACTTCTTGTCTTTCATCTTCCAGAGCCTGTTCCATTAACTCTCGTACCTCATCCTTAACAGCGTGGGGATCTTCCGAATCTTCCGGATCTTCCCAAATCATATCCAACTGGGAAGATGGCCGAGAAGGCTCATTGCAGACTAAGTCCTCTCGATAAGCACGATTCAGACTCCGATAAAATGCTTCATCGGAATCTGGGACAACGAGCTGCATATCATCAGGATCCACATCGTCTATCATCATACGAGCCGTGACTCCAGTTGCTTCGACGCCTTCTTCAAGGCCATCTTCGACAGTCCCATTCCCCAAAATCTCTCGAATAACTTCAAGTTGCCCCAAGCGAGAGGCCGGCGTGCCCCTTTCTGCGGTGTAGAAGTCCAAGAGATGAGCTATCACCCCTTGTTGCTCACAGAGCAACCCTTCGAGTCGTTCCAGCCTCTCCCACATTTTGATATACTCCTGAGATAAGAGATCTAAAGCCCGCCACGCGTACTTGAGTTCAGTTTCCAAGATGTTGAGACGGGTACCGAGACGCTCCATGTAGTCACTGATGATGTAGTCGGACTGGCCGTCGTACCCTGCCGCTCCCATCCCGGCCAGTGCCATCGCCCCCATGCCTTCGCCTTCCATATGACCTTGGCCCTCCATTACATACCACTTAGAGACAACTTTTCATCAACTCGACACATTTAGGTTCCTTATTACAAGTCAAAATGAACTCATAATAACACAAGTATTTATTTTCATAGGAATTATCTAAATTTTTCACTAATTAAAAACAACACTTTATAGAAAGTTTTAACATTTATAATATAACGGATAATAAAAACTTTGAATAATTTTCGATAAAACCACTGATATGCTATAATCCGTTTGAATACCGTGGTATGTAACAATCAACTCATCTCGTTTGATATGATTTTCGTTGCACTTTGAATGGATTCCTCCCTTTGCAGAGTCTGCCCTGAAGTTGGGGTGCGAGCGGGCGGCCCGTAGCGCCACTCGCCGCACATTTTATTTTACACATTTTTATCACATTTTTTAAACTTGTTAACAGTTTATTATTAACACTGTTCAGTGAAGCACATATTTTTGACCAGCAAAGTAGTCCAATGATATCATTATTTTATATTTCTCATACTATTAAATTGTCTTTATGAGCCTCGAGAGCGCATTGCGTGGACCTGCAACAAGGAACGAAAGCATATATTAGATATGAAGGTCTAATTCCTAATAAATGCATACTCACCTTTCGAAACGCTCAGCAAAGCCATCTTTTCTTCAAGATTCATCTTCAAAGTTCACTCAACCCGCGTCGACGAAGGCAATTTTGAAACCCAATTAGCTCGCTATCATATTAGCGTACCTATAAACTCGAATAATTTATTCTCCGTGAAATTTCTAACGGCGGAGAAACGCGACTGGCAATCCAAGATATAGTAACATGAATAAATTCATGGAACCATCAGGGACGGTGGTACCTCCCCAGCGCGACAGCGAATCTGCCTTCCACCTACGGATATCTAAAAAAGATAGTATTTTTTTTAAATAATATTACTTACCCATCGCTAAGTCTAAACGAACAAGTTTTTTAGGCCGGTGGATACGCTATTAGTTTTGTGCATAGAAATATGTAAAACATAAATAAAAGAAAGATAAAAAAAATTCAATAAAAATACCTTTCTTTAGTTTCATTTTAAAAAAATAAAAAAGTATGACAGTAGCAGTTGCGCTTAAAAAGTTTTCTTTAATGTTTCAAAGATTCTGTTTATTGAACATAAACCCCCACTGCGGAATCGTTCCACAGATGCACAACTCAAACGTCCGGCTGTGAACAGTGTTAAAAAAAGTTATGCAAAGCTGAATGTACTGCAAAACGTGTATTGGCCGAACTATTTTCATTAAAAATCTACGAAACGCCTATCGAAGGCCACGACTCCAAATTAAAATATAAGTGGAGCTTTCAACGGGCTTAAAGTGAATCCGATTGGGAAAAGCTCTCCCGCAAAGTGTTTTTTTTGTTTGTTCCCGATCTGAATAAATCCCGAAAGGCCTCCACACTCCACATGCTCCAGCTGTTTATCGGGCAGGAAGTTAGCTAGGGTAGAATGGAAAGGAAGGGAAGGGATGAGTAAAAGAGCTTCTGTCCGATTCCCTCACGGGTCACCGGGGCATACATTTGCTACCGCTACTTTAATGAGCGCTTTTTTGGCTGTATCTATTTTTTCTTCTAGGCTTTCTTGCTACTTTAAGTTGCTATTATTATTAGCAGATGAATATTATATTTAATATTTTTAATAGTACGTATACCTATTACAGATTTCTTTACATTTGCTCAATCACCTTACTCTAAAAGTAACATCTATGAGTGTAAAAAGGTTATATATAGTATCTAAAACTTTGTTTTACATTCAGAAAATATAATTTAATATAATATTACACCGAGCAAAGATTTTATGTTTATCCACACATAGTTTAACGAAAAATTTTTTGAGAAATATTGTATTTTTAATAACACTTCATATCTAAAAATTCAAAATCATAACAGATAATATTTAACCAGCTTATTTATTCAGCAGTCAAATAAATTTTTTTTTGGTTTTTAAAAGTTTACAGCAGTTAAGAGCCAGTCCCCGGGGAGGAAACTTCAATTTTTTTTTCTTTGAAATTGATGAGATGACGCAAGTAGGTCAAAAATTGAAAAAAGATTGATTAAAGTAAAAAAAAACTTTGTTTTTTACGGGTTGATTTATTAATAAATTGCAACTAGTATGTTCAATGGTTTATCACACCAATTTTAACTTCACGTGTTATCCAGCTTTTTCACATAAAGTCTAACCTTTTCAAGTGAAATGGCTAAATAAATTTGACTAATTTCAACTGTATCAAGTTAAAAATTATTTTATACCTGTTTTTGAATGTTAGGAAAAAGCGTCCTTGAGCGACTTTAGAAAAATAGAAAAAGGTAATGTATGAAGTGTATTTACTACTTGAGATTAAACTACTGTCATTGAGAAACGCGCTACTCCTAGAGAAGACTAGATTATTTTTAAAAGAAATTTAAAGCTTTAAAATACTCGTACAACCATTTTATGATCGCAATGAAAAGCTTAAATTAAGTAGAAAGCTCAATAGTTGTTACCAGGGAGTTATGCAGTAAAAAATAAGATAAACGGTTGGTATAAGTATCTTTAACTCAACATATAATCAAGTTTTAAGTTATGTGAGACGAAGCACCGCGCCAGAGAGAATAGTAAAACATTTCTATGAGGCCGTGATAGTTATGAAGATAGACGTAATAGCCTTATCTGGAAAGGTGAGAGGAGTTCGGAGGTACGGGACCGAATATTAAACACTATAGTTCTACTTTATAGCGTTACACATGAAATGTTACATTATGTAATAAACGCGTAAGAAAGTATAAAGCTGTAGTAAGTATTGAAGGCGAAAACCTACTAAGAAGAAAATCGTAAAGAGTGATGGACTTTTTTACAATGATATAAGATAGCACATTTTATAACAAAATGAAATAAAAGTAGATAGAGATAAATAATTAAACAATTTAGGAAGCGTGTCATGAACTATTTATTGGATAACCAACACTCCTGCTAAGTGGTTCGTCAAGTTTAGTGATTTAGCACGTGTGCCGGCGTTCATGGGTGAGATTTGTCCGGGTCTTGGCAGTGGACGCGTCTGCCCACTAACTTTGGCAGTCCGGATCGGTAGAGACTGGTCGAGAGAGACATTTTAATCTCTCCAGCAGGACTCTCTTGCACCGTAGTGAGAGAGATAGATTCGTACGTCTGTCACTCCTGGACACACTGACCCCCACATTCCTGCCAACCCCTCATACCATTTTCCTTCCCAGAAAATGCTCTCCTTCCTTTCCTAAAAAGACCTTCCACATAGCATCCCCAAAGATGACATAGGCACTGAGGGGAATTATT
Organism: Limnephilus lunatus; assembly: GCA_917563855.2. NCBI lineage: Eukaryota > Metazoa > Arthropoda > Insecta > Trichoptera > Limnephilidae > Limnephilus > Limnephilus lunatus. The sequence goes on from OU830601.1 coordinate 62,425,429, forward strand.
TTCTACAGGGCCTCCTGTGCGAAGCTAGTGTAAAAAAACACTAGTTTACTTGTACTCGAAATTCACATAAAATGTATTTGACATTTCCTACGAATCTTAACTTGTACCTGCCTAGGTTGGAATGACTTTTCTCGAATTTATAATTCTTATAGGTAAACACCAATTATTCGAATAAAACACATAAATATTTCAAAGTCTTATTTACAGTTCCTGCAAAAAAAATTGTGGTTGGACCTACAAATACCAGACATAAAAATCTACGCAACTTTCATAACGACGGGGCTCACCGTTCAAAAGCTTTTACTTGTTTAAAATCAATTTTCTACTTTACTCGTGTAGTTAAGAGCTCAAACATAATATTGTGTTACGCAGAGAAATGTGAAACTTCTTAAAACTTATAATTAATTGAGTAAAAGTAAATAAAACAAAATACATGTTTTTAATAAGTTGTGTTCTTATTTGTTGGAAAAATGCTTCACTGGGGCTAGATAAAGTATCTAAGTTTGTATTGTATTAAAATATCTAAATTTCCTTCTTGTAAAATAAGTAAATTTTGTAAATAATTCTGAAGATACATAAACAAATTTAAAACACGATATGAAAATATATTTTCATCCCTTTTTGCCTACATATTATAAGCTGACATCATGCTTTTAAAGTTCTTTCATTTTGCATTATCATGTAGATCGTAAGTTATAAACTTTAATACACGCATAATAGCCTATTCGTAACATACGAGGAGCTTTAACTGGAATATAATATAGAACAGTCGTAACAAAACAGGTTCGGTAGAATTGGAGGTAAACAGATGAATTGCCTATCATCTCGAGGCAATTTTGAGGCAGGACATTTTCTGAGCTCAGTGTAAATCCTGAAGGGTTTAGAGATGACTTCAACGAGACCATGTTTCATTTTACCTCGGAGAAGACGAAGGAATTTCTGGATGGTGTAACTTTCGTGTAAGATCCGCCTGAATGAAATGCGAAATGAATATTTAATTATTATTAAAGATATAATTAAATCTTTTAGTATGAATTCTTTAAAGGCGATCTTAAATGTTATTAATTTTAGAGATACTATTATTTCAACGATATATTTTGCATAATAGTAGCTCTTATTCTTTATCTTTAAAAAAAACATAGTGTGCAATTTACACATGGTAGAAGTGAAACCTTCAGAAAACTAAATAAGACAGGAGTGGGTAGGCTACGAAGCACTGCACAAAGAGGATACCGATAGGCTACGATGCACCACACAAAGAGTAGACCGATTAATCTATCCCATTCTCTAGCAGATCCCTCTAAATCTTACATATTATATTAGTGTTTATCTCTTTTTTAGTGTCACTTATTCGTTTCATCGAGTTTCAAATCACAACGGTGCTAAAGAAGTTTTCACTTCAAAAATGCCGGATTAGAAACCAAAGGGATTAAAGAAAGGCCTATCAAAGTTTAAAGAGGAACAAATGCCACATTGTTATAATAAAAGGTAAGTATCTAATTATTCTTGTTTTACAAAAAAATATTTTTTGACAAAAATTTAAGTGCAACGTATGTATGTACATATTTAGATCTGTGTAGATAAAATATATTTAGGTCTAAGTGCATATTTTGGCCTGAGTAGAATTTGAACTTTTTTTTATGTGACATGTCAACATCACAAGAGTTCAAACCGCTCTTGTCAGCGAAACTATGGAAATTCATATTTGGGCAGTGTTAATTGTGGAAATTCATATTTGGGCAGAGTTGAAGTTGAAGAAAGTGACGATAGGGACGATTTGGTAGAACCTGGCTATTCAGATTTAATAACAGAACATCGTTCAAGCTATTTAAAAAAAAGGCTTCACATGTTTGCCGTTGGCAAGATTGATAGGAAAGAGTTTATTTCTTCGTTTCCGATAGAAAATTTTTAAAGTATTGGTTTCTACGCACCATAAAAAATTTTAACAAGACAAATTTATAAAAACCTTGTAGGTAAAAAAAAAAGTAAAACTAGGAAATAAACCTAATGAAATACTATTCTTTATTTATGTATTTACTCATTTTTTATATTAAATTTGCACATTTTTAGGCGGTAAATTTTTAACGACTTTACTGTACTATCAAAAATAAAAATCTTCATTCGTGCTAAAAAAAAGTTATTTTACTAAATAAGGGGAAATTTAATCTAAAGCTCAAAGAGAATGCTTTAACCTCCCATTAAAAAAATATTCATAAATAAAATAAAGATAATTATATGATACGTACTTGGCACCCACTCACGTTCTTTGAAAATTCACAAAAAAAATATGATGAAAGCGAATGAGTAGGCAATAATTAACAAATTTGGCATTTTGTTTTGAGAATTGAACTCGATACTTAGAGTTATGTACGATATATAAGGATTATATTATGTGAATTAGAGTCTCAACGGCTCCTTACTAACCGGATTCAATGTTATTATGGCATCCACAATTGGGTATATTATAAGGCTGAAGGTTAAGGGGTTGGAAAGAGTTGGGGAAAAGGAAGTTGGGGAAAGCTTATTATTAGTTGTTTTTATTATGGTTATATCTAAGTTAATCCAGCCTGCAGTGGGGTAGATACCATACCGCGCAGGTTTAACTTCGAAGATTAGTTTAGTAGCTTTGTATAAAATGACATCGATGGGCGTAATAAAAAGGATTTTGCTACGAAAAAATGGTGTGGGCACCGATCGAGGGCTGGCCACGCACTGAAAATATTTGAAAACAGATTTTAGGATTTAGGTATTAATTATAGTTCCTGACAACCTATTAATAATATTAACAAGTATCTTTGTGAACAGTAGACCTCACGTAATATTGATTAATTCGATTTGATAGTTCGTAACGCTCTCTGGAGGAGTAAAAAAAAACAATTCCATACTGCTACATACCAACAAATTTTCAAACACTTTGCATTACAACAGATGTAATGCGAAGTGCTCGAATGAAAACAGTCAAAAACATTGAAACATTGAACTGCTTAGGTAATAATATTTTATTTATTTTTACAATTAAACCTCAAATTATAATATTTAATTAAATGAAGACAATATTAGCAAAACTCCATCGAAAATCAGAAAAAAAAGAAAAATCAGAAAAACATATGGGACTCGAACCCAGGACCTTCGGTTTTCCGGGCCGCAACTCTATCAACTGAGCTAATCTGACCTTATCCGATTCGGTCATTTTTAACTGGATCAAACTCCAATTGGGATGACATATGGTAGAGGGGTTGGATTTCCAATAAATAGTTGACAGTTCCGCGGTGGTACCCATACGCGCCTCCCAAATTGTATGACTGAGTTGGGAAATTTTGTTGGAATTTAGCAGAAGCACAATGACTACTTACCGCCGCATTGCAGGCCTCTTCCATTCAAATTTATCAAACAATATTTTCTACTGATTTTATAAAATGGCGGAACATTTCATTGCCCAAATAGCACAATACTTGCAAACTTGTCGAGGGGAAGTTGGGGCAACTGACGGATGAATCGCGCCACTTTAAAATATATTTCCAAAATTTTGTATTTTCCAGACGAACAAAGCGTCGGGTCCAACCCTTGTTAGTGAGGAAATTCCGGTCGTGAGTCAGCAGTATTAAAAACTCGCAGATAACCAGCGTCCGGGTGGTTTTTAGTGAATGTTATATAACCGAAGTGGAATCGTTTTGTGGTCAGTTTGGTCAAACTAGTCGAATCGTAAAAACCAATGAACTAGTTATACTTTGTCAGATTTATTCGGATGACCAAAAATTGTTTGAAAAAAATCAACAGCTTGTTCATAAATATTTCAAGCAATAAAAATAATTCACGCATGATAGCTATATATAAATAAAAAAATAAAATATAAATGTACTTATATAAAAAATCAAAATATGCTTGCTTATAAATATTTATATGAGTTGTCTATGTTTTGCTATATAAAGCATAGGAAATGCGCCAGCGTCAGCGCCCTTGAGGTGATTTTTCACAAAAACGGCGCTATATAAATCGTCCAAATATTATACGGTGCTCCAGATTTTATGTCCGGGTTGAATCTTTCCCAAATGAAAGACTAAACCCTTCCACACACTTTTCCACAAATGAATATCTAGTAAATTAACGCAATGTAAGTGCACTATATAAGAATAAAACAATACAAGAACAATACGTCAATCCACCAGAAACATAATGGGAAAATATTTCACCGACTCCAGATATTTTCATATCAGAGGGTTCGGCTCTGATGAAATCCTAACTGGTCCGATAAATCCTACTGATCCCTCAATATAAATATTTAAAAAATCTTTCGTAATCCTACATGTATTTAAAATGACCGACTTTTGCATTTTTATGTACAAATTTTTTGACAAATCTAATACGCCTAAATTTTGAATGAGAGAGCTAGGTATAATGCCAGTAGCCGAAATAACAAATGGTAATATTTTTATAGTCTGAGAATGCCAAATTCTTTTAATTTCATTTCCTAAATCTGTATATTTTCTTATTTTTTCAGAAACAGTTTTCTGAATATTACAAGAATTTGGAATAGCGACATCAATGATATAAGTTATTTTCTTAATTTTGTCATGTAAAACTATATCGGGTCTATTATGACTAATTGTTCTGTCTGTCAGAATAGTTTTATCATAATAAATTTTATAAAATTCATTTTCTAAAAATGAATTTGGTTCATATTCATAATATGGTACATTACGGCAGTCAATCAAGTTATGTTTAATTACCAAACTTTGGTGAATTATTTTTAAAACTTGATTGTGCCTAAATGTATACTCGGACGGCGCTAATACAGAACATCCCGATATAATATGTTCTATAGTTTCCGGAAAAGCCAAACATTTTCTACATAAATCATCAATTTGATTTGCATCTTTGATGATATGCTTCCTATAATTTTTAGTATTAATGACTCTATCTTGTATGGCAAGCATAAAGCCTTCTATTTCTGCGCTCAACTCTCCAATACTCAACCATTTGTTTGACGAAAATTTGTCAACATATGTTTGGTTGAGATAATTGAAGTGTTTTGCGTGAAGAATTTTATTTGACCAGGAATCTAATAATTCCTGGTTGGTATTTATAAGAATGCTGGCATTCTCGTCGTATAAATTTAATGGTGAAATATTTCTATCTGCCTTGCATATTATTTTGTGCATTTCTGAACTATCAGCTTTCCTATGGAAAAATTTTCTTAGCATTTCTACCTGATTATGTTTTAAAGATGTTATTTTGACTATACCTCTACCTCCTAAATTTCTGGGTAAATTAATACGTTCTATAGCTGAATTTGGATGATGACAATGAAATTTTATTATTATTATTTATTATTAAATGTTTGAAACTTTCAAAATATCTTCTTTTCACCCCCGCGAAGGTTTCTGGATGATTAAAACCACATGACAATACATCTGAAAGAGTTTTTAAACATTTCAAAAATTCTTACGAACTGTCAAAAATTTTGAAATTCAAGAATGACATTTTGCAAAACAATGATTGTTCAATCAAAATTCAACTTTCGAAACTCTTTACTTTGAATCGAATCAAGAATTACAGATATTTATAATGCACCTATGTTAAGTACCAAATTTGATTGGACGATTTTCGAATAAACTCTTTAAGTACATGAATTTTTATCAACAGTTTTGAATTAAATTTATTTTTTATTTATTAATCTAATTATATTCGGGAACTCGTGAGGGGAAGGAGACATGGGAGGGGACGGGGAGGCGGAAGAGGAATGGGACAAATGTGAAAAGACATGCAGAGAGAAACAATTTATTTACTGCATATTTGTAACAAGCATTAATATTGTGGCTCGCCATAATTTAAAGTGGTCTACAACAAATGTATGTGTTGTTTTATTGTAATTTCTTTATTAGTGGCATTGCAAGGCATGCCGGGAACTCGCTTGTAAAATAATTTTTTTGCAAAACAGATTTCAGCAAAAACTGTAAAATATATTACCTATTATTAAATTTTTATATATTTTTATATTTAATTTATGTAAATCGTTTTACGTGTATCGTAATATGATTACGATATCACACACCCATAAAAAAGCACATTATCATCACATAAAAAAATAATATGGTTACTGCATAGAGCAGAACTAACAGCCAAAAGGAGGCATGATAAAATTATAGGTTAGTTTAATTTAAGTTCTGACGTTCACTTGCCGTTAATATTAGTCTAATTAAAAAACGGCCTAGCACTGCTACGACTTATTTAAATTATTTATTGTACTTTCCCAATCTACTATTCTTCCATCTTGCATAGTGGGTATTTTATTTTAATGATGTTATGTAAATAAATAAAAAAAATTAAATTCTATTTTGCCGTGGGAATCATAAAATAGATATATGTTTTTAAATATTACTTAATTGTGTCTCGGGAATTGAAACAATGATTTGAATAGATGAATTTTGTTTTTTAACATGCTCTTAGAAAATACATATTTCAAACTTCAGCTATCATTTGCTGGCATTTTCAAGTTTATTTATTCTAGAACTACGGGAATAAAATTCCTTAACACACAAACAAATTTTATTTATTATTGTATTGAGTCACAAACTGAAGAAATGTCACATCGAAGTACGAGAAATTGTCTGGTAAAAAAGGGTATCGCGCGAAAACTGTCACTTTAAGTTGACCTAAATATGAAAGTTCCCGTAGGTTTTTTTGTAAAAGTGACCGAAAAAGAACATTAATTTGATCAAAAAAGGAAGGATGTCAATGAATATACTTGTTAGATATATACGGTATAATGGGAAGTGAGTAGAAAATGTTTATGCCCATAGTAGAATGAACCTACCATATAAATCAATATTACGCAAGATTCAAGTATGTTTTTTCATTACTGAATATCTTTTCAGAGAAAACAGGGTAATTTAAAACAATTACTAAGCAACTGAGTATTTTTCGCTTAATACACCAGCCTCTGAAGTTTTCAAATTATTTAAGATCGCTGCGTTAAAGAAGAAATGAAAGAATATTTAAATTACTTACTTATTTATATTACCTTAGCTGCCAGAAATATTGAAATATGGTTCCGTACAGCAGTTTTAATTATCATTCATCCCATCGCAGATGCGCACGTTTTTCTTTTATGCGAAAAGTCCAGGAGTTTGCTAATAATTTTTCATATTCATCTCCCCTCTGGGAGAGATAGTACAAACACTTTGTCTTGGTCTAAATAATAAGTATTCTTGACAACTTTGCACCATCCAATAAAGAAAGTTAAGGACGACGTCGTATGCGCATGAAGAGCGCCTGAAAACACATAATTCCAACTGTCGTAAGAAATACTCTAATAATAGGGAGGAATATAACTCTGACAAACCAAGAACTCAGCAATATCCTCATTGAAACAACAACAAGTCATCCTAAGATCTTAATTTTAGCAGTAATTTAAAAAAAAATCCGAATTCTTTGAGTGTGTGCCAAAAGAGTATTGTTGTGAGAAATTTACAAGACCACTGTTTTATTTCGGTTTATCTAATATTAATGAATTTTCCATAATAATTACGGCGTTATATCCCAACAAATTTTTTCATCAGAATTCGAAAAAAAGTCAAGGCCATTTAGAAAATGCACATTATTAAACATTATAAATTAAGTCTGCCAAAATAAACTAAAATAAATTTCTTCAAACTTTGCTAATTTATTTATCTTAATTTTTAAAATAAACTCTTAATATTACGTAATTTATATTTCATTTGTAATAATAATAATAATTGGATAATTTGTAGAGCGCCGTTTTTTGTGAAAAATCACCCCAATGGCGCTGACTGAACAGTCTGACAAAGGCAAACTAATGCCAAAATCGGGCTGTGTTTTCATATGAATGAAGTGACGTATGGTGACCGGACAACTCAACAAAGTTACACAATATCACCCGTTTATTAAAAGTGATTAAAAAACTAGGTTAAATAGGTTAGGTTAGGTTATGGGCCAATGGGCTATTTTTAAACGACTTCGAAAAGGAGGAGGTTATCAATTCGACGTTTTTTTAAATTTTTTTTATTTTTTATGGTTGTTACCTCAGAACTTTCGATTGGGTGAACCGATATTGATGATTCTTTTTTATTAGAAAGCTGGTGCCTACCGTGTGCTCCCATTTGGTCCAGTTTTGACAATGGAATCCATGAGAAAACTATATATGTCTTAAATTTGCAATAAGTATGTGCGCGATAAATGGACGGATAACTCAATATTACGCCGACAGATTTTGATGATTCTTTTTTTAAGTAAAACTTCTTTACGCACGCTCGTCACTAAAAATCAAAAAATAAACAAAAATTTTAACAAAACAAAAAACAAGTCGGTATCAGCCAAGGTAACTACATACATACATAGTTATAGGTGAGATGTGGAGATCTTGACTTGACCAAAAAAAACAATCGTACGAAATTATTTTTTTACTTTTTATTGCATTTTTTGAAGTCGTTTTTTGTTTTGTTAAAATTTTTGTTTATTAGATTTATTTTCTTTACAGCATTCAAAATTTTCTCCATCGATATAGTTACGGTTGTTGATTGGGTTTCAGTAAAAAAATGTGAAAACAACCTCTGTACTTTCTAGTGCGTATCAAAAGACTGTTCGTCCATAACTCTACGACAACAGTCTGGGGTTATGATTAAGGTAGCGCATTATTTTTCATTTTGCATCGCAACAAAACATGATTATAATAATGCAAATAAACAGAGTGCATGCCCCAAGGTGTTGTTAGAAATATAATGAAATTTTCTATGTAATAAATGCAACTTCTATGCAAACGAATAAACTTCGTAAGCTGGATGGATATTAAAGAGATTTGCATACATCCTAGCCGCATAAGAACTCTGGGATAGCAAACTGGATAAGATGAGAAGAGCTTTTCCACGGAGAAACGCAACTGAAATGAATATTCGTGCTTTAATTTGTTCGGAAGAGCTTTTAGAAATAAGAATATTCTTCTTGTTTCGTTCGTTTCTAAAATAACTTACGCAAGTTAACAAAAATGAATATTCCGCACAAAAGCAGGAATACAATTACAAGGAACAGTTTAGCTACATTTTCGAGATTTTGTAATGTTTGTATTCAATTTATAAATAAGAGGTTTGAATTTAAAAAAATCAGACCTGTTATTATTCAAATATTGGGTTTCGAAAAATTTCAGCTATATGTAGTTATAAAATTTGAGACAGCTTTTATATTTTGAAGATACGATAGTGCTAAAAATAATAAATACATTTTATGCAAGCAAAAAAATGATTTTTATTCTTTAGCACGGTACGAAGGAGAGAAAATAGAAGCATAAGGAAAACCTCGGTGACTAGACAACTCAGAATGAACTCAACTCAACATCTCCTTTGAAAAGTCATTAAAAGTGACGAAAATTATACATAAAAAATTGGTTAAATATGTTACGTTAGGTTAGGTTATGGGATATTTTTTAATTTTTTTGTAGCTTATAATGACTTTCCAAATAGGTGTTTAGTTGAGTTGATTCTGAGTTGTTACGGAACCGAAAACCCCATAAGAATGAACATGAGTATTCAAAATTGAAATTGTGTGTGAAGTGCTAATATATAGAAAAGACATCAACATTTTAACAACACAAGTAATCAAATCTTTACACTGCGTCGCAGCGTGATTCAACCCCGCAACACCACAAATCTAAGTTGAATACAATTTTTTTACAGATAAACAATATAAATACTGTTATAAACATATATACTAATGATTCTTCACGATGAGCGTTTTATCTAACCCTAGGAAGATCTCGCAAGTCTCAATAATTAAACTGCTCTTGCAAGTATTAATGACTTACGCCAACCTTACGATGGAGTAGTAGACGAACCAATGAAGTGTGTTTCATCAATTGTGGAGCAAGGATCGATGGAGGAATGTTGACACAAGTTAATCGAATGATGAAAGAGCCGTATTGAATTCTGGGTTAAAAAAATAATCTTTCATTTTCATTTCATTGAAGTATACCTAGAACGTAGGTATCTCGAATTTGAATTGGCTGCCTTTATGCAATGTTATATAATTTGTTATTTTTAATTACATCTGAAGTCTATTAGAATTCAATTTATTACACGATATTATTGAGCCGATATAATTATTATGCACATATTCGATATAAATTCAGGTTTTTAAGATTGAAAATGGGTATTATAGCAATTTTGTTGAACTCTTCAAATGACATGAATATGCTTAAATTGTCAAACAGAAAGATTTTAACCGACTTGGTATTTCTAAATAAAATTAAAAATTATATAGTTGATAGTCCAGAATTGATTGCGTTGATAAGATTTATTTCGGTGCAGAAATGATGGTATATATACCATACTTATTATTCTTTGCACAGAAAATTAATGGAGGAAAATAATAATAGATACCAAAAAATAGAAAATCTTTTTACTGAGGCAGTTCAGTTATGTAAAATAAATACTGTATAATTTTTATTATCATATGTAAAAAGTCCTAAATAGTGCGTTAATAAATAAATTATTTACTTTCCCGTTGCATTCAGTGTACCAGGGTGCATTGCATTTTGGAAATTTGGAATACGGGAAGTTTAGGTATTAGGTTACCTGCCATTAATTATCGGCATTCATGGAAACCCAGAGCTAGGTATTACCGGAAAGTGAGATGGACAGAGATCAAGAGATGGATTAACTGAACATCTTTTCTTGCTTCTCTTCTTCTTTCTTCTTCTTGTCATGAAATCATTTTGGGGTTTGTTCGGTTTTATTACTGAGCATCTTTATTTGAAATAACATTAAAGGTTTTGTGTACCGGTTTTGGAATATCTATTAAAAAAACAACATTAATTAGAGCTAGGTCGGTCTTTGTACATCGGTACTGCGGGTTTTCATCCCGCGACAAAATATCCTATGGAAGAAATATCTTCTAAAACCTAACCTAACCTAACTTTACAAAACGTCTGCGTTATTTTTGTCCCATTTTACTATTTACGAACTATAATTTATTGTCTTTATAGGATGTCTGTATTATTTTGTCCCATTTTTTGTTGGGTTGGGTTAGGTTAGGTAAGGTTAGGTTAGGTTAGGTAAGGTAAGGTTAGGTTAGGTTTTAGTAGTAATTTTGTTGGGCGATGTTTTGGCCGTAGGACAGTGTCAAAGATTTATTTATAATTTTGGATAATAAAATGCAAAATAATCGTTGAAAAAGAAAATACAAAGAAAACTCTTTTAGAAACGTAAAATGTAGTCCATTTTTTTCATTATTTCGATTATCATCAATAAAATTAGATAATTTTTTTACTGCCGTTTTTTGAAAAAGAAAAACTCTCAATGGCTAATAAATAATGAACACCGCATTTTTAAAACTTGTATAATACGAAGAGAAAACCTACTTGCTGCAGCTTCCCGAAAGTGTCTTCACGTGAGATACGGTCTCGAGATTAGGAGAGATTGGCTCTTTGCAATAAGGACGTTCCTTTTAGATCGATTGAAGACGATAACGAAGGGAATGAAATGATCCCCTCACCCAAGGCCGGATATTGTCTTTCTTTGTACAAGATTTGGATCTGATGAGAATTACGGTTATCAGTCAAGTGGATAACGTTGGTGTTGGAGAATCGAAGGAATCGGTTTAATCTGAATAAGAAGTCACCCCCACTCGAGATGATAGTGATATGTTTGATCATAATATTTGTATGTCATCTAATCTGATAATGTGTTTATTTTGGTGCCTCTCAAACAAGATCCTTGACATTCTCGGTATGAAAACACATGCTGTATGTTGATATTAGGCTATAATATCATTTCTACACAACTATTATTGAAAGAGGGAACAATCAATGGGGAGATTTTTTTATCATTTGCAGAAATAATAATACAATGTCAATTTGGGAGGTGGGTATTGATAACAGCAACACCTCTGCCATAGGTCACCCAAGTGGTTCGCTACGTTTGGTGACTTAGCAGAGGTGCGTCTGCCTACCAGCTGCATGATAGGCCGGATCGGAAGAGAATGGTTGAGGAAGTCCTTTTAACTTCTCCAGCTGTACTCTCTCGGAACATCGCCTTGCACCGCAGTGGGAGGGATGGATTCATAAGTCTGTCACTCCTAGACATACTGACCCCGAGATTCCTATCCACTTATAATACTCTTTTCCATCCCAGAACTACCTCTCCTTCCTTTCCTAAAAAGACCCCTACACAGCATCCCCAAAGATAACAAAGGCCCTGAGGGGAATTATTTTACTCAGGGCCTCCTGTGTGAAGGTAATGTCATAAAAAAAATCATAATCCCGATGAATTGGAAAAACTTCATTCCACAAAAGAAAATATAAATCTATATTCAAATGAATACAGTACTTTCGTTATTTGTTATTGGGGTGTTATGCCGTGTTGCGCTACCTCCTTGTTTAGTCAACTTTTCGGACAGAGTTGCAGTGTCCATCATCAGGGCAGATCCGGCGGATCTGCCCTGATGATGGACATTGCATCGCTGTCCGAAATTTTGGTTAAAGAAGGAGGTAGCGCAACACGGCATAACACCCCAAAAACAAATAACGAAAATACTTTTGGCCGTGAAAATCTAAAAATGTACCTGAATACAGTACCATTTAAAACTTTGCATTACGTAATTAAGACAAAAATAAATCCGCGTGTTTAGGGGTGTTTTAGGGCATCATTTCAAATATTGTGGATGTGGAAGGCGACTTTGCAAATTAATTTATTTAATTTTTAAAATTATACGAAATATTGGAATCGAGTTCAGACTTACATGAGTTGGAATGTTGATCGGAAAGAAGTCAATATTAGATAAGGCTTGATAGAGAAGAGGATATTTGTTTAGAGAGGGACAACCCTTAATATGTGATCTAAAGTTCGATCTCCTAGACTCTAGACTATGTAGACCACAGAAAGTACAATCTGGCGATCCAAGCACGTGAATTTTGAAAAGATGAGAGGAAACGGAGTAAAATCAAATTCTTTTTCGAATAAGTGAGGAAATTTATTTTTTGAGAAAATCGAGGAAATTTTTAAACCACCATTGATGGGAAAGTCATTTTTATCGAGGCTTAGTAAATGATCTTAGTTGACTAGTAACGTGTCAATACTCTACCCAAACATTGCGGGACCTATCTTAGCGAATGAAAAAATGTTAGATGGGGGTAAAGGATGGTAATGATAATATATGGATTTATTTGAATGCATTAAGAATAGGTAAATGTAATTATACAAACACCTGTGTACATATATTACTTTTTATTGCCGCCTGTGGAGAAAACTTGTTTAAAAAATTATTAATTGTACCTATGTTACAAAAAATACTTAAAAGATTATAATTTTTATGTGAATACATCACAAGAGTCCCAGCTGCTCTCGTCTGGAGCCAGTGAGACCATAGCATCCCCAATTGGGTATTTTGTGAGGCTGACGGTAGTGAAGAAGAGAATGATATGGCGAGAGAGGAAGGTGGGGAAGTACCAGGCGATTCAGATATGGTCACCAAAAACGGCTAAAACTATTTCAAGCAAAGTTTCAATCCTGAATGGTGGTCTTACGCCAGGGCGATATTGAGAGAATCTTCTACTCTGGAAAATAATTTATTTATTTATTTGGTATAATATTTTACATTTCAATTATAATTAAGCAATGTCAGCCTCACTGGGTAGTTCGCCTGTGCTGAGGCCTCCAATAAATAAATAAATAATAATTAATAAATTAGCCTTAATAAATTTTAAATCTTCCACTCTTTGCCATAAACATAATAAGGTACTACATATATTTTTTTAATGAATTTATTGCGAAAAAACACAAATTATTCAAATAAAATTCATTTGAGCACGCCGGGATTTGACTGATCAAGAGCCCTAACCCTCGACCACGGAGGCCATCGAATATGCGAATATATATTAATTTTTAATATGCGATGAATCAATACTATATAGTTGTTTCCATTTTAAGTAAAGCTAAAAGGTGATGAAGATATTTAACTTGAAATATACTTATTAACTGTAAAATTTTTTCACCAATGTAAATAATGTACTGTTTGTTTCTGTTAATAAATAAAATAAAAATAAAAAGAGTATTTTGTCTTTTGATCGTGCTTTGAACTCGTTTTTCTGGCCACTAATTTTAATATATCTTTAAAATAAGGTTGTATAATATAATTTAATATCAGGCTGGCAGGATTAATTTGCCCAAAAATAGCATTTTTATCCAGCTCGAGCTTATCAGCGTAAACATTCATATGTCATCCCATTTATTACAAAGTTTAACATGACACCTCTTTTCATTGTTAAAATCCAGGTGAAAGCCACGTAGTGCTTTTACTCCCTGTTTAAAACGTCATGCCATGATAAGGTTGAATCACAAAACGTGTCCTGAATTAAACATAACCTTCCCAGGAAGGATTCTCACACAGTCCGCTCATCTCATTGTTACGGGCAGAAATATCGCCGTTGGAAGTGAAACGAAATTCTGCAACATGTATTTTTTACGATGCACTTTTGTATACCGGGAAGCGTGAAATAAGAAATATATTTCGCGTTGCTATTCAAATGTCTGAATGTTGCACGAAAACACAAAATGTCGGAGCGTTACACAAAATGTCGGAATGTTGCATTCATTTCTAATGTCCAAATTACCTGAAGCCAAAGAGATTTAAAGCAATATTTTTGGGGAACATTGGGGCTGAACATTGTGGTGAAAGGAGGATATAATTGTTTGTATTGTGTAAAAGTTTTTTTAAGTGATAACTATTTTAGCACCGATTTGAAACTGATTGTGATTAGTGACTGAAAGTCATTTGAAAATCGATGAAACGAAACATAGCGAAACTAAAAAGAGACAAACACATTTATCTATGAATGAGATAGAATACTCGGTCTCCTCTTTGCGCGGTGTTTCGTAGCCTACCCAATCTTGTTTACTTTAGTTTTCTGTAGGTTTCACTACTATCGCATGTGAATTGTATATTCTGTTTTTTTTGGGTGAATACTCGTATTTTAGATATTTTAAGAGTAGTACCAGATTTCTAAAAATGCACATTGCAGTAAGTATATTAGTTTCTCCATTCTACGAAAATAAAATAACCGCCACAGATTGTGAGATAATAAGAAAAGTCAGAGTGTGCACGCGGTAGAAGTAAAACCTTCAGAAAACTAAAGTAGATAAGAGTAAGGAGACTACGAAGGACCGCACAAAGAGGAGACCGATCATACTATCCCATTCTCTCGCAGGCTTAATCCTATAGATACGTTTTTGTCTCTTTTTTGTGTCGCTATTTTTTGTTTCATCACAACGGTGCTAAAGAAGATTTCAGTTCAATAAGATAAAGGAAAGATATAAGTATTTCCTATAATAGTAAAAGATATACAATGAGGTGTTTAAGGAGATACCAATAAAGTGTTGATTAATTTAGATATTTAATAGAAGTGTTAATGAATCAGTTTTTAAAACTATGTATCGTTGAAATGTGTTTATATGACTTTTGTTTCACGGTAAAATAATTATCACCGTCATTCAAAAATCTAATAACCGTAAACATAATTAAATTCATACCCCATGAACACCGAATACAATTCAATTGAATGATTTGAACCATAATAATGCCATGCACCTTTGAGATCATAAAACGTGTGAGTACACCAGTAGTACCACACGATATAATTTTATTATAGTAGTTTAATTATCATTGTAGCAATAAATCCTTATAAACGTCAGTGAGCATTATTTGACGGTTTAAAATCAGCCCGCATAACCGTTTTATGTTTTTATAAAAGCTAAGTAGATTTGTTTAACTTTATTATAACCCCACCATCTTACTTATTAGATTCTTACGTGCCGGATCAGTGTTGGTTTAGTTACACCGGTCGTAAGACTGGTTAACCTGTATCCACGTCGTGGCTATGATTCAAGTTATTCACTATTCCAACTTTACGCGCACTGTAATATTTACACGGCCCTATTAAGTAAAGTTGCATTCTCACCTGATCTACGGAATAGATATCAATGCGAATAAGTTTTCTATGTCATAGAGCGCCTGATAAAAATAGAAACCCAATGATCAATAAAATTATAAAATCAATATACTTCTTCAGGAATACTCGCCACTTTCTTAACTTGAATGAACTCAAAACAATTTGCTATGCACTATGTCAATATTTAATCGAGTACGGTATTACAACCTGGGGAGGAGCTAACGCTACCACCATTGCTCCGATTTTTGAAGCGCAGATTAAGCTAATTATAAAGATTATATTAAAACTACCAATCACAAGCAGTTCGGAAGAAATCTTCAGGAGAATCTGAGTATTGGACATTAGGCAACTTTATGCCAAAAACATATTAGCACACCTCTTCAAATACAGAATTACCTTTGAAAATGTCCAAACTGCTCGAAATACTAGAACAAAGGGACACAATCTCTTACTTATCCCCTTTGCTAAAACAAATTTTGGCGAAAGAAATTTTAGATACTTTGCAACAAAACTATTAGTAAAATGCATTTCCACTGGCCATTAGACAAAACACAATGTGTCTTAAATATAAATCAGACACAAATTAATTACCTGACAAAACAGATCCAACTTCAAAGGTATTATCAAACTAACTTATAAGCATGTGTTTTTTCAATGGTATATTGATGTTTGTCTCTTACTTTAAATGTAATATTGTGTTATTATTACATTTAAAGTAACAGACAATCAAATATAATAATAACACAATATAATATTGTGTTATTATTTTATTTTTATTATAAACTGCTCATATTGTAAAGCGCCTTCTCTCAGCACAGATTTTCCTAGTGAGATAGGAATAGGACACAGAATGAATAAAAATGAATAAATAAAAAAAAAAATTAAAAAAATCAGCTTTCCTTCTATTCTTAATAAAATTCTCAAATACAAAAATATAATAATAACAGATCAAGCGTGACCGCGTGACAATTTATTTTAATTTTAAAACCGTTATTTCCATAATATGGATAATAGATCGGGTGAGATCCCGGCTAGCCGGTTAGTTTGCTGCCGATATGTCAAAATCACCAGGTTCGAACCCAGGCATCGCGGATTCAATCCGATGAAAGTCATAAATAATTGCGCATGCAGCAATAACGGGACAAAAGAGAACTGTCAAGTTATTCGTAACCCGGTAATGCAAGTCTTACAAAAAGTCAAGAGATTGAAAAAAGCTTCCCAGTGGCCTGCAGAGCAGCGATTTTAAAATTCCGCGGCTAAACCGCTGCTGCAACAAGAATTTATTGTTGCGCATTCGCGACAACATAATAGCGAAAATGTCACTTGAGAATGCATCTCTTGAGATACTTGTTACTTGTTTGTATGCACCAGCATTAGCTGTGGAAATGTTTGCTTTTCCAGATGTTGAAAACTGGACCCCACAGGGCAAAGTGTATACTGAAGAACTATTAACTGAAGTAAAAACTAGATGTGTATACAATATATACTATATATACATAAAAATCTAAAAATGTTTATATGTCCACTATGCGTTGCTAAACCATTCATCCGATTGCAATGAAACTTTGGATATTTGATGTGTGCATGCCCGCGATAGTTCAAATATATGTAATAGTGAGTTTTGGCATTATGAAATTTGTATAAAGAAATTGCAGTAGGGGCACGCGAGCTGTTTCAAAACTGAATGTATGGAAGGCGGGAGGGGGAAGGGGAACTCGGGAGGGGGTTCGCAGGACGGGGGAAGTGGGAGAGGGGATGGGGAGAGGGAAGGCGGAGTGGAAACGCGAGAGGGGAAGGGGACGTGGAAGAGGAAGGGGAGGTGGACAGGTAAATGGACGAATGGGAAAGGACACGCAGGGAGAAACAATTTCTTTATTAAGGGGCATAGCAACGCACGCCGGGAAATCGCTAGTACTAAATAAAAAAAAGGGTTTTTTGCACGTGTCATCAACGTATGTAATAATCATATAATATTTGGCTGATTTATTTAACGCCTTTTTAGTGAAAAAGCACCTCAAGGGTGCTAAAGTTATCATAGTTATTAAATTTACTAAAATAGTACACTGATAAACCAAATTAAAAACTTAATTACGTATCTCCTTGCAGTTAAAATAATTGTGTACATAATTTGTACAAAATAATTAATAAACTTGAAAACAAGACAAGCCATCGAAATAACTTATTAAATGTGCGTCGCTCTTTGTCTAAGGATAAGAAATTGTCCCCAGACATCATTTATCCCTAGACATTTCGTCTGTCTTTAAATTTGTTTGTACGTTCCGTTTCTATTAAAGATTCTTTTTCAAATGTGAAATCGTTGTGTTTATTTAGACTCGCATTTTTACAACACAATGGTAAGTACCTACCTACCTGCCCGAAAATAAATTGAAAAAGTTTGTAATTAAGATGGTGAAGTGACTTTGGACAGATTGTATAAATATTTAAGAGAACATTTTTAAACCTATATATTATATGGTTTTTATTTAAGTAGGTAGGTATTAACGTTCTTTCTTTCTGCACTTATTAATTCAGAGGAAATTTTGGTTTGATTAGGTAAAGAAAACTACAAAAGAATTGGAATAAAAAAAACTACCAAGTGTAACAATATATAAATATAAATATGTCTTTACGTATGCCTTATTGATTTATCGGAGAGAGGTAGAGAGACGTGACAAGTGCAAATGTGATACATAATGCAGTTTAGAGGTAATGGTTACATCATAAATCTGCTTACTTTGCAGTGACTCAGGTGTAAAGTAACCCAGTTTCCAAAGTGAATGATCTATTCTACCATGCAATGCAGCATCTTTACTATCAATCAAAATCACAACACACTGTTTCAGCAACATGAAAATGAATGCATATGCATGACCTGATTTTACACTAATGCAGAGTTATAGCGCACGGTGTTGAGCTTAATTTTAGTACGCAATAGTACCTAATGCGTTTGCAAATTATGATTTAAACACGACACTTTTAATAAACGTTAATAAAACTGCGTATAAATCATTGCACCTTTTTGATTCTTAAAACGACTGCTTGTAGTAGGTACCTACCCCGTGTTTTATGCCAACTACTAAGTAATAAGTATGTCTGAATTTTTTAAAAATTAACTTCACAGATGCTGTGTGGGTGGTCTTTTTGAAGAGAGGAAGGAGAAAATGTGTTGTAGGGTAGTAACTAAAAAAGTCGACACATCGATCCGTTGCCGAGGTGTTGAACTTAAGAACGAGTCCCAGAAATGACCCGTTCGAATGTGACAAATGTCAACCGTACTCAATTATCATGGGTGCCGAAAAAATCAATGACGCTAGTTCTTTGGAGCATCTTTCATCGAAATACCGGTAGAAAAAGGACGGCATTCCCACCTGACGCCTAATAGAGAAGATTGTAATCCATTCGTTAATATAGTGGAATCTATCAAACGGAACGCCTGTTTTTTCAAAGTTAAGGGTTTTTTCAAGTAATTTGGGGGTCAAGATCAGATGTGACTACCAAATTCATCAATGAGTTGGGCACTTTTTAACGTTATACAGTAACTAGTACCTACGCGTAGGTTCTGCGAGGCCAATTTGAATCTGGCTTAGATGGAGCCCCCATACCTGAGCTGGTCACTTAGAGTTGCACCAAGCATAAAAATGGAAGGCATTTTAGGAAGATTGCCACCAAAGCCATTGAAGAAGATTGCCATTGAAGGAGGATAGATTGTCATTTCGATTGAACTTATTCATTTTAATTAACACTCTGCAACTTTCAAACATACATGATTATCACAGTTAGTACTAGTAGTTCTAACATTGACAACATTATTTAACACTTGACTGTGTTTATTCATACTTTCAATATCAAATCCAAACGTGTAGTGAAGATTCAATACTTCAAAGTTCATTCCATCAGAGAACATAGGAGTTGATAAAAACGGTTTCTGATGATGATAGGTTTTGTTTAATCCTTCATAATTTTGCCATCAATCGTATAAACATATTTTTATGAGTAGCATTGTTCACTTAAGTGAAAAAAAAAATTAACGAGGTAAAAACCATTATATTTTTTTAACAATTAAAAATCTTGAGTAGAAAAACATTAATGGCTATTTTAATGAAATAATTAAAAGTATGCTTGAAAGGAAGACAAAATCACAAAAATTCTGGCTAAAATAAACAATTCGAAACAATATTTTTCTTTAATTATAATTATTCAACACAGAGAAAAGGGTGAATACAGAAGAATTCAGAAGAAAAGGGTGAATACATTAAAAAATATCTCAGAAATAAGTTTTTTCTAGTAATAAGAAATAATATCGCATTAAATTTAGTGTAATTATAAGAAGTCGGCGGTCCATGAATATTTCTGATAACGTTTTTATTTTTACATTAACACACAGGAGAATAATTTCCCTCAGAACCTACGTTATCTTTGGAGATGCTGTGTGGAGAGGAAGGAGTGACATAGGTCTTGAAGAGACACATGTTGTAGGAGATAGGAAACATAGAGGCCGACAAATCGTTCCACAACCGAAATGTTGAATTCGAGAACGAGTTGTAGAAACGACCTGTTCTCGTATGAAAAATGTCAATTAAGTACATATGTTGGGTGCATGTTTGGCGAGTTTTCCGAATATTCAACGGTGTCGAAGGATCAATGACGTTAGTTCCTCGTAGCATCTTTCATTAAAATACTGGTAGAACAAGGATGGCATTCCAACCCGACAACTGTGTTCTAAAGATTGCAATCCATTTGTTAAGATAGGAGAATCTATGAAACGGAACGCCCATTTAAAATTCCCAATTTCCAACGCCCCATCAAAATACTGCACCGAGTGACGGTTTTTTCAGGTATTTTGGGTCTCCAGAGCTGCCAAATTCAACCATGGAGCGCACTTGCGATTTGTACAGGTTTAAACGCAAAATCAGCAAATAATAAATGTTAATGATTAATGATAACTTACCTACATCGACCAAATTACACATCAAAGTTTATCTAAAACTATTTAACAAGGAAAATCTGCTTATATATGAGATGTCTATGCGTTGCTAAACCATCATCCGATTACGATGAAACTTTGCGGATTTTATGTGCGCATGCTTAAGATGGTTTCTATATATAAAAGTGAGTTCTGGCATCATGAAATTATGCGTTGCTAACCATTCGCCCGATTGCTATGAAACATTAGGGATTTTATAGGTGCATGCCCGCTATGGTTTCTATAAATACTGGTGAGCTCTGGCATTATGAAATTTAAAAAAAAAATGAAAAAGGTGGCACGCGAGCTGCTTGAAAATCGAATGTACCGGGAAAGAATGTTTGGAATGCGGGAGGGGAGAAAGGAACTCGGGAGGGGGGAAGAGAACTCGGGAGGGGGGTTCGTGGGACGGGGGAGCGGGAGAGGGGATGGGTAGAGGGAAGGCGGAGAAAACGGAGTGGGAACGCGAGAGGGGAAGTGGATGCGTGAGACGAAGGAGAGGCGGAAAGAGAAAGGGAAGAATGGGAAAGGACACGCAGGGAGAAACAATTTCTTTATTTAATAGCATTGCAACCCATGCCGGGAACTCGCTAGTTGACTATAAAATCATGAAAAAATATTGATGCACGTGAATTTAAAACTGTTCCAATCCAGGAGCCGTAATTTATAACTTGAGATTTTTTAATGAGCGTATTATCTACTCCTGCGCTTTCATTCTATTTTCAGATTTCATTCCCGTTTCAGTAAAAGCTTCAGCTTGGCAGTTTCAACCCTTACGTTAAACTAGGACGGAAGACTGCTATTATGGGCTCCAACTGGATTTCATGAAAGACCCGCTGAAATATTATGACTACCTGGTGAGATTTCTTTTACATATATTAAAAAATAAATTGATATAAACTGGTCAAAACCAAATTTCCTGTTGTTCATTTTATTCTTCGTCTTCTGTTTATGTCCCTCCCGTTGGATGTTGGATATTGGATGCTTTAATAGCTATTTTACATTAATTTATAATCAATATATAATATATTATAAAAGAAAATGTACAAAGTGTGCGTTCCGTTAAAATTCAGAAACGAGTCCCGGTACGATCAATGCAGTTATATGGTGTGGTAGCCCTCTATCCCCCATCCATGAAGAAGGTTCCCGTTTTTTACTTGAAGGGCGTGCTTTTGAAGATATAAGGGCTGGAAATTTCGCCCTCTAGAAATTTCTAGAACGGTCCACTACATTCGAGAGTAGTCGTGAGAATTCCACAACTTTCCCGAACATCCCGGAACATTCTGGAATATTGTGGAATGTTCGGGAATAGGGAATCGGAAACGTCATTGTGGAAAATTCCAGAACACTCGGATGTTGTTGAATATTCTGGAACATTGTGGACCATTCGACCTTTTTTGTACGTGTGGGGCTACCCATTGATTGAACGTTAGTTCGATCTTGTATCGACTCCCTGATCAAACCCCAGTTAGTAAATAGTAATAATAAGAGTTTATCGCTGAATGTATGCAAGGGTAGCATAATGCAATACATTCCTTATTTCGAAATAACAAGAAAATAAAATAGACAAATAATAAGAAAAACATAAAAATACTTTCAAAGTATATTTATTATTCCCCTCACAACATGCCTGAACGTTTTCGTCAAGGACTGTTATGTTTGGGAAAGCTGTGCAGGTAATCTACTTAAGAACTTAACTTGGATGAAATTTGTGTTTGTGAACATTGTTTATATAATATTTTAAATATTACGATTTATTCGCTGCCATTTAACGGTTAAGAGAGCAACCAGTATTAGATGGCATGATTTTTGAACTGTCTGATGATGAGGGATGGGTGGGGAATTCGAGGGTTTCCACATAACTCAAGCGAGGTGAGAACCTGTGTTTAGGTATACGGTGGAAAAATCTTCCTTGACCGAAGCTTCGTTTTTCAATATCGCCTCGAAAGAGAATGCAGTTATTTGTACTTTTTGTGTATCAAACAGTATTAATACGCTTGCATCTGCGTGGTTGAATTCAGAACCCGACTTCCATTGCACGTCCGACGCCAAGCCTTATGCGCCGAGCCACAAATAACACATGTGTTCGTAAAATTTCAAGGAAAGATACCGTTGTAATCCAGTTTTTAATACAAGAATCAGCCAAAATATGTCGATACTTTTGTTGCAGCTCGCATATGGACGTTTATTCCCTAAGTATAAGTACTAGGATTTATAGGCGGCTATATGCAATATATATTACATTGTCATTGTGTGTCTCGGTTACTTTGTCTCGGTGACTAGCTGTCACTGGATCACAGAGGATCCGAGGCTGTTTCGGAACCAGTTCCTATCTGATTTATAAAATGGTCACCAATACTCAAACTGGGCGAAGCCGAACTAAAAGCCGCCCGCAGAGCCTAGCAGCAAAAACCTGCGGAACGGGTTTTTAACTGCTAGTAATAGAACATTACCAAAGTGAGACCCAGTATCCAACATTTTATCATAGTCATATAGTCAACAATACAAGGAGTTCTTTCTTCAAGCGATGCAGTACTTTATCATTATATGTGACTCTATCCGTTCGTGCAATTTTAAGCATTTTACATTAAATCCACGTTTTAAATCCTTCCACCTTTTTTACGTAGCTGTAGTAAAAGTTCATTTTTCTCTGTCGCAAAACAAAGGTGACGGAAATTTATGGTCCTCTTTTTTATGGCTCATCATTCTGTGAGTTCTGACGTACGTTGCTTTCCTTTAAATATTATTTCTGAAAAATAAAAAAGGTATCCTTTCCACGCAGTTTAAAGTTTTTTTCATACGGACATCAGAAAAGATCAGGGTAGGTACTCTCTATACCATGTTTTAAATTAGTTTTAATTGCACTTTTCGTATTGTATTACGTAGTAATTAAATAAATTCACATTGTCACATTATCATGAGGTGCTTTTTCAAGGAATACCTACGTTCTTAATAAAGGATGCGCTAAAACCATACCATTATATTACTATGCATCTTTTATGACAAATATTATATGCATATACTTATCTAATAAAAAAGAAAGTTTTTTGTATAGGTTCTTAACTCATACAACAGGGAGGTACAATGTTGGACAGTTTAGAGTTACAACGACTGCCTACTTAAAACGATGAGCACATGTGGCCTTTTGTATTTTTGAAAGCTTGAAACTAAAACTTTAGTGTCTTTATGTGCCTTATGAAGTCCCGAGGGAATATAAAAATTAAAATTCGCCTCACGTGCAACGCGGCACACTAATAAAACTGCACTGAGGGCCGTTAACGTTTGATATGTTTTCTCTCGGAATCGAACACCTGATGTCAACTCAATAATAAAGCTGGTAAAGTGCCCTAGATTCTTGGAATTACGATTTAATCTTGTGCTTTGAGGATGTCCGGTGATGAAAAAGGCCATGAATTTACTATAAAGGGCTCGGTGCTTGCATCTGAATTCAATAAAAATAATATTTCCAGCAGATAATTAAGGTAGAGAACCTTTTCAAATGTGCATTCATGAAGACCCAACCTTAAAACACCCTTCAGAGGGGACATTTATTTTAGATAAAGTTCTTTATCGAATCGCTAAGTATTATAATTTTTTTCCAGTTAGATAAAAAGGGATCTACAATATATAGAAAAAACCGTTTTACTGGAAACTCGTGGTTTCGATAGTATCAGAAGTTATTTTAGGCTGCATCTTGCAGGCTGACGTTTGCCTTGATGGTAGTTGACCACTGATAAGAGAGGAAAACCATAAGAAGTATAATAATACCAGACGGTGAACAGATGTCAAATAGGTTTAATAACAGCGGTGTCTTTCATAATAATAATAAGAAATTATACTTGTGATTCAGAATGAATCCCGTAGGCTGAAGTTTGCGTTGACATTGACAGTTGACATAAGAGAGGCAAATCAGAAGAAGAATACAATGAACAGATGTGAAAATGATATCAATAATAGAGTTGTCATTTGTAGTCACTTGTAACTCAGAGTGCATCCTGCATGCTAAAGTTGCCCTGGATAATAGTTGATCTCTGATAAAAGTGTGTTTTTTGGAATAATGAGAAAAAATAACACTAGAAATCCCGTCTGCGTCTGGTAGGCTAAAGATTGCCATGATGATAGTTGACCTCCGATATGAGAGGCAAACTAGAAGAAGTAAAATAATAGATAACAGACAACCGGTTGTGAAAAACGTTTCAAAAATAGAGATGTCTTGGAATAACAAGAAGAAATGACATTTGTAAATCGTATTGCGATCTGAGAGGGTCTCGGGTGTGTGCTTGGGATGCCGGTAGAACGATTACCGAATAAAATTCTATCAAAGATTTCTAGCACGGTAAACATTCGTGCAAAGATGCTCTTCCGGCGTTCTGTCAATGCAATGCGGAAGTGAAAAGTAATTTATTTAAACGATTTTCTACGTACGGAAGCGTGTCTCTATAAACTTTGGTCTAGATATATGCACACATGCAACCTAAGTTCAACAGACATCGAGTGCATTACAATATAGAATATAAAATATACTGTTTACGGGTTCCGACGCTATTGCTGTAGGTACTACGACGATGTTTGCTGAAGGCATCTACAGTTACCTCTCACTTCTGAGGTAAGTAGATCGTTGGTCTGAAGGAAAGGCTCAACAAGTGCAACAGCTCTATCGTTAAGACATCATTTAGTTCGAAAGGATCCACTAACGAAAAATAACAGTATTGCAAGAAAGTTACAACTGTGGAACGTGAAACAACAACCACTTTTCAAAGTCTCTGGTTTCAGTATGATTCAGAAATTATTATTTTTAACTGGTTTGTATTGCAAGAATACAAAAATATATCAAATATAATATGTAACGAGGGTTAAGGAACGTACTTGGTTGGAAGTACATTCTTTATCATTGTCATTATTTGGAGTAAAACAGTGAACGAAACTTCGGTCTCCTTTTTAATTTTTTTTAAATCAACCAAAAAAAATCTTTCACCTGTCATCATCTCTGGTCACTCAGGCGAGTAACCTCCCAACCGCTTACCCCGACGCTAACAGTCCAATACCTACTATTTTTGTTTTATGTTACAAATAAATATAAATAATAAAATTTTATACTACAAATAATGTCAGGAATCATAATTACGAGTGAAATGACGTAAGGTCGATTGGATAAGACCAAGGATTTATGAAGTTGGACATATTAAGCGCCTTGTCGAAACACTGCATTTCTAACTCGTTTATGAAAGGGAATAAACCATAATAAACAAAAAACCATAAAAATGGAATTGAAACATTTTTTTAATTAAGAAATTTCTGTGTCTCTCTTTCCGTAAATCACTAGTGAAAGAAATACACGCGGAGAAATTATCTATGCGTCATAAAAACACGATGAAAAATATAAATCCGAAAATTTTATATCTGAAATGGTGCTCGCAATATATCTCACGATTTTCCCAAATTTAATTCCTCTCTTTCAGCATTGAACATTTATAGTATTTTGACACGATATTCCGCGTCAGCACAAGCAGCAGCACAATGAACATAAACATATCCTATATGTGCCATTATCCCGGTGGGGTAAATCCATTTTGCGGGAATAATCGGGCGGCACTTACCGGAAACGGATTTAGGGGTATGCTTGGCACGTTAACAGAATTCGTAAAATGCATAACACAGTTAATTATCAAAACAATCTCACGAGGGGTGATTCTAATGGAGGAAAGAGGTCATTGAGTAATGATATTCAAATCCGATTCCAATGGTCTTTAGGCTAGACAATTCATTGAGTTATATTAAATTGGTTCGTGATCGACTTTCAACCAATGTTTCCTTTTGAACATTGATTTACATGTCATTTGTTGCTATGATTTTCAAAATCGGTGTAAATTTAGATTATTTATCTTAGATTATATTTTCCCTTAAACTAAACAATAAACTAACTAACATAACCGCAGGAGTTGACATATATACGCAACTCTGTCCCGAAATTTGCTCCTTGCTGCAATTTTTCTTTTACACTATTTCTATAATGTGACTCTTGTCAGAACACATAGTCACACTTCCTATAATGTGATACTTGTCCTTTAATCTGACTCTTGGTATGTCCCGAATCACTAATCTGGTTGTGCCATGTCTTCCTCAGGCGACCTTACTTTTTTCTTCAGCATCTTTGCACTCTTTTTTCTTCCACCCGCCCTACATGCCAAAACCGTCTAAGCTTCCGGTGCCTTTCTTAATCTTAACCATTACGTTAACATCAGCTTTGCATTCTGGATCTTCTTATTTGTTGTCATGGTTATGAAAAGTTTTACGTCCCAGAGATCTTATTTCTACAACATCCAGTCTACTCTCATCCCTTACCTGACAGTTGCATGCGTCACTGCAATACAAAAGGGGTTGGTTTCAGCGCTTCACTGAGGGCCGAAATCTTTGCTAGTTTGAAGAATCTTTTATTAATGTCAATCACGTTTTGTCCCGAGTTTCTTGAAATCTTTTAATATCTTCATCAGTCACCACATCTCTCGTAAACATTCTTCATAAAAACACAATTAAATCTACTGTACTCCAATCAATCTACTTCAAATATTCATCATGCACGATGTTTTCGTACTACCTCTTTTAAACATCGTGAGTTTAGACAAACGTACACTCATCATTAACTCACTCTTCATTAACACTTCTTTCATTATAATTGGATGAACAGTTTGAAACTTGTATTTAAACTTCGGTGAGTCAACTGCAAATTTTATTTTTACATTAGATGATAGTTTCTAGAATTTTTCCTTTGTGGTACCTATTATGTTGGAATTATTAATTAACAATAATGTCATATACATAATACTATGTACGCATTTTACCATAAACATATTATCGTGTTTTAATTTTGAAACTAATCTTAAAATAACCTTTATATATATTCCACCTATCATTAAAAACCGTAAAACGACAATGATAAAGTATTTTAAATCCGAACAAAATTTGAGTTTCATCAAATGTGGACATTTCAGACGTATCACTCACGTAAACTAGTTCCAAGATCCAACAATGTGAATGAGATGGTGTTTTATTCATTTTTAAATGACGATTTATAATTCCTACGTAAAATAATATACAATAAAAGTTATATATTATAAAGTATCAGCGTTTGTTGATCCACATGAAAATATATTTTTGAAGTCATTATATTTTACACCAGATATCCTTATTAAGTAAATAAATGAAAAGTTTCTCTCGATAGCATTCTCGAAAATTCTATGAAAATTATAAAATTTTATTAAACCCACAAAAAATTCAGAATAGATACCCCCATATCGCGTTGCATAATTATTGCAATTTGCATCGCACCCAGCTCCATTGCAGATTCACACCATAACTATAAAATATAAAATAAATACGGCGCACTTTGGAGTGTGCAACAAAACCGTTTCGGGGGAATAGTAGAAGTACTTTACCTACCTACCCTACCTTCCTTCTTGGTGCCGGCGCACACCCACCGAATGAAGTACCACACAGCTTCCGCTCCGTTCCTAATGGACCGATGGGAAAGAAGGAAGCTAGCAGCGGGAAACGGCGGACTTGCGAGGAGAGTCCTCGAATTTTAGATTGGAAAACGAAGAATAAATATTCATGGTTCGAAATAGAAAACAGACATTCGGACTTGATGTCTGAACTCGCAATGAAAGAGATTCATAAAACGATGTATTGAATGTAGGCGGATTTTTGTAAGTGGTATTCAGATATAATTGATAAATACGTCGATAATTTGATGTTCCTAATTAACTGTAGGAAATGCAAAATAATAATTCATATTTCTGAACTCGACATTTAGACTGTCTTAACTCGCAATGAATGGGATTCATGAAACGAGTATTGAACGTAGGCATATTTAAATAAGTGGTATTTAGATGTAATTGATAAATACGTCGATAATCCGACGTTCTCAATTATCTGCAGGAAATGGTAAAGAATTATTCATTATTTTTCCCAACTGTTCTAAACTTTTCAACTGTGGGTTACGGCATAACTAATTGGGGGAGGAATAAGATGTGGGGAAGAGGAACATTGTTTTATGAAGGTTGGCTAGATACTTATTCGGCTATTCAGTTGTGGTTATCCATCACTGCTAAAGTTATTCAGGTAACGTTTAGATTTTCAATAGTTTTTCGTAACCTTCATCATCTTTAACAATCAACAATTCATTACCATGTCCTTGTGGTATATTGTTTTGGGCGGTCGATTATGAAGTACAATTTGTTATAAAATCCAAAAAATTACGTGTCTTCTGAATAAATTTTTTATCCCAGTAATGAACTAGAATCGACCTATTACATTCGCAAGAAAATGATAAATTATTCGCATTTTTAATGGTTCTCAAAAATCCAGGTTCTAAACATCTGCCAAACCTAGGATAATAAATAAAATTAATTAAATTCTTCAAACAGCTTATTCTACTACTTCAACATTATCCAATGTTACATTATTTAAACAAAAGATAACATTACCTTACACCCTCATCAAAACCACCGTTCCTTACCTGGACTAAAAAATTATGAAATGATTGAACACCAAACGTGTTGTATACTATATTTCACTGAGTGTAACCATTCAGAATTGTTCAATTCAGGAGGTGCATACAATTGAATATTCGACCTGCAAGATTGCTGAAGCGACAACCAGCGGGACGGTTTTATTGCTTTGTTGTCGGTGTGAGAAAAATACACGTTCTGGAACATCAATCAATTTGTGTACAAGAAAAAAACCGTGTCGTTTTCAAAGTCAATCCATTGGTAGGTACTCCATTTCATGAAGACAAACAAATCGCATTGAGCAGCACTCAAAGAGCTCGGGAATAAACCATAGTTCAAACGATTTTGTATAGAAACTTGGAGTTGATGGATTATTAGATTGATTCTGTGGAGATTCTTTTTTACGGATTTTATTTGACACCTTACAAGAGAGCGGGAACTATATCGCCAACCGGTTGGGCAGCGTTGTGAGGCGGTCAGGGTAGGGGGATTTATTAACAGGTATTGAAGGAGGAAAAACGATGCTGGTAGATTATTCCACGACCTCGTACGGTCTACTACATTTGGCGAATTAGCAGTAGATCACGGGTTCGTGGGGTGAGGTTTGTATAGATCTTGGCATTTGCCAAACTACGTGGATAGCCGGATCGGGAGAGAATGGTAGAGGGAACCTTTTGACCTCTTAAGCCGGACTCTCTCGACCATCGGCCTTGCACAGCAGTGGGATGGAAGGATTCATACGTCTGTCACTCCTGGTCTTATGACCCCTGTTCCAACCAACTTCTTAAATCTTTTTCCTTTCCAGAACTTCCTCTTCTTCCTTTGCTAATAAAACCCTCAACACAGCAACCTCAAATATGACATAGGCGCTGAAGGGAATTATTTTCCTCCGGGCATCTAAGTGGAGCTAATGTTAAAAGACGAGCCAAAGATTGTTAACACTATTCGTTATTTTGTTAGAAATAACAACAACGTGCTCAGCTCTAATCTATTTGCCTTTCGGAAGAGCCATGAGAAACTTTCAAAACACACTTTATTTTTATGTTTACACTTATCTAACAAATAACAAATATTGCCTATGAAAGTTTTTGGTATGTATATCTCACTTGGGAATAACATTCTTTAGATAGATTTGAAGGTGAGTAGGTTACATCAAGGTATGTGTTTTACAGTACCAATGATATATTATGTATATTTATATTAATAGTAATAATAAATATTTTATTATCATTGCCTTTTTTGGAACAATTGCAGATTTTACAACAATTGCCGAGAATTTCATTGACTGTTTTTTCTCTATTAAGGGTTTTTCTGTTCCGAAATAATTATAAAATACATGACACAGTGTTTTTAGTGCAATGGAATGGTTTTGGTTTAAGTGTGCATTTTGTGTCAGTATGTTTTCCTATGTCTTGTATCCACTTTTTTATTTGAGATTTAAATATTCAAATATTGTTGTGGTTTTTGAATGAGAGTGGCATTTGATTGTAGATTTAATAACATATTTCGACCGGTCGGTGGTTGAGTGGGCATAGCGCTTGGGTCCCACCCGGGCGTCGCGTGTTCGATTCCTCGGCTGGCTATGTCCTCCATCAGAACACAAGTAACATTTTCGGCTTTCTGTGGTGGTAGTAGGAGATTTTCAAACATTGTTGGGTTATTCGTTACCCGGGAATGTTTGTCTTTCTTTTAAAAAATTTAAAAAAATATATATATACATTTTAAGAAGTTTTTTTGGCAAAATGTTATTTGTAGTTCTTCACGGATTTGTTTTTGACCCTGACATCTTGTGTTTCTAATATTAATACGTGTTAGTTGTCATTTCTTGTGTTTTGTATTTATGAATGTAATTTTAGAATAGAGTTGTTTAATGAACATTTTGTTAAGATTGTTGAAAATTTCGTCATTGTTGGTTCTTACAGGAACTTTCAGTATAATTTTATTATGATTTTTTGGGTGATAATTAGTGGATTTAGCATATTTTCATTTGCACTGCCCCACTAACAGTGAATGGCAAAGAGTCATGAAGACTTTGATTGCATTGAAGACTTTTTAATTGAGGATATTTCTGATGGTTTTGAAAAATAACATATTTATTTATCAGCGGTTTTTAGAAGCAATCGTGGGACGATCTATTTTACATACAAAAAAATAAATTATTCGTACAGAAAGATAGCACCACGTTCCAAGTATTCTCCTTCAAAATTCTAAACATCACTTGAGTAAGTGATTACCATTCAAATTGAAAAGTTGCATGAAATGCCTAGTAGAAATGCGTTTAATAACTAAATAGGTTCTTCCTAACCTTCTTCACTTGCATTCCTTTACAGACCCACTTTCATCAGCTTCACAAAATTCCATGTTCAACTGGGAATGCTATCAATAAATTTGTTTTTGGCAGTTGGGCTATTTGAACAGTGTTACTTACATTTATATCTATGCAATATTATGTTTTGTAGTTTAAATACGTCTGTCAAAAGCGTGTACAAATGGTATAAATGAATTAAAACACCTGGCGACATACATCATAAAACACGATTCAGATAGAAGACTTGTCAGGGTAGATTATCGATTTTTATTGCGTCAGTTAAAATAACATGGACTTTTATGAAAAATAGCAGCCCCACTTCATCGCCAGGTAATTTTATGACCAGTACAACCTTGTTTGTTCAAGAAACACGTGAAAACATGAGCCTGCGGAGTAAGCAAATTATTTATTACGTGGTATCATTAATGTAAACACGTCATTTGCTGCGGGCGCAAAAAATCATGTGGGGTGAAAGAACGCGACAAAATAAATAGTTGTACGTTATGTGGGGAGTATTTAGATCAGCGGTGCATGACCTTTTTTGCACAATTTCCAAACATTAGTGGGTCGTAAACACGTTAGTTCCCACCATAATAAACGATATCCAGTAGATGGCGTTGTTTTTCGTTAGCCACAGCAAAGCATGGCCGGGTCAGCTAGTCATATTATAAGCAAGCGAATAATTTATGTTTTTAGAACAGCGAATTTGTTCTCTTGCTTTTCAGATATTGCTATTTTCCGGGTTGAAATTATGCTTAAATGCAATGTAGATTGTTGAGGCAGCAAAAAAATACTATTCCAATTCATTAAAAAATATCTTCGTTTGTAATAGTTATAAATTTTTATTTTAGTTATTTATTTTACATTTGAATTTACATTAAATTTGTATTAGCAAAATAAAAATAATAATTTACTATTAATTGAGGTTCCTCCAATTAAGTTGAAGTTGGCACTACGTTTGCCTGATCGATATTCCTAGTTAGATTAGAATTGATATTAAAAAAAACTTTTGCAATTTGTTCCACTTATTTATTTTCACCAGGACCGGTTTCATCATACTACGGACATTTTTAGACTGGTCCAGTCTGATACAATCTGAAAATGTCGGTAGTAGGATGAAACCGGTCCTGGTGAAAATAAATAAGTGGAACAAAGTGCAAAAGTTTTTTAATTTCAATTCTAATACAATGGATTTCTACCACGAATTAACAGTAAAAAAACTAGACTCCTACTCGTAGTTAGATATTACTTGTTCTAAAGGCTTAAACTTGTGGTACGTATCAAAATATTAATTGGTAATTTAATTTGATTTGGGAATTGTCGTAACTATTTATAGGGTTACGAATTTGTGTTTTATGAGAGTTTAAAATTTTTAACAAACAAAATAAAGTAATAGTTAACTAATGATTTTAAATTTATTTTCGTAAATCGGGCAGCTGTAATTATTTAACTAATTTATATTTTAAAGCTCATTTTCATAGTATTATTTTGTTTAAATTTAATGTTAGAATGAAGTTGCCTGAATCACCTACTTTGATGTTGTGAGTACCGCGGTACAAAATTTAGCATCTCTTGACGTAACTTACCATCAAACTCTTTCTGGACGACGCGACGTGAGACCCCATTTAGATGGTAACGTTGTAGATATACATATACATAGTTATTTAAGCATTTCAAGACCAATTTTTGAAGGCATAACCTTAAAGTATTATTTTGCATAATAAAACTTATGCGTTCTAAAATGGCGATGTGTGCTTTTCCATATTTCAAAAAGATATATTTTTTACTATATTTATTAGACCAGTGCTCACGTATGCAGCTGAAACGTGGGTACTGACTAAGAGGAATGAGCAAGCACTGGATATTTTTGAAAGGAAAATTTTGAGTCGTACCTTTGGACCGGCTCTTGAAAATGGATTTGCATACATTACAACAATGACCTCTATACTCTGTTTAAGGAGCCAAACGTCACAAAGATTTCGGTGGCTGGATCATATGGAGAGAATGACCGACCATCAAGCACCAAAATCCCTGCTGTACTCAAAACCGATAGGCCGAAGGAGCCTGGGAAAGCCTAGATTAAGCTGGATAGACAACATTTTCAAAGAAATATCTACCTTGGAGCTTCTGAACTGGAGAGAGCTGGCACAAATCCCAGATGAGTGGAGGAAGACTCTCGAGGAGGCCAAAACCCACCAGCGGTTGTAGAGCCAAGAGAAGATGATGATATTTTTCACTAATAATATTTTTTATCGCAATTGCTTATGCGGGTTGCCTATCCCTGAAACAGGTACACGAAGGGACTAGAATTGTGAAAAATGGTCCCGGGTTTAGTGCAGTTGGGCGTATTTTCAGTTCTGTACGATATACGTTACATTTTTTCAGAGCCTTTGAGTTTCTTTGACCGTTTTTTCCAACGCGACTTGAGTGTTTTTTTCAGGACGGTTTTTCTGAGTGTGAACAGCAAGTTACCAAAGCGCGTAGGCTTAAAGTTCTTTGCTGGTGCAAGACATAAAAACAGCTATAGAAATATTATTTATTGAAGCATGTTTTTTCAAATAATATTACGTGCGTGATGTGGAAAAATGATTTAAGTAGCATAAGGCTATGCACCATCGGGCACTAACAATACACTCCATATGCAGACGGCGATAAGATTTAAATTTCCGATTAACATCATGTTTTGATTTACGCAAGAAAAAAACATCGCCAAGAAGTGTGTTTTATTATTCGTAAATATGATATTTAGAACTTGAAAGCAGTTTTTTTACTTATATATATTTATTTTTTTTTTTTACATTAACTCCACACAGGAGGCCCTGAGGAAAATAATTTCCCTCAGGGCCTATGTCATCTTTGAGGATGCTGTGTGGAGTGTCTTTTTGAGGAAAGGAAGGAGTGAACATGGGTCTTGAAGATACCCATGTTGTAGGAGGGAGGAAACACAGAGGCTGGTAAATCATTCCACAACCGAGCTGTTGAACTCAAGAACGAGTCCTAAAAACGACCCGTTCTCATGTGACTAATGTCAACCGTGTACAAATGTTGGGCGCGTGTTTGGCGTGTTTCCCGACTATGCACCGGTGCCGAAGGGATCAACGACGCTAGTAACTCGGAGCATTTTCCATTGTAATACCGGTAGAACAAGGACAGCATTCCCACCTGACGCCTGTGCTCTAAGCTCTAAAGATTGCAATCCGTCTGTTAAGATGGGAGAATCTATCAAACGGACCGCCCGTTTCTGCACAGAGTCAAAGGGTTTTTTTTTAAGGTATTTTGGAGCTCCAGACCAGAGGTGGCTGCCAAAATCAACCGTGGGGCGCACTTGCGATTTGTACAGGGTTAGCAGTTGTGTACTATTAAAGTATCTGCGGGCCCTGTACAGTACGCCCAGTTTCTGAGAGGCTAATTTAACTCTGGTTTCGATGGAGCCACCATACCTGAGCTGGTCACTTAGAGTAACACCAAGCATATCAATGGAGGTCCTGTTCGGAAGAATGCTTCCGTTGAAGGAGACTAGATTATCATTTCGATCATATATTTTGAAGTTGAAAGATTGATTTATGTATTTTGAACTTGAAAGCAGTTTTAAGCCTGATATATTTTTCTGAGCTTATAAATTAATTAAAAAAAAAAATAGTACGCGATTATTTCAAAGGCCAAGATGTGTATAATTAAAGCATATATAATACTTCTAACCGCTTAAATTTTCAAACCAAAAACATTCGATTTTCTCAGCGATTGCCAGTAGGACTCTTATGAAAGTGTAGAGCAAGATTTTGTCTTAAGTTGATCAATATTTTCAACTGATTATATTGCAGGGGAAAATTTAAAAATTGTTATATTATAAGATTATTTATTTATTAGATGTGTGAGAGTTAAACCGACATCCACAAAATCAAATACAATAAAGTATAGATGGATAAATATAATATAACATATAGATTATAGAGGCCGCCAAATTTAATTTTGTCAGTTTTATAATGCAAGTAAAAGGTTAAGCATTCTTCTGTAAACATTTGTTTTTAACCAAAAAGCGATAAACAGAGTTTACAATAAAGGCACCTTTTTATCATCTAAATAGGTATTTAATAGTAAATAATTTCGTAATATTAAAATTGCATTTAAATTGCACATCCTGTCACCAGAAAAATAATAGTCGAAAATAATCGAACATACTAATATCAATTGTCGGTGCATCGGTGCATGCGTGAAGTGATGTGAACTATTTATTAATATAATATGTAAAAAATTTCATTAACAATGAAATTTTAATTTTTCGAAATTTTAATTGATAAGCTTAAAGCATTCCAGAAAAGCGGTATAGTCGGAATAAAAATAATTTTATTTTAAAACTTATTTCTTTTTTTAAATTTTACTAAAGGTTTATTCGAAAGGTTAATTTCTGACGTCTCTTTAATTTGTCAAAATAATATTTTGTTATTCTAGTGGCAAATATTTCGTAAAAATTTTCAGCATCACAATTTCCCTTGATTGTTGTTGGTTCTGTAGGAGTTGAATAAAAAATAAGGAAGTACAAATAATAATTTTATAACCAACCACATGTTGTTTTGTACTGGAAAATGAGAAAAGTTACATCCCTCCCACACAGTGAACAGGTACATGTTTTCAATTAAATTCAGACGGCGAATGTAATTACATAATGCGAACATATCCACCGTAAAATCTCCCATGTCTAACTTATTCATCGACTATTTATTTCGCAATTTATCGAACACCTGCTCGTGCCCGGGAGAATTTACGAATTGGAGCTTAGCCCAGCACCGCGAGTGTGTGCATTACGTGTTAACTTGCTAGACTTACCCAATACAACAGGATGGGCAAAAATAACCCCTACTTTTTTATAACACATTAAAAAAAAAATTAAGTGAAAACTTCTTGAAACTAAAAAGTGTTTTTATTTATTTTTTTTTTATTCAGAGAAAGATACATAAATAACAATAAATTCAATATAATAATTAATTACATAATATGTGTACATATTTGATTTATCCCCATAAAAAAGCAGAGTGTATGGGGGTGTTATTATATTGGTTTAATTGTTTTATTTTTTATATTCAGTTCAAATTTTCGGTATAATTTTTAAGGTGAGTTTTAAATTTTTTGATATTTACTGTTCATGTTTCTGATTTTTTCAGGAAGTGAATTAAAAAAATTTACTCCGAGATATTTATGACTTAACTGTCCTAGTGTTTTTTTACATTTTGGAGTAGGAAGTATTGATGTTTGTCTAAGATTTCTGTTGTTTTTAAATGGTGCAACTTTATTTTGAATATTATCTTTATAAAATTGTAATGTTGCATGATAAAAATATATTGCACATAATTTTCTGACTTTAAATTGTTGGAATAAAAGTTCTGACGAATATGAGTAGGGTTTTTTAAAAATTGTTTTTATTATTAGTTTTTGTGATATGTAAATTGTTTGTGTTTGATTTGTATATGTATCGCCCCATCCTATAATGCCGTATTGTATAATTGATTGACAGAAAGCGAAGTATGTGGTTCTAAGTAATTTTTCGTTTAAAATATCTCTTAAACATCTAAATATATATGTTAGTTTCCTTATCTAACCGTCCGAGGTTCGAAAGCTACGAATTTTTTTTTGTAAAATCAATATCCAATCTTCAAACCACTTCAAAATGAACAGGCAAAAGAATACACAAAAGAAAACGACATCTGGCGACTCCGAAGAAGAAAACGCAAATACTAAAAAGATGACCAAAAGTATAGGAAAAGGTGAACTGTAATTCGACGGCAAAAATACGGAAAAAATCATCCTTCACATTAATAAATAAGTTTCGTAGTCTCCCCACTCTTGCCGGCTTTAGTTTTCTGACGGTTTTACTTCTACCGGGTGTAAATTCTGATTTTTTGACGTGTAAACAGTCCAAAACTTGGTGGGCGTTATACCCTTAAAAATAGTGACGTATGAATTTACTTCGCGGACAAAATATATCAAAAATGGTAATCCACAATTACCTACATAAATGTATAGAAATGACAACAACTTGTAAAGCGGACGTCTTCCTGCAAAAGTGGCACTTCCAGATGGCATACATACGTTTAAAAATTCCTAACAATTATAACATAATATTTCGATTCCCAAGTTGACCCTACGACAGCCAAATTCAGACAATGGCATCCCCAAATGTTGTGAGGCTGAACGTAGTAGAGAGAGGAAATATATGGGGTAGAGGAAGGTGGAGAAGTACGTGGCTATTCAGATCTGTTCACCAAATACCACTAAAGCCATTTCAAGGAACGTTTCAATTCTGAAAGGTGGTTTTACACCAGGGCCATAATGAGAGTATCTTCCACTCTGGAACGTGCCGTAAATATACATTTATTATTTTAAATGAATTAATTGTGAAATAAAACACAAACTTATCAAATGAAATTTATTTACGCTTGCCGGGATTCGATCCCGCGACCTTCGGTTTGCAAGAGCCTTATTCCTCGTCCACGAAGGCCGCAAATACGACATTGTAAAGAAGAAGACATCAAACAAAGCAGGAAAGGAAACATGGCTAAAGCGCCATACAGCTATGAAATTATAGATGTACCCACAAGATAAGCCATATAATTTATTTGTACTTGAGTTCATCAAATCAAGTTTTCTAGAGTTTCCCTCAGCTTTATTGATTTATTGAACACAAGCACAAAAAAAAAACAATATAGCGTTTTCTGTAGGTTTATCTTTCATGTCACAGTTTTTCATTTTCATAGCAAGAGTGAGAAAATACATATTATTTTACTATTGTGATGATAAAGATGAACGGAACAAAGTATTTTCACGCATATAGTTGGAAGAGTTACCGTGCGCAGTTATGAATATTAAAATATCATGAACCAAGGGTAATGTGCACTTTTCAGCATAATGTACTTAGAAGAAGTACCTACTCCACAATGGAAGATCGGGACAGTGTTTGTTCGCTTTAAAAGCATATATTTTATGTGTGCACATATTGAACGCCCGCGGTGGTTGACTATTAAATTGTCTACTAAGAAAAATAGAACTATTTTCCGGCTGCGAAAATGCTTGCATTAATGTACTGCAGTTTCAGAATACCACGCAGAGTCAGCCAACCATTCCTACGTACGATATAAGAAAAATAATGCATTCGTTTGTCTTCCTATATGGAAGTGTGCTTTGGGCTGGGCGTTTTATCAACTTTTTACAAGGAGATCGAGAGATATTTTATTATTTATTTCAAATTTTATATAAATAACTGATCCCACATAGCGAACGTTGGTGATTATATTGGTACATGGTTAAAAAAATGAACCCGTAAAAAACCAAACATTTTTTCAAAATGTAAAAGTATTTTTTTTCAATAAAGCACCTATTTTCACACACTTTTTAAAAAATCTATTTGATTTGACTGAGAATTGAACCCTCCTACCCAGGAACTGAAGTCAACCACGCTCCCAACTGATCCAAAAGCCGAACGGATTAGACCAACATTTATTTCATGTATTACCTGCAGTTTTGTCATTGAATTTAAGAGAAATGCGTAAATGTCTGGGTTTGTGTGCGTGATTGCCACTAAAGGTTGATATAATGCATTGTCATCCACAACGAGTCTATCTGCCGAGTTTCAGCTCGATTGGAAGTAGGTTAATTTACAGTTCCAAGACTCCACTTCATTCATCACTCCACTTCACTCCATCCAATTAAGAAAACAAAAATGAAAACCAAATAGATGTATTTAAAAATGCAAGCATTTATTTTAACAGTACTTACTACAACAACTACAATGGTATAAGAAAAGTTATGCATTGTTGAACAGAGGGATATAAGCGAGCGAATTCACTGCTTTAGTTGTGTGTTTTGTTGTCATGTGTCGTGAGAAGCTCACTAAATGAACTTCTGCAAAGGTGCTCAGGAATCCAAAAAAGCGAGTTTGAAAAAGTGAGTTTAGAAAAAACTCATTGTTTCGTGCACTGCATTATCCCATCGTCCTCTTTTCTTCGTCGTCTGTTCACAAGATCCTCCCAAAGTATTTGATTAGCTGACTGTGCCACGTCTTCCCAGCAAAAAGATTTTATTTGGTATTTTACCTATCTATTAAAAATAAAACATTTTTTTACTTTCTTGAGTATCCTTGTATCGGCCATGCTTGAAGCTGATCCTTACGCGCCCTTCCTGTGTATAGCAAGCTTCCTGTATAGTGTACATAGTATACACATACACCAATACAATACACGCCACAGTTGGTGGATAGGTACGTCAGGTACAGCCTCCTACGTATATAAGAGGGGCGTCATTACGGCAGGCTCTCCTCGGTGGATCCAGAGCCTATTTCCGGCGGATGAAAGTTTAGATGAAGTCCCACAAACCTTTAACGTTTACATTCGAGTTTAACTTGCACGCGTCGTAAATTAAGATTGATGTTAACCACTTGTTATGAATATTTTATCTCAAAATGCTCGAACGGTATACGACTTAAAACATAATCGAATCGAAAGAAGTCCGAATGAAAGTTTTACATGATGTAATATATTAAAATGATTTATAAGGTGACATTCAAAATATATATCAACATAACAACATCCATAACCCAAAAATTCAAATGCTATTTTTACGAGGATATTCAAATCTGGATGTTTTAAATGAGATACGCGAATTTTTCCACCGAGTATAATTGTTTCACATTTTTCACTGTAACCTTTATTTTGTATCACTATCCTGCTTTTTATTATCATTATAAGTTATGGCAATATTCATAAATACAATTCGCAGCTTAGTAATAATTTAACTCAACGCGTCGCAGTGGTGCCAGCGAAATAATAACTCAAAGTAAATCCCCGAACGGCAGAAGAAAAAAAGAAAATTGGTTTAGCTTTATTAGGTAAACACTTCCATTGTTATGGGAATACCGTGACAGCCTTTGCTTTGAATGGAATAATGCAAAAACTTATTATGTCCATGATTCTGGCTTTAATTAAGTCATTGTAATTGAAGAATAATAAAAGTGTTTTGAGTTAGAAAATGGCGCAATGAAATCTAAAGATTGCGAAGGATTGCTTGTTTTAAGGACCTTTAAAACATAATAAAATGAGCCTTTTACATTTTATTATAATCTCCAGATGCCATTATCCATTGAGCAAGTGAATTATTCAAGGGAGTTAGTCTCAAATTAACATAATCTTTCAAATAGTGTTGTCTTATTTATTATTATTATTCGCTAAGTGATGACCTGATAATGAACATAACTAATTGACTCCACTGTTAGTCAGCCCAAGTGGTTCGCTGAGCTTGGCGATTTAGCGGGGGTTCCTGGGTTCATAGGGTGAGGTTTTTCCAGGTCTTGGCGGCAGAGAATGCGTCTGTCCACCACCGGCATGGTAAGCCGGACCGGAAGAGGCCGGTTGCAGGAGACCCTTT
Source organism: Limnephilus lunatus (assembly GCA_917563855.2). Lineage (NCBI taxonomy): Eukaryota > Metazoa > Arthropoda > Insecta > Trichoptera > Limnephilidae > Limnephilus > Limnephilus lunatus. Next base: position 62,466,570 of record OU830601.1, read on the forward strand.
GACCTCTTCAACCTGACTCTCTTGACCCAATGCCTTACACCGTAGTGAGAGAGATGATTCATGTCTCTCATTCCTGGACACACTGATCTCCAGATCGGTGACCCCCTCTAATCCTTTTCCTTTCCAGAACTTCCTTTCCCTAAAAACTCATACCATCCACCCACCATCCCCAAAGATGACGTGGAGAAAATGTAAAAAAAAACTTTGCCAACCAAATTAGGAAAACTGAATGTTTTCTTTTTATCAAAGGAATAAATACTTTGGGGTGTAATATTACATATTAAATGAATAAATATAGTTTGTAATGCACAACTTTCTTATAATTAATATAATGAAACCCGATCAAAAAATTATTTAATGAATTAATTTTTCATAAAATTAAAAAAAAAAAAGTTTTACCAGACAATCTATTTTCCACTAGAAAAATTCATTAGATTAAGCGCGTTTTCCCCCCGTGTCGCACTATTTGCAATTGGGTCAACCGGATTCCATAAATTTTCTGAATGTAAAGAGCCGAAAGTTCAGCGACTGAAGAAATCTGAAAGTTTTCATTGCTCCATTCGGATATACTGAATCCAAAGTGTAACTACTCTCTTTGGAAAACTTTGGCTTTATTTGGGATTCTAAAAATTTTCTATTTCAAGAAAAAAGTGCAAAATATCGCCCAGAATGAATTCCATTGAATCGGGAATCGGGGTTGACCTCATTCCGATTTAGTTGTAAATTAACCAGCAAAAATACCTGTCGTATTTTAATTCTATTCAAATGCGGAACTGACAATACGTGTGTGCTTCTGAAATTTATTTTTATTTTGAAATACCACAAATTGTTGTAATGCATGCGGAATAACCGTAATTTAATAGAAATAATTATTAATTCAAATGTCAAATACATGAGAGTACGTCGTGTTTTTGTCAGAGGTCAGAAAATTTCCGCTTTGTAATAAAATTCAAATAAAATAAATATTTTTGAATGCACCCGAATTCCACCAATTCCACCATAAACTAATTTAAATAATTGAATTTCAAAAACTATTAAATACTTAAATAATATTAAAAGATTCACACAATGAAATGGAAAATCAAAAGAGAACGGAAGAAAACAAGGAAAAATATACGGTAAACATTCTTTAATTCGCATTAATAAAACCCATATTATGTCATTATCATGATTTGCTTTTGGGTTGTTAGGCCGTGTTACATGACGAAAAATGGCATAATAAAAATAAACCGCGGTAAAACTTTTGGTCAATGACATTACATATAATATAGGCCGTGAAAATCTCAAATGTTACTAATTTGTCTATTTTAATTGTTTATTATGTAAACATAAGTATATTTTATAAAAACAGTGTCCTAAAATGACAAATTTTCAAACTGTGATAATAAATATTCAACTAATTTATCTCTGAGCCGTAAATAATATGTACTGTTTAATTAGTTTCATAAAAATTATTAACTATAAACGAATGATTAAAAATATTAAAACTACGGTTCACCACAACAACTTAGTAACGTCGATGCAAATTTTTTTTTTTAATTCTTGCTTTATTTAAATACGAACGTGAAACAAAGAAACTTATTTCGTTAAAATAAATAAGCCACGTTTTTCATTTCTATGTAGAGTGTAGAGAGCTTTTAATGATAAAAATTGCGTAGGAGTTCAAAAGAATTTAATATAAATTTAAATCTCTGCTTCGGGTACAATATATTCCCTGGGGTCATCTTAAAATTAATATATTCCGCAGCACACGCCTGTACTTGGAAAACCTTGCCATACATTACACTCCGAGAGCTTTCTACGTAAGCTGTTAATGGACCTTTTATTGCGTCATTTAAGCTCATTGCGACAGTTCATTTCCCAATGCAAATTCTCCCAGCTTAAAACGCAACCAAAAATAGCCCTTATTCGAAATAACGAAGGCACTCATTCAAATTAATTACTGCAAGTTAGATTTTAACCTACTTAATGGTAAGGGCAACCATTCATTCGGAGCTACGAAAGTACCTACTTTTGATTCGCCTATATTAGAATATAATATTATAAAATCTGACCAAATGGAGCGAAATTTTTCAATTTTTTTTTATTGTTATACTAAAAAATATGAGTTACATATATGCATATATATTTTACAAAATATTATAATAAAGGTAGGTTGTGGTCATGTATACCTTATCAGAAAAGAGGAGCTCATGTGCCTAATATGGGAGCAACGATTCTTACTTAGGTTGTAAGTTATATAATGTTTTGTATAAAATATTTACTTTTTACTGTAAGTTTTTTTTGAAAAATTGTTTAATTTAATTTATTTTTTCTGATTGGTCGATGATAAAGTGTAATTCAGAAGGGAGGTTAGTAAAGTTTTTTATGGCTTGGAAAATATAATGATTTTGCATTTGAGTTGTTTTAAAATTAGGTGTACTAAATTGGTTTCCATTTCTCATTAGTTTGTAAAATTCTTGATATTCTTTGTTATTTTTTTCTTTACACATTTTTATGATGGAAGCTTGCTTGAATATGTCATCGATATTTGGTACTGGAAACAATTTAAAAAGTGATTCTGTCTGGAAAGTAGTATTTTTTTAAAATTACTTTAATGATGATCCCTTAATAATTGTGTCATTACATGCCATCTGCATACATTGCGGAGCAATGACGTGATCGTGATGCTTAATTACAAAAATTAGTACACAATATAATTATATTTATTACGTTTTACACAATTGATTATGTATCAAAACAGTTTATCAATTGTGTAAAATTTAAAATATATTTATTAGTAAGGCTGTATAAGGTTGGAGATGATTTGTCATTCTGAACTGACCTAATTATATTAAAAGGGTGTGCTTTTAAAATTATTCAACGCCTGTTAGCAAAATTGAACCAGTGTAAATGGCTTATTATAATTGAATGCTTTTATTATACTGAATGTTTGCCAATTCGAACAAATCCACGACCCACTGCCAATAATTGGTTCAATAATATTCAACTAATGATAAATTAATGAACGAAAAAAATGATTTTAAAAAATTTGGAATTTTATTAAACGAATCGTGTCAGAATGTGTTATTTACGTTTGGGTTAGTTTTTCAAACATTGTTCTTTCCTGTCAAGAACACAACACCTGACTTCATGCAAAGTCAGAATCCTTTGAAAATCAACCATACGTTGAGCTGAAGAGAGCGGAGAAAAGTTTATAAGGGTAGTACACACAATTTTTCATGTAAAAATAATGTCTTTGGTTCTCTTCGTGTAGAAATAAATAATCTGTATATACTCGTAAATATATTATAAAATATTTCAAATATGTGCGTTTTAGGCGAGTTTTAGCGAACCTCTTTGCGGTTCTATGTGATATATATATATAAAAAAATGTACTTTATGAGTTTTGAAAGTTCATCCAATACTATAAACAAGCATGAAATGGGCAGTTAAAAAATTATATTTTTTACATTTTACATTTTTTAATATCACATTTATCCTGACAAAGAAATCTTTTATTTCGAATCTTTTTGATTATTTTGGTTAAATAGCGGAGCAGGAAAAGTTGTTCATATTAATTAAATGACGTCACAAAGTGAATTCGCGAAAGGTAAAAAAGTAATAAAAAGTTAATAAAAGTAAAAAAATAAGTCCTACTTTCAACAAAAGGAATGTAGTATAAATCGCTGTAAAATATACAATGGAAGGCAAAGTTCAATAGCAATGGACAGAGCATAAGCACATACAAGGCAGTTTCGGATACAAATAAAACCCGAAAGTATAACTAGAATGGTTTCTTATATTTTACTGAGGACGGTTGAGCAAAATTTCGCAAAAAATGTTATTGTGCGACATAAGAACACTTCGTAAAATGTTTGGAAGACATTGTTTACACTATATATTAGCTTAGTCGTTGTATATTAACAGTATTAACACTAATTTGTATTTATATATATATCTAACATTATTAATGTACACGATGTTGTTAATACACGTTATTATGACAAAGTCCAAACTATGGTAGCCTAAACTTATATTATATATATCTAACATTATTAACGTACACGATGTTGTTAATACACGTTATTATGACAAAGTCCAAACTATGGTAGCCTAAACTTATATTATATATATCTAACATTATTAACGTACACGATGTTGTTAATACACGTTATTATGACAAAGTCCAAACTATGGTAGCCTAAACTTATATTATATATATCTAACATTATTATCGTACACGATGTTGTTAAAACACGTTATTATGACAAAGTCCAAACTATGGTAGCCTAAACTTATATTATATATTTCTAACATTATTAACGCACACGATGGAGCTAAATTAAGCACAATGAAGCTAAATTAAGATAAATAAATAATAGTCTGTGTTCCCATGTCGACCATTGTCTTTAGACTTAAAACTTAAGTGTTCCATAGTCTTTAGACTATGTCTTTGGACATACAAAAGTAGTTAATTATCATATTTGTAATAGTTCCCTCAAAGTAATATACAAAATGTGTATATTCTTATGTATCTTAACACCATCATGAATACAGGTAGAAGGCTTAGAAAGCGGAGTCTTAAAACGATCGATTTAAGCCCGACACTGTTTTTAAACTGAGCTATTTAATTAATTATTTTTAAAGTTGTTTTTGTATGCGTTCAGAAATTTCTTATTTATTAGTTTTTCTCATATTGTTTATAAAGTAATTAACAATTTTATATTTATTCTTCTCAAGCGATACAAAAAGAAAAGTTTTAACTTATACAAACCTTTTTTTTTGTATTCTAATGTAAACCGATTCGTAGTAAAGACTGACCGAAAATAGTTATTTCACATTAAGCTTAGCCTTCATGAAGTATTTTAATGAATGCATGAGATTAGTCACTACTCGTTTCTGGTATACTTCTTCATATTACCAAGGAAGATACTTAATTGAAACATTATTTGAGACAAATACTCTCATATTCTAACCACATCTCACAGTCATTGAAACTAGCATTTCTCGTTAGCGAGAAGATGTCCTCTACCGACATAAATATTCTTCCGTTCGTGTCGTGATATTGTCACTACTCAACCCGCAGTTAATCTTCACAGATAGGTTACACGTATATCTGAATAACGACTATTCTACAATTCTACATACGTTTATGTTCAGTGTTCACTCAATCGCTATTTTATGTACTGCTGAAATATTTATATGAAAATTCAAGAGATTATTATAAGACTCTCAGACTTAGCCCGCAGAACTGCAACATCTATATTTTATTGGAATAATTTCAGGCTAAATGAAGAACAGAAGGGGTAGCTAGTAGCAAAATGTTATGAAGTATCGGGCTATTTTTGATTACTTGAGATAAATGAAGCCATTTAAAAGCAACGCGATTTTTTAATTTTGAAATGTGTTTCCACATCAGTGACTAGTGATCCACTTTACAACGAGGTGCAAATAAACTTTACAACATAAAACATAAAAATTACTAAAACTTGTATGATATTACTGAAGCATTAAAAAATAAGCAAATAGATGCCCTTATAATAACCGTGACGATACACGATTATGGTATCGTGATGGCAAAAAACATTTTTATTTATTGTTTTCAAGTTTATTTTGTAAAATTAATTTAATTTAAATTTCTTTTATATATTTAATAATACAATTATTTAACCTATAAAAACAGTTATCTATAAAGACAGCCGTTTTGCCCTCTGAATGTATTATCAAACTGTTGTTGTACCACCTACAGACGATGTATTTATATTATTTCAATACAAATACTTATGATGAAAAAATGAATTGATTTTATTTTTATTACCTGCGCCCCTATTACCTTCCAAGTAAAATGACTGAAAACATTAATGGTTAAGTTTCCCAATTACTGCATTGTTTAAATTTGACTGAAGGTCGTTATAATTCCATAAAATTATGTCAAAAAAAGCTAAAAACATAGTTCCTTATCGTTATCCTCTTTCTTACACATAAAAAATGGCGTGTCAAAAGTTGAGATACATAAAAAACGTGTGTCTGTTTCTTCCAAATTACAATTTTTTTTCATTTGGAGGAAACAAATAATATCTTATTACGGCTTTGCCACGGTGGTGACGGGTATTGCATTTATTTTTTTTTATACGTGTGAATGAGATGTATGTTAATGATTATATGTTTCCTTTAGGGGGGTGCAGACATACGTTCACAATTCGTATCATTTTTGACTGTTGTTATTTAGTGTGTAAGAAAGAGTTGCAGCCAAATAAGTTTAGAACAAAAGCAAAACCATCAGGGCATTGACATTTGAAGTGTAAGTGAATTTTTGGAATTCACTCACACTTCAATGTTATCGTTGTAGCTATATTCCACAATTCCAAACTTTAAAAATTATCGTCATGGCAGGTAGGTAAGATCTACGGTGGCGTCACGGTACAATGTGTGAGATGGATGCAAGAAAATGATGACTCTTCGGAGTAAACAGAGCCACATCTTTTGAAAGAGCTGCCGCATTATTGTGTTAAGGAACGTATGTTTATTGCCGTCACGGTACGGCTACCGTGAATCGTCACGGTAATTATAAAACCGTATAATGAAGGTTTCAAATAGGTGTGAGGGCGGTAAAATACGTCACAGAGATAAATTAATAAATTTGGATGTGTTAACTACTTTTAGTCATCCATTGAGCGGAAATTGCGCTCAACCGAATTAGTGACACCGAGACTGCGTATTTGAGCAACATATCAACTTTGGGACCGACAAGTTTGATTGCCGAAAGCAAAAGTTAGTTCCAATATTAACCCATGTATAAATCAAGTTTAAACTAATTGTTTGAATGCTGGGAATTGGGGAGTTCGAGAGTTAGCAAAGGGATGAACTTGTTTGCTAAATGCGTTTGCAAATACCTACATATAATTCAACCTCGGCGTATAAACAATTCCGTGTTGTAGTCTGCAATAAAACAATTGATCGCAATCCAGGAACGTATGACTAGTGGAAATTAACCATTGCGCTTCCGGGTACTAAACAGCATTTTATGGTATAAATTCTTTGTATAAACAATATTAAACTGTATTACAATTTATAAACATCATTTTATTAACGTATTTAACACAATAATGACCGAAAACACCCGTTAAAAAGCTAATAAATTCAATAAATTCAGAAAAGCTCGACCAAAACTGCTGTAAAACTGACATGTTAAAGAACATTAAAAATAATTGTTATGTGATTTTTTACCTCCGAAAATAGACCCCACACACCTTAAATTTAACGAGGATTTAAAAAAACTTTTATCTACTCTCATTAGGGTTTTTTTATGATTGATATCGTGATCCGGATTCTGATATCATGTCGATTCAAAATCGTTAATTATACACAAGTTGTAAACATTACATATTATTATAATGGTTCCATGACAACTCAACAAAGTCGCATTTCAACACACATTTGAAAGTGATGTAAGTCATTAAAAGTAACGAGCGACAAAAAAGCCCATAGCCTAACCTAACGTAACCTATTTAACCTAGTTTTTTATCATCACTTTTCAAAGGTGTGTTTAAGTGCCTCTATGTTGAGTTGTCCGGTCACCAGTTTTTACAGACCACCATCGATTGAATGATTCCATGCCAATTCAGAAACAAGTCAACTCAACACCTCTTTGAAAAGTCATTGACTTGCAAAGCGATGAAATTTTTTTAAATTAAAATAGCTGTTAACCCAAACCTAACGTAACCTATTTAATCATTTTTTTATCATCACTCTTGATGACCTTTCTGGGGTGATTCTGAGTTGGCCGGTCGACTTAATGAATTCCAAAATTACCATAAAAATTTTAAATGTGTCAACATAAAAAAAAACTTTAATATTATCTCCTACCCACAAAACTGTTAAACGTTGAATTTTACTTGTATCTTTTATATACGTTCATTTCGTTTTTCTAAAATACCTATCTACAAAATTTCGCATATAATAATGATTAAAAAGTTGAAATTTTTTTAATTATTGGGTTACAATCAAATTTATTATTTAATTTTAAAGTGTGTAATGTTATTAATTACTCAGGACTTCAGGACTCGGGCCTATTTTGTTAGACTTTCACTTTGCAATAAAATCCAAATAAATGGAATATTTCTGAACGCATCCGAAAACTAAACACTGTTTTTAAAAGGTGATGACATACGCTTTCAAATTGATATGAAATCTAATAATTTTAAAAGCAAACATAAAAAGTTTTAAGAATGATCAACCTTTTTTTTAACTAAAATTATTGACAAAAAAATAAAAATGCACACATATTTCATTAGGCAAACGTTATCGTCCACTCACTTTTGTCGTTTCATGTAAAAATAAATAATAAAATTTCTCAAAGTTTCACAATTTTTTTTTAAATTGCTGTTGGATTCTTTGGTGTCATAAAGGTGTACATTTTAATGATTTAGTAATTCATTTTTAGATTTGAATACTGAGCGTGGTATATTTTTCATTCTAACACCGTTTAGATTATATTTCTTAGAATAGTAAGGGAGACACGACAATTTCCATGAGCCCTATAAGAGTGGTTCCTAAAAGCGAACAAGTTAGCATGAAATGATAATTTGTGTATGATCCTAATAAAAAAAATCATACTATAATAAATAAACCCTTCGAAGATCAAACAGAAGCAGAGTGTTTCCCGAGATTATAATTTAGGCCAATTTTCACCGAATCGCTTGTTTAAAAAAATAAAATAACGCCAATGCGACAAAACAAAAACAGCAGTCTTAAACCAAATTCCACAGATAATAAAATTTATTTTTTACGGGAATATTAGCACCAGTGACGGCGGTCAACGGCAATTTTGTTGATGTAATAATTATTGGTTATTGTACGTGCTCCGAATAAAAAGTGATTGTAAATAAACAAATGGGAAATTGGTGGTCCAGAATTTAGGTATTTCATCAGAGCTTTAAAATTGAATTTCCATACCAAATAATCAGAATCGTTGTGTCTTTATTATCTTTACACATAAAAATCTCGCGTCACGAAGTTTGTTCGAGATAAACCCCGAAATTACTTAACCGATTTTGATGAAATTTTGCCTACCGTGTGTAATTTGGATAGTTTTTATCCCGATCATTGATCTCAATATTTATTATCGCGAATTATGTGTTCATTAAATGTCTGTTATAAAGATCGCGGTGTGAGTTAATTTATCGACTAAAAACTTTGTTATCTATATTTGGTAACCATCCAATAGATGGCGTTGTGTCTCGTCAGCCAGTAAACTATACAAATATTTTTTTTTAAGTAATACTTCTTTACGCACGCTCGACTTGGATGGTAAGCTGGTGAATGCGTTACGAAAAAGTGTAATGCGAACGGTGGTCGGGCAAGGCGTACATACTGCACAACTAAGGTAAGGCGTACATACTAACCCAAGGTCGTAGGTCACCCCAAGGTCGTAATTCACCCCAAAATCGTAGGTCCCTCCAAGGTCGTAGGTCACCCCAAGGTCGTAGGTCACCACACGGTCGTAGGTCACCCCACGGTCGTAGGTCACCCCAGGGTCGTAGGTCACCCCATGGTCAGATGTCACCCCATGATCATATGTCACCCATATGTCAAATATCACCCCAATGTCATATGTTTTTTTATAAGTTAGTGAAGTTTTACTTCAATCGTGTGGTCTAAAGTTTCACTCGTTTTTTAATGTTTATCCTCTGTAAAATAATGAAATACGAAATCTTAATTTGAAAAACAGTGAATCACATTGAATCAATTTTGTGGTACCAAGCAGAGTTGAACTTGCCAATAAATTCTTCTTGAGCTTACATTTAGAACGGTCTTTCGTTGGCCATAATCAGTGAAGATGTACATTGTAAAAAATGTTATTTTATTTGTGTACATTCAGTCACGCCAAGTCACAGAGGAGAAACCTATTTAAACGTGAGAAAGTGGACGAAGAGCAGCACAGATTTATGCTGTAAAAATATAAAAAAACGTGATAGGTAGTTAGTATTGATTGTGGAAATAAATAAAAAATTGAGTATAACCAGAGGTTGTTCAACTAAAAGAGTTGGTGTGACAAATGAAGTGACAACTTATATTTGTGGTGGTAATAACTTGCTAGGGAGGCAGTTCTAACAATGTTATGAGGCGGAAAGAAATTAGAGGAAGGAACGAAGACGAAGAACGGAAATGTTGTCAAGTGTAAGAAAAAGATGGACTGGAAGAAAAATAAAATAATACACGTCTAATTGCAATGTTTAAAATTTTGCTGTTAACTCATTTACCTCGTTTAGAAAATATGCATCTAAATTTGTTTTATTCTAAAGTTTGCCAGGCTGCCACAGGGATTGAAGTAAATGTTAATTGTTTTTTTTATACGTGTGAATAAGATGTATGTTAATGATTAAATGTTTCCTTTGGGGGGGTGCAGACATACGTTCATCATTTGTATCATTTTTGACTGTTGTTATTTAGTGTGTAAGAAAGAGTGGCAGCAATATAAGTTTAGAACAAAAGCAACACCATCAGTGCATTGACATTTGAAGTATGACACAGAATAATAAATTTGATTACGTTCTGCTCCCGCCGGAGCCTAATATTCCAAGTACTCTTTTGTTTACGAGGACCCCCTTTTAATGACACGAATTAATGTCTCGATTTCCGAAGGTTTTCGAAAAACTGTTGGATTCAAAAAGAAATGAATGGAAACCAAATTAACACTATTTGTTTAATAAAATTTGAATAATTCATAAAATATTTGAAGTTAATTTTCACGTTCTGCATAAGCACTATTCAAGTTCTGTTATTATATCGTTATAGGCTAGTTGCTTCATAAGACTGAAATAATCACATAATCTTTCACAGAACGTGAAAATTCACTTTAAAAATTTGATGAGTTGTTAAAATATTTTGAAACAACCCATCTTTAATGAGTACACAGTTGACGTTTTCCTCTATAGAATGAATAGTTTATTCGAAAGAATGGGTAAAAAATATTTTTTTTTTCCCATACTTGAGTTTTAAGACCGAACTTTATTTGTTCCCTTTCTTTAAAAAAATCTTTACACAGCTCTCCCACAGAGGACTTCTGAAAAGCTTTTGAAAATAACTACTTTTGAGCAAGAATTTCTCAGATTTTACAATAAAGGTGCCAAAGGTTTTATTTCTCGCTGATTTTCCCAATAATAGTCGATTTACTTCTTGGACGTAGTGCCTAGCTTCGAGTGTATGAGCATTTTACCACGGAGTGTCCTACGTTATCTTGAAAGCTTTCACGGGTTGCGTCCTGAATAAATATTAAAATATCGGCCGAGAAGACTCAGACCTTTCCGGACAAAAAATTACGCTCGAAGTTTGCGCGAGAATTTTCGAAAATATTGGGCAAGCATGAAGTATTGAAACGACAAAAGATATTATTTTAATTGCACTTTTCATACACGTTCCGAATTTCAGGACATGTCTTTGTGGAGATGGAAAAGTAGAATTAGAAAATACATACACAAAGAAGTTAGGGTTGTAAAAATGTTTCAAAGGAAGTCAGTCGTAACATACGTCTGAGTTGGGCATTTAAGAAGTTTATGGAAAGAACATTTCAGGGTGAATGAGTGTGAGTACATTAAATTTGTCTACAGTTCTACAGGATAAACCCGATTAATTTGGCCTAAATATTTTCAACGGTATACTATTATGATGTTGCATATAGTTAAGTTCACCGTCTAAGTAAACGGTGGTACCCTAAACTGCTTACAACTATCGTAAATGATTTAAAAAAAATCATAATTGAATTACATTTCGTTCGACGGATTTCATCAACAGCACATCTTCCTCGTTGAATGGCGATAAACACAATACGATTGTGAAAAAGAAGGTTTCTTTCCAAAAAGTGAGTTGACGATAACGTAAAATACATTTTCATAATATAATACGTGTGTTTTTAAATTTTCAAGCTGTCAGTAAAATTAGTTAGAAAAAAAAATGTAAGATGAGTAATTTTTAAAACTTTTTTATACTTGCATTAAAAAAATTCTATTTTTTTTATGAAATCTAAAAAAATAAAGTATTTTTCTTCAACTTTAAAAATCAGTTTTTAGTTTTCGGATGAGTTCAGAAATATTCAATTTATTTCAATATAGAATTAAGAATACGGGTTTTTCATTTCAATTTGTCTTCAAATCAAGTTTTATTTCCTTACGAAAACGGACGTACCTAATTCACCAACAAGCAATAGGAAATAGTAGAAATTTCACCAGCAAATGATAAACGCTTATCCAGTTAATGTTCCAAGCACTATCTCGGCTGTGATCCGCCGGACTTAAATGACCCATTCTTACGTTTGTAGGAAGAAGTGGATAGCTTTAGGAATAACACTTAGACCCCTAAACTCCGAAATACAGAAACACTTCTTTCTCCGTAATTAACCAAGGAAATGTTCTACTCGACTGATACGGGTACTGCTACGGTTATTTAGTATAGGTATGTTTATTTCGTTTTGTTCTGGTTTTTGTTACTGTTAGATGGGTATCTTTCGAAACTGAAGACACTGTGAACTGTGGAATTAATGGGGAGGTTCATGAGTTCGTAGCCTTTTTGGTTTCCAAAGCAAGATCATTCTGCGAATTATTTTGAGCCACATCATGGCTTTTTGCATACGCCTCGCATTTGTCATTGTCAATGTATGGTTTTTTGTTGGTTTAGCAAAAGATTCATTTACAAAAACGAGCTTTTGCGACACCTAGTTGTGTTTGACTAAGAGATTAAAGCTTGGACTAAAGTACTAGAATAATTTGTGATGTTTACGTGGAGTATCATCACATTATTCAATATTTCAGGTTGTTTAAAAAACAATTTATTCTGTGATTTTAACCTAAATTACAATACACGATCGGTTCTAAATGGTGACTCGACAGTTCATCCACCGATAGTTGGCCTCCCATGATATTTACTATAAAGTTACAATTTAATGGTTATTATTTACCAACTTCAAACGTAAAATCGACTTCAAAAATACCCTTAATAATAAGTTTGTATGAATGTCGATTTTTTTTGACTTATGGACCGGTATACACGGCATATAGAGATATAACCTCTCTGCAAATCCCTTCGGGGTCACTTAGTTATATTTTTGTGTAATTAGGTAGGTATATCTTATTTTTTTAAAACCGATTGCACATTGTACATAAATATGCCGGAGGTTCGATTGTCGGCGGATCAACTGTCAGGGAACCGTTATACATAACTTCTGGTACAAAAAGAAACACGTTGAAATTACGAAATATTTAAGAAAAATATTTCTTTTAAATACCGAACCCTAGAAAATAAACACGGAACGAAATTAACACTAACCAAAATCAAATTTTGGAGGCGGATGTTGTACCGCAATGGGAACCATTATAACCCAAATCTTTTTCAGAGGTCACCTGAAGCAGTTAGCATCGTTTAGTCACTAAGTGTGTCGGGCCGGATGGGTACAGAATAGTTCAGCATGATATATTCATACGTCCGTCACTTCTGAACACACTAAATCCCTGACTCCTTCCTACCCCTCTTGCCTTTCCCTAGAACTTCCTCTTCTTTATTTCCCCAAAAAGACCCTCTACACGCCATCGCCAAAGATAAAATAGGCCCCGAGAGAAATTATTTTACACGAGGCCTCCTGTGTTGAAGATTTTTTTTTAATGTTACAACATTTTGTGAAACCCCTTAACTAAGGCAGCAGAAGATCTTTAAAAGCAGTCTGTAATAATGCGCGCAATCATTATGAGTATTTTAAACGTCTTTGTTCTACAGCGGGCTACGGTTTACATACTGCTACGAGCTACAAGCTTCCAAGACTACGATGCGATTATTTGAACAAAACACCGGCGTCAGTGGAAACGGATATAGCGCTCGTAACGCCGGAAGCTAACGGCGACCGGCCACCTCTGGTGCGAACGCTCAATTAACGGCCGTTATCGTTGACGATGATAACGGAAACTAGACTCCTTGCAGGCTCACCGTATGGGGCTGGACAAGCGATTGTTTAGAGTAAAATACTCAATTAGAGGAATTAAAACACTGTGCTTTTCGTTGGGAAATACCATCAAAGTGGTTGCTATCAAGATCAAATGGTGTGTTCAATAAGATTCACTTACCTACATGCCATTGTTTTAGTTCACTGTTAATATTATCTTCAAGCTTACATTTTTATGCTCAAAAGGGGCAATACCGGTGACAACAGAAGACATATGCCCTTTAAATAATCTTAAAACATTTTTATTTACCATCTTTCAAAATGTTAAGATTGTTAAAATAAGACATCTTGTACTATGAATGAATAATAATTAATCCGTTGCACAATAATTCAAATAAAAATACATCGCGACTAAAATATGACCACTGAATTTCAAATATCATCGAAATTCGTCTTTAGCTGAGACCAAGAAAAAAAAATCGCTTAGAGTTGAGATGACGCCGTCGACCTAAAAGTAACTGCTACTTTGGGTGTACAAGAAACGACAAAAAACCACAAAAACATTTCATAAAAATTGTAGAAATTTCAATTCTAAGCTCTATTTCTTTTTAACAATAGCTCCACACAGGAGGCCCTGAGAAAAACAATTTCCCCTTGCGGCCTATGTCATCTTTGGAGATGCTGTGTAGTTGGGCTATTTAGGGAAAGGAAGGAGAGTAAATTCTGGGAAGGAAAAAATGTATGAGGGGTTTGTGTAGGAATCTGGGAGTCAGTGTAAGGCGATGAGTCGAGAGTCAGGCTGGAGAAATCAAAAAGCCTCCCTCAACCAGTCTCACCCGAACTGGTCCTTCACGCAGTAAGTGGGTAAACGCATCCGCTTCCAAAATCTAGAAAAACCTTACCTCGTGAATCCGGGCACCCCTATCGAGTCACCAAACATCTTGGGTGACCTACGACAGAGGTGTTTGTTATCCAATAAATAGTTCCCACCTCCCAAATTTCACTCCTGTTTGCTTATGAAGACGAAGAAATTTTTCGTATAATTCGAAGGACATTATTGGAAGACAATAAAATATTTGAGGTCTGGCATTCCATCCTTTGTGCTTACCCTAATGCTTACATTAGTACGTTAGAACATCGTTTCGTATTTTATAAATGTTTTATAATTTGTAGCATCATCGATATTTCATTCACCATCGTTTATCCTTCAAGGGTCTGTGGAAAGCTTTGTAATGAAACAAACGAGGATTTCATTTGTGTCATAATACGTTCTACAAAACATTTTTTTCATACTTTTATTCAATACTTTAGCAATATGGTTGATACCAGTGACAGGTTGATGGATTATTTTTGACTCCGCAGTCAAGTGTAGATTTTATATTCATTGGGTCTCGCTTTGAATTCCCAACAATCGATAAAGCCTCGTAATATATTTTCAGAGAAATATTTACCTTTCAGAACCTTCTTGATTTAATACGACTGGTAAACTTTTTAGGTGCTTTGTTAAACACAAGCTTAGTGGTACTATTACTTGATACCAGCAACACAGTTGTTGTTGACGCTGGTTTTACTATTTGCATTACGTGAATGTCAGCATTTTGTGGGTGTGCAATAATGTTAAATGCTGACTCGGTTCTTTTACACTGTAAATACTACAAAATGATACTAACTTTGATACGAACAAGTTTTTAAGTATGTACAACTCTAGGTGAAAGCAACGTTTGGAAATCTAAATTGAGAGAAACTTGTTTATTGATTTTATTTAATGAAACTTTAACTGCACGGAGCTAGCCAACCATGATTTAGAATTTTTTTCGACCGAATCTAAGTAGCAAGGTATTTAGATTTAGTCACTAAACAAAGTTAAAACTATTTCCAGCTATTCAACGGTTCGATTTGAAAGATGGACTTTCACCAGGGTGACATCAATCATTCTTAACTAGCTTATGTTTTAATTTTTTTTAGATAATTTTCTCTATTTTTACCCATTTGAATAATAGAAGTTAATGAAACAGAGAGTTTGCTCCAAGACAGAGTCGTGTGGCAGGCTATCCTCTATGCCCACTCTTGCGGGGAACGGCGTGATGGTATATTAGTTCTATTTTAAGCCACAATGCACGTCCGGAGATCATTGTCAACTTTTTTCCAATTGCAATGGTACGAGCATTTTAAGTCTCACGAAACCAACAGCCTACAAAAAAAAAAAAAAAAACAATGCAGTAAAATTTACAACATAATTTGCTAGGTCATAGAAAACCGAAAACCCTTTTATTTTATATCCCACTAAACCCTCTAGGGTCAAAAGGTCAAAAGCTAATATTTACAATGTTCGTCATATTAACGATATCATAAAGTCTCCCACCATTGCGTCTGAATGGAGGTTATTATTTTGTTAGTAGATTTACGACGGTATCTCGCTGAGTAGGGATAACTGGAACGTGTCAGAATAATAATTAAGTCAGATGTCACATGGAAAAGCCAAAAATGAGACCTTTTTAAGTCTACGAATATTACGAATATAGAAATTTATTAAAAGGAAAGTCGTTTTCTACAAAACAGAAATTACTTGAACTTTAGAGAAACCTGCACAGGTGGTTTAGCATATACCGTCGATAAGACCCTCTTCCAATACAAAATTGACAAATCCGTCATCTATGGTCAGTTATCAATATTTGCGATCACGGTCAATAATTGGTAAGAGATATTTCTACCGACGATTGCAAATTTTAGCTCGGCCGTAGAATCAGAAAACTTTGAGTTAACCGTCAATATAGGCATTTATTTGGATAATGTCGTTTGTTCTGCAAAATTTCTGGCTCATTAATGAACGGACTTTAACTAATAAAACTCTTAGAATTGAAAGAGTCATACAAGCGTCCACAAACTTGAATAATTCAACTAAGACGCGAACAATATATTCCTTTCGATCTTTGAGAGACTAAAAGGTTGATATATGACTAAAGATCTGATTAACTAATTATCTTCCGTTTAGTATCCATAAAGTAAATTCGGACTGCCAATGCATATTTAGATCTGTATTTCAATTAAAAATTTCCAATTTATTAACACATTTCGTAGTGTCGATTCACAGAAAACACCTTCAGTGTTGCCAGCGTATATCGATTTCTTATTTATCCCGTTCAATGTCGGTTCTGCTGTAAACGGTGAAACCATGCTCGGGACATCGAAAATCATCGAAAATTACATTAAAAAAAACATTTTAGGGGTAATATCCAAATGACAAACTGAACTTGTGTGATTAAGTAGGACATATGTTTCTTTTCAAATTGTTTCCCCTAAACATTATCTGACTCGAAAACTCTTCGTTCTGGTCGACATAACTTTAATGAGGCTCTGTCAGGAAGACATTAGGAAACTAATAACATTAGATTAACCCCCCGTGTAATTAGGTGACATACTATTTTTAACCATTTGTGATATTTCGTGCCTCTGGGATACACGCACTTTCAATTTATCATTTAGACTGACGGATTCCACCCTAGTTAAATATTTGTCTTGACGTGAAAAATGCTTATTTGTAATTTTTAACCTTATTTTGAAACAATTATATTATTATTGGGTGAGAAAAACAACTATCATTATAGCCCTGTTAAAAGACTAATTGAAAACATATATTAATATATATTATGGCAGTACTTATTCACAACACTTTCTCACGCGTATGGTATCCCAGATGACCGGCACTAAATGTCACCGATTGCCCCGAGATGCGATCATATTATTATTCCGCTTCTAGTACTCGATCCATCCGGTTGCACGGCAATTTTACCTCACTACCAGTTTGTACGCGAATGTATATTCGTTGTAAATAATATTTTAAATAAAACTTAATATCGTGGATAACTAAGTGTTTTCAATTAAACATCATCATTATTATAAGCCTGAACACAAGATCACGGCTTGGAAGTGCCGTGATCTCAAGGAGCATTTTAACCTCAATATCGGTAAGGTATGAAGGCAATCCTGCCTGACGTGGAGAGGATCTCCTCATCAAACACTCTCCATCCACTCATACATCAACTAACAAACACTTCCAACAATATAAATGAATGTTTCATTGTTTGTCCCTTATGCGTTCCTAAACCTCCATCCGATTGCGATGAAACTTTGGTGATTTGAGGTGCGCACGCCGGCAAAAATTTCTATATATAATGGTAATATGAGTTGTTTGAATAATGTGTGTATTTCGTATAGTTTAGCGGCAGGGTGGGAAGGATGGATGGAGAGGGGAATCCGGGAAGGGGAAGAAGAATAAAGGAGAGTGGGGAGGGGGAGCGGTAGGAGATAGCAAAATCCATTCTTCGCACACATTAAGCTGGATGTGGACTGCTCATGCATCGGAAAAGCAAAAAATATTATGTATTCAAAAGCACTCCAATAACAGAATAAAAACTCATACGCTTCATTTCATTAAGAGGTATTGCAACGCATGCCAGGTACTCGCTAGTTATTAAAAAAATCTGAACTTACTAACAAATTAATTTATTTAATTAATTTAATAATGTAATCAATCGAAAAAGCCATTGATTACATTATTAAATTAATAATCATTTAATCAATCGAAAAAGCCAAAAAATATCCCCAAAAACTAAACTCATCGTTGGATGCAGTCAAGTAGTCGAAATAATGCCCTATAATTAAAATATATAACAAAAAAACATCAGGACTTTGTATGAAATAATATGATTTTATAAACAATGGTAGGTACCTACTCTTCACCGACATGATATCTTGATCTTTGCAGAAACATGGCTCATCACAGAAAGAACGTTTTCAACAAAATTTATCGGTGTCACAAAAAACTTAAATTTAGCACCAAATCGAGAATAGCAAAGTTTTGATCGAACAACTAAGAAAGGTTTACCAGCGAAACACTAAACAAAATAGCTCATTAAAGCAATGATGTGTGCAGATTGTTATGTTTCTGGAAAAATCATCACATACCGCCAGACTTCAATATTAAAACTTACGAGAAACTCTGAAGAAATTGAATTTATTATGTCCAAACATCCAACATCTAAAGTTATTATCATCGGCGATCGGTGATACAATCGTCTCAATTAGAAATGAATCTTTAGTGACAATAATTACAATATGTGGACAAAGAAAGTTTGGTAAAGCTGGTCTGTTCCGATTAAAATACTAAACACGGTTTAAAAAAAAAAAGAAAAGCTAACGACACTCATCGCATTGTGTCGATTTTGATTTGTAGTCTCTCGAAAGGCCGTAACTGAAAGAATCATCCACATCGGAATGGTGTTGCAGTATAATCAACTCACTAGGGCATTCCCGTGTCCAGATGAACTCGCCGAGTTTCAAACCTGCGATCCAGGCTATAGAGACAATAAGGCGACTTTGAGGAGGAGTTTCACATCCACCTATTCAAAATACATTCAAATACTCAACCACAATAAGTACCCCTCGATTGTGGAACAATGCCATCTTCATTAACAATTTAATTAAAATTCCAGTGTGTGATTAAGCCCGGTGTCATGGAATCAGAACCATTGCACCCTGCATTTCTCAGCAGTCACGTGGCGCAACTGAAAGCCCGCCAAAATTCATCAGATTTCCGATTTGCATAACGAGCGTCACCCGGTTCGTTATATTCCGTTACGCCCGCCGTTATGCTACACCGTCATATTCTGTTAACGAACGCCAATGACTCGTTCAGTCTTTTTCTGTATCATTATGCTTCCCGGTACCAAGTATCATCGCTTCTTTGTTTGACTTTCTAGTGTTCAGGTGTACAGAATTTTCATACTCCTGAAACCCAAGATGTTTGAAAGAAACTACAATGCTGATTAATGTAAAGTTTTGTCTTGCGAGTGGAAAGGAGTGGGAATGTGTTCGTTGTTCCACCTGTTACTTCAATTGTTATTCAATCAAACAATATAGACCAGAGACTGTAGATACGGTTGAAATTTAAGAATCCGGCAAAGACGGCAACTCTGACGCCGCGCTGCACGCAAAACCTTCTTCGTACGTGAAGTTTGTATACAAATCTACTTTTGTAATTGAACCGAAATAAATCAATGCCAAAAGGTGACGCCACTTCCATTAACAGATCCGTTAACGATTAGTGATTAGCATCACCTTGAAAGCATAAGTCCTATTCCTATATGGAGAGATCGGCAATAATATGATTATAATAATAATAATAGTATTTTATTCCAGAATTATTATAACGGTCGGTTATGAATAATAATATGACGTCATTGCCTGTCGAGATCGCTTTGTCCCGGTGACTAGCTGTCACTGGATCCTAGTGGATCCGAGGAACCGGCTATTTTTGGAACAAATTCCTATCGGCTTTATAAAATGGTCACCAACACTTAAACTGGGCGAAGCCGAACCAAAAGTCGCCTGCAGTTTATTAATAAAAACCTTGTTAAATCACGAATCATACATAAAAATCTATTTAGATGTAATTTGTTAGATATATATCTTTGCACAATGTCTTCCTATATCCATGTTCTGTAAATAATCAATATATTTACATCTTTAGAATGTGATTGAAAATTGTCGTTACAAAATAAAATTTTGATCTCTGAACAGTATCGGGAGGTCTATATATATATAGGTATGGGAAAACTAATAAGGGAAAGCAAAATAAACTGGAGAGAAACATCAGAATACAGAAGGATACCCTTCTTAGGGGCGCGATTAGAACTCTACGAGGATTGTACTGCCGATCATGATGAGATGACCGAAGAAATTCCATTTTAATCGACCGACTTGCATAAAAAAACTTTATAGTTTTTTTAGCTATTAGGAGAGGGAAAATGTGCGAAAAGATCGCCAATATTTGGTAACCAGCGGTATATCTGATTAGAGCACTATTGACTCGGTAGTCGGTACCCGAAACAGTGAAAATACTCTGAGCTACCATTTTTCATTTTGTCATTTTCTTGCTCTGCTCTTAAAATCATTGTTTTGTAATTAACTTCTAACTCCTTCTTAAAACAGTTTTTTTCGTGAAAAAATATGAACCAGCTAAATGTCGATACGAACTTTATTGGCCATTAAGTTAATAATGGACTGTAATTTGAATCACGTTTCATTGCCGAGTAAGGTAAATTGAGAAGCAACGGATACTGAGCGGTGATTCGCCCCAAATTCCTCGAGGTCACAAGGGTGAGGACTTCAGAACCCATCCCTCATAAATCAGATTAACTGCCACTGAAATTCTTGAAACTCTGCTGAAACAGGATGCAAGGTTTTTCCGATCAAAATTATTCAAGATGAAGTATAAATTTGAAAATACACGTAGGAATACAGGGGATTATCGTAATTGCGTTCTGAAATCAAACTTTCAGAGTTCCGTAATACACTGGAATAAATTTAATTTTCGTAGAAAGTTTTATGATAACCCACCAATAGGACTATCATAATAATGTAAGGTACCTACCTGTATATATACACATATAAATCAAAATATATATGAGATGTCTGTGCGTTGCTAAATCATTCATCCGATTGCGATGAAACTTTGGGGTTTTGATGTGCGTATGCCCGCGATGGTTTCTATGTAGTGAGCTTTGGCGTCGTGAAATTATGCGTTGCTAAACCGTTCATCCGTTGATGGGAGAACTCCCGCGAATGTTTCTATATATATCTACTGGTGAGCTCTGGCATTATGAAATTTAAATAAAAACATTGCATTATGTGGCACGCTAGCTGTTTGAAAACTGGATGTACCGGGACTGAATATATGGAATGCGGGAGGGGGAGGGGAACTCGGGAAAGGGGTTCCGGGGAAGGGGAAGCGGGAAAGGGGAGTGGGGAGAGGTAAGGTGGAGAAGGCGGAGTGGGAACGCGTGAGAAGGGGACGCGGAATAGGAAGGTGAGGCGGAAAGTGAATGGGACGAATGGGAAAGGACACGAAGGGAGAAACAATTTATTTAACTGGCATAGTAATGCATGCCAGGAACTCGCTAGTAGGTATATAAAATATGTTACGCTTATATTTCTTGTATTCCAGAGATTGGCTTCCCGTGAAGAGAGTATATCTGAGGACAAATAATAAAATTTTGGGGATGTTACAATAACTGTTGTCTACATAGATAACCCTGACTAAATTTGTGCATAAAACTATTACCATTGATATCTCGTAATATGATGATAGACTAAAAAAGCATATTGAATCTGGACCTTCCACAAACATAATTGTGAGGTTTGACAATATAGAAATGTATCTAATGGTATATAATATCGTCATTTTTATGTGGTGTCTGACTGGAATACGGTACGTGAATTGCCAGGCTCATTAATTATGTATCAATTTTGGAAAGGTTAGCCATCTAAAAGAGGCTATCAACTCTCAGCCAACAACGAATCCTAATGTGCTTTGGATATATGCCTCGATAAACTGACAAATCAAACCTGGAGAAACTCACGGTCACTGATTAAATTGATAGCAGAAAGAAAACCACCGAGTCGTACTGATCAAATATAACGACTCAAGAAGAAGAATAACATTTGCATCACGTTTCAGAGTGGAACATATTCTTATCATTGCTAAGGCCACTAATAGAAATCAGATCTTTGCATTACTTTTTTAAAATTATTTTTATTAAATCATTCAATTTTTTATAACCATTATTTGTATTATGTTTTGCCATCCTGCAGCTGGAAATAAACTTACAACATCCCGATTAAAAGCCGAATGCGTTCAAACTCTTCCGCGACGAAAACTACCCATCGTCAAAAAGGGTTTCAGATATATACTCGATCAATATTATTTTACTGAAACGGAGAAAATCGTTAAGCCAGTGACTAAATGTGTGAGGACGGAGAACCCTTTGATGTTTTTTTCTCCCGCTGTAATTATGACTGTAACATCAGCAATTTACCCATGTCTGAGAAACGTTCTTGTCTGCTTTGTCAAACAGTTCCTCGTTTAGGCGAGAGGGGTTGGATGGAGCAATTCTAGACCCGAATCTTAAAAGGTGGAATTATTTATAAGGATTGCTCCTTAAAAAGTCTTCAAGTAAAAATTATGTGTCTACATTTGCAAAAATAATACAAAAATTTTGTAAGTGTCTTTTGGAAAAAAACATCATTGTGAAGACGATAATTGTAATACGCAAGTGAATATTTTTTATTTATTAATTAACATTTTGTGTATAATAATCTCGCTTTAACCTTGACTTTCTTAATCAGTTACTTTAAGGTGCAGAAAATATGTTAAGAAAGAGAGAATTAATAAGGTGAACTTTCGTGAAATTTAATATATATACATAGATGAAAACATACTCGCCTATTATATTATGCAAGCTATTTATAATGAAATAGTTCGATCACCAAAGTAAGATGTAAAATAATGTAGTAGGAGATTTTCAATTATTGTTGGGTTATTCGTAACCCAAGAAAGTTTGAAATTATTTTTAAAAAAATGTTAAAAAATAATTTGTTTTGAAAAATTACAAACTCAACAGAACAATAAGATAACAATGATACCATTATTTGATGTGTTCGTAAAAAGCACCCACAGGCTTTCCAAAACGAAGATATTTTTAAGCTCGCCTTGTTAAACAATGCGCATTTGGCAAAAACATGAAGGAAAAATATTATTATGATAAATTAACAAAACTAAGTTATTCAGCAATCGTTTTTATATAATCATTCTTTGCTTTAAAATTGCTTTAATACGACAAGTTATAACCACCATCATTATCAGGTGTTTATCTTTTATAATTTGCGCTTTAAATATAACAAAGAATAACAATAACAAATGGGACGCGTTATGTCAAATCTCTTGTTTGTTACGTTTAAAAACAAAAAAAATGCAAACCAACTGGCGAAAAAGTGTAACCATCGGATAAATCGTCCGCGAATTATTCTGTGAGAGTGTTATTTATTTAAAATTTGGAAAGTTAGATTGTTAAATTTAATTTCTGATTACAGTGACAGCTAAGTGACTTTATCATGAACAAAATACATCGACCTTTACACGAATCTTATAAAAATGCAGTGAAATAAGTGTTAAATCCTGTTAAAGTGACAATTGCGCATCGAATGAGATTACTCTCGTCTCGCGAAATATCGTTTTTAGTGAACTTTTGTCATTTTTTCTTAATGATAATATTATCAAAAATAAACAAAAACATCTCTGATTATCTCGTTCATAAAAAATAAATATCTTAGTAAAGAGAATAGTGGAATTCAAAGATACAATCTTAGTGAAAAATTATATATAATTATCTGTGTTCAATTTATGCAAATTAACAAAAAATAGTGATTTAAAAACTCGACTCGGTCGTTTCTGTATTGATCGCAAATCTAGTCGAGCTGGACTGATTGCCCACACTCGAGTTTTCAGGCGCAAAGCTGAATAACATCAATACTGTGTTTTAAATATTGTTATTTTTATGTCATAAGTTTGTGTTTAAAAAAAACATGAATCGTCCTAAAAAACGAAACTTGAACACGATGATGTCTCCTAGTACAGATGATATGGGAGGAAAGTGCCTCATGATTGAGGATGCAGATGAAAACAACTCGGTTACGTCATCCAAAGGCTCAGACGTCACCGAAGCAGAATATCCTTGCGCTTCAGGAATAGATGTGTTAAACGAAGCTCAAGCACATTTGACGGCTCTACAAAACGTGTTGGCAGAGAAGCAATCAAAGGTCTCAAAAGACCAGCAGCTGAGGATTGCTAAATACGTATCGGAAGTCTTCAGATCCGTATCGCAGCTTTTATTGGAGCGCGAGACCATTCGTGCTGATTTAGCTACAGTGACCGCGCAACTAAAAATGGCAGAAATAAAAATCCGCCATGAGAAGAGGGAAAATCGACACCTAGAACAAAAAATAATTCAATTAGAATCTGATCTTGGACCGGTAATGAGGAGGGTGGCGGTGGCAACGGAGGCTACCCTCTCTTTTGCTGACATCGCCCGCAAACAACCTACTGATGCTCACCAACCCCCACCCATCACTCAACATGGACATCGCGTTGGACCACCAAGACCTGCCGTCTGCATCTTTCCAACGGATGCGGATGCCGCCAAGGACTCTGACGATACCAAAAAAATCATTGAGGACATAATTCGTCCATCTGAACTAGGCGTTCGGGTAACGGGAATCAAAAAAATTAGAAATAAAGGCATTCTGATAAACACGGCAACCGCGGGCGAACAGCAAAAATTACTTAATGCACCCTGCTTCGACAAATCGAGCAAACTTAAGGCCCGACTGCCGACAAAGCGACTACCGAGACTAATTTTCTTTAATGTACCCCGGGACCTGGCTGACGAAGAATTTTTAAGGATGGCTCTTACTGGTGTTCCCAACATTGAAGACATTGAAGGAACTATTGAGTCTTGCACATTAAGTCACTTGGCTGGTGCTCGTACAGGAAACACCTGCCATCGTATTTATTCAGTACCCGCTACCGTACGTAAATTTCTGGTGGAACAAGAAAAGGTATATATATGCTGGACTGTTTGCCGCGTCAGAGATTTCATTGGCCTTACTGTCTGCGCTAAATGTCACATGATTGGTCACTCATACAAATATTGTAGAGATACCAAACCAACATGTGGACACTGTGCCCAACAGAATCACACCGGTGAGGCTTGCCCGAATTCCTCCACCAAACCAGTTTGCGCAACATGCACCAGATTTGGAAAGCCTGCTGATCATTCAACTGGAGACAGGGACAACTGCCCGGCCTACATGGCTGCCCTCAAGAAAGACCTTGCTACAATAGATTATGGAGTGTAATAGATACGAACGCAAGTGCCTAACTATCGATGAATATACTCCTGTGAATAGCTGTCTTCGAATCATGTACATGAACGCGAGAAGCATCCGGAACAAATTTGACGAAATTGAAGAAAAACTCAGAGGAATACGCGATATTGTCCATGTCCTTGTCATCACTGAAACATGGCTTGATGTTGGAGAAGAAAAGTTTTTTGGGTTAAAAGGCTACAACTGTGCGTTTGCTTCTCGCCCCAAAGAGGGAGGAGGTGGTGTCGCCATATATGTACTGGACTCTATGAAGTACTCTATCATTGATAAATTTTCCAACGAAAATTCATTTTTAGGTATAAGTGTATGTAGCAAGGATAGGAAACCAGTTAACATTTATGCCATCTATCGGAAACCCAACCCTAACATACACGATTTCCTGACACATTTGGAAAAAATACTAGACAAAAGCAGACAAGATACATTAATACTCGGAGACTTTAATATTGACACTACCATAAACACATCCTCTTCTTTAAACTATCTCAACACCTTAGAAACATACAATTTCTCAATACAAAACAAATCATTTCCCACTAGAGTCACTAACACGAGCAGCACACTTATAGATCACGTCATATCAAATAGACTAAATATTCCAACTACCGTATCAAACGTAGATGACCCACTTAGTGACCATAACATTCTTATTATTGATTTCAAGAATAACTTAAAAAAATGGTCTAATAATAGGGACAAGCCGCGCCTTACAAAACCTGTCATCAACAATATGGCAGTAAAATCCTATTTTGCAGCTAACAAATTCACCATCAATTCAACCAAACCAGAAGAGAGTTATAAAGATTTTAACGATTATGTCAAAAGTGCAATAGAAGCAGGTAAAACTACACCTAAAGTGAAAATAGGAAATCAACAACACCTAAATACACCGTGGTTCGACTCTAAACTGAATTCGCTAATCAAGGAAAGAAACCAGCTTCACAAGCAATGGAAACAAAACCCAGGTAATATGACTCTTGCAGTACATAAAAATAAACTGAGAAATTTAATTACTAATTATAGGAGAAGTTTGAAACACAAATATTATGTCAATAGCTTTCAAAAAAACCTGAATAACCCCAGAAAAACTTGGAAAACCATTAATTCAATTCTGTCTAACCGTGCACATAAACCCTCCAACACCATCGAATCTCTCATCATAAATAATTGTGAGGTTAGGGAACCCGGTCAAGTAGCTTCAGCATTTAATGAGTTCTTCTTATTGGTTGGAGAAAAATTGGCAGCTGCCATTCCATCATTCCCGGATGACTGTAATACTATTTATGTAGAACCAAAGGCACGTCAATCATTATATATGGCTAGGACAAATAAGGGTGAGGTATTAAGGATCATCTCGAAACTTAGGTCGAATGCAGCGGCAGGTATCGATGGAGTAACCCCGTGCATCCTTAAAACCTGTAAAGAAGAACTAGCTGGGCACCTAGTGCAACTTATCAATTCCTCTATAGGCTCGGGAGTATTTCCAGATCAATTAAAGCTAGCAAAAATTATACCAATTTATAAAGAAAACTGCAAAAAATGTATTTCTAACTATCGCCCAATATCGGTTTTATCAGTATTTTCAAAGGTGTTCGAGACTATTATAAAGGATAGACTTCTAAAATATATCTCTAACAACAATATCCTAACACCACAACAATATGGCTTTCGAAAAAACTCCAGTACCCAATGTGCCACCTTCGATTTCATCTCGAACATTCAGCAGTACATAGACCAGGGCGAATACGTAGCAGCTATTTTTATAGACCTAAAAAAAGCCTTTGATACAGTAGATCACGAAATACTCCTACAGAAAATGGAACATTTGGGTATAGTTGGAAAATCTTTAAAGCTTCTCCGAAGTTACCTAACTGATAGATTTTGCCTTGTCGACATCGAAGGGAACCTAAGCGACTTTGGAAAAATCACATGTGGAGTGCCACAAGGCTCGATTCTGGGACCCCTACTTTTCTTACTATACATCAATGATATAACTAAATGCGGCATCTCGGGAAAACTACAACTTTACGCTGATGATACCGTGATTTACTATCGTTGCAAAAATCTGGGGGAACTTGAATCTCTAATGAATAAAGATCTCGCAAAGCTAGCTAAATGGCTGCGAATAAATAAATTAAGCCTCAATGTCAAAAAAACCCACTACCTCACTTTCGGGAAAAAAGATTATATGAGCATGAATATTACTCTTGGAAATGAAAAGCTCCAAAATGTACAAGTAACGAAATATTTGGGGTTATTCATAGATTCTAACCTGTCGTGGAACTCTCATGTTGAATATGTAAAATCCAAAATTTCCCCGATTACTGGTGTACTCTATCGACTTCAAGATGTGCTCCCCATAGCTTTACTGCGTGCCACATATTATGCTCTGATCCACTCTCACCTAAGTTATCTGGTTAGTATCTGGGGCACCATTACTAAGAAACAAATATCCGAAATACAAGTAATCCAAAATAGAGCCATAAGAAATATATACCATTTACCATGGGATACACATGTCAAAGATATATACTCACTGACACAAATACTTCCCTTTACCATTCTGCCAAAATATAGCATCACCACTGCCATCCTACAAATAATTCAACACTCCTCACACACCAACACTAAACCAGCCTTTAATTCCGATATACACCAGCACAAAACACGATCCCAAAATCAAATACACTTAGCATCATCTACCCACACAACTAAATTTGGTATTAAATCATTACAATATATTGCAAATATACAATACAATGCATTACCTAATGAAATAAAGCAACCAGTAGATAACAAAAAAAAATTAGTTAAAACGCTTAAAGAACATTTCCTGAAAATGTTTTTAAACCAGTGAATATTTGCTCGCCTTCATACGTTTTTTTTTTTATTTTTTTATATGTTTTATGTGTATGGATGTCCTCAGTTTTTCTAAAATCTCTATTCTTGACAATGCATTTTTTTCCCCCTTTTTATGTTGTATTTTTTAAACATGTAATATTTGTGTAAAATGTACTCTTATGTGTTTGTCCTTCCCGTAATGAGTTTTTTCTCAACTCATTGGGAATAATGTGTTACTCACTATGTTTTTGTAATACATTATAATTAAATAAAAAAAAAAAAAAAAAAAAAAAAAAAAAAAAAAAAAAAAAAAAAAAAAAAAAAAAATGAGTGAATTAAAAAATCTACTTGCTCTCAGCTAACATGGTTTTTCTTGTCACGGGTTTCGCTAAGGCATCTTTTGATTAACTCTATATTGAAAACAAGATTGTCGAAGAACTCAAAAAAATTGCAATTCAAGAGAATGTAAAATCCAAAAAAAGCAAATATAATCACCAATTGCCAGGAATTTTCACACCACATTCAGGCATACACTGACCGCGCGAACGATAACTTATCGGCTGAGACATCGGCGGAGAATGGGAACAGGGGAACAAGGGAACAAGGATGGTGTTGTCCGAGTGACAAATGCCCGGAACATGGTTCCGCCGGAACGCGGCTAATGTCTGAAGATTTGTCGGCAGTTAAGATACGTGATCGGATCGGGGCATGTTTGCTATCACATCACTGCAGCGTGAATTCAACCCGGTAAATCTTTTGAATTTTGCTTGTGGTTGCTGCGTTTGAAAAAGTAAGATGAAATATTTTTTAACGCAATCTAGCAGCGATATAGTGTTAATAACATGCTAGTCCAAAATAACAATTGGAAGCCTAACCCTTCAGGCCTAGATCATATTTGACTGGTCAGTTGGCGTCGCGTTTGGGTCCCATCCGGGCTTCGCGTATTTGATTCCTCGGCTGGTTCGAGTCCTCCATCACGACACAACCAACATTTTCCGTAAAATGCGGTGGAAGAGGGAGATTTTTAAGTAATGTCAGGTTATCTTAAAAAAAATACATTTTGTAAAAGGGTCAAAATATTTCAGCATTACAATAAAATCAAAATTAATGGATAATTCTGAATGTATCCGAAAGTTAAAATCTTTTTTAAGATGTTTTTAAAATGTGAAAAATACGGTTTAAAAGTTTAAAAATCGAAAAAAAACAATAATTTTTAAATATTTAAATTTTGAAAAGTTTTAAAGATGGGTCAACAAGTAGGGTCAAGTCAACATTCGCATTTTTTACTTTTTCTTTCTAACATTGTTTACATCATATTTCTCATTATGGTAATAAGGGAGACACAACGATTTCTATGAGACCCGTATGAGTTGTTCCGAAAAACAATTAACCTGATAATGATCACGGTGTCTCTCGAATATCGTGGTAGACGAGGAAAATCTACCACTTCCATTTGGAGTCGACTTCGTAGTACCTATAACTCTTTTTCGATTTGAATTTTCGTTTTCGAGTAAATCGTAAAAAGTAAGCATAGCTTACGAAATATGATGGTTTAAAAAAAAAGTATTTTATTAAATTTTAATTAAAATGGTCCTACAAAATACGTTTGCTGTATTTGAAGAAATGTTTTTTTTTTGGTCAAATTCAAAATAAACGAATGCTATGGGATTATCATCTGCCGTTATTTCAAAATAAATCGAAGCATAAACCCAGCTTCAATAGTCTGTTGTCGCTAAAGTTCTCGCAAAAACGGAAAACAGCAAAAAAAAAACGTCGAGATGCTCAGATCGAAAACAGACTTTTTTAGTTCTTTATATGGTATACATTCACTAGTTTCCCAATTGTACTACTAGTTTTCGGACACCGTGTAAACATGTTTCTGATGATGCACATAAATGACAAATAAAATATGAACATCTCTTAGAGTGACATTTCACGGCGAAATTTTTTTAACCATCAAATAGAGTTTACATGGATAATAAAATTTTAGTTTGGGTAATAAATATTCGAAATTACTACGATATTACACATAGTACGCCATATAATAAAGAATATAATATTAGAAGTGCCTTCCGCAAATTTTTTATTTTTTAAATTTCTTACTCCACAATGGAGGCCCTGAAGAAAATAGTTCAATATATGCTAAAATTAGGCCTATGATTAGACCACAAAACTAAGCCATAAGGCACTTGTTATTATTTATTCTATGTACTTAGTACACGATATGTCAACTTCATCAACATAAATTTAGAAACAATCAACTGATTCAATTACAAAATACTAGTTCTATTTTGATTTCCATTTCCGTTTTCAGACTTCGTTCGCTACACAACCACTAAAACCAATTTTTGTAAATGTAACATTATAACTTCAAAATGAAATTCACAAAAAAAATTCACATAATGGTAGTTTTCTATGAAAGTAATCTTCACTGTGGAACATTTTCACATTCATTATTCAAAAGGAAAGTAGTTTTATTGTGAAAAATGAAACAAAGATATGAATTATGGAACTATTCTGTTCCTTGAATCGGCATTTCACGACATTATGCTCAACGGTAAACAAAATAAATAATGTAACTTACGTTCGAACTGTAGGGGATAATGTTCCTTATTTATATAGGGATACGGTGGAAATTGGCGTGATGAAAATGTTGGACTTGGAAGTTCGCTTTCCAAACTTTCTGGACGTGGAACATTGTGAAGTTGGTATCACAGATAAGGGGGGTTTCTAATATCTTTGGTTGGTGTATATCACTTTTAAAGTAGTTGTTTGTGTGAAGCTCAATATTCAATTACTGACTTAAGGCTCAGTTCCCGGCCCCAAAAAGAAGAAGATGGAGAGATATGAAATTACGAATGTTAGAAGAGCGCGCTAACATTTACAGCGATAAAATTGATGCAAAAATCATGAAAATCTTTAATAAAACACGACTCGTTTAAAATAGAGCAAAAATCTCGCGATAATTGTCTTTAATTTTATTTAAAGAAACGCTGTGAATTTTTTCATACATATAACTTGTAAAATAACCGAAAAAAACGTGTATATAATCATTTTTGGAGCATACTTTGCGATTTTTTTCTATCGAGGGAATTTAATATAATTTGCGTTTCGGCGCGATAAATGTCTAGATATTATGTTCAAGAAAAACATATATTTTTTTAAGAGCTTAAAAACTTCAAATGTTTAAGGGAAGTTTGCAAGAAATCGGTTGAAATTCGGAGAACCGCCTCTTAAAACTGCACGACTTCAGTGGAAACATTTAATATGCAATGGTACTTATACATACATTGTAGGTACATTTTACTCAATCGCAACATTAATTTTCACGATTAAATACATACATTACAACTATTATGAGCGTAGGCTGAAATGTTAGTACAGCGCGAAAAAAATGACCCCTAGATGCGCGCCAGGTGGAATATGGAAGTGACATTACTCCTCTACACGTACGCGCAAGTTGAGAAACGGAAGTATTTGCACGAATAAAATAAATGCAACAGAAAAGGATTTTTTCGAATATAACATGGGAAAAAATGAAAAATTCTCCTGACCGTTAGACCAATATGTAGTGTGCCTTAAAAGTAAGAAATTGTCTTTGATTTTAAAATTATTAACGACTTTGACATTAACTGGTAGGATGACAGCGAAAAAGTTGTTAATGTTAAGGATAAAGACGGCCTCCGTCGTCGAGGGGTCTTGACTCACAATCCGAAGGTCGCTGAATCGATTTCCGGCGTGCGCAAATAATTTGATTTGATTACTTTGTGTTATTTCACAATTATTTCATTAAAAATAATATATTGTATATTTTTGGCACGTTCCAGAGTGTCGCCCTGGTGTGAGACCACAATTAAGAATTTAAATGTGGTTTGAAAAGGCGTAAGCCGGGTTTGGTGCTCAGATTTTAATAGCCAGGTAATTCCATACCTTCCTCTTCCCCATCTCCTTCCCCTCCCCACTACCTTCAGCCTCACAACATGCTGGAGGTGCCATAGTCCGACTGGATGCAGAGGGGAGCAGTTGAGCCTTTTGTGAGGTATTCACAAACAAAAAAATAAGGACAATTCCTTACATAGAATAGAACGGTGACTAAATATGAATTGCCAGGTACTTCCCCATCTTCCTCTTTCCCACTACCCCTAGCCTTATAACTTATAACATATCCCAATCGGGGAAGCCATAGTCTCACTGGCTCTCAGGCGGATGGGAGCAGTTGGGACTATTGTGCAGTATTCACATAAAAAAGGAAAAAAAGAACCGGAATCTAACCTCTGGTGTGATCTCCTATCGAATGTAAGCTATCATCTGGACAACTTTACCCCGCAAACTGCAGCGAGGAACTGAACTTTTGCCAGTCATGTTTCTAAGCGAAGATGAACCGGATAAAATTTAAAAAAAAATCAAATTAATATATTGGAAAATTACTGAACAAGGAATACAAAAATTAAATACTGGTGGGAAGATTCAAAGTGTTTTATACATTGATTTTCTGGTGTTTGAATAAAGGAAACTATTATTTTCGTATTATAAAACTTTTCTTGGTATTGGTAGCCATTATTTTTTGATCTCCATAAAACATTAATCTAGATATTTCCATTTGTTGCTCTCATTTTAGAAATCGTAGAGAAGCTTTCATTCTCCTTGGCTGAATTATTAGGTTTATCGCCGGCGAAATCACACCCCGACCCCTCGGGCCGTTTACACCCCATTCTGGCGAGGTTTTGAAGGCTCTCTCTAAACATTGATTGAAAATTTCCATTAAATGACTTGCAATTTTCTAAAATAAAGACTTTATTTTCTCAGACGTTGGCGCTGCCTTCGATGTTTAGTATGGAAATAACAAACGATTCCAACAATTTTAGCTGGTATTTTTCATTATTATGAGGCGAAAGGAAATGGATATTTGGAAATTTCTATTGATGTTTTGGTGGGTGTTAAATATTTTGCCTTAATTGCTTACAATTAATTATAAGTAATTGAAAGTAAATAGCGCGATAAAGTCTCATTTCCCAGAGGTAGTGGAACTATGGTACCCCAAATAGGGGAGTTTTGATTAGCGGAAACAAGCGTAAATTCGGAAGGGATAAGGAGAGTTTAAGACAGTTGTTTGGACGAGCCAAACCTGTTCAGAGTATTTTCTTATAAAATAGTTATTAAAAAAATCTTTAAAATCGGTCCAATTCTGGAGGAGAAAAACGGGGAGTATAAAATCTCGATTTTGATGACTTTATTTAGGTATTATCAGCCTGAGATGCAGTTGTCCCTTTCATTCAGTATTCGGGGGAGTAAAAGTGACAGTGACAGCAACGGTTTCTTAAAATTCTGCTGCGTGGAAATAGAACCCGCAATCCTTCTACTGGAAAGTTTAATTCGTAGAGCACTACTCTACACGGGCACCATACAAGGATTTGTTTTCGAACAGAGCTGTGGATGGGCATACTTGTTAACACATTTTCTACAATCTAATAGAACAAGTCCCACGAGGTTCCTCCTCACATAACTCCAACCAACCAGTAAAGTATACGGGATTTCTGTCAAAGTTCCTGCCTTAAATACTTGGAATAAGTAAAGATAACAAAGATTCACGTAATGGGCCCCAAATTGTTCTGATGGAAAACGACTACGAAATTAAGAGAGATAGTGAGTCGAAAGTTATTCCATTTCTACATTACTATTTAATTTGATAATGATACAATCGTACCGTTAAGTACCTATTCATTGAACCGAACGCCACTCATGCGATTTCATGAATTATTGGGTGTCGAAATTCCAGGTAACCGGACTATACATAATTGTACTATAACACTTGAAAATTGATATAAATATTGGAAAAAACTTGGTTAGCTAGATTATGTTTGGTAATGTAGATATTCATAAAATCTTTCTTTTGTATGAATATTATCAGTTATCATGAGATTGGAACCTCTCCCAGACACGAAAGGTGAAAAACTGATCTGAAGTTTTGAACTTAAGTTCTTGACTTTCCAAACTTTATTTTAAGATTGACCAGTCTCTGCCACGTTGCTTTTTCAGTGTAACAGAAGAATAATTATGAAACACTCGTAAGTAATGAGTAGATCGTACAACAGAAAACGTGAAATCGTCCTTTTTACTTATTAGAAAATAGCATATTTATTTTGATAGATTTTCAATAAATACTTTACTGTACGTATATCTGAAATCTTGTAAGACAGCGAGCCTAATGAAATATATATCTTTATTGTCACCTGTCTTCCAAAGTAATACGCTGTGTTAATGGAGGTATGTTGACTATTATTACCTACGTTTATTAACATTTCAGCTTTTAAAAATAATATATAATTTGCGTTACGTAGTAAAATATCAATATATCTTGAATGGGTACAAATAGAATAAGGTTGCAGGTATATTAAATTAATTAGTGGTAAATAAATATTATGAATTGAACAGTCGGCTCTGAAGAACTTACGTATGTTATAGTGATATTTTAATGGGAGGGTCGGTGTCCAGGGAATAAATTAATTAGTTCTAACTGGGTTCGCTATTTAAGTAATTTAATATGTTGCCAAATAAATATCGCGTTGTTAACCCATTTAAATTCATTGGTTACAATTTGTTTTTTATTTATGACCTAAATGCTAAGAGTGCTTTTAATTTCGTTGACGCCACGGTCACACAGCACACTTTGATAATTTAAAGAAAGAGCTTATTTTTAATCACGAATCCCTTTCTTCATAATATTGATTGGATTAGATGTTACGATCAGCTTATTGAT
This sequence comes from Limnephilus lunatus, assembly GCA_917563855.2. Classification (NCBI taxonomy): domain Eukaryota; kingdom Metazoa; phylum Arthropoda; class Insecta; order Trichoptera; family Limnephilidae; genus Limnephilus; species Limnephilus lunatus. The sequence continues at coordinate 62,501,861 of OU830601.1, forward strand.
ATCACTAAACTTCGTGTGGATGTAAGTGGTTAAAAAACAAGGTGATCGACATATTCATAATAGGCATTTAGGCGTATTTGGCAACTTAAAGAAAGCAAACATGTAATTTGATCGTTTGCTTTAAATATAATTTCTGCCGATCGATTAAAATAAGATTTTTTACTGCAAACTTTGTTGAGGGTTAACACACGTTTTTTCTCTAAATGGAACATCAATCACGGCTGAGTTTACCTCGCTTTTCTCATCTGTCATTTTAAAAGTTTTGCGGAAGATAAATTCAACATTGATACGTTTTTTATCATTCCAAATATCTTTGGTTTCAAGTATGTATTTGATACCTACAATAAACAGCATTTCAAGTGTTGCTAACGCGTAATAATTTTTCTGAATTCAGCGTATATTTAGTTGCATGACGGCAGAAAATAGCAAAGTTTTTATGAGGGCTAAAAAAGTTATTTTATTTTTTAAATACTTCTAACTTCCCCCTTCCCGTGTTCCTTCATTACTATTTCCTCGACCTGCAAACTTTACCCCGTCAGTAGGGGATAATTCTTTTCTTCCCTGGTGCTTTAAAAACGAGGTAGTCATTCCAATTAATCATCCAGTGACATAGGAAATCATGGTGACCGGACAACTCAGAATAAAACCAACTCAGAAGCACCTCAGAAAGGTCATTTAAGAGTGATGATAAAAAAATATTAAAAAAATTGGTTAAAGAAGTTAAGTTCGGTGGGTTACCGGCTATTTTAAAATTATTTTTTCTTAGATTCTATCAAACTTTCTGAGGTGTTTCTGAGTTGGTTTCATTCTGGGTTGGCATGGAACCGGAAATCATATAGGTATCTATTTCAACAAAATATTGATCATCAAAATATTTATGTATTACTTTAGTTAATGCTTCGAAGCTTAGAAAAATCGTAGCAACCCTACTTTTGCAATGAATTACATAATAATCCAGGTAAGCATGTTTCTGTACCTATTTGTAAATAGTAAAATTAGATGAAATTAAATTGTACAGCGCTTTTGAGGTGATTTTTCACAAAAACGACTCTATACAAATTATCCAATTATTATTATTATTATCTGTAATGTTGTAATTATTATGAGCATAAAAAAAATACAAAATAAGGGACCAAAAAGAGGCAAGGGAAGAAAGGAAAGAAATAGAAGAAAGAGTGGACAGGACGTCATAAACCCTTTTTAGTGAGCAAGACAAAAAGGGGGAGGAAGATGGATTGTTGGTTGTTTTAAGGCTTGTATAATGTAAGGGTAGGAATGGAAGAGTGAAGTTATGTAACTAAGAGGATTTCCTTACTAGGGTTGCTGTCACTATCTTCGTGGGCATTTTGTCGTCACCAGTTAAGTCCATACCGTACTAATAATAAGCCTTTCGTACATTTTGCCTATTGTTTTGATATAATGGGAAGCCCCTTTAGTGTTTGCTGCTTTCCAATGAATAGATCTTTTATTTAAAAAACATTCGACATAAAACACCGTTTTATCCTTATATGTAACTCATAAAATTTTTAACTTGTTTTATTTGTCAGCCATTTTTATATGTATACAAATACTCATACACCGGATATGTTGGAAATTAAAAAAAAAAAAGTCAAGTTAGGTGGAGTAAGCACGGTGCTTTGGCTGTAAATATTTGAGGGGTCAAAAATGATTAAAAATAAGGATTTTTACTTTTCACCAGAATTATATCTGAATTGGCTCGTTGGAAGAGAACAACGAGTGTCAAAAATTAGCTTGAAAATTGATTGTTCGTATTTAGTGACAAGATCTTAATAGTCAGGTACATTCATTCCTTCTCTCCAGTTTCACAATATTCCATCAATCTGGCAACCATAGATACTCTGGCTTCGGAAATGACTTATAAAAGAAAATGCTGGATTTCGATCATTTCAAAATTCATAAACGGAGAGCTATAGTAATGTGAAACATACCTTTATAAATTGGTTTTTTATAGGCCAAGAAAACTATTTTCAACTAGGAAAATTTTTTCCTTAAGATCTGTAGCACTCTGAGAGTCAGCGATATTTTAATTCACTCTATACTTTTAATTTTTTCAATAAGAATTTAATAGTGTTGAAACTTGGGTGAAGCTCGATTGTTATTGCTGGAAAATGGTAAGGTTTGAGCAAATTATTATTTATCATTTAAAACCAAAGTCAGTAACACACGCATTCATAATAAAGCGTATTTGAAACAATAAAGTTATACAATTATAAAGTTACGGCTTTAAAACTCAATTGAATTACTTTATTAATTGAAATCAGGGTAAGTATTGTACATTTCGTCGAAACGATATTTTGTTACTATTGTGACTGTTAATGTAAAGACTTTCAAAGCACGATTGAAATGGCAAAATAATCGTATAAAGTTGCATTGAAAGCATAATATGTATTTTTATGGCGTACTAAAAATAACAAATACATGTATTTTTATGGGATAATGACGATTGTATATGAAAATCGTACGTGTGACCTCATTTTCTGTTTCATTTTAATGGATAAGAAATTTCATATCAAAATAAGTATTTTAAACAAACCTAACTATTTGTGATCTCGTTAAAATAATGCTATGGCAGTTTACTATGTTGGTGAAAAAATATGAAATCTAACATTTTCCTTTGAAGAGGTGTACGATAGTTCCCTAAGTCTGGAGTCAAAATCATTATTTTATTTTATTTAAAGATACATTGACTTTTTCTAACAATCCCAACGGAAAAGCGAATAATCTGCTTTTAAATTTCACTTAAAACTCCATGAAAATGAGTTTAGCGTAATGAAATTTGCATGAATTTTTACATACGAAATAAATTATATAAATTCGAATGGCAGGTACTTTAAACTTTCGTATTTACTTTCTACTTCCCTCCCAAATACTTCCTCGCGATATATCTTTATGTTAAGTGAGACCATAGACTTATTAGGTCTTAGGCAGTTGGGACTGTTGTGGATTCATCACATTAACAACGTTCCAATAACAAATGAAAAAATGAAATTTAACTAATAAATGTTGCCTTGTTGGAAATGTATTGTCAATTAATAAACCCTCACTCTTCTAACGTTATACGTATCGAGTACGTGGCGGATATCAAAAACGAGAATGTTGTTCAACCATTTCCGTTTGAACAGTTTTCACGGGTCCTCGAGCCTCTTGACCCTTTGTCCCCCCGACAGCCTTCAAACCTCACCCCCACTCCAACCCTCAACCCCAACCCACAGACCTCAACCCCCAATCCCAGCCCTGCCAGAGACTCCAAGACTTTTCTACAGCCTCTCTATACCTACCTGTTACCTCCACCGCAAAGAAAAAAGCACAAGTGATGTTTTAAGGGTGTTAGAATACGTAAGCACTTTAATAGAAATTGGCGAACGTTTTTTTAATAAATTTTTCATTGAATCTCGATTATTTAAAAAAAATCCAAACACTTTTAAAATGTTAATATTATAAAAGAATACCATCCACAAAAGCTATCGGTATTCCCAAACTAGAGTTTTTTAATTGGAAATTGTATAAGCAAAAATACAATGAAAATAGATTGATACATATATAAAAATAAAGTTTTTGTATTGAATAGCTGAACCTTAAGTACGAAGTGCAGATTTCGTCATTTTTTGGTAGACAATCACTTGGAAGATAATTCCGGTAAGCTTCCACCAGTATTATACGAATTTTAGGAAGCGCGTCTCATGAGCAACGAAAATTCAATATTTGGGAGCCAAAGTTTCGTAGAGAGTTTCTGAAAGCTGTTACAAAGTTCATGGATGAACAAATGTACGGATTTAATTAGTAACAACAACGGGCATGATATCAAAACAGAAAATTCATATTATTAAATTATTACAAGTAATGCAGTTAATTTATGATTGCGTAAATCATTGCTAATATTATTTAACGGTACGTACCAAAACATAGTATATATTACTTCGTTTTCAAAAAAAAATGATACATTACATATGCTGTGCACTCAAAACTATTACAGTAATGAAATATAATTTAATGGATTGTTGAAAATAAGCAATTTTTTACGTAAGAAAAGAGTGTAAAGGGTGATCAGACAACTCAACAACATGCAACTTCATCACTTATTTAAAAAGTCATTAAAAGTGATTAAAAAAAAACTTGGTTAAATTGGTTACGTTAGGTTATGTTGTCGGCTGTAACTTTAATCTAACCATGAAGCAGACTATTTATTTGCATGTACCACAATAAGCCTCTAACGGTAAACTCTAGCGTCTTAAAAATTGTACAACTTTATTTGAGGGTGATTTCTAGGTTTAAACCATTTTCCAAAAACAAGACGAGAAGCAAAATATTGTTTGTTCAATTGTTTTCAATATTGTTGAATACTTGAAGGTACTCGAGACAAAGGCTAAATTGAATGGGTAGAAACGCTGCTAGTCATAAAATGAACATAACAATGTTCAGAAGAAAATGTTCAATGAGTTAAGATCTTCGAATAAAACAATAGTCTTTGAAAATCCTATTTAAATGTTAAGTTCTGTATTATATGTAAATACTAACCACAATAATTATCTACTGTAACCCGATGTAGTCTTCTTCAGACACTTAGGTATAGTCGAATAAACATGGCTATTTAATTAAGACTATTTATTATTCAGACGTGTACAGAAGGAATTTATTCTTTGAGAAACCTTAGTTGCTTAAGAGGGAGGGAATGCGTATTCCGGTTTCTAATTCAAATGAAATTTATAATAATGTTATTCCGAAAATAATTTGTTACACACGTTTTAAAAACCTCACGGGAGTTGACACGTTGGTTGACGTCGTCTCATCGCTTCGTATAAAATAACATTAAAAAAAGTACAAAACATGCTTCTGTGAAAACGACATATTTTTCTAGATATTTTTGTACGTACACATTCAGATGCAATTAAAATGCTAATTTTCAAATTGCGCTGAGGGAAAGTTTGGTCCTTTGATTGCCTTAAATAATTGTTCAAAATACAAATTGGACCCAAGTGTATGGGATTTTCTGCTAACTCTAAATAGATTGATGTAAAATATACTTATTGCAAATTCAAGAGAGTTTTTTTAAAATTAATGAGTTATTATTTGCAAATATATACACACATATATAGACATGTACAAATAATTATTAAAATTATCTTCATGTAACATTTAAAAAATATTGTTAAAAATAAAAATTATATATATATATATATATTTTTATTTTTATTTTTTATTAATGTACAAGGATATATCGTGAAATAAGTTAGCGTTCAGTCTTCAATTGCATTATGAAACTGCTTAATTTCTTTGTAAAATCACTATTCAGAATTATAAGATATTTGAAATGGCTGTAGCCGTGTTTGGTGACCAGATCGGAATACCTATGTACTTCCCCAATTTTCTCTTTTCCATCTATTTACTTTCCCAATACCTCCAGCCTCACAAAACACTCCAATTGGGGATGCCATAGGCTTCAAAAGGCTGGCAACAGTTAGGGACTCTTGCAAATAAGCCGCATAAAAAAGAACAATCGGGTTCGCAGCTGAGTGGATAAATTCATCGGTTTCCCATCTTCCAACATTCCACAAGTAACATTTTCCAAGCTTTCAAAGCTTATAATAAAGGTACTAAGAGTTTTGCTAATATTATCACGTTATTTGTAATCTGGAAATGCGTCGTGCCATATATGTTTTACGAATAAATCGTGAGAGTTTATGCATTCCGAAGCCCCTAAAAATAATTAAACAATAATCTACCTATAGTAACAATATTAATATTAGGATGCAGTAAATGTCTTCTAAGTATATAAATCTTTACATAAAATAATAGAACAAAATGAACGAAACAGCGAATGAAAAAGAAATTGCGAATTTCCAAGGGCATTGGAAAATAACTAGTATAATTAAACACGCCCTTAGAGATAATAAAATATCACTTGGAAGTTGAACAAACAATGGATAAATTTTGTCATTCAGTTGTACCTAAGAAAAACCGACAAAGTTCAAGGCCTTCCTAAAATCGTTCTAGCGATAGGTAAACGGAAGTTCAATCGAAACACGTGGCAACTCGGGATAACCTTCTAACGAAAGTGTTTAGACAATTTTTTGTATTTCTTGGGCATTAACTATGTCACGATTTCTAGACATTTATTAAAAAAAAATAACATCGTACATGGAAAGCTTCGAAACAATAATGTAGAGACAATTACTGATGAAATGATTATTTTTATTCCAAATAAAAAAAATATAATTCTTTTTGTTCGTAAGATGCAAATACGCAATTTTGAAGGCGGTTACGGATACCGCCACCCAGGGAACTATCTATTGGATAACCAACACCTCTGTGACTTAGCAGGGGCGAGGATTGTCTATTTATTGGCAGCGGATGCGTCTGTCCACCTACTGTGAAGCGGGACTCTCTCGCCTTACACTGCAGTAGGAGAGATGGATTCATACGTCCGTCCTTTCTGGACACACTGATCCCCAGATTCCTACCAAACTATCTTAACTTTTTCTTCCCGGATCTTCCTCTTCTTCATTACCTTAAAAAATACCCTTAAAATACAGCACCCCTAAAGATGACTAGGTCCTGGGGAAAGTTATTTTCCTCAGGGCCCCTTGTGTGGAGCTAAAGTAAAAAAAACTTTAAACAGGATAAGTTTTGTAAAAACTTCCTCCAAACTATTTAAGTTAGTTCTCACGTACACGAGAAAAGATCGCAATTTTCTAATTTCCTACATACTATGTTGCTTTTTCTCGAAATGGTGGTATACTAAAAAGCGTTACAGAAAGAAGGTAGAAAGTTCATTAGAAGCAGTGACCCGAGCAATTCGTATATTGTATGAAGATAATAATTCTTACTTTGAGAGAGTCGAATAAAATAGCGTAATGAAGTACCTAACATGAGCTTAAAGCATTTCACCTAATAATACTTTATCTATAAACCCGTTATCTAATAAAACTTATTTCCGAAAAATAATAAACTTTTGATAATAATATAGTATATAGACTAAAAAAGCATGTACCCGAAGGATTTTAACCAGCGATTCGTGAACATATATTTGGAGTAAAAAATGTTGCTGTCATTTCGCTCTACGATGACATTTTTTTTCAATTAAAAATATTTTTCCATCACACATCGCAAATAAATCTTTGTGAGAGTAGCGCCTAGCATGTCATTTGATAAGAGTTGCATCTCGTTCTAGCAGCACGGTAACACACGAAACAGCGCACTTATCGCTCAAACCCGTGGCGACGTATATAAATGGGATGAATAGTGATGTGTGTTTTTTTTTACATTAGCTCCATTCAGGAGGCCCCGAGGAAAATAATTCCCCTCAGGGCCTTCATCTTTGGGGATGCCATGTGGAGGGTCTTTTTAGGAAAAGAAGGATATGAAGTTCTGGGAAGGAAAATGGTATTAGGGGTGGGTAGGAGTCTGGGGGTTAGTGTGTCCAGGAGTGAAAAATGAATGAATTCATCCCTCCAACTGCGGTACAGAGAGAATATGGCTGAAAGTCAAAGAGACTCCTACAACTATTCTCTCCTAATCGGGCCTACCAAGCAGCTGGTGGGAAAATGCATCCGCTGCCAAGACCCGACAAGACCCGACAAACCTCACCCCATGTGTGATTGAAAAATATTATTTTGGTTTTTATTAGAAAAAAGTATCATCAAACAGCAAAAAGACATATACATGTTTTGCTCTAAATATACTCAGGATATTATATGCATCCATATACGGTAAAAATCCTTCGAGTATGTGCTGTAGCACAATGGGTGTATGCCTTTGTTTTGGTTGCAGCAAGTATTAAACTTACAAAGTACTTAGGAGCGTATTACGATTTTCATCGGATTTGAAATAGCATCGTTCGTAAAAAATATTACGATACTAATATTTCCTATACTGAATATAAATAACGTGTTTTTTATATTTTTGAAATGTACTTATATCTGATTTATAATACAAGACACGGCACATCAAGAGGAAAACTCGGAAACTACCTTGATCAGAATTAAATTCTACAATACTTATGTAAACTGAACTGTGACCACATTAAATGTGGGTTGTGTAATATTTTAAGCCTTCTCTTTGAAGTGAATATCCCTCCCGGAACGAAAATTTCGTGCGGACAACTGTCTACTGTGAGTGGCATGTAAAATTGCAAAAGGTCCTGGGAGTTTGAAATGAAGGAGATGCAGAAAAACGATGAAATCAATTAATTTAAAATTATTGAGTAATGGCCCAGCTCCATTTTTAACATCTGATTTTTATATGAAAGTATGTTAAAATGAGAAATACCGTGGTACAGATTTGCCCATCTCATCGGAGAGATTTTAAATTTTTTATTTATTATTTATAAATCTGCATAAATTTATTAATTTTTATTTATTAATCGGCCCGTAACAAAATTTTCCAGCAGCGCACTTGGCAAACATTGGTAACATTAATAAGGGAAAATATAATTTAATTGATTCACAGATTCGCGAAAAACAACATCAAATTGTATTATTATTATTGGATGATTTTTATAGCGCCATTTTCGTGAGAAAATGACCTCAAGGGCGCTTGTAATCGCATATCAACTCGACCTAACAAACTAAATTGCAATACGTTATTTTTGTGTGTTTGGGACTGTGAATGTTTATTAACTGTTTCAGTAAAATGAGAGCTATCATTTACATCTCTTTCACTCCACGGTTTATCATCTCAGAAAATTGTAAGTGGAAAACAAAAAAAAAAGTGTTCAAACGATCACATTCACAAAGCCAAGATGCTGTCGAATATTTAATACTTTGTTTTAAAAACTCTATTCACAGTTTTTCCTGAACCTTACGAACTCGTTTTATATTCAGCAATAGTTTAGGAGGGCCATTATTTTTCAAAAACATTTTTTTTTAAATGATGTTAATACTAATCAGTGATCTGCCAAAAGCTTGATTTCGCCGCGCTGGTAGCATTAATAGATAACGTTGTTAATTAGTTGTAAATTCATTAATTCTAACGAATTCCTTCCAAACGATCCATACCATATCATGCATGGGTCTCTATCTGTCTTGCTTATTTCACGGTTCCATCCTCTGGAGACAGTGCCAGTAGAAATATCACTTCATGTGACGTCACGTCTCGGCATAACGAAAGATGCACGTATTGTTTTTTTTTATATGCGCCGGAGTCTAGTACGAAAGTTAATTGGTAAGGATATTATATCAAATTGGCGGGAATTCTTCGTGAGTGGATGTAAAAACGTTTGTCGATGTTCGGAAGTGCATTGCACAAATGCAATAAGGCAGAGGCCGCCTCTGGTCATAGGGCACTTTGGTATCGATAACCCAAAATTCGTGCCCGACATGCTTCATTCCTCCAACCATATGGGTCTACATGACACGGATTTAATTATTCCTTTCTCTAAAAGACGTTTCACATAGCATTCTCAAATATGACATGACAAGCTTATAGGTAGACCTTAGAACTGCTTTAATTAAGTATTTATAAAACATTATTTTCCTTACTTTTTCTGTAAACTAGCATGTTTTGGAACATGTTTAAAACAGTACCACAATTCAATTAAATAAAAAAATTGTCCAGACAAATTATGTTAAAAACCTTTGAGAAATTGGTTTGATTTTAATATTTTTAATGTTTTCGTGACGGGGGCCCAGCGTGCGAAGGAGATAGAAAGGGAGTTGGAAGGTTTGCGTGTGCGACTCAGCCTTCGAAACTTTTGTTTACAATTACGACAAGTTTGAAGACTCCCCACTCAAGTTAACCACGAGTTTCGCCGGGAGGAAAACATCAAGTGCCCCCGACATCTCCTGTCATTACAAATGTCCGAGTAGAAGGCCGGTCGATTCTGTCGAGTATCGAATTTCGACGAATATTTTGTTGACAAGGACATTTTGTTAGATGAGAGAGGGCAATAATATAACAAGGCTGATAAATAAAACATTAATCGATGGAAATTCAATTAAGAGCAATTAGGTTATCTTAATGATGAATACTTGGAGCAGGTAGATGAGTTTGTGTATCTGAGTAGTGTGTTCACGAGAGATGGGAAGGCTGATAGAGATATTGAAAGAAGGGTGAATCCATTAACGTAGAACTGAATGCGGTTGGAGCTAATAAAAAACTGTCAAAAGAAACGAAGCTAGCAGTCCACAATGGAGTCCTGGTACCTTCGCTGATGTATGACAGTGAGGCATGGAACTGGCAGAGGAAGGATGAAAGTAAACTGAATGCTGTTGGTATGAGATCCCTGAGGCGTATGTGTGGTAAAAGAATGTATGATCGTGTGAGAAAAGTGGATATCCGCAAAGAATGTAAGGCTGATGTAAGCATAATGAGTAAGATTAAGAAAGGGACCTTCAGATGGTTTGGGCATGTAGAGCGAATGAATGAAGAAAGTGGTGTAAGAAGAATATACGACGCAAATGTGAATGATAGAAGAAGTCGGGGACGCCCGAGGAAGACATGGTACGATCAAGTGAATCAGATTTCAATTTGGGAGGTGGGAATGGGTACCGCCGCCCCGGGAACCTTTATGGGATAACCAACACCTCTACCATAGGTCACCCCAAGTGGTTCGCTACGTTTGGTGATTTAGCAGGGGTGCCCGGGTTCATGGGGTGAGGTATGTCAAGGTCTTGGAGGCGGATGACCTGGACACACCCCAGATTCCTACCCACCCCCTTTACCCTTTTCCTTCCCAGAACTCTCCTCCACCTCCTTTCCTTAAAAAAACCCTCCACACAGCATCCCCAAAGATGACATAGGCCCTGAGGGAAATTATTTTCCCCAGGGCCTTCTGTGTGGAACTCATGTAAAAAAAAAGATACTTGAGTCGGGCCATGTCAAAAGTCAGAATAATAGAAGAGAATGTATGAGACTATGTATGAATGTGGAGAAACGGCGTGATGGTTAGTCAGTTAGTTAGTTAATCCTAACATCTAACATATTATGTACGACTGTAAATATCACTTGCTCCAATTAATATTTAAATACAAGATAGATCGCCGTGGGCCTGGTATGAGACAAATGTCTTGGCTGCGAAATATACGAGAGTGGACAGGTATTAGAAGCGTGGAGGAGCTATTCCGGGCAGCGCAAGATAGAGATACATTTTTCAGAGTGATCTCCAACGTCAGGGGGCCTGATAGGGCAAAATAAGAAGAACAAGAACATCTAACATACATGAAAAAAACCAACAATAAAAATCTCTTATACAGTATAAACCTGTGAAAGATAATTAAATATCCAAACCGAAATCAACCAGATCTGAATACTCAGGTACTTCCCAACCTTCTCTATTTCCTTCAGCTTCCCCACACATTCCCTTCCCTTCAGCATCACAACGTTACCCTATTTGAAGATAGCTTAGTTCCATTGACTTCGGACGGTAGAGAGCAGTTGGGAATATACAATCATCATATGTTCAAAATCATTACAAAATCAAGCGTACTCCAATTCATATATTTTTCAACCCTTCTTATGAGCGTAATACACGAGCCCGATTTTCAGCCCGATTCCAATTAGAGACAAAAGTCAACATTTTTCGCATTACGCGATCGCTGTTTTCGACTCTATTTTCATACCTACGATTTCAGTAGGCATCACAACAAACAGTATGGTTCATGTGTTGTTTGCAGTGATGACAATTGAAACCCTAGATATGAAAATAGAGGTGAAAATAGCGATCGCGCAAATCGAAAAATGTTGGCTTTTGCCTCTAATTGGAATCGGGCTGAAAATCGGGATCGTGTATTACGCTCATTAGGATTGTTCAAAACCCAATGAGAAATTGTTTAAAATCAAACCTTTTTTCCATTTAATGTATTCTGATAAGAAAGTTGCCCAGTTGAGCCTGATTTAAAAGTTTCCAATCGCATAAACAGATGTTTTCCATAGACTAAACCTTCATTACCGACTTTTGAGTTATACATTCTTACATTATATTATGTACTTCTGTAAATGGGGCTTGACCTTTATTATTAGAGAAAATTCTTTAGACTTCTAAAGTAAAGACTACCTACTTCTAGCAATCATCCGTGTTTTGAAAGGTTATTTTATTAGGGATTTTTTTTCTATATAATTCGGCGTGAGCACAAACATTAGGAAATTAAAAAATATCTCCGAATAAAATTAGAATAATCCTGACCAAATTCAGAATATTTTATTACTTACTGTGTCTTTGTCTCCGGCTAAATGAACTCGAGATGTACATAACTCGGTTTTGGGTGTTTTTTTTTAAAATTGGAACTGTTTATCTGAACCAATTAAAATAAATGATAAAGTACGTAGATAAATTTAAAAAAAAAATAATAAAAAATTATTTAAAAAATCTTTTTCAAAAAAGACTTCGAATTATAATTTTTCACGGTTATGCGCTATTTAAATATTAGTTAAATAATTAGTTAGTCGTTAGAAAAGTGTTATAGGTGGATAAAAACTTTGAAATATGTAACAACATAAACCAATCAAAAACTTCTAAATAAATTAAATAGCACTAACGCATTCAAGACAAAACAAACGCCACCGAATAAATACCAGAAGTTTTGAATGTAATTCATAAGTTTTGTAAAGAGGTAGCGACTTTGTTTGCCGGTTTATTTACTTTCTGGTTATTCTCAACAAAAGCCTTACGAGAAATTGCACTTAATTGTTTTATTGTTTACATAACTAATAATTTCAGAGCAAGGATTCTAACAAGTCGGTGCTGTAGAATTTCATTCTTGTCTTAACGTGAAAATAAATAAGAAAATCTAATTAGCCGTAAATATTTTAAGTGAATTATCTAACCAATATTTATAACAGCCAATATGATAAAAAGCTTTAAAGAGAGTATAAATTTTATTTTACAGTGTCATTTAAAGTTGTTTTTTGATAAATTCCGGTTACGTTAAAGTGTTGGAAAAAGCTGTAAGTAAATGCTTCTTCATTTTATTTTGTAAATTATGCTCAAAATGCTGATTTTCGGTATACTGTAAGGTTAAGAAAATAAGTTTAAAATTGTTTATCCATCTGTCGTAAAAGTAAAGATCTCACGATAGCCGAGAACCTTCCCAGGAATTATTTTTGACTATTCATAACGTTGAATCATTCCCGCAGCAGCAGCAAAAGTTTAACATGAAATTACTGTGGATTAAACGAAGCAACCGTAACGCGCTCCAAACAACACACAATACCTTAATTGTCAAAATATTTTCATCCCCTAGGTCACGCCCGGGGCACAGAGGGTTGGGGGTCGGCGGTAGCGGGAAGGATGGGGCGGTTAGGGGTTGTTATCGATCGCCTCACAGACCAAAAGCCTCCTCTCCCCTCCTATAAAACCTCTCTCCCATCTGCCCTCGGATGGGATGCCTGACATATCGTGAGGTTTGGAGTACAAGGAGAATTCGGGATACGCTATGTGAACTTGTAATTTTATAAAACAGTTTTGACGTGGCTTTTAAACTTTATAAAACATGAATTGTGAGGTTTTTTATTGTGATCGTTCCTTATTAAACTACTTGTCGGGAATGTTCGTTGGTGCTTGAAAATAAGATTTAGCCGTGACAAAATTTTATCAACATTATTATATAAGATTATTTGACAATGAAAGGGAAGCGGAATGAAATAGTTATACACAAAAAAAAAAAGTATTGTTTCCGCAAAAAATAAAAAAGAGCTTTCGTTCAAATTGGAACATGGCTTTACCAGACTCAAAATTCAAATTTTAATACAATTATCTATTATTAACTCCACACAGGAGGCCATGACGAAAATGATCTCCCGCAGGGCCTATATCATCTTTGAAGATGCTGTGCGGTGGGTATTTTTGAGGAGATGAAGAAGTGAACATGGTTCTTGAAGAGACTCATTTTTTAGGAGGAGGAAACTCAGAGCTTGAACTCAAGAACGAATCGTAGAAGCGACCAGTTCTCATGTGGTGAACGTCTACCATGTACACATGATGGGCGCGCGTTTGGCATGTTTCCCGACTATACACTGGTGCTGAAGGAATCAACGACGCCAGTTCCGGGGAGCATCTTCGATTGTAATACCGTTAGAACAAAGACAGCATACCTGACGCCAGTGCTCGAGCTTTCTTCAAGCTGGAAGCTTGAAGAAAGGAGCATCTGTCACAGAACCGTCAATTTCTGCACAAAGTCTTTTTCAGGTATTTTGGAGCTCCAGATCAGAGGTGGCTGTCAAATTCAACAGTGGGGGGGCACTTGCGATTTGTAAAGGGTCAGAAGTTGTGTACAAACTATTAAAGAATTTGCGGGCTCTGTACAGTAGGCCCATCTTCCGAGAGGCTAACTTGCTTCGATTGAGCCACCCTGAGCTGGTCACTTAGGGTTACACAAAGCATAATGATTAAATTGTGAAATTACACAAATAAATTTCAAATCTTGTAAGTTCTTTCGAATATTTTCCAAACGTTATAAAAGAGCAATTTAAATCAAGCAGTTTGTTGCAGCTAAAAATTGTAGTCTTTACAAAAGGTTTTAGGGAGTGGATGAAAAAAATGCGTGTAATCGATTACACGATCAACCAACCAATCGAGGTTTACCAGGTCAAATATCGTAAAACGACGATAAAAAACCAATAAATTGAAGCGAGAACAAAATATTCGTGCGTTTGATAAAAACTGTCCGTCTCTTTGTGAAAACATTGAATGTATACATTTTTGTGTTTTTATTTTTGCCATTCTAAAAATATTGAGATACAATATTTTTTTTTATTTCGCTGTAAAACTAAGGTGGATAGCAGCACTTTTCAGTATTTCATAAGATAATGTTATTGTTTTTGCTTTCTGTTGATGTTACTTTTATTTGAAAATCGTTTATGTTATTGTTTTGTTTGTATTTTTGACTGAGAACTGTTTGTTGAAATTGTAAATTACCTAATCGATTAATTAAAGTTACAAATAAAAAGTCAGCTCTTTTTATAGAATGTCTTTCACAGAACTCTCTTTTGGTTAAAGCTGAGTATTGAAAGATATCCACTGAATTTTGTCTCTGGACATGACTCGCTTTGATTATTTGGTTCGCGTGATAGTGACAGGTCATCGGATGAGGTGAATGGTCTCTCAAATATGAAAAGGGCTGACGACCAAACTAGAACTGCTGGCTTCTGATAGGTGAAAGCCTTCAAAACTGGATACATTTGACGGAAACCAATATTTTAACATGGTTTTGGTTTTTTTTTTAATATTGGCTCCACGCCCAAAGGAAACAAATTCCTTCTGGGCCTATGTCTTTGTTGAGGATGCTGTTTAGAGGGACTTATTAGGAAAAGAAAGAAGATGAAGAACTAGGAAGAAAAATGTATGAGAGGTGGATAGAAATCTGGGAGTCAACGTGACCAGGAATGACGGACGTATTAATCCATCCCTCCCACTGCGGTGCAAAGCGATGGGTTGAGAGAGTCCGGCTGGAGGGGTCTATGTTAGGTCTCCCTCAACCAGTCTCTCCTAATCCGACCCGCAACGCAGTAGATGGGCAATCATATTCGCCACCAAGACCTAGAGAAACTCCATGATCCCGGGTTCCCCTGCTAAGCCACCAAACGTAGCAAACAACTTGGGGTCACCTATGGCAGAGGTGTTGGTTACCCAATGCATGGTTTTCGGAGCGAAGTGCGGTATCCATACCACCCGCCTCTCAAATTATGATCTAGAAATAATTATTAAAAAAAAAACGTTTTTTATTACCATTGATATTATTACCGTACACTTTTCTAATTACGCCTATCCTAACCAAATAACAATAGTCATAAAAATAATAAGAAGAATAAATTAGAAGAAGTACCTAATGCCGGGGAGCGCGGTCGAAACGCAGGTGCTCCTATTCTGAAGAAGTGGGAAGAAAATAAACAAATGTAACGAAGAAGGAAAAAGAGGTAAAAAGAAGCAAGGAATAAAGAAGAGAAGCCCTACCTGATCAAATTAAATGTTTAGATACAAAATTTAGCCCTTTATGTCTCTGAATTGGCTGATAACCACTCAAGCGATAGTTGCCCAAATTTAGACAGGTGATTTCTATACATTAAAAAGATTTAGAAATTTATTTTCTTTTTTTTTAATAAAATCTAGGTACATGGGATAAATGGCGAAACAAAGGTGGATTTACTTACTTAAAAACGCAGTTAGCAGTTTTTGTATTTCCTAATTAATAATTGGAGGTATAGAACGCACCAAAATCTCCATTTCTTGAGCGATTAAACCGGTAGCATCAATAATTTCATTTAAACCTCATTAATTTATTGATAATAAACTTTAAATATAGTTTTTTTTAAAACAGTGTTTTAAAAAGAGACCTCTATGTTAATAATCGGTTGGTTGAGCTTAGATTGGGATATTCTTTCAGATTTTTTTTTAATGCTAGTAGCAGAATGGGATCGGTAACATTTTTATTTTACTTTTTTAAACTCGAATAAGAATAGACAAAAAGAATAAAACGAAAAAAATGTTTAGCTTATTTTAGCTTAGCGCCAGTTTGTGAAAAAATATTTGTTCCAAACTTCTAGCAACAATCGGAAAACTAGCAATACGACGTCCGGAAGATTGATTGCCATTAAGGAGTGTTTTTTGTGTGTTATTGTTTTAAAATATACGAAACTATAATATACCAAAGTTTTTTTTTTTACTAAATATTCACCACTTACTTAAAGGTATATAAATATGTGCACAAGATTTAAAAAAGACAACTCGAATTAAAAAAAAAAGTGAAATCATCTCTGCATCACAAAAACATCAACGTCATTCAAATAATGACGGCTGTAGGCGTAGTCCAGCGGTAAGGCTATTGACTCAAACAACGAAGGTCGCGGGATCGAATTCCGTCGTGGAAAATAAATTTTATTTGATTAATTTGTGTTCTTTCACAATTTATTCATTTAAAATAAAATATAGTATACTTGCGGCACTTTTAAGAGTGGAAGATACTTTCAGTATCGCCCTGGTGTAAGACCACCATTCAGAATTAAACGTTGCTTGAAATGGCATTAGCCGTGTTTGGTGACCACATCTGAATAGCCAGTTACTTCCCTACCTTCCTTTTCCCTATCTCCTTCCATTCACCACTACCTTCAGCCTCACAACATACCCCAATTGGGGATGCCATAGCCTCACTGCCTCCAGACGGGAGCAGTTGTGACTCTTATGCCGTATTCATAATAAAAAAAAATATATTTATATATATAAGTAAATAAAAACCAAAATAAAAAAAATATAGGTACTATAAAGGACGGGTACCTATTTTTTATTTCCTAAACATTTAATATAATATATGATAGGTACGAACTATAATTGAAATCAACATTATAACTAGAGAGGTTTTGTATGGCAGACCCAAGGGAAAACTGTTGTATAACTCGTGTTTGTTGGGTAACTTTTATTTGCTAAACTTGTATAGAAACACATTCTCTTATGTACATAATGAAATATGCAACATTACACGATCGATATCAATCCTCATACGAAAGTTATTTCATTATTTTTATTCCATACTACTTGACCCATTTCGATGTGTATAAAAATCGGATTTGTAAATTGTTTTGTGAGCTATTGAATAAGAGTGGGTTAACTAGTAACAGCTTTGATACATTTGAATGGTTCCTATCTCGGTTACTGAACCCTTTGTTAAGTTGTTAACCCATAATAATATGTGAGAATTAATGTTCTGTTAAGTCTTGGAAAACCTTTGAAATTTCGATAGATGAAAGTTATCAAAGAGTAGGTTGAATTTAAGTCAAACGTTTAAATTTTAATGATCGATTTCGTACTATAGGCCAGTTTCATCTGTTGTGGACTAGAAGGGACTTGTGAAATTGAAGGACTTGTGGACGTGCAGTTTTTTTATTATCAAAAACAGAAATTTTAACAAAACAAAAAACGACTTAAAAAAATGCACTAAAAAGAAAAAAAATAATTTCGTACGATTGTTATTTTTGGAGTCGGTGTCAGCCAAGGTAACTACATACATAGGTAGTTATAGGTAAGATGTGAAGATCTTGGCTGACACTGACTCCAAAAATAACAATCGTACGAAATTATTTTTTTACTTTTTAGTGCATTTTTTGAAGTAGTTTTTTGTTTTGTTAAAATTTTTGTATTTTTTGATTTTTAGTGACGAGCGTGCGTAAAGAAGTTTTACTCCAAAAAAAGAATCATCGAAATCTGTTGGCGTAATATTGAGTTATTCGTCCATTTGTCGCGCACATACTTATTGCAAATTTAAGACATATATGATTTTCTCATGGATCCCATTGTCAGAACTTGACCAAATTAAAATGGGACCACACGGGAAGCACTAGCTTTCTAATAAAAAAAGGATCATCGATATCGGTTCACCCAATCGAAAGTTCTGAGGTAACAAACATAAAAACAAAAAATACCATCGAATTGATAACCTCCTCCTTTTCGAAGTCGTTTAAAAATGAACTATTTTAATCAAATTCATATTTGCATTCCCCTAATTCCATTTAAATGATGAGTTGAACCTATTCCATCATATCGCTAACCATTCATTCCCAATGCGAATTCAATTTAAAGTTATTAAATATCTGCCACCTTGGAACTTTTATTATAATATACGATCAACTTGTGAGGTGGTAACAGAAAAATTATTTGTATCTACCCTGGTTAATAAATAATAAATATTTTATTTTACACATCTGCCCTGATGATGGAAACTGTAAAGCTGTCCAAAGGAGGTAGCACAACACGGCATAACACCCCAAAAATAAATAACCATAATATATTATTTATTGTACGAACTCCAGCGCCCACGGAGTGATTTATTACTGAACAGCGTTATATAAAATCGTTAAATATTAATAAATATTATAATATATAAAAGGTATGCTTTATCGAATATCAAGAGACTCTCTTATTAATCTCCAATTTAAGATATATCTCTTTAACACCTTTAACACGTACAAGCGGGAATCGTTATTAAGAAATTACTAGGAATTATCTGTACGATACTTTCGAGACGCCTAAAATAAATAATATCAGATATGGCAAACTACGATAATGAGCGATAATTGTCTTTGTGTAATATTGCCGGAATAATAATTTCAGAAACAATCTTTATTACTTCATTGGAAATAATCACGTATTCTTTGTTATATTGTCTACTGGTAGTTTTGTGAACAACAGTCCAAAAAGTATTTACTTAATTTTCTCTTTTTTAATAAAACCAAATCAAAATTTTCGTGAGCAGGTGCTCAAATCACGTCTACTAAATTATAAACTTTTATAAACATTTTAACATTTTTTTCAGTTACATCTAAGGAATTATACAATTTGTTCAAATGTCTATCTCAGTGACAATTATTTTTCAACTGCTAGACTGAATAATAAAAGGGTCGCAATTTTCGAAAACGAAAAACATTATAATAACTTTTGTTATAAGTCTCAACACAGGTATACCCTAGCGAGACAGGCATCGAATAATATATTGTAAACATCATGTATATAGATCAATAAAAAAAAGCAATAATTATTAGCCCGAAACACTCTGAAAAAATCTCCTGAGAAAAGATACATGCCGCCGACGGGACTCGAACCCGCGTACTTTTGATATCCGGTCATGTATCTTTTCTCAGGAGATTTTTTCAATGTAGATGAGTATTTCAGGCTAATAATTATTGCTTATAATAATTATTACCCTTTGTGCTTTGCATAAAAATCTTGTCGTAAACATTAGTTTATCAATAAATAATTCTAATAACTAACATTTCAGGTACAGACAATCAAAATTAGAATTTTTATCTAATGCAATATAAGCGAAGACCTAAGAATTTGTTTGTATTTTTTTGTAAAATTGGAATATATTTAAAATTAATTTATGATAAAGGTTAAAAAATAATTGAATTTAACTCCGCAAATGTTAAAGTAAATAAACACATTGCTGTATAAATACTACTTCATACTTGTGAAATATAATGGTTGCTTTTTTAATAACTTGAGGATTTCTGAAAGTTGGTTTATTCAAAGTATTTTTTTAAAAGTTTAAAGTAGAAATTAATAAAACGATTCAAATTGTGGTGTGGTGTGTCGTTATTTTTCTCAAACCGCGTACGTATTAAAAATAAACAAAATGAAATTGAGTTATTCCCAAACATATTTGAATATTAAACTGTCAAAGAAAGACATCGCTATAAAAATGAGTGATGAAATTATCACAACTTTCTCTGTAAATTATGTCATTTGTAAGCAATATGTGAAGAAGGCATACTGTTAGTTTTAAATTAATTTACAAATATTAAACGTAATAGTAAAAATTGAAGATATTAATTTACCAAAATGGACGTTGAAATCAAAGGTAAATTAATTACTTTAAAGAAGTTGTCTTGAGAGATATTTGAAACTAAAAAGCATTTTCGATACCTCCTCAAAAGATAAACCAAATACACGAGAATGCTGTATTTGCTTTAAAAAAATTGGCGGAAATTATGATTTTGTACCAGTTTGTCCGAATACTCCGGCCAAAAATAATCAATGCGTTACGATTCAAACAGAAAGCCGCTAGAGCGTTCAGCGCCAGTCCTGGCTTACCATTTTAACAATGCCCCCAGGATTGTTAAGAGTTTGCAGCAAATAAAACCACACTGAGCAACTCTCGTCTATTATCTAGTGCAATATTTTAGTTTTTATAAATTATATATATTATATATTATATATTAATTTATTTA